>OY728156.1:1078580231-1083580231 GCA_963277665.1 Viscum album
CTTCTAACTTGAGTTCTGGACGTCTGATTGACGTGTCGTTGACTTTGTTGGATTCCTCTTAGTGAGACGGACCTTTTGGATTACTCTTCTCGATGTTTGGATGTAGTTGGAGTACGGGAGGGTTGGTTTTGACCTAAAAACCAACCGGGCCCCTGGGACGAAAAAGCCAATAACTCTCAAACCGGGCGTCCGATTGACGCGCCATCTATGACGTTGAGTTCCTGTTGACGATACTGAACTTTTGGATACATCAACTCTGGACTATGTGTCAGTTTATGGATCATCCCCTTAGCTCGTGGAGCGGACCCTCCCGAACGAGCTTGTTGTGTGCGGGAACACTAGAGCTGGCTGCGACTGTGATGACGATGATGACTGTACAGAAATCCTCCATGGATTCAACGGTGATGACTACAACACTCAGTGATCCTACGTGGACCAGTGCTACCGATCCTGTGTGGGTCAGCGCTCAGCGGTCCTGTGTGGGCCAGCGCCTACAGATCCTGTGTGGGTCCGATCCTGGGTGGGTCATTGTGGGGTTTAGTTACCTATCGATCCTATGTGGGTCATTTCGGGGGTTAGTTACCTATCAATCCTATGTGGGTCCGACGGCTTAGATGAATCAGTGGCTACATCTGATAATCTCTATCGTCTTATGAAGAATTATACCTGCGTGAGCTGAATCATGACGTTCAATCCTTATCTTCGATAAGATTGACTTGATATCCTGTGTGGATTACGTTATGCTTTCCTGTGTGGATTGGGTTGTGTTTTCCTCTGTGGACTGGGTTGTACTTGGGCTCAGATGTTGGAGCCAAACGAGAATTGATAACTTAGGTATATGTATGGGCATATACCTAGGTAGTGTTGGATGTTACTTCGTGATTGTATCTTTCCTTTGTGGATTATCCTTTGTGGATTTTGGAAGACCTTCGGGGGTCTCGGGGTCCCTACTGTGTAGCTTATACTCACCCCTGCACGGGATATGCCTGCACTATGTTGTGTTGGTTGCAGACGACGGATAGCGCCGATCGTGGTAGAGTCACGAGGAACAGGTCGGTACCCGGAGGTGGACCACTGGGTGGGGCGTACTCGGAGCGGACGGCTGGACCCGAGGAGATGTGGAGGCTATCTGTACCCACCCTTCAGGTGGGAATACCAGTGGAAGTCTCGACGCTACGACTTTACTTTTTAGTTGTTGTACTCTCTTTCATTTGTACTTTACTTTCAGTTTGGGTTTGTATTCTGGCCCACTTACTTTACCGCACTTTCTATTGTACCCAATTTTACTTAGTTTTTACTTCTGCTTTCTTGATCTGTGGTGTTTGTTTACTTTACAAAGGCAATGCATTCCCTTTTAACAGGGAATTACACCTTCGTGCTAGTCGCCAGCCCCTGGACTATGGAAGGCGGGCTTGGGGTAGTCATGGCACGGGTCCCGAGGACGGGTCAGGAAAAATTGGTATCAAAGGAGTTCGGTTCTACCGCAGAACTCAAGAATCTGATCCTTTTCTATGTGAAGTAATACTGTTAAGAGTATTGAGTGTGTTTATCAGTCCATGGAGTCTAGTGTTGGTGCGGTGGCCGACGTATCCGTACACCATGACCCTGACTTCTGATTTCCGACTTAATGTACGAAAACATTGATTTCATGTGTGTTTCATGTTTTCTTTGTGATTACTTTGTATCAGCTCACCAGGTATATTGTTTGACCGTGGCACACCTGTTTCTTTTCAGGATGGCCCCACGACGATAGCCAGCTAGGGTTCCGAGTGTTATGTGTGACGACATCCCACCGAGTGACGAGGGCTCGGTACAAGGCCCTTTGACAGCAGAGGCACCGGCGGTACCTCTACTCGCTGAGCCACCGATGCTACCAGCCCTAGCCGCTGACGATGCATGTCACCTTAGTGCACTGCACGAGTTTCAGCATCAGTGACCACCCAGGTTCCATGGGAAGACAGACCCTTAGGAAGCCAAGGATTGGCTGGAGGCAGTTGTACAAGTTTTCATGTTAGTGAGGACACCAACAGACCTCATGGTGATCCTCCCAGCGAGCATTCTGCACGCGGAAGTAGGAAGATGGTAGAGCGTGATGCTCCAGGAGCATGACCAGGTATCTCTTATCTGGACGGACTTTGAGAGCCTCTTCCACTCGGAGTTCGTCCCATCCACCCTCCGTGCGGTGCACATGTAGGAGCTTCTACAACTACGGCAGGGCAACTTGACGGTCGCCCAGTACTCGGTGAGATTTACCGATCTCTCGCACTACTCAACAGACATGGTACGGGACCCATTCTTCCGGGCCCGGACCTTTCAGCAGGGATTGAGGCATATGATTATGGAATTGCTGATCTCCCTTGGTATTCCGACTCAGGCAGGGGTACTGGAGCGAGGCCTTTTGATCGAGAGCTTCCTTGCTGAGCCTGCATCAGCAGCGAGACCTACCGCAGGGTGGCACGTAGCAGAGTCTTCTGCAGTAGGCAGTCGACGGATGACTCATGGGTCCAGGAAAACCAGACCCTCAGGAAGACGACCTCTGGACACTGGCTCAGTGGTGCGGGGCACACATCACGAATCCGGTCTTTCGAGAGGCAGACAGTGCTAAGCATGCGGCGGGCAGGGCCACATGGCTCGTGACTGCCCGACCCGCCATGCAGAGGAGCAGTAGACGGTTGAGGGACCACCCAGGCAGAGGTAGAGGGTCAACTGTGGTGGTCCGCAGGGAGCAGGTGGACGAGGCAGAGGAGATGGCCGAGCAGTATGTGGTGGGTGACGCTTTGAGGCTATATCACCACCACCACTAGGAGGTCCACCCCGACCACAGGGAGCTGGCAGGAAGAGACAGGCACAGCTCTAGGCAGTGGAGTCCTACGACCATTGTGCGCCCGAGATGATTCATAGTACTATCTATGTCTATTACACCATTTCTACAATTCTTATAGACATAAGAGTGAGTCATTCTTTCATATCCGCTGCCCTTGTTCGGAGCTCAGAGATTCTGACGGAGCCGTTGGCTCGATCCTTACAGCTAGAGACTCCTACGAGAGTAGACTCGACGATTATGCACAGGTGCCAGCAGTGTGAGCTTACTCTAGGAGGCGAGTGCTTAGGTAGGGATCTTCTTGTAGCGGTGTCGAGGCCTTACGACGTCATCTTGGGAATGGATTGGTTATCTACATTCCATGCTCAAATTGACGGTATTAGGCACAAGGTGCGGTGTGTACGTACCGACGGGAGCAGGTTCACCTTCACCGGCAAGAAGGGACCCTTCACAGCACATGATGGACTATCGCAGAGGAGAGGACAGACCATCCCGCATCAGTTGGCTAGCCTCATCCTAGGAGCATTTGACGTGTGGAGTCCTAGTTTTCCTGCAGTGGTGGATCAGTATGCAGACATTTTTCCCAACGACGTTACGAGACTACCACCTCGAAGAGTGGTAGACTTTTATGTTGACCTGTACCCTGGGACAATCCCGATATCCACAACAGCATATCGGATGGCCCCTGCTGAGCTACGAGAGCTACGGGTACAGTTGGAGGACTTGCAGGGCAAGGGATTCATCCAACCCAGTGTTTCACCTTGGGATTCCCCGATATTTTTCGCCAAGAAGGTGGACAGGAGATTGCGAATGTGTGTCGACTAATGTCGCCTGAACAAGGTGATAGTGAGGAACAAGTATCCGCTACCGAGGATTGACGACCTCTTCGATCAGCTCAAGGGAGCATGGTGGTTCTCGAAGATAGACCTCAGGTCAGGCTATCATAAGCTCGGAGTTTGGGACGAGGACGTGCAGAAGAAGACCTTCAGATGTCGGTTTGGCCACTATGAGTTCTTGTTTATACCATTCGGCGTAACCAATTCTCCTGCAGTGTTCATGGCCCTCATGAACAGGATATTTCAGTCATACCTTGATTGATTTGTCGTGGTCTTCATCGACGACATTTTGATTTACTCGAAGACCGAGGAGGAGCACGCCTACCACTTGCGAGTTGTACTAGACACACTCTGAGAGCACAAGATTTATGGAAAGATATCGAAGTGTTGGTTATGTATACATGAGGTCCACTTCTTGGGACATGTCATCTCTGAGGCGAGAGTTGCGGTGGATCCTGTGAAGATCGAGGCAGTGCTTGCTTGGGAGCCACCGAGGAGTGTGACAGAGGTGTAGAGTTTCATGGGACTAGATGGGTACTATTGGAGATTTGTGCCAGACTTCTTCAGAGTTGAGGCACCACTCTCAGCTTTGACGAAAAAGGGGAAGCCCTTTGTGTGGTCAGACAGGTGTCAGAGGAGCTTCCAGGGGCTGAGACAGAGATTGTCCAACGCGCCTGTCTTGAGGCTACCTGAGAAGGGAGGTGGGTACGTAGTTTACTGTAATGCATCAGGGACCGGACTCGGATGTGTCAAAATGTAGGAGCGGGCTGTGATTGCCTATGGATCACGAAAGTTGTGGCAGCATGAGAAGAACTACGCTACCCATGACCTGGAGTTAGCAGCAGTGGTCTTCGCACTGAAGATGTGGCGACACTATCTGATGAGCGAGCACATTACAGTCTATTCTGAACACCAGAGTCTTAGGTACATATTCTCACAGAAGAATATGAACATGAGACAGCGGTGATGGCTCATGTTCCTCCAAGACTATGGCTTTGAGATAGTCTATACACCAGGAAAGGGAAACGTAGTAGCCAATGCTCTCAGCAGAAGGACGGGCATTCAGCAACTTGGGGAGGCGACAGAGTAGCTAGCCGCTTTGCAGATATCCTTTGTGGATAGAGATGGAGCAGCCTTTCTTCAGTCACTCACAGTCACTCCTCCACTACTACAGCGAGTCAGAGAGGCACAGCGTGGGGACGCTGACTATGAGACGCAACGTACGCAGATATCCTCAGGACAGGCACCTGATGGTTACTCATTAAGAGGAGAGCACGATGTCATTTTCAGAAGACGTACCTTGGTACCAGTTTTTTTACAGGAGGAGGTGCTGAGAGAGTTTCACACTTCCCCTTTTGCAGTACATCCTGGAGTGGCGAAGATGTACCAGGACTTCAGATGACAACACTGGTGTCCGAGCATAAAGAAGGTTATGGCAAAGTTCGTTTCTCGATGCCTCACCTGCCAGTAGGTGAAGGCAGAGCACCAGGTACTAGCAGGCTTGGTGCATCCCTTGGAGGTCCTGGAGTGGAAGTGGGATGACATATCTATGGACTTCGGGACTGGACTTCCATGCACTTCCAGAGGTGACGACTCTATTTGGGTGATTGTCGACCGACTCACCAAGTCGGCTCACTTCTTACCCATCAGAGAGAAGGACTCAGTGGAGAGCATGAGACGTCTCTATGTTCAAGAGATTGTGTGGCTTCATGGTGTGTCATCATCTATCATCTCCGATTGAGATGCTTTCTTTACTTCCCGCCTTTAGAAGGGGTTGCAGGAGGCATTCAAGACACAGCTACGTATGAGTACCGCCTTTCACTCTCAGATAGATGGTCATTCTGAGAGGACCATTCAGACTCTTGAGGACATGCTCTGTGCATGTGTCCTCGACTTTGGTCGCAGCTGGGAGGACCAACTACCCTTGGTGGAGTTCGCGTAAAACAAAAATTACCACTCCACCATCGGGATGGCACCATACGAGGCATTGTACGGCCGACATTGAAGGTCACCTCTGTGCTGGACAGACCCTGGGGAGTAAGAACTTGTGGGACCAGAGATGGTCCAGGCCATGACAGAGAAGGTCCAGATCATCCAGAAGCGGATGAGGACAGCTCAGAGCCGGCAGATGTCTTATGATGACAGGAGGCGGAGGCCACTAGAGTTCGAGGATAGCGACCACGTCTACTTGCGGTTCTCACCTCGACATGGTATACGAAGATTTGGTCGAGGCGCCAAGTTGTCTCCACACTTCATCAGACCATTCTAGGCCCTCAGCAGGATTGGCGAGGTGGCTTATCGCCTGGATCTACCACCTCAGTTGCACCGAGTACACGACATTTTCCACGTATCTCAGCAGAGGAGATACGTGCACGACCCGACGCATATCATTAACCATGGGGAGCTAGACATAGATGATGGAGCGACTTTTGCGGAGGTTCCAGTGGAGATCGAGGATCAACAAAAGCAGGTCCTATGTGGATGGTCGATTCCTCTAGTGTATATCAGATGGCAGCATGGGAACCTCCAGGAGAGCACTTGGGAGTGGGAGGCTCAGATTCGTGCTCAGTACCCACATTTGTTTCCCTAGTTTTTAATGTATCTTTACGGGGACGTAAAGATCTGAGGTGGGAGTAATGTAAAGTCCTGTAAAATTCATGGGAAATTTTTTTCTTAATTTTCTTTGGGATTTTACAAGAATGCGGTTTCTGACGGAACTTTATTATGAGGCCCGGTGTGCCCAGAATTTCTCTACTAAGTTTAGCTCGGGTACGTTCAGTGAACGAACGATTGGATTTTTATAACTTTTGAACCAGTGCTCGGAATCGAATTACAAGGGCATCGATGGATTTGCAGCACTGGTAATTACTTAGGAACACCTTTTCTAGAGTTTCATTTACACAAGAGAAGTTGTTAAAAAATTGTGGAAGGTAAAATAAAATTGAGCATCAATTTTATTTTTCACTAAGTGGTTTAATGCTTTGGGTAGAAGTTGGGGGAAACCACCCAACTTCCCATGGGAGGTTATGAGGGTGGTGGGGCCCACACGAACCCCACCCCTTCATCTTCCCTAACCATCCATAACCCTTCATTTAATATGACAACTTGAGTTGAATAATTGAGTGGATTAATTCAACTTTTGAATTTCAAATTTATGTTATGTTAATAAAATAAGTGTGGTACTTATTTTATTTTGGTTGGGACTTGTTGCTTGAGAGGTTTGGGAGAAAAGCTAAGGGAGGCTTGAAGATCTTCATCTTCTTCGTCGAAGAAAACGAAGAACATGAAGAACGTGAAGAACGCACCGATCTCCGACGAAGAACACCGAATCCTCAGAGATTGACTTCGCGACGCCGTGTACCGCAACGCCAATGACGCCTTCTTCTACGACGATTCTCCTTTCACGACGCATCCTTCCGCGATGGTTATTTCCATGATGAACCTATGTTCAAGCTATGCTCAAGGTAGGGGTTTTATGCATTTCTATTTCTTGATTACATCCGTCGCTTTCTTCCTTCCAATTTGAACCACTTGTTATCGCAATAACGGGAGTAGGTCGGACCGCACAAACACAGCCGACCCTCTTCCCCCTTGTTGGTTGATTTATGTTGTGGCTCGTGTAAGGTGGTGCGGTGCTGAAGCACCGCGCGAGAAATGTTAAAGGACGGGCGGAGAAGCGTGACCCCGTCGCGCCGCGCCGTTGGAAAAAAACTAATTCCCAGTGTCGTCGCGCCGCGCCAAAGGACCTCGAAGACACCGCGGCCGGAGTGGGGCCACGGCGGAGGGGCGCGGTGCCGTTGTGCCCGCCAGACAGACCAGGCCGCGGCTGAGGCCGCGGTGGTGCAAGGACCGGCGGCCGATTCCGGGCCGCCGGAATCGGAGCAGGGGGACCGGCCCGTGGCGGCAGCAGCCGGCCGGCCGGAGCAGGCCGGCCGGTTAGGGGGAAATCCAGGGGTCCGTAAACCCTGGTTGGCCAGCAAAGCGGCCCCCATGTGGGGTCGCAGTTACAACAAGCGGGGGGCAGCCCCCCCCCCCCCCCCCCCCCCCGTGCCTCTTCGCTCAGCCGAAACGGCCGAGCCACCTAGCTGGCACTAGTGCGCCGGGCCGCGCTGGCCGGGCCGGACCCAGACCCGGGTCGGGTCGACCCAGTTCAGGCCGACCCAGAGGGTACCGGGCCGGGTCGGACCGGGCCCAAACCCCCTAATACCGAACCACTCATGGTCTTTTGTCCATAACATGGGCTCTGGACCTCCGATCGACGCACCGTCAGGTGCGATGCGATCCTTGGATAGAGATGGTCGTTTCGGTATATTACACTCAAGGTTTCGGAGTACTTTGGGTCTGACTGGGTTGGTTCGTACACGAAACCAACCGGGCCCTCGGAGCGGAAACGCTTATAACTTGAGTTCCTGACGTCCGATTGACATGCCGTCGACTTTGTTGGATTCCTCTTATACCTGCATGAGCTGAATCTTGACTTTCGATCCTTATCTTCGATAATATTGACTTGATATCCTATGTGGATTACGTTATGCTTTCCTGTGTGGATTGGGTTGTGTTTTCCGGTGTGGACTGATTTTTACTTGGGCTCGGATGCTAGAGCCGAATGAGAATTGATGACCTAGGTATATGTATGGGAATATACCTAAGTAGTGTTGGAGGTTACTTCGTGATTGTATCATTCCTTTTTGGATTATCCTTTATGGATTCTGGAAGACCTTCGGGGGTCTCGGGGTCCCTACTGAGTAGCTTATACTCACCCCTGCACGGGTTATGCCCGCACTACATTGTGTTGGTTGCAGACGATGGACATCGCTGATCATGGTAGAGGCACGAGGAACAGGTCGGTACCCGGAGGTGGACCACTGGGTAGGGCGTACTCAGATCGGACGGCTGGACCCAAGGAGCTGTGGAGGCTATTTTTACCCACCCTTCAGGTGGGACTACCAGTGCACGGCTCGACGCTACAGCTTTACTTTTCAGTTGTTGTACTCTCTTTCAGTTGTACTTTACGTTCAGTTTGGGTTTGTATTCTGGCCCACTTACTTTACCGCGCATTCTATTGTACCTAGTATTTACTTAGTGTTTACTTCTGCTTGCTTGCCCTGTGGTGTTTGTTTACTTTACAAAGGCAATGCATTCTCTTTTTACCGGGAATTACGCCTTGGTGCTAGTCCCCAGCCCCTGGCCTATGGAAGGCGGGCTTGGGGTAGTCATGGCACGGGCCCCAAGGACGGGTCGTGACAAATATGATACCCCCCAAAGATTCCATATAGAAAAATATAAATGATAAAAATATTTCAAGTTTTAATAAACAAGAAATGGTGGCAATAATTTCTAAAGAACAAAACATTTAAAAGTAAACAGTTTTCAAAGGATGATTTCAAAGGATGAAAACATTTCAACAATACAAGTAAGATACTTAAATTTCTTTCCAAACACACCATATTCCAATAATAAATAAAAAATTTTCAATGAGCACTAATTGTGGGAACATCCCTACAAACTAGTTAGTTTTGGGCCACATGTACCTCATATCTCGGTGTAAAGTAACCATAACAATATATGTTCTCATGAATGAGAAACTAGTATGGAATATACCGACAACCTAGTGGTTCCAAATCATCATCATTATAGTTTTTTAGAGTATTCAATGTCCAACTTGTTATGGAAAAATAGGGACAAAACCACTGCGGATCACTAGCATACTAGTAAACATATTCCCACCAAGATACCCCGATTTCCCCTTATGTTCTCAGATAATTTCCAAATGTTATCAAATTCCATTTTCATATAAAAACACAATTTATGTTCATACACAGTAAAAAAAGTATCTATACATGCTTTTCATCATTTATATAACTCAATAAACCATTTAGAATTTCCATAAAACATTTTCAAGGAATATAACCAAACATTGCCCTTGAAAATTCATCTAAAAGCCCTATCTGAAAACGAAATGCTCACCAATATTACCCCAAACCAGAATTAGAAGTAGAAAGACATTTTAATAAGACTCTCCCATGAATTATAAAATACCCTTGAATGGTGCAACATGAAATTAACATGTAAAAAACGAATTTTTAAAAAAATGGCACTTAGAGATTATTTTATTAACAAATGACACCAAAAATAATTTCCAACGCAAGTACAACGATTGAGGAGTAGGCTAAAAATATAAATCAAGAAAGGATAACTCATATAATAGTTATTAAACAAGGAATGACCTCCCACAATTGACAAAAACACCAAATCCTTATGCAAAAGTTCAACCATACAACCACTGCACTACAAGGGAGTTAAAACAAACCTAAAACCACAATATTAGGCCAAGAAATCTAATATCAAACCCAATATTTGAATCCTTACATGATGGAAATTAAGAAATTCATGAAAAATGGATGAAACCCTTAGCAAATGGGAGTAGGAAAGAACGAAACCCACTTACTTAAGATATATAAAATAAATCTCCCCAAATAAACCAATAGGTGAATCCCCAAGCAGCCAAATATGACATAGAGTTTTGAATAAGTCTGAGGAAGTCAAGTGGGAATTGAAATAGGGAAGAAGAGTAAAAAAGGAGTTATGAAGGAAATAAATTACCTTTTCCAATCTGGATGATTTGAGGAATCCTGAAAAAAATTCCCTATTCGGCAAAGAATATGAGATAAAAAGAGGGAGAAACGAACAAGGAGGTTCATCTAGGGTCAGTGGGATTGGGTGAGAGGTGTAATCACCAAAAAAATTTAAAAACTAAATGATAGATGAAAGAATTAATTTTTGTTAAAATATAAGAAATTGGCTCACGGGTTAGCCCAAAGCCTGAATGAATCACCCAAATACACCATGATTAGGGATTCTTAATGGTTCCAAAAGTATATAGTGATTTAAATGGGTTAGGGGAGGACAAGTAAGATGTATAATGGATGAAAATGATTAAAATTAAGTAGTTATAAAAGAAATAAAATTTGTTTTTAAATATGAAAATGGGATCACAGTTGGGCCAAAATCATGAACACCCACTATTTACACCAAAAAAGATTGGGAAACCCACAAAACAAATAAATAATATAAATTATATGAAAATTATCTTTAAAATAAGTCATGGATGTGATATTTCTCCCCACCATGAAAGACTTTCTACCTTGGAAAGTCAACCAGAAGCTTGATGGGAAAACAATAATGGGTACTCTTTCTCAACCAATAAATTCAACTTCCATGTTTCGTGGACGTCGTTCCCATGATGACAAAGTACTGAAACCAATGGAATATACATTCCCTAAATAAATTTCTCTTGAGAATCAACTATTCGCATTGGTTGCTCAAAAACAAACAAATAAGACTCTATATTCAACTCCTCCCAATTCAGCCCTTGGGACGAATCCGGGTTGTACTCTTTTAGTTGAGAGATACTGAAGAAGTCAGGGATATATGTCAACTAAGAAGGAAAAGATAAATTTTAGGCCACCTTGCTAATATGATCAGTTATATCAAAAGATCTGACATATCTCAGGGTCAGCTTTACCTACTTTCCCGAGAAATGATGACCCAGACGACGGGTCACTTTCAAGAATACCTGATCACCCACCAAAAACTATAGGTCTTCATGCCTCTAAGAAGCATATAATTTCCGGTGACTCTATGCTATCAATAAATGCTGCCTGATCAACTTGACCTTCTTATACTTCTCTTGAACAAGGCTCGACCCTAATAGTGAAGTCTCACCTATCCCAGCCCAATATAGGGGGACAGACAAGGCCAACCATAGAGCACCTCAAAAGGTGAAATTTGAATCAAGGATTGATAACTATTATTATAGGCCAATTCAAACAATCTCAAATGGTTATCCCAATAATCTCCAAAGTCCAAAACACAGGAACTGAGCATGTCCTCCAATATCTGATTTGCACACTCTGCCTGACCATTCATTTAAGGATTGTATGTCGTTCTCATATTAATCTGCAACCCCAAGTACTTCTGAAGGCCATCCCAAAACTGATAAGTGAAATATGGGTATCTATCTGAGATAAGTACTGATGGAAAACCATAAAGCCTTACCACCTGCTGAAGATACAAACATCCCAACTCATCCACTTTAGCTGTATATTTGATCAGAATGAAGTGGGTTGATTTTGTCAGATGATCAATCACTACCCATATGAAATTATTACCCTAAGGTGTACAAGTTAAGCCAATAATGAAGTCCATGGTGACCTCTTCCCACTTCCAATTAGGAATGGGTAATGGGTGGAGATTACCAAAGGTCCTTTGGAGCTCCACTTTCACCAACTGAAATATGTAGCATCTCGACATGACATTAGTTATGGATTGTCTCATACCTTGAAACCAGATTTGTCGATTAACATCATAATAATCCTTGGTGGCACCAGGATGGACATCCCACTTACATGGTAGGTATCCTACATCACCACCTTCCACAGAGACGATAGAACTAATAGTCGGCCCTTGAAGCACAAGATGTCCTCAGGAGATGATGGCTAATCAAAAAGTGTCTCCCCCCATGAAGAAACTTCCTCGACCACTAAAAAATCTCATCACTAATCTATTCTTGCTGAATCAACTCTAAGAGAGAACGATTCAACTGAATGCTCGCTAGTAACGCTCCGACATTATTCTCCATGGTCTCTGCATGCATCTGAGAAAAGATCCTTGTAAGAGTTCACCAATCACAAGACTTTCTCAATCCTTGAATTGGTACTTTTCTACAAAAATAATCTACCACTACATATTCCTTTCCTAGGGTATAGACAATGTCCATTTTTAACACATTAAAGTACTCGATCCAGCAGCGCTGCCTTAGATTGAGATCCTTCTACGGTAAGATGTAGACCAAGTTTTTGTTACCAGAATAGACTAAAAAATTCTCTCCAAATAGGTAGTTATGACTTTTTTCAAATCATGAATCACATTAGATAGCTACAAGTCATGGTTTAGGTAATTATTTTCATGTGGTTGAAGTTGGTGGGAGCCATACACCACCAAATGACCATCCTGAATAATCATACACCTAAAACCCATACCAGAAGCATCCCAATACACCACATAGCTCTTTCTAGATTCTATAAATATCAACATGGGGGTGATATTAAATCACCGATTTATCTCCTCGAATGATTCCATAAATTATGTCCCCAAAAAAACTTTACCACTTTTTGGGTGAATGTGGTAATGGGAGAAGAAAGTCGAGAGAAATCCTGAAAAAACTGCCGATAGTATCCTACCAATCCGAGGAAACTCTTGATCTAAAAAACATTAATTGGATAATACCATGACATAACTGCACTAATCTTGTCAGGGTCCGCTAAAACCACCTACTACGACATCACATGAACTAGAAACTTCACCTCCCTAATCTAGAAAGTGGACTTGTAAAACATTGCAAAGAGGCAGTGCTCTCACAAGGTTCCCAATACAATCTGAAAATGATGTTCATGTTCCTACTTAGATCCAAAGTAAAGAATAACTTCATCCATGAATACCATGAAAAAATATTCACAATATGAGTGGACCACCTTATTCATAAGTTCTAGAAAGACCGCTAGAGAATTGGTTAATTTGAAGTTCATGACCAAATACTCAAAGTGGCCATACCTTCTTTGGAAGGTTGTCTCCGGAATATCTGACTCTTTCACCCTAATTTAATGGTAACCCAAACGCAAATATATTTTCAATAACCCATTCCCACCCACCCTTCATCTAGTCAATAAAATCATCTATTTGGGGAAATGAACATTTTTTCTTCATGGTTACCTATTTAGAATATGTTAATCAATACACAACTAGAGGAATCTGTCAACCTTCTTAAAAAAAGAATATGAGTGGCCCAAGGAGAGATGCTTGGAAGAATGAATCCTCTGTAGTATAAATCATATATCTTTATCTTTAATTCCCTCAGCTCAGTGGGGGCCATATGATGTGAGGGAAGAGATATTATATGTTTTCCCAGTGCCAAATCGATCGAGAACTCCACATACCGCACTAGATTAAAGCTTGAAATTTCATCTGGGAATACCTTCAGAAACTCATCCACTACATGAGGTAGTCCACCTTTAGGAAAATGATCATCTTCCTCTAGTGTGAGTGAAGATAATTGGAAGGCATGATTCCCCAAATTTGGGAGTGGGGGTCCTATACAACCCGTCTGAGAATCCCAATCCCCATGGAATACCCGACGACTCCCATCTAGTGCTGTGAAACAGACCTGTCGCCTATAAAAATCGATGATCATTGGAAAGTGTACCAGCCAATCCATTCAAATTATCACATCAAATATATCCATATCTATGACCTGGAGTCCCCACTCCATCCAAACACATGATATGAAAAGTGCACATGACAGGAACCTGAGACCCTACTCATTTTTTGTTCCTAGAGGCATCACCATATCCATTACAAAAGACAAAAGATCAGTTGAAAATTTTTGGGTATTCATAAAATGGGCAGAGATAAATGAAATAGATGCACCAGTATCAAAAAGAGCATCATCTATAGAATATACAATAAAAAAGGTGCCTTAAAATGTCGATGGTCCCACCTATAATCCTACTGGTTCCTGATCCACCACATGATGATTCCTAGTCTCTTCCTGTTAAGGATTGATATTATTTAGCTCTACACTAAACTAGATCTTCCTTGAAGATGATCATGACCTACCTCCATGGCCACTAAAAGAAGATCCCTCCATCCTTGACGACTATGATTGAGTTGGAACTCCCCTAGAATCTACTGATCCTATCCAACTTTTGTGTAGAAAATCCATTTGACAAAAATGTTGCAAGTTTTCCATACCTCCACACTAATAATAAAGCTTTAGAGGATATATTCATGATGGTCATTTGTTCCCTAACCTCCCACACTTGTGGCACACATCGGACCTCACATCAGAGGCCACTGAAGAAAACTACGTAGAATGTTGGCCTGAGCTGCCACCTCTCTTCTTTCCCTACTCCTCTCACTTCCTTTTCTTCTCAGAGGTGTTTCCACTGCCCATTACTAACACTGTCCTAGAAAAACTATCCCTCCCCTTATGATCGATCTCTACCATGAAACTCTATCAACCACTTAAGAATATGTTTTCACCTTGAACAACAAGACCTGGGAATAGATATCTGGCTGCAAGCCCCTTGTCAAACTGTTGGCCTTCATTTACTCATTGGAGACCACATCTAGATCATACTAGACCAACTCAAGAAAATTTTTTGGCATACCCCATCACTAAAAGATACCCCTAAACATGTTCTATAAACTCTTGAGATTGATCGAATGCCAAATCTTATGGGTAATACAGATCATTTAAGATAAAATTGAAGTCCCTATAGCTCATCTTCTCTTTCTTCCCATCTTGAAGCACAGATTTAAACCACTTGCAGTAGGGACCCTCTAACAAGAAAGAGGAACATTTCCCCATGACCTCCTCAAGTGTGTCTAAGAACTCAAACATGCGCTCGATCTTATCATTCCACTCCTCTACTTTCTAGGTTTCTGTGGTACCACATAAAGTAAGAGGCTTTCTCTTTAGGTAATCCTAACCTTTTTCCTTACTAGGACTAGACTCATCTTAGGTAGTTGGATCAAGAGTGGATGATATTCATTTTCATTGGTCTTGGACATATCTGACCATAGCTTCTACCATCCTTTGATCAATCGGTGAAGGAGAAATCTCTCTGGTGTCCTCCCATTGGTTCATGGGAGATTTATGGAGAGGCATGTTTCTACACAAGGAAACAACAACAAAATAAATCCTCAGTAAAACAATTCTAAAACTTTTCATCAATTATATTAAATATAAATAAGCTAAACACATCACAATAATGAAATAAAAAACTACTTCAGTCCCACCCGATGTATACGTGCACTCTGCAGCCTGCACGTCCTAGCTGGATGTGAAGTAAAACAAAGAATCCCAACATCCCATGGTGACTCAAGGTTTGTCAGGAGAGGTACTATCCAAAAACAATACTCATAACCAATTCAATGATCCCCCACGGTTCTAGCTCATTTCTAACTAGACTCACCCCAAAATAATAATATTACCCAAAAAGATAAACCTCCCCTCATACAAATTTTGTCACAAACCGAATCTGGTCGCCATTAACACCAGCCCCCCAAACTAGTCTGTGGAAAGTTATGAAGGTGTTCCCTATCCCTACAGGATGGCATAAGAGATTGGGTATCTTAAATATTGGTTTGGAAACAATTTACCCAAATTTGTAATCATTTAACAACCAAAGAAAATCAATAAACTAAATCTAAAAAATACCAACAATACAAGCCTTAAAAAAATAAGAATGTAATACATGGTCTTAAACATGACACAAGTGGTCTAAAGATACATAAAATTAGCATAAAAACATCCCATGTAACACCACATGACAAGGGGTCATCATGTAACGGCCCAAAATTTTGAATAAATCTTGTTCCCTAATTTCATGTGTTATTTTATTTTATTTTTATACTCAACAAATATGTTTTATTTGATAAACATGATTATAATTAAAATGAGACCAGTGGTTTTTGACTGTTATATGACCATCGGTCAATATGACCACTGTGAACAAAATGTTTTTATTATTGTCTCTAAATACAAGTAATCTTGGTTAATTATTATGGAAAGAAGATTTGATGGCCTCACCTAGTAGTCTTGGTCCGATCAAAGCCCATCTAACAGAGCTTGGGAAGGAGGTAGCACCATTGGGCTTTGGTCTGGACCAAATCCAAGCTGAACTTAATCATGTGAAGCTGGAACGGAATCGTCTTCGCGAGAAGTTCAAACTGATAGAAATTACTACTCGGGAAATGTTGACTGAGCTGCCCCAAGATTCTATCACCCTAGCACACCTTACTCTTAGGTCCTATGCTGGTATTATAAGGGGCTATGTAATGAGACCATAACTGCCTTGTGTAATCCTTGTTTTAAATAAAAATTGGGATTTCTTATTATGATGATGTTTATGAATTTTCAAATGACTGGATAAAAATAGTATGCATATTTTTTATGAATTTTCAAAAGGATTTTTAAAAAAAATGTTTGTGTAAACCTTAAATAATTTAAAATGTGTAATGATTCTCAAAAAATGGTCTTCTACAATTATGTCCAGTACGAAATTTAGAGTCTAATAAGATCAACATGATTTTTTATGAATAGTAAATTATGAATAGTGATTTTATGATTAGGATTACTAATATGACCAAATGGATTAGTAATCTCACTTAAAGAAAGTTTTAAAATAATCTAGGCACCTTGATTAAGTAATGTGATTCAATAAAATGGTTAAATAACAGTTTCATAAATTATTATTCAAGAATTAGTTTTTTCGGGTGAATAGTGTTTTTTAATTAAAAATTTAATTAAAAATAATTAGAAAATTATTTTTATAAAAAGGACTTTATTTTTGAACTCAGAGCATCGATATTATGTTATGGTAATTTTTGGGGTTTCTTCGGAAAAAAAATGAATTTTCGGTGAATAGTGATTTTATTTAAAAATAAATTTAAAAATACTTAGAAAATTATTTTTATAAAATGGAGTTCATTTTTGAAATCAGAGCATTGATATTTAGTTAAGGTGAAATTTTGGGATTTTTCTGAGAAAGATGAATTTTCCAGTGAATAGTAAAAATGCAGTTTTAGGGTTTCAGTATGTTTAATGACATCATAGCTGTGTCATGATGATTTCATGAGATATTTTAAGGGTTGGCAGGCCAAGGGTGATGAATTATTGTTGTGGGGGCCCCATGTGGCCTAACTACATGGTAAATGCCAAGGGAAAGCACATGGGTTTGAGAAAAGCACATGTGAGGTGTCCCTTGGCCATTAATGCCTTGTCCCCTCACTTTCCCTATAAATACCAAGCCCTCCTCTCATCAATTCGACTCCCCACTCTTTCCCAACGAATTTCTGGTCTCATTACCTCCCAAGGAGTCCTCCCAAGGTGCCCCCAAGCCCTTAAGGTCCCAACCATTGAGGTTTAAGAGTTACATTTTAAGGTAAGGGATCTGACCTCTCTCTTTCATTTCAAGTAATCTCTTTTATGTCATCCCTTTTATGCTCCATGTTCTTATGTTGGAGGATGTTCTTTTATACTCCTCTTACTGCCTTTTTCATGTTAATATAATGAGATATCCCCTATTACTCTCATTATTTCGTTTTATGAAGTTTTAAGTGGCGCCGTTAGGCTGCCAAAATTTTTGTAACGGATTCTTTCTCCCTTCTCATTTTTCAAGATCTATTTTCATGTAAAGTATTTCATGTTTTTGTTATTATGTTGGGGTATGATCTCTAAATTTATCATACTGATCTTTTATGATCATATGATTAGATACCCCATTTGATCACTTCAATTCAGTATTTTGAAGTTTTAAGTGGCGCCGTTAGGCTGCCGAATTTTTAAGTGGTTCTTCTCCCTTCTTGTTTTGAAGTTCTACTTTCATGTCAATTCTTTCAAGTTACTTTTTGTTATGTTTTGGTATGATCTCTATATCTATCATACTGAACTCTTATGTTTATATGATGAGAGACCCCATTTGATCTCTTCAATTTAGTATTTTTTTGAAGTTTAAGTGGCGCCGTTAGGCTGCCGAATTTTTAAATGGTTCTTCATCATTCTCGTTTTGAAGTTCTACTCTCATGTAAATTCTTTCAAGTTCCTTTATATTATGTTGGGGTATGACCTCCATATCTATCATACTGGAATCTTATGTTCATATGATGAGAGACCCTATTTGACCTTGTCAATTCAATTTTGTTGAAGTTTAAGTGACGCCGTTAGGCTGCCGAATTCTCACAAGAGAAATCTTTTTTTCTTCCATTCTTGTTCTTAATTTCATATGGTATATTTTAAAATTTCATTACCATGTTCTTAAATCCCTTATATTTTTTCCCTCTACGGTTTGATGGGTCATTTATGAATGTTTGACCCATGTCCCCTCTCTTCTCAATGTTTTCTAAAACCTTGTAACATAGCCATTATGCTGCAGAATTTTCGTCTCAAAATGTCTCTCTCTCTTTTCTAAAAATTATTTTATGTTATAAAGTGAATACTCAAAGCTTTTATTTCTACAGGGGTATTCACATATATATCAAAATGCTCTATTTAAAATTCTGGGAATTTCATAAATGAAAACCTCTTTCCCTTTCCGTGGGTTTAAAGTGACGTAAAGATCATGTCTTTAAAGCAGTTTTTAGAATGTTATGATTATGAAATGAAACCCATTTATTTTATGCTATATTGGTTATTTATGAAATGTTTGATGATGATATATGTGGCTCACATGATAATAAAGTCAAATTTAAGGGTGCTCCCTGATAGCGCTCCAATGCATTGGGTAAAGACTCAATCTCTAGAGATGACCATTTTAACGACGCCTTGGTGAATAACCTTGGTAATTTTAACGACACCTTGGGTATGGACCTTGGTGAAATGAAACGATTGTCAATATTAAATGTTGTAACCACATCTTCAAGTTATAAAAAATTTTATTTTTATTATGATGTATCTCATGATTTCATTCTCATGCCTTAATGTTATTTTCATGACCTTATTGAAGTATCTCAAGTTCACATGTAAAATGTTTCTCTGGTTTCTCTTACTGGGCCTTCTGCTCACCCTTTATTTTGATGTATGTCCCCAGGTTATGAGATGCAGTAATGAACCTAGGATGAACTTGAGGAGAAGCCTTTCAAGTGTTTAAGAAGAATGTTTCTTTTTATTTCATTTATTAGGTTCCTGGTTTCCAAGACACTAAACCTTAAAGATCCTCGGTTTTGTAAAATGTAATGAAAGTTTATGTGATAAAAAGGCGGGATGCTATAGTTGGTATCAAAGGATGGTTTAGTTAGTTGTGGAAATTAGGATATGAAAACTTTAGGAAGAACCCTATAAAAAAGTTTAAATATAGGAAATCTTCCTAGTATTTTGGTGAGTATTGAGTAAAGGGTTTCCAAGAAAATACATCCCCGTCTGGATACGAGCAGGTAGAGGTGGATCTGGCACAGATGTACATAGGGGTAAAACCCAAAAACACCGCTTTGAGCTAGACTCGAACTGGAACTGGTACACGACAACGGGCCTTGCTGCACTCTTGGTTACGACACTCCCGGGGGATATGCTTTGGTAAATTCATAAGCTTAGTATGAACCATTGTTAAAGGAACAAAGATAAAATAAAATAAAGATTCACATAAGAATATATGATCATGGATAACCTAGAAGGGAACCTAGGGGATCACAAGTTAGGGTATACTTTACTTCTACATGTTATCCTTAGATGCTTTAAGTTTCTTTTCATGATTATTGGCTAAGTATTTAAGCCCCTAACTATAGCTTCTTTTCTTAGTTAATGGCGGGAAATGGAAGAACATGTCCCAAAAACCAATGTGATAGGAAATGCTACGATTTCCGTATTAATATGAAAGAGTTGATTAGGGGATTAAAATATGATTATTATTTTGGAAGACGTTCATTATTTTGGGAACCATATTTGATCGAGGTAAATAGATTACTACGGTATTTTCATTGAGGAGTAAGGTTGACATATATTTTGAATAATCGATGAAATTAAGGTGGACTTATAGTAATTTAGGTTACTTACGGGAATGATTAACCTGTCATGGGTAAAATAAGTTTAGGTTATCTACTTTTGTTATAAGATGTTAGGAGTGGTTGATGTTGTTTGGAGATGAACAATGAAATTTATTTTGGAAGACTATGTTATCAAATCTTTCTTGTATTTGGGTTTCAATCTTAGTTTGGTTTATTTTGAGGAATCTTAAGGACCATTATTTATGGAATTGACTATGATGAACTTTGGGTAGTACCATGGAACTTGAAGATTTAAAAGTAGTTTCCATTCCTATGGGATTATTTCTTTTTGAAGAGTTGTTTTACCTTACTCTTTCTGTTTTTGGGATAATGTTTAAAGATAGAAGAAATAGATAGTTAATCATTTGTGAATTATGAAGATGATTCTTGTGTTTTGATGAGACCAAGTAGTTTTGAATGCTCATCGTTTGGAGAAAAGATTAGTTTTGGTAGAAACTTATTAATGTATGAAACTCTACATGAAGGTAGATATATTTCCTTATGTTTTGTTCTATGTTGTAAATGAATTCCTCAAAGTTATTAAAAGAAACTTAAAACAAAAACGTTGTTGGTTTACGTTTCCTACTAGGTAATCAAAGACCGCTTACACACATCATAATTTTGGGATTTTCGGGTGGTTAACTTCCCCCTAATCATGTTTTCTATCACTCTCCTTTAAGAACGTTACCCTTTGTATTCTCCTCCATGTCCATATTTCCTACATGGAATCCTAGTATGAGTAAACTCGGGTGGCCTTTGTACTTCCTTTTCTTTCTTTTAAAGTAATGGTGTTACTGACTCTTTTTCCGATTTGAGACTTTAAATGAAATTTCAAAACCCAATTTTAAAAATTGCAAGGACACTATTTCATAATGGGGGAAGATTGTAACGGCCCAAAATTTTGAATAAATCTTGTTCCCTAATTTCATGTGTTATTTTATTTTATTTTTATACTCAACAAAAATGTTTTATTTGATAAACATGATTATAATTAAAATGAGACCAGTGGGTTTTGACTGTTATATGACCATCGGTCAATATGACCACTGTGAACAAAATGTTTTGATTATTGTCTCTAAATACAAGTAATCTTGGTTAATTATTATAGAAAGAAGATTTGATGGCCTCACCTAGTAGTCTTGGACCGATTGAAGCCCATCTAACAGAGCTTGGGAAGGAGGTAGCACCATTGGGCTTTGCTCTGGACCAAATCCAAGCTGAACTTCATCATGTGAAGCTAGAACGGAATCATCTTCGCGAGAAGTTCAAACTGATAGAAATTACTACTCGGGCAATGTTGACTGAGCCGCCCCAAGATTATATCACCCTAGCACACCTTACTCTTAGGTCCTATGATGGTATTATAAGGGGCTATGTAATGAGACCATAACTGCCTTGTGTAATCCTTGTTTTAAATAAAAATTGGGATTTCTTATTATGATGATGTTTATGAATTTTTAAATGACTGGATAAAAATAGTATGCATATTTTTGATGAATTTTCAAAAGGATTTTTTTTAAAAAATGTTTGTGTAAACCTTAAATAATTTAAAATGTGTAATGATTCTCAAAAAATGGTCTTCTACAATTATGTCCAGTACGAAATTTAGAGTCTAATAAGATCAACTTGATTTTTGATGAATAGTAAATTATGAATAGTGATTTTATGATTAGGATTAGTAATATGACCAAATGGATTAGTAATCTCACTTAAGGAAAGTTTTAAAATAATCTAGGCACCTTGATTAAGTAATGTGATTCAATAAAATGGTTAAATAACGGTTTCATAAATTATTATTCAAGTATTAGTTTTTTCGGGTGAATAGTGTTTTTTAATTAAAAATTTAATTAAAAATAATTATAAAATTATTTTTATAAAAAGGACCTTATTTTTGAACTCAGAGCATCTATATTATGTTATGGTAATTTTTGGGGTTTCTTCTGAAAAAAATGAATTTTCGGTGAATAGTGTTTTTATTTAAAAATAAATTTAAAAATACTTAGAAAATTATTTTTATAAAATGGAGTTCATTTTTGAAATCAGAGCATTGATATTTAGTTAAGGTGAAATTTTGGGATTTTTCTGAGAAAGATGAATTTTTCAGTGAATAGTAAAAATGCAGTTCTAGGGTTTCGGTATGTTTAATGACATCATAGCTGTGTCATGATGATGTCATGAGATATTTTAAGGGTTGGCCGGCCAAGGGTGATGAATTATTGTTGTGGGGGCCCCATGTGGCCTAACTCCATGGTAAATGCCAAGGGAGAGCACATGGGTTTGAGAAAAGCACATGTGAGGTGTCCCTTGGCCATTAATGCCTTGTCCCCTGACTTTCCCTATAAATACCAAGCCCTCCTCTCATCAATTCGACTCCCCACTCTTTCCCAACGAATTTCGGGTCTCATTACCTCCCAAGGAGTCCTCCCAAGGTGCCCCCAATCCCTCAAGGTCCCAACCGTTGAGGTTTAAGAGTTACATTTTAAGGTAAGGGATCCGACCTCTCTCTTTCATTTCAAGTAATCTCTTTTATGTCATTCCTTTTATGCTCCATGTTCTTATTTTAGAGGATGTTCTTTTATACTCCTATTACTTCCTTTTTCATGTTAATATAATGAGAGATCCCCTCTTACTCTCATTATTTCGTTTTATGAAGTTTTAAGTGGCGCAGTTAGGCTGCCGAAATTTTTGTAACAGATTCTTTCTCCCTTCTCATTTTTCAAGATCTATTTTCATGTAAAGTATTTCATTTTTTTTATTATGTTGGGGTATGATCTCTAAATTTATCATACTGATATTTTATGATCATATGATGAGAGACCCCATTTTATCGCTTCAATTCAGTATTTTGAAGTTTTAAGTGGCGCCGTTAGGCTGCCGAATTTTTAAGTGGTTCTTCACCCTTCTCGTTTTGAAGTTCTACTTTCATGTAAATTATTTCAAGTTACTTTTTTTATGTTGGGGTATGATCTCTATATCTATCATACTGGACTCTTATGTTCATATGATGAGAGACCCCATTTGATCTCTTCAATTCAGTATTTTGTTGAAGTTTAAGTGGCGTCGTTAGGCTGTCGAATTTTTAAGTGGTTCTTCATCATTCTCATTTTGAAGTTCTACTCTCATGTCAATTCTTTCAAGTTCCTTTCTATTATGTTGGGGTATGACCTCCATATCTATCATACTGGACTCTTATGTTCATATGATGAGAGACCCTATTTGACCTTGTCAATTCAATTTTGTTGAATTTTAAGTGATGTCGTTAGGCTGCCGAATTCTCACAAGAGAAATCTTTTTTTCTTCCTTTCATGTTCTTAATTTCATATGGTATATTTTCAAATTTCATTACCATGTTCTTAAATCCCTTATATTTTGTCCCTCTACGGTTTTATGGGTCATTTATGAATGTTTGACCCATGTCCCCTCTCTTCTCAATGTTTTCTAAAACCTTGTAACATAGCTGTTATGCTGCAGAATTTTCGTCTCAAAATGTCTCTCTCTCTTTTCTAAAAATTATTTTATGTTATAAAGTGAATACTCAAAGCTTTTATTTCTACAGGGGTATTCACATATATATCAAAATGTTCTATTTTAAATTCTGGGAATTTCATAAATGAAACCCTCTTTCCCTTTCCGTGGGTTTAAAGTGACGTAAAGATCACGTCTTTAAAGCAGTTTTTAAAATGTTATGATTATGAATTGAAACCCATTTATTTTATGCTATATGGGTTATTTATGAAATGTTTGATGATGATATATGTGGCTCACATGATAATAAAGGCAAATTTAAGGGTGCGCCCTGATAGCACTCCAATGCATTGGGTAAAGACTTAATCTCTAGAGATGACCATTTTAACGACGCCTTGGTGAATAACCTTGGTAATTTTAACGACACCTTGGGGATGGACCTTGGTGAAATGAAATGATTGTCGATATTAAATGTTGTAGCCACATCTTCAAGTTATAAAAAAAATTTATTTTTATTATGATGTATCTCATGATTTCATTCTCATGCCTTAATGTTATTTTCATGACCTTATTGAAGTATCTCAAGTTCACATGTGAAATGTTTCTCTGGTTTCTCTTACTGGGCCTTCTGCTCACCCTTTCTTTTGATGTATGTCCCCAGGTTATGAGATGCAGTAATGAACCTAGGATGAACTTGAGGAGAAGCCTTTCAATTGTTTAAGAAGAATGTTTTTTTGTTTCATTTATTAGGTTCCTGGTTTCCAAGACACTAAACCTTAAAGATCCTCGGTTTTGTAAAATGTAATGAAAGTTAATGTGATAATAAGGCGGGATGCTATACATCACCCATGATTTGTCTCCACAACACCGAACCATGGAAGGAAACAAATAACCCGAACCTCCATCACCCAAGGCCTTGCCTTTACCTTTGTCAAACATGATCAAGTAAACATACACCCAAAGGTGTAAGTATGGTATGAGCATAATCCCAATAGGATATGACCCAAATATGCCATATAGTAAACAATACAAGATAAAATGCATGAAAGTTATAATAACCACACTACCACAAAACAGGGCAAGGGAAGCGCTGTCTTTTATCAGCACTAAGTAGAAAGCGCTGATAAAAGGGTGGGCCTTTATCAGCGCTAGATAAAAGAATTGATAAAGGGTACATTTATCTACGCTATTATTAGTGATGATAAATGTTTTTAACAAAAAAATACCCTTAATTTGTACAAAATTATTATATTTATTTTCAAAAATAATTTCTATTTGTATAAATTAAATAAAAAACAAATATTTATAATTAATATATTTTTTTAATAATTCAAATATATATATATATAATTAATTGAAAAAATTATGTCTAAGATTATAATTAAATATATATATATATATATTTAAATAATTATAAGATTATAATAAATTACATTAAATAAGAAATATATTTATAAGATTTTATATATTTATTAGATATTTATTATATTTATATTTATTAGAATTATTAGATTAATTTATTAGATTTATTAGATTTATTAGATTAATTAAATATATTCATTATATTTTTTATATTTAGTATATTTATTATATTTATAAATATATAATACTTTTTAATATATATATTTATAAATAAAATTATATATGTGTTTCCAATGAATTTTGTCAATGAATATATTGATCATGTGTATATGTTATGTATAATGCATTAATGTTCATTTATACATTACATAATGTTGTCTATTGATGTGGTATACTGATTAATTCATAATTTTACCCATATGAACTATATATTTTCTAAAAATTGTACTTATAAAATTTCATTAAATATATTTAAATAATAAATTTATTTTATTATATTTTTAATGATATATATAAATTGTTTTGAAATACATTTTTAATTATAATTATAACTATATATGTATAAATAATTATAAAATTATACATATAATATTATAAATTTAATAATATATATATATTAACAATTATATACAATTTTTTTAAAATATATACTATTTATATTTGTAATTATTAATTAATAAATATATATTTATCATATATATCATTTTATATAAATATATAACAATATAAATAAATTATTAAAATTAAACATTTATCAGCACTATAATTTTAGTGCTGATAAATAGGTTATTTATCAGTGCTTCTCTAGCAGTGATAAAGGGATATCTTTATCAGTTCTAACAAATCACTGGTAAAATAAGCCTTGATTAGTGCTAGAATTATAGCCCTGATACGTATGTATTTTATCAGTGATTTTTAGTGCTGATAAAGGTTCAAGATGGTTTATTAAAAGAAACCTAACAAGATCCTCCTCCCCCACGCCCTTTCAAATCATCGCGAAAGTGGCCTTGTGTGCCATTGAGCCCCCCTTCGCTACAAACCCCTCCTCCTCATCCTCCTCTTCTATCGTTGATACCTTCTAATGCTTCGCAGTCACCAAATTTTCCTTTTCCGTCATCGCTCTTTCCTCCTCCTCCGCCTCTACGGCCTCCTTTGACTCATCCTCCTCCTTCTCCACTACCTCTTACTCCGCCGCTGTTACATCCTCTTCCTCCTCCTCCAAACAAATTCATCAGTATGTTCCCATTATTATTCATTATTTATAGATACATGGTTCTTCAGTCTCTTAGAATCATATTACAAGTCTATTAGGGATAATTATTTGGTCTATTTTTTTATCTTGACGTTATTTTGTTGGATCTAGTTAGGTTAAAATGGTTTTTGATAAAATATTGACGTTTTCTTATGTCATTATTCATTTTTGAAAACTTTTTTAAGGTACGTTTATTCCCTATAATCTTCAATTCTATTTTAACATAAATAATTTGTTTTTATAAAATATTTTCATTGAAATTCATTTGTAAAAAAATGTATGATTATTAAAGTAAATACCTTGTCATATTGTTCTGAAAAAACTTATTGTCATTTGGAAAACCTTCTTATTTTATAATTTTTAAGTTATTGTTTTAAAATTATGGTTTTCTTTTGACACATGTAAATTATTTGATGAAATGATTTAAATGGTGATTTTTTTGAATTATTTGGAATGATATTTGTTAAATATGGTAGATGTGAGTTCATGGGTTGGACATGACAATAAATAAGAGGAGTACCCCATTGGGTAACTTAGATATTTTTAACCATGTGATGTCTTGGTGGATCAGTGAGGGATCTTTCCTAAGTTTGTAAATTTCAACTATGCATGCATGGTGGGTGGGTAGTGACATAAATATGGCTATTTAGAATAATGGAATTAATTTTTTTTTAAATACAATGTTTCCCCTAGTAGATAATTTATGATTTTGGGATAATACGTTTAAATGATTTCAAATGGTTTATATACAACTTTCTAACAATTTTTTCCAAGTAGATTTAGTTTGAAAGTCACTAGAAAAATAATACTGATTTTAGTCTTACCCCCTTTCTTTAGAACTACTTTCTATTTGAAATTATCATATATCAAGACACATATAAGGGAAATGTATCTTAGTTCTTTAATAATTTGTTGTGATACCAATGAGTTGTAAGAACACTTGATCTGTCATGGCATAGATCAAAGTTATACTTGTTGGAATAAACATGGGGAAAAAAACAATGTAGGTAGTGGCTGGAATAGTACTGCGTTTTATGGATCATTTGATATGATAACATGTGTGAACAAAGAATAAAACTGTATGCAGGATGTGATTACAGATGTGAATGATGATGAATATCGTATTGAGGAAATTACAAGGGCATTTGAAGATTGATATTGTGATTTCCTAAAATTGATTTAGAAGTTAAAGAGTTGTGCAAAGATGCCATTGTATATTGGTTTCACTAAATATACAACACTTTGAGCTGTAATGAAACTGTATAATTTGAAAGAATGAAATAATTAGAGTGACGCCAGTTTTACAAAACTATTTTCCCGCTTAAATGACATGATCCCAAAAGAAAATAAGCTATCGAGACGAACATATGATTCCAAAATGAATGCTATGATTGATGGTTATGATCTTTGAAAGAATACACGCCTTCCCAAATGACTATATATTGTTTTTAATGAACCAAAAATCAAATAATGAATTCTAAAAGGTTGTTTCATCTCGATACAAGAAATATGAATACAATCCTACAAAAGTTGTAGGGTACTTTCCAATCATTCTAAGGTCTAGGATCTCATATGGAAGTGAGGAGACTATAGAACAATTAAACTGGAATTTTGATACAAGAAATAAACATGGAAAACTAAGTCACCTGGTAGACTCTCCTCAGTGGAAGAGAATTGATCATGAGTATACTGAATTTGGAAATGAGCCGAGAAAGCTTCATATTGAATTATCTATATATGGAGTGAATGATTTTGGTTTTCAAAATAGTAGTCATAGTACATGGCCAATTATGTTGGTAAATTATAACTTACCATCGTGGTTATTCAGGAAACAAAAATACATCATGTTATTTATGATTATATAAGAACCAAAACAACTGGGTAATTACATTGATGTTTATTTGGCTCCATTGATCACAGATTTGAAATTATTGTGAGATTCAGGTGTTACGTTATATGATGCTTAAAAAAATTAAGATTTCATGTTGAGATCCCTGTTGTATAGGATGATAACTGACTATCCTGCTTATGGAAATGTTTCAGGGTGTATCATTACAGGAAATCATGGGTATCATATTTTCAGAAAAGGTACACAGTCAATTAGGTTGAAACATTCATTGAAAACCGTGTTTCTAGGACATAGCAGATTTTTACCCTGATGGAATAAGTACCAATCTTGGATTACATCATTTGATGGAATTTCAGAAGAACATACATCACTGTCTCCACTAATAGGTGATCAATTGTTTGAGGAAGTAAAATTAGTGGGAACTACTTTTGGTAAACCATTTCCAAAAAACCTTATGAAAACTAATTGGGAAAAATAGATCAGATTTTTTAATTACCATACTAAAATTGTTTGTATGTCAGAAATTTTATTGATTTTATGCATTTTGAAATAAAATGTATGTGATAGTGTCATCAACACATTTCTAAATGCACTTGAAAAAACAAATTATGGAATTAAGTCTAGGTTGGACATGGTTGGTATGGGAATATGAGAAGAGTTGGCACCCGTGAAGGGTAAAAAATGAACATTTCTTCCTCCTTCATATACCCTTTCTAGGTATGAGAGATGTTAGTTTTGAAACTTCGTAAAGGACATAATGGTTCTAGAGGGGTTTTATTAAAATATCAAGAACATTGTGTCATTGATTGATTTAAAGTTAAAGGTATTGGAATCACATAAAGTCCATGGTTTGATGCAAGATCTAATTCCTATAGATTTATGTTTCATTTTTTAAAATAATGTCTACCAAACATTGACAAAGATCTGTTTCTTCTTCAAATCTATATGTAGCAAAGTCATAGAACCAGTGAAATTGAAAACTATGGAAATAGAAATTGCTATCATATTATGTGAATTGGAAATGTTCTTCCTAGTGACATTCTTTGATATTATGGTTTGTTTGATGGTTCATTTACTAAGTGAGATTCGTCTATGTGGTTTCATACATTATATATGATTGAACTCCATTGAATGGTATATTAAGATTTTGTAAGGGTATGTCAAAAATCAATGTCGCCAGAGGGTTGTATTGTGGAGAAATATATTTTTGAGAAATCTATAGAATTCTATAATGAATACCAATCTAGATTGGAAATTATTGGACTAGAAAAATCTCATCAAATTGGGTGGATTTAGGGTGAAGAAATTTCTATAAGATAGGTTGTCAAAATCAATATTACAGATCTGGAGCAGGGCCAATTTTACCTTTTTCATAAAAATTTCGACGTTGAGCCATTTTTTCACACTCACAAAAAAATTCTTAGGCGTTTGAATTCATCTAGGGATGAAAACTGGATATCAGATACACATAATAAAAAGATTATGGGAAGGATTCGAGACCATATTTTTAAAAAGTTAGATGAAAATACAAACTCAATTTTAGAATGACTTCGATGGCCAGGTGGAGGACCAACTGTGTATGTGTTATCTTATAATGCTTATATATTAAATTGTTATACATTATATATTAATTAACATGATGAATATAGTACCATGAAGAATAGTGGGGTTACTAATGTGGTTGAAGAAATGCATGATTTTGGTATTAAGTACAAAAATCCAATTTATGTGAATATTTCAGACTTTGGAATTATCAAAAAAATATGAGAGTTGGATTATAAGAAATTACAAGTGCCGATTTTTTAGGAAAGTGTGTTGATAATAGGAGTGTTGTTAAAATAGTTGAATTTGGATTTGTGAAAGTTGATTTTAGTAAGGAAGGGGAGAAATACAAACCATTTATAATGGCATCATAGAGAGTACAAGTATTATATTTTCCAGATCCCGGAAAATGAAACTGATCAATTGTTCTGTTATCGACCAAAACAACTGAAGTGTCATATGAAAATTCGATGAAGGATGAACCTTTCATTGGGACTTTGCGGTATTTTTTAGCAGTCCCAATGTAGATAGTGTTTTGTATATTAGGGGAGACCACAATGAAGGGATTTACATATTAAATAGAGTTTTCAAATCTCTTCATCCTTTTAAAAAATAGATTTTAGCAATCAGGATATTTTTTTATTTTATTATACACAGTGTTACGTTATATTATTATCCACTTATTTCTACTTTTATGTAATCTAAATTAAATGTTAAACCACTTCTAAAGATAATGAATTCTACATTGGATGATTCACCCAATCCAGAGGTATAACATGTCTCTCAACCTGCTGCTGTTGGTTCTAGTGCAGATAAACAAAAATTTTCTCAACCTATTACTGATGGTCCCAATGCTGAAGTACAACAAGTTTCTCAACCTATTTCTGTAGGTCCTAGTTTCAATGCTAGCACTCCAGATGAACATAATGATGATGCTAAAACTGAGGAAATGGTAGGAAATAAACCCTCATGGAAAAAAGAAACAATAATATCATAGTTTGACAATGTTAGCCAAAATCTATAAGGAAAAATAAAAATGCATAAAATTTTAGGAGGGATAGAATAAGAATGGACTATATGTTATCCCCAACAAAGCCATGTTTAGTAGCTATATTGGTATGTTCACTCGAAAACGTGTGCAGATTGATGTACAGTAGCAGAACCATGTGGTCCCAAGGCATAAGGCACTAATGTGGGAAGATATTATCATAACATTATGATATCATTTCTCTATATTATTAAAATAAAATAAAATACTAAAATATTGACTTATTCAACATTATCCCTTTCAGAGTGCATATATAGTAGATTCCTTGCACAAGGAATATGTATTAAGAGTTGAAGGAAGGATTTATAGGGTCTTCTGCCAAATTTTAATGGAATTTTATCTTAAAGACGATGAAGGGAAAATCAAGCTACACTCACCTCCTCTTTATGCACACATTATATCCCAAGGAGTGTGGGATGCATTTAGCTGTCGCCGTGTAGAGTATACTTTTCAGGTACATTGTGTCTGCTAATATATTGCTTGAAGTATCTTGTATTCTTCACTTTAATTGAATTTTTTTTATTTATGAAACAACAACTGACTGTTGAAAATAAGGAACGAGCATCAAAACCAGTGCAGCCTTACAGTAAAGAAAGGATGGGGTACACTTCACTTCTGAAAAAATCGGTACGTATTTTGAATCTAATGTAATACTTTTATGTGACATAAAGAACACAATAACCATGTTCCTCTCTTTATATGTATATTGTTGAATAGAAATCAAAATACACTTCTATCCCATTCTATGTTCTATGAAATAAGGCTCGTGTAAATAAACAGGGGATACTGATAGATGAAAACACAAAAAAGTGTGGGAAACATGTGTAAGTATGACATATTTAAAAAAAATTTCTTTAAATCGCTATTAAATAACAATGAAAACTTAATTTACTATATTTTATATCTCGATAGTCATAGGAATAAAAAACAGTCACACCAGATATAGACATACTGTCATCATCCTTGAAGAAGATAGAATAGTATGGCCACATTAGAGGTGAGGTTTTGGGGTGACACCCCGAAAATATTTTTAGAAAGAAAAACAAGTGGATGATCAAACCGAGGAAATGAAAAAGATGAGTAGAAAATTATCTATTTTTAAATAATAATTATAATACCAAAGAGACATAAACAATCATAGAGGTGATTTTGAAGAAAATATTTATGGATGGGAAGAATCAGATTATATTAGTGCAGACAATGTAGATCAAATCCTCAACTATGAATGGTTTGGTTCTTCAGTTGTAATTGTATACGCGAGGTATGTTTTGATGATTTTATTTTACAAAACTGATATACTATGATAATTATGACGAAATAAATTTCAAATTTTTCACAGGCATATATATGAAAAACAATTTATGGGATTTCCCCCTAAACAAAAAAAATGGACTCGCTAGTTTTCACATCACCTCATCAAAATAATAAATAAATTTCGATAAATAGGGTGAAATAATTTATTTCCTGCTCAAATCGTTCGAAAAGAAAACTACAGATAACATACTCCTTTTAATACAAACGATGCAAGGGTAAAACTCTAAAATTTAATCATATCAACTATATTTTCATTTATTTCATTACTTATTCATTTTTCTATTTTCAGGTAGTATATGGGTGCTCAATGTGGTCATTTTGGACACTCCAAATATTTATTTTCTAGATTCAATGCATAGATATCCAACAAACTGACCCTGCATGATGGATTTTTTCATATTTCTAATACACCAGATCCAACATTTTAGAACTAAGCATATATTTATATAATTTATATTATATTTTAATGAGGATTATGTTATGATAGGGCGGTACATCAATATCATCTACTTCATGGAATGAATCTTGGGCCTCAGGATAAGAACACCCATGATATCTTCAAGTGGACAAGTATCATGGTATATTTAATAAGATTACACTATCCAAACACATATAAAACCACGTTAATTATTTTTCTCAATTTTTTTCAATTTATAAAATAAAAAACAGAAAGGAGTGTGATCATTATGTTTGTAAATTTACGGAAGAGATCATATTTCATATACAAACTATCATCCCTGAAGATGTATTTTAGAAAGTAATTACTAGTACATTTAAAATATTTATTAATCCTTTTTGTATTTATATTTTTTCATTACTAACATGACTATCAAAAAAACACATATTCACACAATGATATAGATGTGTTTATAAATTAATGGGAAACATACCTCATGGAAGGTTGTACAAAAATTGGAAGAAGGTGAATTCCTACTACTTATGTTATCCTTATAGGATCATTAATATCTTCTTATTTAAACTAATTGAGCATCTATGATCACCCTCTCTTATGTTTCATATCCCGAGGTTATGAAGAAAGGTTTTAGAAATGATTTTTATTTTTAGTAAATAACAACTTAATGAGAGACTCTTATGAACTAGTTATTTATGTTTCCATGTTTCCAAAAGCACTAGACATAAACTTTTATGGAATGGATAATTTATATTCTGTATTTTGGTCATTTATGATGTTGTTTCAACTGATTTAGTGTGTTAAAAAAATATTGGTTGTGCATCACTCACATATTTAATAACAAAACTAAGGATTCATCACTACTATTGGTTAACTACCACTTTGCATAGAATATCATCTAAACTTCTAATCTAGTGTCCTTGTGATGCTATTATCCCACACCATTCCTATGATATCATCATTTAGCATTCACATTTCCTCCTCTTCTGGCACCCATTCACAATGATGATATCATAGATATGGTGTCGGATGATATCATCTTGGGGACATCAGATCGGAGGTTCAAATTAGATCCTATGATAACCGATAGTTGACCAATAGTAGTAAAGTTCATAAAGAATAATTATTTTTGTTATTATTTTATATTTGAACCAAAGAAACCCTTTTCAATGATATAAAGGTAATGTTACGAAAAAATATCTCTATTATAAAAAAAATTATATAATTAAATGTTGATTTGATTTTTATTATACCATGTAGGGTTCGTTTATTTTAGAAGATTTCTGTCCATGTGGAATACCTTGGTAGGAAGAGCAACGATGTCATGTATACTCAATCCCAAAGGTAATATTAATGTTAGTGCAGTAAAATCATTGTCCATAATATTAATGAGTTATTTCATTTTTAATATTAATTTAATTCTTTTATATAATGAATATTAGTTTACTCATATGTGATATCAATGTATGAAATGTTTAGGTCATTATAAATGGTATCAAAGTAAATGACCTGTTAAAAATTGAGAAAATGTATTTAGTTGTTTTGATACTTTAGAGAGATGATCTATAAGTCATTTGAAATGCGTAGGAATAAACCCCACCTAAATACGACACATGATGCGACCAGTATGACTCAAAGGGCCTCTTTTTATTTAAAATTGACATTATTTTAAGTAAAAAGAACATTTGACATAACAAAAATAGTTCAAACACATTGTGATTGTTTTGATAATTTATGGAAATGTTCTATAAGTCATTTGTGACTTGTGAGAATCGACCACACTTCAATTCCAAGCACAATGCGACTAGTATGATTCAAATTGTCTATTTTTATTTAAAATTGACATCAATTTGAGAAAATAACACAAGTGACATATTGAAAACCAAGAAAACTCATTCGGATCATTTTGATACATTAGGAAAACATCTATGAGAAATTTGTGACTTATAAGAATCTACCCCTCCTTAATCTGATCCACAGTGGGATCAGTATGAATAAAAGTGTTTGTTATCAATTTAAAATTGAGATTTTAACTTAAAACATATCACCAATTGAAAACCAAGAAAACCCACTCCAATTGTATTAATAATTAAGGATAACGATTAATAATTTCTTTGTGACATTTAAGAAGTGGTCTTATATCAAACCTTCACACGATGTGACCGGTATGACTCAAAATGTGATTTTCAAGTTTAAAATGACATTTTAGTAAAAAACACAAACGAAATAATAAAAAATAATAAAACACATTCGTATCGTGTTAATACTTTCGTAAAACAATCCATATGTAATTTTTTGACACGTAGGAATGAACCTAAACTCTAATAAATTCAAAATACAACTGGTATAACTCTAACAGTCTCTTTTTATTTAAAATTTCCATTAATTTTAGAGAAAAAACACAAGTGACATACTAAAAACTAAGATAACATATTAGGATTGTTTTGATACTTTTTGAAAACAATAAATTAACCATTTTTTATGTGTAAGTATCAAATTCATCTCAATACAATTCACGGTGTGACCGGTATGGCTAAAAGTGTTTTTTATAAGTTTAAAATTGAAATTTTAGCTCAAAATGTGTCACTCACTAATAACCAAGAAAACCCACTTCAACTATCTTCAAAATTTACTATAATTATTAATATGTTCTTAGTGATGTGTATTTAGTAGTATCATATCAAACCAACACATTATGCGACCAATATGATTCAAAATGTGTGTTTCCAATTGGAAATGAGATTTTAGTAAAAAACACAACTGACATACTAAAAACTGAGAAAAAAATTATATTGTTTTGATAAATTAATACAATGATACATAAGTAATTTGTGACATGTAAGAATCAACCAAATCTAAATTCAATGCACAATGTGACTGGTATGACACAAAGTGTCACTTTTTATTTAAAACTGTCACTAATTTTAGAGAAAAAAAAACACAATTGATATACTAAAAACCAATAAAAAGCATTCAAATTGTTTTGATACTTTAGTAAAATAGTACAAGAGTCATTTTTGACGTTTAATAATTATTACCACCTCAATCTGATGCACAGTGTGAACAGTATGGCTAAAAGTGTCTGTTATTAATTTAAAATTAACATTTCAGCTCAAAACATGTCACTCATTTAAAACCAAGAAAACCCACTCCAATTGTCTTCATAATTTTGGATAACATTTCAAAACTTCTTTGTAATGTGTATGGAGCAGTCTCAAATCAAACCAATTCATGATGCGACCGGTATGACTCAAAATTCATGTTTCCATTTTAAAATGACATTTTAGTAAAAACAACACAACTAAAATAATAAAAAATGATAAAACACATTCATATTGTTTTGATACTTTAGGAAAATGTTCCATAAGTCATTTGTGACATGTAGTAATTGAACTCGTCTCAATTCAACACACAATGTGACTGGTATGAATCAAAGTGTCTCCATTAATTTAAAATTGATATTAATTTAAAAAACACAAATGACATAATGAAAACTGAGTAAACACATTCAAATTGTTTTTATACGTTAGAAAAATTATCCATGAGTCACTTGTGATGTGTATTAATAAACCTCACCTCAATCCATCTCACAGTGTGCCGGTATGGCTAAAAGTAGCTTTTATCTGTTTAAAATTGAGATTTTAGCTCAAAACATGCCACTCACTGAAAACCAAGAAAACCATATCCAATTATATTAATAATTACATATAATGATTCATAATATCTATGTTATGTGTATGAAGAAGTCTGATATCAAACCAAGACATGATGTGACCGGTATGATCCAAAATGCGTGTTTCCCGTTTGAAATGATATTTTAGTAAAAAAACAAAACTGGCATACAAAAGAAGAAGCAAACACATTCGGATTGTATTGATACTTTAAGAAAATAATCCATATGTCATTTTTATATGTAAGAATCAATTGTACCTCAATTAAATGCATAATGCAACTAGTATGACTCAAATTGTCTCTTTTTATTTAAAATTGACATTAATTTCAGAAAGAAAACACTTGTGACATACTACAGACCAAGTAAACACAGTCAGATTGTTTTGATATTTTTGTAAAATGATACCTCAGTGATTTGTGATGTGTAGGAATCAACCTAATCTCAATTCGACACATAGTGTGACTTGTACGTCTAAAAGTGTCTATTATCATTTTAAAATTTACATTTTTGCTCAAAAAGTGTCACTCATTGAAAACCAAGAAAACCCACTACATTTATCTTCATAATTTAGGATAAAAATTTATAAGATCTTTGTGACTTGTATGGAGGAGTATCAGATCAAACCAGTGCATGATGCGACCGGTATGACTCAAAATGAGTGTTTCCAGTTTGAAATTATGTTTTAGTAAAAAAAACACAACTAACATACTACAAATTGAGAAAACACATTCAGATTGTTTTGATACTTTATCACAACAATCCATAAGTCATTTGTGACATGTATGAATCAAACACACCTCAATTAAATGTAAAATATGACTGGTATGACTAAATGAGTATATTTTTATATAAAATTGATATTAATTTCATCGAAAGAACAAGTGACATACACAAAATCGATCAAACCCGTTCATATTATTTTAATATTTTAAAAAAATGATCTATGACACATTTTTTGATGTGTAAGAATAAACCCCTCTTTATAATGATGCACGGTGTGACAAATATAACTCCAAATGTGCCTTTTTTATTAAAAATTGACATGTTATTGATGTATTGTTTCATATTAATGTTTAATTTATTTCATTATTTTATTAATAACATAATATTTGTTTTCTTATATAGGTGGACTTTTTTTCTTGAGTTCGGATGCTTTTTTCAGAAACTAATACCCTAGATGACAATTTTTTAGAAAGGATCGCAGATTCCAAATAATAAAACATTAATGTTTACAATTTTTTAGATAATTGTAATTTTAACCATATAAAACATTGTTTGAAATGTATTTAGCAGTTAGTTTTTTTGTATTTATAATGTCATGTAAATATATATAGAATTGATTATGAAACTTTTATGTGTGATGTTTCATTATTCTATGATTTGTTCTACTATAGGTGTTGATTTGTGCATGTGTACTGGTGTTGGGGGTGCTATTATATAAATATCGCATAACAGGAAACTAGGAATTTATCAACACTCAAAATAGCTCTGATAAATGTGGCCATTTATTCACACTAAAAAATTGTTGATAAAGGGGTGGACTTTTATCAGTGATTTTTTGCATGGATAAAGGGCCACATTTATTAGCGTTTTTTCAGTGATGTTAAAGGGAACCCCATTTATCTTTTCCACGATTAATAGTGCTTTTATAGCGTTGTTTGAAGTGGTTTTCATCACTTTTGATTTTCTTATTTATAGTAGTGACAAGAAATTGTGGCAATAATTTCTAAAGAATGAAACTCTTAAGAATAAATAGTATTCAAAGGATGATTTCATAGGTTGAAAAAAAATTCAATAATAAATGTAATCTAATGAATTTTCCATCCAAACACACCATAATCCAATGATAAAAACAAAAGAGTAAATCATCACTAATCATGGGAACATCCATAGGCACTGGTTAGTTTTGGGCCCCATGTACCTGATATCTCGGTGTAAAGTAACCATAACAATACTTTTTCTCATGCATGATCCACTAGTAAGGAACATAACCATAACCTAGTGGTCCCCAATAATCATCATTATAGTTTTCTTATGTTATCAATGCCCCACATTATATGTAAAACATAGAGAAAACCACTCCGGATCACTAGCATACCAGTACACATCCTCCCACCTAGATACCCATGTTTCCCCATTTGTGCGCAAACAATCTCCAATTATTACCAAATTCCATTTTCGTATAAAAATTCCATTTTTATTCAAACACACTAAAAATAGTAGCTACACATGCTTTTAACCATTTATATAACTCAATAAACCATTTAGAATTTTCATAAAACATTTTCAAGAAATATGACCCAACATTGCACTGAAAATCCATCTAAAATATCTCTTGGAAAACAAAATTCACACTAATATTACCCCAAACCAGAATTGGAAGTGGAAAAATATTTTAAATATACCCTCTGATGAATTATAAAATACCCCAAATGGTACAACACGGAATGCACATGTAAAACACCCATTTTCACACAAAATTACAATTAAAGATCAATTTCTTAACAAATTCCACCAAAAATAATTTTAAAATCAATAAAAATGCTGGAGGAGTAGGCTAAAAATATAAATAAAGTAATTATAACTCATCTAGTAGTGATTACACGTGTAATCACCTGCCACAGGTGTCAAAAACACCAAAACATTGTGTAAAAGTTCAACTGCACCACCGTTGCACCACAAGGGAGTTAAAACAAACTTAAAACAACAATATTAGACCACGAAGCCCAATATTTTAATCCGAACATTCAATACAATATTAAATTCAATAAAAATGGAAGAAACCATAAGAAAATGGGAGGAGGAATGAAGGAATCTCATTTAATTGATAGATCTTGAACAAATCGCCCCAAATACACCAATAGGTGAATCGCCAAGAATCAAAATTATACATGGAGGTTCTAATAATGATAAGTAGGTTAAGTGGGAACATAAATGGGGAAAATGAGTAAAAAATGAAGTAGTTATGAAAGAAATAAATAACCTTTTAAAATCTAGATGATTTGTGAAATCCTGAGATATGTTTTCCTAATCCGCGATGAAGATGAGCTCCAAAAAGGGAGAAAAGGACATGGGGGAATTACTAGGGTGATTGGGATATGGTGAGTGGTGGAATAACTAGAAAATATTAAAAATTGGATGATATATGAAATAATTAATTTTTAAAAAAAAATTGGAAATGGGCTCATGGGTTAGACCAAAGCCTAAATTAATCACCCATGTCCACCATTATTATAGATCCCTAAGGGGTAAAAATGGATATAGTGGTTTGAATAGATCAGGGGAATCCAATAATGAAGTTAAATTGTTGAAAAATGTTGAAAAAACTAAGGACTTATAAAAGAAACAAAATTTGTTTTCAAATCAGGAAATAGACTCACGGTTGGGCCCAAATCTTGAAAACTCGCCATTTCCTCCAAAAATTAATTATAACCCACTAAAACAAAGGAAGAATATAAATTAGGGTTACAAAATCCCCCATACCCAATAGAACATGATCCATGGGTAATTTCATTTGGTGAAACAACCACTATTAGAGGTATTACCATGTTCTGTTTTGTTTTGTAAAGCATTTTAGTGGTTTTCTTCAAGTTTGGGAAGGGTTGGAAGGGTTCTTAGTGTCTAAAGTGGATTTTTGTTATTTTGGGGATCACCACATGCAGTAAAATGTCCATGGATGTTATAGTTTTTTACTAGTGGTTCTCTTATAGGAAATAGGGATTAGAAACTTATAATATTGCTGGGATTGGTTGACCTTTGACAACATAAGTCACAAGTGGTGCTAGTGCTATGGAAAAAGACCTTAGAGGCCTCCCCTTATTGTGGTCCATAGAGTGGTGGGTTAAAATATTTAAGTATTTTCTCATTCATCCTTGTTGTTCTCCCTAGGAAATTTGAAATCAATGATTACATGGCTGTGGAGGGAATCACCACCCAATGGTGTCAATCGATGGGTTTTTTTAATGACTGATTCGACACCTGAGTCTTCAGGGGGGTTCAACCATTCGAAAAACTGTGTGTGATATCTTAAGAATAATTTTAGTGCGGTATTATTCTTCCCCACCATAATAGGTATCACAAGCCAAAATATTTGAGAAATTATTTAATGATGGTTTTCATCCTGCTGAAGCTCTTCTTGAGGGCCATATTGCGTGATAGAACATTAAGGTGGGTGGTGTATTTCTATCCACTTTCTCTAAATCTTGAAGGATTTGGATTCCATAAATAAAGTAATTTTTATTTTCTATATAAAACACTTGTCAAATATTTTTTGGGAATCCATTCTTTTTTCATGGATTTAAATATTGGATTGTGGGTGATACGCACAACGTGTTTGATATAATGAGAAAAATAATTGTTATTTTCAATGAAATGTTTGGGTGTGACAACTTGTGATAAACATTGGTTTCATGTATTCATATAGAATTTTATGGGGATTTATTATTTCAAACTTTGCCATCGGATCTAGCTTGGGGCACACATGGGTATGCAACCAAGTGATGAATTGAGTATATAATGATTGGTTTCTAAAACCACGAGTTAGAACTTTTTAAAGGAATGTTTTGTGCATGAGTTTGTGAATTATGGGTTTGGTATTCTACATGGAAAAAATATGTACAATTCCCATTTAACTATTTTTTTTTCAAAAACAGGTTTGATAATCTTTCGATCTATTTTTATATAAAACTATGAGATAACTTATTCTTGTCCAAGTGGTGTGTATGTGATGTTTTGTGGATTATCTATGGAGTTGATATACTCACCCATATATATACACCTTAGTGCATATATAGAATAATTTAATCATGATATGGGTATGTGTATGATCTCTTACCAGACTAGTGAAGCATTAGGATATTGTGGTAATGGTTAATGGAGATAGATCTTGGGAGTTAGTTGAGTCCAAGTTTTCTCAGTGGATCCACCTTGGTACCCTAATTCTTTCCTGAATTTGGATTTTTGTTTTCTATATTGTTTATCATCCTTTTTTCCTACTCCGATATTGTTCAATTATTTTAGGTATCTAATTTTATTAGTTTACTTTAATGCATCAGTTAGTATCAATTAATCATTTACATTATTTTCTTTTATATGTTGTGTATGTGTGTAAGGGAAACTCATCCCTAAAATATCATTAATCCCTTTAAATTTATTTCTACCCTTTGGTGTCTAAGGTGATGTCACCTATGGATAGTGGAACCTCATCTCTACCAAACATAGTGGGTTGGGGATAGAATATTTTAAATGGTATCATTTTGGTCAGTACATCATTCGGGATGGTAGACATAGAGATATGATGTGTTGAAATTTGAAATATAGAGCATAAAAAGGAATAAATAACCTCTTTATATTGAACATCATGTGACCAGGGTGGTATGGGTATAAAAATGTTCTTATAAACACCTATAAGAGTGTATTTAACTCAACATCATGGTTTTATATGATTAGTGGATAATATCATATATTAATGAGTAGAATTCCCTCTAGGAATATATCATCAATATTTTCATCGAACACTATTAGAAATCTATTTTGATGGTTTTTTATTATTTTAAATTGGAATATCCCAAGAATTTAGTTACGATTTTTGTGGTGACTAAGTGGAAATCTGATGTTGAATTGAGAAAGATAAAACTAGTCAAAACACATAGAAATTCACAAGAGTCCATAGATAATATGGTTCAACCTGATCCACAAGTGAATCGTAAGCTTCTTTCTATCATTGTAAAATCATTCTAGGTTATAGACCAAGAGAATATAACTGAAAACCCATTCCCTGTTGACTATTAATTTTCATTTCAATGGTATGATAGTCTATTTTTTGAGTACATTTAGTATAAAAAAATTAGAGTCATGTCTTGGTCAAATAATTAAAAATACTAATTTTGTTATAACATTGGAAAAAATTAATGTCAAGTTAGTAGTATACTTTTTGGATGATCTCAGAAGGCAATAATGGGACTTATTTTTTCAAACTAAATTAATCCAAGGCCATGCATTTATGTAACTCAATATACTTTTTATTAAAAAAATTATCCACATCATTTCAAAATAACCCAAAAAACAAATTTACTTAGTTTGAAGAATGAAATTATATTAGTGGTGAAATATTGTGATAATTTTTGGAACTTATTTAATTTTACTTCAAAAGTGGATTTTATAAAGATGTTGAAGGAATATATATTCGATTATAGACTATAACCATAAAGCCACTCAAAGATAGTGATGTTATGTATTGATATTTATATAGAAATGGTTGATAACGTGACATTGGTAAGAAAGAACATACTTGGGAATGATGATGGAGGAAAAACATTATTATACAATGAAATGGAATGGAAATAAAATGGTGAATGTAAGAGAAAGAGGGATACCTAATCCATGGGAATTAAGGTACTATACAATAAATCAAAATTATCTATTTCTTTTCCTCAATGATGTAGTAATAATCTAGGATGCTTCTATTGTGGTTCACTAAAGTATTTAATGAGAAAATATATTCAACTGCCTATAGATTATCGTATATGAGTTCAAGTGGGAAATATTTGATATTATTATACTATTTATCCAAAGTCAGTTTGTGGAAATGAATTTATTATGTCTCAGGCCTCTCATACCTAAACATGATGATCTCATTAGAAAAGTTCTTGACCCCATAACTGAGTGAGTCAGGATGATTCCTAAAATACCAAGTCACCTCAATCAATTTAATCTTAGCTAGGAAGTAAGTAATACATAAAAATAGTTAGTGATAAGCTATATGAAACTGATCCTAGTTTCGTGGAGGATCAATCCAGAACCACAATGGTGCAGGGTACCATCCATATTAACACTACTATTATCAAATTATTGTTTGAAAAAGTCACACCTCAGTCATTTATTTCTTCTCATGTGGGATAAATATAATATTTATTCCACATATCATGATTATTCAAAAAAATCTTATTAAACATGAGTGTGAAGGATTTAAGTGTACATCTTGTTCTATAACCATTTATAGAATCCATTTTTTTTTTGAGTTTTCAATTATAAAAATATAATTCTTTGATTTAATCCGGGTAATGTACTAATTATTACCTTAAAAATCCCATATCAATTGTTATACACACTGAGTGTGTTTTAAAGTTCCCAATGAATTGGATCATATCTTTAAGGAGGTTTGCATATGAATATCAGAATAGGGGGACCTTTAAAACTATGGTTTGGAACTATCTCTTATCAGTTTTTAGTAGTAACTTTTAAGAAATGTAATGTTATTATGAGTTGGGATTTTCCATCCATTCTAGATTGGTTTCCAAAAGTGTTTTGTGAAAATTTATCTACTTTACCACCTAAATGGGAAGTGAAATTTTTTATTGATCTCCTTTCAGAGAAAAATACAAATTCAATTTGATAATATAGAGTGGAGGAATTAGAATTATAGGAGTACAAAATCCATCTAGAAGAATTAGAAATAATATCATTCTTCAAAACAAGTATATCACCTTGAGTAGCTCTAGTGTCATTCATAAGGAAGGAAGATTGTTTTCTTCGATTATGTGTTGAATATCTCCAATTGAATCAACTTATGATAAATAATCAATATCTAATTTCCTGAATTGATGATCTATATTATCAATTGATGTTATCCTAATGTTTATCTAAAATTTATCTATGCTAAGGGAACCGCCAATACAATGATATGAAATATGATAGTAAGAAGAAAGATATTTGAAACCAATATGATCACTATGAATTCTTTTTCATTCTCTGTAGTCTCTAAAATGCACTTACATTTTTTATGGAGTCAATAAAATGTATATTCCATGGGTAACTTGAATCATTTTTCAAAGTATTTATTTGATGATATTTATGTATATTATCGAATTAGAAATAACCATGAGAAACACATGGATATTTCATTGAATAAATTGCATGATATCTATCTTTATTCTAAATTCCCTAAATGATACTTCTAGATAAAAGATAATTATTTCTTTAGTCATGTAATTTATAAGAAATAAGTCTCAATAGACCCCCAAAAATTGATGAAATAATTTCATGGAAACCACTTATGAATGTCTTTGAGATCCAAATATTTTTAAGAAGAGTATACTATTATCGTTTATTTGTCCAATATTTCACAAGAATCATTTATCTTATGACTACATTAAGAAGATAGGGTAGTCCATTAACATATAATTTTAACTACCAAGAATCATTATAGGATCCTAAAGCATGGATTACATCAACACCTATCCCTATCCAGCCAAAACCAAAACTGATCTTTGTGTTATTTTTCCATGATTCTGGCTTTTGTTTGGGTTGTGTATAGATTTAAATTGACTATTTCATTTTTTATGTATTGAGACAGTTGTAAAAACCTGAGATGAACTATATTATTCATGAACTAGAGTTATTTGTAGTGGTTCATGAATTAAATACATTGTGGAATTATCTATTTGGTGAAAATTTCATTATCTTCACCAATTATAAGAGATTTAACTAAATATTCTCTCTTAGAGACTTGAAATGTCGCATTGATGTTAGATAGAGTATATCTAAATGTTTGAGTGTTATTTTGTGAATACCCTTGATAAAGGAAATTAATTGGTTGATTTATTATGCCAGAAAACGTATAACCATGTAGTGGGGGAAGATTCAGACTAATGAAATTTGATGAGAGTAATCACTAACATGTATATGGACTATTTGGAATTTAATGAAGATTTATTGTTATAATTATTCATAATTGTTGATAACTTTATTGAACTATTCAAGGAATATAACTGATCAAATATTTACTTCCTTACCACTATGTCAAACCTCAATGGTGGGGAGACCATTGAATGTTGGATAGTGGATAAAAACTCTATTATGTGTTTTTAGATCATATTGTCATTCTGTATTCATACTATAAATATCTCTTTTTTATATATGACCACTCAAAATAGGTTGTTTTTCTTTGTATTAAAATTTTTACAAAGAAATCAAATATCATTTTTTGTGATCTTTTCTAGAGTAGAACATATTTAATTTGGTTATATCATATGTCACCTGCCAATAGGTAAAGTCTAAACACCAAATACTAGCTTGTATTATATAGTCTATATCCATACTTATATATAAATGGAAGTATATTCACTTATAATTTTCACTTCCCCGCTATATAACTTTAGAATCATGAAGTTATTTGGCAGATTTTACACTGGCACCTAATGTCAGAACACTTCTTTCCAATTCAACAGTCTAATCTATTATAATATTTAAGGAAAATCTATATACAATAAGTGTTAAAATTACAAAGAGTTATTATTTTTTATCTATGAAAGATATCCTAGATTCATCTCATGGTTTTGGAATTCTATACAATAGGCCCTTGATTAGTCACTTAAAGTGGCTAATATTCATTGTTAAGATCTTAATATTAATGTATTTAAAAGTTCATAAACATCAATTTTAGTCCAATTCAGAAATTGAACTTCATTTCCCATCATTGTGCAATTCATGCTTAAAATGTCAATTTGGGCCCACTCAATAATTTGCTTGTGGAAATTACAATATTCATCATTTTAATTTTAAATTTTTCGATATGATTGATCACTTTGTTTGTAACATTTTATCTTTTAGGTCCGATGGATGAATCCCAAAGGAAGATGGATAATTTTGCGCCTGAAGAAAGAAACTTGCTAGAAAAAGCATAATGGGCCTAAGGACCATCAAAAAAATGTGGGGCCCAGAAACCAAGCCCAATGAAGCTCAAATTTTTTCAGTAGAAATATAAAAATATGAGGATCATTTTATTCAACTGTGGCCGGAGCTAATTCTGATTTTTTCATGATGATAAAGGGATATTAAGTTAAGATTTAAATGGTGGACTCGTCATTAATGCACAGAAATCCATCCCACCATTTCGACCATAACATTCAAACGGCTAAGACAAATTTCCTGAGATTTTGAGAGAATATATAGGAAACATGGAAGAAGATAATTTATATGTATGACACCTTCGGATTCGGCCATATGAAGTGTCAAAATCACAAGTCAAAATGGAGGACGAATCTGGACAGTTTTCTGGGTCAACTTCGAAACGTCAATTTCCTTTTGATTCTTCACCCTCCTTTTGACTCTCTTAATTGTTGGGGGGTGAATTTAATGTTGGGGGTGGACCTAAAGCTCCTTATATTCCTATATAAGGAGATGGTGGTGAATTAAATTATCATCTAACATTTTCCTTTGAATCCAAGTTTTTCTTTCAATTGTAATTTCCCGCTTTCGTTTTGTAATGGCATTGTCAATTTCTCTAATGTAAGTTTTTCATTCACGTTTAGTATTTTAATAAAATTTCTTCTTCTTCACTTTTATTTGTCCTTTTTTTACACGTTGATACCGTTGAATCGTAGTGTGAATTTATTCACACCCGCACTTGTGAATTCATCACACAACGGTGGAGTGTTCATTTTGATTAATGTTTTTTTTCTTTCTTCTTCAATCCCGCTTCTTTAAGTCAATTACCCACTTCCATTGATAGAATAACATCAATGGAGGGATAAAATTTTATGGGTTGATCCTAGGGAGTTGCATAAGTTGGATTGAATGTTATTTGATGTTCTTAAATTCATAAATTTGTTCTTTATTTTAAGAGTTCCTTTCTTTGATTTATCTTCTTCTTTGTCTTCACCGAATTTAACGACGACACATTTTGAGTGCTAGTACGATCAAATTCCTTGCAGTGCTAATTTAATTGATCCTCTAAGTGAATTGGTGATTATCCTAGAAATTGTGTATGGATTAAATCGGAGAATGATATTGAGGAATTATTTCATTTAATGGATACCTCTTGAACCGATGAACAGAAGATCAAATGAAAAACAAATACATCCAATAAATCCCAAGAGACAACCTAGGATCGACTAACCTTAATTAGTTGTTTTAATTCAAGTAATTTTATTTGTTTTGTTATTTAAATTAAATCAATGTTTCTTCAAATCAATTCAATCCAATGTTGGCCACGGCATAGCCAATCCCTCATCTAATCAAAGTGTCTCGAGGTTTCTTCTTCGGTCCCTGTGGATTCGATCCCTACTTGTACATCAACGACCGCTTTTACCGGTAGGGTAAATTTGGGCGCAACCAAATTTTGGCGCCGTTGTCAGGGACCAAGTAAGTCACCTTAGAACATCTTTCTATTCTGCCTCTTTTCTATTTTCTCATCCCCATTTCTCTTATCTTTTCCCCTTTCTTTTTTTTGACCCCTGAAAATCACGATTCCAAATTTTCAAATAAATCCAATGGAGTATAATCAACAATATCCCTTCACAAACTCAGGATGGAATCAGTTTGAAAATTCACATTGGGAATCACCAACCTTTTTTAATCAACATTTGAATGAATACCCCACCCCTGATAACATGAACGAAATTTGTAATGATGTAGGTTTAAAAGAACAATTTCCATACCTATCAAGAATGATTCAAAAGATGAATAATGAGGAAGTCCATGATGTCAAAACATCTATCAATCCTAATCCTGAAACAATTCTTCAAAAATTGTGTGAACAAATGGAAAAAATGAATTCAGAGGTATCAAGTTTCAGACAAGAACTTGAAAGCATTAAAACTTTTGTGGACCCCATTCTCACTCAAACCATCCCTTACTCAATATTGATAGAAGAATCTTGTAACACACAAACCCCTCAAGCCTTTATTGAAGAACAAACCATTGGATTTGGGATAGTTGAAGATAATAAAGGAATTGTTGATGGGTGCTTAAATCAAGAGGAAATTAATTTTATGGATTCACAAGGGGAAAATTTGACATCATGGACTGAGTTTCCTGAATATAACTCCATTAATGATTTTTCAAAAACACTAATCACTGAAAAATTGGGAGAAATACCAAAAATTGATCCCACACACACTTCTGATATTCAACTGGACAATTTTCAGGATGAATCTTATTTTCAAAATGAACCAATTCTTTCTAAATGTTTTGGATAAGAAACTGATTTTGATTTAATTTTTCAATCTCATTTAGGAAATTTCAATGAAACCGAGCTCAAAATCATTATCATTCCTTCCCCAGACAAGAATTACATCATAGGTGATAAAAAGGACCTTGTATTTTTAGTTCATTCATCTAATGAAGACAATAATTTTGGAATTGTCATTGATGTCTTAGGAAAGAATATAAGTTCAAATCGATCAACAATTTCAGATATTCCTTGGATTTTACCAATCATTGTGGAAAATAGGATTTTACATGAAACAAATTTCAAAAAAATAATCAATCTCAATCTTATTGAAGTGGAAAAAGATGGGTTAATTAAAATGCTGAAAGTTGGAATTGGATAAGTTGAGGGGTAAAAGTCGAGCCAACGACGTTAAACAAAAGCGCTGCATGGGAGGCAACCCATGGTTTTCTTGTTTCCAGTCATTTTGAATCATTTTATTTTTCATATAATAAATTACCATAAGCTGTTGACCTATTCTTCTTTTATGAGTAAGGATGGGTATGAAAGGGGAGCGCCATATTCATCCGTGTCACGTGGTGTGATCTCTGAGTAATACCTTACCCAGAAAATATAAAGAAGACAATGTATCATCAGTTTATTTTGTTTTGTTTTATTTTTATGTTTTTATAGGTTAAAAAAATAAAAGGACATGTTGAAATCCATAAGGAAAATCCATTCACCACCATCCAAGCCGCTGCGACTCAAATCCAAGATTGAAGGGAGACTATGGCATGCACTATTATCATCAATCACCAGGTGACTTCATTCCATGATTTTCATTTTAAATTTCTTCATTGAACACCTCTCATACCCCCTTCTAACATTTCTTTTCTTTAAACACTGGGGACAGTGTTATTCTAAGTTGGGGGGGGGATAAAAAATGATTTTTTTTGAATAAAAACATGCATGAAAAGAAAAATTCCATTAACCATGAACATGATAACACACATTGCAAAATCTAAAATTGCATATCAAATAAATTTTGCATGCTTTGATTCTGATTTTAATGAAAGTTTAAGTTCATGAGCATAGTTTTTGGAAAGTGCAGTTGTCCGATGTGATTTTTCAAAATTTACATTTTCATCCTCTTAATAAAAATGCAACAATACACGTCTACTGGATCGTGGGTGTAAATTTGAGTTCTTGGGTCCCTTTCATTATAGCATAGGGTTATGGGGTCACTTTTAGTTTAATTTGAGTATCCAAGAAAAAACAAAAAAAAAACAAAAAAAAAACAAAAAATAATTGAAAATAATAATAATGACCACATAGAGCAATGTTTTTTCCAAATGTGTGGCGTCCGGCACTTGGGGATCGTGACTCCATAGTTGTCTTTCCTAGAGTTAGGCTTTATATCTCTATTGTAGAGCATGAAATTGACAAAATGCATGGCGTCCGGCACTTGGGGATCGTGACTCCATAGTTGTCTTGCCCAGAGTTAGTCTTTTCATATCTATTGTGGTTAAAAAAAAATCAAAAAAAATCAAAATAAAATTAAAAAAAATGGATACTCATCTTAAGGTTTAATGTGATTCCCACCTAGCGCTTCCATTTTTTTCCCCTTGAACAATAAAATGGGCCCCATATCTTTTATGATTCACAACACTTTATCGTGCTTAATTGGAATTGGATTAAATGTGGCGATGAATTTGAACAAAGGAATGGGCTTGGGCTTGGGATATGATTATGGACCTAGCTTGTTTTAAATTATTTTGATGGGTTTTCATAATTTTTTTGGTATTATATATTTGGGTGAGTAATGTGTATTTAAATGTTTTTGGAAAAGGGGATTTGGATTTCATATTTGTAATTTATTTTGCTCGGGACTAGCAAAACTCAAGTTGGGGGGTGTGATTAGTCACTGAAAGTGGCTAATATTCATTGTTAAGATCTTAATATTAATGTATTTAAAAGTTCATAAACATAAATTTTAGTCCAATTCAGAAATTGAACTTCATTTCCCATCATTGTGCAATTCATGCTTAAAATGTCAATTTGGGCCCACTCAATAATTTGCTTGTGGAAATTACAATATTCATCATTTTAATTTGAAATTTTTCGATATGATTGATCACTTTGTTTGGAACATTTTATCTTTTAGGTATGATGGATGAATCCTAAAGGAAGATGGATAATTTTGCGCCTAAATGCAGAAACTTGCTAGAAAAAGCATAATGGGCCTAAGGCCCATCAAACAAATGTGGGGCCCAGAAACCAAGCCCAATGAAGCTCAAATTTATACAGTAGAAAGATACAAATATGAGGATCATTTTATTAAACTGTGGCCGGAGCTAATTCTGATGTGTTCATGATGATAAAGGGATATGAAGTTAAGATTTAGATGGTGGACTCGTCATTAATGCAAAGAAATCCGTCCCACCATTTAGACCATAACATTCAAACGGCTGAGCCAAATTTCCTGAGGTTTTTAGAGCTTCTAGAGGCCACATGGAAGAAGATAATTTATATTTATGACACCTTCGGATTCGGCCATATGAAGTGTCAAACTCACACGTCAAAATGGAGGACGAATCTGGACAGTTTTCTGGGTCAACTTCGAAACGTCAATTTCCTTTTGATTCTTCACCCTCCTTTTGACTCTCTTAATTGTTGGGGGGTGAATTTAATGTTGGGGGTGGACCTAAGGCTCCTAATATTCCTATATAAGGAGATGGTGGTGAATGAAATTATCATCTAACATTTTCCTTTGAATCCAAGTTTTTCTTTCAATTGTAATTTCCCGCTTTCGTTTTGTAATGGCATTGTCAATTTCTCTAATGTAAGTTTTTCATTCACGTTTAGTATTTTAATAAAATTTTTCTTCTTCACTTTTATTTTTCCTTTTTTTTACATGTTGATACCATTGAATCGTAGTGTGAATTTATTCACACCCGCACTTGTGAATTCATCACACAACGGTGGAGTGTTCATTTTGATTAATGTTTTTTTCTTTCTTCTTCAATCCCGCTTCCTTAAGTCAATTACCCGCTTCCATTGATAGAATAACATAAATGGAGTGCTAAAATTTTATGGGTTGATCCTAGGGAGTTGCATAAGTTGGATTGAATGTTATTTGATGTTCTTAAATTCATAAATTTGTTCTTTATTTTAAGAGTTCCTTTCTTTGATTTATCTTCTTCTTTGTCTTCACCGAATTTAACGACGACACATTTTGAGTGCTAGTACGATCCAATTCCCTACAGTGCTCATTTAATTGATCCTGTAAGTGAATTGGTGATTAGCCTAGAAATTGTGTATGGATTAAATCGGAGAATGATATTGAGGAATTATTTCTTTTAATGGATACCTCTTGAACCGATGAACAGAAAATCAAATGAAAAACAAATACATCCAATAAAGCCCAAGAGACAACCTAGGATCAACTCACCTTAATTAGTTGTTTTAATTCAAGTAATTTTATTTGTTTTGTTATTTAAATTAAATCAATGTTTCTTCAAATCAATTCAATCCAATGTTGTCCACTGCATTGCCAATCCCTCATCTAATCAAAGTGTCTCGAGGTTTCTTCTTCGGTCCCTGTGGATTCGATCCCTACTTGTACATCAACGACCGCTTTTACCGGTAGGGTAAATTTGGCCGCAACCAGCCCTTGAAACCAAGTTAACCATGAGGTTAAAATATCATAACCAAATTTAAAAATAGTCATAATTAATTATACTGGAACGAGAAGACATTCCCTGATCTGGGGTTATTGATTTTGGTAGTTTATGGGGAGATCACTTTTCTTTGTTAAGATTTTATATAAAAACTGTTATCATGATATGATACATATGGATCTTTCTATGGAATTGTATGTCCACCAATGTTAATATATACTATTTTTGAGTAGAAACCAAATAAACATAAACAATTTTGAACCATACTAATTCATGACATGAATAAGAAATTTAATATGATTGGAAAATGGATGAATATTTCCTAGATAAAAGAAAATATTATTTAGATCACCTATGTCACTTGTTAACTTTTATTGTGCGTGATCATGTACTTTTTAGGGTCTCTCTTAGTCTTGGACAACAATTTTTGTGAAATTAAATAAAATTTACTCCTCATTTTGTCATATTATTTTAGATACCAGAACATATTTTATATGTGGTTATTCAATTTTATTCACCACCACAATTTAGCTCAGTTATTAATGTGTTTCTTTCATCACAATAAAATAAGTACCCGCCCGATCATAGCCTTGTAATTCATTGGGATCATTCCACAACTAATCGAGATGATATAATTTTCCATGAAATAATATTTATCTTGGATATAACAGATAATTTATTTCATGGAAAGGGTATTCCTTTGGTACATGTATTGTGGCGACATGGTTATATTGAATATGAGACTAGGGAATGAGAGAAATTACTAGTTGAGTAACGAACAAAACTTTTCCAAATCACCTTTAACCATCATATTTTTAAGGATAGAACTACCAATGATGGATATTATGTAACACTCTTATTTTGAGTTATTTACATTTTATAAAATGTTTTTTAATATTTATAGTGTATTTTTTGGGGTTCATAAAATGTTGAAAGTGTTATCAGTGGGTTATGTGGAGTTTTGGAATTTTTAGGAGCACCATGAGCATTTAAATACCCCTTTTGGTAAGAAATTTTCAGAATAAGTTTCTATATGGGATACAGGGAGGGACAACACATCTTAGTGTGGGTTTTTGTTGCCATGTGTTAGGTAATATCATAGATGGAATTGGATCTGGAGAAAACTAATTGGGAGGCCTTACCACAATATGTTCCTAGAGGTGGTGGGTTGAAACAACAATGGATTTATTCCTTCATCATGTCCGGTATTCATTGGTGAGGTTCAAAAAAATAAACCATGGTTGTGGTGGGAATCACTATGTTTTGGTTTTTGTTGATGGTATTTTTTTAAATGTATTATTCGACCAATAATCCTTCAGGTGAGTTATGCACTATAATGGAAAATGTGTGAAATATTTTAAGAAGAATTTTCATTTTATTTTTATATAATTACATGTAAAATAAAACCTAATTATTCCCCTCCACACTAGGCTACTCAAACCAAATTATTATATAGGTAAGTTTTGGATGGTTCTCATTTTGGTGAAGCTCGTCTTCTTAGTCTTTGTTATACGATTGAATGTTGAGGTAGGTGGATTCTCTGTATTTCCACATTCCCAAAAACATTAAGACTTTGGATTTATAAAATAAATTTATTCTTGTTTTTTCAATAGAATACCCTTGTGGAATATTATTTGGAAACCCATGTTTTATCATGTCTCTTGGTTTTTGATATTTGGTGATACCCAAAACATATTTTATATAATAATCAAAATAATTAACACTTTGAAATAAATGTTTAGGTGTGAAATTTTCTTAGACATGGGTTTGATGTGTTCATATTGCATTGTTCATGACTTTTTTTGTTCATACTTGGACACTGATTCCATCTTGGGTCACATATTGGTACACATCCAGGTGGCGACTTGTGTATGGAAGGATATGTTTTACACTAATGAGTTATAACAGTCAAAAGGATGATTTCATGAATGTGTTTGTGAGTTATTTATTGGGTATTCTACATGTAAATAATTATTTAACCATCTTATTTAAATTATATTTTGGTGAAAAAACTAATTTGATATGATTTATTACTATTTTTATAAAAAAATTTAAGGTTGCATGTTCTTTTCTTAGTGGTGTATTTTGGAAGTCCTGTGGATTTTCTAGTGAGTTGATATACTCACCCCCTTCATACTTGCATTGGTGTGCATAAAAATGTTGTTTATCATGATATAATTATTGTGAAAATCTCATAAATTACTAAAATAGTACAATGATGCTTTAATATTTATTAATTGATATATAGTTTGGTAGTAGGTCGAGTCATAGTGTCTGTATTGGTTCCAACTTGGTACCATGGGGCTTGCATGTCTACATATTTGTAATTTCTAATTTTGTATCATTTTTTTCTGCTAATATTATATTATAAAATTACATTTTATGTTGAGTTTTTTGGTTTAATTTCATGAACCCCTTAGTATCTACTCATCATTTTCATTATTGTCTTTTATAGGCTGTGTATGTGTGTAAGGGAAAATCATCCCCCAAATATTCATTAAGGCCTTTGAATTTATTGTAAATATTTATTGTCTTGGGGAACATCACATAAGGCTCGTCAAACCTCATCCCTAACCAATACAATGGTTCGAAGATAGGATTTTTCATTTTTCCTCAACTAACTTAGTTGGATTATTTAGTTCCTAATATGTGTTTGGTTTGGAAGGATTCTGATAGTTGGTATTTAAGGGGGTTTATTTGCCCCAGAATTCTAGTATACATTACATTCATATTAAATCCATAAATTTTTCATTACATGAAATATTTATCACCTTATGTTTTATTCTTATATGCATTCATGCGTCTAGAGATTTATTTTTTGAATCTCTGTTCCATATAATAAATTAATATGTTCAAATCATAAAAATGTGTATCTCTTTACAAAACACATAGATAGTATTATAAAACCAGATTATAAGATAATTATATTAATTTGTATCCAAATATATCCTATAACAATGGTACATCTAACTCATTCATGTAAAGGTTTAGAATTATATGAAATCAATAATCCTCACATGAGTAAGAATGGAGTGATAGGTATCCAACCCCAACTTTTATAGGAAAATAATAATCCTCTGGACCAGTGATTTATTCAACCATAATTACCTATAACTATTTTTATTTACTCAAGAGATAATTTAATTCCATCATAACACAAACACCAAATATGTATAAAGGAAAAAAACTTTCAAAGGAAAGGAATGTATCCTTAAAAGGTAAGAAGATCTTGTCTTGTAAATCATGTCATTGTATCAAAAAATATATATTTATTTATGGAGTATAAGTGTCCATATTCTTCTAAAAACATCAATGTCTCTATTATGAATTTTTTATAGATTGTAATCATTATCTAATAAAGTGAAGTCATCATTCCTTTGAAGAAATGTTGCAAGCCACATGCTCTCAAAGGTATTTGTATAAAAATTATATATATTATCAATCAAGAACATCAAGATCCATTTTTATAGAGTATAGTAAATGATAAATCCAATTCCTTAGGCTTCCATACAGAAATATTATTTGTCATATTGATATATTGAAACTCAAACTATGTCAAATCTACTATATGGTTTTATTTTAAGCACATTTTTACTAGAATTCTAGTATAATATCCTGGGTTCTCTAAAATATTCTTTTCTCTTTTTTTAATATGATAATTGGAAAGATGATCCCTTGGAAGATATATATTATATAAATTAAATACATGGTGGCAAAAATTTGATGGGTGACCTCTACAAAAACAATATATTTTGATCTAGATTTATTCTTATTTGAAGGATGAGTTTTCCTAAATATTTTGGTGGACTCTAGGCTTCAAACTATAGTAATATACCTCTACTTGTGATTTATTTTATGTTTTTAGTAAAAATATTATTTCATCCAACTGTTATCAATTTTCCACATTACCTCATCACTATAGAATGCAATATTTCATATTTTTTATATCCACCCTCTATACACAGATGCAATTATTCATCATATCAATAAGTTTTTTAAGCTCCCACTCTCCCATTAATTTATTAACCTCTTTAAGGTTGCTAGTGAATAACTTAAAATGTTATTTGGAAAGTAAGAAACAATTCATGAATAAGACTTATTTAGAATTGAATTTTACAACTTCAAATTTACTATTGTTTTAAAAAAAATTAATCCTCTTCAGTGCGGCCACTGTGATAATTTTTTACATGATATTTATTTAGTGAGATATCTTTGTCTTACATGTAAATTTTATATTTTTTAATTCTATAGATTTTATTTGTAACTCACCATTCATTGTGTATACTAAATCAAACATTGAAAGTGCCTCAGAGGAAATAATAGACCAACATTATTTGGGGTTGTTTATATGAATCAAAATACTACTGTCCTGGAATGCCTATATGGCACTTATGGGATGTATTTTTCATTTGAAGCTAAAATACATGGACTGATTAATTCTGTGCACAAAGAATATCAACAAAACATAAATAGTATATGGTTTGAGTTTGATTCCACCATAGTTGATCAAGCTGTCAGACTTGGGAACACTTACCTCTCTCAAAGGATGACTTCTAGATGCGCCAAATTTTTTCACATATTATCCTCTTTGAACTTTATCTTCACAAAAGTTTATTGTGAAGAATATTCTCTCATTTATTATCTTTAAAACAAACATGTGTGATGTGAGGACACCATGTGTTCTTACACCCTCAATGATAATAATATTCCTCCTCTTAAAATAATTAAATGTAAAATTCACTCCTTTATATTGATGTAATTTTATTATATACTTAATCTTGGAGGATTTTACTTTGTACAAGACCTATCTTTTATAAAAAACACAAAATAATTATAAAATATAATAAACCTTAACATTCATGTTCATAAATTTATAAAAATCCAAAATCAATAAAGTTAAAATCTAAATCTTATATTTTCATACCTACAATATGGTGAATGGTATTTCAATTTTTTAAGATTCGGTTTAAAAAATTTAAACAAAACCATTTAATATTCATATATTATAAGATATTAATATATATGAATATTTAAATATTAATAACATACATAAATAATAAAATAAATAAATTAAGTTGATTTATTATATCTTTAGAAAAATAATATTATCAAAAAAATATTTGATATAGTCTAAAATTAATCCCACACCATAGAATATTTTTTGGAATTTTAAAATAAAAATAATTTCCTTTTAATGTTTACTCAAGACTACTTTCACCATGGTATGTTGTTCCCAAGGTACAAATATTATAATGGTAATCACTATACATAATTTTTTAAATACATTAAAAGTTATTATATCATATTTTATGATATCTTTAAGTTATAGGGAATGATATCAGTATATGGATCCATCAATCATATTATATGATAGGTTTACATTAGAGTGTATGTTAGGCATGTGATATATGATAACACATGCATGAATTCTTTTATATATTATTAATAAATTTCCTTTGCTTATGAATCAATGATATTGATTCATTTGTGGAAATACGTACATGATATTATTCTTTAAAGTGTTTAATGATTACATATTTCCAATAGGTAGGGCAATATATTAAACCATGAAGTCTACCATAAGATAAAAACCAATGATCAAAATATATTCATTTAATGAAGATATTCTATAGAAGTTATTGGATCCCCTTATTTGTGTGATTGAAATACATTCAATACATAGTTAAATATCGCTTTCTACAAAATCATAATTTTTCTTTTGGAGGAAGATGTTAAAACCCCTTTAGTGAGTCAAGTTACTCTAAATATGAATTAGTATCCAAGAAAAATGTAAAACCTATAGAGTAATGATAATTTTGGCTTTTAATTTGATGATCCCAATCAATAAAACTTCATCATGATCATAGATATTAATGATGAAATAATAAAGCTGCTATTTTTAAAATTTTCATTTTTATCAAGTTGGTTCTATTGATGCTAGATCAGGTCATTCAATGAGTGTATTCCTCAACTAAGATCATTACATGGTCTCCCTAAATCTATATATTGTGTCGAAACCACATACATCAAGGAATAAAATTATTTTTTTAATGATTTTTCAAATAATTCATATGTATTTAGTTGTTTGGGGTCACATCATAGCATAAGTTTTGAAGGATTTCTTTTATTTTTCTTAGTCATATTGTGTGTCTACTATACATAGTAAGGTATAATATAATTAAAACTCATGGTTTTATTATTTTTATGTAATATATAATATTTTAAATCATAATCTATTATTGAATCATGGGTATTTCAAAAACATAGAGAATCATGACATATTGATGATATGGGGGATGTCATAAAATATGATGGAATCTTATGACATATCATATCATGGGAAAAAATATCAATCATATGTTATGATTGATAATTCCCCATTATTAATTAGTAAAATATGATATATCCAAAAATGTTAAAATTTAATATTTTTGTCTTTTTTATTATAGTTTATAATTTTTTTACAAATAATAAGTATTTGAAATGGTAAATAATAGATTTTTATAACTATATTAGATACTATCCTTGTTTATCTAATAATTAGAAAATAAATAAATATATTTTCTTATTCAATTAGAATATTCCTATTTACAAATTTTTAATGAAATTTGAATATTTTTTATGCTATAATTTTTATAACAAATTATTTCTTATTAAATTTCTATTTATCTCACAAGATGTTATATATGTTTACATAATATTTAGTATTCATCTACATTGTACATGGTTTTTAATTAAAGTCATTTTCTTGATTTTAATAGTTGAATATAGTTTATACATACTTGATATTAGAGTTATGGTTAATTTAATTTTACCTTTAGTAAAACATTTCATAGGAGATAGACTTTGGACCAGACATCCCACTAGCCTATAGACTTATGCCTTGTTATAGAACCGTGGGGGTTTTCTATTTTTCACCCAAATATTACCCATATGAATATTATCAATCCAATATAATTATAAACCTTTAAATTAAAATATCATATACTATATACATAGAATACATTTGGATATTTTTGAAATTTTTTGGATTTTATTCTTGGGTGAGTAACACAAACTATTGGTTATGTAATGAGTTAAGAATTAATATGTGAGAAAATTTTAATTTGGTTTATAGAATAGATATTTTGAAAATAAATCATTACAAGAATTCATAAATAAAGTAATAAAATAAATGATAGTAAATATTTCATGTGATGTAATAGTTATTAATTTATTATATATATGATGTATATTAAATTAGTGATATTTTAAGAGAAAAATTCTCAAATATGAGGCGTGATATTCTTTTAAAGTATCCATTTCCAATACCTTGATCATTTAGTACAAGTGACCATAAAAATTAGGTTCCCATGAATTGTAATCTGTAAGGAAAGTAAGTAATAACATGACCCTAATGGTTAGGTCCCCCATTATTAAAATTTTATTTTGTGTTACCCTTGGTTGGAAAGACCAAATGGTTAGTATTCTATAGGAATAAAGTTCAGTGAATCTATATGATGAATTTCAATAAATATTTATCCACTCAACTATAAAAGAATCATATGTTATGTGACTAGAAATTTTTATCTATCTGATATAATCATGGATTATTTTCAAGATTAAATTAGCGTATGTTATGATTAAATATGGGTCTTGTCTCACTAAATGGATATGATATATGGGTTCATAATTTTTGGTAGCAATTTTTCCATTAAAATACATTAATGAAATGATATAAATCATTATACTCAACCATAGATATGTATTTTATAAAGGTAAACATCATGTATATAAATTTGAGATCTCTTATTGGTATAAACACTAGTATATTCTATATTTATATCAAATGTTGAGAAGAATTATTAAAGAGAATCATTCTAAATATATGAATAAGAATGTTATAAATTTTAATTTCTCAAACACGAACTCAAGGGTATTAGATATTTGGTATAAATTACATATTTTTGTTGATAAACAAAAACTATAAGATATGATGGTATTGAAAATTAGTGAAGTTGATCTATATGTTTAAAATAGAGAAAGGGTTTTTTCGGATGTTGTCTAAAATTATGATCTATTTATTTCAATTATATTACATCAAGATTTGGATAAATATTATTATTTTTACACAACAAACATAAATGTGATTTATTTATATTATTTGGATAAGATAATATTTTGTTTTCTTATTATGAATAAGAGTTTCTCTATATATATGAAATAAAGGTTTTAAAGAATTATTAATATATTAAATGGTTTTTATATTCTAGATATGGATAATCATATCTATAATAATAAAAATGTGATGGATAAGTATGATTATAACCCCACCTACCTTTGGAATTGTTTCCTTGGATATATAAATGAGATACCCCTCTAAGGAATCCATGAAGATGGATTTTAGGAATCATTTGATTATGATGAATTTGAAAACTATGACTATTTTTTATTTTTAAATATAGACCAAATACCTTTTGGTGGAAATGTTAAAAGGGATAGTGGACCTTCAGATCTCATACATAGTGATGTATGTGTATCAATGAGCATACAAGAAAGTGGTGGGTTTAGGTACTTTATAAACATTTTCCATTACTTTAATCAAAATAGATGTGTTTCTGGTGAGACATAAGTATGAATATTTTGAAATGATTGAAAAGTTTTAGGATGAATCAAATAGTAATTTAAAAAATATATATTAAAATTTGTTAATTAGATCAGATTAGTGAATACTTGAGATATTATTTCACTAATAATCTAAAATATTATGGATTTTTTTCTAGAAATCAGTCATTCTAGAATACAATAGTGGAATGGGGTGTATGAGGTGAGGAATAATACATTTTTTTGACAAGGTAAGATCGATTATGAGTTAGTGGGACCTTCTTATTTTATTCTGGGTGTATTCTCTGGGAACTACAACATTACTAATCAATTTTATTCTATTTAAAGTATTCATATATACATAATATGAGATATGAACTATAAAATATAAGATTATTTAATTTATGATGATTTGGGCTTATAAAGAATATGTATGACATGTGGATTCTAAAAAACTTCACCCTAAATTAAAAAAAATGATAATTTTCTGGTTATCCCAAAAAGATTTTGGAATATTACGTCTATAATCCAACTAAAAGAAGTGCTTATATCCCAACATAATGTTTTCATTGAGAATGATAACAATATGTTATGTCTCAATGTTTGTAAATTGAAACTTATATAATCTCAATTCCGAAAATTATGAATTTTTTATTCAATGGAAATTGAGCTAGTTCAATAATGATTTAGGGAAGAAGAACCAACTGAACTTACATACTAAATTTAAAGGTTTGGATGGATTTTTTAGGTAACTTAATACATGGATTTTATATATAAAATCATTATGAAGTCATTTTCATAGGTGAGGAATCTAATACATATAAATATACCATTGAGAGTTCAGTTTCTAAAAGATGGAAATCCATGGAATCTAAAATAGACCCCATGTACACTAATCAAGTTAAAAACATTGTGGATGAACATGGAGGGGTAAGAAATATAGTGTAAATTGGGTTTTATACCATAAAATTGAAATTGATGGTTGATCGTCTACCAATAAATCACTCCTAGTGGCAATGGGTTAGAAAATAATTCACAATATTGAGTATAATGATACCATTTTAACAATTGTGATGAAAAATTCCAATAAGTTATTTATTTCTATATTATCTTATTTTCATAATGAGATATATCAAATTAATATAAAATATACTTTCCCTAATGGTAATTTATTCAAGGATGTGTATATGATATATCCTAAAGGTTTTCATGTTCCAATTATTTTTTTAATGTAATAAGTTTCTAAAGTTATTTATAGATTGAAAAAATATTCTTAGAGTTGAAATATCATATTTTATGATGAAATCAAAGATGTTGGTTTAATTAAAAAATGAATAATTTTATTGAATACATGAGTATTAGTGAGAGTTTAGTGGTAAATATAATAATATGTGGATGAATTTCTTCTTATCAAAAATGATTTCTCATATTTACATTCTACAAATATTTTATTAAGGAAATGTTTATCAATGAATGACATGGGTGAATCAAAGAACATACTGGGTTTGGTTATCTCTAGAGATAGATCTTGGTGGATTATTAGATGAAATCCGAATACATATATTGGTAAAGTGATTAATCAATTTAGTATGGAGAAATCTAAAAAGAACTCTAAAAAATAGGCATTTACTAATGTTGCATGGAACAAATATTAGGGATATTCCATATCCTTTTAAATAATTAGAAATAAAGTATATTATTTATAGGGAATCCTCAATAGGATTTAACATATATTCCATGTTTTATACTCAAATCAATGTAACTTATAAATTGAAAATAAAAATTATATTCCAACACAATATTGGTGACAGTCATTATATCAATGTTATAAACATCTTTATGTACTAAAAAGTAACTATGGATATGTTATTTGTAATTAGAGGAGAGGATGATATTTTTATAATAGCTTACAGTAATTTTAGTTTCAAAGATGATAAATATTACAAGAGATATAAATTTGGTTTCATGTTTTTTCAAAATGGTAGAGCTATCATTTGTAAGATTTATAAACAAGACACTATAGTAGACTCTATAAAAAAGGTAGACTAGGTCACTACTTTAGATGTAGTGAATGATTATTCTTGGATTATTATGTTCATTTACAAGTTTTGGAGAATTCCTATCATTTAGGTATAAATAAATATTTAATCTAAAAATAATGGAACTATTATTCTATCCAAGGGACCCTGATCTCATCAAAGTACCAAAAACATCTTTCAAAGATAATATCTCATATGAGAGATCATTTATTGGGGTGATGTTCATGATTTTGGGTGAATTCAAAGGAAAATGTATGGGATCCATTAATTAAATAATAATTTTTTTGAAAGCAAGAGGATCATGTTGAATCCATTAGTAGAAGATTTATTTGAGATTTAATGTATTTCTTTTAAAATATATCATGGTTTTATCATAAAATAAATATGTTATTATCATTCATTCAAGTGTGATTTAATTTTTAATAGAGGAATATTATAATTATAATATACCCTCAAAGTAAGGATTTGATTTTTCCCTAATTTAAGAGAATATTTTAACTGATAAAATGTTGTTAATTATATATAAAAATAATATACTAATGTGGTTATATGTCAGGAATTATTACTTTGACTGATCTAAAAACATATATCACATAGAAAGGAACATACTGATTGATATCTTTAGGGTTGTAAAATTACTATCAATATATCTTAACGAAATTTCAAAAAATACTTGGAATGATAATATTTATAATTTAGTACCTTTATTATGTTGGAATTAAGACTTAGAAAATTAAGATTTTTTTTTGTGTATTTTTCTATAAATGTGGATAAATCCAATATCATGCAGATATTTTCCATACTAAATTAAGTAAATTTAATTAATTTATTATTACTTTGTACCTAATCTATTCTTGTTTAAATATTTTTTTAGTGGGGAATAATTTAACGTCAATTGTTTAAATAAGGATATTTCCTTGAAGCTCTATTTTTAGGAAAGGAAATGAATGAATATGATATAGAAATGAAGGTCACACTATCTAGAACAATGGGAGTCATCAATCCATAAAATGGTAGAATGACTAGGTTAAAGAAAATGTTGTATATGAGGCAGAATAATATAAATATAGAGGATCACATATAAATGAGAAACACTAAGCAGGAGTATCGATGCTGGGTAAAAATAGTAGGGGTGGGGTAGAGGCTAGTTCCACAACGGATCAACTGTTGCATAAACAAGGGCCATATATATTAATAGGCATGTTCCAAACCAATAGTTTGTAGTGGGATAAAGTAAATTCATAGTAGTGTGATCTTAAAGAGAGATATAATAAAATGATTCAATCTTAACTATATTTTTCATCATGACTAGTGTATTCCCATGTTGACGCAGTACCATCCTACATCACATCATGGGAACACTATGGATAAATAGTGGGGCTCAAGATTTAATTGGGCCTCTATAGATTAGTAAATGAATGCCCCACCGTGCGATCTTATCTGCTATCACTGTGAAGCTATATGAATATTAGGACTGCCTTACATGCATAATGAAGATTGGGTCATCCCTAGTGAAAATGAATCCACCAATGCCTCGTGCCACTACACAACTATAAAGTTTAGGAATTTTCATGGCAATTAATATTGACTATAAACACCACTAAATCTATGAAGAAAATTTTATCAAGATGAATTAAATCACTTATACCCGATAATACAGTGATTTCATGCACGAAATGTAAATAGAGTGTGTGCATGTGATGTCTATTCCATAGAGTAAGTGTCCATGGTATGAGCTGGAAAGGACAGTGATTGTGACTAAAAAGGATATTTTCCCCATAGTGAGGGAGGAGTTTTTTGTATGGTTACATCAATGAGTTTTTAATTTTTAATGGGATACTTTAAAGGGTTTATAATCCACATGTGTACATATTTCTACAAAAATAATACAAATAAATGGTGAACATTTTTTAAGGAGCTAGTTCTCATCCCTAAGGGTTTTAATTATGTTGTGACCATATAAACAAAGGTGATGATTTTTTATGGATTTTGGTTCATGCACTAATGATTAATGGATGAAATTTTAGTGTGAATAGAAATGAAAAAGAATAATTAGCAGTGTTTTTGGTTCACAACATCAGATATAGTTTATTCTATAAAGAATATATCTATTACAAATAAGTCAGTTTGATATATCTCTTCCCTTACAAATTTTAAAAAATATCTTTTAGGGGTGATATAATTAATACTTCATGTGGGATTTAATGTCAATATATATAATTTAATATATAATTTAATACATATTTATAGCTTTGATACAAGTAAAAATATGTTAATATATAAGTAAAGGAATGTGGAATATATATAAAAGGGGTTGTTGTGCACCAATGAAAATAAAATCTTGGGAGAATCTTATACAAATAATTTTAGGAGGAAGTCACTAATTTTTTGTTTATTTATTTTTATTTCAACATTGTCTCGTGTCTTTAATGGGAGGGTTGGTTCTTGTATTGGGTTTCATATTATAAGGGTATTGACTTTAATAAAGTAGTTTTATTATTTTGTGTTATTTATTTTTTGTTATTTACACTCAAACTTGTTATTATACGTTTATCACCTTTTTTAAGCATGAATATTGTCCTTGGATTTAGAGATTTCCATTTAGTGGGATTATTATATTGTATTTTTACCATGACCATTTGGGTAATTATATTCTATAGATAAATTTGGTTTTGGATTACTCATCATTTAATTAATCTAATATAGTTAACCATGAAAAATTGAGATCTTTGAGATTGGAGGGTGTCTACTCAAACTAATGGATTCATTAAGAGTAAATTGTAAGACATTATTTTCATCATTAACACATTCTAAAATTCACTATTTAATGAACTTAAAAGTATAAATTATTATTACCCTTCATCTTTAATGGTTTCTTCTAGTATGGCAATTGCCATTCATATTAATATTTTATTCTTAGTAATTGACTGAAGTTTCTTCTCCCTTGAAACTATCGGTTTAACCATATGTATTACATATTTATAAAACATAGTTTTTTTTAATTGATTTTTTATTTAATGTTTATAAATTCACAATTGGTTAGTCCGTAAGAAGTAATGACACCTTGAAAGATAAGTAATTTTTTGGCATTGTGTACAAGAAATCAGTATACAAACCCTTTAATTCAATAGTTATAACATAGTCTCTTCCCGGAATTTTTCTATTTTATTATTTTCTAAAAATATTTTCTTTTGTTTTATTTTTAATGTCTTAGGTATTTTTGGTCTTAAATGAAGAAACAGATTATATAGTGAGTGAGAACAATCGTTTTTTTATCTAAGTCATGGATCTCAATATTATAATTATTTAACTTAATTTAAATATCCAAATATGATGAAAAAGGGTCCAAAAACTGTACCTATGAAAATATGAGTCACTACTCTATGTCTTGGAATTTTATTTTCTATAAGTGATTCAATACTTAGACAGGATGACCAAAGAGGCTGAAACTTTTATGGAGGCATCTAAAGAGGAATCTTCGGATGAATCAAAGGTAACATCTGAGGATGAAGATAAATATAATGAACTTAGGGAAAAACCTACATCGCTATTGGGTTAGAGGAAGAATTGGAAGAAAATTCCTCAAAATGAGAAAAGAAGGAAGTGGAGAAAATAGTTGGTGAAAACTAGAAGAACAATATAGAATTTCAAAAAAATAAATAATAATAAGAAAGTAGAGAATAATACTGCCATGTTTGGATAGAACATTAACTTATTCTCTAATAATTGAGCCTATCTAGATTTTAGTGTTATCTTTGAAAAAATTTAATGTTGGGTTCAATGAGGTGGAAGATAAGTTCTACATGAAATACACGACAACATTAGTCATCGAACAATATAGAAGGGGTAACTTTCTTTCCATACAACCATTACATGAGTAAAATTGGTATGGTATGGTTAAAATACCTTATACAAAGAAATGTTTTAGAGGAAACCTGTGTGATTTTATTACTTTCAAGAATCTTTAGGATTTATTTATTTAGATTTTATATAGGAATCTGTTTTAGGAAGTTATTCAGTATACTTTATACTTTTTAGATTAATTGATCATGGACCTTTTTATTCCACTTATTTTTTTATCTCCATGATAATTAATTCCAAAATGAAAATAAGTTTGGTAAAATAAACTTCATGATAAAAAGGGATTAGTGCTCTTTAATCTTTATCCTTCATTCCCCAATATTTTTATAAATTGATTTCTAATTTAAAATATAATTTTTATGCCACTTAATATTTTTTGATATATTTTAAAACTAATATGAAAAATTACATATGAATTCCCTGATTTATATTTTTTATTTATCATTTTAAATTTCATTGAATGAGTAATTTTGGAGAATAATGAGTAGAGTCAAGCATGAGGGTATCAATTTGATGACTTATGATTTGTGGGGACTATTTTATTCATGTATATGAAATTACTCTAACATGTTTCATGATTTTATGTTATGAAATTTATGTAGTTTATTTTATTATTTCTATTTATTACATGAGTTTTTTTAAAATAATATGCTTCTCATTCGAAACAAGAGACTGAGCCAAAATTTTCATATTCTTTATAATTGAAATTTTATAAGATATACTTAGAGTACTTAGATTTACTAGAACATGATTTGATATCTTGTTGAAACTATTATTAAAAAAATAAAATTAATATGATTGAGTAGTTTTTTATTTAATCCTTTTTTCCATTGAGCGCTACCTATACATTGAATCATTCCTTTAATCTTGAAAAATCTATGAATGACCATTATAAGGAGAGGAACAATACAACCATATCATTTACATATAACACATTTCTCTGTTTTTTTCATGATTCTCAACAAAAAAAATGTGAGAGATATATTTACTTGGTGGGAGTGGATTATTGTCTTGGAAAAGTGATATTTGTGGTATTATAATTTGTAAAGGGGAGTTTTCAGGATTTTTTTTATTATTATACATTATTTATCCTCCATAAAATGAAAAAATTGAAAAAATTATTTTTGAAAAAATAAAATTAAATAGAAAAAAAAATTCCATGAAATTAATAAAAAAAGAAATTATTTTATTTTATATATCATGGTTGTAAGCCTTTATATTTAGTTAGAGAAAATCAGTGTTGACATACATTGAGGGAGGAGTTTTCATGAATATTTTCTATTTTAAATCATGAAAGTTTCAACAAGAGTCAACATAAACTTTTAACTTTAATGATTTACATATAAATTTCCTAGCAAACCTATACCTATGAGTCTCTTGAACCTTTTTTTTCAATACCTCATTATTATTGTTGATATTATTATTTATAAGTTTGAGATTTGATATGTATTTCAAGATTATGGTTAAGATCTATGTACTTGATGTGTGAGGAAAAATCAGGTAACTTTATACAATGAGTGATTAGAGAAGAATATTCCATGGTGTGATAGATCTCAAAATGTCTTGCCTAGTAATAATGAATTTAATGTTTTGAATGAAAGTTATTATAATTATCATAATTTCAAAGGGGGGATTAAAAAGAATAACTAAATTAGATTTATTTAAAAAATAGAAGTTAAGGACATTCATTTTTATGTGAAGATTTAAAATCAAGTTCCTTATTTATATATTCTCAATTTTTTTGACTATAACATTTGAATATTGTTATAATTTGATTCATTAGTAATGGGGTTTAATTTTTATTATTAAGTAAAAGTAAGGGTTTAAGTGTAAGGGGTTTATATCTCAAACATCATAAACAAAATTAGAATTAAAATCATTAATATAATTAAATAGTTATTATTGTAAATAATTTATAATGCTTTTAATATGTATTGTATAGGGAATTATTTAAATGGGATTTCGAAAAAAATATAAATAAAAAGGATTTAGCATGGATCTTTATTTTTACCAAAGGAGCTGAATGAAGAGAAGATAAAAAAATAAGTACAACCCAGCTAACACATTTGGAGTCTGCCATCCACCATGAGGTAGGTGACCAAGATTGACGATGGAGTAGGTTGGTTAGTATAGAAATATAATCATAGCGGAATTCCTGGTATGAGGAGGCACTGGGAAGGAGCATCGATGTGGGGAAGAAATAGTAGATGGACATGGAATGGGGTAGTACCAAGGCGGACCAATGACTACATCATCATTGGTCATATATATGAATATCCATGTTCTTATCCAATAGTATAATATGGGATAAAATAAATATGTGGTACTGTATACTTAAAACACGTGTGTAGGGAAATGTTTAAAATAATGACGTCTCAATAGTCCATCCTGATGCACCTTGGGTATCCATTGGTTCATACTAAACCAGCCTACATTGGTTCGTACTAAACTGGCCTGCATTATATCACATGTATTCCATAAATAAAGAGAAAGGATAACAAGTTTGAGACCTCTCTTTACAGATGATGAAATGAACAACCCTACCATGAAAATTTATTTGTTGTTAATGTGATTCTCTATGAAGAATAAGACACCCACTAATGTACGGAATATTGTGGGAACCCATCAAATAATTTTGTAAGAACCTATAATATAGGCTATTGGTTGACTAGGTCTTGTCTAAAGCAATAGGACAATGAGAATTCACTATCCTAAAAACATAGGTTTCTTTTTGGTTGTTTTTTCTTTGTATTTAAAGTGAGAATATGGATGGTGGTATGTAATAGGAAAGAAACTTAAATTGTATAGAAAATTGAATAATTTAAAGTGAGACAACCTTATATTCAACCATGATGATCATTTATTATCTCACTACTTTGATTCTCTATCTTAATTTTTGCGTGAAAAAATAAACTATACACATACTTATTATATAAATTGTGTGAATAAACACTACACTCAATGATAATTCCCTAAGTGATCATCTCATAACTCCCTCAAATGGGTCATGAACATAAGTCCAAGCACTACCCAAACCACTAATCCCAATGATACATCATTTATTAGGATTGAGGGATAGGAAATTGTATTCATTAGTGTGAAATAAAATTAAAAAAAGGATAAAATGACGTATTACCATCTCTTCACCTCCTCAAACACCCATATTCCTATATTAAAATAGAAAAAAAAACATGCCAGGAGCCTGGAATTTGGTTCACTAGTTTTCATAGGATGGGAGATCCTTATCTTTAAATCATAGATGTAATATTAATAATCACTATTACTACACAGAAGAATAATTATTCAGAAAGTGTGATGCAAGAAACATCATAAAAATGAACAATAAATATAATGAATTTGAATTATAGAGATACTATAAATCCTTAATCGAATCGAGACTAAGATCGGACAAAATCCTTTGCAATATTGAGGGTAAAACAAATTTCTAAGAATCATTGCAACCTCTTCCTTCATATCCTTACATTATATATCATGATATTGAGTTCCTCTTTTTCCTAGTATGATTAGTTTATGAAATGATTTAGTGGTTGTGATTGATAGAGCTAGATATCTTAAGTCTTTCATTCATTCCCAACATTATCCAATCCTCTATATCCTCTTCTTCCATTGGATGACCACTATGGGTTTTTTCCATTTGATATCTCCCCAATTTAAAATAAAAAATAAAAATATTTATTTTTTATGTGTTTTACTTTTTGGGAATATTCAATTTTAATCCTCATTTCCTGAAATGTTGTTAAGACCATAATGAACTGTAATAAGTAATGTCTTAGTCAATCAGATTGAACATGTGGTCAATTAGATGGCACGATCAATCATGTAGTCACTTTATATGAGTGTCCATATGATTATTCATTTACAATCCCTTACAAATTCTTCCTTTATGGATTTTTGGATTGGTCATGTGGTCGATTTAAATTTTAGGTTGCAATCGATCCAGTCCTTACACTCAATCAAGGGATGGTCATTTAGAATCATCATGTAGGATATTGAGTGATTACGACCAATAAATGACTTCTTATTACGGACCCTTCAGTCATGTGGTTGATTTTATAAGCCAAAATTTGGTTGATCTATAACTTTATATGATTTTCAGCACCATCGATTGAGTCTTCACTTGTAGATTATCATATTCCATGGTTGATTGATTGCTTTGTTTGATCTATGAGAATGTTCAGTAAAGAACAACATGTGGTCAATCTAGTTCATGAAAATATTTCCATAATGGCTTCTTGAGTATTCACACCTTGGTGTTATATTGAAGTTATGGTCAATATAACATGTGATTGATATAGATACATGGTTGTTTTTCTGCATGATCATTTATCTTTTCTATTTCATTAAGCCTGTAATAGTGAAAACAAAATTAAATAAAGGCTTTTGTATGTATGATCATAATCAAATAAAAAAATTAAACTCAAATTAAAAATATTTTCAACAATGAAATCAAATTTTTTTAATAAATTTATGGCTTTCCCATTAAATAAAAATATAATATGTTATTAAAAATCATGTTTTAAACCATTTTTAAATAATGTCTATATTCCAAAAATTTAGAAAAAAATATTAAATTAACCCAAGTACTATCTAAATTTATAGTTAATTTTCAATGAAAACCAATACAAAATTTGGTAAATTTTATCTCATATGTGATTAAGGAACCTGGATTACCAAATTATTCATAACCCGAACTGGTCATAGCATGGCCTGAAAGGCATTACCGATTTCCATAGGATGGAGGGAAGCAGCTGGTCATCCAAAAAAACCTTTTATAAACTATTTTACCAAAAATAACCTATAACATGGTGATATAAATATAGAGAGTAATGAAAGAATTCCAAAAAATGTAATAATAAAAAAGATACCAGTGACTAAAAAAACAAGTACCAAGGTACAAAGAGTAACCAATGTACTCAAAAACTGATACTTCACAACATCATGTGATATGATGTCACCTCCAGAATATAACACACTTCTAATCAACAAACCCACCCAAACCTTTTGGAACCCTAACCCTACCTTCATTAGATAAAACAAGATCTACAAACACCAAAAGGTTCATGCAATATGTGAGATAAAGAGCCTAGTAAGATCCCATCAAGTGTTTTTTAAGTAAAATTTATAAAATAGACAAATTAGTCTAAAGTATATATAAATAAGGCATAAAATACAATTATATATAGTTTGATACAAAATACAAATTAATAACCCCTTTCCACTATTTGTAAAAGACAATAACCACCTATTTTTTAAATTATTTCGATAAACATTCCAATTAATCATTTTAATGATTATCACTAGAGAACAATTACAATCAATATCAATGGTTATAGATCAATGAAGGTAATTTTTACATAATATTGATCAAAAGGCCCCCTGGTGTGCACAATGCCCAAGAAAAACAGGTCAAGACGTAATACTACACATCCAAGACCAGATCCTTTAAACATATTAGGCATCTTGGATCACACAGTACTCTAGAAGAATTAGTCAATAGTGAAATAGTTCATCCCTAATGATTGTTCCATGTTGTATCATTGATCACATTTGTGTTTACCATGTTATATTCGTAGAATGAAATTTCATCGTTGAAACCAAACCAGAAATTCTTTAAAACCATTTTTATAGTCAATATCAGAGATGAGTGAATTTTTGAAAACATTTACAAACCCAAAACAACATATTAAAACATTTATCAGTCATTTAAGACAAATTACAAATTCCATTTTAAAAATATTTCCATAAACCATACTTTCTAACCATTTAGGTGTAAATTTTAAAAAGATATCAAGAAATGTTTCTAAGTAAAAAATGAACCCTAAAACCACATACCTACTTGGAATTACAATTCCCATGGTTACGAAGTAATCCATGATGATGTAAGTGTGTTAGAAATCAAGAAGGTGTCCTCAATCAAGAATTCCCAAATACGAATCTCTAATTCCACAATTCTAAAATGAGGGAGAGAAAATTATCTTTCTACAATGATTACTGAAGAATGAATAATTATGAATAGATATATGTTAAATGAATCTCAATTATAAGATAGATATAAAAGAAACCCAAAAATATCATGTTATAAACCTACGATCTACTATCAACAACCCAAATCCTAGTTTTCATTCAATGTGAGATTAGAGGATCTTCAAAAACCAAGAAGAATGAGCAAGAACATGCACATACCATTGAAAATAATACCGAACACCAAAATATCGGTTGAAAATGAATGCGACGAGGAAAGGAATCACCAAAAAAACTCTAAGAGGAACCCCCTTAGTTGATATATTATTCTAGTAGAAATAGAAAGATCCTAAATGAATGAGTTTTAGGTCTTGAAAATAAAATTATATGAAATAAATACACATCACATGGTTTGGGCCCACATTTTAACAAACTCTACACCAACCATGCATGATTTTTTTGGATATTAGAGAATACATAATGTTTGGTCTCATGGTTTGAAAAACCATCCCCCAGTTGTGTAAAACCACACTGTCTCGAGTCACACAGTTATAAGGGATGGTTGCAAAATTTAAACTAATCATGAACCTAACTGTGAAACCTCCAATGGAACTCCAACTGAAGGTGTGTGGTTTCCTTGAAATAATATCATGATTTTTATAACAATGTTCCCACCATAATCTATCCCTAGAAACTCTAAAATCCTCTAATAGTTTCCAAAATGACCCAATAGAAGACCCCAACAAAAGAGGTTCAAAATAAAAGAAATTAAGTACATAAAATCAACAGAGGTATGTAACAATTACCTCACCATATAGCTTTTTTTCTCCAAAAATATGTGCTTAGAAAGGTTGGACCCTAGAGAGTTGAGTCAACTATTCCCTCATCAATGAATCCCACTCACAAGTATCATGAGAATCAGAACCATACTACGAAATAAATTTAAGAAAAGTTATATAGTTTCCATATAAATCCTTCACTTGAGAATACATAACTCAAAGTGATTACTCAGTCATATACATATAAAGTTATATGTCAATATCCTCCAAATTTAGAACATGTCATGGGTTTGGCTAATACTTTTTTAGTTGAGACACATAGAATATGTTGCGATCTGAATACAACTATGGCGGTAAATCCAAGAGATATTCCACCTTTTAAATTAATTCAATGATCTCAATGTAACATCCCAAGCTTCCATGGTACATTTCTCTTTGAATAATACAGTAGCGTGTGTTGTACACAACTTCACGTTCTAACACACACCACAACAAATCAAACTAGTTGTTATGAATAGTAATACCCACTTTTTAAAATTTCATAAATTTTATCTTCCAAAATGGACTTTATTTTTGAAATCGGAATATCGATATTTTCTTAGGGTGAATTTTTGGTATTTTTCTGAAAACATTCAATTATTGAGGAATAGTGAAAAAACACAGAGTGATAGTTTAAAAGCGAATTTTTATTTAAATAATAATTTATTTTATTTAAATTTAATTAAGGTCAAAATAGATACATAATACCTATATAAGTTCAATGTAATTCATTGGAGTTAGTTCAAAATAAATTTAGATATATAAATTATTTATTGAACTTTTCACTGTCTTTTACCCACCTCCTAGGAGAATTTGGAAATTCACATAAAACTTAATTTTACCACTTCTGTGAGGGAAATTTCGAAAATCTGAGAGAAATTGTTAATACCAAGAAGTAAAATGTGGCTCAATGAGATGAAAATAAATTTTGATGAATAGTAACTTTTTACTTTTATTTACCACAGTTAAAAGTAAATAGGAAAATTAAGGGTAAAAATGATATTAATATTACCCTAACACATGTCCTAATTCAATTGGACAAGTGTATCTCGACCAAAACAACCTTAGGAATAAAATATTATCATTTAGGTCCACTTGGATTAGATTAGGACATTAATTGTTATTTAATTCAAAGAAAAGTTAAAAGAGATAAAATCAAGTTTAATTACTAAAACATTTTTTAATATAAGTTTATACATAAGATAAATTCGATTATAAATATTCATTATAAATATAAAATTATTTCATACATAATGGTATTTTATTTGAAAATTTTATACATTAAATAATTTAATTTATTTATGACACAATGGTGATGCAGTAATTACCAAATTAATTAAATATTAAAATAATTGATATTATAAATATCCAAATAAATGTAATTTCACACTTTTTATGAATTCCACTAATTTTATAGGTTAATATGGCATGTTATTAGTGATTTAATTATATTTTTTCTAAGTAATCATGCTGTTATAATTTTCACAAAAATCAAATACCAATAATATCAAAATTGACATAAAAGAGTTTTTTAAAAAATATATAATATTATTAATTGATATTATATTCCTAAAAATCTAAGGTTTGGCCAATGGACATATATCATGATATTTGTATCATTAATGGACCTCTTGGGGGTCTCTTGGTTGTATATATTATGTTTATTAACAATATAATATAAAAATACAAAGTGGCATGGTAAATGTCAAACTAATTAACTAATAGTTAAAACTAAAAGATAAGGTTAATGTAATGACCCAAACCTGTCTAAAATATATTGGTTGAAATAATTTAGACCCATACCCACATTATACTTTTAATAATCTACTTTTGATCATTTATAAACCGAATAAAAATTTATTATAAAATAATAATTTAAGTTTTTCCTAGAGAGCCCCTCCTCCCCCTTATAAAAGGACACCACTTCTAACCAATTATTCACACTTTCAAAGCCTTTTGGTTCGGCCAAAACCTGACCAATTATTCTAGAACTTCCCTCACTTCCACTTAGAGGCCTTAGTTTTATCATAAATCCAACCTAAGAGCCCTTTTGATCAAATCAAAAGGAAGAACCCGAAGAAGAGGTAATGTTTTCACCACCTTCTTTCAAGTTCCTTTCTTCTTCCACTTCTTATTTCTTTGTTATTTCCATTCTAAAATAATAAATTTAGTAACTTATATATACTATGATGTTATTATAAATATGGTATAACAATATTCAGTATTCTATACATCCTTTGATTGACGTGTCACCATACGTGCGTACGTACGGCCAACCGTCTCCACTTCGTGGTGTAATTGTTATTCAATACATTATTATTTGGATGGGTATAATAATTATGTATAATTAATGTAAATAATAAATATAACATTATAATTATTCTTTATATATTATATACCATCCAATTATATATTATTATAATATCAAAAGAATGGTATTTTCGCTCGTGCGTACGTACGGACTACCGTCTCCACGAACGCGATGAGATTCATTCCCCATCATATCCATTCAAGTCTAATTTTCATTTGAGGATTAAAAATAATTTTTAAGGACTTTATATCATTCTGAATATGAATAAGATACAACCAATCAATAACAAACACATCTTATGTAACAAAACATATAAAAGAAAACGAGTAAGTTAACACCCGAAATGATGATAATACTAAGATAATATTAACATAATAATGCTAAAAGATAATATATGATATCATATTAATTTATATGATTATTTTATAATTTAATAATGATTATTTCACCATTATATAAGAGTTTAACCTACACTCAGCCAAGGAAAACTACATGGTAATATTTTATTTCACAATCACTTCATTATTCGATGTTGTTTATACGTAATTATCAACTGGGACTTCTTTATCATCCACATCCATGTTTCTTAAAAATGTATTTCAAAACATTTTTACTATTTTACATAATATGGATTAAATTCATTTATACCCTATTTTGAATTTTTATAAGAATTTTATAAAGGAATTTTTTTGTCGTTTTCCAAACAGGGTCCTTTTTAACCTTTTTGACAAAATCAAGGTAAGAATGTCTTTTTAAACTTATACGAAGGGTGCGACTATTTTATGCCATTATGTAATCATCAAAAATTCCCTTAATATCTTATAAGGACATTTTCAATGTAAATGTTTTATTTTATAATTATTTTACTTTTAAATTATTTCAAAAAAAAGACGTTTCTCTCAATTAGTTTTGATTTCATCTATGTCAACATCCTTTGATGGATTTTAAGCATATTTGAAGTTGATTTATTATGATACAAAACATCCATATTGTATTATAGGTTTTTTGATATGTTTGACTGTGCATGTGTTATTTTTATACCATTCATGGTTTATGGAGAAAGTATTGACATTTCGTATGCTAGTTTTAATACGAATGTTTATGTAATGTTTAAACATGGCCTTATGAGGAATGCATTAGACTTAATAAATGGTGGGAGGAGCCCACTATAGCTCCTCGATGAATCCGTAGGTATCATGAGACAAACTAGTGTCTTGGCATAAGGACTTGACAAAATCTTATTTGTAGTCTTGGCATGAGGCTGTGACTATGTGGTTATGATAGTCTGGAATTATGCATTCCATCATTATGAAAGTGGTTATTGATATTGCATGTGATTATTCAACTAGTAGAAAATCCATGTGAATAAGTAAATGTAATTATTTCATTTTATCTTTTCCATTTTGTGCTAAAGTTAATGTTTAAAATTCTTTTCTTTTACTTATACATTTCCTTAAATGTTTATGCTTATTTATGAAAGTTTCCGCGATACGGTTATCCTTACTGGGAATTTAAGCTCACCCCTTTATATAATTTATTTTTTCTAGGATGTGAAGAATTATTTTATGAATGACATGTAGGGATTGTATAAGGGGATGCGAGTGTGGAGACAAGATGTTGTTGTAGTTTTCACTTTATGATGTAATGTAAACTTTATGAATTTATCTAGTGTTTCAAAGGCTACTAAACTAATTGGTCTTTCGAGATTTGATCTTTTGTGACCATGAAAATGTTATGTAATAATACACTGACTCTGGGTAAATGGGGTCTGGGCATTACAGTTGGTATCAGAGAAATTTTAGTACAAACCATGGAAGCTAGATTTAAATAAACTCTGATTAGAGCACATAGACCTAATATGGACTTTGAGGATTAGTATAGAATAACATCCTATAGTCTTGGTATTATAGAGATTTTTTGAGTTTTATGAGAAATACATCCCTCTCTGGATACGAGCAGGTAGAGGCTGCTCTGGCACAGATGTACCTAGGCGTAAAAACCAAAAACACCGATTTGATCTAGACTCGAACGCTAACTGGTGCACAACAATGGGCCTTGCTACACTCTTGGTTACGACACTCTCGGGGATATGCTTAGGATAATTATCATTTTCTTTACAAACCATTATAAAGGGTTTATGAGTATATATTTCCTGAAAGAAAAGACTTTTTTATGATTATGGATTATATCCATAAATAGTTCAATTTATGTTAAGTGTTTTACAAGTTTGGATTTATGTATTGAAATTCATAAACTAATCTAGTGTATGCCATTGTTTAAAAATGGAACCTAGTGGAAGGAATGGAAAATATATCAATGCATGCACTCCATGTAGGGATTTCCCTCCTCATCAAGATAATTATAGTGGAGTTGGTGATACAACTAGTACTGATCAGCTTATCACCATACTGGGACAACTCACTCAGGTTATGAATAATAACCTTACCCATATGGAGCACCCTGATCTGCAGTGTGGAGGATCAATGTTAGATCGCATCATGAGGCAACAACCACCAAAATTAAATGGGAGTACAAATCCATTAGTAGCTGAGCAATGGATAAGTTCCCTATAGAAAATATTTCAGGCTTTGGGGAGTAGTGAAAGTGAAAAATTTATCATGGAAATTTATCGCCTCACTGGAGATGCTACTCAATGGTGTTCATTGATTCAAAACACAAAGGAAGATGATGAAGTATCAAATATGTAATGTAGGGAGTTCAAAGAGCTTTTCATAGAAAAATACTTTCTTCATGACCATCGAGCGGATATGGAAAGGCAATTTCTGAGTCTGAGGCAAAAGGAGGATGAGAATGTTGCAAAGTATGAGTCTAAATTTACAAGGTTATCGAGGCATGCTGCAGATTATATACATAACCCAAGAAGTAATATTGATCATTTCTTTGATGGTATAAAACCATTTCTCCGTTGATCTTTAGTATCACAATCCTTCTCATCAAACGAAGATATTTTCTCGTGTTCTATCAAGATAGAAAAGGAATTCTCTAAGTCTTATGAAAACAAAGTAAAGTAAGAGAAGAAGATAATGGTGGAGAAAGAGACAGATAAAGTGGAAAAGTGAAATAATGATTTCCATTATGTGATAATTATGGCAAGAAACACCTTAGTACTTGCCTAAAAGGAATGGAAGTTTGTTACAAATGTGGAGGAAAAGGTCACTAGACTCTGGATTGTAAGGGAAGGAAAGAGGCTGTCAATGTTGAATGCTACAATTTTAAAAAATGGGGCATTATGAAAATGAATGCCCTAAGCTCTAAGGAAACTTACCTTAGAAAAGACCAAGGGGGAAAGGCCAAGTATATGTTGTTACTATAGATGAAGTTGAATAATTAATGTATTTGTGTATTTGGACTCAAAGATTATATTCTGGTTATAAGAATAATGTGATATATATAAACATTGTACTGCAGTACTTATCGTTTTCATTAAGGTTTTAATATGATGAAGTTAATCATATTTTTAGTATGTGACAATAAGAATCATTACTTTGTTTGGGGAATCTGATGTTACAATTGATTTTGGAATTTAGAAACCTTTAAGAGAGAGAGTTTGGATAGAAGTATTTTGGATAACTATAAAGGTTGGAATGGATTATGTTGAACTTTGGATAGTATGGCTTAAGGTTAAAACATTTCTTAAGATTATTTTTGGAATATTATTTAATACCATTTTTTTAGGAAAAGGACAACCTGCTGGTCAGGGGATAACCCGTCAAGTCGGACAAGGCTGCAGGAATCGAACCCACAACCATAGTGTGACACGCCGTTATTACCTACCACAAGCCAATAGAAAGTCCCTGGTTATTAAAAAATAGTTTTCCTGTTCTAAATGGTATGTTTTAATATTTGGAACCTTGTACGATTATGATAAATATAATATTTTTGAGTTCTATTATCTTTTTGTGTGAAAGATGAGTTTGTGGTAGAAATTAGTTGAAGGTTTAAACTGTACTTGTCAAGTATATATATATACCTCTCTCTTATTCTATTAATAAATTAATTCTTAAGCTTTAGTAAAGGGATATTTAAAAAATGTGTTATCCTAATACCTTATGTTTTGTTAAACTGATGATATTTTAAATCACCATATATTGAAAACTTTTAGTCCCTTAATTTTACACTTGTTTGTGATTGATGACCTCAATCACTCCATATAAATATTTATGTTTTTTATCCAATTATGTGTGTCTAATTGCTAAAAATGTTCTCTTAATAGAGATCATAATTTGGTGGTGACTTTTTCATTTCCTGTTCCCTCTTATTAAGACAAAATTTTATAAACCTTATTTCCGATTTGGGTTTTCCAAAAAGGTATTTTCTATTTTCAACCTTTTATTTTCGAAGAACAATTTCAAATTGTGAGAACACAATTTATTAAAGGAGGGGAGAATGTAACACCCCAAGCTTCCATAGTACGTTTCCCTTTAAATAATACAGTAGCGTGTGTTGTACGCAACTTCGAGTTCTAACACACACCACAACCAATCAAACTAGTCGTTATGAATAGTAATACCCACTTTTTAAAATTTTATAGATATTATCTTTCAAAATGGACTTAATTTTTGGATTCTTAATATTGAAATTAGCTTTGGGTGAATTTTTTGTTTTTTCTGAAAACATTCAATTTTTGATGAATAGTGAAAAAACACTGAGTTATAGTTTTAAACCTATTTTTTTAAATAAATATTTATTTTATTTAAATTTAATTATGGTCAAATTAGATACATAACACCTATATAATTTTAATGTAATTCATTGGATTTAGTTCGGAATAAATTTAGATATATAAAAATTTTATTGAACCTTTTACCATCTTTTAACCACCTTCTAGGAGAATTTGGAAATTAACATAGAACATAATTTTATCGCTACTGTGAGTGGAATTTAGAAAATCTGAGAGACATGGTTAATATCAAGGAGTAAAATGTGGTTCAATGAGATGAAAATAATTTTGGTGAATAGTAACTTTTTACTTTTATTTACCACGGTTAAAAGTAAATAGGGTAATTAAGGGTAAAAATGATATTAATATTACCCTAACACATGTCCTAATTCTATTGGAAAAATGTATCTCGACCAAAATAAACCTTAGGAATAAAGTATTATCATTTAGGTCCACTTGGATTAGATTAGGACATTAATTATTATTTAATTCAAAGAAGAGTTAAAAGACATAAAATCAAAGTTTAATTACTAAAACATTTTTTAATATAGGGTTATAAATAAGATAAATTCGTTTATAAATATTAACTAGAAATAAAAACTTATTTCCTACATAATGTTATTCTATTTATAATTTTTAGACATTAAATAATTTCATTTATTTATGACACAATGGTGATACAGTAATTACCTAATTAATGAAATATTAAAATAATTGATATTATAAATATCCAAATAAATGTAATTTGAAACTTTTTATGAATTCCAATAATTTTATAGGTTAATATAACATGTTATTGTTGATTTAATTATGTTTTTTAGAAGTAATCATGATGTTATGACTTTCACAAAAATCAAATACCAATAGTGTCACAATTGACATAAAAGAGTTTTTAAAACAAATATTATATTATTAATCGATATTTTATTTCTAAAAATATAAGGTTTATCCAAAGAAAATATATCATGAAAGTTTTGTCATTAATATACCACTTGGGGATCTCATGGATTTATATAGTAAATTTATTAACTATATAATATAAAAATTCAAAGTGACATGGTAAATGTCAAACTAATTAACTAAGAGTAAAAACTAAAAGATACGGTTAATGTAATTACCCAAACCTATCTAAAATCTATTGGTTTAATGGATTTCAACCCCTCCCTACCTTATAATTTGAATAATGCACTTTGGATCCATTAGACACCGAATATTAATTTTTTATAAAATAATACTTTAAGTTTTTCCTAAAGATCCGCTCCTCCCCCTTATAAAAAGACAACACTTCAAACCAATTATTCACACCTTCAAATCCCTTTGATTCGGCCAACCCCTGCCCAATAATTCTCTTAAATTCCCTCACATAAACCTCGAGGTGTTAGTTTGATCATAAAGCCAACCTAATGATCCCTTTTGATCAAATCAAAAGGAAGAACCTGAAGAAGAGGTAATGTTTTCACCACCCTCTTTCATGTCCCTTTCTTCTTCCACTTATTCTTTCTTTGTTATTTCCATTATAAAATAATATCCCCAGTATATTCTATATGTTGTGATGTTATTATAAAAATTTTATAACCATATTCCGTATTCAATCCATCCTTTGAATGACATGTCACCATACGTGCGTACGTACGACCAACCATCTCCACATCGTGGTGTAATTGTTATTCAATGTATTATTTTTTGGATGGGTATAATAATGATGTGTAATTCATGTAAATAATAAATATAACATGATAATGATTCTGTATATATGATATACCATCCAATTATATATTATTTTTATTATCAAAAGAATGATATTGTCACTCGTGCGTACGTACGGACTATCGTCTCCACGAACGTGATGAGATTCATTCCCCATCACATCCATTCAAGTATAATTCTCATTTGATGATGAAAAATAATTTTTACGTACTTCATATCATTCTGTATATGAATAAGATACAACCAATCCCTAAAAAACAGCTTATGTAACAAAACATATAAATTAAAACGAGTAAGTTAACACCCAAAATGACGATAATACTAAGATATTATTAACAAAACAATGTTAAAAGATCATATATGATATCATATTAATGTATACAATTATTGTATAATTTAATAACAATTATTTCACCATTATAAAAGAGGTTAACCTACCCTCATCCAAGGGTAAGTACAAGGTAAGGGTTTATTTCACAAGCTCTTCATTATCTGAGGTTGTTTACACGTAATTATCAACTGGGACCTCTTTATCATCCACATCCATGTTTCCTAAAAATGTATTTCAAAACATTCTTACAATTTTTCAGAATATGGGTTAAAGTCATTTATACACTTGTTTGAATTTTTATAATAAGTTTATAAAGTAATTTTTCAGTCGTTTTCTAAACAAGGTCCTTTTTACCTTTTCGACAAAATCAAGGCAAGAATGTATTTTTAACTTATACAGCACGTGCAGCTATTTTCCGCCATTATAAAATCTTCAAATCTTACCTTATAAGCTTATAATGGCATTTTCAAATTAAATGTTTTATTTTATAATTATGTGACTTTTAAATGATTTCAAAAAAAGAGATATTTATCTCAAATCGTTTTGATTTCATCTAGTCAACATCTTTTGATGGATTTTAAGCATATTTGAAGTTGATTTATTATGATACAAAACTTCCATATTGTATTGATGGTTTTGTGATATGTTTGACAGTGGATGTGTTATTTTTATACCATTCATGGTTTATGGAGAAATTATTGACATTTCGTATGCTAGTTTTAATACGAATGTTTATGTTATGTTTAAACCTTTTCATATGAGGAATGCATTGGACTTAATAAGTGACGGTTGGATCCCGCTATAGCTCTTCGATGCATTGGTAGGTCTCATGAGACAAACTAGTGTCTTGGAAAAAGGCCTTGACAAAATCTTATTTGTAGTCTTGGCTTGAGGCCTTGACTATTTGGTTATGATAGTCTGGCATTACAAATTCCATCATTATGAAAGTGGTTATGGATATTGCATATGATTATTTTTACTAGTAAAATATCCATGTGAATAAGTAAATGGAACTATTTCATTTTATCTTTTCCATTTTATGCTGAAGTTCAAGTTTAAAAAGCTTTTGTTTTAGTTATACATTTACTTAAATGCTTATGCTTATTTATAAAAGTTTTCTCTATATTGTTATCCTTACTGGTCATTTGAGCTCACCCCTTTCTAAGTTATATTTTTTCCAGGATGTGAAGAAGTATTTTATCAATGACTTGTAGGGATAATATAAGGGGATATGTTTGTGGAGACAAGATGTTGTTGTAGTTTTCACTTTATGATGTATTGTAAACTTTAGGAATGTATCTAGTGTTTCCAAGGCTAATAAACTAATCGATCTTTGGAGAGTTGATCTTTTGTGATCATGCCAATGTTATGTAATAATGCACCGACTCTGGGTAACTGGGGTCGGGGTGTTACACTCAAATAGCCCCACAATCCTTATAATGAAACTTCCTTTATTTTAAAATCATCAGTGACCTAACTAGTGAGTGACATTAAAGAAAACCTGATCATCAACGGAAAACTCCAAAGGATGATGACATCAATCCATATAAGACTTATATCAGCCCTGAGTGTAATGACTGATAATTTTACCAATTGTATTTCCCTTCTTATAATACATCATATAGAGAACCTAATAAAACTTTATCCTCATAAATGAGGATTAATACATTATTCATTAAAAAAAAAATAATTCCAAATATTATATTGGTTCAATAAATAAAAAATAGAATAATAAAAAAAAAAATTGGATCTGCTCAATCTACTAGAATGACAGTGCTCTTGAAAACTGCAGTCAAAATGAAACATAATGTTAATAATAAAATATTTATTTAAAATATGAAACTATATATATTAAATTTGAGAAAATCCAAAAGATTGGTGAATAAAATAAGAGGTATTTTTAGGAAGAATTAATCCCTTTTAACCATTTGAAATCTAACTTTGGAATAGTAACTAGATCATTAGAATTTTAATGGGACCATTATGAATAGTAATCTAACCATTAAAATAATAACCTCACCTATTAAATTTTAAATAAAATTTGGTTATCTCATAAATTAAAATATGATATATTTATATAATGTAAATAGTTCATATGAGTTTTAAAATGATAAATTAAGTGTTGGTATTTTTGTGAAAAAATTGTTTATTTACAATTTAATAATTAATATAATGATTTGAAAGAAAATTTATCTTCATATTATATATTCCTAAATTAATACATATTTTTCTTATAATTATAATATAATTTTATTGGACTTTAATAAATTTTTTAATGTGTCATAAAATCGGTTATAATATTAAAATTGGCATTTTTTGAGTAAATGATGATTTTATTTAAAAATTTATTTTCTTGTATTTAAAAAATTATTTTAATTATAAGGATTTTATATTTTAAATATAAACATTGAAATGTATTTAGGGTGGATTTTATGGATTTTTCTAAAGTAGTTGAATTTTTTTAATTGTAAAATATGATGATTTATGGTATATAACAAATACATAAATTATTGAGTCATAGAAGATGTATGAATAAGGTAAGAACATATTTATTTATACTATCCTAACCCATTTACTATATTTATTCTTGGGAATCGACACTATTGACAGAATTGAGCTAAAATAATGAACTAATGAATAAAATAATCAAAAACACCCCTCTCTTCCCATTAAAAATACCACACCTCACCACATATTTTCTTCCCACCTCAAAATACATGAATATTTTCTAAATAATACCCAATTAATCTCTAAATACTCTTCCCAAAGTCCAAGTCTTTTTTGTCTCACCAAAATACCAAACCTAACTTCCTTAAGAAGGTTATCAAGGAGACGATATTCCAGGGGTAAAATCCTCTTTCTTTCTCTTTTAATTTCTTTTATTTTCTTATCCCACCCTAGCCTCCACTCTCCAAAGTGTCATGACAACTCCATTATCATACAAGAGATGAAATTTTAATTTGTTAATTTAATATCCATAATCAAATCTTCATTATTCTCTTTCTATAATAAAAATGAAACAATGTTTATGATTTTTTGATTCACCACCTTCATGGATGATAATTTTTCATTTTTCATTACCACTTTCAAGGATGGTCATAAAACTATTATAATGGTTAAAAATATATTTTAAAATTTATATTATATCTTTATTCTTAGTATTTATCTCATATATATACATGATATTAAATAACAAATCAAAACTAGTTTGCAATGATCTTAAAATAGCCAAAACAAACAAAAATTTATCACTAACATTTATATCTAATGAATAAGTATCATATCAGAAAAAAAATTATACATGAGACCATATCAAATTTGAGGATTTTATTAATACCATATCATTCCTCTTCTATAATTTTTCTTCCATGTTTCAAGAACTAAAATTATTATACTCAAGGGGACCAACCAAAAAACTATGAAACAAACACTACCAGAAAAACAAAATTAAACATTATAACTCATCAAAATAGAAATAAATGAACTTAATAAAATTATAATAAATCAAATAAATGTTGAAGAAAATTTTAATTAATTAATTAATTGATCTAATTTTATTATCTAGAAAATTAATTGTGAGTGAAGAACACTTTCAGATATAAAGTACGGGATCTCCCTGAACCTCTAAATTTAACATTGGGTTAAACTTTCTATATCTTTACCACATTTCAATTGCTTTTTATTTTTTATATACTTTGAAATTATTTTTATATGTTTCAAAATTATTTTTATATGTTTCAAAATTATTTATCTAGATTTATTCATCCTTCTTTTTTGGTTAAATACATGTTTTTAAAAGGTTCCATTATCAATTTCTCCTCATAAGAAAGCCCAATTAAAGGTAACTTCCCAATTTCATACCCCTTTTCAAGAACACTCCATGATATGTTTCAACACTCTCATATTTTTATAAAATCACTCATTTAATCATAAACAAATATCTTTGTTCCTTTCTGGTTTTAAATAAAAATTATTCTTCATGCCTCTTTAAAGTCTCCTTAAAATTTTCCATTAAAACGCACTAAAGTGACTCATTTCTAAAGTTTCTTAAAAAAACTTTTTACATGTTGTCACTTAAGTTTATCATCATTTTCCATGATATATTCTTATTTTACATAATCAATTTCCAAATATGTTTTAAATCCATTATTTCATGGACACTATTTTCATATTCCCTTTAGTTATGTCTTATGACATGATTACGATACCCATTTATTTCCATGGGTAAACCTTGTGTTTATTAAATATTATTGATTATTCATATAGAACACATTTTAATGAAAATTTTATGTTGGGTGATCCCATATATCACTCCAATTTATTGGTTAATGTTTAGTCTTGCGATAAATCTTGTATGGTATAAGGGATTAAACTTAATAAAATATGGGACTTTGTCCAGCATGTGATATAGTATTGGCATTTAGACTTGACTCATTTTTATATCATTTGTAATTTGTTATCACATTTCAATGATTCCATGATTATATGATCCCATTTTCTAAATGTTATGACTCCATATGTGTATTCATATTCCATTCCTTTTTATGTCATTATGTTATGCCTTCTAACTCATGTGATATGCTTTATTCCTATGTTTGTTCCCTTATTGGGGTTTTTAGGTCATCAATTAATTCATTTATTCTCTAGTTTAACATTTTTATATGTATGAGAACAAATGAAGTTAGGTGATACTTATGAAGATAAAATAAAATATTTTTTTATTTTGGTTTCATGCTTTCTAATTATGTACCTATTCTTAAAAATACACTATACATTATAATCCTTATTTTGTATTTGATGGATAATTATGATTAAAATCATGTAAAAATATGTATAAAATTATAGGGTCACTATAGTTGTTATCATAGCATGGTATAGTTATTTTGGGATATTAGGATTAGAATACTTGAGTAATAACCTTGGGGATAATTCAATCACCATTGATAACCTAGATTGTAACATAGGGAATAACATGTTAGGATATAATTTTCATTTTCAATTTTATCCTTTTAGGTTCAAAGTACCCTTTTTATATGCTTATTCACTAAGTATTAAATTCAAACTAATTGTAATTTCTTTTTCATAGTTACTGAATGAAAATAGGTGAACTTGTGTCAATAATAAATTCGATAATTAATGTGATGATTTCCCTAATGAAAAACCAAATTTCATGGGAACAGGAGCTCAAAACACTATGAAACTACTCGCACAACTAGATCATGTTATTAATAATAACTTGAATCATATGGAACGAACTCCATCCTCCATGAAAGATCAAGTTTTGGTCAAATCCATTATGAAAAAAATTCCCCCATTCTTTAGTGGATCGTATAATCCCATCCCCATGGAACAATGTATTTACACAGTTGAGAAGATATTCTCTTTCCTCTTGTGCTTAGGATAAGATAAAGTTGTTATAGTGATCGATAATTTTTATGGGAAAGATAATTATCTATATAAACTAATCAAGAACACAAATTATATGGATGAAATTGATTCCATGGAATGGTAATCATTCAAGAAAATATTTCTTGATAAATATTTTCCTCTACTCTCCATATTAATATGGAGAGGAAGTTCTTTAGACTGAAAAAAATGGAAGACAAGTCTTTGGGGGTATATAAAGTAAACAACAAAATAATTTCATGATACACCTTCATCTTTGTTAGTAATACTGAATGTTAATTGGATTTATCATTTATTTTAATAAATATAAGTCTATGAAAATCTTGGGTGATTTGAGACTTTGACAGCTATATGGATATTTTTCTTTTTTCCCGTAAGGTTAAAATGGAGATTGAAGACTCTCAATGGTCTCATGGGAATGGAGATAAAAAGTGTGGGAAGAAGAATCAGGGAAACCACATAAGTGGTACTGGGAGATGCTTTAAATGTGAAAGGTATGTTTATAAGGATAATTTTTCCAAAGAGATTTCAAGAATCCCACTAATGTAAAAGAATAAAGGGATTTTTAGAACAACACTCAGCCTTTAGTATAGTATTTCAACTTCAATTAAAATTGTAATTATGTGATCCAATGGCCTTAGACAAGGTATGTAAGGGGGAATCAATAATAAACCTACAAGGCAATAAGGAAGGACAATTTTTATCACTATTGGGGAGGTGGATCACAAAAATGATTTGGTTACATGTAGTCTAGATATTCATTAAAGAATAAAGAATGTATTGTTCAACTCTTATTCTACTCATTCCTTAATATGTTAAAAGTTTAGTAAAACTATACAAAAACCATCTCAAAATATGGAGGTTTAGTGTCTAAATGAAAAGAGTATTTAGAGATTATCTCAATTAATTTTTGGTAGTATTTATCGATTATGTGCTGATATACTCCAAGATCAAGTAGAAACATGAGGGGAGTTTGAATATTATGCCAAATAATTTGTGAAGGGATAAAATATATTAAAATTACATAAACAATGAGATTTGTATTGAGTAAGTATCATTATAGGGGCATGTTATCACTAGAAAAATAATATATATGGACCCCTCTAAAACAAAGTAAATCAAGGAGTGTCCTAGACTAGAATCTATGATAGATATACATAGTTTCATTGGAGTAGCTGGGTATTACCGATAAATTTTGAATAAATTCTCACAATTTTCAAACAAACTTACCAAGAAGAATTTGATGTAAAGTATTTCTGAACTAGTGAAATTGAAGACTACTTTAAAGAGTTTACAAATATGTTTATCACTACACATGTACTCACAATTATGACAACTGGGGAAATCATTGTGGTATAAAATGATGAATCAAATGTGATCGTAGGATATCTACTAAAAAAATTATAAATTGATAGACTATTCCACAAGTCATCTGAAACTTCATGAGAAAAACAAACCCACGCATGATTGGTAGTTGGTGACTGTGATCTTTTCTTTGAAAATCATGTGGAATTTTCTCTATAAGGAGAAGTGTGAGTTATATACAGATCATAGGATCCCCAAATATATATTCTCATATAATAGGGTTAATATTCTCTATAAAGTACAGTTATATCTCATCAAAAATTATGAATTCTTAATCCACTACCATCTTAGTATGGAAAATGAAGTGGTGGACTCTCTATGTTGGAAGGATCCATAAACTTTATCAATGATGATAATTGAGAATTATAAAATCATTTCAGACCTATAAATTATGTAAATGGGAATCATTAAGGAAGGAAAATCAACAATCCTTTCTCAAATTATTTCTCAACCATCCCTTATGGAAAAAATAAAGGATGCTCAATGAAATGATGAGGAAATTCAGAAAATGGTGGAAGGTAGCAAAAATGGGAAATACTAAAAGTTCAAAATTGATGAGGAAGGATTAATAAGATTTGGGTCATGAATAAGTGTGTCCTTAAATCTATAGATAAAGAATGATATTTTTAATGAAGCATATAGCTCAACCTTCTCCATTATTCCAGGGAGAAAAAAGAAGCAATGAGTTTTCTGAGATCACTATTGGTGAGAAAAAATTAAGAATAAGCCCACTGAATATATATCAAATTGAATGGTATGTTAGAAATTGAATCCTAAAAGGTAAATGTCTAAGGGTATGATGAAACCACTATTAATTATATCAAATCGATATCTAATATTTACCTCCACATTTTGGAAAACCTTCTAACATTCTCTAAACACTATGTAAAACTTTAGTATGGCTTATCATCCTTTACTGGTGGACAATCATAGTGCACTACACAAACATTGGAATACATGTTGAGAGCATGTTATATGGACATAATGGGATAATATAACAAACATGCACCCATGTTTGAGTTATCTTACAACAATAGTTTCCACTCGAGCATCCTAATGGCACCATATGAAGCCCTTTACTGGAAAATATGTAGAAAATTAGAATTTTGGAATGAATTTAGGGAACATAAGTTTCAAAAAATGATATGGTAGAAAATATGAAAACTATTCAACATCACATCAAAGTAGCCCAAATCCAACTGAAGAGGTTTGTGATATTTTGGAAAAAAGGAAAGTTGACTCCTATGTATATCAACCACATTGAGATTCCTGATCGTGTTTGAGTTGTGGCCTATCAACTAGCACTTCCACCACTCATGTATTAGTACATGATTTATTCTATGTGTCCTGATTAAGGATTTACATACCAGATCCCACACATGTATCAAATTCAAAGGTAGTATATTTGGAAAATGGTCTCTCTTACGAGTAGAATTCGGTGTAGATCTTGGATCATATAGATAAAGTTCCATGAAATAAGAGAAAACACATGGTCAAAGTACTTTGATGAATCTAATAGTAAAAATTGGAAACAAGGGAATTTGAGGAAACAAGGAAGAATAAGTACCCTCAACCTTTTCAACCATAGTATATAAAATGAAATTTTAAGGGTGAAATTCAATAAGGGGGAAGAATATAATGACCCCATATTTTATCAATTAAATTTACCTTCTTATAATAAATCACATAGAGAAAGAAATAAAAACATTATTATTATAAATGAATAATGATACATTAGTCAATAAACAAAATAATAATAATACCAAATATTATAGTGGGATAATAAATATGAAATAAGATATTAAGAATATGAAAATTTGTATCGAATCAATCCACTAGAATGACCACACTCATGAAAAATGATAAATAAATAAGACATAATATTAATGAAATAATATTAATTTAAAATATTAAAGTATATATATAACCTTGTAGAAAATATCTTTGAATTATTAATGGAGTAATAGGTATTTATAAGTTTTAGTAAACCCTTTTGACCGATAGAAATCTGATCATTGGAATTGTAACTTGACTATTGGAATCATAATGGGACTATTAGGAATAATAATTTGACTATTAGAATAGTAACCTCACCTAATATAAGGCCCCAGCCTTAATCCTTACTTAATATTGAGTTATTAAAAGATTACACATTGAGGATCTTTTCAGGTTTAGAGTTTTAAAGAATTAGATCATGAAACTTGCATTACATTCCACATTTAAACAAAGTGGTTACATAAAAGACAGTATTTATTCTTCCCATCAATGAAAACATATTTAAAATAAAACATGGATTCTTTCTTGACACGTCCTTGACACTATCATCGCATCATGTACCTTTCCCTTGAACTATGAAAAACATTTCAAAAACATGGGATAAGCATAAAAAGCTCAGTAAGGGTTATAAAAATATGGAAAGGAAACATGAGTTCATATATACATAATAATGAAATCATACTTTACCCATAAAACATAGGCACTTTAACATACCTCATCAAATCATGAATAAATCATAGAAATCATAAGACATAAAATGTAACTTGAGACATTCATAACATTCTTACGTATGGAGTAACCCTCTTGGTTACGTTTGGAATACCCACCACAGTATATTCCCTAAATCTCTTCGGAGAAACCTTAACATTTCACTCCTTTGCGTTACCCAATGCATTGGAGAGCTATATCGGGATCACCCACCCTTAGTTTATCACGGAACCACCCGTATTCATTATAATGCCCAAGAACCTCAACATAATTGTATCACATAAAACATGCATAAAGGAAACATAACATTTCCACCTTTCAATCACAAGATATCAATACAACAAATTGATATAAAAACATTATAAAAACCATTTTCAATAACAAAATAAAATAAAAGTAAAACATGGTATTTATTTTTCTTTTAAAAAAGAAGGTATGGCTTGTAGAGGAAGCCGAAACTCAAATAATGGTCACGAAGGCGGAGAAGTCGTTGTCGCCGCATACGTACGACAAAAACATTCCCTTTTGTCATTAAATAAACACTTCGTATAAAAAATATTCATTTTTAATAAACGTAAAATACAAAGGGGTTTATACACCGTATAAAAGAAGGTTGTGTATAAAACAGAATATGCCTCCATGAAAGGAGATTGAGACGAAGTCCCTTACAAAGACGGTATCCTTGGTTTAAGGATAAATCAATTACATAATTATGTCTGATAAACGAATACACCAAATATAAGTGGATATTAAGTGTAAAATAATCAAAGTTCATTCACACATATTCAAAGGATTACATATTCAATAACTATATGTTGAACCCAAAGAAATCAAAATTGGGTTAAGAAGTTCCCCTGACAGCCTAACGGCGTCACATCAAAATGAGTTGATGAGAGATAAAAAAGGGTATCTCATCACTTGGACATAAAATTTACATCAATAAGGATATATGAGAACATATCCCAACATAAAAATATGTAAATTAAAAGACCCAACAAAAGAAGTCTTTAAAAAAGAGGAGGGTGAAAGGTTCCCTTACTAACATGAGTATCTTTCGAAACATACACCTCGTGAAAGAAGGACAATACAACATTGATGTAAATATTCATAAAAGAAATTATATTACAAAATGAGTAAAATAATGGGCAGTACATACACCACTAAAAGGAAATTATGGCACATGTAGAATAAATCTCACGGGAATAAAAGCGAGATGAAAAATCCCTTACGAAAACTCGGCAGCCTAACGACGCAACATAAAACTTACAAAAATGGATTGATGAGATCAAATAGGGTATATAATCATATTAACTTAATTCTTATAGAAATATTAATATAAAATAACATCCCCCAACATAAAAAAGAGGAGCTTAAAAGAAGTGACATAAAGGAGAGTACTTAAAAAGAAAGAGAGAGGTTATATCTCTTACAAAAATTTGGCAGCCTAACGGCGCCACTCAAAACTTCCAAAATGGCTTGATGAGAGAGAATAGGGTCTCTCATCACATGAACATTAAAATTACAGTAAGATTAAAATAAAATAACATCCCAATAACAAGAAATATGAGCATTAAAAGGAATGACATAAAAGAGTGTACTTAAAAAGAAAGAGTGGAGTAGGATCCCTTACCTCAAGTCCAACTTGTCTTGTTCATTTCTTTATATTCCTGAATAATAAACTTTGGTCATTTAATAATTGCCTAAGTACCTCCTTTAGATATTATTATTCAGTTCATATCACATATTATAATGTTATATTAATTTTTTAATAGTGTTAGTTCATATCAGACGTTTTTGCCGATGTTTGGTACATGAGTCAAAAATGAACTTGTTTGAAAAAAGATTTCCCATGTAGTTATATGTAAATAATTTCCAGAATAGTATTAATGATTAAAATATCATATATATACAGTAAATATTAATTTTATACTATTCCATATCATTTGGAGATAAAAATGAAAAGCACCATTCATGGAGACGGTAGGTCGTACGTATGCATGAACGCTACTTTCATTTTTTGTCATATTAATGGAATTAAAACAAAATGAGAGAGATATATATATGTTATAATTCCAGAATTATATCCATAATTTATATGTAATATATTACATATATATCCATTATATATATTTACTTATAATATTACATAACATTTTGAGATAAGAAATGAAATGTACCGTTCATGGAGACGGTAAGTCGTACGTACGCATGAACGCTACTTCCATTTCTATTTCATATTTAATGGAATTAAAACATAATGATACATAATAGTATTTTAATTCCAGTATGGTATCATATATAATATCATTAAATATATCCATTATATGTACCACATATGGTATTAACGAATCAAATCACTTTGAGGGGGCGGTAGTCCGCACTTCCATAAATGAAGATATCGCGTTTACCCATAATGGAAACCATAAAGGTACGCCCTAAATGAAAAATGCAGAAGATTAAGTAAAACATAAACATATTATATAACATATATAAATATATTTTTATTTTAATGGCCACCTTTGAAGGTGTTAGAATAATGTTGAACAATCATCGTATCGGGAGACAAAAATTCGCCATCCACAGAAACAGTATGTTCTTTAACAATTAGATGTAGGTGTGTGTAAGTGTAGCTCGAATACTTCTTATAAAAACATCCTAGTATATTGAAGATACTGGATTTGTTACAAAATAAATGAATAAAAAGAGTTTAGAGGGTTCGAGAAGCAAAATAAAACAAAAGGACACAAGTGAAGACATTACCTTAAAATCGGGTAACTCCCTTTGGTTTGAGCTCAAAGGCTTCCTTGGGAAGACTTCTGCACAAAGTGAGGCTTCAAGGAGTAATAGAGGGAAGTGTAGAGACACAATGGGCAGGGGTTGGCTGAGCCAAAATCTTTGGGAGTGTGGGTAAGGAGGTAGAGGTGGGGGCCTTTTATAAGAGGAGAGGAGGGGCACTCTTGTAAAGTTACAAAATGTTACTTTATTTTCAAAAGAGTTTCGGATTTTAAAGATCTCACATTGATTTATTTAGAGGATAAGCTGATAAGGGTTCTAAATACGCTCATCCAATAGGTTTTGGACATGTGTAGGTCTTAGATATTACATTATCTTTCCATTTTATTTAAATCGTTAAATAATGAGGTCATCACTGCATCATCATGATGTCATAAATAATATAATTTATTTAAGGTCTAAAAATTATAAAACAAATACTATGATGTAGGAAATATTTTTATATTTCCAATGAATATTTATAGTAAAAAATATGACTTGTATAAACCCATGTAAAAATAGTTTTATTAAAACATCTCATGTTTGTGTCATTTTTACTTTAACATTAAATAAAAAGATATTTATGTCATTTTCCAACCAAAGTGGATCCATGGGGTCCCCAAGTTGACCCATGGATTGTCTTGGTCGGCCATGACACATCCAATGAGGGTAGGACATGTTTCTAGGTCATTTCATTTTATTAAAACATTATTCTTACCATAAACTACACTAATTACCTCTAATCGCGATTAAAAACTTAATAAGATACTATTCACAAGAAAAATTATTTTGATCCCATTGAACCACATTTTACTTCTTAATGAAAACCATGTATGTCGTATTTTTAAATTTAAAACACGAAGACGGAAAAATTTCATTTAAACGGAAAAATCAGTTTTTATAAGTACCACTTCGTGGTTTCACTATTCATCAAAAAATTGAAGTTTTTCAGAAAAATCCCAAAAATTCACCCTAAGATATATTTGATATTCTGAATTCAAAAATTAAGTCTATTTTACAAAATTCAAAACATATAATTCACATTAATTAATTTAATAATTAATTCCCGATGTCAGAGCAAATTGCGTGTTTTTATGAAACAATAAGTCTCAAAAGATTGACACTAGTTTAAGTCTGATTTCAAAGTGAAATTAATTCCAACGACCACTATTGGATTTAATGGTAAAAAAATATTCTAATTTCACTTTAAAACCAATTCAAAAGATAATCTAATCATATAAATAAATTAGATTAAAAAGAGGTTTTGAATTAAAATACAACATTTTACACTATTCATTAAAAAAATGAACTTTATCGGAAAGATACCAAAAATTTACACAAAGTAAATTTTGATTTACCAATTCTTAAGAAGAGTTTTATTTGGTCCAATAGAATGTACAAGAGTGAACAAAACTATATTTAATGAAGGTTCGCCATCAAAAGGTGATAAGTGAACCTTTAGTGAAAACTAGGGCATATACGCCTAAAATTGAATTCTTTCCGTATTTTAAGCCTTTATCTTTTATTGGGTAAATGTAAAAACATTTAAAAACATATATAATCATATTTTAGTTATTTATATCCATTCACACCAATACAACAGCTATATGTTAACTACCATTTAAAATAATATTATTTTATTATTAGAGTGCAACGTAAGATTCCCAAGAAACTAGTTGTTGCATGTTGGGTACGCCATCGAGCATAGCGTCCCCTTTAAAGTCATATTAATATTTTATTCACAAATATGGATAAATATGAAAATTTAATATTCTTTACTTACCTGGGGTGTTACATCCTTCCCCCCTTTTGGGAATTGCGTCCTCACAATTTTTAAAATTGAGCTTGGAAACATCCTTGAAAGTCCCACATCAGAACAAGAGTCGGTAAAACAATCACTTTAAAATAAAGGAAGATAAGTACAGAGGTCACCCTAGTTAACCCATACTCGGATTCCATGTAGAAAAACATGGACATGGAAGAAAAAGTAAAGGATCGTGTTCTTGAGGGAGAGTGATAGTAAACATGTCTAGGAGAAAGTTAACCATAAGAAAATCACAACCTTGTTATGGGTTAAACGGTATTCTATTCCCTAGTAGGAAAAGTTAATAGACAACAATTTTGTTTTAAGTTACATTTTATTGAGGAATTTATTCATACGGAAACATAATCACTTATCATGTTGACTTTCAACTGTTACTATATTCCTTAATCAAACTCATATTTTTTCCAAAAGACGAGTATTTATGGAGACTTTTTCTCATTAAGAGTACTATAATCAACTTCTAGAGAATCACCTAATCCACCAAAGAGAACTATATAATTCCCATGTCTTTAGGCTTTAACCAAAACCAAAACAAAAAAGGTTAGTACAAGGTCAGATAAACCAGAAAAGGGTAACCCCTTAAAAAGAAAATCTATGCTTAATCTCCAAAATTTGTCCAACAAAACCCAAAGTTCAACGAGGACCATCCGATAAACAATTTGTCCATAAAATTATTCAAAGTAAACCAATCTAATATTGAAACCCAAATATTTGAAGGATTTAGTCACATAGTATTCCAAGTTAAATCGTAACATTTATCTCCAAACAACATCAGTTGCTCCTAAATTCTCGTATTGAAAAGTAATTAACCTAATCACATATCCTCCATGATAGGTTAATCATTTTCATAAATAACCCAAAATCAACTTACTCTTAATTTATAAAATCATATAACTATAAAGAATCAGTCAAACTAACCAGGGACTTCACGTAGTCCAGTGGTAGGCGATAAATACCAGTCGCACTTTGGTTGTGGGTTCGATTCCCGCAGCTTTGTTCGACGCGACGGGTAGTCACACGGTCTACGTGTTGTCCTTTTTCCAAAACTATATAATTCTAAAATCATTACCCAAAAAGGGATAAAATCATCAAAAATAACCATAACATAATTTAACCTCAATTTTATCTCATGCCTTTCACTTCAATCATAACATATAGTAACCCATAATTACCTCAAAAGTAAGGATCATATAAACCCAAATGGTTCTTTATAACTATGTCCACAAAAGAAAAGATAATTATTCCTTGAATAAAATTTGCATATATTAAACATCAGGGTTACACATAATATAAAAAGTGTTCTAATGTAACCCCATCATCAAAAGAGACTTAATACTCTTAATAATTTCACCATAACTCTTGAAGCCCTTCTATGTTGAAATCTTACTCTGTCAACATTCTTCATGATCCATTAACCATTCCTTTCCAACTTATTCTGAAATACCTCTTTCCTACAAACAAAATCATGAATCATATCCTAAGATTCCAAAACAGGAAAACAATAGTCATGAAATAATGCATACCTTTGATTGGTCATTGTCAGTTTCTTCATCCTCAATCGGAATGGCATTAGGTATTGGTAAACGAACATTTGTACGCTCTTGGTGATCCCATTCATGAAACTTCTTCATAGGACATGGGTTTTCATAATGACCATGCACAACACATTTAAAACATTCAATTGATCCCTCAGAAAGAACTTCTTTCCCTTTCCTCGAGTCAACTGGATGCTTCCTTTTTCCATGGTAGGTTATATCTTTATGACCTTCATTTCCACATCTATAGCATATTTCTGTCCCTTTGAAACATTTTCCTAGGTTTTTCTTTCCACATCTTTGACACATAGGTTTTTGAACACACTTACCTTTATGATTATTACCAGTACTTCCGTAGGGATTTGTTTCCGGCATATATGATGACTTAGATAAATCACCATGGTTTAGGTGGTAAATCATGACTCCATATAGTTGGTTGAGGATAATCACAAGAGTTCTCATTGCAGCTCCTATATCATTCAGTTTCTTTCTCAAAAAACTGTCACAGTTTTCATCACATCCACTGTTACTTTGGTGCCTGCTAGATCCATCCATTTACTAAAACCAAAAAGGTTAGTGTGAGTATATCAAAAAACCATCATGTACTAATGAGGAAGATAAACACTAAGATATACTTACTCATTCACTTTATCTAAAACTAGGACTCTTTCTGAAATCCTAACCATTATGGTAATGCCACTTATGCTTAAAGAATACCCTAACCTCTAAAGTTATCTAAACCGACCTTTGATACCAACTATAAGGCCCCAGCCTTAAACCTTACTTAATCTTGAGTTATTACAAGATTAAACATTGAGGATCTTTTCAGGTTTAGAGTTTTAGAGAATTAGATCATGAAACATGCATTACATTCCACATTTAAACAAAGTGGTTACATAAAAGACAATATTCATTCTTCCCATCAACGGAAACATATTTAAAATAAAACATGGATTCTTTCTTGACACATCCTTGACACTATCATCCCATCATGTACCTTTCCCTTGACCTATGAAAAACATTTCAAAAACTTGGGATGAGCATAAAAAGCTCAGTAAGGGTTATAAAAATATGGAAAGGAAACATGAGTTCATATATACACAAGAATGAAATCATACATTACCCATAAAACATAGGCACTTTAACATACCTCATCAAATCATGAATAAATCATTGAAATCATAAGACATAAAAGGTAACATGAGAAATTCATAACATTCTTACGTAGGGAGTAACCCTCTTGGTTACGTTTGGAATACCCACCACAGTATATTCCCTAAATCTCTTTGGAGAAACCATAACGTTTCACTCCTTCGCGTTACCCAATGCATTGGAGAGCTATATCGGGCTCACCCGCCTTTAGTTTATCACGGAACCACCCATATTCATAATAATTCCCAAGAACCTCAACATAATTGTATCATATAAAACATGCTTAAAGGAAACATAACATTTCCACCTTTCAAACACAAGATATCAATACAACACATTGACATAAAAACATTATAAATACCATTTTCAATACCAAAATAAAAGAAAAGTAAAACATGGTATTTGTTTTTCTTTTAAAAAAGAAGGTATGGCTTGTAGAGGAAGTCGAAACTCAAATAATGGTCACGACGGCGGAGAAGTCATTTTCGCCGCATACGTACGACAAAAACATTCCCTTTTGTCGTTTAATAAACACTTCGTATAAAAAATATTCCTTTTGAATAAATGTAAAATTTAAAGGGGTTTATACACCGTATAAAAGAAGGTTGCGTATAAAACAGAATATGCCTCAATGAAAGGAGATTGAGATGAAGTCTCTTACAAAGACGGTATCCTTGGTTTAAGGATAAATCAATTACATAATTATGTGTGACAAACGAATACACCAAATATAAGTGGATATTAAGTGTAAAATAATCAAAGTTCATTCACACATATTCAAAGGATGACATATTCAATAACTACATGTTGAACCCAAAGAAATCAAAATTGGGTTAAGAAGATCCCTTGACAGCCTAACGCCGTCACATCAAAATGAGTTGATGAGAGATAAAAAAAGGGTATCTCATCACTTGGACATAAAATTTACATCAATAAGTATATATCAGAACATATCCCAACATAAAAATATGTAAATTAAAATACCCAACAAAAGAAGTCTTTTAAAAAGAGGCTGGTGAAAGGTTCCCTTACCGACATGGGTATCTTTCGAAACATACACCTCGTGAAAGAAGGACAATACAACATTGATGTAAATACTCATAAAAGAAAGTATATTACAAAATGAGTAAAATAATGGGCCGTACATACACCACTCAAAGGAAATTATGGCAAATGTAGCAGAAATCTCACGGGAATAAAAGTGGGATGAAAAATCCCTTACGAAAACTCGGCAGCCTAACGACGCCACATAAAACTTACAAAAATGGATTGATGAGATCAAATAGGGTATCTCATCATATTAACTTAAATTTTATAGAAATAGGAATATAAAAGAACATCCCCCAACATAAAAAATAGGATCTTAAAATAAGTGACATAAAGGAGAGTACTTAAAAAGAAAGAGAGAGGTTAGATCGCTTACAAATATTTGGCAGCCTAACGGCGCCACTCAAAACTTCCAAAATGGCTTGATGAGAGAGAATAGGGTCTATCATCACATGAACATAAAAATTACAGTAAGATTAATATAAAATAACATCCCAATAACAAGATAGATGAGCTTTAAAAAGAATGACATAAAAGAGTGTACTTAAAAAGAAAGAGTGAAGTAGGATCCCTTACCTCAAGTCCAACTTGTCTTGTTCGATTCTTTATATTCCTGAATAATAAACTTTGTTCAATTAATAATTTCCTAAGTACATCCTTTAGATATTTATATTCAGTTCAAATCACATATTATAATGTTATAATAATTGTTTAATAATGTTAGTTCATATCAGAAATTTTTACCGATGTTTGGTACATGAGTCAAAAATGAACTTGTTTGAAAAAAGATTGCCCATGTAGTTATAAGTAAATAATTTCCAGAATATTATTAATGATTAAAATATCATATATATCCAGTAAATATTAATTTTATACTATTCCATATCATTTGGAGATAAAAAATGAAAAGCACCGTTCATGGAGACGGTAGGCCGTATGTACGCATGAACGCTACTTTCATTTTTTGTCATATTAATGGAATTAAAACAAAATGAGAGAGATATATATATATGTTATAATTCCAGAATGATATCCATAATTTAGATGTAATATATTACATATATATCCATTATATATATGTACTTATAATATTACATAACATTTTGAGATAAGAAATGAAATGTACCATTCATGAAGACGATAAGTCGTACGTACGCATAAACGCTACTTCCATTTCTATTTCATATTTAATGGAATTAAAACATAATGATACATAATAGTATTTTAATTCCAGTATGGTATCATATATAATATCATTAAATATATCCTTTATACATACCACATATGGTATTAACGAATCAAATCACTTTGAGGGGGCGGTAGTCCGCACTTCCTTAAATGAAGATGTCACGTTTACCCATAATGGAAACCATAAAGGTACACCATAAATGAAAAATACAGAAGCTTAAGTAAAACATAAACACATTAGATATCATATATAAATATAGTGTAATCTTAATGGCCAACTTTGAAGGTGTTAGAAGAATGTTGAACAATCATCGTTTCAGGAGACCGAAATTCACCATCCACGGAAACAGTATGTTCTTTAACCATTAGATGTAGGTGTGTGTAAGTGTAGCTCGAATAATTCTTATAAAAACATCCTAGTATATTTAAGATACTGATTTTGTTAAAAAATAAATGAATAAAAAGAGTTTATGGGATTGGAGAAGCAAAATAAAACAAAAGGACACAAGTGAAGACATTACCTTAAAATCGGGTAACTCCCTTTGGTTTGAGCTCAAAGGATTCCTTGGGAAGACTTCTACCCAACGTGAGGATTCAAGGAGTAAGAGAGGGAAGTGGAGAGACAAAATGGTCAGGGTTTGGATGAGCCAAAGGCTTTGGGAGTGAGGGTAAGGAGGTAGAGGTGGGGGCCTTTTATAAGAGGAGAGGAGGGGCACTCTTGTGATGTTACAAAATGTTACTTTATTTTCAATAGAGTTTCGGATTTTAAAGGTCCCACATTGATTTATTTCGAAGATAATGTGATAAGGGTTCTAAATCCACTCATCCAATAGGTTTTTGACATGTTTAGGTCTTAGATATTACATTATCTTTCCATTTTATTTAAATTGTTAAATAATGAGGTCATCGTTGCATCATCATGTTGTCATAAATAATTTAATTTATTTAATGTCTAAAAATTATAAAAAAAATACTATGATGTAGGAAATCTTTTTATATTTTCAATGACTATTTATTGTCAAAAATATTACTTGTATAACCCCATGTAAAAATTGTTTTATTAAAACATTTCATGTTTGTGTCATTTTTACTTTATCATTAAATAAAAAGATATTTATGTCATTTTCCAACCAAAGTGGCTCCATGGGGTCCCCAAGTTGACCCATGGATTTTCGTGGTCGGCCATGACACATCCAATGAGGATAGGACATGTTTCTAGGTCATTTCATTTTATTAAAACATTATTCTTCCCATAAACTACACTAATTACCTCTAATCGCGATTAAAAACTTAAGAAGTTACTATTCACCAAAAAAAATTATTTTTATCCCATTGAACCACATTTCACTTCTTAATGACAACCATGTATGTCGGATTTTTGAAATTCAAAACACAAAGATGGAAAAATTTCATTTAAATGGAAAAATCTGTTTTTATATGTACCACTTAGTGGTTTCACTATTCATCAAAAAATTGTAGTTTTTCAGAAAAATCTCAAAAATTCACCCTAAGCTATATTTGATATTCCGAATTAATAAATGAAGTATATTTTAAAAAATTCAAAACATATAAGTCACATTAATTAATATAATAATTAATTCCTGCTGTCAGAGCAAATAGCGTGTTTTTATGAAATAATAAGTATCAAAAGATTGACACTAGTTTAAGTCTGATTTCATAGTGAAATTAATTCCAACGACCAATATTGGATTTAATGGTAAAAATATATTATAATTTCACTCTATAAAAAATTCAAAAGATAATCTAATCATATAAATAAATTAGTTCAAAAAGAGGTTTTGAATTAAAATACAACATTTTACAGTATTCATTAAAAAAATGAACTTTATCGGAAAGATACCAAAAATTTACACAAAGTAAATTTTGATGTCCCAATTCTTAAGAAGAGTTTTATTTGGTCCAATAGAATGTATAAGAGTGAACAAAACTATATTTAATGATGCTTCTCCATTAAAAGGCGATAAGTGAACCTTTTGTGAAAACTAGGGCATATACGCCTAAAATTGAATTCTTCCCGTATTTTAAGCCTTTATCTTTTATTGGATAAATGTAAAAACATTTAAAACAGATATAATCATATTTTAGTTATTTCTATCCATTCCCACCAATACAACGGCTACATGTTAACTACCATTTAAAATAATATTATTTTATTATTAGAGTGCAACGTAAGATTCCCAAGAAACTCGTTGTTGCGTGTTGGGTTCGCCATCGAGCATAGCATCCCCTTTAAAGTCATATTATTATTTTATTCACAAATATGGATAAATATGAAAATGTCATATTCCTTATTTACCTGGGGTGTTACACCTAAGATTTTGAAAGAAAAATTTTGGTATCTTATTAATTAAAATATGATATATTTATATCCTAGAATAGGTAAATAAATGTTTCAAAATAGATAAATTAAGTGTTGGTATTTTTATGAAATCTAAATGATTATTTTAATTTTTATAATTAATATGTTAATTTGAATGAAAATTTATTTTCATAAAATAGATTCATAAATTAATATTTTTTTGTGTTATAATTATCAGATAATTTTATGAGACATTAATTAATTTTTCAAAGTGTTGTAAAATTGGTTTTAATATTAAAATCGGTAAATTTTGAGTAAAATATGATTTTAATTGAAAATTAAATATCTCTTATATGGAAAATTATTTTCATAAAATGGAGTCTATTTTTTAATTATACACATGAAAAAATGGTTAGGGTAACTTAATGGGATTTTTATAAAATAGTTTAATTTTTGTGAACAGTGAAATATGGTAATATAAAATATTTAAGAAATACATGAATAATTTAGAAATTGATGATGTATGGTTGAGTTAATCACCCATTGGTTCCACAAATCAAAAACCATTTACTATATTTATTCATTGTAATCAGCACTATTGATATTCTTTAACTAAATTAATAAACTAATGAATGAAATAATCAAAAACACCCCTCTCCTCCCAATAAAAATACCTCCCCTCACCACCTCTTCTCCTCACACCTCCAAATCCATCAAAATTATCTAAATTCTAACCAATTACTATCCCAATACTCTCCCTTACAACCTATGAATTTTTTATACCAAAATTCCAAACTCAAGTGCATTAAAGAGGATCTCAAGGAGATGATATTATGAGGGTGAAATCTTTCTACTTTCTCTTTTATTTTTTATTTTTTTATCCTTCCATAACATTCAATCTCCAAAGTTTCATGATAAATATATTTTCATACATTTAATAGAACATTATTTTGATAATGGAATATCCATTATAAAATATATTCTATTCTCTTTTTATCTTAAAAATGAAAACATCATATGTGATGTGTCGATCAAACGCCTTGGTGAATAATGTGTTTTTAGTTTTCATTACCTCTTTAGAGGATGAGAATAAAACAATTATAATGGATAAAAACATTTTTTTAAATGTATATTATAGTTTTTTTATGTTTTGTAACAAATATATATTCATAATATTAAGAAAATAAATCAAAATTTGTCTATGATGATCAAAAAACCTCCAAAGTAAACTAAAATTGTATCATTAACACTTAATCTAATAAATCATTCTCATATCTGAAAAATGATATTTGGGACCATATAAAATTATAGTAGTATATTAATGCTATATCATCTTATTTCTATACAAATTTATCCATTATAAAGGAACACCAATAATTATAATCATGGGAACTGACTATAAAACCATGAAACAAACGCTCATGGAAAAAACAAAATTAAACATTATAACTCATCAAAATTGCCATAAATAAACTTAATAAAATTATAATAAATAAAATATATGTTTAATAGATTAATAATTAATTAATTGATGGATCTAATTTTATTATCTAGGACATTAAGTTTAAGTGCAGAACATTTTAAGACATAAGGTAAGGGATCTCTCTGAACCTCCAATTTTACCATTAGGTTTCACTTTCTCTCTCTTTACCCCAGTGTAACTATTCTATAATTTTTTATATAACTCTTAAAACGTTTTTTTATAGGTTCCAAAATTATTTATCAAGATCAATTCATCCTTCTTTGATGGGGAAATATATGTTTTAAAAGGTTCTTTACTCAATTCCTCACAATAAGCAGACCTAATAAAAGGGAACTTCCCAATTTCTTACCCCCTTTCAAGTACAATACATAATATGTTTTAATCCACTATTTTCTATCTAAAATAACTCATTTAATAATTAAAAACTATCATATTTAATTTTGGGTTTTATATATAAAAATTTATGCCTTTTTTTCTTTAAATTCTATTTAATGTTTTCCCATAAACCACACTAAGGTGGCGCATTTCAGAAGTTTCTTAAACACTATTTTTACATGTTTTCACCTCATTTGGTCATAATGTTTCATGATATATTCCTATTTTCATTTATAAATCACCAAATGTGTTTTAAATCCATTCTTTCATGGCCACCACTAGGGAGTAAACCTAATCCATTATAGGACTTTGTACAACATGTGATATAGTCTTGGAAGTTATCATTGAATCATGTTTATGTAAAGTTGTGTATTTATACCATATTTCAATGATTATATGATTACATGATCCCAATTTCTTCAAGTTACGTGTCCATATGTTTATTCAGGTTCCCTAACTTTTTATATCATCATTTTATTCCTTCTAACTCATGTTTTTTCTTTTATTCCTTTGTTTATTCCCTTACTAGGATTTTTATCTCATCCCTTTGTTCATTTGTTCCCTTGGTTATCCTATGTATATGTAAGAGCTAAAATAATGTTATGAGATCATTATGGATACTAAATAAAATATTTTTTTTATTTTTGGTTTTATTTCTTCTAATTTTGTACCTAATCGTCTAAATAAACTAGAATTTATGATCCTTAGTTTTTAGTTATTGTATAATTATTCCTAAAATTGTGTAAAAATTTGGGTAAAATTCTAGGGTCACTATATAAAGCCATTAACAATTAATTGAGAACCAACTTAATATTCACTATATTCTCTTAAAACAAAATTGATCAAAAAAGGAAGTTTCTCCAACCTCAGACTAATAGAGAGGAGAACTACACTGAAGTCTATACAATGCTTTTAAGGGTTAAATTCTAATGGATGAATGGTAACTATTATTATAAGATAATCCAACATTCCCTAAATGTATATACAAAGAACATATTGGCATGAATAATGTATTATAGAATATAGTCATCCAGTTTAGTCTTCCAATACACTTAATCATGATATTTTGTGCTCAACCTTCCAAGAGATTCCATTTCCTATCAGAGGCAAGTACAAATTTTGGTGGTGAGATGAGGGTCCCTTTTTGAGACTGTGGCCTAAGAATCCCATGTATCCTTATAACATCTTTCACTTATAGCTTTACAAGAACAACCCAAACATTATTAGTGTCATTAGTTTGTGTGAAATTTTCTAATTTTGTCAAATGATTGATCACAACCCAGATAGAATTTTTACCTCGGGGAGTTTGAGGTAAATAAATTATAAAATTGAAATAAATTGTATTCCACTTCTATGTTCTCATGGGAAAAATTTGAAAAAAACTTGAAATAATTTGTTGCTCCAACTTAAGAAATGATCATTTATAACATCGAGACACAAAGTAGGTTATTTATTACTTCATACCATCCCAAAAAAATATAAACACTTCATTTCATGAAACATAATATTGGTTCCTGGGTGAAAAGCCTATAAATAATGATTAAAATATCCCAATATGACATTTATTTCAAATTAATGAATAATATTAAAACCCCTAAAGTTAAGGATACCTTTAAATAAAATATACCACTCATTGATAATATCCTCATCATAAAAATAATACATGTAACTCTATAAATTTTTATCATGCTATTAATCCTAAAAATCATCTCAAGGAAAGAATAAGTCACTTAAACACTAGAAAGAATATTTCAAGACTCCACTTCCCCAACTACATAGTGAATATGAGAAAAAATATGATCAAATTCCACTCAACATTTTCCTCCTTTTAAATTCATATAATGTGATTTGATTCTTAATATCATTAGCAAATTCATTACCATTTCCTGGTGTATAGGTAATTTCAATGTCAAATGACTATCAGTATTCACCCCAAATATCTTGGTTAAAGGCCCAAATATTTTTGATAAAATACAGACCCATATATTTTATGTTTATAGTAAAAAGTAATACTTTTCCTGAAAGGTAGTGTGTCTAACTTTTTATGGAACACACAACCACCGCAAGTTCCAAATCATGAGTGCGATAATTCCTCTCCTGAGGTCCAATCTAACTTGATCTATAATCTACTACAAGATATTTCCTCAAAATTAAATATCCCAAACCTAATCTTGAAGCATTATATTAAAAAAAATCCAAATATTCTTCTAATAAGGTTATAGTGAGTGTTGAGGTCAAATATATATTAAACTAATCAATGGATTCCAGAAATATCGAATCTAAAAGAACATCAACTCCTTCTTGGTTTGAGGTGGTCAAATGTGAATCAAGCTTCAAGAAATACATTATGAATCACAAATATTATCCCACTAAACCTATGACACAACATTTCTTAAATACATTCTATATTTATTCATATGAAATGAAAAATTTCACCCTTTTTGGATCAACTGATATAACTTGATTCAATATCATGCATCCTAATAACATAACTTTGTTGATACAAAATTGGTACTTTTATAATTTAGAATATATATGGTGATCCATCAATATTCCCAAACCATGACTCAAGTAATGCACATGATATTATTTAGTATTTTAGCACACCAGTATTTCATCCATGAGCACTATAGAAAAATTTATAAGGTAATGATGTAAAATTTTTATAATAAAATACATAAATATAAGAGGATCATTTTTTAGACCAAAAGAAATCACAAGGTAATCAAAATGTCCTTACCTTCTCAAGAAGGTGGTTTTCAGAATAAAAAGCATCATGATTCTATGTTGGGGATATCCTATCCTATGTTAAAATTTTGAAAACTACTTCATCCCTTTAAAATGGAAGAAATAAATCATTAATTTTGGGAAAGGAATATTTTTTCTTGATCATTAATCAATTGATCTTTTGATAATAAATGCATTAATGAAAAGATTTGGCATCCTTCCAAGAAAAAAATCCTGGGACTACCTAAGATGACACACATGGTCATATAAAACATGTGTATCTTAAATTATACATCTAAATTTTAATCTCTTTCAATTCATATAGATCCATACCATAAGATGACATTGATGTGGGATGAGTTTTGGTTACTAGGTCAATTGAAATCTCCCACTCTATCTCTAGAGGAAAATCCAATAAATCATTCAAAAATAACTTCTAGAAACACATTTAATTCTAGAGGAAGAATACCACTAGTAAATTCATGTTTTACTAATATTAATATAAAATTTTTTATTAATAATCTCTAAAATTGATGGGCCCACCTAACTAGACATTGGATACTATTCTCCATAAAATACATGGGAACTCCCATCAAAAGTGGAAAACAACATATACTGATTGTAAAAATCAATTCGAGCCTTATGATTAGTCAACTAATATATCCATATAATCACATTGAAGAGGTCTGTTTTAAGAACCATGAACTCCCAAACTAGATATATCTCACACATAATGAAATATCATGAAGAAAAATAAAAACCTAATTCGTTCTTATTTCCAAGAGGCATCTCTAACTCCATAACAAATTTCTTGAGCTTTGTTGGAAGTTTTAGAAGATCCACCACATGAGTTGATATAATGAAGTGATAATCACCTGTATCAATTAAATAAATTTGTAAAGTGAAATCAATAGAAATGGTACCTCTCATTATAGAAAGACTCATATCAACATCCATTATAAACTCCTCAACTACATGTAACTTTTTTATTCTAGAGGCATTTATCTAGAATCCTATATTTCATAAAGAATCTTGATACACTGAAAATCCTTTAGGTTCCACTAAGGTTATAATATAGTGAGAATATTAAAAATCTTAAAAAAAATTCTATATATGACCCCAACATCCACATTTATGTCAAACATTTAGAGGCATGGTTCAAAACCATTTCATGTGTCTGGTATTTACACACTGATAATGTGTCGAGGCACAAGCCACTAATGATGGTGTGGGAAGTAAAATTTATGAACCTCATCTATTATTTTCTATATTAAACTCAATCTAATTCATTATCAATTTCTAATGCCACCACCAGAGTAAAGAATAAATCTTATGAATCCTGGCCACTATTCTAGGCCATGTTTTACCATCAACGCTCTACCCACCACCTTAGAAAAGGTGGTTTCCTTGGAAATAAATATATTTGTCTTGATATCAGCTCTAATAACCATAAAATGACTCTAAAACATCATCTTATCATTAGAAAACAACCTTGTAAGAAAATGTGTATATTTTAGTGAAATGATTATCACACACCATCACAGACCAATTCCCCTTCTCAAGGTTAATAAACTCCTTGTATTTTTCCATCGTCATCAATTCAGGATAAAAATATTAGTAAAATATAGACTCAATGTCCTTACACTCCAATCCAATTTTCTTCTTATCCAAGAAAGCTCAAGGATGGCTCCCCACCTCATCATTTATTTCATTAAAGTTTACCTTGTTAGAGTCGTATAAGGAAATTTAATCTTTAAAACCATAAAAAAATTAATTAAAACCATTTTAATTAACAACACCAAGGGATAAATCCATTTTCATAAATTTTATAAATCCAATACATTTTATTAAAACATTTTGAATTCCATAACAAAATTATTTCAAAATCCCTTATTAATTTATTTCCCTAAACCATATATTCGAACCATTTTGAAATCAATTTCAAATAGTTATAAATAAAGGATTATAATTTAATTCCAAATCATTAAACCACCTACCTTTAATAACATGTAATAATAATTCCCATAGTTATATAATAGTTAAATATGGGCTGAGGGTATTAAGAATCGATAAAGTGTCTAAAATGAATTATTCACAAAAAATAATTTCCAATTCTAAATTACTATAATTAGAAAAGAAAGGTAATTCACATACCATAATAATTCTTGAAGAGCATACAAGAATAAAAAAAGATCCATAAAAAGAAAACCAAATCCAATATGGCTATATAATAAACACAAATAAATCTAGGCATTAAACATAGATCAATCATCAGCAACCCCGATTAAAGGTTCTGTTGAATGAGAGAAAATAGAATCTAGGGGAACCAAGAATAATGAATAATAATGGGAACATACCATTGATAAGATATATCTATCACCGAAAGATACATAAAAAATATCATGACTCCATGATTCTCCCAAATATCCAAGAGGAACTTCCTTAGTTAAGAGCATATTCCACCTGAAGAATAATTAGCCAAAACGAATGGGTTTCAGTTCTTAAAGAAAAATCTATAGAAATTAAAATATTTCACATAGTTTGGATTCTTGTTTTCACAATCCATGTGCCAAATGTGAGCCCCTTTTGGGATATTAGATAAGCCACATGGTTTTCCAAATGTTTTAACCAACTATGTACCAACTATAAAAAATCCTCATTATCTTGAGTCGTGTGTTTATAAGGGAATGTTTCATGATATGGAATAACTATGATCCTAACTATAAACCCTCATCAATAAATCAAACTCAAGGTGAATACTTTCTCAGGTATACCATCATGATTTTACCAAACCATGATATATCAATTCTTGAGCCCATAATAATCGAAAAACCTCAAAAATTAACCTAAAACAACATTACTGGAGAAACAAACCAAATATGGTTAAAAAAAGTAAAGTACCTAAATGTAGCACCCAGATGTTACATCAAATCACCCCCACACTAACACTATTTCACTCAATAGTAACATTAATAATTCAACTTAACAAAATGATAGTCCTACCTATGTTCAAATATACACAAAAAAATTAGTAAAATAAAAAATTGAACAATTTATTGAAATATCATACCCCCTTTGTGAATTAATATCATTACGTACATTAATTCAAGTCACAGTAATATTTTAAATATTGTGGATAGATTTGATTTTGGAGGAAATTAAAATTTTAACAAGAACGGATTTCAATTATTACTCTCCCGTAGGTTCCTCAAACCAAATATCCATTTTCCATTTACTTTTTATGACTCAAATGTTACTCATATAAGTCAAATTACCCTTTTTCATTTTATTTTCAATCCTCATCTCACCAAAATGAAATCATTTTTGATAATTTTTTTAGTGATTCAACCTCATAAATCTCAAAGCAAATGTCGACTAACATTACATTTGCATGATTACAAGGAATCAAATCCCAAATGACCCGAGAGTTTAGTAGTCTTGGTAAACTAGATACATAAATGATTATTGTATTATAAATGAATAGAGAAATTATAAAAGAATTTTTTTATTTTGAGGAAAACTTTATTCCATATAGTATATCCTTGCATATAATTCATTGTATACTTCTTAGATTCCAGGGGAAAAGAATCATAATAAGGGTGAGCTAAAATGCTGAGTAAGGGTAAAGTATAGTGGAATCAATAATGAATCAATTAAAATAATCAATATGGAATGGTAAATAACTGAGAACACATTCCGAGTAGTAAATAATTAAAAATTAAGTGAGTAAATAATAGGCCAAGTTAAGTAACTAAAAACACATGTCATTCAAATAACTAGGTGAAGAAATATCAATATGGCAAGGGAAGAAACTAAAATTCATGCCATTTAATCAATGAACAAAGAATGAATTGCATTTGTTATTACACCATTATAAATTTTTTTATAGTTTTAAATAAATTATCTTAATTATGTGTTTTATTTAAAAATAACAAAACTTATAAATAATTATATTGAAAATTTATAGATTTCAAATTAATTACAGTTATAAAGAGAAATATTATTTTGTTTTATTATTTTCTGTAATTTTTTTAAATATATATATTTACTTTTTAGGAAGTTAATTTTTACCAAAATATTAGTTAATTAAATATTTTAAATGAATAAGAACAATATATATTGGCTACTATAATTATTTCGATAAATACTAAATCGTGCTATGAATGTATTCACAATTAATATTACACCCCAAGGATTTACAGATAAATTTAACTTAAAATGCATGAGACGCTAAGTCCCTATGAAAAAAAACTCTTTTATAACCTAGCCAATAAACATAATTTTTCTGCTTCTGTTTTCTGAATTTTGAGAAACTGACATACACAGTTGCATTCAGTATGATATTTTGGGTATGATAAAATTAACTTTATTTTTGGTGAATAATAACTTACCCTTATAAATAACGGCATACCCTTTTGAATAGCAACATGACCCATATGAATAGTAATGTACCCTTATGAATAGTAACCTCACCCATGTAAGTATAAACAAAATTTAAGTACCTTATTAGTTAAATAGAATATTATATATATTAATAATCTACTGTTGGTATTTTGTGAGAGATAAATATTTAATTACAATTTCAAATTAATAAATTTATTTAAAAAAATTTTAATTTCATAAAATTTGATCCTAAAAAAAATATTTTTACATATTATGATGTTAAGAAATTTTAAAAATCCTTTAGATAATTTTGTAGGGTATTATAAAATCAGTTTTGGTTTTAAAACCGTATTTTCCATGTAATTAATAATTTTAATTAAAAATTAGATTTAGATAATTTAGATAATTATTTTAATAAAATAGATGTAATTTTAATATTATATAGATAGAAAAATAGTTTGGGTGAATTTTTAGGATTTCTTAGAAATACATAAATATTTGTGAATATTGAAATTTGTTAAATTATAAAATATGTTGAATAAATGAATTTTTGAATCATGCTAGAGTCCGGACTGATGTAAATTTCAATTTTTTATAACTCAAAAGCAATTATTACTATTTTTTAGACACAATAATCAATACTATTAATAGTATTGAGGAAAAATAATAAACTAATGATTAAAATAATGCAAAACCCTCCTCTCATTCACTATAAAATATCCCATCACTATCTCTTCTCTTCACTCCTCTCAAGCCCTATTCAATATCTAAATTATTCTCAAATATCATCCCTAGTTCATCCCCCATGTACATAATCCTTTTTTCAAATAAAAATATCAAAACCACTCCGCTAAAGAGGCTCTCATGGAAGACATGTTCAAGAGGTAAACTCCTCTTTCCTTTTCTTTTATTTCCTTTTCATGTTTCTTTGTTTTCTTTTATATCCTCACGTCTCCTCATCCAAATATTATGATAACTAAAATAATTTACATTTACTATAATTTTGTTATGATAATGGAATAATTCATCGTCATCTCTCCTTTCCCCTTCTATTATACTATAAATGAAAATACTATCTAAGATGAGTTAATTTATCACATTTTAGGACAATGGGTTTTTAATTTCTATTACCATCTTAAACTATATAAATGAATCCATTTTGATGTTTAAATAGTCTATAATATATGTATTATAACTTATCTAATGGTATGGAATCATTTTTTACACATGATATTAATTTATAAACAAAAATGAGTTTGTTGTGATAAAAAAGGACCAATTAACCCAAACAATTGTCATTAAAGTTTTATATAATGAATCATCTCCACTCCCAAAAACAAAAAAAAATTAAAAACATTTAATATTTTTATTTTTCACAAATAACATGAAACTACTATTCTAGAAAACCGTTCTCATTCTACATTTTTATCCATAGATGAATATAAGTAAACTGATCATGAAAACCAGGGAAGAAAACGCTCCCAAACAACGAATTTGATTCCCATTAACCATAAAGAGTCCATGAAAGAACTTAGTAAGGCTATAATGAGTCAATTAAATATATAATAGGTTTTTAAAATATTAATTAATTAATTTAATTTGGTTATCCAGGATATTAAGAGCAAGTGAACAACATCATCAAACTTAAGGTAAGGGTTTCCTCATCTCACTTCCATTTTTCTGAGATATTCATTATTCACTACTATTACATGTGTATGGTTTATGTATACAACCAATTTACGTAAAATATAATTAATATATTTATTTTAATTTTATTCAATGTATAATTTTAATATTATTAATTTTGGTTCATACAAATAGATTGATTAAAAGTTATAAGGGTTTCTTTCCAGAACATCCATTTTCTTTCGGGTTACTGTTGGTTTTTATTAATCCCAAATTAATTCTTATTTATTCTGATGTACTAATAATATATTCTGTGATAATGTTATATATATATGTTTATAAACTATAATCCTTCTTTATTTTATGGAAAGATTAATTTTTTTAAAGGATCTTTCAAAAATTCTTACCAAAATACAAGCCCGATTAAAGGGAATTTCTCATATTATTACCTATTTTTGAAGGAACAATATAATCTATTTTGAGAAAATATTATTATTATAGAATCACTAATTTTATTATGAAAGAATTATATTATTTCAATTATAGTTTTATACAAATATTTTTCCCAAATAACTCTTCTTTTCAAAGTAAAAGAGTTTTTATCTCTAGAATTATTCAATGGTTTTATAAGAGTAATTGTGTCAATATCAACACTCTTATTGAATAATATATGTAATCGGGGATAATATTATATTATATATTCTACCATATTGTATTTAATGGTTTATTATTAGCTTGACTATGGATGTGCTTTATTAAAACCATTCACTAATTTAGTCTGAATGGTTAGTTTTTATATTTATTGTTTGGGAAAAGTTATTTACATTTTAAATATTAGTTTCAATATAAATGTATATGTTGTTTATATTTATACTCATTCATATGAGGAAATAATTTTACTAAGTTAGTGTCAGGTGTGGAAAGCTATAGCCCCTCGGTGCATCGGTACGTCTCATGAGGCAATCTTGGTCGTGGCACAAGGCCTTGACAAAATGGTTATTTATGGTCATTGCATGAGTCTTTGATGTTATGGTTATGAAGTCCTGATTTATGGATTCCAAAATTACAAAACTAATAATTAATTGTTCATGTGGTTATTTTACTAGTATAATACTCACTATTATGTTTTATTGTTGTATTATTTATTCAACTCTTATTCCTACCATATTTTGTTCAAGTTTATTTTTTTAAAGGCAAGTGTTTTTAGTTATGCACCATGCCTAATGTTTAATTTTATGATATCTTTTGTTGTATTTCTTACCCTTACTAATTATTTGATCTCACCCCTTTTTTCTGTTTCATTTTTCCCAGGATTTGACGAAGTCTTTTAGAAAGAACTACAAGGATAACCTTGTAGATATGGATGTTTTATAATGAATTTCTATGTTGTTTTTTATTTAAAGTAGTAATATTGAACTTATGTATATATTTTTTTTTTCAAATCTACTAAACTACTCAGACCTTCAGAATGTATATTCCTTCATTATAAACTAATGTAATAAAATAATTCACTAACTCTGGGAAACTGGGGTCAGGTCTTCATAGTAAGTATCAGAGGAATATTAGTATAAAACATGGAAACAGGATTTAGAAAATTGAGGTTAGGGAACAAAATCCGAATATATACTTGATAATACACATATAATAACATCCTAGAATTATGGAAAGGAATTTATTATTTTAATATTCTAAGAGAATAAATTTTTTTTCTTGATGTTATAAGTGGATATAGTTCTTGCATAGATGTACCTAAGAGTAACAAGAAAGACAAGGTGTTTTGGGCTTAACCCAAGGTAACCTGGTACATGACAATGGGCCTTACTATACACCTGGTTTGACACTCTCAGGGGATACACTAAGGATAATTCAAATTGTTGTTATAATCCATTATTAAGGATTTATGCCCCTAAAGTAACCAACGTATATGGTTCTAGGATTTGTGATGCATAAATTTATGTTATGTGTTATAGCATGTTTAGATTTATATAGATTTCATAATTTTAAGAGCTAATATATAATATGGATTTGATTAGAAATATAACATAGAAAAAGGAATGAGAACTTCACAATTGCATGTGATGTAAAGATTAATAAAGATCATATCTTTAATGGTATTAAACCATAATTTAAAAGTAAAATATCCTACCATGTATCCTCATAAAATGAGGAAACAATATCATGTTTTAACAAGGTATGTAAATAATTATCTGAGTCATTTATATTTGAAACGAATAAAAATAAGAAGAGGATGGTAGAGAAAAACATGGGTAAAGGGAATAAGGGAAAGAAGGGTTCTCCCACATGTGATAACCATGGAAAGAATCACCCAGATAAAAGTTTGAAGGGAATGGGAGTTTGTAATAAGTGTGTATAAATAGGACACCAATTTTGTGAATGAAATGATAACAAAAAAGGTTTCTAATGTCCAATACTTCAACTATAAGGAGATGGGACACTCTGCGAGTCGATGTCACAAGAATCAAAGTAATATAACCCAAATGATATCACTGGATAATATTCAAGTTATGATACATCCATAGATGAAGAATAATGATTAATATCACTATTCAAGAATAATTTCTTTTGAATATTTTATCAGTAATGTACTGGTTATAAGAATTTTCGAATATATGAGGATTGTACTATAGTACTATTTCATTATAGATTTGAGGTCATGTGATTAACGGTACAGTGGAAAAGTTACTCAGAAGAAAGTTAAACATTTGAAAAAACATATGGTTGAGGGAATGAAAAACCTTAATATGTTCCTTTCACTGAGATATCAATTTCAAAATAAAGATATTATTTATTAGGATAATGTAAATTGGATAGCACTTACTATATTGGATCTATATAACATACTATTGACAAAGTGAGTGTCTACAACCTTTTATACAAAATTAATATATCCAAATTCTTATTATAAGGAAGCATGAACATCTTCCATAAAGATTTATCATAATTACCATTATTCAAGTGAATACAAAGAGAATGTACTCACATGTTTGTATGTGAAGTTTTAGAGCCACTTCATGTTTCTTACCAAATTCATTAGGAAAATTTAGTGAGATTATGTATAAAGTGTTTCATCATGTTATTTTCGAAAAGTAAACCATCTATGAAATGATGGAATTTGATATTTTGTAAATATTTTAAAGATTATTTTACCCAATGATACAACTTATTCCATGAAATTACGTAGGAATAATAAAAGGAACATCTGAAAGATAAGATTGTGTTTATAGTACTTTTATATCCAAACATTAGCATAGAGTGAGAAGATTTATCAACATTAGGGAAAGGATATCGAAACCAGAAAACATTATATCCTTGAAATGTTTCCGATGAATCGAATGGTTATTCACATCATTGCAGATTTAAGCCTATTTAAATTTTTACATTCTAAATGATCAAGTTCTCTATATCTCTTCCTTAGAAAATGATCATAATATTATTCTTCCATTAACATTTTTTTACTATTTCAATTCATAGTTTTATAGTAACCCATGCATATCACTTCCCCCCTTATCAAGTAAATATTTTATTAACCCTATTTCAGATGTGGGTTTCCCAAAATAGAATTTCTACGTATCAACCTTTAAATTATGATATGCAATTTTAAATTGTGAGGGTGGAATTTATTAAAGGAGGAGGGAATTTAAAACCCTAATAAAGATTTTAATATTTTTAAATAAATTCGGTCAATTATGTTTTTTAATTAACAATAAAAGGTATTATAAATAATTATATAAAAATTTTATATATTTCAAATTAATTAATGTTCTAAAAATAAATACTATTTTGAAGTATTATTTTGTGTAAAAGAATATTTCAATATATATATTTAATTATTACAAAGTTTATTTTGACCAAAATATTAGTTAATTAAATATTTTAAATGAATAGGAACAATATATATTGTCTATTATAATTATTTTCCGTAAAATACTAAATAATTGTAGGAATATATTCACTATTAATATTACACTCCAAAGATTAAAAAACAAATTTAATATAGAATTCATGAAACATTGAATCCCTACGAAACAAAACATTATTATAACCTATAAATAAATATAAGTTTACTACTTCTATGTTTTGAATTTTGATAACATATATACACCATTGCATTCAGTATGATATTTGAGTTCCGATAGAGTCAACTTAATTTTTTTTGTATAGTAACATAGCCTTATGAATAGTGACATACCCTTAGAAATAGTAACATGACCCATATTAATAGTAATTTACCCTTATGAATAGTAATCTCACAAACATAAGTATGAATAATTTTTATTCAACTAATAAATAATATATAATATTTTATAAATTAATAATTATGTTTTTGTATTTTATGAGTAATAAATATCTATTTATAATTTTAAATTAATAAATTTATTGAAAATAAAATTTATTTTTATAAAATGTGGTCTTAAAAAATTATTTAGTGTTACTATGAGTTTAATATAATTTAACAAGGCTTTAGATAATTTTCCAGGGTGTTATAAAATCAGTTTTGTTTTTAAAACTACATTTTTCGTATAAATGATGATTTTAATTAAAAATTATATTTATATTATTTAGAAACTTATTTTAATAAAATGGAGTTTGTTTTTGGATTCTAAACATCTAAAAATTGTTTTGGTGAATTTTTTGGATTTTTTTGAAATGCTTGAATTTTTTGTGAATAATAAAATTCATAAAATTATAAAATATGATGAATAAATGAATTTCTACAACATGACAGAGTCATGGATAATGTAAATGGCCATTAGTTCAAAATTAACTGAACTTATTTCTACTTTTAGTCACAATAATTAATACTATTCATGTTTATTTGTTTTCTTTTCTATCTTCACCAATCCTCATCCAAATGTTATGATAACTCCACTTCCATAAATGTACTATATTTGTTTTTATGATAATGTAACAATTCATCATCATATCTCATTTCTCCTTCTTTTATACTATAAATGAAAACACCATCTGAGAAGTGTTAATTTATCAAATTCAAGAACGATAAATTTTCAATTTCTGTTACCATATTCAAAAATTGCCAAGAAACCTTTTTTATAGTTTAACCAGACCCTAATAAATGTATTATAACTTATTTAACGTTCTCTAATCCTTTATTACACATGATATAGATTTATAAGACAAAATGAGTTTTTTGTTACCAAAAACTGACAATTAACCCAAACAATTATCATTAATGATTTATATAATGATTCATCATCACTTCCAATAAACAAACAAATTATATAACAATTTAATAATATTTTTTTCAATAATACCATACAACTACTATTCTGGAAAACCATTCTCATTCTACATGTTTATTCATACATGAATACAAGTAAACCGATAACGAAAGCTAAGGAAGAAAATGATCCCAAAAAATGAAATTGAATCTCTAAATCCATAAAGAGTCCATGAATGAACTTCATTAGGATATTATTAATCAAGTACATATATAAAATGTTTTTAAAATATTAATTAAGTAATTTAATTTGGTTATCTCTGATATTAAGATAAAATGAATCACAACATCAGACTTAAGGTAAGGGTTTCTTCATCTCACTTCCATTTTTTGTAATATATCCCTTATTCACTACTATTAATTGCATATGGTGTATGAATACTACCCATTTATGTAACATAAAATTAATCTCTTAATAGTCATGTTATTCAATGTATCATTTTAATATTATTAATTTTTGGGCATAGAAATAGATTGATTACAAAGTGGTAAGGGTTTTCTACCCGAATCTACATTTTATTTTGGGTTAATGTTTGACTTTCTTAGTCCCAAATAAATTATTATTTATTATTGTGTACTCATAATATATTCTATGTGAATGTTCTATATATTTTTTCCAACCAAAATCATTCTTTATTTTATGGAGAGATAAATTTTTTAAAATGATCTTTCAAAATTTCTTCCGGAAATACAAGCCCGATTAAGGGAATATCTCGAATTCATACCTGTTTTCAAAGGCACACTATAATATATTGTTAAAAAAATTATGTTTATAAAATAATTAATCTTATTATGATAAAAATATATTTTTTAACTTTTATTTTTATACAAATATTCTATTTAGAATAACTCTTTTCTTCAAAGTAACGGGCTTTTTATCTCAAGAATTACTCAAAGATTTTATACTAGTAATTTTGTCTATCTCAATACTCTTTAAGAATATTATATATAATTGGAAATAATATTTTCTGATATAATAAACCATATTGTATGTAATGGTTTATTATTAGTTTGACTATGGATGTGATATCTTAAAACCATTCACTAATTACTCTAAATGGTTAGTGTTTATGCATAATGTTGTGGGAAACTTATTTACATTTCCTATGTTAGTTTCAATAGAAATGTATATATTGTTTATTTTTATCCCCATTCATATGAGTAATTATTTGGACATATTATTTGTCTTATGGGGCCTGATATCGCCCATCAGTGCATCAGTATGTCTCATGAGACAAATGAGATATTGCCATCTGGCCTTGACCAACTGGTTATTTATAGTCTTGGCATGAGGACTTGATGGTATGGTTATAATATCCCTCATTATAAATTCCCTCATTATAAAACTATTAATTGATTTTTCATGTGGTTTTTCAACTAGTATAATACCCATAATTATGTTTTATTTTGGAATTATTTATTCATCTCTTATTACTTCCACATTATGTCTATGTTTATTTCATTAAATTCATGTGTTTTTAGTTATTCGCCATGCCTAATTTTTTTGTTCACGATATCTTAAACTTTATTTCATACCCTTATTGATCATTTTATCTCAACCCTTTCTTATGTTTTATTTTTCCCAATATGTGAAGAAGTATTTTATGAATGAACTACAATGATAACCTAGGAGAAATGGATGCTTACAAAGTAATTTCTATGTTTTTTTTCATTTTAAGTTAAAATGTTGAACTTATGTATGTATATTGTATCCAAATATACTAAAATTATCAGTCCTTTGGAATGCATATTCCTTGTTTAGATGGAAATGTAATAAAATATGGAACAAGCTCTGGGAAACTGGGGTCGGGGTCTTTACATCCGTAGATATGTCGATGCAAAATCTCATGGATAAATAATAAATCAATATAAATGAAATAAATTATTAATTGTTGGAAATCATTTATCTGGAACATGAACAATTATACCCTCAAGATCTATCCTCTAGATAGTTTAAGTCTGTGTATATAAACTTATCTATTCTTCTTAGAAACAAAATCAAAGGGTTTGTCACCAAATAATTTCATCTCGTGAGACTACTGATGCATCGATGGGATTGCATTAACCAGTCCCCAACATTCATGTATTTAATTAAACTACCCCCAAATTGTGCCTTTCATGTCCCAAGCATTCCTCATATCGAATAAATAGTGTCGTTATCCAATATGTATAATGGATAAAAGACACATATCTTTCAATATTTCCCTAAATAATAAAATAATTTTCAAAGTATACACCATATGAAAAATTGAATACGGTTTATGAAATGGAAATATCCATGAATCATTATATGGATATTTATGGTAAATTCAATTATCAATGGTCATAGGATATTGAATATTTCAAGGGGAAAATTTAATCAAGGAATTGAATGTTAATACCATCCTTACAAAAATAAATAATAAACCATCCAAATGAAGAATAAGGATGGTATCAAAAAATTACCAAGTTGATTAAAAAATAAAGGGGCTTTGTCATTGATGAGTATAAATACAATAAAAAGATCTTTTAAAAACATTATTAAGGAAAATATTCTTTTTATTTTTAAATTTTTTTTGCAAATAATCTTATTTTAAAATCATTTTTTTTAATCTTTAAAAATACACCTTATAAAATTTTAATGGAATCTTCCAATAAACAATGATAGGTTAATTAGTATATGTCTTAGAAGGTAAAAATAATATTCTTTTTGTACAGTAAAAAGGATAGAAAAAATCATTGCTCGGAAAGCGATAGTAATATACCTTTGAAAACATTGTTAACAAAAAAGGGTAAAAATGACTTTAGAAATCATTTTTAAAAGGATAAAAACCTTTTGGAAGAAATTTTAAAAAAAATGGTTTTTAGAAGAAAAAATGTTCGCTAACTAAAGAGATAAATAAAGCTGGGATTTCTTATAAAACATTTTATAAAACATTTTTACTGCCAAAGAGTGAGAAAATGGTACTATTACATGAAAAAGTTCATGAATAACAATATGAGAATAAAATTAAAGTTTTTATTATAAAATTTGTAAGAAAACCAAAAAATGATATTTTAAATGTAAAACCTTGAAAATATTACAATATTTAGAATCAATCAATGAGTATATTATGTGTATCAATTGTAAAACTATATATAGAAGTGTAAATACATCAATAGATTGTCAAAGTAATTATACAAATAACAATATAATATTAATAACAAATAATAAGTAATATAACCCAATAAAAATTAATTGGGTTATGAAATTCTTTGATACTTTTTAACTTTTAACTCGAATCCCCTTAGATTAAATAACTCAAATTGAAACTCAAAATACCATGAAGAAGGGATGAATAACAATATTTCCAGTCAAAGTGGAAATATTTTCACCATATATAATAAATTAGGTGTACAAAAATAAATTCAATATTTCAAGATAATGTTAACAAGAAAAAAATTAAGTGAGATTTCAATGATAACAATTAAAAGTGTTATCGAGGAGAATGATTTTTAAACATTCCAAAGTGTCCCATACCACTTTGAAACATTTGAATCATAATATCCATGAAGAAATAAAATTAAATTAAATGTATAATATCCTAAGAATAAAAATATTCTGGGCATAACATGTGAATTTGATGTATATAAACCATATAAAAGTGAATTGTCTTATAACAACAAGTAAGTCTCAATGGAATGTAAATTGAGATGAAATATCTTACCTTCGGTTTCATTTTTGGGTGATCATATTTTAAATTCATGTATAATAATTTTAAAATATTCACTAACTAATACCATAACCACAATCATGTTTATAAGAGCATATATTATTTTCTTATAATATCTTATTACACATTTTTTAACAATCTTTCATTATTTTCACTATTTCATGTGTTAATGGCCTAGTCTTTCAAGTAGGTTCTCACATGTTTCTTATTGTTATTCTTAGGTTGATCGTAGTTTTATCATATCCAAAATGTAAAACATGATTTAATTATAATATATATTTATTTATAATTATATATAATATTTTTTGATAAGAAATGAAATGCACCATTCATGGAGACGGTATGTTGTATGTACGTATGATCGCTACCTTCATTTCATTATCATATTAAAAGAATAGAAAGAAAATGAAATATATGAATATGTATATTATAATTAAAGGATAATATATATGAAATATATGTTATATATTTTTATTAAAGCCATCCTTTATAAATTCCATGTATATCATGAACTAATCTCATTGCTTTGTGGAGGTGCTAATCCACACTTCCACCAACGATGTTATCATATTTACAAAAAATGAAATAATTAAAGGATGGTGCTATAAAATAAGTAAATAATAATAAAGTATTTATTAATATTAGATATCATATATAAATATATTTTCTATCATAATGACCACCATGAGAGTTGCTAAAGGATGAATGAACAATCATCGTTTTGTGAGGTGGATGTTTGTCATAAAAATAAATGGTAAGTTCATTACCCATTAGATTGAAGTGTGTGTAAGTATATGTAGAACTATTAACATAACAAATATCAATATATTAGTGATACAAGTGTTTTTATACAATCATAAAACAAGAATAACTTGAATAGTAGAAAAATAAATGGAACTAAAGAGCTTGTGGAAGGATGTTACCTCTTAATCGAGTTACTCCTTTTGGTTTGAACCAAAGGGTTTTTATTAGATGTATTTATAACGAAGTTGAGGCTTATAGGTTTTGGTTAGGGACTTTCATGATCATTTTGGGTATATATTGGTTGATCCAAAGTGTCTTGAGATATGTTAAGAAGTGGTCTTTTAAATTTTGAAAAAGGGAATTCCACCCATTTTCTCCCTTATAAGTGGCGCAAATAATGAAAAAAATTCTATGAAATAGATGATATTATTGAAATATTACCATAAAATTCTATTTTGATAGGTTTCTATGTCATTTTTTCTCTTAAGATTAAGGTTTAGTCCCTTGTTAAGTTTAATTTCACCTTAACCATTGTAATTAATTTTAATCAACTTCCCTAATATTTTTTGTCAAAAACTAAGTTGAAATTGTTAAAAATTATAAATTATTTTTATGAGAAATATGGATTCAATTTTTTCAAATTCCAATAACAAAATTGGTATTAATTAATTTAAATATAACCTCCCATATGGAATTAAAATGCATGTTTTTAAAGTAAAAACATTCAAAATATTTCTTTGTTTTTATATTCAATTTCAAATTTAAATTAACTAATTTTATATAAATTATATTTATTTATAAAAATATTCATAATTATTTTTTAAAAATATTTAAAAATATAATTTATCTTTATAAATGAATTAGATGAAATAGCATGTTTGAATTAGAATTCAGTATTTTTCATTATTCATTAAAATTGAAACTTCATAGAAAAATACCAAAAAATCACCCTAATTTAATTTTTTTGTTTATATTTCAAATATTAAGTTTATTTTGACATATTATATTTATAGAAGTTAAAAATATTTTACTTAAAATAGGTTCAATATTAAAATGAGATATACGTTCCTTTATAAAAATATACTTTTTTTGTGATATATTTTGTTTATTTTTATCCTATGCTGATCGAATATATTGGATGAATAAAAAAAATATTTTAATGAATATAATATATATATATATATATTAAATTAACATCTCTCAATAATTTTAATTAATTTAATTTATTATGGTAAAACAGCTTTGTGGGCATAAAAAATATTTCTATTAAATATTCCCCTTATTTTAGATTGGTTATTATATCCATTTTTAATTATTTTGTTACCATTGAATTTGTTGTGTAAACTAAACAAATTATAATTTAATCAATAATATTCCCAACAGCTAGTTTATATATTATTATATTAAAGAATAATTTTTTCTTAATATATTATAGTTCTGTAAAACACAGGCTTATGTGTAACAAAAGTCATCGAAGAAACTTTTTTGTTGCATACAACGCCTGCTACCTCAATTTTGTGTGGATTTTAACCTATTATATATATTAAATACCTTATAAAGTCCCATGATACTATATTCCCTTACTTCTTGGGTGTTTCATATCAGACATGCAATTTCATACAATGTTTTTACTTTATAATTTTGGGGTTTTAAAATAAGGTACTCATTCAATTTTTCCTAGAAAATTCTATACAAAGAAATTAGTATATTTGATAATGTATTTTATTTACTCAAACTCTTAGGATGAAATGTTTCTTTTATTCTTCATGGGATCTAAACAATCCATTTTATGCGGTTTTAAATGAATTATATGACTATATTTTAAGTTTATGTCCAAATATTTTCTATTTTACAAATTCCATGTTACTTAGGCAAAGGTTCCAATAATTATTTTCCTCAATTTATAATTTTAATTACAAGAATTCATATTCAATCACACTCCATTCCTTAGATATCAAATTGAATCCTTATAAAACTGATGGGCATATTCTCTTAAAAATCAAACAAACTCAACAATTTCATAATAAATGAAATCTTTAGAAACTCGCATGCAAATATCACAAGGAAACATTTCGTTGATGTTAATGTTTCCTAGCCTAAAAAACAAATAAAATGAATATTATAAAAGAAAAAAAATTACATTTTATTTATAGATTCTAAAAAATAGGTTTTTAAAAGACTCTAATATAATCCTAAATAGTATTTAGAACCTCCCCCACACTTATCCATTGTTAATCCTTTAATTCCATCAAAACTCAAACTGCTTTAGTGAATAAACATGTATAAAAAGATAGAAACTACCTAAAGTTTATTATAACAAATATTTGAGTTAGTCTCTACCTATGTAATTTGTAAATATCTTGAGCTATCCTATAAATATTATTCCCACTTTTGAAGACCAATATTAAGCATAATCCAATATTGGAAATTTTATTTAAAAGAAGGAAATAAATGAAACTAAAGGAAACTTTGTTTAACACCTAAGTGAATACTGGGTTTTAAATAAACCTAGTTGGTAGTTTTAATTATTAACCCAAATAATAAAAGTGGTTCTATTTAAATAATTGGAACAAAAAATTATTTTTGACAATTTCCATGAGTGAAAATGTGTTGGTAAGAGAAAGAGAGTGGAATCCTTGTTGTTTGCAGTTTCCTGATCCAGTTAATATTTGTGGTGTTGACAAGGATGTAATGTCTTCTCTATAGGTCCCAAATCATTTTCTTCACTACCATCCACTTCTTTGGAAGAATTTTTTATTTTTTACATGTATAATTTCATCAATTACTCTTAAAAATTTTCATTCATTGGTAATTATTTAGGTTTTCCAACAATAGGTGGTTCATTTTTCTCAATCTATTTGAGAGTGTAATTGATAATATTTTCAAAATAAACTTCTTCCAACACTTCTTCTTTGACCTAGATCACCTATTCTTTAAACTTTACCTCCAATTCTTCTCCTATTATGTCCACCATAGGTTATTCTTCAGTATTTAGAGCCAAATTCTAATTTTCTAGGATTGTAAATTCAACCGAAATGGAATAATATGTTAATTAAAATAGTAAAAAAAGTGGTTCTATAGAAATATCTACTCTCTTTATTGGATCTTTCATGAAGACATGGTCCCTAATAAATTCACTTGGACTTGTTTTCTCAAAAAGAGAAGTGGATCCATTATTTTTTATTCAAATCCTATAATATTTTTTTCTTCTCCTTCCAATGTATACATCATAAGTTTTGAATAATTATTTCAAAAACCGAGGGATAAAAGATTTAAATGAATATGAGAAAGCTGAAAAACACATAGAAACTCACATGTTTTGTTATCCCCCTAGAATGTTTCAACAAGATATATTTTCTTCTCCCATATGGACTCAGGTAAAATAATAAAAATTATTGGGAGTTAAGGTTATTCCAATGTTGTACCCATAGTCTCAGTTTAAATTATTAAGGGATTCACTTGGGTTTCATCACCTACGTTCTTTATATATTTTGACTTTTTTTGTATTTACATTACTCCATAAGTTCATGGGTTTCGGTTTATATTATATCCAACATTTCCATCCCCTCTCCTAGTTCTCCATGTAATTCTATTAATTATTGGTCCAACAGTACATATAATTAAATTTTCTCTAGTACAAGTTCTTATTTAGCTTTATTGGTTCAAGGAATTTATTTTTAATGTAGTTTGGGATTTTTCACTTAGTAGGTATAACAATCCCACCCATTATCTTATTTCCAAGGATTATCTTATTATGGTCCTTGAATTTCCCCCTCCTCAGGATCCTATAGGAATTTGAATTTGACATATGTGAGATGATCTATTAAATAATAGTCCCATTATAATTCTTATCACTTGTTAGAAAACAGGAAAGGAAAGGTGTAACGTCCCTGACTCGGAAGCCACTAAACCGGTGCTCCGAGCTGGGTGGTTACATGACCTTAAGCGCGCCTCTCTGTACACCAAAGGCTGCCGACTAGCAGCGGGGGTCTACGGAGTCATGTGGGGAGACTATACCCCCTTTTAATCAGAGTATGCTGCAACAGAAATAAACCAAATCATGGAAACAATAACCAATAATCACGGAACATGTATAACATCCATTTCCAATTATAAATATGTCATGTCATACTACAAGTGAAAAAGTGGACAAAACCCCAAATTAAAGACAACGACCAAAATCCCTAATATTTTCCCAACTCCAAGTACAGATCCTCAACCAAGTTCTACCCATGTCCACGCACTATCTAGCAAAAACCGGTTCCATTCTCTTGACCTGCAAACTTGAAGTCTGCTCAGGTACCCAATGGCGGCCCGAGCAGGGTGTGAGTACAACTCAGTAGGCCACCACCAACGATGTCTACAAAATATCCAGTCTAAACAGATAGTGCATTCAACGGAATGTGAATGATAATTTCCAAGTAATTATTTAAGGTACTATTAACTAGTTTAGAGATAAGCCATTTCCACTTCCATTACCATTCATTACACACCCATTATCACCATTTACCATTTCCTCACATTTCCATGGATTAATCACATACATTATATTACATGGGTCTAAGTCCAACAATCACAAGCAAGATGGTAAACACATCATTATCATATCTCACTAGGACTAACCCCTCATAGCAACCATAACCTCACCTCGAAGCCTCAGTCCGGGTGGATGCAACCATTAGGAGAATAGAACCTCAGTCCCCTTTCATAACCAGTGAATTAGGGTGTAGTTTAGAACCTCAGTCTTCACTCGAACCATGGGTGTAGATCCTCATGTCATTCCCCACTCTACAAAGCCATGTGCACATTCTTATATATAAGTAACCATCAACCATCCAAACCATTTCCCTTCGGCAAACACTATTCACAACAACCCACATGGAAACCACCTCATTCCTTAACCCATTAACACATTACCATTTCACATCATTTAACCACTCACCCAATTCCCATGTGTTATGCCTATCTCATTAATAATTCAACATTAAACCCATAATCTATTCCATTATGGTCGTTAAACAGTTTACACAATAACCCATTTAACCCATTCATCATTCCCATGAATCAACCATTTAACCCATTCCACTTTAACCCTAAGGTTATTTCCAAGTCTAGGTGCATCACTGAACTTCTGTTCCAAGTTCAACACTCATGCCAACATATTTACCAAGGTCTCTACAATTCATTACAACAAGGTCGCTTGTTTAATATCAATCCCTAAATCCGGGAAAAGCCAGCACATCCCATGGACGGCCTCAATTACGTCAAGTCTATCCCAACACATCCCACAGGGATCATGAGGGTTCCCCTTTTCCATTTTAAACACCGTTATTACCAAAAATGCCATGGTTATTCATAACATAACCAAATGCACAAATACCCAAATAACTATGGGATATCACTTGTATACCACCTACCTTGAAATCGCGGTTCAAAGCGCTCTCAATAGAGTCCTTAGACCTCTCTCCAACCAACCTTTGGAGCTTCAACCCAGAGCTTCTATTCGTAACCAATGGAACCAAAAACACCATAGAAATGAAGTAGATCAGTCTCTTGGAGACTTTGGGCAATTTGGTTCCTACCTACGGTGGAGAGGGAGGAAATGAGAGGAAATCCCGAGTGGGTTTTTAAAGCCCGGAGTAGAAAACTTGTAATTTTTCCCAAATTTAAGTGGGAACACGGTTTGTCCGCACGGTTTGGAAAACCTTGAGCAAACCATGTGTATGCCACTGTCCTGAGGAGGAGGGGTTGCATGATTTAGCCGCACGGTTTGGAAAACCGTGCACAAACCATGTGCATGCTTTTGTCCGGAGGAGGAGGGGTCGCACAATTTAGCCGCACGGTTTGGAAAACCATGCACAAACCATGCACATGATTCTGTTCGGATGAGGAGGGGTCACACAGTTTATCCTGGACAGGCCGCACAGTTTCCCTGGCCATGTGTAGGCCATGTACCCTGGCCTGTCTTGCCCGGATTTCCTTTATTCCATTCCCTGATCCCCCGAAACACCCCCAAGGCCTCTCACATTTTCAAGAAACATTTTGAAGACCCAAAAACAAAGGGTTCAACCCAAAACACAACAAAAACATACCATTCCAAAAACCGGGATCTTACAACCTCCCCACCTTATAACGGCTCATCCTCGAGCCAAGTTTCCAAGCCTCATTGATCCAGCAAAGAGAATAGTTCGGGCCACTGAGCCCGCATATCGGATTCCTGCTCCCAAGTTTCTTCTTGAAATTTCCCTTGTTGGTATAGTACTCACACTAATGGAACAACCTTTCCTCATAAGACCATTTCACTATGATCCACCACATGAACCGCATTCTCCCCAAAGGACGCATCAGCCTCAAGCTCCACATCCTCAACATCAACCACGTGAGATGGGTCAGGGTGATACTGTCAAAGCTGCGACACATGAAACACATCATGCATTCCACCATACCCCTATGGAAGAGCCAATCAGAATTCCACTAGTCCGATCCTCCCCACAATCTCAAAAGGTCCCACATACCTGGACGCCAACTTACCCTGCTTTCGTATCGAACGGGGACCCAACCATGGTGACACCCAAAGGAACACTTTATCACCCACCCCAACTCAAGACATATATGCCTACGATCTGCATATGACTTCTGTCTACTTTGAGCTGTAGCCATCCGCTTCCTGATTAACATAACTCTCTCAGAAGACTCCTGCATGAGACTTGGCCCCAACAACTCAGATTCACCAGCCTCTAGCCAAAACAACGGGGATCTACATGGACTCCCCGTAAAGTGCCTCAAACGGTGTCATCTGAATTGTAGCCTGAAAACTTTTGTTGTAGGAAAACTCTACCAATGATAGGTGTCTTTCCCAAGAACCACCAAAGTCCAAGACACAAGATCTTAACATGTCTTCCAACACTTCGATCATACACTCCGACTGCCCGTCCTTCTACAGGTGGAAATCCGTACTCAAAAACACCTGCGTACCAAGTGCCTTCTGCAACCCTTGACCGAAACGTGATGTGAAACACGGATCTCGTTCCGAAACTTTGGTCCACAGCACACCATGCAACTGCACTATTTCCAAAACATACACCTCACCCAACTGGTTGACTGTATGGGCCTCCTGAATCGGTAAGAAATGAGCCACTTTTGTTAACCGATCCACAATCACCCATATTGCATCATTCTTCCACGGCATCCTCGGATGTCCCAAGAAAAATCCATTGTTACATCATCCCACTTCTATTTCAGAATGGTCAATGGATGCAACAAACTGCCTGGGCGTTGATGCTCGACCTTCACCTGCTGACAGGTAAGGCACCGTGCCACAAATCCCTCAACTACCTTCTTCATTCCGGGCCACCAAACTGTCTTCGGATATCATAGTACATCTTGGTCAAAGCAAGATGCACTGCCCACTTTGATGCATGGAACTCACGCATCAACTCTTTGTGCACACACTTTGGCACAACCATATGATCATGAACATGAAAAAAACTGTCCACACTGACGGCCCATTCAGAAGGTAACTCCCCACCTTTAAGCGTTTCCTTCATGATCAAACACTCAGGATCGTCAAGTTGACCCTCCTTGACAAGTGTTAAAAGAGTCGACTCCATCACTAAGGAAGCAAGAGTGACCTGACCACTCTCCTACTGCACCTCCGGGTGCATTTCTGAAAACAAGGCCATCACCTTCCACTCGGCACTGGATTCCTAAACCATCTAATTATGAGCCTTCCTACTCAGAGCATCCGCAACATTGTTTCCCTTTCACAGCATGTACACTAACTTAATGTCAAAAGACTAGAGATATTCAACCCATCATCGCTGCCGAAGATTCATATCCCACTGGGAGAAGATGTACTATAAACTCTTATGGTCAGTAACCATGGTAAACCATTCTCCCAACAGATAGTGCCTCCAGCACTTCAAGTCATACACTACTGTAGCCAACTCAAGGTCATGAGTAGGATAATTATACTCATGGGGTCTAAACATCCTTGACTTGTAAGCCACCACCCGCTCATCTTGCATCAATACAACCCCAAGTCTGATTCCGGACGCATCACAAAACACGATGTACTTCCTACCCGGCTCAGGTAAGATCAAGATAGGTGTGGTCGCTCGGTGCATCTTCAACTCTTGGAAGGCATTCTCACAAGCCTCAGACCATTTGAACCTGATTCCCTTCTTGGTCAAGCCCAAATGTGGTGCTGCCAAGTGAGAGAAATATTGGATGAACCTTTGGTAATACCCAGCCAAACCCAAGAAACTCCGAACATCAGAAACACTCTTGGGATAATCCAAAGACACAACTACCTGCACTTTCTTTGGATCCACTGACACACCTGCCTACGAGATGATGTGGCCCAAGAAAATGTACATCACCTATCCAGAATTGACACTTGGATAGCTTGGCATATAGTCTGTGCTCTCTTAGCGTACCCAAAACGATGTCAAGATGTTGGGCATGATTGTCATGATTTTTCAAGTACATTAAGATATCATCAACAAATACATCAAAAAACTGATCTATATATGGATGAAATATCTGGTTCATCAAATACATAAACACCGTTGGGGAATTGGTCAAGCTGAAAGGCATTACCACAAACCCAAACAACCCATACCGACTCCGGAAAGCTATCTGCGATATGTCGGAAGACCTCACCCTCAACCGGTGATAACTCAACCTCAGATAAATCTTAGAAAACACCAATGCACCCCTCAACTGATCAAATAGGTGATCAATTCTAGGAAGAGGGTACCGATTTTTCACCTTCATCTGATTCAACTTTCGATAGTCGACACATAGCCTTAACGACCCATCGGCCTTCTTCGCAAAAATAATGGGAGATCCCCAAGGAGACGTACTAGGAGAGGTAAACCCCTTTCACTCAAACTCATCAAGTTAAACCTTCAGTTCCTGGAGTTCTGCTAGTTCCATTAGGTATGGTGGAATAGAAACTGGCTCCGCTCCCGGCAGCAACTCGATCGTGAACTCGACATCCCTCTTTGGTGGTAACCCCGAGAAATCCTCAGGAAACACATCCTAAAACCGATCCACCACAGGAGGTAAAACAGACTATTCCCCTCCTGCATTTTCATCAATCATGAGAGACACCACTCGAGCAGTGAGTCCACTCATCTGTTGACAAAATGGACCCGCACGCCCTGCTCGAACATCCCATTCGCCATAGTGGATGTAAGTGTCACCCTCAAGCGACCTGAATAATACTATGCGATGGTAACAGTATTTGTGCGCCCAATACAACACCAACCAATCCATTCCCAGGATTATGTCAAACCCTGACATCTCAAGAATGAACAAGTCCTATAGAAAATGACACCCACCAACTTCCAAGGAACATCCCCTGCACTGCTTGATATCCTCAACCCGAACCCCCAATGGAGTGTCAATTGACATCACCCCACACACCCCCTCCACAGGTAAACCCAGCACTACCACAAGTTGAGCAGAGATAAAAGAGTGTGTGGAACCTATGTCAAACAACACACTAGAAAAAGTATAAGCTACATGGATCATACCTCGAACAGTCTATGGTCCAGCCTCGCCATCACCAGGCGCAAACTAAACTACCTAAAGCTGACTTGCCCCTTTACCCTGGGCACTAGCCTGAACGCCCTACACTACACTGACCTACTGGCGTGAGTGATCTTGCACTGGAGTTCCACATCCACCACCCCTACCAGTACGGCCTGTGGAGCTCCAACTTCCTGCCTGATACGGGGAACCTAATCCCATTCTCATATCTGGTACCTGCATTCCAATATCATAATTGCCCACCTACTGAGGTTTCCTACATAACTTCTTCACATATCCCATCCGTTCGTACGAATGGTACTCAACTAAAGGTTGAGGACACTGACCACGCATCTACCCCGACCTACCGAACTGATAGCAGAACACCCGATTTCCACTCTGAGAGGCTGACCCTCTCTTCCAACCACTTTTCACACTTCCACCATGCTGTGAGTTCTCATGGTGTCGCTTTCGACATTCGGTAGTTGCACCGCTCGTCTGTCCCGCTGACACCACAATCCCTCTACGTGTATCTCCCTTCAGGTTTTCTTCCGAGATCAATGCATGATCTACTACCTCTGAAAAATTCTTCAAGCGGAAGATGTTTACTTGAGACCTGATCTCATGTCTCAGCCCATCCTTGAAATGCCTTGCGACTACTGCCTCATCCCCTGCTAACCTTGAGACAAGGCGTCTCATGTCAGTAAAGTGACTAGCACAGTCCATCACCGATAACGATCCCTAAGTCAGGCTCATAAACACTGCAGCCCGCTCCTACCTCAAAGGCTCTGGGTAGAAATGCTCCAGAAACTTTTCCTGAAAAACCTTCCACGACATTCCCTCAGCCTGCTCAATTTGAGCCTAAATGTCCCACTAATGCCTCTCCTGGCCTCACAACATATAAGCGGCCAGCTTCACCTACTTTTCAAAAGGGGCCTCTAGATGAGCCAGTATCGTCTGGACAGACTCTAACCAGAACTATGCTGCCTCTGGTCCACCCTCTCTGGTGATAGTCGGAGGGGGCTACAGCTGGAACTCTCTGGTCAGTTCAAACATACTCTGTGCAACCCGCCCTTGGTCCCGATCCACCATCCGCATAAGACGAGAAAGGTTCTCTCGAAACTGTCCCTCTCTACGTTCATTGATCGCCACATATTCTTGATCCTCTAATGGAGGAGTGTTCTCAGTAACACCCTCTTGTTTCCTAACTGGTAACAGACGTCGTGGTGGAATTTCTCTACAATGCCAAGCACGAGATTTATCACACATACCACATGACTTTCATGACTTTATCAAAATCCCTTTATGAGCTACAACAACCAACTTATTTAATTTCATTCTTCTCATTATTTCTTGATTTCATGAAATGCATGATGCACCCCACTTTCCTACCTGATACACCCAATTCGTGCGTGTTTCTAATACAATGCATGTCACCTATCTCCCTAGGTGCCCATAATGTTGCATGAATTCCAATCCTCATGCTGTTAATGCCACGATCCAAATTTCATAAAACAGTCACATCAAACCACATGGGAATCACCCAATGGTGAAATATCATCAACTATAACAACACACAACCAAGAACATCATTTCCCACCTAGGGTGACTTGGGTTTTCCCTCGTACATGGGTCAGCTACTCCTAAGAATGAGCTCATTACCAAGGCCTGACACATCTTAAGCCTTGGCTACCAATCCCAAATAACAATACCTCAGAGAAGGAGAAGAAAGACCTCCTCTGATAACACTTTGTAACGTCCTTGACCCAGAAGACACTAAACCGGTGCTCCGAGCCGGGTGGTTACATGACCTTAAACGCACCTCCCTGTATGCCAAAGGTTGCCGACTAGCAGTAGGGGTCTACGGAGTCAAGTGGGGAGACTAAACCCCCTTTTTATAAAAGTAAGTCACAATAGAAAAAACCAAATAGCGGAAACAATAACCAATAAGCACGGAACTTGTATAATATCCATTTCCAAAAATAAATATTCCATGTCATACTACAAGTACAAAAGTGGACAAAACCCCAAAATAAAGACAATGGCCAAAATCCCCAAAATGGTCTTGAATCCAAGTCTGGATCCCTCACCAAGTGCTACCCATGTCCACTAACAATCTAGAAAGGACCTTTTCCCTTATCTTGACCTGCAAACATAAAGTCTGCTCGGGTACCCAACGGCGGCCCGAGCAGGGGGCAAGTACAACTCAGTAGGCCACCACCAAAAGTGTCTATAAAATATCCAGTCTAAACAGATAGTGCATGCAAAGGAATATTATTGATAATTTCCAAGTAATTATTTAAGGTCCCATTAAACAGTTTAGATCCAATCCATTTCCACTTCCATTACCATTTCTTACACACCCATTATCACCATTTACCATTTCATCACATTTCCATGGTTTAATCACATACATTATGTTGCATGGGTCTCAGGCCAACAATCACATGAAAGAGGGTAAACACATCGTTAACCTATCTCACTAGGACTAACCCATCATAGCAACCATAACCTCACTTCAAATCCTCAGTTCGAGTGGATGAAACCATTAGGATAATAGACCCTCAGTACCCTTTCCTAACCCGTGCATTAGGGTGGAGTTTATAACCTCAGTCTTCACTTGACCCGTCGGCGTAGATCCTCATGTCATACCCCACTCTACAAATCCATGTTCACATGCTTTTATATAAGTAACCATCAACCATCCAAAACCATTGCCCTTCGGCAAAAACTATTCACAACAGCCCACATAGAAACCACCTCATGCCTTAACCCATTAACACATTACCATTTCACATCATTTAACCATTCTCCCATTTCCCATGTGTTATTCCTATCTCACTAAGCATTCAACATTAAAAGTAGAATCTATTCCATTATGTTCTTTAATCAGTTTACACATTAACCCATTTAACTTGTTCATCATTCCCATGAATCAACCATTTAACTCATTCCACTTTAACCCTTAGGTTATTCACAAGTCTATGTGAATCACTTAACTTCTATTCCAAGTTCAACCACTCATGCCAACATATTTATCAAGGGCTCTATAATTCATTAAAACAAGGTCACTTGTCTAATATCAATCCCTAAATTTGGGAAAAGCTGGCACATCCCAAAGATGTCCCCAATTAGCTCAAGTCTATCCCAACACATCCCACGGGGATTGTGAGGGTTCCCCATTTCCATTTTAAACACCATTATTACCAAACATGCCATGGTTATCCATTACATAACCAAAGTAAATAAAGAACACAACTAAACATGCAAAAATACCCAAATAACTATGGGATATCACTTGTAGACCACCTACCTCGAAACCGCGGTTGAACGTGCTCTCAATCGTGTCCTTAGACCTTGCTCCAACCAACATTTGGAGCTTCAACCCGAAGCTTTGATCTGCAACCAATGACACAAAAAACACCTTAGAATCGAAGGAGATCTGTCTCTTAGAGCCTTTGGCAATTTGGTTCGTGCCTAGGGTGGAGAGGGAAGAAGTGAGATGAAATCCCGAGTGGGGATTAAATCCCGGAGTGGAAAACTTGTAATTTTTCCCATCTTTAAGTGGCCACACGGTTTGTCTTCACGGTTTGGAAAACCCCGCACAAACCGTGCGCATGCCACTATCCGGAGGAGGAGGGGTCGCACGATTTAGTCGTGCAGTTTGGAAAACCGTGCACAAACCGTGTGCATGCTTCTTTCCGGAGGAGGAGGGGTTGCACAATTTAGCTGCACGGTTTGGAAAACCATGTGAAAACCATGTGCATGCTTCTATACAGGGGAAGAGGGGTCACACGGTTTAGCCTAGGTAGGCCGCACAGTTTGCCTGGCTATGCGCAGGCCGTGCACCTTGGCCTGTCCTACCCGGATTTCCTTTCTTTCGTGTCCCGATCCCCGGGAACACCCCCAAGGCCTCTCACATTTTTAGTAAACATTTTAAATCCCCAAAATCAAAGGGATAAACCCAAACCACAAAAAAAACATACCTTTCTAAAAACCAGAATCTAACAAAAGGAAACCCAATAAAAATTAAAACACAAAGAAAATGAAAATTTAATGTAACTGATATTTTATAAAACAGATAAAATAGTAAAAAACAACTCCAATTATCACTCTCTCAAATTAGTCATAACAGTGATCCCATTCAAGTTAAAACCCACTTATCCTAATATTATATTATTGATCCATATATAGTGAGAGGAAATGGTTATCGTTAATGAGAAAGAAAATGATATAAGTAAAAAATTTGAGGTTTGATCATCTCTATGAATCAACAAATACCTAAATTTCTAGAATAAAATAGAAAGAAACAAGACAGGCATGAGCACTTTGGTTTACCGGTTTTCATCTATAGGTTTTTCCTCAAGTTTTCCTTCCATCAAGGATAGATTCTTGATAATGACTATTACTATATAAAGGAGGAATCATGATTAACATGAGATAAGAATAAAAACTAGTACAAATAAATAATGAACGTAAATAATTATAATTATAGAAATATAGTGAATCCCAAAACTAATTGACACTTGGATAAAGGTCTAGGTATTAATCCCATAAAAAAGGTAGGGTAAATATATATTTACAAGAATTATAACACTATATTCATTATTCTTCTTGTATTTAGTGTCCGGAGATTAATTTACTCTTCTTCCTTAGATGATCAATAAGTAGATAGATTAAAGGGTTGTTATTGATGGATCTAGGCATCTCAAACAAAATATCCTTACTTGGAACTATCCCATGATCTTCACTATATTATTCCATTGGTTGGTTACAATGTAGTTTGTTCATTTGTGCCATCCTCGAATTGGGAAATATAGATTAATTAGGTTGTTTTAAAGGTTTTCCTTTTTATTAATTTTTTTGTTTTAATCTCAATGGATCAAAATGTGTTAAATTCAAAAAAAATTATGGAGTATCATGGTTAATTGGATTGAACGTCTAGAGAATCGGATGACATGATAAGTCAGGTGGTGACTTAATTGGTATAGTTGGATAAAAATATTAGTTTATTGATTCTTAGTTTTAAATTTAATCAACTATTTTACTATCTTCAACATTTTTACCACCTTACAAGTATATTTTGGTTGATCAAAATCTTGAATTACGGTCAATACAGTCTATATGGTCAAACTGGGAACAACAAGTCATAATCATAATGTGATCGATTGATTACTTATAGTATATTCAATACTTTTCCCGTAGACTCTCCAGTTGTGTAGTTTATTTTCTAAATCATTGTGTGTTCAATATAATCCTTTGAAAAAATTGCAGTACAGTTAATAAAGTCTTCACTTATGGTCTATCATTTTACATGGTTGATTATCTACCATGATCAGCTGAATGGTGTGGAAATTTATGATCATAATGTGATTGACCTAGTAATTTATATAATTTCCAGCACATTTTATTGAGTCTTCACATATTATTTTTAGCTTGGTCATATGGTTGATTCATTTAGTGGTCAATTCAATCACACGTTCAATTGTCTACGCAGGTTCTAGCCTTTAATATTTCTTTCAACCTGCAATCATGAAAATATATTTTCATGTATCATATTCTAATTATGATCAGAATCAAATAAAAAAATTTAAATAAAATTGAAAATCCTTTAAAAAATCAATTCAAATTCTCTAAGTCAATATATGGATTTTCCATAAACTCTAAAATTTTAATAAATCATTAAAACCCTTGTTTTAATCATTTTTTTAAATAAATTATAGATTCTAAAAATGTAACAAAAATATTATTTTCTAGGATTTTATTAAAATAATGGGGTTAATTATCCATGAAAAAAAAAATAAAATATCCAATTTTTTACTAACATATTCCATGAATGTAAATTGATATTTGGTGCTTCCACTATAGAGATGAATCTGCCACTTTGTTAACCTTTCCTTACCCTATTATTATAAGAAATTATAGGTCCATCAATATCAAAAATCAACACCACTTTCTATGTAAAGAAAATTTCTCATGATGATGTGAAGAACTGATACATGAAGATACCATGACAGCATGCATGAAAAGTTTATAGAGATTCCATATATGATGTTCTGACCAAAAAGGAACTATCTACACTTCTAGATAGAAGGGACAATTAGGGTTCTTGATATTTATTATGTTCACACTATTAGGGATGAGATAATGTTATATTTATTTTCATTGATTTCATTAGATTAAATATGATACTTTGTAAGGTTCATATGTGTCATGTTTGTGGGATCTTATGGCCAATAGTATACTAGGTAGAGGTGAATATTATTATAGGATACGTTTCAAACCATGAATAATTGTATTCATGTCCCAAACATATAAATAGAGGTGGTACAGTTCTATATATTTTGGTTCATTCTATCCTGATTTATTCACATGGTGTGAGCATTCATGGAAAACAAAAGGTATTATGATGTGATATTTTTTTAACCCCGTGAGATACAATTCACACCATAATGAACATGTCTTATATATTTTTATCAGTTGGATATGTCTATTCTATTCTAAATTTTTGAAATATATTTTTGGGGAGATATAAGAAATAATACCATACGTTTTAGTGGATATTTATAATTATTGTAATCTAGACATAAAGAGATAAAAATTGTAGAGATACATTTGTAGATAGTTAGAAATATAAGAAAAGGAATATAATTAACAAATAGTTTTGGATTTTTATAATCCAAAGGAAATTAAATTTCTAAAGAATATTTAGCCACTAGATTCTGGTGGAAGTCACTATATTAGGGTTTTTAATTTCTTCTAATTTCCACCAATAGATATAATGATAGAGTGGGTTCTTATATCATGTTTTGTAATTTAAAGTGATTGATTTTAATAAATTAGTTTTATTATTTTATGGTACATCATATTTTGTGATTACACACATCCTTTTTATTATCTCTCCACCTCATTATACTAAAAATGACCAATATCTTTGAATTGAGAGAGTAAATTTTAATTTCATTATAATGTTATGACTTCCACCATTACAATTGGGATAATAATATTCTATGTTTAAATATAGTTTAGGTTACCCATTATTTATCTAATATAATTTACTTGACCATTAGAAAATGAAAACAGAGGGATTAGATAGAGTATACATAGAATGTAGTATTCACCATGACTTGGTTCCAATAGATTCATGTTTATCATTCTTATATTCTACACTTCATACATTCATGAACCTAAAATTGAAAATTCAAGGTACACATCATCTTCAATCCTTTCTTATACATAGGTAGTTTTCTTTAAAAAATAAATTTATATTCTTAACTATTTATTAATGTTGTTTTCCCCATATATATGAGGATTTTAACTCATGAATTTCATTCCTATATTAATTAGTTTAATTTTTATGAAAATTGGGTGTTGTGTTTATAAATTCTAAACTAGTTAGACTATAGGAAGTAAAGACAACCTTTGGCCTAACCGCCTGTTGTCAGTTCGAGCTCAACCAATACGTGTTTTTTTCACTCATGTGAGGAGAAAAGATATTTTGGACCTTAATTGAATTAGAATAAGTAAATTCATGTCCATTATTAATTCTTTGATATGTGATGTGCTCAACTACTGATATAATGGACACGAGATAAATTTACCTATTAAATGAATGATATAGGATGTATTAATTGACCTAGTCAATCTTTTTCAGAGAATAATAAATGGGTGAGGTGACCCATACTAGATTGACATTTCCTAGGTATGTTTGTAACTATATCTCAAGAAAAACGGGATTGTATAGGTATAAATTTGATAAATATAATAAATATTCTATTTGACATGTTTATATAGAGATATGTGTATGTTTGATCATGATCACTTAGACCTATTTATAGCTTGAGTTGCATTGATGTTATACTAGAGTCTTCTTAAATATATAAAATCTAGATTTAATATTTTTTTGAATGTTAAAAATATCCCCAATGGAACACAGTTAGGACTAAGGGTAAGGGTAATGTTTCTGAAAAATCATTTTTACAAAAAAATAGATTTTGATAAACCATACCTAAAAGTGTTTTTTATGGATTCATAAAGTGTTGTGAAGTTTTGAATATATTCTTTATGGGATTTTATTTCAACTAAAAGCCTATTACAAATTCACTAAAATTATCGACATCTTAATTTATGGTATCCTGGATTCATAGGTTTTTATATGGAAATATGGACACATTAATCATAGCCTATTATAGTTTTCCATCATAGTGTATGGTAGGTAAGAAATATAAGTTATCACATGCATGCATTAATCCATGTCTTATCCATTGGTTACCTTTAATTATTAATAAATTAGATTTATTTATTTATGGCTATACATGTTTGATTAAAATCATTCATGTGTTCAATAATTACATATATTCCATGTGTTGCTCACTATAATAATGAAAAAAAATACCCTGAGATAGTATTCAATGGTATAAATCTATTAATTTTTTAAATAATGGTGAATAAATAGGATTGGATTTGACAATTAATGTAGTATATATACATAAAATCTATAATTGAATCAATATTTTTGAAAAATCACCATTCATTTTTTTGAAAAAGGTGATAGAATCGCTTTGGTGATTCAAAGTCCTATCGTTATAAATGAGGATCTAAATCCAATGAAAATCAATTACAGGGAGGAGAATTTAGGTTTTATCTTCAATAATCTCAGTCAAGTATAATTCATTGCATTTAATAGATATGGAAGTCCCAGTGATGAGAGGGATATTGTTTTATATTATTTGATCTTATAATATTGATTTCATTAATGAATGATCAAGTTTTTGTATAGTTTTTTCCACTAATAATATCATTATATGATTACCCAAATCCCATAATAATAATTATAAGACCAGTATATTTTATTCCAATGGTCATACCATATACCACAAGAATTTGGAAGGCATTTTTTGATTACAAGTGATTTTAGGATGGCTATTATGTCTAGTCCATTTTTAATTTCCAAGGTGTTCCAGGAAGGACTACAAAAGTGAAAAAATTGATTGGAAATTTTTATAATGTCATGTTTTATTTATGTGGTAGAGGTCATCATAATATAGAAATCCTCATACTATTGAATAGGGGCATCAAATGTGATGATTTATTTTATATTCTTCTTTGCAAAGTCATTTGTGCTTAAACTATAGAATTTTATTATAAGATCATTCCCATTTTAAATCCATTTATTTCATGGTTATGAAAATAAAGAATAGAAACTCCCATTTTAAAGGGATTAGGTTGTAGTTCTTGGGAATAATCCATTCCTTATTATCTTTAATCCCAGTAATTCATCACTAAATGTTTCTTTAATATAAATAATAGGTTTTTGGGACATCAGTATATCCATTTGCAAAGTAATTAACAAAAGTTAATGAAAAGATCAAATGGGATAGGTATCAAGATGATAAATAAGGAAAACACATAAATTATCATAACTCATTTTTCAAAATTTCAATCTTAATTAGAAATAAATCTAATAAAGATCCATCCTAAAAAAATATTGGGTTCGTTTCTATGATGTTATACAAAAGCCACCAAAATCATTAGTTGCGTCAGTACGACCTCAATTATTCTAACAATTTATTAGAACTTCTCCTCAAAGGAAAATAGAGAATTAAGAAATCTGGAGAGAGTTTCAGCCAGGTGAGTGATCTCCTATCTATAAAAATAGGTCCAATAATTCCCTTAAAATAAAGTTATACCATTAAATGACCAATACTACTATAATCCAAATGTTTTGAAACGGTAAATCAATGTTGTAAATCCTTACACCATTAACCTCATTTATCTACCTCATTATGAGACTCCTTTAACAATAAATATTTTATTTACACATATTCTCATGATGAGTTAATATCTGAAATATATATTATAACTAGTATAGGATTATCATATGAATGATAAAAAATATCATTCTTGGTATCTTCATATCATTGTATCAAATACAAACATTTTGTGGTCAATGATTTAGTGCACAAAAATCAAAAATACATATACGCATACATGTGTACATTTATAAATGAAAAAAGGCAGGCATGCTTGCACACACACACATATTGTCTATGTGTGTGTGAAAATACACATTTATAATATAATATTGAGTATTCATTTAGTAATTTGAACATTTATACATATAATGCATAGAATATTTAATATTTTTGTATAAAATTTACAAAAAATTTATTAATTTTAGCATTTAAAAATTTTATGAATGTTTAGAATCCTAGTAAAATAAATTTAAACAAAATTGAAATTTTAACATTGGTTTTTTTAATAAACATTATAAAAAACTATGCCACATTAGTTATTTAATAACCGATTTGCACAACTAATACATAGTTTTTCACAAATGTAATTTAATAAAAGACATGAAAATTGATTATTTCATATTGATTATGTTTAAAAATGATGTTGTGTTTACTTTTATAAAATGCAAACATATTCACTTTCCAATCATGGGAAATTATCTCATTGAAACTATAAACAATAAATCACCTTTTCCATCCCATTTCATGGATTTTCATTCCAATTTTTATCACCCTCAACTTCCCTACTCATCCTTTTTCCCAATTACTATCTCATCACAGCTGCCCTATCTTAGAAATAATAAGACTTCCATTACTATGTTCATTATTTTATGATTTATTTTTGTGATGAAAGTTTGGTTGTTGAAATAGTAATATATTTATCGGTTTGTTCAATTTTACATCACCAAATTTTTTTGTGAAAATATTTTCCATAAAAATTAAAATATAATTTATTTATTTATTTATTTATTTATTTCAGGATCTATTTATAACATTTTGGTAGTTTTTTATTTCATTTTTTAATATATTTAATGTTAAAATTCCATGTGAGGTTAATTTAATATAGTTAAAATTATTTTCCAACCCATTATTTCTTCTTATTTTCTCTATTTATGATGATATATAATATTTATTTTATTATTATTGTTGTGTTCAAAAATATTTAATAGTAATAAATATTTATTATTAAAATTTTATTATTATTCTTTGTTATATTTTTTTAAAATTAAATATATATATTTATTATGGAAAAATATATATACATTTGTAAATATATTTTTATCAAAATTATATGAAAATATTATTATTATTTATTCTTAAATGAAATAAATATTATATAAATATATATATTTATTAACAAAATCATTTATATATTTAAAGATCTTATATTGAATACAAAATTTGTATAGTAATACTTGTGATTATTTTTTTAAGAAAATATAATATTTTTATACTATTATTTCAATGTAAAGTTAATTTAAGAGTATTAAAATATTTATAACATGAATTCTTAACTTTATTGTCGGTTCAAGTAATTAATGGATCATAATTGGATAAATGAAACATAAATTCATGAAGATCAATTATTTAATATTTGAATGGGATAGTTTAACACCCGATATTTTTATGAGAAATATTTTGTTTTTATGTTATACACATCATCAAAAGAATATTTCACTACACACAACACTAGCTTGTCTTGCCTTACACACAATCACAACCTTCCTCAATATCTTGTGTTATACGAAATACTGAGTTTCACTAAACAACGATATGCTATAAAAATATTATTAAAAATAGCCGTTATGAATAGTAATACCCACTTTTTGAAATTTTATAAATTTTATCTTTCAAATTGGACTTCATTTTTTGATTTGGAATATCAAAATTAGCCTAGGGTGATTTTGTGGTATTTTTCTGAAAACTTTCAATTTTTGATGAATAGTGAAAACACTGGGTTACTATTTAAAAACCATCTTTTTATTTAAATAATTATTTATTTTATTTAAATTTATTTTAGGTAAAAATTGAAACATAATACCTATATAAGTTCAAGTTAATTCATTGGAGTCATTTTATAATAATTTTAGATATATAAAAAGTTTATTGAACTTTTCACCGTCTTTTACCCACCTCATAAGAGAGTTTGAAAATTTACATAAAACGTAATTTTACTACTTCTGTGAATGGAATTTCGAAAATCCCAGAGACACGGTCAATATCAAGTATAAAATGTGGTTCAATAAGATAAAAATAATTTTTTTATGAATAGTAACTTTTTACTTTTATTTACCACGGTTAAAAGTAAATATGGTAATTAAGGGTATGAATGGTTTTATTATTACCCTAACACATGTCCTAATTCTATTGGATAAGTTTAATTCGACTAAAAAAACTTAGGAAAATAAAATATGACAATTTAGGTCCACATGGATTAGATTAGGACATTTAATATTATTTTATTTAAAGAAGAATTAAAATTGTTAAAATCAAAGATTAATAACTAAAAAAATATAATATAGGGTTATAAATAAGATAAATTAGACTATAAATATTCATTAGAAATATAAAAAGATTTCCTGCATAATGGTATATTATTTATAATTTTTAGACTTTAAAGAATTTAAATTATTTATGACACAATGATGATGTAGTAATCACCTTATTAAATAAATATTAACATAATTGATATTATAAATACCCAAATAAATGTAATTTCAGACTTTTCATTAATTACAATAATTTTATAAGTTAATATGACATATTATAATTGTTTTAATTAACTCTTTTCGTACTAATCCTGCTGTTATTATATTCATAAATATCAATTACCAAATAGTGTCAAAATTGACATAAAATAGTTTTTAAAACAAACAATCTATTATTAATTGTTATTTTATTCCTAAAAATCTATAATTCGGCCAAATGTCTTAGATAAGGTTATATATACTAATAATGAACCACTTGGGGTTTGTTTAGCTTATTATAGTAAGTTTATTAACCATATAGTGTAAGAAAATAGGAAGACACGGTAAAAGATAAATTATTTATCATAGAGTTAAATCTAACTGATATGGTTAAAATAGTAACATAAACTTGTATAAAATCTATTGGATGAGAGGATTTATACCCATACCAACCTTATCTTTGAAATAAATCAATTTGGAGCTATTAAAACCCAAATATGACTTTATTATAAAATAATATTTTAAGTTTTTCCTAAGATGCCCCTCTCCTCCCTTATAAAAGGGCACCTCCTCCCTCTCCTCCTCACACAATTTGGAGCCTTCATGCTTGGACAAACCCTAAAAATTTCTCTTCTCCACTTCCCTAGAAACATCGTAGAGGTATTTGTCTTCTTCGAAGACCATATTTATTACCCTAAGAGGGGTTAAGAAAAGGCACTCCAAAGAAGAGGTAATGTCCGTTACCGATTCTTTCAAATTTATTTCTTCTTCTACATCTCCTTAATTAGTTGTTTCATTATGAAGTAATAACATCCGCATCACTCATATACTGATATGTTATTATAAATTTGAAACAACCCTATTTCACCTTCTATCCATCCTACGAAAAACGAAATCACTACGCTTGCGTACATACAGAATACCGTCTCCACGCTGTGGTGTAATCTGTTTTCCACCACCACCTTACTTGTATGGGTATAATGGTGTAAATAATAACTATATTTGGTTATTTTAATGTGATATTTTTTATGAAATAGTATACATACACTTCAATACAATTCCACGATCATGGGAACGATATCATCGCTCGTCCGTACGTACGGCCTACTGTCTCCACGATGTGATGCGACTCGCTCTACATGATCTTCATTGCATAATAATTATATAAATGAATTGAATAAATAAATATGATATATATTGCACTAATATAATTATGGAAATGAGTTATCTATAATCTAAAACTATGAATAAGAATTTATTCGACAAAACATGCATAAGAACAAAAAGCAATAAACACCTTAATAACAAGTAGCAATGAAATATTTCTAATAAGAAGCTAAGAATATGACCATATATGATATCATAACAATGAGTACGATTCTAGAATAAGTCAACAACTTTATTTAAATCATTATACAAGAGGTTCGGACATGTATGAAGCAAATCAGACCTAAGGTAAGGGATAATTTTGCAATCTCATTTTTATCTGAGATTGCTTATACGTAAGTATTTACTGGGGTTATATTTTTCATCCATGGCCTTAAAATGTTTTTCATAGAGTTTTTAATATCCTGGCATGTATGTTTAATGTCATTTTACACCTCTGTGACTTTTACTTTGTTTTATAGAAGGATTCTTTCTTTTTTTTTTACCATATGAGGAACTTTTTGACTTTTCCGGCCAAAGTACGAGAAAAATGTTTTTTTAACTTATACGGAATGAATGGATTTTTATGACTTCGTAGAACATTATTTTCATGAAGCTTCCTTTACATGTTTTCAAGTTTATTTTTAATCAACTTCTTTTAGTTTAAAAATCTATGACATGTTAAGAAAGGAAAAATGTTTTTGAAGTAGAAAGGATATTTTACTCAAGAATGGAGTTCAAGTGTTTTATCAAACTTATTTTCCATATAAGATAATATAGGGTTATGTTTATATCCCTATTTTTACATTGATTTGACTATGTTATGTTGGAATTAATTTAATTATGTCCTTTTATCTTATATGGATTATGTCATGATGGCACGATGTTTAAGAATCCCATTTTCATTACATGGGTTATGCTATGATGTATGATTTATGATCTTGTGGCACACATAAGAATGGTATAATTATGAAATGGGTAGGACCTATATCTCACTCCAATTCATTGGTAAAGATTTATATCTCATGAGATAGACATGGCTGGAATGGCAGGTTAATCATGTTCAGTGATACAGGACTGAAACGAGGAGTGAACTCGGTTCGGAAATGGACTTTGTCCCCTAGGATAGTCTTGGCAATGACTATTGACTAATAAGAAATGATTTTCTATGATTATGTGTGTATTCTACAAAGATTCATGTTTTATTTAATGATTATTGGGATTAAATTTCACTTCTATGATTTATGCCATGTTATGAAATTGTGATCTCTTTTGCAGGTAAATATTTCCAAAATTTTATGTTCTTATGAATATGATGTGATTGATATATTTTTTTACCCTTACTGAGCATTTGAGCTCACCCTTTTGTATGTTTTCTTTTCCCCGGGTCAGGAAGAAGGGTATTAAGTAGGATATGCAAAAAAGGTATTCTAGATATGATGAAATAAATGGGAGAAAATATAGATGCTTTATGAACCAGTTGTTTATGTTTCCCAGTTTCCAAAGACACTATACCTATACGATCCTATTGTGGTTTTTTTATATGTTGTAATAAGTATGATTGAATTATTAAGTAGTAACAATGTATGTAAAAAATGGTTCGTTATAGTTGGTATTAGAGGAATGTTATATTCAACCTTTGGAAACTAGGATGTGAAAGCCTCAGTAAGAACCATAAGGATATATCTAAGTATAGAACACAATATTAGTGTTTTAGAAATGGCCATGAACAAACTATGATAAGATCTCAAGTGTGAAATTTTATTCTTGATTATGTGGTTTTACTATTATAATTAGTGCTGCTCAAACTATTCTTCTTGGTTTTAGTCAATGGATGGAACCCGAATGAACTGTGTTAATTCGGAATGCGATGGGCAATGAAATGATTGTCCCCATGAGAAACCAAACATTATGGAAGCTGGAATGCAAAATATTGTACCCATTTTCACACAACTTTGTCAAGCTATGAATCATGCAGGACTTCCAAACGAGCAAAGGAAGCAGCAACATTCTGTTGAATCCTTCATGAGGTAGCATCCACCTTCATTCAGTGGGTCTACTGATCCATTAGTGTCTGAACAATGGATCAGTACCACTGAAAAGATATTTTCTGTTCTTCAATGTTCTGAACATGATAAATTCATCTTAGCAGTATATCGTTTGGAAGGTGAAGCTGATCAATGGTGGAATCTTATAAATAATATGAGGCCAAGAGATGAAATTGAGTCCATGTAATGGGACTAGTTCAAGAACTTATTTTTCAATAAGTACTTCCCTCATATTCTTCGAACAATGATAGTGAATGAGTTTCTTGAACTAAAGAAAAAGGATGATGAATCTGTTGGTACCTACGAAACAAATTTTACAAGACTTTCAAGGTATGCTTCTAGGATTATTATCCATCCTGAGAGTAAGATCGATTGGTTGTTTAGTGGATTAAAACCAAGTCTTCGAAGGGCGTTAGCCATAAGGGACTTTAATAGCAACAAGGAAATCATTCGATGTGCTCTCAAGGTTGAAAGGGAGATTGGAGTAACCCATCAGTCATATGCATTTTATAAGAAGAGAAAAATGGAATTCAAAGGGAAATCTAAATACCACACTGAAAAGAAGATGAGTTTTACCTTATGATCAAAGTGTGGAAAGAAACATGGAGGGATTTCTCTTAAAGGGACATGTAAATTTTTCAAATGTGGAAAGGAAGGTCATCAGACATTTGAATGCCACAATGATGGGAAGAAGATGTCTAGTGATGCGAACAAAGAAAAGGCAACACAGAGTGCCCCTCCTACACTTCAATGTTACAAGTTCAAGGAAATGGGGCAATATTCCAATCAATTCCCTAATCCAAGGGTTTTTCATGATGATCGATGTCAAAAAACTCATAAGGCTAAAGACAAAGGAATGTCACCTGCAATTTCCATCAGTGATGTGGAGTATGATAACGAAGTGGTGAAAGGTACACTTACCATCCACTCTAAAGTAGAAAATTTTTTATTTGATTATGGATCCACCCACTCTTTTATTTCTGAAGAATTTTCTAAGGGTATAGCCATATTACCTCAACAATTAGATGTTAATTTAGCTGTGACAACCCCTAATAGCACAAAATTTTCATCAAAAGTTTACAATTCTTCTCTGATTGATGTTTGTGGGAAAGTTCTTCCTGTAAATCTTGTGATACTTCCTTTAGTGGAATTTGATGTGATTATTGGCATTGATTGACTTTCTTTATATAGAGATCATATCAATTTACAAAGAAGGGAAGTCACATTTCATATTCCAGATCAATCTATTATCATCTATCGATGCAAGGATGAACATAACCTTCCAGTGGAGATTTCTTCCATCTTATGAGTCTTGATTCTACTAAATGAGGGTTATTTATATCAAATGGTTGGAGAGAAACTCACGATTAACAATATTCCCATTGTACGGAAGTTTGATGATGTCTTTCCAGAGGAATTTCCTGGAATTCCTCCAAATCATGAAGTTGAGTTTTTAATTGAACTCATACCGGGTGCTTTACCTATTTCAAATAAACCTTATAGAATGGCCCCAATTGAGTTGTAGGAATTGAAGAAGCAACTCTAAGATAATCTTGATAAGGGATTCATAATCCCTAGTGCAACAACTTGGGGAGAACCAGTCCTATTTGTTAAGAAGAAAGATGGATCAATGAGACTCTTCATTAATTATCGAGAAATTAACAAGATCACTATCAAGAACAAATATCCTCTCCCATTCATTGATGACTTATTTGAACCACTATGCAGAGCTCAATACTTTTCCAAGATTGATCTTCGTTCATGGTATCGTAAATTAAGGGTCAAAAGGGAGGATATACCAAAGATGGATTTTCGTACAAGTTATGGACACTATGAATTTATAGTGATTCCATTTGGTCTTACTAATGCCCCAGCTATCTTCATGGATCTAATGAATGGAGTATTTAGAGAATATCATGATCAATTTGATGTAGTCTTTATAGATGACATTTTTGTCAATTCAAATAGAAAGGAAGAACATGAAGGTCACTTGAGAATTGTATTAAAGTCCCTGAGAAAGGAGAAGCTTTATGCCAAATTTACCAAGTGTGAATTTTGGCTTCAAAAGTTTCATTTTTGGGTCACATAATCTCAAAAGAGGGGATATATGTGGATCCAGAAAAAACAGAGGTTATTGAAAGATGGTTGAGACCAAAAATAGTAACTGAGATCCGATGTTTTCTGGGTTTGTCTGGATATTATTGATGTTTTGTGAAATATTTTTCATGATTATCTAATCCACTCACTAGGTTGACTCGAAGAGGAGATAAGTTCACTTGGACAGAGGAGTGTGAATAGAATTTCACAAAGTTAAAAAGAAGGTTATCCAGTGCACCTGTCCTCACACTACCTTGTAGTGGAGAAAGGTTTCTGATCTATAGTGATGCATCCAAGAAGAGATTGGGGTGTGTTATCATGTAAAACAATATGGTGATAGCTTATGCCTCACGACAGTTGAAAATCCATGAGCAAAATTACCCAACTCATGATTTGGAGTTAGCTGCGGTAATCTTTTAATTAAAAATACGGAGGCATTATATTTATGGTGAAAGGTGTGATATTTATACTGATCATAAAAGTTTAAAGTATATTTTCACACAAAAGGAGATGAATATGCGCCAAAGAAGATGGTTGCAGCTGATTAAGGATTACGAATGCTCAATTCATTATCACCCTGGGAAAGCAAACAAGGTGGCTGATGCATTAGGTCGACAAGACCATGCTAGATTATCATTGATGAGGATCACAAAATATCCAATATTTATGGATTTACAGAGGATGGATCTTGGAATTATAAATGAAGGGGAAAAATCATATCTTTCTGAAATTAATTTTCAACCATATATACATGTGAATATTAATGAGGCACAGAAAAGTGATGTAGAGTTACAAAAGAAGGTGAGAAATGTTACTGAATTTCACTTTGATTATGATGAAATAATAAGGTTCGGGAATCGGGTTTTTGGTAATCCCATCCCAGAATTAAAGAAGGAAATATTGGATGAAGCTCATAGTTATTCATTCTCTATTCATCCAGTAAGCACGAAGATGTATAGGGACCTGAAAGATTACTTCTGGTGGGATGACATGAAAATAGATGTCGCAAAATATGTCTCTCGATTCATGGTTTGTCAGCAAGTTAAAGCTGAGAGACAGTAGTCTAAGGGGATGTTACAACCATTACCCATACCATATTGGAAATGGGAAAACATCACTGTGGACTTTTCAACTGGACTTCCTAAATCATCCAAATGTAATAATGCTATCTGGGTCATAGTTGATCGTCTTACGAAGTCGGCACACTTCATTGCTATAAGAGAAGATTTCTCTCTGGATCAGCTTCCCATGATATATGTAAAGGAAGTGGTAAGATTGCATGGAGTACCACTTTCCATTATATCTGATCGGGATCCGAGGTTTACCTCGATGTTTTGGCGAAGTCATCCACATATTTTAGATACAGAGTTGAGTTTCAGCACTGCTTATCATCCTCTGACAGACGGTCAGTCTGAGAGAACAATTCAAACTCTAGAAGATATGTTAAGAGCTTCATATATGTATTTAAAAGGTGGTTGGGATCAACACCTACCTTTGGTGAAATTTTCTTAAAATAATATCTTTTACTCCAGTATTCAGATGTCTCATTATGAAGCTCTCTATGGAATGAAATTCCGAACTCCAACTTGTTGGGATGAAGTTGGGGAAGGAAATCTATTGAGACCTGATCTTGTTGATGAGATGGTAGAAAAGGTCTGATCTATTCAACAACACATAAGAGTAGCTCAGAGTCGAAAAATAAGTGATGCTAATAACTGAAGAAAGGACATAGAGTTTGAAGTGGGTGATAAAGTGTTCTTACGAATATCTCTGTGGAAGAGAGTAATGAGATTTTGAAAGAAGGGAAAGTTGATCCCTAGGTATATCGGTCCTTTCGAAATACTGGATCATGTTAGGAAGGTAGCTTACTGATTGGCGCTTAAACCGAATCTCTCTCAAGTTCACGATGTGTTCCATGTATCTCTCCTAAAAAAGTACATACCTGATCCTTCATATTTACTCATCACACAAGTTGTACCGCTGAAGCAAGATCTTTCTTATGAAGAACAGCCGATAGAGATTCAGGATCATTGTGAAAAAGTCCTACAGAACAGGACTACTCACATAGTGAAAGTTTTATGGATGAACCACCAATTAGAAGAATCTACATGAGAGATTGAGGATATGATTAGGGAGAGGTATCCTCATCTGTTTGTTACAAAGTAATGAATTTCGAGGGCGAAATTCATTTTAAGGGGGGTAGAATGTAAAACTCGATATTTTTATGAGAAATATTTTTTTTATGTTATATACATAATAAAAGTAATCTTTCACTACACACAACACTAGCTTGGCTTTCTTCACATGAGAGCGTGACCTTCCTCGATAGTTTGTGTTGTATGCAATATCGAGTTTCACTAAAAAACGATATGCTATTAAAATATTATTAAAACTAGCTGTTATGAATAGTAATACCCACTTTTTAAAATTTTTATAAATTTAATCTTTCAAAATAAACTTCATTTTTGGATTCGGGATATCGAAATTAGACTAGGGTGAATTTTTGGTATTTTTCTGAAAACTTTCAATTTTTGATGAATAGAGAAAATACTGGGTTACTATTTAAAAACCGACTTTTTATTTAAATAATAATTTTTTTATTTAAATTTATTTTAGGTCAAAATTGATATATAATACCTATAAAAGTTCATAGTAATTCATTAGAGTCATTTTATAATAATTTTAGATATATAAAAATTTTATTGAACTTTTCACCATCTTTTACCCACCTCCTAGGAGAGTTTGAAAATTTACATAAAACTTAATTTTACCTCTTTTGTGAATGGAGTTTCAAAAATCCAAGATACACGGTTAAAATCAAAGGGTAAAATGTGGTTTAATAAGATAAAAATAATTTTTGGTGAATAGTTACTTTTTACTTTTATTTACCATGGTTAAAATTAAATAGGGTAATTAACGATAAAAATGGTATTATTATTACCCTAAAACAAGTCATAATTCTCTTGGATAAGTTTAATTCGACCAAAAAGAACCTCAGGAATAAAATCTGACCATTTATGTCCACTTGGATTAGATTAGGTCATTTAATATTATTTTATTTAAAGAAGAGTTAAAATAGTTGAAATCAAAGTTTAATAACTAAAACATTTTTAATTTTGGGTTATAAATAAGATAAATTATACTATAAATATTAATTATAAAGATAAAACCATTTCTACATATGTTATTTTATTTATAATTTTGAGGCTTTAAATAATTTAATTTATTTATGACACAATGATGATGCAGTAATTACCTTACTAAAGAAATATTGACATAATTGATATTATAAATACCCAAATAAATGTAATTAGAGACTTTTCATTAAATAAACTAATTTTATAGGTTAGTATGACATATTAGTATTGATTTAATTAACTTTTTTAGAACTAATAATGCTATTATTATTTTTACAAAAATCAATTACCAAATAGTGTCAAAATTGACATAAAATAGTTTTTAAAACAAATATTATATTATTAATTGTTATTTTATTCCAAAAAAATCTAAGGATCGGCCAAATGACTTAGATAAGGTTATTTATATTAATAAGGAACCACTTGGGGTTCTTTTTTCTTGTTATAGTAAGTTTATTAACCATATAGAATAAAAAACAAGAAGATACGATAAAAGTTAAATTATTTAACTTAGAGTTAAATCTAAGTGATAAGGTTAAAATAGTAACCTAAAATTGTCTAAAATATATTGGTTGAGAGTATTTCTACCCATTCCCACCTTAGCTTCAAAATAAATCAATTTGGAGCTATTAAAAATTGAATATTACTTTATTATAAAATATTATTTTAGGTTTTTCCTAAGGTGCCCCTCTCCTCCCTTATAAAAGGGAACCTCCTCCCTCTCCTCCTCACAAAATTTGGAGCCTTCAGGCTCGGAAAACCCCTAAAAAATTTCTTTTTACACTTCCCTAGAATCATCCTAGAGGTTCTGGTCTTCTTCAAATACCATCATTGGTGCCCTAAGAGGAGGTTAAGAAGAGGCGCTTCAAAGAAGAGGTAATGTCTGTTACCGATTCTTTCAACTTTATTTATTCTTCTACTTATTCTTCCTTAGTTGTTTCATTGTGAAGTAATAACATCAGCATAACTCATATACTGATATGTTATTGTAAATTTGAAACAACCCTACTTCACCTTCTATCCATCCTACAAAAAACAAAATCCCCGCGCATGCGTACATACGGAATACCGTCATCACGCCATGGTGTAATCTGTTTTCCACCACCACCTTACTTGGATGCGTATAATGGTGTAAATAATAACTATATATTATTATTGTAAAGTTATATTGATTCTGAAATAGTATACATAAACTTCAATACAATTCCAGGATCATGGGAATGATATCATCTCCCGTCTGTACGTACGGCCTACGGTCTCCACGATGTGATGCAACTCGTTCTACATGATCTTCATTGCATAATGATTATATTAATGAATTTAATGAATAAATATGATATATATTGCACTAATACCATTCTGGAAACGAGGTATCTATAACCTAAAATGAAGACTAAGAATTTATTCGACAAAACACGCATAAGAACCAAAAGCGATAAACACCCGAATAACAATTACTAATGAAATATTGCTAATAAGAAGCTAAGATTGTGATCATATATGATATCATAACAATGAGTATGATTCTTTAATAAGTAAAAAACTTTATTTAAATCATTATACAGGAGGTTTGGACATGTACGAAGCAAATCAGACCTAAGGTAAGGGATAATTTTTCAGTCTCATTTTTATCCGAGAATGCTTATAAGTAAGTATTTATTGTGGTTATATTTTTCATCCATGACCATAAAATGTTTTTCATAAAGTGTTTAATATTATTCCATGTATTTTTAATGTCATGTTTACCCCTATTTGACTTTTACTTTTTTGTTATGGAAGGAATCTTTCTTTTTTTACCATACGACAAACTTTTTGACTTTTCCGGCCAAAGTACTAGAAAAATGTTTTTTTAACTTATACGGCATGAATGCATTTTTATGATTTCTTAGAACATTATTTCCATGAATATTCCTTTTCATGTTTTCAAGTTTATTTTTAATCAACTTCTTTTAGTTTAAAATTGTATGACATGTTAAGAAAGGAAAAAATGTTTTTGAAGTAGAAATGATATTTTCCTCAAGAATGGAGTTCAAGTGTTTTATCAAAATTATTTTCCATCAAAGATAATATAGGGTTATCTTTATATCCCTATTTTTACATTGATTTGATTAAGTTATGAAGGAATTAGTTTTATTATGTCCTTTTATCTTATATGGATTATGTTATGGTGGCATGATGCTTAAGAATCGCATTTTTATTACATGGGTTATGCTATGATGTATGATTTATGATCTAGTGGTACAGGTAAGAATGGTATCATTATGAGATGGATGGAACCTATATCTCCATAAAATGCATTGGGTAAAGACTTATATCTCATGAGATAGACATAGTTGGAATGGCAGGTTAATCTGGTTCAGTGATACAGGACTGAAACGAGGAGTGAACTTGGTTCAGAAATGGACTTTGCCTGCTAGGATAGTCTTGGAAATGAGTCTTGACTACTAAGAAATTATTCTCTATGATTATGTGTGTATGCCACAAAGTTTCATTTTTTAAGTTATGATTATTGGGATTACATTTCACTACTATGATTTATCCCATGTTATGAAATTATGATCTCTTTTGCAGGTTAATATTTCCAAAATGTTATGTTCTTATGAATATGATGTTATTGATATTTCATTTGTTTACCATTACTGAGCATTTGAGCTCACCCTTTTGTATGTTTTATTTTTCCTAGGATATGAAGAATGGTATTATGTAGGATAGTCCAAAATGGGATTCTAGATATGATGAAATAAACGGGAGACAATGTTGATGCTTTATGAACCAGTTGTTTATGTTTCCCAATTTCCAAAGACACTATACTTATACGGTCCTATTGTGGTTTTGTTATATGTTGTAATAAGTATGATTCAATTATGAAGTAATAACAATGTATTTAAATTATGGGTCATTATAGATAGATTATTTGTTTTAATTTTCCAAATAAAATATTGAATGCAATGACATGATTTAATGTTCCTACGAGAAGTGATTAAATATGTGAACATTTGTGTCCTGATATATTAAGAAACATTTTTATTTCTTTTTATTTAATTTGACTTTCAACTATTGGATTCAATATGGTGTAATCACATAAAATTATATATATATAAATGATAAATATTTTCCACATGAGGCATTATATTCATGAATTAATTCATGAAGCCAAAGATGAAACCACTAAAAGTAGAGATAGATGAACTATTATATAGTGTTGGAGAAAAACTATTTTACATTTCTTATACAAAATTTATAATTTTATCAATGGTATTAGTATTTTTTAAACTAAAATAAATATATATATATGGTAGAATAGTAGTTTCATCGAATTACAAAAACATTCTAAAATATACTTTAAGATGGGAATGGAATATCAAATTCAAATTACAATTATAAAAAATATTATGTTTGTTGGGATATGGTCATAAGAAGATTCATGCTTACCCCAATGATTATATATTTCATCAGATATTCACCAGAAGGGAATAAATTTGATAAATCCTTTCTTGATTATTGAAATAAAGTTATTAATCATAGATTGGGACTATAAAACATTGAATGAATATATATTGGATCCTTGGTAGCCGATATAGTTCATGGATGGTTTGGTTCAAATTTTAAAAGTTGTCCCCACATATTTTCATAATTTATAAATATGTTTTATCATGATTGATGATTTCTATACCAAAAAGTTATTAAAATAATATTGATATTTACTTTTCACCATTTTAAATACCCTATCTTGAACCACTAGGTCTACGTCAGAGGGGAACATGACCTCATGCGCACACCCCATATACAAGTGGCTAACAACTAGTAGTGAGAGTCTTTGTCTGTTAGTGGGGTGACTATACCCTCATTATCATAAAATTGGACAAATAAAAATAAAACAATATAATAAAAAATTAAAGTAACAAGTAGAAACTAAAATATGGAATATATGTCATATAATTAATAAACGGGCTAACAAAGGGGTAATCTAAACATGAGTATTATAAAAGTACGTAAATAAATAAATAAAACTCTAGATCCCTCTATATTCCATCCCATTCTACCACCATCTCCAAGATCCTCTACTCACCCATTAATTATGGCCCACTAACCCTTAAATTGATCCTTATACCAGAAATCATTGGAATTCCCATGTAGGGTGTGAGTAATAAAGCCTGATAGGACAACTATAATTAATCCATAACAAAAGTTTAAATATATAAATAGTGTATTATATTATAATAACAAATTCTTAATAGGTACAAAAAATATACATCCATGTACCGGGTGGTTGTTCGGTAACTAAGTTGATATAATCCCTTGGTTATACCTAATTTGAATCCATGACTTAAGAATAACAAAGTGTTTTTTGTAGTAAACAAACTAGCCATAGGGTTAGTAAAATAGTAGCTCTACATCCTCATGGAATCATGTGTACATTCTACTCAACTTCCTTAGGCTTTAAGTGTATCATGTGTCTCGAAAATCACTATGAATTGAGTTCGCCACTCACAAATCAACTAGGAATCAATAATACTTCTTGAAAAATATCATGGTATTGAGTATGCTACTCTAAAATGAACTTGTAATTAAGAAACTTGGTACTTGGATTATAATCATTGAGGGCATCCTCAACACTGCATTCCATGGTATAATCATATATCTGCCCTTTTCTCAGGCCCTCCATTTCCAGAAGCATTAACACTCCCACTCTAAGGTATAAGCATCATAAGAGAGTCCACTTATATAAAGTCCCAATAAAATCATCAAATCCATAGGACCACCCTTAACATGGTAGATCATACAAAGAAACCATATCATATCATAATAATAATATAGTAGTAACCAATAATGACATGTATTAATAATCAAACATGAAATAAATATACTCTATAAATACTCATGTAATAAAATATCATAAGAGGTATCATGGGGCACACACACCTACATGTGATCACAATAAATAATACTCATCAAAGTTGGAATGGTATGATAATTTTCACTATAATAAACTTCCCATAATTTGAAAAAAATGGATAAAATATTAAGGGACACCAATATTTTATAATATATTAAAAAGAACTTTATATCATTAACTACATTAGGGAAGAAAGAAAATATACATATGTTATAATATATTTATGTGAATGGATAACCCTTATTGATGATTAGGAAAGGTATTTAATGGTTTAAAGGAGAATTATTTTATCCCTAAAATTTTTTAACCAATGAATATTATGACAAGGTAAAAAAAATAAAAATAATTAGGAGAAGAAAAAATTATTAAGTAATGGGAGAATTATTTCCAAAAACACACCTTGTTATTTTATATAAATTTCTATATATTTTTATAGGGCATTCATAACAATGATTTTATGCATATTGAGACATATATATGTGATAGTTTGATAAAAAAATTATATATTAAAAGAAATTATAAATAATGAATGTAAGTATGATTTGAATTAATATTTATAAGAATACATATGGATTTAGATCCTACTATAATAGAAAAAAAAGAGAACATGCTTATATACATTATGTTATAAATTATCTAACAGATAGATAATTAATTTTAACAATTTATATATTGTATAAAACTACCTAATGGGTATTCTTTAAATCTTGAAAAAAATTATAAAGTATTGAAAATTAATTCTCATTAAATATCCTGATTTTTACATTTTAATGCATTGAATTGTGTGGAATATTACTCAATAATGTTAGAAATAATATAATAACATTTTATTACTGTTTTTCTATTTTTAGCAAAACCACTTATCTAAATTCATTGAATATATTAAATAATGAGGTATTAATTATACGTTTTCAACTAGAGATTTATATTTACCATATTTTTTTACACCTAAAGATTTATTAGGTGGAAGAGATAAGGATATGTGGTTAAATAAATTTACATTGGATTTGAGTAAAACATAAAAACTTAAAACAGATGCGTTGGTAATCCACATTGACCAAAGGCCTCTATTATTCAGATATTTATATATATATATATATATATATATAAGGAGGTGTTTGAGTTTCATACTAAGAATATTATAGAATGGAGAATATCAATCTACAAATATCTAGTTTATATATTTTTGGTAATAATGTATGAAATAATATATACTTAGATTCTAAAACACAATAAACAATTTTCGAGATAGAAAGATTAATTTTAATCCTAAAATATACTAATTTTAATCCATTATACTGAAGCTTCATTATGATGTAAGATAAAACTTTTTTACTTTGATAAATCATCTTATTAAATAATGAATATAAAATGTAATATAGTGAAACAAGTATATTTCTAAATTAAAATTTATTCTTCATTATCATGACAAATTTATTAGGATAAATAATAAAAATTTATATATTTCATGTTTCCTTACCTAGATAACATAGTAATATCAATATCATAAAACAATATATAATAACATAGTTTCTAGTTTGAAAAAATAATTACATAATTCATGTAGATAATAAAGTTCTATGTTTTATTCAAAAATCAAACAGATATATTTATTTTGTTATAAAAATGAAACATTCTTATAAAATTTTTCCTATTGTTTTGTATCTTTTACCTTTTTTAGATTACTTATTATTATGATTTTTCTTTTTATTATGAACAATCAAATATAGAATTTTAATAATCAATTATTTATTTTCAATTATAGGTAAAGAAAAATCTTTAAATTTAAGAACCATTCAATTATATAATTAAATTTAATTTAAATATAATAACATATATCAATGTGTCTGTGTTTCTACATATAAATACACATGTGATAATTAAATTTATTCATTAAATTTAATTTATGTTCACTCAAATCATTTACAGAACTACAGATCATACTGATGTTGAGACTTATTATTCTTTATTAGAGAATACAAATAAGGTTGGTATATGTGGGAGTATAGGTTTACCAAAATTTTATCTTACTCAAAGTAAGTAATATAGGTTACTTATTGATTTCGATGATAGTTGTAATACAATATTACCAAATATTAATAAATTTTGGATTTTTTTTGGAATTTAATGTATGAATTAATATTAGAATATTATATTTTGATTAGAGGATATAAACAAAGATAACACAAGATCTAATATTATATTCTAAGTGATATAATATATAAAATTTCAATTTTTAATTACTAAAATATTAACTACTTTGTTAAAAAGCTCTTATCTATTCCGTAATAGATGAAATTTGACATACCCATTTCGAAAGTGATTTGGAGGTTGTGGTTATATTTTATAGAAAATATATGGAATGAATTAAAATAAATATTAACATTAGATTACATTTTTTTGGGAATAAAAAAATGAAAATTTATTTGTTAAATATTAGTTTTTTTATGAAGACATGTGGAATAAGTTTATTTCTAGAATGCATTATCTTGCATTAATGGTACAAGAATTAATATTAAAAAATTCTTTTTATTGTTATTCATTAATTATTTAATTATTTAATTATTTATTATTATTTAATAGTTAGTTTATATATCTATCTAGGATATCCAAGTGAATAATGTATACCCTTACACTTAGCTATGTGGAGAGTAAACATTATCATATGAGAAAATTGTTGAAGAGAAATTATAGTAATTAAGAGAAAAATCAAGTAGTCTTGGGTCCTCCCTATCACCCCAATCACCATAAAAAATAAAAAGCATGAGAATTATAAAAATATTAACTAACTTACTAATCAATCAAAGGAATTAGTTGATAATATTATAAGAAAATATTTATTATTTTCCTTAAATATTTTATTTAGAATTTCTCATTGAAATCTTACATTTCAATATTTCATTATAAGATTCAATTCTTGAGAAAGTATCATAAGGGGAATTTATCCATAGGTTGGGAAGGGAATTCAAGCATAAACATTGGGAATGTAAGAACACTCGGGTCACATGATATGATATACAAAGGGTGTTGTTATTAGGAAAGTTTTGTGGCATCTTAGTGGTCCTTTGAGGGAGGATGGATATAGTGGTGAAATAGATTCTTTCAATTGTTAGATTATATAGATAGATTATATGATACATAAGTAGATTATATTAAATATAATTTTTTTGGTGATATATTGATTTATTTATAGCATATATATCTTACTCCTCCACCTCATTGTATAGACTCAATTGTTTATTGTGTGTAACATGTTGATGATCCCCCTTATCATATTTTAGTATATATAGTCATAAATTATCTATGGTATTAGGTATATAATTAGTATATATAGTAGGATCAATAATGAGAAATGATACATGTTATAATTTATCCATATGTTCTAGTTTCATTCACGACTGAGGTGGAAACCATAGGTGGATGGAGTCCTATAAATTTTTTATTCCAACCAGGTTGACTTGTTTAATAGTTAACTAGTAATATTGGCTTTGTATATATATTATTATCCTATTTCATTTTCAATTAATTAAAATATTTTATTAAATTTATCATTTAAGAAATATATCAAATCTAAATATTTTTTGAATCAAAAATGATAATCTAATTATCCAAAACATTCAGATACTCGTCATTTTTATAAAGAGAAGATTAATTATTTAGAAAATATTTTCATATTAGATAAATTTTAATGTTTTTGATGATTAATGAAATATATTGAAGAAATTTTATGTTAAATATATTTTATAATGATACCAAGGATCTTGTTATTGCTGATATTCTATTGATAATAGTGTTGAAAGTATTTTCCATGTGAGTAAATTTCAATACTATTTTTCATTTCATTAATTGAATATAATTAATATCGAAACCAGTTATGATTTTTTGATTAGGTATCTTCATACTATTTTCATTCAAAATAATCCATCCTCTATTTGTACATTATCATGACCCGTCCCCTGAGCCTCATGTTGTGACTACCCCTAAGCCCACCTTCCATAGGCCAGGGGCTGGAGACTAGCACCAAAGGTGTAATTACCTAAAAATGGGAAGGAATTGCCTTTATAACTTGTAAACGCACACAACATAGCACACAGCTGGATACAAAACACTTAGTAAACTATATAAAAAAGAGTGTAGAAAAGTAAAAGGGACCAGAAATACAATCCCAACTATAAAGTACAAGGAACTGGAAATACGAGTATAACTGAAGAAAGGAAAAACAGTTGTTGTTTCATCCTCAGAGATTCCTACATGAAGGGTAGGTAAAGATAACCTCCTCAGAACTCTACATTTGTCAGTCTCCTCCATGGACCGACTCGTCGTAAGTTACACCTCTGGGGTACCATCCAGTACTGGTACTCTCAACCTCAGTCAGCGATGTCCGTCATCTACATCCAACACAACAAGGTTCGGGCATAGCCCATGCAGAGGTGAGTATAACGATACTCAGTAGGTACCCCGAGACCCTCAAGGTCACACAAAATCTAACAAGGATAAACCACAAAGAAATAAATTCACAGATAACCCTACTTAATTATATTCCCATACATATACATAAGTTATCAAGTAATTTATCTCAATCATAATGAAAACAGAAAGGCACTGACTCAGCTCAACCAGGATTTTATTCACATTATCGAAAGCTCGGTAGCTGGAAAACTCCTACTCAATTGAGTATAGTGGGATTACCGCATCACACAGAGGAACATCCCACTAACCTTGGACTACTGAGGTATTCCTAATGTCAAATACCATGGGTATGTTGCGTCACACAGAGGCACTCCCCACTGTGGGTCTACCGCCACACAAAGGTGCTCCCCCTCACAGCCTACAGTGGTACTCCTCATGTCGAGTACCGTGTGTCTGCCATGTCACCATGCATGCTCCACCACTGTGGGTCTACCGCCACAACTAGGCGCTCCTCACTAGGCCAGTTGAGTCACTCCGAATCAAACGGTCAGCAGTCGTCAAGTCTCAGCCAGCTTCTATGTTCCCACATAGAAGCTCACTCGTCTCCGGAAGATCCACTCCACAAGCTACTGGTTGATGTTCCAACTATCCCAGAGTCCCACGAATATGTATTTCAATGTTCTTCCACGTCATAGGGGTCTCAACACAATAGATAATGTATTAATCGGACGCCGGGTCTGTGAGTTTTTAGCCTTTTAGTCTTGGGGGCCCAATTGGATTCATGCACAATCTAACATAACCATTTCTCCACTATACCCCAAACTCCAACGGGGTATACTCAAATGGAATTTCATGCTAAAAATTACCATCACCACTGACAGTTCTTCAAATGGACATCTGGTGCCTAAGATATGACCCAAAAAAGTAAAGGGTCGTAGTGGGCCCGGGTCCAGTCCGACCTGGTCAGACCGACCAGGTCCAACCCAGTGTGGGCTGACCCGGTTTGGGTTGACCCGGACTAACCTCTTGAGTCTGTCCCAGCCCATTGGGGGGTGGAGGGGAATCCCATTAGGTTCGGCCCAGCCCAATAGGCCGCGAGGGGCCGCGGAGAGCCGAGAGGGTGCGGACCAGCCATGGGTCAGCGTGAGGGCGCTTCGACCCAGAGGGTACCGCATGGGCAATTCAGCTTGGAGGGCATCGTGAGGGCACGGGCAGTTCGGCCTAGGCAACATGAAGGGAGCAGGAGGTCGGCTCGGCCGGGGCGCCCCATGGGGTGCGGGAGGCAGGCTCGTTCGGGTTTCCGTGAGGGGCGCGGGAGGTCGTGTCGGTCAAGGCACCGTGAGGGGCATGGGAAGATGGCTCGGATGGGGCACCATGAAGGGTGTGGGAGGCCGGATCGGCCAAGGCTCCCCGAGGGAGGGGGTTCGGCCGAGGGCTCGGGAGGCTGGCGGTTGGTGCGGTTGGTGGGTGTTGGGTTGGTTCAGCCCTGAGGGCTCCGCGAGGCCGAGGTGTCCGTGGCCGATTCTGTCGGCCGAAGACGTGTTAGGGCGGCACGTTCCGGCCCGTGGTCGCTCATATGGAAGAGAGGAGACTGCGGGGGTGGTTTTTCCTACACTCTCCCCATTAGAGTGGTAGCATGATGTTCACCAAGAACATAAACAAGAACGAGCATCGAAGATAATTTCAATTCCAATAATCCCTTGTTAATTTATATCCAAACCCCACAAGGAAAAATAGGGGAGAACATGGGAAGCTTTAATCAAATAATGAATAAACCCCAACCTCGGGTCGATACGTCGACGGAGTTGCGAAGAAGAAGATAGAGTTGTCGTCGTTCGTCGCGTCTGCCACACACCTCCAATTCCGAGCTCATGCGACGGTTCATTGATGAAGATGAGGAGGGAAGGTTGGTCAAAGAAGATGTCCCACGTCGGTTTCCTCCGCATGATTATTCCAAGGAAGAAGTTGAAGGAGGTCATTCTTCGTCAGTGGAGTGTTCTTCATCGGGAGAGTGTTCTTTGTTGGGAGATGAATTTCTTCATTGGAGAACTTTAATTCTCTCAAGCTCTCCCCTCTCCTAAATTCCACCAAAATGAAATAATATCCTCTAAATAATAGATTAAGTTGTTGGCATAATATTCAAAATGGTTGAATTGATTAAGGGAGAGTTGGAACAGTCAATTGGTGTGTTTGCAGAATTAATGGAGAGGAAGCTCAATAGGCTCCTCCCCATTGATGAGGGATTTGAGAGGTTTTCCTCCCTCCCCCCCCCCCCATTAATGGGGGGTTGGTTGGTCCCCTCTCCCAAATTCAAATTGGGAGGTTTCAAGAACTCGGGTGGTCCCCACCACCATTAAACATGACGAGGAGTTTTAGGCCATGGGTGGTCCCCACCACCATAACCTATCATGGGAGGTTAAGGTGTGGTGGTTCCCACCTCCAACTTCCACATGGGTGGTTATATTAGATAAAATAAAATAAAACATGTGTTTATTTTATTTTATTATTTCCACGAAAAACCCAAAAACTAACTTTCACCCTCAACCAACTTTCATCGAGGTGAAAGTCTTCTTAAGAGAAAACTGGCGCTGCGAGTTCAACGGTGCCCTCAGATATCAATTCTGAGCACCGGTTCAAAATTTAGACAAACCATCTCACATGTTTACTAAACGTACCCAAAAAAAAGTTTAGAAATTCATTCTGGAAACTCTGGGCCTAAGAAACATGCACCGTCAAATTTCGCAGACTCGTAAAATTATTATATATTTAAAAAATAACATGCAAATTCTTGGTCTTTACATACATTCATTGATAAACAATACATTTCATCAAATGTGAGACATTTTCATGAAGAAAACATAACATAATATCCCCATCAAATATTTACAAACAAAAATGCTCATTCTCTGTTGATTCAATTTCATTATAGTTATTAAGAGTTATATAAATAAAAACGAATATTTATTACATTTACATTCATGATGGAGACATAAAAATTGTGGTTATTAATAATTATAATTTCATTTATTTATTTTATTTTTTGATAGGAATTAAGACCTAAAAATTATTTTTATTTAGAAATGAATTCTCTTTAATACTATAAGTTATTCAATTTCAAAATTTCTATTGTTACTTAAGTTAATATGAAAATATAACATGTCATGTAAGGTCATTCACTAGATTCACCTGTCAAATAAAATGTGAAAAAAATTAATTATGTGTCTGTGGAGGTAAATATTTTATATTAATACAAAGAAATATCAAATTATTTAGAGTGTTGTTTTATATTTTGAAATACTTGATTTAAAATATAGATTTATCATCAATAAGGATAATTTTAGTATTGTTATTATCTTTTATGATTAATTTATTAGATAAGTTTTACCATAATAATGATATATTTTGATAAGATTATTTTCATAAAAAAAATTATATTTATCAGAAATTATTTCATATATAATGTGATAGTATTTTTCGTAATTATTATAGTTTTTTATGACAGTAAATAATATTCAAAAAATTGCCCAAGTAATAACCTAGGATCTAATCATTCTTTTAAATGTAATTCACTTAAGTCTTTTAGCATTTACTTAATCCCATATAAAATCAACCCAAGTTATCCAATTCCTAGAAAAAGACAATCCATAGAATGTACGTGCCTGTAGGTTACTTCTTAGATTTATAAGGGTTTTACAACCCAAGATAAACTTCAAGGGACCGCTTAACCCTAAAATCTTCAGAAAATTTGGGAGAGACCACTGATTTAAAGGTAAAATCTTCTCTTAAGTTCTTTTGTTTTATTTTACTTATACAACCCTCTAAACTCTTTTTATTACTTTATTTTATAACAACACTAGTATCCTCAATATACTAGGGTGTTTTTATTAGAATTATTTTAACTACACTTACCCACACCTTCATATAATGGATAAAAAACACATTTTTTATGTGGACGGAGAACTACTTCCTCACGAAATGATGATTGTTCAATTATCTCTTACTGCCTCTCATGGTGGCCATTATGATGGAACTATCTTTATATGTGATATATCTTATATTTATAATTTATATATGCTTCTATATTTTTCATTTATAGTATACCATTATGGTTTTCATAATGGATAACGCGGTAATTTCATTTGAGGAAGTGCAGACTACCGCCCCCACAAAGTGATATGACTCGTTCATTCCATAAGTGGAGTGTATAAAGGATGGAAATAAATAAACTATATATAATATTATACTGAAATTATAATATACCTATTTATCATTACATTTTAATTCCATTTTCATGAATATTATTTTGTAGATAATGGAATTTTGACCACATGGACAATTTGTAATTATAACGAGTTCATTTTTTACTCAAGTTCCGAACATCGACAAAATGGAAAATATGAACTCAAATAATTAAATAATTGTTATAGAAAGGTAATAAGTGATATGAAAGGAATAAGAAACTTGAAAAAGTTTCTTGATAAATTATAAATTAACTTAAATTTATTATTCAGTAAGAATAAGGAACAAACATGTCAAATTGGACATGAGGTAAGGGGTTTCTTACCTCACTTTTAACTATGTGAGATTTCCATTGTTCGCCACTTATTTATTGCATATGGTGTACTTTGTACATACATATGATATATATTATCAGGATTATATTTATGGTCATGGTATTCTATGATTCATTTTTTGGTATTTTACTTTTGTTCATACGAATCGATTGATTACAAAGAGGTAAGGTGTTTTCATCACACTTTTTATTATCCTGAGATTCATCATAAATTTTACACTATTTCCTTTTTTGTGGTGTATGTACTGACCATGATTGTATTATTTGTGTAATATACTTTATTTTTTGTGTATTTACATTTTCATTGTATGATTCTTCTTTCATGGAGTTTATGTTTTGTATGTTACAAAATTGGTAAGGGAACTTTTCACCCTCCTCTTTTAAAAGACTTCTTTATGTTATGTCTTTTAATTTATATCTTCTTATGTGGGGATATGTTCTTATTTATCCTTATTGCTATAAATTTTATGTTTGAGTGATGAGATACCCTTTTCTCTCTCGTCAAATCATTTTATGTATTTTAATGTGACGTTGTTAAATTGTCGAATTTCTATATGGGAACTTCTTAACCCAATTTCAATTCATTGGGTTAATCTTCTACGTGTTGATTCTGTCGGGGTATGAATATGTGTGAATGACCTATGATTTTTTTAAACATAATATAAAATCATATTGAATTTATTTATATTTTTCACACATAATTATGTAATAGATTTACCCAAAATCTAAGGATACCATCTTTATAAGGGATTTCGTCTCAATTTACATTCCATTGAGACGTTATTGTTATCATCCGCAAATTCACATTTATATAGTTTATTTAATGCTCTTTGGCATATTATATCATGAATAGCTTTATTATCTTGATATTATAATGTTTTGATTAATTTTATTTCTTAATTATTTTTATTCAAGCATCTCTCATTTGGTTATGAAATCTTTAACTAAAATATCATTTTAAATGTTTTATATATTTATTCTTCTAAATATTTCTCATTAATTCCCATGTTTTAAAATAAAATTAAGGATTTATTTATATGTACATTAATTTTTGGAAATTAAATTTATTTTAAATGATTCAAAGTGGTATGGGACACTTTGATTCAAAAATCTATTTTTTAAATATTTTAGATGATTTTGAAAATGGTTTGATAATGCATCGATTATGTCAATATCTTGAAATGATATATTGTGATTGCAACATGGAAATGATATGTTTAAATTATTATTGATTTATTGATTAGGAATAGGTTATGGTTCTTGGGAATTTTTTACGTATATGGGTGGTTCTGTGATAGACCTATGGCGGGTGAGCCCGAGATAGCTCTCTAATGCATTGGGTAACATGACAGAGGTAAATTTTTATGTTTCTCCTAAGAAATTTAGGGAATATACAGTGATGGGTATTCCAACGTAACTCCCTATGAATTTATGATAGCTACAATGTAAGTATGTCATGTAAACCATAAGTTACCTATATAAATTATGATTTCGGTGTGTTATTCATAAATCTTATGAGTTCATGAGGTATGTTATGATTTAAAAGTATGGTTTAATTGATTTGTATTTATTGATGGGCTTATTTTTTCTTTCCTTATTTTACAACCCTTACTGAGTTTTTTTTCTCATCCCATGTTTTTCAAAAAAAAATTCACATGAAATAAAGTGGAATAGGGTCATGGATTGTATCAAGGAAAATCCATGCTATCTAAAACATGGAACTGGACATGTTTCTTTTTAAGAGTTTTTTATTTTTTTTTAAATCCATACTGAGTAGTAGTGTCTACATGTAATTGTAAATTTGATATGCAATAGTTATGGAATAATTCTATAAAAATATAAACCTAAAATATCCTCAATGGGAATTATTCATTTAATTCAATATTATGTAATGTTTTAAGGCTAGGTCCTTATAGTTTCTATCAGAGGTTGGTTTAGATAACTTTAGAGGATAGAGTGTTATTAAATCATAGGTAACATAACCACAATGGTTATCATATTGGAAAGATTCGTAGTTTTTTTAGATAATTATAATGAGTTTAATATAACATTAACAAGTATGTTTTACACTGGCCTTTTCTGTTTTAGTCAATGGCTAGATCTATCAGGCATCAAAGTAACAATGGATATGAAGAAAACTGTGACATATTTCTGAATAAGCAACAGAATTAAATGCGAGCTTCAATGAGAACTCTTGTGGTTATTATCAACCAACTATCTAGAGTCAGGATCAACCACCTGGACCTTGGAGACTTTTATAAGGCATCGTATATAATAGAAAAAAATCCCTATGAAAGTTCTTGTAGTAATCATAAAGGTATGTATATTCAAAAACCTATTTTTCAAGGATGTGGAAAGAAACACATAGTGAAATTATTCAAAGTGATGTGAAGATGCAATAGATGTGGTAATAAAGGTCATAAAGTAAGAACCTTCCATGTAAAAAGGAAGTGTCCAGTTGACTCTAGGAAAGGGAAAGAAGTGCTTTAAAATTGATCAATTAAATGTTTTAAATGTGGTGTTCATGGTCATTATACAAATAGATTTCCTACAAATATGGTTTGGTAATGGGATTATTAGGATAAAACAAATATATATTTACCAATTCTTAATGCCATTACAATTGATGATGAGGAAACTGACAATGACCAATGAAAGGTATGAATTATTTCTTAGTTGTTGTTTTGATGTTATTGAATCTTAGGATATGATTAATGATTTTGTTTGTAGGAATATAGTATTATGGAATATGTTGGAAAATAATGGATAATGGATCTTGAAGAATTTGGAATGAGTAAAAAGTCTACATATAAGTGATTCAAGAGTTATGGTACATTTTTTGATGATGAAATTCTTGAATGTAATAAGGATCTATTAATGATGGGATTACATTGGAAGATTTTTTCTAGTATGTGTAACCATGAAGTTAGATATGTAAAAATATTATTCATTAAATAGTTATACTTTGTTGTGTGGACATAATGAATAATATTAGGGGTGAATGTGATTTTTTTTGAGTAAATTACATGTTATTACTTTATGGGATGAAAATGTGAGCTATGAGATAAAATTTGTGTTTAAAATATGTTAGGGTTATTTTTAATGGATTTACATCATTTTTGGGAATTTCATAAAGTTATATAGTTTTTGAAAAAAATGGACAACACGTGTCACATGTGACAACCTGTTGTGTCAGACAAAGCTAAGGTAATCGAACCCACAACCCAAGTGTGATTAAGAATTATCGCCTACAACTGGACTACATGAAGTCACTGGTTCGTATGACTAATTATTTTTAGTTAAATGATTTTATTGATCAAGAATAAGTTGATTTGGGATATTATGTTTTATCAAATAGTTATCTGTAGAATAGGAAAATTATTGGGTGATTAAGTGATAATGGTTATTTTGGAAGACGTTTTCTCTTTTGGGAACACTATATGATTAAGTTAAATAGAATACAATGGGATTTAATTTGTGGCGTAGTGGTTGATATATTATTTTGGAAGAATATATGTTTTTATTGAGTACATAAGGTTATTTGGGTTATTTATGGAAATTATTAAACTATCATATAGAATATGTGATTAGGTTAATTAGACTTCAATATATGACTTTAAGAGCAGTCAATGTTTTTGGAGATAAATGTTATAATTTACTATGGAAGTCTATGTGATTAAATTCTTCTGATTTTTGGGCTTCAATATTAGATTGGATTAGTTTGAAGAATTTTACGGAGAGTTGTTTATTGAATTTTTTTTTTGAACTTTGGGAATTGTTTGACAAGTTTTGGAGACTAACAGTTGTTTTTATTTTTGTAAAAGATCATAATTTTTGGAGATTATCTGTTTTTTTACTAACCATTTTGGTTTTGGTTCATGTCTAAGAAAATGGAAAATATATATTTAATCTTTTTCAGATTATTCGATTCTCTAGTAGTTGATTATAGAGATTTTAATTTGAACAAATCATCTTTAATAATCATCATTTGGGGAAAAGATGAGTTTGTGGTTGAAATCTAGAAAAGGATGAAAGTATATATGAAATGTAAGTGTGATTCTATTTTTTATTATTCAAGCTATTAAATAAATTCATCAAATTTATGAAAAGAAACATAAAACAAAAACATTTTATTTCTAATTTCCATACTGGGGAATCAAAGAATATTTAACCCATCACAACTTTGTGTTTTTCTGGTGGTTAACATTCTCCTAATCATGTTTTCTATCACTCTTGATCAGAACTTGATGGTTTGTTTTCTCCTCCTTGTCTATGTTTTCATGGAATCCTAGTATCTTTTTTCCCAGGTGACCTTTTTTCTTTTCTTTCCTTCTTTTAAAGTGATATTTTTATTGACTATTTTTTGATGTGTGACTTTTAATGAAGTTTTCAAGCCCAATTTTAAAATTTCGAGGATGCAATTCTGAAAAGGGGGGAAGGATGTAACATCCCAGGTAAATAAAGTATATGAAATTTTCATTTTTATTAATATTTGATAATTAAATATTAATTTTACTTTAAAGGGGATGCTACGTCTGATAGCGTACTCAAATCACAACAACTGGTTTCTTTGAAATCTTATGTTGCACACAACATTGAGTTATACCGAAAAAATAATATAATAATATTTTTATTTTTTATGGTAGTTAACTCCTGGTCGTTGTATTGGCGGGAATGGATAAGAACTAACTAAAATATTATTATATATCTATTTTAAATGACTTTAAATTTATCCAATAAATTTTAGAAGCTTAAAATAAGAATGAATCCTATTTTAAGCATGAAATACTCTAATATTCTTTAAAAGATTGTTTTACCACCTTTTGATGGTGAACCCTTTTTAAATCTAGATTTTGTCACTTTTATATGTTCTATTTGAAAAAATAAAATTATTATTTAGAATTAGGATATCAAAATTTACTTTGGATGAAATTTTGGTATTTTTCTGATAAAGTTCATTTTTTAATGAATAGTAACAAATACTATATTTTAATTCAAAAATGCCTTTTAATCTGATTTATTTATATAGTTATATTATCTATTTAATCAGTTTTATTGTTTAATTAGATTACTTTTATATTATTTAATACAATTTTAGTCATTAGAAATAATTTCACTTTAAAATTGGACATAAACAAGTGTCAATCTTTTGATAGTTATTATTTCTTAAAAACACGCTTTTTATTTTGACAGCGAGAATTAATTTTAAATTAATTTATCCCAATTCTTTGTTTTGAATTTATAAAAATGGATTTCATATTTGGAATCAGGAGGTCCAAATTTTACAAATAGGTAAATTTATTTAGACATTATGAATATTTAATTTGGTAAATATTTTATTTACCATGGTTAAAGGGTAAATATAGTAAATGAGGGTAAAAAAATATTATAAAATTATTAAATAACCCTAACATGTTCCCTAATACTATTTTTTGATACATTTCTGACCATGGGCATACTTGGGTAGATTTTGGGACCCCAAGGATCCACATAAGAGTAATAATGACACTTTATATTAATTAATTTAAAGTGAATGAAAAAATGACATAAACAACTATCTTTTAGTAAAAACAATTACATGGGGTTATATAAGTTAACTATTAAACAATAAATATTAATTAAAAATATAAACATATTTCCTACATAATGGTATTTTATTTAAAGTTTTTATACCTCAAATAAATAATATTATTTATGAAACAATTATGATAGTGTGTTTACCTCATTAATGAATGATTTAAATAAATAAGATTATAAAAATTAATACAATATCCAAAACCTATCCAATTATTATTGGATGATATAATTACGTACATGAGTCATATTATTTTTTACTTTAATGAGTTCTAAACCTTTTGAATCTGAAGATAAGTTTATAATAAAATAATATTTTCAAACATACCTAAAGAGACCCACCATCCCTTATAAAAAGTCATCACCTCTAACCCATTACTCACACCTACCAAGCCCCTTGGATCTTCCAAAATCTACCTAATTCAGCTCCCAACATCCCTATACTCCTCATATAATCCTTAACTTATGCATAAGGCACTTCAAGAAAACCTTTTGGTTCAAACCAAATGGAGTTACCCAATTTAAAGGCAACGTCTTCTCTTAAGTTCTCTTGTTTTATTTTACTTCTCCAACCCCCTGAACTCTTTTAATTCCATTGTTTTATAAAAAAAATTATCCTCAATATACTAGTTATTTTTTATGAGAATTATTCGAACTAAACATACATACACCTCCATCGAATGGGTAAAAACATACTATTTCTGTGGACGGTGAACTAATACCCCACGAAAAAATGATTGTTAAATTATCTCCCACAACCTCTCATGGTGGGATTTATGAAGGAACTAAATTTATATGTGATATATATTATATTTATATTGTTTCTATTCTTCTGTATTTTCCATTTATGTCATACCTTTATGGTTTCCATAATGGGAAAATGTGATAATTCCATATGAGGAACTGCGGACTACCGCCCCCTCAAAGTTATATGACTCATTCATGCCATACGTGGAATGTATAAAGGATGGAAATAATTAAATTATATATGATAATAAAATAGAATTATAATATAAATATTTATCAATGAGTGTTTATTCAATTAAATATGAAATATAAATGAAATTTGTGTTCATGCGTACGTACGGCTTACCGTCTCCATGAACGGTGCATTTCAATTCTAATCTACAAATGTTATTTACTATTATAAATAAATATATACTATATATATATGATATATGTTATATCTAAATCATGAATATTATTCTAGAGATAATGTAATTTTTACCGCATGGACAATTTGTAATTATAACAAGTTCATTTTTTACTCAAGTTCTGAACATCGAAAAATTGTCCAATATGAACTCAAATAATTAACTAATTGTTATATCTAGATAATAAATGATATAAAAGGAATTATAAACTTTAAAAATGTTTTTAAGCATGTATAAATTAACTTATGTTTATTATTCAGGATTAACAAGGAACAAACGAGTTAAGTCTGACACGAGGTAAGGGGTTTCTTACCTTACTTTTAATTCTGTGATATTTTTTTTATTCGCCACTTATATATTGCATGTGGTGTATTGTGTACTAAAATTTGATATATATTATCATTATTCTTTTTATATTCATGGTACTCTATAATTAATTTTGTATTTATTAACTTTTGTTTATATTACTCGATTAATTACAATGAGGTATGGGGTTTTCATCTCACTTTTTATTCCCGTGAGATTCATGTTATATTTTCCACTATTTACTTTTGTGTGGTGTATGTACTACCCATGATTGTATTATTTGTGAAAAATAATTTATTTTATTGGTATTTACATCTTCATTGTATGATCCTATTTTCATGGATTGAATGTTTCTTTTCTTACTCAATCGGTAAAATAACTTCTCACCTGCCTCTTTTTAAAAGACTTCTGTTTGTTATGTCTTTTAATTTACATCTTGTTATGTGGGGATATGTTCTTATATATCCATATTGCTATAAATTTTATTTCCAAGTAATGATATACCATTTTTTCTCTCATCAAATCATTTTATAAATTTGAAAGTGACGTTGTTAGGCTATCTAATTTCTGTAAGGGAACTTCTTAACCCAATTTCAATTATTTGGGTTAAACTTCTACTTGTTGACTATGTCCAGCTACAAATATGTGTGAATGAACTTAGATTTTTTTACACTGAATATCAAATAAAATTTAGTGTATTTATATTTTTCAGACATAATTATGTAATTTATTTATCTTTAATCTAAAGATGTCATTTTTATAAGGTATTTCATATCAATTTACATTCCATTGAGGCTTCATTGTTGATATGTGCCAATTCAGTTATATATGGTGTATATACTATCCTTTGGAATATTATATCAGGAATAAATTTATTCTCATGATATTATAAAGATTTGATTAATGTTATTCCTTAATTATTTGTATTCAATAATCTTTGATTTGTTTAATACCTCTTTAAATAAACAATCGTTTCAAATGTTTCAAAGATTTATTCTTCTAAATATTTATCATTAATTCCTATGTTTTCAAAAAAAAATTAATGATTTAGTTATATGGACATGAATGTTTTGAAATTTAAATTTCTATCAAATTCTTTAATGTGGTATGGGAAACTTTGATTCGAAAATCACTTTATTAAATATTTTAGTTGATTCTGAAAATTGTTTGATAAATAATTGATTATGTCAATATCTTGAAACGATATGTTTTTATTACAACATGGAAATGTAATATTTAATTTATTCTTTATTTATGGGTTATTAATATATTATGGTTCTTGGTCATTGTTTATGTATATGGGTTGTTCCGTGATAAACTTAGGGTAGGTGAGCCTGAGATAGCTCTCCAATGCATTGGGTAATGTGACGGAGGTAAATGTTAATGTTTCTCTTAAGAGATTTAGGGAATATACCGTGATGGGTATTCCAACGTAACTCCCTATGTAGCTGTGATAGCTACAATGTAAGTATGTTATGTATGCCACAAGTTACCATTATTATTTATGATTTTTGTGTGTTACTCAAAAATCTTATGAGTTCATGCAGTATTTTATGATTGAAAATTATGGTTTCATTGGTTTGTATTTATGAATGGGATAATGTTTTCTTTCCTTCTTTTATAACCCCTGCTAGGATTTTTTCATATCCCAAGTTTTTGAAATGTTTTTCACATGACATAAAGTGGAATAGTGTCATGCATGTGATCAAAGAAAAGTCGTGTTGTCTAAAACATGGGACTATATATGTTTCTTTTTAAGATTTTTTATTTTACAAAAAAATTGATACTTAGTAGTAGCATCTACATGTAATTTTCATGTTGATATATAATATTTATGACCTAATTCTATAAAACTCTAAACCTGAAAAGATCCTCAATGTGAATTATTCATTTGATTCAAGATTTTGTAATGTTTTGAGGTCAAGTCCTTATAATCCGACTAACAGACAATGACAAATAGAACATGTGGGGAAACTATACCCTCTTTATCATAGTAAGAAACAATTGATAAGAAATGAAATAAAGAAAACTAATATACCATAAATATGAATCACAAATCTATTTCCCACTATTTAGTACAATCCCACAACCAAATATTAAATATGGTATGTCATTCCATACAGTGCATATTGTAAAGAAAAATTAAATTAAAGACAAGATAATGAATCCCAAAAATAGGTCCTGACTCTAATTCTAGATCCCTAATCCATCCACATCCCATGTGAAAATCCACCATCTAGAATAGGCCCCTTTTCCTTGTCCTAGAATGCAACCACGAAGCCTTCCCGTGTACCCAACGGATTCTTGAGAAAGGTGTGAGTACAACTCAGTTGGCCATCACAAATAGATTTTAAAAAATATATAGTATAAATAGATAGTGTATATCAATAAATAAGGAATGAAAATATAAACAGAAGTTAGACCTGGTGCCATTATTTAACAAAGTTAACTTTAACAACTTTCACCAATTTTCTATGGGTTATCCATTTTCATCAAATACACTCCAGTCTACGACGGTCGTATAAAAAATGCATGAAGGTGAAGAATCAAGTTACCTACATTACTAGGGAAAACACTACAAAAAATACATTACACATACCTCAGAACCTAAGTCCAAGTATTCATATTCTGTGAATTTTTTAGGGTCATAGAGCCTCAGTATCTCTCTTTAACCCATGCATTATAGGGGTGGGGACTAGGGCCTCGGTCTAACCAAACCTGTGGGCATCATTCCTCATGGCCAATACCCCAAATACCATTGAGCCATGCGAACAATATTCTTTAACCATTTAGAACATATAAAATTTACAACAAATCATTGAACACATTTACCATTTAAAAACCATGGTCCATACACCACATATACCATCTTCATGACTTAATCCATTAACACATATACCATTCACAGTTCATAGATAATTAACACATATACCATTTATGTTTCCTAACCCATTACCACACATAACATTTACACATATAACTCATTAAACACCTTTAGATTATATCAAACTTTACCTTATTCTATATGATTCACTAACCATAATTAACATAAATTTCATTTACCAATCCATGTTAAAAAAATAAGAAAAAATCTCATTTTATTTCCCTTCATAATCTATGTTAACAAGATATACATAAAAATCATAGGTCATATCCCATTACCCTTTCCACTTAATATTTGAAAACATAATCCCATGTTCACAAATGAGGCATTCCTCATGGTATATAACTTATAGTCAACTTACCTCGATTCAGTAGATGAACGCTTGCTTAACCTTGGAATTTGATTCGATCCAAAACCACCTTAAAATCCTGAACCTTGAAACCACTAGAAAAATGTGGTTTTACAAATTTGGAAGAATAAGAAGAACTCCACAAGGCCTAATCCAGAAAAGGTAAGTAAGATGAGTGGTGGAATCACCTGGAGCTTTGATCGACACCTAAAGGCACTACAAACGGGATAGAAACCATAGAGATGAATCCATGGGATTTTGTGGGAAGGGTTAATCACACCATTCTATTGTGGGAGGAATGGGGAAGAAATTTGGGTAATAAAACGTAATGACAAATGGAAAAATGGTACATTTACACATATTTAAAGAGTCACATGGTTTGGCCTCATGGTTGGAATAAAACCATGTGTCAATCATGCACCACCCTCTATCCAATAGAGGTTCAGATCACACAGTCTCTTAGTTATCCCATATGATTTGAGAATTCGTATGATAACCATGGAGAATGGATCTATCCAATTATAAATGGCCTCTATTTCCCGTTTTCATGGTTTCACCAACCATGCACCACCTCCTCTAGGAATGCATGGTTATGGTGCATGGTCACCACTATTCATGTTCCAATTGTGAAACATGCACTGGATGGATCCTTTTTCCCTTATTTCTTGCCCTGAACCACCAGGACACCCCTGATCGTCCCCATAATCTCAAGAAACATTCTATTATCCAAGAAAAAGGGATTTAAACCAAAATTTACACAAGAACATAGATCAAAAGAATTTTGGGATCTTACAACCTAATAAAATTATAACGACTTGTCCTCTATCTATAATCCCAATAATCAATTAGTTTATATGGTAAAAAGATCAGGTCAATGAGCCCGCATATCACTCTACCACTACCAGGTTTCTTTTAAGACACTGCCAGGATTCCATAACACTCAAATCAGTGCCACAGACTTGTTTTTTAATACATTCTCTCAATAATCCATAATATGGACCAGATTCTCCTCGACGGACACATCAGCCAAAAGCTCAAAATCAACAACATCCACTGTAGGAAAAATGGCATTTTGCGCCGGTTTGTCGCGGCACAACCAGTAAAATCGAAGCTCATGAAGAGATATAGAGGCACGTATAATCAAAACCCAAAGATGGTCTAAGGTGAAAAATATATGAGAGTTATAAGAATGTTGAAAAAAGGTCACCAACTTCAAACGGCCATAACTTTCGTTCTAGGTGTCCGTTTGGGCTTAACCACATATCAAATCGATGCCAGCAAAGAGAGCTATGAACCAGTTCGATGGAGAAAGATTATATTGTGTTTTGAAACCCCAAAAACCCATATGAAGGCCTCCGAAACCCTATTTTTGTCACCGGTGTCCTATCCAACATTCCATCAAACAGACCTAACTTTCGATCTGCATGTCAGTTCGGACTCCTCCACCTTCCAGATCATAGTTCGTTTCATGATCTTCAGTTTGAATGGTCACAATGCCCACATGGACTTTGGGATCATAAGTTATGGACTTTTAGTGGGTACTGGGTTGGTTATGTTTTTCGATTCCTGGTTTCTAGCACCTATTCGCCGCCAGCTTTGTTTTAAAACGGTTGTAACTTCTAATCCGCCTGTCCATTCAATCTCTTTCACCTATCAGGTCGAAGATAGTTTCAGGATATTTGAGTTGACTAATCACGAATCTAGAACGGACTTGCAGATCATAAGTTATCTTCATTAATGTGATTCCAATGTTTTTGTCACTTTCTAACCGATTTGACGGGTTTTAGTGGTTGTTCTATTTATTACTGTTTATTTGGGTTTCCATGACTTGTTATCTTTATCAATGGTTTTTTTGGGTTGTTATGATGATTATGTTGAATTCTTAAGGGGTTTTCTAGAGTTTTCATGAGTTTTAAAGCGTTCTCATGCTTTTTAATGCTTCTTCATGCTTCTCCATCTGTTTTCATGCGTTTTCATGATTTTTCATCCCTTATCACGTCTTTTCATACTTTTTCATGTGTTTCATTTATTATTTATTAATTATTATTTATAATATACATTAATTTATTTATTATCTATTATTTGTAACATGTTATTTGTTATTTATTATTTACTATTTATTATTTATTATTTATTATTTATTATTTATTATTTATTAGTTATTATTTATATTTATTTATTATTTATTATTTATTATTATTAATAATACTGTTTTATTTATTATTTATTATTTATTATTTATTATTTATTATTATTACTTATTTGTTATTATTTATTGTTTATTATTATTTATTTTTTATTTTTTATTTATTTTTTATTTTTTATTATTTATTATTTAGTATATATTTATTTATAATTATTTATTATGTGTTATTTATTATTATTATTATTTATTATCTATCATTTATTATTTATTATTTACTTTTTGTATTATTTATTTATTTTCTATTATGTATTATTTAAATTTATTTATTATAATTTTTTTATTATGTGGTATTTAATATTTAATATTTAATATTTAATATTTAATATTTAATATTTAATATTTAATATTTATTATTTATTTTTATTTATTATTAATTATTATTTCTTATTTGTTTTTTATTATTATTTATTTTTTATTATTTATTATTTATTATTATTATTTATTATTTATTATTATTTATTATTAGTTATTTATAATTTATTATTTGTTTATAATTAATTATTATTATTTTTTATTATTTTTTATTTTTTATTATTTTTTATTTTTTATTATTTATTGTTTATTAATTATTAATTATTAATTATTATTATTATTATTTATTATTATTATTTATTAGTTATTTATTTATAATTATTTATTATGTGTTATTTATTATTATTATTATTTATTATTTCTCATTTATTATTTATTATTTACTGTTTTTTTTATTTATTATTTTGTTATTTATTATTTAAATTTATTTATTATAATTTATTTATTATGTGTTATTTATTATTTATTATTTATTATTTATTATTTTTTTATTTAGTGTTTCTTATTTATTTTTATTTATTATTTATTATTCATTATTATATATTATTTTTTATTATTTATTTATTATAATTTATTTTTAATTATTTATTATTTATTATTATTTATTGTTTATTAGTTATTATTTATTGTCATTTATTATTTATTATTTATTTTTTTTATTTATTATTATTTATTATTATTTATTGTTTATTATTTATTATTTATTATTTAATCTTTATTATTCATTATTTATTATTATTATTATTATTATTTATTTATTTATTTATTTATAATTATTTTTTATGTGTTATTTAATATTATTAATATTTATTATTTATTATTTACTTTTTTATTTTTTATTTAATATTTCTTATTTATTATTTATATTTATTTATTAAAATTTATTTATTATGTGTTATTTATTATATATTATTTCATTTTTTTTTATTTTTTTTATTTTTTTATTTAGTATTTCCTATTTATTTTTATTTCTTATTTTTTATTAATTATTTTTTATTAATTATTATTTTTTTTGTTATTTATTGTTTATTATTTATTATTTATTATTGTTTATTGTTTATTGTTTATTATTTATTATTATTTATCATTTATTATTTATTATTTGTTATTTGTTATTTGTTTATTATTCTTTATTTTTATTTATTTTTTTTTTATTTTTATTTATTTATTTTTATTTTTATTATTTATTATTTATTGCATATTGTTTATTATTTTTTATTTATTGTTTTTTATTTATATTTTATTTTTTTTTTATTTTTTTTATTTTATTTTTTATTTTTTACTATTTAGTGTTTATTGTTTACTAATTGTTGTATATTATTTATTATATTATTATTTTATTATATTATTATTTTAATTTCATAACTTTGTTATTTTATTATTTTATTTTCATAATTTTATAGATTATGTATTTATTTCTATAATTTATTAGTTATTTATTATTATAAAGAGTAAATAATAATAAATAAATAAATAACTAATAAACCAATAATTATTGATTATTGGTTATTGATTATTGCTTATTGCTTATTGCTTATTGTTTAATTATATTGAGTTTATATCTATTAGTTATGTATTATTTGTCTTTCAATTAGTATATCTAAGTATATTAAATTCTATTTATTAACCACATTCTGAGCCTACTGGAGTAGTAAAGTCTTTGGATAATATGCAAGAGGTTAGGGGTTCAAATCTCAACAAACGCAGAATTTCTTTATATTGCATGGGCATGGGCAAGGGCATGGGCATGGATAAAGTAAATAAAGTAATATGAAATAAATAAAATAAATATGAAATGAATAAAATAAATACGAAATAAAAAAATAAATACGAAATAAATAAAATAAATAAGAAGTTAATAAATAAAATAAGAAATAAATAAAATAAATAGGAAATAAATAAAATCGTCGTAGAACGATTTGGCGGCAGTGTAAACCACCGCGAAACAAGAAAAAAACTGTCGCTAAATACGCATTTTGCAGTAGTGATCTATCACAAGGGAAGGTTTGGGGTTATACCGTTGAATATGTGACACATGAAAAACATCGTGCATGGAACTATACCACTTTGAAAGATATAATAAGTATTTCATCAGTCTAATCCTCTCCATAATATCTAATGTTCCCACGTACCTAGGTGAAAACATGCCCTATTTTAGAATCTGATGGTGACCCAACCTTGGAGACACCTGAGGGAATACATGATCACCCACCATAAACTCGATAGGTCGAAGATGGTGATCTGTATACATCATCTACCTACTCTAAGTCATAACTATATGTTTCTAAATCAACTGAACCTACTTTGACGTCTCCTTTATGATACTTTTCCCTAACAACTCTGATACCCCATCCTCCAACCAACATTATAGATATCTACACGGCCTACCATAGATCACCTCATATGGTTTCATCTAAATAATTTCTTAGTAACTGTTGTCAATGTAAAACATAACATATGTTAAGTTCTTATCCCAAGATCCACCAAAGTCTAGGACACATTCCCTCAACTTTTACTCTAGTTCCTGAATAGTATTCTATGATTTCCCATCTTTATGATGGTGAAATCTATATTCAAAAACACTTGGGTACCAAGCACCTTCTGTAACCCCAACAAAATGTGTGAAGTAAAAAATAGATCATCATCTAAAACTATAGTTCATGGAACCCTATGAAACCACACTATCTCCCAAACATATAACTCACTCAACTGGTTAAAGGAGAAGGTCTCTCGAATTAGTAATAAATGTTCCACCCTGGTCAACCAATCCACAACTTCCCATATCACATAATTCTTACAAGGTTTCCCTAGAATAATTACCTTAAAATCCATTATGACATCATCCAACATTTATTCTATAATGGTAAACGAATGCAAAAAACTCCCAGTCTATGATTCTCATCCTTCACCTACATATAGAAGTATCATCACGTCACAAAACCTATAACCTCTTTCTTCATCCCAACCCACCAATACATTCTATGCAGGTGATTGTACATCATTTTAAAACCCGGATGCACAACCCACTTTGAGGATTGAAACTCACAAATCATATATTCATATATACAAGTAGACACAAAAACACATCCAAAAACATAAGTGATCTCATCATCATCAATAGTCCATCCAGAATTTAAATCCCCACCTTCCAGACTTTTCCTCAAGGAAAAACACTCTAGATTCTCATACTGCCTCTCCTAGATCTGGCTCATAAGTGCATAATCAACTAATAAGTATGTGAGGATCATCCTCCCTTGTCCATTCTAAACCCCTAAATGCATCTCATCAAACAAATCCATCATCCTCCTCTCGAAACTGGATTCCGAAACCACCTGAGTTTGAGTCTTCTGACTTAATGAATCTACAACATTGTTTCCCATTCCCAACATTTAAGCCAGCTCAAAATCAAAGGAATTGTTATACTCAACCCATATTCACTTCAAAATATTCAATTCACATTTGTATAATATGTAATTAAGGAATTTATGATTGATATAGATAGTAAACCATTCTCCCCTCAAGATATTTTTCCAACACTTTATATCATAAACCATTGAAGAAAATTCAATATCCTTCGTGCGTTAATTTTTTTCATGTGGGATCAGCTCTCATGACCCATATGACACGTCCTATTCATTAATCATCAACAATTCCCCAATACTAACACCATTTGCATCACAAAACAAGGTATACTCTTTACCCATCTTGGGTAAGATCAAAATTGGTGCAGTTTTCAACTACTTCTTTAACTCTGGGGAAGAATCCTCACATGCCCCATACCATTCAAACGTGATGACCTTCTTTGTAAATAAAAATAATGGTGATTCCAAGTGGGAAAAGTATTTGATGAACCATCTATAATAACCCACACAACAAAACAAACATCATATACCAAAACATTCTTATGCTTCTCCAAAGATGCAAATTATTTCCCATTATTCATGTCCACTAAAACACCTTACTCTCAGATGATGTGACCCAGGAAATGTACCATGTCAATCCTAAAATCCCACTTAGATTGATTGGTATAAGGCCTATGTTATCTTAGTATACTTAGGATGATATCAATATTTTTGGAATTATTGTCATTTATCTTAGAGTACAGCATGATTTCATCCACAAAAAAACTACAAGTTGATCCAGGTAAAGGAGAAATATCCAATTCATTAGGTCTATAAAAACTATTGGGGCATTGGTCAATCGGAACAACATCACATGAAAATAATTATAACATAGTTTTAATTCATGAAAGAGAGTATTAGTTATTAACTATTATCTGATTTATCTTTCGAAAATTAACAAACAACATCAATGTCCATTAATTATTATTTTTTAAAAAACCAGAGATCCCCAATGTTACGTACTTGGAAAAATAAAACCCTTATTCTCCAATTACTCTAACATAGTTTTAAGTTCCTAACGTATGTTTTGTTCAATTCTATATTGAAGAATTTAAATAGGTTCTGCTCCATGAAATAACTCAATCAGGAACTCAACATATCTATCAACCGGTAGCCCTAATAAGTACTCAAGAAACACATCATTAAACTGATCCACCATTGGATGAAATATAGGATTCTCTATTCCCCCATCATCAACCACAATACATTCCACTTTTTCTATGAGCTCACTCAACTGGTGATAGACAAGACCTGGACGGCCTACCCAGATATACCATTCTCTACAGTGAGCATAAGTTTTTTCCTCAAGGGATGTGAACGTTTCCATATGTTGTTAATATTCAATATGGTATTGATAAAATACCAATCGATCCATCCGCAATTTCATATCAAAACCTAACATCTCAAGCACAAACAATCCCTATAGGAAAAAGTATCTTCCAACCTCATGGTACACTCCTTACATTGATGAATACTTTTATGATCATACTCCAAATAGTGTATCAATTGACATAACCCCAAACATATGTTCCACCACTAGACCTAAAACCTTTAAAAAATGAGAAGATATAAAATAGATCAAGGTACATATACCAAATAAATCCCTCAAAATTGAGGAAGCTACAAGAACCACACCTATAACTTTCGATGGTCTATACTTTCCACCTCCATGTGCAGGCAAAACTACCTGGATTTAACGCATCCCCCTACCCTAGGATCCAGTTTGATTCCTAGATATAGAAATTACCTATAGATTAGAACACCCTTTACCTGTAGTACCACATCCACCACCCCAAATGTTATTGTAGTAGAACTAAAAATTACTTTCTAGTGTGGGGGCAGTTAACCCCTTGCACATTGTCCTTGATCCTCCATCACTACCCATCTATTGAGGCTTTCTATATAGCCCTTGTACATGACCCATCCTATTATAGACATGGCACTCAACTAGTGTTCAGGGACACTACCCATAAATTTTTCCCAACCTACCACATAGATAACAAAACACACAGTTACAACCCAGAGAGGTCAAACCTCTTCCCTGGACACTCTATCTATCACTTTCCTAGTGAATACTCTAAAAATAGAACTTCCTTCAATTAAAATATACACCACTAGACTACCTAACTGAAACCACACAACCCCCCACCAAAATCCTCCTTCAGGTTCCCCTACGAAATAAATACATGATCTTTCACCTTAGAAAACTTATTTAAATGGAATATATTCACCTGGGACATGATATCATGTCTATTTCCATCCTGAAAACAACTTTCCATAGTTGTTTCATCAATCACAAATTCTAGAACAAAGTATTATAACATGGTGAAGAGACCAACATAATACATCATTATCACAGTCCCCTTGGTCAACCTTAAAAACTCAAAAGAGTTATGTTGTCTCAAGGTATGCGGATATAAATATTCCAAAAAAATCATTTGAAATCATTCCACAAAATACCTTATATTTTCTCAGTCTAAATGAGAATATACCACCACCACATTTTAGGTCCCCGTAATATAGAAGTCAGCAAATTGAATCTCTTTTATGGAGGAGTCTCTTAGTGATCTACAATCATCTATTTGGACTCCATCAAAAGTTGGATTCATGAGTTCCACCCTCTTTGGAAAACATCCTAGGGCACTACAAGTAAAAAACTCTAGTCAGATCAAACATACTTGGCACAACCCACCCAAGGTCCCATTCCATAATCTATATAAAATGATAAAATTTACCACAAACCGAATCCTCCCCTCTATTACCCCGGATCAATATGGTTTCATTATCCAATAATAAAGAAACATTCATAGTGATATCCTCATTTCTCCCAACAAGCACATGTTTTTGTTGTGGTATATCTATACAATGCCAAGCACACATCTCAAAATGCATGACATAATTCTTCCCCAGTTTTCACAAAATAAGACTCTCTATGAGACAAAAAAAATTCCACATACACTATCCCAATATATATATTCACATCTTTAACACTAACCTAAGCCATCCTTAACATGGGTCATGGTCAGCATGGGGTAAACCCACTCACATAGTTACAAACCTTCCATTAGACACCCTTTTTAACTATTTTACATTCACAACAAAATTATTTCTTATTTCGGAATCTTTATACCTTTATAACTCTTCAAAACCAAATTTTAACCCATTTATGATGCACAATTAGGTAATATTAATTAACCATGATTTTATGTTAATTTTATTCACCTATTTTCATCATATTTATTAAACACAATTTCATTCAAAATTCATGGAAAAAGAAAAGAATTTTATCCCTCACATCCCACCTATTTTTCCTATGTGTACCCTCCATGATGCATGTCACATATATCCCTAGGTTCCTAAAATTATTCATGTATGTACAAACTCATACTACTTTAGAAATGATAAAATATCATAAAATAATCACATCACATAATAAGTGTGTCACGTAATGTGAAATATCATACAAATGTAGCAATAAACATCACAAAAAATAATCCCAACTTGGGTACTTGTGGTTTCCCCGAAACATAGGTTGGCTACTCCCATGATTGATATCATTACTAAGGAATAAAAAAATTCTATACTCCCATCAATAATTCCCAAATATCAAGGAAATGGAAAATAAAAACAGTTCTAATTCCACTTTTTGACATTCCTGGACTAGTAGCCACTATATCTGGTTCCCTGATCCAGGTCATCAGAGTACCTTAGATGCACCACCTCATATTCTATAGGCTTTCAACTAGTACTGAGTTTCTAATAAAACATGTGGGTAGACTATATCATATTTATTAGAGTATGGAAAAACAAATAAAATACAAACCAAAGGAAATAAATAAACCATAAACATACATTACAAATCCATTTCCTAAAACTTGGTATAAGCCCATAAGTAAATAGTAAATATGCTATGTCATGTCTTACAGATCCATGTGTAAAGAAAAAAAATAAATACAATATGAAGAATCCCCAAAATAAGTCCAAGATACATGTATGTATCCCTCTACCTTGCACATTCAAATCCCAAATCAATTGTCTCACATACTTCCCTTTCCCTTGCCCTAGCCTGCAACCATGAAGTCTTCTCAGGGACCCAATGGTGGCCTAGCACGATGTGATTACAACTCAATAGGCCAACAACAATAGTTTCTACCAAATATTTAGTCTAAACAGAGAGTTTATTCTAATTCATAATGAATGAAAAGATAAATATAATGTAGATCAGTTGCCATTATTTCACAAAGTTCACTTTAAACACTTTCACCATTTGTTCCATTGGTTCTCCATTTTCATCAAATACAATTTTTCTTATGATAGTCATATAAAATATGTATAAACGGGAAAATAAAGTTCCCTACATAACTAGGGAAAAAATGACACAAAATAATATATAACACTTACCTAGGAGCCTTAGTCTAGGTATTCATATTCCATGCATTCATAAGGGTAATAAAGCCTCAAACTAACTCACTAACCCATGCATTATAGGGGTTCAGCTAAGAGCCATAGATTAACATGACTCAGGGGTATAGAGACTCAATTCCAATACCCCCACATACCACCTTTACATGTTTACATGCTTCTTTAAACATTTAACACATACACCATTTACAACCACAACTAATTGGACACGTTTTCCATTTACAAACCATAGTTCACAAAACACATATACCATCATCATGCCTTTATCCATTAACACATATACCATTCAAAAACCATAACTCATTAACACATATACCATTTATGTTTCTTAATCCATTATCCCACATACCATTTACCCACATAACTCATTTAATATATTTTCATTATACCAAACACACCCTTATTCCATATGATCCACTAAACACAATTAACATCAACTTAATTTCCCAATCCATGTTAACAATATAAAAAAAATTCATATACAGTTTCCCTTCGTAACCCATGTTAAAATACTAGACATAACAATAATAGGTTTTATCTCATGAACCTTTTCACTTGATATTTAAAAACCCGATCCCATGTTCAAGAAAGTGGCAGAACCCATGGGAGGACTCTTTCCTGGTATAGTCAAATTAAACGCATCCCATGGGTATAATAAGGGTTTCAAACTATCATTTTTTCAACCAGATTATCAATTATTACTAAGGAAATAAAATAAAAAATAATAGGGTATCATGGCATAACCACAAACACATAACCAAATATCAATACTATTGTTTATAACTTGTAGACCACCTATATTGATTCCACATATAAACTCTTTCTTAACCATGGCCTTTGATTTGATCTAAACGTCCTTCAAATCCAAAACCTAGAAAATACTGGAAAACAAGGGTTTTAGTTCTTCTAATGAATAATAAGAAAGATTCCAAAAAATATAATTTAGAAATAGTATGGAAGAGTAGTGTTAGACTCACCCAGAGCTTCGATCTACACCTAATGGTGCTCAAAACAGCTTAGAAATTAGGGAGATCAATCCTTGGAAAGTTTGGGATGAAGTGTATATCTCCCTTATATACTGTAGACAGAATCAAAAGAAAATTAAGGTAATAAAACTTAAATAAATTTGGGAATAAATTGTAAAATTTACAATCTTTAATGAGGCACATTGTTTTGATCCATGGTTATCCAAACTGAATATTAACTATGCGCCGCCCTTTGTATAATAGGGGCAAGATTGCATGGTCTCCTAAGTATCCCACACATTTTGAGAAATGATGAAATAACTATGTGGAATATATCTATCCAATCCCACACATTTTTTGACTTCCCCCTTTTATGGTTTCAACAATGACACACCACCTCCTATAGGATTTCATGATTTTGATACACAGTTACTACTAATCATGTTCTAATCATGAAACATGAAATGGATGGATCTTGTTTCCCTTTTTTCATGTCCAAAACCCTTAGGACACACCTAAGGCTCCTCATAGACTAAAGAAACATTTTATTAACCAATTTAATGGGATTTAAACCAAAATTCAAATAAGAATTTACCTTAAAAGAACTCTAGGATCATACATAGTGAATCCCTAAAAAAGTTTTAAAAATATAAGAAATGTGCAGAGATGATAGTATATTATGATTGTATGAAATATATAACACTATTAGTAGTATTAAATTTATATAACTTGAGATATATAAATAGATCGATTGATACCAATTTCTCAAATCTACTTTTTCTATTGAAGGATACAATACCAGATAAAAATGAAGTTCTTTATCAAATGTACGATAATAAATAAATGTTATGCTTGATTGGTATGAGATATGAAAAAGTACATGACTTACAAAATAACTACATATTATTTTAAAAATATTAGGATTCTATACAAAAATTTACCTAGTTTTAGGAATACTTATACAAGGGAAATATTCCATAAAAGTTTTAATTATACTTTCCTATCACTCCCATATTTTGTTGAATGAATAAATGTTTGGAGACTATAAGTTACTTAATATGGAATGTAGATGGAACATTTCAAGATGTTAAACTATGACACCCAACAAATTGTCCATAAAAATAAAACAAAAATGGATTTCCTAGATTTGAGAATGAGACCCAAAATTTTCACAATGTGATATCTATGGATGGAAATAATTTTATGGTGTACAAATAATCACTCATAGTACATGGCTGGTTATATTGATAAATTATAATTTATCACCTTGGTAATACATATAATATAAGTAAAGTAGGTTTTATTTATTTATTTAAAGACCAAAATATATAGGTAATTATATTGACATTTATTTTTATCCACTTATTTAATACATGAAGTTATTGTGGGATAATTATGAATAATTGGGTTCTCACAATCCCTTACATGGGTTGGTTTCTATTTTATATTGTTCATATTTTGAGACTTGAGTATTAGTATCATTTAATAGGTATGTAATGTAAAGTACCAAAATTTTATGGACCCTTATATTTTTATTCTTTTGGGTGTCGTATGTGTTTAAGGGGTGTTTTTTGTTGTTGGATAGAGATACAGAGAGGAGTTGGGTGGAGGTGCATGGTTTTATATTTTGTTGTCTTGGTCTATCACGCTCTTTTTTAAACAAGTCTAAATTTACCCATATATATATGTAACCCTTACATATCACCCCATTTAATAGAGTAACCCTTACGTAAGTATCCATTATGTATCACCATATGCCAAAGAGTAACCCTTATGTATTAGTATCCATATGTATTTGTAATGGCTATTGAGCCATATATAAAGGTTACCCATTCATATATAAAGTATATCAGGATGTTCAAGTAACCATTATGTATCAAAGCCTCCCTAGACATATGTAAAGGTTACCATGCCTCAATTTGAAATGCGTAAGCATTACACCATTGACATATAAGAGAAGTCAATTTTTCCCTTTACCACTAAAAAAAATGACATCTATGATTCATCTCATAGAATAAAGGGATGTGCATGAGTAACTAGGTTGAAATACATGATTTATAAGAGTAAATAAAATTACCGTTACACACACCTAATATTCTGAAAAGTTAATCAAGATGTACATATTGATTCCTTAGTTATTACATTTCATGACTCTATTTTTTTAGGACTGTGACACCATGAGGACATTAGTGCGCTACAGTGGTTTTCTAGTAATGATTGAGTGAATGAATGGGTATTGTTCCATGGTTCTTATTGTAGTGGGTTTTTTGGTTTGTTAATATTCATTTTACTTCGGTGTCTATCGATTGTATTGAATTCTAGGGATTTAACCAATTTTTAAAAGCGAGAACCTGGGAGGATCCCATGTTGATCCAAGAAAGTGAATACCTTCTATTAAAATGATCAATTCATTATTTATCTAAGGTAGATATCTCTTTGATTATTCATATTTTCATATGTTGCTTATTCCAGGGATGGTTTAATTGTGATTGTATTTAGGGTTTTTAGATTATTTTATATATATTTACATATAACATGTTTAAGGAAGCTTCTCATAGATTCATCGGTTCTTTTCTTCGATCTTCATAGCATGGAATTTCTTATCTTCTTTAACGTATGTAATTTCTAATCTTTTCTTATATATTTTTGAATAATATATTTTCCTAGAATTTGGTGTATTCTTATAAGTTTTATATATTGATACATAAAGTTTTATTCCCATACTCTTCAAAACTAATTATAAGAACACATTTTCCCCCCTTAAATTTTTTTACCATCATCCCCTTTGATTAGAAAATGTCCGTTGAATTACATAATCCACAACCCTTTTCTTGAACCCCTACAGTCATTGATAACATAACCATTATTGAAACTATAATATCCCCTTATGAAATTTTTATTATATACTCTTCCCTCAGTCTTGGTGAAGATGGTTTGGCCTGGGGAAGGGTTTGTTATTTATATTGGCTATTTTGTTACGATATTATTCCCTTATGAATAGTATTTTTTCATTTTAGGGGAAGGGATTATTATATTCCTTATATTCTTTTAATACTTATTTATTATAGTAATAGGGTCATGGGTTTTTGTTATAGAGAAGGGGATAATGTATGTTTATTTCATCCTACGTTCTTTTAGATTTATTAATCCTTAATATCAATATTTCCTATTATTACGTTCTTTATTTCTGTAAGAAAATATTATTGTCCCACAATTTCTAATGATTTTTGTTTAAAAAATTATATATAATTGGTATTATATGAAAGTAGAAATTTTATCATTTAGTAAACCACATTTAATTTTATGTATAGTTATGATATATAAACATTGTTGATATTAAGTGGTATCTCTTGTGGAATGAGAATTAGTTTAAAAATATAATTAAATTGGAGAATCTAAAATAAAAATGAAGAATATAAAAATATTAATTAGTTTTTTTCTGCTTAGGTAAATCTATTACATCCTCAAGAGGGGGTGAATTGATGTTGATATGACAACTCAAATTCTCACCCACTAAAAAAGTAAAACATATAGAAGATAAAATTTTCAAACAATCAATGTAATATCAAAGTAAATAAATGTGTATGTAAAATAAAATTTTACAAGTTAAAAAACATAAATAAAGTACCATAAAAAATACAATAATAAAATAAATCAACAAACTGAATGTAACAAAACATGAATTATTGGGTAATAAACTAAATACATATATAAAAGATATTATATTACCATCAGTTCCTATCAAGGTAACTCTATGATTTTATCCCATGGTATTAGAAGATAAGATAACCCAAATCATAGTATGAATTTTTTTCATTGGAACTTCTTCAATCTATCCTTGACTAGATGATGCAAACATGAAACAAGAATTCCTAAAAAATCAATATGTTTCTCTAGCCCTAAGTTCCTCTTAAATTTAATTTATTGGATGTAATTCCATATACCATGAACATCATTGAACATAGTGTTTGGAAAATACAATTTTTTGACCTAAAAACTCTTCAATTGCAATGATCGATAGAAACAGGTTCTATATTGAAAACTCTTTCATCAATATTATCATAAGTAAAATGATTCTAAAAGAAAAATCATATTTTTAATTTTATTCCTAACACAACAGAATCTCTTAGTAAACACATTGAGAAAAATAGATTCTCTCAAAAGAAGTTAGATGATGAAAAGGTACTCTATATAAAAATCTATAATCTTCATAAATTTCACACCTAAAACAATTTGGTCAAATTTATATATTCAATTGTAAAAAACATCAGTGTTAACATTTTGAGTTATTTAGTTTAGGTTTAAAAAATAATGAAAACACACACGATATTCTAATTAATACAGTTTAGTGCCCTCACGATGATCTAGAAGATAAGAACATAATATTCATCATATAGAATATTGATTCATAATTTTTAATCTACACATGTAAAATTTAACACAAAGAAATCAAGTTAAATTTAAATTACATTAAACATGATTGTATTATTATTTTTAAAACAAATGATATGAAAGAATCTTTTGAATCAATAATATCTCTATTTTTGATAGTCACGAAACATTAATTAAAACGTTAGTTTGATTGAGATGTAAAATAAGTACTCCCTTTAAATTATGATTGTAACTCCTTCATATTTTATCACCAACATGATTTATATTTATTTACCTTAATAAAAATAAAAAAACACATTATTAAAAAACATCCACCTTTAATAAAGAGAAAACATATTTTTCCTCATATTTCTACTCTATAGTGATTTAAAAAAAATTAAAAACTATCATTGAAAAAATAAACATTAACCAAAACATATGGATTTAAATTAAGTGAATTAAAATAAAATAAGGTACAGTAGAAAATTTCCTATAACTTTTATAAAACATACTCTCACACTTAAGATGTGGAATAAATATATATGAGTAAACTTCTCTTTTATAGTGTTAAAAAACATCTTCATCTTTATTTATGATATCTATACTTTATTGACACATCTCAAAATGATATTTTAAATGAATAAATAGATAGAAACATTTATTATATGTACTTTTTTGTTGTCACCCCCAAAACTAAATCAAATACTAATAAATAAAATCCACTCCCCTTTTAAGATTATTAGAAACAAGTTTTGGGAAACAAGAAAAAAATAAACAAGAGATGTAAAGGATTTTTTTATATCAATAAATACATCCAAAAAGGATCCAATAGAAATAAGAATTAATATAATAATAAACATAACCATCTGAGATAACTTTTGATCAAATCCCCGAAGTATATTAAACTTGGATTTGTGAGAAAACAATTATGAGCATTGCACAACATTAAGCATGAAAAAAATCTAAAAATTTGTTAAAACGATTCATTCACGACATTCTTATGGCTTATAAATAATTCCTCCACCCGGTATTCATGGGTATGGACCTTGAGGATTCCATGATAAACCTCTAATCTTGCACAACTTGAACTTCCATGCCCTCATTCAACCACAATGCCTCATGTATCCCCATAGGTGAGAAACATTCATGAGTTACTACATACAATTTCTTCAATGTATTGTGTTGTGCTTGAGATAATTTTATCAAAATTTATTATATAAAGAACAAATTCCATGCTAGAGGCCCAAGTATTGTGCATCTCTATATTTTTTGAAACATCTTACTTAGTTGAAACCCTTCCCATTTATATACATATAAATTATTTTCATAAATACCCATTTCTCATTGTACTATAGGATTTGTGAAACTTTGAACTTATATGATGCCCATATTGGGGAAAACATTTTTTGAATCCTTTTATACAATATAGTTTCATGAAATTTGATTCCACCTAAGACCCATAGTCACCTAATCCATAATTACCCATGAAATATTCATTCATAAAATCGGATTCATGGAATTTCATAATCAAGTCCTCTACATTAAATCGAGTTTGGGAGGCCTCATTTTCCTTTACGGAGAAGAAAAAGAACTCTCATCCCTATACCCTCTACTCCAAGTAAGGGCTGGTCAGCATCCATGTCCATTTCTTCCAATGATAGGATGGGAAAAAGATTCTATATAACCCCCATTCATGATCCCCCTCTTCATAATAATGATATTAGTCCTTCTATTAGGTGTATTCCACAATCAAGTGCTCGTCAAGGAAAACAACCATGGACCACCCAATGATATATACTTTCATTATATAGATAAGAGCATAATCACCACAGCATCACTTATTCCTGCACCTTTAGTGAAACAAGAGTCCTTATGACGTGAATTAAAACTACATGGTATGGTCTAATCACAATACTATAAATAGTTCACCTCAAACTACATGAGTTTTTATTCCTATTTTACAATAGGATACACAAGACACCTTTTTCAATACTAAAATAATAATAATTCAATCTCCCCATTAATAGGTAGTATCTTTTAATCCTGGTCATCTTCTTAGAGTAAACACAACCCCTCATAAAAACTTCTATAATACTCTACAAGAATTACTACAGAATCATGTCTACTACATTTAAAATTTTGGATGATCTTACATGATGTGTATGGGTGGATCTATCATAACCAGAAATTAACTAACGACTAACACAAATTTTATGAGAATATGATGAAATTTACCACTATAATTTAAACTATAACACTTCATTATATGGTTAACATATTTGGATACCTCTCCTGTGTAGTGATATTAATAAGTCATATGTAATGATCTTAGAATATGACCACCTAATTCCTTAAAGAGACATCTATGGGAAAGGATACTAAGGACCCTTAAGTGACAAGCCTGTGATATCTTACATGACAAACATAAGAATCCTATGTGATAAGAAATGTTTCTCTTCTCCCGTTCCTTGGTTGATGAGCCTATGATTATTACCTAATGTGATTATAATTATATATCATATGTAATGAGCATAAGAATTCTATGTGAGGATAATGGGATCTCTCTTTACTCCCCTTCGGTGATGTCACTAAAATTTCACTCTTACCCTTATGAAAAGAAGAACACTCCTTATATGATGAGAATAGGATACCTACAGTGATTATCTAGGGATTCTATTGGTCTTGAACTAATGTTTCCTAGTGTGAGGAGTGGGATATACCTCATGTGAATAGTATGATTTACCTCCAGTGATGGGATATATTTTCCTTAGGTCCATGCATATCATTCCTTATGTGATAACAATAAGTTTCCTAATGTGATGAAAATAAGATTCCATGGGTTTTAAACCCATGATTCCTCATCTAAAAAATGTATTTTTCTCAATTGTATCATCCTAAGGAAAATATTTATAGATTACTAACAAACACAGAAATTTTTGACAGATCATGAAGACTAGTCATCTTTTTCAAATGGTGTCCACACTACTAACCTATCCAGTGAAGTAATTAATCTCTATCTAGTGATGTAATTAATATATATCCACGTGAATAAGGTATTAGGAATGTGATTTATATCATATATTAAATCTATATTAAAAAACTATAATTGGAAACAACTACGTGGAAGAATCCATTTTGGGATGGTTTGACGTCCCATTATCTCATTTTTTCAAGAGGCTAACAACATCCACAATAATAGTGATTGGATTCCTCTCTTTTCAAAGATAAAATAATGGGTAAATTGATTGTGAAAATATATGGTCAATTCCAACATGGTGGTCTAGGTTGAATGCATTGAAAATCTAAATAGAGAACCCTAGATGAATTACCTCTCCTTCAACAGCGAGAGGATGAGTAAAATTATAATTAACCACAGACATAAATTACCAAGGTTGGGAATATTAGGAATTATCATCATTGGATATATACTCGTGGTTGGATTAAAATTTTTCTCATATAACACTAGCCACTAGTCAATATAAGAGAGTAACATGAAAATCTTACAACATGCATTGGGGTAGATGAACTACTCATGTAACAATACTGCAAACTTGTCACCAAAACGTGGAAACCACCTCTCACATAGATCTTGGGTTCCCTCACCCCATTTTCCCATAAAAACTCAAAAATTAAGGTTAATAAATTCACTTGTATATAGTTATGAGTCATAAGGTTTCATCACCACTCAGGACAAGGCTTATGAAGTCTTGGAAGTTGTGGCATCATACTAATGATTACCAGAGAATAAAGAATATATGTAGAACCCCCCCCCCCCCCACTACCACTACTCACCATTTTAATATCTTTTCCCCAAAATGCATTGATTGTGCTTTCCCTTATGATGAGGAGGTACCAGTTGATCTATTTTTTTTCTACCAGATCTACCACCAGGGAGTTGTTAAGGAGGTATCCTACCTCCCAATGTCACCAACAACATATAGAAGACACACTAGCTGATGAATAGTTCAATCTTATCCCTATGACACCTATCCCATTCAAGAATATACAACACTTACACTGGGGTAATAACTATAAACTTGTTCAAGGTAATTCCCCTGTAACAGCATCAATGACCCATACTACAATCAACTTATCCCATGACTTTATCATCATTATAAATGGTTAAGTGTTTTTCAGACTATGATCAAGGCCCCATTTGTCTACCAAGTGGGATGGGTTTACTCTTTAAACCTTTATCCTAGCCACCAATAATTTATTTACTCTCCATAATAAAGAATTCCATTACTTTGAACATCCTATCTAAAGTAGAGGGTACACCAGCTATTATGGTGGTCCTCTCTAGGAAACCAATAGAAAGTAAAATGGTAGAACACTATGTATTACATTCTAACATTAAATTTATTATTTATTTATTTACTTGTTTTTTACCTCTAACCCTTATTTTTCATTTAGTTTTTGGGGAATTTAGTGGGCCTGAGGAGACTATGGTGCTATAAACTATAGAATGTAGTAGGTCACACCATGAAATATGGTTTCACATTGTGTGCTAATTTTACATAGATCTCATCAGGCCCTTATCGAAGCCTTTTTTGTTGATATAATTAATTCAATTCATGAAATATACTTTTTCATTATGTTTACATAGGATGAAAGTCAATTCATGACATGAATAGTGAATCACAATGTGAATGTGATCATCCTTGTTTAAATGATGGATATTTACCACTTTTCCCTATCTTAAGACTAAATATATGGAGGGTCATTCTCCCTTTAATTTGAAACCTATGAACATAGAATAATGGATTTGATTATTCTCAATTTCTATGGTGGATAATTTAAGAATATTCAAGTCATGAGGTCCGTACTTTGAGTAAATATCTCTTATAATGTTCACATTTTATTATATTCCTCCAAACCCTAGAATCCATTGTCTATAAATATCAAATCAAGGGTTAACAGGGTGTTTGGATTCTTTAGGGTTCCTTCGGACCCCTATTATATCCTTAGGGATTATTGGGCTACGTTATGGTGGATTAACATCAAGGTTTTTAAAAGTGATATGATTTTACCTAGGTGTCTTATGCATCATTATTTAAAGTTAAGTCTTTTATTAGATATCTTTCATGATGTTTTTTTAATTTCTTTCAATGTTACCACATATATTTTAGTATTTCTATCAAATCTCGGGTTTTTTCTTGAGTTTTCAATAAATGATAAAATTGTTATTTATGTGAATTGGGGTGTAAATTTGTTTTAAAGTTCTAAGACTTATTTTGTAACTATAAATTCTTGAATTTCTCTTTGATGATTAAATATTTAAATTTCATATGATGTTTATTTATAAGATTATGGAAAAGTGTTGTGTTTCAAGCCAGAGTATGATTGAACCTTTTGAGAAATTCTTTAAAAATTCATATTTCTGAAAGTGAAAAGTGATAACTGTTCAAATGGTTTTCCAAATGGTTTTTCATTGATTTTATTCTTAAATAATGATTTATAGTCTCAACTAAAACATTTAATATTTTATTGTAAAATGAAAACCTATAATACATTCACCTTTATATGTGATGGAAATTATGGTTATTTGAAAACATGTAATTAATCTTCTTTCAAAGGGAAATTGAATTTTATTATTATTATTCATAAAGGGGATGTTTCTATATAGGTTTTTAGTGTTGTGAGAGAGATAAATGGTGGTTTTTTATATTTTTATGTGATATGATTATTACTTTAAAAAATATCCTCCATATATATGTTAAGGGAATATGTGTTTAGATAAGTGGGACATGTAGGTATATATGAAAAAAAGTTAAGAATTATGCCTTGGATAGTGACCCTAGGAGAAGAATTAGTTTTCCTATAATATTTTCCTCCTTGGTTATGTAGGATAGTGTAAGACTAGGTGTTTATAAAGTTCGAATGGTGTGTAGTTATTTTATTTCATACATAATTTTCATCATTGATGACCATGTAATATTTTTTCTATATTTTTTCCTTTGAGAACCTAGGATTCCATGATGATGATAAATTTTCAATTTATGGTTGATTATTTTTTGGGAAAATAAATTTATATTTCATTAATGGTTTTACTAAAACTATTTTAACTATAATTTATGAATGATTTTGTAAAAGGAAATAAATTCTATTTTTATTTGGAAAGAAATACAACTTTTTGAAAGTGTGGTATTTTTCAATGGAAAACTACTTGATACTTGTTTTACATGATAAAACATATGGAATCCTATTTTATATCTCTATTTTTAAACTATAATGTTATATATTTACTGTTAAAGTGTCATGCGTTGTGTCAGTGGGTGGTGACATACTAGGATTTTTAGATCATGAAAATATATTACAAGTTGGATGGCCACTTGGATGTACCAGATGATCATTAATATATTGGTTCACTATTGGTGTAGGTTTAAGTGTATTTTCTTTATTGGAACATGGTGACTTATTTTTTGTGGTCTTATTATATTAATTTCCCCTTATTGTCAACTTTACCAGTCATTATCCTTGTATTCTTCTATCTTGAATCATGTTGTTTTATTTATCATACTTAATTTCTTGATTTATTTCCCATTTATTGTCATAATTCTACTACTTATTTATTATTTTTTTGGAATAAATTTTTCTTATTAAATTATTGTTGATTCTCAAGCTCTTTTCACTAGCCCATGGGGATCATGAACTGCATTTAAGAATTATTGCAAGCTATCTTGTGTAACTAATTCAAGGGTGACCGAAATTGTTTGATGAAAAATTAATATCAAAAGAGATATTCATTATTATTTATAAAAGTATTGTATATAGGAGTCAATATTATCAAAACTCGGGTGGTAAGTCACAAGTAGGTACATGATCGCCTTCTTTTGTGATGAGATATGACTTTCCAAGGTTGTATAAGATGTGATTATATTGTGATGAAACTTTTTTCTTGGTTTTCTTGAGAATTTAAGCCTTTATTTGTTAGTAATTTAAGTGTGTTAATGGAAATGGTGAATAACATAGAGGAATTCAGTACTTATTCATGTGATGTACAAACATGTAAATAATTTTGGACCTAAGTGACTATTATCAGACTTCAAAGGGTTACTAAAATATTGTACATACCTTGAGGTTAATACTTTACTTTTGGCGAGTTTCTATGATCTTGGAATGATTTTTCATTTTTGGATTTTGTGTTATTTACATTTTATTTATGTTCGAATTATGGTGTTTAATGGTATGTGCTTATATCTAATGTTTATTTAAAATGTAATTTAAAATGGGAATGTTTGAAAATATTTATTTTGTTTTTAAATTTTGTACTTATTCTAGTGCAATGTATGCCAATTATTGGGTGAGTTTCTTAAGTATTCATTGAGTTGTTAATGATTATGTTCTGATTACTTTGATAAGTAAAGTTCATACCTATTATGGAGGAAGATTATTTAGTGAAAAATAATTGGATATTTTGCGACTTTTTAATGTTTTTTTACTCTATCAGTTATTTAAGAGAATCTAGTGGTTTGTGTTGAGATGTTAGTTTAGTGGAATTGTAATATGGTGGGGATAAATCCATTAGTGAGTCTCCTATGTCAAAGATTTATCTCACCCCCTGCCTCGAGGATTAATAAGTTTGGTTTAGTGGGCCCTAAATTAAATAATGGTTTCCTTTAACCTTGTGAAATATTCCTTATTTTTCAATAAAGTAACGATATTCTTACCAGATCTAGTTATTTGGTTTTCAACTCTACCCTCCCATGATGTGGTTGTTCATATTTTTTTCATCTAAAACTCAATGGTTGATATAGGGTGTGAATCTTTTTTGGTTTCACAATACTTTGGGGTGTATCTTAGTGGTTTTTTATTAGTGGGATGTCTAGGGGAATCAAGTTCAATTATCAACAACATTTTGTATTTGTTTTAAAAATAAAGAAAATATTTCTGTTTTAAAATATGATAAATCAGTATTACAATGGGAATTTAATTTAATATAAATATTTAAAATCTATAAAAAAAAAAAAAAAAATTAAAACATTAAAGGATTCTGTTCAAAAAATAATCTTATATAAGAAATTGATAAATGGGTATTTTTCAAATACAATTTTGAAACACCAAAATAAATACGATCTAATTTCTAAATCCAAACGGTAAATTTTTTTATAATAATAAAATCAAGGATGTAAGAACTTCTTGATTTTGGTTTTATTTTTTAAAAGTGTCATTAAAATTGATTTTTGAGTATTGTGATTAGAATGATTTTAAATTCTAATCTATCTTGATTTTAATTCCATGTTGTCTTATGGTTTTCTTTTTCATAGAAGCATTTAGAATATTTTTGGAAGTTCTTGTCTTAGAATTTCTCAAGTTGTGTATACAATGGTTATGGTGTGTGATCCTTTGATTCATGATATTTCTTGATAGTTCCTAATTTTTGATGTTGTCTTAAACTAATTAAATTAATATCTAATATTTAAATTAATGGTATTAATTGAGTTTTTTAATTTTATTAGGTTTTGGTTTAGTGTTCAGTTTAGAAATTTAGTCTTGGTTTCCTTTTTCAACTTGATTTGTGAATTTCTTCATCCACTTGATAAACCATTGACCATGAGACTTCCTGAGGATAGAAAGGGTTATGATGGGGATAATTGTCACATATAGAACTTGTTTTCACATTTTATTTATTTATTTATTTATGGATTTTTACCATATATAATTCTTTTCATTTGGTTTCAAGGAGATTAATAGGGCCCGGGGGAGGCTGTAGTGTTGGAAAAAGCAGACTACATTAGTTTACCCTAGGAAAAATTGTTTCATGTCATCAAAAAATTTTACATAGATATTATAGTCCCCATCTTGTGGAATTTTAATTTTATGTATAATCTATTCACATCATGAAATTGAATCTCACGGAGTGATTATTCATGTAGAAATTCCATTCACATTAGGAACAAGATTCTCTTCATGAATATGATTGTCTAAGTTTCGATAATGGGATTTTACCACTTTCCCGATCTGGGTATTAACACTTTTGTGGGTCCTTCACCAACTATTTATACACCTATGACTCCAAAAATAATTTCCTTGGTTCCTCTCCTCTTCCATGGTGGATCTCTAGAGTCTCTTCAAGTATTGAGGTCTGTTCTTTAAGATAAGATCATGTCTTGTGTTATCTATTGTTCTTCTATCCTCCCTAAACAGTGAAGCCTTGGAAAAGGAATATTAGATCTAAAGTCATTATAAATTATGGATTTAGATGTATTAGGGTTCATTTTTATCCCTATTAGATCCATATGGATTATCAAGTCATGTTATGGTGGAGTAACATCACAGTTGATAAAACAGATGAGATTTTAGGTTGGAGTCTCATGCATCTCTATTTAATATTAAATTGTTGATTTATTGTGATTTCATGGTGTATTTTTATTATATTTCAATGTTTATTCTTATATTTTGGTATCTATATCAAAGGATTCTTGTTTTCTAAAGTTTTCAAAAAATGAGAAAAATATTTATTTCATGTGAATTGATCATTAAATCTATTTTAAAGGTTCAAGAATTATTTTGAAATTATAAATTTCTATTTGGATCATAGATGGTTGCATCCTTGAATAGAATATTATGTTGATTTCAAAACTTAGGGAGAAGTGTTATTTTCTAAATATCAGTTTTGTTTAACCCTTTTGAGAAATTATTTGAAAACGTTTACTTATGGAAGTGATTAAATTGTGATTATGTGGTTGGGTTTGTAAAGTATTTTTTATTGCCTTTAACCTCGAAGAATGATCCTTAGGATCATTGAGTAAATTTAATGGTTTATTTGAAAATTAAAACCCATAATATATTCCCATTTATATGCGATGGATATTGTGAATGTTTGTATTCATATAATAAACATACCTTTATAAGTAATTTTAATTGTATTATTATATGTGTATAAAGGGGAATATTCATTTATAGGTGTTTGGAGGTGGGAACAAAATAAATGGTTGTTTTATCATATTGTAATATGTTATGCATATTATTTTTAAAAACATAAAATTTTTTATAATTCATGGGAATAACTAATTGGATAGTTGATATGTTTAGTTACACATCCACACTAGTTGTGAATTCTTCTCTATCTATTGGACCTATAAGGGCACTTAAGTCAACATATGGGATGTTTCCCCTTAGTTATTCAGAGAATGATAAGATCAGTTGTTTCTGTGGTTTAATTGGTGTGTAGTTATTTTTAAACACATGGCAATTACATCATGGATGACTAGGTAAGCTCTATTGTATATATTACCCCTTGAACATCATGGATTCCATGATGGTGATATATTTTCAAAACTATGGTTGATTAATGTTTGTGAAATTTTATTTTTCATTCTATAAAAGTATTCCTTCAACTATTTTTACTACATTTATGAGTGATTTTTTAACGGGACTAAAATGTAGTTTAATTGGGAAAGAAACTAGGTTTTGTTAAAGTGGGTTTTTTTTCAAATTAAAACTGTTTTATAATTTTTTTAAATAGAAAAAACATGTAAATTTTTTTATATCTATATTTTCAACCTATTATATTATAAATTTACTTTTAAAGAGTTATTAATTCAGTCGGTGAGTGGAAACATAATAGGATTGTTATCTCAAGCCTACATATTATAGTTTAGAAAGATTCTTGAATATATTGGATGTTCTTGGATATCTGGGTTCAGGTTTGGTAGATATGTATGTAAAGTTTTCTCAATCTCACATGGTGACTTATTTCTGATTGCCTTGTTTTATTTATTTTTCCATTTTCTCAATTGTACTAGCCATCAAACAATTATTATTTCTTCTTGTATCATGTTGGTTAATCTATTATGTTGGAGTTCCTAGTTTATTTCAGTTCTATTATTTTAATTCTACTACTTGTTTACTGTTTTTTGGGTAAATCATTCTAAGTGAATTCTTATTGATACATAGGTTCTCATCACCATCTTATAGAGATCATGAATTTCCATAGGCCATGATACATGTTGGCTTAGGTACCTAGTTCTAGGGTTACCCAGGTTAGTTTATGACACTGAATTACTCTTAGGACCTCGTGCATGGGGAACTCCCACATTATCACTAAAGGTATGCCAATGGGTACCAATATCAGGTAAACCTAGAGCATTTAGAATCTACGATAGCTAGAAATTTATGAGAGATATTCTTACCTATATCGCTACAGCAAGAGGTAAGTACCCATCAAATGAGAATACATATTATTGAGTTTGAAGTGAACAGTGTCACTTATTCCCTCCACAAACACCTATATATGGATGATGTTTTGGCTTCCTTACAAGGAATGGATATGAAGCTACATATATCATCATCAACCACGCTTCTCTCCACATCTAAATCGAATATAAAGGGAATTCAAGGTGTAGTTTGGAATCCCCAGTTGAGGAATAATATTAGATCAAGCGATGGACACTCAATGGACTCCCTAACAAACTAGAGGCTATAGACTCTCCATTCTACATATATATGGTGATGAACCTTTTATTGCCTTGGTAGGATGCCTTCTTATCTTAAGAAAACATATCTCATACGACGAATCTTCTATCCAAATATCATTGGTAGAGTAGTTTTGTGTCACTTACTCATCTAACTTCCAAGAAGTTGAATGTCGGATCCAAGGATGATCACCAGAAAGACCATCATTCAAATCAAGAGAAAGACTAAGAAATCCCATCATAAATATTAATGACCAATTAGTCTCCAATCATATGTTGGCCACCTAAAGCTCTCTATTTCTCCATATTGGATATAGTTTCTCAATATCACATAACATTCCTCTGGTACAATTTATGCGTGACATTAAACTACTTTAAAGACATCAGCTAACCTACCTAGAAATTTTTGAACACCTTTAGGGCCTTAAATTTTATTACTAAAAGTTTAACCTCAATACCATTATGGTACCTCGACATCTAAACTCATATGTGTATTTCTGAATATTTTATGGGGAATATAATAATATTATTATAGTTTAACATTAGCATATTAAAGATCTATCTCCCCATAAAAAAGTGAAATTATAGGGGGAAATCTACTGCTTTTCCATTTGGTTTTTCCCTAGGATGATAGCGGGTCCCACAAATAGACATTTATAACAATCACATAGACTCTCCATCATGGACCACTACCACAGTGAATGTTATCACAATAATTCTCCATAATGATCAAGGGTGTTGTAATGAGGAGGAGGAATGAGAGTAGGATCCTATTTGAGAGAGTCAACATTGATAAGTGAGCCCCAATATAGGTGTTCACACCTATCAACATAGGTAATAAATGGGTCTCAAAAGTCATACTAGTTTACCACATCCAGACACAATTTTTTATAGCCTCAATAATGAAAAATGAGTGGACAAATCTTATAGTTCTTCGAAGCCACTCTTGTAACTGAAGCATATGTTAGGATATTTGCTTTTCCTCAGGTGATTAAAGGGTAAAAGTATCTCAATGTTTAGCTTCTAAAAGGATATCATACTAAAATATGGGATGGTCAAGATGAACATATGATGCTACATATATATTCCCAACAATAAATAGTTATTGGTTGATCCACTAGATCTATAAAAGGATGTTTTACCATCTAAGAAGGACTGAATCTGGTGGCTCCACCCACCAAAGACACAACCTAGTGTTTCCAATCGGTCCCCATATGGTGGATAAATGTGACTTCCAACCATTAGATCATAACCTCTACAGAAACCCAAAAATTCATTAATTAAAATTACTCTTGGTCTATTTAAATGTCTTCTTATGGTTATGTAAAATGTATAAACTTATTTGGTTCTATGTTTTCTTATTTTAAAATACCATTAAGAATTTCGACCATTTATAATATATTTGTTGAAAATTGATCAAATGATTAGTATAAATATAGGGATTTAAAAAATCCAATTTACTCAGACAAAGGAAGTGATGGCCTCATCGAGTAGACTTGCCCCATATGAAGCCTATTTATAGAAGCTCATAAAGGTGGTGACGTCATTGGTATTCACTCTGGACCAAGCCCAAGCTGAGATTGAATATGTTAGGCTTGAGCAGAACAATACAAGAGATGTGGAAGTTGATAGAGATTACCACTCGAGCAATGTTATCTGAGCCACCCCAAGAGTATGTCATCATCGCACACCTTACCCTAAGGTCTTATATGGGTGTTTTAAGGGGTTATGTAACAATACCCTAGTACTATGATTATGTAAATTATTATTTTATAGAGAATATACATTCTTTTTAATATTTTTACTTTGAAAATAGTTTTTAAAGAAAAAATAGTATTTTTAGTTAATATTCAACTTAGAAATATATTTTGATGAATAAATGGATTTTTGAATTAAATAATATGTTAATAAAATATTATTATTATTATTAAATTAGTTTTTATTAAATATAAATGATCATATAATTTTATGAATGTAATTATAATTTTTATTAAGGTTTGAAAGTTTTTTTTTCAAAACCCATGAATTTTCGATAAATGTCGATTTTTACGAGACAGTCGAATTTAGGATAAAAAATTAAATACCTTCTAAATATATATTGTGTTTTATGACATCATAATGACCCAATAGTGATGTAATAAAATACTATAAACATTATTTTCGGTATATATATGTTTTACCATTTAAATAATATGATTTTTGGTTTTTTCTATCTGTTTTACAAAGCTTTAGTGGACCCTTCAAGACTTATAAAGCATTTCGTCTTATTAAATTGTTTTCCTTGAGAGTGTGACTTACCTCCACAAAATCAAACCTATTATTTTAAGAAGTTCGTCCATTGGCCCTATAAAATATTGTTTTTTTATACCATTTGGTAAAAACAATGGTCAAAAACCATGGGCTGGTTTATGGTTTTGATTAGTTTAATATTAGGTGTCCCAAACCTAAATAATAAAGAATTCCTTATACTTTTTTATATAAACCCACCCAATCCCCCACTTACACTTAACTCAAAGCCTTTGTATTTAGACCAACCCATCCCCTATTCTCTCTATAATCTTTCTAAGGATACTAAAGCTCCCAAGAAGTCTCTCTCAAGACCCTCCCAAGCCTTTGGGATCACACTTCTATGTAAGGTATTCTCACTTTCCTTATTTATGTCCAAGTTATTTTATATTGTTATGCCCTTTTATTTTCATTTATAAATGTTGGGGTATGATTTCTCACCTCCCCCATAATTCCCTATTCATGTTTTAATAATTAGATATCCCATTTCTCTCTCATTAATGCCTTCCATGTATACCTATTACCATGTTGTAATGCCGTAATGAATTTCTCTCTCCTCGTTTACATTCAAGTAATTATTTTGTATCATGAGTCTAAATTGCATTAAAATTGTTGGGAAATGTATCTATATGTCCCAATTTATGTCCATTTCATTTAAATATTACGATACACCCATTTCCCTCTCATCAACCATTTTTACGAATTCTTATGTCACGTCGTTACGCTGCCAAAATTGGACCACAATTTTCCAAGCCAATGTCATTGTGTAGTGAATACCATGTTCATTTCTATATCAATGGTATTCAACTTTATGAATATTTACTTATTGTTTAAATAGTTTCATGTATTAATTCCACACTCCTTTATCATGGAATAAATTATTATGTTTAATGAATCTATGTTTTATGATCCGTGTGGAACACTTATGCATGAAATGAAATGTTTAAGAAGGGTGTGCCTTGGTAGCGCTCCAATTCATTGGGTAAAGTATAGTATCATGATACATCATGTGCAATGGGTGTTGACTCATTCTAATTCAAGTGAAACTAGGGTTTTCTCATGTTTCAGGTGCAATGAGGGCTTACTCATGCTCCATGTGCAATGAGCCTTGGCTCATTCTAATTCTATATTAAGTGGTGTTGCCACATCTCCATGTTATGATTATCATGCTTTATCATGAATTTATGTCCATGTTTTTCTTGTTCTCCATTTATATTCCTATTAACTAACATGTATTGTATTCCTCATGTTATTACATGTTTCTTCCTTTACTGGGCTTTATAGCTCACCCTTTTCTTATGCATGTGCTTAGGTTATCCCATGCAATGCTAAGTACAAGGGAATATAGTGGTAATGTAAAGGATTTTTTCAATAAAAATGTTGTATTTCATGATTTAAGTTTTTGTGTAATGTTTCAATGCCTAAAGACACTAGACCTCTTGATCTTCAATTTTGTATCAAGTAAATGTTTTATGTAATAAATCATACTTATGTGTATAATAAAAAGTAGTGGTGTTATATTTGGTATCAGAGGATATGTTTAGTTATTTTGGGGAATAGGATTAGAAAACCTAAGTGAATCCTTAGAGACTAGACTAATTATAATAAAAAACATCCATATGTTTTGGTGATTATTGAGTAAGTAGTTTATCAAGAAAATACATTCATGTCTACATACGAGCATATGGAGGTGGCTCTGGCACAGATGAACCATGGAGTGAAAACTCTGACAAGGAGTTTCAGGCTTGACCAGGGGTATCCTGGTACATGACAATGGGCTTTGCTTCACTCTTGGTTATGACAATCCCAGGGGATATGCTTTGTTAAATTAATAAGATTAGTATGAACCATTATTAAGGTAATTTAAAAAAATTGACCCTAAGAATATATGTTAGGAAGTCGATCATGAATAACACAGATTGAGGCCTATAGATCCATAGGTTAAGGAAATAAATGTAACTTATAAGTTATCCTGTTTTGTCTTTGGATTACCCTTTATGTTTTTAATATTTTAAAAGTACGCATCCCTAAATCTATATTGGATAGATTAGAACCAGAATTAAAAAGTGAAAGGAAGGGTTATCACCCAAAGTTCTACACATTCTTTTGTATCTTAAATGTTTAGTAGAACAATCCCAACACAACCACAAATCATGGAAGTATAGATGTCTGTGAGTATAAAAAATGGGAAAATCATTGCATCCCACGAGTATAACTCCTCCCCTGTAACAATATTTGGATTTTACTTTCCAATTAATCTTGTCATACTCCCTCTAGTGGAATTTGATGAAATTAATGGAATTGATTGGATTCCCTATATAGAGCCAACATAAATATTTATGAGAATAAAATCAGTCTCCATGTGGAGAATTGACCCTCGATTTTGTACAAGTGCAAGGAGGAGGATGAATCTTTTTTATCACTATCATCTAAATGTGTATATTACTACCCTATGAACATGTATATCTGGCTCATATGATTGAGTCTAAAGAGGAAACCATCCATGAAGTCATGCCAATTGTTAAGGAATTTGCTGAAGTGTTTCTCAAGGAATTTCATAGTCTTCCTCCTAGAAGAGATGTTGAATTCTCAAATGATCTTATACCTAGGGTGTTTCTAATATCCAAGTCTACATATAGAATAGCTATTTTGAAGCTTGAGGAGCTGAATAAACAACTATAAGAGAATCTGGACAAAGGTTTTATACCCCCAAGTGCTTCACAATGGGGTGTACTAGTCCACTTCATCAAGAAGATGGATGGGTCAATGCACCTTTGCATCAATTATCCTGAGATTAACCAAATCACGATAGAGAAAAAGTATCCCCTCCCATGAATTGATGACTCGTTCCATCAGCAACATGGAGCATAATACTTCTTCAAGGTATATTTTCGGTTGGGCTATTATCAAGTAAGGGTGAAGAAGAAAGATATCCCCAAGACTGCTTTTTCTACAAGGTACAGGAACTATGAATTCATAGTAATGCCTTTTGGACTAACTAATGATTCAGAAATCTTTATAGACTTTATGAATAGTGTCGTTAGATATTACCTAAACAAAATATACTCTAAAACCAAGAAGGGTCATTAGGATCATCTAAGAACTGTAATAGAGACCTTGCGAAAGGAGAAGCTCTATGCAAAGTAAAACAAGTGTGAGTTATGGTTGATGGAGGTCACAATCTTGGGCCATATCATCACAAGAAAAGGGATATCTTTAGATCCCTCCAAGACAACTGCAATAAAGGAATGGTAATGGAAATCATTTGTAATGGATATCCGTAGATTCATGGGGTTAGCTAGATATTATCAACAATTTCTAAGAAATTTCTCACAATTGTTCAACCCTCTTACCAAGATAACTTGGATGGGAGTAAAGTTTTCTTGGAGTGATGAATGTGAAGGAATATTCAAGGAGTTGAAAAGGAGGCATACCATTTTGCATGTGCTCACTTTACCCACATGTAGAGAACTTTTTGTGGTTTTCAATGATTCTTTGAAGAAGGGCATGGGCTTTCTGTTGATTCCAAATGACAAAGTCATTGCCTATGGTTCAAGGAAATTCAAATTTCCTAAGAAAACTATCCAATACATGATCTGGAGTTGGCTACAGTGATCTTCACTTTAAAAAATTGGTAGTATTATCTCTTTGGGGAGAATTGTGAGATATATATAGACCAAAAAACCCTCACGTATATAATTATATAGAAAGATTTGAACATGTGCCAATGATTATGGTTAGAGCAGACTAAATGTTTTTATGGCTCAATCCATTACCAACCTGGGAAAATGAATATGGTGATAGATGATCTATGTAAAAATGACCCTGTGATTCTATAATTGATGATAATTGAGAAGTATCCAATATTCTTAGATTTGATAAAGATGGACATGGGAATCAAAAAAGAAGGGGACATCATTAATCCTTTCACAAATGATTGCTCAACCGCCTCTTTTGGAAAGGTTAAAGGATGCTCAAAAGGATGATGTGGGAATCCAGAAGAAAGTGGAATCTATCAGAAAATAGAAATCCTTGGAGTTCAATGTTAATGAAGATGGAATTTTGAGATTTGTGAAAAGATTATGTGCTCCATCAAGTCCGGAGCTGAATAAAAAACTTTGGGATGATGCACATAGTTCAAATTTCTCTATTCACCCAAGAAACACAAAGATGTATCGAGATCTATGAGAGCATTAATAGTAGGATAATATGAAAAAGGATATCATTGAGTATATATCAATGTGCCTGGTGTGTCATCATGTGAAGGAAAAGAGGTATAAGTCTAAGGGGAAGATGCATCCACTGCCAATACCAGTATAGAAATGGGAGAACATCACCATGGACTTTGTAACAGGACTTCTGAATACATCAAAAGGCAACAATGCAATCTGGGATGTTGTAGATCATCTTAAAAAGTCTATATACATCATTAAAATTCTCAAGGATTTCTCAATGGATCAATTGGAACAGATATACATCAGATATGTGGTAAGGCTGCATGGGGTACCACAATCGATTATATCTGATCGAAATCCAAGATTCACCTATAAGTTTTGGAAGATTCCTTCACATGATCTGGATACTAAGATGAACATTTGTGCAGATTATCATCATCAAACTGATTCCCAATCCGAGTGGACTTCCCAAACACATGAGGACATGTTGAGAGCGTGCTCAATGGACTTCAAAGGAAGATAGGATCAAAATCTTCCTCTGGTAGAGTTCTCTTATAATAACAATTTCTACTCGAGCATCCGAATGGCACCTTATGAATACCTATATTAGAAGGGGTGTATAACACCAGCATGTTGGGATAAAGTTAGTGAGTGTAAGTAGCTGGGGCCTTAAATGGTTGGAGAAATGGAAAAGAAGGTGAAAACCATTCAACAACATATCAAGGGAGCCCAAAGTCGACTGAAGAGTTATGAAGATAACCGTCGAGAAGACCATGAGATTAACATTGTATACATGGTATTTATATGCATATCTCTATGGAATAAGGTCATGAGGTTTAAAAATAAATGGAAGTTAAGTACCAGGTACATCATCCCTTTTAAGATTCTTTATCATGTCGGGGTAATGGCATATCGACTAGAACTTCCACCTACTATGGCCAATGTACATGCCGTATTTCATGTATCCCTGTTAAGGAAGTACATACTAGACCCTTCACATGTACTCTCTTCACATGTAGTACAGTTAGAGGATGATCATTCTTATGATGAGTACCAGTTAAGATCTTAGGTAATAGAGACAAAGTTCTATGAAATAAGACAATGCCCCTCATTAATGTGTTGTGGCGCAACCACAAGTTTGAAGAGGCAACATGGGAATTTGAGGGAGTTGTGTAGTATATTTACCCGGATATGATTTAGTGTGGGAAAAGGAAATTTTGAGGGAAAAATTTATTCAGGGGGGATGATTCTAATGACCCAAAAATTCATTAATGAAAATTCCTCTTTGTACATTTAAATGTCTTCTTATGGTTATGTAAAAAGTATGCAATTATTTGGTTATGTGTTTTTGGATTTTAAAGTACCATTAAAAATTGTGACCATTGCTAATATTTCCATTAAACAGTGATCACATTATTAGTATAAACATAGGTCTTTAACAAATCCAATTTACTCAGATAAAAGATGTGATGGCCTCATCCGGTAGACTTTCCCCATAAGAATCCCATTTATCAGAGATCAGAAAAGAGGTGGCATCATTGGGCTTCACTCTTGACCAAGCCCAATCCTAGCTTGAATATGTTATTCTCGAGCAGAATCTCCTATGGGAGAAGTGGAATTTAATAGAGATTACCACTCGAGCAATGTTATCTGAGCCACCCCAAGAGTCTGTCACCATCGCGCACATTACCCTAAGGTCTTATGCTGGTGTTGTAAGGGGTTATATAACAAGACCATATTACTACGATTATGTACACTATTCTTGTATAGAGAATATGCATTATTTTTATTATTTTTACTTTGTAAATATTTTTTAAAGTACAAATAGTATTTTTAGTTAACATTTAACTAAGAAATCAATTTTGATGAATTAATGGATTTTTTAATTAAATAATATTTCAATAAATTATTATTATTATTAAATTAATTTTTATTAAATATAAATTATCATATAATTTTATGAATTAAATTGTAATTTTTATTAAGTTTCGAAATCTGTTTTTGTCAAAACCCATGAATTTTTTACAAATGTAAGTTTTTCTTTTAAAAGTAAAAATTTACATATTTAAAAACTTATTTAGATAAAAAGAATATTATTTTTAGAATCAGAATGTCAAAATTTCCATATATTAAAAGTCACATGTATTTATTACAACTTTTAGTCACAATAATCATGACTACTAATAGTCTTGATGAAAAATAATAAACTAATGATTAAAATAATGTAAAAACCCTCCTCTCCTGCACTATAAAATCCCCCACTCACTATGTCTTCTCTATACTCCTCTAAAGATCTATTCCATATCTAAATTATGATCAAATATTGTCCCTAGATCATCCCTCATGTATGTAATCCCTTGTTCTCATAAAATGATCAAAACCACTTCCCTAAATAGGCTCTCAAGTAAGAGATATTCAAGAGGTAAATTCCTCTTTCCTTTTCTTTTATTTTCTTTTCATGTTGAATTTTTTTATATTATATCCTCTCATATCCTCATCCAAATGTTATTATAACTATATTAATTTACATTTACATTAATTTTGTTATGATAATGGAATAATTCTTCATCATCTTTCCTTTCCCCATCTATTATACAATAAATGAAAATAAGATTTGAAATGAGTTAATTTATCACGTTCAAGGAAAATGGGTTTCAATTTCTATTACAATATTCAAAACTGGACATGAAACCAATTTTATTGTTTAAATAAACTATAATATATTTATTATAACTTATATAAGGTTATGGAATCATTTTTTACACATGATATTAGTTTATAAATCAAAATCAGTCTGTTGTGATAAAAAATGACCAATTAACCCAAACAATTGTCATTAAAGTTTTATATAATGATTAATATTCACTCCCAAAAACCCAAAAAAATTACAAACACGTAATATTTTGTTTTTTAAATATAACATACAAATAATATTCTATAAAACCATTCTCATTCTACATTTTTATCCATACATGAATATAAGTAAACTGATCATGAAAACCAGGGAAGAAAACGTACCCAAATAACAAAATTGATTCTCGTAACCCAAAAAGAGTCTATGAATGAACTTAATAAGGATATAATGAGTCAATTAAATATATAATAGGTTTTTGAAATATTAATTAATTAATTTATTTTGTATATCCTTGAGATTAATATCAGGTGAATAATATCATCGGACTTGGTAAGGGTTTCCTCATCTCACTTCCATTTTTATGAGATATTCCTTATTCACTACTATTACTTGTGTATAGTTTATGTATACTACCCATTGATTTAAAATATCATTAATATTTTTATTTTAATATAATTAAATTTATCTTTTGAAAATAATTAATTTTGGGGCATACAAATTGATTGATAAAAGTGATAAGGGTTTCCTACCCGAACCACCATTTTCATTCGAGTTACTCATGGTCATTCATAATACTAAATTAATTATTATTTATTCTGATTTTATTATAATATATTATGTGATTATATTCTATATATATGTTTATCAACTATAATCCTTTTTTATTTTATGGAAATATACATGTTTTAAAAGGAATTTTCAAAAATATTTACCGAAATATAAGCCCGATAAAATGGAATTTCTCAAATTATTTTCTATTTTAAAAGGAACTATATAATATATTTTTAGAAACCATTATTTTTATAAAGTCACTAATTTTATTTTGAGAAAATTATATTATTTCACATATAGTTTTATACAAATATTTTTTCAAAATAACTCTTCTTTTCATAGTAAAAGAATTTTTATCTTTAGAATTACTCAATGATTTTGTAAGAGTAATTTTGTCTACACCAACACTATTATTGAAAACTATATGTAACTGGGGATAATATTTTATTATAAATTTTACCATATTGTATTTAATGTTTTATTATTATTTTGACTATGGATGTGCTATCTTAAACAATTCACTAATTTGATCTGAATGGTTAGTGTTTATGCTTAATGTTTGGGGAAAGTTATTTACATTTCATATGTCAGTTTCAATATAAATTAATATGTTTTTTATATTAATCCCCATTCATATGAAGAAATAATTGGACTTAGTAAGTGTAAGGTGGGGCCTGTTATAGCCCCTCGGTGCATCGGTAGGTCTCCTGAGATAATCTAGATCTTGGCACGAGGCCTTAAAAAATGGTTATTTATGGTCTTGGAACAATTATTTGATGATATGGTTTTGAAGTCCCACATTATGCATTCCATCATTATAAAACTAGTAATTGATAGTTCATGTGGTTATTCAACTATTAGAATACCCACGATTATGTTTTATTATGGTATTATTTATTCAACTCTTATTCCGGCCATATTATGTTCAAGTTTATTTTTTTAAAGGCAAGTGTCTTTATTTATTCATGATGCCTAAAATTTATGATTATGATATCTTATATTTTATTGCTTACCCTTACTAATCATTTGATCTCACCCATTTCTTATGTTTCATTTTTCCCAGTTTTTAATGATGTATTTTATGAATGAACTACAGGGATAACCTAGTAGATATGGTTGTTTTCAAATGAATTTAAATGTTGTTTTTTATTTCATGTTGTAAAATTGAACTTATGTAAGTATCTTATTTTCAAATCTACTAAACTACTCGGTCCTTCGGGATGCATATTCCTTGTTTATAAACCAATGTAATAAAACAATTCCCTGACTCTAGGCAACTATGTTTGGGTATTTATAGTTAGTATTAGAGGAATATTAGTAGAAAACATGGAAAATAGTTTTAGAAAATGTAGATTAGGGAACAAAACCCTAAGATATACATTATAATAAAACATATAATATCATCCTATAATTCTAGAAAGGAATTTATTTTTTGAATCTTCCTAGAAAATAAATTTTTTCTTGATTTTAGAAGTGGACATTGTTCTGGAACAAATGTACCTAGGAGTAACAACAATGACAAGGTGTTTTGGGCTTAACATAGGGAAACCTCATACATGACAATGGGCCTTACTTCACACCTAGTTTGACACTCCTGGGGGATATGCTTAGGATAATTCACATTGTCATTACAATCCATTATTAAGGATTGATTCCCCCAAAGTAACCAACATATATGGTTCTAGGATTTGTGATGCATAAATTTATTTTCGGTGTAATACCATGTTTAGATTTATATAGATTTCATAATTTTATGAGATAATATATAATATGGAATTGATTAGAAATGGAACATAGTAGAAGGAATGAGATCTTCACAAATTCTTGTTATGTAAATATTAAGAAATATTATATCTTTAATGGTATTAAAAAATCATTTAAAATGAAAATACCCTCCCATGTATCCTAATCATATGATGAAATAGTATCATGTGTTAACAAGGTATCTATAGAATTATCTGAGTCATTTTTCATTGAAAGGAATAAAAATAAGAAGAGGATTGAAGACAAAAACAAGGGCAAAGTAAAGAAGGGAAATAAGGGTTTTCCCACATGTGATAACCATTGAAAGAATCGCCCTGATAAAATCTTGAAGGGAATGGGAGTTTGTAATAAGTGTGGATAAAAAGGACCCCAATTTTGTGAATGAAATGATAATAAAAAGGTTTCTAATGTACAATACATCAACTATAAAGAGATGTGACACTATGTGAGTCAATGTACCAAGCATCAAAATAATATACCCCAAATGATGTCACTGGACAATGTTCAAGTTATGATACTTCCATTGATAATGAATAATGATTAATATGACTATTCAAGAATCATTTAATTTCAATATTTTATCAGTAATGTACTAGTTATAATAATTTTGTAATATATGAGGATTCTATAATAGTACTATTTCATTAAGGATTTGAGGTCGTGTGATGAATGGTACCAAGGAAAAGTTACTCCGAAAAAAATTAAACATTTGGAAAATATATGGTTGAGGTAATGACAAACCTTAATATGTTCCTCTCACTGAGATATCAATTTCAAAATAAATAGATTATTTATTAGGATAAAGTAAAATGGATAGAACTTACTATTTTGGATCTATATAACATACTATTGACAAATTGATAGAGTCTACAACCTTCTGGACTAAATTAATATATCCAAACACTTATTATAAGGAAGAATGAACATATTCAATAAGGTTTTATGGTAATTAACATTATTCAAGTGAATATAAATAGAATGTATTCACATGTTTGTATGTGATGTTTTACAACCACTTCATGTTTCTTAACAAATTCTTTATGAGAATTCAGTGAGCTTATTAATAAAGTGTTGGATCATGATTGTAACGTCCCGGACCCGGCCAGCCACCTGAACCATGCCGAACGGGTCGGGTGTTACTACCTTAGGTGCACCTCCCCAAACGCCAAAGGTTGCTGGCTAGCAGCGAGGGTCTGTTAGGTATAGTGGGGAGGCTATACCCTCTTGGAGGATTAAAATAAGGGTACTGGTCCGAGAATAACTGTAAAGATGTAGCGGAAAGAAAGACACAGCAGACTCGAACCAGACCCGCAGAGCGGAAGCATAATCAATATAGATAAACAGCAGAAGCAGCAAATATAACAACAGCAGAATAAATAAACACAGCAACATGCTAATAACATGTAACTAAAACTGAATAGTAAAACATGCATCCAGAGCAGGACATACACAACTGAATATAAAATGGTTCCAATGGAGAACCAACAGGAGCTACAACAAGTAAGAATACCGATACAGAAAAAGTAAACAAAACAAAGTAGACCCCAGCTAGGCATGACATCAAGGTCCATACCTTCTCCATGTAATAACTAATGCATCCCAGATCCTGAATCTGGCCTCTTTCCTGCACGTAAATCCATAAAGTCTGCAAGCGTCCCGAAGGGCCCATGCAGGGTGTGAGACAAATCTCAGTAGGATACCACCCAACGGTGCGTACCAAATATATATGTTAAAGTAGTCATGAATTTACAAGGAAAGAATTAAACAGTAAAATGCACAATTAAACACAAACTTCACTGGTGCTCAATAGCCACCATGGAGCATCACCTGCTTCGACCAATGCCGGAATCTCTGTCGTGTAACCCGGAACCACATGCCACCTGACACATCGTGTCTCAAGTACTGACGTCCTGAATGCATGCCCAAGAATAGTAACCCAACACCATGTGCCTCCTGACACCATGTGTCTCAAGTGCCGACATCCCGAAGGCAGGCCCGAAAATAGTAACCCGGCACCACATGCCTCCTAACACCTCGTGTCTCAAGTACCGACATCTCGAAGGCACACCCATTCCCTGAACGCTCCTCACCACCCCAACGGCTTTCTACGGAAAGCACCCCCAACCAAAATACCTAACTGCAACTACGGGGGACTCTACCCACACGAGTGGTCAAAACCACCTCATCACGGATTATCTCTGTGTGCAGACTACTCAAAGTCTCAGTGAGTGGTAATCACCAAATTAGTTCTAAGCCACAAAAATGCCTGACACCTCATGTCCCTGCGACCATGTCGCTCCTGTTCGATGGCATCGCCATCCTAGTAACCTGGGCCATGCCCAACCTGACAGTCATACTGCCTCAAACCGATGTCCATGATGCCCAATCCCTTGGTAAAAACCACCCAAAGTAACCTGGGCAAAGCCCCAACCTGTGATCAGCATCACTCAATCATAACCGGTCCAAGCCCAACACAACCCAAAAGGTTCCAGAAGATTCAATATAGAAATTTCATATATAAAATATTTAAACAAAAAACATAAACCGGAAAAATAAACTAAACAGTTGAATTGCACTCTACCAGGTGTTGTCCCATACCAGCACTGAGGTCTTAAATGCCTCCAACAATTTATATCAGACATCATTAAATTAAACTAACAGTTTATAACATTAACATTTCAGTTAAAACCATTTTGTTGTTCCCCAGCCAAAATTTCCCTGACGAGCAACGACCCCTCACCCGGCGCTCCTCATGAAAACTGGTAATAGGGCATACCCAAAGGCATCCCATAGGTCCAACAGGAAATACCATATGAAACAGTAGATAAAAATGGGGCCCAATCAAAATACCCAAAAACACGCCGAAGGCCGCATCACCAAAACAACCATGAAAACACAAAATGAGGTATTCAACACCTACCTGAGACTCGTATGATGCCACTCCTCTGGTAACACCCTCCAATTAGGTCTAAAAAACGGTAAATCTAGGGGGTTCCAAAGCACTAAACGGAGTTTGGATCAGGTCTCGGATGGATGATTGGGACGAGAAGAGAGGTTCAACCAGCCTGGTTTGCATATCCGAGCTGAGGAGATGAGTTCTGCCTAAAAAATGAGGATAATTCCCATTTTAAGCAAAAAAAGTACACGACATGTAATTTAGGACTACACGCCGTGTATAGTTCATCTAACTGTTCATAAGAAGGCAAGATTCCACCGACTTACTTTCTGAACCTACCGAAGTGAGTACACAGCGTGTACCTAGGGGTACACGGCGTGTGCTTGGTTCTTCTTCCTTTCCTCGCTGACGTACTCACACGCCATGTGTTTCCATTATACACGGCTAGACTACACGACGTGTACTAACGGAACACGACGTGCCCCTGGTTCTACCCAGCCAACAGGCCTACACGTCATGTATTTCCCTCATACACGGCTAGACTACACAGCGTGTCCTAGGGGAACACAGCGTGTATCTGGTTCAGCCGGCCAATGGCCTACACGCCATTTATGGACACCACACGGTCGGGGGTATACATGGCGTGTTCAAAACTACATGTTGTGCAATAAGAAACTACTACACGGTCATAACACGGCATGTACTCGATGAGCACACAGCTGGTCACTCGCCTACACATACACAGTGTGTACTATGAGTACACAACGCGTAGTCAGGAAATTTCCAGAAACATCCCATTTATTCTAGTTTCATCAGAAACCAGTCAAAAATTTAAATAGATTCAATATTTTGACCCATTCCAATAACCCGGGTTCTTACAAACTCTCCACCTTAACGTAACTCTTCCCCGAGCTACTGAATGAAACCCGGAGATGGAACCGTACATACCACCCCGATCAAAGTAACCCGGATTGCCCCGGTCTCAGAGGTCCCGGATAAATTCCTCAAGGTGGGGCTCCCCACCTTAGGAATCACCTCAAGTAACCCGCATCCTCGATGCCCTGATGCCCTTGGCACCTCATGTACCCTGCATCCGCGATGCCCCGATTCCCATGGCACCTCAAGTAACTCGCATCCTCGATGCCCTAATGCAACGCATCTCATATATATATATATATATATATATATATATATATATATATCATGCACCCAATATGGTGCCAACCCCACCGACTAGCGTCTAGTCAGTCCATAAAGATCATGTGCACCACGTGCACTCAAAACAGAAATACCTCTACAGGTCATGCCAAAAAAGAAACATGGAGATCACGGCCACACCGCGGTTTACCTCTAACTGTCGTCGGCTCACCAGCCTGGTCAGCCTCTGGTAGCTCCACGGCGTGCAGCTGGCCTGAAACACAGCTGCCTGACCCCTGACCTTCCGATGATGCTCCAGTCACTGGCCACTGACCCCTCAGCTGGGTCCCACCATCTCTGTCACGACATCCACGCATAGCTGAACCCTGAATACCCTCTCCGGGTACCGTACCTAAACCAACTCCAGACGCTACAAACTTTCCTGGTCCTTGCCTGCCGGTTATCTGAGAAGGCTGCCTACAAAAACTCTCTAGATATTGGTCCTTTCCACATACCTGTCACTCTTTCGGAGGCCTATCGCACTGACACCGAACATGCCCCGACTGTCCACACTGAAAGAAAATCACCGAAGAACTACCACGAGGTGGTTAGGTGAATCCCTGGCCCGACTGCCCTGCTGGAACTCATCTCGTCCTCGCTTCCTGCTATCAGAACCATCACTTGAAGTTGTCACCCTGCCCAAGCAAGAATTTTCTCTCTCATTTCCCTCAGCTATGAGCGCCTGGTTCACCGAGTCAGAGAAAGACCCTAGACAAATGATATTCACCTGGACCCAAATAGTGTGTCATAAGCCATCCTTGAAGCACCTCACCCTTATTGCTTCGTCGCTTACCATATCAGGTGCAAAATGGGATAGCTCAGTAAAAGTAGCTATGTAGTCCATGATGGACATATCTCCCTGCTGAAGACTCAAGAACTCTCGAGCTCTCTCTGCCCTCAGCGTATTTGGGTAGAAGTGCTCAAAGAAACTATCCTCAAAATCCTCCCAAGTCAGTCCCTCGTACCAACAAGCATGTAACTATACATCCCACCAATGCTTCGCCGGTCCTCTCAGCATGTATGTCGATAGCTTGACCCTCCGCCCTGAAGGCTTCTCTAGCTGCTCAAAAATCATTTGCATGCTCTCTATCCAGTTCTCAGCCGCCTGTGGACCACCCTCACCCTAGAAAAGCGGCGGGTGCTGCGACTGGAACTCCCACGTCAAATTTTCCAATGAAGTCTCTGTACCCTGCACGCCTCTTTCAAGCCCCTGCAAGACACGTACCAGGCTAGCTCAGAGCTGCTCGTCGGGCTACGACCTGAACGATACCAAACCTAGCTATTGCCATGCCTGTACTAGATCCTGAACCTGTTCCTGTCCCTGAGCCTGTACTTGCAGCTCGTGCTCACCCTGTACCGAATTCTGACCCTGATCCTACGGCACTATATCATCTCCCGCCTGATGCTCCATCGAGCCGTGAAGGAGTAACCCGCTGAATACCATAAATGGTCAAAAAACCCATATATATATATAACAATATATTCTACGCAGATATGGAAAGCAGTAAAAGGCAGTGCATAACAACTACCCTTACTTCCCCTCACCGCAACCCATGCCCCACGGTATCCCGGCCTCACGGCCTCCTTACCTGCCCTCAATAGAGCAAAGTATCAAAAGTACCTTGGGCCATGCTTGTCCCGACAACTCATGTTGCCTCAAACTGATGACCGAGTCACCCAATCCTGACAGTTACACTACCTCACCCTAGTACCTGCCTACTCTCATAAGAGTCAGACCCAAATATCCTACAGTATGCAATTCTACAAAATATAAAGCACGACATACACATTTTCACAAATAGAAATTCTATCAGGAATTTCAAAAATTCTCATTTTAAAGAAAATAAAACATGGCATTTGATATTTCATTCACATGGCATTATCACCTCATAAAGCATAAGTGCAATTATGAAATTGAAATACCCTAAAATGTGCCTATCAAAAGCCATGAAACCAAGCCTTCTCATACTGGGACAAGGTCCAATTCTCCCTTACCGCACTGGGTCAAGGGTCACATATCACAACTAACAACATCACACATCAAGTGAGCCACTGAGGTGGAAATCATATCAACTGTAATCTGAGCAAAACAAACAGCAATTCCCACCCGCAGCAACTAGTTCCATCCCTCGTACTTGGGGCTACAAGCACAGAAGCAAAAGCTAAAAACCCAGTCCCTGTGACAAACTATCTCCAGTCTACCAAATCCCAAATAGTAAAACCAGCAGAAAGAAACGAGAATCCTCACACTAATAAGTATCCAGTAAAACAATGCTACTAAATCCCTATCAAGAACTCCACTGATACCACTTTGTAACATCCTGGACCCAGCTAGCCACCCGAACAGTGTCGAACGGGTCGGGTGTTACTTCCTTAGGCGCACCTCCCCGAATGCCAAAGGCTGCCGACTAGCAGCAAGGGTATGTTAGGTATAGTGGGGAGGCTATACCCTCTCAGAGTATCATAATAAGGGTACTGGTCTGAGAATAATAGTAATAATGCAGTGGAAAGAAACACACAGCATACTCGAACCAGACCCACATAGCGGAAGCATAATCAATATAGATAAACAACGAAAGCAATAAATATAACAAAAGCTTCGGAAATAAACACAACAACTTGCTAATAACACGTAACTACAACTGAAAAGTATAACATGCACCCAGAGAAGGACATACATAACTGAATATAAAAGGGCTCTAATGGCTATCCAACATGAGCTACAACAAGTAAGCATGCCGATACAGAAAAGTAAACAGAATAGAGTAGACCCCAGCTAGGCATGACCTCAAGGTCCATACCATCTCCATGAAACAACTAACGCAGCCCAGCTCCTGAAGCTAGCCTCTTTCCTGCACATAAATCCATAATGTTTGCACGCGTCCCGAAAGGCCCGTGTAGGGTGTGAGACAAATCTCAGTAGGATACCACCCAATGGTGCGTACCAAATATATGTGTTTAAGTAGTCATGAATTTACAAGGAAAGTAGTAAACAGTACAATGCACAATTAAACACAAACTCCACTGGTGTTCAACAGCCACCATGGAGGGTCACCTGCTTCGGCCAACGCCAGAATCTCTGTCATGTAACCCGGCACAACGTGCCACCTGTCACCTCGTGTCTCAAGTACCGACGTCCCGATGGCATGCCCAAGTATAGTAACTCGGCACCATGTGCCTCCTGACACCATGTTTCTCAAGTACCGACGTCCCAAAGGCACGCCTAAAAATAGTAACCCGGCACCACGTGCCTCTTGACACCTCATGTCTCAAGTACCAATGTCCCGAAGCCACACCCATACCCTGAAGGCTCCAGACCTCCCATGTGGATTTCTACAGCAAGCACCCCCAACCAAAATACCTAACCGCAACTATGGGGGCCTCTACACACACGAGTGGTCAAAACCACCTCTTCACGGAGTATCTCTCTGTGCACACTACTCAATGTCCCAGTGAGCAGTAATCACAAAAATAGTCCTAAGCCACCAACACGTCTGACACCTTGTGTCCTTGCGACCATGTCTCTCAAGTCTGATGGCATCTCCATCCTAGTAACCCGGGCCATGCCCAACTTGATAGTCGTACTGCCTCAAGCCAACGTCCATGACGCCCAATCCCGTGGTCAAAACCACACAAAGTAACCCAGGAAAAGCCCCAACCTGTGATCAGCATCGCTCAAGTATAACTGGGCCAAGCCCAACACAACCCAAAATGGTCCAGCAGATGCAATACAACAATTGTATATATAACATATTTAAGTAGAAAACATAAACTGGAAAAACAAACTAAACAGTTGAATTGCACTCTACCAGGTGTTGTCCCATACCAGAACTGAGGTCTTAAATGACTCCAACAATTTATATCAGATATCAATAAATTAAACTAAGAGTTTATGACATTAACATTTCAGTTAAAACCATTTTGGTGTTCCCCGGCCAAAATTCCCCGATGACCAATGACCCCTCACCTGGCCCTGCCCACGCAAACTGGTAATAGGGCATACCCAAAGGCATCCCATAGGTCCAACAAGAAATACCATATGAAACAGCAGATAAAAATGGGTCCCGCTCAAAATACCTGAAAACACGCCGAAGGCCGCGTCACACAAACAACTAAGAAAACACAAAATGAGGTATGCACCACCTACCGGAGACTCGTATGATGCCACTCCTCCTGTAACACCCGCCAATTGGGTCTAAAATGCGGTAAATCTAGGGGGTTCCAATGCACTCAACGGAGTTCATATCGGTTCTCGGATAGACTATCAGGACGAGAAGAGCGGTCCAGCTGGCCTGGTTCGCGTATCCGGGTGGAGGAGATGAGTTCTGCCTAAAAAACGAGGCTACTGCCTGTTTTAAGCAAAAAAAATGAAATTACGCGGCATGTACATTAGGACTACACACCGTGTATAGTTCATTTAACTGTTCATAAGATGGTAGGATTCCACTAACTTACTTTCCGAACCTGCCGACATGAGTACACGGCGTGTACCTAGGGGTACAAGGTGTGTACATGGTTCCTCTTCCTTTCCTTGCTGACGTACTCACACACCATGTGTTCCATTATACACGGCTAGACTACACGACATGTACTAAGGGAACTTGGTGTGCCCCTAGTTCTACCCGGCCAACAAGCCTACACGCCATGTATGTCCATCATACATTGCTAGACTACACGGCGTGCCCTAGGGGAACATGGCGTGTATCTGGTTCACCCGTCCAATGGCCTACACGCCATTTATGGCCACCACACGGTCGGGGGTATACACGGCGTGTTCAAAACTACAGTCGTGTAGTAAGAAACTACTACACGGTCATCACACTGCATGTACTCGGCGTGCACACGGTCGTTCACTCTCCTACACATACACGCTGTGTACTATGAGTACACGGCGTGTAGTCTAGAAATTTCCAGAAACATCCCATTTAATATTGTTTCCTCAGAAACTAGTCAAAAATTTAAATAGGGTCTGTATTTTTACCCATTCCAATAACCCGAGATCTTACAATGATATTTTTGAAAAGTTAACCATCTATGAAATGGTTGAATTTGATATTCGGTAAATGTTTTAGAGATTATTTTACCCAATGATACAAATTATTCCATGAAATGAAGCAGGAATAGTAAAAGGAAGAGATGAACGATAAGATTGTGTTTATAGTATTTATATATCCAAACATTAGCACAGAGTGAGATAATTTTTCAACATTATGGAAAGGATCTCGAAACCAAAAAACATTCTATCCTAGAAATTTTTCTAATGAATTGAATGGTTCTTCACATCATCGCAGATTTAAGCCTATTTGAATTTTGATATTCTCAATGATCAAGTTCTCGATATATCTCCATTAGTGAATGATCATAAGATTATTCTTCCATTTACATTTTTTTACTATTTGAATTCATAGTTTTTTATTAACCCATGCATATCACTTTCCCCCTTATCAAGAAAATATTTTATTAACCCTATTTCTGAGGTTTTTTCCCACTAGAGAATTTTCAAGTATCAACCTTTAAATTATTTATTGTGACTTCAAATTGCGAGGATACAATTTATTGAAGGAGGGGCAATGTAAAACCCCAATAATTTTTTAAACTTTTTTAAATAAATTTTATCAATTATGTGTTTTAATTAATAATAATAAAGATTATAAATAATTATATTAAAATTTTATAGATTTCAAATTAAATAATGCTCTAAAAATAAATACTATTTGGAAGTATTATTTGGTGTAAAAAATAATTTAATATAAATATTAAATTATTAAAAAGTTCATTTTAACCAAAATATTAGTTAATTAAATATTTTAAATGAATATGAACAATATATATTTGATATTATAATTATTTTGATTAAAATACTAAATCATGTTATGCATATGTTCACTATTAATATTACACTCCAAGGAATAACAAACAAATTTAATATAAAATTCCTGAAACACTGAATCCCTACGAAAAAAACATTGTTATAACCTATCCAATAAATATAATTTTACTAATTCCGTGTTTTGAATTTTGAGAAATAGACATACATGGTTGCATTCAGTATGTTATTCCAGGACTGATATAATCAACTTAATTTTTGGTGTATAGTAACTTACCCTTATGAATAGTGACATACCTTTATAAATAGTAACATGACCCATATGAATAGTAATTTACCCTTATGAATAGTAAGATCACCCACATAAGTATGAATAATATTTAGTCACATTATAAATAAAATATATTATTATATAAATTAATAGTTATGCTTTGGTATTTTTGTGAGTAATAAATAATGAATTAAAATTTTAAATTAAAAAATTAATTTAAAATAAAATTAATTTTTATAAAATGTGTTCATAAATAAATATTTAGTATTACTATGGGTTTAATATAATTTAATAAGACCTTGTATAATTTTCAGGGTGTTATAAAATCATTTTTGGTTTTAAAAGTGTATTTTTCGTATAAGTAATGATTTTAATTAAAAGTAAAATTTAGAATATTTAGAAAATTATTTAAATAAAATTTAGTTCATTTTTGGATACTACACATCTAAAAACTGTTTTGGTGAATTTTTAGGATGTTTCTGAAATGCTTGAATTTTTGTGAATAATGAAATTCCAAAAAGTATAAAATATGCTAAATAAATGAATTTCCACAACATGACATGAGTCATGGCTAATGTAAATGGCCCTTAGTTTTAAATTAAATTAACTTATTTCTACTTTTAGTCACTATAATTAATATTATCCATATTCTTGAGGTAAAATAACAAACTAATGATTAAAATAATGAAAAAACACTCCTCTCCTCCACAATAACCCCCCCCCCCCTCTCACTCCCTCTTCTCTTCACTCCTATCAGTCCTTGAACCTTGTATAAATTCAATAAAAATATCCTCCTAAGATCTTCCACACCATCCAAAATCCCTTGGTCTCATAAAGAGAACAAAACCTCTCACATAAAGAGGCTCTCAAGGATGATATATTCAAGAGGTAAATTCCTCTTTTCTTTATTTTATTTTATTTTCATGTTTCTTTTTTTTCTTTTTTATCCTCACCTCTCCTCATCCAAATGTTATGATAACTCTAGTGCCATAAATTTACTATAATTTCTTTATGATAATGTAATAATTCATCATCATATCTCTTTTCCCCTTCTTTTATACTATAAATGAAAACATCATTCTAGATGTGTTAATTTATCAAATTCAAGAACCACATGTTTTCAATTTTTATAAACATCTTAAAGTATTTTCATGAAACCATTTTTATGGTTGAAATAGACCATAATATATGTATTATAATTTATTTAAGGTTCTGGAATCCACTTTTACACAAGATATAAATTTATAAAACAAAATGAGTTTGTTGTGACCCAAAACTGACAATAAACCCAAACAATTGCCATTAATGTTTTATATGAATATTCATCTTCATTACCAATAAAGAAAGGACTTTTATAACCATTTAATAATATATTTTTTACTAATAACATACAGATACTATTATGGAAAACCATTTTCATTCTACATGTTTATTCATAAATGAATACAAGTAAATAGGTAATGAAATCCAAGGATGAAAACGCTCCCCAATAATGAAATTGAATCTCTAAATCCATCAAGAGTCCATGAATGAACATAATTAGGCTATAATGAATTAATTAAATATATAAAATGTTTTAAAAATATTATTTTATTTATTTAATTTATTAGTCCATGATATTAAGATAAAATGAATCACACCATCAGACTTAAGATAAGGGTTTCCTCATCTCACTTCCATTTTTTGTAATATATCCCTTATTCACTACTATTAATTGTGTATGGTCTATGTATACTACCCACTGATGTAACATACAATTAATCTCTTTATTTTCAATTTATTTTCAATACAAATGTATATATTATTTTTGTTTATACCCATTCATATGAGTAATTAATTGGACATAGTCTGTGTCATGTGGGGCCCGATATAGCCCATTAGTGCATCAGTAGGTCTCATGAGACAAACGAGATCTTGGAACAAGGCCTTGACCAAATGGTTATTTATGGTCTTGGAATGATGCCATGATGGTATGGTTATAATATCCCACATTATTAATTCCCTCATTATGAAATTAGTAATTGATTGTTCATGTGGTTTTTCAACTAGTAGAATACCCATAATTATGTTTTATTATAGAATTATTTATTCATATCTTATTACTTCCACATTATGTTCTAGTTTATTTCTTTAAAGGAATGTGTTTTTAGTTATTCACCATGCCTAATTTTTATGTTCATGATATCTTAAACTTTATTAGTTACCCTTACTGATCATATTATCTCAACCCTTTCTTCTGTTTTATTTTTCCCAAGATGTGAAGAAGTATTTTATGAATGAACTACACGGATAACCTAGTGGAAATGGTTATTTTCAAAGAAATTTCTATGTTTTTTTCATTTTAAGTCATAATGATGAACTTATGTATGTATATTGTTTCCAAATATACATATCTACTCAATCCTTTGGAATGCATATTCCTTGTTTATATGATAATGTAAAAAAATAAGGCATAAGATCCAGGCAACTGGGGTCGAGTCTTTGCATCTGTAGATATGTCGATGAAAAATCTTATGTATAAATAATAAATCAATCAAAATAATGAAAATTATTAATTGTTGGACATCATTTATCTGGAACATGATCCATTATACCATCATGATCTATCCTCTATACAATTTAAGTATATGTATACAAACCTATCTATTCTTCTTATAAAAAACGAAGGGTTTGTCACCAAATAATTTCATCCCATGCGACTACTAATGCATCGAGGGGATTGAATTAACTGGTCCCCAACACGCATGTAGTTACTTAAACTACCCCCAAATTGTGCCTTTAATGTCCTAAGAATTCCCCATATCGAATTAACAATATGCCTTATCCAATATCTATAATGGATAAAGGATACATATTTTTCAATATTTCCTCAAAATAATAAAATAATTTTAAAAGTAAACACCACATAAAAATTTTATATGGTTTAGGAAATGGACATATCCATGATAAATTATATGGATATTTAGGATAAATTCAATATTCAATGGTCATAGAATAATGAATATTTCAAGGGGAAAATTAATCAAGTAAGTGAATGTTAATACCATCCTTAGAAAAATATATAATAAACCATCAAAAGGAAGAATAGAGATGGTATCAAAAAAATACCAGGTTTATTAAAAAATAAAGGGGTTTTGTCATTGATTAATATAAATACAATAAAAATATCTTTTAAAAGCATTATTTAAAAAAATATTTTTTTTATTTTTAATTTTTTGAAAAAATAATATTACTTTAAAATCTCTTTTTTAAAGAAAATACTTAAAAATAATCCTTTTAGAATTTTAATGGATGTTTCCAATAAATAATGACAGGTAAATTCATACATGTCTTACAAGGTAAAAATAATATTCTTTTTGTATAGTAAAAAGTTAGGAAAATTTATTGCCCAGAAAGATATAGTAATGTACCATTGAAAATATTATTAAAAGCGAAAAAGGGTAAAAATGACTTTAAAAATGATTTTAGAAAGGTTAAAAACCTTTTTTAAGAAATTATATTAAAAAATGGTTTTTAAAAGAAAACAAGTTCGGTAACTAAAGAGATAAATGAAGTTGGGTTTTCTTATAAAACATTTTATAAAACATTTTTACTGCCAAAGAGTGTAAAAATAGTACTATTACTTGAAAAAGTTCATGAATAACAATATGAAAATAAAATTTAAGTTTTTATTAGAAAATTTGTAAAAAACCAAAAAAATGAGATTGTATTGTAAAACCTTGAAAATATTACAATAGTGAGAATCAATCAATGAGTAGATTATGTGTATCAACTGTAGAACTACATATAGAAGTGTAAATACATCAATAGATAGTAAAGGTAATTATACACCTAATAGTATAATATTAATGACCAAGTGGAAGTAATATAACCCAATAAAAATAAATTGGGTTATGATATTCATTTCTACTTGTTAACGTTTAACTCGAATCCCCTTAAATGAAATAACTCAAATTGAAACTCAAAATCCCATGAAGAAGGGATGAATAACGATATTACTAGTCAAAGTGGCATTATTTACACCATATATAATAAATTATGTGTACAAAAATAAATTTTTTGTTTCAAGATACTGTTAACAAGAAGAAAAAGTAAGCGAGATTTCAATGATTACAATTAAAAGTATTATCAAGGAGAATAATCTTTAAATATTCCAAAGTGTCCCATACCACTTTGAAACATTTATATCATAATATCCATGAAGAAATAAAATTAAATGAAACATATAATATCATGATAATTAAGATATTCAAGGAATAACATGTTAAAGTGAATTATATAAACCATATAAAATTCAATTGTTACATAACAACAGATAATTCTCAATGGAATGTAAATTGAGACGAAATCACTTACCTTGAGTTTCCTTTTTGGGTGAACATATTTTAAATTCTTGTATAATAATTTTAAAATTTTCACTAACTAATACCATAACCACAATCATATTTATAATATCTTATATTATTTTCTTATAATATCTTATTGCCCATTTTTTAACAGTCATTCATTATTTTCACTTTTTCATGTGTTAATGGTCTAGTCATTCCAGTATGTTCTCACTTGTTGCTTATTGTTATTCTTAGGTTGACCAAAATTTATTAATCTCCAAAATCTAAAACATGATGGGATTATAATATATATTTATTATATATTTATTTATAATTATATATAATATTTTTAGATAAGAAAGGAAATTCAACATTCATGGAGACGATATGTTGTATGTACGCATGATCACTACCTTCACTTCATTGTAATCTTAAAAGAATAGAAATAAAATAACATATATGAATATATATATATATATTATAATTAAATTATAATATATAAGAAATATATGTTATATATTTTTATTTAACCCATCCTTTATACATTCCATGTATAGCATGAACTAATCTCGCCACTTTGTGGAGGTGCTAGTCCACAATTCCACAAACGATGTTATCATATTTACACAAAATGGAAAGTGTAAAGGATGGTTCTAAAAAATAATTAAATAATAATAAATTATTTATAAATAATATATATCATATGTAAATATATTTTCCATTATAATTACCACCATGAGAGCTATTAAAGGATGAATGAACAATCATTGTTTTTTGAGGTGGAAGTTTTTCAAACAAATAAATCGTAAGTTTGTTACCCATTAGATTGAAGTGTGTGTAAGTATAAGTAGAAACATTAATATAAAAACTTATCAATATATTTATGTTACTAGTGCGTTTATATAATCCTGAAAGAAGAATAATTTGAATAGTGGAAAAATAAATGGAACTACAAAGCATGGTGAAGGTTGTTACCTCTTAATCTGGTAACTCCTTTTGGTTTGAACTAAAGGGATGTCTTAGATGGATTTATAACCTAGTTGATACTTATTGGTTTTTTTAGGGACTTTTATGATCATTTTGGGTTTGTATTGGTAGATCCAAAGTGTCTTGAGATATGTTAGTAAGTGAGAGGAGGGAAGGCCTTTTTATTTTGGAGGAGGAGTGGCACTCTTGTAAATTTTGGAAAGGGGAATTCCACCAAAGTTTTTCCCCTTAAATGTGGCACAAATAATGAAAAACATTCTATGAAATGTATGATAGGGTTGAAATATGACCATAAAATGTCTTTTTGAAATGTTTCTAGGTCATTTTGGCTTTTAAGATTAAGGACTAGTCCCCTGTTAAACATAAATTCACCTTAATCAATGTAATTGATTTTAATCAACTTCACTAATATTTTTTTTAAAAACTAATTTGAAATTTTTATAAATTAAAAATTATTAATTTTAAAAATATGGAATCAATTTTTCCAATTTCCAATACCAAAATTGGTATAAATTAATTTAAATTTAATCTCTTAGACAGAACGACAATGCATGTTTTTTTAAAGTAAAAACATTAAAAATATTGCTATGTTTTTATATTCAATTGAAAATTTAAATTAATTAAAATTATTTAAGTTGTATTTATTTATAAAAATATTTATAATTAATTTTTTAGACAATTTAAAAATATAATTTAACTTTATAAATAAATTAGATGAAAAATCATATTTGAATTAGAATTTAGTATCTTTCATTATTTATTAAGAATGAAACTTCGTAGAAAAATACCAAAAATTCACCCTAACCTACTTTTTTTGATTCTATTTAAAATATTAAGTTTATTTTCACGTATTATATTAATAAAAGTTCTAAATATTTTTTTAAAAATAGGTTCAATATTTAAAGGAGATAAAAGTGACTTTGTAAAAATATAGTTTTCTATGTGATATATTTTGATTATGTTTATCCTATTCTGATCAAATATATTGGATGAATATAAAAAATATTTTAATGAATATAATATATATATATATATAATCAAAATCTCTCGATAATTTTAATTTATTTATTTTATTTTGGCAAAACATATTTTTTATCATAAAAATAGATTTCTATAAAATATTCCCCATATTTTAGATTGGTTCTTATATCCATTTCTAATTAATTTATAACCAATGAATTTTTTGTGTAAACTAAAAAATTTCATAAGTTAATTAATATTATTCATAATGGATAGTTTATATATTATTATAGAAAATAATAATTTTTTATTAATATATTATTGTTCTGTAAAACTCAGGCTTACATGTAACACAAGTCATCAAAGAAACTTGTTGTTGCATACGATGTGCGCTAACTCAGTTTTGCATGGATTTTAAGCTATTAAATATATTAAATACATTATAAAGTCCCCTGATATTATATTCCCTTACTTCCTTGGTGTTTTATGTTAGACACACTATTGCATAAAATGTTCTTACTTTATAATTTTGGGGTGTTAAAAATAGTTACTCATTTAATTTTTCCCAAAAAATTCTATAAAAAGAAATTAGTAGATGTGATAATAGATTTTATTTACTCAAACACTTAGGTCTAAATTCTTCAGTGGTTCATCATGGGATCCCAACATCGATCTTACTCAGTTTCAAATGAATTATATGACTATATTTTAAGTTTATGTTCTAATATTTTCTATTTCACATTGTCCAAGTTACCTAGGAATAAGTTCACATATTTAATTTCATTAATTTCTAATTTTAATTCCAAAAATTCATATTCAATCACAATATATTCCTTATATATCAAATTGAATATTTATAGAACTGATGGAAATATTCACTTTGAAATCATACAAACTCAACAATTTCATAATAAATTAAATCTTTAGAAACTCAAATGTAATTATTACAAGGAAATATTTTGTTGATGTTAATATTTCATAGCCTAATAAACAAAAAAATGAAAAATAGAAAAGAAAAAAAAATAATGTACATTTTATTTATAGATTTAAAAAATTGGGTTTTTAAAATACTCTAATATAATCCTAAATAGGTTTGAGAACCTCCCCCACACTTATCCATTGTTAATCCTTTAATTCCATCAAAATTCAAAGATTTTCAATGAATAAACATGTGTAAAAAGATAGAAACAATCTAATGTTTATTATTAAAAAATGTTGGATTTGGTATCTCCCTATGTAATTTTTTAATATCTTGAGCTAGCTTATAAATATTCTTCACACTTTGGGAAACCAATATTAAACATAATCCAATATTAGAAATTTTATTTAAAAAAAACTAATTACATAAAACTAAAATAAACATTGTTTTACCCCTAAGTGAACATTTGATTTTAAATAAACCTATTTGGTAGTTTTAATTATTAACCCGAATCATAAAAGAGGTTCTATTTAATTAATTGGCACAAAAAATTATTTTTGACAATTTCCATGAGTGAAAATGTGTTTGGAAGAGAAAGAGAGTGGAATCCTTGTTGTTTGTAGTATCCTCATCCAGTTGATATTTGTGGTGTTGACAAGGATGTAATTTCTTCTCCATAGGTCCCAAATCATCTTCTTCACTATCATCAACTTATTTGGGAGAATTTTTTTAATTTTTATTTGGATAATTTCATCAATTACACTTCAAAATTTCCATTCATTAGTAATTCTTTCATTTTTCCAACCATAGGTGGGTCATTTCTCTCAATATATTCTAGTGTGTATTTGAAAATATTTTCAAAATAAACATCTTCCAACACTTCTTAATTTAATAAGGTCACCTATTCTTTAAACTTTAGCTCCAATTCTACTTCTATTGTGGCCATCGTAGGTTCTTCTTCAGTATTTAGAGCCAAATTAAAATTTAATAGGACTGAAAATTCAACAAAAATAGAATAATATGTTAATTATGATAGTGAAAAAAGTGAGTATATATAAGTTTCTACTCTCTTGATTGGCTCGGTCATAAACACATGGTCTCTAATAAATTCACTTGGACTTGTTTCTTCAAAAAAGAGAAGTGGATCCACTATTTTTTATTCAAATACTATACTATTTTTTTCTTCTTCTTCCAAGGAATAAATCATAAGTTTTGAATAATTATTTCAAAAACATAGGGGGAAAATATTTAAAGGAATATGAGAAAACAGGAAAAAAACCAATAGAGAGTCTGGTGTTTTTTTTATCCCCCTTGAATGTTTCAACAAGATGTATTTTCATCTACCTTATGGGCTCAGTTAAAATAACAGAAATTATTGGGAGTCAATGCTATTCGAATGTAGTCTCCACCATCTTAGTTTAAATGTTCAGGGGATCCACTTCAGTTTCATCATCTATCTTTTCTATATCATTTGATATATTTTTTATTTCCATTACTCCATAAGTTAATGGATTTTAGTTTCTATTATATCCATCATTTATTTCCCCTCCCCCATTTCTCCTTTTTATTCCTTTAATTATTGGTCCAACAGTGAGAATAATTTGATTTATTATTAAATCTTCTCCAGAACAGGTTCTTATTTAGCTTGATTGGTTCAATAAGTGTATTTTTAATATAGTTTGGGTTTTTTCACGTATTAGTTACAAAAATCCCACCTATTATCTTATTTTAAACGATTATCTTATTATGGTCCCCGAATTTCCCCCTCCTCAGGCTCCTATAGAAATTTAAATTAGTCATATGTGTGAGGATCTATTAAATAATAGTCCCATTATAATTCTTATTCCTTGTTATAAACATAAAATTAAAGGAAAACCAATAAAAATTACAACACAAAGAAAATGAAAATTTAATGAAACACACAATTTATAAAACTGATAAAATTGTAAAAACACAACTCTAATTATCAATCTCTCAAATTAGTCATAATAGTGATCCCATTCACGTCAAAACGCACATATCCTAATATTATATCAGTGATCCATATATAGGTAGAGGAAATGGATATCAGTAATGAGAAAGAAAATGAGATAAGTAAGAATATGAGGTATGATCATCTCTACGAATCATCAAATACCTAAAGTATTAGAATAAAATAGATAGAAAAAAACCAGGCATGAGGAATTTGGTTTACTGGTATTCATCCAAAGGTTTATCCTCAATTGTTCTTTCCATCAAGGATAGATTCTTGAGAATCGCCATTACTATAAAGAATAAGAATCATGAATAAAGTGAGATGAGAATAAAAACTAGTACAAATAAATAATGAGCATATAGAATTAGAATTATAGAAATATATTGAATCCCTGATCTAATTAACACACATATAAAGGTAGAGGAAAGAATCCTTTAAAAAGGGGAGGATAAATATATATTTACAAGAATTTTAACATTATATTTTTTATTCTTCTTGTATTTAGTGTCTTGAGAATGATTTACTTTTCTTCCTCAGATGATTAATAAGTTGATAGATTCAAGGGTTATTATTTATGGATCTAGGCATCTCAAACCAACTATCCTTACTTGGAACTATCCCATGATCTTCACTATATTATTCCATTGGTTGGTCACAATGTAGTTTGTTCATCTCTTCCATCCTGGATTTGGGAAAACTAGATTAATTATGTTTTTTTGAAGGTTTTCCTTTTTATTAATTTTTTGTTTTTAATCTCAATGGATCGAAATGTGTTAAATTCAAAAACATTTATGGAGTATCGTGTTTAATTGGATTAAATTTATAGGGAATCAGATTACATGATCAGTCGGGTGGTGACTTAATAGGTACAGTTGGTTGACAGTATTAGTTTATTGATACTTAATTTTAAATTTATTCAACTCTATCATTTTCTTCAACATTTTTAGAACCTTTCAATTATATTTTTGTTGATCAAAATCTTGAATTGCTGTCAATATAGTTTATATGGTCAAACTGAGAACAACAAGTCATAATCATATTGTGGTCGATTAATTACTTATTGTATATTCAATACGTTTCCCATGGGCTCTCCCATTGTGTAGTTTATTTTCTAAATCAACATGTGTTCAATATAATCCTGTGTAAATTTTTAGTATGGTCAATAGAGTCTACACTTATGGTATATCATTGTCCATGGTTGATTAACTACCATGATCAACTGAATTGTGTGGAAATTCAAGATCATTATGTGATTGATCCAATAATTTATATAATTTAAAGCACATTTTATTGAGTATTCACTAATTTTTTTAGATTGTTCCTATGGTTGATTCATTTTTGGTCAATTCAATCACACAGTCAATTGTTTACACAGTTTCTAGCCTTTACAATTTTTTTGAACCTGCAATCATGAAAATATATTTACATGTATCCTTTTCCAATTATGATCTAAATAAAATAAAAAAAATTAAATAAAATTTAAAATACTTTAAACAACCAATTCAAATTTTCCAAGTCAATGTATGGATTTTCCATTTACTCTAAAAATTTAATAAATCATTAAAACCCATGTTTTAATAATTTTTTGAAATAAAGTATAGATTCTAAAAAAGTAACAAAAATATTATTTTCTAGGGTTCTAATAAAATAATGGAGTTAATTGTCCATGAAAATAATTTTAAATATCTAATTTTTTACTAACATATCCCATGAATGTAAATTGATGTGTGGCGCTGCCACTATGAAGATGATTCTACTAATTTTTAAACCTTTTGAATCGCTATTATTATAAGAAATTCTAGGTCCATCAAGATCAAAAATCAACACCACTTCCTATGTAAATCAAATTTTGTCAGGATGATGTGAATAACTGATAAATAAAGATACCATGACAGCTTTCCTGAAAAGTTTATAGTGTTTTAATATATGTTGTTGTGACCAAAAATGAAGTGTCTACACTTCTAGATGGAAGTGACAATTAGGGTTCTTGATATTTATTATCTTCACACTATGAGGGATGAGATAAAGTTGTATTTATGTTATTGTGTTCATTATATTAAGTTTGACACTTTGTTATGTTAATTTGTGTCATGTTTGTGGGATCTTATGGGCTAGAGTATACTAGGTATAGGTGAATATTAGTTTAGGATAAGGTTTACACGATGAATATTTGTCTTCATGTCCCAAACATACGAATAGAGGTGGTATATTTTATAGATTTTGGTTCACTATATCTAAATTTATTTACATGGTGTGAGCATTCAAGGAAAAGAAAAGGTATTATGAGGTTCAATTTTTTACACCATGAGATACAATTCAAACAAAAATGAACATTTCTTATATATATTTATCAATTTTCTATATCACTTCTATTCTAAATTTATTAAAATTAATTTTGGGGGAGATATAAATAATATTACCATAATTTTTAATGGATATTTATAATTAATTTAATCTAGACTTAAAGAGATACAAATAGTAGAGATACAGATGTAGATAGTTAAATATATAGGAAAAGAAATATAATTAACAAATAGATGGGGATGTTTAAACCCAGAGGGAATTTAATTTCTATAGAATATTCAGCCACTAGATTATGGTGGAAGTCACTATGATAGGGTTTTTAATTTCTTTTAATTTCATCCCATATATATAATTATAGAGTGGGTTATTATATCTAGGTTTTTAATATAAGGTGATTGATTTTAATAAATTATTTTTATTATTTTATGGTACATTATATTTTGTGATTACACTCTTCCTTTTTCTTATCTCTCTACCTCATTTTACTAAAAATAACCATTATCTTTGAATTGATAGAAAAAAATTTAATTTCATTATAATTTTATGACTTCCACCATTACAATTGGGATAATAATCTTCTAGGATTAAATATTGTTTAGGTTACCCATAATTTTTGTAATACAATTTACTTGACCATTAGAAAAGAAAAAATTAAGGATTAGAGAGAGCATACCTAGAATAAAGGATTAACCGTTACTTGATTCCAATAACTTCATGTTTATCATTCCTATATTCTACACTTCATTCTTTCGTGAGCCTGAAATTAAAAATTCAAGGTACACATCATCTTCACTTCTCTCTTATATGTAGGTAGTTTTCTTTAATGTTAAATTTATAGTCTTAACAATTGATTAAAGTTGGTTTTCCCTTATATAGGAGGATTTGAACTCATGGATTTCATTATTATACTAATTAGTTATATTTTTATGAAATTTGGTTGTTGTGTTTATAAATTCTAAACTAGTTAGACTATGGGAAGTAAAGGCAACCTTCGGTTTAACTGTATGTTGTCGGTTGGAGCTCAACCAAAATTGGTTTTTTCACTCATGTGAGGAGAAAATATATTTGGGACCATAATTGAATTAGAATAAGGAAATTCATGTCCATTATTATTTTTTTGATATGTGATGTGCTCAACTACTTGGGATGATGGAAACGAGATAAATTTATCTATTAGATGAATGATATAGGATGTATTCATTTACCTAATCAATCTTTTTTAGAGAATAAAAATAGGATGATATGACCTATACTATATTGACATTTCCGAGGCCAGTTTGTTACTAGATTTCATGAAAAACGGAATTATATAGGTAAAATATGATAAATATAATACATATTGTATTTGACATGTTTATATAGATATATGAGTATGTTTGATCAAGATCACTTAGACCTCTTTATAGATTTAGTAGCATTGATGGTATACAATAGTCTTCTTAAATCTATAAAATCTAAATTTCATATTTTTTTCAATGTAAAAAATATCCCCAATGGAACACAGTTAATACTAAGGATAAGGATAATGTTTATGAAAAATCATTTTTTCAAAAAAAATATATATTTTGATAAACCATACCTAAATGTGTTTTGGATTGATTCATAAAGTGTTGTGATGTTTTGAATATATTCCTTATGGGATTTTATTTCAACTAAAAGCCTATTATAAATTCAATAAAATTATAGACATCTTAATTTATGATATCCTTGATTCATAGGTAGGTATATGGGAATATGGATACCTTAATCATAGCCTATTATAGTTTTCCATCATATTGTAGGGTAGGTAAGAAATATATGTTATCACATGCATGCATTAATCATTGTCTTATCAATTGATTACCTTTAATTATGAATAAATGAGATTTATTCATTTATGGATATACAAGTTTGATATAAATCATTAATGTGTTCAATGATTATATATCTTTAATGTGTTTTCAATATAATAATGCTAAAAACATACAATGAGATAGTAGTCAATGCTCTAAATATAATAATTTTTTAAATAATGGTCAATAAAATGGATTGTATTTGACAAAAAATGTAGTGTGGATACATAAAATCTATAATTGAATCAATATTTCGGACAAATCCTCATTGAGGTTGTTGAAGAAGGTGATAGCATCACTTTGGTGGTTCAAGTTCCTATCATTATAAATGAGGATCTAAATCCAATGAAAATCCCTTACCGGGAGGAGACTTTTGGTTTTATCTTGAATGATCTAAATCAAGAATAATTCATTGTAATTAATAGATATGAGAGTCATAGTGATGATGGTACTATTGTTTTATGTCATTTGATCTTATAATATTGATTTCATAATGAATGATCGAGTTTTTTTATAGTTTCTTACACTAATAGTATCATTATATGATTACCCAAATCCCATAATAATAATTATAATACCAATATATTTCATTCCAATGGTCATGTCATATACCACCAGAATTTTTGAAGGCATTTTGGGATTACATATGATTTTAGGATGGCTATTAGTTCTAGTCCATTTCTTATTTCAAAGGTGTTCCAGGTAGGACTTCAAAAGTGAAAATATTGATTGGAAATTGCTATAATGTCATGTTTTATCTATGTAGTAGAGGTCACCATAACATAAAAATATTCATACTATTGAATAGAGATATCAAAGGTAATGATTTATTTTATATTCTTCTTTGAAAAATCAGTTATGCTAAACTATGGAATTTTTTTTATAAGATCATTCCCATTTTGAATCCATTTATTTCATGGTTATAAAAATAAATAATAGAAACTCCAATTTTAAAGGGGTTAGGTTGTAGTTATTTCGAATAATAAATTCCTTGTTATCTTTAATCCTGTTAATTCATCACTAAATGTTTATTTAATACAAATAATGATTTTTTTGGGACATCACTATATCAATTTGCAATAGAATTAAACAAAAAAAGTACTGAAAAGATCTAATGGGATAGGTATCAAGATGATAAATAAGGAAAACACATAAATTCTTGTAACTCATTGTTCAAAATTATAACCTTAATTAGAAATAAATGTAAGCAAGATCCCTCAAAAAAAACTAATGGGTTCTTTTCAATGATGGTAAACACAAGCCACCAAAATCATTAACTGCTTTAGTATGACCTCAATTATTCTAACTATTTGTTAGAACCTCTCCTCGAAGAAAAATAGAGAATTGATAAATATAGAGAGAGTTTCAGCCAAGTGATTGATCTCATATCTATCAATATAGGTCCAATAATTCCCTTAAAATAAAGTTATACCCTTAAATTACCAATCCTATTATAATCCAAATGTTTTGAAACGGTTAATCAATGTTGTAACTCCTTACACCATTAACCTTATTTATCTACCTTATTATGAGACTCCTTTAACAATTAATATTTTATTTACACATCTTCTCATTATGAGTAAATATCTGATATAGATACGATAACTAGTATACGATTATCATTTGAATGATATAAAATATCATTCTTTGTATCTGTATATCATCGTATCAAATACCAACATGTTGTGGTCAATGATTTAGTACACAAAATTCAGCAATACATACATTAATAAATTTGTACATTTATAAATGAAAATAGGTAGGTATGTATGCACAAACACACACATATTGCGTGTGTGTGAGTGAAAAAATATACATTTATAATATAATATTGAACATTAATTTAGTAATTTGAACATTTATATATATAATGCAAATAATATTAAATATTTATGTATAAAATATACAAAACATTTATCAGTTTTATATTTTAAAAACTTTTAAAAATTTTAGAACACTAGTAAATTAAATTTAAAAAACATTGAAATTTTAACATTGGGTTTTTAATAAACATTATAAAAAAACTATCCCACATAATTTATTTGATAATCGATGTGGAAAACTAATACATAGTTTTTCACATTTGTACTTTAATAAAAGACATGAAAATTAATTATTTCATGTTGATTATGTTAGAAACTAATGTTGTATTTCCTTTTATAAAATTAAAACATATTCATTTCCCCATCATGGGAAATTCCCTCCACAAAACTCTAAATAATAAATCACCTTTGTCTTCTCACTTATTTGTATTATCATTGAAATTTTTATCACTCTCAACTTCACTACTCATCCTTTTTTTCCCAACATCTATATCATCGATCCTTCCCCATATTAGAAATAATAAGACTTTCATTAATATGTTCATTATTTAATTATTTATTTTTGTGATCAAAGTTTGGTTGTAGAAATAGTAATATATTTATCGGTTTGTTGTATTTTACATCACCGAATTTGTTGTGGAAATATTTTACTTGAAAATAAAAATAATATATATATATATATATATTGATTTAATGATCTATTTATTATATTTTGGTGATTTTGTATTCATTTTTTGACATATTTAATGTTAAAATTCCATGTTAAGTTATGTGAATATAGTAAAAATTCTTTTCCAACCCATTATTTCTTCTTGTTTTATCTGTTTTTGAAGATATATTATTATTATTATTATTATTATTATTATTATTGTGTTAAACAATATTTAATAGTAATAAATATTTATTATTAAAATTATTGTTGTTATTATTTGTTATATTTTTTAAAAATTAACAATATATATTTATAAGGGAAAAATATATATACATTTATAAATATATTTTTATCAAAATTATATCCAAATATTATTATTATTTATTTCTAAATTAAAGAAATATTATATATATATTTATTATCAAAATCGTGTATATATTTGAAGAACTTATATTTAATACGTAATTCGTATAGTAATACTTTTGATTTTTTTTAAGGAAATATAATATTTTCAAGCCATTTTTTCAATGTAAATTAAATTTAATGGTAATAAAAAATTTATAACAAGCATTCGTAACTTTATTATTGGTTCAGGAAATTAATGGATCATAATTGGATAAAGGAAAGATAAATTCATGAAGAAAAATTATTGAATATTATAAAGGGATAGATTATTTTTTTAATTTTTTTAATAAAATGTTGAAAGCAATCACATGATTTAATGTTTTTATGATAATTGATTAAATATGTGAAAATTATTATCTAGATATATTAAGAAACATTTTTATTTCTTTGTATTTAATCTGAGTTACAACTATTGGATTCAATATGGTGTAATCACATAAAAATAAATATATAAAAATGATAAATATTTTCCACATGAGGCATTATATTCATGAATTAATTCATGAAGCCAAATCTAAAAGCACTGAAAAATAGTGATGGATGAACTATTATATAGTGTTGGAGAAATACTATTATACATTGCTTATACCAAATTTATATAGTTATCTAAGGTAATGTGATTTTTAAACAAAAATTAATTTATATATGGAACAATAATAGTTTCATCGAATTACTAAAACTTTCTAAAAATATACTTTAAGATGGAAATGGAATAGCATATTCAAATTACGATTGTAAAAATATTATGTTTGTTGGGATATGGGTATAATAAGATACATGCGTACCCCAATGATTATATGTTGTATATAAAGTGTTACTGATTTTTTTTAAATGTTTTAAATATGATACATCATTGTATTAAATAAATGAAAAATCCATTTTGACTAATCTCTAAGGTACGGTACCAGACCTCATGCTAAGAAAATTTTGTATCTTCCCATAATTCATCATTTTTATCCTTTATTTATGAATTTAATTGATGTAATGATGTTACGATGGAATATATATATATATATATATATATATGAGTGAATATCTAATGAAAAACAACATCACCCAGTTGATTTACTACAATAGAAGAAATTTGATAAACAGTTTCATGATTTTTTAAATGATGTTATTAATCAGAGATCGGGACTATAAAAAATTGAATAAATCTATATTAGTTCTTTGGTAGCCGACATAGTTCATGGATGTTTTTGTTGATATTTTAAAACTTTTCCCCATATATTTTCATAATGTATAAATATGTTATATCAAGATTGATGATTTATAGACCAAAAAGTTATTCAAATAATATTGATATTAACGTTTCACTATTTGAAATACCCTAACCTGAACCACTAGGTCTATATCAGAGGGGAACATGACATCATGCACACACTCCCATATACAAGAGGCTATCAACTAGTAGGGAGAGTCTATGTCTATTAGTTGGGTAATTATACCCTCGGTATCATACAATTGGGAAAATAAAAATAAAACAATTTAAATAAAATAAAGTAACTTGTAGAAACTAAAATATGGAATATATGTCATATAATTAGTAAATGGTCTTGCAAAGGGGGAATATAAATAAGAGTATTATGAAAGCAGGTAAATAAATAAATAAAACTCCAGATCCCTCTAGATTCCATCCCAGTCTACCACCATCTCCAAGATCTTCTGCTCACCCATTAATTATGGCCCACTTACACCTAAATTGATCCCTATACAAAACTTATTCAGGAACATTGGAATTCCCGTGTAGGGTGAAAGTAAAAAAGCCCGATAGGACACCACTAATTAATACTTAACAAATTTTTACAAATATAAAATATGTATTATATTATAATAATAAATTCTTAATATGTACAAAAAATATACATCAATGTACCAGGTGGTTGTGCGCTAGCTAAGTTGACAAAATCCCACAGTCATACTTAATTTGGATCCATTGTCTAATAATAACAGTGTGATTTTTGATGTAAACAAACTATCCATAGGGATAGTAAAATAATAGCTCTACATCCTCCTGGAATCATGTGTACATTCTACTCTAATTCACTGGGATTTAAGTGTCTCATGATTCTCAAAAATTGATAGGAATTGAGTTAACCACTCACAAATCAACTAGGAATCAATAATACTCCTTGAAAAATATCTTGGCATTGAGTATGCTACTCTAAAATGAAATAGGAATTGAGAAACCTGATACTTGGATTATAATCATTGAGGTCATCCTCAACACTGCATTCCACGGTATAATCATATATCCACCCTTTTCTCAGGCCCATCATTTCAAAAAGCATTCACACTCATACTCTAAGGTATAAACAACATAAGACAGTCCACGTATATCAATTGCAAATAAAATCATCAAATCCATGGGACCACACTTAACATGGTAGATCATACAAAGAAATCATAGCATATCATAATAATAATATAGTAGCAAACAATAATGACATGTATTAATAATCGAACATGAAAGAAATATACTTTATAAATGCTTAGGGAATCAAATATCACAAGAGGTCTCATGTGCTACACACACCTACATGTGATCACAATAAATAATGCCCATCAAAGTCATAATGGTATATTAATTTTTAATATAAAAAACTTCCCATCATTTGAAAAAAATGGATAAAATGTTAAGGGACACTACTATTTTCTAACATATAAAAAGGGACTTTATATCATTAACTACATTAGGGAAGAAAGAAAATGTATATATCTTATAATATATTTATGTGAATGGATCACCCAAATTAATGATTAGAAAAGGTGTTTAATGGTTTAAAGGGGAATGATTTTATCCCAAAAAAATTTCAACCAATGAATATTTTGAAAAGGTGGAAAATATAAATAAAAAATATGAGAAGACAAAAATATTAGTTAATGGGAGAATTACTTGCAAAAAACATTTCAATTTTTTATCTAAATTTCAATATATTTTTATAGAAAATTAATAACATTAATGTTATGCATATTGAGATATATATATGTGATGTATTGATAAAAAATAGATATAAAAAAATATAAATATCGAATGGTAATATGATTTGAATTAATATTTAAAGGAATATGTATAGATTTAGCTCCTATAATAAAAGAAAAAAATAGAAAATTCTTACATAACATATTTTATAAATTATCTATGAGATATGTAATTAATTTTTACAATGTCTATATTGTATGAAACTATATAATAGGTATTATTTAAATCTTGAAAAAAAATCATAAAGTATTTAAAATTAATTCTCATTAAATAAAATGATTTTAATGTTATAATGCATTGAATCATGTGGAATATTACTCAGTAATGTTATAAAGAATATAATAAAGGTTTATTACTTTTTAATTTCTATTTTTAGAAAAACCACTTATCTAAATTCATTAAATGTATCAGATAATTAGGTATTAATTATACTTTATCAACTAGAGATGTCCGTTTACCATATTTTTTTTACACCTAAAGATTTATTTGGTGAAAAATAAAAGTCTATGTGGATAAATATATTTACATTGGATTTGACTGATATATAAAAATTTAAAATAGATACATTATGAATCCACATTCACCAAAGGCCTCTATTATTCAAATATATATATCTACATATATATATAAGGAGGTGTTTAGGTTTCATACTAATATTTTTATGAATTGGAGAATATCAATCTCCATATATCTAGTTTATATATTTTTGGTAATAAATTATAAAATAATATATATTTAGATTCTAAAACCCAATAAAAGATTCATGAGGTAGAAAATAAATTTTAATCCTAAAATATACTGATTTCTCTCCATTATATTGAAGATTTATAATGATGTATCATAAAACATTTTTACATTGATGAATCATCTTATTACACAATAAAGATAAAATGTAATATAGTGAAACAAGTATATTTCTCAATTAAAATTTATTCTTTAATATCATGACTAATTTATTAGGATAAATAATTAAAATATATATAGTTCATGTTTCCTTACCTAGAGAAAAAAGTAATATCAATATCATAAAACAATATATAAAAACCTAGTATCTAGTTTGAAAAAATAATTACATTATTCATAAGGATATTAGATTTCTATATTTTTTTCAAAAATCAAAGAGATATATCTAGTTTGTTATAAAAAAGAAAAAATCTTATAAAATTTATCTTATTGTTTTTTATCTTTCATCTATTTTAGATAACTAATTATTATGATTTTTCTTTTTATTATGTACAATCCAATATACAATTTTAATAATCATTTATTTATTTTCAATTATAGTTAAATATTATTTCATTAAATTTAATAACCATTCATTTATATAATTAAATTGAATTGAAATAAAATACCATATATCAATGTGTGTGTGTGTGTTTCTTCATATAAATACACATGTGATTATTAAATTGATTCATTAAATATAATTTATATTCACTCAAATCATTTACATAACTACAGATCCTACTACGGTTGAGTCTTTTTCTTCTTGATTGGAGAATTCATATAGAGTTGGTATATGTCAAAGTACATGTTTACCAAAATTATATCTTACTCATAGTATGTAATGTAGGTTACTTATTGATTTCTATGATAGTTGTAATCAAATATTCCCAAATATAAATAAATTTTGGATTTTTTTGGAATTTAATGTAATAAGTAATATTAGAATTTTATATTTTTATTGGAGGATATTAAAAAAGATAACCCAAGATCTAATATTATATTCTAAATGATATAATATAAAAATGTTCAATTTTTTAATTACTAAAATATTAACTATTTGATTAAAAAAATATCTTATCTCTTCTGTTATAGATGAAATTTGACATAACCAATTCAAAAGAGATTTAGAGGTTTTGGTTATCTTTTATCGAAAATATATGGAATAAATTTAAATAAATATTAACTTCAGATTACATTTTTTGGGAAGAAAAAAAATTAAAAATTATGAGTTAAATATTTGTCTTTTATGAAGAGATGTGGAAGAAGTTTATTTTTATCATGCATGAGCATGAATTAATGGTACATGAATTAATATTTACAAAATTTATTTTCATTGTTATTTTAAAATTATTTAATTAATTATTCATTTATTATTATTTAATAGTCAGTTCAGATATCTATCTAGGAGATCTAGGTGAATAATGTATACCTTCACATTTTGTTATGTGGAGAGTATACACTATTATATGACAAAATTGTTGAAGAGAAATTATAGTAAATAAGAGAAAAATCGAGTAGTATTGGTTCCTCCCTATAACCCCAATCACCATAAAAATTGAAAACGGTGAAAATTATAAAATTATTAACTCCCTTACGAATCAATCAAAAGAATTAGTTGATAATATTATAAGAGAATATTTAATATTTTCCTTAAATATTTTATTTACAATTTCATATAGAAATATTAAATTTCAATATTTCATTATAAGATTCAATTCATGATAAAATATCATAAGGGGAATTTATCCATAAGGTTGGGAAGGGAATCCCTGTGTAAACATTAGAAAATTAGGAACACTTAGGTCACATGATATGATATAAAAAGTGTGTTGGTATCCGCAAAGTTATGGAGATATATTATATGATAGATAAGTAGATTATATTGGATATAATTTTTCTCTGGTAATATGATGATTTATTTAGAGCTTATATATCTTACTCCTCCACCTCATTATATAGACTCAACTATTTATTGTGTGTAACATGTTGATGATACCCATTATCATATTTTAGCATATATAGTCATATATTATCTATGGGATTAAGTATATCATTAGTATACATAGTAGGATCAATAATGAGAAATGAGAAATGATATAATTTATCCATCAGTTTTATTTTCTTTCTCGACTGAGGTGGAAACCATAGGTGTATGGAGTCCTAGAAATTTTTTAGTCCAACCAGGTTGACTTTTTTAATAGGTAACTAGTAATATATGTTTTATATATATATATATTATTCTTTTTCATTTTAAATTAACTAAAATATTTTATTAAATTTATCATTTAATAAATATATCAAATATAAAGATTTTTTGAAACAAAAATGATAATCTAATTATCCAACACTTTCATATACTCCTCATTTTCATAAGGTAAGATTAATTGTTTAGAAAATATCTTTGTATTAGATAAATTTTAATGTTTTTTATGATTAATGACATCTATTGAAGAAATTTTATATTAAATATATTTTATAAATATACAAAAGATCTTGTTATTGGTGATATTTTATTGATAATAGCGTTGAAAGTATTTTCCTTGTGAGTAAAATTCAATATTATTTTTCATTTCATTAATTGAATATAATTAATAGCGAAACCAGTTATGATTTTCTGATTAGGTATCTTCATACTATTTTCATTAAAAAATAATTCATCCTCTATTTTTATATCCATGGATCAATAATACATTTCACCATATGTGAGATATTTTCATGAAGAAAAAATAACATAATATCCTTATCAAATATTTACAAAAAAAATTACTCATTCTTGGTTGATTCCATTTCATTATAGTTATTAAGAGTTATAAAAATAAAAAATAATTTTTATTACATTTACATTCATGATGGAAATAAAAAAATTATGGTTATTAAGATTTATTATTTGATTTTTTATATTTTATTTCATGACAGGTATTAAGACCTATAAATTTATTTTTATTTAGAAATAGATTCTTTATAATTTTATAAGTTATTCAATTTCAAAATTTCTAATGTTACTTAAGTTAAAATGAAACTATAACACGTCATGTAAGGTCTTTCACTTGATTCACTTGCCAAATAAAATGTGAAAAAAATTAAATATGTGTTTGTGGAGGTAAATATTTTATATTAATTCAAAACAAATATCAAATTATTTAGAGTTTTTTTTATATTTCGAAATACTTGTTCTAAAATATATTTTTATCATCAATAAAAAGAATTTTAGTATTATTATTATCTTTTATGATTAATTTATAAAATAATTTTGACTTGAATAATGATATATTTTGATAAGATTATTTTCATAAAAAAATTTATATTTTTTAGAAAAGATTTCATAGTTAAGGTAATAGTTTTTTTAATTATGATTTTAGTTTTTTATATCACTAAGTCATATTCAAAAAAATACCAAGTGATAACCTAGGATAAACTCATTCTTTTAATTTTAATTCCCTAAAGTCTATTAGAATTTACTTAAACCCATCTAAAATCATCCCAAGATGGTCACTTCATAGCCAAAAACAATCCATAGAATGTACGTGTCTGTAGTTTACTTGTTAGGTCTCTGAGGATTCGACAACCAAATCTAAACTTCAAGGGACCTCTTAACCCTAAAATCTTGGGAAAATTTGGGTGAGACCAAGGATTTATAGGTAATGTCTTCTCTTAAGTTATCTTATTTTATTTTACTTATCCAACCCCCTAAAATCTTTTTATTCTTTTCTTTTATAACAACACTATAATCCTCAGTATACTATCTTTTTGTTATGAGAATTATTCTAACTACACTTACACACACCTCCATCTAATGGGTAAAGAACATACTGTTTCTGTGGAAAGAGAACTACGACCTCACGAAACAATGATTATTCAATTATCTCCTACCACCTCTCATGGTGTCCATTATGATGGAACTGTATTTATATGAGATATATATTATATTTAAATTTTTTCTATGCTTCTGTATTTTCCATTTATTTTATACCTTTATGGTTTCCATAATGCGTAAACCATAGGTGCATAGGGGGGTCTATCCCCATGGTTTTCCAAAACCGTGGGGATAGGTCTTGAAAATTGACCTATGCCCATGGTTTTCAAAAACCGTGGGTATAGGGGTACCTATCCCCACGGTTTTGAGGAAAACCATGGGGATAGGGGTACCTATCCCCACGGTTTTGAGGAAAACCGTGGGGATAGGTCTAGGATAAAAAACCTATACCCACGGTTTTGAAAAACCGTGGGTATAGGTTTCCGATGTGTGCGCGGGAAAAAAAAAATTCCGCGGGAAAGATTTTTTTTTTGGCGGGAGTCCTATACCTACGGTTCATCCCTCTATACCCACGGTTTATATAACTATATTTAACTAAATATAAATATATATACACATAATTTATAGTAGGGTAGTGGTTAGACGCGGTACTTTGCAGCGAAGAGGTCGTGGGATCGAAACCCGCCTGCAGGTTTATTTTAGGATCTATACCCATGGTTTTGAAACTGTGGGTAAAATCCATTGACATCGTGGCAATTGGGAATGTTTTGTTGACACGGTGGCAGAACACCTATACCCACGGTTTTGGAAAACCGTGGGTATAGGCTGGGGACCTATACCGATGGCGTTCCAGCCCAATGTTCCCAAAACCGTGGGTATAGCCTATACCCACGGTTTTGGGGGCTATACCCACGGTTTTGAACAGTGGGTATAGGCCTTTTTTCCAGTAGTTTTCATTTGAGGAAGTGCAGACTACTGCCCCCTCAAAGTGATATAACTCTTTCATTCCATATGTGGAATGTATAAATGATGGAAATAATTAAATTATATATGATATTAAACAAGAATTATAATATACCTATTTATCAATATATTTTATTTCCATTAAATATGAAATAGAAATGAAAGTAGTGTTCATGCGTATGTATAGCTTAACGTCTCCATGAACGGTGCATTTAATTTATTATCTCTGAATGTTATGTACTATTATAAATACATATATACTAGATATATATTATATATATGATATCTAAATCATAAATATTATTCTAGAGATAATGGAATTTTGAACACATGGACAATTTGTAATTATAACAAGTTCATTTTTGACTCAAGTTCTGAAAACCGAAAAAATGTCCAATATGAACCCAAATAATTAAGAAATTGATATATCCCAGTAATAAGTGATATAAAAGGAATTACATACATAAAAAAGGTTTTTAATCATGTAGAAACTATATAATGTTTACTATTTAGGAAAAACAAGGAACAAACTAGTCAAGTTGGACACAATGTAAGGGGTTTCTTATCTCTGTTTTAATTCCATGATATTTCCATTATTCACCACTTATTTATTGCATGTGGTGTATTTTGTACTGCCATTTGATATATATTATCTTGATTATCTTTATATTAATTTTATTCTTTGATTATTTTGGTGGTTATTAACTTTTGTTCAGACGACTCGATTGATTACAATGAGGTAAGGGGTTCATCTCACTTTTTATTCATGTGAGATTCATACTATATTTGCCACTATTTATTTTTGTGTGGTATATGTACTACCCACGATTGTATTATTTGTGTAATATAATTTCTTTTATGGGTATTTAAATCTTCATTGTATTATCCTCCTTCCATGGATTGTATGTTTCTTATGTTAACAAATAGGTAAAGAAACTTTTCACCCTCCTTTTTTAAAAGATTTCTTTTTGTTATAACCATTAATTTATATGTACTTATGTGGGAATATGTTCTTATATATCATAATTGTTGAAAATATTATTTCCAATTAATTATGTACCCTTTTTTCTCTCATCAACTCATTTTATGAATTTTAAAGTGATGTCGTTAGGCTGTCGAATTTTTGTAAGGGAACTTCTTAACCCAATTTCAATTCTTTAGGTTAAACTTTTACTTGTTGATTATGTCCTACTATGAATATGTGTGAATGAACTATGATTGTTTTACACTAAATATCCAATCATATTGAGTGTATTTATATTTTTTAAACATAATTATGTAATTTATTTATTCTTAATATAATGATATCATCTTTATAAGGGATTTCATCTCAATTTACATTCCATTGAGACTTCATTGTTGTTATGCACCAATTCACTTATATAAGGTGTATATATTGTCCTTTGGCATATTATATCATGAATAGATTTATTATCATGGTATTATAAAGTTTTTATTAATGTTATTCCTCAATTATTTGTATTCAAGGGTATCTATTTTTTTAGGAACTCTTTAACTAAAATATCATTTTAAATGTTTTAAATTTTTATTCTTCTAAATATTTCTCATTAATTCCCACATTTTAAAAATGGTTTTAAGAATTTATTTATATGAACATTAATTTTTTGAAATTAATTTTTTTTTCAAATGATTCAATGTGTTGTGGGAAACTTCGATTCGAAAATCTCTTTAATAAATATTTTAGTTGACTCTGAAAATAGTTTGATAAACAATTGATTATGTCAATATATTGAAATGATATATTGTGATTTCAATGTGGAAATGTTATCTTTACTCTATGATTGATTTATGGGTTATGAATATGTTATGGTTCTTGGGAATTGTCTACGTATATGGGTGGTTCCATGATAAACATAGGGTGGGCGAGCCCTAGAAAGCTCTCCAATGCATTGGGTAACGTGATGGAGGTAAATGTTAATGTTTCTCCTAAGAGATTTAGGGAATATACTGTGATGGGCATTCCAATATAACTCCCTATGTAGTTGTGATAGCTACAATGTAAGTATGTTATATATTCCCCAAGTTACCTATATAATTTATGATTTCTGGTGTTATTCATAAATATTATGAGTTCATGTGGTATGTTGTGATTGAAAATTATGGTTTCATTGGTTTATATTTATTGATAGGATAATGTTTTATTTCCTTATTTTATAATCATAAATGAGATTTTTTTTCTCATCCCATGTTTTTGAAAAGTTTTTAACATGACATAAAGTGTAATAGGGTCATGGATGTGATCAAGGAAAAGTCATGTGGTCTAAAACATGGAACTGGACATATTTCTTTTTAAGAGTTTTTATTTCACAAAAAAATCGATACTGAGTAGTAGTATCTGCATGTACTTTTCAAGTTGATATGTAATATTTATGGCCTAATTCTCTAAAACTATCAACCTGAAAATATCTTCAATGTGAATTATTCATTTAATTCAATATTTTGTAGTATTTTAAGGCCGGGTCCTTATAATCTGACTAGAAGAAAACGTTTAATAGAACATTTGGGGAAACTATACCCTCTTTATCATAGTAAGAAAAAATAGATAAAAATGAAATAAAGAAAACAAATATACCATAAATATGCATCACAAATCTATTTCCCATAATTTATTACAAGACCACAATCAAATATTAAATATGCTTTGTCATTCCATATTGTGTCTATTGTAAAGAAAAAATATATTAAAGACAAGCTAATGAATCCCCAAAATAGGTCCTGACTCCAATTATAGATCCCTAATCCATCCATATACCTAGAAAAAAACCCACCATCTAGAATAGGCCCTATTCCCTTGTCCTAGAATTCAACCATGAAGTATTCCCACATACACAACGGATTCCTAAGGAAGGTGTGAGTACAACTCAGTTGGCCATCATAAATAGTGTTTACAAAATATCCAGTCTAAATAGATAGTGTATATTAGTAAATAATGAATGAAAAGATAAACACAAGGTATACCTGGTGCCACTATTTAACAAGGTTAACTTTAGCCACTTTCACCAATTTTTTATGGGTTATCCATTTTCATAAAATACTCTCCAGCCTTAGACAGTCATATAAACATTGCATAAAGGGGTAGAATCAAGTTCCATACATAATGAGGGAAAACAATACACCAAAAAATACATAACACTTACCTCAGAGCCAGTGTCTAGGTATTCATAGTCCATGAATTTGTTAGGGTCATAGTGCCTCAGTACCACTCTCTCACCCATGAATTATAGGTGTGGGAACTAGGGCCTGGGTCTAACCCAACCTGTGGGCATCGTGCCTCATGTCCAATACACCAAATACCATCGATCCATGTGAAAATAATTCTTTAAATATTTAAAACATATATAATTTACAACAACTCATTGAACACATTTAAAATTTAAAAACCATGGTCCATACACCACATATACAATCTTAATGACTTAATCCATTAACACATATACAATTCACAGTTCATAGATAAATAACACATGTACCATTTATGTTCCTTAACCCATGATCACACATACCATTTACACATGTAACTCATTAAACACCTTTACTTTATACCAAAATTTTCCTTATTCCATACGATCCAGTAATCATAATTAACATCAACTTTATTTAACAATCCATGTTAAAAATCTAAAAAAAATTCTCATTTTCTTTCCCTTAATAACCTATGTTAACAAGATATACATAACAATTATAGGTTATTTCCCATTATCCTTTCCACTTAATATTTAATAACCTAATCCCATGTTCATAAATGTGGCATTCCCCATGGATTTCCTCTTTCCCAGTATAGTCAAACTCAACGCATCCCATAGGGATCATGTGGGGTTCAATCCCTAATTTAACCAACCAATTTATCAATTATTACTAGGATATAAAATGAAAAATAAGAGGATGTCATATCAAAACCACATACACATAGCCAAACATCAAAACTATGGGATATAACTTATAGTTAACCTACCTCAATTTGGTAGATGAACGCTTGATTAACCTTGGAATTTGATTCGATCCAAAACCACCTTAAAATCCCCAACCTAGAAACCACTAGTAAATGGGGTTTTACAAATTTTGAAGAAGAAGAACAACTCCCCAAGGCCTAATCTAGAAAAAGGAAGGAAGATGAGTGTTGGAATCACCTAGATCTTTGATCCACACCCAAAGGCAATAAAAACGTCATAAAAACAATAAAGACTAATCCATGGGATGTTTGGGGGAAGCATTAATCACACCTTCCTATTATAGGAGGAATGGGGAGGAAATTAGGGTAATTAAACTTAAAGACCCATGGAGAAAATGGTAAATTTACACGTATTTAAGGAGGAACATGGTTTGGCCACATGGTTGTCAAAACCATGTGCCAATCATGCACCACACTCTACCTAAGAGGGGGTCAGTGCACACGGTCTCTTAGATATCCCACACGATTTGAAAATTCACTTGATAACCATGCAGAATGGGTCTATACAATTATGAATGGTCTCTCTTTCCCCTTTGCATGGTTTCACCAACCATGAACCACCTCCTCCAGGAAAGCTTGGTTATGATGCACGGTTACCACTATTCATGTTCCAATTGTGAAACATGCACTGGATGGATCCTTTTTCCATCATTTCATGACCTGAACCCCCAGGACACCCCTGATCATCCCCATAGACTCAAGAAAAATTCCATTAACCAACATAAAGTGATATAAAACAAAATTTAAACAAGAACATTTCTCAAAAGAAGTTTGGGATCTTACAACCTAAAAAAATTATAACAAATTGTCCTTGATCTGTAATCCCAGTTATCACTTAGTTTATATGGTAAAAAGATCAGGCCAATGGCCCCACATATATCTCTACCTCTACCAGGTTTCTTCTAAGAAAATCCTAGGATTCCATAACACTCAAACCAATGGCACAATCGTGTTTTTTAATACTTTCTCACAATAATCCATAATACGAACCAGATTCTCCACGATGGACGCATCCTCCTAAAGCTCAAAATCAACAACATCTATCATAATGGAAGGTTTGGGGTGATACCGTTGAATATGTGACACTTGAAAAACATCATGCAAGGAACTATACCACTTTAATAGAGCTAGTAAGTATTCCATCAGTCTAATCATCTCCATAATATCAAATTTCCCCACATACCAAGGTGACAACATACCCGATTTTAGAATCGGATAGTGACCCAACCTAGGAGACACATGAAGAAATTCATAATCACCCACCATAAACTCAATAGGTCAAAGTTGTTGATCATTATATGGATTATACCTAATCTAAGTCATATCCATATATTTCTAAATAAATGGAACCTATATTGATGTCTTCTCTATGAGACTTGTCCTTAAAAAATATTATTCCTTATCCTACAACCTACATTATAGATATCTACATGGCCTACCACAGATCACCTCATATGGTTTCATCTACATATTTTATTATTAATTTTTCTCATTATAAAACTTAACATGTTCTAAGTTCTTATCCCCATATCAACCAAAGTCTAGGACACATTCCTTCAACATGTACTCTAATTTATTAATAGTATTCTATGATTTCTCATCTTTATGATGGTGAAAATCCATATTCAAAAACACCTAGCTACCAAGCACCTTCTGTAACCCCAGAAAAATGTGTGAAGTAAAACATAGATCATGATCTGAAACTATAGTTCATGGAACCCTGTGAAACCACACTATCTCCTAAACATATAACTCACCCAACTGGTCAATGGCGAAGGTCTCTCAAATTAGTAATAAATGTTCCACCTTGGTCAACCAATCTACAACTACCCATATCACATAATTCTTACAAGGTTTCCCTAGAATACTTACCGTAAAATCCATTATGACTTCATCCAACTTCAATTCTATAATGGTAAATGAATGTAACAAACTCCCAGTCAATGATGCTCATCCTTCACCTACATAAAAGAGTATCATCACGTCACAAAACCTATAACATCTTTCTTCATCCCTAGACACTAATACATTCTATGCAGGTGATGGTACATCTTTTTAAAACCAGGATACACATCACACTTTGAGGACTGAAACTCCTGCATCAAATCTTCCTATAAACAAGTAGACACAACAACACATCTAAAAACATAAATGATCTCATAATCATCAATAGTCTAGTCAGAATGTGAATCCCCACCTTCCAGACTTTTCCTCAAGTAAAAACACTCCAGATCCTCATACTGCATCTCCTTGATCTGGCTCATAAGTTCCTAATAAAATAATAAGTATTTGAGGATCAACTTCCCTTGTCCATTATAAACCCCTAAATGCATATCCTCAAACAAATACATCATCCTATAGTCAAAACTGGATTCCAGAACCACCTGAGTTTGAGTCTTCTGACTTAATGCATCTACAACATTGTTTCCCTTTCCAAACATTTAATCCAACTCAAAATCTAAGGTCTTATTATACTTAACTCATCCTCACTTTAAAATATTCAATTCAAATTTTTATAATACATACTTAAGGATTTTATGATCAATATACAAAGTAAACCATTCTACCATAAAGAAATGTTTCGAACACATTACATTATAAACCATTGAGAAAAATTAGATATCCTTCGTATGGTAATTTTATTCATGTGGGATCACCTTTCCTAACCAATAGGACACGTCTTGTTCATTTATCATTCACAATGTCCCAAAACTAACACCGTGTGCATCAAAAAACATGGTATACTCTTTACCCATCATGGATAGGATCAAAATTGGTGCAGTTTTCAACTAATTCTTTAACTCCGGGAAAGAATCCTCACATGCCCCCATACCATTCAAACGTGATTCCCTTCCTTGTCAATAAAAAAATTGGTGATTCCAAGTGGGAAAAGTCTTTTATGGACCTTTGATAATAACCCACAAAACAAAACAAACATCAGATATCAAAAACATTATATGTTTCTTCAAAGACACAAATTCTTTCACATAATCCCTTCCCAGTAAAACACCTTCTTATCAGATGATGTGACCCATGAAATGTACATTTTAAATCATAGAATGTCACTTAGATAGATTGGTATAAGTCCTATGTTATCTTAGTGTACTAAATCTGGTGTTAATATGTTTGGAATGATTGTCATTAATCTTAGAGTACACCATGATTTCATCCACAAAAAAACTACAAACTGATCTAGGTACAAGTGAAATATCCAATTCATTGGGTCTATAAAAACAATTGGGGCATTGGTCAATCTGAACAGCATCACAAGAAACTCATATAAATAAAACCTACTCTTAAAATCAGTCTATGGTATATTAGAAGGTATCACCCATAACTTATGATAACATAATCTCAAATAAATTTTGGAGAATACAGAATGACCTCTCAACTAGTCAAAAAATACATTAATTTATGGAAGAGAGTATTTTTTTATTAACTATTATCAGATTTATCTTTCGATAATTAACAAAAAACTTCAATGTCCATTAATCCTTTTTAAAAAATAAAACCAGAGATCCCCAATGTCATGTACTTGGACAAATAAAACCCTTATTCTCCAAGTACTCTAATATCGTTTTAAGTTATTAATGTATGTTTGGTTCAATTCTATATTGAAGAATTGAAATAGGATCTGCTCCATGAAATAACTCAATCAATAACTCAACATATCTACCTAGTAGTATCCCTAAGAATTACTCAAGAAAATAATCCTTAAACTAATCCACAATTGGAGGAAATATAGGATTATCTATTCCCCCATCATCAACCACAATACATGCCACTTTTTCTATGAGCTCACTCAATTAGTGATAGAAAAGACCTGGACAGCCTACCCAGATATACCATTCTCCATGGTGAGCATAAGTTTTTGCCTCATGGGATGTGAAAGTTTCCCTATGTTGTTAATATTTAATATGGTATTGATGAAATACCTGTCAATATATCCTCAATATCATATCAAAACCTAACATCTCAATAATAAACAAGTCCTATAGAAAAAAGTATCTTCCAACCTCTGGGTAAACTCCTTATATTGAAGGATACTTTTTTTATTATACTCCTAATAATGTATCAATTGACATAACCCCGAACATATGTTCCACTACTAGACCTAACACCTTTACAAAATAAGAAGATATAAAATAGATCAAGGTACCTATATAAAATAAATCTCTAGAAATTGATGAAGCTACAAGAACCATACCTAAATCTTTCGATGGTCCATACTTTCCACCTCCATGTGTTGGCCGAACTACATAAATTTAACCCATCCCACTACCCTAGGCTACAGTTTGATTCCCCGATGTAGAAATTCCCTATTAATAAAAACACCCTTTACCTATAGTACCATACCCACCACCCCAAATGTATTGTCCAATATAACTAAAATTTCCATTCTAGTGTGGGGGTAGTTGACCCCCTGTACGTTGGTCTTGATCCTCCATCACTACCCATCTATTGAGGGTTTCTACAAAACCCTTATGCATGCACCATCCTATCATAGGCTTGGAACTCAACTGGTGTTCAGGGACACTGACGAGAAATTTTTTCCGACCTACCACACAGATAACAAAACACACTGTTACCACCCTGAGAGGTCAAACCTCTTCCCTGGACATTCAATATATCACTTTCCTGGTAAATACTATAAAAATAAAACTTCCTTCAATTGGAATATACACCTCTGGACTACCTAACTGAAACAACAAACCCCCCCCCCCCCCCCCACCAAAATCCACTTTTAGGTTTTCCTATGAAATAAAGACTTGATATTTCACCTTAGAAAACATATTTAAATGGAATATATTAACCCCGGACATGATCTCATGCCTATTTCCATCCTGAAAACATTCTTCCATAGATGTTTCATCAATAAAAAATGCTGGAACAAAGTATTGTAACTTGGTGAAGTGACCAATATAATCGATCATTATCACAGTCCCCTAGGTCAACCTCAAAAACTCAAAAGAGTAATGTTGTCTCAATGTATTCGGATATAAATATTCCAAAATAAATCTTGGGAAATATTTCCACAAAATACCTTATGTTTTCTCAGTCTGAATGAGAATATACCACCATCACTTTTTAGGTCCCTGCAACATATAAGACACCAAATTGAATCTCTTTTATGGAGGAGTCTCTTAGTGACCCAGAATCATCTGGATGGACTCAATAAAAAACTCAGATTCATGAGTTCCACCCTCTGTAGAAAACATCATAGGGATTTGCAACTAAAAAACACTAGTCAGAACAAACATACTTGGCACAACACGCCCGGGGTCCCATTCCCTAATCTGTTTAAAATAAAAAAATTTCCCACAAAACTAATCCTCCCTTCAATTACCCTAGATCAATAGTGTTTCATTCTCCAATACTAGAGAAAAATTCATAGTGATATCCTCATTCCTCTGAACAGGCACACGTTTTTGTCCTGGTATATCTCTACAATGCTAAGAACACATCTGAAAACACATGACATAATTCTTCCACTGTTTTTACAAAATAGGGCTCTCTACTAGACATAAGAAACCAATTCCACAAACACTATCCCAATATATATATATTCACATCTATAACACTACCCTCAACCATCCCTACCATGGGTTAGGGTCAGCATGGGGTAAACCAACTCAAATAGTTACAAACCTTCCATTAGACACCCTTTTTATCTATTTTACCTTCACAGCATAATTATTTTTTATTTAAGAATCTTTCTACCTTTATAACTCTTCACAACCAAATTTTAACCCATTTATGATGCTTCATTTGGTACTATTCATTACCCATTATTTTATTTTCATTTTATTCCCCTATTTTCATCATCTTTATTAAGCATAATTTCATTCAAAATTCATGGGGAAAACATAAAAAATTATCCCTCACAACCCACCTATTTTTTCTGTCTGTACCTACCATGATGCATGTCACACATATCCCTATATTCCCAAAATTATTCATGTATGCACAAACTCATAATACTTTAGAAATGATAAAATATCATAAAATAATCACATAACATAATAAGTGCATCACGTAAAGTGAAATATTATACAAATGTAACAGTAAACATCACAAACAACAATCACAACTTGGGTACTCTGGGTTTCCCTCAAACATAGGTTTGCTACTCCCATGAATGATATAATTACCAAGGGATAAAAAATTATATAATCCCATCTAGAATTCCCAAATATCAATACAATATAAAATAAAAATATCTCTAATTCCACTTTATGACATTCTCAGCCTGGTAGCCACTATATCTGGTGCCCCGATCCAGGTCATCAGAGTACCTCATTCGCCCCTCCTCATATGCTATAGGCTTTCAACTAGTACTGAGTTTCTAAGATAACATGTGGTGAGACTATGTCCTATTTATCTGAGTAAAGAACAAAAAAATAAAATACAAACCAAAGGAAATAAATAAACCATAAACATGAATCACAAATCCATTTCCTAAAACTAGATATAAGCCCACAACTAAATAGTAAATATGCTATGTCATGTTATACAGTTCCAAGTGTTAAGAAAAACAAATAAATAAAAGCTGAAGAATACCTAGAATAGGTCCAAAAGACAAGTATGGATCCCTCTACCTTTCACATACAAATCCCAAATCAATCTTCTATCACAGGTCTTTTTCCCTTACCCTGGCCAGTAACCATGAAGTCTTCTCAGGTACCCAATGGTGGCCTAGTTGGGTGTGATTACAACTCAATACGCCACCACCAATGATGTCTACAAAATATTTAGTCTAAATAGAGAGTCTATTTTGATTCATAATGAATTAAAAGATAAATATAAGGTAGATCATGTGCCATTATTTGACAAAGTTCTCTTTAACCATGTTCACCTTTTGTTCCATGGGTTCTCTATTTTCATCCAATAAAATTTAGCATATGCCAGTCATATAAAATATATATAAAGGGGAAATAAATTTCCCCAAATAACTAGGGAAACATGAAATATGATATTTATCTCATAGAAGAGACATCCCTTTTCCCCTTACCGCTAAAAAAATGATATCTATGATTTCTCTCAAAGAACAAAGCGATGTGTATGAGTAACTAGGTTGAAAACCATGATACATAAGAGTAAATAAAATTACCATTACACACACATAATAATCCAAAAAAGTTAATCGAGATGTATGTATTGATTCCCAAGTTATTAAATTTCTTTAATTTATTTTCATAGGATTGAGACACCATGAGGACATTAGTGTTCTACAGTGGTTTTCTATTGATGATTGAGTGAATGAATGGGTATTGTTCCATGGTTCTCAGTATATTGGGTTTTTTTGTTTTGGTAATATTCATTATACTTGGCATCCCTCGATTGTATTGAATTTAAATGATTTAACCAATTTTTAAAAGGGGGAACCTGAGTGGATCCCATATTGATCCTAGAAAGTGAATCCTTTCTATTGAAATGATCAATTCCTTATTGATTTAAGGTAAATACCTCTTTTATTATTAATTTTTTCTTATGTTAATTATTCTAGGGATGGTTTAATAGTGATTATATTAAGGGATTTTTTATTCTTTTATATAGATTTACATATAACATGTTCAAGGAAGATTCTCATAGATTCATCGGTTCTTGGCTTTGATCTTCGTAGTATGGAATTTATTAGATTCATTAAGGTATGTAATTTCAAATCTTTTATTTTGTCATTTAGAATAATATATTTTCCTAGCATTTGGTGTATTATTATAGGTTTACCTTATTGATATATAATACTTTTTTTCCCATCCCCTTCAAATCTAACTATAAGAAAAACTTTTTTATTTCCCCCCTTAAACTTTTTACCTTCATCCCCTTTGAATAGAAAACATCCATTGAGTTACATAATCCAGGACCCTTTTGTTGTACCCCTATAGTCATTGATAACCTAACCATTATTAAAACTATAATATTCTCCATTTACATTTCTATTCAATGCACTTCCCTCAGTCTCAGTGAAGATGGTTTGTTCTGGGGAAGGGTTTGTTATTTACATGGGCTATTTTATTACCATATTATTCCCTCACGCATGATTTTTTTTTGTTCTAGGGGAAGGGATTATTATATTACTACTATTATTTTATTAATCCCTTATTATATTCCTAGGGTTATGGGTTTTGGTCATGGGTAAGGGGATATTGTATGTTTCTTCATCCTACATTGATTTAGATTTATTAATATTTAACGTCAATATTTTCTCTTATTACGTTCTTTATTTCTATCCGAAAATATTATTTTCCCCAAATTTCAATTGATTTTTCTTCAAAAATGATATAAAATCGGTATTGGTGGAATGTGTATATTTGATCATTTAGTAAATCAGCTTGAATGTTCTTTATTGTTATAATATATACACATTGTTGATATGATGTTGTATCTTATGTGGAATTGGAATTATTTTATAAATAGAATTCAAGTGGGGAATATAGAATTAAAATGAACAATATAAAAAGAAGAAAGAGTTTTTTATTTGGTAGGTAAATCTATGATAGATTCTAGAGGGGGTGAATTGAAGTTGAAATACTAACACAATTTCTCACCCACTAAAAAATAAAAACATATGAAAGATAAAATTTTCAAGCAATCAATGCAATATCAATGTAAAAAATGTGTAGGTAAAATAAACTTTTAGAAGTTAAAAAACTTAACTAAATTACCATAAAAATACAATAATAAAATAAATCAACAAACCAAATGTAACAAAACATGAAGTATTGGATAATAATCTAAATACATATATATAAGATATTATATTAATAACATTTCCTATCAAGGTAACTCTTTAATTTTATCCTAAGGTGTTAGATAATTAGATAACCCAAATCAAGGTATAATTTTATTTCATAGGAACTCCTTTATTCTATCCTTGACTGGATGATGCAAACCTGAAACAAGAATTCCTAAAAAAATAAATATGATTCTCTAGTCCTAAGTTCCTCTTAAATCCAGTTGATCGTAATTAATTCCATATACCATGGACTTCATCAAATGTAGTGTTCATAAAATACAATTTTTTGACCTAAAAACTCTTCAATTGCAATGATCGAAAGAAACAGGTTCTATATTGGAAACTCCTTCATCAAGATTATAATAAGTAAAATGATTCTAAGAGAAAAATCATAATTTTAAATTGATTCCTCTCACAACATAATATCTTATTAAACACATTTAAAAAAATCGATTCTCATAAAAGAATTTAGACGATGAAAAAGTATTATATATAATAAAACAATATATCTTCTTAAATTTCACTCCGAAAATTATTTGTTCTAGTTTATATATTCTATTGTAAAAAAATTCAATGGTAACATTTTGAGTTATTTGGGATATGTTTAAAGAATAATGAACACACACACTATCTTGTAATGAATACAGTATAGTGCCCTGACCATGATCTAGAACCTAAGTACATCATATTCATCATATAGAAATATGGAATCATAATTTTTAATCTATACTTGTAAAATTTAACCCCAAAAAATCAAGTTAAATTAAAATTAGATTTGACATGATTGTATTATGATTTTTAAAACAAAGGATGTGAAAGAATCTTTTTAATCAAAAATATCTCCCTTTTTGATAGTCACAATACATTTATGAAAATGTTAGTTTGATTGAAATGGAAAATACCTACATTATTAAAATTTTGATAGTAACTCCTCCATATTTTCTCACCAACATGATTAATATTTATTTAACTTTATAAAAATTAAAAAACACATTATTTAAAAAATATCCACCATAAATAAAGAAAAATAAAAACTTTTCCTCATATTTATCCTCTATTGTGATTTCTAAAAAGAAATAAAAAACTATCATGGAAAAACTAAATATTAACCAAAACATATGAATTTAAATTAAGTGAATTCAAATAAAATATGGTAGAGTAGAAAATTTCCTATATATTTTATAAAACTTACTCTCACACTTAAGATGTGGAATAAATATATATGAGTAAAATTCTCTTTTGTATTGTTAAAAACATCATTCTATTTATTTATGATATCTATGATTGATTAACAAATATCTCATTGATATTTTAAATCAATAAATGGATAAAAACATTTCTTATATGTAATTTTTTGTTATCTCCCTCTATACTAAATCAATTACTAATAAAGAAAATCTACTCCCATTTTAAGATTATTAGAAAAAAGTTAGGGGAAACTAGGAAAAAATAAACAAGAGAAGAAAATGATTTTTTTATATTAATAAATACATCCAAAAATAATTCAATAGAAATAATAATTGATATAATAAAAAACATAACCATATTAGATAACTTTCGATCAAATCCCCAATGTATATTCACCTTGGAGTTGTGATAAAACAATTAAGGGCATTGAACAACTTTAAACATGAAACAAATCTAAAAACTAGAGAAAACCATCCATTCACGACATTTAAAGGGTCTATAAATAATTACTTAACCCAGTATTCATGGGTATGGACCTTTCGGATTCCATGATAAACCTCTTATCTTGCACAACTTGAACTTCCATGCACTCATTCAACCATAATTCCTGATGGATCCCCATAGGTGTGAAACATGCATGAGTTACTACATACTATTTCTTCAATGTATTGGGTTGTGCTTAAGATAATTTTATCTATATTTATTATATAATGAACAAATTCAATTCTTGAGGCCCATGTATTTTGCATCTCTATGTTTTGTGCAACATCTTAATTGGGAGAAACCCTTCCCATATATATATATAAATCATTTTCATAAATACCCAATTCCCATTGGACTATAGGATTTGTAAATCTTTTAAATTATATGGTTCCCATATTGGGGACAAAATTTTCTGAATCCTTTTACCCAAAATAGTTTCATGAAATTTGATTCCACCTAAGACCTATAGTCACCCAATCTAAGATTACCCATGAAATATTCGTCCAAAAAACTTGATTCATTGAATTGCATACTCAAGTACTTTACATCAAACCTGGTTTGGGAGGCCTCATTTTCCATTACTCAAAAGAACAAGAACTATCATCCCTATTCCCTCTACTTCAATTGAGGGATGGTCAGCATCCATGTCCATTTCTTCCAATGATGGGATGGGAAACAAAAAAACATGTATAAACCCCATTCATGATCCCCATATTCATAAGAAGGATATTAGTCCCCCTATTAGGTTTATTCCCTAGTGAAGCTATTATTAATGGAAACAACCATGGCCCACCCAATGATATATACATTCATTGGGTAGCCCATAGCATAATCCCCACACCATTACTTATTCTCGCACCTTTTGTGATAAAAGAGTCCTTATGATGTGAATTTAAACTAAATGTTATTGTCCAATAATAGGACTATAAATTTTGTACCACAAACTACATGAGTTTTGATTCCTATTTTACAATAGGATACACAATACACCTTTTTTAATACTAAAATCATCGTGATTCAATCTCCCCATTAATAGGTAGTATCTTTGAATACTATTCATCTTCTTGGAGTAAACTCAACCCCTCATAAAAACTATTATAAGAGTTTACAATAATTACTATAGAATCATCTCCACGAGATTTTAAATTGCGGTTGATATTAAATGATGTGTATGGGTGGATATATCCCAACGGGACATTAACCTATCACTAACCCAAATATTATGAGTATATGTGGAAATTTACCCACAAGAATTTAAACTATAACCCTTCATTATATGATTAACATATTTGGATACCTCTCTTTTGTAATGAGATTAATAAGTCATATGTTATGATCTTATAATAATACCACATAATTCATTAGAAACACATTTCTGGGTAAGGATACTAAGGACCCTTAGGTGACAAACCTAGGATATATTACATGGCAAAACATAAGAATCCTAGGTGCTGAGAAATGGATCTCTTCTCCCTTTCCTTGGTAGATGAGACAATGATTATTACCTAATGTGATGATAATTATATATCATATGTAACTAGAATACTAATATTATGTGATGATAATGGTATCTCTATTTCCTCCCCTTAGGTGATGTCACTAATATTTCACTCTTACCCTTATGACAAGAAGAACACACCTTATGCGATGAGAATAGGATACCTACGGTGATGATCTAGGGATTCCTTGGGTCCTGAGATAAGTTTTCCTATTGTGATGAGTTGGAGATACCTCATGTGATGTGTATGAGTTACCTCTGGTGATGGGACAGATTTTCCTTAGGCGCCATGAATATGATTCCTTATGTGGTGATAATAAGTTTCCTAGTGTGATGAAAATAAGATTCCTTGGGATTTAAACCAATGATTCCTCATCTAAAAAACATATTTTTACCAATTGTACCATCCCATGAATAAATTCATAGATTACTATAAAAACCCAGAAATTTATGACAGATCTTGAAGACTCGTCATCTTTGAAAAAAGGTGTCCACACTACGAAGTTATCCTGTGATGTAATTAATCACTATCGAGTGATGTAATTGATCTGTATCCACATGAACAACGCTTTGGGAATGTGATTTATATCATATATTAAATCTATATTAAGAAACTATAATTGGAAACAACTAGGTGGATGATTCCATGTTGGTAATGTTTGACGTCCCATTATCTCATTTTTTTCAAGAGGCTAACAACATCTACCTGAGTTGTGATTGGATTCTTATGAATTAAAAGATGAAATGAAGGGTAAATTGATTGTGAAAATATCAGGTAAATTCCAACAAGGTGGTATAGGTAGAAAACATCGATAATATAAATGGATAACCATATGTGAATTACCTCTCCTTTTACAGCAATAGGATGAGTAACATTATAATTTACCATAGTAATACATTACCAAGGTTGGGAATATTAGGATTTATCATTATTTTATATATAATCATGGTTGGATTCAAATGTTTCTCAGAGAACATTAGCCCCTAGTCACTATAAGAGAGTTACCTCAAAATCTAACAACATGCATGGGGGTAGAAGAACTACTCATGTAACAATATTGCATACTTGTTACCCAAAAGTTTAAACCATCTATCACATAGATCTTGGGTTCCTTCACCCCATTTTCTCATCAATACTCATACAATGGATTTTAATCAATGCACTTGTGTACTGTTATGAGTAGTAAGGTTCCATCCCACTCAGTACAAGGATTATGAAGACATGGAAGTTGTGACACTATAACACTATTTAACAGAGAATATAGAATGTATGTAGAACCCCCCCCCCCCCCACACCCATTACCACTACTAAGAATTTTAAGATCTTTTCCCCAAAATACATTGATTTTGTTTGCCTTTATGATGAGGAGGTAGGAGTTGATCTAGTTTATTCCACCACATTTTCCACTAGGGATTTGTTGATAAGGTATCCTACCTCCCAATGTCACCAAAAACATACAGAGGATGCACTAGAAGATGAACAGTTCAATATTATCCCTACAACACCTATCCCATTCTAGACTATACAGAACTTACACTAGGGAATACTTATGAACTTGCTCAAGGGAATTCCCCTCTAACGGCATCGGTGACCCATACCACCATCAATGTATCCAACTACATTATCACCATTTTAAATGGTGTGGTGTTTGTCAAGTAAGGATCAAGAACAAAGTTGTCTACTAGGTGGTATGGGTTTACTCTTAAAACCATTATCCTAGCCACAAATAATGGAATACCTCTCCATTATAATGAATTCCATTAATTTAAACATCCTCTCTAATGTAGAGGGCCCACTCACTATTATGGTGGTCCTCCCTAGGACACCAATAGAATGTACCATGCTTAAACTCTATGTATTACATTCTTAAATTAAATTTATTATTTATTTATTTGTTTTTTACCTATAAACCTTATTTTTATTTTGTTTTTGGGGATTTTAGTGGGCCTGAGGAGACTATGGTGATAGAAACTGTAGAATCTAGTAGGTCACACCTTGAAAGATGGTTTCACATTGTCTAAAAAATTTACATAGTTCTCATCAGACCCTTATCAAATCCTTTTTTATATATATAATTAATTCAATTCATGAAATTGAATTTTTCATCATGTTTACTCAGGATGAAAGTCGATTCATGACCTGAATAGTGGATCACAATGTGAATGAGATCATCCCAGTTTTAATGATGAATTTGTACCACTTTTCCCTATCTCAAGATTAAAAATTTAGAGGGTCCTTCTTCCTTTTATTTTAAACCTATGAGTCCTAGAAGAATGGATATGATTATTATCCATTTCTTTGGTTAATCCTTTAGTAATATTCAAGTCATGAGGTCGGTTCATTGGGTTAATATCTCCTCTAATGTTCACATTTTATTATATCCTTCCGAACCCTAGAATCCATTGTCGAAAAATCTCGTATCTAGGATTAATTGTGTGTTTGGATGCATTAGGATTATTTTGGACCCCTATTATATCCTTAGAGATTATCTGGCTATGTCATGGTGGATTAACATCGAGGTTTTTAAAAGTGATAACATTTTACCTAGGTGTCTTGTGCATCTCTCTTTAAAGTTAAATCTTTTATTATATATCTTTCCTGATGTATTTTTAATGAATTTCAATGTAACCACATTTATTTTAGTATTTATATCAAACCTCAGTTTCCTTTTTGACTTTTCAATAAATAATAAAATGGTTTTTCTTGTGAATTGGTGTGTAAATCTGTTTTAACGTTTCAAGAGTTATAATTTAAATAGAAATTCTCATATTTATCATCGAGGATTAAATATTTAAATTTTATATGATGTTTATTTTAAAAATTATTGAAAAGTGTTGTGTTGCAAGGCCCGAGTATGTTTTAACCTTTTGAGAAATTCTTTGAAAACTCATATTTCTAAAAGTGAAAAAATTATGACTGTTCAAATGGTTTTCCAAATGTTTATTCATTGATTATATTATTAAATAATGATTTATAATCTCGATTGGAACTTTTAATATTTTTTTGTAAAATGAAAACCTATAGGACATTCGCCTTTATATGTGATAGAAATTATGGATGTTTGAAAACCTGTAATCACTCTTATTTCAATGAGAAATTGAATTGTATTATTATTATTCATAAAGGGGATGTTTCTATATGGGTTTTTAGAGGAATTAGAGAGATAAATGGTGGTTTTTTATATTTTTATATGATATGATTATGACTTTAAAATGATCTCATCCATATATATTTTAAGGGAATATGTCTTTATATAAGTGGCAAATGTAGGTATATATGCACACAAGTTATGAATTATGCCTTGGATAGTGACCCTAGGAGAAGAATTAGTTTTCCTATAATATTTCCCCCCCCGGTTAAGTAGGGTGGGGTAAAACTAGGTGGTTAGAATGTTTTACTGGTGTGTAGTTTTTTTATTTCATATATAATTTTCATCATTGATGATCATGTTAGATTTTTTCAAGATTGTTCCCCTTGAGCGCCTAGGATTCTATGGTGACGATAAATTCTCAATGTATGGTGGATTATTTTTCATTAAAATAAATTTCTATTTCATTAATAATTTTAGTAAAACTATTTGAACAACAATTTATGAATGTTTTTGTTAAAAGAAATAAATTTTACTTTTATTTGGAAAGGAACTCATCTTTTTAACAATGTGGTATTTTTAAAAGGAAAACTACTTGATACTTGTTTTCCATGATAAATAATCTGGAATCCAATTTTATACCTCTATTTTCAAACTAGAATGTTATATATTTACTTTTAAAGTGTTATGAATTGGGTAAATGGGTGGTAACCTTCTAGGATTTTTATATCATGAATATATATTACAAGTTGGATGGCCACTCGAATGTACCAAATGATCATTAATATCTTGATTAACTATTGGTGTAGGTTCAAGTGTATTTTCCTCATTGGAACATGATGAATTATTTTTATGGTCTTATTGTATTAATTTCTCCTTATTGTTAGTTTTACCAGTAATTTCCCTTGTATTATTCTATCTTGAATCATGTTTTCATATTTATCATACTGGATTATTGATTTATTTCCCCTTTATTATCATAATTCTACTACTAATTTATTATTTTTTTGGTAAAAATTGTTCTTATTACATTCTTGTCGATTCCCAAGCACTTTTCACTAGCCCATAGAGATCATGAACCCCATTTAATAATTACTACAAGCTAGCTTGGGTAACCAATTTAGGGTTGACCCAAGTTGTTTGATGAAAAATTAGTATCAAAAGAGATTTTCCTTGTTATTTAGAAAAGGCTTTTAGAAAGGAGTCAAGATTATCAGAACTTGGGAGGTAGATCACAAGTAGGTGCATGATAACCTTCTTTTGTGATGAGATATGAGTATCCTAGGTTTTCTATGTTGTGTTTATATTATGATGAAACTTATTTATAGGTTTTTTTGAGAATTTTATCCTTTATTTTTTAGAAATTTAAGTGTGGTGATGGAAATGGTGAATAACATATAGGAATTGCAAACTTATTCAAGGTATGGCCAAACATGTGAATACTTTGAGACCTAAGTGACTATTAATAAACTTCAAAGGGTTACTACAATATTTTACATACCTTGAGGTTAATCCTTTTCTTTTGGTGAGTTTCTATGATCTCGGAAATACTTTTCCTTTTTTGATTTTGTGCTATTAATATTTTATTTATGTTTGAATTATTGTGTTTGATTGTCCATGATTATATTTTAGGTTTAATTAAAATGTAATTTAAAATGGGAATGTTTGAAAATGTTTTTTGTTTTTAAAAGACTTGAAAGTTTCATAAATTTATGAATAATTACAAAATTATTTGAATTCAAAATGGTGTTTAACTTTTTTAATATTTCTAAATTATTTTATATTTAGAAGGATGATTGGTTTTTTGAAATTTTATTAATTCCTTAAGAATTAGGGATACTTCTAATTATTTCCAAGGATTTCATGTGTTGTCAAGAATGTATAATTGGGAAATTTTAAGGAGTATGAGTTCTAAATGATTTAAAATGGACTATTTTTAAATATTAATATGTGAAAAGTGGTTTACTAAAAGATGTAAATATATATAAAATGGTTACCTAATTAATTATAGTTCTATTTTATAGAAATTATTTTTGTAAAATCATTTAGAGAAAAATAAATTGATTTAAATAATATAAGTTCTTTTTTAAAGAATTTTTTATAAACCCCAATTAGGTCAAAGAGTTGAGTTTATTTCCAAAATTTTTAAAAATAAATATTGGGGTTACTTTTTTCCCCTAAATTTTGAAAATATTTTATTTTAGGCTTATTTAAATTGTGTTTTTTTATCACTTATTGTTTTATGTTATATCTCATGGGGTGTGAGTTTTGCAAAAAATTGATGGTTTTCATATTTCATGTTTTTATAGTTCATCTTAATTTTGATTAAATAGACTCTTTCGTTGATCAATAAATTATTGGGACATTTATTCCATCATATCCAGTATTAGAGGTTGGTGTTTTCCTTTATTTCCATAATATGATAGTTTTACTCAAGACTTATAGAAAAATAATCCCTTTAATTTCTTCATAAAATTACATTCTCATAAATAAATTGAATGGATAATGAGGGTTGATAATATTTTCATCTCTATTGAGATTCATGGATCTCATAAGTTCAATTTTGAAACCTTCATGCTAGGGGATCTAAGTTAGAAGTGGTGGAAGTTTATTATTCATTCTAATCCATTTAAGGATCATTATTGACAGGGATTAAAGGAGTGTTTAATTCAATGGTTCTTTTTGGATAATGATGTGAATACTGTTTGAGTTATATTTTTTGTAATATACTTTTTTTTGTTAAACTTTTGATTTTGAATGAAATATTTCAGTTGATTTTGGATTTTTAGAGATGAAGTTTTGAAATTTCATAGTTCCATTGAATGACTTTATCTTGGTATTGTAATAATCCATTTTAAATAACTTTTCATGTAATTTTTATCTTATTCTATGTTTTAACCTTTTATTGAAATGATTTTTAAGATTTTGAATCTATAGGGTGTCATGAATCTATTCTCGGAAAAATATTTGTTATCCTTTGTATTCTAAATCCTTTGAGATGATTCATGTTTCATTTATTATCATCACTACCCTAAGTGGGATATTGGTTAAAGGGGGAATTCACTTTCTACTATGAAACATTATTCTTCTCTTCGCTTGGGGTTATATAGGCCTTATACTATACTATTTATTTTGAACAGTTATGCATAGTAAATATTGGTTATGTTTTAGGCAATAGGGATATGGTAATAATTCTTCTCTAATGTTTTGGTGGATTCATTGGGATTCAGTGTTCCAAAAGTGTTCTCTTGAGGTACCTCCACTTGACCTAAAGGTATACTATGTAGTTATTATTGATACATGATTTCTTATGAAGAATTTTCATTTGTTATGTGTTTTCCTCAAGAATAGTCTATTTTGGTTACTATTCTTGAGGTGATAATCTTTTTAGTTCTCTTGTTCTAGTGTAATGTATGTAAATTATTGGGTGTGTTGCTTAAGGATTCATTGAGTTGTTAACGATTATGTTCTGATTAAGTAAATAAGTAAATAATTAAATTTCATACCGATTATGGAGGAATATTATTTAGTGAAAAATAATTGGATATTTTCCATATTTTTTAAGTTTTTTACTCAATCGGTTATTTGGGAGAATCTAGTGGTTTCTGTTGAGCTGGTAGTTTATTGGAATTATACTATGGTGGGGATAAATCCATTAGTGAGTCTCTTATGTCCAAGAGTTATCTCACTCCCTGTCTTGAGGATCAATAAGTTTGTTTTAGTGGGATCTAAATTCAATAATGGTTTCCTTTAACCTTGTGATATATTCTTTATTTTTTAATAAAGTAAGGATACTCTTACCAGATCCAGTTATTTGATTTTCAACTCTACCCTCCCATGATATGTTTGTTGGTATTTTTTTCATCTAAAACTCAATTGTTGATATAGGGAGTTAGGCTGTTTTTCTTTCACAATGGTTTTCTGTGTATCCTAGTGGTTGTGTATTAGTGGGATTTATAGGGGGTATCAAGTTCAATTATCCACAACATTGTTTATTGGTTTTAAAAATAAAATAAATTTCATTTTAAAAATTCATAAATGGGTATTATGATAGGAATTTAATTTAAGAGAAACATTAAAAATCTATAAAAAATAAAAGATTTCAAATAAAACATCAAAGGATTCTGTTCAAAAAATAATCTTTTATATAAAATAGATAAATGGGTATTTTTCAAATACAATTTTAAAACACCATAATAAATATGATCTAATTTCAAAATTCAAATGGTACATTTTTTTCTAATACTAAAATCTAGGACTAAATACTTATTTATTGTGGGATGATTTTTTAAAAGTGTCATTAAAATTAATTTTTTATTATTGTGAATAGAATGAGTTTAAATTTTGTTTTGTCTTGATTTTAATTTCATTTTTTTGTATTGGTTATATTACTCTTAAAAAAGTTTTAGAAAATTTTGGGAGGCTCTTGTCTTAGAATTTATCAAGTTGTGTATACAATGGTTATGGTGTGTGATCCTTTGATTCATGATCTTTCCTAATAGTTCCCAATTTTTTTGTTGTCTTAAACTAATTGAATTAATATCTTATATTTAAATTAATGGTATTCATTGAGTGTTTTAATTTTATTAGGTTTTTTTTAGTGCTCAGTTCTGGAATTTAGTCTTGGTTTCCTTTTATCAACTCCAGTTGTGAGTTTCTTCCTCCACTTGATCAACCACTAACCATGATACTTCCTGAGGATAGAAAGGGTTATGGTGGGGATAATTGTCACATATTGAACTTTTTTTCCTTTTAAAATATTTATTTATTTATTTATGAGCTTTTACCATATATAATTCTTTTCATTTGGTTTCAAGGTGATTTATAGGGCCCAGGGGAGGCTGCAGTACAGGAAAATGCAGACTACATCAGTTTACACTATGAAAAATTGTTTCACGTCATGAAACAATTTTACATAGATATTATAGGTCCCACCTTGTGGAATTTTAATTTCTAGGTATAATCCATTCACATCGTGAAATTGAATCTGACATAGTGATTATTTATGTTGAAATTCCATTCACAACATGAACAGTGATTCTCTTCATGAATGTGATTGGCCAAGTTTTGATAATGGGATTTCACCACTTTCCCAGTCTTGGAATTAACACTTTTGGGTGTTATTATACATCTTTTTCTACACCTATAACTCTGAAAAAGAATTAATTGGTTCCTCTCCTCTTCTATATTGGATCTCTGGAGTCTCTTCAAGTATTGAGCTTATTTATTTATGTTAAGATCACGTCTTGGGTTGTCTATTGTTCTTTAATCCTCCCTGACCCAAGAAGAATTGGAAAAAAGAATCTTAGATATAAATTCATTATCATTTAAGGGTTTAGATGTATTAGGGTTCATTTTTATCTCTCTTGGATCTCTATGGATTCTTAGTTCATGTTATGGTGTAGTAACATCACAGTCATTAAAATAGATGAGATTTGAGGTTGGAGTCTCATGTGTTTCACTTTAAAGTTAAATCAATGATTTATTATGCTTTTATAGTGGATTTTTATTATATTTCAATGTTTCTTCTTATATTTTTTTTATCTATATAAAAGTATTCTTGTTTTCTAGAGTTTTCAATAAATGAAAAAAAAATGTTTTTTAATGTGAATTGATCATTAAATATATTTTAAAGGTCTAAGATTTATTTTTAAATTTTAAATTTCTATATAAATCATGGATGGTTTCATCCTTAAATTGCATATTATTTTGATTTCTAAACATAGGTATAAGTGTTATTTTCTAAATATTAGTTGTGTTTAACCCTTTTGATAAATTATTTGAAAAAAATTACTTATGGAACTAATTAAATTATGATTATGTGGTTTGTTTTATAAAGTTTTTTTCACTGCCTTTAACCTCAAAGAATGATCCTTCAGATCATTGACTACATTTAATGGTTTATTTGAAAATGAAAACCCAAAAGATATTTTCATTTATATGTGATTGATATTATGAATGTTTGGATTCCTATAATAAGCATCCCTTTAGAAGTAATTTTAATTGTATTATTATACGTGTATAAAGGGGAATATTATTTTGTGGGTGTTTGGAGGTGTGAACAAAATAAATGGTTGTTTTATCATATAGAAATATTGTATTCTTATTAGTTTGAAAAGCATAAATTTATTTATTTTTCATGGGAATACCTAGTTGGATAGGTGATAAGTTTAGTTACACATCCACACTAGTTGTGAATTCTTCCCTATCTATTGGACCTATGTAGGCACTTAGGTCAACTTCTAGGATGTTTCCCCTCAGTTAATCCAAGAAGGATAAGATCAGGTGTTTTAGTGGTTCAATTTATGGGTAGTTATGTTCCAACACAAGGACATTGCTTCATGGATGACCATGTTAGCTCTATTATATATATTACCCCTTGAACATCAATGATTCCATGATAATGATATATTTTCAAAAGTATGGTTGATTAATGTTTGTGAAATTTTATTTTGGATTCTTTAAAGGTATTCCTTAAACTCTTTTTAAAACAATTTATGAGTTATTTTATTAATGGGACTAAAATGTAGTTTAATTGGGAAAGACAATGGGTTTTGTGAAAGTGGGGTTTTTTTCAAAGTAAAAATATTTTATACTTTTTTTAAATGGAAAAAACATTTAAAAACTTTTATACCTATATTTTCAACCTATTGTATTATAAATTTACTTTTAAAGTGTTATTAATTGAGTCAGTGAGTGGAAAAATAATAGGATTATTGTATAAATCCTACATATTATAGTTTCGAATGGTTCGTGAATGTAGTGGATGTTCTTGGATATCTTGGTTCAGGATTTGTGGATATGTATGTATAGTTTACTCAATTTTACATGGTGACTTTTTTCTGATTGTCTTGTTTAATTTATTTTTCCTTTTTCTCAATTGTACCTTCCATAAAACTTTTATTATTGGTTCTTGTATCATGTTGGATAATCTATTATATTGGAGTTCCTAGTTTATTTCAGTTCTATTATTATACTTCTACTACTTTCTTACTATTTTTGGGGTAAATCATTCTAAGGGAATTCTTATTGATACATAGGTGGTCATCACCATCCCATGGAGATAATGAATTGTTTTAGGCCCTGATTCATGTTAGCTCAGGTGCCTAGTTCTAGGGTTACCCAGGTTAGTTTATGACACCCAATTACTCTAACAAACTCATACATAGGGAACTCCCACGGTATCACTAAAGTTATGCCAATGGGTACCAATATCAGGTAAACCTGGATCATTCAGAATCAAGGATAACTAGGGATTTATGAGATATATTCCTACCTATATCACTATAGTAAGGGCTAGGTACCCACCCAATGAGAATACATATTATTGAGTTTGAAGTGAACAATGTCTCTTAGTCCCTCTATAAACACCTATACATGGATGAAGTTTTGGCTTCCTTCCAAGGACTAGATATGAAGCTATACATTTCATCATAAACTTCTCTTCTCTCCACCTCTACATTAAATATAAAGGTAATTCAAAGTCTAGTTTGGAATCCCCAGATGAGGAATAATATTTGATCAAGTGACGGACACTCAATGGACTCACTAACCAACTAGAGGCTATAAACTCTCCATTCTACATAGATATGGTGATGAATATTTTGTTGCCTCGACAGGATGCATCCTTATATTAAAAACAGATATCTCATATGATTTCTATTCTATCCAGGGATCATTGGTAGAGTATTTTTGTGTCACTTACTCATCTAACTTCCCAGAAGTTGAATTTGGGATCCTAGGATGATCACAAAAAAGACCAGCATTCGAATCAAGAGCAAGATTATGAAATCCCATCATAAATATTAACCATTAATTAGTCACCAATCATATTTTTCCCACTTAAGACTCTCTATTTCCCCATCTTCGATATACTTTCTGAATATCACATAACATGCCTCCGGTAGAATTTATGGGTGACATTAAAATACTTTATAGACATCATCTAACCTACCTAGATATTTTTGGACACCTTTGGGGCCATAAATTTTAGTACTAAAGGTTTACCTCAATACCATTATGGTACCTCAGCATTCTAGCTCATAAGGGTATTTCTAAAGCATTTATAGGGAATATAATAAAATAATTATAGTTTAACATTATCACATTGAAGATGTATCTCACTATAATAAAGTAAAATTCTAGGGGGAAATCAACTTCTTTTCCAGTTGGTTTTTCCCTGTGATTATAGGAGGTATCTCAAATAGACATTTATAATAATCACATAGACTCTCCGTTAAGGGCCACTACCAGAATGAATGTTATCACAATAAATCACCATATGATCAAGAGTGTTATAATGAGGCGGAGGAATGAGAGTAGAATTATCCATGAGAGAGTCAGTAGTGATAAGTGAGGCCCTATATAGGTGTTCACACCAATCAACAGAGGAAATCAATGGGTTTCAAAAGTCACACTAAGTAACCACTTCTGAACAACATTTTCTATATGATCAATAAAGAAAAATGAGTGGAAAATCTTATAGTTCTCTAAATCCACTCCTGTAACTGAAGCATATATCAGGATCTTGTCCCTTCTTTTGGTGATTAAAGGCTACAAATAGCTCAATGATTATCTACTAAAATGATATCAAATATGGTATGATCAAGATGAACTTATCATGGTACATATAGATTCCCAACAATCAATAGTTGTTGGTTGATCCACTAGATCCAGAGAAGAATGTGCTACCATCTTTGAAGAACTGAATCTGTTGGCCCCGCCCACCCAAGACACATCCTAGTGTTTCCAATGGTTCTCCATATGGTGGATAAATGTGACTTCCCACCTTTAGATCGTAACCTCTCTAACGACCCAAAAATTCATTAATAAAAATTACACTTCATCTATTTAAATTTCTTTTATAGTTATGTGAAACATATAAACTTATTTGGTTCTATGTTTTCGGATTTTAAAATACCATTAAGAATTGCGACGATTTCTAATATAGCCAATGAATAGTGATTACATGATTAGTATAAATATAGGGATTTAACCAATCCAATTTACTCAGACAAAGGAAGCGATGGCATCATCTAGTAGACTTTACCTATAAAATTACCATTTATCGGAGCATGGAAAGGAGGTAGCATCATTGGGCTTCTCTCTTGAACAATCCCAAGCCGAGACTGAATACGTTAGGCTCAAGCAGAACCGCCTATGAGAGAAGTGGAAGTTGATAGAGATTACCAATCGAGTAATGTTATCTGAGCCACCCCAAGATTTTTTCACCATTGCACACCATACCCTAAGGTCTTATGCAGGTGTTTTAATGGGTTATGTAAAAATACCCTAGTACTACTATTATGTGTGTTATTATTTTATAGAGAATATATATTCTTTTAATTATTGTAACTTTGTAAATAGTTTTTAAAGTACAAATAGTATTTTTATTTAATTTTCAAATAAGAAATCTATTTTAATGAATTAATGGATTTTTGAATTAAATATTATTTTAATAAAATATTTTTATTATTATTAAATTTCATTTTATTAAATTTAAATGATCCTATAATTTTATGAATGTAATTGCAATTTTTATTAAGGGTTGAAAGCTGTTTTTTTCAAAACACATGAATTTTGAATAAATGTCATTTTTTATTTTAAAAGAAAAAATTCACATATTTAGAAAATAATTTAGATATAATGATTATTATTTTTGTAATCATCACATATAAATTATCCAGTAGTGAATTTTTCATAATTTTCTGAGACAGTTGAATTTTTGGGTAAAAATTAAATACCGTTTAAATATAAATGTGTTTTATGACATCATAATGACCCAATAGTGATGTAATAAAATACTATAAACATTATGTTACGACAATATATATTTTACCATTAAAAAATGTGGTTTTCGGTTTTTTTATCTGTTTTACAAAGCTTTTGTGGACCCTTTAAGACATATAAAATATTTTGTCTTTTGAAATTTTTTTCCATGAGAGTGTGACTCACCTCCACATAAGCAACCCTATTATATTAAGAAGTTCGGCCACTGGACTTATAAAATATTTTTTCCACTCCCCTTTGGTAAAAACAGTGGGCAAAAACCATGGGTTGGTTTGTGGTTTTGATTAGTTTAATGTAAGGAGTCCAAAACCTAAATAATAAATAATTCCTTCTCCTTTCCTATATAAACCCACCCAAGCTCCCTCTTACTCTTCACTCAAAGCCTTTAAAGTTCTACCAACCCCTACCCTCCGCTCTCTAGAATCTTTAAAAGGTTCCCTAATCTCCCAATAAGTCTCGCATAAGACCCTCCCAAGCCTTTGGGATCACATTTCTAAGTAAGGGATTCTCGCTTTTCTTATTTATGTCCATGTTTTCTTATGTTTTTATGCCCTTTTATTTCCAATTATAAATTTTGGGGTATGATTTATCACATCACCCATACTACCCTCTTTATGTTTTAATAATTAGATATCTGCTTTTTCTCTCACTAATGCCTTCCATGTATACCTATTACCATGCTGAAATTCCATAAGTTATTTCTCTCTCCTCATTTACATTCAAGTAATTATTTTGTATCATGAGTCTACACTCCATTACAATTGTTGGAAAATGTATCTATATTACCCCCTTACTGTCCATTTCATTTACATATTATGACACATCCCCTTCTCTCTCATCAACCATTTTTATGAATTCTTTTTTCATGTCGTTACGCTACCGAAATTGCACTGCCAATTTCCAAGCCAAAGACATTGTGTAGTGAAGACCATGCCCTTTTCTCTATCAAGGGTATTCACCATTATACACATTTACATTTTGTTTAAAGAGTTTCATGTAGGAATTCCACACTCCTTTATCATGGAATAAATGATTCTGTTTAATGAATCCAGGTTTTATGATCCATGTGGCACACTTATGCATGAAATAAAATGTTTAAGATGGATGCGCCCTAATATAGCTCCAATGAATTGGGGAAAGTATAGTATCATGATAAATAATGCGCAATGGGTTTTGACTCATGAAAATTCAATTAGAACTAGGGTTTACTCATGATTCATGTGAAATGAGGGTTTACTCATGCCCTATGAGCAATGATCCTTGGATCATGCTAATTCCATGTTAAGTGTTGTTGCCACATCTCCATATTATGATTATCATACTTTATCATGCCTTTATGTTCATGTTTTTATTGTGCTCCATTTGTTTTCCTATTTAATAAAATGTATTATATTCCTCATGATATTCCATTTTTAATCCCTTATTAGGATCTATATCTTACCATTTTCTTAGGCATGTGCTCAGGTTATCCCAAGAAATGCTATGTATGAGGGAATGTAGTGGTCATGTAAAGGAAGTTTTCAATAAAAATGTGGTATTTCATGCTTTACATTTTGATGTAATGTTTCTAATCCCCAAATAAACTAGACCTATAGATATTATATGTTGTATCAAGTGAAGGTTTAATGTAATAAATCATGTTTAAGTGTGTGATAAAAAGTAGGGTTGTTATAGTTGGTATCAGAGGATAGGTTTAGTTATTTTTGGGATTTGGATTAGAAAAAACTTGTGAATCCTTAGATACTAGACTAAGTATAATGAAAAAACATCCCTATGTTTTGTGGATATTGAGTAAGGGCTTAATCATGAAAATTCATCCTTGTCTGCATACGAGTAGGTAGAGGCGGCTCTAGAACAGACGTACCTAGGAGTGAAAACTCCGACAAGGAGTTTCGGGCTTGACCCGGTGTATCCGGGTACATGACATCGGGCCTTACTGCACTCTTCGTTACAACACTCCCAGGGGATATGCTTTGTAAAATTAACATGCTGAGTATGAACCATTATTAAGTTAATTTAAAAAAATGACCCCAATAATATATTTTGGGAAGTAGATCACGGATAACATATATTGAAGCCTATAGACCAATAAGTTAAGGAAAAAAATGTAATTTATAAGTTATCCCTTTTGGTCATTGGATTCCCATTTATGTTTTTAATAGTTTAAAATTACTCATCCCTAAGTCTATATTGGATAGAGTAGAACCAGAATCAAAAAGTAAAAAGAAGGTTTATCACCCACAATTCTATGAATTCTTTTGTATCTTGAAAGTTTAGTAGAATAATCTCAACGCCACCACAAATCATAGAAGTAATGATGTATGTGAGTACGAAAAGTTAGGAAATCATTGAATCCCATGAATATAACTCCTCCCCTATGACAATCTGTGGATTTTACTTCCCGATTAACCTCGTCATACTCCATCTTGTGTAATTTCATGCAATTCATTGCATAGATTGGCTTCCCTATATAGATCCAACATAAGTTGTCGTGAGAAGGAAATCACTCTCCATGTGGAGAATCGACCCCCAATTATATACAAGTGCAAGGAGGAGTTTGAATCTTCTTTAGAAACATCATCTAAAGTGTGGATATTAATTACCTATAAACCTGCGTATCTGGCTCAGATGACTAAGTCTAAGGAGGAAACCATCCTTAAAGACATACGTATTGTGAGAGAATTCACTGATGTGTTTCCTGAGGAATTTCTTGGTCTTCCTCCTAGAAGATATATTGAATTATCAATTGATCTTATACCTGGGGAATTTCCAATAACCAAGACTCTATATAGAATGTCTGTTGTGAAGCTTGGGGAGCTCAAGAAACAACTATAGGAGAATCTGGATAAAGGGTTTATATGCCCAAGTGCTTCACCATGGGGTGCACCAGTCCTCTTCTTTAATAAAAAGGATGGGTCAATGCACCTTTGAATAAATTATAATGAGCTTAACAAAATCATGATAATGAATAAGTATCCCCTCCCACGAATTGGTGACTTGTTCGATCAGCTTCATGGAGCACAATACTTCTCCAAGGTACATTTTTGGTCAGGATATTATCAAGTAAGGGTGAAAAGGAATATATCCCCAAGACTGCTTTTCGTACAAGGTACAGAAACTATGAATTCAAAGTAATGACTTTTAGACTCACTAATTCTTTAGAAATATTCATAGACATAATGAATACAGTCTTTAGATATTACCTCGAAATCATTTTGGTAGTCTTTATAGATGATATTATAATATAATCCTAAATCGAGGAGGGTCATGAGGAGCATCTAAGAACTGTACTAGAAACCTTGTGAAAGGATAATCTCTATCAAAAGTATTGAAAGTGTGAGTTATGGTTGAAGGAGTTCACATTCTTGGGCCATATCATAACAAAAAATGGGATATCTCTGGATCCCTCTAAGAAAACTGCAATAGAGGGATGGAAAAGGCCAACATCTATGACGGATATCCATATATTCTTGTGGTTAACTAGAAATTATTGATGATTTGGGAGAAATTTCTTATGATTATCCATCCCTCTTACCAAGCTAACTCGGAAGGGAGTAAAGTTTTCTTGGAGTGTCGAATGTGAAGAAAGCTTCAAGGAGTTGAAAAGGAGGCTTATCACTATGCCTGTGCTCACTTTACCCACATGTGGAGAACTTTTTGTGGTATTCAGTGATGATTTGAAGAAGGTAACCAGCTTTCTATTGATAAAAAATTAAAAAGTCATTGCCTATGGTTCTAGGAAATTGAAAGTTAAAAACATGGTATTTCTATGCATATCTCTGTGTAATAAGATCATGAGGTTTGGAAAAAAAGGGAAGTTAAGTCCTAGGTACATCGGACCTTTCGAGATTCTTGATCGTGTCGGGGTTGTGCCCTATCAACTAGCACTTACACATACCATGTCCAAAGTACATGTTGTCTTTCATGTGTCCCTATTAAAAAAGTACATACCATAACCTTCACGTGTATTCTCTTCAGAGGTAGTACAGTAATAGTATTATCTTTATTATAAGGAGAAACTAGTGAATATCTTAGATTATAGAGAAAACGTTCTATGAAATAATACAATACCCCTCGACAATGTTTTGTGGTGCAAACACAAGTTTGAAGAGGGAACGTGGAAATTAAAGGAAGTGATGAAGCAGAGTTACCCGTATCTGTTTTATTGTGGGAAAAGGAAATTTCGAGGGAAAAATTTATCAAGGAGGGAAGATTCTAACAACCCAAAAATTCATTAATGAAAATTTCTCTGGGTATATTTAAATGTCTTCTTATGGTTATGAAAAATGTATGCACTTATTTGGTTCTATATTTTTTTTATTTTAATATACCATTAAAAATTGTTCCCGTTTATAATATAGTCGATGAACAACGATAACATGATTAGAATAAATATAGGGCTTTAACAAATCAGATTTTCTCAGAAAAAGGAAGTAATGGCCTCATCCAGTAGACTCCCCCGATATGAATCCCATTTATTGAAGCTCTAAAATGAAGTGGCATCATTGGGATTCACTCTTGATCAATCCCATGACTTTCTTGAATATGTTAAGCTCAAGCGGAAATACCTATGAGAGAAGTGGATGTTGATAGAAATTACCACTCGAGCAATGTTATCTGAGCCACCCCAATAGTCTATCACCATCGCGCACCTTACCCTAAGGTCTTATGTGGGTGTTTTAAGGGGTTATGTAATAAGACCCTAGTACTAAAATTATGTACATTATTCTTTTATAGAGAATATACATTATTTTTATTATTGTTACATTGTAAACAGTTTTTAAAGTACAAATAGTATTTTTAGCTAAAATTAAACTAAGAAGACAATTTTGAAGAATTAATGGATTTTTGAATTAAATAATATTTCATAAAATATTATTATTATTATTAAATTAATTTTAATTAAATATAAATTATTATATAATTTTATGAATGCAATTGTAATTTTTATTAAGGTTTAAAAGCTATTTTTGTCAAAACCAATGAATTTTAGACAAATGTCGGTTCTTATTTTAAAATTAAAAATTCATATAATTAGAAAATTACTTAGATAAAATGAAAATAATTTTTGGAATCATGATGAAGAATTATCCAACGGTGAATTTTTCATAACTTTCTGAGATAGTCTATTTTTTGGGTAAAAATTAAATACCATTTAAATATGTAATGTGCATTATGACGTCACAATGACCCAACAGTGATGTAATAAAACACTTAAAAAATTATGTTCGTCCAATATATGTTTTACCATTAAAATAATTTGATTTTGGGTTTGTTTAATTTGTTTTACAAAGCTTTAGTGGACCCTTCAAAACTTATAAAACATTTTGTCTTTTTAAATTGTTTTCCTTGAGAGTGTGACTCACCCCCACATAAGAAACCCTATTATTTTAAGAATTTAGTCCATTGTCCTAATAAAATATTTTTTTCCACTCCCCTTTGAAAAAAACCATGGGCCAGTTTGTCGTTTTCATTAGTTTCATAGGAGGTGTCCCAAACCTAAATAATAAAGAATTTTTTCTCCTATCATATATTAACCCACCCTAGATCCCAATTCCTATTCACTCAAATCCTTTTTAGATCGACCAACCCCTGACCACCCCTCTCTATAATCTTCCCAAAGAGCCCTAATATCCAATAATTCTCTCTCGAGCCCCTCCCAAGCCTTTGTTATCACACGTCCAAGTAAGGGATTCTCACTTTTCTTATTTATGTCCAAGTTTCTTTACATTGTTATGCCCTTTTATTTTCAATTGTAAATGTTAGGGTATGATTTTTCACCTCTACCATAATTCCTTATTCATGTTTTGATTATTATATATCCCCTTTCTCTCTCATTAATTCCTTCCATGTATACCCGTTACCATGCCAAAATTCCATATAGAATTTCTCTCTCCTCATTTACATTCAAGTAATTATTTTCTATCATGAGTCTAAATTCCATTACAATTGTTGGGAAATATATCTATATGACCCTCTTACTTTCCATTTCATGTATATATGATGATAAACCCATTTCTCTCTCATCAACCATTTTTATGAATTCTTATGTGACGTCGTTACGCTGCGGAAATTGCACCGTGATTTTCTAAGCCAAAGTCATTGTGTAGTGAATACCATGACCATTTCTCTATCAAGGGTAATCATCTTTATGCACAATTACACATTTTTTAAAGAGTTAAATTTATTAATTCCACACTCCTTTTTCTGTGGAATAAACAATGATGTTTAATGAATCCATGTTTTATGATCATTGTGGCACACTTATGCATGAAATGAAATGTTTAAGAATGGTGCGCCCTAATAGCGCTCCAAAGCATTGGGTAAATATAGTATCATGAAACATCATGTTCAATGGGTATTGAATCATTTTAATTCAATTGGAATGTGGTTTTACTCATGATTTATGTGCAATGAGGGTTTACTCATGCTCCATGTGCAATGAGACTTGCCTCTGGCTAATTCCACGTTAAGTGTTGTTGCCACATCTCCATGTTATGATTATCATGCTTTATCATGTCTTTATGTTCATGTTTCTCTTCTTCTCTATTTATATGCCTATTGAATAAAATTTATTGTATTCCTTATGTTATTCTATGTTTATTCCCTTATTGGACTTTATACCTCACCCTTTTCTTATGCATGTCCTCGGGTTATCCCAAGCAATGCTAATACAAGGGAATATAGTGGTCATGTAAATAAATTTTTCAATAAAGATGTTGTAGTTCATGATTTAAGTTGTTATGTAATCTTTCTAAGCCCCAAAAACACTAGACCTCTCAATATTCTATGTTTTATCAAGTGATGCTTATATTTAATGAACCAAGATTAATTGTGTAATACAAAGCATGGTTATTATAACCTCTATACTTCATTAAGTATATGACCAGTCAGTGTTGGATGCATGTTGAAACCCCTTATAATTATTTGATCAATTCTATCATTTCACATATATAAAAAATAAATATATATATCTTTTTTGTATCATGAAAGGAATTTGTACCTAGAGGTTTCGGACTATGTTCTTCCACCACCAGATTTTTGAAAACCTCATATTTTCCTCCTTCAATGGTAAAATTAATCCAAAGTAGTACCTTTATTATTCAAACTCTCATTTTGGTGATGTTGGGAATCCTATAGTATTAAGAGGAATCCAAAATCTAATTCTTTGGATAAAATAAAGAAGGAACTTCTTTTGTCTAGTATAGACATCTGACACCAGGGTCCATCGCTAGCTAGGAGGATCTCCATTGGCATTTATTCTATTAGTTTAGTTCCACCCTAAATAGGATGAGTGTCATCATCCCGTCTAAGTGCAATCAGTGTAAAAATGAGTGTGTTTACAATTTCATTGTTTGATGTGAGGGATTGACATAATTACTATATGTACAAATTATCCATAAATAGTTGTTAGGGATATGTTTGGAGAATGTTTGGGATGAGATATTCTTGACCCTGATCTCCCTAAAGTATTCAAGTGGATTCTAGGAAGTCACTGAGATATATCAATGAGTTTAATAGGCCATGAAATAGACCAAACAAATCTCTCAATTATTACCTATGACTTCATCATGAAAGTCTTTAAATGTAGAAATGGATGTTGTCATTAATTCTCTATCCCTCCAGTGAATTCAACTCTAAATATCCCCATGGAACAAGACCTTTCGTGAACAGAATCACAAAAATAATGTGTCCCAAACCCCCATCAATTAAGTGTATCAACCCGCCTTTAAAAATAAAATAATGGTATCTATACATTAATGGATAAACAAGCCCACGGATTTTTCATCAGTTTTGCACAGAGAAACTTTCTCAGTATTTTGGATGTCAAAAATACTCAAGATGATAACTTAAATACATATCCCAACTACTTTACCAACTATATATTACCGAGACACAACATTAAGTATTGTTTTCCCTTAAAATACAGGAAATAAGACAAGGTAGATCACAGAGTAGTGGATTTATGTGATTCTTCAATGAATTTTGTGTCCATTTTAACCACCCCTAATGATAATAAAGACTATACGAAATGGATATAAGTCTCTGGACATGGCATGCATAAGATTAAAAATTAGATACCTCTAAAGTTGTTCACCCAATATTATTCATCATTAGTTCCCGATTGAACAATCTAAAGCCCCTCTTGGTGGCTTTACCCTTACCAACAGAAACATTGGCTTAATAGCCTTTCAATTATTGAATGATATATATCTATCAAAAAATTACAATCAAGAGCCTCTATTAGTTCCAAATTCAAGGTTCACTTTTATATCATTTATAACCCTCACATTAGGAGTAATTTACATAACTTATTTGATACTGTAGGGTCCCTATGAGAAAGATCATAAGTATTTCTTTGTTAATTCCATTGAATTGGTTAATCATTATATAGATTTCAGAGATACAACATACTAATTAGATCCAACCATCCCTTATTGAAACTATTAGGTAAAGGGAGAATACCCATCTATAAAGAACAACACCAAAAGAACCATCACTGAATACATTGTATCTATGGGTGAAAGAAGAATATAAGCATTACTATGGGTTCAGTAAAAACATACCTCCCTGATTGCATATTTTAGTGTGCCTATATGACCCCTATTATTGGTTGACTATTTGGATTAGACATAGTCATTCAAGGATTATACACGATCATCCAACTTCTAGACACAACCATCTATCCAAAATAGAAGTTTTTCATGTACTAGTCAAAATTTTTACCTTATTTAGATAGATCCTACATGCTTATGGTAAAGGAGTGATTTCTTGGGAAAAACATATTCCCCTGGAAAATTAGTATAAAATGATCCAGTAACTAATAATAATTCCATATCTACTCTAAATACTTGATGTATTTCTCCTATCAAAGGAACTTTGTGAGCCCACAGTAAGGTGTTGGTGTGCGCTATTGAGTTTGATACTGAAGTGGTTTTTACTAAAGTCTATCATGTAGAAGACATAGAGAACAATGACTAATAGTTAATCATCTTCTATTTAGTGGAAGATAAAAGAGAAATAATACAAGGTATTATTATATCTCTTTATTAATTAGGTAAACTCAATGGAATTAATGACACCAGTGCTTGTTGGGAACTAGATCTAGTATCAATTTCATTCCAATTCGAATGATCTCTATGTTTGGGGGAATATAGGATGATCTAGTCCCATCCAACCTCGTGATTTATATATATTAAAAGAGTTAGAATATGTCACTTAGAAAGATATATATATGAATACCTTGATCAATGATTTGGTACCAAATATCGAATTCATGGTTGACTCACAAGATACCACATTCAATGCCTTAGTATGAAGGCTTTGACTCCATTTCCATATAGAAATCCAATCATTATATCACTAATTCCTCTAATATACAATCAACAATAGATTAGGGGTAATTCATATTTAAATCTCTATATTTGACTCATGTGATGCCAAATATCTTGATGTCAGGTATTATAAAAGGTAAGAGAATTATCCCCATCTTGATGAAACTAGGTATGTCAATGCTCTAAATGACTTGAAACAACCACCAGTAGATATATGGGAAAAACTAAAAAGAAGATTCATCCTACTAATCCATCATATAGAAGTACAAATCCAAACATTGTGCACCATTTTATGAAACCAAATAAGAATTAATTCTCTTATATTACCAATTACTCCTATAAATGGAAGGTGTCTATGGAGCCCAAGAATCACATTCCTATTATGTACTAAATAACCAATCCTATAGTAAAAATGGGTATCACCACCATGTCTAATGAAGATTATGATTGACCAATTATCAATGGACCAAGTCATATTGTTTTTACATAATGTTTGGACCGCACTAGCAGATATAACATGGTATAGAAGCCTTATCTTTCATCCCCATGGTCTATATAGACGTAAAAACACCTAAATATGTTTTTAAATATTTTATCCCTACATAAAAAGATGATTCCACATCATTATCTCTATTCCTAAGGAGAGAGATCTTCTTTATATTCCTCATGATTATAATGAAGAAGAATAGGATGTTCCCCCTACTACATTTGTAGAAGGAGTATCCACCCATGTCTATATACTAATACCAGTGAACCTTGACATCAAAGAAGAACTGAGGCCAAAGTTGATCAATGTTACAATGCATATCGATGAACAAGAATAATATGTTGTATTCCTAAAACAACATCACAACAAATTTCAGTGGAACTAAAAAAGATTTTTTCGAGATCGTTCCTTAGATTGTCTTCCATCAGCTCGACCTTCCCCACAGAAACTACAGATTCAAATAGTTACCCAAAAAAATGCATCCCCTATCGTTATGTGATCAATTTTTAAGCTAAAAATATAATCATGGACAACTCCATCAAGGAATTTCAGTACCCCATGTTTCTTTCTATCATTATCCCCAGTAGAAAAAATAATGGATATATCAAAGTCTGTATTGAATTTTGTCACCTAAATTGACACTTACTTAAGAATGATTTTGTTATCCTAATCATAGAATAAATGATTTATATATCCACTAATTTTAAGGAACTCTCATTCATAAACATGTACTCTAGATTAAATCAAATCTCAATATATTTTGAAGACAAAGAGATCACTGGATTTAGGGAACTTCAAGGAACCTACTTCAACCAAGTGGGATCCTTAAGCTTGAAGAATACTAGAAAAACCTATCTGTAGGACATACACTATATATTTAAGACACTCTTTAGAAAAATGGTACAGTTTTATTTGGATTATTTAGTGAAAAATCCCTTAAAACCGAGGACCATCTCAAAAATCTTGATAAAATTTTCAACATTCTCTACACCCACCACCAAAATATAAACCCCTAGGACTGTGCATTCAAGGTTACCACTAGAAAATTATAAAGTGTCATAGTTTTATGTAGATATAATAGGATTGACCTAGAAAAGATTGAATCTATTATTTTAATGAATCCTTAACATAATATGTTAGAAATGAAAGGAATTCAAAGCTATCTAACTTTAAAATAGTGTTTTTTCACAAATATGGTCAGAATATATATTACCTTGTCTATGATAATTAACAAATGAATTTCCTACTAGTGGGATAAAAATGTATGGTCATGTTCAATGACATAAAATAAATATTCTAGGTCCTACAATTATGGTGATGCATTTATAGGGGAAACATTTGGTCCTCTTTGTGACCTCCCAAGAATGGTTCCTTAGTACCCTCATATCCTAGAAGAAAAATGAATACAAAGATAACTATCTGTATTATATTAGTTTAATTTTTTCAGACATGAAGATTAGATAATACACTATCTAGAGGAGATTCTTTTCCATGGTCTTCATGATCAAAAAGCTAAATCACTATCTATAACATCATCAGGTCTAGTTTATATCCTATTTCAACCTATAGAAGTAAATCATAAACTACCTCATTATAACTATTTAGTTGGTCTAGTGGGCCATAATCCTTTATCAAATTGAAATTAGGTTTATTACCTAGGAGGTTTTCATGGGAAAAGCACTTCCAGATTTCCTGTATAAACCCCAAGCCTCAAAATAGTTTTACATAGACACGAACCTTCTGAATGTATCCAATTTTTACATAGTCCATGAAATGATATGTTGGAATATTTATTATGATGGTGCCTCTTGAATCATGACGAGAAGAAGACTAAAAACCCATAAAATCACAAGGTTTTCATTTATAGTATTCCTCATAACACCCAAAATACCCTCACTGAATACTCATTACTCCCTCTAGAGGAATTCCCCAACAATATGGTTGAATACTAAGACTGCATCATTGATCTTGAGTTGAACCTTGGGATTGTAATTTCACTCTTTCATGTGAAAGGTGGCTTTAATCTGGTAATAAGGAAGATCAATGGTGACAACACTATCTGTAAATAGGAGCTCATTCCCTTAATTGAACATACCCACAAATTTATGGCTCAATTTATAAATAAGACAAAGGTGACACAAGTCCCACAACCCCAAAATGATCATGAATATGCTTTGTAAATATTGGCCTCATCCATCATTGATCTAGATTGGGATGACTTGGTCATTCGTGAGGTGCATCGTAATGTGATCAGACATGTCACTCTTGATGAGGAAGATTTTTGGGTGATTCAAATAATCTTTAACTATTCATATGTAGCTCCCTAAGATGTCCCTATAATTGAATACAAACCTAATTTGATGACAGATCTTATTGTATATCATTAACCTAAAATTTTATCATTTAGCTAATCCAAACAAGGTAAAATCTATATATGTGTGGAAAATTTCATCCTTTGTGATGGAAAGAATTCATAACAGGTTCACTATGAGGATAGATTTCTAGAATAATTCCCTATTTCATTATATTAAACTAAATAATTCTTGTCTTATTAAAGAAACATGTTGGTTAATGTAGGGCTCAATAATATGGATTGAATCTCTCCTATCAGATCTGAAGGCTAGGATGCATTTGGTCCACCATGGTTCATGACTACATGGAATTTTCTAAAAAGTGTCACACATTCCAGACTCATGCCAACTTTGAAAATCAATTTCCAATTATTATATATTCCTTTAAATACATGTTTCCCTCATAATCAATCCTTTTTGGATCCCTCATTCCATTCTAATGGATGATGAAACCAACTTCCAAGACCCTAAGATAAAAAGTTTATATTTCATGTACAACCTATTATATTAGCATATTTCTCGATATCGTGTACAAGAGAATGGATATATAAAAGTACTCAAAAAAATTATAACATATTTTAGAATATAAAGGACTAGAATAATAATATTTTTCTTAACATACTCCCTAATTCCCTAAAATTATATCAGATGATAGCCAAGACATCCACATAGTTGAATCCTTACTACTTGGTATATAGAACAAAATTAATTTTTCACATTGAGGTTGAAATACCATCTCTTTAGATACATATATATATATATATATGATTAATTTACACTATAAAAAAGGTATAACATCCATCTCACTAAACATAGATCCCTCAATGAGAACTAGCTCTAAGAATTGAACATACTTAAGAGCCATCACAACTGAGTGGCCCATGCATTTAATAATATTTTCCACCTTCTATCCTTACATTAGGGTGATTTTGTACTGAAATTATGAATTATAATAATACTTGGAAGGAATATAATGTTGTTAGATCACAAGTGTGAAGTCCCCTAATCCATTAACATCGTTTAATAAATTGGTGTATACTCTATTATCACTACAGATTGGGAGCGAATCACACCTCCCACCAATATATGTTTTCACAAAAAGTACATTCCATGACATTAAAATCATTTCACAACATTATATCTACATGAAATTCAATTATCAATTATTTTTCCACATTGTATGATGTTAAATAGTATGAATAATTTCCCCACTATAAGATATTAAACCATATGGTCATAGTTCTATTATCATGACCATAAACTACACATACTTATTTTTACTCACATCAAGATGTTTAACTGCATAGATATAGAAAATTTTCCAAGACCTTAATCCACATAACATCTGACTTTTAGTTGTTATATATTAAACTATAAAGAATAATTTCAATAAAAATGGTTTTAAAAAGATTCATAAAATTCATCATCGTTTGACCCAAAACGGCATGGAACATGATCCCAATTTCAAGACCTTAATGTACATAACACATCATATTTTCCACATGAGGAAAAGTTATTTGATTAATTTCTTTTTTACTTGATGTAAAACTATATTACATTTAGTCCTAACTACATTAACATAAACTATGTAGCTAACTTAAATCTATTTAACACTTAAACTATATGACAAGATAACAATCCTCACCAAGGAAAATGATATCCATCCCAATAACTACTTCTGTATTGATTCCCATTTCACAATATATTTATATAGTGACGACTGGATTTCTTATATAAGGAGAATCACCAAGTGTCTCATATTCCCTTTCCTTGCTTTGATGATGAGTTCCCTTTTATTGGGATCCTTCTACTCAACTATTTATGTGATGATACTCCTCTCAGGTGATAGTTTTTACTATCACTTATACTGATACACTCAGTGACGTGATCAATGTATGGAGGTAAAGAACCTAGAAGGTTTAACTATACCAAACAAATTTTTTCAGTTCACCTCCACACTTTTGGTCTTCCCCAATTTAGATAACCATCAATCATTCATGTCTGAAAGGACTCCCCTATGGTAATGGGACAACACCACAAAGTCCTTCTTCCCTTCAAATACATATATCCAGAATAATTCTGAGTAGTAACAAGAAAGGTCCCATTCAAAAACAATTTTAGTGTTCATCCCTAATTTTTTGTACACATTCTTAAAAATAATGTATTTGAACCTACATTTAAAAGACATGGTCATCAGAAATACTCAACACACTTATCACCACTTTTGATTCATATCCTAAAATTCACGATTTACTTCAACTCCACCCTCCTTTTTTCTGGAGGAATTCACCACCCTTTTCATTACCACTCTCATGTATTCATGCATATCAGCCAATAAAATTTTTATTATATGGTCTTTATGTGTTTGGATCCCCCTTTTGTCGAGTTTCTTCCAATAGTTAGTGTGACATTCCAACCACAACCCAGTTCACCACTGTTGTGTCCCTTAATCTGACTTGCGTGATCTTATTATACTTTATGTTTCCCATATCAAGCATGACTTATGAGATTAAGGGTTTTAGTGTATTATTCTCTAATATTATCAGGGAATGTTTTGTATATAAGCAGGGATATGAGTTAGTTATGTTACATGAATTTAAATTGCACATCCATGATAATACAAACACCATCACCATAATATCTGTGTATACCCTATTATGTTTTTATGTGTAGTATTGATCCATTTAATTTTTGATGGTTTATTCTATTCTAATCATGTTTTATAGATTTTCTTATCCCTAGGTTCAAAGTTACATGACCCTAAACATTAATACTCCCCCACATCCTTATTATAATACATTAATCCACCTGCTCAATGTCCTTAAATTAAGATATTAAACTACACGAAAAATCCTCATCACATGACTTAAAACTATGTGATAATTTATATCCTCGCCTAAGAGGATTCCCACCTTTTCTTGTAACACCCTCATGATTTAGAAAACAATATGATTGATAGTGTATACAACATACAACACATATGTTTAATAAATGGTAGAATATTATTATTTTTTGACCTTTAAAACATATCCATTGAATTATAATGAATAAATAAATGTAATTGAATTATGAAATATATATAAATTCTATTATCAATAAAAAGGTATTGATAAATTATTATAATATAATAACTTAATTTTTACTAAAGTTGTTTTATTCTTTAAAATATGTTTTCTTTAAAAATGGTTTTTGTTTTTTTTTTGTGAGTGTTATAAATAATTTCTACAACTTTTAAAAAAAATTATTTAATAAAAATAAAATCATTTATAAAATCCTAATATCAAAATTATCTTTGGGTGAATTGTTTTGGTTTTTCTATAAAATATTGATTTTCTAATGAATAATGAAAAATACATATTTTTACTAAAAACTAAATTTTTGGTATCAAGATATTACAAACTACCATTTTTTAAAAATGGTTTCAACGTAAAATTATTTCTATCATATTATGAATAATCCAATTAAGTTCTTTCTGATCAATTTTATGGTAAAATTTTGTATAAAAACTTTTTTATACATAAAAGGAATTCACTACTACAAAATAGGATTTTAACAGCACTGGCCTTTATTAGTGCTTGAAAAAAGTGCAGATTATGGTTCCCTTAATCAGCATTAAAACAAGAACTGATAAACGATACCCTTTATTAGTGCTTTATTTTTAGCGTTAATAAAGGTTACTGTTTATGAGCACCTAATTTTTTGCACCCTTAAATGGATAATTTATCAGTATTTTTTCGCACTAATAAAGGAAAGAATATATTGAAATAATTAAATAAAAATTGGGTTCATAAAAAAAATATTAAAATTTTTATTAATTAAATATTATTAATAAAAATAATAAATTGATTATACTATATATAAATTATAAATACTAATAAATAGTATATATTGAATATAAAGATATATATAAATATAAATTTATATAAATATAAATGTATACAAATAAGAGTGTATATAAATATGATTTATATAATAAATAATATTTACGCTTTACATTAAAATGTAAAATATTTACTGAATAATGTTTTAAAATAAAAAATTAATATAAATTAAAAATACTGATTAATTGTATCAAGTAATTGAAATAATTGAAGAACATTTGACTTTTCAATTTAACATAGATCAAATGTTTGTTATATTTACTTGACCTATACATAATTAATTAATTAATTTGTATATAAAATCCACACACAAAAATATTTTTTTGGGAATTTAAACAACTTCTATTATATATTTTATATATATTTGTTTACAAATTTTTAATATTATCAATAAGTAATCATATTTATATCAATATATATCAATATTTTTTAACAATGTATATTTAATTTAAAAAACATATCTATTTTTTCAATATTTTTAGTGTACACTTTCTAAATTATTCAATTTTTATTATTATCAAAATGAATGCAATTAATATTGAATATTCATTAATAATATTAAAAAAATTGTAAAAAAATAATTATAAATAAATATATTTATAAATGTATATTTACTATTTTATACATTTATATATGTATAATTATTAATAATTAAATATTATTTTTAAAAAATATTTATATAATTATAAATAAAAAATTATATATATTAAAATAATTGTAAAAAATTATTTAAATATTAAATATATTTACTATATTTATAGTTAAATCTATTTATTTTATATAAATATATAATAAATATTTATATAATTTTTCAATATACATATAATGACATAAATATAATTTTTTAAACAAGTATTTATATAATTATAAATAAATAATTATATATTTAAATAATTATAAAATTATAATAAATATATTATAATAAATAATATATTTACTATATTTATATTTATATTTAATTATTAAATATATATATATAATTATATAAATATATTTACTAATTTTTATTTATATTTGTAATTATAAATCCTTTACAAGTGTTTAAGTAATAAGCGTGGATAAAAGAAATATTTATTAGAGTTTTTTAACACTAAAAAAGATAAAGATTTATCAATGCTAAAAACCTCTGATAAAGATGGATTTTATCAGCTCTTTTTTAGCATAAATAAATCTCTATCGTTATCATCTCTTTTTTGAATTCATTGATAAATGTTTCTCGGTCGATTTAAGTAACCCTACCCAGTTATAAACTCGTCACAATATCCAATGCTTTCCATAGAATCCACCTTATGTTGGCACTCCTCCTCAGTGAATTGAATCTCGAATCAAGGTTGTAATCAAGGCTCAAAAAATCTGAACACTCAAATCCAAGCCCCGAATGATTCAATGGTCGAACGAATCCAAGGCTCAATCATTTTCATGTTTTTGATATCCTTACTTTCTCTCATACGATTAAAAGCTTCAATCCAAGCTAACTTATTTTCTACTCCTCCTCACACGTTGATTGGTTGTTTAGCGATGTCTAATTTCATTTTTTTATCATCATTCTTTCTTTACTATCATTATATCCCTTTGGTAAATAATTTTAATTGAGGATATTTGGTAGAAAGAAGATATAAATAACATTCCTTGCACTCCCCACCCTCACTGCTTGTCGATTCTGTGCAAACTACCCACCACAATTCCACATACTCCTGCTTCATGAGATCGTCGATCCATTGAAATGTTTCATAATTTTAAAATAGAATAAATATCATCTGCATTGTTCCCTACTACACATGACCACATCCCCCCTTAAGTGCTCACTCCTGGTATCCCTCTACCATAGGGTCTATGGAATGAAAGCCCCACCTCACCTAACACATATCAATATACTAATATATATATATATATATATATAATGGTAGATTTATAATATAATTATATTTACATACACACACAAACTCAAACACATGTATATTTTAAAATATATATATATATATATATAATATAGATATATATTTTACAAATACATTATGAAAATATTTATATTATAAAAATAAAAATATAGTGTACAGATATATTATACCAAAATATTATTCAAATATACTGAAAATATATATTCGACAATTATTCTATAAAAATAAATATTATAGAAATATGTCATATAAAAATATTACACAAATTTATATATATACAATTAAAAGATAGAAATTTTTAAAGTATTTACAAATATTATATTTATATGTAAATTAATATATATTAAATATTATATATTTATATATTATAAAATATATAAATATATTATACAAACACAATTATATATTATATTACAAAAAATATATATAATAAAAATATATATTACACAAATAATGATATATATTAAATAAATATATATATATACATATATATATATATTGTACAATACACAAATAAATATTATAAAAATATATTTTACAAAAGTATAAAATGAAAATATATTTTAAAAATATATTATATGAAAATATTACAAAAATATATTTCAATCGATTTCATTCAATGGTTGAAATTCGTCATCCAATTTTACTTATGAAGATTCGTCTCACTTCGAAACTATTTTTATAAGAGAGGGTCATCTCCCATTTAACTTAAAACCTCTTCATCTTATATAATTACTATTATTTATTTCATTATGACTAAACTTTAATACTATGTTCCCAAAATCACCATAATAACCATAATTCCCCCGAAAATAAAATTTTCTAATAAAGCATACTTTCACCTCCTTGAAAATAATTCTTGTTTTTAACCCTTGAGAAAATAATTCTTTTTTTCAACCATTGAGACACCTTGAGTCACAAACAAGAACATTTATGCCCCCAAAAATCTCACCTTCAGTAAGCCAGAACTTAATAACTAGTTTCAATGGTGTAATTCTCACAAATGAAAGACACTATCACTTTTAAAAACACAATGGAGTACAACTATCATCCTCATAAACTTCATCTCTCAAATAGTTATTATTGCAATTTGTTGCTTCAAACTTTTCCATCATTTATTATATGTTTCTTTTACTACTCTGAGAAGTATTCATCCCATGGAAGACTACTTATTATTGTATTTCAATCAACCTAGGTTCATGTCCATAAGAGATGGTGTATGAGTGTCAAACAATAAAATACAATGATAACTATTCTAGAGAAGAGTTGATCAGGAAAACATTTGTCTATAACTTTAAAATGTGAATTAATTCAGAGGATAATAACTACCATAGAGGGATAATTCTTTTCTTAAATCCAATTACACTTTTTTTCAAATCAAACTGAAATTGTTTTCAAAAATTAAATGTTTTTCTTCCCAAATAATAATTATTTATTAATTTCATTTTTAATTATGGATATCATTGTGTATTTATTTATAGTAAAAAATTAATATTTTATGATCCAAACAGATTCTATATGAATTAAAATGTATTCATTCTAATATTTTAAAAAAATATTGTGAAGATAGAGTTAAAGAGTTCATCAAGTTTTCAATAGAGCATGCATACGACCCTTCTCAAATCCATTTCCCATTTTTGCATTCTTTTGAGTCAATAAAAACTATTCTGAAAGAATTGGAAGAACATTTTATTTGTCACAGAATAGATCAAATCTTTAAATTTTGGACTAAACAAGGGTAAAAACTAATCTTGAACACTGATTGGAATGATACAAATATTTATAGACAATTTTATATGAATACCAATGTAAATTATGATGGAGATCGTAGAGAAGAAATCATAATGTAAATTGAAGATAGCCTTCATGATTTTCCAAAGTTGTTTTAGAAGATAAATAGTTTTTCTAAGAGACCATTTTATTCTGTTTGTTATAAAGACACAACATTTTTACTTGTATTAATGTTGTATAATTTGAAATTTTGAAGTAGATGGATTGACACTAGCTTTATAGACTTCTTCTCCCTTGAAGCATTTTCCCCCTATAGTGTTGCATTTTTCACTTTCTTTAAAGTTCCCTCCCCTTCCTTTTTTTTAAGAGTAACGAAACTACCTCTAATCAATCATAGATTTAATCTTGATATTTTCATAGTAAAATAATTTTCCATAGAATTAATGTATTATTTAATATTTATGTTTAATTTATTTCTTTTTACAAGTAATTACATAAGAACTGTTTTCTTGTATAGGTAGATTCTTTTATTTGAGTAGTGGTGGTTTATCCATATTTATGCCTTTCTGCAACAAAACTTCCACAAACATTTTCTCCCTCAAAACCTTTTCACCCATGTTTTGTTTTCATTTATCTCATTCCTTGAAGATCCCACTATAACTCAATCATAGAGGTTATCTTAATTTTTTCATAGTAAAATCATTGTCAATATAATTAACGTATTGTTTCATATTTATGTTTAATTTATTTATTTTTATTATTAATAATATAATAATTTTTTCTTATACAGGTGAATTATTTTCCCCGAGTTGGGGTGGTTTGTTTGAAGCTTCTAATTCTCATGAGAAATTGGACTTCAATCCCACAACTGAGATAAATACCACTAGTAAATGTGTCAAGAATGCATACAACTATCATGAAAAGGTAAATTCGTACTACTTATTTGATAATTTTTTTATCATTTTAATTAATAATTTTAAGTTAATTTCCTAATCATTTTAACTAAACTTGTTTAGTTTTTTTCAAAAAAAAATTTGGAATGTTATGTTTTTCTTTCAACAATCTGAAACATGACAAGAGAGATAAAATGTTCTTTTCTTCCAATGTTACCAAAATTTTCATTTCCCATCCTTTTCATACTGCCAACACTAGATATTTAGTCAATGTTATTATTTGAAAACACTTTCTCATTTAAATCAATAAGAGTAGAGAAATACCATATTCCCATTTGGTTGATTTCTCAAGATTTAATGGGCACATGATCTGCCTTTACTCTTCTTGATTTCAACAATGAAAAAGGTTTTTAAGCTAAGAACATCGATTCAATATGAAATTTTCATAGTTCAAAAAATAAATGGAATGGAGAACATGGTAACATTGGTAGTTAGTGTTCTTTAAGACTTTGGTACATTTAGTAATTATCCTCACCTTAATATGACACACAGTTTTACCGGTATATCTCTAAGGGATTATTTTTATTTAAAGTTTACATTATTTTTTGTAAAAAATAAAAATTAAAGTACTCAAAACCATGAAAAAACATTCATATTGTTTTGATACTTTAATTCAATGATCTATAAGTCATTTTTTAATATTTATGAACCATCCTCACTATAACTCGATACTCAATGTTCAAGGTATGACTCAAAATGTCTGTTATCACTTTAAAATCGACATTTTAGTTAAAAAAGTTACACTCATTAAAAACTGATCAAATAAACTCATATTTTCTTGATACTTTGTGAAATATATTCATAAATAATTCTTGATTTGTAGGAATTGGGCATGCATTAAACTGATACATGATGTGATCGATATGAGTCAACGTGGGTGATTCTAGTTTAAAATGACATTTTAGTAAAAACAAGTTACATACTCAAAACTAAAAAAATGAATTTTTATTATTTTGATAATTTGGTAAAATGATCCATATGTAATTTCGGCCATGTAGGAATCATCCTTACCTCAATCTGACACACAGTATGACATGTATGACTCTATGTGCATATTTTTATTTAAAATTGACATCAATTTTAGTGAAAAGGGAAAATAACCTAATCAAAACCAAGAAAATGCATTCATATTATTTTTATACATTATAAAAATTATACACAAGTAATATTTGACATCTAGAAACAATCCAAACTAAAATCTAATACATGATGTGCTGATATGATTGAAAGTGTCAATTATTTGTTTAAAATTGAAATTTTAGTTAAAAAAGTGTTGCAAACAAAAAACTCAGAAAATGTGATCATATTAACATGATAATTTTTTAAAATGTTTTATAATTCCTTTTTAAAATGTAGGAATAAATCTCATTTCAAACTCATACATGATGTGATCGGTATGATTAAAAGTGTGTGTTTCCTATTTAAAATAACATTTTAGAAAAAAAGAAAAGTCATATACTAAAAACTGATAAAAATCATTCAGATTGTTTGTATAATTTTTGAAAATGATAAATAATCTATTTTTTATTTTTACCATTTATCATTACCTCAATCTGACACACGTTGTGATTTGTATGACTCAAAGTGCACCTTTTTATTTAAAATTGACATCAATTTTAGTAAAAAAGACTACTGCTTGACTCAAAACCAATAAAACACAATAGTATTTTTTCATACTTTTTTTAAATGATCCATAAGTCATTTTTGACATATAGTAATCATTCTTACCTCAATATGATATAGGATGTGCATGGTATGACTCAAAGTGTTTGTTATCACTTTAAAAATGACATTTTGGTTCAAAAAGTGTCACACATTGAAAATGGATCAAACATTATTGGATTTTCATAATATTTTAGTAAAACGGTAAATAATTAATTTTTTATGTGATGTAATTGGACTCACCTCAAACCAATACACTATGTGATTTGTATGATTCAAGGAATGTGTTTCTAGTTTTATATGGAATTTTAGTAAAAATTTCAAGTGACGTACTCAAAACTAATAAAACACATTCTTATTGTTTTTTATACTTTAGTAAAATGATCAAAAATTCATTGGGAACATTTTGGAATGAGCCTCACCTCAATCCAAAGCACGGTGGGACCGATATGACTCTAATTGAAACTATGTATTTAAAATTGACATCAATTTTAGTAAAAAGGACAAATGACCTACCCAAAATCGAGAAAATGCATTCGGATAATCCTGATATTTTATTAAAATGATTCATATGTCATTTATGGCATGTATTAATTATCCACACCTCAAACTGGTGTATGGCGTAACCGATATCTCTCTAAGTTCATCTTTTTATTTAAAATTGACATGAATTTTAGTAAAAATAAAAACTAGCCTACTCAAAACAAAGAAAATGCATTCAATTTCTTTTGATACTTTAGGTAAGTAATACATAATTAATTTCTTTATATAGGATTTATCCACACCTGAATATGATACATGATGTCCCCATTGTGACTCAAGGGGTCTATGATCATCTTAAAATTGATATTTTAGTTAAACAAGTTTCACTCACTAAAAACTTGGAAACACACTCATATTTCTTGAAAATTTAGTAAATTGATTCATAATTTATTTTTGATATATATCAATTGGTCTCATATAAAACTGATACATGATTTTATTATTATGATTCAAATTGTGTGTTTCCAGTTTAAAATTACATTTCTGTAAAAATGACAAGTCACATACTCAAAATCAAGAAAACTCATTAAGACTATTTTTATGATATATAAAAATGATTCATAATTCATTTTTTATTTGTAGGAATCATATTCACCTCAATATAACATAATGTGTGACCGATATTTCTCTAAGTGCATCTTTTTTTTAAAGTTGACATCAATTATAGTAAAAAAGAAAACCAACCAACTCAAAACCAAGAAAAAACATTCAAATTGATTTTGATACTTTAGAAAAATAGTACATAAGTCATTTGTGATTTGTAGTAAAGAGTCTTACCTCAATATGATACATAATGTGCTCAGTATGACTCAAATTTTTCGTTATCAGTTTAAAATTGACATTTTAGTTCAAAAAGTGTCACTCATTGAAAACTAAATAAACATACATGTATTTTCTTGATAATTTTGGAAAACTATTCATAAGTAATTTTTGACGTGTATGGATCGGCCTCAAGTAAAACTAATACATAATGTGATTGGTATGATTCCATGTGTGTTATTTTATTTTAAAATGACATTTTAGTAAAAAAGATAATCTACGTACTCAAAATTGAGAAAATGCATTCATACTGTTTTGATACTTTAGAAAAATTATCCATAAGTCATTTGGGTAATGTAAGAATCAGTAGAACTTCAATACGATGCAATGTTTGACTAGTATTACTCTAAGTGCATATTTTTAATAAATAAGTGTCATTTAAGTTTAAAATTCTCATCACAATGCCAAAACTGAGCAAATAAACCTAGAATTTTTCTCATCATTATATGTTCAATTACATAATTGATGTCCTTATTATTTTTATCTTATACTTATTTATATTACATCAGTCAGGGGAGGGGTAATAAAAAAATGAAAAAAAAACTTAAATGTGCACCATGAGGCTCTAAACAAAGACTTCTCAAACACACCATTGGATGCAACAACTAGCTTATAACCATGGGGATTTATCTTATATATATTAAATTAATTTCCATAGAGATAATTTTGGAATATGAACTAGAATTGGTGTGTCGTGTAAAAATCAATTTCAACTCAATCTGATACAAGTGTTCCTAGTATGACTCAAACTATAATTTAGAATTAACACTTTATATTAATTTATTAATTAATATAATTTATATCATAAGAATTTTTTTTCCTATAAAGGTGTTTTATTTTACTTGACCAAGTGTGGTTTGTTCTTAAATAGCATTAGTCGAGGTCAGCCTCAAAGGAAAAGGTAATATTGATATTTTTCAATTTATGTAATAATTTTTACTTGTGTAATTATATGAAACAATGTTTTAAATGACTATAATATAGTGTTTTTTATTTTATTTGTGTTGTAAATTTATTTACTTTTGAATCCTACATTGGTACTTAATTTTGGTGACATATTGTGGTGTTTCTAGTGGTGTGGTGTTCTCTTATAACACATTTTACTAGTGTTGTAGTGTGTTGTTACAGCACACTATAGTATGGCCCTTTATGAGAGATTTTAAAAGCGTTGATAAATGAGTAATTTATTGATTATTTTAAAATATATGATAAATGATTATTTTATCAAATATTTTATAAACACCAATAAAGGTATACTTTATCATCACTCTTATAAGTACCAAAAAATGTCCCCTTTATCGATGCTAAAAAAAGAACTGATAGATGCTAACCTTTATTAACACTTTTAAAATCATTAATAAAGGACCCATTTATCAGTTATTTTTTATCACTAATAAAAGACTAGGGATTTTAATCTCGTTATAGTATTCAACATTACTCGATCACTAATAAAGGAAATTTTTAGCACTGTTAATAGCATATCTTTTGGTTGTGATTTTTTTGAGAATTTGTTTTTCATTGTGTTTTGTGTATGTATCTTACATTAATTTCTAAAAAATTTATAAACTGATTCTTGAAAAAAAAATATTTCATATTTCAAATAAATAGGTCTAAATTTAGTAAACATTCCCCTTTTATTTTTTTCATTATGAATAATAACCATATTAAATATTTATTACTGTGGTAATGCTAAAATGGGTTAATTATAGTTAAATATAATGTGATAAGGCTTCAAAATTCTTTAAAATACTTAGATTTATTTCATTGGATGATTGTAATTCATCCATAATCATAAAAATATTGAATATATGATCATTTTCTATTTAAATTTGATTTTAAAATTTATAATACTTATGTAAAAGATAATATAAAAAATGTTACTTTCTTGCTTTTAATATCTAAAATAATTTTTAAAATGATAGAGAAGTAATATTTGGTTATAAATACTTTTTTGAAATATGAATTAAATTTTTTTAAAGAAATTTTATTAAATTTTTAGTGATGAAATAATTGTCTTAAATGCTTACGTAAGGTTGAAATAGTTCTTATGTAAGCACTAGAAAAATCATGTGAATTATTTTAAAAACTCAAAAAGTAATATTTTCTAGATGATTTATAGTTCCCCATGAATTTAATTAATAAATATAACATAACAGAGATGAGTGAAATTTTTATATTTTAATTACATTACAGTCATGTTGTTTTCAAAGTCAAATTAAATTAATTGTTCCAAAAATGAAATTAATTATATTTTATAACAAATAATATTTTATAATTTAAAATTATCAAAAAAAACTATATCAATTCAATAGAATGGGATGTGGTTTAAAAAAAAATTTGGTTCATTTATGTGTCACATGTCATTTTATATTAACATTATTCATCCCTAAAAAAGAAATGACATTGATATCATAGTAATTTTTAAAATGGTTAATGAGGGGTTAAAACTAAAAGATAAGGGTGAAAACGTAACAAAAATGTCCCAAATTTTCTTTTATGAAATTATTTAGACTCATACTCGTATTATATTCTTATTATATAAATTTTTATCCATTTTCCCAAGAACAGTTATTTATATTAATTTAATACTCTATGTAATTGAATAGTAGCCCTCCCATCAACTATAAAAGAAAAACCCTTTATTTTATTTTCACCACTTTGAGCCATCTTTATTGACCATACCCTACCTGATTTTCTTCTAAAATTCTATTTCTAGGAATTTTATCTTTTGGTATTATGAAAATACCATTCCAAATGTCTTTAAGAAATAATCTAAAGGATGCCTATAGGAGAGGAGGTAATCAACGTACCTGACCTCTTTCAATTTTATTATTCTTATACCTCATATAAATCTATAATATTAATCAAAAATTTGTTAATTGAGTATCAAAAATATACTTAAATGTTATTTAGATTATTTAACCACCATTAATCACCCTATTTTCTACCAAATAGAAAGTGGAATTATCTCACAGACGTACATGTGGATTACTGCCTCCACGTAGCGATAAAATTTATTTTATAAAACCATATTTAATGGATGGTTATTGTGATGGTTATTATGTTTATACATGTTTTTTATTATATAATTATTTGTTTTTAATTATAATAACATTTCTTCATTCTTACCATTCAATCAATCATAAATTGATAACATCGCTTGTGTGTACATGCTGAAAACCTCCTCCATGTAAAACTGTAATACACGTTATATTTATTATTTACATGGATGGTAAAAAGGATAAATTTAATGAATGTATATGATATAATAATTATTCTTCAAATTTGAATAATTTTTTATATTTAATTTGTTCCATACATTTAAAAAAACATTGTTCATGTGTACATACGGCCTATTATCTCTATGAATGGTGTAATTCAATTTTCTATATTTTCATATAATATATGACTTTAATTATATATACAAGTATTTAATATATATTATATTTATATCATGTCCAAAATTCTGAATATTATGGAACTATGATCAAAGTAAAATTATAGGAATTATAAAAAAGAAATTCTCATAAAAAATAAAACAGTTAACACACAGAAACAATGATTTTAATAATAAATTATAAAAAAATGTATGATAAAATGTTATAAGTTGATAATATATAATATTTTAAGTATTTATAATATCATAATATATAATTATAGTAAATTAAAATTTATTATATATGATGTTCGAGAAATTTCAACACAACTTTAACTTGATTTACGAGATTTTTATCTCATTTTTATTAATGTGAGACACATGTCATATACAACAATTGTTTCTCTTATGTAGTGTATATACTATCAATGAATGTATTTTAGGATTATTATCATAAAAATTATGGTGATTTACAAATCCATATATGGTAATTTCTTTTATGGGGTTATGATTCAAATGTTTTCAAAGCGGTAATGGATTAAGGTTTAAATCTCATTGTTTATCAGGATTGTTTATGATCAAGTTTCCAGTGATGAGATTTTCTGAAATATATCTCAATAATCCTTTAAATGTTCTTATCCTATGTTAATTAATTTTTATTATATGTTTTCTTTTCATTTTCCACTCTTTAATAACTCATGAGAGAAAACTGATGTTTTTAACGAAAACTATCTTTATTTTTCTCTTTGGTAAAGAATAAATTTTCTTCCATGTAATTGTTTTATAAAAAACTAAAGAATTAATTTTTCTCATATGATGTTTAAGATTCAATTTTACACATTTCTTGAATTTAAAAAAAAAATCTAAGGAATCTTCGTATCATTTTCTAAACAAAGTATTTTTGATTGTTTACCAAAAATGTGAAAGGAATCTTTATTTTAGCATATTTAGTATGAATAGAGTTTCCAACCATCATTATGTATAAATGTTTTAAATATTTCTTCACAATTTTCCATGTTTATTTTCAAAGAAAAAAGTTTCCATTTTATTTTTGATATTATTAGACTTTAAGTAACTTTAAAATGAAAAGGGTGTTTTTCTCAAGAAATATACCAAGAGATATTTTAAAGGAATTTTTATCTAACATGGGAAAATTATAAGTTAATTATTCATTTATAGGGATTTTATCTAATTATATCCTTCGTATTCTCTCTCTGGATGGTTTGTGATTATGAAGATGGGAGGATTATGAGGCCTGTTTTTTCACAGGTTATGATATGTGATGTATATTTTATGATATTATATCACACATAGGAATGTATTATGAATATGTGATTGGTGGGAATAGAACTATATATCCATAAAATAAATTGAGTAAAAATGGATATCTCATGAGATAATAAGGACTAGAAATAAAAATGAACCCAAAGTAAGGGGCTCTGTCCACTATGATAGTCTTGGGAGTGAACCTTGACTAAGGATATGATGGAATGGGGAGTGAACCTGATCCATAATCATAGACTTGTAAGTGAGTATTGAATATAGAAATGATTTTATATGGTTATTTTTATACTATAAACTTATTTCTTACCCCAATTTTATTCTTTCACGGATCATGTTCTTTGATTCCTTTTTTATTCATGTCTTATGAACTACCAAATTTTTTTCAATACTCAAGATTATGATCTCTGATTTAATGGGTATGTATTTTAAAATGTTAAACTCATTTTATAATTCAATTATTCTCATATTATCTTTAATTTATCAATTATATATCCATTTTTACCTATACTGAGAATCTTAGATACCCCTTTCTTATGTTTCCTTTCCTTAGGTTATGAAGAAAGGTTTCATGTAGGGTATGTCTAAGAATAGTAATATATGGGATACGTTAAATATATTTCATGAAATCACATGATCATATAACTAGTCTCCAAATATACTAAACCTTTGTAGTATTTTTATGGATCGTAATGTTTTTCATTGTATATTCATCTAAAATGATGTGATATTTATGTATGAAAAGTATGGGTCACTATATTTCTAGTTCTGGTCTCCTACCATGACACATTTAGAACGAAAATTGACTTAATTCCCACTCCAATCAATATATAGTTACACCCAAATCATCTATCATGGGCCCAATCGTAGGTCTCACATCCCCTGAACCTTGTCTTGGTACTCAAAACACCTTTATCAACCTTCATTTTTCTTATTATACATTGAGGTAGTGCAATTCCCAAATAGAGGTAGTGTGTTATATAAGGACCCTAAAATTGTATTCACCAATGGTATATACCACATGTACCTAAACGTGGTTAATATCAAACTCTTAAGGTTTGTTTATGTTAATATGTGGGATTCCTAGCTTATGTCATCATTACCTCACCTTATTATTATATATACAACATCACCGTCAGTCCAAGAACTAGGAACTTTAAACTATATACACCCATTTCCATAGAATGGTGTCCATTAGATTCAATTACTCATTCACATTGGGTATTGAGTTTTTATCCTCTTAGATTGACCATCTCACCCTTGGTTGAATATGTGAAACCTTTAAACCTAAAAATCTCTAGGTCAAAACTATGTAACCTTAAAAACTAGCTCTTAATAGTATGACTAGCTTGACTTTAAAGTGCCTAAGGAAAAAATTAAAAAGGCTTTCTAGGATGAAACAATTCATTAGAATGCCTAAGAAAAATTCAAGCCTCCACTCACATATTCATTAAATGTTATGACATTGGAAAAAATTAGAGCACATATGTAAAAGTCACAAATCTTGTAGGGCATACTCTCTGGACCTAGAAAAACACATCAATTCTCACTAGGCCCACTATTCCAAGAAAACGTAAAAGAGAATTTGGTTTCCCAATTTCCACCTATTAACTATCTGTATGAATTGAAAATAAATAACATATTTTCCATTATATATGATGTTAAAATATATAGTATTGGACCAAGTTTCATTACCTTAAAAGGAACTCCTCTGCGGTCCAAGAATCATGAGCTTAAACTATCTGCGTATTGTTCAAGGTCTTACTCTAATAGATGAGGGATTCCATCCTTGAACTTTATGTACTCCCCTAGAAACTATTTATACCAAGTTGGACTATCTCATTCTTGTCAGTTTCTTTCTCAATCAAGGTAAATAATTTTCCCCTTGGGTTCAAGTAGAATGACCACAAACTACTTTCCATTTCCCCATGAGTTTTTTTATGTTGTAATTGGGCCCTCTAACTAATATTAGCTTTTACCCTCTTCCTGGTGATCTATAGACAACCTCACATTTGGTATAAGATTCATGACCTCAAACCGGAATCACTCCATACTCCAATGTAGAATAATTTAAACTTTCTGGAATGAAGTACTAGTATCGTAATTCTTAAATAATAGTCGAAATTTTTTTACCATTTTCTTTGTGGGTTTGGAACTACTTCAAGCCTAGTGCACCTAATTGACATTCCCAACACATGAAAGTGTATCCTTAAGGTGATCAGATCGTTCCTTAATCCCTTTCATTCATCTAATTTTTATAAATAGATTTTATAATACATCATCAACCTTTACGTTCTAAATATACATCATTATGATAAGAACGCAGCACCAAAAATTCCCACCTACCATCTAACATACATGTCTTAGATTATTCTTGGTAGTAACTTGGTGGGACCGCTATTTTGAAGGTAGGTTCATTGAATGACCCATGTTTGTCTTATTACTTTCTAGACGATATAGAAATGGAAGTGGTTTTACAATTATGGTAAATTTTCATCCTCAGTCTCCCCCTTTCCTCCCTTATAGCTCTGAATCTAAGAGAAAAAATCTACCTTCATTGACCATCCTTACCAAAGTGGATTCATGACACTCTCCTTGTAACCCATTAATACCTTTAATTATATTGAAATGTTGAATAAATCCAATGGCCTCCTACAAAACCAATCTCCCAATTTTCATAGGTGATTTTTGTGGCTGATAAATAATTCTAAATTTGACTCATCCATCAGTAACTGACACTATCATGTGGCATGAGTAGCCTTTAATTTCCCCATGTTTTCCACACCGAGTATGAATCACATGGGCTTGTGTTTTTTAGATCGGTTTCCCATTACCAAGATTGATATTATTTATTTAATCCTCACTATATGATGTTAAATTTCAAGCTCAATTTCCCATTTTAGGATGTAAAACTGCACAGTATCATCCCTATTGCATGAATCAAAAGTACATGATATCATGGTCCTCTCCAAAAAGGATAGACTCAATATGACGTCTGTATCTAAACACACGACACTTTTGGTGATGGTCATCCACTCTACAATTATAATAATTTTGTGTGATTGGATTCCCACTCTACAGGATACATAAGGATGCCTATAAACCTTATTTTGGGCTAAACCATAAACCTCGACCTCATTACATCCTGGTACATTAGATTCTATAGGAATAAATGGACCTAGTGAATCCCCCTACCTTTCATAGCTATGTAATAATCCCCCAAACTCTACATATGAGTTATATCTTCTAAATATATGTTTCTTGACATTAATCTAGGGATGAGGCCCAACCTCAATTAATGTCTTGTCTACTTCTCTTTTCTAATAGAGAACTCATGAATTTCATCCCACTTGTATTATGCATGAACCAGATCTGTATAGAGATATTACACATTATAAAACTATATGTGTCTTGATTCCCACCCCATTTTATATCTAGTGATTCTTGTACTATCTATCTCAGGCCTAGCCACAAACCTTAAATTCCTCTCTACACCATTCTAGTGCCCATTTTTTATCGACTTTACCCATATTCTTCCAAGATAATGAATTTATACAAAGATATTATCCATACTAAACCATAAATTTTTATCCCTTATTTGGTCTAATTTTTATGACCTTAATATTATATTAACCACCTGGTCTTGGATGAGTTACTAAAAAATGCATCTCTTTGTTTGAGAATCAAAACATTAAACAGTGTGTTCATCTATTTGAGGTTGTTTGTCATGCTATGAATCCAATTCATTTTGGGTTTTACATAACCTCTCTCAATAAAAATAACTACCTCAAGTTCAAATTTGGACATAGTATAAGGATGTTAAATGAAAATTTCCTCATTGGACCTTGATTCATGACATTAAAAGACACAACCCAATGGTCCTGATTACATTACGTTAATATACATGCCCCCAAAATCCAATATATTCTACCTTAAACCATTAGCCCCTATTTTTTAAAATCTATATAAAATTGTACTAAAAAACTTGGGGATCATTAGTATCTTCCCTAAAGAATGATCAAATCAATTATAATACCCATAACTCATTTGGAAATTTAATTTTCTTTATGGTCCCACGTTCCTTTCATATGTTTGGTACACCCAATCTATATTATTGATTAAAAATGGTGTTACCCTAAGAGTGCTAAAAATATTCTTGATCATCCCTCATTTTCATAAAACATACTTTATGTTCAATGATTTGGATTGAAATCCAATTTCATGTATAAATTGGCTCTCCTATGATGTTGGAATAAATCCCTAAAGGATCACCACACATCTAGGGTACATTATATGGTGTATCTATTTTCATTTTCTCTATATGAAAATTAATATGGTGATAAAAAACTCCATGAATTCCCTCCATCTATTGAGGGAACACATCCTTATAGAAACACCTTCAGTAGTACATTAGTGGAACCCATGTTTCAAATGAGGTAAATTGTCATCATCAATCTATATTCCTTCTTCATCCATAAATTTATACACTTGAAGTCATAATTTACCTTTCCTCGCATTCCCTTTTCCAATGTGTAATTACAAAACCTTTCGTTTTATACTCTATGTATCCTTCACATTGATTGGGGGAATAAAAATCTTGGAACCACACTAACCTAATTACACATCCTCTTAGGTTCCCAAGGTGATCCGTGAAATAGTTTGATCCTAACCCATCCACCCTCTTCCCAAATCCTCTTTTAATTAAAATATCTTCTATTTATCTCCCACTTATCACAAAAACTATAAACCACATGTATTTAGATATTTTTTGTTTCTCATTTTATTAATTAATTGAGATTTTTGTTTCAAAAATGGGCAACTCAAATAAGTAATATGTTTATTTATTGAAAAAACAACTAGTATCATAGATATATCATAGTGTCTACTTGATTATGAAATATTCCCTTACAACTCCACATGGGAGACGGACTACTCATGAATAGATAGAATTTTTTTTATGATTCAATAATTTATTTCCACATAGAACGATATACTATATTTTTATTTATCTGTGGATAAACCTTTAAAACACACACTTATATACTTCCTTGTTATACCACTCACTCTACTAATATAGATGTTTCTTGAGATAATTCATTCCTAGAGATCACCAATTGAGCCTCCAAGTGGTATATTTTTACTTCCATATCTTAGAATATCTCCTGCTACTAGTATGATTCCTCCTCTAGCTGAAAGATATCTTGTTTATTCATTCTAAGAGTTGATATTCCCTCTTCTATGGGCTCGTACTTAGAGGCTTCAAACCAAATACACTCCAGACTCTCCCTCTTGGGAAATAAGTTTGGAACTATTGTGTGGAGTGGGTGGTAGTAAAATAAAATATTAAATAGTATTACCAGAAAATGGTGAAGGGATATCATCTAAAACATCACTTGGATAGACAATGCAAAAGTAATGACGTTCTATATATTCCTCTATTCCACACACCATATCACCTTTTTATCCTTGGAAACATCCAAACTCATTTCATTTTTTGATTTAGTACTAGGCTAGCAGTCAGGGAATTTCTTGAGCAGTGTTGTATTGGGGTCGACCAAAAAATATACTCTAAGGGGAAAGGTTGCATATTGTTGATCAAAGTAAGTATCTTAAGAGGGGGTGAAATGAGTACCCAATAAAATTGATTTCTAAAAAAATTAAACAAAATACCACAGTTCAAATTAAAACAGTCGAGTTAATCAAAATAACTCATTGATATAAGATACTATCATTTTGAAGATTTCTTAAATATTTATTATGTATCATTTAAAACAATTACGAAAAAATAGTAAAAATTTTGAAATCAATTTACATAATCAAAACCATATATAAACACTAATTAAGACTAAATATCAAAGTAGTGGTTTTTTTATAGTTTAAAATATATTCAGATTAAATCTTTGAAATAAAACAAACAAAAAAACACATAGTACAATAAAAATAATAAGATCAGTCTTAAGAAAAGACCTAATCTTCTATACTTATAATCACCTACTACTAGAAAAATGATATAAAATAATCAATGATCCACATCCTGGATCAGGAGTACAATAGAAAATGTGTCCCTTCTATGGAAGGACCTCTTCCATTAGACCTGTGGGGGTAAAACCAAGACAGTCAATGTAAGGACTCTTCCACAACACTGTAGGAAAAAAATATTAAAGAGAGTTTGAGAATATATATAGTATCTTCTAGTTGTATCACAATATATAGCGTGTGTGATAAAAATATATAGTAAAAACACACTTCTAATAATGTAAATTAAATTGACAATAAGTTAAAATAAAATGATGTAGATGGATTGTATTTCTCTATATAATATTCCTGATAGATTATGACTCCTTGAGAGTGATTTGAAATTAATCTTGATTCATGATTAAAAAATTTGAAGTAGAAAAAAATTTCATAAACTCTTTCTTGTTGTGACTGTAGAAATTAGTTGGGGATCAATATTCTACACCTCATCTATTGTTGATCAGTAGTAATGATGCTTCATGTAAGTCACACTTTACATGAATGTTATTCTGATCTTGAAAAATAGTATAGCTCACTTTTTGTGTTTGTTTATCTCTTAGTTGTTCAATATAATGAATACATGAGGGATTCTTCTACTTCTTTATAAGAATCAATTGGATATTCCACGTCCTCATACTTAGGGCTGAAAAATTCATTAACGCATCTCAGCAAAACAATTATGAACAATAATTAGATAATTATAGCATTAAATTCAATAATATAGTCATTATAAATATTTAATTTAAAATAAATTGAATAGTGGAGGTGACTCCTTCGAATGGTGACACAAAATATGGTGTGATTCATCCTAATGGTGACTTAAGTAGGAGGTGACTTAGGATGGTAGTGATTCATTCCAACACATTTCCAATTTTCCATTCTTGTGGAAGGTCATGTTTAATAGTGACTTGGGTCTTATGGTAGGACTTTTTGGCACTTATACAAATATCAATAAATCATTTTTTTGGTAGGTATTTTCCAAAATTTTCTAAATTTATGTTCTAATGGTAATTCATCCTCCATCAGTGAGTCTTCCCATTAATTTTCCAAAAAAGAATTTCTAGAAGAGAGGCATAGATGATGGTAGGTGATTCTATTACTTATCCAAATTCTCATTCTAGTGACATCCTAAATGGTGAGTCATGTCTCACAGTGAGTGTTCCAATAATTTGAAAAAAAATTATTCCAATGGTGAGTTACCCTAGACAGTGACTCATCCTCAACGGTGAGTCATACTTATCCAAATTTCACCAATCTGGCTTATAAAGTAAAATTCCACTATAAAACATAAAACTCATTAATATCATAATAAAAATCATCTTTGATCATTAAAATAATGATCCTAAAAATCAACCCCTTTTTGAAGATCACAAATTATAGAGTTTTATAGACATGTTATCAAAGATAAATAAAGGACACATGGTATTAAAATTAATTAGATATTAAATGGTATTAGAGAAAATATGGTATCAAATCAATGTATTTACACATATATGGAAATCAATATCATTATCAGTATTTTCAAAGAAGTTTTGATATCAAAAAAATATAAATATATAAAATATGAAAAAAATTCCATATATACTTTTACCACTTTTGTGACTATTAAAAATATATTATAAAACATAAAATACAAAAAACATAATATGATTAAGATTATTCCCATTAAAAATTAAATGAAGGTGCAAAAAAAAGTTTTTTAAAAAATATAGACAAAAATACCCATCAAAGAAAAATGGAAATCATCAATGCTTTTTAGGATGTGCGAAAGGAATCGAGGGTGATCTATATTTCCATTTTTTAGGCAGAATAATCTGTAGGTGAAGATAGAAGAACTGAAGGGATGGTGGTAGGGATAATAATTAGGGAGAGAGAGAGTCTCTCTGATGATAATGGGGATGGGTTGTTTAACTTCTTTCCTAGTAGAGTGATCAAAAGGATGGAAATGAGTTGGATGAGGAGAATTGGAGTCTCTAGTGATACATAGACTGAATTATGCTAGATCTGAAGCAAGAGGGGTCAGATGAGTTATAATAGGTAATGAATCCTAAGCTATGACAATTGTTTTAGACACGTGTTGAAATGGTTTTATAAGATTCATGAAACCCATTATTATGTTTCCAACTCTCTCCACAAAACTGAAAAATATTTCTTCTCTTCCATAAAAAACTTAGTCATTGAATTCATGAACATTAACTAATTCAATTGCTCTTTAAAAAATTGAGTCACTAGAGGTATTCACATATTTTTAACCAGGAATATGAAATGAGTATTTAGCTCATTCTTAGTATATATCTTTGAGAGATAATATGTTATGTATTTAGGGATAGTATCTATGTCATCCTTCATTTCTTTTATGTACTCTCTAATCATCATATTGATATGGTCACTATTATGCTTATATTTCATCAAAATATCCTCAGGTATAGAATTTAAAGCACTAGAATCCCCACTAAGCTCTTCTATCACATCAGATCTGGTCATTTCAACATCAATAGGAGGAATAGGATGTTAACATGAAAAAAATATTTGTATGTAAGATTAAATTTTTTTCCACCAATTAATCCATGGAATCTTCAAAATGTGACCTCATTTCAGTAATTGTGGCTCTCATAGCTTCCATATCACTTGTCAATCCACTATTTTCCACCTCCACTTCTCTTATAATAATCAACATATTAGGTTGGATATACTAAATTACAATCCCTAACAAATGCCTTGAATCTATATCACTGAGTTTGGTAACCATAGAAAATTTATTTTTCATCATTAAATTAAAATTAATAAGAATTTTTTCTCTGAAAAAATATAAGTCACCTCTAGTGGTAAAATCAACAGAAACTGGAGGAACATCAGCTGCAACAGCTCTCTCATAATCAAACCTTTGCAACTCACCATCATCATCAATGGGATCAACCAATGATCCATAAGGATTCATTGATTCTCTAACATAATGTCCACCATGAGTTGGTGGAATATCATCCTTATCTGAAAACTTACCCCATTATTCAAAAATCGGGTCTTTCTAGATGATAGAAGATATACTAAGAGATTATACACCATGAGAACCATACACTATAGATGGAACTACAGTAGGTAAAACACTTAATTGTTAAAATGATCTCTTCACAACAAATTTCTTCTCCACAATTGTAGACTAAAATTCCATTTTCTCACCAAATGAAAGATTTATAAAGCTCACATTTTCATACATTTTATAAAATAAATTATTGTTTATAATCCAAAAATAGTTTTGTTTTATGATAAATTGTCATGTTTTTAGGTTTTAGTGTTATTTTGTGCTCAAAAAAATGGTTAAATCTTTAAATTTGACATATTTTTATGATCGGGGTATTTTGGTCATAAAATTTACAATATTATTCCAAATTTTCTGGTTATTTTTTTTGAAATCTCTGGTTTATTTTATTCAACTTTGTCTTCAAAAGTAAAGAATTATTCAATCATTTAGAGGCACAAAAAATCATTTAATATGTGAATGTTTCAGGGAGGACATCGTAGACCCCACCTACGTAATGGACACATAAATGGGTCTAAACACCTCCAAATGAGATGGTTCTAGCTTTATATGATAGAGGATTCAATTATTCGCGTCCATGATGAATTTAAAGTCAAAATATTTTCATTGAAGCATTATTTGAATGCTATGGACATGTGGAAAATGAAATGTCTTAACAGGAAGAAATAATTCCATTGCGTAATTAATTCATAACATCGTCACCATGCATCCAAAATGGACAATAGTTTGTGGACAGACTCAAAATGACATATGGAACAAGATTTATTAAGTATAAAATGAGTTAATCAAGAGGTTTCAATGTCATAATGACCAAGGAAGTTGAATAATTTGAATTTCTCCAGTCAAATGGACCGATTAAATGTCTCAGATTAAATCAGCCATAAATCCTACATATAAAGGCCAATAAATCTAAAATTTTAATGGTGAACATATTAGATATTATGGAACATATTTTATCTAAAAACATGTCACTAATTATTCCATTTATTAGTACATAACCACATAAAAAATCAATGATGATTTTGGAAAGAATTCTTTCACCTCCTCTCCCTGTAAACTTGTATCCTCACCACTTCTCAAAGCATTGGCACTTATGTGTGGAAATTTTATATTTTTTTCTAGTTTAATTATGTTTTAATATTATTATGAATTTTTAATATTTTTTTCTTCTTCTTAATCTCATTCTCATTTTTTTATCTTTTGTTTTCCACCCCATCATTCACCACTGCGATCTCTTGTACTCGTGATCATGAGTAACTAACCAAAGGAAGTTCTTATGGGATCAATCTAGTGTTGAACCCAAGTCATTGAACATTAAAGTTTATTTTTTCTTATTTTATTATATTTGGGTAAAGGGGTATCTTATTGGGTAATTCACCTTTGTGTCTCCACTTGCCACCTAAGGCTTACCTTTCCCTTCAAAAATATTTTCCCTCAATCAAGGAGGTGAATGTGCAGTCTCTCAGCGATCGTTGAGATCATTGTATTTTCACAACCACATATAGAAGAGGATATTAACACATATGATGGTTGGAGTTTATTATTTAAATTTGAAACTAATAATGAGACTATGAAGGTTAAATCTGAGAGGTTCTCTTGGGAATATCTCCTTTCTGTCTAACATCATTTTTTCTGTATTAATTCTGTCTGCATTATGCATTGCATTTTTAATTTACTTTATTTTGCATTTTAATTTCTAAAACCAAAATTTAATTTAGTTTTGTCTTATAAATAATAAAAATATAAAAAAATTATTTATAATTATTTCTTTATTTACCACAAAATCTCTTCCAGAGAACGATCTAGGTCAGCCCATGTACTGCACTTAGTAATAAATATTTTTGAGATCGCGCATGAAAACTCTTCATCAAACTGGCGCCGTTGCTGAGGATTCAATAAATATTTTACTTATATTTTTCTATTTTCACATTCTATAAATATTTTCATTTCAAAAATCAAAAAAAAATCATAAATTTCAAAAAAAAACTTTTAAAAAAATCATCTCTATTCATGATGTATTCAAATTGTGATTATTATGCGTGGAATGACCAATCTCAAGTGCAAGAATATGTTTACAACAAACTTGATGCTTAGTTTCATAGGATTAGTGATAATTTTCAAACCCTAGAGAGCTATATAGAATGTATTTTTGAATATGTATGCACATCCCAGGAGCAACCTAAACCTCATCCAGAACCTGAACTAGAACGGGTGGTGGTAGAGATTTCACCAATTATTTTTTATGCTAAAAAACAAGAGACGGGTGAGAAATAAATTCTAAAGGACCTAATCACACCATCTCACACACAACCATTTCTTGATGAGTTCCTAGAAGTACAAAATCCAGCTGATACAATGATGGGAAATCAACATTTTATGGAAGAATCATGGAATAACATTGTTGAAGATAACATGAAACATGATCTTAACATCCTTGATAATGAAGCATCAGACAATTTCTACCTATATCTTTCTTTGGAAGATAGTGAAGAAGATTCACCTACTGAGATTGAGATTCCAATGGTCACGCCTAAAGAGATCAACTACCAAGATAAAATACATGAAAGGGAATATTTCTTTTTTAATTATTTATGTTTTAATATTATTCAAGATAAATGTTTTTCTGACATCTCATCCTTCGAAATTTATAATACTGCACAAATAGAGGACACTGTGGATGTTAAAGAAGAGACCACTCAAGTGGTGTTTATTGACAAAGAAGAGCTGGATAAGATGGTGGTGCAACTATCTCCTCAACAACAATTTACATATAATATGGAGGCGGACACCATGAAAGTCAATAGGGAGAACCTCTATATTCTATTCCCTCACACTTCAAACCTAAAATTTCATCTTTGTTATATCTTGGGGGTTGGGAACTTTCTTATCTACTTTGGGATTATCTAATTTCAGTTTTTAATCAAGGACATCGGGAAAACTCATATGTGGTGGTTCATCTCAATGAAACCAAATCCACCTTCTGATATGGGATAATCTACTGAAACTGCTTGACAAGGGGAAGTAAAAACCTACCACCTGCTTGGGGTTCTAAACCAATCATTATTTCTTTTCTATTCCCTTTTACTTTCCTTTTATTTATTTTTTCTTATGTATTTTCATTAATTTCTTGTAGTCTTAAAGTGGTATATTTTAGGAGCTTAACTCAAGGATCTATATAAAAAATAATTTCAGGTTGTATCTTTCCTTCCCTTGGCCTTTCTACAATTATATTTATATTTTTCTGAGTTAAAATGAGGGGTAGTAAAATTTATTTGTGGGGGAGTGTCAACCTGCTTAGTTTTTCTTGTGTTCTTTTCATTTTTGTTTATCATATTTTAAGTATTTTTGAGCTTTAATGAATATTCTTTTCACCATTCACAGATCAATTTATTTTGAATGATTTGAAATTATTTTTGAAATAATGAATTTTAAATGATTGTTAATGTGAATTATTTTTCCTTGAAATGGATTTTCAAGCATTTCTACGAGTTAGACTGCTTTTTGAACTCCATTCCCATGAAACAATGACTCAAATTATTTTTCCAATCCTGTGAGGTATTCTAAACTACTTTGACATATTATTTTTAATACCCACACTTTCTTGAGAGAAACTTGAATTTTGTGTAAGAACTAAAATTTTGGATTTTTTCCTTTCAAAGTTTTGGATTTCAAGGAATGTATTTCAAATGACTGAGGTATCTCTTTGGATAGAAAAATTTTATCTTGAGACCCACCTTTACATTTATCGTTTCTAAGCCCTTTGATTCCATGAATTACTTTATAGGTTTAAGCCGCATTAGAAGCCAATTTTTCATTACCTACCCACACTTTTAGTATTTTTAGAATGGATATTTAAAGTTTAGTGTAGGTGAAGGGCCCTTCATGTGTGTTCATTGGGATGTGTATCATTTATGGGTGGTGCAAGGTGTGTTTAAATATTTTGGGAAGTTCATAATAAGAGAATTGGGCATGTGTCGTCATTTAATTGTGCTTTATTTGTTTCACCCATTTCTCCTTCAAAAAAATGAAAATAATGGATATGGGGTTGAATTACTCATTGAAAATTATTTTATAACTCATGTACCTTTCAAAAATCAAGGGCATAAATTTTCATTCATTCAATGTATTCAATTTTCAGCTCATCCTCCAAGAAAAATAAAATGAAAAAAAAGTAAAAAAGAAAGAAAGAAAGTGTGCCTTTCTAGAGCATTGAAAAAGAGAGAGAACTTAGATGATATCATTCATTATAATCACTTATTGGCTCATATACCATCTCATAAAAGAGGGGTGGCTTTTTTCACATTTTCAAGTGGGATTGTGATAGTAATTTCCTGTGTTTTCCCTTAAATTAATCATGCATTATACCTAAAAGTCCAACCTACTCTTTATGGCCTATAACATTTTTCAATCATTTTCCCACCAACCCTAAGCCATAGAATCATTTGAACCATTAATTAAATACTTCATTATTGAATTCATTTTCATGTTTCACATTGTGTATATATGAGAATTTTCACAATCCTATGGTGATACATGCGATTTACAAGTATGAGCATAAATCTATATTCAATTTTTCTTGATTGAAGAGTGACATAAAAATCAATGTGAGGTTGGATATGATTGGGACATGGATTGATTTATTAGGTTAAAAAAAATTAATTATTGAATTGAAAATTTCAAAGACTTTTATTCATATAAAATACATGATGGACTACTATTCTGAATAAGATCATTGATATTTTCTCATTTTTTATTGTTGTGTGGATTTTTTTATTTGGATGTAAGATGATTGCCTAGAAGTACAATGTTTAAGTGTGGGGGAGTAATGAATCTCACATTTTCAAACATTTTATATTGTAAATCGTTTTTTATAATCCCACTATAGTGTTATTGTATGATTAATTGTCATGTTTTTAGGTTTTAGTGTTATTTTGAGCTCGAATGCAAAAAACGGTTAAATCTGGAAATTTGATAGATTTTTATGATAGGGGTATTTTGGTCATAAAATTTTAATTATTGTTCCAAATTGTCTAATTATTTTTTTAAATCCTTTATTTATTTTCTAAAAAATTTTCTTCATGAGTAAAGAATTAATCTAGCATTTAGAGGCACAGAAAATCATTTAATATTGGAAAGTTTTAATGTGGATAATGTGAATCTCAACCCCGCAACAGACACATAAATCGGTCCAAACACCTCAAAATGAGATGTTTCTAGCTTTATATGACATAGTATTCAATTATTCACGTCCATTATTAATTTAAAGTCATATTATTCTCATTAAATAATTATTTTAATGCTCCAAACATGTGGAAGATGAAACGTCTCAACAGGTAGAAATAGTTACATTGCGTAATTAATTCATTACATTGTGACCATGCATCAAAAATGGCTCTTATTTTGTGGAGAGACACAAAATAACATGTGGAACAACATTTATAAATGATGAAAGGAAGGAATCAAAAGTTTTCAAAGTCATAATGACCAGGGATGTGGAAGAATTGTAATTTGGCCAGTCTAATGGACAGATTAAATGTCTCGGATTAAATAGGCCATAACTTCTACATCTGATGGACAATAAATATCCAATTTTGAGGGTAAACATATGAGACGTTATGTAACATCTTTTAAGAAGTAACCTATAACTAATTAGTCCATTTAATGGTATATCCCCACATAAATATTTTGAGAATGATTTTGGAAAGAATTCTTTCACCTCTTCTCCCTATAAATCTGTATCCTCACCAATTCTCAAAGCATTGGCACTTCTGTGTGGCCATTTTCTATTGTTTTGAAGTTTCTTTATGTTTTAATAATATTATGTATTTTTAATATATTGCTATTTTTCTTAATCCCATTCTCATTTTTTTATCTTTTTTAATCTACCTCGTCCTTCTCCACTGCGATCTCTTGTACTCTGGATCATTAGTAACTAACCCGATGAAGTTCCTATGGGATCAGTCTAGTGTTGAACCCAAATCATTAAACATTAAATTTCATTGTTTCTTATTTTATTAGATTATTTTCAAGGGGTATCTTAGTGGGTAAGTCACCTATGTGTTTCCACTTTCCACTTGAGGCTTAACTTTCTCTTCTATAATATTTTCCCTCGATCAAGGTGGTGGATGTACGTCCTCTCAGTGATCATTGAGAGGACTGTATATTCACAACCACAAATAGAAGAAGATATTCACACATAAGCTGTAGTGTGTTTATTAATTAATTGTTTAACTAATAATGAGACAATTATGGTTCAATTTGAGTGATTCTTTCAAGAATATCTCTTTTCTGTTGAACTTCATTTTTCCCGCATTCATTCTAAATGCATTATGAAATGCATGTTTAAGTTACTTTATCTTGAATTCTCATTTCTCAAACCACAATTTCATTTAGTTTGCCTTAAAAATAATAAAAATATAAAAAATTGAATTATAATTAGTGAGTGATTGACCACAAAATCTATTCAAGAGAATGAACTAGGTCATCCCATGGGCTTCACTTAATTATAAATATTTTTGAGAGTGTGCACAACAATGCTTCATCAAATTAAAAAAGGGTTGTGATTTGGGAAAACCAAAAATTCCCATTTTCCAGACCAACGGTCCTCTTATCTTATGAGGTTCGGTGATGGATGTGAGGTTGGATCTAATCATAACTTTCAAAAAAAGTAAAAAGTAAAAAATTAAAAAAAAATCAAGAGGGTGCATTAATCAGTCATTATGCTTTACTTTGATCATGAACTTACTTTGAGTTTCAGGGGAAGTGGTTTTTTCTAATTTGAAGGGAATAATTTCATTACACTTTTTAATATCTTTCATTTTACATAAGAGATAAACCTCCTCCTTGAGTCTTAATTTTTAAAATATCAAATCCTACCAACCTTCAACCTCGGAGTTATTTGAACCTTTATTAAAAAGTCAACTTGATTTTATGTGCCTTTTCTCTTTACAAAGTGGTGAAAGTAGTTCTTTTACAAACTTATAGATAAGGTGCATGTTCTCATGATATGAGAGTAAATCTACTTGAACTTTATCAGGAGATATGAGAGTCAAAATTCAACAGTGAGGTAAATCATGATGTTGCATGCTTAATAATAATTAATTGAGAATCTTGAATTAAAGAAAGAAGAAGTTACATTTTTTCAAAGGGGAAAAGTAAAGTACATGAATTAATTACTTCTTTGAAAAATAAGAAATTAAATTGATATTTTATGTGGATTTCTGAATTTTTTATTTGACATTGAAAATTGTAAAAAAAAATTACTTTGGAAATTGAATATTGGTAACATTGACATCCTATGAATTCCATATTGAGACTGTATGAAAAAAAATACCCCTCTGATAACAATCTGTATAATAGAGGGGTATTTTTTCATTTATCATAAAATTTATGTTCAAATTATATGATTTAAATTTTTTTAGAATCCTTATTTAATTTCCTTCATTTTTTTATTCTAGACCAAAGGCTAAATCGACTATATGGAAGCTCAAAAGAAGATCACAAGTTGGGAAAAGAAATTTGTTTTCAGATCTGCTGAGTTTGGGTGTGGCGTCTATTGGTCATTCATGGTGGGCCCAAATGCTCTGAAATTCAGTGGGTGAACACAAAAGACGGTTTTTAAAAACATCCATAAAGGAAAGAATTCACGAATTTGTAGTTTAAGGGGTTATTAAAGAATCCTAATTGGGAGGTTTTTGATTTGGGGAGTCTGACTGGACAGAATATATGGTCATTGTAAAACAGGCATAACTCTCAGAATACTTGTCCAAATATACTAATATTTTGAGGGGAAATTCCCAACATAATTATAAAAAACATTAAAGAAATGTTCAATGCATGAAGATAACATTTATTGTGGCTAAAATGTATCAAAATTCGTGGGAAAAATTCTAGCTATAAAAGGAAGAGAGATCCTCCCTCTCAAGGAATCTCTCATTCCATCTCATTCCTTCTTGAACACCAAGCAGAAAAAATTTTCAGATTTCTCTCTTTTATTTATTTTCAGTTCCATATAATTATAATTACTTCTTCTTCCCCATTCCTCTTGATTACCCTTACCATGGTCGGGTAAATATTTTGAGTGATTGGGGAAGGTTAGGTTCTATATTTTCTAATTCTTGAGTTCTTGGACGAAATTGAATGAAATTTTTTTCTTCTTCAAAGTTTTTTTCAATTTCATATATCAGATTTTATTATCAAGTGTGATTGTTCTTGTATTTTAATTCTGTTATTGATTTTTTTCTTGTTAAAATAATCATTATCTCCCTCCACTAATTTCAGGTTTATATATGATGGAATAGACCAGGGATTAGTGGTGATGTACTCAACGATTCTCAGTACGTATAAAAGGGGTAGTTAATGTTCTTGATTGTCTGGGATAAAAAATACCTCATTTGGTATTTCCCATTTCAATTGAAGATATTCAATAAAAATATTTTACACATGGAAGGAGAGTAGGCCAAATTGAGATCTTGGTAAGGTTTTCTCTCACCATCAAAATTTCACCAAAAAAGTGAGAGGAAACGATTGTGGAAACTCACTTTAATCAACTAAGAATAAGAGGTTTGAATTAAATTGAAAATGGATAGCATTAAAATTGGGAAACCAACCCCAACCTAATCACTCTTTTAATATCATATTTTTTCAATCATTTTCCATTTAATCATTTTCTTATCAAACAGGCCATTTTTACCCTTGTTTAAAAGTGAAAATTTGTTTTGTGTGAACTCCTGTTCGAGATACATCCTAGGTCCACCACATTACTACATTTTAACTTATAAAATAATAGTTTTTTCATGCCCTGTGACTGGCATTCATCAAACATGGCTTCGTTTCCAAGAAGTTAGTGCCACAACCAAATTATAAATACTTGACTATTTTAGAATTTAAAAAAATATAAAAAATAATTTCCATGTTGTTTTAAAATGAGTATTTCATTAATTCATGGAAAAATTTCCCACATATAAATGAACCAATTATTGACTCAACCTTTTCTGTGAGGGATTGTGTTTCTTCGATTAGTAGACAAGTGAGGTTATTTTTGAAAAAAAAAAGATGACAAAACATTCAAAGAATTCATGGATGGACTAAGGGAGGACATGATCAAATATGTTTTTTAATCAATGGCCTAAAATATAACTGAGTTCTCCCAAAACATTCTATAATTTTATAATGTTTCCAAGTTCCAAGAAGACCCCCCCCCCATAGTAATCACTGATTTTTCTATGGAGATCCATGATATAGTGGAGACTGACTACCTGCCTCTACCTACTACTACTCAACTCCAAGCGGTGTTGTCTAGTGAATAAGAGATTAAAGATGAAAAAACTCAGGGATATAATATTTTCATGAACTCATTATATTCTGATTTTTTTGAAAATAAATTGATTATTACCTCCCCTTGTTTTAATTTTTTAGATTCATCTAATACATTTATTTCCATGGATGAAGACAATGAAAAAAAAGATTCATCTGAAGAGGAACATATGGAGCTCCCCAAAATTGTTGAACATATATTATAGGGTGTTCAAGAAGAGATAAAAGTGGATTTTCCTAAGGAAAATGAGAAAAACGTTAAAGATAATGAAATGAAAGAATTTGATATTGACACTCCATGCTTTAATTTTTCTCAAATAGAATTATAGTCTAACCTTACGTTTGAATTTTCCACTAATATATCATACCTTTAGCAAGAAATGGTGAACGAAGAAGAAATTATGCAAGTGGAAACTATGAAGTAGAAGGACTCATTCATTTTCCTAACATCACCATTAATGTTGTATCTCATTATAGTGGGGGGGACATGGTACGATATATCCATGGAGTCTTAAACAAAAAGGAATATGTGCTTGCTGGAAAGAAGAATTTTTGTTAGTTCATGAGCAAGAAGCCTCACCCACCATCAGATTGGGGATAACCAATTATAACTGCACCTCTGGAGGTATTCAAAACCTAGGGCCCACTTGGGGGATTAAACCAAGATCTATCCTAATATTCTCATTATGTTTCTACTTTTGTTTCTTTTAATAAATGTCTTATGTTTTGTTTTGTTATTTTTTTTTGTAGGTTTTCATAGTGCAACACTTAGGAGATTAACTCAATGATACTCTACGAATAAGTTAGTCTGTACCTCTCCTTTATACTTACTTTTTTTTTGTGAATCAATAAAAAATATTCTTAAATGTTAAATCCATTTGAATTCATTGAGTACACTATGTAATTTATGTTTGGGGGAGGGAACCTTTGTAGTTTAGGATTTTCATTTTATGTTTGGTATATAATTTTTTGTTTTTTGGATATTCGTGTATTTATCTATTAAACTTTGGTGTGTTTTCAAATAAATTATGCTGAAATGATTATCATTTATATTTTTGAAAACTGTTTCAATGAGTGAATAAATCTATTTAATGAAACTATGTTTAAATGAATACATAAATGTCTTTGTTTCAAGTTCAAACCTTTTGGAGTTTAATTAAAAGTACTATGATTTTTAAATCCCTTGCTACATATCACAATCTTAAATTTTGAAATCACTTTCCTGTGAGGATTATTTACCATTTTTTCATATTCATTACATTCACCTTATTTCTTGAGAGAACCAGACTATTCTTTCTTTAACTATAATTTTATTTATTCCTAATTAAACTTGTGGGTTTGAAGTACTTGTGTTTTAAATTATTGAGGAATTTATTTGGTTTTAATCCCCCATTTCAAAATAATCCTTTTTATTATGGCCTGCCTTATACATTTATCAATCATTATCCCTTAGAATCTATGAATTACCTTTTAGGTTTAAGAAACATTACAAGCCAATTTTCCCTTTCCAACCTGCTCTTGAAATGAAATTGCATGATCTAGTTGAACTTAAGTGTGGGAGTAGATATCTTGTGGTGTACTACCTAATTTGGTGATTCTTTGGGTGGAATATACAATTTTTAAGAGCTGATGTTTCTATTGAAAATTTCATTTTGTTAAAATTTGTGCCTTTATGGAGCTTCTAATGTAAAAATAAAGCTGTGTCTATCTGGAAATTTCATGAAAAACAATGATTGAGATGAAATTTTTGCTGGTAAAATGAAAAATGGGATGAACATTCCTTGATTTCTCATGATGATGAAGCCTATTTTCTACAACGTGGAAGATAATGAGACCATTATTGAATGAAAATTAGGATCATGCAATTTTTCTTCAAAAAGAGTCAAGCCCTCCTTTTTCGGCCTCAGAATTTTTAACATCTAAATCTTACCAACCGAAAGCCACAGAACAACCCTAAAATGTTTTCATGAGAAACACATGTCTTTGACTCACATCAAGAAGAGAAGTAGGAATTCATCAATCCTATGGTGACTCTTGTGTGAGTTTGAATGATAAAAGCCTTGTTGAACATTAAAATTTCGGAGATGAGAGAAAATTCATTTGAGGTTGGTGTTTTATGTGAATGGGATAAGAAATAAAGTTTAAATATATTATATAAAATGAAGAACTTGAAATAATTTTTTTTGATGAGGCATGATATCATTTTGTTTCTTAGTATGGATTTAGTAGATCTCATTGGTATGTGTTTTGGATTTGATTTGATTTGATTTTGATGTTTACTTTCCCAAGAGTCCAAGTGATAAGTGTGGGTGAATTAATAGAGAAAATATTTTCAATTAAATTTATAATTAATTTCATTGTTTTGAACCCACAAAAGTGTTTATTTTAGATGAATTTCTGTATTTTTATGATACTGGTGTTATTTTTAGTTGAACAGTAAAAATGGACCATTACATATTTTTAACTATTTTAAATTATTTATGTATTTTGAGCAAAACAGTAAAAATGGCCCATTTCAAATGGATCAAATGTAGGTTTTCATTTCACCCTTTTGTACCAAAGGCTGAATTGACCATACGAAAGCTCAAAAGAAGTTCAAAATTTGGACCAATAAAAATGTTTACAGATCTACCATGTTTTGGTGTGGGGTCTATAGGTTGTTCATGCTGGGCCCAAATACTCTCAAATTCGGTGGGTGGATGAAAAAGACATTTTTTAACAACTTCCATGAAGGCGAGGATGGATTAATTTTGAATTTATTGGGTCATCGAATCGTCCTAATATGGAGGTGTGAAATTTGGAGAGTCTAACTGGATAGATTTAATGGTTAGAGTAAAAAGTCCATAACCCTCAGAGTACTTCTCCAATTCTACTAATATTTTGTGGGGAAAAATCGAATATAATTATGAACATTATTCATGAAGGCTACAACATGTGAAGATATCATTTAAAGGGGATACAACACATAAATATTCTGGGGACAAATTCGAGCTGTAAAAGGAGGAGAGCTCCTCCCTCTTAAGGAATCTCTCATTCCATCACATTCCTTCTGGGACACCATGGAGGAGAACTTTTCGGATTTTATCTATTATTTCTTTTATTTTCCATAGATTTTTAATGCCTTATTCTTATCCATTCATCTCGATTACCCTTACCATGGTGGGGTAAATATTTTTATTGTTTGCAGAAGGGTTTGTTTTCTATTTTGTAATGCTTTAGTTCTAGGATGAAATTGAATGAAATTTATTTCTTCTAGAAATTTATTTTCAATTTCATATAGTATATATTATTATCACATGTTATTTTTCTTGAATTTTAAATTCGTTAATTATTTTTTCCTTTTAAAAATAATCATTATCTCCCTCCACTAAATTTTGGTTTATAAACAATGGAATAGACCAGAGATTAGTGGTGAAGTACTCGATGATTGTCAATACGTGTAAAATGGGTAGTGAATGTTCATGATTGTTAAGGATAAACAAGACCCAGTCCTTTATTTCCCATGTCAATTGAAGATATTCAATACAACTATTTTACACATGTAATTAGATTTGACCAAACTAAGATCTAGGTAAGGTTTTTTTCACCATCATAATTTCACCAAGGAAGCCAGAGGAAACCATTGTGGAAACTCACTTTAATCAACTAATAAAACGATGTTTGATTTAAATTGAAAAATGATATAATTACAATTACGATATTGAACCTGGCCTAATCACCCTTTTAATATCATATTTTTTCAATCATTTTAATTTTAATTTTCATTCAATCATTTTCTTATCAAACACACCATTTTTACCCTCATTTAAAAGTGAAAAATTGGTTTGTGTGCACTCCTCTTCAGGAGACATCCTAGTTCAACCATATTACTGCATTTTAACTTAAGAAATAATTGTTTTACCATTCTTTAGGATTGTCATGCATAAAACTTTATTTTTGACACATGCCTATCATAGGGAGTGGCAAAAGAAAACTAATATTCTTAATACAACACAGTGGCTGACCAGGGTCATCTCACTTGAGGAGTGTTGCAGTCAGTTCAATCACTTATTCCAGTTCACCTAATATAATTAATTTTAGTATTGTTATTTAATATTTACTAAAATAACAGTTTTATTTTTTGAAAACATGTAATTAAAATTATGAAATGCAGAATTGAAATCTAAATACTGATGCTGATGCAGACAGAATGAAATTATATAAGAAAGTTCTTAGTACTAGGTTTTGATAACACAGATTCATTAATTACATATTTATTTTTTAAATTCAATTTGATAATTTATTTAGTGAAACCTCTTTAATGAATTACACTCTATTGATTTATTAATTTTGTGCTTTTAGAATGCGTTTGTCACACCAAACCACACCTCCTCTGGTAATCAAGTTGGGTAACACCACAACTGAGAATGTTATTCCTACAAGGCCCAGCTTCACCGTATGTCATTTCGTCCCTTATGGAAACCCCAACTCCACCATGTGAATGGTTTACCTAAGAGAAGAGAGGTAAAATTATTAATCAATCAAAATATATAGATTTTGACATAGTTTCGTAGTGGATGACCTCTGCACCCGTGCAATATTCCCTACTCCACCACAAAACAGGACAAAAAAAATTGAATTGAAGCTTAAAAATAAATAAAACTGTGAAACCTCCCCTCGGGTCCAAGTATTTAGTTAGTCAATTGATATAGTGAAGTAAATAGAGATCACGATTGATAGACGAAAGAGAGAGTGTGAGATTGATATTGGAAGAGAAAAGGGTTGGAATAAGGAAAGGGAAAAAGTTTAATATTAAAAATATGAATGCGTTACATGAAAAAAGAAAACAAAAATAAATAATAAAAATCCTAAATGTCTCTTATAATCCACCCCTTGGTGCCTCTGATGGTGTTGGGATGAGAAGGAATGATTTGAGAGGTATGAGATCCTCTTTTTTTAGGTATATTTCTATCCTCCACAAGTTTTCATGTGGTTGAACCTTTAATTGGCCGAATAACGCATTGAACTCTTTATGAACATTGTTCATTAATGTGTTGGCCTTTCACCCTATAAATTGCAGCTCATTTGGCTATAGTTTCTAGGAGTTATGAATTTTTCATTGGAGGTTTCTTTTTCTAAACGAAGGATTCAGGCAGCTTCCTTCACAAATATGTCGTTCAATTTCTACCTTAATGGATTCTAAACACCATGTAATTTATTTTTTAAATTTCCATTTTAGTACTATTTCATCCAAAGTGAAATAAACTCATTTGGAGGTTTTTAGGCCGAGATGGATGTTCGTTATGCTGGTGGGTTCTACACTATCCGCCCTGAAAAATCTTAAACTTGATTGATTTTTAACGCCTTTATATGACCTATTCATCCCTTGGTCCAGAAGAAAAAAATGAAGAAAATTATATACGGATTGTAAAAAAAATTAAATCATATAATTTTAAATATATTTTATTAGAAATGAGAAAAATACACATGTGATAACAATCTATTAAAATTTCAAAATTAGGCCATTTTTCATTTAGGTTCAAAATAAAAAAAACCTCAATATGATTCATATATGACCAAATTAATAACTTAGGATGATTAAAAAAATTGAAATTAATACAAAAAATGTCCAAAATTTTAGCTCTATCAATTCCCCCACACTTAAACCGTGCTTGTCCTCAAGCATACAATCTCAATAAAGAATTCATAGGATGTCAATGTTACCAATATTCAATTTCCAATGTAATAAAATTTTATAATTTTCAATTTCAAAAAAATATTCAAAAATACACATAAAATATCAATTTAATTTCCCATTTTTCAAATAAACAATTAATTTATGTATTTTACTTTTCCCCTTTTGAAAAAAATGGAACATCTTCTTTCTTTCATTCAAGCATCTCAATTCATTATTATTTAGCATTCTGTATCATGACTTACCTTAAATTTTAATTTTGACTCCCATATCTCATGATAAAATTCAAGTATAGTTATTCTAATATCATGAGAATATGCACCTTATCCATAATCTTGTAAAATAACTACTTTATCCACTTTGTGAAGAAAAAAGGCACATTAAATCATGAGGACTTTTCAATAAAGGTTCAAATAACTCTGAGGCTTAAGGTTGGTAGGATTTAATGTTTTAAAAATTAAGGCTCAAGGAGGAGGTTTATATTTTATGTACAATGCACGATATCAAAAGGTGTAATGAACTTCTCCGCTTCAAAGTAGAAACACCCACTTTCCCCAAAACTCAAAGTAATGTCATGATCAAATTAAATAATAATGAATGATTAATGCAGCCTCTTGATTTTTTTTTAATTTTTTTTTTTTTAAGATATGATTAGATCAAACCTCACATCCCTAACCTAGCCACATAAGATAAGAGGACCGTCAGTCTAGAAAATGTTGATTTTGGGTTTTCCCAAATCAAAACCCATTTTTTCCATTTTTTGGTTCTTTTTGTAATTTTTTTTAAATTCAAGACGGGAAAATAGTGATGTACAATGAATGATTCCACAACCTTTTAAAATTCCATCAATATCCCCCCCACACTTTTTCCCTTACAATGTAGAAAATCCCTTCCACCACAATTCCCTTCACCCCCACAATTCATTTTTAAAATATCATGCAAATACATTGAGTAGGGTAGGAATGGATAAAAATGGCTTGAAACATGGCTCATTCCTATAAAGGTCATTAATGGTCTCTATGGGATAAAATAAGGATTGATGTAAAGGTTCTCCAGATAAGTGATTTTTAAAAAATGCCTCAATCATTTTAAATGTGATTTTGTACAGTCATAGATTTGACACAATCAAATGCATGTTCTAGTCGGTGACATGTCACAAGATCACTCAAGAAATATGCTCAAGAATAAATATTTAGTACCTGGTCTAGAAATACTATATGGAATGAGACATATGATATTGGACTATCACTCATGACATGATTAATAATAAAAAATCAATTCATAGTAATTTCATAAATTCAAAGTATGAAAAATGGTAGGGAAATTTAAATTTACATAAATCAAATAATTCCCTTAAATAATGAGTCGTCATTTTAATATCTACGCTTCATTTTAAACATTCAATTTTCCATCTTAGTGATTCAATCTCATTAACATTGAAATCTAAAACATAGAATCAGAGTATTCCAAAGAAACTCATGTCTAATAGATAAGTTAAGTAAGGAAATTATTCAAGTGTTCATGTGAAATTTTATCATTAAAGTTAAAAACATTTTTTGGACCAAAAAATGTATGGAGTTTAAAAGATTAAACATTAAAAATGAACTCCCTTTTGAAATAATGCTTCAGTCCTCTTCCTCCATTTAAGGATTCCTTTTCCAATATATGAACCTATAAAAGAGAATTACTCACTTAAGTATGAGTATCATGACATTAAATCTCAAAAAGATAAAGAGGGGTGGACCTTATAATGGATTAATCTAAAAAAAGAATTTGAAATATAAAAATCATGTAATGATAAGTCTTGGTATGATTCCCAAAGTGGGCCCTGAATATTTATTACCTCTAGAAGGAAGTACAAGCTTTTATCCAAAATCAGAGGGTGGATGACGCTTCTTTGATTTGAACCACCACATGTGGATTTTCCCAGCATCCACATATGTGTTCTTCTTGAGGAGGACTACATGGATGGAGTACACCAAATACTCCCCCTTCAATATGTGGTACAATTTTCATGGAGGGGGTAGGATGAAGTATGAAGCCTCCTCCTTCTTTTTTGCTACTTGTGAAACATTTCCCTCTCCTTCTAGTGGTTGCTTCAGATGTGAAGTAGTATATGGCTCTGGTTCTTTAGGCAGAGACACTAGTATAACATCATGGGATTCCTCTAGTATATTATCAATGTCTTCCAGGAGCTACAGGTGTTCCTCAACAGGTGCATCTTCCTTTTCATCTTCATCCCCAAAGGCATAATAAGAGTCATCCAATTCTGAAAATTCAAAATAATTGGAAGTTATACTCAAATTAGTTTCAATAAAATTTAAAGAGTGTGAGTTGGAGATTGAATCACCTCCCTGATTTGGTTCTCCATGAATCTTTTCTTCGGTGTAGACTTCCACTTAGAGTTGATTATCACTAGATGAAGGTAGGTAGTCGGGTTCCCCCACCTTGAGTTTGGCTTCAACTTTATGGATGCCTTCATTGAAATCCTAGAATACCTTAGGCGCTTATTTCATGGCCTTGAATCTCTATACATCATCTTGGATTTCATCGGCCATGGCCATAAAATCTTCAAGTGAGATCCACATTGCTGGTCCTTTTTCCTTATGTTTGAACCTTATCATTAGAACATCATCCCTTCATTGGAGTTCCATCTTAGTGTAGTCTATTTCTTCTTAATGCACTTGTCATTAATTATTTCATGTATAATAATTTGAGTTTAAAGATATCATGGAAAATATTTTTTTTATATTTTTTTTAATGAAAAAAAATAATATATTAAAAAAATGGAAATTTTGAAAAAGTAATTGAAATAACTACTTAACTCCCCGACAACAGTTCCTGTTTTGATGCACTCTGGTCGTATGGAATGAAAAAAGAAAATTTATATTCTTAATATAGTACAGTGGCTGACCAGGTTCGTCTGACTTGAGGTGAATTGCAGTTGATTAAATCACTTATTCCAGTTCACCTAATATAATTATTTTTGGTTTTTTTAAATATTTACCAAAATAATGGTTTTATTTTTTGAAATCATATAATTAAAATAATTCAATGTAGAATTGAAATCTAAATGATGATGTTGATGTAGACAGAATTAAATTATAGAAGAAAGGTCTTGGTCCTATGTTTGGATAACATGGGTTCATTCATTATTTATTTATTGCTTAAATTCAATTTCATAATTCATTTATTCAAACATCATTAATGAATTAATCTCCATTGATTTATTAAGTGTTTGGTATTAGCATGTGTCTGACACACAAAACCACACCTCCTTCAGTAATCAAGTAGGGTAACACCTCAACCGAGAAAGTTATTCCTACAAGACCCATCTCCACCTTATGTCATTTCATCCCTTATGGAAACCCCATCTCCACCATATGAAGGGTTTGCCTAAGATAATATAGGGTATATAATTAATCAATGAAAAGAAATAGATTTGGAAATAGTGACGTGGTGGACGATTATCGTACCCATGTAATATTCCCGCCTCCACCACAAAATATAATAAAAACATTTTGAATTGAAGCATAATTATAAAGAACATTGTGAAACTTCCCCTGGGTCCAAGCCTCAAGTCAGTCACTTTCCATACCAAAGTTCATAGAGATCATGATGGAAAGATGGAAGAGAGAGAATGAGATTGAGATTGGAAGATAAAATGGTTGGAATAAGTAAGTGGAAACACATTAATATAAAAATTATTAATGCATTACATGAGAAAATAAAACAGAAATAAAAATAAAAGAAATAATAAAATTCCTAAATGGATCTTTCTCAACTTCCCTTGGTGCCCCTGATGGTGTTGGGGTGGAAAGTAATGATTTGAGATGTATGAGATCATCTCCTTTATAGGAATATTTATATCCTCCATAAGTTGTCGCATTTTGGACCCATTACTTGTTCGAATAAGGTGTAAAACACTTCATGGAAGTTGTTCAATAATGTGTTGGTAGTTCGACCTCCAAATTTCAGCTCATTTGGCCACTTTTATAGGAGTTATAAATTTTTCATTGGTGGTTTCTATTTCTAGACGAAGGATCTAGACCACTTTCTTCAACAGTATGTCATTCAAGAGCCACATTAATGGATTACAAACTCCATGTAATTTATTTTTTGAAGGTCTATTTTAGTCATCTTTCATCCCAAAGTGGAATAAACTCATTTTGAGGTGTGTAGACCTAGATGGATGTCTGTTACGGTGGTGGGGTCTATGTTGTCCGCCTGGAAAAATCTTAAAATTCATTGATTTTTACAGCCTCTAGATGATCTATCCAAACCCTGGTCCAGAAGGAAAAAATAACTAAACTTAAATAAGGATTGTAAAAAGAATTAATCACAGAATTTTAATATGTATTTTATGAGAAACGGAAAAAATACATCTATGATAACAATATGTTAAAATTATAAAATTAGGCCATTTTTTCATTTGAACTCAAAATAACACAAAAACCTAAAAATGTGACAATTGCTTATACAATAACACTATGGTGTGATAATTAAAAATGATTTACAGTATAAATCGAATTAAAATGCGATATTCATCACAGATCCACAATAGTAGCAGGTTCCACCTCTATCTACTCAGCATACTTCTGAACATCACCAATAGGCACAGAAAGATCCCCAACAATTGGGTGAATATCTATACATAGTAATTTCTCCCCCTCAACTGATGCTTATTTATCTTCTCTATGGGACCTATCAACATATTCATAAAGTACGGATCTCTCTTTATATATAGAGATAGATAAATATAGAGAATAAATAAGTTCCTGAGGGATCTCTACATATCCAGCTACAATGAACCCACCAAGACCATCAAAACCTCCATCACTATCATCTCAATTTCCATTTCCAATCCCATAATCTTAATTTCCTTCAACCTAATATTCTAAAACTTCTTCATATTTATCTTCATCAACATTTTCACCATTTTCCATAGAATACTCAGAAGTTATTTTGAATTGTTATTTAACTAACACTTATTTTTATTCCTCATCACAACATTATTTCAAGAGTTTCTCTCTCGCAAAAGCATACCTTGGGGGACTAGGAGAAGCAAAATATATAGAAGGAGATCTATACGGTAAATCTGGGTAACTATCATCATGCAATGAAAATTATTTTTCAATATCACTAGAGGCAGTAGGATCCTCTTCCTCTTCATCCGAATACTCAACAACTTCATCTGCCTCTAAACTAGGGTCAAAAGAACTTTTTTATAAAAATATAGTTAGTCGGGTTGAAATCATTATTATGCATTTCAATATCATCCACCCATTTTTTCTCCAAGAATTCAAACTAATTTTATCCTTTTTCAAATAACAATAGTGATTCAAAAACCTCCAGAGTCCACTACTGGTTCTTTACCTTCATCAACTAGACCTTTGTCTTCTGACATAGCAGAAATAAACTGGGGGTAAAATAAAGAAATTAAACATGAAGATAGCTTTATAATTTCCACTATGTGAGTAATCTAATATCTATAAGTAATAATATTTTCACCTTTTTCAGCATACATAATAGATAAACATCCTGATATCTCATTTTTGAAAAGTTAACTTTTCTAAAACAAAGCATATGTTGGATAAATTTGAAACTCATGGGACATTCTCCATCAAGTTTTGTAGCTATTGGTCATCTTAGAATCCCATATCCAGTCAGCTCAGCTAAAGCATCTTCATAAACAAATGTTTCATTGCAATCTACAATAATTCCCTGATAATCATTTGTGACACCCTCATGATAAACCTTTAAACAACTTTCTCATTGCTTTAGGTTGAACAAACATTTATGTCCATTTACTCTACTTCTAACCTAGTCTTCTTGATTCTTCAAAATTGTACTCAACAGATTGATAAAAATCATACACCAAACTTGGATAGAATGAACTCTGGTTAGAAAAAAACATTCTAACCATTGTTGTTCATGTAGTACTATGAGAACAATGACTTTCTCGAAAGAAAACACTCGATCTGAATTTCCCTTTTGGGAATAACTACGCACTTATAAAGGTTATGATTCACTATCCCAACTATAAAATGACGACTTTTCTAACCTTTTTTCATATTTAAAATATGTGACTCATTTAGAGAACAAATAATAGATCTCTTTACTCATTCTATAGTGATCAGTTCAAAAAGGATCGAGTGAAGTCAAGGGACGGTAGACGATTGAGAAACAAAGGGTCAAAACACAACCTTAGAGGAAAGCTATGAGGGAGAGAGAATTGGAATTAGACAAATTTCTAATTTGTATATTTTTAGGATTTTAGGGACTTTTTAAATAAAATTTGAATTAAAATATAAATATAATTAAAATTAAATAAATAAATAACTCATATAATGAAATTATAAATAAATTATTTAAAAATAGTTTGTTGGAAACATTGATAAAGGTGTGAGATTTACAATGGTATGTAAAACACAATAGTGAGTAAGCATCCAAACTTGAGAAAAAAAATTAACAGTGTGAAAAACATCCAACAGTGTGTAAAATCAATTGTGCATAAACTGAATAGTGGGTAAACACACCCATGCGTAAAACTAAATCATGGTTAAAACTCAACGGTGAGTCTTGTAAAATTAAGCTCATACAAAATTAATCATTCCTAATTTATGTTTGATGTAGTTCATTATCTTTAAATTCAAAGGCTTAGTGAAAATATCAGTGAGATAATTCTCTATACTAGTGTATTCAAGAGTTATATCACCCTTTTGAAATTTGTCTCTCAAAAAAGTGAAGTTTTACATTAATGAGTTTTGTTCTAGAGTGAGATAGAGGGTTCTTAAAAAACTTATAGCGCTTGTGTTGTCAAAATTTATAGGGACATGTCAAATTTGATATCCGTAGTCTAGTAATGTTTGTTTCATCCAAACAAATTGTGTATATCCACTACTTGTTGCTATGTATTCAACTTAAGCAGTAGACAATTCAATAAAAAAAATTCTTACTACACCAAGAAACTAGAGACTTTCTCAAAATGTGACATGTTCCATAGGTTATTTTTATTTCCAACTTACAACCACTAATATTAGAATTTGAATAACTGATTCAGTCAAATACTTTTTCTCTTGGATATAATAGTCCTCAATTGATAGTATACTTGAGGTATTTGAATTTTTTTATTGAAACAAAGTTTGACTCTAAAGTTTTCTTGAAAATTAGCACACATACACACACTAAACATAATTTCAGGTTGGATAGTAATTAAGTAGAGAAGACTTCAAATCATACCTATACAACTAGTTTTATATATTTATTTCTTATCTTCATCAAGGTAAAACTTACATGTGGTAATCATAGGAGTTCCACTACTCTTAGTGCTATCGAGAAAAAAAATTAAAAGTTATTTAGTATATTTAATTTGAATTTAAATAATTCCTTCTATATTTTTAAAAAATTTAAAACTACAAAAAAATTGAGTTCAATTCAAATTCATTTTGCATCATTTTTTAAAAAAATTTACATAATAAATTTTTAGAACATCCAAAAAAAATATCATCTACAAAAATTTGAACAAATAAAAAATCTTTTGAAATTATCTTTATAAAAATGGTGGGATCATCTGACCTTTTGAAAATCCTTTTGAAATAAGAAAAGAGTTAAGTCTATCAAACCATGCTCTAAAAGATTCCTTAAAATCATAAAAACCATTTTTAAATTTAAAAACACGATTTGGAATATGGGGATTTTTAAATTCAGTGGGTTTTTCAATAAAAACATCCTCAACAATATACCTATTTAGGACAACACTTTTGACATCCATTTGACGTAGTTTGAAATCTATATGTGATTCATAGAAAATAAGTATTCTAATGGATTCAAGTCTGGATACATGTGAAAATTTATCTTTATATTTTATACCCTCTTCATGATTATAACTTTTTGAAACTATTCTAGCTTAATTTCTTACTATAGTGCCGAATACATCAACCATGTTCCTAAATACCAATTTAGTTCCTATAATCAAGTGTATTCATATCTATCGACAATTTCCCAAAATTTATTTCTTTTAAATTAATTATGTACTTCATGCATATCCATTATCCAAAATTCATCATTAGTTTCATCATTGATGTTCTTAGGTTCAAGCTGTCCTTAGAAATCATGATGTTCAACTTGGTTTCTTAGAGACGCTCAAGTTTTTGTATTAATATCTAAGTATCCACCAACAACATTTAAGTATGGTATTTAAAGTCCTAAAAACCCTATAAAAGGATGGGTTGGTCTCCTCAGAGTCCTCTACAGGTTCTAGTTTAGGCCCTTCATGTTCCACAGAACTATAGGTTTTTTTGAATATTTTGAATCATAATCAGAAGTTTTGGATTTTCTATTAAAAGTGGATATATCACACTCATCTTTTTTTAAAGGGTTCTTAGGTTCATTTATATCTTTATCATAAAATATTATATAGATAGACTCTACCACATTCTTGGTTTTTTATTTAAAACTCTATAAGACTTTCTAGAAGTTGAATATCCAAAAAAAATTCCTTTATAACCTTTGGAGTAAAACTTCTCAAGATTATCCTAGGTGTTAAGAATAAATACTTTGAAACCAAGAACTCTAAAGTAATTAACAATAGTCTCTATACTATTCCAAATATCATAATGGGTTTTCATCAGGATATGTCTAATTAAAACTCTATTAATTATATAGCAGGTTTTGTTCACATCCTATGCCCAAAAATATATGGGTAAGTAATATTCATTAAGCATAGTCTATGTTATCTCTTAAAGTATTATATTTCATCTTTATACAATTCCATTCGGCTGAGGGTTCCTAGGAGCATATAAATTTTGAATAAATCTATTTTTTGAAAAAAAAATTATTCAAAGAATTGATTTTCAAAATCTTGGACATGGTCACTTATTAAGGTTTTAATTCTAAGTCCACTTAAGTTTTATATATATTTAACATACTTGGTAAAAATAAGTACAAGCTTCACTTTTGTGAGCTAGAATGAAAACCCATGTATACCTAGAAAATTCATCTACAGGTATATAAACATAGTGATTCTCATTTAAACTCGAAACTCTATATAGTCCAAACAAGTCTTTGTGAACCAACCTAAGAGGGTGAGAAGTTGAAAATTCTTTTTTAATTTAAAACAAATCATGTGGCATTTCCTTTTTTGATAGGGGTTACAGATTTTATCATTTGGGAATTCAAGTTTGGGTATATCTCTAACTAACCCTTTCTTAGTAATATTTCTACATGAGTAAATATTTCATTGGCCGAGTATCCTATCCCAAATCCAATATTCTCTATTAAAGTCACTTAAGTAGAAAACACCATGAAAAAAAACGAATCAAGATAAAGAGTATAAAAAATATCATTTCTCGAATAAGTAAATACTAAAGTATTTTTTTAATTAAAACATTACAAGAAACATTTTCAAACATCGCATGAAAACCATCAACACACAATAGTGAAATACAAATAATACTATATTTTAAACCATCAACATAAAGTACATTATAAATTAAAGTGGAATTAGTGTTACCAATTTTACCAAGTCCAATGAATTTTTCTATATCATTGTTACCAAAGTTGAAATTACCACCATCAAAATTTATTAGGTTCATGGAGGTAGATTAGTAACCTATCATATGTTTGTAGAAGTTGATATCAAAATACCATATATTTCTATAGGATCTCTTCAAACAACTTACATAAAAAAATTATATCATAAGTAACTTTAGTGACATAATTTTCTTGGGTCGATTTATTTTAGTGAATAGGTCCTTAGAAATCCACACTTTCTTAATGGTATTCTTAAAATTGTATTGGAAGCTTTTTGAAATAAACAATTTACTAGGTCCATTTGAAGAGTAACTAGCAGTAGAATTTGAAGAATTATACTTAAGAACAAATGTGATCTTAACAACTCTTCTCTGTATAGGTTGACAACCTAGACCATTAATGTACATAGGAGTAATATTTCTATAATATTTAAGTTATAGTTTCTCTGCCTTTTTTAATCATTATAAATACTTCTTTAGATTATTGTTTTATTGTTTCAATTAAGTATTTTACTTTAAAAAAGTAATATATCTCTTTATATACAGTTATATCATATTTTTGATTTATATACAATTCATGTTGTTTCTTTTTAATTATTTATTTGTCTTTTAGTTGATTAAATTTAAATTCAACCAAATTACAATACTCAAAAATTTATTCTTTATACATATCATCATCATTTTCATTTTTAGAGTGATCATAATTTAGTACAAATGATACATTAGGTACCAAAGAATCATTTTTCATGAAGCACATGCTAGCTCTTTTAGGATTCTATTCACAAGTTATTTCTGAGTCATTAGTGTTTTCCTTAGAGGCACTACAGGTGAATTTCATAGATTTATTTTAATTTTTTTCATTTTACTCAAACTTATTCTTGTATTTAAAATTATGACATTCTTCCTTAATGTGTTCTTTTTACTTACACACATAATATATAATCAAATTTCAGTTATCAGCTCTCTTCCAGTCCTTTTTACATGTTCCTTTACTATCTTACTTTATTTTCTAGATTGGATTCTTAAGTTATTTATTCATCCTGTAGAACCTCTTAAACCTTTTTTACAGATGATCCATCTTCTCATAACTATAATGTGGTTATTCTTTGTCACCTGAACTTTAAACTTTTACGTTTTCCATATCTTTCTATTTTGATGAAGTAGTCTTGAAAGCTACTAACTTTATCTTAGGTTCATCATCTACATCATGATTTACTTTAATATCTCCTTAATAAATCATCAACATATCAATAAATTCCTTTATAGGTAGTTTTCTAATGTCACAAGATTCACTTATTAATTGAAATTTCTTTCATATCTCAGGAAGACATCTCAGAAGTCTCATGATTTAGTCATTATCTGAAACTGGATTTCAAAAGGAACTCATTGTGTTGAAAATTTCATTGAATATGATATACACATTAGAAAGTATCTCATTGGTATTCATTTTAAAAGTCTCATATTTAATTTTGTAAGTATTAAAACTCATATCTTTAAAATTCATTGTTCCTTAATGTGAAGTACCTAAAGTATCCAAAATTATATAAGAATTTTTACTAGAATATATTCTATCGAACCCCTCATCTCATAATGAATAATAAATGGAATTCATGGATTCAAAATTATTATTATAAGAAATTAAATTTTCATAATTCTATGTACTTATATCATTCTAAGGAAAATCATACTTATCCTTTATAGCAAATCAAATTTCAAACCCCATGCTCTAAATATGCATTTTCACCATTATTTTCCATTGAGAATAGTAATTGCCGTTAAAAAATATGAGCATTGGTAGAAAAATCATCTTGTATATTATATATTTAAATAATTAAATTTAGAATTAACAGAAATTTAATATCTTTAAAACAACTAAAATAATATTTGAAAATATTATGAAAAAACTTTGATACCAAAAGTTTATATAAGTGAGTAACTCAAGATGTGAGTGACTTGGGTTCCAAATACAATTTCTATCTAAAATAGGTTTAAATAAAATTCACCATTTTAAACTAAAATATCCCATTTATTCAAAATAGCATATCGATATAAGATGTGGTCTTTTAAAAGATTTCTTAATGATTTGTTTAGTCCTAGTTAAAAAAATTATGAAAAAATACTTTAACATTGGTAATCAATTTACTTAATCACAACCTTATATAATCAATAATTAAGAATAACTATCAATGTTGTGTTTTCTTATAGTTTAAAATAGATTCATATTAAATCATGGAAATAAAACAAATAAAGAAAAACAAATAGTAGTATAAAATCAAGAGGTTCAGTCTTAATCATTGACCTAATCCCTTCTTCTTGTAAATCACCTATAGTAAAGAATATTATATAAAATAATATATGATCCAAAACCTATATAGGTTTTAAAACATCAAATATGTCCAGGACACCCAGGGACTTCTTCCACAAAACTCATGGGAATAAAAGAATGACTGGACATGCCGGGACCTTTTCTACATCACTTTAGAAAAAATTGGAGTAAAGAGAGATTGATAAGATATCTAGTATCTAAAAGTTTCATCCTAGAAGAAATCATGTGTGAAAAAAATACATATTAAACAGCAACTGCTTATAATATAAATAAAATAGAGATAAAGATCAAATAAAAATTTGTAAAAGCATTATGATGCTATATCTGATATGCTCTATAGATTATGTGTAATGTCACAGAATTTCTGTATAATTTTTTTCAAATTCAATTATTTTGAGACTACAAAATCTGACGGTGCGTGATTCCGAGGCCCGTAGTTCCAGGAATGATTCGTCGAAGTTTTGTTAAACTTTAAATAGCGTGTGTAAGAATTTTTCCTAAAAAAGTGGAATAACTATTAAATAGTTTCCTAGATCACAAATCTGAGGGAAACGTTGCGCTCATAAATATGGGTTTACCCTAGGCATGACTAAAGTTTAGTCGGCACGGGCCTCCTGCGAGAAAACCTGAAAATGGCATAACCATTAATAAAATAATTATATAAAATTATTTTATTTTTCAAATACTTATAACTCATGAACAGTAACTCTGATTAAAAATCTGAGACCACCACTGAACTCGTGAGGGTATTATCTCTTTATGAAGATACTAACATTTGTCGGCGCAAACCAACAGTGAATGTCAGTTTTTTGCCGTAAATAAAATAATTAAGTGACAATTATTTTATTGTAAAATTGATAACTTCTAAATGGTAACTCAGATTGGAAATCAGAGAGTACCATTGGGTTCATTGGGTGTGTTTCACTTAGGAAATTCCTAACCTCTATCAGAAAAAGATGTGGGTGACTGTTAATAATTTACTGAACTTTTTTTCGGGTAGGTTCAGTAAACACGCAAGCAGCATTTTATAACTTTTGAACCGTTGATTAGATTAAAAATAAAAGGGCACCATTGAATCTTTAGTGCCAGTATTCTCTTAAGGGAGGCTTCAATTCGACTGTAGTAGGTCCAAAGAAAAATTTATTTTTTGGAACGTTTTAATAGAATAAAAAAAATATTATTTTATTTTTATTTTATTTTATTCATCCAACGGACAAGAGGTAAGGTGGGACCGATGACGTTTCAATCCAATAAATGTCTTGACCCTCCAATATAAGTAACAACAACGTTGGGGAAAATCAGGAAGCTTCCTAATTAAATATCCACCATTAAATTCCAGCATTGTTACTTACCCTCCCCCACTCCTATATATATGGAGCTTGGGGGACGTACCAGTAGAGATTTGCCAAGAAACGAAGTGTTGAAGGAGCGCCACAATGATGGACCCTTAGAATACGGAGCTGACCCAGTAGGAAGTGACATGCGACACCGAACCATGAACCAGAAGGTGACGTACAAGTGGCGTCATTGGGAACCGATTGCTGGGACGATGAACGCTGACACACCTTTAAGCGTGGATGCTCTGCAACGGGTTTTTTAGTTAGGGGTTTTTATTTTTTTTCTTTTTTATTTCCCTCCTCCTTGTTCATGAAATTATACTAAGAACATGGGTCAACGGACTAACGGGTTGACCCGTGATTCATTCATCTATGCAGGAGGTTGTCGCAGGGTGTCCTTGTGTGGGTTGTCTTGTAGTTTAATTCAATTGATTATTCAACCCCTTAATATCCTCCATAATATGAGTAAAAGCAGAAGGTGTGGGCCTAATGAACCCAACCTGAACTCTCCACTATCTTTCTATCCTTGTGCCTCCATGGAAGATCGTGGTCCGGTCGACACCCGCCGCAATAAGACGGCTGCGGCTTGTCAGTCGCGGTGAATAGAGGAGGTTGTTGGCACGATGACCGGCCGCCGGAAGGGAGGCGGTGCGACCGCCGCACCAGTGGAAAATGGAAGATGCGGACAAAGCCACAGCGGAGGCCAAACCCGCCTCTAGCAGGTTTTGTGGCGACCAATCAGTGCCCACATGGCACCGCCTCACCAACAGAATGGTCTTCGGGCCATTTGGGAATCTGGGAGACCGGGGGGTTACACCCCTCGCATCGGACCGAACCAGACTACCGCCCTCAAGTTGGGCTACCTCCCTCGGACTGAGTGGCCACCCTCAGAGCAGGCCACCACCCTCATGCCGTTTTTCCACCCTCAGAGCCGGGCCTCCGCACTCGGACTAGGCCACCACCCTCGGAGCAAGCCTCTAACCTTAAGCTGGGTCGCCGCCCTCAAACTGGGCAGCCGCCCTCAGAGCAGGCCGCCACCCACAGACCGAGCCGCCACCCTCAGAGTGGGTCACCACCCTCGGGTCGGGTCGCTGCCCTCAGACCGGGACACCGCCCCTGGGTCGTGCCACCGCCTCAGTGGTCTGCCACCCCATTTGGGAAGGGCTGCTGCCATTGGAGCTGCCGCCCCACATGGGCTGGGTAGCCCCTCTTAAGGGTTGGACTACACATCAGCCCAGTGGGCCGAGTTCACCTTGGCCCAGCCCAGACCGATTCGGGCCTGGTCGGTCCGATCGGGTCAGACTGGACGCAGGCTCCACCGAGCCCAGAAACACTCAGAGGAAATTATCTTGAAAACTTGACTCCCATTTGACGAACCATCTACGGATTTGGGACCCTTGGAGAGAAACATTCCTTTTTCCTACTCCATTATAGCTTCGGAGAAACTTGGAGTTCAGTCGGGTTGGATTGCACCCGAATCCAACCGGGCCATCGGCACTGAAAATCCAATAACACAAAGATCGGGCATCCGACAGGAGCCCCATCATTTATGTTGGAACCCTTATGATATGACAACTCATCATGTTACTTCTTTGTGAGACTTTGTGCTGGTTGAGATACGACTGATGGCTTGGGGAGCGGTTCTCCCAAGCGCACTACGTACTGAACCCTACGACTGGCTGAGACTTGACGACTGTTGACTATTCGACTTGGAGTGACTCAACGACCATGGTACGCAATGGGGAGGAATACCTTAGCATACCACGATGTGGGTGGGTGGTTTTGGGTGACCAGGTGGTCCATAGTAGAGAGAAACCGTAGTACTTTATGGGGAGTCGAACCTTAGAAAACCGCATTGGGGGGCTCTATGTGACCTGAAAGACCCACAATACACGATAGGGAGCAGTACATCAGCAGTTCAAGGTTAGTGGGAAGCTCCTTTGTGTGACGCGGCATGCCCAATGTACTAAATAGAGGAGGATTTGTCCATCAGCTGAGGCGTTCGATGTTGCGACTGGGGACGCTACTTGTTACCTCTCATATAATAAATCATGGTGCGAGATGCCTTTACTTTGTGCTTGTGATTGAGGTTATGTTATGTGGTACTTTACCAATGTGATACTTTACCTTTGTGGTGTTACCCTGGGGTACTTATTTGTGGAATTCCAGGAGACCTTCGGGGTCTCAGGGTCCCTACTGAGTATCATTATACTTACCCCTGCATGGGCTTTACTCTCACCTTCTTGTGTCTTTTGCAGATGACGTACAACATTGATCGAGTTTGAGGGAGCCAGTACTAGACGGTGCTCAGAGGTGGACATTCGGCATGACATGATGCGGAGGAGAGGGGTGGACTTGGAGTAATGTGGAGGTGTTTTCTACCTTCCCTTCAGTTAGGATCCACGATGGATGATCTAAGAGCTTCTTTTCACCTTTTAGCTATTTTTTACTTTTCAGTTGTACTTGTATATTTCTAGTTTGTCTTGTATTCCATCCCCTATACATTTAGTACACTTTTACTATAGGAGTTTACTTTACAACTGCTTCTTGTTGTTTTCTCGGACCGTGTGTTTGTACAGGTTAAAGGAAATGCCTTCCTTTTTTAAGGAATAAGTCTATCGGTGCTAGTCGCCAGCCCCTAGCCTATGGAATGTTGGCTTGGGGTAGTAACGACATAGGCTAGGGGGATGGGGCATGGCATTATGACTCTTTGAGAGTGGTTTGAAATGAATCTTGAGTCATGATTCTAAAATTCATAGTAGAATAGAGTTTCGTAAACTCTTTACTATTTTGGCTATAGGAAGTATTCTAGGTTTTTAATGTTCTCCACTTATTCTATAGTTGATCACTATTAAAGATACTTTTTTTAGGGTACACTTCACATCAGTTTTCTTCTCATATGGAAATATGGTAAAACTCACTTTGAGTGTGTATATATCTCTTTATTGTTCACTATAGTTTATGAATTATGGGTTATACTAAATCTTTCTTATCATCATCATGTAGGTAGAATCATCCAGATACCTTTCACCCTCATACTTAGAGATTACACATTCTTTAATTCATCTCTGCAAAAAAACTAAGAACAATCATTAAAATAAGTCACAATTTTAAATTCAATAATATGTCCATTAGAATAATTTAATTAAAAATAAATATAACAGTCGTGGTGAATTCTTTGAACGGTGACATAGACACTATAATTGAGTCATCCTAATGGTTACTTAAGTTGGCAGTGAGTCAGGCTGGTGGTTACAAAGGTTGGCAGTGAGTTATTCAAACACCTTTTAAATTTCCCATTCTAGTGGCAGTTCATCATCAACAATGACATGGGTCTAGTAGTAGTTAATTCTAACACTTGTCTAAATTTTTATAGATCTTTTTCTAAATTATTTTATTTCCATAATTTGCCAAAAAAAAATTGTCCAATGGTGACTCAACCTATAGTCGTGAGTCTATCCCAAAATTTTCCAAAAAAATATGTCCTAGCGGTGAGACATAGTTGATGGTAGGTGATTCGAATATATAGCCAAATTTTTATTCTGAAGACATCCTCAATGTTGATTCATGTTTTATAGCGATTGCTTCCAACACTTAGCCAAAATTTCATTTCAATAGTGAGTTAGCCCTAGCGGTGATTCATCCTCAACATTAAGTCAAACTTAGCCAAATTTCTCCAACCTTCCTTATAAAATAAAATGGTACCACAAAACATAAAACCCATTAATATCATAATAAACATTCTTTTTTATCATTAAAACAAGGGTGGAAACACATGTCAAGGGGAAATTCCAAATCATTTACCTCCCCTTTAGTAGTCTCTATCTTTTTATTATCCTATTCAATAGTCATCATCTTGTCGGTTCCTCTTTTGTTGTCATTCCCTTCCCCCCAGATGACTACTCCTATGATGTATTCATGGGTTCATCTAGAAACACCAGTACCATTGGATCCTACCCCATCACAGGTATGTTGATAGGGATATAATCATGAACATTTGACACTTCAAGGACTATTGGAACTTATATTAATTTTCATATGGATAGTGCCCTAACAGGTTCACCATGACTAGAATCATGTGATTTAGGTGCTCACCATTACCATTCAATCACAAAGTGGGGAAATATAACATCTATATTATTGTCTTATCATGAAAGATCCCATGTTTTTCTGTTTGAAAATTTTTAGAAACAATATTAATTTTCAATTATTGGATGAGAGTCTTATTTTATTGGTGATTTGTTATGGAAATTTGAAAGTTGGAATGATTATAAAAAATGTATTCAGTACTTTTTTGGGGATAAAAAGTATATCATAGGTTTTGGGAGATTTTTGGGGATTTGTGGCCTAAAGTTTGAGTTTTGTAAAATTACATCATAGGGTTCACGATTAGTGAAAACCGTACAACCCTGTTTATATAATCATGTGGTCAGAGAAATCATTCTATAGTCCAAGGATAATAATTTGGGTTCCTATAATATACTAAAGACGTGTCTCATGAATAGTTCATGGTATGTTAAATTGTGCATCATTCTCATGAATGGGGTGTGGTGTTTGGGTAGTGGCAAAAGCACAGCTGGAATAGGGTTTAGCCAACCATGCAGCCAAACCATGTGGACCATGGTGAAATTACCCTATTCCCAAAAAATGTTTAAGAGGGGTTCCCTCTATTTTCTTATCCTTTAATCACTCACATAAACTATCCATCAACTCTTTTTCCCTTCTTCAGACGCAACCAAGGGGTGTTCTTTGGGGCCTTCCATGGATATTTGAGGATTGATTTCTCCTTTAGTGGCCTCTCTTTCTTTCCTCCTCCCTTCATTTTTAATTTTTAGTTTCTCTAATTTGGGTTTTAATTCCACATTCCACCAGATCTTTTTGAAATTTGATACCGATGATAAATATTTTACTCTATCTTGGAAGAGGATAACAAGGGAGGTTGTCTGCACTTCGCAACATGTTGATTCATTATAGTATTTCAGTAAGGTTAATTTCTAAATATTTAAATCTTAAATTAAATTTTAAGGTTTTTTTGGATATCATTTATTAGTTTTTATTCTTGTTTCAACATTAACTATGTTTGGTTAGATATTTTTCTGTGTTAGGTCATGGTTCCGGTTCAAGGAGATCAGTTTGTAAGGATTCATTTTTTATTATATTGTAGTTGGTTTTGTTTAAATTATTATAAACTACTAAGTTGAATTAATTATTTTTATTAGTTATAATTAATTAATTTATGTGATTTTATTGGGATTCAAAACCCTATATATATTATTTGATCTTGGAAAGGCCCTAAAATATATTTTTGGCCCTTATAAAATAAATGAAAATATTTGTAAAAGTGTGGTGGTCTATCTTACCTTCATTTTGATATATATTCATGTTTATGGTAGTATGGGTATTCCTGGGCTAATCCCAGAGGGTGATTCATACTATTAAAATTTATTGCAATGACTTGTTTAATTAATTAAATTGATTAATTAGATTGGATGATGTTAGAAATTAGTAATAATCCCTTAGTGCTATCTTCATGTATAGTCTTGATAGATGAGACCATGTCTCAGTCCTAGAAGATCCCAGGATGGATCTCTATACTTTTATATTATTTTTATGGGTCCCAAGAGGGATTACTATACTATAATGTTGACCTTGAGGATCTTAAAATGGATACCTCAATATGTATTGTCCTAGGGGACACTAATGACTGTTCATGTAGTCAAACGACCCTCATCAAGTTAGTCATGAGTTTGGGTAGTGAAGGTAGTGGGTGAAACCGTAGAACCCAAACCAAACCTGTAAGCCTAAGGGGATATAATAGATGTGATGGGTTTAGGTTTTGGGACTCCCTCACTATTCTATTTATGATTTTACATTGTTATTATGGATGCATCTCTGATTACCAGAACTGATTGATGGTATCTAGTAAATTATCCTGATGTGATTTGATATATTGTTGGGATTCCTAGTGCTACTTACTATGATACGACATTTGATCGTTTACATTTAAATATTTATATAATGGGATTCATTTAGGTGCTTTTAGGGATCTAGCTTCTGATCCTATTTGTGAGATATGTTATCTTATTAGGATTCCCAAAGGTACTTCCTAAGATTTGGATTTTGATCCTTACATGATAATTGTTACAATTATAGGTAGTACTATTTGTTATTGTGATTACTCGATGCTTGGGGATTAAAAAGGTGGTTTATGAGGATGTTTTAGACCCCACTTGAGATACTCTCAGGGACAGATGATGATCACCTTGAGTGATTCCTCATATTCTCCCAAGGATTAGGTGGATTCACCATTACTATACTCACCATACTATATAGAAGCAGTTTTTCGATCCATTTATCGAATGGATGTTGATTGTTATATTGTATCCATATATAATTACTTATATATCACTTATGTTTCATCTCGCTTAAGGATTTTCAAAGTTTCAACGTGGTGATTCCCTACAGATTGAGACTAAGAACTGAGACACCATATAGGATTTACATGGAATGAGTGGTATGAAAGAAAAATTAATTCCATATATACATGATATCTATATACTACCTATAATATTTCATTATATTTATTGGAGTTGAGTATGGGTGATACTGGTATTAGGATAGATATTTCCTTATGGTGACATATCTTACATAGAGATATTTCTAGTGTTGGTTGAAGTAGGTATCATTGATCAGGTTTATAAATTAGAAGATTGGAAGGATTGTGAATGGCTTGAATGGTATGAAGTACATATCAATACCTTATTCATAGGATATATAGTTTATTGTGATCACCAACCCAATGATCGACTATGGATTTTTTTTATTCTTTCATTCCAGTTGTGTCTTGGCTAGGCTGGGTATATTCCATTAGTATGCATTGTATGACCTTTCCTTTTTGTTTATTTTTCACTACTAGATATTATTATTATTATTATTATACTGTTGAATATATCACATATATATACACTACATTTTCTAACTATGTATGGGACTATATTGGTGGTTCCCTACCAATTTTTGTACTCATACCCTGCTCGGGACACCATTGAACCGGGGTACACAATAATACATTCACTTGGTTATAGGCACATGATAGGATGAGGCTTAGGACTAATCGAGCAGGATGGATCCGATATATATGTGGAGATATGGTGTGTGGTTTAGCTCATATTTAGTAGTATAATCTTTTAACTCTTGTTTATATCCTTTATTCAAGTATATATATGGTTGGACTAGTGATTTACCCATGTTTTGTATATGAAATGGTCATTCGGGCCTTTACTACATATAATTTATTATGACATACTTAATTATACATACTTCTTCTGCACTTTTTTTACTATTATGGAGGATGTCATGTTATTTATTTTGTTATCTTACTTTGATATGAAGGTGTAGTCTCTCCAGTAACACAATTTAGGACCCCATTACTCGTCTGAATCCTCCATTGTACGGGGAGTCATTCTTGAGGATTTTTTACTAAATAGTATGAATACTATTTATAGATTGATTTGGGGTGGGATGTGAAAAATTGGTATCATAGGAATTTCATTTCCTATTCATTTACTATATAGGATATAGAAAATAGGAATATGAGGAATGTTTCATAAACTATGAAGGATATCTGACTAGTTTTTCAAGTACACTTGTTATATTAAGAAGTCCTAATTACCAAGGATAAGGGATTGATTTTCTCGATTTTAAATTTTATAGTTGTTTTTTATTTTCACTTTGAGTAACACAAATGTGATTTGGAGTTTATGATTTATTATGAGTTTCTAGTTATTAGATCATTGGTGAGATTCCAGTGACTATTTTTTACTCTTGTCCAGCAAATGCAAGAGGCGTATCATGCATCAAATTTAGCACATAGGGTTCACACGTTATAGACCTGCTAGTGTGTGATCTTACTACTTATGAGGAGTATTCTTACTGTTTAAAGTTTAAAAAAACAGAAATGGTGTTTTATTATATAGGATCTTGTTGGAAATATTTTTAGTTATAAAGACACATATATACTTTATTTTTATGGAAGGTTAGGTGGATATATAGTAAGATATGTGATAGTGACGTTGATGAATCATTCCTCATGCACAAGAGGTGAAGTGTCCCCAGTAGCTTGATATGGAACATGATGCAATAGATATGTACCCCTATTAAGGTGTTTAAACTTATTTTTGATTTTTTAATGTATCAGTATCAACCAATTTTGTGTTACCCTGTACATGTTGGAATGGAATTCTATTTAACTAGAGCATGTGTGTGTGGTGTGATATTGATCATTGAGATGATGGGTGTATCCTTTTCAATTTTGGTTAAACAGATCTTCGATTCTTGGAAGGTGATTCTATTTGATCTCTTTCAATAAAGTTAATAGTTTTCAATGGATTTTAATAAAATTGTTTTCCAATTAAAACTTATAGGGTGTTTTACTCTATAAATTGGGAATTGAAAACAAGTATAATTGATCCCGAGTTGGTAGTTTTTAAACCTCATGGATCAATTTTACCCTTACCTCCCCTCTAGAGGGTTGATAGGTGTGTTCTATGTCTTATTTTGAGATGGTTTTGTGCATGATTTCCTTTTAGATATAACTTTGGTGAGGTTTTTGAATTATGGGATAGGTAGATAAACCTAGTGACCGTATTTTGATCCTTGATCAGTATGTCTATGTGGGAGGCCTAAAGGCCCTTAGTTTTGAATGAGATCTGAGTGATTCAATTTTTGGTTTGATCAAGGGAAACCTGTGAGATGGGTTATCCTACCTTTATTATTTTCTTTTACCAAGTGAGATTAATTGTATACTTGTGTAGAGACCAATTCATGGGAGTATCTCAAGTTTTTTGATAAAATAAGGTTGGTTCCTTTGGTTTCAAAAGAACCACCTAGGGTTCTAAGGTTTCAATATTGATTCTGAGAGGTCGGATAGTTTGAGTGCTTGAACCTATTGACCAATGGATTATTTTTAGAATCTTAATAGATCATGAGTAGATGCCTGTAACTATAATTAATCTGAGTTATGGGTGTCATGGAATAAATTATGGAATGGGAAAGGTGCCCAATTTTGAAGAGGAGTTTCAAGGGTTCTCCTAGTGTGTTAAGAAAAATGTGCCATATAGCATGGTCAATTTCTCCCTTATAACATGTGAGTCTAAGAAGCATGAGTCAGGTGATGGACTAGGTGGTATGGGTTTTGTATAGATACTATATACAGGTAAGTTTATTCCGCATAGGTTGTTAGTTATAACTGTTTAAAATGGAACATCGGTGGGAAGATGGGTATGGGATGAGGATTTATGGTATCAAATTTGATTCTTGTAGGTGTGGTGACCAACATATTTGGGTGAAAATAATGTAAGTTCCATGTGATGAGGGTTTTCTAGGAAATAAATTAGGTGCCATTAGACAGTTAACCTGTAGTTGGACTTATACACACATCATTTGGATAAATGGTGAAAGAGGTTGGCTAATGGATATATGGATATTTTTTATGTGAGAATGGCTTGTAGAGAGAAATTCATGCCTATCGATGGAGTCATAGTGTACTCCTAGTTTATAAAAGATCATGCACAATCGCATGGCATCATCCTGAGTGCACTACGATAGATCCTTGGCTTTTCCCTGAGAAAATTAATGAATTTTTTGTTTTGATAGAGGGACTCCTTGGTAGTTATACTCGAGGAGAGGTAGAAGGTAAGTCATGTGGTTGGTAATACACCATTGATCATATGAGGGTGGTGGTCCTTATTTTTAATTTAAAATTTGTGAATGCCTTGGAAACAATTCTTGGGAAGTGTGAACGGGTGATGGATGATGCTTCCATTATCTCTTGGGAATGAGAAAGTTCTTATCCATGATAATAATTATGTTCGAAAATGGATAGTGTATGGGTTATGTTAATGAAAATTTGTATTATTGGTATGATAATAAGGAAGCTCCAAATGTGGGGAGCTGGACGTTGGTTACTAGTGTGTGAACCTTGTGTGATAAGGGTCATGTGAGTATAATATTGGTCATTGGATTATTGGTTTAGATTTTAAATGTTTTTAGATAAATTCAACTGGTTACTTCATTATTTCTTAGTGATTGTCCTTTAAAGGTTTTATTATGTACTCTGGTGAATTTTGAGTGTGGTCATCAGGAATAGGATGTCATTTAATGATCTAAGTTTTCTAGATCAGAAATATGTTAGTGTTCATTCTAAGGAATGGATATGGAAATAGACAAGGTATGGTTTATCTAGGAAAGGTCATTGGAAGGTAGTTATGGGATTTGTAGATTATTATCCAAAATAACTCATTGTGACTTTGGATAAATGAATTTGGATTGTGTTTCAGTGATGAAAAAAATGTTGAAGTTGAGTATTTTTTAGAATAGTCAGATATAAGACATTTAACCTCCATTATCTTGGATAATTGGATATAGTTGGTGGGGTCCTGCATCAAACATGCTAATGGTATGAGATGGGTATAGTTCTGAAATTTTATAATGTATTCTAAAGGAAAGTTAACCATGATTGAATCTTGATTGGTCAATTTGAATTAAACCATTTAGGTCAAATAGAGGAGTTAGAAATTTTTTCTAATGCATGATTAAGTGTAGAGAGTTGAGAAATTTTTTGGGAGTGTTTTTAGGAAGCTGGGGGTGTGTGATAGAATGATATTTTGATGATGTAAGTATTGTGGTATAGATCTGAATGTTAAAGAAAACAATCTATAGCCAGAATCACCATAGGATCGTTGATGGAATAAATGATTACATGATCATGTCTCGGGTTAGATAGTCTTGAGTAAGAATCGTCTTAATTTTTCATCTTTATTTATGAACATTATCTTGAGTTTTCTAGTTTAAGCTTCTTATATTTAAAATGGTGCTTGGAAGTGCGTTGGGCATTCAGAGACAAAAAGTGGCCATTTGGATGGAGTTCATGACCAAATAAGTTAGGTTTTTTTATTTTCCCAAATAATTCTTATGGATGGGAATAATTGAGGTGGGGAGGTTTTAAGATCGTGTGTTTTTCAAGATGGGAATTTATTGAAGGAATTTTATTTTTCAATTATTGGATTGTTTAATTTTTTAGCAGAGATTTACAATAGAAATTTTAAGGTTGAGAAACCTATAAATAATTTTTTTAGAAATAATTTGAGGATTATAAAGTAATTCAAATATTTTTGAATCATTCCAAGGTTTCAGGTCCTCAAGTTGGAGCTTTGAAAAAATGCAGCATAGTGTACATGGTTGGTGTACTATTAGTGAAAACCATGAGACCTAACCATGTGTCCACATTTTTACAAAAACATGGTTGGAGAAACCATATGACATGATAGGGAAAAATATGCAAGTACCTATAGTAAACTACAAACATTTATCCCCGAATGGCACATGGTCTATTAAATTTTGTGACATTCCATTGTGTAGGGTGTGGTGTTTGGGCAGTTCCAACCACACAATATCAGCATGGTTTGGCTAACTATGAATCAAATTTAAAGGGTTGAAATTACCCATTTTCCCCAATCATTTTTAATAGGAAACCCCTTATTTTATTCCCATTTCTTCCCTCAGGCAACAGGTTCTCCTCCCATCTCATTCCCTTCATTAAACCCAATCAAGGGTTTATTGTTGGTGGCCTTCCATAGATATTTGAGAAGTGATTTCTCCTCTAAGGGACTCTCTTTATTTCCTCATATCTTTATTATTAATTTAAAATTTCTCTAATTAGGGTTTTAATCCCTAATTCCCCTAGATCATGGAGGAATCTGTTACGGTTGATAGATCTTTTACTCTTCCAATGATGAGGATAGCTCGGGAGACCATCTATACTTCATCATGAATTGTTTCATTAAGGTATGTAAATTAGTTTAATTTATAAAGAGATAAAGCTTAAATTAATTTCTGGGTATTCTTTTGGATGTTATGGATTAGGTTTTTATTCCTAATTCAAGATTAAGGATGATTCATGAGTTGTTGGAAAGCATTAAGTCATAGTTTTGATGCAACAAGATTAGCTGGTGAGACTTTAAGATTTATTTCATTATAGTGGGTTTTTTATATTATTTATAATCAATTAAGTTTAATTAATTATATTTGTTGTAATTAATTAATTATTATGATTCGATTATATTAAAGGAAAATGTATGTCTTAGATTATCTTGGATGGGCCCTGGTGGAAATTGTCTGCCCTTGGAAAATAAATAAAAATCTTCATAAAAGGTAAGAGGTATGTCATACCTTCAATATGGTATCTATGAATTTTTATAGTGTTATTCATATGATTATGATCATCCCTAAGGAAAATTAATCTTGTTTAAATTTTTTCCAACATCATTTTTAATTAATTAAATATGTTGATTAAAATGGACGACGTTAGGGGTTACTATCATTCCTTGTCTATTAGCTTCATATCTTGGCCCGATGGTCAAGACCATGACAATACCTTAGAGAATCCAAAGAGGTATTCCTCTACTCCTATAATATTTCTAAGGATCCCAAGAGGTATGATTATTCATCCATCTGGACCTTGAGGATCCTGCAAGGGATTCCACTCCATGTATTGACCTAGGGGAGCCTAATGGGTTCCCTAGATATTGACCAATCCTGATCCATTTTGGAATGGGTTTGGGTATATATGGTAGTGGGTATCACCTTAAAACTTGTGATGAACTGTTAAGCACAAGGGGATATTATAGGGGTTATTTATTTTGAATTTCATCCACCCTCACCCTTTTATGTATACTTTCACATGGTTATTATGGATGTAACTATGATTGCTAGATGTGATTCCTAATATCTAAATAATGATCCAGATGGGATGAAATATATTATAGAGATGTCTAAAGTTACTTCTAAGGATTTGGATTCATATCCTACATGTTTGACTATTACCTTATTAGGATGCTATAGGTACTTCCTGAGATCTGACTTTTGAGCCTGCAAGTATGATTTGTTATCTTAACAGTATTCCTATAGTTACTTCCTGGTATCTAGATTTTGAGCCTTACATGATTATGGTTACCATTATAGTAAGTCCCATTTATCACCATCATTCCTAAATAATTAGGTATTACAATAGTGGCTGTTGAGTATGATTCATAACCCATTTGAGATACTATAGGGGATTGACAATGATCACATTGAGTGATTCCTAAGATGATCCCTAGGATCAGTGGGACACACCATTACTGTACCCATCAGACTATCTAGGAGTGGTTTGTTGATCCATTTAATGAATGGATACTTAGTTGTTTTTTTAAATTCATAGATCGTGTCTTAAATATCACCTAATTTTTATCCCCCTTATAGATTTTCTAAGTCACAATGTCATTATTTTCTATGGACTGGGACATAGGACTCTGAAATCTGAATAGATTTACATGGAAGGATTGGTAGGAAATCCAACAAAATTCCATATATATAAGATGTCTAGATATTACATATAATACTTCATTATATTTATTAGAGGTTAGTATGTGTGATCTTAGTGTTAGAACATTTATCTCCATGTGGTGATGTAGCTTTCTTATATACATTTTCAGTGAGAGCCAAAGCAGGTATCGTTGACCAAGGTCACGGACCCAAGGATCGATTGGATTACATAAAGATTTATTGGTAAGATATATATCTCAATTTATAATTCATAGGATTTCTATTAGATTGGGATCATTGAAAAACAGGTATTTTTTGGATTTAGTTTATCCTTTATTTCCAAATTTTTATCAGCAAGATAGAGCATATTCGATGAGAATTCCTTGTAAAACATTTCCATTTAGTTTATTTTGAACTATTAGTTATATTAATTGTTTTATCCTATTCAGAATCTCAGGTATACATACACTAAATTCACTAGTTATGTACAGCACCACATTGGTGGTTCCCAGTTGAGTGTTTTTCTCACACCCTACTTAGGCTTCCACTACACTAGGATAACCAAGCATAGGTTAACTTGGTTACATGCATAGAATGGTCTGAGTCCCGGGAATGATCAAGAGGGATTGATTAGATATGTATTTGAATATTAAGTATATGATTTCTCTTGTATTTAGTAGTATAACCTTGTACATATTTTTCATTTCATTTATTTTTGTATATGTTTGATCAACCTGGTGGGTGACCAATGTTATATGTTCAACAATGTTGTTCGGGACTTTACTACATTTCATTTGTTATTAATCCATTTTTGTATCTACTACTTATATAATATAATTATTTACTACTATTGATTATGGTTGTTTATTTCTTATAATTTCATACTTTGATATGAAGGAATAGTCTCCCCCCAAGCACGCCATATTCCCTCAATCCTAGTCAATAGCCTCTAGTGTAAAAGGAGGCTCACATGGGGATTTGTTACTAATCAATCTAGATACTATTTATAGAGTGATATGGGTCGGGATGTGACACCTAAGTACCCTTATCTTATGAATAATGCATTTCCATTGAATTTTCACCATGTTTGGCCTCTATGTCGGCTAGTAGGATGGGGTCCAAGGTGCCCGAGGTAGAATCCACCACCTATGCCTTCCCAACTCCATAAGAATTCCCAACAGCTGTCTAAGGACACTATTTTTTCAGTTTAAAGACCATACATGACTAAATTAAGTTAGTAAACATAGAGTATAAAATTATTATAAAATATTATAATAGTATATGAGATGTTATAATTTACCTTCTAAGACCCACGGTAGGTGGATTGTGAACTTTATTTGACATTTCACTTCAACAGACGGCGAAGACACCAATGAAACATCAGTTATCTATTTTTATTTTTCTACTTGGATAATAAAGGGTTTACCACTATATCTCCTAACTAGTTTCACTGAGGTTTCCTTTGAACTCTCCAAGATTATTTTCCCCTAAATATTTCAAATAAAGGAATGTTATAATACTTGAGGTACAATAATTCCATCAATAGTTTTCCTAACCTTTATACTTACTTACACCCACATTAGATATTTAAATCTGTCAATAGATGGTGACACATATCACTACTTGGAAGAATATCGATCTTAATTTCTTCTCAAATATTTTTTATCACTATACTCCATTAGCCTCACCTCACAAACCAATGATCCTTGGGATTGTACCTCTCTGGAAGTTTCCTCATTAGGTATCCTTATAAACATGCTATACACCTAATCAATAAAGGTGTCAAAATCCTCATTATAGTGCACTAACTCCTACAAATCATTGATGTAGTACATACTCTCTATTGGTGATCCTATAATTAATTTTCGTGGGCTTGAAAAATTTCAAAAATATTACAAACATCAAAATCATTCACCATATTTATTCCTTTATGAAGGTCAAACAAAGAATGCCTTATTTACACAAAATGTTAGGGCAGTCACTTCTATAAAATTCCAGAGACATTTCTCAGAAGTTGTGGTGAGACCATACTAATTAGTCCTATAAGATTATCCCCTCTCTCAAACTCACTTAATTAGAATGTGACCCACATCAATGTACTCAACTTAAGGATAGAAATGAGCTCTCGATACTTCCAGAATTCCCAATGTCACTTCCACAAGAGCATCCCTCCTTGACTGTCCCACTCCTCAGGTAGTAGTATTCCTTATTCTGAGCTACCCATTGGCCTGATCCAATGGATATAACCAACAACTAGTAAAAAAACACTACTATATGGTACAAAGTAACCCATATTTGTTTGTAATCTTAAACCAAGACAATTATGCCACCAATAATTATTTTTAGGATCATATCATCTTATCCCACATGGAAAAGTATTTTCTTGATCTATTATATAACTGTGGGATGAATATCTGAGAAAACAATTGTGTATAATTGTGTTGTGAGCCACAAGACACATAAAAATTGGAAGTAAAACCTTAATGGAGTGTATGGATTTCTATATTAGTTTTCATCAACATGCACAACCAACACCCCACCCAAAAAAACAGTCAGTGCCTATAATCACTTCTTCCCTACCAGTCTTCAATGATCTCTCAAGATAGAATTGGGAAAGGATTAATGCTAAATTTTTATAGGGTATTGATATAAACCACCAATCATACCTCATCAATCATCATCATCCATACCTTGACAATGTTAATGGGGAAATGATTTGAAGATGGTTTTTAGAAGGGTGATTTTATTTGGGAATACATACCACCCAGTGTGTGGGGACCCATATATATAATAACTAGAAGAGGTTGAAAGAAAATTTTAGAATGTACCTCTATATGAATTATCCTAGTAATATTTAAATCCTCCCCATCACTATGGAAAAAGGATTGATCTATTTTTCAGCTTCTAGTGTCACCGAAAAGACAAAAGTGCATGTACACATCCTCATATGTGCACCTATGATAGGAAGAATATATCCACAAAACAATGCTTTTAAAAATTAGACGAATATTACTTATGGTATTTAATCATTTACACAAAATCCCCATTTTTTATACTGACCACACTCCAGAATAAACTTTTATGATACAATAACCCCGTGTTTTTTGATCTCAAGGAACTACTTCCACCTTTCGAGCATCTAATTTGAAGTAATATTGAGGAAGAGGATGAGATATTTATTCAGGGGAATATCTGGGTAAAAGGAGTGGTCGTACCATAATACCCTCATCAAGATCTCTACCAACCTCTCACACATGCCTATATATGACATACATCCCCCAATGTACATTTTTTTAGGAGAAAATCATCATACATAAATATAACTATAGGGATTCCTCAAATTTTATGTAGTTATCACAAGATAATAATAATTTCTTATAGGTGGATGTGAAAGTAATTCATGTGTGGAGAACATATACTTATCATCTCAAAAATCAAATCTAAAGGATGGTACACATGGAATTGGGAAGTGAGTGTCACCTCATATAGACCAATTATCCATGTCTTATTTTCAATCTATTCACATGATTTCAAAACCTAGTATTCATAGGCCCACTCATTAGTGAAATTTTCCCCCAAGAGTAGGTCCTAATCAGTTGACCATCCATGATGGTTTTCTAAGATGATGAAATGAATAATTCTTAATTAGTGTAGTGGGAATACCTATATAGTTGGAAGCATGTTTCCAATTATTCTGATCCAATTTCACATCATGAAAATGATCAGAAATTTATGGTCCTTCAAGGCATGACTGGGGGTAGTAATATTAAAATAGTAGGGATATACTATTCCCATTAACTACCACTTTAGGGTGTTAAGTTCCATATTCAATAAGGTGACATCATCATGAAAACTGAGTCCACATAGAAGTCGTTCATTTATTTAGAGGTACTCCCTATTCCCCTATGATTGTTGGTTATATAGTACTTTCTTCCTAGATTGAACCCTTCAGAATAAAGAAATATTCATGTTCTCATCTATTTCCTTCCTATATATGGTATCATCTTCATATTTTTTATTAGGAATTTATTTTATAACATGAAATTTCATAAACCCAATTTCATGGATATCAATTTTATGGATATATGTTTCAATAAAGTTTTCTTATGTAAGTTAGAGTATCATGAACAATAAGGATTTGTATATTAGGATGTTCACCCAAATACTATTTACAAAAAAAGTAAGTATTTATAAAATTTTCAAGAAAAATCTAATGGTCCACTCTAGTCCCCCCCTATTTATAATTTAAGGGGTAGCCCAAGTTTAAAATCCTTGAGTAATTCCATGAACCTAAAGGAGAAGATGGCTAAAATTTATAATTGTTTCCAAAATTTTATCCCTCACCCACTGATTGAGCCATATTATGAGGGATGGTATTTCATGATTCTAAAAAATGAATCTAAGAAGGATTTGAGAGGAAGAACTGGTGATAATAGAAAAAAATAACCATTTGAGACAACTCTAGAGCAAAGTATATAAGTTTTTTCAACTTTGAGTTTCACAAATCAAATCCAAAGTGTTGTAAAACTTTGAGATTGTTAGAAAAAAATTAAAAAATCAATTATTTCAAACACTTTCAAGGCCTATAAACACATCCCAACACCCCCAAACCCATTATTGTTGTTAAACATTTGGTATTCTAGCGGAAATATATTAGATCATCAAACTCTAACTTATGTTCACTCACACAAACCCAAAAAATCATGAATCCCTTTTCATCAGAAACTTATTTGAAAAAACACACATAAATACTTCAATTTATTGAATTTTTATTGATATTATTTAAGGAAACACCATTCCATAATGAAAAATTTCATGATAAAGGCACATGTCTTAAGAAACCAAATATTTTGTGAAACATCTAACTTTTGTGAAACCCTTCTCATTGAAATCCATGAAAACCACTTACACTAGAGTCCTAAATCTCCAAAAACTTGATGATTTTCATGGAACATAAATTTAATTATGGAAATAACAAGGACCCTCATTTAATTCATCCTTTAACAAGAATTTATGTGTGAAAGTTGGGTGCACCTCAGAGCTATATTCTCCGGATCTGGGATTTCCTAAGAAAACTCCACATAAAAAATTAGATTCATGGACATTCATACAAAATCAATTTTCATCAACACATGGTTAAGGAAGTCTCTCTACCATTTGATCCCGAGTATAGAAACTCTTATTATCAATCCCTATTTACTAATAAAGGACTAGTTAGCATCAATTCCCATTACATCTAATCATGATCAAGATAGAAAACCATGTCGTCGTTAATCTCAAACAGAAGGTTGAGCGGTTGGAACTAAGTCTGGAAGATGCATGGGATGAGATGGTCTTTGAAGATCTTTCTATTAATAAAAATATGATGGAAGAATTAATTCTAAAACAAGAACGCATTGTTTGGGAAAGTTAGAGGGTGAAATGGATTCATGAAGGGGATAGAAATTCAGCCTAATTTCAAGCATGTATTAAATAATGAAGACGGGATGTTAGGCGTAATATTCTTCTTGAATATGGATCCTATTTAGATGAAAAAAATGTGGTTTTAAATACGGCCTTTTCTATTTTCAAAGATTTACTTTCATGTCCCAACCGGAGTATGGGTGATGGGTATCCTAGTGGGAATGCTGAACTTTTTGAGGTAATTCCTAACAAGATGTCTGAACATGATAATGGTTTCTTGGAAGAGATTCCTAGTGAGAAGGATATTTATGATGCTATGATGAAACTCAACCTGGAGAGTGCTCTAGGCCTGGATGGCTTTCTGGGTTTGTTCTATAGAGGGTGATGGGAGGTGATTAAGGATGATATAACTATGGACATTCAAGACTTCTTCCAAGGTGGTTTAATTCCAAGGGTGGTGGGTGTAACAACTCTGGTCATGCTTCCAAAGATCAAAGACTCATCTTCCATTCATGACTATAGGCCGGTAAGCATTTTTAATTTCCCTTATAAAATTTTATCGACCATAATCAACTCACTGTTGTCCATGTATATTCCTCGGTGGATATCTCTTGAGAAACATGGTTTTGTTAAAGGACGATCTATTCAGGGAGTGGTGGGCATGGCCCAAGAGATGATTCGGGATATTAACTTCAAAACACATGGATCCAATATGGCCTTAAAGTTGGATATGAATAAATCGTATGACCACATAGAATGGGGTTTTATTAATACGGTGCTCAAAGGTATGGGTCTATCCACTTGGGCTGCGGATATTATTTTTAGATGTTTTAGTTCTTCCTGGATGGAAGTTTCTTTTATGGGAAAAACATATGGTTTTTCCAAAACATCTCATGGGCTCAGACAAGGGGACCCTATATATCCAACCATCTTCATCCTCATGCAAGATCCCCAAAGTCGAATTATTAATAAAAAAATATCTATGGGAGAACTGATGCCATATTGAAGGAAAATGAACCAGCCTTCGATATCTCATCTAATGTTTATGGATGACACACTTATTTCTATGGATGCAAGTGGGAGATCTATTGGTGTGTTACCTAACATACAGGATGAATATTGTTTATGGAGTGGGCAGCTGATCAACAGATCCAAGAGTAATATATAAATTTCAAACAACTGTGGAGATAGATAGGCTTCTTCCTTGTGCAGCTGTTTGAATATAATAAGGGGAACTTTTCCAATGGTTTATCTTGGATCTCCTAGTACTCCTGGACGAATCCGGATCCAGAATTTTGACAGTATTTTTAACAGGATTATAAGTCGTGTGCTCAATTGGAAGAATTGCTTCTTATCTTTTGGAGGCCAGATAACTCTAATTAACAGTGTTTTATCATCCATCCCTATCCATGCATTCTCGTTATGCAAGGTACCAAAAGGGGTACTCTGTTTTATTGAAAAAGTACTGGAAAACATTATTTGGGATGAGAAAACAGAGGCAAAGCACCATTTGACTTATTTTTCTAGACTAGCAAGACCTGTTTATGAGGGTGGAATCAATGTTCGAAGTCTGACAGGTAGTGTTCACTGCATGCTTGGAAGGCTCGCGTGGGAAGTTGTGGAGGAACATACTCTTTGGGGGAATGTTATGTATTAAAAAGATGACAGGTTTACAAATTAGTTTAGAAATCAGGGCTCTCCTTTATGGGTAATAATACATTACATGATACCAAAAATCAGACAAAATTCTCGATGGATTATAGGAAGAGTGGATATATATTTTTGGCATCAAAACTGGGCTGGTTCGATAATTGGTTTTTCAACATGTCCTACCACATTGATTTCTTTTTGGAGGCTATCATATATTCATGATTCATTAACGATGTCCTGGATAAGGACCAATGGGAGGTTTTTGATCTCATTGATTTAAATTCAGACCCTAATAAATGTGTTTTTACAGTTTCTAGTTCTGGGAACTTTTATACAATGGAATTTTACAGGATTTCTTTTCCTCAGGGACAGTAGTACTCCTGGAATAATCTAATATGGTGTGATAGTATTACAACTAATTTAAAATTCCTCTTATAGAGGATAAGAAATCTGGTTGTACCCACTAATGACAATTTGAGGAATATGGGTATTAGTATTGTATCCATATTCCATTGTTGTAGGGTATATAATGAGGAGAGTACAGATCATTTTTTTAAGGTGAATGGTCTATGGCAGTTTGGAGGTTCTTTGGTGAGTTCACTGGTTTGTTATCTTCTGAACTTATTGGTTCTTCTTTTCCTGAAAAATTGTTTCATGCTTCAATCTGCAAGGGACGCGAAAAAGTGGCCAGATCAGTGATTTTAAATGTTGGATGTTGGTGCATCTGGCAGGCTAAAAATAAGGTTATATTTGAAGGAATTTATTCCACATGGTATTCTATTATCATGAGAACAAAATCCCGTTTAATTGATCTTGTTAGTAGCATTAAAAACCGGTGTAATTATCTTTCTTTGAGAGCTATTCAGGTGAATGCAGTGGGTATGCAGCAGTCTTGTCCGGGGATAAGAGGAAAGTGGGTGTGCTGGTTACCGTCTATTATGGGTCTCAAACTTAACTTTCATTGTTCATGTATTTGGGGTATTATGCGTGGTGGTGGAGTGGTTAGGGACTATAGAGGGAGTGTCCTTCTGGTTTTTTCTTCATATTGTGGGAGGGGAAGCTCCATCCAAGAAGAGGAAAATTCTATGTATTCGGGTCTTAGACTATGTGCTCAGAAGGATATTTCTTTGAATCAGATTGAAACAGACTCTATGGTAATACATGATTGCATGGAAGGCATAATCTCTCCTCCATGGTCGATATCCTATATCATCAAGAGGTTTTATTCCATCCTTAGCAGCAGCAACATCCAGGTGGTGCACACGTGGTGAGAAGGTAAAAAGGTGGCCAACTATTTTTCTTCCTTGGCGGTGGAAGAACAATTTACTTACATTAATTATTTCCCGAATTCCAATATGCTTAAACCAGAGGGATTTAATTTGATTAGGGGAGACCATCATGGTCTTCACTACTTTAGACCTCCCTAATCTTGTATCTTTATCCTTGCCCATGAATTTTTGTGTGGGTGTTCTTTCTTCTTTTTAATAAAAATTCAATCGATGATGATGAAGATAGAAAACCATGTGAGGAGGACTCACTCATGATCCCACTACTCCCAATTATGATATTTGGCCTCTGATTAGTTGTTATAAAAAAAATCATGTCCTTGTTAATAGAAACCACACTAATATACCAAATGATTCATGATCCCACTAGGGAAACAAGATCGCAAACCCCGTATCTGCCCTTTTCATTGAACCTTTTATCATACAACCATACTTATTGCGTGACATTAAACTTTAGGGTATATTTTTTTCACATGACCTTTAATTTTGTACCTGAAACTACAGTGATTTTGATTACTCTTTTCTAGTGGGATGCATAGGAATCCCATTTGAGGTTAAATTGTTCCCTCATCATTATTCCATATCACCCTAAGGAAGTAGTAAATTTGAATACCAGTCATCTTCTTAGAGTATACACATTCCATCACTAAACCTTTCTTGAGTATCCCTAGGAATTTAACCTACAGAGTTTTCTCTACTAAAAGTTAACTTATACCCACCCTTATGTGAAGATCATGTGTGGATATTTCCCCCAATGCATTTTAACCTATAATCAACCCATAGAGGATGATTATATTTGGAAACATCCCCATTAGACTTTAAACCATGACCTAACATTACATGATAGGAATATTTGGATACATCTCTTATATAATTATCCCAATTGGTCTCATGTGATGCGCCTAGGACACCCCAACACAATGCATTAGAAACCCAACCCATGGTGATAAGTCCTGGGTGTATTATGTGATGATTCTAGGAATCCTTGTATGATGAGCATAACAATCCTACATGATGAGCATTGGATCTCTTTTCCCATTACTTTGGTGATAATACTAAGATTCTTACCTCATGTGATGATCATGAGATTCCTTATTTGATGATTGTAAGAAGTAAATGTGAGGATCATGAAATCTCTCCATCCTCCCCATAGGTGATGAAACAATGATTATACCCTTCTCAATATGGAGAGCATTGTACACCTTGTGTGTTGAGAACATGATGCATATGGTGATGATCTAGTGATGCCTTGGATGATGAGCCTATATTACCTTATAGGATGAGTGAAATATTCCTTATGTGATGATAATGAGTTTTATATGGTGATGAGCCAGGGTTTCATTTGGAAAAAAACCAAGGATTCCTTATGTAATGATAATATGATTCCTTGTGTGAGGAGAAAATGAGGCCTTAATTCTTAAACCCAAGATTCCCAATATAATAAGAATATGATGACCTCACAAACCATTTTAAGGAATATATTTATAGATTCCCAATTTACCCAAAAATGTCCCGAGATTCCTAAATAGTCATCATATCTAATAGAAATTGATCACCCTAATAAGGTATCAAATTATGTAATTAGAAGATATCCACATGAAGATGGCACGAGGACAGTAATTTTAGAGAAAATCATAAATCAGTGAAAGAGATCCTGACTAGAAAAAAAACTCTATGGATGAATCTATAGAGGTATGGGTCAACATCCCATCATCCTAATATGATCAAGGACCTCAGACCAACAACCTTAGTGGTAATAGGCTAATCACCTTTTGAAATTAAGAATGTGGGCCTACAGGATCACAATCATCCAAAGCATTGTCCAGCATGATTTTCCTGGTATAATCATTGAAAAATAGGTGCTTAAAAATCATTCATTGAAAATAAATCTACTCATAACCTCTATTAAATTTTTTATATAAATATTCAATAGTTAATTAATGTTTATAAAAATTAGAAGAATGATAAAAATTGAAAAATATAGTTACCTAATGATAATGTAAATTATCATAACATGAATCATGGATATATAATAATTTAAATAAACATGAAAAGTAAATTTAAAAACTATACTATCAAGAGTTTCATATAATAAGAACAAAAATAAATGAACCTCTTAGAATTTATCAACATTCTAATATGATCCTCCTTTTTCCTTTGAATATGACTATAGAATTAATTTAAAGATCGCATTATTATCTTAAATAGAATCTAACAGTAGATAAACAATCTATGAACTATATTTTAATGTTTAAAATATGGTGTACTATGATAATATAAAATAAAAAAATATAATATGTAAATGTAAAGTCATTAATTTTAAATGTAAAGGTTACTAGTTAAAAGAAATTATAGTTAATTTCCAGTATTCAACATCCATTATTTCAACCAAAATTGGGATCTAGGAATCCAGAATAGCTTTGATCTATTGATATTCATAAACAACACCTTTAGTACACACATTCCACCAAATATTTGGTGCTCAGTATCAATAAGCATCAATGAGATAAATTTCTTGTTAGTTCTGAAAAATTGAGTTTTTAATGAAAACTTATTCCTTTAATGTCCATATTTATAAAAAATAGAAAAAAATGGTTTACTCTTTATCATTAAGAATTTCAACAGATAATGGGTTCTTACAAAGGTTATACAACCATTTATGAATCTTTTCCATTTTTGTTGCACTGACATATATCATGTCAAACTTACCTTTTCTAGAAATTACATTTGAAATCAATATTTTCAATCTTTCTACATCATATTTCAACTTAACTAGTTAAGAATAGTGTTATAATTTCCTTCTAATAAAGAAGTAAGTTTAGAAATTTAATTTCTTACTTTAATAATTTTAGCATATTTACAACTAAACTCAGAAGTTAAGTCTAAAATCTCAATATTATACATAAATGGCCTAGCCGTTTTCTTAAAAATGTCATATTTAATTACATTGAATCTCTTGAAGGGTCCTTAATAAGTTTCTTTAACTTCTAGTATATAGATCTTAAATATAACAGACAAGGGTTCTTCATACTCATCATCTTCATCTTCATATTCCAATGAGAATAATAGGTATAATCTAAAGATAAATTGGTAAGAGGCTCTCTAGTAAGATTTCCCTTAAAACATCATTCAATATTATATAGTTTTTTCTAGAAACAGAATATATTACGGTTATCATTGTTATCATTTAATTAACTATGATAATAATATATATCCTCACTTTTATTCAAAAGTTTCATTAGCATATTTAAAATATTTCATTCTATTTCTCATTGAATTTATTCAAGATTCTTTTTCTATCATTTTCAACTTTGGATAGTCTCATATAATGTGTTCATACTTCTTGCAATCATACATATAACTATATATGAATACTCATTTTTTATAGATTTATAATTTATTTATTTCCTTTATTTCTGGTAATATATCTTATAATTATGACTATCAAATATAATTTTTTCCATGTTCATGTATACACTTTTTGGAAGTTTCAAAAAACTATCACTTGAACATTTATTAAAATCACTTATTGATGTACTTGGGTCGGAAGTTTGATCTCTAAAAGTTATATCTTCAAAATTAGATTCAAAACAAACTCTATTATTATTTATTTTGTTTATCCCTCTTTAATATTCTTTAAAACTACATAAGAGTATCAATCAAATTATTTAAACTAATATTTTTAATATAATTAGTATCATTAATTTCTCTTCGTTTAGACTCCCATTATTTCAGTAGAATCACTATGATCCTCTCAAAAAACTGACCATTTCATGATTCTCTTTATCTAAGAGATTGTAGAGAAAAAATAATAATTATTAACCTCTAGTGATTCTTTAGAATGTATTATATGGGTAAAAAATTAAATGAAGGAAAATATGACTCTATCATGACTCTTTTCTTCTCAAAAAATTTTGAAGTTTTAGAATGTGTGACTTATATATTTTCCCCTATGCCAAAATATATACTATAATATGATACTTGTATATAAATATTTCATTTAATGGAACATATTTATGTATTATTCACTTGTAAGTTTAATATAAACCTCATCTTTCTTCTCATATGTAAAACCTACTATCACCTTCTTCAGATTTTTATAATTTCCATTTATCATCAAAAAATTATCTATAACCGTAATTATAACATATCATTTCATACATTCTTACAGATATTTATAATAACATCTCTTAGAAAGTGGAGGCCTATTTATATTTAGATTTTAAATATTTATTATTATAATATTACTTTCATGTCTAAAAAAGATTTATAACAACTTTTACATTTTAGTGTAAGGAAACTGGATATTAAATATATTGGAAATTAAAAATAAATTGTAAGATCTAATACCAAGTGTTTTCTCTCTATTTAAATTTATGGAAGCTTCAATAGGGGTAAATTGAAGTTGAAAATCCAACTCAATTTTTCACCACCCCCCCCCCCCAAATTCAAAGACCCATACGATATAATTTTCAAAAAAATAGTGTATTATAAAATTAAATAAATATAGTGGAAGAATAAAATTTTGGAAGTTAAATAACTTAATTCAAGTACAAAAAAATATCAAATCATAAATTTAAATAAAAAATAAAAATGAAACAAAATATGAATTATTATATAACAATCCAATAAAGGGTATTATATTTCCAATAGTTTTATCAAGGTAAATATTTATTTTATCAAAAATAAATTTTATATTCGATAACCTGGATCAAGGTATTCAAGTTATACACTATAACATCATCAATCTATCCTTGATCTAAATATTATATTCCACACTAATACTTTCTTAACCAAATATAGTTGGTAGGCAGATCTAGCCTCAATATCCTCTTAAATATCCTCAATCAATAGAATGTCCAAGTACCCTAGACATAATCAAACATAGTGTTCAGAAGATACAATTTGTTTCCCCTAAAAACTCTTTGGTCATAGGGATTCGAAGTAGTATATTCCACATTAGAATATATTTGGTCAATATGATAAAAAAATGATTATAAAGGAAAACTAAGAGATTTAAAAATTATTCTTCAAATAATGAAATCTATTAGTAAAAATAATATAAAATATAATAAATTCTCTCAAAAGTAATAATATGATTCATAATTAATTATTGTAAGGAATTAATTTCTCTTCACTAGTTTCATTTTGCAAGGTATTTAGTCCAATTTATATACATCATTATAATAAACTTTAATGATAACATTTGAATTTATTTAGGTTCAATTGAAATAGAATATGAATTATACACATTATTTTAATGAAAACTATTCAACACTTTCACTATGTTATAGAATATAATTACATAAAATTAAGCTTACTGAAACATAGTATTTAAAGTTATAATATGAACAGAAAAAACATAACCAAAAAACTTCAAGTTAAACAATTCTTCGATGTAATATGATTGTATTATTGTTTTCTAGACTAAGGATATTAAATTAGGAATTTTGACTCAATACATGTTAGGGTAAATTATTTATTATGCTATCATTAATGATCATGATATGTATATATGTCACTAAATTGTGATATTGAAAATATGTTGGGAATATATTTGTAATTGGTAAGTAAGTTATTAAAGGCTAATATCTTGGGTTGGGATTTCGGTCTGGTTGATGGTTATGATATATGTAGTATTTTTTTATTCTCTAGTTCTCTTTTGATAGATTAGCTGTGGATAATTATAACCATTAGGGATGGATTGAGGATGACATAGTAATTATTATTTGATTTTTTAATTGATTGAAACTTATTTCCCTTAGGATGTTGAATTTTGGCTTTTCATATGGATAGTGAGAAGATAAAGTGATTTTATAGAGAAATTTGGTATCATTTCCCTTTGGGTGACATCATTATTTTTCTTTTGGGTTAAGTTTTTTAAGGTTTTTAAGAGTTTTTGTTGGGTTTTATACTAAGAGAGTTGGATTATTCTTAGTGATGGTAGTAATGGGAGATTTTAGTTATGTTTTAGAAGTTAAATTTAAGGTATTATGTAGTTTTTGGTATTTTGTTGTCTTAGAAATGTGGTGTGTGAGGTTTTATTTTTTGGTTATGTATGTTCCATAGATATTCATAATTACATGGTTATGATAAATTACCTAAATTTTTAATTGTTATTTTATATTTTTATAACTTTGTGTAATGATGAAATGATATTTAATGAGTAAATTGAATGAATTAAATAACATTATCAATGTAAAAATGAGTTAAATATAAATATTATCTTTAGAATGGGATAAAATAAAAGTGTTTGACAAACAATGAAGGAATAAATAATTAAAATCTATAGATAAACAAGATGTGGGATAATTTTTCAAATTAACTGAATGGATATTGATATAGAATAATTTAATGAATTAATTAATTAAATTAATGTTACGCCAAGGTAAAAAGAATATGGGGTAAATAAAACGTGGGTTGAAAAATTGAAAATTTTTTATTAATGAAATAATTTGAAGGATGAGTTGTTTGTAGTATGAGATTCTTCATTAAATAAATTAAATAGTAATCCAATCATGGGTTAAATTATCAATACGTTAAATGTTGATATAATTAAATGAATGGTTTGTTTTATTTTTTATATTAATTTTAAGAAACACTTAAGAAGATGCTTGTATGATGGGATGATAGATTGTGATATATGGGTACTAATGTAATGAAAAAATGAAGTAACTAGTAATGTGAGAATTATCATGGTGTTAATGAATTTATCATTGGTTGAAATATATTGTATGATTTAGTGATTAATTTTTTTTCTCTCTTACCAGCATGTTGTTTGATTATTATTTAACAATGATTATAGTAATTTTATCTTTTATTGAAGTGATATCTGATATGATGTTTTTTTGATCTTATGATTTTGTGTAATGTGACATAATAGATCAAGGTTAATGAAATTTATATACTTGGGTTGTAATGGATTAAGTTTTATATACATATATATAGGTTATAATGGGTCATGGTTATGTTTTTTAAAGTTATGGATTAGTAATTCATGGTGATGTAATTATTTATATGGTGATAGGGTTTGGCATTGATGATATGATGATTTATTGGTGATGTGGAATATTGTAAAGGTATGATTATTGTTTCATTATTAGTTTCTTGAGAAATTAGTGATTCGTTTCCCTACCGAATCACTACTGATTTGAGTTGGAATGGCCTCTGAACTAATAGGTAAGATCATTGGAATATTTTCTAGACACTTTTCCTTATTATATAAAAATGATATTTTCCATAGTGATTGATGGTTATGTTTTATTGAAATAAGGTTCCTATTTCATAGGATGTGGTTATAACATTGGTTTTCTTGATTGGGTATGATGGTGGAATGATTTTGGGTTTTCTATTTTATATATACATGAACCCAAAAATATTATATCACTATTGTTTATTTATACATGTGGATTATTTATCTATTATAATGAATATTGGTAGAATAGTTAAAGTTGGAAGATATTTGATTGTCTAATATTATATTGCTTCTAATTTTCATTGTATCTCAGTTTATATCCTTGATTTCCTCATCATACTACTTAGTTCATCTCATACAAGTTTACCATGCAAGATTTATTTCACAAGTATGTTGATTTTTTTAGAAGTATGATCATACTCAGTATACTAAAGTGATCACCCATATATAGTTTTCTTACATTGTTTTGTAGGATAGTTCAAAAGATATTGGGGATGCTATTTTTTTGGTAGATGGATGGGAGTTATAAAAGTTCAACCATGAATTGACTTAGGTTTTATTGTATACATATTCATGTAGTAGTGATTTGAGAATGGGAAATGTTATATTTTTAGTTTATATATGTAGTCGACTGGTGGTCCTTTATTTTCTTACAATAAAATATGAGGTTAATTCCCCCCATAAGTGTGATAAATACACATGGTGCAAGTCTTCAACTCATTTTATATTGGAGTCAATCTTCAAGCGATATTATAATATATTTTTTACCCAATATGGGTTTCATCACGTGTGATTTATGAAAAAGTGGTATCATATATTTTAGCGGATAGATAGGATAAAGTTTTAAGTTAGGTATAAGTGATGATTTCATGGGTCTGGTAGGGAAATAATGTTATTTAAACTTATCATTGGATTTTAAACAAGGTTACTAACTAGAAAATAGGTATTTAGGGTCCCATGTGATCCAACACAAGGGCCTTGATAGTATATTATGATTTTTGGGTTAAAATGCATTAATTTTATTGTCAAAAAAATAATGGATGTATGCATCATTATCATAGGCTATATTTAAAATAGAATTGTAGTTTTCTATTATTGTTAGTGTGTTTAGTTATTATAAAATATATTTATTTAGTTTAGTATTTATAATCTAGTGGCATTAATTTTTAATTAGTTAATTAAAGCAAGTTTAAACATACTTTCTTACACATTCATGACATTATATGATGCCTAAATTTATTTTTATGCCATGTTTAGTTTTATAATTTAAATTTTAATTCATTATTATTATAAAACATGTAAAAGTGTGTTTGGAAAATTTATATGAAAATATGTTTTCCTGGAAGATGAATCATGTAAAACGGGTCATTATTTTCTAGAAAATATTTTCTATAAGCTTATTTGATTAAGAGTGACCTTAATGATTAATTATTGATTAAGTTAAAATATTTTTAAAGAATTGTTTTAACAACATATTTATATTTTTATGATTCTTAATATGAAATTATATTCAATATGTTAATCTAAAATTGATACTTTATGAATTTTTTAGATTTAAATGCATTTTTTGAATATGATTTCATTTAATTAAAGAGTATACTAGTGTTATAAATCCTTTTTATTTAACATGTGTAGAATAATTAAATGTTTCGATGCATGATTATTTAATATTATACTTGGAAAGAATTAATGATGCATGATTTAAATTGATAATTAATGTGATGTATATGAAATAATTAATGAAAATAATATCTTTATGATATCTAAATATTATAAGTGATTTATTATTCAATCATGTTAAAAAGTAAAATATGTTAGTTATTGTTTAATTCATGATGAGATTGAAGTGTTAAAATTATTTAATATGTGATTTTATTTTCTAAATTATTTTTTCGATCTGATATTATTTGATTTGAGAATGTAGTGTGAAATTTAATATTATTATAAAACTATAGTTATTATTTCGGTATTCAAAATAATGATATAGAATTAATTATTATGACGTAATTGTTATGATTATTACAAATATAATCAATTGAATATCAATATGTTATGGGTTCCCCTGTGAAATTTTTTTATTTAATTCCAATAGAATATTATGTAGTGGATTAATAATCATTTACCATATTGAATAGGTTTTCATATTCCCTATTGATCATATGTTTTCCTATAACTAAAATCTTGTTTAATGTGGCTATTGATTTATCATTCAATGTACAGTTGTGTAAATTGTATTTTCATTTTTAACATTGTCAATATCTTTGGTAATTTTTGATATAATATTGTGTGGTGGTTATAATAAATGGTGAATAATGGATATCAATTTGAAAGGTGATATAATATATTAGTAATTTGGTTGTAGATGATATGACTATTATTTGGAAAGGAAGTATTACAATGATGGGTTGACGATGAAAGATATACTTCAATAAATAATATATTCCCTTATATGATGTGATTCTTTCTATTTTTTATTTTGATTCATGATATTTATGTTAACCTTATTATCTTCCTTGGGTGTTATTTCTATATTATGGATGATGCAACCTGGCCACCTAGATGATGTGTCTTCATTAGATTTTCTTAAGACACTTGGTAGGATTTTATCTACCATGTACAAATCAATGATTGTATAAATAATCTTTAATAAGAGTGGTAGTGGTGAAGATAAATTATTTGGTTTAAAAATCTTGTGGGCCAAATAATAAAGGTTTTTAGTGCTCCTTTAGAGTTTCTTTATGGATTTATTCCCTATCCTAAAGTTGTTCACAATGTCCCGAGTTAGGTTAGTTGTTTTTTCTTCGTTTCTTTATTATAAGGAATCATCAAAATGAATGTTTTAAAGATCATTTCATCTCTCAATCTTTTTTGTTTAGTTAGTTATTATTTGGTAACTTATGATGGTGACAGGTTGGAAACATTTCTCCATTCCTAAAATTAAGCTAAATTGAATTTTATGCCAATTCTAAAATTCTATTAATAATGAAAATCAGGATGGTGTGTATTGATTTGTTTCAAATAAATAAATCTCCCTCTATTGAAATTATTAATCAGTATTATAATATTCTATAATGGATTTTTCTTTTAGGAAACTTGAAATATAAAAACTATTTTATAGATTATTTAAAAGGGGTGACTATTTTGAAATTAAATTGGTTAATGAGAAAGGATTGGATAAAAGGAATTAATATGTGATTTCAGATATTTGGTTCTTTGTTTAGATTTTCCTGATGGTGAGTTTCCTGTTTTAGATATGTATATCCATGGATGTGAAGATCTGGTCCTTTCTATTTTTAGTTTTGTGATACATTCTCTAGGGAGATAATCATTTAGAAGGTATTTAATATGAATTCTTAGGCTTTCCTGGTCCTTTACCTGGGTTGTTTTATCTCTCATTTTTGTCACATTTTGATTCTAGATAAATACAATAAATTGATAAGTTTCTCTTGTAAGGACCCAAAATTTCATGGAACCTTATTTTTTATTTTTTTTTATGTGTCATAGTTTTTTGAGGTATGTTGGTGGTATATTGATAGAGGTAGATAGGGAAAGATGGGTTAGCTGAAGAACAGTAGCTTTATAGTTTATTATGTCAGTCCAATGTAATATTTTTTGGAAAATTCTAGATACCATTTTGAAAGTAACCCTTATATATCACCATGTCATAGAGTAACCGTTTTGTAAGTAAATGATCGCATCAGAATTCACTACTTTATATCACCCCTATATCACTGTTTTAAACTAGTTTTGTATTGAAAATTACAAATATTATCTCAAATTTCACATGTCGTTTGATTCAATTTTTAAATTTTTATCACTGTTAAAATTTTAAATTATTCTTTTTTTGGTGATTTCGTTGTAGGAGGAGGTGATTTGGAGGTTCGGAGCTGATCCATAAGGGAAATGGGCCAAACTGCATGGAATCCCAAAGACATTTGTCCACATTTTTGAATATTTCTCAGTATTTGTGCCTTCAAATGGGCTTATATTTTTGGGCCGATCCAAAACATCATGTTATAAAAATTATCTCAATAAACTGAATCCCAATTCGCCCATTAAGGGGCCCATTCGAACAAATATATCCAAGAGAAAATATCTGCACGAAATTAAATGGTTTGTTCTGTATTTCGTCTATATCTCACTTTATCATCCTCCATTAGACTCTATATTTGACATGGATATAGTTAATATTAAGGGATACAACTTTTGTCTTTTTTCCAAGTCTATATAAGGAAATTTACCAACCCAAAACTAAGACAAAAGTAGTATCTAGAAATTTGAGTTCCCAAAACCACTTTCCATTTTGGCAATAAATTGACACCTAAGGCTCCACATTTTCAAGTTTTACCAAGAAGTGAAGTGCTAAAATTTTGGATTTCTAGAGGATATATCTCATCACCTTTTAGGTTCTATAACTTTATATACTCATTGTGTGAGATTTTGAAGCAAAGATCCCTTCATCGAAGTATTCCTCTCTTACTCATGTTGTAATATTTGTGTTTTCATAATATAATTATGTGTTACTCTTTTATCTCTTATCCTTTATTTTGTTTTGTTCAGATTTATTCTTATCTTAATATTATTATTTGGTATGGAAATAAAGAGTAAAAACGAGATCAGGTTCTACCCTTTCTAACCTTTTCACATGCAAAATGTTTCTACGATGAATACACCGCCCCTGTAAGAGTAGTTCCTTTTAGCAATTGATCTACCTCTAATCTTATTTGTTAATTTATTTTGAATAAATGAGCTACTTTAATTCACATAATATGATATATGAATTGGGTTTTTAATTTAATTGTAACTAGTAATGAAATTTATTGTTTCATGCAAAAACATGTGAGGTCGAGTAGTGTGTGAATTTTGAGAGCGTGACCATAACTGGGGAAACAAAAGCACATGAGATAAATTTGTAGAGTTAAAATACAATCATTAAACATAATTAATAAACATTTTATAGAATGGATATATTCCCTAATTTAACACTAACCATAATCTAGACATATAAAATCAATCAAAGAAGGGTGTTATGATTTCATGTTCTGAAGCTGGCCTCAGGTTTAATTCATTTCATCTTTGTGGTTTACTTAATTCTCATAGGGCTCGGGCATTAACAAATTATAGGATCATAATTAAGTGGATATTAATTTAAATTATAAAGTATTAATAAGTAAGGGAATAGGTGTAGTTAGATTGATTATGCCTTTCAAATTATTTTATTAGAAAACATCTTCTTGTTGGGTCTTTTTAATCGAAATTCATTTAGAAAATAAAAACAAAAAAATGAAAACATCTTCCAAAAAACTTCTTATAGTTTTATAAATGATAAACAACCACCACCACCCATCCTTTAAAGTAGTTTGTTTGAGTTATTTAATTTTATTTTCAAAATACCTTAAATATGTTGTCTTAAATTACTTCCTCCGCTGAGAGACGACTTTTAGCCACTCTCTTTCACCTAAATAACATGAAACTGAACATCATTTGAGAGAACCCATGACAGTGCCTTTCAGTAACCATATTACAACACCCAATGTCATATAGTAACCCTTATGTATCAACCTATGTTTCAAAATGACCCTTACATATTACCACTACTTATAACTATATATCTCAAAGTAACATTTATATATTTGTCTCTAGAGGAATAAGTAATGGTTACTGAGGAATATGTAAAGGTTGTCGGGGCATAAATAAATTTTTCTATTCTATGCTCATAGCTCTTACATATTAGAGCCTCCAAAGTCATATATAAAAGTTACTTGTCTGTGTGACTTAAATAATGATAATTACTCTATTGATACATAAGTGTCACCCTTTTTTTGAATTTACCACTAAAATGAAAATATTGATATGTAAGAGTCGTACTAAAGAAAAAATGGATGAATAAGAGTAAATCATTACGAAACATTGATACAAAATAGTAAATACCTTTTACATTATACACTCTCAATAATCCTGAACTGAAACTATGATGCATGGATTGAATACTTGGTTATCTAATTCCCTGCCTCTGACTTCTTATGATTGTTACCACATGGTGGTGTTTTGGAGATAATTAGATAAAGGTGTCAGTTTTGTTCCATGCTTCACAATAATGCAGGTGTTTTAGAATTTCTAAATTTATTTCATCATTACTCCTTCATTCTTATTTAATTTAAGAGATTTGACTAATTTTTTGAAGGGTTGTCTAGGAGTATTGGTTTTTGATCCTTAGAATCACTTCTTTCTAGTTTGTATGATCAATCCTTTGTTGATTTATGATCCCCCCCCCCTTCAATTTTCTTCATTTATTATTTTAATTATACTAGGTATGGTTGCAGTAGTTATTATTTTTTTTGTTGGGGGATTTTTTAATGATGATTAACATGTGACGGATTCCAAGAACTTTTCTAGGGATTCAATGGTTCTTAGATTTAGTCCTCATAACATACAATTTATTACCTCTATTGAGATAATGTATTTCTAATATTTTATTATATCTCCTAGAATATTTTTTTCTTATCATGTTGTGTAATCATTTTTGTTTCAATTTTTGATCCCTAAGCATTTGACACCTAGACCATTTAAATATAACTGTCAAAATCCTTTTTTATCATCCCCCTCTAACTTATTTAGCATCTTCCCATTTTATTGGAACCCTTATATTAAATTATATAAGTCATGAATCTTTTTTTGTACCAAACTAACCTTTGATGACCTAACTATTGTTCAATATTTCATATTCCTCTCTAATATAGTAAGTTCATACTCTTCCCTTAGGCTTGATAGAGATGGTTTGATTTGGGGGAACTGGTTGTTAAGTATTTTATTATCATACTCTTCCCTCTATATCAATATTATTATTTTGGCCTAAGGAAAGGTATTAGTATATTACCTATTTTTATCCATTACCCTTCTCTTGGCCAGATTTTTGGGGTTTGGTCTTGGAGAATGGGATATTATTTGTTTCTTCTTACTATAGTATTATAGATTTATTATTCCTTGTTTTTAAAGATTACTATTATTTGTTTATTTATTTCTAAACTAGTACATTATTATTCTGTAGTTTCATATGATTGATATTTTAGATGAAGATAAAGACTTGGTACTGCGATAAATGTGGTATAAAAACTATATTACTAATGTTTGTGTAATTAGGAAGTAATTTATTAAAGGTTAAAATCCTATGTTAGGATTTGATTCTAGTTTATTGTTATAATTTTTGTATTATTATTTTTTCTTTTTACTATTTATCATGGGATAGTATAAATATGGATAGTTATAACCCTTAGGGTTGGATAGAGGGTGATGCGGTAATTCTCTTTAGGTGTTATTGATGCCTTATAGGTTTCTTTTTTAGGATAATAAATTTATGGTTTTGAGTTGAATCGTGATAAGTTAGAGTGGTATTATAGGGAAAGGTGGTCTTGTGTCCCTGAAGGTGACATTATTTGTAATGAACAAGATTTTTATATAAGTAATTTTCCTTCTAATTAAACATGTGTCATATTTAGTTACGTAGAATAGTATAAAACACGCCCACCAAGTATGAAAACCTATAAAACTTCAATATATTAATTTAACATGTGATATTTAAATCATTATGCAATTAAATAAAAGTGTCAAAAATAACAAAATAGATGATTGACATAAAGAAATCTTAATTGTGTTTTTGTTCAAACATATATGTTTTAAGTTTGTTAAAATATATTTTTCTTATAATTTAAAATTATTATATAAATTTTATTTTCTTAAAATATTTTTATATAAAAATATTTATTTATATACAATTAGTATACTATTTTATGAAATCATAATAAATATATTTAAAGGTCGAAAATTTGATCTTGTGATAAAAAATTGATAATTTAAAAAAAATGAATTTTTATTTAAAATTTAAAATTATTAAAAAAAATTATATTTTGATAAAATGAATTTTATTTTATGAATTTTCTTATTAAGTTTTTTTAGGGTGGTTTTTTTTATTTTTCTTAAAAAAATGGTCTTTTAGTCAATAGTAAAAAATTCTTTTTTTATAAATACTGCACCATTTATGACATCATAATGATATAAGCAATAATTAAAATTTTATGAAAACAATTTATGGAAAAAATATTTATTAAAAGTGTAAAATAATTCATTTCAAATTAATATTTTTAATTTACAAAGCTATCTTTTACGTTTTATGACCTAAGTTATATTAGATTCTAATAAAAACTATTTTTGATTATTTTCCTTAAATTAAATGATTCCATGATGTAATTCAGTTTTTTCTTGGTTTAAAGTTCAAATAACCATATTTTGTTTAATCCTAAACTATTATATTTCTTAAAAATCAATATTATTCAAAATACTTTGGCGTAAATAATTAAATACTCAATATTAAAACTCAAAAATACCCATCTCCTCATGTATAAATACCCTTATCCCTTCCCATGGGAAAACAATTACCATCCACTTCTTAATGCCCAATATCTTCCCATATTTACACTTCTAATCCTCTTGGTACCATTAGTGACATTATGGAGTCACACAACTACAAGCCTTTAAGGATTCATCAATTGATTAAATCTTCAACTTAGGGGTACATCAGTTCTTTTTCATTGTTTTTTATCTCTTCTTCTTTCTACTATCCTAATAAGTTCCCATTTTTAGAAACTATTAAAATATTTATAAAAAATATATATAAAAAATCAAGGTTATTATTATACATTTATAGGTATTTTAATCTATTTATAGAACATACTCTCTCTCCAACCTCTTTTGACATGTCCTGTTAATGGTCAGTTTTACCTGCCAGTGAGGACATTGTAAAAGAATTAACCATCACATCCTACATGATTATATGGTGTGTATTATTTAATATAATTTTTTTTAAATTTATTATAAACCAAAGTAAATAAGTTTAAATAATTATAAATCACAAACCCACTAAATCAAAAAAACAATGGGATAATTAAAAATATAACATGTCTTCAAGACATTAAATATTCAAATAAAATAGTAATAAATAAATTATAATCATATTAATTTATCAATAATGATAAAAAAAAAATATAATTTAATTCTAGATTAATGTTTTAATAACCCTAATTTTATTATAAAGAGGGTGAATGTAAGGACCCAAAACCCAATAGCCTAGAGTTGGTGCCTTACTTTTTTATATTGGCATATAAAAAAGGTAGATGTATCACAAACTACAAAATAGTTTAGTATATTTGTAAAACAAGATACATACATAAGTTAAATATGAAAACATTAAATGAAACACATCATAGATACTCCTTTGGAAACACTCTTATTCTTCTAGATCATCTTTTCATGTCATTCATAAAATTCATCTTGGAATCCTATGGAAAATAAACATAATAAAGGGGTGAGCTATGATTTTTAGTAAGGGTAATAATTCAGTGGAAGTTAAAAATAAACCATAAGGAAAGTTGGATAAATAAAAACACTTGCTATTAAAAAACGTGAACATAATATGGTAGGAATAAAAACTATTCAAATAAATCCATATAAATGATCATAGGAGAATAAAACAAAGCCATGTATATTCTAATAGTCAAAAAATCACATGGAATATCAAATAATAATTATATAATTATGGAATGAATGATGTGGGACATAGTAAACATATTTTCAATTCTTCATCCAAGACATCATACATAATCAGGTAATACATTAGCCCATACCCAAACTATTTTGTCACATGTGACCTACCAATGCACCGAGGGGCTATAATGGGCCCCATTGAATACTTACTAAGTACAATTCATTCCTCATGTGAATGGGGTGAAACATAATCAATATATACATTCATATTTTAACTAACATATGAAATATAAATAACATTCCCCAAATATGTAAACATAATCACTTACCATTCAACGTAATATGGTGAATTGTATAAAGATAGAACATCTACAGTAAAACTAATAATAAACCATTCAATAAAATATGGGATATGAAATCATTAAATATTAATCCTAATTAAACATTATAATCAACAAGGTCATTGAAATAGATGAAAATACTCTTATAAAATAATTGAGGAATTCTTGAGAGAAATACACTTTCACTTTGTAAAGAAGAGTTATTTTGGGAAAATATTTTCATAAAACTAAAAATTAACTAAGATATATTTTCATGAAGAAATTAGTTATTTTATAAAAATAATGGTTTCTTAAAATAGATTATAGATGGTACTTGAAAATGGGTAAAAATATATATGTTCCCTTTAATCAGGCTTGCGTATCAGGAAGAAAACACTTTCCACTTGGAAAATAGTAGAACCATATGTCCCAAAAATTATTGATCCTAAAATAAGACATTTAATACCATTAAGATAAATATATTCATGATATTATACATCAAGTGGCAGTATAAATACACCAAACATAAGAAATAGTGGTGAATATAAATCTATATGAGTATGGAACTTCATGTGGAATGGGTATAATTATACATAACTAGAATTATATTTTCTTAATGAATATCCATTATTTTAAATGTTTATATATATCATTTTGTTATATATTATTAGGATGAATCATTATATATTTCTTTTAGTGATAATTTTTTTGATGATTATGGTGGTTATTGTTCATAACAAATTCATTTTGTTTTATCATTTATTATTATGTAAAAATGATAATTACATAACATAATAAAGGTTGTAATACATATATTACAGTATTATTTAACCATAAAATTTTTTTCATTACCATACTTGAAGGAAAATTTGAATAACAAAAATCCTTCATCCACAAAGGTTTTAAATCGGCACCTCAAGGATGATGATTTCATTTTTAAAATAAAAGTGAGTGAGAAAAGAGTTTGATGATGGATTATTCCATTAGCATAAAAACATTCTAGTATATGTAATTTATTGGAGTTATCATTCTATTTTAATGAGAGTAGGTGAGGATATAAGGATAAAAGAAAAGAACTTGTAAAGAAATCAAAAGGAAAGGAAAGAGGATTTTACCTCTTGAATTCTCTTCTTTGAAAACCTCCATAGGGAATTTATTTTGGTCTTATTATGAGACCAAGAGATCTTGGACATGGGTAAGAGGAATCGGAAGATGATTGGATAAAATTTTGACAAGTCTCAAATCTTGGAAGGTGTAAGGAGAAGGGGTAGTGAGGGGTGGTATCTATAGTGGGGGCGAGGAATGCTTTTTAAATACTTTATTCATTTGTTTATTATTTTGGCTAAAGACTAAGAATAGTTTTATCACTATCATAAAATATTTTAAAATAATTTAGGTGAGTTTGAGATAATGGTTCTTACATTAGTGATGAGCTAATTAATCGTGTATTTAACTTAAAATGTATTTATATCATAAATTACAGTACCTTACTATTCACCAAAAATACAAGTATTTTATAAAAATCCCAAAAATTCACCATAACCAATTTTCAACATGTATAATTAAAAAAATAAACTCCATTTTATAAAAATAATTTTACAAATATGATAAATTTAATTTTTAATTAAAACCATTATCTACTCAAAAAATACAATTTTAAAAATTATAACTAATTTTATAACACTATCAAAAAATAACTAAGGTCTCGTTAAATTATCCTAAAATCACAAGACAACAAAATATTTATTTATGAATACATTTTAAGAAAATGAATTTTCTTTTAAATCATTTTATTAATTATAAAATTGTAATTAAATATTGATAAATCACAAAAATACTGACACCAAATTAGTAATTTTTAAAATATTTATTTACTTATACTATGATATGATTTTATCAAATTTTCATTTATAGGATAGATAAATTTTATTTATAATCTCATTGGTGATGTTAATATTATATTGGATATTTTACAATCGCATTACTATTCTTATGGTCATGTTACTATTTCATCATTATAGGTTCCTTAAATTATAGAAATACCACTTATATCATTCATTCCTCTTCTATAAATTTTTTATTGTGTTCTATAAGTGATTTTATGTGATCTATACAATAAGAAATAAACATAATAAATAAAATCACAATGATAGAATTCTGGTTCATTTCATCCTCCCCTCCTATAAAAATTTCACCCTCAAAATTTTTAGAATGTTAAATCATAAAAAGAATTAGGTAATTATTTATCATAAGTTCCTCAAGATCCCACATCACCTCTTCAATTTTATGATTTTTCCAAAAAATAATCCACAACTTTAATTATCTCTAAAATTTCAAAAGAATCATTGTACCAAGGGCACAATTTCTCTTTCTTCCCAAATCTTTTAACACCTGTCCATAGATATACTTTCAAGAAAATGTTATCTCCTAATTTAAATTCCAAATACTTTCTTTGATTATAGACATAGCACTTTTTTCTACTTTGAGATGAATCGATGTTGCTTTTAATAGAATTTACTTTTATTGTTGTTTCCCCCAAAAGCTCAGGGCCTAGTAGATTCCTTTATCTAACTTCATAACAACATGTTGGTGTACGAAATCTCTTTCCATAAAATGCTTCATATGGTGCCATTTGAATACTACAATGGAAACTATGGTTTTAGTAAAAAAAACTAAAAAAGGTAAATATTTATCCCATATACCATTAAAGTAATGTGATCATTATCTCAACATGTGTTATAAAGTTTTGATCGTCATTTCAGACTACCCATCAGTTTTATGGTGATAAACAGTGCTCAAATGAAGTATAGTATTGAAATATTTCTAAATACTTTTCTTTAATTTTGATTTAACTAATAGATAAAAATCAGACACAATTGATTAAGGTGATCCAAGAAGCCTCAAAACTTCATTAATATAGATTCATTCAAGGAACACTAGTGGGAAATCCTCCCTTATAGTGGGGAAATGTCTAGATTTGGTAAGTGTATCAATAATTGTACATATTACATCATTATTTCTCGTAGTTTTTAGTAAAAATGTGAGAAAATCCAAGGTGATGTCATCCTATTTCCATGAAATAATATTTATAGGTTTCAAATCTCCTATAGGATGTTGTCTTTTTGCCTTCACCTATTGAAAGACTAGACATCTTAATACATAATCAGAAATTTCTTGCTTCATGTTATCCCACCAGAAATGTTCCTTAAAATATCTATACATCATAGTGCTACAAAGGTATATAGAGAAATTAGAATTATGGGAAGGATATAATAACTCCCATTTTACAATGGTTATATAGGGAACACATGGCCTTCTCCCAACTTTTATAATTCCATCATTGTACACAAAGTATGGAAACCTCCCATCATTCATGTCTTTAATTTTATTTTGAATATTATCATCATAAATATTAGAACTTTTAATTATTTACAATAAAGATTGTTGGGAAACCAATTGAAAAAGTACTTATGTTTCACCTTCATTGATAATTCCCATATCCATATTAACTAGTTCAATGTACAAAAGATCCCTATCAATCCTCATTTTGTTTCAGACCACTGTGATCCTTCCTGCTCAATGCATCTTCCACCATATTATCTTTCCCTCAATCGTACTATAAGAAAAAATTATAGTCCTTGAGTATCTATATCAATCACCTTTTCCTCATGTTGAGTTATTTCTAGGAGAACATATATTTCAAACTTTTTTTATCTGTATATATCTCACATCTTTCACCATAGAGATTGTGTCTCCATATCTTCAGAGAAAAGATTATATCTTATAACTCAAGATCATGAGTTATATATTTATATTCAAGAGTTTTTAACTACCTTGATTCACAGGAAATAACTCTATCATTCTATATAAGGAGACACATGAGCCCATTATTTGACAAATCACTATAAATAAAAAATACACCATTTCCCAGTGGTAGAGTTAAGATTGGAGCATTCCTTACTCTCCTCTTTAATTATTCAAAAATTATTCAAATTATTTTTTCCATAAAAACATAACACCTTTATTAGTAATATTGGTTAATAAGATATCTAGTTGGGTGATGTTCTGAACGAATCACCAATAATAACCTGCTAAACCAAAAAAAACTTCTTACCTTAGTTATGTTCATTGGTGTAGGTAATTATTGAACTACCTTTGTCTTCATAGGATCAACTATAATTCCATTCTATGAGAAAAAATTTCCAATAAAAAATTATTTAAGCTAAAATTCACCCTTGTTATACTTCTAATATAATTCATTTCTTCTAAGAGACTTCATAATAATCTGAAATTGATTCTCACAGCCTTCTTAGATTTTGGATTATACCAATATATCATAAATAAATACAGAAACAAAGTCATCAAGATATTCTTTAAAAACTATGTTGATTGTATCTATGAAAATAGAGGGTGCATTATTCAATCCAAATGTAATAATAGTAAATTTATAATGTCCATACCTAGTTCAAAAGGTTATTTTTGGAATATCTTACATCATCACATGTAATTAATGATATCCTAATTGAAGGTAAATATTTGAAAATTATTGATCTCCTCGAAGTTTATCAAATAAATCATCAATGTGATGTGGGGGATACTAGTTCTTTATTGCAATAGCAATGATTTCTCTATAGTCAATACACAACCTTATAGATCCATCTTTCTTCTTGACATAGAGAATAAGGTATCCCCATGGATAAAAACTAGTGGGAATAAATCTATTATCACTCAATTACTCTAGTTTTTTCTTTAGTTATACTAATTCCACAGTGTCCACTCTATAAAGATTATTTGATATAGGTCTTGAACCATTAATTAAATCAATAAAAACTCAATTTCCTACTCTTGAAGATGTCTAGGTAAATCCTATATAAGTACATCAATATATTCTTACACAGTAAGTATATACACAATTTGAATATTTATTTCCTCACCCATAGATATTGTTTTTTATTCCCCCACAAGAAATGTATTCAAAAAATCTACTAGGGTTGGATCAATTTAATAATCAAATGATGAGGTTTCTACTCTAAAGATAAGGGGTTATACATCATTCTAAAAAAAATTGTAACTTCTTTCTTCTTGAAATATATTTTCACATAATAGTTTTAAATCCAATCCATACCAAGTATTATATAAAATTAAATCAGAGGTATGATGATAAGGTTAACAACTAAAGCATTTTTTATGTATCATAAAGGGGACTGATTGAAATATCGTTTTTGCAATGATAATTTTTATAGCCTTTTTGACTCACAACTTCAATATTTAATCAAATTGGAAAAGTATAACTTTTTTAAATAATTGGGAATATATAAAATAAGGAAATAATCTAGAATAAAATAAATTAATGGCTATGTTTTATTAAATTATTAAAGTTTCTCTGACCAAATCATTAGTAACTTCATCCTTAGTAGTTGTGAATACATAAGACAGGACTTTCTATTTTGATCTTCTTTGGCGAAATTTTCCTTGATGACTAGGAAATTCATGTGAATAATGTCCTGTCCATTTAAAATTATATCATCAAACATTGGTAGGTTATTTCTTTCCCTTACATTCATAGTCATAGTGACCTTTTTCTCTACACTTTTAATAGACCCTCATTACCTTTAAACAGGTACCAAAGTTTTTCATCCCACAATTACTACATGGTGGAAAGTTAACTCTTTAATTGTTCTCCATTTCCTTATTTCCTTTTCTATAGTTTTCAGAATCCCTCTTCTTCTCTTTATTTAATTTTAACTCATATGACTTAGAGAATTATTTTTCTGTCTTGATAGCACATGAGACTATATCTTCATATGATGAGAATTTTTGGGAGACCAGTTCCCTTCAAAGGAATCGTTTTAAACCATCAAATAATTGATCAATATTTCTCCTTGGGTTACGTATGTATTATGTGTAATGCCTTTATAACCATATAAATTTGGATTCATACTTCTTAATGTTTGTATCCTCTTTCTTCATTTGACTCAACAACTGACTCTCCAAATCTGCTCATTGTTCATGAAGAAAAATTTTTTCTAGGAAAATTACCTTAAAATACCTCTATTACATATTTTTAATTTCTCACTCATCATTTATGTTTTGGATTAGTGGCCAAAATTGATCTGCATCCCCCGTTAGATGATAAAATTCCATGAAAACCGTATTCCTTTCATTACTTCCCAAATAAAGAAATGTCTTCTTAAAGGAACTAATCCACTACTCCACTAAAAATGGTTTTTTAGTCCCATTGAATTATGAATGCTATTTTCAAATAAATCGTTCTATCATTTCTCCTCCATGTTGTGGTTTAGTATTCTCTATACAGGTATGTTTATTGTTCATAACTCGAGTCATTTATCCCAGTATAGTTATAAGTTGTTATACACTAATTGAATCTCAAATACCGACATTATTATCTTACAAATGAGGGAAATCCATAAATAAAATACATGTATTGATATAGTTTCCATTCATTACACTAGAAATAATTTCTAAATAATGGAATACGCTAGATTAAGTTAGAAATTTTAATGTATAATCTCAAACTATAAAAACACAAAACATAAATAGAAATTCTATGCATAGTTATTCTAGTAATCATAAGCATGGCTTCTTTGGGTACATATTTAATTTTAAATCCTTCATAATGGTTTATAAATAAAATGTGACTTATACTAAGAATATCCTATTAAAGTGTCAAACCGGGTTTCAATAAGGCCCACTGTTATGTACTAGGTTATGCCGAGTCAAGATTGTGACACCCTATCAATGTTTTTACCCCAAGGTACATCTGTTCCACAACAACGTTCACTTGTATTATCCAGACATGGATATATTGTTATGATGATACACATAATATCTACCTTGACAAATTATAGGATGTTCTTCTATTATTATCTTCAAAATATATATTAGGGTTGTGTTCACTAATTTATGTTCTCTAAATCTAGTTTCCAAGGTTTCTACTAAACTTCCTCTGATACCAACTATAAAAACCCCGACCCCAGTAGCCCAGATCTGGTGCCTTACTTTGTTACACTGGAAAATAAACAAGGAAGACGCATCCTGATGGGATAAATAGTTTATTATCTTTGAAAAATTATATACAAAACCAAGTTAAACATTATAACTTAAAATTAAACACAACATATAGACTCTTTTGGAAACACACTTATTCTTTTAGATCATCATTTCATGTCATTCATAAAATTAATCGTGGTATCCTGGGGAAAATAAACATAATAAAGCGGTGAGATCTGATGAAGAGTAAGGTTAAGAACTCTGTGGACTCTAAAAACCATATGTTAATGTGAATAACTAAAAACACTTTCTATTAAAACAAAAACATTATCATAATATGGCTATAATAAACACTAATTAAATAAATCCATATAAATTATCATAAGAGAATGACAATTAACCAAGGATATTATACAAGTCAAAATAATCACATGAAGTATAAAATAATAATCACAAAATGAGGGAATCAAAAATGTGGGATATCATAATCATACTGTCAAATATTTTTCAAAGACACCATATATAATCGAGTAAGATGTTAGCCCATACCCAAATTATTTTGTCTTATGAAACCTACTGATGCATCGAGGGGCTACAGGGGACCCAACACAACACTTATTAAGTCTAATTAATTCCACATATTAAATTTTTTAAACATAATCAACATATACTTCCATATTGAAACTAACATATGCAATGTAAATAATTTTCCCCAAATCAGTAAACATAATCACTAACCATTAAGAGTAATATGGGGAATGATATCAAGACTGAACATCTATATTAAAATTAATCATAAAACACTCAATTATGTTTTGAATATGATATAGTAATATATTAATCCCAATTAAACATAATAATCAATAATGGTGTTGAAATAAATGTAAATAATCTTATAAATTCATCGAGGAATTCTTGAGAGAAATACTCTTTTTACTTATCAAAGAAGAGTTATTTTTGAGAAAAAAAATTGTATAAAACTAGAAATGAACTAATATAGTTTTTCATTACAAAATTAGTGATTTAATAAAAATAATTGTTTAAAAAATACATTACATATTCTACTTTAAAATGGGTAAAAAATTGAGATGTTTCCTTTAATAAGGCTTGTGTATTGGGACGGATTTAGTAGGAAACCATGGTAAAACATGTCATTATCATAAAAAAAGAAAAAATGATGAGTTTATAATGAATATTGATAATTTATAATAAGTATATAACAATAAATAATAATCACATTGGTGTATAGATAAATAAATCATAACCCTAATGAAAATGAAGGTTTGGGAAGAAAATCCTTAACACTTTGAAATAGTTGAACCATATGCCCCAAAAATTAATGATCCTAAAATAAGATATTTAACAAGATAAACATAAATATTTTAATGATATTATAATTCAAGTGGTAGTATAAATACCCCAAACATGATAAATATTTCTGAATAAGGCACATCTCAAAGAAATAAAATTGAGATGAGTATACTCTTACCTTATTTCTGGATGTGTTCTCCACTTCACCACAATGTCTTGGAAAATCAAATTAAATCCATTAATTAATTAATTTAGAACCTTTTATAAATTTATTTTATCTTGAATAATTTTATTATGTTCATTTATGTCCTTTTTTATGAGTTATAATATTCAATTTTATCGCTCGAGAGCGTTCGTTTCCTTGGTTTTCACGATCGGTATACTTGTTTGTGAGTATGGAAGTTCATGGAGAATGGATAAAAATATCCATAATTGGAATTATATGTTATTAATTAAAATAAATAAACTTAAATGGTTATATATATATATATATATTCTTTATATAGTATGTTTATGAATCATTAGATAAGACATTTTGTGATAATCTTTTAGATTATTACAATAGTTATTGTTCATAGCGAACTCAATTTGTTTTATAATAAAGTATTATGTAAATAATTACATAAAAAAGGCTTTAATAAATATATTATATTATTTTTTAACCATAAAAATCGTTTCATTACCATACTTTAAGGATAAATTGAATAACTAAAATTCACCATCAACGAAGGTTTTAAATCAATACCTCACGGATGATGATTTCGTTTTTAAAATAAAAGATGGTGAGAAAGGATTTTGATGATGGATTTCCAAATTAGAACAAAAACATTCCATTATATATATGTTAATATTTTTATCATGCTATTTTTATGATGGTAGTTGAGTATAGAATAATAAAATAAAATAACTTGGAATGAAATTAAAAACAAAATGAATATGATTTTACTTCTTAAATTATCTTCATTGAGAACTTCCTTAGGGAATTGATTTTGGTCTTTTGATCAGACCAAGATCTATTGTATGTGGGTAAGAGGCTTGGTAAGAGTACTGGGGAGAAATTTTACAAGTCATTAAACTTTGAAGGTGTGAGGAGAAGGGGTGGTGAGGTGTGGTATTTATACTGGAGTAGAGAGGTGATTTTGGAATATTTTATTCATTTGTTTATTATCTTGGATCAAGACTATGAATAGTTTCAGAATTATCATAAAATATATTAAAATAAATAACTTTATTTCAATATAATTTTTCATACATCAGTGATGACTCAACGAATTGTGTAATTGTCTTATAATGTATTTATACTGTAAATTACTGTATTTAACTATAAACCAAAAATTCAAGTATTTTTGAAAAATAACAGAAATTCACCATAACCATTTTTTTACATTTAGAATTAAAAATTGAAGTAAATTTTATGAATATAATTTTATAAATATAAGAAATTTAATTTTTAATTGAAATCGTTATTTACTAAAAAAATATTGTTCGTAAAATTATAACTGATTTTATAACACACTCAAAATTTAACTAAGGTCTCATTAAATTATACTAAAATCATAACAAAACAAATATATTTATTTATGAATAAATTTTATGAAAATAAATTTTCATAAATACCTCTTATTTCATTTATTGTTCATTTATAAACTATATACTGTATTATATAAGTGGTTTTATATGATCTTTACAATATGAAATAAACATAATAAGAAAAATATCACTAATAGATTTCTGGGTCGTTACAGTTAAAATGTTATGAAATATAATAAGAATTAAGGTCATGGAAATCTAAATCCCAATTATTTTATTTTGGGTCCATAGAATTTTTCTATTTTCCTTCAACATGATTCTTTAAAATCCATTATAAATTCATTTTAAAATTACTTCCCTTTGTTATTATAGGGAGATAAATTCTTTTACTTCATTGAGATGATTTCTAAGACACCTACACTGAAATATGATTTATGGATCCTATATGATTCCCATTATTTTCCAATATATTTAGGGTATAAAAATATGTTTTCACTTATTATTTTGTAACCTGTAATTTTATTCATTGAAATATGATTTATGGAGCCTATATGAAGCACATTATTTTTAATGGGTTTACATCATGTGTACGATTGTTAAAAGTTTCCATTCTATGTTGCACTCATGATTATGAGAATAATATGATGTAACATGTGGAATTAGAATTATATATCCCTTAAATTAATTGGTTAATGTGATATATCTCATGATATTTTGTGTATTATATTGGAACATTATTCTAGTTTTTTTCACATTTTATGAAATATTTATTTTTAAACAAAAGTTATACATCAACATGATATTATATTTTTTCAAAACATAAGTATGGAATTTGACTATAATGTTATGATATTTCATAATTATTAATATGATACATTCTGTGAGATTTTAAATTACACCTTAATTATTTTGATGATGATACTTTATGTATGATGTGATGATAATGATTATGATCACCCATGTACTATATTGTTTCATGTCCTAGGATTCGTCCATTTTATTCCACTTCTTACTAGTATTTTAGTTCACCCTTTAATTATTTTATAGTAATAGGTGACAACATATACTAAGTATATTATTAAATCTAATATTAGGGATATAGTGGAGAGATTAAATAACTTTTAATGTTTATATTTGATTATGGTGTATGAACCTAATTCTATAAAGATACCAAAGCATTAAATTCTATATTAGTTTTCTTATCTTGTTGTTTATATTAAATATGACATAATAATAATTTATGAAATATGTGGGTCTCTATAGTTTTTATAAAATTAAGTTTTAGTTAATTTTTTAATTTTATTAGTAAAGAATAACATAATCTAAACTTAGGGATCCCATAGGTGAAGAATTTAGAAATGATTTACACATAATAATAAGTTATTTATTTAGGATTTATTGGATTATGTTTTGTTCAAATATTTTCTATTTTAAAAGATGGTGGTAAATTTGTGAAATTAGAATAACAACCTATGTGACAGACAATGCAATTATTATCCAGTCAACATTCCTAATAAACTGGTTTTTTGAGTTTAAAACCTCATGGTGATACTTAACCACAAATTTCAAGTTATGAATAATAACTTTAACCATGTATAACATACTACCTCACCCAATAAGGATACATTTATCATATAATACTTTAAAATTCAGTGACCACAAATATTTTTTGGACCTTATTATTGATATTTTATGGAACAATGGGTTAAATATATAGAAAATATAATGTTTTCCTTAATTTTTTTTAGAAGGACAAAATCACTCTGACTGTATACCATTTAGAAGGATAAGATTACCAATAATGTATATTGGTCATGAATATAAATTTTATATATTAAACATAAGAAATGAAGTTAAAATTATTTAAGAATATATTTATTAACAATTATTTCCATCAAAATCATTACACCAAGTAGGAGAGAATATATATATAGCTTAAGAAAAAGGATATTTAATCTACTACAAAATATGAGTTGAATTTCACATGAATTACAAGGTATTCCTTAGGTTTTGTTATAAATAATTATAGAAAAATATATTGATTATTTCATTTTTTAAAATAACATCTCAAAAAATATCTTATTGTCTGGGAATTTGGGAAATATGAAGAATTGATTTGATGTGTTCTCGAATTAGAAATTTATATAATGGTTTTATGGGCAGGGAGATAAGAAATAAAGGGTGTATGTTCATCAAGTGGGATAAAAAATAAAGGATCCAATAAGATATAACCACCCTTATGTCAAAGATAAAGAAAATACCCTGGAAATTTCCTAAAGGGAAACATGAAATGATTCTAGTTTTGTAAATAAGTAAATTAAGATCATGAATATTGAAAATATATAAAGAAACTAGTCAATTTTATTGAGAAAATAAATTCATCACCCATGGTCCAATTATTTTACAACAAGGAACTTGGGAACTATGAAAGAAATTTCACCCAACTAATTTCCTTCGAAGGGAATTAACATCAGTAGAAACTTTAACCAGGAATGTAGGGAAATCTTAATCCATCATCATCATTAAGGTGAATCAAGAAAAAAAATTAATGCAATGTACATTTCCTATTAAATCTGAAATGGTGAAAGTTTCATTTTATTTAGGTTCTACAAATTCCTTTAAATCATGAAAGTTTGATAAAGTTATTGAATATCCTTCCTGATACCAAAATGTAGAGAAATCTATGAAAAAATATTGTGGTTCTATCATTTTAACCCATGTGTTCGACTCTTATCCATTTATAATATATGGATATATTTTTATAATAAATCTTATAATCCTTATATTGGTATAATTTGATGTTATACTATTCATGGATTGGATCGGATTATAAATTAATCACATAAACTATTATGAAAATGAAATATTATTCCATATTCTGAATCATCTTTTGGTCTTATATAGATTAAAGAAATATTAGGATTACCCTTTATAAAATCCCTAAATAATGTGGGTGTTGATAACTAAGGAAAAAAGAATATCTTACTTAAATGGTTGAGTCAAATGAACGCATCAATGCTGAGTAAACTTGTATTTTGAGGGAGTGTACTGAAATATTTACCAAATATTTTTCTATCCTTCACCTAGATCATGAGGTAGAGTTCTCAATAAAACAAATACATGGACCCATACCAATATCCAAGATCCCCAGTAAGATAGTCTCGATATAACTAGAGGAATTAAATAATAAACAAAAATGAAACATGGTAAACCTGTTAATACACCATAGTGAATCACAATGTGGTACACCAATTCACTTTTTCAAGAATATGGATAGATAAATGTGGATGTCCATTGACTACTGGGAGATAAAGAAGATCGATATAAATAACAACTATACACTATAATGGATTTATGACTTGTTTGATCAATGTTAAGCATATTGGTACTTCTAAAAGGTATATATGTTTCCTATATATCATCCAATGAAGGTGAAGAGATAATATATTTAGACGACATCCTTTCATACTTGATATAGATATTATGTGTTCATAGTGATTTCTTTCAGACTAAAATTGTCCATATAATCTTCTTGGAATTGATAATTAGAGTATTTAGAGACTAAATCTTAAATTTTTTGCTGTACTTATTGATGAAAGTATCATATACAAAAAGATAAAGAACAAAATGAATAGAATCTATGAATTGTTTTAGAAACATTAAGGATGGACAATTTGTATTCAAAGTTCATCAAATATTATTTTGGAAAAATAAAGTAACATTAATGAGGCATGTTATCACAAGAAAGGGGAAATATATAGATAATTAAAAGATAAATTTGATTAAGGAATGGACCAAACCCAAAAGTTTCATTGAGATATGTAGTTTTCAAGGAGTTAATAGGTACTATTGATTAATGGTTAGAGAAATATCATGATTTTTTATCCTAATAACCATGTTTACATAGAAGGGAGTAAAATTTTTCTAGACTGGTGAATGTGAATAGAGCTTAAAAGAGTTAAATAAGATGTTAATCAATAAACATGTATTCACACTACCCTTGACTGTGGTGGGAATTTTAATATTCCATTATTATTTAAATAAATTATTGGGTTTCATAATGATGACAAATGATAAAGTTATAGAATGTACCTCTCAAAAATTGAATATCCAAGAGAATATATATCCAAAAAATGATCTATTGTTCATATTATTAATCTTCACATTAAAGATTTGGACATGATACCTTTATCGAGATAAGTTTAATATATATACTGATCATAACATATTTTAGTGTATATTCACATAGAAGTATATGAATATGTGGAAATGAAGATAGTTTCAGTTAACCAGGGACTATAATCTCTAAATTCAATTCTATCCTAAAAAAGGGAAATAAAGTTGAATATTATCTTAGTAAAAATATACAAAAACCTTATCACTAATAAGAATTTATAATGATACAATCTTATTATACATGAAAAGTACAAATACAGGAATCATCAAGGAAATAACAACATCCTTCCTTGATCAAATGATTCCTCAACCATCCCTTATGAAGAAGATAATTAGGGATGAAAGAAATTATATATAGATAAAAAATAAGGTTGTTGATATAATAAATGGAAAAGTATTATTTTTCAACATTTATGAAGTGGGAGTTGTGAGATTTGGGGTATGGATATGCATTCCATTAAAGCCTCAGATAAAAAATAATCTATTAAATGATGCACATATCTCAACATTTTCTATCCTCACAAGTAGAAAAAAATAAGTTTATAGATCTTTGAGAGCACTACTGGTTGTAAAATATGAATAAATAGATTTAAGGATATATATAGAAGGTACTAGTAATTCAACAAATGAATGTGGAAAGAAAAATATTGACAGTATGCTAAAACCATAACCCATACATATGTTGAAATGGGAGAACATAACTATGTATTTATTCACTGGTCTTCTAAATATATTCAAATAAAATAATTCCATATAGGATAGAGTAGATCATCTTATAAAAATTTCTTACTCAATCTTCATTCAAGATGACTTCTCAATCAACCAACTCTCAAGGATATACATCAAATAAGTGATGAGGATTCATGGAACTGATTATATATGATTGATATTAAAGGTACACCCTAAAGCTTGGGAAAACTATTAAAAATTACTTGAACATAAAGATGAACTTTATTACAAACTATCACTCTCAGACTGACATGACCTCACCAAACAGGTCCTCTTCTGGGCTGGCAGTAGGCCGAGTGTGCCACCCAAGACCACCCCTAATAGGCCAAGGGTTAGTGACCAGCACCAAGATGGAATAATACACATCTAATAGTACTTATCCTATAAAACCTTTATAATATATACACCACTATCAAAAAATCATATCCAAAACCATAAATTCTATATATATATATATAACTAAAAAAACACAAATACATATAATAATAATCATAGTATAAAAAGAGAAAATCATACAAGACCTAACATTCCAAAATATGGTTCTCCTCAATATATTGGCAAGAATGAAATCACTATATCACAAAAACTGAATATTGAGCACTACCATCCATGACTGGGTCTCAAACGAAGCTCCCCTAGATTTATGCTCACTGACATCACCATAGACCTATTGTTGTCTACATAGACACAAAAAGTGTGGACCTAAATCCCATGCAAGGGATAGTATAAAAATACCTAGTGGGATTCCATGAAAGTATAAGGTTACTCCAACATTAGGTCATCAAACATCTAAGGATTGAATCGTATATCCTCCCAACTCAAACAAATAGTAAAGAATACAAATAGAGAAAAAAGCTATGGTTTTTCTTCCCAATAACCTCAATTGATTCATATAGGGGAAAGAGGTATTCCCTATAGGTATAAAAAATATATATGATGGATAATAAAAATATAAATCTTACACTAATAGGAGAACAAGGAATGAAACAAATGCCAACTTGAGACAAATAATGAATAATTGACAAATAGCTCTATATCTCAGGGAAATATACCTCCCTCGTCATATTCATTAGGGGGAAATACCTCCTAGGATATTTTACTCAAAGGTTATAAAACCATGAAGGACCACTACAGGAAAAATAAAACCCAAAATACCAATCCATAACAAGGGAATATATTTAGTAATATCCTATCCAGAAGTGTTCATCAACAATGAGCCCCCAAATCATGCACCAATTCCATGACCCATCTATCAAACCGCATTTTTTTATTTGAATCTCGAGGGATACCAAGCCCAAATATGGGTAACTCACATATAATTCCATGGTGTGGGTTCCCTGCAACTCAACCATCACCACTATCCTGAAATTTTAAACATCATATCTAGAGGTCTACTATATGCTACGAGTGAAGAAAAATCAACACTCGTATTGTTTATTTATCCATAAAGGTTATCCTACACCTCACAGTACCCCTAAAAACCATCATGTCAAATGGGGATTTCTGATCATCATAGTCCTGAGGGAGGAATTACCCCTTAAACACTCGTGTAAAATAAAGATCACATAGTGAATAGAGATCCACATAAAACAAAAGGCATAGGAGTCCCATACCCCACATATTTGGGGAAACACTACCTCCATTAACAAAAATGATAATCCACAACTCATTAATGTTGTTATCCCAAGGTAGTATCCAAAACTCAATTTAAAATTATCCTCATCTCAATAGAAACTATAACATTAGGATTAACTTGAGGGGCCATCGAGAATGCACTATAACTACTAATATCTACCTCATGTACTTACACATTGTGAGTTATAAAGGATTGAGGATATTTATCATCCACTATGTTGACTATAAAAAAGGTCTATAGTGTAATGGGAGTAAATGGAAAACTTCTCATACTCTTATCCCAACCATGTGCACCCATTCTCACTCGATGGTATATTTCAAAAAGGGTAACTTCTCAAGTGCCATATCCATCCATGAGTCACTTCCAGACATCTCACTATATAGGGGGAACCACTAAAGACAATCCCAAACTCTAGATACATTCGTATGAGGCTATATTTAAGATACACATATCTCATGGCATAGACAAACTCAAATTTATAAATTAACAACACCATTGTGATCTACACGTAAAATATCATTGGATAAGATATGTAATTATTGAAAATGTGAAACATAAAAAAAGTGCAACTCATCATATCAAACACATGAGACATTACATGGTGGGACCTGAGGATCATAACACAAGTCGAATTTAGGTATCCAATATTGGTCTTAAATTTATCATCATAGCAGTGGGGTATTGATTCTAAAGAAGGATAGTCACTAAAAACTCTTAGTAAAAAGTTACACCAAAAACAAGATTTGATAATAATAATATTATTATTATTATTTTTATTGTTATTTAATATATATAGTTATTTATATACCATAAAGAGTGAGTAGGGGTCACATGCACCCCGTTATCTCTCCAATCAGGGGGGGTCTCACACCATCACCCTTATTAGTTGACCATTTTTTTCATTTAACTTTTTTCATTTATCTTTCATATGCATTATTAGTGGGAAAATAGAATCCCACTCCACCAAACTCATCTTCATGCATTGTAGTGACCCATACAACCCACACCTAGAAACTAACTGATCACATATGTGACTCATTATTATGATTCCACCACCAGACACAAATCATATTTGGAACCTACTCTTTCACTAGGGTGCATGTGCCCTCTGACTCTCAACTTTTCGAATCCATCATCAACCATGATCCCCAGACACCCCCAGCATGACTTCCCCATTTCATCCCAAATCAATCAAAACTAGTGGATCCTAGGTATGCCACCTCTCCATGATTCATTGTGAATTAAATATAATTATTAGAGGATAAAATTTACCATTAAAACAATCCCATGGGGATAAAAATTTCAAAAATGAGGTAAGAACAAAAATATCACACCCTACCTCATGGTGAATAATCGAAGCCTCAAGGATATCATTTCCTGATCTAGCACCGATCACCTCTGAAATAAAGCTCTTGAACCTCCAAATTTTTATTGTGGCATCAAAATGGGGAGGTATTATACTATTATTTATTCCATGTACAAGATAATGGAGGGAATAGAATAATATAAAAAAATAAAATAAAATAAAATCTCTGTTAGAGGGAATGTCCCTAAACTTTGATGAAAACTCAAGTTATAGTGCTCCTATTGTAAACCTATAATTCCAGAACTAATCATATTATTTGTTTTCCTATCTGAGACCTTATCAAGGGGATATCAACAACATACCAAGATCAATGTGTGTGTGGTAAAATTAATATATTATTTTAAATATATTTTTATTGAGTAATAATGTCATCAACTTTCTAGATTGTCTTAGCCCTAGGGTAAACACCACAAACTGAAATCAATGGAACCATCAGATAATTTTAATGAGATAATTTTCTAGGGTAAATTTACTGATTTTCACATTTTTAAATTCTTGGGGATCTAAAGATCGAAAATTATTAAATTATTTCACATGGTAAAACTAAGGTCACTATATCCTCCCCACCTTTGAGACTTTTCATCATCAAAAATGAAAACATACCAATCAATCTGAGAAGCCAAAAAACTATCCTTATGAAATAAAATAACATATGCATGCATGATATATTTGAGATTATGTTGGTATATAGATCCACAATGAACTAGGATGCAACCACACATAGGGATGCATCCCTTTTTAGCCACTTAAATTAGGGTCACCGCATTTGGTATTCTCATTCCTCCACAAACAACGAACAACCTCCAACCACCAATATGGAAACTCCTAAAACCAATCTGAATTTAAATTCATGAAACTCATCAAGAATTTCCATATCAAGATTTCTTCCTTCAACCATGGGATTCCAATCAACATTTTAACCAAGAAAAAAATGAACTAACGATACTAATCAGATATGATTCATCTAATAAGGCATTTCTTATAGATTAATCATGTACCCAACCTTTTAAAATGATAACCCTAAATACTGTAAAATAGTAACATTCTAACCACACTAAATCCACCACCATGTCCTACTAAAAGAGTGCCATAATGGATCCTATGATACTTCCATGATTTCACTATACATCAATGCTAACAAGCATGAACATAGAATTTTTCTAGATCAATATATGAGGATAATATATATATTTTTATCCTTTCAACTTTAATTATAGAAGGGAAATTTTTCTTACACCACTGGCACTAGCCATGTTCTCATCCACCCATAAGGAATGGTTCATCTCTTCATAATTGTGGGTTGATATCTTCTTTAAACTAAAACTTTCCCAATCATAATATTGTGAAACATTAATCCTCATCTCGTATGTGAAGATACCAAAATGGATTACCTTATAAAACATTCACTACACTACTCAGGTGGCCACAAATCTAGGATGACAACTTTCCATTAATTATGATAACCATGATAGAAAAACATTCATTATCTAGACCACCTTCAACTTAACAAATATCTAGGAAAAAATAAAAGGACATCATATATCATTATTCATGAGTCTCTATCTTTTAGCTAGTGTAAATGATGTGTATTTCCCATGTTATATTTTAACTCTATAAAAATACTTGAAATAAACCATAACCATAATCTCATAATCCATATCCCTAATACCAACTGGGAAACTAACCATGAAAGTATTATCTACCTCCCAAAAACCATGGGATATATCCTCTAAAACAAAAAACGTTTGTGAGGCTACACTCACCAACCAGTGTAAAATTATTTTGTCTTCTAGAATTTTTTCCCTTGCTCATTTCCTAGGTTATGCATGCCATTTATTGAGTATCTTGACCTATATGATTTATCTCAAAACCCTATAAAAAGATATCCATCCACCTAAACATAGGTTTTGGATGATCATCAATCACCAATAATATCACTACTAGTCCATACTATACAATATCAAAATCACTGGAAAAACCTCTCTTCAAAAGTCAAATCATGCTGGTGGAATAAAAAATAAAAATGTTTACTTCTAATAAGAGTATCAAGCCATATAATTCGGGTCTCGATAATCCACTAGCTACCTCTTGTTCCAATAACATGGAAATGATAGAATAGCATATACCAGTGTTTATAAATCACAACACAAAAGTGAAATCCATGAATCAAATCATGGTATGAAACATGTGAAACTGAATACAACGATACAATCTTCACAGATATTATCATCCTCTTTATATCCATAAAATATGTTAAAAAATATACGATCAGAGGATGATTCACATGTTTGAAGTGGAACATCCCAACCAAAAAAGGGTCAAAATCCCAATATTCATCTCATCACACTCATCATCTTCTATATAAAATAGTTTAATAGGATGCAGAAACCCCTACAGATGGATAATCCTATATATTAAACCTTATCGAGGAGATCATAATCAAATTTCACATGTCAACCAAAATCCTACCAATCACCGAACTATGTTGAGGGACCTAATCCTTTCCAAGTGTCTAAGAATAGGCTGAATGGGCATGATTGAACTCACTGGTGGTCAATCTATACCACATCAATCTCTACAGAATGAGATAATTCACCCTAAATCAAGGTGATATTGGGTCCACTATTGTATATGGGACCCACACCTCATTAGGACTAAGGTAGTACTGACCCCAGGTCTAAGTCAAGTTTCCACATTCCTATGAACATTTGAATGCTATATTTTTCTTGTGGGGAGTACCATCACACATGGATAGAATAACCTCATCCCATATTTAATAAAACATAAAAACTACCTATTGGGGACTTACACCATGTCTTATAAGTGAGTAACAAACCCACAATACAATGGGGTACCTACACCGCATAGGGATTGATGGAGTATTAAACCCTTTCCCAAATGGAGGACCAACATATCATGGATGGTAGTATACAGACCTATATCCATGAGGGAGTACCAAACTCCATGATCTCATATAGCGACCCTTACATCACTAGAAAACACCTTGTTAGATGGAGTACCGACCCTAATAGAGGATCCCATTCTCCAATTAAACTCTTAGAACTGGTGATACTAACTCAATAAGAAGAGTATCACCTACCCCCTCATTTTTACAGGAATACCAACCTTACACATGGGTGAGATAGAGGATCGTGTGACCTAAGAATATGGGGTGATATCAACCCTATCAGTAAAACTACTCATCCCTACCCTTGTATCCACATAATCTCTAGGATGATTATTGAAAAAAATTCACTTAGAAATCTCAAATGTCTTTAAATAGTTTATTTTTTCCAATAATCCAAATAATTTTAATCTTTCAAATTGACTAAACACATTTTAAAGATAGAAATCAGCATCACCATTACACTTAGACATCATAGAAAGAAGGATATCACACCGTGAAACTAAAAAAAACACTAACTTATGTTATCGAAACCCATACATTTCATACAAATATATCACATATTAATTGATGAATATTCATTACATAATATAATTATATATAATATAATCTCTTAGGTCTAGTAACTTTAGAAATTTATACATTAAAAAATATTCATAAGTGAACTATATCACCTCAAAATATGTTCTTCATAACTATCACCATTCGTAGTCATGTCATAAATAATTCCCTTTATCATAACCTAAGTAAATGAAACATAATAAAAGTTGGGATCAGATCCAATGTAAGGGTTGTTGGTCGGAGTAGAGTACTCAAGAGGGGGTGAATTTAGTATCTATAAAAAGTTTTGTTAAAGATTGGATATTTAAAAATCCACCCCACCCCCCCAATTAAGAATATAATATAATTCAGTTTTTATTGAATTTATAAGAGTCTATAATGTTCAACTAATCTCTCAAAAGATTGATTAGTTCTCATCTATACTAATCTAAAGATTAATATAACTTTTGAAACTATCCTACTGGTTCAAAACTATTATAAACACTTGCTAAACTAATTGTTAGAGTTCGAATTTGTTTGAATGAAATTTTTTATAAAACATAGTAAAAGAAAATAATAATTGACATAGTGGAAATTAAAAAAAAGGGATCAATCTCAAGTTGAGACTTAGTCCACTCCACTTAGTGATCACCTTCCACCAAGCAGTTTAAATTAATAAACAAGATTTATCCACACCCTGGATCAGGGTTCATAATAGAACTCAATGTCGTCCCGGTCAAACTTGACCTCTACCAAAGTTCTTTGTGGTAAAAAGAACAAACAAGCCACACTTGACCTCTGCCACAGTTCTATGTGGGATACAAAAGGATAAATAGAGTGTGAGATTTGAGGATACCAAGTATCCTACAGTTATACAGAGAAGTCCATGTGTTTGTAAAAAACATATACACTCACTTATTAGAAATGTAAATAAATGAACACAATAGAGCTAAAAATGTACAGTTTGGTTTAGAAGGATTTGTGTGTTGTGTAGTGCATATATGGACTCGTTTGATGTAGTGGAATTGAAGTTTCAGTCCACTTCTGGAATTTAAATCCAAAACATTGTGTTGTAGCCTCTGTGTTCTGGTTTCTAGGTGTAAAAAAAGTTTAGGTCAGATCAGTAGGTTTAGCTTGACTCATTGATCTCCCCATATTTTCTTCCTTTTGAGTTATTGGATTTTGGAAGTATGGTCAAGAGTTGTAGGAGTTATTCTCTTTTTTTGTGCTCCCTTTTTCTTACTGTTATTCTCGATGCCTTTTCTCATATCTTTAAGGATCCACCTGGTAAATATTTTATACTTTGAGGTCCAGAAGAAAGAATGATATTACCACATGCATGTACCTCATACTATCCTCAGAATATCCTACAAATAACATTAAATAATATCTGAAGCATTAATTTATCTAAATATGATAGCTAGATATAAAGTTGAATTAATAAAATAAAAATAGATTTTTTGACTATTGGTGACTCATAAATATCAGTGAGTCATTATCATCAGTATTTCAGCATCGTTCTGTCATCATCATTGAGTCTCGGTACCGATGAGTCCATTTCATTTGTTCAGTCAGTTTGTCCAGGCATCGGTGAGTCATTTGTTTTGTCGGTTTGTCCAGGAATCGGTGAGTCATCATCAGTGATTCATTTTGAACTATCAATGTGTCTCCCATCGGTGACTCGTCTATTGGTAAGTCCTTTGAACTAATGGTGCGTCACACTTCGGTAAGTCATCCATCGGTAAGTCCTTTGAACTAATGGTGTGATTGATCATTGGTGACTTGTCCATCAATGTCATGTTTGTTCTATCAGTAAGTCCTCATTGATGTATTCTTCAATCAGTGAGTCCTCATCGATGAGTCGTCCATCGATGACTCCTTTGAACTATCGGTGTTAGAGAATTTAAATACATACAAAGTGTCTATATTATACAGAATAGTACCAGATCAAGTGAAATTCATAATTACCTATAAATCTACACTTTTAAATATATTAAAACATAAATATCTATAATTTATAGACATATTGAAATGTATTATGCCATCCAATATTATTTATTCGATTATACAAATTCATTGACATGATTAAAATTAGTTACAACCTAATATGTGAATTGTTAGAGTTTATGGATTGGCATAATTTGTGATTATTAAAATAAATATCTCACAATGGGTCCAACAAGGGTATACAAGGAACATATCAATATAACATGATTGTAATATTATGAGAACTTGAGAATAAAATTTAAATACCATACCCTGCATATCCTAGATCAAATACATGGGTCATAAAATTAATCTTGGAAATTTATAAGATATCAATCATAATGAAATTAAAGAAAATAATCCATGAGAGCATAACATTGGCCTAAGAAATATATTTTTGGAATACATATAATCATAGAAAATCTTAAGTCAAGGATACCCACAAATAGATTTATAACATTTTAGGATTGGGCTAACCACCCATTGTTTGGGTTTAGGATAACCTACCATGTACTATTTTTTGGTCTTGGGGTAACTTCTTATTTACCCTATTTTGGGCTTGGTATAACCTCTTGTGAGATGAAGAATTAGGAGATTTTTTTTAAATCCATATCCAAAGATTTTTAAAGAATTATCCAAAACATCAAGGTAAAAGTCATATCCTTTTTAGATACAATAGAATGTGGTACTCCATGAAACCTTTCCACTTTTTAATATATATCATATAAATATAATCTTGGTAGAATTATTCTTTAATGGATATAATGTGTTCTAACTTTTAAAGTTGATTGAATACAATGAAAATATATTTATGTCTCTTGGATGTTTTTAGGGTTCTGATGAAAAAATCCATGGTGATGTTTTCCCATTTACTTTTTGGTATGGGTAGTGGTTGTAATATCCATTAAGAATTTTATTCTTAGGATTAAATTATTTACAAAACAAGAATTAAGATACGTACTCTAAAATATATCCTTTCATGTAATCCCACCAAATATACTCCTCGGATCTCTATACATATTTATACTTCCTTGATGAATAGAGAATGAAGAACTATGAGCCTCATCCAATAGATCCTTATTTAAACATGGTATGGATATAAAACATACATAGTTATGGAACATTATCATTCAATAATAATAAATTTCATACTAAGGAACATTTCTCACCATCTTCTACAGTCCCACATCTTCCTTGTGTACCTCTTTAATCCTCATATGTATATAAGGTTGAACACTCGTTTGAGAAAGATAATATTTCTCCCTGTTATTCAATATCTCCAAATATATCCATTTGAAAATACATAAATATTGGATCTTTTTTGATCCTCATCATGGATAATCTTGCATGATCCTTTCAAATCATAGTATCAACAGCCTTGTTTTCTTTCCCGAGGTGCTCATGTATTGATCAGTTATAATATTTAATCAACTATTTCCATCTTCCTTGACACATATTCAACACTTTATACTGAATTTATACTTTAAAATTATATGATTAATATATATATCAAACCTTTATCCATAAATATAATTCCTTCTCATCTTTAATGAAAAAATTACTATATCAAACTCCAAATCATGAGTTGGGAAATTTTGATCCTGAACCTTCAATTGTTGTAAGGAATAAGCTATCACAATATAATTTTATATAAGGATGCTTCCAAATCCCCTCTTCAGTGAACCACTATAGAAAATTTATCATGACTGTTTAATCCTCTTCAATCCTTCGAATTTTTCCCCACATTTTTCATTCCAAAGGAACATGTCTCTATTGTTAGTAAACTTGGTGAGTGTATTTGACAATCATGATAAATATTCTACATACCATTGATAATATCCATCCATACCAAGAAAACATCAGATATCTGTCATTTTGGTTGGCTTGGGCTTAAATTCAATAACTTATACCATTTATGGATCCAAATATATAACCTATCCTGATATTATATGACCAGAAAATAAAACCTTTTTTATCCAAAACTTACACTTGGTAAATTTTTCAAACAGCTTCTTCATCCTCACGGTCTACAAAAAAAATTCCCAAGTTATCTTCATGATCTTCCTTTAACATTTAATATATAAAAAAATCATTTATGAATACTACCAAAAATTAATCAAGGTGATCTATAAAGACTAAATTCATTAAATCCATGAATATTGCGGGGGAATTAATAACACCAAATAGAGCACTATATATATTCATAATTTCCATACCATTTATAGAATCTCATCTTGGGTATATCCTCCTTCTTAACACTCAAATGATGATATCTAGAAACAAGGTAAATCTTATAAAATTATTGATTTCCACACAATTGATCAAACAAGTCATAAACATGGGGTAGAGAATACTTGATCTTGATTGTGATCTTGTTAATCTACTGATAATCAATACATAATCACATCAATCCATATTTCCTCTTAACAAAAAGAACAGGTGCACCCAAAGGTTACACACTTTTTAAATAGATATATTATTAAGATTCATATAGATTTTCTTATTTAATTATTCCAACTCAATACGGTCTATTCTATAGGGAGTCTTTGAAATAGTTGTAGTATGAGTTATGAGTTCTATTTTGAAATCAAATTAATGATTCAGTTGAATACTAGGAAACTCTTCTAGAATGATAACAACAAACATTTAAAAAATAATAATATCATCGATGTTAAGTTTCTCCCCAAACATATAAGATAAACAATCCATTTTAATTGTAATCAAGACCCGTATAGGGTATTTGATTTCCATCGAAGTTCATATTTGTCATCATACTGACAGACAATCATAGTTTGGTTTGGAATATTAAAAATTACTTCCCTTCCTTAGTAATTTATTTGATATTTATATATAAAAAGTTAATACATGCCTAAAATAACATAAAATTCTTCCATAGGTCGAATAATAATATTTTATGGAAGTGAATTCCCATAAACTTTAATTGGAGAAGAATTATATCTTTGAGACGTGATCATCTTACCATTACGGTTTTTCAATGATAATTTTTAATCTAATTGATGGGGATATGAATTAATATTCATAAAAAAATTCATAAAATAAATGAATTTATACACCTAAGATCAAATAATATAGCCCAATATTTGAGCATACCTATCACCAATCCAAATGTATTATTATATCTTCAATCCCTAACTAAAACCAAAATGGCCAGCATGACCATCAGGCATCTTTCATTAGAGTGGTCAATCCTTTATAGGATATTTAAATAATGAAACATTATTTTTTATATATGACACATTTAGTTTGAACTATGTCATTTATGGTCATAATTTATTCAAATCCTTCATGATAGTTCGTAAATATTTTTTGAGTTTCCAAAACATATCCCCCGTGAGTGTCAAACCTTGTGTGCAGCAAGGCCAATTTTCAAGTACTAGGTGACGATCAATCCAAATACCAATGTTTCTTTTTATAAGTTATTACCCCTATGTATAAATATTCTATATCCACATCAACTTGTAGTATCATGAGAGTTATGTAATTTCTTGAAAACCACTTTCTCTATCCTTTACTAAAATTCTCAGACATTTTCATATACATTAACTTATCCCTAGGGTTTTTACTAAATTTTTATCATCCTAGTTTCTAAAGTTTAACTAAAACAGGCTCCAATACCAAATATATAGACCCATAATTCCCATGTATTGATATCACGTCTTAATAGATGAATATTCATTACATAACATAATGATCCACACTAGAATCATAAAGTTCGATTATATTTGGAAACTTGGATACATAAACAACTGGTCCATAACTGAACAACATCATCTCCCACTAAGTTATTCATAACTAGATTTATTCCAAGAAAAATCATACATGATGCCTTTTTTCATAATCTAAGGAAAGAAAACATAATAAATCATGATCTCAAAAACATCAGTAAGTGTAGCAAGGGATATATCAGTATAACATGAGCATAAGGGTTTGAGAACATGACAATAATGTTTCAAAACCATAACATAAATATCATAGATAAAAAAACATGAGTATGGTATAAATATTGAAAGTTCATAAGACATGAATCATAATGTAATCCCAAAAAAAATCCATGATATCATAACATTGGCGTAATACATAAATTTTCGACATACCCAAAAGAATAGAAAATCTTATGTTAAGGCTACCTACCAAGACATTCATAAGTTATTAGGATTGGAATAATCAATTATCTAACTACTCCAAGCTTGCAGTAATAACCAGTGTACCGTATTTTGATCTGGGAATAACCTCTTGTGTTCCCTATTTTAGGTTGGGTATAACCTCTTGTGTACCCTATTTTGGGATGGGGATAACCTCCCATGTACACTCTTTTATTATCATATAAAATTAATATTTACCCAATGAAATAGAGGGTTATATAATTTCAGGACCACCCATCAAAAACTAAAAATCAAACATATGTGTTCTATAAAATCATTCATCATATTATAACCCATGAAAAAAATGGGTTTCATAAATATTTCATCATCAAATAACATGTGGGAAAGAAATATGTTTCATAAAAATTTGTCACCATAATAATAAACCATATTGGGAAAGGATAAATATGGTATCATTAGATTACGTCCCCCGTAAATCGTAATAAAAAACCACTGTTTTTGTTATTATTTTATATAAAAAAAATTTAATATTATTAAATCATTCCTAAGAAAAACATCCTTTCCATTTTGAAAACACCTATTAAGAATATAAAAATTTCCTAATTATTAATTAAAAAATTTTATTCTAAAATAACTGTGTATAATTATAAGGTAAAATTTAAATCATTGAGTGATAATGATAGTAGAAAATTATGTTCAATCTGTGTATGTTAATATAAATATTTCTTTCACATTTTTTGTAAAATGTCATAAGTAAATCATTTTGTAAAAAGACAATAAAACTATTTTTAGAACCTTTTTAAAAAAAGTAAAAAATTTATAAAAATAACTTTAAGCATTAATATATGAATAATAAAACTTTCTTAAAGACATTTTTAGAAAAAATGGATTTAGAAGGAATGGATTTTCGATTGAAGAAATATATAAAGTCATTTTTTATTAAAAATATTATTTTAGTTTATTGAGTATTTAAAGTCGTAAGAGTGGATTAAAAAATTGTATTAATAGGAAATAAGAATCAGAGAATAAAATTCAAGAGTTTATTGTGAAAAATATCATAATATTTCATCATTGATAACTTAATAATAAAAAAGCTGATAAATAATGAGAGTATAACGTAAATACTTACCACTTTGGTAACTTTGGAATCATAAGACCAATGAAATAAAGAACCTTATATGGATATTTATGTAATATGATTTTCATTATAATAAAAATAAAATATATTAAAGGGTAGTATATACGCTACACAAATGAAACAAGTGGTGAATACGGCATGTGTCTCATAGAAATAAAAGTGAGATGAAAATATATTACCTCAAGTATTGACGTTATTTATACACATTTAAAACCTAATATTTAATAACTATAGTTTTATAAAAAAATATATTAAAAAACCATACTTTTATGTATCATAACATATATTATTTACTTATAACCTTTTTTCTTCTATTTATCAACAATAATTTATTAAAATCACAATTCTGAGTGATAACTGCTTCATTTTTCATCTATGTTTTGGTTTGGTAGTTTTAGTCTCTATACATTTATCATGGTTAAATAATATATATAATTTTAATAATGATATAAATATCATATATATTCATTATATACATTTTATAGTCATTCATAAAAGTTATAAATAATAAAAATAATTACATGGTTTATGGAGACGCTAGGTCATACAAATGCATGAACGTCCTTTCCATTTTATCGATGGATGGAATAAATTAAAGGAATATAATAATTAAAAAAATCATAATTATTTTAGTATAATATATATTATATATTTTTTTATAAATATATCCTTATTATCATCCATTTCAAAAAAATGAGAAATGTATAACATCACTTCATGGAGGCAACTGTCCGCCTGTACGCACGAGCGACATTGTCATTTTTTAATGGACTGAATGTTAAGAACATATTTGTGATATTATAATTAAATAAGTATAATTAATTAATTAATATCATTTATATACTTCAAATCCATCATTAAATATATTCGTGAGAGGCGGTTATGGAGAATTAATTACATCAGTTCGTGAGGCAGAAGTCTTCCATAAACTAGATCGGTGGTTTCGTTTCACATTGGATGTAAGGGTAGATATATATAGGTTATTACATGAATGTAATAATATATATGTATGTTTAAGATATTGGTTTTTTTATTTAAGTATATTTTGAGAATATTTGAAGGTGGTGGAAGAATAAATAAAACAAAAATTTATAGTTAATAATTATACCTATTCTTTGGAGAACCTCTTTAGTTTTATATATAAATATTTTCTAGGATGGTTTCTTGATAAAAAAATGAATCTAGATCATGGGTATGGATTTAAATAATGGATCTGGGTAGGTCTTGGATAAACCAAAAAAAATTATGTGTGAAGAGGATAGGATTAGGGGTTCGCTTTTTATAATTTAGGTGAGTGGTACACTTGTAATTTTTAAAAGTTTTATAATAATTCAATGTAACTTTCTTATAAAAAAGGAACAAAAATGGCTCATTATCAAACCTTATATGATAAAATGTCTAAATATTTCCATAAAATAGGATTTAGATAATCTTTTATGTTATTTTAAACCTTATATATTTAGTTTAATCACTGGTAAACTCGTTTAATCATTTACCATGGTAATTGATTTTTAATTTTTTTACTATTCATTATTAAAAAAATTAAGTCATACTTATAAAATAATAATTATTATTCTGATTTGAAATATGAAATCCATTCTTAAAAAGTCAATTCATATAATTTTAAGAATTTAATTTAAAATTAATCCCATAGATATGATGAAAAGGCAATTTTCCAAGGAAAATGTTTTCATAAGTATAAAATGTTTTTATATCACAATTTAACATGAAATTGATTCCAATGACATAATTTACTGACCCAGATTTTTAAAATAATTTTATTTGAGAAAAACCAGGGTTTAGGGTGTTCTTGGAGGAAATGGTGGATCATATCAATAGTTTTCAAAATTTCTAGTTTTTTTCTTCTTCCAGTTTTTCCATCAGCATGTTAGTGTGTCAGTCTGTCAGTGCATCAGCATGTCAATGCATCAAAATGACAGTGCATCGGTGAGTCAAGGGCGTCGATGTCTACGAATTTAGGTTGTCAGCATCATCGAGTCGAGGATGTTGGCATTGGGGAGTTTATGGAATCAGTGTCGGTCATTCGAGGGCTTTGGCGTCAGTGAGTCGAGTGCGTTGACATCAGTGAGTTGAGGGTGTCAGCATCGGTGAGTCGAGGGCATCGATGTCGGTAGGTCAAGGTGCCGGTAGGTCGATGTGTCGGTAGGTAATTGCATCAGTATCTCCACATCGGTGGCTTAGGGTCGGCAGGTCGCATCGGTAGCTCACCTCTTGGTATATCAGAATTGGTGATTCAGCCATCGGTGACACATTTCCAATTTTTCCAGCTTTTCTCAGTTTTCCTATTTCACCCCTCTAACATCTTATTTGAAATATACCGAGTTTAAAGACTGGTTTAGGGCTTCTTTAAGGGATTTTTAAATAATATTATTTATATATTTAATATTCTAATGCTCAGGGGACTTTGATATATTCAAACCACGTAATCTTGATCATGATCCCACAATTAATGGGTTTTGAAACCGTTATTTTTTTAATATTGGATCATGCTCTTCAAAGCTAGGATATTCCCTTCCTTGTGTGTTTTACATTCCTTATTCGTGTGACTAAAGTATTCCTCTCTACACAATTCAAGATCCTATGCTAGATCCCCCTCATACTTAGGTTTCTAGGATTTATTTCCTACAACTCAAGTGATCCCTTGTTCTTAACACAAGGAGGAGCTTTGGACTCTTGTTGTTTCAAGTAAGGATTTCTTATATCTCTCTTTATTTTTCCATCATGCGGGGTGGTTGTGCTGATGATTCCTTGTGAATAATGTTTAATACTCAATCTTAAAAGAAGAAATAAATAATAAGGTAATATGGTCAAAAGATAATGGGGGTTTGCAAAATAATGGGTTGGGCGTGGTTTGATGTTGATCTCTTGTTTTATTTATTATGCTTGTGGATGTTGTGATATGTTATGGCTATAAATCCTTCTAAACATCATGGTTGTTGGTGGTATTTTTTTCGTATTGGTGAAATTTTATAACTATCGTTGTTTCCCTATAAACAATCAGTTTAAATTCTATTTTGGCTAATCACATATATCTGGTTAAACAAAATGAATGCCCCAGGATGAAAACCCTTATGTGATCACCCCTATTTATCAATTGGACATAAAGAACAGTGTTTACCAAATATGAATATGTCTTGGTTGATATGTGTGGTTGAGTTATGTGTTCTATTGGGTCTTGTGACCCTGTATGATTTGGGTGGTTCTTCTGTTGGGAGAACAGTTATGGGTGTCGGGGTGGACATAGGTGTTGGTTGTGGTATAAGTTTGCAATGAGGTTTTGATTTAATGGTAGTAACTATGGGATTTTTTTATGGGATGGTAAAAGTGGTGAGTTCTAATATCTGTTTAAGATAAATATTGATTATGGAATGGATGAACTTATAGGAAGCAGGACTTCCTTTGTTGTGTTGTGAATGTCGAACGACGTGTGTATTGGGATTGCAAGTCTACTTTTGTTTGTTTTATTGATATGGTAGTGGTTGGTAGTTTCCCGGTAGTGCTAGAATAAATTAAATTGAATCCCTTAATTAATAAATATCAATTGGTTAAATGAGAAAGGGATTGGTTTATGCTTGGAAGTGGCGGTTTGTGTGGTTGTTCATATAGGGGTAGCAGTAAAGGTGCTTTTAAGTGGGCTGGTTGTTTGTTTCAAAACTCATAGGTTGGGGTGTGTTTTTTTTCACTTATATCTATAAATTTTCATTCCTTTTGATTTCTATATGCACCCCATCCTTGATGAGAATCATGTGCTGAACACCCCCATTTCATGGGGGAGGGTTTCTTTCCCAACATCCCAGTGGGAGGATGGACGGCTAGTTACTGACTTTCTTCCTCACACCCCCTTCTAGATCTAACTTCTCGAGTGTATCTGAGAAGGTTATAATGGATTGAAACTTACCTTAGCCTAAGATCATTTAGGCAAGGTTTTTTTGTATATAAGCGGCCTATGTTTTGTGGTCTATGATCGTTTTCCCAAGTGTCTTCGGGATGAGGTTCAGGTGTCTTTAGCTGAGAGGTGTGGTTACTGTGGTCCAGGTGTCTGTGGGTGGTTTTGTGTATGGTTTGAGGCCCTTGTGTGGGCAGGAGGGTTGTGGATGTAGGACTATGTAATGGTAAGAGTGGTAGCATCAAGACGTTAGCTATTTTGGATGAGCATTCAACTAGTGGGAAATTAGTGTGGGGTACCCAAATGTTGATGTGCCTATACTATTACTTTACTTGACTTACATTATTTGGTGAGTATTGATTGGTGTGGATTGGCTAGTTTGTATTCCTTGGTAGGTTATTTTAGGTTCTATTTTCTTATCATAGGTACATTAGTATGTTTCCCCCACTTTTGCGTGGGTATTTTTAGTTCCCTATTGAGTATACTTATATGCTCACCCTATGTATATAAAACCATTTTCAGGTTTCTCTGAGGACTTTGAGGATCGTGCTAGACTTTACTAGCTTGGGCGTCAGGATAGTTTGTGTTGATTCATATTTCTATTCTTTTGGTACTTCACTGTGGAGTTTTTGTTGTGCATTTTATGATCCTTACTTTATAACATGCAACTGGGAATGTATTTTGGCATTACTTTTACTTATAATATTTAGAGTTTCTTGAGATTTACCATCTTAACTCTCGATATTATTAAATAAAAATGGTAATTCCTTCTATATCATGTGTGATCCTATACCCTTGGTTTTAGACTCCACTCTAGGGCCTATTAAATGTGGGACTCTGTGGGGGAATTATATCTCACTCACCTGAAGGAAGGAAGGGAATGGAACTTTTCTATCCCTTCCCTCACCTTGAAAAAGGTGAGTCATGACAAAATGGTATCATATGAGGTTTTTTGGGATTTGAGAGATAGGATGAAGTTTGGATTTATAAATGGTAATAATTTCATGGGAAGGTAGGGCAATGGTGTTAGGAAATCTTGGTATCTGAAATATGTCAGGGAAGACCGTCTAGGACATGATATTTTAGGGGCCCCCATGATTTGATGCAAGGACACTAGACCAACTGAATGACCAAGTGAGGCTACACCTATTTTAGGGTAGAGACCCTAGGATAGGTAAATTCTTCATATTTACTTGTGTTCTTGTGCATATTGGGTATTTTATGAATTTAAAATAAATGAATAATTAAAATGAATTTAAAAGAAAAATTCCATACTAACCGGGCTGAGGAGTTCTTTGTTTACATTTTTCGACTTTGGAACCTTGATGTCACCCACTTGTGGTATGAAAAGTAGAGGCCCTACAGGTTGACTTGGCTGATTAGCGGAGGTCCGATTGAGAGGAGGAAGATGAAAAGGGGCATAAGACACTCTGTGCCTTTTGCGGAAGACTTTGGGGAAGTATGAGGGTAGCATCTCAGACAAAAAATCTGAGAGTTGGCTTGAGGACCTGGTGATTTCTTTCAGTTTGATTCTGAATATAATAGAGTACTGGGTTTCTCTAGCAGTGAGTCAGATATGGGGAGTAGTGCGTTAGTGGTGGACGCTTTACCTTGGGGAGAGGAGTAAAATTGAGGTTTTGTGGGATGAATTTGAGAAGGAATTCTGGGAAGAATTCCTTTCTTCCCCGATGAAGGTTGAGAAGCAACAGGAGCCTCTCTTTCTCCATAAGTGGAGTATGTCAGTAATGGAACTAGGGATCAAGTTCAAGGATCTCATATTCTTTTCACTGGACCTCTTTCCATATGAGGATTCCCGAGTGAGACGCTTAGAGGAGGCACTCTGACCTTCTCTTCAGTATTTTGTTACTCCCTTTACTCTACCAACATATTTAGAGGTTTTTAAGAAGGTTGGAATAGTGGGTAGGATGCACTCTCTAGGGGGTTACCATAAGAAGGGATTCATCAAAGTTCGTCGATGGGGAAGGTCATCAGTAGTAGGTCTTTGGTGTCAGGGCCTTCCAGGTTTCGTTCAGCAGGGAGTAGGCTTTATCATTTCTAGTTCTGACCTCCTGGTCCCCACCCTTTTTCCACGGGCCCAGAAATGAGGTGATTTATCTATGAAGGCAGGTGCATCTTCTAAACCAGTTCCTAGTATGAAATTATTATAGTGGGGCTGGTCAGGTTCAGCGCCCACCCCAATAACAGGAGTTTCCAGTCAGGCATTTCTAGTATTAGAGGTAGTAGACTCCTCCACTACTGAGATCAGATGGTGCAAGAGGATTCTGACCTCGGGGAAATCCTAAGGGACCTTAACCAGGGCATGGTTGGGGAGGTGGTAGACATAATAGGGGAAGAGGATTTGGTCTTGGGAAGTTTCATGCCACATACGCAGCAGTTCTAGTAGGGTTGGAGGTTGTTCGAGGTATAATCATCCTGTTTAATACTATTGTGTGTGATTTGATTGATTTAGGAGCCTAAGACTTCTTTTTTGCACCCATTATAGTCCATTATCTAAGTCTAGACATGGAGAGAATTTCCATTCCACTGGTGTTTAGTATTCTAATTGGAGGTCAGACCAGTCTGTTCGATGTGTGCTAGGGATGTAGACAGATGATGGGACAACATCAGTCCCATGGGGAACTTTTATTGCAAAAAATTCATCCATACGATGTCATTATAGGAATAGATTGGTTTTTTTGGGCATTAAATTAATGAATAATTTTGTAGGATAATCGAGTTTTCAAATATAGATGGCTAGTGTGTGGTATTCATTAGTGAGCGGAGTTATCAGGTGGGAAATTGGTGTGTGGATCCTCTTATCTCTTTGTCAGATGAGCTGTCAGTGGAATCAGCAGACACAGAGATGGTGGAGGTTTTGGGGGATGTTAGAGGGTTCATAGACATCTTCCCAGATGAGGTTGCAACTCTACCCCCTCGACGTGACATCGAGTTCAGAATAGACTTGCAACCCAGTGCCCATCAGATTTTGATTGCTCTCTATCGGATGGCGCCTTCCGAGTTGGAGGAGTTGTGGATTGAGTATGATGACCTAATGAAGAGGAGTTTTATCCCGTGGGGTGCTCCAATATTGTTTTCAATGAAGTAAGATGGTGTCCTAAGACTGTTTATATACTACAAGAGACTGAATCAAGTGATGGTCAAGAGCCATTACCCACTACTGAGAATAAACTATCTTTTTGACCAGTTGAATGGTGAAGATTGGTTCTCTAAGATCGATCTAGGGTATGGATATCACCTATTGAGGGTGAAAAAGGAAGATATTCTGAAGACTATTTTCGGGTGTTGGTATGGGAACTTTGAGTTTGTGGTCATTCTGTTTGGCAATATGAACACACTAGTTATGTACATGGGCCTCATGAACTCTATTTTCCTTAAGTTATGGGATGAGTTTGTCCTCATGTTCATTGACGATATTCGGATCTACTCAAGGTTACAGGATGAGCATTTTGTGCACCTGAGGACTGTCTTGAAGGTCCTTTTACACCACCAGATCTATGGAAAGTTTTCCAAGGGCAATTTTTGACGAGAGAGGTTCACTTCCTTGGACACATAGAGTCTCAATAGAGGATATTAGTGGACCCATCAAAGGATGAGGTAGTTGTTTCTTGGGAAGCACGCAAGGATTTGGTGGAGGTCCATAGCTTGCTGGGTCTAGAAGGCTATTATAAAATATTCATTCATAAATTTTCTTGATTTGTAGCTCTATTGATAGCTTTGACAAGAAAAGACCAGGACTTCGTATGGAGTAGTGTGAGGTAGATTTTAGCTATCTGAATGGGAAGCTAGTCAGTGCCCTAGTGCTTAGGTTTCTATAGGAAGGGGTGATGTTGAAGGTGTTCGGCGATGATTATATCCTAGGTTTGGGATGTGTGCTGATGCATTTGTGAGGAGTAATCTCTTATGGGTATAGGTAGTTACATCACCAAGAACGTAACTATGCCACCCTTGATCTGTAGCTTGTAGTGGTCGTGTTTCTACTAATTTTGTGGTGGAATTACCTCATCGTGGAGCAATGTGTGGTCTTCACAAACCATAATAGCTTGAGTTATATCTTTTCTGAATAAGACTTGAACTTTTGGAAGTGAATGTGGATGGATTTTCTACAGGGATACAACTTTGAGATCTCTTACACCCCAGGAAAAGCGAACATGGTGGATGATTCCTTGGGCATGAAGTTGTAGAATGAGTTTTACATGAGAATCCATGGATTCTTGGGAGGTGATAGAGGATTTAATTGCTTTGCATCTATATGTGATAGTGGATGATGGTTGAGGTTTTCTGTTTCAGATGACAGTGTATTCTTCCTTAACGCGATAGGTGGAGGAGTCTCAGTGGGGGGGACTTAGAGACTGAAGTGATGTTTGATCGCACTGTCCAGGGTGATGCTGTGAATGGATGGTTGGAGGATGTTTATAATCTGATGGTGTTTCATTGGAAGTTTTTTTTCCTAGTTTCAATGCATGAGGGAGTTCTCTGTGAGTTCCATAGATAACCCCTGGGGATTCATCCAATAGACTATTAGATGTATCGAGTCTTGTGGGAATAGTTTTGGTGGCTCGAGGTGTAGCGAATAGTGGTAGAGTTTGTGGAAAAGTGCCTAGTGTGTTGGAAGGTGAAGGCTGAGCACCATGTTCATGGAGGTCTTTTTCAGCCATTAAAATTTCTTGAGTGGATGTGGGATGAAATGTTGATGGATTTCATCATAGGATTACCTGGGACTCAGGGGGGTTGCGATGATATCTGGGTAGTGGTGGATCAGCTGATGAAATCAACTCACAACCTAGAAATCAAGGAGTTGAGCTCAGTAGATGCCTTGGAGAGGAGATATGTGAATGAGGTGGTGAAACAATATGGAGTTAGAAGATATATTGTATCATATTGGGATACATGTTTTACATTTCAAGTCTGGAGGGGATAGCAACATGATTTTGGAACCCAGCTATGCTTCATCACTGCTTTCCACCCTCAGACAGATGAGAAGACCGAGTAGAGAATCCAGATGTTGGAGGACAAGTTTCGGGTGTGTCTCTTCAACTTTGGTGGATCATGGGTATGACACGTGGTATAGTTTTCTTACAATAATATCTATCACTTTAACATTGGCATGGAACCATTCGAAAAATTGTACAGAATATTGTGTTGTTCACTAGTAAGATGGGCATAGGTCGGGGAAGAAGCACTTCTTGGACTAGAGGTAGTGCAAAGCATGACAGATAAGGTCCAACTCATGTGTGAGAGGATGAAGGCAGCTCAGGACCAGAAGAAGTCATAAGCTGGTCATAGGATTTTTCCTTTGGAGTTCAAGTTTGGGGACCACATATTCATGAAGGTTTTCCCTCAACGTAGACAGTGTAGTTTTGGTATAGGAATAAAGCTTTCTCCTAGGTTCATCAGACCTCTATAGGTGTTTGGATGAGTTGTAAATGTTTCATATCAGCTCGCATTTTCACCATGGTTGAAAAGTATCCAAAATGTATTTTATGTCTCTCAACTTCATTAGTATCTACATGATGAATCCCAAGTCATTGACTAGGGATAGATGGATATTGAGGATGATGCAACGTTCGCGGAGTGGTCGATGGAGATCTAGGACCATCATGAGAAGGTTCATCAGGGATGGTCTATTTCTTTGGTTCATTTTTTATGGAGGCATAGTCGCCTCGAGGAGAGTACTTTGGAGTAGGAGGCATAGATGTGTACCCAGTACCTAGAGCTGTTATGAGTTTTGATCTTGTGTTTTTCTTTGTGTCTTGATTATGATGTAATATTTGACCTCATTTCATGTAAGATAATTTATTTCCATTTTCTCTTTATATGTTTGAAAATTCCTAACTATGGGTAGAGAAGGACCTTATCCCTAATCAAGATACATTAATGTGGATGTGATTAAACCCATTCTGGCAAGTTAGTTCCACCTAAAGCAGATAGTATCTTGACATGGAGGAAGGAACCCTCTAGTCCATGAGTCTGGATGGTGTGTATAACACCCCAAGCTTCCATGATACATTTCCCTTTGAATAATGTAGTAGCTTACGTTGTATGCAACATTGAGTTTTAATACACCACAACCAATCAAACTAGCCGTAATGAATATTAATTCCCGCATTTTGAAATTTTATAAATTTTATTTTTTAAAATGGACTTCATTTTTGAATTGAAAATATAGAAATTATCTTAGGGTGAATTTTTTGTATTTTTCTGAAAACTTTCAATTTTTGATGAATAGTGAAAAGCATTGCGTAATTATTTAAAACTGGCATTATATTTTAGTAATTAATTATTTTATTTTAATTTAATTTAGGTAAAAATAGATACATAATACCTATATATGTTCAATATAATTCTTTGGAGTCATTTTATAATATGTTTAGATATATAAAATTTTATTGAACTTTTTACCGTCTTTTACCCACCTTCTAGGAGCAATTGCATATTTGCATAAAACTTAATATTATCGATTCTCTGAGTTGAATTTCAAAAATCCGAGTTACACAGTTGACATCAATAAGTAAAATTTGTTTCAATAAGATGAAAATATTTTTTGGTGAATAGTAACTTTTGACTTTTATTTACTACGGTTAAAAGTAAACAGGGTAATTAAGGGTAAAAATTATATTATAATTACATTAAAACATGTCCTAATTTTATTGGATAAATGTAATTCAACCTAAAAAAACCTTAGGAATAAAATATGAATCTTTTTGGTCCACTTGGATTATATTAGAACATTTATTATTATTTTATATAAAGAAGAGTCAAAAGAGTCAAATTCAATGTTTAATAACTAAACCATTTTTAATATAGAGTTACACACAATATAAATTCAACTATAAATATTCATTATAAATATTAAAAGATTTTATAAATAATGGTATTTTATTTTTAATTTTTAGACATTAAATAAATTAATTTATTTATGACACAATGATGATGCAGTAATTACCTTAATACTAAAATATTAAAAAAATTGATATTATAAATATTAAAATAAATGTAAATTGAGACTTCTGATGAATTACACTAATTTTTTAGGTTAATATGACATGTTAGGGTTGATTAAATAAATTTTATTCCAATTGATAATGTTTTTAGGGCTTTCAAAAAAATCAAATACTAAATAGTCTCAAAATTGACATAATTGAGTTTTTAAAACAAATACTATATTATTAATTGATATAAATTTTTTAAAAATATAAGGTTTTTTCAAAGTACTTAGATAGGGTAATATATATTAATACAGAACCACATGGGGTTCTTTTGGATTGTTATAGTAATTTTAATAACCATTTAATATAAAAATACAAAGAGACATGGTAAATGTCAAACTATTTAACTAAGAGTTAAATCTAAAAGATAAGGTTAATATGGTTACCTAAACCTGTCTAAAACCTATTGGATGAGTTTTTTTTGACCTATCACCACCTTATCCTAGAAATAAATCATTTTTGATCCATTATAAATTTAAAATGATTTTATTATAAAATAATATTTCAAACTTTTCCTAAAGTGACCCTCAGCTCTCTTATAAAAGGGTACTTCCCCTTCTCTTAATTTCATACATCCAAAGCCATTTGAATCGTCCAAAACCTGAAAAAAAATCCTCTCTAATATCCTCCCTTAAACCAATAGGCCTTAATTTGATCATAAATCCTACCTATGGATCCCTTTTGATAAACTCAAAAGGAAACACCCGAAGAAGATGTAATAATTTCACCACCCTCTTTCAAGTTCTTTTCTTCTTAAACTTCCTCTTTATTTGTTGTTTCCATACCAAAATAATAACTCTAGAAACTTATAAATACTATGATGTTATTATAAATATGGAACAACCACATTCGTTATTCTATCCATCCTATAAATGACAAAGTCACCATACGTGCGTACGTATGGCTTATCGTATCCACGTCGTGGTGTGGTTTGTTATTCAAACACTTAATTATTTGTATGGGTATAATAATGAGTATTAATAATGTAAATAATAAATATAACATGTTAATGATTCTTTATATATGATATACCATCCAATTAAATATGATTTCACCATCAATATAATGATATTGTCGCTCGTGCGTACGTACGGATTACAGTCTCCACAAATGCGATGAGATTCATTCCCCCTTGTAATCATTTAAGAATAATTTTCATTTTATGATTAAAAATAATTTTTATGAACATAATATCATTATTTATATGAATCAAATTCATAAAATCCATAAAAAACCTGGCTTACGTAGCAAATCATATAAAGGAAAACAAATCATTTAACACCTGAAACGATGATACTACTAAAATATTATTAACAAATAAATATTAGAAGGTTATATATGATATCATATTTATGTATATGATTATTTCATAATTTAATAACAAAGATTTAAATATTATACAAGAGGTTAACATACCCTCGAATAAGGAAAAGTATAAGGTAAGGTTTAATTCTACGATCTCTTTACTTATATGAGGTTGTCAATACGTAAGTATCTACTGGGACCTATTTATCATACATATCCCTTTTTTATTAAAAATATAATTCAAAACATGTTTACTATTTACTAGACTATGGGTTAAAGTTATTTATACCCTTATTTGACCACATATGTTCTGAAAGGAATCTTTCTGTCGTTTTCTAAACAAGGTACTTTATGACCTTCTCGAAAAAAATTAAGATAAGAATGTCTTTTCTTAACTTATACGGAAGGTCAGTCAATTTTCTGCCGTTATAACATTGTCAAAGCTTCCCATAAAAGCTTATAAGAATATTTTCAAAATAAATGTTTTCTTTTATAATTATATGACTTATAAATGATTTCAAAATAGAAATATATATTTCTCTACCAAAATTTTTGATTTCATCTATGTCAACATCCTTTGATGATTTTAAGCTTGTTTGAAGTTGATTATTATGATACAAATATTCCATATTGTATGGAAGGTTTTGTGATATGTTTTATAGTGGATGTAATATGTTTACACCATTCATGGTTTATGGAAAAAGTATTGACAATTCATATGCTAGTTTTAATATTAATTTTTGTGTTATGTTTAAACCTTTTCATATGTGGAATGCATTGGACTTAGTAAGTGACGGGTGGAGCATGCTATATCTCCTTGATGCATTGAAAGGTATCATAAGAAAAACTAGTGTCTTGGCATAAGGCCTTGATAAAATCTTATTTTTAGTCTTGGAATAAGGCCTTGACTATGTGGTTATGAAGTTTGGCATTATGCATTCCAACATAAGGAAATTTTCTACTGATATTATATGGGATTATTAGACTAGTAGAATATCCATCTGAATAAGTAAATAGAATTATTTGATTTATCTTTTCCATATTATAATTATGTTTGAGTTTAAAAGGATTGAGTTTTAGTCTTATACATTACCTTAAATGTTTGTGCTTATTCTTTAAAGTTTCCACTATATTGTTATACTTACTAAGAATCTGAGCTCACCCCTTTCTATGTTTCATTTTTCCTAGGATGTGAAGAAAGTATATAATGACTGACCTACAGGGATAGTCTAAGGGATGAATGTGGTCAATGAAGACAATTTTGTTGTTTTTATATTTTATAATGTAATGTAAAACTTATGAATGTATCTATTACTTATAAAGCTACTAAACTGATCAGTATTTTTGGATTTTATTCCCTTTTGATCATTCCAGTGTTATGTAATAATGCATCGTCTCTAGGTAACTCGGTTTAGAGCATTACAGTTGGAATCAGAGGATGTTTAGTACAAACCGTGGAAACTATATTTATTTAAACTCTGATTAGAGCGCATTACCCAAAGATAGACTTTGAGGATTAGTATACAAGAACTTCCAAGAATGTTGGTAATGTAGAGATTCTGTGTATTTTACAAGAAATACATCCCACTCTTGATACAAGCATGTAGTGGAAACTCTGTCACAGATGTACCTAGGAATGAAAACTCAGAAAAAGAGTCTCGGGCTTGACCCGGGGTATCCTGGTACATGACAACGGGCCTTGCTGTACTCTTGGTTATGACACTCCTGGGGGATATACATAGGATAATTCACATTTTCTTTACAACCCATTATAAAAGATTTTTAAGTATCTACCTCATCAAAGGAAACATTTTTTTATGATTATGGATTATATCCATAAATTGTTCAATTTATGATAAGTGTTTTAAAAGTTTGGAATTATGTATTATGATTCACAAACTAATCTAGTGTATTCCATTTTTTAGAAATGGAACCTAGTAGAAGGAATGGAAATCATATCAATGCACGTAATCCATGTAGGGATTTCCCTCCTACTCAAGATAATTATAGTAGAGCTGGTGATGAAACTGGAGAACCCGGATCCACAATATAGAGGATCAACGTTAGACCGCTTCGTGAGGAAAAAACCACCAAAATTCAATGGGATTACAAATACATTAGTAGATGAGAAATTGATCAGTTCCTTAGAGAAAATAATTCATGCTTTGGGGAATAGTGAAAGGTAAAAGGTTTTAATGGCAGTTTATCGCCTCACGAGAGATTCAGATCAATGGTGGTCATTAATTCAAAACAAAAAAGAAGATAAAGAAGTATAGAACATGGAATGGAGGGGTTCTAAAGATATTTTCAAAGAAAACTACTTTCCTCATGACCATCGAGTGGATATGGAAAAACAATTTTTGAGTCTGAGGAAAAAGGAGGATGAGAATTTCGCCATGTATGTGGCTAACCTTACAAGGTTAGCAAGGCAGGCAGTAGATTATATACATAACCCAAGGAGTAAGATTTAGAAACTATTTGATCGGTCAAACCATTTATCCGTTGAGAATTAGTCTCAAAATCCTTCTCATCGTACAAATATATTTTCTCATGTGATATCAAGACAGAAAAGGATTTCTCTAAGTCTTATGACTTCAAAGCAAAGAAAGATAAGAAGAGATATGTTGATCACTCTAGAAATTTAAATAAGGTGAATAAAAGAAAAGTCGAATATCCATCATGTAGTAAATGTGGGAAGAAACACCCTGGTACTTTTATGAAGGGAATGGGAGTCGGTTACAAGTGGGTGAAAAAGACCACCAAGCTAGTGATTTCATGGGAGAGAAAGAGGCTATCAAGGTTGAATGCTACAATTGTAGATAAAAGGGACATTATGAAACTAAATGTCCTATGTACCAAGGGAACTCAGCTCATAAAAGGCCAAGCGAGCAAGGATAAGCTTATGTAATCACTACTGCTGCGGTTGAAGCACTAAAATACATGTGGTAGGTAATTTAATGGTTTCCTCTAGTTTATCCAATGATTTATTTTATTCTAGATCATCGCATTATTTTATATATTCCCATTTTGCTTAGAAAATTATATATTTTCAATTTAAATTAAAAAGGGAGTTGTCAATCAAAACTCTTAAAGGATGCATCATCGCAATAATGTTTTGTGAATCAGTTCCCATTAGGGCATATAAATGTTCATTATCTGCATATCTCATCGCCATACCCATGATTATATTTTATATAATCCTCAGATTGGATTGGTTTTCAGACCATGACTTGAAAATTTATTATAAGAAGAAGGAGGTTACAGTTTTTTATAATGATAAGGAGTACCTTATCTTTAGAACAGAAACGTCACCGATTGATTCTTATCTAGATCCACCCCTAGTAGCTCTACTAAATTCAATTATTGGGGAGGAAGAGAATAAAATAATTATGGGTGAGTAAAAGAATGTTCTAATAGATGAATTACCTATTGTTCAAGAATGTGTTGATGTGTTTCCAGAAGATTTACCTAGACATCCTACAGAATGAGAAATTGATTTTTCCATTTATTTAGTTCTTTGTTCAAGGACCATATCGAAGAACCCTTATAGAATGGACATTGTGTAATTAGTGAAACTAAAGAAACAACTATATTAATTTAGTAAAAAGGGATTTATTCTCCCTAGTATTTCAACATGGGGAGCCCTTGTCTTTTTTGTTAAGAAGAAACACGGTTCTATAAGGTTGTTCATTAACTATAGGGAGATCAATTCTATAACAATAAAGAACAAGTATCACCTACCTCGCATAGATGATTTATTCAACCAACATCATAGAGCTCAATATTTTTCAATGATTGACCTTCGATCTGGATATCATCAGTTGTGTGTGAAGAAGGAAGACATTCAGAAAACAGCATTTCGAACCAGGTACATGCATTAAAATTTTACAGTAATCCTTTTGGAATGACTAATACACCCTCTGTCCTCATGGATTTAAGTAATAGAGTTTTAAAGGAATATCTGGATGAATTTTTAGTGGTATTTATTGATGATATCTTTTTATACTCAAAAATCTACAAATATTATGAAAATCACTTACGCACTACTCTGAAAACCCTCAAAAGAAATGAATTATATGGGAAGTTTGAAAATTGTGAATTATGACTTCAAGAGATGTATTTTCTTGGACATATTGTCTCTAAGGATATAATTTCTATTTATACTTCAAAGACCAAGGAAATCCAAGAATTTCCTGCACAGATGAGTTTAACTGAGGTACGCAGTTTTATTGGATTAGTAGGTTATTATAGATGTTTCATCCAGAATATTGCTCAGTTGGCTAACCCATTAACCAAACTCACAAGTAAAGGGGTCAAATTTGTTTGGAAAAAAGAGTGCGAATAATGTTTTAAATAATTGAAGAGAAGATTAGTCAATGATCTTATATTTACTCTACCATCTGGGAATGATGGGTTTGTTATTTATAGTGATGCTTCAAAGAAAGGACTTGGTTTTGTCCTTAAGTAGAATGATAGAGTTATTTCTTATGCATCATGACAGCTAAAAATTCATTATCAAAACTATCCTACTCATGATCTTGAGTTATCACCTGTAATATTTTCTCTAAAAATATGGAGACACTATCTCTATGGTGAAAAATTTGATACTTATACTGATCACAAGAGTTCGATGTATATTTTCTAATAGAAAAAATTAAACATGAGGAAAATATGATGGCTTGAACTACTCAAGGATTATGATTACACTATACACTTCCATCCAGGGAAGGAAAATAAGGTGGAAGATGCTTTAAGTATAAATGATCATGGATTTTTGAACAAGATGAGAGTTGAAAGGGATCCTATTTTCGTGGATCTAGTAAATATAGATATGGTAATAACCATGGAAGGTGAAACATAAATAATTTTTCAAATGGTTTTCCAACCATCTTTACTAGAATTGATAAAGAGTTCTCAGGCTAATGAGAGGTGTTTCAAAAGAAGATTAAAGCTATGAATGATGGGAGATTGAGTGACTTCATATATGAAGATGGAATTTTGAAATTTGGGAAGAGACTCTGTCTTCCAAAGGTACCTGATCTAAAAAATAATTGTTGTACGATTCTCATAGATCTAATTTCTCTATACACCATGGGAGCACCAACATGTATAGATATTTGAAGGAAAAATTTTGGTGGGACAACATGAAGAGGGAGATTTATGATCATGTGTCAAGATATATGGCTTTTTAACAAGTGAAAGTTAGAAGACAACGGCCTGAAGGAGTCATGAAACCTCTTCCCATACTTGAGGGGAAATGGGATAATGTTACGATGGACTTTTTCATGGGGATACCAAATTATCCTAGAAGGAACGATGCAATAGGGCTCATTGTTGATCGTCTTACCAAGTTAGCACATTTTCTTACTATAAGAGAATATGTAACACTTGAAGGTATGGAAAGACTATATATTAATGAAGTTGTAAGACTTCATGGAATACCCCTATCGATTGTTTTTTATCGTGATCCTCATTTTACATCAAGATTCTAGAAAAGTCTTTAGAATGCCCTGGATACTAAACTTCGTTTGAGCACTGCCTACCACCCTCAAACCAATGGAAAATCATAACAGACTATACAAACCTTATAAGACATGTTGAGATCTTGCTCACTTGACTTTCAAGGTATGTGGGATCAATATTTACCTCTCATAGAATTTTCCTATAACAATATCTTACATTAAAGTATTCATATGGAACCATATGAAGCATTATATAGAAAGAGATGTCGCACACCAACTTTTTGCGATGATATTGGTGAAAGAAAAAACATAGGCCCAAAACTTGTTGAGAAAATAATGAAAAAGGTAAATATCATCCAAACTCACATCAAAGTAGCTCAAAGTAGGCAAAAGAGTTATGCTGGTAATTAGAGGAAGGATTTGGAATTTCAAGTATGACCTCATGTTTTCTTGAAGGTATCTCCATGGAAGGATGTTATACGATTTGGTAAGATGGGTAAATTGAGTCCCAGGTACACCAAACCTTTAAAAATTCTAGAATGAATTGGAGTTGTGGCTTATCATTTGGAAATGCCTCCAAATCTCTCCAAAGATCATGATGTGTTCCACGTATCACTGTTGAGAAAATATATGCCTGACCCAATGCATGTACTCACCTTTGAGGAAATTGAACTAGAACCCGATCTATCTTATTGTGAAAAGCATGTCAAGATTCATGATACTAGAGAACAAAAACTAAGAAATCAAATGACTCGTCTGGTAAAAGTTTTATAGAGAAACCATAAGATGGAAGAGGAAACAAGGAACCCCGAGAACTTATAATGAAGAACCACCCGAATATTTTTATGCTGCAATATTTTAGAAATTTTGAGGATGAAATTACTTTAAGTATGGGAGAATATAACACCCCAAGATTCCACGGTACGTTTCCCTTTGAATAATGCAGTAGCTTGCATTGTATGCAACATGGAGTTTTAACACACCACGATCAATCAAACTAGCCATTATGAATAGTAATACCCACTTTTTAAAATTTATAAATTTTATTTTTCAAAATGGACTTCATTTTTGAATTTGGAATATCAAAATTAACTAAGGGTGGATTTTTGGTATTTTTCTAAAAATTTCAATTTTGATGAATAGTGAAAAACACTAATTTAATGTTTAAACCCGACTTTTTATTTAAGTAATTATTTATTTTATTTTAATTTATTTTAGGTCCAAATAGATACATAATACCTATATATTTTCAATGTAATTCATTTGAGTCATTTTATAATAAGTTTAGACATATAAAATTTTACTGAACTTTTTAACGTCTTTTACCCACCTTCTTGAAGCAGTTGAAAATTTGCATAAAACTTAATTTTACTGCTTTTTTGAGTTTAATTTAAAAAATATGAGGGACACGGTTGACATCAGTAAGTAAAATGTGGTTCAATAATATGAAAATAATTTTTGGTGTAGAGTAGCATTTGATTTTTATTAACCACGTTTAAAAGTAAATAGACTAATTAAAGGTAAAAATGTTATTATAATTACCCTAACACATTTATTAATTCTATTGGATAACTTTAATTCAACAAAAATTCCTTAGGAATATAATATGATTCTATTTGGTCCACTTAGATTTGATTAGGGCATTTATTATTATTTTATTTAAAGAATAGTTAAAAGAGTTAAATTCAAAGTTTCATTACTAAACCATTTTTAATATTGGGTTACACACAATATAAATTAAACTATAAATATTAATTAAAAATATAAAAATATTTCCTACGTAATTTTATTTTATTTATAATTTTTATACATTAAATAATTTAATTTATTTATGACACAATGATGATGCAGTAATTACCTTAATAATGATATATTAAAATAATTGATATTATAAATATCCAAATCAATATAAATTGATACTTATAATGAATTAAACTAATTTTCTATTTTAATATGACATGTTAGGATTTATTAAATAAATTTCATTCGAAGTGATAAAGATTTTTGGCTTTTAAAAAAAATAAAATACTAAATAGTGTCAAAAATGACATAATTGAGTTTTAAAAAAAATACTATATTATTAATTGATATAATATTCCTAAAAATCTATGGTTTATCCAAAGGACTTATATAATGTAATATATATTAATACTGAACCCCTTGGTGTTTTCTTGTCTTGTTATAGTAATTTTATTAACCATATAATATAAAAATACAAAGAGACTTGGTAAATGTAAAACTATTTAACTAAGAGTTAAATCTAAAAGATAAGGTTAATATGGTGACCTAAACATATCTAAAACCTATTGGTTGATAGTTCTTAGACCCATTCCTACATTTTTCTTGGAATAAATCATTTTTAAGAAATTAGAAACCGAAAATGACTTTATTATAAAATAATATTTCAATCTTTTCTTAAAGTGACTCTCACCTCTCTTATAAAAGGGTATTTCACCTTCTCTTAATTTTACACCTCCAAAGCCATTTGGCTCTGCTAACCCCTGCCCAAATATCCTATAAACTATCCTACCTTAAACCTATAGGCCTTACTTTGATTATAAATCCAACCTAAGGATCCATTTTGATCAACTCAAAAGGAAACACTCGAAGAAGAGGTAATAATTTCACCACCCTCTTTCAAGTTCTTTTCTTCTTCCACTTCCTCTTTTATTGTTGTTTCCATACTAAAATAATAACTCTGGTACCTGATACATACTGTGATGTTATTATAAATATGGTACAACCATATTAGTTTTTATATTCATCCTATAAATGACAAATTCACCATACGTGTGTACATATGGCTTACCGTCTCCACGTCGTGGTGTAGTTTGTTATTCAAACACTTCACTTTTTGTATGGGAATAATAATGAGTATAAATAATGTAAATAATAAATATAACAAATTAATGATATTTTATATATGATATACCATCCAATTATATACGATTTCACCATCAATATAATGATATTGTCGCTCATGCATACGTATGAATTACTGTCTCCAAGAACGTGATGAGATTCATTCCCCATCGTAATCATTCAAGAATAATTTTCATTTTATGATTAAAAATAATGTTTACGAACATAATATCATTCTATATATAAATAAAATACATCATATCCATAAAAAACATGGCTTACCTAACCAATCATATAAAGTAAAATGAATCATTTAACACCCAAAATGATGATACTACTAAAATATTATTTACAAAGTAATATTAGAAGATCATATATGATATCATATTTATGTATATGATTCTTGTATAATTTAATAACAACTATTTAACTATTATACATGAGGTTAGCATACCCTCGACTAAGGAAAATTACAAGGTAAGGGTCAATTCTACAATCTTTTTACATATCTGAGGTTGTTAATACGTAAGTATCTACTAGGACCTCTTTATCATCCACATCCGTTTTTTTCTTTAAAATTTAATTCAAAACATTTTTAATATTTACTATACATTGGGATAAAGTCATTTATACCCTTATTTTACCACATATTTTTTGAAAGAAATCTTTCCATCATTTTCCAAACAAGGTACTTTATGACCTTCTCAACAAAAATAAGGTAAGAATGTATTTTTTTTAACTTATAAGAAAGGTGTAGCTATTTTCCATCGTTATAAAATCATCAAAGATTACCATAAAATCTTATAAGAATATTTTAAAAACAAATTTTTTCTTTTATAATTATATTAATTTTAAATGATTTAAAAATAGAAATAGATATTTCTTTACAAAAAGTTTTGATTTCATCTATGTCAATATCCTTTGATTGATTTTAAGATTGTTTAATTTGATTATTTCGATACAAATCTTCCATATTGTATTAATGGTTTTGTGATTTTTTTGACTGTGGGTGTGTTATTTTTACACCATTCATGGTTTATGAATAAAGTGTTCACATTTCGTATGCCAGTTTTAATACGAATGTTTATGTTATGTTTAAACCTTTTCATATGAGGAATGCATTGGACTTAGTAAGTGATGGATGGATCCTACTATAGATCATCGATGCATTAGTAGTTCTCATTAGATAAACTAGTGTCTTGGAACAAGGCCTTGACAAAATCTTATTTCTATTCTTGGCACAAGGCCTTGACTATGTGGTTATCAAGTCTGGAATTATGCATTCCAATATTATGAAATTGGCTATTGATATTACATGTGATTATTTGACTAGTAGAATATCCATGTGAATAAGTAAATGGAATTATTTGATTTATCTTTTCCATATTATGATGAATTTTATGTTTAAAATTCTTGTGTTTTACTCTTATACCTTGCCTTAAATTTTTATACTTATTCCTGAAAGTTTCCACAATATTGTTATCCTTACTAAGTATCTGAGATCACCCCTTTCTATGTTTTATTTTTCCCAGGATGTGAAGAATTGTATAATGATTGACCTGTAGGGATATTATAAGTGATGAATGTGATCAATGGAGACAATGTTGTTTTTTTATTCATTTTATAATGTACTTTAAAACTTATGAATGTATCTAGTACTTAAAAGGCTACAAAACTGATCGGTCTTTCTGGATTTTTATCCTTTGTGATCATGCCAATGCAATATAATAATGCACTGACTTTGGGTAAATGGGTTCCAGGCATTATAGTGTGACCTTGGTGTCTATGTGGTTGTTTGGGGCAGTGGGGGCCTTAGTGTTTATACGTTTGTTCAGGAGATAGAGGACAAGGAGGTGTTCTTAGATGTCGAGTTTTTTAATCCTACCGTAGAATAACACAAGATGGTTTTCCCTTGAGAGGTATCTTATAGGGTTTTTGTTCAGACCCCCTTTCTTCTAGGTCATTTTTGAATTCTTTAAGATGAGAATTGTTTGAGAGGTATCTGATGTAATAACCTATATTTCTCTGGTCCTTTACTTTGTGAAAAAACATGTTTTTAGGATGTTTTGGGAGGCAACGGTGGCTCATTTCAAGAGTTTTCCAAATTTATAGTTTTTTTCTTCTTCCAGTTTTTTTATAGTCATGTTAGTGCATCGGCATGTCAGGGCATCAGCATGTCAATGCATCGACATGTTAGTGTGTCGGCATGTCAGTGCATCAGCATGTCATTGCCTCGGTGAGTCTAGGGAATTGGTGTTGGTTATTCGAGGGCATTTACATTTGTGATTTGAGGGTTTCGGCATCGGTGAGTCGAGGGAAATAGATTTGGTGAGTCGAGGGCGTCAGCATTGGTGAGACAAGGGCCTCAGCATCGATGATTTGAGGGAATTGGCTTCGGTAGGTCATTTGGTTGTTAACTCCACGTCGGTGGATCAGCGTTGGTTTCCTTGTGTCAGTAGGTTTCTTCGGTATCTCACATGTAGGTAGCTCAGCATTGATGACTCACCCATCAATGACTCATTTCCAATTTTTCTAGTTTTCTCCAGTTTTCCAGTTTTTTACCTCTTACATCTTATTTGACGTAAACTGAGTATAATGCCTTGTTTAGGGGGGTTTTAAGTTTTTTTAAAGGATATTAATTATATATTTAATATCCTAACACACAGAGGACTTTTATATATTCAAAACACATAATCTTGACCATGATGAAATAATTAATGGCTTTTGAAACTGTTCTTCCTTTAATATAGGATCTGTCTCTTTAAAGTTGATATCTTTTCTTCCTTGTGTGTTTTTCATTCCCGATTAGTTTGCATAAAGTATCCTCTCTAAATGAGTTTTTCACCTGTACTGGAGCTCCCCCTGCTCAATTTTTAGGGATTTTTTTCCTGCTACTCGCCGATTCCATGTTCTTGACGTGAGGAGAAGATTTGGTCCCCTGTTTTTTCAGGTAGGGATTTCTTTTATCTCTATTTCTCTGTACATCATGAGGGGTGGGTGTACTGATGATTCCTTGTGAAGAATGGAGAAAAATACTTCTTAAAATAATAAATAAATAAGAAGGTAATACGATCAAAAGATAATGGGGGTTACTAAAAAATTGGGTGGGTAGTGGTTTGATGTTGATCACCTATTTTATTTATTATCCTTGTGGATGTTTTGATCTATTATGGTTGTAAATCCATCTTAAACTCAGGCCATTAGTGGTCTTTGTATATTCATGGGTGAATCTTTATAACTATTATTGTTTCTCTATGAACAATAGGTGTAAATTCTAATCTGGCTAATCACATATATTCAGTTAAATAAAATAAATTCCCCAGGATGAAAACCCTTGTGTGATTACAACTATTTATCTAGTATATTTAAATAATAGTGTTTACCAAATCTTAATATTTCATGTTTGATAGGTGTGGATAAGTTTTGTTTTCTTTCGTGTCTCGTGACCTTGTGTGAGTTGGGTGGTGTTACTGTTCTGAGCACGATTATGGGTGCAGGTGTGGACAATAGAGTTTGATGTGGTTTGAGTGTGTAGCGAGGACATGGTTTAATGGAATTTACTATGGGATTTTTTTGTGGGGCGGTATAGGTGGTGATTTGGAATCTCAGTTTAAGATACTAATTGATTGTGGAATGGATTAACTTGTAAGCATTGGGCCTGCCTTTGTTGTGTTGTGGCCGTCGAACGACATGTGCAGTGGGACTGCAAGTCTAGTTTTGTTTTTTGTTTTGAAATGGTAGTGGTCAGTAGTTTTCAGGTAGTGTTGGTATAAATTATATTGAACCCCTTAATTAATAAATTTAAAGTGGTTAAATGAGAAATTTTTTGGGTTTATTCTTTTTAGTGGTTGTTTGTGTGGTTGTTCGTATAGGGGTAGTAGAAAGGTGGTTTTAAGTAGACCGGTTGTTTGTTTGAAAACCCATAGGTTGGGGTGAGTGTCTTTTAACTTATATTTATAAATTTAAGTTCCTTGTGATTTCTATATTCACCCCACCCTTTTTGAGCACTATGTTCCGAACAAACCCATTTCATGGGGGAGGTTGTCTTTCCCAACATATTGGTGGTAGGATGGATGGCTGGTTACTAACTTTCTTCCACTCACCCTCTTCTGGTTATTACCACTTGAGAATATCTAGGAAGGTTGTAATGGCCTGATCCTTACCATAGTACAAGATCCTTTCATCAAGGTTCTGTTGTAGATGATAGGACTAGGAGTTTGCGGGTCAGGATTTTTTTCGCAAGTGTCTTCGGGATGAGGCCTAGGTGTCTTCAGGTAAGAGTTGTGGTTTTTGTGGCCTAGGTGTCTGTGGGAGGGTTTGTGTTTGGTTTGACGCCCTGGTGTGTGCAGTCGGGTTGGGCCAGTGGGACTGCATAATGGAAAGAGTGGTATCATCAAAATGTTAGCTATTAGGGATGAGCATTCCACCAGTGGGAAAATGGTGCGTGGTACCCAAATGCTGATGAGCTTATACTACTAATTTACTTGACTTGAATTATTTTGTGAGTGTGACTTGCTGAGTCAAGGCTGGTTAGTATTCCTTGTTAGGTTCTTTGAGATTCTACTGGTTTCTTATAGGGACATTAGTATGTATCCCCCACTTTTTCATGAGTATCTTTAGTTCCCTATTAACTATACTTGTATGCTCACCCTACGTATATAAAACTATTTTTAGCTTTCCAGGAGGACTTTGAGGTTCGTTCTGGACTTTACTAGCTTAGGCATTAGGATAATTGATGTTTCTTATTAGTTCTATTCTTTTGGTACATCACTTCAGAGTTTTCATTATACTTTGTATTAGCTTTACTTTTGAACATGCGTGTGGGAATGGATTTTGTCCTTTCTTTTGCTTGTAGTATTTGGAGTTTCTTGAGATTTACTATCTTATCTCAAGGTATTGTTAAATAAAAAGGGTAATTCCTTCCATATCTTGTGAGATTCTATAGCCTTGGCACTAGTCACCGCTCTGGGTCCTATTGAAGGTGGGACTCAGGGTTCATTATCTCTCCTTCACCTTGAGGAATAAAGGGAGTAACAAGTTGGTGTCCCTTACCTCATCTTGAAGAAGGTGGGTTATGACACATGAATTGGATTAATAATAATATAATTGAACTAATTTTATTTTAAAAATATTTTAAAAGAAGAATAATATATTTATATTCAATAAATGAAAAGAATTTTTTTATTAAAATCATTATTTTCATTATTGAAAGGGAAAAAAGTATTTTTTTTATTATTTATCGAATAATTAATCTTCTTATAATTTCTAAAAAATCATTGTAAGTTGATTTTAAAATGTTTTTTTAATTATGTTCTTGGTCAAAACATTTTCTAAAAGTAAAAAAGTTTTATTTTAATGTAAGTGCACAAATGTTACCAAACTACATTTCAAAATAATAATATTTTAAATCATGAAATAGGATTTATTCTTATCTCATGACATTAAAAATAATATATGAATGATAAAACATTTTATGGAATATATAAGATAAAATTTTCATTAAAATTAGTCACTAATATTTACTTATTCAATTTCTTAAGATAAAAAAACATTGCGCACATACAAACAGTTTTTTCATAATATTATTTATTTTACTTTCAAATGATTTTTATTTTTATTTATTACCAATTGAAAAAAAAATGAATTTATTTTATACAAGTGTAAACTATATGATTTTATAATTAAGTTATTCAAATTCATTGTAACACCTCGCCTCTACCTCATTGGCTTGAGGAGGCGGTGAGGGTTACTTGGCCTTGAGCGACGTTCCCAAGGCGCCAAAGGCTTGCAATAAATGCTGAGGGCTTTGAGAACAAATTGGGGAACAATTTTCCCTAAAGAAAAAACCAACCAAACCATCCACTATAAATCACTATATGATGCATGCCAACCAAATCATTCAAGCATGTATTCCCAAAGTACAACCAAGTTGTTCTACAATACAACCAATACCATATCATAGTACTATGCAGAAGACTCAACAAAAGACCCAAAATAAGACAAGGCACACTCCATGGCTCTACACCAAGTTCCATGCTCCAAGCTCCACCCAGACATCACTACGCACCACTAAAGGAGGGTGATGCCTTACCTTTTCCCATGTCATGATACACAACATCTGCAAAGACACCAACGTGCCAAAGTAGAGGGTGAGTAAAACTACTCAATAGGATTTCCCCAAATGACTTCCATACACATGCCACTAGGATGAAACCGTTGGCACATTTATATAAAATAGTTTTTATAAAATAATCACAAGTGCAACCATTACCATAATCCAAACACTCCCGTACAAAGTCATCTCACCCAAACCAACCAAGTGAAATCCAAGTAAACATTCCACAAGCCATTTCGTCATTTACATGCTAGCATAACAATTTCCAACTTGAAAAGAAATGCACAACTGTCACGACCCTCCCTCGGGGTCCGTGCCGTGACTACCCCAAGCCCGCCTTCCATAGGCCAGGGGCTGGCGACTAGAACCAAGGCGTAAATCCCGGTAAAAAGGGAAGGCGTTGCCTTTGAAAATAAACAAACACCACAGAGTAAGCAAGCAGAAAGTAAACACTAAACAAAATCAGAGTACATCTGAAAGTGCGGAAAAGTAAATGGGCCAGTATACAAACCCAAACTGAAAGTAAAGTACAACTCGAAAGGGAAAACAACAACTGAAAAGTAAATGCCGCTACACCGAGCTGTCCACTGGAAATCCCACCTGAAGGGTGGGTACAGATAGCTCCTCTGCTCCACAGGTCCCGCCGTCCGCTCCGTGCACGTCCCGCCCAGTGGTCCACCTCCGGGTACCGTCCCGCTCTGCAAGCCTCAGCTAAGGTCAACGCTGTCCGTCGTCTGCAACCAACACAACGTAGTGCGGGCAAAGCCCGTGCAGGGGTGAGTATAAGCTACTCAGTAGGGACCCCGAGACCCCTGATGGTCTCTCAAATCCACAAAGGATAAACCACGAAGAAAGGTACAATCACGAAGTAACAACCGATACTGATTAGGTATATGCCCATACATATACCTAAGTCATCAATTTCAAATACGCTCTAACCTCTGAGCCCAAGTACAACTCAGTCCACACAGGAAAGTAAACGTATTCCACACAGGAAAGCAAAACGTAATCCACACAGGATTGCACAACACAATCCACACCGGAAAGCAACAGGATTCAGCTCACACAGGTATACATCTTCAAAGGATGATTAAGATGATCACTGATCCATCTAAGTCGTCGGACCCACGAAGGATCGATAGGTAACTAACCCCCGCAAAAGACCCACACAGGATCGGGCCCACACAGGACCTGTAGGCGCTGGTTCACACAGGACCGCTGAGCGCAAGGACCCACACAGGATCGGACCCACACAGGATCGGGCCCACACAGGACCTGTAGCACTGATCCACGTAGGATCGCTGAGTGTTGTAGTCGTCGTCGTCGAATCCACACAGGATCTCTGTATTGTCGTCGTCGCAGTCACAGTAGCAGTAGTAGCAGTCGCAGCCAGCACTAGGGTTCCCGCACACAGCAAGCTCGTTCGGAGGGTCCGCTCCACGAGCCGAGAGGCTGATACATCAACTGTCACAAAGTCCAGAGTTGGTGTATCCAAAAGTTTCGTATCGTCAACAAGAACTCAACGCAACAGACGGCGCGTCGATCGGACGCCCGGTCTGAGAGTTATTGGCATTTTCGTCCCCGGGGCCCGGTTGGTTTTTAAGGCAAAACCAACCCGACCGTACTCCACCTGCGTCCAAACCTTAGGCGGAGTATGCCAAAAGATCCGTCTCACTAAGAGTAACACAACAAAGCTGACGGCACGTCAATCAGACGTCCGTAGCTCAAGATATGAGCGTTTCCGTTCGGAAGGCCCGGTTGGTTTCGTGAACGAACCGACCCGGCCAAACTCAAAGTAATCCGAAACCTTGAGTGCGATATACCGAAACGACCGTCTCGATCCAAGGATCGTGTTTCCATAGACGGTTCGTCAATCGGAAGTCCGAGGCTCAAGTTATGGCCAAAAGACCGAATCTGATTCGAAACGGGGGGTCCGGGTCCGGGTCGACCCGGCCCGACCCCCCCCCCCCCCCCCCTGGGTTGGCCGAACCGGGTCGACCCGACCCGGGTCCGACCCGGCCCGGCTGGCCGGCGGCGCGGCGGCGCGGTGGCGCGGCGGCCCGGCGGTGGCGCGGCGGCCCGGCGGTGGCGCGGCGGCCCGGCGGTGGCGCGGCGGCCCGGCGGTGGCGCGGCGGCCCGGCGGTGGCGCGGCGGCCCGGCGGTGGCGCGGCGGCCCGGCGGTGGCGCGGCGGCCCGGCGGTGGCGCGGCGGCCCGGCGGTGGCGCGGCGGCCCGGCGGTGGCGCGGCGGCCCGGCGGTGGCGCGGCGGCCCGGCGGTGGCGCGGCGGCCCGGCGGTGGCGCGGCGGCCCGGCGGTGGCGCGGCGGCCCGGCGGTGGCGCGGCGGCCCGGCGGTGGCGCGGCGGCCCGGCGGTGGCGCGGCGGCCCGGCGGTGGGCGCGGCGGCCTGGCGGCATGCAGGGGGGGAAAAGCCCCCCGCTGATTGGGATGGCGGCGCGGCCTTGTGCCGCGCCCTTTGCAAGAAAACGGCCCCCACGTGGGGGCCGGCTTGAATAAAAACCGGGGGGCCTCTTGCCCCCCCTCAAGGGAACCGCCCCCTCATAAAGAGGGGGGTTTTGTGAGCCGGTCGGGGGATTAATTTCCCCCGGTTTAATGCCACCCGGCCGGCCAGCTGGCCGGCCGGTTTTCTCCAATGGGACCGGAAAATCCGGTCCCCTCTTCGGCTTCCGACGCCGGCGGCCCAGCCGCCGGTCTCCTCGTTCCGCCGCGGTCCGGAACCGGCCGCAGTGTTCGTCGTCCGGCGCGGTGCGACAGCACCGCGCCCCTCCGCCGCACCCTGATTTCTTTCAACGCGGCGCGACGGTGTCGCGTTCTTGAAGATTCTTCCATGGCGCGCGCGCGACGGCGTCGTGTAAGATTAACATACAATTATCCGCGTGGTGCGACGGCACCACGCCACCTTGCTTCCGCCCGCAAGATAAACAACATGAACGATGGAGGGGGTTCGGCTGTGTTCATGCGGTCCGGCCCCCCTCACGTTAAATAATAACACAACTTAAAATAATCAATTGCCTCACGTTAGACATGCTAGATCCACGATCAAGAATGAAATAATTAATCAATAAATCAACAACCCCTACCTTGGGTATAGGTTCGTAGATTTGACAACGTTCCGCGGAAGACAACGTCGCGGAGGTCGGGCGTCGCGGTCGTCGTTCGTCAAATCCGTTGACGAAGAGATGCGTCCGATGAGATACGTCGTTGGCGAAACTTCTTATGTCGACGAAGGGAATCTGAGAAAGAAGCGGCGTTCCCTCTCGTTGACACGAAAGACGAAGAAGAGCGGTGCGGCGTTCTTCGTCGGAACTTGAGCGTTCTTCGTCAAGTTGAGCGTTCTTCATGTTCTTCGTCAGAGTTGAAGAAGAAGAAGAAAAACTCTCAAAAGCTCTCAAGATGGCCAAGGTGTTCTAACCCAACAAAATAAAATAAGAGCTTATTTTTTTTACAAACCTAACAAAGGAATTTCAAAGGTTTGAATTTCAAAAAAATTAACCCTCTTCAATTAATTAAGCCAAGTTGTCAACATTAAATGAAATGGGTTAAAGGGGAGGTTTTGAGAGAATTTGAGGAGTTGGGGTTCGTGTGGGCCCCACCACACTTAATCCTCCCAAGGGAGGTTAAGTGGATTTGGGTCCCACTCCCAACTCCCTTTGGTAGGTTTTAACAAGTTAAAATAAAATTTGTTCTTCACAAATTTTATTTAACTTAAACTAAAAACCCAAAAACTAACTTTCAACCCGCAACAAACGCAACTTCCGAAAAGGTTTCTTTAAGCGAATATCGGCGCTGCGAGTTCATCGGTGCTCTCGGATTTCAATTCTGAGCACCGGATCAAAAGTTAGGAATTCCCGCTCGTTCGTTCACTGAACGTACCCGAGCCAAACTTCGGAAATTGATTCCGGGAACTCCGGGCCTCGGAATCAGGTGCCGTCAGAAACCGCGCTCTTGTAAAATTCTAAAGAAAATTAAGAAAAAAATTTCCTTGAATTTTACAGGTCTTTACATTACTCCCACCTCAGGGCTTTACGTCCCCGTAAAGATACATCAAAAACTAGGGAAACAAATGAGGGTACTGAGCACGCATCTGAGCCTCCCGCTCCCATCGTCAACGTCAAGCTCCCCATGGTCAATGAGGTGCGTCGGGTCGTGCACGTATCTCTTCAGCTGAGACACGTGGAAGACGTCGTGCACCCAGTGCAACTGAGGTGGTAGAGCCAGGCGATAAGCCACCTCACCAATCCTGCTGAGAATCTGGAAGGGTCCGATGAAGCGCGGAGATAACTTGCCGCCTCGGCCAAACCTCCGAATACCACGTCGAGGTGAGACCCGCAAGAAGACGTGGTCGCCATCCTCGAACTCTAGTGGCCTCCGCCTCCTGTCAGCATATGACTTCTGCCGGCTCTGAGCTGTCCTCATCCGCTCCTGGATGACCTGGACCTTCTCTGTCATGGCCTGGACCATCTCCGGTCCCACCAGTGCTGACTCTCCAGGGTCTGTCCAGCACAAAGGAGATCTACAAGGTCGGCCGTACAACTCCTCGTACGGTGCCATCCCGATGGTGGAGTGGTAGCTTTTGTTGTACGCAAACTCCACCAAGGGTAGGTGGTCCTCCCAGCTATGACCAAAGTCGAGGACACATGCGCGGAGCATGTCCTCGAGAGTCTGAATGGTCCTCTCCGTCTGACCATCCGTCTGAGGGTGAAAGGCTGTGCTCAGACGTAGTTGCGTCCCGAACGCCTCCTGTAACCCCTTCCAAAGCCGGGAAGTAAAGCGGGCATCTCGATCAGAGACGATAGATGATGGCACGCTGTGGAGCCGCACAATCTCCTGAACGTAGAGACGTCCCAAGCTCTCCACTGAGCCCTGCTCTCTGATGGGTAAGAAGTGTGCCGACTTGGTGAGTCGGTCAACAATCACCCAGATGGAGTCGTGACCTCTGGAAGCGCGTGGAAGTCCAGTCACGAAGTCCATAGATATGCCTTCGATGAAGACCACGACAAACCGATCGAGGTATGGCTGAAAGATCATGTTCATGAGATCCATGAACACTGATGGAGCATTGGTTACACTGAATGGCATAACCAAGAACTCATAGTGGCCATACCGACATCTGAAGGTCGTCTTCTGCACATCCTCGTCTCTGACTCTGAGCTGATGATAGCCTGACCTGAGGTCTATCTTCGAGAACCACCGTGCTCCCTTGAGATGATCGAAGAGGTCGTCAATCCTCGGTAGCGGATACTTGTTCCTCACTGTCACCTGGTTCAGGCGACGATAGTCAACACAAAGTCGCAAGCTCCCGTCCACCTTCTTGGCGAACAAAATCGGGGAAGCCCAGGGTGAAACACTGGGTCGGATGAACCCCTTGCCCTGCAAGTCCTCCAATTGTACCCGTAGCTCTCGAAGCTCGGCGGGGGCCATCCGATATGCTGGAGTGGATATCGGGGCTGTCATGGGGTACAAGTCAATATAAAAGTCTAACTCTCTACGAGGAGGTAGCCCTGGAACATCGTCGGGAAAAACGTCCGCAAACTGATCCACCACTGCAGGAAAACCAGGACTCTGCACGTCAACTACTCCAAGGATAAGGCTAGACAACTGATGAGTGATGGGTTGTCCTCTCCTCCACGGAAGTCCATCCTGTGCTGCTATGGCTCCCTTCTCACCGGTGAAGGTGAACCTACTCCCGTCGGTGCGTACACATCGCACCTTGCGCCTAAAACAGTCAATCTGTGCATGGACCGTAGATAGTCAATCCATGCCCAAGATGACGTCGTAAGGCCTCGACGCTGCTACAAGAAGATCCCAGCCGAAGCTCTCGCCTCCTAGAGTAAGCTCACACTGCCGGCACCAGTGCGTAATCGTCGAGTCTGCTCTCGTAGGAGTCTCTAGCCGTAAGGATCGAGCCAACGGCTCTGTCGGAATCTCCGAGCTCCGAACAAGGGCAGCGGCTATGAAAGAGTGACTCGCTCCTATGTCTATAAGAACTGCAACAAGAGTGGAGTAGACACATATAGTACCTCGAATCATCTCGGGTGCGCCGTGGTCATAGGCCTCTACTGCCTGGAGCTGTGCCTGTCGCTGCCCGCCAGGTCCCTGTGGTCGGGCTGGACCTCCTGGTGGTGGTGGTGGCAGAGCCTCAAAGCGTCGCCCACCACCGGCTGCTCGTCCAGCTCCTCTGCCTTGTCCGCCTCCTCCCTGCGGACCGCCACGGTCGACCCTCTGCCTCTGCCTCGGTGGTCCATCAACTGACTGCTGCTCCTCGGCACGGCGGGTCGGGCAGTCACGAGCCATGTGGCCCTGCCCGCCGCACGAGTAGCATTGTCTGCCTCTCGAAAGACTGGCTCCTCGCTGTGTGCCCCGCACTGCTGAGCCAGTGCCCTGAGATCGTCTGCCCGAAGGTCTGGTCTGTCTGGACCCCTGATTCATCCGTCGACTGCCTGCTGCAGATGACTCTGCCACGTGCCGCACTGCGGTGGGTCGCTGTGCTGGTGTAGACTCAGCAAGGAAGCTCTCGATCAGAAGGGCCCACTCCAGTACTCCTGTCTGAGTCGGTATGCTGAGGGAGATCAGCGATGCCCTGATCTCGTGTCTCAAACCCTGCTCGAAGGTCCGGGCCCGGAAGAATGGGTCTCGTACCATGTCGCTCGAGTAGCGCGAGAGATCGGTAAATCTCGCCGAGTACTGAGCGACCGTCATGCTGCCCTGCCGCAGCTGTAGAAGCTCCTAGATACGCACCACACAAAGGGTGGTTGGGACGAACTCCGAGCAGAAGAGGCTCTCAAAGTCCGTCCAAAGTAGAGATGCCTCATCGTGCACCTGGAGCATCAAGCTCCACCATCGTCCTGCTGCTGCGTGTAGTAGGCTCGCAGCGAGGATCACCATGAGGTCTGCTGGTGTCCTCACTAACTGAAACACTCGTACTACTGCCTCCAGCCAGTACTCTACTGCCTGGGGATCTGTCTCCCCACGAAACCTGGGCGGTCGCTGGCGCTGAAACTCATGCAGTGCACTGAGGCGACGTGCATCGTCAGCGGCTGGTGCTGGAAGCATCGAGGGCTCGGCGGGTAGAGCTACCGCTGGTGCCACTGCTGACAAAGGGCCCTGCACTGAGGCCTCGTTGCTCAGTGGGCTGTCGTCACGCTCGACTCTCGGAACCCTAGCTGGCTGCCGTCGTGGGGCCATCCTGAAAAGGAAACAGGTGTGCCACGGTCAGAATAGTATACCTGGTGAGCTGATATAAGTAATCACAAAGAAAACTTTGAAACACACACGCAATCAATCTTTTCGTGTATTAAGTCGGAAATCAGAAGTCAGGGTCCTGGTGTACGGATACGTCGGCCGCCGCACCAACACTGGACTCCCTGGACTGATAACCACACTCAATACGCTAAACATTATTGCTTCACATATAAAAGATCAGAGTTCGCGGTAGAACCGAACTCCTCTGATACCAATTTGTCACGACCCGCCCTCGGGGTCCGTGCCGTGACTACCACAAGCCCGCCTTCCATAGGCCAGGGGCTGGCGACTAGTACCAAGGCGTAAATCCCGGTAAAAAGGGAAGGCATTGCCTTTGAAAATAAACAAACACCACAGAGTAAGCAAGCAGAAAGTAAATACTAAACAAAAGCAGAGTACATCTGAAAGTGCGGAAAAGTAAATGGGCCAGTATACAAACCCAAACTGAAAGTAAAGTACAACTCGAAAGGGAAAACAACAACTGAAAAGTAAATGCCGCTACACCGAGCTGTCCACTGGAAATCCCACCTGAAGGGTGGGTACAGATAGCTCCTCTTCTCCACAGGTCCCGCCGTCCGCTCCGTGCACGTCCCGCCTAGTGGTCCACCTCCGGGTACCGTCCCGCTCTGCAAGCCTCAGCTAAGGTCAACGCTGTCCGTCGTCTGCAACCAACACAACGTAGTGCGGGCAAAGCCCGTGCAGGGGTGAGTATAAGCTACTCAGTAGGGACCCCGAGACCCCTGATGGTCTCTCAAATCCACAAAGGATAAACCACGAAGAAAGGTACAATCACAAAGTAACAACCGATACTGCTTAGGTATATGCCCATACATATACCTAAGTCATCAATTTCAAATACGCTCTAACCTCCGAGCCCAAGTACAACTCAGTCCACACAGGAAAGTAAACGTATTCCACACAGGAAAGCAAAACGTAATCCACACAGAATTGGACAACACAATCCACACAGGAAAGCAACAGGATTCAGCTCACACAGGTATACATCTTCAAAGGACGATTAAGATGATCCCTGGTCCATCTAAGTCGTCGGACCCACGAAGGATTGATAGGTAACTAACCCCCACAAAAGACCCACACAGGATCGGGCCCACACAGGACCTGTAGGCGCTGGTTCACACAGGACCGCTGAGCGCAAGGACCCACACAGGATCGGACCCACACAGGATCGGGCCCACACAGGACCTGTAGCACTGATCCATGTAGGATCGTTGAGTGCTGTAGTCGTCGTCTTCGAATCCACACAGGATCTCTGTACTGTCATCGTCGCAGTCATAGTAGCAGTAGTAGCAGTAGTAGCAGTCGCAGCCAGCACTAGGGTTCCCGCACACAGCAAGCTCGTTCGGAGGGTCCGCTCCACGAGCCGAGAGGCTGATACATCAACTGTCACAAAGTCCAGAGTTCATGTATCCAAAAGTTTCGTATCGTCAACAGGAACTCAACGCAACAGACGGCGCGTCGATCGGACGCCCGGTCTGAGAGTTATTGGCATTTTCGTCCCCGGGGCCCGGTTGGTTTTTAAGGAAAAACCAACCCGACCGTACTCCACCTGCGTCCAAACCTCGGGCGGAGTATGCCAAAAGATCCGTCTCACTAAGAGGAACACAAAAAAGCTGACGGCACGTCAATCAGACGTCCGTAGCTCAAGATATGAGCGTTTCCGTTCCGAAGGCCCGGTTGGTTTCGTGAACGAACCGACCCGGACGAACTCAAAGTAATCCTAAACCTTGAGTGCGATATAGCGAAACGACCGTCTCGATCCAAGGATCGTGTTTCCGCAGACGGTTCGTCGATCGGAGGTTCGAGGCTCAAGTTATGGCCAAAAGACCGAATCTGATTTGAAACGGGGGGTCCGGGTCCGGGTCGACCCGGCCCGACCCCCCCCCCCCCCCTGGGTCGGCCGAACCGGGTCGACCCAAACCGGGTCGACCCGACCCGGGTCCGACCCCGACCCGGGTCCGACCCGGCCCGGCCGGCCGGCGGCGCGGTGGCGCGGCGGCCCGGCGGTGGGCGCGGCGGCCCGGCGGCATGCGGGGCGGCCTGGCGGCATGCGGGGGGGGCAAAGCCCCCCGCTGATTGGGATGGCGGCGCGGCCTTGTGCCGCGCCCTTTGCAAGAAAACGGCCCCCACGTGGGGGCCGGCTTGAATAAAAACCGGGGGGCCTCCTGCCCCCCCTCAAGAGTACCGCCCCCCTCATAAAGAGGGGGGTTTTGTGAGCCGGCCGAGGGATTAATTTCCCCCGGTTTAATGCCACCCGGCCGGCCAGCTGGCCGACCGGTTTTCTCCAACGGAAACGGAAAATCCGGTCCCCTCTTCGGCTTCCGACGCCGGCGGCCCGGCCGCCGGTCTCCTCGTTCCGCCACGGCCCGGAACCGGCCGCGGTGTTCGTCGTCTGGCGCGGTGCGACGGCACCGCGCCCCTCCGCTGCACCCTGATTTCTTTCAACGCGGCGCGACGGCGTCGCGTTCTTGAAGATTCTTCCATGGCACGCGCACGACGGCGTCGTGTAAGATTAACATACAATTATCTGCGTGGTGCGACGGAACCACGCCACCTTGCTTCCGCCCGCAAGATAAACAACATGAACGATGGAGGGGGTTCGGCCGTGTTCATGCGGTCCGGCCCCCCTCACGTTAAATAATAACACAACTTAAAATAATCAATTGCCTCACGTTAGACATGCTAGATCCACGATCAAGAATGAAATAATTAATCAATAAATAAACAAACCCTACCTTGGGTATAGGTTCGTAGATTTGACAACGTTCCGCGGAAGACAACGTCGCGGAGGTCGGGCGTCGCGGTCGTCATTCGTCAAATCCGTTGACGAAGAGATGCGTCCGATGAGATACGTCTTTGGCGAAACTTCTTATGTCGACGAAGGGAATCTGAGGAAGAAGCGGTGTTCCCTCTCGTTGACACGGAAGACGAAGAAGAGCGGTGCGGCGTTCTTCGTCGGAACTTGAGCGTTCTTCGTCAAGTTGAGCGTTCTTCGTGTTCTTCGTCAGAGTTGAAGAAGAAGAAGAAAAACTCTCAAAAGCTCTCAAGATGGCCAAGGTGTTATAACCCAACAAAATAAAATAAGAGCTTATTTTATTTACAAACCTAACAAAGGAATTTCAAAGGTTTTAATTTCAAAAAGATTAACCCTCTTCAATTAATTAAGCCAAGTTGTCAACATTAAATGAAATGGGTTAAAGGGGAGGTTTTGATAGAATTTGAGGAGTTGGGGTTCGTGTGGGCCCCACCACACTTAATCCTCCCAAGGGAGGTTAAGTGGATGTGGGTCCCACTCCCAACTCCCTTTGGTAGGTTTTAACAAGTTAAAATAAAATTTGTTCTTCACAAATTTTATTTAACTTAAACTAAAAACCCAAAAACTAACTTTCAACCCGCAACAAACGCAACTTCCGAAAAGGTTTCTTTAAGAGAATATCGGCGCTGCGAGTTCATCGGTGCTCTCGGATTTCAATTCCAAGCACCGGATCAAAAGTTAGGAATTCTCGCTCGTTCGTTCACTGAACGTACCCGAGCCAAACTTCGGAAATTGATCCCGGGCACTCCGGGCCTCGGAATCAGGTGCCGTCAGAAACCGCGCTCTTGTAAAATTATAAAGAAAATTAAGAAAAAATTTTCCTTGAATTTTACGGGTCTTTACAACAACAAACAACCAAATAGTGGGACTTCCACCCAACCCATTCTCCCATTCCCAATTAGTTGTACTTCCCAACCACGACCCACATAGTGGTTCTTCCGACCACTATCCATCAAATTTTATAGTGAGACTTCTCGCCCACTTCTATACAACATTTCAACTATTAAAAACCAATCATATAACCCATCAAGGACACAATGTCATGAAATCAACCAATTCCATTGCATGTCAATCCACTTTAATAAATCACCCATTTATCAAAAATCATTTTCCATTCCAAAAAACCTTTCAATAAAAAACATATTCATCGAAAACCATTTTTCATCCACTATTTTCCCAAAATCAATCTCAACAACCCATTTTAAAATATCCATTTTAAAATCCACAACAATAGCATTTCACCATAAAACCCGCTTTTCCCCAAAAATCCCCAAATCATCACCAAAGGGATTTCCAAACAAATTCACACATCAAAACACAATTAATTTTAAACACAAAAAATTAATTGTAACCAATAATCACTACTTCTAACCAAGTGGAGTTGAGAGAGAAGCCACCAACCTTTAGGGTTCCGGCGAACTTGACCCACAAGCATCTGAACCTCAAATCTGACGAACGCACCACCGAAACCTCTCTAGATCCCCTTCCCTAACCATCAAAAGGCTTAAAATCAAAATCCAAGGCAAACAAAAGTCTATATCTACACACAAAAAGTGTATATCTTGAAAACCAAGAAATATGGAAGAGTAGATCTTGAGGAAAACACAAAGAACCCAAGAGGAGAGACTTATCTGGGAGAAACCACCTTCAAACCACCTTGAAACCTCTTCGATTTGCTTCCAAAACATGTGGGATATCCCCATAAACCCATGAGAACCCGAAATCCAAAGTGAGGCTTGAGTGGTAGAGAATTTGGAGTGGAATGAGGTAGGCCCGATTGAACCCAGGTTTTAAAACCCAAATTTTAAGTGGTCGCACGGTTATCCTGCACAGTTTGGCAAATCGTGCGCTAACCGTGCACACGCTACTTCCTTGAGAGTGAGGGTCTACATGTTTTCCTTTCATGGTTTGGAAAACTGTGCATAGGCCATGCGAAGCCTACTATCTCCCCCTGCACGGTTTCCTGGAGAATCCACACGGTTTACACTAACCGTGCTCCAACTATGCTCCCTATGAAAAGCCTCCAAACTCATTCAAAACCATTCCAAACTCTCCCAAACTCTTCCCAACTCATCCCATGTACTTTAAAAACATAAAAAATCATAAACAATTCTGCATGCCTAAAACTGGGGGTACTATATTCATAACCATGAATTTAAAATCTAGGTTATAAATGTCACAATAAATAAAAATATTTTAATATTATATCGATGTTCATTTAAAATTGATGTTGCAAATGACACAATATATAAAATAAATTAATTTATTTGAAAAAATATATTTCAAAAAAATCATGGTGTTAAAAGTATATAATTCATGAAACAACCTATTTTACCACATGTCTAACCACCTAGGAACTCATCATAAACAATAGATTATAAGCACCCTAATATAGAAATGCATCAACCACCACATCCTAGTTGGGTTCTCCAGTCTATCAACCAAACCTAAGCACCTTGAAGCATTGTCACCCAATTTTTATTGAACCAAACTCAATAGAAACATATATATAAACTATATCTGTATAACCACCCTTTCTTTGATACCAATCTGACATGAACTAATCCTCTGGGACCCCACCTAGGATAGTATTAGTCCATGTGTGCGACCCCAAGCCTGCCACCAATATGCCCGAGGTTGGTGACTAATGCCAAGAAGGAACAACACACAAATGGGAGTTTTTATACTATACAAACTATAGGAAATATACATCACCATCCAAAAAAATTCCTAATGAAGCAAGATATGCATATCTAAATTAAATAAAAATATGTATTCATTTATCAATTAAAAAAATCCAAATTCATATATTGAAAAATATCATACAAATAATAAAAATTACAACATCCCAAAATATAGCTAACTTCGATTGACTGGTAAAATGGGAATTTTATGTGTATTAGTGGGTTCAACATATGATACTTGGTAGCAAAAGAAAACCTAAATACATGAAACATATATCTTCAAATAAATAAATATAAAAGGAAATTAAAACACTAGAGAAAATATAGTATACCAAGTTTGATGTTAGACTAGAATTATTATGCTTTGTTGTGGGGATAATTCTTAAGGAAGATAATGAGTTGTATTTGATCTAAACTTATTTCCTCTAACGGAAATACCCTAGACACTAGAACCTAGATATCTACCAATAGAAACCTATGCTTATTGAATGGGTGTTAACGTCTTCATGAGTGATGACTGATGGTAGATAAGAAGAAATATTTAATTAAAATTACTTGAAACTGATGATCATTAGAAGCATCAAACAAATCAAATCAATCCACACCAAAATAGGGAGACTCACTTATCCTTTTATAAGTGATTTCCTGACATTAATCCATGAATAAGGAATGAACCAAACGTTATTGGTATGATCAAATAACAATATCGTAAAATAATTCATAAAATTAACATAATACAAAGTATTTAAATATTTCTTAATAGATTAAAAAAATGTAAAAATCATGGTATAAATATCATGTAGGAATGTGATGCAATGGTTTCATCATTATATCTCTAGCGTTAATCATGGTTCAATATTGGTTGTACATGAATCATATTTATGTACATAAAACGTATGTATTACATACATCCTACGGCTATTCTACATGCATCATATACATGTAATATACATTCATTTAATGCGTGTATTATATGTGTTCCATGTGTATAGTAGTGTATATTGTATATCAATATGGTATATATATGTGTGTGTGTGTGTGTTACATGAATCATATACATGTATTAAATATACATGAATCATATTTATGTATATTTTATTACATAAAAACCATCTCAAACTTTCAATAAAATCACAGTGATAATTTGTTCCAAAATTCACAACTCTTTATGAATCCATCCAAACTCTTATTGACATGGTTTCATAAACCACTTACTCATTTTAGAATAATATTTTTTTATAAAAATTTATACTTATCCATGGTCCTAACTATGTGACACTATAATAATTTGAAGCATTGAAAAAATTATGAAATTCACATTTCATAGATGTAAGAAAATATCAGCCTTTATCAAGGCATTAGTGTTAATCAAGATAATAAGGGGTTTTGTGTGATCTCTTTCAAATATACTCATATATCTGTATGAAATTTTATTCCATAATATGTAGCATATAAATTTCTTGTATACCTATAAAATCTCTTTATCCATCACATCAAACGACCACTATACATAGAACACATAAATCTAGTATATTCCAACTTATATTTTCTTGATTCTTCAAAATTGGTTGACCAACTCGAAAAATATATCACATGTCATTCATTTAATATATAAGCACATCACATGGACATCGTATGAGTGACTAAACACATTATATGTGACCTTAACTATGTACATTCATGAATTCCCATAGTGTAATTGAATCAAGGTCCACATGTATATACCCATCATACAAGTGTATATATATCATCATAGTTTCACTCCAACAGATGATATGATCAGCAATATACCAAACCACCCTTGATTAGATAAATATATTTTGACTTTCATAAGTAAGGTATCAAATTATTAATGTTATAATGTTATTTATCTCTCAAACAGTGGGTAATAAAGATTTATAATAAGAATACAGTCCTAATTATATCAATAATTGTGTGACATTACCTGAGATATACTTTGTCATGTTAGTCCAAGTAAAAAAGAATATACATATTACCTCATGAATCTATTCTTCATATCTCATATACAAACTTTCATAATGATTAAAATATTCTATTCATTTTAATATTAACATATAAACACAACCCATTATACTCCATGATGATCATCAACTATGGATCACCCAAAAAATAATTTTTTCAGGGTTGTTTCTAATTCTACTATTCATGAAAAGTTGCAACACATATGAATGAATGATAAAAGAATATTTCCTTTATGAATCCATCATACATATTAAATTATTTAAATATTTGAATAATATTTAACAAAACCATATATAAGTGCTAGTTTTTCATTTCATATATGACAAACTACTAGTTTATCATTATACTTGCTGCATTTCCTGGGTTTTATTAACTCATTACATTTTTATGTAATTGTTGTCACATCTATATATGACCGCATAATAAAATAATCTGACAAAAAAATCATTGATAGAAATCTATATAGTTATATATTTTTAATAATGGTGAGAATTAGGAATATTATTCCTAACATTAAACCATTTGACCCTATTCAAACTCCTTAATATTATATCATCAAATGTTACAGTGTTAAATTATATTGTCTACTTGGAACTATTTCTAAGCTTATCATAATAATCCTTAGAACCCTATTACATCAAAACATTTCCTTGATATAAATATAACTATTTATGTTGTATCTAACCAGCATATCTAAAATCTTTTAGGATAAAATGTAATTCAGTTTATAATATGGAATAATCCTTTTTTGTAAATTGTGATATTCACTTTCCCACGATAAATAAATGTAACTATTTACTTTTTTCATTGATTTTACATATATTAAATCTTTAGGATATTAGGAGAGTAAACACTTATACCAAGACTGGTAAAATCCTTTATTTATTAACTTTGAACTTTTTTAAGATCAAACATATTCCCACTAGCCTATTGTACATTAAATTCACTCTTAGAATATTTTCTTAACATTTAAAAATAATTATTTATGTAAGTAAATAACACTTATTTTATTTTAGTAGGAATAATTTACAAATAAACAATCATTTTTATATCTCATATAGTATTATATCTGTATAGAAAATATTACATGAAAAATATATTATTCCTTAAATATATATTAATGATTAATGATGGGAACAACTTCCCTCATGTTTTAAACAACCTCTTAAACATTTTAACCAATATAAAACACATTAATTTATCTCTAATTTCCAAATATATTATAAAATATAGAAGAATAAAACTTTCATCAACAATGTAATATAATTTATTGAAACATTGTTTAGAAATTAAAATCATTAAAAGACATATCTAATAAAAAATTCCTCTAGTCTTGAGTTCCTTTTCATCCATAAGCAGTGACCACTTTCTCTATAACTTCAAGGCAAATCCTTCAATTATTTTTATTCTTCTGAACTCCTATATAATTAAATCATTTTTAAAACTTATAGTTTGTATCATATTCCCTTATAAAACAAAAAAAAATTAATTCTATATCATTTACACTTTTATTATATTATCCACTTGGAATCTTATGAAATTTAAACTATTCCGGAAAATTACTCTTCTAATGGCCATTCTCGCTATAATGGTAGAATTTTCCTTCTTTATTCTTCTTCAATTTAATTGGTGGTGTCAACTATTCACAACATCATTTATTTCCTTTATTACATAAACTATTACACTTTTATTTATGTACCATTAACTAGGTATTATAGCTTGAACCACCCATGTGATGCTCAACAATTCACAACATAGTACTGATATTAGATAAAGGTTTTCATAATTTATTCACATAAAAATTAAAAGCAAACTATTAGATGCTTTATAGAAGTGATTTTAGAATTAAATCTATGGAAATATCTAGTTCATTTGGTGAAAACAACCTCTATAAATCATTAATGTTTCAAGTAATATTGATTAATTGAGTGGAAAATGATGCTCATTCTTCCATTTTATATTACAAATATTATTTGAAATTTTATACCCTTCATCCTTTCTTGTTTTTCGATAGATCCACTTTAAGTTCTCTATAATTTTAAAATCACTTATAGTCTCATGTTGGTATTTAAATATAGAGTCTATTTCAACAAGAATAGGTTTTGAGACCTACATTGATACCATTGGATACTTATTATAGGAGTCTCACTCCCTTTGTGGAATAACTAGCCCAATTGGTTTATTTGGAAGTGGTTATTCAAATACTGACACGTTTTCCCATTACATTAGAATAATTATCTATTTTATATGAAATTTAATAAAGTTACTTCTTATTATTTTTACTTTATATATAATAGATCTCAAAGTCAAATTCATTGATGATGATTACATTATCTATAAAAAAAGTTTTTCCAGATGAATATAATGTATTATGTCTCTTTATTAAGGATTATTAATTAGATGTATCCCACTAAAATGATAACCTCATGCCTCATATATCTTTAGTGATCCAAGATCCATATTTCACTAAGCAATGAATCTTCTAATTAATTCATCTCACTGCTTATTTTTTTAGGTAGGGAGTTATCACAAGTTATGATTCTTGGAAAGGTGAATGGATAACTCCTTATCCAAATCTGTCATATGAAATCACTAAAATATATTCCTCTGTATCCTAAACATTAGTGTTTCCTAACTAGTTTATCACAAAGAAAATTCAAAAAACAATTAAACACTAGATAATATAGGGGAACCCAGTTGTGGCCTGAAACAACTCAATAAGATAATCTAGAATCAAGTATTACTTTCTTTATTTACAGAAGATAATCCAGGGGCACTCAGTTATGGAATTAAATAGCCCAGTTGGATAATCAAGGTCATAACAAGTATCACTATGGAATAAATATAACACCTATTATTTGGGTTTTCTTTGAAAAAAATATAACTGATACAACATGAATCACATTAATATTAAACCCATTGCATCTTATTAAACATGTATTCTCTAATGTTTTATTCCTTTGTGTGTGTATGCTTTTAAAAATTTAGTAATGGAATCCTAATTACATATAACAAATAACTATTTTACACAAAATTAATGTGTAACACATTAGATAATCCATATTTTGTGTTACTCACCCAAATATAGAATCCAAACAAATTTATACTTTTCCATACTCATCTTATGCAAAAGGAAAATAAACAATTCATGTGAAGGTTTAGAGTTATATAAAATTGAAATAATCTACATTATTAATCTTGAAGCCATATATATTCAACTTCTACTATAACACTCCAATATTTTAAAAAATATTTCTCTTTTAATAAATATTTCTCTTAAATAACTTGGGTTCCACCCAACCGTGAGTTTAAAAGAACCGTGTAAATATTATAGGTCCATTATAACCATCCATTAGATTAGAAGAAATAAATATGAACAAATAATATATTAATTAAATATAATGGAATAAATTAATATAAATGTATTGGTGCATACTTAAAAATGATCACCCAATTTTTAGTAATGTCACTTTATTCTTCAAAAAATACATTTTCTTCAAAAATGAGTTTTTCTTATTTTTATGAATGAATATTAATTTTAGATTTATAGAAAATGTATTTGAAAAAATGAATTTAACTTTTTAATTCATAATGTCAAAATTATATTAATTTTCCTTATAATCTTCTGAAAACATTTATTTTTTATATAGTAAAATATTCATTTTTATTGAAAACTAAATTTTCCATTAAAGTATTTAAGAGGTAAAAATATTTTCTATCTAAGATAACATTATTTGATATTAATTATTATTTACTAGGGATATTTTTCAAGAATATTATCCTCATTTTTTTGTGGATGGTTTATGAATATTTGGGAAATATATTAACAAAATCCATTTATTTTTATAGGTTTTGATTTGATAGATGAATTATGATCAAATGAAACACATATGTATGGTTTTAATTAAGTGTGGTTTTTTTATGTTTTATAATAAATCTTATAATATTTAGATGTAATATATATTTATGAAAATTATGGACCATTATAACTATCTTTCTAGTCAAGGCTTATGCCTACAGTAAATGGGAAGTGAATTGCCCATCGGATTGTCTTGTTTTTTTCAATGACCATATCAATGTGTATTCCGTAAATAAATATGGATAAAATGGGTGATGTATAAAGAATCCACCCAAATAAAGTGAATCTGATTCCACTATGTTTTCAAGGAAAATGATAACAATGTAGGTTCTTGTAATAATAGGTCTAAAAGATTCCATGGACCAAAATTTCTGAAAATTGAATGTAATGAATATATATAAGTATTTGATAGGTGATGGTTCATATGTTTTAGTACTATCTATAATTATTTATAAATAATTAAATGTGTTTTCGGTTATGTATATTTTTTATTTATTATTAACAAAGGTTAAAGATAGTTTTATTCAAAATACTGAAGAACCTAGATGAGGAAGGAACTATATATATATATTTATAGATGAGGATTTTATAAGGATAACATTCAGAGTGATCTAAATATTTATCTGTTAATGGTAGATAGATTATTAAATTTTAGTTATAATGTGTAAAAAATATTAAAATTCATCAAAGGGATATCTAAATTTTAGATGAAAACATTCAAATTTTTTATCATTGAAGTTACTAAAATTAGTTTTAAAACACCTTGGGTGAAGTTTTGAGGAGAATAATTAGTCTTGGAGTTGGATCAAGGAAGTTATGACGCCATTTGGAAGAAGTATGTATTTTGGAGATGCAAAAGAAAATTGATAAGTCGTGAATATTTTTAATAACCAATCATTTTTCATGAATTTATGTTTATATTGTATGACATATCCCAGATCATATGACTTAATATTGATATTTATATAACTTCACATTTTTTATGACTTCAATGGACTTTTGAATGACATCACTTATTTATTATGACTTCCCTAACTAGTGTATGCCTTCCAATGCATAAAAATATGTCATAAAGATTTTCTATAACTTCAGAAGTCAAACCAATACAATTTTCTCATCAAAATTATAAAATTCATAAAATTTTATGACTTACAAAGGTTAAATAAATTTATTTTGTGAGAATTAGTGTGTGAACGTATGACTTCAATACTTAATGAATTTTTAGAGTGATGTGGTGTGAAAAAATTTTGTTTTAAAATTTAATATCTAATGAAGGAAATTAATTATGAACAATCTTGGGTGATAATCAATGATTAAAACACCAAAATAATATGTTATGTAATCCTGAATCATTGTGATTTTAATCTTTATATTGGATATGAATAGGATCAAAGTAAAGAGATAAATCTTGACACTTTTATGTCTGAAAATATTGAGATGATTTGAATAAGATAAGATGAAATTAAAATGTAATAGGAAACCTACAAAAAATATTCCTAGTTTATTCCTTCTATATAAAGGAAAATTAGGATCTACATTAAGGTAAACAAATATGTTTTGTGGGAGTATCTTTGAAATTCTGAAATCTTATAAGGGTTATCTAGACCTACATAAAGGTAACCAACATCTGTGTAAAGTTCATCGTAACTTGGTTAAAGGTAGTAATATAATTAAAATAGTTATTTCTAGGTAACTGTTAGCTAAATAATGGTTATTGAGACCTATTTAAGGGTATCACAAACAAACTAGAGGCTACTTAAAGGTAGTTTCGGTTTCCAAAATTCCTAATTCTGAAGAACAAGAAAATGGGATGATTATTATATTATTTTATCATGATTAAAACATTATGAATATTTATAAAACCATGATACAAGCCTGATCTAATAATTTTCAATAATAGGGAGAATAATAACAAATCATAAAGAAATTTATATAGATTAAAATATGTTGAATTGATTTTATTTATTTCTCAAAAATAATGCAGATGGAGTAACATAAAATCATGGTTTATTATTTGGTGTTTGGATATGTATTATCCAATTTGAGGATGATAATATAAATATATGAAGGTGATCTTTGATATTTGTTACTTCACAAGAAGAATTCATCATGCCACAATCTATTGGTTCATGCTGCAAGTTGGGTTCCACATTGCAAGATGATGTACTTTATTTTTTTACCTATAGAGATTAAAGTGTGGATTTCAGGGGAGATATTATTGATATAAATAAGAAGATTAAATTGATTATAATGATGAATAAAATAAATAATATATTCCGTAGATTTGAAAAAATTAGAGGAATTAAATTATTATATTCTTAGAATATCTATTGAATTAAAAATCTATTGTATAAAGTATCTTATCAACCCAATATTGGGTATTCTATGACGACGATTTTGGATAGTAGTTAAAAGGATAAAAATATATCCCATTTATGGATATTCAAAAGTAAATGTGGAAATTGATGAAGCCACTCATGCACATCAGAATATGAGAATGTCAAGAATAAAGAAATTATTAAAGGAAGTAGCAATCGTTACTGTTGTGTGTAGTGAGTCATCTGAGAAAAAAAATATCTCTCAAGGAATAAAAAGGAAGATAATAAATTTTAACCTATATCAAATAAGAGAGGTAAATATAAAATTTTATTGAAGTTTTAAACTAACCAGTTTTGAAAGAATGAGAATAAGAAAAAATAGATGTCTCTGGCCTATTAATGCAAGATATTTATTAATAAGGAAGAATAAATGAGGAGTTATTGTAACCTAAGTTGAGTGAATTTGAAGAATTTTTTATAACCAATTTCATGGTGATGATTATAACATCCCATACATTTCACGCAAAAATATTACATCTATTTAGATGAATAGTCATTAAATAACATAACAAATTCATTCAAGAACCATATAGATCTAGTGTCTTTTGAGACTTGGAATCCTAAACAACTTGTTCATAAAATATATACACCATATTCATATTATTTCCTTAATAAATAGAACACTTTTTGACATATCATTATTAATACCTTTATTCATATCCTTGGGAAGATAAACATAAGAAAGGATGATCTCAGATGCTCAGTAAGGATAAATAAGGGAGATAAAAATAATTTCATAATCATAATATGAGCATAAGGATATAAGAACATGAACATAAATTTTAGAAATTATATATTCCATACAAATGACCTTAATCTTGAGTCATGTAATAAATATTTTTAGTCCATAATACATGAATCCGAAAGAACTAAAAGAACATGAACCATGAGATCATAACATTGACATAAGACATGGAATTTTTTGGCATACACATAATAATTGAAAATCATTTCCTTATTAGTAAAGCTTAACAACCAATAATATCCTAGTGTAAATGATCCTTTATTGAATTGGGTTCATTCCCCATTCTAGCCTTGTCTTACAAAATCAGGTTTACTCCCCATTCCAGCCCTATCTTACTGAATCAAGTTCACTCCCTATTACATCCCTGTCTATATCTTGAGATATAAATATTTACCTAATTCATTAGATGGATATATAATTCCCACCAATCACATATTTAAAACCATAAAAAAATTTCCAAAAGAAAAAAAAAATAATTTATTTTATCAAAATCCTTGAAAATAAATGGGTTTTATAAACATTTCAATGTAATATAACCCTTGTAAAAATAATAGGATTTATAAGAATAATGTCATCATAAACATAAATCATCTATAGAAAGAATAAGGATGGTATCCTTGGATAATATCCCCAGTAAACCAAAAGTTACATAATATAATTTTTTATAGATGGAAAATATTTTTGAAATGTCACTTGAAATAATTCTTAATAAAAATATCCTTTCCATCTTGAAAACTTTTTTTTCAAAAAGTCATACAATAAAAGATAAAAAAACATTGAAAATAACCTTATAATATGTTATATGAATTCTAAAATAATTAAGTACTAATGATTTTATAAAATCCTGTTATTATATATAATTTATAAAATACATTCCTTTAGTATTTGTTTTATAAAAGTCATAAAGTAGTTTTTCTGGAAAATAACAAGAAATATTCCTTTCACGTTGTTTGGTAAAAACAAAAATATAAGTAAAATGTATTTAAAGATTCCTAGGATAAAACTAAAAACCATTTTGAAAATATTTTTAGAAAACATGTACATGTAAAAGAAATATTCCCCAGTGGAAACTTAAACATAAACAATCCCAAATAGTGATGAGATTGTGGAATAAACTCTTAACTCAAGTATTGCCTTTCTTCAACCACATTCAAAAAACCTATACAATAAATGTGGATTTATTATACATTTATTTCATAAAATTTACTCTATAATGCGATTTATAATTTATTTATAACATATTATCACTATTTTATTAATAATTTGTTATTAAAATCCCCATTCAAGGGGATAATTGATTTGTTTTCCAAGAATGTTTCAGATTGGAATGCATGCTCCTTATACATTGATTTTTTGTATCATAATTTATATAATGTTAACAATGATATAGATATAATATATAATAATTATATACCTGTTTATAATCATTTATTTAAATTATATATAGAAAAAAATAACTACATAGGTCATGGAGATGGTAGGTCGTACGTAAGCATGAATAATGTTTTCATTTTTCGATTAATGGAACTAAAGAAAGGTAAAAAATAATTCATATTTCCGTAATAATTATTATATCATATATATCATATATATTCATTACAATCATCAAAATACCTATGCATAAAATATGGGGATGAAAAATGAATTGTATCACTATGTTGAGACGGTAAGTCGTACGTATGCACGAGCGATAATCTCACATGTTGGTTGATGGGAAAGAGGTTGTACAGTGGTGTTTTCATAATCATAATAAAATTTCAGAATATTTTGGATACATAAATTATTATTTTATTATAAAAATAATATATTTATAGGACTCAATAAAGATTATAAAAAGAAAGTGATTGGCTAGAGTGATTGCCTCTTCTTTCAAATGTCTCCTTTAGATCTCCTCTAAGGTCTCTAGGTTTAGCATTTTTAGAAGACCATAACATATATAATTTGGATAAAAAAATTTAAGATAAATTTTCAGCGGATGGTTGAGCTATAATGATCCTAAGTTTTATAAATATGTGAGGGAGGAGGTGCCCTTTTATAATTGAGGTGAGGGACACTTTTGGAACTTCTTAATAGATTAGATTATAATGAATTAATTTTCTTTTAAAATACCACTAAAAAGAAATGTATTATAAGATGAGATAATATATGTTTTTAATATCATAAATTATATATTTTTGACAAGTTTTGGTGTTATTTTAAAACTTATCATTGTTGATTAACCCTTTTTTAACAAATTTTAATTTTAATTATGGTAAAAAAAACATCAACATTAAAAGGTTGTAAGTTTTAATTATATAGTGATAATTAGACCATAAATTGAAAATTTATCACATTTTAGACCATATCATAATCACATGGTATTTTAAAAAAAATTATGTTTTTAAATAATTTAATAAAAAACAATCGCACAAAATATCATTATTTTTATTTTTATTTTTACTATTCACTACTTTCATATTTAAAAATATCAAAAAAATTAAAATTAGAAGAAAAAAATATTATATCCATAATGTTTTAATGTAACTTATAAAATTCATTTATCTCCTTAAATTTTTTAGATTATATTACTTTTAATAATTTTTATATCATTTATTTAATTTTTCTGTTAATTGAATAATTACTGCATGAGTGTTGTATATAAATTTAGGTTAATTACTTAATTCCTAAAAATAAAAAATAAATTTTCATGATGAATATAAATTTTTTATATTTAAAAATAATAATTATATTTGAACTTATCATCTTGATAACCCCATATTAAAAAAAAATTGTTGTTATTAGAAACTTGAATTCGACATCTTTGGTTTTAATTTAAATAAAATATTATAAAGTTTATAATCTCATTCAAGTGGCTCCAAAAGTCATAAATAAATTTATATGAGGATACCAAGTTTTTTAAGTTAAAAATTGATACTTATATTCATTCACGACCTATTTTTTCCCATGTGGACTCATAAGAGATATTTAAGACAAAGAAAGAGGTATTTTGTGAATTTCTTCAGTTTAAATAATATATATGTAATTTTCATTGAAAAGTTACCATTAAACAACTCTATTATGAACCTTAAGTTTTAATGTTATAATTAAATAAATATAATAAAAAATAAGATGAAAAATTATGTCCTTATCACTTATTTTTAATCCATATTAACCTGTTTTACCATTTATTGAGGTAATAAATGTTACCAGAGTTACTATTCATATTGACAAAAAATAAAATGGGCATAATTACCAAATTTGAACCTATAGATTCTAAATATTTATTTTATTTTATCAATTTCAATACCAATAAATAATACAAATTAATTTCAATTTAAGTTCACAAAACATGACAGAACCAACTTCTTAGGAAAAAATATATTTTTAAGAACAACACTAGATTTATTCTTATACTAAACTTAGAAAAAGATTTTATTATCTTTAAAACATTTGATCAATTAGATAATATATAAATTCCATTTATATCATTCCCCAATATGAATTTATTATATTAATATAAAATACATTTCACTCATAAAACAATTTTTTAAGAAACATTACTTTTATTGAAAATATTTTTTATTTTAAATTCAAATAATTTAAGATCAAATGAATTTATTTTTAATGTATAGACCATATATTTTTCATAATTTATATATTAAAATTCATACCCATAAAGATAACATCTATATGATAATGGGAACATGATAATTTTAAGTATTTGGTTTAAAACCACAGTTACATGAAATAAAACCTGTTGAAAAAATTTGAGCAAAATATTTCATAAAAATATAAGGGTGTTGCATTATAGCCCCCTTAAAATAAATTTAACCCGCAAAGTTTTTCACCTTGATATAAAAAAAAGATTAGGATATCTCCACCTCAACACATCTTCAGGTTGCCACGTAGCTTCCATAAATTGTTGGTTTCTCCATAAAATATTAACCAAGTGAGTGGTCTTATTTTAAAGAAATTTTTATATAAAATCAAAAATATATATTGGTTGTTATTTGTGAGGAAGATCCTACTAAGGCAGTATTAACTTTTATCTTAGTACATGTGATATATTAGGTATGTACTATTTCAGAAGAGATACGTTGCACACATCATAAACATAAGAGAGATTCGATGGAAGCATCAATCAATAAGCTAATATCCCAATATGATTAATAATTTCAAATGGACCGATATACCTATGGATTAGCTTTCCCTTATTTCCATATACCATCACTCACTTTTAGGGAGATATTTTTAGAAATATCTTATCACCCACTTCAAATTCTAGATATATTTTTCAATTGTCAGCATAACTTTTTTATCAACCCTGAGCTATTTTTATGTGTTGTTTAATGGATATAACCTTATTTACTATTTCCTAAACTATATCAGGTCCTAGTATCTTTCATTACCAAAATTAATTCTTATATACTGGAGTTTTGTACTACTTAAAATAGAGGGCTTCATAAGGGTCCATTTGAATGTTATAGCAAAAGAAATTGTTGTAAGAAAATTGTATTAATAGAAGGTGTTGATCCCAACCTCCTTTGAAATCCATAGAAAAATATCTCAACATGTCTTATGAAGTTTTAATGGTTTAATCGGACTAACCATCAATCTAAGGATGATAATAATTACTAAAACTTAACATTTTATCCAGATTCTGTTGAAAACTACTCCATAACTTCTAGGTAAACCTCGAATCCTGATCATATACCATAGAAATTGGTACTCCATTCAATCATACCACTTCCTAAATATATATTATATCAATACTATCAAGATATAAATATTCTCTAATATCAATGAAGTTTTTTGAATTTTAAATGAGATCAACTATAACCCATACATCATTATTCTCTTTTGATGTTTTGGAGAGTCTGGTGATAAAATATGGGGTGATGTTTTCCCATTTCCATTATGGTATGGTTAATGGTTGTAACATCCCCTTAGAATAATATCTCTCATCCCCAACTTGTTGAAATAATAATCATTGAGAAACATACTATTCAATATCTCTCTTCATACCATCCCATTATAGATACTCTTTTATGTCTCTATACACTATTATGGTTCTAGGATGAATAGAGAATGATGAACTATGAGCCACATCTAAAAGATATTTTTTCAATTATGGTATGGGTGGGACACATACACGATTCCAAAATCATATTATTTCATCATAATCAAGGTTTAAATCAAGAACATTTCTCAATTTCTTTTTCATCTCTACATCATCCTTTTTGTGCTTCTTTAATCTTTACCTGGATAGATGGTTGAACATTCATTTGATCCAGATAATATTTTTCCCCTTACATTAACATTTATAGGTCTATCCTTTGTAAATCCATAAATATTGGATATTTTTCGATCCTCATCAAAGATATTCAATCTTGATCCTTTCAACTCAAAGTATATGCCACCCTGTTTACCTTCCTAGGGTAGTAATGCATTGAGTAGTCATAGTATTTAATCAACATTAACTATCTTTTTTTGGAACATATTAAATTACTTATATGTTAATATGTACTTTAAACTTTTCTAATCAGTATATATGTCACACTTTTCTCCTTAAATATAATTCCTCTATATCTTTAATTGAAATATTACTGTAGCTTACTCCAAATCATGATTTGGGTAATTTTTCTAATGAACAATCAGTTTTTGTGAAGTATAAGTAGTAACCTTGTAATTTTTCATGATAACACATCCTAATCCCTTATTACCTCATCATTATAGATTAAATAACCTTCTAAATTATAGTGTAATGTAAGCACATGGGTTATGACTAACCTTATCTTTAGTACCTTAAAATCTTCTTCACATTCATTCATCCAAACAAATTTTGAACACTTATGAGTTAACATGGTGAGTTGACAGGACAGTTAATATAAATTCTACACAAAGTGCCAACAATATCTAGAAAAACCAAGAGAAATTATAATACAAAACACTATTTGGGTTCTAGGACAATTTTTAATAACTTTTGCCTTCGTTGGATCCATAGATATACCCACTCTTGAGATTATGTGACCCAAAAAACTTTCTGAAGCAAAAATTCCCACATGGTAAATTTTACATAAAGTTTATCCTTTACCATTGTCTTTATTACAATACTTAATTGATCTTCATACTATTCTATGATTTTTTAATATACAATAATATACTCCATAAATACTACCACAAACTGATCAATATTTTCTCTAAATAATCCACTCATTAAATCCATGAAGATATTGGAGGAATTAGTAAGACCAAAAGGAATCACTATAAATTCTTAGTGTCCATAGCTTGTAGGGAATGTTGTCTAGGGTATATCCTCCTCCTTGAATCTCAATTAATGATATCCAGATGAAGATAAATCTTGTAAAATTATTTATCTCTATGTATTTCATCATATAAGTTATCAATATTGGTAATAGGATAATTTTTATTTATAGTGATCCTGTTAAGTTATTGATAATCAATTAAAAGTCACATTGATCCATATTTATTCTTAAAAACTTGAACCGGTTCACCCCAAGGTGATACACTAGGAAATATAAATCCCTTATCAATATTCTCTTAGAGTTTCTTCTTTAATTCATGCAACTCAATTGGGTTCATTCTATAATGAGTCTTTGAAATAGATATAGCACCGAGTATGAGTTCTATTGAGAAATCAACTTCATGATTTAGTGGAATACCTGAGAATTCTTTAGGAAAGATATAAAAAACACATATAAAATATTTGTATCCTTAATTTTGGGTTCTTTATAACTATATAATATATATAACCTTCATTTATAGGAATTAACACTCATAATATATAAGTAATTTTCATTGGAAGTTCATATTCATCCTTGCATTGATAGATGATTATAGGCTAATTTGGAATATGAAATATGACATGCCTTACAAGGAAATTAATTTGAGATCCATATAGAGAAATCCAATCCATTCCAATAATCACATAGAATTCAACTAAATGAATGGTCATAATATTTTTAGGCAAAGCATTCCCAAAAACTCAACAATAGATGAATTATAAACTTGATATGTGACAATTATTCCATTAGATTTTTTCACAACTAAATAAATATCTAATTATGGGGTGATAAGTTCATACTCTGAGAAAATTCATTATAAACAAGATATTGGGTGGATCCAGAATCAAAAAAAGACATTATTTTTTTAGATTGGATGGTAAGTGCACCTTTCACCACTTCGTTGTAGTAATCCACATTGCCAATAGTGATTGCATGAGATTTACCTTTTTATTTGGCCTTAAGAGGATACTAGATTTGATCATCATCATTAAGCCTTGGATTTGGCCATTGAATATCACAATTCCCATTTTCTTTACACTTCAATAAATAAAGTGTGAGAGGTGCATTCTGTACAGCCATCTCTATATATTCATCATTATCTAAATTCTTCTCATCACTTCATTAATTAGTTTCTTTATGACATTCCCTTCCACACTTAAATCATTTATTATCCCCATTAAGAAAGGTTCCTCTATGATTATTCTCACACTTGAATCATAAATAAAATATCTTCTTCTTCTCTCCATGGTTTTTATATTTTCCTATAAACTCCATCTTCCTTTTCTTTTCTAAACCATAAAATCGATATGTAACTCCTACCTCTATTTCCACATTAATGGAACATCAGATGATTTCTTCATAGAAACAGAAGTATATTATGGATAATTACATTTGGAGACTTTATTTAATCTACTGAGTAATTGATCAACATTACTTTGAGGTTAGATGATAATTCCAAAAGTGTACCTCACAAGTCTTATAAAATTTTCATCATAGGTTCCAACAGATTCATCATGATATTTCTTTAACTCAAGGAACTCCTTCTCCATTTTTGTATGAAGAATAAAAGTAAAGTACCTATTGAAAAATATGTTCTTGAACTCATCCCATTCCATTAATCCAATTTCAACATGTTTCCTTGTATTATCCATAAGATTCTACAGTTGATTCACTTCACCTTCTAAATGATAGACACCCAAAATGAATTTCTCATGCTCTGAACATTGACAAATAGAAAATATATTTTAAATGGTACTAATACATTTCTCATCCACTAGTGTGTCAAAATATTCACTAAAAGAAGTTGTATCCTGACTCATGAAGGATTCAATAAATTGTTGTTCCTTCATTTGATTATTGGGTAGTCAATCATGCTTCATAGCATGATAATGTTTTTTAAATATAACAACAATATTTTTCATTACAACTCTAACATTCGATTTATCAAGAGGAAGGTCATTGCATTTCCTATCACATTTAGAATTAAAAGAGTTCTTTTGGGTTCCATCCATTGAATAAAATGAAAATACATATAGTGATCAACACAAATCATACTGGGAAAACCACATAATCAAAGGAAATTGATTATAAACTTTCAATATATGACACCTTATTTTTAATCATAGGTTATTAATCATTATTAACCAAATTATAGGGATTTTACTTATACTTAGACTTACCCTTGGGTTTTTTACTAAGGTTTTATCATCCTAGTTACCAAAGGGTAACTAAACCTCGCTCTGATACAAACTATAATAGCCCATAATTTTATTCACAAATATGAAATCTATTTTGATGAATATTTATTACATAACATAGAAAATCCAGGATAAAACTGTATCGATCTAGTATCTATAGATACTTGGAATCATAAACAACTATTTCATAAAATATCTACTTTGTCTTCCTCTTATTTCCTTCATAATTAGAACCCTTTTTGGCATATTATACTTAAAATGGTTCTTTACATCCTTGGGAAAGTAAACATAAGAAAGGGTGAGCTTAGATGTTCAATAAGGGTAAATAAAGAATATAATAATGATTTCATAAGCATAATATGATAATAATGGTATAAAAACATGAACATAACATTAGAAAATTATAACCTACATATCAAAGATCATAATAACGAGTCATGGAATTAATCATTGAAGTTCATAAGACATGAATCATAAAGAAATCAAAGAACCTGGTCCATGAGATCATAACATTGGAATAAGAAATTGAATTCTATGTAATACACGTAAACACTGAAAATAATTTCCTTATCGGTAAAGGCTCACTTCCAATACCATCATAGCGGACAAAGTTCTGTACTAAACCAGGTTCACTCCTCATTTTGTCCATTTCTTACTAAACTGGGTTCACTCCCCAATTCGACCTTATATATCTCAAGATAAATAAATATTTTTTTAATAAATTGGAGGGAGATATATGTAAAATATTTCACATAATGAAAACCATACATAAGTCTGTAATAATAACAAAAATCATTCATTATATCAAAACACGTGGAAAGAAATAGGTTTCATAAACATTTCAGCATAACATAACCCATGGAAATGTAATGGGATTCATAATCATCATGCCATAATTAAAATAAACCATCCAGATAAAAAATAAGAATGGTATCCTTATATAATATCCCTAGGAAATCATAAGTAACATCAAATAATTTTGTCTTATATGGAAAATAATTTTGAAATATCACTTCAAATAATTATTGAGGAAAATATCCTTTTCATTTTGGAAACTATTTTTTCAAAAAGACACAAAATTAAAAATGAAAAATTTTATGAAAAAAAACTTATAAGATTTTATAGGAAGCCTCAAATAATTAAGGCTTTATGATGGTGGGAAAATATGATCATGCTATATAATTTACAAAATTTCATTCCCTGCATATTTTTGTCAGAAAATTAACAAAGTACTTTGATTGGAAAATGATAAAAAAATTCATTTCAAACTGTTTTCTAAAAGTATAAAATTGGTAAAAATGGCTTTAAAATTTAATTGAATAATATTAATAACCTTTTAAAAAAATTATAAAACATATACATAGAAGATAAATATTCCCCATCGAAGAATTAAATATAAACAATCCTAAATAATGATGAGATTGTGAAATAAACCCTAAAGTCAATACTTGCCTTTATTAATTAGTCTTAAAAACTATTATATAAAAAATATGGACTTATTATACATTTATCCCTTAAAATTAATTATATCAAATTTTTTATTATTTATTTATAACATCTTATCACCTGTTTATTAATAATTTTTTTATTAAAATATTTGTTCTCTTTGATAATTGTGTTGTTTGCAAAGCATTTTTGAGTTCAGAAGTCATGGTACTTATAAATTAATATTTGGTATCATAATTTACATAATTTTAAACATTGTATAATCATCATATAGAATAATTATATGTATATTTATAATAATTCTTATATAGTAGTGATATAAAAATGAATTACATCATTCAGGGAGATGCAAGGTCGTATGTATACATGAAATTTGTTTTCATTTTTTGATTGATGGAATGAATTAGAGGTAAATAATATTTCATATTTATAAAATCATTATTATATCATATATATGATATATATTCATTAAACCCATCATAATAACAATCCATAAAATATGATGATGAAAAATCAATTTTACCGCTACATGGAATCGGTACATATGCTCGAGCAATACATTAACTTATTTTATTATGGGAAATTGGTTTAAAAGTAGTGCTTTCATAACCATAAAAAAATTCAGAATATTCAGTATACTGATGTTATTATTTTTTGATAAACATCATCTATATAGAGGTGGTAAGAATGACTAAAAAATAAAGTTATTGGTTAGAGCGATTACCACTTCTTTGAAACATACCCATTAGATCTCCCATATGGGTTATCAGGTTGATATTTTCAAGATACAATCACTAATATAATTTTTTTATGGAATTTTATAAGATAAATTTTTTGGGTATTTTTGGGATTGAAGGCTCCTAAGTGGTGTACATAAGTGAGGGATGAAGTTCCCTATTATAATTGTGGTAAGGTGTACTTTTGTAATTTTCTCAAAAGATTATATTATAATAAATTAATTTTATATTCAAATACCACCAAATGGAAATGTATTATAATATAAGATAATATAAGGTTGTAATATCATAGACTAATATATTTTAGACAATAATTTTTTTTATTTCAAAACATATCATTTTGATTAACCCTTAGTTATCCTATTTTAATTTTAACTATGGTAGCAAGTTTTCAATATAAAAAGATTGTAATTTGTACTTATATTGTGTCAATTTGAAAATAAATGGAACATTTCTGACATTCTTCACCATAACATAATCACTTTTTATTTTTTAAATGTTTTTTTATTTTTAAATAATTTGATAAAAAACTATTCCCAAAAAATATCATTATTGTCAATTTTATTATTATTCACTACTTTTATTTATACAAATAACAAGAAAAGATGTAAAATTAAAAACGAATATATTATTATTTCCCTAAAATTTAAATTTAATCTAGATAATTCATTTATCATCATAAAAATCTCATATTATATTACCTTTAATATGTTTAATATCATTAATTTTATTTTTCTATTAACTGAATAATTATTACATTGGTGTAGTGTAGGAATTTAGGGTAAATGTTTAATTAATAAAAATTAAAAATAAATTATCAACATGAATATAAATTTTTTATATTTCAAGATACTATTTATACTTCAATATATCCTTTGGATTACACTATATTAAAAAAAATATGTTTATTAAAAACTTGAATGTGATATTGTTGATTTTTATTTAAATAAAATATTATAAATATTATAATCTTATCTAAGTGGCCCAAAAAGTCATAAATAACTTTATATAATTAAAATAAGTTTATTCAGGTAAAAATGGACACTTATATTTATTCATATCCTACTCTTTTCCCCATGTGGACACATAATATACATTTAAAATAAAGTGTCATTTTGTGACTTTCATTGATTTAAATAATATATAAGTCATTTTTAAGAACAAGTATAAATTAAAAAACTCAATTTCAAACCTAAAGTGATAATTTTAAAAATAAATTCATGCAATAATAAATAGGATGAAATAATAAGGCCTTACCAATTATTTTTAATCCAAATTAACCCATTTTATCCTATATTGTGGTAATAAATTTGACCAGAATTTCTATTCATATTGACTAAAAATAAGAGTCATAATTACCAAAATTTGAACCCAGTAATTAAAAAAATATAATTCATTTTATCTTATTAAATACCTATAAATTTTAGAAAGAAAATTTAAAATAAGTTCACAAAATGATACAAAAACTATTTTTTAGGAACAAATACATTTTTATGTGTAACAATGCATTTATTATTATTCTAAAGATAGAAAAATATTTTTTGAATGTTTGGAAAATTTTATAGACTAAATAATACATAAATTTACTTAAAATAATTCACCAATATTAATTTAATAAATTTATATAAAATTCATCTCACGCATGAAACAATTTTTTATTAAACATAAATTTTATTTAAAAGGATTTTTGTTTTAAATTGTAACAATTTGATAGCTAAAAAATTATTTTATAATGTATAGACCATATATTTTACATATATTTTTATTTATATTGATATCTACTAAGTTAATGTTTAGAAAATAATAGCAACATAATATTGTTACACATTTCATTTAAACTTATTTTTGTATGCAACTAATGCTATTGAAGAAATTAAAGAGAAATATTTCATAAAAATATTGGGTTATTAGAATGATTAATAGAATTATTGGATGATTTGAAATTATTTTTCTTAAGTAATTGACGTAATTTGAATAAACCTTTAATTTGAGGAATGAGATCATTTTATGATGTAATGATATCCTGGACAGATTGTGATCTATTTCAGAAGGAGGAGAATGGAAGATGAAAATATTAAGCGGGTAAGATACCAGTTTGAAGTGGTGTTGTGGGATATAGTATAATTTCACATGTGAAATATTTTTAACTTCACACCTATTTAGTATAGCATTCAGTTGTTAAGTTAAAAACAACCCATAATTCACCTTGTATTGATAAAAAATCTAGTACAAAATCTATAAATTGGGAATCCCATGCAATGTAAATAATATGATTCCAAGGAGGGGTTGGACCTGTTAAAAACACATGTGACACTTTAATTTTAGTTTTTTATTACTTAAATTATAAAAATATCCATCTTCTTTAACTAGTATTATAGGTTAAAGACCAAAGGGGTTTTAAGGGAATTATAATTTAGTAAACATCTAGAAAAAACCTCACCCCCTAGGTGTGTCTATATGGTCCATTGGGACACTCAATTTTTATTATAGTTATGATTCCTATAAATTGGATCTAGAGTTATATCAAAAAAAATCATAGAACATAGTAATATCTATAATTTTATATGTTTTTTTATAAATTTATTTATAATTAAATATGAATTTAATATTTTAATCTATCTTAGAAGAGGATTCAAAAGTTATTGAGATGGAAAAATTAAATTCCATCTCTTTTAGAGTAAACTTTTAAGTGTCTCGAAAACTCCAAAAAATAAGAATAACACAAAGTAAAATAATATGAGAAAAAATTCAAAGAAAAATGAGGATATACCATTAATTAAAGGTAATCATAATGATAAGTATTTATCAGTTAAATCTATTGAATATTGTTCCACTACTAAATATTGATCATAATATGATAATGTGAATATAGAATATTCTAAATACCCCTACCTTTATGTTAAGGATAATTTAAATAATATCCCCATTGAAGTGGTGACTTATATATTTAGATTCATCAATGTATTACATGATTGAAAGTCATAGTTGGAGGTAGAAGTTGATTTCATTGAATAAGTATTAGTAAATAAGATGAGTATTAACACTCTCATAATGGTTTTAAATTCATAGAATAAATTTATTCACTTTTCAAAAAAATAATAATAGTTGCTGATAATTAATTTAAAAGAGAAGTGTGTGGGAAATAAATCTTTCAAGTAGTTATTAAATAAGTGATCCATGAATTGGAAAAGTTGCATAAAATTTATATTTGTTTCATGGATATATAGCTTGTTGTTAAGGATAAAATGGTAATAAAAATTGATAATTATAAAAAGTAAAGTGATAATATTTATGATGATGAAATTGGAATGATAAAAATAAAATGGGAAGAAATATTTAGTTTATAAGAGTCTGGGAAGTATAATCTCAACATGAAGTTCCTAAAGTTTGTAGGGAAATAGAAAAATCTGAAAGCTATACAATCTTGGTATTTCTAATCTATGGAGAATAAAAGTCATTTCACCAATGTAAACAGAGATAGATATCATTTGGAGAATTCTTGACCTTAATATCATTAAAAAATTATCTCATAACTAAATTCATTTAGTTAACATTGAATCTATTTATTCTAAAAGTATAGGAAAATTTTTAATTCCAAATAAATTTGGAAGTTTAAAAATATTGAGATAATGACCACATCATCAAGGTGTTGGTGGTCATTCCCAACAAAAAAAAATTCCCCTAAATGGATCCCAAAATAGTATTGTTCTAGAATAATATATTTAAGGAAGAGAAACTGAACATATTGCACATAAAGTGAAAATAAATAGATTAATTTCTAGATATTGGTGTTTTTAGAGGTTCAAGAATAAGGCTATTGATTGTTAGTACAATATATCATCTTTTCAAAATTATAGGATCCCAAAAACAAGGGGGTAGAGATAAACCATATAATAAACCATATATTAAAAAAATTCTATACATAATGGAAGAAATATGTCTTCCAGGATCATATTTGAATCACCTAGAATTTTATGTGAGTCATGCCAGATTGAAGGTTACTATAATGGATAATTTTGGGTAAACCCTACCAATTCCCATAGATATACTGGAGAGGAAATAAAACCACCAAAAAATTAGATACTTGTAAGGAAATATAAAAAGTATTCCTTGGGTTCCAAATTGGTGAAGAAGAGTACACATAAGAGGAAAGTGAAGAAAGGTAATAATGGTTAAAATCCAACAAGAAATAAATTATAATCCTATAGAAAGAGAGGATGAATCATGTCCCATTTCAATATAGACATGTATGATAATTAAAAATGGATCAATATAAAATAAAAATAAAAAAAATCTATCCAAGAATGATATTATGAGATTAGATTAGTTGTTGAAACTCCCAATGAAGATTATTAGAGGCTTCCTAAGAATGGAATGTAAAAGTATGGTAAAGATCTGTGTGTAAAGTAAAATAATACTATAAATATGGTTGTTAAGTATATAGATGTCCCATAAAGACAAAAGAAGAATAAGGGAAAAGAATTTATGGATGCAAGTTCCAAGAAAGTAGCTAAAAAGAAGGGAAATGTTTATCTAGGGTAGATTCAGGTGATGATATCTCTATAAAATTATTAGTATAAAGTTTATATGGAATTCATGGTAGATTAATTCACTTCCCAAAGAGGAATAAGGGGTAGAAATGAGTCTAGGATTTGGGGAGATGAATTTTTTTTAAGGGGAAGAAATATAAAGGGTGTAATGATTAATCCACTTACTAAATCCAATGGAGATAAGATATTCCATAAATATTAGTACCATGATTATAGATTATGAAATTGATGTTAATAACCAGGAATAAAAGAGTATTATGAACATATAGTGTGAAAATCAAATGGCTGAATGTGGTGATTGTAAATAATGAGAGAAGCCTCATGAAATGAGGGAAAATCTAACTCATAGTTAGAGAATATATGTGGCTACGAATGTTCCTAATAGTCTTTTCATTACTAATCTGGCTGATATAACTAATGAAATGTTGGTTGAACCACATTGGACATAAAGTAAAGAGGTAGCAAAAAAATAAAAATCAACGGAGCTTATTATTCACTCTGAGGAAGAAATTTTGGAGGAGTATTTAAAAATTAATTCTTCTCAACAGAATTTTGATAACAGAGTTGGGATAAGGATTCAATTTGATACTAATAAAGATTAGTGTGCGTTGATCAATGGAAAAGATCTTATTTTGACTATAGGATTCAAAGAAATAAAGATAAACTTGGAGGATTAAATTCAGAATTGAGAAAAGATGGATTATAATTTTTAATATCTTATCAAGAATGATCAAGATAAAAAGGCTACTATAGTTCAGTGGAAATTATATAGGGATAATTTTTATAATAACTTCAAACATTATTATGATGTTTTTTTTTTTGATTTCTTATGGTGTATGTTTATTTTCTAGTCTATTATTATGAGGTTTATCACTTTTTCCATAAAAGTTATTTTTAAAATAAAAATATGATTTTTAGTTAGGAAGCTTTCAATGTTTTTTACAGGTTACCATACTTGTAAAATCAATTGAGGAGACAAAACGAGTCTCTATTGAGTTTTTGGGGAAACCAAGAAGAAGGTAAATGGGTAACAGAACAAGTCCCAACCTTATTAATCCAATTGAGAAGCTGATGATGATCCACCCTATTTCCATGTCAGTTTGGATGTGCTCTAATGTTAGAAATTAAAGGTGATAAAGGTTGGAAATAATCTCTTTATGGGTATATCTCACTGCATCATGGCGATCTAGTGATGAAGTGTGGGTCAGGATCTTATTGTGTATAAATTATAGCCATAGGATAGAAGGGAAATTTGGGTGGAATTTTTAGGGTTATATGACATAGCCTAGAATCCAATGAATCTTGTTTGTGGGTTCCCTAGACACAAATCTTATATGCACATTAATTAACATTAAAATTATACCGTTTGATATATAAATGTGTCTTTTCTTCGTATAGCATTATTCATATGTTTGTGTCCACTATTTATAAAGTATTGTCCTTAGATTTTGTGTTGTATCAAAATGTTATAGTAGTTCCTAACTATAATGAGAACCTCATGATAAAATGGAAGAGATCTTAAATATATGTCATATAACCTAGATATATCATATTGAAATGGATATAAATGATCTTGAAAAATCAGGTGTTGGTGGCTCATAAGCATTGATACTTCATCTCATGATGTTCACAATAGTGATCTTGAGTGGATGGGATCGTGAGGATTGGCCCACCAATAGAAACACTACATATTTTGGGTGTCATTAGTTATTCATATCTATGAACATGTGTATTGGTCTCTTGACATGAGATCATTATCAATGTATACCATTTTATACCAAACTTTTATTATTGTAAAAACTATGACATTGAATTCTTAGTGATTTATCTTTTTTTGTGTGTGTCTTTTGTGGTATGGAATTGGTTGAATAATCAAGAAATAAATTTCCACTTCTTATTTGAGAAAGATATATCTTGCAGAATCAGGTTTCCTAGGTGGTAGCACTTTCATTAAATCTATTAACATATTAGAAAAAGTTATGTCCATCTAAAAATTTCATGAAATATATAAAGAATGAAAATGATGATGACAGAACTTTGCATCATGCTTTATGAGATATTGCATGAAAGCGAGATTATATTACATAGAGCTTGTTCATAGGTGGTATTCATATCTATGAAATTATTTACCTCCTTAATGGCCATGGTGGGTTTCTAAACTCCACTATTAATATATGATTTTAACATTCTAATATCTAGATAATGACATTGAGGGTCACACAACAAGTCTTAAAGTTCCTCCTATTTGTATGAATTGGATTTCTCAAATAATTGGGGCACATGTGTGGGGTTTGGTGAATTTATGAGTGTGATCAATCAAAAGTGACATAATTCAGTTGTATTATTCATGTCTAGAATAATTATTATCAAATTTATTTCTCAAGTTATTCCCAAGATGTTTGATCCTAAAAGTGAATATGAGAAAATATAATTTTTTGAACGAACATAGTAACTTCAGGTTCCATTAAATTATTTAGGAAGCTTACCGACCAAGTTAATGTTTTATATTTTATCATATAATATGTTAAAATGTTACAAGTGGGTGATAAAATATTATTAACATTTATGATATGTTTAATTAATCCCTAAGTGTATATTGGAACCCAAAAATTAATTTTTTTACTTTATAGGGAAAAAATTGAAATTTAGGAATGTATAAATTAGGTATAAAAACTCATGTTAGCCTCTCTAATAGTATGATCTGCCATTTCAATGAATTTTGAGTACTATCCTTTTCTCTCCCATGTTTTAGAATAAGATACCGAAGGAAAAATAATTCTATATTGATCATTACTACTTTATCAAGTCAACATTCTTCATGTTATCAAAGGGACATCATAAATGTAATGCCCCGATCCCAGTTACCCAGAGTCAGTGCATTATTTTAATATATTGGCATGATTACAAGGAATCAAGTCCCGAAGGACCGATCAGTTTAGCAGTCTTGGAAAAATAGATCACATACACGAATGTTACATTTTCACTTTAAGACGTACAAAACAACATAAATAATCTTTAGAAACACCATTATTCCATTGGCTTAACCCTTCATATCAATCACATTACACTTCTTGGAATCCTGGGAAAAATAAAACATAGAAAGGGATGACCTCAAATGCTCAGTAAGGGTAAGCAATATAGCGGAAACATTCAAAAATAAGCATAAGCATTTAAGGCAATGTATAAAACTAAAACAAAAGCCTTTTAAACTTTAACTTCAGCATAATATGGCAGAAATAAAATGAAATAATGCCATTTACTTATTCACATGGTATATTCTACTAATCGAATAATCACATGCAATATCACTAACCACTTTTATAATGATGGAATTCATAATGCCAGACTATCATAACCACATAGCCAAGGCCTCGTGCCAAGACTACAAATAAGATTTTTTCAAGGAATTTTTCAAAGACACTAGTTTGTCTCATGAGACCTACCTATGCATCTAGGAGCTATAGTAGGCTCCACCCATCACATATTAAGTCCAACGCATTCCCATATGAAAAGGTTTAAACATAACAAAAACATTCATATTAAAACTAGCATACAAAATGTAAATACTTCATCCATAAACCATGAATGGTATAAAAAAACACATCCACAGTCAAACATATCACAAAACCTTTAATACAATATATAAGTTTTGTATCATAATAAATCAACTTCAGATAAGCATAAAATCTATCAATGGATATTGACAAAGATGAAATCAAAACTCTTTTTAGAGAAATATCTCTTTCTATTTTGAAATAATTTAAGAGTCATATATTTATAAAATAAAACATTTTCTTCGAAAATATTCTTATAAGCTTCTAAGGGAAGCTTTTAAAATTTTATAACGGCGGAAAATAGCCGCACCCGCCGTATAAGTTAAAAAAACATTCTTACCTTAATTCTGTCGAAAAGGTTAAAAAGCACCTTGTTTGGAAAACGACGGAAAGATTCATTTATAAACCTCTTATAAAAAGTCAAACAAGGGTATAAATGACTTTAACCCATATTCTTGTAAATAGTAAAAAAATTTGGAAATATATTTTTAAGAAACATGGATGTGGATGATAAAGAGATCCCAGTAGATTATTATGTATAAACAACCTCGGATAATGAAGACATTGCGAAATAAACCCTTACCAATTTGGTAACTTACAAAACATACAACCCATGAAAGAGGTATCATACAATGAATATGTAAATACACATAAATTAAAGTGTATTATACAAAGAATATAATTATGGGTAGTACATAAACCACACAAAAGTTAATGGTGGCAATATGGCATGAATCTCACAGGAATAAGGTGTGTGATGAAAAACCCATACCTTGTACTTTTCCTTGGTTTTGGGTAGGTTAACCTCCGGTATAATGTTGAAATAATTTTTATTAAATTATACAATAATCATATACATTAATATGATATCATATATGATCTCTTAACATTGATTTTTTAATAATATCTTAGTATTATCGTTGTTTTGGGTGTTAACTTACTCATTTTATTTTATATGTTTTGTTACGTAAGTCGTGTTTGTCATGGATAGGTTGTATCTTAATCATATAAAAAAATTATATCAATTCCATAAACATTATTTTTAAATCATCAAATGATAATTATACTTGAATGGATACGATGGAGAATGAATCTCATCGCGTTCGTGGAGACGGTAGTCCATACGTACGCACGAGCGACAATATCATTATTTTGATATTAAAATAATATATATAATTGGATGTTATATCATATATACAGAATCATTATCATGGTATATTTATTATTCATATTAATTAAAAATCATTATTATACACATCCAAATAATAATATATTGAATAACAATTACACCACGACGTGGAGACGGTAAGCCGTACATACGCACGTATGGTGACATGTCATTCAAAGGATGGATAGAATACTGAATATGGTTGTACCATATTTATAATAATATTACATTATATAGGAGATACTGGATTCATTGTTTTATAATGGTAATAACAAAGAAATAAGAAGTTGAAGAAGAAATGAATTTGAAAAAGGGTGGTGAAAACATTACCTCTTCTTCAGGTTCTTCCTTTTGATTTGATCTAAAGGGCTCCTTAGGTTGGCTTTCTGATCTAACTAAGGCCTCTAAGTTGTATTTAGGTAATTTTAGAGAGTATTTGGTCAGTTTTTGGCCGAACCAAATGGCTTTGAAGGTGTGAATTAATGAGAAGGGGGAGTGCCCTTTTATAAGAGGGGTGAGGGGCACCTTTGGAAAAGCTTGAAATATTATTTTATAATAAATTCATATTCGGTTTATAATGGTTCAAAAGTGGATTCTTTAAAGGTTAAGGTTGGGATAGGTCTAAAAACACTCAACCAATAGGATTTAGATAGGTTTTGGTTACTATATTAACCTGATCTTTAAGTATTAACTCTTAGTTAATTAGTTTTACTTTTATAATGTCTCTTTGTATTTTTATATTATATGGTTAATAAACTTACTATATACATCCAAGAGACCCAGAAGTGGTCCATTAATGATACACCTATCATGATATAAGTCCCTTTGCCTAACCGTATATTTTTAGGAATTTAATATCAATTAATAATATAATATTTTTTTTAAAAACCCTTTTATGTCAATTTTGACACTATTCAATAATTGATTTTTTTAAAAATTATAACAAAATTATTACTACGAAAAAAGTTAATTAAGTAACTAATAAAATGTCATATTCACCTATAAAATTAGTTTAATTCCTGAAAAGTCTCAAATTATATTTATTTGGGTATTTATAATATCAATTATTTTAATTTTTTCACTATTATGGTAATTACTGCATCATCATTGTGTCATATATAAATTAAATTATTTAATGTCTAAAAATTATAAATAAAATATAATTATGTAGGAAATCGTTTTAGATTTCTAATGAATATTTAAAATCTAATTTATCTTATGTATAACCCTATATTAAAAATGTTTTAGTAAATAAACTTTGATTTTAACTCTTTTAACTCTTCTTTGAATTAAATAATAATAAATGACCTAATCTAATCCATGTGGACATAAATGATAATATTTTATTCCTAAGGTTGTTTCTGGTCGAGATACACTTGTCCAATAGAATTAGGACATGTGTTAGGATAATATTAATATCATTTTTACCCTTAATTACCCTATTTACTTTTAACCGTGGTAAATAAAAGTAAAAAGTTATTATTCACCAAAAATTATTTTCATCCCATTGAACCACATTTTACTCCTTCATATTAACTGTGTCTCTCAGATTTTTGAAATTCCACTCATAGAAGCGGTAAAATTAAGTTCTATGAAAAATTCAGTTTCTTAACTACCACTTAGTGGTTTCACTATTCATCAAAAAATGAAAGTTTCTAGAAAAATAACAAAAATTAGGCCTAAGATATATTTGATATTATGATTTCAAAAATGATGTCAATTTTACCAAATTCAGAACATATCAGTTTCATTAATTAATTTAAAAATTAATTCTCGTTGTCAAAACAAATAGCATTTTTTAAGAGATAATAACTATCAAAAGATTGACACTTGTTTATGTTTGGTTTAAATGTGAAATTACATCCAATGACCAAAATTTTATTAAATGGTAAAAATATATTATAAATATAATTTAAAACCACTCAAATTAATAATTTATCACTATTAATTATTTCGATTAAAAAAGTTGTTTTAAATTAAAATTTAGTAATTTTCACTATTCATCAAAATATGAAAGTTATGCGAAAAGTACCAAAATTTCACCCTAAGCTAATTTCGATATTACGAATCCAAAAATGAAGTCCATTTCGAAAGATAAAATTTATAAATTTTCAAAAAGTAGGCATTACTATTCATAACTGCTAGTTTGATTGGTTGTGGTGTGTTAGAATCTCGAAGTTGCGTACAATGCACGACATTCTATTATTCAAATGGAAACGTACCGTGGAAGCATAGGATGTTTCATTGTAAATTTTTTTGGTATCCCCTTTCTAAAAATTAAATTTATTTAGTCAAATTGAATATATAAAAGTTTAAAATATTGGATTTAAAAATGGTTCACTATTAAAAGTTTATAAAAGTGCAACACTAAAAATGAATTTGTTCTTAAATTATGTCTAAGAAACTCATAATATGGATTCTAAAATAATAAGGATTATATAAAGTTAGAAATTTAGTTAATAATATTCATAACCTCTTTTTAAGGGCTTGTTTGGTAATTCATGGTGCGCTTGAACTCGGTGTTGCGTGTAGTGTAAGTTATTGAATTATTTTGAAGAAATAACACACTATGAAATATTGGGGTGTTACAATAAAGATCTTAGATATCCCTTGTTAGCACCTATTAAGTGAATATTGATACTTCAGGAATTTTGGTTCACTTTTATAAGATATATAGGATGCCTATCTTGGCACCTCTAATACATTACATGTCGAAAGTGAGTGAATCAAATTCAAAATTTAAAGTGAGTAAGTTATCATTAACAATTTCACTCGTTTTTGTTATTCATGCTTAAATTTAAGTTGAAAACATTAAAATTTTGATTAATTTTTCTATGATTTGGAAAGTGGGTTTATATAAGATCTCAATGCAACTTATTTTACATCGATCCGAGTTCATATCCCTGATATATAAGAAATCCTGCATTAATGCATTTTGTATAAAAAAATTTAAAGAAATTATTTGTTTATTTTTTGTGTCACCTTAATGGATACCAGTGTAATGGATTTTTTTCCAAACCGTAGTGAAATCATGTAATATCTTTATATGAAAGATTAATTTATAATACACACTAGAACATTTAAACATAACCTTATTTATAATGATAATATTTTTTTAAATAAAAATAATTATTATTATTATTATTCCACACTCATGGGTGTGGAAGTACTGTCCCACACTATTTATGGGGAGGGGGTGGTTTGGCCACCCCCATTATTTGGGATGGAACCATTTAACACATATTTATATGTTATATATATTATATATTATAATATATATTATAAAAATTATATATTATATTACATTTTATATATATATATATATATTATTAAGATGTCCCTAAAATGGACACCTAATTTTTTGGATTGACACGGGATGGACTGGGTCAGTCCGGATATGACCTTCCTAGCCCATCATCCTCATCACAAACCCTAAATTAATATCTGGGGACATTCTTTATGTCTAAATAACCCAAAAAAATGAAAACAAAAAATCAAAAATTTAATTTAAGTTTTTGGGAGTTAATAAAAATATTTTGAGTGTTATAGGATATATTGATAATTATTGAAAATTATTTTAAGAAAAGTTAAAGATTAAAAATACCCTTGATTTGAATTTTATAAAATTTAATTTTCCTTAAGAAAAAAAATAGTATGTCGACTAATCATAAGTTCACACCGAACTATGCATGTTAAGTTTATTATTTATTTAATTTAATTATTCCATTTATGTTTTGAAATATAATAATTATTTTATTTTGATGATCTATGCATTGTACCTTCATCTTTAATTTGTATAAGAGAATTTGTGTCCACATTTAAGTAATAAAATTTAATTTCACCCCTGATTTCCCCTCACCTTTATGTGAGTATAAATTATATATATCAGAGGAGTTTGTGGAAATGTGGTTTTATTTGAGAGAAAATTAAGACAAAATAAGTGTAGTGTGAATGATTTGTGGGTACTAAAATTCAATTCAGATATTTAATTAAGTAATTACCCTAGGGTATCGGTTAATCCATTATTCTATTGATAGATCAACCAATAGTTAGTGGCTCATTATAATTTCATTATATATTTATTTTATTTTATTCATGATTTATTATTCTTTGAATATGTATTTATTATACATTATCGCATAGTATAACAAAAAGACAAGAATTCATTGATAAAATGAATGTGTGCGGTTAATGTTTTCTATTGAAATCATGCTTAAGTTGTGAGTGATATCATATATAAAAAACATGTTAAATCAAAAGTTATTTCATTCACCAAGACAAATTAATAAAACCCTCAAAGAAAATATTAATCCATTAAATACCTTCCATCACATGAGTTTGGACACAACCTACTTTTCATGGTGATTATCAGCCCTAGTTAAGGGTTCCTCTTACAACCGGAAATTATTATGAGATTGTTGGGTTGACTTAACTAAATTTTTTAGAAAATGAGTTTCCATAGACATCTTGTTGCAACATTAGAAGAAACTTTTTGAGAAATTCAATATAATCCTTTATAAGAGATGGGACTCCAGTCAATAGATCAAGGAACCATAAGTTACAGTGGTAGGATAATCAAAATCCTACCATTGACTCTCTATGTGGTGGAGATTTCATAGCTTTGGCTATGAATATAGGTTTAAGGATCCTTTTCACTAGAATACTTGAGCGAATCTTTATTATGAATATAGTAGATGAAATATAATATGATTTGATAAAATAGTGGGTGATATTTAAAATTAATATTTTTAAAATGTCTACTAGTAATCAAGAACATTTACTTGTTTTCTAAGTTATTTTTTGTTGATCAAATAGAAACCACCAATAATTCAATTTCAATGTGATCAATATTTGATAAAGATAATATCATGACCTTCCATAACTTCTAGAATTGGTATCGATTTTTGTGTATAATACTACACTAAGAGAGGATTATTTATGTGTTTTAATCCCCACTTCATTATGAGATGCCTCAGGGAGTTAGAAAGGAAGATAATTATAAATATAAGAAGCATATAGATGATGAAATAGATGTTCAGTGCTTCATGTGTTCATCTATGTCTAGTGAGCTGCAGAAAATGAATGAGGACAAAGGTACTTTCCAAATATCATATTATCTCTAAGAGTTATACCATGAATGTGCTCATCAATAAATATATGATATATCTAGTGCTCTGTATAGATAAAATCTATCATAAGTGAATTATAAAGGGCCTCATGTACTTAAGATAATAAGGTACATTGAGAGACTGGAATCCCTTGGGTTCAAATTGAACTAATAACTAGTAACTAATCTCATTATTTTGTCTTTATCATGTATCTTATGAACTTTCATCATTATTTATAATATTAATATCATGAATAAGTCCCTACCATATTTGTTGAATTTATTCTCCAATCTAGTTAAGATATAATGAATTCCAATTCTTTGGTCCTTATGGTGTGCAAGATGAAGAAATGAAAGGACAAAGTTTCAAGGGCTAAGTCTAAGAAAGAGATTCCAATTCACTTCCTGTAAATAAATCAAAAAATATATAGGTAGATAAATGAACATCGGGCATTCTATTTTATATGTGGCAAGAAAGGCCACTAGAAGGATAGCTTCATAGCTGGGAAGAAAAAGCAAGGTGATGCATCTACTTTTGGAATATTTTTCATAGAATGCAATCTATATATTTAAAAAAGTTGGGTATTTGGTACTGCATATGGCTCACACATTTTTGTTCAAATGTAAGAACCACGTAGATTCAATATGACTGAAAAATATGAGGTATATATTTGAGTAGAAAATGATGCAAGAGTAGTTGCATTAGTAGTGGGAGATTGTTTTCTTATTTTTCTTAGTGGAATGGTTCTTATATTGAATAATTTTTATTATGTACCTTCTATTAATAGAAAAATATTATCAGTTTTGATTTTAGACTCTATGGGATTTTATTTTATGTTTTTAAGTAAATGTTTTCTTAAGTATAAGGAAAATATATTTTATGGTCTGGAACATATTAATAGTGGATTGTAATTACCTGATATAAAAAATCCATTTTTAGAAATCAATAAAAAAAATAAATAAGAATTACTCATATCCTACTCACTTATGGAACTTCAGGCAAGGTCATATAAATGACAAGTGTTTAATAAAACTACATAAATTAGGGTATTTAGACTCTATTGAGTTAAAACCCTTTAATTCATGTCACACTTATTTATAAGGGAAATTTACCAAATCACATTTTAGTGGTAAAGTAGAAAGAGAAAAATAAATTATTAGAATTGGTTCATGATGGTTTATCTATACCATTTCTAATAGAGGAAAGGGTTGGTTTTTATTACTTCATTATGTTTACAGATGACTATAGTGGATGTGGATATATCTACTTGATGATATATGATTCATATTCCTTTATCATGTTTGAGGAATATCATAATGAAGTATAGATTTGAAATGGTAAGAATATTAAGAAACTCCACTCAGATAGTGGAGGAGAATATCTTAACCAAGTTTTCATTGATTATTTAAATAAGTGTGAGAAAATTTAACAACTCACTACCCCAAATACACCTCAGTGGAATGGTCTTAGTGAAAAGAGAAATTGTAACTTGCTTGACATGGTCAGATCAACGATTTGTCATTAAACTCTACCATTATCCTTTTGGGGATATGCACTATGGATAGTTCCATGTACACTAAATCAAGTAAGATTGCAAATACGATTCCATATGATTTTTGGTATGGAGATCAACCAAATCTATCACACATACATGTGTGGGTATGTGAGGTTAATTTCAATACTATACCTAGTGAAAAAATAGCATATTCAAGTACAAAGTGCATATTTATATATTATTCAAAGAAGACTAAATGATATTACCTATATAACCCTTTGGATAGAAACTTTTTAGTGGAAAGGAATTATATATTTCTTCAAATGGGATGCATTTATAATGGAATAAGTGGTAGAAATATTGAAATCAATAAAGTGATTTCTCAAGATACACAATATTTGATTCGGGAATAGACTTCACAAGAGATAGTGGAGGAGGTTTAAGTTCCCAAGGCATAATTAAAGCATAGGTCTAATAGTGTGGTTAGATAACTATAGAGGTATTATTGTCTAGTCACCAAGATAGGTGGCACATTAATCCTTGAAGATAATGAACACATGACTTACAAGGAATAAGTATATGGAAAGGATGATACTAAACAACAAGAAGTTATGCATTTTGATATGGAGTCCATGTACCAAATCAAGTTTGGATTCTATTAGACCCACTAGAAGACATAAAACTTTTCGGTTGTAAATGGGTATTCAAGAAAAATAGATACATGGATAGTTAAGTGATCACCCATAATCCATGATGAGTAGAAAATGGTTTTAGGAAACATCAAGACATCGACGATGATGAAACCTTCTTGCCGGTTGCAATGCTAAAATCTATCAGAATATTACTTAAAATAGCATCCTTCAATGATTATAAAATATTATAATTGGATGTCAAAACTACTTTTACAAATGAAAATATGGTTGAAGATGTCTATTTTGAAAAACCAGAATGTTTTATTATGTCAAAGAGTTCGGATAATGTATATACTTTATAGATATCCATTTATGGAATGATATAGGCATCAAGATCATGGAATGTTCATTTTGATGGGTCCATAAGAGAATTTGGTTTCATTAAAAATTAATATGATCCATGTTTCTATAAGATGTTTAGTGGGAGTTCTATCATTTTCCTAGTATTATATTTTGATGATATATTTTTAATGGGAAACGAAGTGTAAGTATTAAATTCATTTAATACTTGGTTAAATGAATGCTTATCCAAGATGTATTTTATGTGAATAACACCATATTCATCGGATGATGATCTATTAAGATAGAAATAAAAGGTTTCTTGTTCTAAGTCAAAGTACATATATTAAAAAGGTATAAAAAAATTATAATATGGAACAATCCTACATTAGATTGTTACCATTGTCACATGGAATTAATCTCTCCTAGAATATGTGTCCAAAGAAATTAGAGTAGATTAGAAGAATCTGTATAATCATTTATGCTTTAGAAATGGGATATATCATGTATTTTATGATATGTATAATATTTAATGTTTCCTTTTCTTTAATAATAGTGGTAAGATGTCAAGCTAATCCAGGAGAGATTTATTAAGAAACTATAAAAACTATCTTGAAGAACATGAGATGTAAAGAGGATATATTCATTCTGTATAGAGAAGATGAGGAACTATTCAAGAGGGGATACATTGATGATAGTTTCTAGACATATCAAGATGATCTTACCTCATACTTAGCCAATGTGTTTTTTCCAGAATGGTGGTGTAGTGAGATAGATAATATTGAATTAGACATTGGTTTCTGATTCTATAGTAGAATAAGAGTATACAGAAGCTTCTAATTCATCTAATGAAGTATTTTGGATACAAATCTGTGCTTATAATATTGGGATTATACATAGAATTATAGACATTGTTACAATTTATTATGATAATACTATAGTAGAGGTGATTTCTAAGGATCCTGGGTCACGCCATAGGAAAAGAGAGGTACTTAAAAGTTTCTTCTCCATATATATTTTACATAGAGAGGTGTGGTAATGGTTAGTATAGTATCCACGGTTGATAACAAGGAAACCCCCTAACTAAAGCTAAATCTCATTAGAAAAAATATTCTCATGTGAGATATAATGGGTAGAAAGTTATAATCAATTGGAACTAGTGAAAGTGGGATTTTTGTGAGTGGGTTCCCAGGACCCCACTCCTGTATGTACTTTGATTACCATTTCATGTATATAGTTTGATATATATATATATATATATTTGTTTCTTACCATAATAGTATTGATAATTATGTGTCCACTATTTACATAGAAATTTCCTTAGATAACATGTTATATAAAAAATTTATAGTTGTTCCTAGATATAATGAGGACCTTTAAATTCTTTGAAATTAATATTAAAAATATGTATTATGGTCTAGAGACATAATACTGATGGTGTAATGACCAATAATTTTATCAATGAAATTTACCTTATTATAATTATCTCGTTTAGTATAAAGCATACAAATCACATAGAGAACCTAATAAAAAAATTATACTCATAAATGAATGATTAAACTTTATTCTTTAAAAAATGACTTTATAATTAAAAATATTACATTGGAATATTAAATAGAAAATTTGATAATAAGAATAGGAAATTTTGGATCTGCTCGACCCATTGGAATGACCACACTCAGGAACAAATATATAGAAATAAAACAAAATGTTGATAATAAAATTTTCATTTAAAATATAAAAGTATATATAAACTTGGGAGAAATAAAAGGAATTGATGAATGAAATAAGAGGTATTTGTAAACCCTTATGACCGTTATAAATCTAACTATTGGAATAGTAACATAACCATTAGAATAGTAATGTCACCATTAGGAATATTAATCCAGCCATTAGAATTTTATCCTCGCCTATGAAAGTATAAATATAATTTATGTATCTTAAAAATGAAAATATGATATATTTATATCATGGAATAAGTAAATAAATGTTTTAAAATTGATAAATTAAGTGTCTTTATTTTTGTGAAACATAAATGTTTATTTACATTTTTATTATTAATATAATGATTTATAAGAGAATTTATTATCATAAAATAGATTCATAAATTAATTTTTTTTATTATAACTGTAATATAATTTTATGAGAGTTTAATTAATTTTTCTAAGTACCATAAAATCAGTTATAATATTAAAATTAGTATTTTTCAAATAAATGATGATTTTAATTAAAAATTAAATCTCTCATATTTAGAAAATTATTTTCGTAAAATGGATTCCATTATTGAAATTTACATGTTGAAAATTGTTAGGGTGAATTTTTGGTATTTTTCTAAAATAATTTAACTTTTGTGAATAGTGAAATACAGTAATTTTGATATTTAACAAATATAAGAATTTTTGAGTCGTGAATTATATAGGTATGATGTAAAAACACATTATTAATAACTCACATTAACTATTTACTACACTTATTCACAATATTCAACACTATTTATAGTCTTGATCCATATAAATAAATGAATAAAATAATCAAAAACGCCCCTCCACCCCCTTATAAATACCACCCCTTCTCCTCACACATCTTAATCCTATTATCATGTCTAAATTCTAATCAATTAACTTAAAAAGACTCTTACCCATGTCCAAAATCAACTAGTCTCAAAAAAATATCAAACTCAGGTGTCATAAGGAGGTTCTAAAGGAGGTGATATTCAAGAGGTAAAATCCTCCTTCTTTATCTTTTAATGTCTTTCTTTCTTCTAACTTATCATCACCTCTCCTATCCAAAACATCATGATAACTCGATTATCATATATATACAATAATTTTATGGTGTTAATGGAATATAAATCAACAAATCTCTTCTCTTCCCCATTTATCTTAAAAATAAAAATATAATCTATGTTATGTCTATTCACCACCTTCGTGGACGATGATTTTTCAGTTTCCATTACAGCCTTCAAGCCTGGTCATAAAACCATTATAATTGTTAAAAAATATTTTAAAATAAATATTATTACTTTTTTCATGTTCTATAACTAAAATATATACATAATGTTAAATTATAAACAAAACTAGTTCACGATGATCGAAAAAACCGCCAAAATAAACTAAACATTTATAGTTACCATGTTATCAATTGAATCGTCCTCATATTAGAAAACAAAATTATATATGGGGCCATTTAAAATTAAAAAAATAAATTAATATCATTTAATTATAATTCTATAGTTTTTCTTCCACTTGAAAATAACCCCAATAATTATACTCAAGGGAACCAAACAAAAAAATCATGAAACAAACTCTCCCGAAATAATAAAATAAAACAACATAACTCATCAAAATGGACATAAATAGACTTAATAGAATTATAGTAAATAAAATATATTTTTAAAATTTTCTAAATTAAATTATTAATGAATCTAACTTTATTATCCATGTCATTAAGTACAATTTCATAACACATTCGTACATAAGGTAAGGGAACTCTCCAAACCTCCGTTTTTCTTTTAGGTTATGCTTTCTCTCTCTATCCCAATGTATTTATTAATAATTATCATATAATTATTATAAATTCTATTTATATGTTATACATATATTTATCTAGTTTAATTAATATTTTTTTGTAAAAACAAATTTTATAAGGTTCCCTTCTCAACTCCTTTCGATAAGTAGGCCTTGTTAAAGAGAACTTCCTCATTTATTACCCATTTCAAGTTAAATCCATAATATATTTTAATCCACCCTTATTTTTATAAAATCACTCATTTCATCATGAAAAAATATATTAGTTTATTTTTGTTTTTATACTAAAAAATTATGCCTTTATCCTCTTTAAATACTCTTTAATATTTTCCCTTAAATTCCACTAAAATGGCTCATTTATAAAGTTCTTAAACAGTATTTTTTACATGATATCAATTGAGTATAAAATAATTTATCTGGATATATTCCTATTTTTTCTTATGAGTGTACAATTATTATTTAAATCCATTTTTCAAGTACAACATTATGATACCCCCATTGGTGATGTCATATGACATTATTATGATACCCATTTATTTCCATGGGTAGCACTTATGTTTATTCATTATGATTGATTCTTAATTTTGCATGGATATGCATGAAAATTTTATTATGGGTGTTATTAGATAGTGCTCTAATGTATTGGTTGATGTTTAGTCTCATGAGATGTCATGTATGGGATTACGTAGAAACAAAATCCTTTATGGGACTTTTTCCACCATGTGATATGGTCTTGGAAGTTATCCTCGACTCATGTTTATGTAATGTTATATATTACTATCACTTTAATATGTTTACATATTCACATGACCCCATGTTGTATATTTTATGTTTCCAAATTTTTATTCATTTTCCATGCCTTTTTATGTAATCATTTTATTCCTTTTAACCCATGTGTTATGTCTTATTCCTATGGTTTTTACCTAACTATGATTTTTAGCTCATCCCTTTTCTCTATGTATTCCCTAGGTTATCCTATGAATATATATGATCTCAAATGAAGTAATGATCTCCTTATGGAATATTAACACAAATATGTTTTTTTAATTTCCATGTTTTCAATTTTCTGAACCTTGTCTTCCAAAGACACTATACTTTATGATCATTGGTTTGTATTTGATGGTTAGTTATGCTTAAAATCATGTAATAATATTTCTAAAAGGATAAGGTCACTATAGTTGGTATCATAGAATAATCTAGTTATTTTTGGGTATTAGGAATAGAAATATTTTTTAAGAATCCTAGGGTTATTTCTATCACCATGGATAACCTTGATTGAAACTTAAGGAATCAAAAGTTAGGATATAATTTTAATTTAAATGTTTGTCCTTATATGTTAAAATTTTATTTTTTATATACTTATTATCTAATTATTAAATCCTTATAAATGTATTTTCTTTTTCTTATTTAATGGTAATAAATAAGAGAACCCGTTCCAATCAATGTGATAGGAAATGTGATGATTTACCTAATGAAATTCCAAATTTTAAAGGAATGGGAGATCAAAACTTCATGAAAATACTTGCACAACTGGATTAAGTTATGAATAATAACTAGAATTATGTGGAATTCCCTCCTTATCCAAAGAAATATCAAGTTTTGGTCAAATCCTTCATGTGAAAAAGTCCTCCTATCTTTAATGTATCTTATGATCCCATCATTAAAGAATAATTGATTAAATTCATTAATAAGATATTATCTATCCTATAATTCTTATAAGAATAGAAAGTTGTGATGGTGGTTTATCATTTTGATGGGAATTTAATTAGTGGTGGATACTGATAAAGAACACAAATCATAAAGAGGAAATAGATTCCCTGTAATATGATGCATTCAAGAAAAATGTTCTTTAATAAATATTTTCCCCAAACTATCCATCCTAAGATAGAGAGGGAGTTACTTTGTATGAATCAAATGAAAGATGATTCTATAGGAGAATATGAGGTAAAATTAAAAAATCTTGTACAGTATGCTTCTGGCCTTGCCATCGACACTAAAATTAAGGTGGTCAGATTCTTTGTTGGTTTAAAAAGAGTCTATGAAAATACTTATCAATTTATAATGTTGAAAGTTGTGAAGAGATAATTCATTATTCCCTTAAAATTTAGATGGATATCAGTGATTCTCAGTGGTCTTTTCATATTGAAGACAAGAAACATAAGATGGGATTCTCTTCAAGAGATCCAATAAAAAAATATTTTGGGGGAAAGAAAATATAGCAAACCACTTGTCAGAAGTGTGGGAAGAATCATTATGGAATCTTCCTAATGGGAAACAGAATATGGTTTACGTGTGGAAAATAGGGGCACCAATCTAATCAATGCCAAAGTAAAATGAATAAATCCAATAATTTGTAATTTCAAAAGAAGGTTCATATGAACACTATGCCTGTTGTTCAGTACTTTAACTCAAAAGATCATGAGAATTATTTAATATAATGTTTTTGGAATAAATAAAAAACAAAAAACTTCAAGGAAGAAAGGAATGGAATATTCTGTGACTACTACTAAGGTGGAGTCTTGCAATGATGTTGTGATAGGTACACCGGTTATTCATTTCAAGAATCTAAAACATACTATTTGATTTGAGTTATATGAATTCTATCATATCTTGAAAGTTTGGTAGAAATATTCAAAAACTGCCACAAAATATGATGGTTGAGTTATCTGTGAGAAAAATGAATGGGGAAATTATTTCATATAAGGTATATAAATCATCCCTAGTTAATGTTTGTGAACCAATCCTCCTGCAAATCTCATCTTACTTCCTTTAGTGTAATTTGATTCTATAATAGGAATGATTGATAAAAAGAAGTGGATCATGCTCAAAGACATGACTATTGTGAGGTAATAAACTAATATGTTCCCCAAATAATTTTTTCGGTCTTCCTCCTGACTAAGAGGTTTAGTTCACAATTGATCATATACATAGATTTCCACCTATATCAAAGACTCCTTACAGGTTGGCCACCGTTTAATTTTAGGAATAGAAGAAGTAGTTATAAGAGAATATAGGGAAGAGTTTTATATGCATGAATGCTTCACCATGGGGTGTTCTGGTCCTCTTTGTCAAGAATAATGATTGATCAATAAACCTCTACATTTATTATCATGAACTTAAATAATCATGGTAAATAAAAACTACACCTATCACAGATAGATGGCTTGTTCAATAAACTATGAGGGACCAATCATTTCTCTAAGGTGGAACTTCAGTTAGAATATAATCAATTAATGGTAAGGAAGGAAGATATTCCCAAGTCTACATTTTGAATGAGGTATGGACACTATGAGTTCATAGTGATGCCTTCTGAACTCACAAATGATCCAGAAATTTTAATGGACATAATGAATAGAGAATTCATAGATTACCTAGAAAAATTTTGGGTTGTCCTTATAGATGATATTTTGATATACTCTAAGAGTAAGAAATAATGAGAGGAGAATTTGAACATTGTGTTAACGAATTTTCAAAGGGAGAAACTATATTTAAAGTATATTAAATGTGAGTTCTGGATGGACGAAGTTTCATTCTTGGGGCATGTTATCATTAGAAAAGGAATATATGTGGACCCTTCTAAGATAAAGGTAATTTAGGATTGTCCAAGAAAAACATATGTAATGAAGATATATAATTTCCTTGGTCGAACAAGGTATTGTAAATGATTTTTGAGGAACCTATCTTGATTTTCAAACCCATTAACCAATTTAAATAGAAAAGGAGTAAAAATTTTCTTAACTAGTGAATGTGAAGACTACTGCAAAGACTTTAAAAGGTCTTATCATTGCACCAGTAATTACACTACTGACAAGTGAGTAACTCTTTGGGGTGTAAATTTATGCTTTAAAGAAGGTATTAGGTTGTTTACTAATGAAAAAAATACAAATTTATAGCCTACACATAAATAATGATGAATTTTCATTATAAAAACTATCCCACACGTGATTTAGAGTTGGTAGATGTTATCTTTGCATTGAAAATTTGGTGGTGTTATCTATATGGGGAGAAGTATGAGATATTTAATGATTATAAGATACTTAAAGATGTATTAATGAAAAAGGAGCTTAATATGTGACAGTGAATATGGTTAGAGCTCAACCATTATTTTGACTTCTCAATCCACCACCATCCTAGTAAAGAAAATAATGTGACAGATCCTCTAAGTATAAAAGGATCATATAACTTTTTCACTGATAAGAATTTAAATGGATTAAATCTTTTTATAGTTTAAAATCATGGACATGGGAATCATTAAGGAAGTATTATCATCAATCCTTCCTCAAATAATTTCTCAACCATCCATTTTAGAGAAGTTAAAGGATGGTTAAAGATATTATGTGGAGATTCAAAAGAAGGTGAAAGATATTAGAAAATTGAAACCCTCATAGTTCAAAATTAATAAAGAGGGAGTCCAAATATTTGGGTCATGACTATGTGTACCATAAAATCCTTAGATAAAGAATATATTTTGAATAATTCACATAAACCGACCTTCTCCATCCACACAGGGAGAACAAAGATTTATCAAGATCTCTAATAGCATTATTGGTGGGGAAATGTGAAGAAGGATATCAGTAAATATACATCAAAGTGTCTGGTATGTCAGCAAGTGAAGTCTGTAAGGCAAAAGTATAAGGGAATGATGAAACCATTACCCATACCTACATGGAAATGTTAAAACATCACCATAGACTTTTTCATTGGACTTATGAAGATATCCAAATAAAATAATGCTATATGTGTTATTGTGAATCATCTTATAAAGATATATCACTTTATTACAATTCAATAGGACTTCTCACTCGATCAAATTTCACAGATATACATGAGAGAATTTATGAGCCTACATGAAGTTACAATATAGATTACATTCGATTGAGATCTATGATTCACCTCCATGTTCCAGAAGAGTCTCCTACATGTTCTAAACAATAAGTTAAACATCATTATGGATTATCATTAACAAACTGATGAAAATTTTTATTGGATTACTCAAACACTAGAAGACATATTGAGATCATGTTCTAAATACTTCAAAGGAGTATGGTACCGACATCAATATCTAGTGGAGTTATCTTATAATAACAATTTCCACTCAAGAATCCAAATAGAACCATAAAAAGACTTATTAGAAAAATTCATAACACTTGAATATTGCGATGAAGTCAATGAACGTAAGCTATTAGTACCTAAAATGGTTGATGAAATGGTAGAAAAGGTGAAAACAATTTAGTAGAACATTAGGGAATACCAAATATGAAAGAAGAGCTATGCAGATAATCATTTACGGGACTTAGAGTTTGATTTTAGTAATAAGTTGTTCCTCCACATATGTCTAGGGAAGAGAGTCATGAGATTAGGGAATAAAGTAAATATAAGCCCTAGGTACATTGATCCTTTTGATATTCCTGATCATGTTAGAGTTGTGTACTATTGACTAGAACTTCCAACCATGACCCAATAACATGATGTGTTCCATATATCCATCTTGGGTAAGTACATACCATATCCCTCACATGTACTAAATTTAGAGGTATTTTAGATGTAAAATGATCTCTCTTATGAGGATAATCTAGTGAAGATCATATACCGTTGAGATAAATTTTTATACAATAAGAAAAGTCACATTGTCAAAGTACTATAGAGGAACCAGAAATACAAAGAGGCGGAATATGAATTAGAGGAATAAATAAAGTATAAGTAACCTTTCCTATTTTAACCTTATTATATATAATGAAATTTCGATGGATAAATTTCATAAGGGTGGAATAATGTAAAGACCCATAATTTTATCAATAAAATTTACCTTCTTATAATTATAAAATGTAGTATAAAGCACATAAATTTCATAGAGAACCCAAGAAAAACAATATTCTCGTAAGTGAAGAATTGTACTTTGGTCAAAAAAACAAACCAACAAGAGTTCTAAATATTACAGTGGGAAATTAAATAAAAAATAAGATAATAATAATAGAAACATTTGGATCCACTCGATCTACTAGAATGACCACAATCACAAAACAAAATATATTGAAATAAAACATAATGTTAATAATAAAATAATTATTTTAAAATGTGATATTATACATAACCTTGGGAAAATATATAAGTGACTAATGAATGGAATAAGAGATATTTTTAAACCCTTATAACCACTAGAAATCAGACTATTGGAATAGTAACTTGATCGTTGGGATAGTAATGTGACCGTTAGGAATAATAATCTAGCTATTAGAATAGTAACCTCACCTATGAAAGTATAAATTAAATTTATATATCTTATAAATGAAAATATGATATATTTATATAATGGAATCAGTAAATAAATGTTTTAAAAATGATAAATTAAGTGTTCGTATTTTTGTGACTCGTAAATGTTTATTTACAATTTTATAAATAATATAATGATTTAAAATAAAAATTATTTTCATAAAATAGATTCATAAATTAATATTTTGTTGTATTATAATTATAACATCATTTTATGTCACCTTAATTAATTTTTCAAAGTACCAAAAAATTGGTTATAATATTAAAATCAATATTTTTGAATAAATTATGTTTTTAATTAAAAATTAAATTTACCATATTTATAAAACTATTTTGATAAAATGGATTTCAATTTTTAAATATACAAATCAAAAAATGGATAGGTTAATTTTTTTTATTTTTCTAAATAGTTGAATCTTTTGTGAATAGTGAAATAAGAAAATTTATAGTATTTAACAAATACATAAATTTATGACTCATGGATGATGTATGGATGATATAATAACCCCTTGTCAGAACACTCATTCATCATTTACTATAATTAGTCACAATAAGAAACACTATTGATAGTCCTTATCCAAAATAATAAACAAATGAATAAAATAATAAAAAATACCCCTCTCTACCCCAATAAATACCACCAATCGCCACCCATTCTCCTCACACATCCTATGAATTTTATCCTATCTGAATTCTACCTAATTACCTTAACAATACTCTTCCCAATTTCCAATATCTACTAGTCTCAATAAAAGATCAAACCTAAGTTCCTTATGGAGGTTCTCAAAGAGATGATATTCAAGAGGTAAAATCCTCCTCCTTTATCTTTTAAATTCTTTGTTTCTTATACCTTATGACCACATAACCTTTTAGAAACAGAATAATAAATATAGTATCATATTTATAATGTAATTTTATTGTGTCAATGTAATATCCATCATAAAATCTGTTATCATCCCCTCTTATCTGAAAGACAAAAACACTGTTCATGATATGTCGATTCACCGCCTTTGTAGACAATAATTTTATGTTTAACATTACCACCTTAAAGGATTGTTATAAAATCATTATAATTGTTAAAAAATAATTTAAAATGTATATTATAACTTTTTTCATGTTCTGTAACCAAAATATATACATAATATTAAATAATAAAACAAAACAAGTTTGTGATGATCGAAAAATCACTAAAATAAACTAAATATTTATCATTAACATTTTATCAAATGAATCATCCTCATAATATAAATAAATGATATGTGTGAACATTTAAAATTATGTAAGTCAATTATTACAATTTCATTACACTTCTGAAGTTTTGATTCTTTATTTCATGAACTCTCATAATTATACTCAAGAGAACTGACCATAAAACCATGAAACGAACACTCCCAAAAAAATGAAATTAAACATTATAACTCACATAAATAGTCATCAAAAAACTTCATAAAGTTATAACTAATAAATTATATGTTGAATAGTTTTTTAATAAAATTATTAATTAATCTAATTTTATTATCCATGGCATGAAGTGAAAGTGAAAAACGTATTCAGACATAAGGTAAGGGGTCTCTCTAAGCTTCTATTTTTCCTTTGGGTTACGCTTTATCTCTATTTATCCCAATGAATTTATTTATTATTATTATATAATTCACATAAATTAGATGTATATGTTCTAAATATATGTATCTAGTTCAATTCATACTTCTTTTTTGGTTAAATAAAATTCTTATAAGGTTACCTTCTCAACTATTTTCAATAAGCAAGCCCGATTAAAGGGAACTTCCCATTTCTTACCCATTTTCAAGTACACTACATAATAGATTTTAATACACCATTATTTTTCTAAAAAATTAATTTAATCTTGAAAAAATTTCTTATTTTTTATGGTTTTATAAAAACAATGTTGTCTTTTTTCTCTTTAAAGAGTCTTTAATATTTTCCCTTAAAACACAATAATGTGGTTCATTTCTAAAGTTCTTAAACACTATTTTTTACATGTATTCACTTAATTTGGAAATAATTTATCATGATATATTCCTATTTTAATTTATTAATTTATAATTATTATTTAAATCCATTTTTTCATGTACACCATTATGATATTCCCATTGGTGATTCCACATAACATGATTACAATACCCATTTCTTTCCATGGGTAACAATTATGTTTATACCTTATGATTGATTCTTTATGTGGAACACATATGCATGAATATGTTATGATGGGTGCACCGAGATAGAATCCAATTTATTGGTAAATGTCTATTCTCATGAGATGTCATGTATGGGATTAGGGAGTAAACTTAATCCATTATGGGACTTTATCTGCTATGTGATATAGTCTTGGCAGTTTTCCTCGACTCATGTTTATGTCATGTTATATATCATTTCCAAATTATTATGTTTCCATAATCACATAAACCCATATTTTATATGTTATGATTTTATATTTTCACTCATGTTTCATTATTTTTTATTTCATTATGTTATTCCTTCTAACCCATGTTATATGATTTTTGCCTATGTTTTTTCCTATAATAGGGTTTTTAGATTATCCCTTTTTTCAATATATTTCCCAGGTTATCCTATGAAAATTTTGGATCTCAAAGGAAGTTAGGAAGTCATTATGGAATATTAATATGAATACTTTTTATTCTATTTCCATGTTTTTAGTTTTTATACACCTAGTCTTCCAAACACACTAGACATTATGATCCTTGGTTTTTATTTGATGGTTATTTATGCTTAATATCATGTAATAATATGTGTAAAAGGATAGGGTCACTATATATGGAAAAAATATGACGTATTACTATTAGTTATTTTGGGATCACAAGTGTTGAGACTTCTTCTTATGAATTTCTCATTTGGGGATCTCGAGTGGATTAGAGCATGAAGACTAACCAACCAATTAGTAAACCACATGTTTTAGGTGTCATTAGTTATTCCTATCTATAAACATGTGTGTTGGTATCTCTAATTGATATTTTTTTTAATACCTACCATTTTATCACATGCATTGATTCAACAAAAAACCCATTATTTAAAATATGTGACTATTTATCTTATATTATGTGCATCATTGGTGGTATGGAATTGGTTGAGTGATCAAGAAAAAATTTGTCACTTCCAATTTAAGGAAGATATATCTCATGGGACCATGTTGACTAGATGGGTAAAACTTTGTAAAATCTATATTTATTATACAAGAAGGTATGTTTATTTGATAATTTCATGAAATATATAAACCATCTAAAGGATGATGATACATGTTTGCATCCTGATTTTTGAGATATCTTGAGATAAGAAGATTATATTACACATTGTGTGTTTATATGAGGTAGTTATAGCTATAAAATTAATTACCTCCTTATAACCCATGATGGGTTTTTAGAAAATACTCTTGGATTGTGATTTATACTGACTATTGTAAAGATAAGTACATAGAGAGTCACACACTAAGTGTATCTACAAATTCTACCTGTTTGGATGAATATGAGTTTAGAATAAAGTGGGTCCCATGTGCAAGGGTCGGGGAATATCTGGGTGTGATCGATCACAAGTCAATTAATTCAATTATATTATACTTGGATATAATAATTATGATTTAATTTATTTTTTAAGGTATTCACAAGTTTTTTTATCAAAAAAGTGAATATGAGAAAATATAATTCTTCAAACAAACATATTTTGTTCAAGGTCAATTAAATTATTTATGGATATAAAGAACTAGGATATTGGTTTCTATTTTATCATGTAAAATTTTAAAATGTTATGAATGAGTGATAAATTTTTTGTGACATTTATGATAAGTTTAATTAAATCATATGTGTGTATAAGGGTCTATGATGAAGGCCATTACATTCCATGAACCAAAGTGAAAATTTTAAAATTATAACCTGGGTATAAAATCTCATTTAAGATTATTGAATAGTGTTATAAACCATTTTCATGAATTTGAAGTAATTTGACTTTCTTTATCATGTTCTAGAGTGAGATATCAAAGGAAAAAACAAGTCTAGATCAATCCTGACTTCCATATTGAGTTCACATTCTTCACATGATCTAAGGGAAATCCTAATGATCTTCAATTTCTAAAAATATAACTCTATAATTAAATATTTATGATCTAAGAATAGTGGTGCACATGTAATAAATGTAGAGGATTCAGAACATGGTTTCTTTGAGCCATGACATACCAACTGTGCATGAATCAAATTGTCAATTTCAAATGAACATGATGCTATATTAAGGAACTTTTCACTCATTATGAGGATGTGGCTGGGTAGGCCATAAGCTGGAAAAAATCCTCAATTATTTTTGGCAATGGAATTCCTCCTGGAAAAAGGAATAGGATCGCTCAATACCTTGGGGTGAAGCGGGGATGCTTTCCCTTTCAGTATCTTGGGGTTCCTCTTTTCTGGGGAAGGGTGAAACGATGTTATCTAGAAGGTATTTATGCTGGCATTACTCATCATCTTGCCATTTGGAAAGGGAAATTGATGTCCATGGCTGGGAGAGTTTGCCTTGTCAACTCATTGATTACATCCAAATTTGTTTAATAGTTCTCTCTCTACAAATGGACATGAGGACTGATTAAAGAACTTCAAAATCTAGTGAGAAATTTTATATGGATAGGATCAATATTTGAAAGGAATTCGGTCCCCTTGAAGTGGAAAGAATGTATAAAACCTGTGGAAATGGGAGGTTTATGAGTCAAGGATCTTCGTACCTTTAATGATTGTCTGATTGGGAAGTTCACTTGGAGGCTGATATCAAATGATGTTGATGATGAATTTTTGTCGAGCAGGTTCAGAAAATGGATGGTTAATGGATATAAATACTACCTCTAGTCTTCGGTATGGGCTCACGTCAAGTGGTCCTATGCAAAGATTATGCAGGATTCTAAATGGATGGTCAGCAGAGATTCCAATATTAGCTGCTGGAGCACCTTGTGGCTGGATCAGCCCTTTCAATCCATGAATGTCACACCTAAAGTTACTTCATTATACATCTCTGGTTTTCTCTCATATCATACTTTACACGATCAGAATTTTTCGGACTATGTGCTGTCTCAAATTAACAATTATGCATTTATGGATTGGGATAAACTGATTTGGCTTCATAGAAGGAATTGGATATTTGACACCAACGAATTTTATAGGAGTTCATGTGGCGTTACTGACCACTCCCCAACCTGGATGATGAAGTTCAAGGCTCTATTCATTCGTCTATCTCGGTTTATCCTGATTTGGAGAATCTGGAAAAACAAACTTCCCACTTCTAAACACTTGAAGTGAGCTGGATTTCAGATGGCATCCAGGTGCGGTGTTTGCAGGGCTGGGGAAGACACCATGCAGCATGTGTTTATGGAGTGCAATCAAGCCCAGCAACTATAGAGCTATTTGGGTATGCTGTTTGGATTTGCAATGGAGCCCAGAAATCAGATTACGGAGTTTTTGTCCGGGCTACTACAGATGCGCTGTAGTGAGCAGTTGATCAGCCTTCTTACTGATGCCATTGTGGCAGTCATTGAAACTATGTGGGACTCGAGGAATAGGGCCTTGTTTGATGGTGTGGTTTATGTTTTCCATAAGTGTATGAGCTCCATCCATAGGTATGTGTACGCTACGTCGGTGATCCAAGATGGTGAAATGTCTAACACTATCTCTGACCTCCAAACTCTTAGATTGCTTGGTGTTTCGGGCTATCCACGCAAACCTCAGATGCTTAAACATATCATATGGATACCAATGATTACACCATGTCTCAAAGTAAATGATGATGGAGTTGCATCAGGTGCGCCGGGTCCAGCTGGATGTGGAGGAGTTTTCCGCATGTTTTGTGGGTTTGTTAAGGGATTCTTTTATCACTACCTTGGCCTTGGCACTTCTTTTCAAGCTGAATTTTGGGCCATGATTCATGCGATAAGGTATGCTATCCAATTTAACTAGAAATGGCTCTGGATTGAATCTGACTCAATGACTGATGTTCATGAACTGAGTACTAGAACACGGAATGTGCCATGGCGTGTGCTGCCTCAGTGTGTGGAATGTCTCCGCCAAACCAATAAAATAGAGTTGGTTGTCTCTCATGTGTATCGGGAGGCCAACCAGGTTGCTGATACACTTTCAAAAAAGGCTATACTTGACCTTGATATGATGTAGTCTTTCACGGCCTCGGATTATTGTGCTATGATGGTGGAGGTGGATAGATGTGGTGTCTTTCACACTCGCATATGTAATAACCTCATGTATTCCTGACTCCTTTATTTTTTATATATTATTTTTAAGGACTGGCTCACGTTGAACCTTGATCTTCTGGATATATTGAATATGGTTGTCAAGGGGGAGTGAATACCTAAAAAATATAGAAGAATTATACTTTAAATTAAATTTTTTGTGTGTGTGTTCATATATGTATGGGTTCTTTAAAACTTTTTCAAATCTAATTGAGCATCCTCTAATCAGAAAAAGTTTTAAGTGGTATCACATTGATATAGGTTTTTGTAAAACCTTTTTATCTATATTTTCCTCTATTATTTTCTAAAATTGTTTATCCAATATAGACTTGTATTTGGTTAGTTTTTTTAATTAAGTTCAGTTCGAATCCTCTTTTCTTATTACATAATGGAAATACATATTTTATTCATGGTAGATGGAGACTCGTTACATGGATTATTGTCCCAGTGGCACAAGAGGCAAGAAATATTGTCTGAACGCCCAATAAACATAGCCACGGAACTATAATAAAGGCCCATCATGAATCCCACACTTGATTCTATGCTCTACGGAACCTACACCACCAGATACCACTCGTAGTCTATGTCACCCTTAACAGCCTAAGCACAGCACCACTAGTGTCACCCCCAGCATCATCCTTATACATCTATACCACCAGCATTACCCTTCCATCATCTCAAATTCCTACCTGTCACAACTAAAGATCACCCCCAATAGGGCCCTCCCTGTCATCACATCTGGAATCAACACACCAGGTTTCTTCATGCCACCAATTTAATTATGAAGAACGGACTATTAGGACTGAACCCATTACCTTGGATGTTGCTAACAGTGTCTATTCCACCCTTCTCTCATGGGGACACCCTTCTCTCATGGTTTTAATTGAAATCTCAGAAAGTGGAAGAATAATAGGAAGCATATATTTCTTTTGAATGAATTGAGAATCACTACAAAGGTGGAGAATAATTTTTCCCTTATAAGACCTATCCAAACATTTATGGAATGAAAAAGGGAGAAATAAAAAACTTTTAAATTATTTATTTATTTTCATTAAGGGGGAGAGGAAATGTAAACTTATTATGTTGTATATTCAGGAATTCATATATTCGGAAGTTTGAGGTATTAGAAACAAATATAAATGGGGATATTGAAGTTCACATTATAATTTATTTTATTTTTTACAAATGTGAATGTCAGTGTACATGTTTTTAATAAGCATGGAGATGATTTATTATGGAAAAAGGATCCATCCAGACTAAGTGAACTTGTTTTCATTGTATTTCTATGGAAAAGGATAAGAACAATGATCCTTGCAATAGTAGGATGGAATGATTCCTTAGAACAAAATATATGTTGATTTAATGAGTTGAACTTCATATACATATATGATATGTTTTGATGAAGATAACCCAATAATAACTACAATAATTTAGAGATACTTGAATGTGAAAGATATTGTGTGCAGCTTGAAAACTATTATTACCAATAGTTAAATCTAGTTTGATTGATAATATTGAATACCCAAGATGATGAAATAACCATACATGGATTTGATGAGGATTTGATAAGGATAAGGTTGATAATGAGTTGGTTTCTGATCTTATAATGTTGGACAGCTTATTAAACTGTAGTTAAAATGTATAAAACATATTTAAAGTGTTGAAAGATTAAACTAAAGCAAAGAAGAAACCCCCAAAAGTTTATTATTGTTGAGGGTACTAAAGTTAGTGTGAAAATAGTTTTGGTGTTGTTTTCAAAATATTGATAAGTTTTAGATTTTCTTTGAGGAAATTATAAGGTCTTTTAAAAGAAGTCTTCATTTTGGAGAGGGATAAAGAATGGACAGGTACTAGATATTTCATATGACTTATAATTTCATATGAATTTGTATCTATTTCATATTAAATTATAAAAAAATTATGAATTCATAATAATTTTGAAAATACTTCACATTATCATATGACTTCATTGATTTTTCATATAACTTTACTTATTTCATATGAATTTTCTATCCAATGTATGACTTCTAATGATGAAACATACGACTTCAGATCTTTTTTATGGATTCACAAGTCATAGAAAATATATTTTCAATAAAATTTAAAAAGGAATGAAATCATAATTCTTAGAATGTCTTAGAAAACAGATTTCATATAACTTCTCACTGCACCATATAAATTCAACACTTGGGAAATTTTTAGAGTGTTTTGGTGTGAAAAATTGATCTTTTAGATTTAATATACAATGATGGAAAGTAATTTTGAATAATATTGATCTGATATTCAAATATTAAAACATCACAAAAAATATGCGATACAATCTTGAATCATTGTGATGTTGATCTTTAAATTGAGTATGAAGAAGATGAAAGTAAAGAGATAAATTTTGAGACACTTTTAATTTTGGAAATGATGAATTACTTAAAGAATATGAGTGGAAACATAAAGGTAACATGATATCTATGTAAAGGTTAATCCAAGTTTCATCCTTCTACATAAATTTGAATTAGGAACTATATAAAATTAAACACTGAAATTTCATCAGGTCACTCGGATATTCTGAAAGATATGTAAGGGTCATATGGACCTACATAAGTTAACCATCATCTAAGTAAATTTCATCCTAACTTTCATAAAGGTAATCCTATAATTACACTAGTTTCATTAAGTTAATTATAATATACATAATGGTTATCTAGACCAATGTAAGAGTAACATAAAAAATCCAAAGGGTATATAAAGATTGTTTGATTTTCCAAAATTTATGATTTTAAAGAACAAGAAAATTGGATGATTCATATATCATTTGATCGTGATTAAAACATCATAAATATTTGTAAATTTATGATCCAAGACTGATTTCATGATATTCAAGATGAGCATGAGGAAGATAAAATAATAAAGAAATGTATTCAGATTCAAATTTTCTAAATTTATTTTATTATTTTTTCAATAATAATGAATATGAAGTTACATTAAACTATGGGACATTATTTTATGTTTTAGTATTTATGTTCTAAGCAAAAAATAAGAAGTTAAATAGATGAAACTAATTTTTTAGAGTTTTTATGCTATAAGAATAGTTTTCCACACCACAGTATTCTATTTTATGTTGTAATATGAGTTCCATTCCACAATATGTTGTACTATATATTTTCATATAGCTTGGAATGTTAGAAACCAGCTTAAGTCATCCCTATGTCGTGAAGTGCCCAGATCAGTGTGAATCACTGAGAGGGGGAGGGGGTGAATCAGTGATCCTTTAAAACTTTTTACTAATTGATTCTTAATCAATTAAACCTCTATGGCTGGTTAAAGCCTCGATCCACTCTTCTTGTATCTCTCAACCTTTCCCGGATAATGCAGTAATGAAAAGGCACAGGACACAAGGATTTACAAGGTTCGGCACCAAAGGCCTACATCCTTGCCATGCTCTCCAAGCATGGATTCTCCCATTATAATCTGTTAGTATTACAATGGTCGATACAGCTTCCCACCGTATCTCTCCTGAGTCCCACAGGAGGGTCTTTATACTGCTTCACACAGTGTTACCAGAGTCCCACTGGCCTGCTCCAGAATCCCACTGAAGACTTCTTCTCCCTGAGTCCCACAGGGTCTTCTCTTGGCTCCTCGAGTCACACGAGTAGCTCTTCTTCACTTTAAGTTCTTCTTCAAGTATCCTCAGCAGTCTGGGATAAAGACTGCTGGCCTTGCTCTTCTTCTGATCACTTGTGGTGAACAGGTCTTCTCATCTAGCTCGGGCTTTATCACCTTCTTCTAAGGATGCCCCGGCTTCTCTCCAATTACTGAATGCTCAGACAAATAATATCTTTATCTTTGGTCTGGTCCAGTCTCAGTTCACTTCAACATCATGCAATGAGTGCATGGCAACTCTTCAAGATCTTCAAGTCTTGGACTCCTCAGATGCACACCACTGATTTAGCACTGTTCACGTGTGCACGTGCATGCATGCATGTATGCACTTTCCCTTTCCTCTTCTTGGTGCAGTAGACCCACAAAGGGTGTAATCTCTTTAAGCACACACCTTCTTTGAACTTCACACAATTAATTCAATTTGTTTACACACATAAATGTGTGTTCTACTTTAGTGTGAGTATTCTCCTTCTTCTCCTTCTTAGTGTGTATACACCACTTAGCACACACTAAGGTTCGGCCTTCACTTGTTTTGCACACACAATTTGTTCCACGTTTTGCACACACTTAAACCATAGGTGGTTCTTCAATTTTGCACACACACACTAAGGTGTGGTCTTCACTTCACCCAAACAAGGCTACGGCCTCTTTGTTTTCTTTTTGCACACAAAGGCACAAATGTGGTGGCCTTCCTCCTTATGCACACACACGGCCACGGCTTGGGTTCTCCTTGTACACACACACAAGGTGTGTTATATACTTCACATGCAAGTGTTCAAGCCTTGGCCTCCTACTTCTTCTTGCACACACACTGCCCGTAGGGTATCTTCTTCTTCACTTGGCACTCAAAGGGTGCAAGGGCTCGGCCTTCCTTTACTTCAACAACCGCGCAAGCCTCAAGGATGCAGTGGCAAGGCGCGCAAATCCTCTGGTGTAGCTTAGCCGCGCAAGTGCAATAACACACGGCCACAAAGGACCTCGGTGCAAGGCACCTCAACCACGGGGCGTACAAGTGCTACTGCCCCGGGTTCTTCCTGCCGCGCAAAGGGAAGGCGCGCAGGGGATCTCTTCTCCTCCTTCTTCTTGTCGCGCAAAGAAATAGCGCGCAAGGAACACCTTCAAAGCCTCAGGTGGCTTCGGGACAACAGCCGCGCAAGTGCTTTGCGCGGCGGCTTCTTCTTCGCGAGGCAGAGGCACACGCGGGACTTCTGATTTTCAAGAAAGGATCAGCAAAGCAAAATGAGAGCCTCTGGCTCTTCTTTTATAGGCAGAGAGATGCCCGAATCATCCGCGTGCAATAATTCTCAAACTCCCGAGATCTTCGGATCTTTAAAGATTTTTCAAATCTCGTTTCTTCATCTGTTTCACACGGGTTCCTTTATTATTTTCTTCCTCTTCGTGCATGCGACTTCGAACGCATGCACGGCCTCGGTTTTGGGCAAATCCATGCAAACCATAAACTAACATAGCCTCGGCACCTTCGGTTTGCCTCGGCCGAACATCAGGTTCTCCATTTCGTGCATGCAGGCCCATTTTATTGCATGGATGTATTCAGTGTGCTTAGACGATCTCAATGGAGTCTTTGGATCGAACAATGATGGCCGGGAGCTCGAAAACTGGTGCTCGGAGGCCTCTGGTTCGTCGGCGGTCGTCGGATGGCCTTGTGCGAGCTCGGGGAAGAAGACAGTCGCTGGGCCGTTGGATCAGCCGATCAAACGACTTTGGACGGCCTGGATCAGATCGGGACGCCGCGGATCAGATGTGCGGCGCAGATCAAGCGCGCGATGAATCGAGCGGCCGAGATTTGCTCCCGGTGAAAATCCCGCGTCCCACATCGAATCCTTCCGCGGATTTTCCGCGCTTTATCACCCTGGCGCTCCCATGAGCGGCCAGTTGAAACTTCTCCCCTCCCGGTGCCGCCCCGCACCGGGTTCTCTCTGCGGGCGCGCTCTGCGCCCACTCTTGCTCCCGCGGACGCGCTCTAGCGCCCACCATGCACACACACGGGCGCGCTCTAGCGCCCACTATGCGCTCCTCCGGGCGTGCCCAAGCGCCTCTGTGGTGTCTGCGGGTGCGCCCAGCCGCCCTGGCTCGCCCCACGGGGTTCCCCCGGGCGTGGTGCCCTAGTGCCCATGCCTTGGGGTTGAACCCCCCAAGGTGCCTCGGCTGGCCTATTTTTTTGGCAAAGTCTTCAAATAAGACTTTGTAAAAACAAAGTCCTCCTCTATGTAAAACATGCCAAGTGCCAAGCCACTTCTTCCATTCTTCTTCTCAATTTCTTCCCTTCTCTACTTCTTAAGAATTCCTTAATCCTCCTCAACATATAATCTTCACTTAGGATATGGAATTCAAAAGGTTTCTTCATCTTCAACCGAGCTCCTGAATCAAATATTTCTTCAATAAACTTCATTGATCTAATCAGAGATCAATTGGAACATATTCTGATTCACATGCACTAAGTGATAGTGCATGGACTTCTTTAGCTCACTTCATCCACTTAGAAGTTGTGGATGGCTCTCTTCAACTCCTCATGCATTGTGAAGACAATGCATGGTCTTCTAATGCTTGTTGTGACATTGTATCCAGTTGATACAAGTTCTTGGAACTTTAAAGATCAGTTCAACAATCGTCTGATGTATTAGAGAATGTTTCAACCACATCTCCTATGCCACTTAGTGAATCTCCTAAGTGACATGTCTCTTAGTACCATGGCCACTCTCCATTCATCACCAACACCATCACAACCTTTGTCATTCACATCTTGACTTTCCTCGACATCCATTCATTCTAAGACAACAACATGTCTCATTGACAACAAATGCAACACAATGCACTTCAATCTCCCCCTTTGTATTTGTTGTCAATACACTCCTTCAGCACATATGAATGGGTCAATATGTGTGCCAATATTTTCTCCCCCTTATTGGCAATCAAATGCAAAGGTGTGGTGTGGTTCTCTTCCAAAAATATCTTCCTCCCTTTGAAAAGTATTTTCTTGAAAAACACTGAGAGAGGGATGATGCCACATGTTCTTCTTTAGCAAAGAACCTTTAGTAAATCAACTCTAAGTCTACTTGGGCTAACCCGGTGTAGAAAACAAGAGTGATGTAACCAAGGAACTCAATGCTGTCCACAATTCTCTACACATGTGAGATCATGCTTCAGGGGTTTGAAATTTTTCAGATATAACAATGAATTGCTGAATCCTGCACATACTCCACAAAACTCATTAGAAAGTTCAGTGCAATGATAAAGCTCCCCCTTTCATCCATTTGTCTTCAATCCATACTCCCCCTTAATTGACAAGATAAACTCAATTAAGAAACAAGGGATGAAAGTATGATTGGAATACCTTCACTTTCTCAAGATGATATTAATTTTTAGAACATCATCTTCTTCAGATTTGCTCCCCCTCAAGGGGTGCACTCCATTCTTTTCAAACCATCCTCCAGCTGAGAATGATCATCATCTTCAATTCCCTGCAATGTTAGCACATGTATATACCAAGAGTATAAGGGAATAAGATGGAACCTCCTTGGTTCATCAATGTGAACAACAAGGTTGAGAAGATTCTCTCAACCGAGATGTCCCATTTTCACCAGTCTTCACACTTGCACATTTGATCTTCATTGATGTCTGTGCTGGTGTGGTTCTCAACCCATCTTCATGTGAAATCTTTTTCTTCCCTTTTGCTTTAGCAAATGCCAGAGCTTCATCTTCAGCTTTTTGTAGTTCTCTGGCAAGTTGCAACTGATGTGGCCATATGACAAGTATATCATTTGGAAGAGTGGCCTCAGTTTTGGAAGTTCCACATGGTTTCTTTGATGCTGTCAAGCTACCTCTCTTAGGCAACTTGTTTTCAATCAATCCCTTCTTCTTCTGGATTGATTGTCTTCTGGAGTTCAGTCTGCTTCTATTTAGTTTCATGGCTTCTTTACAAAGATCCATGATATGACCTTTCTTTCCACAGTAGAAGCATTTCTTGGTGGTCCTTCTGGATGCATCACCCTTCTTGGACTCAGACTCCAAGGACTTCTCTTCATTCTTCAAACTCTTCTTGGGAGCATCTTCCACTTTCTTCTGCTGGCTTCCCAAGGAATCTCTCTGAGCCAGGTTCTGTGATCTTTTCTTCTTCTGAGCTCTGGATACAGTTGGAGATTGACATGTATCTTTTTGTTGACCACTTTTGCAATCATCCCAGATGTTGTCAAGTAATCCAAATCTATTTGCAGTAAACAGATGTCTCTGGACCTGTGGATGTTGCTTCCTTCCTTCTGGATTGCTCCCCCTTGGCATGGGCTTCCTCTGTGCTTTGGCATTCAGTGGATTGTACCAACAATCCTTTGCACAATGCCCATACTTGTTACAACACCAGCATTGACCCACAAATCTTGACCTCTTCAGTCCTTCTGATTGTAGGGTACTTTTCTTGACTTGTTGTGCTGTTTCAGGAGAGCTCTGCTTCTTTACTGTCTTCATCCATATTTGCTTGGAATTATTCTTCCATCCTGCACTTTTGTTGGAAACACAATTAGAAGCATCAGTACAAGATGGTATGGATGGTACCTTCTTTCTAGAAGATGTTGCACTTTTATTAGAGGATGTCTTTCTTTTAGAATCATCCTTCTCAAAGCTCACTTGAGTAGCAACATTTCTTCTTTCAGCTGACTGGGAGGATTCAGCTTTAGGTGATTGCAGATTTTTCAATATCACCTCCAGTTCTAAACACTTCATGTTGAGGGAGTTCTTCTCATCCTCAACTGTTCTTATCCTTCCTTCCCATTTCTCTTCCAGCTGTTTCATCTGGTCTTCATGCACTTGCTTCATTTCAAGCAATGAGTTGTCAAGCTCCTTCACCCTTTTGACTTTGTCTTCTAGTTGAGCATCTCTGACAACCATTGACACTTTGTGCCTCTTTTCCAGTGCATGGAAAACATCTTTGACTAATATCATAAAGAATTCTTTCTCAGAAAGGCTTCTTTGCAATTCTTCACAAGTGTCTTCATATCTTTCATTGCAAAGAGATACTGTTTCATCTTTGGCATTTACCAGCTTTCTGAGAGTGTTGGTTATGCCAACCCTTTTAGCCAGCTGATCTTCCATAGCATTGGCTTCTTCTTCTAACTGTGATTTTTCTTCATGAAGATCATGGATGCCTGTAGCTATACACTTTGCCATTTCCATGGGAACTGTCTTCTGAAGATATTTGAGTGCACTCTGAAGATCATTCATTGTTTCAACTTCATCACAGCTAGGACAGGCTTTCTTCATCTTCTTGGCCTGTTTCTTCTTTCTATTTTTCTGAGTCTTGGCAGATATCTCCATTTGAGGCTGGTCACTCATTTCCTCAAATCTGCACTTCATAAAGACTCCCTTGGATCTTTTAGAGGGAACCTCCCTCTGATACCAATTGAAGTGCCCAGATCAGTGTGAATCACTGAGAGGGGGAGGGGGTGAATCAGTGATCCTTTAAAACTTTTTACTAATTGATTCTTAATCAATTAAACCTCTATGGCTGGTTAAAGCCTCGATCCACTCTTCTTGTATCTCTCAACCTTTCCCGGATAATGCAGTAATGAAAAGGCACAGGACACAAGGATTTACAAGGTTCGGCACCAAAGGCCTACATCCTTGCCATGCTCTCCAAGCATGGATTCTCCCATTATAATCTGTTAGTATTACAATGGTCGATACAGCTTCCCACCGTATCTCTCCTGAGTCCCACAGGAGGGTCTTTATACTGCTTCACACAGTGTTACCAGAGTCCCACTGGCCTGCTCCAGAATCCCACTGAAGACTTCTTCTCCCTGAGTCCCACAGGGTCTTCTCTTGGCTCCTCGAGTCACACGAGTAGCTCTTCTTCACTTTAAGTTCTTCTTCAAGTATCCTCAGCAGTCTAGGATAAAGACTGCTGGCCTTGCTCTTCTTCTGATCACTTGTGGTGAACAGGTCTTCTCATCTAGCTCGGGCTTTATCACCTTCTTCTAAGGATGCCCCGGCTTCTCTCCAATTACTGAATGCTCAGACAAATAATATCTTTATCTTTGGTCTGGTCCAGTCTTAGTTCACTTCAACATCATGCAATGAGTGCATGGCAACTCTTCAAGATCTTCAAGTCTTGGACTCCTCAGATGCACACCACTGATTTAGCACTGTTCACGTGTGCACGTGCATGCATGCATGTATGCACTTTCCCTTTCCTCTTCTTGGTGCAGTAGACCCACAAAGGGTGTAATCTCTTTAAGCACACACCTTCTTTGAACTTCACACAATTAATTCAATTTGTTTACACACATAAATGTGTGTTCTACTTTAGTGTGAGTATTCTCCTTCTTCTCCTTCTTAGTGTGTATACACCACTTAGCACACACTAAGGTTCGGCCTTCACTTGTTTTGCACACACAATTTGTTCCACGTTTTGCACACACTTAAACCATAGGTGGTTCTTCAATTTTGCACACACACACTAAGGTGTGGTCTTCACTTCACCCAAACAAGGCTACGGCCTCTTTGTTTTCTTTTTGCACACAAAGGCACAAATGTGGTGGCCTTCCTCCTTATGCACACACACGGCCACGGCTTGGGTTCTCCTTGTACACACACACAAGGTGTGTTATATACTTCACATGCAAGTGTTCAAGCCTTGGCCTCCTACTTCTTCTTGCACACACACTGCCCGTAGGGTATCTTCTTCTTCACTTGGCACTCAAAGGGTGCAAGGGCTCGGCCTTCCTTTACTTCAACAACCGCGCAAGCCTCAAGGATGCAGTGGCAAGGCGCGCAAATCCTCTGGTGTAGCTTAGCCGCGCAAGTGCAATAACACACGGCCACAAAGGACCTCGGTGCAAGGCACCTCAACCACGGGGCGTACAAGTGCTACTGCCCCGGGTTCTTCCTGCCGCGCAAAGGGAAGGCGCGCAGGGGATCTCTTCTCCTCCTTCTTCTTGTCGCGCAAAGAAATAGCGCGCAAGGAACACCTTCAAAGCCTCAGGTGGCTTCGGGACAACAGCCGCGCAAGTGCTTTGCGCGGCGGCTTCTTCTTCGCGAGGCAGAGGCACACGCGGGACTTCTGATTTTCAAGAAAGGATCAGCAAAGCAAAATGAGAGCCTCTGGCTCTTCTTTTATAGGCAGAGAGATGCCCGAATCATCCGCGTGCAATAATTCTCAAACTCCCGAGATCTTCGGATCTTTAAAGATTTTTCAAATCTCGTTTCTTCATCTGTTTCACACGGGTTCCTTTATTATTTTCTTCCTCTTCGTGCATGCGACTTCGAACGCATGCACGGCCTCGGTTTTGGGCAAATCCATGCAAACCATAAACTAACATAGCCTCGGCACCTTCGGTTTGCCTCGGCCGAACATCAGGTTCTCCATTTCGTGCATGCAGGCCCATTTTATTGCATGGATGTATTCAGTGTGCTTAGACGATCTCAATGGAGTCTTTGGATCGAACAATGATGGCCGGGAGCTCGAAAACTGGTGCTCGGAGGCCTCTGGTTCGTCGGCGGTCGTCGGATGGCCTTGTGCGAGCTCGGGGAAGAAGACAGTCGCTGGGCCGTTGGATCAGCCGATCAAACGACTTTGGACGGCCTGGATCAGATCGGGACGCCGCGGATCAGATGTGCGGCGCAGATCAAGCGCGCGATGAATCGAGCGGCCGAGATTTGCTCCCGGTGAAAATCCCGCGTCCCACATCGAATCCTTCCGCGGATTTTCCGCGCTTTATCACCCTGGCGCTCCCATGAGCGGCCAGTTGAAACTTCTCCCCTCCCGGTGCCGCCCCGCACCGGGTTCTCTCTGCGGGCGCGCTCTGCGCCCACTCTTGCTCCCGCGGACGCGCTCTAGCGCCCACCATGCACACACACGGGCGCGCTCTAGCGCCCACTATGCGCTCCTCCGGGCGTGCCCCAGCGCCTCTGTGGTGTCTGCGGGTGCGCCCAGCCGCCCTGGCTCGCCCCACGGGGTTCCCCCGGGCGTGGTGCCCTAGTGCCCATGCCTTGGGGTTGAACCCCCCAAGGTGCCTCGGCTGGCCTATTTTTTTGGCAAAGTCTTCAAATAAGACTTTGTAAAAACAAAGTCCTCCTCTATGTAAAACATGCCAAGTGCCAAGCCACTTCTTCCATTCTTCTTCTCAATTTCTTCCCTTCTCTACTTCTTAAGAATTCCTTAATCCTCCTCAACATATAATCTTCACTTAGGATATGGAATTCAAAAGGTTTCTTCATCTTCAACCGAGCTCCTGAATCAAATATTTCTTCAATAAACTTCATTGATCTAATCAGAGATCAATTGGAACATATTCTGATTCACATGCACTAAGTGATAGTGCATGGACTTCTTTAGCTCACTTCATCCACTTAGAAGTTGTGGATGGCTCTCTTCAACTCCTCATGCATTGTGAAGACAATGCATGGTCTTCTAATGCTTGTTGTGACATTGTATCCAGTTGATACAAGTTCTTGGAACTTTAAAGATCAGTTCAACAATCGTCTGATGTATTAGAGAATGTTTCAACCACATCTCCTATGCCACTTAGTGAATCTCCTAAGTGACATGTCTCTTAGTACCATGGCCACTCTCCATTCATCACCAACACCATCACAACCTTTGTCATTCACATCTTGACTTTCCTCGACATCCATTCATTCTAAGACAACAACATGTCTCATTGACAACAAATGCAACACAATGCACTTCATGTCGGATGCTTCAGATAGCCCATGATAACCCCAAGGCCTATTCCCAACTACCCTGGGGCGGCATCAAGAATTTTGGGAATCATATTTAACAAGTAGAAATAATTTCACATAATAATGAGTTTAATGAAAAAAGCAGTATTAAAATCAGCATGACCCATCAATATGTTCAACATCCACACCAAATCAAACAAACATTTTTAAATTGAAATATATTTAATAAAATTAAGTAATAAAAACATGTATTATAAACTCTCCACTCGCTCCAGACACCCTCCCCTATCAATAAAACATTAGATATCTCTAGTTCCCTCATATCCACTCAGAGAATATAACTACAATCTATCTATAAAAAAGTGGTAAAAAGGCCTTTGTTCCCAATACAATAAAAGAAACTAAAAAGAAATAAAACTAACCATAACTACAAACCTCCATGTGACAACACATGTCCCCATCTAAAAAATATAACCTAAACACCCCATGCACTAGAATAGACAATATAAAACTTGAAATAGGAAATATAATGATAATAATGAGTGATTAATCTTAGTAAGCATGCCAAGTGAACCACACCCTAAGTAAAGGCCTTAAATAAAGGATATGTTTAGTTCTAGTTTTAAATAAATTTATTAAAAAAGGTTTTTATCTAAATTTATATAATATCCAATATAATACTCTCCAATAATTTAGAAACTTTCTTTTTTGAAAAATTTAAATTGAAATAATCTCTTAGAAAAATGCTAACGGGTCAATGCCGCTTTCTAAAACTAATAAATTAGAAAACAAGTTATAAAAAAATTTATTATAGTCTTTTAAATTCTATTTAAAATACAATTTTTATGATAAACAATGCATGAGAAATAATAATAGTCTTTGAGTCATGGGTAGTATAAAATAATACAGAAATAAAACAATTCCATATAATTAATAATTATTAAAAAATGTACATCATGTAAAAATACCCTATGAGTCACTAATGGATAGAGTAAACCTAAAACTAACATAATTAATTAGGGAAAATATCAATTAGTGGAAATAATATGACATCACAAGCTAGTGTAAAGAGCATCACATTTACTTCCCTATGATATCTAGTAGAAGGGAACCCATCTCAAACTAGGCTCTCCTACCCTAGTACCCAATCTTCTCCTAAAGTTTGAACTATAATTATAATCATACAATAATAGAGGTAAACATCACTATATATTTACATATATTTAAAAACCATATATATTAAATAAAATCATGGGAAATTTCAAGTCACTCATCCAAAATTTTCAAACAAGACCCATGAAGCTTCCCATTAAAAAATAATCGAGATTTTAAACATTTATTTGAAAGGCCCCAGCCAAGAATTTTAAATATATTTTTAGAAAACAATCAAATAATATTTGAAGACCATAATTGAGGAACATAATTATAATTCCAAGTTTACCCCTTTTATTATACTCATATGAATTTATACATATGTGTGTGTGGGTGTTTCTTATTGCACCAATTCACACAGTCCTATGTCAATTGGTATTCACGAACACACACTCATTCATATATATATATATATATATATATATATATAATTAACTATGATTTATTGTATAAACATTGAGGATGAAAAATTAATTTTAAAATTTTATGCTTTTATTAAATTCGTCATTTAAATATTTAAACAATTCTTGGAATTTCAAGTAATATCACAAAATGATAAGAAGAGATAAAATGTGAAAAGAGAACTCATTTTAAAAAAACCATATTTTTGAATATCAAAACATATTTATAAAATTCATTGAATATTTCATGCAATGCATGTTATGAAAAAATTACTAAAGTAGTTTTTTATTACCAAACATCAAATTTGGTGAAAAACAATAAATGAAGGGAAAATAAAGGGAACTTTATTTTACCATCAAAAAATTATTGCCTTAAATGAACGTTAATAGAATCTACTAGAAAATGGGTCTCTCATTCCCTAGACACCAAAAATTAACCCAAGAAATATCCAAATTGGGTTAAGGTTCACCCACTCCATGTGCAACATAAAGTAGGGTCGTAAAAGCAAGAAGAAGAAAAAGAAAATATATGTGAGGGGGAAGAGGGACCCTAACCAGTGGAGATTGTAAGAAAAAATAGAATGGAAATCATAAATGATATGGGATATAAGGAAGGACGTGACATGTGGAGGGGGTAGCCTTTTTCTAGTAAAGTCAATAAAGAGAGTATAAAGGGATATATAGACAAGTTTTAGGAGTTTTATTTTTATTCAGGGAAAATGGGATCTCAAAAAAATTATAGGTTGGGTGTTGTTCATGGATTGGCCACATGGTTGGAAAAATAATGAACCAACCATGCACTCTCTAATAGATTTATTGGATCACATAGAATTATAATGACACATGGTTTCACAAACCATATGTCATCCATGCATTTTGGCACTATTAAATTCCAAATGCATTCGCCTAATATGTGCACAGTTTCTACTAAACATGAACCAACCATGTGCTAGTGATTAAATTATAAAAATTTAAAAACATTAATCTAGTTCAATTTAAAATTCAATAATGAGACTAATTATAATTAAATAATTAAAAATATTAATAAAATAGGGTTGGGGTGTGACAGGGGAGACTAAATTTTGGAATTTAGTGTAGAGATTTCTAGTTGAGAACAAGATGAAGAGAAGACTTCTAAAGAATAAAAGAAATGATATATTCAGTATAATTTCAGAAATGTGAGTAATTAAATTAGGTTATTCTTGAAATATTACTTGAGATGAAAAAGAAGTGCATGAAATTTCATGGGAACCCAAAAGTGGGTATTATGTGATTGTGTTTATTATTGGTTGTGAGAAAGATCACAAGGTATCTAAGGCCACCCAAGAAAAAAATACAAACTCAATTTATCATTTTACATCAACAATAATTTTATAATACAAATAGTCACACAATATCAAGAATGGTAGGTTTAGATTCTTAGTATATTAGATTCATAAACAATTTATTTTGCAATATATATGAACATTTCTCTATAAATATACAACTATAAAATTCCTTCTAAACATATCACATGAAATTCCAATCTTCAGAACCTAGGGAATGGAAAAACCAAATAAATGGATGAGAATAATTGATTGATAAGAGTAAACATGGGAGATAACAAATGGAGAACATAAGTGAGTATAATATGAGAAAAGGGGGTATGATAAAATAATTAGAATACATTATCCTACATAAGATAATCATACCCATAAAATCAAGGATCATAAAAGACTCATGGAATAAGTCTTTTACATAACATTAAGCATAAATAATTATGGAGTCGAAATATAAACCAATAATCATGGGTATTTAAAAACAACATAACATAGGCATGAGGTATAACATGGGAATATATCTTGGAAATTCCTTATATCATAGAAACATGAAAAATTAGAGAATTATGGAACAACCATAACATATAGGGAAATGCCACTATTTTTAGTCAAGTTTTTGAATCCATGATTAATCGAAACCAAATTATTCTTTCATATACATGTATCATGAGATATAAACTTTTAACTAATGCAATTGAGGGTGATATACGACCCCACTCTTCATTTATCCATACTTACGTGTGACACTTCAAAATCATTCACTTATAAAAGAATAAATAACCCATGGAAATAAAATATAATTTATAAAACTTCTAAATAAAAATCATTCATTTTTCATAGCATAAAGAACCCACGAAAATAAAATGGGTTCCATAACATTTCAAAATGGTATGAAATAACATCATGAATTATATCGATTAACAATGAAAACATATTCACCAAAAAATATATCACTTAATATGAGAAAAATATAGGGTTAACCATAAAATTATAATCTATTATAAAATTAAAAAATAATAATAATAAATTAATTTATGAAAAAAAACACTTTGTAATCATCGATTTAAAACTCATAGTTATGAGTCTCTTTTCAAGGAGTTATTGTTTTAATAATGTCAAATTAAAACTACATAAAACATTACATTCAATATATATCCCAATAATGGAACCCAAATAAAACATATTCTTATTCAGTAAACATAAACATATCTATGAAGATAAAATAAATTTTCATGAAAAGAAATACTTTCTTAATATTTTTAAGATACCTTTCTTGTAACCCGTATCATTGAAAAAGATAATAAAATTTCCACTTGAAAAGATTTTAAGTGAAATATAAATATTAAAATATAAAAAAAATATCCAATTAATAAGGGATAACATTGGAGGAAATAAAAAAATTAATATGGAATGAAAATAATCATAAAAAAGGATGGGAATAATTCTTAGTGAAATAACAATTTTATGAAACAAAGAATTTATCAGGTGAAAGAATTTTATATGAAACACGAATTACCCCAAAAAATTGATTATATAACATAATGTCATCATATTTTGGAATATATAAATCTTGAAATATTATGGTCAAATAACAATGATTATGACCCAAGAAAATGAATTGATTCAGGAAAACCCCTTACCTTTATTCTTGCTTCATAGAATGCACTCAATCATCCCATATAAAAAAATAAATACATTTTTAACCTATTTTTTGAACATTATTAATATCAATAACCCTTTATATACTTAATCTATAATCATTTAATGAAAAATTATTTGTTATTTTTACACTATTTTCATCATCGAATGTTATTTGTTTCAATAGTTTGTTTTTTGCTAGTTTAGCAAATATGGTGTTGATTATTATTTATAGATTAAAATACCATCATTAAAAGATAAATATAAGTACTTAAATGGATTTTTTATAACGATTTATAAATTTCTAATCCATTTCATATGTATTTTAGTTATGATTCATGACGATGAGGTCGGTGACGATCCTATTTCAGTAATTTTAATGAAGGGGGAGGGGGTATCTTAATTACAAGTTAGATATCTCCATTTCCATTAAATAAAAAATAATTATTATTTACTCATTATTTTATAGTATCACTAATAAATATTATTCTTATTTATCCATAATATAAAATATTTTTTCAATAATGAAATACATCACTTTCATGGAGCTGGTAGTTTGCACGAACTCGCGGGTGATACATTTGTTTATATAGAATATACGGGAGGTAGGAATGGGTTTATATTTTTATAATATTAATAATAACTTAAGAATAATATTTATTCATTAAATCCCCTTTTAACCATACCTGAAATTCGATTATAAAAAATGGATCACATCGCTTATGGAGATGATAGTCAACGCATAACACAAGAAACATTTTCATTTTTCAGTTGGTTGGGGAGGTGGGTAGAAAATAGATATTCTATTAGTATAATAAAATTTCATAATATTATTAATAATTATTTTATCACAAATTCATGGACATATTAGTTTTTAGGTGGTAGAAGAATAATATAAATAAGATATCTTGGATGAGAACATTACCTATCCCTTTGGATGTTCTCCGTTGGGTGACACTTTAAGGATCCTTAGCTTGGTATTTGAAAATTCCCAGGATTCTAGGAAATTATGGGAAATTCTAGGATATAATAGGGTAGATTTTGGGTAAATATAATTCTTTTTAATGTCTTTAAATATTTAGGGGAAGTGATCCCCTTTTATAAGTGAATAATATACAAATTTTGAAAATATCCATTAAATTTTAATTGATAGAATGACACTATTACAGGTTAAATGGCTCCAAAAGTGGTAAATAATGAATTTTGGGGTGATATAAGATTTCTAAATTCTCTAATATCTATTTCTGAACATATTTTAAGTCTTTTACCACTAGATTTTAATATTTTTTCATTTTGGTTCATTCCTGTGTAAATATTTTTTACCCAAGTGATTGAAATTTTATTAAAATATATATAGTAAAACCTTTTAAAAAAATTATTTTATAAATGTAAATTAAATATATATATAATTTAATTTAATTTATAATTTACTTTTAAATTAGAAAATACAATATATACAAAAAACTGTTATGTAGAAAAAAATTATTTTCACTATTAAGTGTTCTTAATCTTATCTAGTATTGATTAAAAATTGAATTATTGTTAATATATTTAAATATAGGTTTAATAATTTTATTATTTTAATTTTTTATAAGAAATTAATTAATATTTTTAAATAAAAATTACAAAATGTTAATAAAAAAATCATTGAAAATAACAGTTTTACTACTATAATAGTAATCAACATTATTCATAGTAATCTTATTTGTATGCCTAAAAAATGAAATTAAAGTTATTAAATAATATGAATATGTTGATATAAAATATAAAATAATTTTTTAAAAAATTAATTTCAATAATTAATGAAAATCATTTTTTATAAAAGTGAATAAAAGCAGTTTTAGAGTAAATTATTTCTCAAGCTTCTAGAACATTCAACATGGGTTTTCTTTTTAACAACCCCAAACCTATTAGCCTAGATTTGGTGGTTATTTTATTAAAATTTAATAGATACAAGAGATAACATCAACAAGTATTGATCAGTTTAGTAGTCTTGAAGGACTTGATACATACTTGGTTCCCATATTACATAGGTAATTAAACATATAACATAGAAAAGAAAAATAAACTTCTTTTTTGACACTTATTAAAAGATATAATCTTCATAAACTATGGAAGGAAAAAAATAAAAGGGTGATATAAAATTCTCAGTAAGGGTAACGTATAAAAAAACATGAATCAATAATAGTTGAATCATAATCAATAAGGAATAATCAATATGATAAGGTAAATAACTAAAAAACTTGTCATTTAACCAAAAAACATAAAATGAAAATCCATCCATATATTTTTTCATAGCAAAAATATTATAGATAGTAATGACTTAATGAGGAATGAAGGAAATGCTTAATTATTTCACTTTATGTAACTGGAACATGAACGAATATCGTTAATACCTTTCACAAGATAGTTTAAGTCTATCGTTATAAATCCTTCTCATTCTATTTGAAAAAAACAAGAAGGGTTTATTGCCAACTAATTTATCTCATTAGATTTTTTAATGCATCAAGTTTATATATCAATATTTCCCCAATTAAAATATTTGTATTGAGTACAAGATACAGATTTATCAATATTTACCTAATTTAAATAATATTTAATGTAAACAATGTATGCAGAAATGGTATACAGATTATAAAATAATCATATCCATGAAACAAGAAATATAAATATTTAATGAAATCTTCAATTATTGATGATCATAAATAAAAAGGGCAGTGCACAAAGGAAATAAGTGGTGAATATGGAATATGTCCCACTGAAATTAATGTGAGAAAAAATACCCTTGCGAGGATCATATCACTAATAAAATGAATATATTAAGTGTTTTCACTATAAATTCATATAAAATAACTTGAAATTAAATATTTGATAAAAAAAATTAATTTTAAAAATAACCATATCTTGACATAATCAATGAAATGGAAGTCTAACCCAATGAATGAAAATTCAGTTTAGAAATCTTATACCACTTTATAATCAGACAAACAATATTCCATATAAAATTAATGATTATAAATTGAACAATTTAATACCATTAATGTGAATATATTAAATATATTAAATATTAAATGAAATTATTTGGACCACAGACATTAAATAATGGTTGAATAATGAATATCTAACATAAATAAAAAGTGACAAAAGAAACCTGTGCCTTATGTCCAAAAGCATTCTGAACATGTACTTAGTGTCCCATATAATCAAATTATATTCATTAATTACTCAATTCAGAACCTATAGATCATATATTTTATTTATTATAATTTTATTATGCTCATTTATGGCCATTATGATGAGACATAATGTTTAATTTCATTGTTCTGGGAGCATTTGTTTCGTGGTTTTATGGTCGGTTCCCTTCTGTTTAATTATGGAATTTATTTTAAAATGGAATAAAAACTCCAGAATTGCAATGAAATGATATTAATATAATCATAGTAATTTAAATGGTCCCACATATAATTTCTTTCTGGTATGAGGATGATTCATTTGATAAAATTCTAATCATAAACATTTGCATTATTTTAGAAGTTTTTCGATCATTATGAACTAGTTTTGTTTTATTATTTAATATTATGTGTGTCTATATATATATCAGTTAAAAAAATAAAACAAGTTATAATTTACATATTTTAATATTATTTATCCATAATAATGGTTTTATGACCATGTTTGAATGTGTTAAAGAAAAATGAAAACTCATCGTCCATGAAGATGTTAAATAGACACATCACAGATGATGTTTTAATTTTTAAAATAAAAGGAGATGAGAAGAGATTTGATGATGGATATTACTTTATAAAAATAAAACTACAGTATATATATAACAATATAGTTTCCATTCCACTTTTTATAGGGTAGGTGATGAGAGGAAAACAAAATAAAAAAAATTAAAAGTGAAAGAAGGAGGATTTTACAACTTGAATATCAACTCCTTAGGAACCTCCTTAAGACACTTGGATTTAGTATTTTGGTAATACTTGAATGTATTAGATGTGGAGACTATAATTTTTAAGGTAATTTTTCATAATTTAGACAATCTTCAAGACTTATAAGGTGTGAGGAGAAGGGTTGGTGAGGGTTGGCATTTATAGGGGTAGAGAGTGGTGTTTTTTATTATTTTATTCATTAGTTTGTTATTTTCCTTTAATCTATCAATAGTATTGATTCTTATGACTATGTACAGAAACTAGACCATGTGAGTTCAAACTAATGGGTTTATCAATCAATAATGACTAAAAAAATCTTGTATTTATCTTATAATGTAAAATATCATAAATTATAATATTTCATTATTCAACAAATAATCAATTATTTCAGAAAAAACCCAAAAATTCACCCTAACCATTTTTTGATGATCATATTTAGAAAATGGAATCCATTTTATGAAAATAATTTTTTAAATATGAGAAATTAGATTTCTAATTAAAATCATCATTTATTCAAAAAAATTACTTATTTTAATATTATAACAAATTTTACAACACTTTGAAAAGTTAATTATGGTCTCATAAAAATATATTATAATTATAATAAAAAATAATATTAATTTATGTACATATTTTATGAAAACAAAAATTTCTTTTAAATCGGTCTATTAATTATAAAATTATAAATAAACATTTCCATTTCACAAAAATACAAACATTTAATTTATCATTTTAAAAAATTATTTAATTATTATATGATATAAATATATAATATTTCTAACTATGCGATACCTAAGTTTTATTTATAATTTTATAGGTGAGGTTATTATCTTAATGGCCAAAACACTATTCTTGATGGTCACATTACTATTACAACAGTCATGTTAATATTTAATATTATATCATAGTATGTTTAAGCTTGCTATTGTGTGAAATGTAAGCTATTGAATAAATTGAGTTTATTTAAGAATAAAAATAGCGTAAAATTTGGGGTGTTATATTATTCCCTCTGAAATTTTTTTCCTTGAATGTTTTCATGAATATTTCTTTCTAAACAGATGAGGGTGGTTTTTCTTCATAACATCCTCAGTATCCAAATACATCTGAAGACTCTTCCATAATTTCTATGTAAAATATGAATCTTAATCAGACAAAATCAATATGGGTTCACCATAATGTAATAAAAATTAATTAATATAGAGTATTTTTAGTCACTAAAGAGGTAAATATTCTCTTATAGAAAGAAAATGTGCTGATTTTTTAAGGAAATCAATAATAACCCATATCGTATCATTATTTCTAGGGGTCCTTGGAAATCTAGTGAAGAAGTCCATAGTAATGTCATCCCAGTTCCACATAGGAATAGGTAGAGGTTACATGAATCCTCTATGATTCTGCCTCTTAGCCTTCACTTGTTGAAAACCTATACCTCTTGACACATAATCAGAAAATTAGAACCTCATATTATCCCAAACAAATGTTTCTTTAGATCTCTATAAATCTTGGAACTACCATGGTGTATAGAGAAATTTTAACTATGAAAATCATATAATAGTTAACTTTTTAGATCATGTATTGATGGAACACATAACCTCTTTCAAAATTTTGGAATTCAATCCTCATACACAATGTATTCTAATATTAAATCCTAAAGGGATTTAATTTTCTTTTGAAAACTCCCATCATCACATTGAGAGCTCTTTATCTTTTTCAATTAATATGGTTACATAATAATTTGAAAACAGAGTGATGTTTTATCTTCCTTAATAATTCCCATATCTATCGTTACTAAACCTATGAACATAGGATCTTTCTCAATCCTCATTCGAGTTAGAATTCTATGATCTTTCTTGCTTAATGCATCTACTACCTTATTTTCTTTTCCTCAGTGGTAGTGTACAGGGTAATCATAATATTTGAGTAACTCGATCCATTGTATTTTCCTCATGTGGAGTTATTTCTATGTAAATATGTATATCAAACTCTTGTGATCTATATATATCACACATATTTCACCATAGAGATAGTGTATCTATATATTTAGAGAAAATATTATGGCTATTAACTCAAGATCATGAGTTGGATAAATTTTTCCATGAATATTCAAATGTCATGATACATATATAATAACTTTATCATTTTTTATAATGACACAACCTAGTCCTTTCTTCAATGCATAACTGTATATCACAAACACATCATTTTTTAATGGTGGATTCAAAATTGGGGCATTGACTAATCTTCCATTTAATTCTTTAAAACATTATACACATTATTTTGTTCATAGGAACTTAACCCATTTACATATGAGATTGGTTAACGGGTTAGCCAATAGAGAAAAATTATGAATGAAATGTCGACAGTAACCTACAAAACAAATGAATCTTCGTACCTCAGTTATGTTCCTTGGTGTATACCATTCTTGGAATTCCTTTATCTTTATAGGATCAACTAAGATTATATCCTTAGAGATAGTATTTCCAAGAAAAGAAATATCATGAAGCCAGAATTCACATTTGTTATATTTACCACATAACCCTTTCCTTATAAGAGCCTCAAAAATTATCCAAAAGTGATTCTCATGGTCTTTATAGCTTTTATAATACACCCAGATATCATCAAGAAATACTAAAAAATCATGAAGATATTTCATGAATACTCTATTCATTAGATATCTAAAAACTGAGGGTTCATTAGTCAAACCAAAAGAAACTATTGTAAATTCATAATCTCTATATCTCATATTAAATGTTTTCTTCGAAATATCTTTCTTCTTTACTCGTAATTAATGACACCCCTAATGAACTTCAATATTATAAAAATATTGAACTCCATGAAGTTGATCAAATAAATCATCAATGAGATGCATAGAACACTTGATATTTATTATAATAACATTTATTTATCTATATTCAATGTATAGCCTCATGGATTCATCTTTCTTCTTAACAAAGAGATCAAGGGAACCCCATGGATATAAACAAGGGTAAATAAATCCATTATAACTCAACTCCTCTAGTTGTTTCTTGAGATACACTAATTATACAGTGTTCATTATATAAGGATTATTTGATATTCATCTTGCATAATGGATTAAATCAATGGTAAAATCCACTTCATGCTCTTGGGGTGTTTAGGTAATTCCCTAGAAAAATACATTGATGAATTCATGTACAATTATTACATCCTCAATTTAAAGATCACTTTCAAAATTAATATATTTTTTTTCTATTCCTCCCCTAGAATTGAATTTATTAGAGCTACTGGTGGTGGATCTAGATAATAATTAGATAATGAAGTTTCTTTTCTAAATATAATAAATGATACATATTCCTCACAAATTGTAATTTCCTTATTCTAGAAATAAATTTCCACATCATATTTTAAAATTTAGTCTATACTGAGAATTATATCAAATTTAAACATGGGTATGATGATAAGGTCAGAAAATAAAGCAGGTTTTTTTGTCATAATGGGGAATGCCCGACACACTTTTGTTGCAATGAGACTTCCCTTAGGAGTTTTTACTAAAAACTTCCTTATTAAATCAAAACAAAAATGTATAATTTTCTTGGAAAATGGGTAGATATAAAAGAGTGAAATGATCTAGAATCAAATATTTCATTGATTACTTATTTAGATAAGATTAATGTACCAGCTACCACATGATTGGGTACTTCTACTTCAGTTATTGTGATCGAAAAATCTTAGAAATCTCCCATTGGCCTCTTCTATGGTATATTCTCCTGATTCTTGTGGAATTTATTTGAATAATTCCCCATTTATTTATATTTTAAGCATTGGAAATAATTTATTTGTTTCTTTACCTTTCATTAATTACCTCAATGACCATTTTCTATGCACTTATAATAAACTCCCGTGCCTTTCAATCATTTCCAAAGATGATTATGTCCACAATTTTCACATAATGGGAATTTCTTTATTCTCTACTTCTTCATTGAAACTTTACCTATTTCGTGGTTATTAAAAGACATATTCTTATATTAATTTCCCTTAAACATATATGATCTATAAAATTTCTACTCCATTTGGATAGAAATTAATACTATTTCATCATATGATGAAAATGTCAAGGAAGCCAGTTACATTGAGAGACTTGGATTTAGACCTTCAAAGAAATGATAAATCCTTTTTTCTGAATCACATATGTAATCTATAGAATACATTTCCAGTCTTCTGAAGGTATCTTGATACTCTAAAACACTCACTTACTCCTTTTTATTTAAGTTAAAGAAATTTCTCTTCATTTCAGTTTGTTTCTCATGAGGGAAATATTTTTTGAAGAATTTTTCTTTAAATGTTCTCCATCTTATGTATTCAATTTCATCTTCCTCTTTTGTATTCTGGATTAATGACCATCATTGATCATCATAGCCCTTGATGATATATACTTTTAGCACTACCTTTTACCTTTCATCACATTCCAATGCCAGAAATATCTTTTCAAGGGACTTGATCCATTGATCATCTACAAATGGATTAGTTGTTCCAATAAAATATAGAGTATTATACCTCATAAAATGATCCAACATATGTTTATTATGGTTATTCATCACAACCTAAGTAATTTGACTTAATATGTTCATGATCTTCTCATCTCTAACACCAACTGTGTTAACTTACTTAGTGGGGAAATCCCAACCTTATCTATGGGTATTTATTCCCTTTCTTCCATTATGAACCATCACTAAATAATGGAACACATAGAGTTAGCTCATAATAATCCTAATTAATGAGCCAAAAATTCACTATAAGGAATTGTTATAATTCTATTGTTTATTTAACATCTAGTTCCTAATGTTTCTACTAAACTTGTACTGATACAAAATATAACAACCCAGATCCCAGTAGTCCAGAGTTAGTGGGTTTTTTATTACAATGTAATAGATATAATAGATCAAATCACTAAGGATTGATCAGTTTAGTGGTCTTGAAGAACTAGATACATAGATGATTCCATTATTACATTGGTAGTTAAATATATAAAATTACAAATGAAAATAAAGTACTTCCTTGACACTTATATAAATATTTTATCTTTATAACTTGAAGAACGAAAACAAATAAAAGGGTGATCTCAAATGTTCTTTAGGGGTTACATATAGAAAAAACATTAATCAATAATAAGTGAATCATAATCAATAAGTAATAATCAGTATTTCAAGGTATATAACTAAAAAAATTACAATCCATTTAATCAATAAACTGAAAATGAAAACGCATTCATAGATTTTGTCATAGTGAAAATATCATGGATAGTAATAACTGAATAATAAATGAAGAAAATGATTAATTTTAAGATTACATGTATCTAGAATATGAACTACTACCATCAAGACCTTTCATAATATGGTTTATGTTTGTCGGTAGAAACCTATTTGATTCTGTTAGTAAACAAACGTGAAGGGTTTGTCACCAACTGATTTGTCTTATGGGACCTGTCAATGCGTCAAAGTTATATATAATGTTGGTACCCACCCATCGCTGCAGTTGAAAATAATTCTCCAAATATAGATTTAATTCATGTATAATATTCCTTATCAAAATATCTATATTGTGCAGAGGATACAAATTTATCAATATTTTCCTAATTAAAATAACATTCAAAGTAAACATAATATGTAAAAAAGGTATATTAATAAGACAATAATTATATACATGATATAATAAATATATATATTTAATTAAATCTTCAATGATTTATGATCATAAATAAAAGGTTCATTCCACAAAGTAAATAAGTGATAAATATGGCATATGTCCCACAAAAATTAAAGTGAGATGAAAGAACCTTACAAGGATCGTATCATTAAGAAAATGAATAGATTATGTGTGATCACTATAAATACCCATAAAAAAGTTAAATAGATCATAATACAATAAAAATTAATTATATATATAACCTTAGCATGACATAATCAATGAAAAATAAGTTTAACCCAGTTAATGAAAATTGAGTTAATAAACACCTTACCACATTGTAATTAGTCGAACTGTACGCCCCATAAAAATAATTAATATCAAATGAAACATTGAATACCATGAAGATAAATATATTCATGAGATGATATATTAAATGGAGTTATGTACACCACACATAATAAATAAGTGTTGAAAAATTAATATCTCACATAAATAAAAGTGAGATGAGAAACCATTACCTTATGTCTGAAAGCATTACTAACTTGTACTTAATGTCCTATATAATAAACTTCAATTGATTAATTAATTAATTAAGAAACTATTCATCATATATTTTATTTATTATAATTTTATTAAGTTAATATATGGTCATTACACTGAGTTATAATGTTTAATTTTGTTGTTTTGGGAGCATTTGTTGCATGGTTTTGTGGTTGATTCCCTTGTGTATAATTATGGGAGTTCTTTTAAAATGGAATGAAAACTATATAAGTGGAATTAAATGATATTAATATAATTTCATTATTTTAAATGGTCACATATATCATTTTTTCTGTTATGAGGATGATTCATTTTATAAAATGTTAATGATAAATTTTTACGTTATTTTGGCGGTTTTTCAATCATCTCGAACTAGTTTTGTTTTATTATTTAATATTATGAATATATATCAGTTTCAGAACATAAAAAATTTATAATTTACATATTATAATCTTATTTATCCATAATAATGGTTTTATAACCATCCTTGAAGGTGGTAAATTTAAACAAAAACTCATCGTCTTGGAAGGTGGTGAATCGGCACATCACGGACGATGTTTTCATTTCTAAAATAAAAGAAGAAGAAAAGATATTTTATGATGGATATTCCATTATCATAATAAAATTATAGTATATATGTGATATTATAGTTTCCATTCCACTTTGGATAGGTTAGGTGAGAATAGAATAAAAAAATTAAAAGAGAAAGGAGAATTTTACCTCTTGAATATCGTCTCATTGGGAACCTCTTTAAGACACCGGTTTTGGTGTTTTAGTAAGACCAATAGGTCTTGGTTTTAGGTAATAGTATTGGTAAGGTAATTGGGTGTAATTTATACAATCCTAAAGGAATTATAAGGTGTGAGGAGAAGTAGTTTTTATGGGAGGTATTTATAGAGTATGAGAGGGGTGTTTTTTTATTATTATATTCATTAATTTATTATTTAGGCTCAAGACTATAAATAGTGTTCATTATTATGACTAAGTATAGTAACTAGTGCATGTGATATTGAAATAATGGTTTCTTACAACATAAATGACTCAAAAATTCATGTATTTAACTTATAATGTTAAATATCCTAAATTATTGTATTTCACTATTCACTAAAAATTCAACTATTTTAAAAAAATCCCAAAAATTAATTTACACAATCGTCATTGAAATTGAGTCAAATTTTATAATTTATGTTTTCCTATAAACTAATATATAGTGGAGATTAGGGTTGAACCCACAGGGAAGGTAAAATTTACTAAAATTGTTCTAATTTTATTAAAAATACCCCATTGTTGTAAACATTGAGGGGATAAACTTGCTTATTTTTTAAGTTAATATTTCTTTGTGTATTTTTAAAATATTAAAGTAACCACACATTTTTTTTTTGTTTTTTTTCTAAACTATATTAAAATAGGAAAATGTTTAAAGGCAGAGAGTAACAGAGATTAAGAATGTAGATAAATGAACAATCAAGAGAAATACGCTCGAGGAAAAACTTTGTTCTATTGGTTTTAAAAGGATTCCTATTCACTTAAATGTTGTTGTAGTACCACTGTAAAACAAATTGACTTACTTCCCTCTACAGGAGTTAAGTCATACAGTTGGATTAATCTCAGAGTTCTCCTATCCAAGAGAGTTCAACTGTGAAAGTATTGATTTAAAAAGTACAACAGAACAAACTCACCATTAGTTCTGAAGTTTTCATCTTGATTTAAAAGTTTTAGAATTTGTATCCTCAATAAAACTCACAGATCAATTCCGAATACATTAAAAATGATAAATTGAAAAGGAAGAAAAAATAACCAGTAGAAGTAGTAATTACCCGAACTCGAAGGTTTATCCAAAAATCATGTTCATTATCATTATAGAAAATGAAAAAAAAAACTAGAGCATAGTACAAGGATTCAAACACGAGGGAAGAAGAACACCCCGGATGATGCTTTGATTTCGGGCTAGTTCGACTCCAGGTCATCCCACCGAGTCTATAGGAACTCCTTAAAGGATATGCTCTAATGTGAGAGAAGTTTCTGAATTTCAAAATGAAGGCCTCTTTCCCAATTCTCCCCAATTCTGTTGCTTTCTCTACTTTAATATCAACTGTCTTCTATTACTCTTCACCGCATGTTCTCACCGACATACTTTGGTTCTTTAAACTTTGACCACACACGCGCATTTTTTCACTCACCACACGTCACTTTAGAATCACCCTTGTAACTAACTCCCCACGAGTAAGATGTTTGAATCTGGATGGGGTTTCGACTCTTGAATGAACCCGCACAAAAAAGACAAAACAGAACAGTTAAAAACCCAAAGTAAATAAATAATTATAATTAAAGTTATTAGATTTTTAAATTTCTTTAATAGAATTAATAAGTTTTTAAATTAGATATTATTTAATAAGTTATTTTATTATCATTATTATTTAATAGTAATTATATTTTAAAATTAGATTTTTATTAATTAAAATGAAATAATATTATTATTAACATAGTTCATATTATAAAGGTTAAGTTATAATAACTTAACTAAATATTTAAGTATTATTAAGTTAATAAAGTTATTTAAAAATAATTAATTTTATAAATTATTATTAACAAATTAATTTTAGAGGTATTATTAATTAATAATTTTAATATTATAATGTTATTAAGTTGTTAATTTTGATTAGTTAACAATATTAATGATAATTATAAATATAAATTTTATTAATATTTTGAAAATAAAATTATTTACTTATTTTAATTTTAATAATATAATTAATATTTAATTTTTAAATACTTTTAACTAGTATTTGTTAATAGATTATTTAATTATTATTATTTATTTATTTATTTATTTATTATTTATTTATTTATTTAATTTTTTTAATAAATTAGGTCTTCTCCCCCCACCAAAAAATTGGGTGCAACAGGAAGGAGGTATTCCTTCCGCAGCCCTCCAAAGCACAGAAGGCAGATTACCGGTGGTTGGTGACTTCGGCTCCTCCTCATGCGGTGGTTTTGGAAGACACGGTGCGACAGTGGTGATTCGCTTCGACCTTGGGCAGATGTATCTTCCTATGTGGCGATGAGGCTCAAAACGGTGGAGGATTCAGCTCCACAATGGCTCCACACCACTGGTTCCTCCATCACTAGCGTCTCAGCAGGTTCATGTGTCGAGTCAACCACCGCGGATCCGAGTAAAACTAGTCTCGGTGGATGGTGTTAGGTCCACTAGGCTGAATACCCTGAGAGGGGGGGTGAATCAGGGTATGACAAATTAAAAATTAATGCCCGTTCTGATCTTGTTTCGCTGTTAATCAAAACAATCTTCTCTCTCTTTCCTGCTACACTATATAAATAGAAAGTAAAGCAAGTTCAGGACACAACAATTTTACTTGGTTCACCGCTAAGGGCTACGTCCAAGGAGCATACGCCGACAGGTTGCCGGTCGTACCAAATTCCACTAATCTTCACTAGCTGTGGATTACAAGGTTCGGGCTAGATCACTTCTATGCCCAGGCTCACTACCTTTACAATGTTTAGGGTCAGCTCACTGCTTTCCCAAGGGTCACTCCCTGTTTCTCTCTCTCTGGCTCACTGCCGGTGGAGAGGATCACCTTCTTCCTCTTCCTAAGCTCACTGCTCTTGGAAGGGATTCACTCACAGTTTATAGACCTGTAGGTCTCTTCATTTGCATGAATGAATGCATCTTTCTCTGTATGTAGATGCTCTGTTGAAGTTCAACTTTCACCCGTAGATGAATACCCCCTTGCCACTATCCACTGGGCAAACAACCTTTGGAAAGACCTTCGCAAAGCACCCTACAATGCGAGGCTGCCAATTTCGCGAAGCTCAAACAAGCCTTCGCAAAGCTCCTGCCTTTTCGCGAAGCTCACTCGCGAAGCTCCTTCGCGAAGCACTCTCGCGATGCTCAAGCCGTCGCAAAGCAACGACCCTCGTGAAGCTAAGTAAGCCAACGCGGAGCTCGCAGGTTTCGCGGAGCTACAATAGCCGCCGCGAAGCACCTCTTTCGCGAAGCACACTGGCTCCGCGAACCACCTTTGCAAATCGAGAGCAAAGTATTTTCTCTGAAAAATTCTCTCTCTCTATCGCTCGAAGGGGTCGGCCTCTATTTATAGGCGATTCCACCAACCCTCGTACTTTCCGCGCAAAGTCAACGCTACGTCATCTCAAATCGTGAAGCTCCAAAGTTTCTGTCGGAATTCTGTCCAAATCGCGAAGCTCCACGCCAATCTTCCGTTCGCGGAGCTTGACGTAGTCGCGATGAATCACCGTCAACTTACCTCCGCGGCTCGCGCCTTCTCCGCGAAGCTCCCTCGCGAAGCCCGGCATTCCTTTGCGCCTTCGCCGCGAAGCTCTCTCGCAAAGCTCTTCTCCACCGCGATGCGCTTCAGCATCTGCCGTTCGCGAAGCTTGACGTAATCGCGAAGCATCACCGCCTCCATTCTTCTGGTCTTCGCGATTTCCAAACCATTCATCCTATCTTCGCGAAATTCATGCCTTTGCCATATGAAATTATGCTCGTCATGGAAATCCACTTTTCGCGATGCTTACCAAACTCCAAATTTTGGACCCCAAAAATTTGGCAAACACTGGGAAACGGCGCCACCTTGTACTGCTCTTTTGTACCGCCTCCAGATCGTCCTTTTCCTTTTTCATCGTTCTTTGTCAACAATGATTGTCAACAATATCTTGGGAACTCGACAAATATCCATAAAAGCCTACTTTGTCAACAAACACAATCAACCAAAAACACTACAATGTTACCTTGAGGGTTTTTTGCCCAACAGATGGATTCACTTCTAGCGTCGACTTATCCTTATGTCCAAATCCACATCAGTGCATTAGGGGTTCAGGCGGGTCTCCAGTTTCTCCTCCTTCGCTCCTCGCCCTCGGTTCGAAATTGAGATGCCTTCAAGTGTTTTCTGTACCGGAAAGCTGATCAATTCTAGGACCAATACGTGAATTGGTATGAGGGAGAGAGACTGATGGTGTGAAACTGATGCAAAGAGCTGGGGAGGTCATTGGTGTTAGTGAGTCACCCATAGTTGAAAAACTTTTATGGCACCGATAATGGAAAAACAGAATTGATCGGTAGGTTGTGCTATCACCATTGGTAGCATATAAAAAATAGAACTATCAGTATTGGTGGGTGGTGAATGGGAAAGAAATAAACTATCAGTGAGACATGACTCACCGATAGTTCAAATATAATTCATCAACATCAGAATAAAATAAAATAAAATAAAATAAAATAAAAACTAAAACAAAGATTAATAAGAATTTAAATAAACTAACAAAATAATACTTAAACTACAAAAATTTGACAACATGAATTAAAACTGAATTGTTAATTAAGTTAAAATTAAACATTTAAATTACATACTTAAATTATTAAATGTAAAATAATTTATTTAAGATTAAATTAAATTGATAAAATAATTAATTTAATATTTGTTGATAAATGTATGGAAAATAATTATATCGGTAACTCAATGAGTCACTGATAATAAAAAAAATAGGGGTGTGTCAGTAGCTTATGATACTAAAAGTTATTGTGAACATCAGTGAGACCAGCACAAAAAATTGTTGACTTTAAATTTTTAACTTCTTCCCTTAATTTTAAAAAAATAATGAAATTAATGTATTAAAAATTATAAATTAATTAATTAATGAACTAAAACAATACTTAAAATTAAAAACGCATTATTTTATTGAATTAAAACATTAGTGGTTATCTTATTTAATTAAGAAGATAATTAAACTAATTATTTAATACAGATTATTTATTTTAATAAATCTAAATTAAAATAAAGAATTTTAAATTACAAACTAAATTGGATAATTGAAAATGAAAATAAACAAATTATTAAATAAATAAAATAAAATAAAAACTAAAAATTCAAGAAGATTTAAATTAACAAAACAAAATGAGAAATAATTAAATTAGATAAGTTAATTAGATTAAATTAATATTTTTAAATACTAAAAATATATAATTTGATGTAAAAAATGATTAATTAACCAATTTAATTATAAAAATATAAAAAAATATTTATCAAAAAGTGTAAAATTAATTAATTAAATTACTAAAAATTAAATAAAATGATGTAGAAATTTGTGTAAAATAAGGCCACATCAAATTCCCCAACACTTGAACATTGTTTATCCCTAAAAAATCCAATGTTTTATTATCTTTAAGAAACAAAAATGTGTCTTTATTATTTTTCTCAAAATGTAACATGTTCGGCACTTTAGAAACAGAGGACTAAACTGTTAATAGCCATTTGAAAAAGAATTGTTCAAAAGAATTGTTCAAATGAATCTTTCCTTAAATCAAACTCTCACTAGTAATCTAAAAAACTATGAATCATCAAGAAATGAAGATGGCATGCCTCATAAGTGAAATTTCTTAATGACTCATTTCAAATCAAATATAAGTTCTAAATTCAAGAGTGACAATAGGTTAAATTTATGTGGAATTAAGAACTCAACCAAAGGACCTTTATACTTTGACTCATCATCTAGATTCTAAAAAATAAATATTTTTTGTGAATCACCTTAAGGGTACAACCTAAATGATTCTCATATAAACAAATTGTTCCCTTCTTCATTTTTTGTTCATCATTTCCCTTGCCTTAATGAACTCATTTTCGACCCTAGACACTTTATTTTATTTTTTCCAATCCATGTATCATGTTCTAAGCACTGTACAATGCACTTATTTAATGTTTACAGAGGGCATATAGTAAACAGAAATTCGCCTAGGATATAGGGTCTTAGAGATTCCCTATGGGATCCCAGATGCCCAAATTACTCCAGTTTTAAATAAATATATATATATATATCATTTACATTGGATAATTAAGGTGACTATTTTAGTAATTAAAAGTAAAAGGAGTTCCCTAGAATCAAGATCAGACTTCCAGTTCCAAGGGTTATGATTATAAATTCACTAACATGTTACCCAGATTACTTTCAAAAGTAGTTCCTAAACCAAAATTTCCATTAAATCACTATGTATATTAACTCATCAATCATTCACCCACATTAATTTCAAATTCAAATCAGTCCTTAAATACTAATCAGGCATCACACTTAGGCAATACCCATTTAAGAAATAGTGTAAAGCCTAAAATTGTGCTAGAATTTTGATAAAATTTACCTTTTTTTACAAAAATATTGAAGTTTCACTGGGAATTGATGGACTTCCCATTAAATAAATTTTAACTCAGTCAAGAATTTACACCCTCCCCCACAATTAAAACAAAACTTTTTCCCAAAAGTTGAATTCTAAAGTGGAGAAAAACAATTTAACAATTAAAGTTCAAAACATATTTCCAATTAGGTAAATTTTTTACATGTTGATGGGTCTCAGTAAAGTTCAGGAATATGTTTTTCAGAAAGATTAATTTACATCATGTTCACATCCAAATACATGCATTAACATTTATGTGAATGATAAATATCTCCAATATAGTCCAAGAAATAACATGTAACTTGTGGGTGCACAATATACTAGGTTGCAATCAAGTTCGCAGATTGGGTTCAAGTGGATTTTTATTAAAGTAGAAAAGTTAATACTCAGCACCTCATCCTATACAAGAAGATTCAGTAGAACACACAAAAATTCTACATGTATTCCTCCCACACTTAGTTCCTCAAAGTGAAACAATTTTATAACAGTGAAATTCAATTTTTCTGCAAGGAGGAACATGTAGAATTATTTTTTTAGCTTAGTGACATGTGTAGAAAAATTTTAGTATGCAAGACATTCTAGAGTTTTTTACTTAAAAATGTAATATAATTTTCTAATACAAGAAGAATTTTTTTCAAACACTCTAACACATGTAGTAAAAATTTCCAAGGAGAAAAAGTATGTATAATTTTTAATATCAGTAGAAAAAATTAAAAAATTAACAGTCGTTGACTCACCGACACCATTAAGTGTGACTTAGCAGTGATTTTTTATTAAAATAAACAGGAGAAAAAAATTAATATATGAATTAAGACACTTCGCTTAATTAAAGTTTCCCATTAATCCTTCATCTTGGGAATTACACTCCCTTATTGAACCAGTAGCAGCACCATTCCTAATTGAGAACAAGAATACTAAAAACAAAACAGCAAAAAAATCACAAAAAATAGAGCATATAAGTAGCACTTTATTCAAAGTTAAAAATGGTACAAAGAGAAGGAAAAAAAGAGCCATGCGTTGCCTCCCATGCAGAGCTAACTTTTAAAGTCTTTAGCTAGACTTTATTCATGATCATTTCTAAAGCACAGTAAAGGCATCCAAGCCCTTCAACTATCCCTGAAAATAAAGTTTCACTATCTTCCCATTGAACAACATGGGTTTGTTCTCCTCACCAAAAATTTCCATAGATCCATTCTTAAGAACTCTCACAATAGTAAATGGTCCATGCTATTTGGACTTTTGTTTTCCAAGAAATAGTTTGATTCTATAGTTAAAGAGGAGGACCTTTTTTCCAGGTTTGAATTATTTGTTTTGAATGATAGAATCATGAAATATTTTTGTCTTCTCTTTATAAATTCTTTAATTATCATAACTCTCTCATATTATCTCATCTAACTCACACAATTCAACTTATATTCTCTCACCATCAGTCTTAAAATAAAAATTCAGAGCTTTAACTACCCAATAAGATTTGTGTTGCAACTCCATAGGAAAATGAAAACATTTTCCAAATAACATCTTATAAGGAGACATACCTATTGGGGTCTGGAATGCAGTTCTATATGCCCATAAATCTTTATCCAATTTAAGAGACCAATCTTTCCTAGAGTTTGACACAGTTTTTCTCAAGTATTTGTTTCATCTCTCTATTTGAAATTTCCACCTGTCCATTGGACTGTGGGTGGTAAAGAGTACCAGTTTTATAAACACATCTATATTTTTCTATCAAATCCTTAAACTTGTAGTTCTTAAAGTGTGTTCCATTATCAGTGATAAAGGATTTGGAAACTCCAAATCTGGAAAATATGTTCTTTTAAAAAAAATTATTATAGAGTTGTATTGATTGTTAGACAGTTTTATTGCTGCAACCCACTTTGACACATAATATATAGAAATAAGAATGTACTCATTCCCGTGAGATTATGCAAATGGACCCATGAAATCTAAACCTCATACATAAAAATTTTCAACTTCTAAAATACCCTTTTGGGGTAACTTATATTTTCTACCCACATTTCAAAACCTTTAACACTTGTCACAGCCAACCACGTAGCTCCTAGCATACTTAAAAAGTGTGGAGCAGTAGAAACCAGATTGAAAGACTTTCTGATGAGTCCTTTAACCACCATGGTGACCTCCCCAAGTTGAGTAGAGAAAGATCTCAAGAATAGAAAGCATTCATTCCTCAGTCACACATCACCTAAGGATATCATCATCACATCTCCTAAAAAGAAGTGGGTCATCCCCAAGGAAGTATTTATGTTCATAAATGAATTTATTCCTCTGGTTATTAGACTGGTCTTTGGGAAAGACTCCTACTACCATAATGTTTCCAAAATCTGCATACCATGTAGACTTCCTAATAGAAAAAGAGAGCAATTTTTCATCAGGAAAGGAAGAATAAAATCCCTTGTATATTTCGAATGGGTAAGAGGAAGACTGGATAGGTTATCAACAAGTAATTTTTTATCTCCTTGCTTATCCCTAATCTCTAAATAAAATTCTTGTAATAACATAATCTATCTAATTAACATTGGTTTTGTTTCCTTCTTAGATATTCAATACTTCAAAGCATAATGATCAGTGAAAATGATGACTTTAGAGCCTAAAAGGTACTGTCTAAACTTCTCTAGAGCAAAAAATAGCTAAAAACTCTTTTTTGGTGTTGGTATAATTCTTTTGGGCCTCATCTACCAACCCACTAGCATAATAAACCACATGCAGTTTCTTATCTCTCCCTTATCCAAGGACAGAACCTACACCCATGTCACTAGCATCACACATAAGTTCAAAAGGTAGTTTCCAATCATATGTAGTGATAATAGGCAATCTAGTGAGTTTTTATTTTAACAAATTAAATGATTTCAAACAATTTTCATCAAATTTGAAGGGTACATCCTTAAAAAGTAGAGAACACGGGGGATTAGTAATTTTAGAAAAGTCTGTTATGAATCTTTGGTAGAAATCAGCAGGCCATAAAAAGATTCTAACACCTTTTACATTTTCAGGGGGTGTCAGTATTTTTAATAACTTTTATCTTAGCTATATCAACTTCTAGAACTCTCTTTGACACTTTAGGACCAAGCACAATACCTTATGTGACCATAAATTGACACTTTTCCCATTTAATCACATGTTTGGTTTCAATGCATCTTTACAAAAATAATTCAAGATTTCAAAGACAAGTATCAAATGTACTACCCACAATGGAGAATTAATCCATGATTACCTTAATTATTCTCCCAATAATGTCTAAAAATATAGCCATCATACACCTTTGAAAGGTAGATGGATCTCCACACAACCCAAAGGGAAACCACTTATAAGCAAATGTCCCAATGGGGTATGTGAAAGTAGTCTTTTCCTGATCCTCTAGAGCGACAGGAATCTGGTTGTAACTAGAATACCCATTCAAGAAACACAAAAATTCACTTCCAGCAAGCCTCTCAAGAATCTAATCAAGGAAGGGCAATGGAAAACATTTCTTCCAAGTGGCTGCATTCAACTTCGATAGTTAATACAAACTCTCAATTTTTTGGCTTTCATAACTTGTATTTCTTAATCTTCTTCATTTTTTGACAACAATGAAACCTTCTTTCTTAGGGATAAACTAGATAGGTCTAACCAAAGCACTATCAGAAATGTTATATATGATAATAGTTTCCCATAGTTTAATGACTTCCTCTCTCACAACTTCTTTCATGTTTGGATTTAATCTTCTTTGAACTTCTTCCCTAGGCTTATGATCAGGTTCCATATGAATTTTGGGCATACAAAATGGACTAATACCTTTAATATCAGTTATGGTCCATTATATGGCATATTTAAACCATTTTATAACATTAATAAATCTTTCCTCTTGATTATATTTCAACTTGGTAGGTGTTATAACAGGAAAAGTGGAATTGACACCCAAAAATAAATATTTTAGATGACCAGGGAGTGGTTTGAGTTCAAGAGTGGGTGGTTCTACACACGAAGGAAGAATAATAATCTTAAGAGGTCTAAGTTCTTCAAAATAACTCTTGTATTGAGTTTTAAAGGACGAAATATTTTCAATTTCATGTTCAGATTCATACATAATTTTGTTTTTGTCCAAAGTGGACAGCTCACTGTCTAGATTTTCTAGATCATAATTTTGTAAATTAATCAAATCATAATCATCAATTTGTCTTAAAAGTTCTCCATAAACATCATAAAAATAATCATAAGTGTTGGTGACAATATAGTCACCCTCAATTTCACTCAAAAAATTCCTTAGTTCAGAAACAGAGGACTATCCTACAGTAGAAACGGGAATGTTGTCCAGTTTTGGAAAATTTTTCAGATTCTCTATTTGATAAGAATTTATAATTTTTGAGACATGTAAATCTTGATTTTCCAACTTAAAAATGAGTTTCTTCAATAAATGATTCATTTTCAGATTCTTCAATATTTTCAAGTTGATTTTTAAATGAACTTTTATATTTTAGGAACTCTATTTTTGAACTGTTTTCAAAATAACTTGGTCCTTTAATATTATTAAAAACATTTAACTCTTATTGTTGTTCTCTAATTTTGAAAATAAGTCAACCCGTTAAGATATCAATAATAGCACCACTAGTGTCTAAGAAGGGCCAACCCAGAATAATGGGAACTTCTTGATCACACTCCATATCTAGATCTAGAAAGTTAGTAGAAAAACATAGCTTCCCAAACCCAACTAATAGGTCATATATCCTACCCACGAGATGAATGAAAGATCTATTAGCTAAATGCAGTATGACTATGGGGGGTTGAATATCACCTAGCCTCAACTATCTAAATAGTGAGTATGAGAGAAGATTAAATCTATCACCTAAGTAATACAATCAATTATACTGATCAAAATTTCCTAGGGTGTAGGGAATAAAAAAACTACCAGGGACTTTTAGTTTGGGGGGGATTCTATTTTTAAGAATAGCACTCCAATCATCAGTGAGGCTGTTAGTGGAAAATCCTCAAGGGTATTTTTATTTGAAACAAATTTATTTAGAGATTTAAAATAATAAGGGATTTTTATTAAAGCCTAAATGAATTGAATATTCACTTGTAGTTTAGAAAAGTGACCAAGGAACTTAAGAAGCTCAGCCCTGGTATTTCTTTGAGGTCTCAGCTTCTTAGGGAAAGGGATGGGTGGAAAAAATTTCTCAGAACAGTAGTCATTTCCCTCAACTCTTTAACTACTTTCTCTTTTCCTTTATTTTTTTTATTTTTAGATGAATTTTCACCATGAGTTTCAGGTGAAAAATTCTGATTTTCTTCATTTTTAAGATTTTTCTGTGAATTTTTTGATTGTGTACAGATCATATTTTTATTTCCAGTATTAAGAAGATTTTCATTTTGGACATTTTTAGTTATTTTTTCAGTAACAGTTTGTGTATTCATCCCACTTCAAGTGAAAACATACAAGATATTCTCCCTAAGATTCAGTTTACTTGTAATAAGAAACCTACCTTTATTCCTAGAAGTCAAATCTATAGCTAATTGGATAATCTGTGTTTCAATATTCTGCATTATAATATCATTTTTCATTTTATTAGTTTCATATTTGGTTTCATGTTTATTCAGTTGATTCATGAATATTTATACTTGAGAGTTCATTTTATTCAAAATTAGATCCAACTTGGAAAACATTTTTTATCATTGTTACCTTAATCCTTTCAATACTCACCCCTTTATTGATTTTGAAAGTTTGGTCTCAGTTGGTTTGAATAATTAGGGGTAGTGGATTTCTTAATTAATCATTGATCTTTCTAGAACAATTTTGGATGGTTCTTATAGCATTGTTTATAGTTATTTACAAATATATCTTCCTTGGGAGGCATCCTGGGACCATAATTGACAATTTTTGAATTTTCTTGTTTTTGAGATGGCATGTCAAAGTTAGTACAGTAGTTCTCAGTGTGAAAAAACATTCCAAATTGTGAACAGTGTTCTCTTAAAAATTGATTGGTGTTCGGATAGCCCAACTGGTTAGCAGATTGTTTTGATTTCTAGTTCATTAAATATTGAAGTTGGTTGGTGATTTCAGCAAGTTGGTCTTGAGTATCATTCATTGAACCGGTGTGTGGGTTTCTGTTAACTCTTTTTATTCTAATTATTATGTAGAGAGTTAAGGGAATAATTATTAAAGATTTGTCTTAGTCCTTCATTAGTCTTGTCATTGTAACAACCCCTAGAAACTTGGTCAACTAGGATCTATCCATAGGAGGATAACCCCTCATAAAAAGTGTCCATGAGAAGTTGGGATTGAAGTTGATGATAGGGACACTGCCTAATGAAGACCCTAAATCTATCCCAAGATTCATGGAGAGTTTCACTATCCTCTTGGTAAAAACTAATTATCTTTTTTATTAATTCTCCTATTAATCATTGGGGATAGAATTTCATTATAAAGTAATTTTACACTTGATCCCAGTTTTCTATAATGTTTTCATCTAAACTTAAAAACCAATTTCTAGCATTCCCTTTAAGGAAAAGGGGAAAAACTCTCATTCTTGGCTCATTTTCTATGATTCCTATAAGTGGTAATTGCTACCAAGTGTTATAGAAATCTCTAATGAAGGAAAAAAGAGTCCTCATTAGAAAGTCCATTAAATGCAGGAAGTGATGAAATGTGTTACTGTTTTAGTTCATAATTTCAAGCTCTAGTTCTAAGTCTAATGGAAAAAAGGGTTGCTTGAATCTAAAGGGAGTTGGAATTCCCTCACACTAGGCCTTTCATTTCCTTCAAAAAGTTCTGGATGGTTTTGGAATTCATTAGAAGAAGGAACTCAATTGTTTAAGTTCTTCATTTTAGTTTTCTTTTTCATCCTTAGATCAGTAATGTGTTTATCAAGTTTAGGGTTCAAAGGATCTATTTTATCCACAGTAGACCTAGGGTTCATCAGTATGAAATAAATAATAAGATTTATAACAAACAATAGTAACATTAAATAAGCAATATAAAAAACATTATCAATTCAGTTGAAAATGAAGAATATTTTTTACAGTTTTCAATTTTTTTGATTTTTTTGTGTGATTTTTTTTATAGTTTTTTTTTTGAAATTTTTTAGAAATATAATGGATCTTTCCTTACCTGGAAATGGTGCCAAAAAATTGACAAAACCATCATTGAAATTGAGTCAAAGTTTAGAATTTATTTTTTCCTAAAACTGATCTATAGTAGAGAGTAAGGTCAAACCCACAGGGAAGGTGAAATTGACCAAAACTTTTCAAAAAATTTTAAAAACACCCCACTATTTTCAGCAGTGAGGGGATAAACTTGATTATTTTTTTAATTTTTATATTTTTTGTGTATTTTTAAAAATATATAGTAACCACACGTTTTTTTTTGTATTTTTTTTCTAAACTATATTAAAACAAGAAATATTTTAAAGGAAGAGAGTAACAGATATTTATAATGATGATAAATTAACAATCAAGAGAAATACGCTAGGGGAAAACAAAATTTTACTGGTTTTTAAAGGATTCTTATTCACTTAAAATTGGTTGCAGTAACACTGTAAAAAAGATTGATTTACTTCCCTCGCCATAAGTTAAGTCATACAGTTTGATCAATCTTGGAGTTCACCACTCCAAGAGAGTTCAACTATGAATGTTTTGATTTAAGAAGTACAATAGAACAAACTCACCATTAGTTCTGAAGTTTTCATCTTGATTTAAAAGTTTTAGATGTTGTATCCTCAATCAAACTCGTCGAATGATTGTGGATTTTTGAAATTAAGTGCAAGTGGAACGATGCAGCTAAATGAATTCATAACTGATCTTGCCAATCAATTTTGAATACATTAAAAATTTTAAGGTGAAAAGGAATAGAAGATAACCATGGGAAGTAGTAATTCCCCAAACTCAAAGGTTTAGCCAACAATCATGTTCATTATCTCTACAGCAAATGAAAACATACTAGAACAGAGTACAAGGATTCAAATATGAGGGAAGAAGAACTCTCTGAATGATGCTCTGCTTTCATGCTCCTTCAAGTCTAGGGAAGCCCAATGAGTTTAAAGGAACTCCTCAAAGGATTTTCTCTGATGTGAGAGAAGTTTTTGAATGTCGGACTGAAGGTCTCTCCTCCAATTCTCCCCAAATCTGTTGCTCTCTCTACTCTAATATCCAATGTCTTCTACAGCTCGTTACCATATGTTCTCACCAACATACTTTGGTTTTTTGACCTTTAACTACACACATGCGTTTGTTTCGCTCAACATACGTCAATTTAGAATCACCCATGTAACTAACTCCATGTGAGTTAGTTGAATATATCTGGAAGGGGTTTTGACTCTTGAATGAGCATGCACAAGAAATACAAAACAAAACAGTTAAAAACACGAAAGAAATAAATAATTAAATATTAATAATTAAAGTTATTAGTTTATTTAAAATCCTTTAATATAATTAATAATTTTTTAAATTATATTTTATTTAATAAGTTATTTTATTATTATTATTAATTACTAGTAATTATATTTTAAAATTATATTTTTATTAATTAAAATAAAATAATATTATTATTAACATAGTTAATATTATAAATGTTAAGATATAATAATTTAACTAAATATTTAACTATTATTAAGTTAATTAGGTTATTAAAAATAATTAATTTTATAAATTATTATTAACAAATAAGTTTTAGAAGATTTATTAATTTTTAATTTCAATGTTATAATGTTATTAAGTTATTAATTTTTATTAGTTAAAAATATTAATGCTAATTATAAATATAAAGTTTATTATTATTTTAAAAATAAAATTATTTACTTATTTTAAATTAATAAAATTATATTATTTTAATTTTAATAATTAGAATTAATATTTTAGTTTTAAATACTTTTAATTAGTATTTTTTAATAGTTTATTTAATTATTATTATTTATTTATTTATTTATTTATTTATTTATTTATTTATTTATTTATTTAGTTTTTTATTATTTATTTTTTTAATAAATTGGGTCTTCTCCCCCCCCCCAATTCAGCACAACATGGGAGAGGTCTTCCTTCCTCTACAACCCTCTATGGCACAGACGACGGATTCCCGGTGGTTGGCGACTTCAGATCCTCCTCAAGCGGTGGCTCTAGAAAACATCATGTGAAGACGGTGATTTGCTTCAACCTTGGGTGGATGTATCTTCCCCTACAGCAATGTGGCTCAAAATGGTGGCAGATTCAGCTCCACGACGGCTCCACGCAACCGGTTCCTCCTTCACTGGTGGATCAGCGGGTTCGCATGTGGACTCAACCACCATGGCTCTGAGTACATCTGGTCTCGGCAGATGGCTTCACTTCTGGCATCGGATTCTCCTTATTTCCAAATCGACAACATCACACCAGGTGTTCATGTGGGTCTCTCATTGCTCCTCCTTCACCCCTTGACCTCAGTTCAAAACTGTGGCGGCTTCAATTGATGTGTGTGACGGCAAGGCGATTTCAAGTGGAGGAGAGGTGCCAGGCAGATTAAATTAATCCATTCTCTCCCAACGACAATGGTTTCACCCTGGTGCAACGTGGTGTTCAGGACTGCAAGATTTCATTTTAATAAATGTGAAGAACTAGTTTAAATTTAGTTTTTAGCCATGATTTATTTCTCGTGAACGTGGATTTTCTGGTTTGATTCTATTCAATTACTGGTTTTAATCTTGAATCAGAGGTGGAGGAGGTGAGCTATAAAATATGGTGGTAGTATGATAAACTGATGGGATAAATGAGGCATCGGTATGAAGAGAATGAAGCTGGAGTGTCGGTGTGAGGATTTTGGGACCGATAGGTGAATTAATATGAGGGAGAGAGACTGGTGGTGTGAAACAAAAGATATTGGTTGTAGGATTGAGTGAAGAGCTGGGGAGGTCATTGGTAGAACATGAAAAATTGATAGTTAGTGAGTCACCGACAGTTAAAAAAAGAAATTATGTCACTGATAATGGAAAAATAGAATTGATCGGTAGGTTGTGCTATCAGCATCGGTAGCATATAAAAAACAGAACTGTCGGTATTAGTGGGCGGTGAGTGGGAAAGAAATAAACTTTCGGTGAGACATGACTCACTGATAGTTCAAATATAATGCATCAGAAGAAGAATAAAATAAAATATAAAAAGTAAAACATAAAACTTAAATTAATAAGAATTTAACTAAACTAAAAACATAGTACATAAATTACAAAAATTTGATGACATGAATTTAAACTGAATTATTAATTAAGTTAAGATTAAAATTTTAAATTACATATTTAAATTATAAAATGTAAAAGAGTTTAATTATTAAAATGAATTAAGATTAAATTAAATTGATAAAAGAATGAATTTAATATTTGTTGATCAACAGATGGGAAAGAATTGTGTTGGTGACTCAATGAGTCACCGATAATAAAAAAATAAACGTGCGTCGGTTTTCGAGGGTGTGACCTGATGTGAAGGAATGGTTTTGTAGGTTCCCACTTACCCTCAAATTGGTTTTTCAACAAAATAAAAAATGGATTGTGGCTAGTGAGACCAACACCAAAAAAAAATTACTTTAAATTTTTAACTGCCTCAATTAATTTAAAAAAATTAAGGAAATTAATGTATTAAAATTTATAAATTAATTAATTAACGAACTAAAAAAAGGATTAAAATTAAACACAAGTTATTTTATTGAATTAAAACTTCAAATGTTAACTTATTTAATTAAAATAATAATTAAACTGATTATTTAATACTATTTATTTATATTAAATAATAAAAATTAAAAGAAATAATATTAAATTAAAAACTAAATTAGATAAGTGAAAATAAAAATGAACAAATGACAAAATAAATAAAATAAAAATAAAAATTCAGGCAAATTTAAATTAACAAAACCAAATAAGAAATAATTAAATTAGTTTCAATTAATTCTTTTAAAGACTAAAAATATATAATTTTCTATAAAATTATTAATTAAAAATTTAATTATAAAAATATAAAAAACATTTATTTACCAAAAAAGTATAAAATTAATTAATTAAATTACTAAAAATAAATAAAATGATGTGGAAACTGTATAAAATAAGACCACATCATTAATCCTAATCTTATTTGATGTGTATGTTTATAAAATAGACTCCATTTTATGAAAATAATTTTCAATATATGATAAATTTAATTTCTAATTAAAATAATCATTTATTCAAAAAAAATACCGTATTTAATATTATAACTGATTTTACGAAACCTTGAAAAATTATATATGATCTCATAAAATTATCCTAAAATTATAAAACAACAAAATATTAATTTATGAATCTATTTTATGAAAATGTGTTTCTTTTAAATCATTTTATTAATTATAAAATCATAAATAAACATTCACATTTCACAAAAATACCAACACTTAATTTATCATTTTTAAAACATTTATTTAATTGTTGAATGACATAAATATATAATATTTTCATTTATGAGATACTTAAATTTTATTTATACATCTATAGGTGAAGTTATTATTATAATGGCCACATCACTATTCCTAACGAATACATTTCTATTTCAATAGTCATTTTAATATTTAATAGTATATCACGGTTCTTTAACACTCAGTGTTTTGTTTAATGTAAGCTATCAAATAAACTGAATTTATTTAAGAAGATACATACTGAAAAATATTGGGGAATTAAATTTATAAATTCAACATAGTATTTTTAAGTGAATAGTTCTAATCTATAAATATATATTTGGTTTAAAAAAATTATAAGTATTTTAAGTAATAATTATTTCATCATAAAGATATAAACATTATAATATTTGAAAAAATGGTATTTTTTATTATTCACATAAAAATAAACTATTTTAAAAAAATGAAAAAATCCGTCTTTAAATAATATTGAAATGATTAATCCAAAAATTAATTTAATTTTTTCAAATTTTAATTCTAAAATTTAGTAATTTAACTTTTAGATAAAAATATAAAAACCAATGAAAATTATTTTCCTAGTAAAATAGCCTTTTAAAATATAAATTGTTCTTACCCTTATTTCATATCAATTACTGATTATATTGGTGTTATATTACCCATATAAAATTATATTTAATATATTTATATTCATTAAATGGAGTTACTAAAAAACAAAACTTTAGGAAAACTCATTTTAAGAAAAAAATGATCTCATTAATTTTATCTTTGAATCGGTAAATAGAATTTATTTTTCTATAAAAATATATGTGATAAATAACTTACCATATTAATAGTTACATGATTATATCATCTTAATTTCATATTACATAACCTCTTAAGATTTCTATGTAAGATCAAAGCATAAGGAAATATCTTATGGCAGTTGAGGCTGATGATTTTACTAGCACGGATCTCGTGTAAATATCAATGAGCCTGAATTTCTCTAACATGTGCTTTTTTACATACCATAACTATTGTAGTTTGGAATGGTCTTGGTTTAGAAAAATCCCCAGTTAAGCTACCTCCTTTCTAAGCTAATAAAAATGATTTTTATAAGGGAGTCTGCCACTACCTGATTCTATTTATTTTATTTTTCATCATATATTTCATAATATGGTTACTTCCTTTTATACCTGCCAATTTAATGACTATGTTATAATGATCAAAATTAATTATTTTAATTTAAAGTATCATGACTTCATTTTATTTCAATGTTGAATGTGTCATATTCTATCAAAAATATTATATATATGTAAAGGAAATATATATTTTAAAATCTTGGGGTGTTATAGTGCCCCACTTATGGTTGCTAAAAATATAAGAAATTAATGCATCCACCCATGCACATGAGTTGATAAGAACATTGAGAATGAAGAAATTGTAAAAATAAGTATAACTTGATTCTACTGTGCATGGTGATTCATCAGAGATAATTAGGAGCTCTCGAGGAAGAAGAAGTAATAGAACCCATAACAACTTGTGGCAAAGAAGAGAGGAGAATGCAAACCTATATTGAAGAAATACAATAACTAGGTATTGAAGAAGAATAATAAAAATTGGTTGACCTGTTATATTTGAATAATTATATTTGACGAAGAATAAATAAGGAGTAGGAGTGCATCTAGCTGAGGATGTGTGAATCCAAATAATTTGTTTATGTTGGAGTTTATAGTGCTGAGTTTTATAATGAGAGTCCGAGTTTCATGAGTTGTATGTGAATACTTGAATTCAGTCTAAGTAACTCATTATTTGATAGAGGAGATCATTTTTAAGATTCAGTGACATCCTAGACAGATTGTGATCTTATTTGGAAGGAGGAAAAGTAAATCTAACAAATCTAAGCAGGAGGGATACTAGTTTGAAGAGGTGTTGTGGGATATAGAAAAATTACACATGTGTAATATTGTGAACTCCACACCAATGTAATGTGTGAAATGTTTTCGATAAAAATATACCACAACTCCACTTATATTGATAATAAGATTTTAGTACTGAATATGTGACTTGGAAACCCAGGCACAGTAAGGAGTAGGATTATTAGAAGGAGCCGAAAATTATAAAAATCATGTGCATCTTTACTGTCAGAATTCATATTACATTAAGTGTATGTTATATTAAACTAAAAAAATATTCATTTTCATTAAACTACATCAAAGGTTCAAAACTAAATCAGTTTAAAAGTCATTGAAATTTGGTAAAAATATGGCACCATCTGATTCACCCCTCATCATAGGTGGGTCTTCACTGTCCATAGGGACTCATAGAAAGTATGCCTAAAATTCCATCTTTCTGAGAATACTTTACTCAAGATATAATTCAATTCATGATTTCTTTAAAACCTAATATGCACAAATTATGATCAATAATTAAATTCATGATAATAACTTTAATTACGGACTGATGTCTAGGTAGATTAAAACTAAATCTTATAGAGCCATACTTATCATTAAATTCACAACTCTATCACCTAGAAGCAATTTATCACATAAATTTTTCATACACAATATTCAAAATATAAAAAAATTTATATTCCTGAAAAAATATGGAATAGCTATCAAATAAATTAAAATTTCATAAAATTAAAAATTAAAACAATTTATAAACTCTTTCATAAATAAAATCATACTATAAAACTTTTATAATTAATTTAAAAATTATGGTTATTCTATAATCTTATATATAATTACTTTTATATCCAATTTTAATATAAACCCTTTAATATTTTACATTATACGGCATTAAATTTTAAATATATGTTATTTTATAAATTATACATTTTATAATTCAATTTATATTATTTAGACAATTTACATAAGATAAATATCATATACTTTACAATATTTAAAACTTTGAACAAATTAATCATCAAAACATTTTTGATGTGGTCTAAATAATATCTTTAAATAAGGTCTTCCTTTTAATATGAACATTTCAAAATAATTAATTGTGAACAACTCGGGATTTAAATATAAATTTATTTATATTTAAGTATCATTTATGTAATTTATAAATTATTTATAAATTTTCATTATAATTTCTAAATAAACATTTTATTTAATGATTAAAAATATTTTATATAATTTGGTTAAAAAAAGTGTAATACCTTTTAATTATGATTTAAAAACATTTATAAATTTTATTATTTTGAAAAAGATAATCTTAATATTAAATTTCTAATATTAAAAGAGCATTTATAATAAATTTTTCAGAAAAAATTAATTAGTTAACCCAATATATTTTATATATAACTAATTTATAAAGAAATTATAATATTTTAAAGATATTAGTAAATATATTTTACATTATTTATAAACAATTTATAAATAACTTAATTCAATTTATATTTGAATATTTCTAATTAATAAATACCTCATTTATATTACAAATTTTATTAATCCAATTTATAATTTATAATCAAATTATAAACTACGACCCATTTTGAAAAAAATAATATTATAAAATAAACCACTTTATTTTATTTATCTAAAAAATTGCTCAGCCCATTCGAGCAGCTAGCCAAACTCTGGTCCAGGCTATCCATGAGCGGTAAAGGCATTTGAGCATGGATAAGGGCAGAAGGAGGTTCAAGCGGAGAGAACCACCATGAGAATTGGCACATCAATGGAGAGGGAAGGCTAAGTCACAGTGCAGGGAGGCATGGGAGGACCACTAAGAGGGAAAATCTAAATGGGTTTGTTTGGGGTGGGAATAAAGCATCGAGATAAATAAAGTAGTCCCTCTTCTATTTTTAAGTTTGATGTGGGACTATAAACATGTGGGGATGTCCATTCCTTCCTCTCACGTGCTTCATTTTTCACTTACCTCTCCATATTCTTCCAGAAGCTATGCATGTGATGCACGATGCACACACTGCATCCATATATAGTGCTCAATGTGAACTCATAATACCATGCTCGACATCTGAATACTGATATCAAGCACCTATGTTACATGACATCATCAGTTATAGATCCTTCAATTGATTCATATCAAAGATGGTAAACTCGCTCATCCTCTATATATAGTGCATGACATTACATTTTCATGCAATATAAGGTCAATCCCCAAACTCATCTCTATGTTGACACACAACATAGTAAAGGGAAAAGACAATGCTCTATTTTTTCGCAACTCACAACTAGTAAGAATAACACATAACACTGCTACACCTCACCCTCCCTATCATATTAAAAAATTTATGTGATGTTAAATGATATAATAAATAATAAACATCATAGTGTTATCATATAATTAAAATTTGATTAAAATTGAACCAATGATGATGAAAATATCAAATACATTATTTACAAAGAAATATATATGCTGAATAATCAAGGATGATGGCTCTGATACCATTTATGGCTAGGTTTGGATCAACGTATGATCCTAGACAGTGAAATAAAACCCAAAAACAAGTTGAATCTATCCTCAAATGATGTATACTATAAGAAAATGAAAAACATTATAAAAACATAGCATGCTCAGTTCTTTTTTGGAGCAGCCTTCTTATTCCTTGTAGTAGTGAGAAAGTGTTAGGAAGATCAGGGGGAGCAGTTGATCTAATCCTACCACCTATGAGGGTAATGAACCATCTTCTGGATATTATATCTCCACTAAAGGATTCCCAAGCTTATCAAAAGGGAACTAGATCCTTCATGGGAGTGATGAATGATGCTCAAGAAGAAGAAATATTTTATAAACTTTTCATGAAACTGGTGATCATAAAAATAATAAAACAAATGAAATCAAGCCACACCCAAATGAGTAGAACAACTTATCCTTTTATAGAGATGTCTAGACATTCCTCCAAGAAAGAGGAAAAAATCGAGTGTTATGGGAGTCATAAAATGAAACCCTCATATATCAATGTATTCAATGATCATAATGAAAAGTATTTCAACAATTCTTAATGGATTAAGATAATGGAAACAACATGGGAGAAATTACATGTAGGAATGTGATGCATGGGTAAAATCATGATATCCCCTACATACATCAAGAGTGTACATGCATTGTATGCATGAACATTGCATGTATTTATTACATTCATCCAAGGGTTTCTTTATATTCATCACATGTTGGTAATATACATGCATCATATGCATGTCTTATTTGTGCACCATATATATAGTATCATATATTGAATATGAGAATGCTATATATATATTACATGCATCATATAAATATATTTAATATACATACATCATATTCATGTACATTTTAGTGCACAATAAATAATCTCCCACTTGCACTAAAATCTCATTGAGAATTTGTTCCAAAATTCACAACTCTTTATGAACCCATCCAAACTCTTTTGGATATGGTTTCATCAAGATCTTATTCATTTTAAAATAATCAATTTATCCAAAACTTTAACCTTATCCAATGAATTAACTATGTGACCCTATGGGACTAAACAATGTTGAAAAAAATATGAATTTCATATTTCATATATTTAAGCAATGAGTAACCACTAACAAAGCATCAGTGTTACTAAAGATATTAAGAAGTCTGGTGTGATAATCATCTAACATAATTGTATCTCTATACAAACCTTTCTACCATAATATGTGTCACATACATAATTTATATACCTATATAATCTGTTTATCTATGACATAGAGTGATTTTTAGACATGGAACAAGTTAATCTAGTATAATCCAACTCATATTTTCTTAATTGTCTAAAATAGATTTTCCAAGTCAAGGAATACATCACATGCCATTTATCTAGCATATAAGAACATCACATACACATCATCTAAGTAGATATGCACATCATATCACTATAAAAAACAATAATTTCACATCTTTTTTATTGACATTTAAAAACATGACTAGTTTAGAAATGATTTTGAAAATTGTAGTTACATTTAAAAAGGTAGTTATTTTAGTGATTTTTTGTTAGCCACATTTAAAAACATCACTAAATTTAAAAATATCTATGTTTTGTAAAAAAATAACGCTATTATAGTGATGTTTTTAAAAAAAACATGGCTATTTGGAAAATTATATATAAATATAATTCTGTTAACTTACATATATATAATTATTTTCATATATATATGTGTATATATAAATTTATATTTATATAAAAATACATTACCATATATTTAAATATCATAATATTTATATATATGAACACATACATATGCATATATATATATATATATATATATCCCTCAGGGTGGAGTTCAGTGGTAGTAGCCCCTATGGGTGTTGGTGATGTCACAAGTTCAAGCCTCACTGAGTTATTCTCTGCATTTGTGTGTTGCATATTTTTATTCGTAATGTAGCTCATTTCCCCGCATCAATGTAAATATATATATATATATATACATATTTATATATAAAAAATATTTTTTTTAAAATTTATTCACATTTTTTAGAAAATGTGGCCAATTAGGGACATTTTTACCAGTGTTTTAAAATTTGGCTAATTATATACATATATATAATTATAATTCTATTAAATTAAATATACATAAAAAATATAATTATAATTATTAATATTTATTTATTTATTTATATAGGTATACATATACATTAACATATATTTAAATATAATATATATATATATATATATAAGAAATGTATATATAAGCATACATACATATATATATATTTATATATACACACACAAAAACATATAAAAATACATACATGTGTGTGTGCCTATAAAAACACACACACATATATATATATATATATAAACACACACATAAACATACACACACATATATATATATATATAAACACATAGATATATATATATATAATATAAACACACACAAACATATATATAAAAATATATATATATATAAACAAACACACACACATAGATATATATATAAACATACTGATTTTATATATATATATATATAATATAAACACACACACACATATATATATATACAGATATATATATATATAATGTGTGTATATATACAGATATATACATATATATTAATGTTGTTAATGATGTATTATATTAATATATATATAAAAACATAGAAATGTATATTTTTATAATCAAAATTCATTTAGATCAGTTGGATAGGGTGAGGAGTGGGATTCGGTCGGCCTAGGGTTCGAATCTCATTGGGGTGGGGGTGGGCATGTGTCGAGATCGATGATGTTTGCGAGGGGTGACGTCAGGCATGCGTGGAATGGTAGATCGGCACCATCAAAGGGGTGCAACATTATTCTTATTTAAAAAAATATTAATTTTTAAAAAAAAAATATTAATGTTTTAAAAATACATTATAATATCATGAATTACAAAAAAAACTAGGTTTTCTATTTTATGACTAATTTACCAACATTTTTCAGAAACATTGGTATTGTAAAAAAAACATCATAAATTTCACTTTTGTAGTGTATATTCCCTTAACTAAGCCTGACAATGAATTTTCTCTGTCTGATTCAATCAAAGTCTAGATGTATTTACTCATCATAAAAGTGGACAAATTCCATATTGATAGTGCTCTAACTGACGACCAGATTAGTGACATGGCCAACTAACACCACCCTAGATTTGTTAAGTGACCTTGGAATTATGAAAGTAAGGTATAAAAGTATGAAGGTTATAATGCTAGGCATCTCACATAATTTAGGTAATAAGAAATCATACTAAGCAGACACCCCTAAGTATATCAATGACTATGTAACATTCCACGAGATATACATTGAAAAGTCATAAAAGTAATAAGTCTCTAATTACTACCACATGGATATATTCTTCATGCCCCATAAAAACCCCCCTTTTTAATTATTCAATATTCTCTTCATGTTAATCATAATATAACATCATAGCCCGTTATACTTCATGATGATAATCGATTAAGGATTACTCAAAAATAGTATTTTGAGGTGATTTGATCATTCTCCCATTCATATAAAGTTCTGCATATATGAATGAATGATAAATGGAGATTTCCTTTATAAAACCATGATGCATATATATTATTAAACATTTTTAATAATATTTAACAAAACCAAACATAAGAACCTATTTATTATATCATATATGATAAACTACCATTTTGGCCTTATGTTTGCTGTATTTTTTTGTTTTTGTTGACTTATTATATTTGAATGTAATTACTATCATATTTCTATGTGACCACCAGATAAAATTCTCCCACTTAAAATTTTTTGAGTGATATCTATGAAGTAAGCTAGTTTTAATAATAGTGATACTTAATAATCATATTCCTAATGTCTAACTCTTTGAACTTATTCAAAATCCTTAACTTCATAACATAAAATGTTATGATATTATCTTCCATTGTCTACATAGATCTACTTATAATCTTAAAATCATCATCCTTGGAACCCTATTCCGTCAAACATTTGAAGTCAACATAACTATTTACATTGTTACTAATCTGCATATCTAATCAGTTATATGTGTAATTTTATTAATATGTTTGTATATATTAATGTATAAATTCATATATATATATATATATATATGTATATGTATGCGCATTGGGGTCGTGTAGTTTGTAATCCCCTCAACCTATAATATATATATATATATATATGTATGTATGTATGTATATGTATATGTATGTATATGTGTGTGGGTTATAATAAAAGTCATTTTTATAGTTGTTATTTTTTTAATTTACAAGTTTATATGATTATTTATATATATATAATCAATTTACATACACACACACACACACATATATATATATATTAATATACATATATAAATTAATATATTTTTATATGTGTATATGTATATAATGTTTTATATGTTAAAACATACACACATATATAAATGAATTAATATATTTTTATGTGTTAGTGTGTGTAAATTATTATAAATATATTTATAAATTTATACATATATATAATTATTAACATGTAATACTATAACATATATTCACATCTTTAATCATTTATTATTAATGGTCATTTGTTTAATCATTATTAATTAATTGTAATTATGACTTAACATGTGTGTGGGGGTTTGTATGAACATATTTGGGTGGGTGTGTATGTGTGTGTTAATTTTATAAATAACCTTTTTTAATGTTATGTAATATAATTATAAATATATACACATATAATAACTTTTAATTCACTATTTATTCTTGTCACTTTTATAACATGGTTAAAATAAAAGTTACTCATGTTTCAAAACAAAAATGGATAAGTAAAATTAGGCACATTTTAAAATGCTGCTAAATTAGTCACGTTTTAAAACATGGCTAAATTAAAAATTATCAAAGTTTTAAAACAAAGATTAAAAACACGTCTAAATTTATATATATATAATGTTTATATTTATATCACATGTTAACATATAAATTTATATATAAAAAATTTAATATATATATATATATTATTTATACAACATTTTAATATATTTTTGTTTGAGTATATAAATATTTATAAGTTTGTATATTTATTTATATATAAAAATATCAATGTACATGTATATAAAAAAATTAATATATATATATATATATATATTATTTATATATGTATAAATTAATAGTATGATATTTATAAAGGAAGATATATATATTATATTTATATTATATGTCAATATATTTGTGTGTGTGTGAAAATACTTATAAGTTTATATATTTATTTATGTATTAAAATATTAATTTACATATATATATTAATATATTAATATATATATAATTTTATGCACACACGTGGAGATATTTTATTTTATTATAGTTCGTGGGGATTACAAGCCACCAAACAACAAACACACTAAGGCACCTTAGTGGGTCAAGCATCATCTCTCCCCGAAAGGAATTGAAATTACCCACCTGACCTATTTTATTACATGTTATAGTATAAAAGACCATTGACCCAAAGGTCACCACACAACCCACTAGACCATGACCAAAGTAAATAGCTTGAAATTCTTGGCCTAGGGACAATTTTTTCTAATGGATCATAGCCATTGAACCTATGTTTCTCACACAATGTGTTCCCACCAACCTATGAGTACACCTACCATGTGTAATTCTAGTCGTTGCATTCATCAACTACCTCTCCCACTTCCCTACAACCAGCACCCACTACCACTTTCATCAACCATCTCCATGCCCCCAAAACCACCTATGACAGCCACCAACTTTTGAGATCTCATCGTATCCAGCACCAAGAGCTTCATTCACCGACCTTATCCTTACACCTACCCATTCACGCTAGTCCCATGAAAAGTGACTATCATCTCCTATACGGGCCACTTCTCATCACTATCCTACCGCACCCATCACCCACTACCTGTGATAGCTTATCTTTCCACCAACAATTATCCAACAACAAGTTGAATCCATCACCCTATGTGCGCCCATACATAGGGATAAGATAATCACCCCACCCCCATAATAATGGAGGAATTGTGGGAAGAGGTTGGGGATCAAACCCCAACCATAGTGGATACAGTTGAGTATCCCAAAAAAATAGGTTACAGCTCATTTAAAATATATAATATATATATATATATATATTAGACACATTTTAAAAAGTGGTTAAATCATTCTTTTTTGTAAAATGATTAAATTAAAAAAAATTGAAAATGATACTAAATTAGATAAATTGAAATTTATCCATGTTATTAGAAAACATAGCTAAGAAAACATGGATAAATCAAAATTTATCCACGTTCTTAGAAAAAATGGCTAAAATACTATTTTTTAGTGGCATAATCCTTTTTTGTAAATAGTGATACTTACTTTTCAATAGTAAATAAATATAACTATTTACATTTTTCTATGCTATCACATATCCTAAATATGTAGGATATTTTGTGAATATTCACATAAACTATGATTAGTGAAATATTTTATATGTCAGCTATAAACTTCTGGAAGTTTAAACATACTCCCACTAGCCTCTTTGACATTAAATTCTTTCTCAAAATATTTTTATAATATTCAACAGAAACTTCTTTGTGTTGGAAAGTAATATTTATTTCTTTTTTGTAGTAATATTTAACAAATAAAATATTATTTTTATACCTCATATGGTATTATATGTGTTTACAGAATACTCTTTGAAAAGAATATTATTCTTTGATGATATTTCAACGATTAATGATGAGAATAAATTCACTAGTATTTTAAATAATTGGATAAACATTTTAACCTAGATAAAACACAATTATTCACCTTACCTTTACAAACATACTATAGAATCTAGTTGAATAAAAAGTGCATCAACAACATAATCTCATTTATTGAACCAAATTTTTTTACGAATTCTGTATTATCTTTATAATTTTTAGGTTAAATATATTCTAATTTTAGCCATTAATAATATTATTTTGAGATGTGAATTTATTTGAATGAGTTCTTGGAGTTTTTGGTGAGTTTTAGAGACTTTTAAAGGCCTTTTTGAACATGCACAGTTTCAGCATAGTTTGTCCAAACCATGTGGATTATCAAGGAAATTGTGCAGCTATAGGTATTGGCTCATGGGGTGGCACACGGTTTAGGTTTATGATTTGAAAAACCATTCGGAACTCTAGTAAAAGCTATGTTATACTGTCTAGTGCCAACAAAACCATTTATTAAAGGTTTAAAAAATGGTACTCCCAAACCATACAGGTTCCTAGGCAAGGTTGAATGCCTCACACTTTCGGTACATGGTTTTCCAAACTGTGCACCAACCCATTAGTTCATGATTTAATGACCTAAAAATGATTTTTAATAGCCGTTTATGGTCCTTTTTTACCTATTATTATTTATATAGGAAACCCTCCCGAACCTTGAGAGTCCCCTATCCTTACTTAATAAATTCCTCTCCTCCAAAGCTAAATTCCATTAGATCCAAGTCAGTCGATGAACAAAATTAAAGTTATGTGATGAAAAACCTTTTTTTTCTTTGCGTTTCTCCAAGATATACTTATTTTCCATTTAAACAAATCCTATATCTTGCACTCTATTTTCTGATTTATGGATTCGAATGCCAACTAATGATAAATTCTTGTATTTTTTATAGAACGTTGATGAATTTGATGCATCAACAACATCCCCTTTGACCGAATCTGTATCCCTTGTGAATGGTGTAAATTTTTAGGTAAGTTTTCATAGATTGATCATCTTGAGATATTCTTATTCATAAATCTCATCTTGGATCTCTTTCCAAATGATGGATTCTTGGTGGATCGATGTTCTTCATCTAGAATTGGGGTTCTCTTTTAGATTTAATTAGAAATTCATTATCCATGGATCCAATGTTTTGGAATCCTATTCTTAAACATATATTAAAACTAGTTCCATTGATTAAATCCATGAGGTATATGTTTTTGAAACTACTATTCTTGATATCAAATCTCTTACCTTTTCTGTAATTAACAAAAACCTGAGATAATCATCCATGACATGAGAACTATTATTTTTAGGGTGCACAATGTGGTTTGAGCTTTGATCCGGGGTAAATTATAAGGCCCCGGACTTAAACATTACTTAATATTGAATTAAATGAATAATTCACATTGAGGATCTTTTTAGGTTTAGAGTTTTAGAGAATTAGGACATAACTATTACATCTCAAAAGATTACAAAGTAGACACTTCTACTAAGATTCCATAAAATAAAAACTCTTAAAAAGAAACATGTCTAGTTCCATGTTTTAGGTAGCATGACTTTCCCTTGATCTCATCCTTGACCCTATACCACGTTAAGTCCTGTGAAAAACATTTCAAAAACCTGGGATGAGCATAAAAATCTCAGTAAGCCAAAGACCAAATGATAACATTTCCACATTTCAATCACAATATATCATTTAAATATGTTGACATAATATAATCCTTTATCAAAAACATTTTCAATACCAAAATACATAAAAGAGTATATGGTATTTATTTTATTTTAAAAACATTACGGCTTGCTGAGGAAGCCAAAGACCAAATGATACTCACGGCGGCGGAAAATGTCATTGTCACTGCGTACGTTAAAAAAACATTCTTTTTTGTCGTTTAGTAAAACGCTTCGTAGAAAAAGATTCCTTTTGTATAAAAGTAAAATTCAAAGGGGTTTATACACCTTATAAAAGAAAGTTGTGTATAAAATGAAATATGCCTCAATGAAAGGAGATTGAGACGAAGTCCCTTACCTCGGGTCCGACTTGACTCGATCGTTCTTTAACGTCCTGAATAATAAACTTGAGTTAATTTATACTTGATTAAGAACCTTTTTCAAGTTCATTATTACTTTTATATCACTTATTACCATGTTATAAACATTATGTAATCATTTAAGTTAATAATGTTTGTTTTGTCGATATTTGGTTCTTAAGTCGAAAGTGGACTTCTTACAATTACATATTGTTCGTGTGGTCAAAGGTTCTTTATATCCAGAATGAAATTCCTGATTTGGATATCATATATATCATATATATCCATCATATACATGTATTTATAATATTACATAATCATTTAGAGGTAAGAAATGAAATTCACCGTTCATGGAGACGGTAAGTCGTACGTACGCATGAACGCTACTTTCATTTCTTTGTCATATTAATGGAATTAAAACTAAATAATAGGTATGTATATTTTAATTCCAGAATTATATTTATCATTTACATGTATCATTCATCATATATATCCATTATATACATGTACTTATAATACTACATTACATTTGGGGATAAGAAATGAAATGCACCGTTCATGGAGACGGCAAGCCGTACGTACGCATGAACTCTACTTTCATTTATATCTCATACATTAATGGAAATAAATAATAATGATATAGAGGTATTTTATAATTCCAGTATAAAATCATATATAATAACTTTAAATCCATCCTTTATACGTCCCACATATGGAATTAACGAATCACATCACTTTGAGGGGGCGGTAGTCCGCACTTCCTTAAATGAAGATATCGCGTTTACCCATAATGGAAACCATAAAGGTATGCCAAAAATGAAAAATACAGAATATTAAGTAATCATAAACATATTATATATCATATATAAATATAGTGACATCTTAATGTCCACCTTTGAAGGTGTTATATGAGTGTTGAACAATCATCGTTTCGTGAGGCAGAAATTCGTCATCCACAGAAACAGTATGTTCTTTAACCATTAGATGTAGGTGTGTGTAAGTGTAGCTCGAATCCTTCTTATAAAAACATCCTAGTATATTGAATATACTGTAGTTGTTACAAAATAAATGAATAAAAAGAGTTTAGGGGGTTGGAGAGGCAAAATAAAACAAAAGGACTCAAGTGAAGACATTACCTTAAAATCGGGTAACTCCTTTTGGTTTGACCTCAAAGGCTTCCTTGGGAAGACTTCTACCCAAAGTGAGGCTTCAAGGAGTAAGAGAGGGAAGTGGAGAGAAAAAATGGGTAGGGGTTGGCCGAGCAAAATGCTTTGGGAGTGTGGGTAAGGAGGTAGAGTTGGGGGCCTTTTATAAGAGGAGAGGAGGGGCACTCTGGGAAGGTAAAGAAAAGTCACATTATTTTAAAATGGTATTTGGATTTAAGAGGTCCCACATTGATATAATTCAACGATAAGGTGATAAGGGTTCTAAATCCACCCATCCAATAGGTTTTGGACATGTTTAGGTCATAGATGTTATATTATCATTTCATTTTATTTAAATCTTTTATTAATGAGGTAATCGTTGCATCATCATGATGTCATAAATATTTTAATTTATTTAAAGTCTAAAAATTATAAAAAAAAATATCATGATGTAGGAAAGATGTTTATCTTTCCAATGACTATTTATAATAAAAAATCTGACTTGTATAACCCCATGTAAAAATTGTTTTAGTAAAACATCTCATGTTTGTGATATTTTTACTTTAACATTAAATAAAAAGTTATTTATGTCATTTCCCAACCAAAGTGGTTGCATGAGGTCCCCAAGTTGACCCGTGGATTGTCTTGGTCGGCCATGAAACATCCAATGAGGGTAGGATATGTGTCAAGCTCATCTCATATTATTAAAACATTATTTTTACCTTAAACTACACTAATTACCTCTAATCGCGATTAAGAACTTAAAAGTTACTATTCACCAAAAAATTATTTTAATCTCATTGAACCACATTTTACTTATTAATGACAACCATGTATGTCAGATTTTTGAAATTCAAAACACAGTGGTGGTAAAATTTCATTTAAACGAAAAATCGGTTTTTTAAGTACCACTTAGTGGTTTCACTATTCATCAAAAATTGAAGTTTTTCAGAAAAATACCAAAACTTTAGCCTAAGCTACATTTGATATTCCGAATTCAAAAATGATGTCTATTTTAAAAAATTCAAAAAATATAAGTCACATTAATTAATTTAATAATTAATTCCCGCTGTCATGACAAATAGCGTGTTTTTATGAAACAATAAGTATCAAAAGATTGACACTAGTTTAAGTCCAATTTCAAAGTGAAATTGATTCCAATGACCACCATTCGATTAAATGGTAAAAATATATTCTAATTTCACATTAAGACCAATTAAAAAGATAATCTAATCATATAAATTAATTAGATTAAAAAGAGGTTTTGAATTAAAATACAACATTTTACACTATTCATTAAAAAAATGAACTTTATCGGAAAAATACCAAAAATTTACACAAATTAAATTTTGATGTCCCGATTCTAAAGAAGAGTTATATTTGATCTAATAGAATGTAAAAGAGTAATCAAAATTATATTTAATGACGGTTCTCCATCAAAAGGTGATAAGTGAACCTTTAGTAAAATTAGGGTATAAATGCCTAAAATTGAATTCTTTCTGTATTTTAAGCCTTTATCTTTTATTGGATAAATATAAAAACATTTAAAAAAATATATAATCATATTTTAGTTATTTCTATCCATTCCCGCCAATACAACGGCTACATGTTAACTACCATTTAAAATAATATTACTATATTACTAGTGTACAACGTAAGTTTTCAAAGAAACTCATCGTTGTGTATCGAGTACGCTATCGAACATAGAAACCCCTTTTAATTAAAATTAATATTTAATTTGTAAATAATAATAAATATGAAAATGTTTTATTCATTATTTACCTTGGATGTTACATCCTTCCCCCCTTTTGGGAATTGCGTCCTCGCAATTTTATTCACTTATCAAAATAAGTGGGGGTATTTATCCCTCATAGCATTTTCAGATTCCCACGTTGCCTCTTCAACCATATGGTTTTTCCGCAAAACCTTTACCTGGTGAATTACCTTATTTCGCAACACTTTCTCTCTTCGGTCAAAAATCTGGACTGGTTGTTCTTCATAAGAGATATTCTCTTCCAACTGAACTACCTGTGGGCTAAAAACATGAGATGAATCTGGCATATACTTCCTCAACATCGAAACATGAAAAACATTGTGTACCTGAGATAAACTAGGAGGTAAAGCCAGTCGGTATGCAACAGATCCAACTCTATCCAGAATTTCATATGGTCCAATGAACCTTGGACTCAGCTTTCCTTTCTTACCAAATCTCATCACACTTTCCCATGGTGAGACATTGAGAAAAACAAGATCATTTACCTCAAAAGATAGATCCATCCTCCTGTTGTCCGCATAACTCTTCTGCCTGCTTTGAGCTGTTCTCATGTGTTTCTGAATCAACTGAACTTTTTCTACCATCTCTTCTACCAATTCTGGTCCCATCAGCTTCCTTTCACCCACTTCATCCCAAAATGCTGGAGTTCGACACCGCTTCCCATATAATGCCTCAAATGGTGTCATCTGTATACTGGAATGAAAACTGTTATTATAAGAAAACTCAACCAAAGAAAGATGTTGGTCCCAACTTCCCTGATAATCCATCGAACAAGCATGTAGCATATCCTCCAAGGTCTGAATTGTTCGTTCTGACTTCCCATCTGATTGCGGATGAAAATTTGTACTAAAATTAAATTCAGTGCCCAACGACTTCTGAAGGCCTTTCCAAAAGTTAGAAGTGAACCTGGGATCACGATCAGACACAATGGAGAGAGGAACTCCATGTAACCTGACTATCTCTTTAGGATACAAACAGGAAAGTTGATTTAGGGAAAAAGTATCTCGTATAGTAAGGAAGTGAGAAGATTTAGTCAAGCGATCAACAATAACCCAGATTGCATTTTTACCTCTAGATGTCTTCGGTAATCCCACGACAAAATCCATGGATATGTTTTCCCATTTCTACTCTGGCACTGGTAAAGGCTGAAGCATCCCTTTCGGTAACTACCGCTTTTCTTTAACCTGCTGAAAATGTCAAACACTTCACAGTAAAATCAGCAATATCTCTTTTCATTCCATCCCACCAGTAATACTCCCGCAGATCTCTATACATCTTAGTACTGCCAGGATGAACTGAAAACGGGGAACTATGAGCTTCACATAACAACTCTTTCTTCAAATGTGAATCACAAGGCACACACAATCTCTTCCCAAATCTCAAAACACAATCATTATCAATGTTGAATTCAGGCAACTTACCCTTCTCTACCAACTCTACCTTTTTCTGCAACTCACTGTCTTGCTTCTGTGCTTGCTTGATTCTGTCTGATATAGAAGATTTCACTGATACCTGAAACAAAACAGAAGAACTTCCTGCACCAACAACTTCTATGCCAAATTTCATCAAATTGAAAAACCAAAGGATCTCGTTCCAAACGTAGCATGGTTAATGAAGCATTACTTTTTCGACACAAAGCATCGGCCACTTTATTTTCTTTTCCCGGATGGTAGTGAATTGTACAATCAGAATCCTTGATTAATTCCAGCCATCTCCTTTGTCTCATGTTCAATTCTTTCTGAGTGAATATATACTTTAAACTTTTGTTATCAGTATATATTTCACACTTTACTCCATAAAAATGATACCTCCAAATTTTTAAACCAAAAACAACATCAGCTAATTCCAAATCATGTGTAGGGTAATTTACCTCATGAGTTTTCAACTGACGTGAAGCATAAGCAATTACCTGATCATTCTGCATAAGGACACAGCCAAGTCCATTCAAGGAAGCATCACTGTATTTAACAAACTCACCATTCCTGGAAGGAAGTTCCAAAACTAGAGCATTCACCAATCTTCTTTTCAACTCCTGAAAACAATCATCACATTCTTTTGTCCAGATAAACTTAATACCCTTCCGAGTTAGCTTAGTCATTGGACTAGATAACCGTGAAAAATTTTCAACAAATCTTCGGTAGTAACTTGCCAAACCAAGAAAACTACGGATCTCGGTTACATTTGTGGGTCTTGGCCATTCTTCAACAACTTTTTTTTTAGCAGGATCAACAATTATTCCATCTTTTGAAACAATGTGACCCAGGAAAGAAATTTGTTGTAAGCAAAACTCACACTTTCTGAATTTCCATATAGTTTCTTTTCTTTTAAGGTTTGAAAAATAACCCTTAAATGTCTTTCATTCTCCTATTTACTTTTATAAAACTCCAAAATACCATCAATAAAAACAACCAACATTTTTCAATTGAGTCAACTGAACCATCACTACAACAAACTGTTTAGTTCTGATTCTGACCATCTCGTGATACTGATTGGAAAGGTCATTTCCCTCTGTATGCCTTCCCAAAAAATATGTTATGTTTCCTCTCCAAAAAAATCATTCTTAACACAAAAATATCTTAGGAGAAGCAACATGGTAATCTTTAAATACTATATCATTTTAATCATATTATAATTTAACACTTTTCTAACTCCTAAAGTTGTCTAAACCGACCTCTGATACCAACTATAAGGCCCCGGCCTTAAACATTACTTAATATTGAATTAAATGAATAATTCACATTGAGGATCTTTTCAGGTTTAGAGTTTTAGAGAATTAGGAGATAACGATTACATCTCAAAGGATTACAAAGTAGACACTTCTACTAATATTCCATAAAATAAAAACTCTTAAAAAGAAACATGTCTGGTTCCATGTTTTAGGTAGCATGACTTTCCCTTGATCCCATCCTTGACCCTATACCACGTTAAGTCCTGTGAAAAACATTTCAAAAACTTGGGATGAGCATAAAAATCTCAGTAAGGGATACACAAATAATGAAAACTGTTAGTTTTTCAAACATCAAGTAAACCATGTATAACTTTATCAAAGTAATACATTCACCTTAATGAAGTAGTAAAAACTCTTCACTAAATAAAATATCATTACTTACCTTTTTGTAACCAATGGATTACCATAAAACCCATATAAAGAACACATAGCATATAAAGGTAACTTGGAACATAAACATACTTAAGTGGAATAACCATACGGTCAACTTCCACACATATCACTTAATGGAATAGCCATGCGGCCAACTTCCATACATACTTATTGGAATAGCCATACAGCCGACTTCCGTACCCAATGCATTGGAGGTTATAACATAACAACCCGTTCTGGTATTCACGGAACCACCCATTATATGGTTTATCACGTAACCACCCGTCAAATTTCCAAGTACCAATATAAAATAATAAAACATAAAACCAATATAAATGAATGATAACATTTCCACATTTCAATCACAATATATCATTTAAATATATTGACATAATAGAATCATTTATCAAAACCATTTTCAATACCAAAATACATAAAAAATTATATGGTATTTATTTTATTTTAAAAACATTACGGCTTGTTGAGGAATCCAAAGACCAAATGATACTCGCGGCGGCGGAAAAGGTCATTGTCACCGCTTACGTTAAAAAAACATTCCTTTTTGTCGTTTAGTAAAACGCTTCGTAGAAAAAGATTCCTTTTGTATAAAAGTAAAAGTCAAAGGGGTTTATACACCATATAAAAGAAAGTTGTGTATAAAATGAAATATGCCTCAAAGAAAGGAGATTGAGACGAAGTCCCTTACCTCGGTTTCGACTTGACTCGATCGTTCTTTAACGTCCTGAATAATAAACTTGAGTTAATTTCTAATTGATTAAGAACCTTTTTCAAGTTCATTATTACTTTTATATCACTTATTTCCATGTTATAAACATTATGTAATCATTTAAGTTAATAATGTTTGTTTTGTCGATATTTGGTTCTTAAGTCTAAAGTGGACTTCTTACAATTACATATTGTTCGTGTGGTCAAAGGTTCTTTATATCCAGAATGGCATTCCTGATTTGGATATCATATATATCCAGCATATACATGTATTTATAATATTACATAATCATTTAGAGGTAAGAAATGAAATGCACCGTTCATTGAGACGGTAAGCCGTACGTACGCATGAACGCTACTTTCATTTCTTTGTCATATTAATGGAATTAAAACTAAATGAGAGGTATGTATATTTTAATTCCAGAATTAAATTCATCATTTAGATGTATCATTCATCATATATATCCATTATATACATGTACTTATAATAGTACATTACATTTGGGGATAAGAAATGAAATGCACCGTTCATGGAGACGGTAAGTCGTACATACGCATGAACGCTACTTTCATTTCTATCTCATACATTAATGGAAATAAATAATAATGATATAGAGGTATAATATAATTCCAGTATAACATCATATATAATAACTTTAAATCCATCCTTTATACTTACCACATATGGAATTAACGAATCACATCACTTTGAGGGGGCGGTAGTCCGCACTTCCTTAAATGAAGATATCGTGTTTACCCATAATGGAAACCATAAAGGTATGAAATAAATGAAAAATACAGAAGATTTAGTAAATCATAAACATATTACATATCATATATAAATATAGTTACATCTTAATGGCCACCTTTGAAGGTGTTATATGAGTGTTGAACAATCATCGTTTCGTGAGGCAGAAATTCGCCATCCACAGAAACAGTTTGTTCTTTAACCATTAGATGTAGGTGTGTGTAAGTGTAGCTCGAATCCTTCTTATAACAACATCCTAGTATATTGAAGATATTGTAGTCATTACAAAAGAAATTAATAAAAAGAGTTTAGGGGGTTGGAGAGGCAAAATAAAACAAAAGGACTCAAGTGAAGACATTACCTTAAAATCGGGTAACTCCTTTTGGTTTGAGCTCAAAGGCTTCCTTGGGAATACTTCTGCCCAAAGTGAGGCTCCAAGGAGTAAGAGAGGGAAGTGGAGAGACAGAATGGGCAGGGGTTGTCTGATCCAAAGGCTTTGGGAGTGTGGGTAAGGAGGTAGAGGTGGGGGCCTTTTATAAGAGGAGAGGAGGGGCACTCTTGGAAGGTAAAGAAATGTCACATTATTTTAAAATGGTATTCGGATTTAAGAGGTCCCACATTGATATAATTCAAGTATAAGGTGATAAGGGTTCTAAATCCACCCATCCAATAGGTTTTGGACATATGTAGGTCATAGATTTTATATTATCATTTCATTTTATTTAAATCCTTTATTAATGAGGTAATCGCTGCATCATCATGATGTCATAAGTAATTTAATTTATTTAAAGTCTAAAAATTATAAAAAAACTATCATGATGTAGGAAAGTTTTTAGCTTTACAATTACTATTTATAATCAAAAATCTGACTTGTATAACCCCATGTAAAAATTGTTTTAGTAAAACATCTCATGTTTGTGTTATTTTTACCTTAACATTAAATAAAAAGTTATTTATGTCATTTCTCAACCAAAGTGGCTCCATGGGGTCCCCAAGTTGACCCATGGATTGTATTGGTCGTCAAAGACACATCCAATGAGGGTAGGACATGTTTCAAGCTCATCTCATATTTTTAAAACATTATTTTTACCTTAAACTACACTAATTACCTCTAATCGCGATTAAGAACTTAAAAGTTACTATTCACCAAAAAATTATTTTAATCTCATTGAACCACATTTTACTTCTTAATGACAACCATGTATGTCGGATTTTTGAAATTCAAAACACAGAGGTGGTAAAATTTCATTTAAATGAAAAATCGGTTTTTTAAGTACCACTTAGTGGTTTCACTATTCATCAAAAATTGAAGTTTTTCAGAAAAATACCAAAATTACACCCTAAGATATATTTGATATTAAGAATTAAAAAATGATGTCTATTTTACAAAATTCAAAAAATATAGGTCGCATTAATTAATTTAATAATTAATTCCCGCTGTCATGACAAATAGCGTTTTTTTATGAAACAATCAGTATCAAAAGATTGACACTAGTTTAAGTCCAATTTCAAAGTGAAATTGATTCCAATGACCACCATTATATTAAATGGTAAAAATATATTCTAATTTCACTTTATAACCAATTCAAAAGATAATCTAATCATATAAATGAATTAGATTAAAAAGAGGTTTTGAATTAAAATACAACATTTTACACTATTCATTAAAAAATGAACTTTATCGGAAAAATACCAAAAATTCACACAAAGTAAATTTTGATGTCCCGATTCTAAAGAATAGTTATATTTGGTCCAATAGAAATCATAAGAGTGATCAAAACTATATTTAATGACGGTTCGCTATCAAAAGGTTATAAGTGAACCTTTAGTGAAAATTAGGGTGTAAATGCCTAAAATTGAATTCTTTCCGTATTTTAAGCCTTTATCTTTTATTGGATAAATGTAAAAACATTTAAAAACATATATAATCATATTTTAGTTATTTCTATCCATTCCCGCCAATAAAACGGCTACATGTTTACTACCATTTAAAATAATATTATTATATTACTAGTGTACAACGTAAGTTTTCAAAGAAACTCATCGTTGCGTATCGAGTACGCTATCGAACGTAGAAACCCCTTTTAATTAAAATTAATATTTAATTCGTAAATATTAATAAATATGAAAATGTTTTATTCATTATTTACCTTGGATGTTACATCCTTCCCCCCTTTTGGTAATTGCGTCCTCGCAATTTTATTCACTTATCAAAATAAGTGGGGGTATTTATCCCTCATAGCATTTTCAGATTCCCACGTTGCCTCTTCAACCATATGGTTTTTCCACAAAACCTTTACCTGGTGAATTACCTTATTTCACAACACTTGCTCTCTTTGGTCAAGAATCTGGACTGGTTGTTCTTCATAAGAGAGATTCTCTTCCAATAGAACTACCTATGGGATCAAAACATGAGATGAATCTGGCATATACTTCCTCAACATCGAAACATGAAAAAAATTGTGTACCTGAGATAAACTCGGAGGTAAATCCAGTCAGTATGCAACTGATCCAACTCTCTCCAGAATTTCATATGGTCCAATGAACCTTGGACTCAGCTTTCCTTTCTTACCAAATCTCATCACACTTTTCCATGGTGAGACTTTGAGAAAAACATGATCATCTACCTCAAAAGATAGATCCATCCTCCTGTTGTCCGCATAACTCTTTTTCCTGCTTTGATCTGTTCTCATGTGTTTCTGAATCAACTGAACTTTTTCTGCCATCTCTTCTACCAATTCTGGTCCCATCAGCTTCCTTTCACCCACTTCATCCCAAAATGCTGGAGTTCGACACCGCTTCCCATATAATGCCTCAAATGGTTCTATCTGTATACTGGAATGAAAACTGTTATTATAAGAAAACTCAACCAAATAAATATGTTGGTCCCAACTTCCCTGATAATCCATCGAACAAGCACGTAGCATATCCTCCAAGGTCTGAATTGTTCGTTCTGACTTCCAATCTGATTGCAGATGAAAATATGTACTAAAATTTAATTCAGTACCCAACGACTTCTGAAGGCCTTTCCAAAAGTTAGAAGTGAACTTGGGATCACGATCAGACACAATGGAGAGAGGAACTCCATGTAACCTGACTATCTCTTTAAGATACAAATAGGAAAGTTGATCTAGGGAACAAGTATCTCGTATAGCAAGGAAATGAGCAGATTTAGTCAAGCGATCAACAATAACCCAGATTGCATTATTACCTCTAGATGTCTTCGGTAATCCCATGACAAAATCCATGGATATGTTTTCCCATTTCCACTATGGCACTGGTAAAGGCTGAAGCATCCCTTTCGGTAACTACCGCTTTTCTTTAACCTGCTGACAAGTCAAACACTTCACAGTAAAATCAGCAATATCTATTTTCATTCCATCCCACCAGTAATACTCCCGCAGATCTCTATACATCTTAGTACTGCCAGGATGAACTGAAAACGGGGAACTATGAGCTTCACATAACATCTCTTTCTTCAACTGTGAATCACAAGTCACACACAATCTCTTCCCAAATCTCAAAACACAATCATTATCAATGTTGAATTCTGGAAACTTACCCTTCTGTACCAACTCTACCTTTTTCTGCAACTCACTGTCTTGCTTCTGTGCTTGCTTGATTCTGTCTGATACAGAAGATTTCACTGATACCTGCAACAAAACAGAAGAACTTCCTACACCAACAACTTCTATTCAAAATTTCATCAAATCAAAAACCAAAGGATCTCATTCCAAACGTAGCATGGTTAATGAAGCATTAATTTTTTGACTCAAAGCATTGGCCACTTTATTTGCTTTTCCCAGATGGTAGTGAATTGTACAATCATAATCCTTGAATAATTCCAGCCATCTCCTCGGTCTCATGTTCAATTATTTCTGAGTGAATATATACTTTAAACTTTTGTGATCAGTATATATTTCACACTTTACTTCATACAAATGATGCCTCCAAATTTTTAAAGCAAAAACAACAACAGCTAATTCCAAATCATGTGTAGGGTAATTTACCTCATGAGTTTTCAACTGACGTGAAGCATAAGCAATTACCTGATCATTATGCATAAGGACACAACCAAGTCCCATCAACGAAGCATCACTGTATATAACAAACTCACCATTCCTGGAAGGAAGTGCCAAAACTGGAGCATTCACCAATCTTCTTTTCAACTCCTGAAAACAATCATCACATTCTTTTGTCCAGATAAACTTAATACCCTTCCGAGTTAGCTTAGTCATTGGACTAGATAACCATGAAAACTTTTCAACAAACCTTCGGTAGTAACCGGCCAAACCAAGAAAACTACGGATCTCGGTTACATTTGTGGGTCTTGTGCATTCTTCAACAAAAATTTTTTTGTAGGATCAACAGTTATTCCATCTTTTGAAACAATGTGACCCAGGAAAGAAATTTGTTGTAACCAAAACTCACACTTTCTGAATTTCCATATAGTTTCTTTTCTTTTAAGGTTTGAAAAATAACCCTTAAATGTCTTTCATTCTCCTCTTTACTTTTATAAAACACAAAAATACCATCAATAAAAACAACCAACATTTTTCAACTGAGTCAACTGAGCCATCACTACAACAAACTGTTTAGTTATGATTCTGACCATCTCGTGATACTGATTTGAAAGGTCATTTCCCTCTGTATGCCTTCCCAAAAAATATGTTATGTTTCCTCTCCAAAAAACCATTCTTAACACAAAAATATATTAGGAGAAGCAACATGGTAATATTTAAATGCTATATCATTTCAATCATATTATAATTTAACACTTTTCTAACTCCTAAAGTTGTCAAAACCGACCTCTGATACCAACTATAAGGCTCTGGCCTTAAACATTACTTAATATTGAATTAAATGAATAATTTACATTGAGGATCTCTTCAGGTTTAGAGTTTTAGAGAATTAGGACATAACTATTACATCTCAAAAGATTACAAAGTATACACTTCTACTAAGATTCCATAAAATAAAAACTCTTAAAAAGAAACATGTCTAGGTCCATGTTTTAGGTAGTATGACTTTCCCTTGATCCCATCCTTGACCCTATACCACGTTAAGTCCTGTGAAAAACATTTCAAAAACTTGGGATGAGCATAAAAATCTCAGTAAGGGATACACAAAGAATAAAAACTGTTAGTTTTTCAAACATCAACTAAACCATGTATAACTTTATCAAAGTAATACCTTCACCTTAATGAAGTAGTAAAAACTCTTCACTGAATAAAATATCATTACTTACCTTTTTGTAACCAATGAATTTACATAAAACCCATATAAAGAACACATAACATATAAAGGTAACTTGGGACATAGACATACTTAAGTGGAATAACCATACGGTCGACTTCCACACATATCACCTAATGGAATAGTCATACGGACAACTTCCATACATACTTATTGGAATATCCATACGTCCGACTTCCATACCCAATGCATTGGAGGTTATAACGTAACCACCCGTCCTGGTATTCATGGCACCACCCGTCATATGGTTTATCACGTAACCACCCATCAAATGTCCAAGTACCAATATAAAATCATAAAACATAAAACCAATATAAAGTAATGATAACATTTCCACATTTCAATCACAATATATCATTTAAATATATTGACATACCATTTTCAATACCAAAATACATAAAAGATTATATGGTATTTATTTTATTTTAAAAACATTGCAGCTTGTTGAGGAAGCGAAAGACCAAATGATACTCACGGCGGCGGAAAAGGTCATTGTCACCGCGTACGTTAAAAAACATTCCTTTTTGTCGTTTAGTAAAACGCTTAGTAGAAAAAGTTTATTTTTGTATAAAAGTAAAAGTCAAAGGGGTTTATACACCGTATAAAAGAAAGTTGTGTATAAAATTAAATATGCCTCAATGAAAGGAGATTGAGACGAAGTCCCTTACCTCGGGTCCGACTTGACTCGATCGTTCTTTAACATCCTGAATAATAAACTTGAGTTAATTTCTACTCGCTTAAGAACCTTTTTCAAGTTCATTATTACTTTAATATCACTTATTACCATGTTATAAACATTATTTAATCATTTAAGTTAATAATGTTTGTTTTGTTGATATTTGGTTCTTAAGTCGAAAGTGGACTTCTTACAATTACATATTGTTCGTGTGGTCAAAGGTTCTTTATATCCAGAATGAAATTCTTGATTTGGATATCATATATATCATATATATCCAGCATATACATGTATTTATAATATTACATAATCATTTAGAGGTAAGAAATGAAATGCACCGTTCATGGAGACGGTAAGCCGTACGTACGCATGAACGCTACTTTCATTTCTTTGTCATATTAATGGAATTAAAAATAAATGAGAGGTATGTATATTTTAATTCCAAAATTATATTCATCATTTATATGTATCATTAATCATATATATCCATTATATACATGTAATTATAATAGTACATTACATTTTGGGATAAGAAATGAAATGCACCGTTCATGGAGACGGTAAGCCGTATGTACGCATGAACGCTACTTTTATTTCTATATCATATATTAATGGAAAGAAATAATAATGATATAGAGGTATATTATAATTCCAGTATAACATCATATATAATAACTTTAAATCCATCCTTGATACATCCCCCATATGGAATTAACGAATCACATCACTTTGAGGGGGCGGTAGTCCGCACTTCCTTAAATGAAGATATCGCGTTTACCCATAATGGAAACCATAAAGGTATGCCATAAATGAAAAATACAGAAGATTAAGTAAATCATAAACATATTATATATCATATATAAATATAGTTACATATTAATGGAAACCTTTGAAGGTGTTATATGAGTGTTGAACAATCATCGTTTCGTGAGGCAGAAATTCGACATCCACGGAAACAGTATGTTCTTTAACCATTATATGTAGGTGTGTGTAAGTGTAGCTAGAATACTTATTATAACAACATCCTAGTATATTGAAGATACTGGAGTTGTTACAAAAGAAATTAATAAAAAGAGTTTAGTGGGTTGGAGAGGCAAAATAAAACAAAAGGACTCAAGTGAAGACATTACCTTAAAATCGGTAACTCCTTTTGGTTTGAGCTCAAAGGCTTCCTTGGGAAGAATTCTGCCCAAAGTGAGGCTTCAAGGAGTAATAGAGGGAAGTGTATAGACAAAATGGGAAGGGTTTGGATGAGCCAAAGGCTTTGGGAGTGTGGGTAAGGAGGTAGAGTTGGGGGCCTTTTATAAGAGGAGAGGAGGGGCACTCTTGGAAGGTAAAGAAAAGTCACATTATTTTAAAATGGTATTTGGATTTAAGAGGTCCCACATTGATATAATTCGAGGATAAGTTGATAAGGGTTCGAAATCCACCCATAAAATAGGTTTTGGACATGTTTAGGTCATAGATTTTATATTATCATTTCATTTTATTTAAATCCTTTATTAATGAGGTAATCAATGCATCATCAGGATGTCATAAATAATTTAATTTATTTAAAGTCTAAAAATTATAAAAAAACTATCATGATATAGGAAAGCTTTTTATATTTCCAATGACTATTTATAATCAAAAATCTTACTTTTATAACCCCATGTAAAAATTGTTTTAGTAAAACATCTCATGTTTGTGTTATTTTTACTTTAACATTAAATAAAAAGTTATTTATGTCATTTCCCAACCAAATTGGCTCCATGGGGTCTCCAAGTTGACCCATGGATTGTCTTGGTCGTCCATGACACATCCAATGAGGGTAGTACATGTGTCAATCTCATCTCATATTATTAAAACATTATTTTTACATTAAACTACACTAATTACCTCTAATCGCGATTTAGAACTTAAAAGTTACTATTAACCAAAAAATTATTTTAATCTCATTGAACCACATTTTAATTCTTAATTACAACCATGTATGTCTTATTTTTGAAATTCAAAACATAGAGGTGGTAAATTTTCATTTAAACGAAAAATCAGTTTTTTAAGTACCACTTAGTGGTTTCACTATTCATCAAAAATTGAAGTTTTTCAAAAAAATACCAAAACTTCGCCCTAAGATATATTTGATATTCCAAATTCAAAAATGATGTCTATTTTAAAAAATTCAAAACATATAAGTCAAATTAATTAATTTAATAATTAATTCTCGCTGTCATGACAAATAGCGTGTTTTTATGAAACAATAAGTATCAAAAGATTGACACTAGTTTAAGTCCAATTTCAAAGTGAAATTGATTCCAATGACCACCATTGGATTAAATGGTAAAAATATATTCTAATTTCAATTTAAAACCAATTCAAAAGATAATCTAATCATATAAATAAATTATATTAAAAAGAGGTTTTGAATTAAAATACAACATTTTACACTATTCATTAAAAAAAAGAACTTTATCGGAAAAATACCAAAAATTTACACAAAGTAAATTTTGATGTCCCAATTCTAAAGAAGAGTTATATTTGGTCCAATAGAATTTATAAGAGTGATCAAAACTATATTTAATGATGGTTCGTCATCAAAAGGTGATAAGTGAACCTTTAGTGAAAATTAGGGTATAAATGCCTAAAATTGAATTCTTTCCATATTTTAAGCCTTTATCTTTTATTGGATAAATGTAAAAACATTTAAAAAACATATATAATCATATTTTAGTTATTTCTATCCATTCATGCCAATACAACGGCTACATGTTAACTACCATTTAAAATAATATTATTATATTACTAGTGTACAACGTAAGTTTTCAAAGAAACTCATCGTTGCGTATCGAGTACGCTATCGAACGTAGAAACCCCTTTTAATTAAAATTAATATTTAATTCGTAAATATTAATAAATATGAAAAACTTTTATTCATTATTTACCTTGGATGTTACATAAATATTGGATTACTTCATAAACAAGATTAAGGTAGGAATTTCCTTACAATATAGGGCCTTTAATATGAGGTTTCCCTGATTTGATTGTTTATTCTTGATAACTCAATCTTGATCTATGTTTTCATATGGGTGATTGAGTGTCCCTTGAGAACCTTTATTGATATGTGATAATATGATTTGTGTGTTGCCTCTTGAGAATTGTTCTTGATATGCCTTTTCTTCTTTGTTATGATATATATTTGTTGTGGTATTTCATAGCCTATGGAACCTTTCTTCAGGTATCAGGATGATTAGATTACTCTATTTTGGTAAGACAACCCCTTAGAGGGGGAGCATGATGACATGACGATGGCTACAGACTATGACTCAATTAATGGTATGGTTCAGATCAAAGAAATTCATGTTGAAGTGGGTGAAAACCATGTATAGGAATCGAGAATATTCCAACTACATGTAGAAGTGGGAGAATTCCATGCAGCGATAATGTGTTATCCAAATTACATCAAACATGTCATGTGAGAATTACCATCATTCTGGGTTAATGACCACCATCAAGGTGGGGTGTGTGGTGTTCCTCTAAACAATCACCATCAAGGTGGGGGTGTGGCATTCCTAAAAGGTTTAACTGGACTAATACGAATAGGGTACCAACCCATGTTGAATTTTGTGATGTGTTTAATGACATGTAGTGTCATACATTGATATATTTACCAATATTATGCAATGTAGGTGGGGTCAAGGTTTGAGATGGCTTAGTTAGCACATGATTACTTGGACCATGTGTTGTTGTATGTTTATTTGTGAATTTAATTTATGTCATGGAATACACTATTATATATTTTTGTGCACTTATATAAAGGACACATTATTGGTGTCTTACTGGGTTTATTACTCAAACCCCACACAATAATTTCAATGAACGTGCATATTTCATGACTAGGGATCTAGTGAATGGAAAAGGCCATATAATGGAGTGTTGAGGAGACAGAGGCTTAGATTTGGAGGTGATTTCAATACACACTTCAGAATATTTCTACTAATTTTATTTTCCTTTTTTATTTGATTACATGATCTGACCTACCACATTTGGGGGTCCTTGGATTATTTTCCTATATAAAATGAGATACATATTGTTCCTTTTGTTACAAAACTATTTATTTATTATTATATATTAGTCAGTTTTATTATTATTTCTTATCTTTATTGATACTGAGGTTATAGTCACCAAATTAATAGCACTCAGAACCTCACTATTAATTAGAAACCTCTTATATATGGGGAGTCACACATGAGGCAATGTGGAATTTCTGATCAAAGCTGATGATTCTGTCTGGGGTGTTACAAAGTCCTATAATAGGTGAGTTTTCTATATTTAATTTTGACTAACATGGGACATGGTAGAAAGAATACAAGTTTTATAGAACTTGGGTAGGGGAGTTTCTATGTTCTTGTCTAGCTCATGTGTACTAGACATATAAGTTACCATTAACGGGATTTATACTATAGTTTCATGGGATTTGGGTGTGTTCATACATAATGATTAGGCTCATAGAATCTAATTTAATATATATATATATATATATATATTGTGTACTTCATATTATATATTAAATTTTATTCCTTTATACGTTCTATCTATTTAGGATAGACTTGTGTTCTATGTTGAGTAATATACTTGTATTCTTACTATTGTGATATATTTGTTCAGTCATTAATTAGTTGAACTTGAGCATCCTAATTTTTATATATATATAATTTTTTATAATGCATAGTTTTGAAGAACCTAGGGTAAAGCTATAATGGATATACATTGGTTTTTGGGTATTCTCTTAGGAAACATTTTGGGTGATTCCATGGACTAATTAGGATCTATCATGAGTTAAGAGATTCGTATGTTTTACAAATTCTTTTAGAATTTTAGAAATACCACTAGAAATACATTTGATGTGATTATTGGCTATGGAATCCCAAGATTATCTTATTAGGGATGAAATATATATTCCACCAATAGTGGTGTTATAGGATATACTCTAGAATGATCTTGTACCATCACTAATTATTTAGGAACTATAGATAATTAATCTAATCATCTTTTATATTTATCCTATTCAAGGTGGAAACATTCAGAATACCATTAATAATCATACACGATACTTCATGATTCTAGAGGGGAAGAGCTTCAATGAGACTCTTAGCATGGATTAGCTGGCCATATTTTGATTCAAAAATGTTTTTTTCAGAGATGGGTATCATTTACATCACCCAAGGGAGAGAATATCACAATGACTAGTGAGTTGGAGTTATGAATAGGTAGATTTAGTCCCAATAAAAGCCATATTGGGATGATAACTGCATATATTGAAGGCTTGGATCTTTTAGCAGGATCAATAGTATCCCCTTTATATTTTTCACTAGTTTGAAATATCTATTAAGATTTATTTCTAGATTTCATCACTATTTTTCTCCCAAAGAGATGATTTGATCTCAAAATAAAACTAATACTAGGTGTACATTCCATTTTGATACCCACTTATCATATGGAACTGATAGAGTTGAAGGATATCAAAGTATATCGAAAGGGATTCGAACAAAATATTTTTATTAGGCTGAGTACATCACTGTGGGGTGAAACTTTTTTGTTCTCCAAGAAGATATATGGTAGTCTTTAACTCTACATAGATTATTGAATGATGAATCAGGTAACCATAAATAATAGTCACCCCTTGTCTAGGATTTAAAATCTATTTGATCATTTTTTGGGAGACTAGTGGTTCTCCAAGATTTATCTCTGATTATGTTATCACCAGTTCAAAGTCAAAGTGGAGGAAATTCTAAATAAAGTGATTAGGATCAGGTATGGGATATACGAGTACTTGGTGATGTTTTTTGGGCTTTCAAATGTGTCAGAAGTGTTCATGTCTCTCTTGAATAAGATTTTATACCCATATCTTAACTCATACATCATGTTTTTCTTCAATGATATCATTATTTACTCACTTATCCCAAAGAATCATGCCAGACATCTCAATATATTCAAGAGTACACTTCGAGCACATTGGATTTATGAAAATATATCAAAATGTAATTTTTGAATTAAGGACGTGAAATTATTAGGGAATGTGGTTTCTAAAATTGATATATCATAGGTCCTTGAAAAATTATTGAAATTGATATACTTTATACATCCCTAGAATTTTGTTTTAGATCATGATCCTTCTAGGTATGTCGAGATACTGTCAACATTTTATCCAGGGATTCTCCTATTTATCAATACCCATGACTATGATAACGGAGAAAGGGGTGAAGTTTCAGTGGTTGGGTCAGTGTGAAATTCATTTCTTGAGAAGTAGAGGAAGTTGAATATAGATTCATTAATAATTCTTCCTGAACATGGGATTGGTAATCTCATATATTATGATGTATTGGGAGATGGTTTGGGGAAAATTTTGATATTGAGGGATGGGTAGTGTCTTATAAGTCATGTTAACTATGAACCCATGAGTGGAATTATTCTACCCAAGACTTAGAGCTGGTATCCATGTTCCATGCTTTTAAGCATTGTTAACACTATCACATTGGGGAGAATTTTATTTTCTACACAATCCACAAGATCCTCTATTATACATTCTCATAATAGGATATCAATTTGATGCAGAGGGAATATGTAGAGTACTAAAAGATGTTTAAATTTTAGATTTACTATACACCAGGTAAAGGTAACATCATTGTAGATGCTCTTATACATAATACACTAATATATCAGGATCATGGTGAATGGCCTTTGGAGGAATAGTGGTACCTAATGAGCATGGCCAACTAGAGGATATATTCTTTCAAGGACTAGGGACTGATAACATGTTCCCTAGTAGTGGTCATATATTATTAGGTAGTCTAAGAGAAGGTTGGTCATGAATATGATCCAGAGTGTGTTGTGATGTGAGAGCATCTTGAAGGTGGTGACCCAATACCTCAGTGGTCGTTCAACGATGATTATTTTATCCTATTAAATGGTAGAGTTTTAGTCTCTGCTTCAATCAAGGAAGTGTTGATGATATAATTTCATACCTTTAAGTGGGTGGTGCATCCAAGAGTAACAAAGATGTACCATGACTTTAGGTGGTAGTTATAGAGTACAAGTATGAATAGTAACATTTATATATTCATTTCCCATTAAATTACTTTCTAGAGTATAAAGGCTAAGAATCAGTGTCCTATTAGTTTGCTCTAGAAACGTTTTATTCCCATGTGAAAGTTGGAGGATGAAATTATAGACTTTTTAGAGAGGTTACCTCGGACCCTGAGGAGTCATGATGTTTTTTTGGGGATTGTTTATAGGCCAATTAATGTTTCTCATTTCTTAATTATCTATGAGACTCACTCAGTATATGATATAGAGAACATGTATGTCTCTGAGTTTATACACTTGCATAGAGTTCCCATGAGAATTTTATATGACAAAGATGCATATTTTACGCCACATTCTTTGTATGGATTGCAAAATTACTTAGGTAATTAGTTGATATTAAGAACAACATACTATCCCCAGATAGATGGATAGTTAAAGTGAGTGATTTTTATATTAGATTATATGATTTTGGTGTGCACCCTAAACTTTGGGGGATCATGGTATTATCACCTAGACTTCGTTTATTTTTCATACAACAATAGATACCAATATTTGATTTATATTGAACCTTATGAGGCTCTCTATAGAGGTCCATGTCATTCACTTATTTATTGTCATGAGGCTAGTGAGGTAGCGATTTTAGTACCCAATATGGTATAGGAGACCTCCAAGAGAGCATAACTGATTTAGTAGATGGTGATCATAGCATAAATAAGATTGTGATCTTATACCAACTATATTAGTAGACCTGTAGATTTTGTTATGAGTAACTAGTTTTTTCTGATAGTGAACCCTTGGTCAGGCCACCAATGTTTAAGGAAGTAAGAGAAGCGAGAAATTCTCTATATTGGACCCTTATAGATCACTGAGCAGATTAGAAAAATGGAATACCTTCTAGATATTCCTTCTCACTACCAAGGTATGCACAATATGTTTTATGTGTTTCATCTCTAGTGATATATACTAGATTCTATTCATTTTATTGACTATAAAGATTTTGAGCTAGAGCTTGATGCATCATAAAAGTAATTCCAATAGTAGATTGTAAATAAGATTGAGAAAGTACTATGGGGGAATATGTTACCACTTTTCTGGATTCTTTTGCATCATGGATGGATCCAAGAGGAGACTTGGGAGTGGGCTAAATATGTTCAGGTTCAGTGGTCTGATTTTTTTTAATAGGATTCCTATAGATTCTTCTCAACTATTAGAAGTATTTAGAGGAGGATATTTTAATACACTTGGATATTTTAAGTGTGTTGTATTCTAATTTCTTCCTTTAATCTTATGTTTTTGAGATATGAATGGATTAGGCTAAGTTATATGAATTTCTGATGAGTCTTAGATAATTTTAGATACCTTTTTAAGATGCATGGTTTGAACACGGTTTTCCCAAATCCTGTATATTCTATAAGAAATTTTTCATCTAAAGGAAGTGGCTCAAGGGGTGGCATGTGGTTTGAAAAACTATGCGGACCTCTGGTAAAAACCCTACATATCACGACCCCCTCCTACAAAAGATACCAAAAGTATAAATTGGAGATAAGGACCACCAATTCTCACCTCTAGTAGGTCATGGTATGGAAACTAGCACTAAGGGTATAAAAATATAATGGTAAGAGAGGCATTATCCTCTACAAATGCAATAGGGTTAGGAGATGGGATAAACAATAACTAAACAACTCTAGGAAATAATGTAAAGGTAAACCAAAAACCATCCCACATTTCATGAATAATGTAAAATAAATAAATATAAAAGTCACCAAAGTGAATGCCAAAATATTGGTCTATGTCAGTAAACTCAAAAAAAAACTCCAACCCAACTAGTAATGTCTAACTTAATCCCCAAATTCCTCCTAGAAACAAGAAAAATAGTTTATATACATAGGGTGAGCATAAAAGTTATCCTCAGAAGAGACATAAACAAGGCCTCAAGTGGACATATTAAAAGAGAATACTGAACTTCCAATGAACAAAAAATAAAACCAACAAGAATCAATATAGGATATAAAAACAAACCAAGCCTCACCATGGATTTACCACCAAATCATGCATCTAATGTAATAATATTGCATCAAGATCATAACAAAGAAAGGTTCCCCGGTGACGCTTCAATACTAATTTTTCACTACCATTTCCCAACATTTAACTTCATATGATCTCATCCCTTCCACACATATCACATCACATAACAGCACATCAAATATTGACTACAGACACCTGGGCCACAAATCACATCACATATAAAACCAGAATAGTAGGGTATCATGAATGAAAAGGACATCAACCTCCTCCCTCCTTCTACCACGCAAGACCCCCACTACATATCACATCATGCCTCGCATGTAGACACTTAGTCCAAAAAATCACATCACATTTGACCCATAGAACCCTGTTCTAACAGATCAAATCATGTTAGATAACAACTTTCCCATAGAAACTTGGTCCACACATCACAACTCACTTATAGATGCAAGGTTCATCACATCACTACTAAAGGAAGATAAGGGGAGAGGGGCTAGCTATCCATCCATATCACTACCAACCTGGATGTTGGGGAAAACACCCAAAACTCAACGCCTATAAATGTTGGTAAGGTTATCCAACTTGGGTAGGGTGTGTATAAAATAACATAAACATACATGTTTTATAGATAGCACTCAATACCCAACCTATGTGTCCACATCAACAACACTAATAAACACCACATCACTTCCACTTACCACACATAAATCATCTTAACCACTTTGACCACTATATGAAACACACCACACAACCACCACATAAGACAAACAACATCCCACTTTCCATGTACAAGTTTCACTATTTTTTTTCATTGTTCATTTAATTTGACATTATACTACTTATTATTTAATTAAATTCAGTTTAATTCAATTATAAGACAACATTTTACAATATACATTGTTTATTTACTAGCCTATTTTTTTTTTCATATCATCATAGTTCATCCCATGGATAACCTGGAAACTAATGTAATCATTCCATAAAATAACGAACCAAACTCACGAAACCACCACTAGAACACCACATATCCACCATATTCATTGAATCACATTTCCCAATCCATCTTACAACACAACCATCATATAACTCTATCACCACATACCACAAAAACTCCACTACACTATAACTATTTTTTCAGAACCATTGTTCCATAACCCCTACACCACAACCACTATGCCATAACAATTACACTGTAACCTCATCGCACCACATCACACAACTACCTACATTGATTATATATTAACCAACCTATGTATCATGGCCCCACACACCACATTGCCCATCCAGTCACCTTCATCCCCATACAAAAGCCCAAATCAGATAAGGCAACACACAACCGCAACACAAATTGGCTTCCAAAATTATTTAAGGGAATTATTAAATATCTTCTTTATTTAGAATGGCTATTATAAAACAATATAAAAGCCTATGGGAAACCAATTATTATAAAAATATATGTTATTTAAGATTTTGTTCAAGGTTTTCTCACATGAAAACATAAAAAGTTTTATTATAGTATAAAAACTACAGCACAAATAAGTCCCCCAAGAGATGTTATTTTCATAATTGGAAATAAGAATAAATAAAAACATCAATAGTGTGTATCAAAGTAATAAATATTGTGATAACTCCCCATACCTGTCAATTTTAGACATTCCAATTAATTGTATTCTTATGTATACCCTTAATATCCACCCTAAGGATATAAAAACCTTGCATCTCTCACACATAGCACATAAATAGGTAAGAAAAAGGATTCCCTACCTTAAGGAAGATTTTTGATCTCGATGTTCATCTTATGGAAAAGAATAAATTTTCCAGAATCCACCACCGCGCTAGGAAAATATAGATCAACCTACACTACCCCAAAGGGTTTTCAAAAATAAACCCATACAAACCCCAAACCAAAACCACATCACTGTAGAAGATATTCATTGAAGGGCAGAAGGAAAAACAGGGTAAAGAGGGGAGAATTCACCACTGATCACCAATGGGTATCCATCGGGACTAATGGATCGAAGTAGGAGGAATAGGGATAGAGGATCTCCATGGGGATCTTAGGGTTCATTAGGAATGAGAGATAGAAGACATAGATGAATGATGAGGAGTTCAACTAAATGAACTATTTAAAACATGGAACTCCAAACTTTCACATTGTGTAACCCATTCATTATATTAAATCCAAAGGTTTAAAAAAACATACATCTTTCTCAAAAATTCATGTTGCCTCAGTCATTATTTAATTACAGGTTTTGAATTTATTTCATGATGTGAGTATGTTTTATGGGTTCCTACTCAGCCGCATATAGGCTGTAAAAATGGATGGATATACAATTTGTGAAACACCAATTCACAATATGAATGTAGTTCATGTTATGAACCACCACCTACAATACCTCTACATATCCAGCTCCACGGAGCCCTCTAGAACTTCTCTGAATGCCTCTAACTTCCAAAATGTAAAAGTAACAGACTGAGAAGGCATGAACTATCACATTATATAACTCTTAAATTATTCTTTCCCTCGAGAATCCAAAACCAATCCTAGAAGGAAAGGGGTATGAACAACCACCACATGAGATATATCTCAAGGATCTCATTACTCCTCAACATTTCCACCATCAAAACATGCCAAACCAAAACATCCATGAAACACACTGCATAGAAACATTCCACCTATCACCATGCACAACACTACATCATCTGGTATTATCCATAGCCAAAAGATTTACAAATAACCACACCAACCTCCTAACATACCAAACTAACCACTACCATAACTAACACATCAGAGAATTTCTATCATCCATGTAAAGATATTATTTTCTATATATGACACTAAATCACAAGCATGGGTTTAATCGAATCATAGTATAATTCATCTCGATTAGGATTTTGGTCCTCATATTATCAAATGTCAGGGGTTTTATTACACATCACATGTATAGGGAAACAACACATGTCATAACATAGCAAGATCTAAATAATAAATTATAAGAAAAAATAGCAAATAAAAACTCAAAAAATCTCCTGGTACTGGGTACACATCAACATCTCTTTCTAACAAGTACCCTCCCAAAGGACATCATGCCTCTATAACACATGAACCAAGGGAATGGTCCATACACACAGAACCTTATCTTGATGATCCTAGATCTCTTTTGGTTGCTTCACAAATATTTCATTGTCCTAATTGTCCAACTATCCCCAGTAAATAATTTGGGATTCATTGTGAACATATTGATGAAGATTAGACATGTGGAAGAAATCATGGATCATATCAAACCGAATTGGAAATACCAACTGATACACCACCTCACAAACTTGACCCAACACCTCAAAGGTCCCAACAAACCTGAGAGAAAGATTACTCACCCTATTGAACCTCTAATTCCCACACTAAGGGGAGGCTCTAAATAAAATATGGTCTCCAACCTCGAAATATAGGGGCCTCCACCTATTATTATCATAGGCCTTCTAATAGTATTTCTCCACCCTAGTCTGTTCATGAACCAATTGAATCTTCTTAGTCGTGCTCTGCACCACATTAGGACCAACAACTACCAACTCTTCATCCTCAATCTCGAACAATAGAGAACGATAGGTCCACCCATATAATGCCTTAAAAGGAACGATATCAATGGATGAATGATAGAAATTGATGTATGAAAACTCAATAAATGCAGTTTTCATACCCAAGATCCACTAAAGTCTAATATGCATCCTCACAACATATCCTCCAATGTTTGGATAGCCTGCTCTATCTTCCCATCAATCTGAGGATGGAAAGTAGTGCAAAGGTGAAACTAGGAGGAAATATAATGATGTTATCCCTACCACACTCATGAAGTAAAATGAGGATCCAAATCATAGATGATGGTACTCTTTAAACCATAAATCCAAACCACATCATCCACGTAATAATTCACTGAAAAACCCATGAAACACAACTCACTGATCATAAGGAAGTGAGATGATATCATCCTTTGGTACACTATCACCCAAACTAAATCACATCCACCCTGATCTCAGGGTAACCCTATGAAGAATCCCATTGATATGTACTACTATTTCCACTCAGGGACATCCAAGGACTACAACAAACTATCTTGAACAAGGTTCTCCACTTTTACCTATTGAAAAAACAAAAATATTTTTACAAACTCCTATATTGACCATTTCAACTCCAGCCAAAAAAAATTTCTCCAAAATCCATGATATATCATTTTCTTGCTAAGATTTATTGATAAATTTTATCTATGAGACTCACAAAAAACTCTCTCATGCATCACTTGTGGGACAAAAAACCTATCCTATAACAACACTCAGTTTTGAATGTTCTATGACCACCCCCCATGAGAATCAAAATGTACAAAACAATAACATATCACATATTCATCTAATTATCCCCACTAATACTCCTCTAACTACCACATTAAATAAAACTCCACTATAATTTGAAAAAGAAAACCTCGGACAATTCTCCCTCCCATTTCAATATGCATCATTGCAATATCCTTCATTCTATTCCAAACATTTGAATACTCTCAAACCACATATCCTTGATACTTTTGACAGAAAACATTGGCAATCACATTACCCTTTAATATGGTGTAATAGATCTCAAAATATTAATCCTAGAAAAACTCCATCCAAATCTGCTGGTGTGGATTCAAATCCTGCTAATAAAAATCATATCTCTAGCACTTGTGGTCCATAAAAACAAAAAAATGCTCACCGATGAGATAATGTTTCCACAACTTTAGAAAAAATGAAAATACCCCCAAATCAAAATCATGGTTGGCATAGTTACACTCATGGGGACATAATTTCCTAGACCCATAAGAGATCAATTCACTTTGATGAATCAACATGAATCCCAATCCCAGATAGTAAGTACCATAAAAAACCTCAAACAACACACCCTCATCAGGAAACTGAAGCACTAGAGCACTACCAACTTCTCTTTCAGGTAAACAAATGTTATTTTTCACTAATCAATCCACATAAATACTATCCCTTCCTATTCAATTCTATTGGGAAAGATAAAACTTAATAAAATCATGTACAAACCTCTGATAAAAGCCCATGAGACCAAGGAAACTATAAACCTCCGTCACATTATTAGGAGTTTTCCAAGAAACACCTCAACCTTAGATGGGTACACTCCCACACCATGATGAGACACCACATGTGTAAGGAAATCAATCTATTGCATCCATAAATCACACTTGGAAAACATCCCATAAATTTGGTAGATTCGAAGAACCTGCAAAACAACTCTGATATACTCATCATACTCCTCATATGACATCAATTAGACCAAGATCTAATTGATGAATATTGTGTTGAACTGTCCTAGGAACTCATAGAACACATATTTCAGAAGACCAAGAACACATATGATTCATTTTTAACAATGAATGGTATCAATAAAAACTTGAAGTGCCCATAACTATATCTAAATGCAGTCTTTTGAACATCCTCATTTTCACCCTCAACTAGTGATATCTAGACCATAGATTTATCTTAAAGAACTAGCAATATACCCTCAACTAGTTTAATATATCATCAATCCTTGGAAGAGGGTAACAGTTATTGAATTTAAGCTGATTAAACCTATGTTAGTCTATATAAAACCATATAATATCATCCACTTTCTTGGAGAACAACAATGGAGCACCCCACAGTGAAACACTAGGTAAAATAAAACCCATCTAGATATGATCTTCCAACTACAACATCAAATAACACAAATCTATGGGTGATATCTGATTGGGATCCATCGAGATCATAGATGCATCTCGCTTCAACTCTATCACAAATTCAACATCGCATCGATAAGGTATTTTCATAACCTCCTCTGATAAAAAATCCAGGAACTTAACCACGGCCCTAGGAACACCACTAACCTGCTCATATCCTAATAGATATGAAAACTATAATAAAATAGGTACCACTTTCCTACCACCCAATCGATAACCTCATTCTTTAAATAATTCCACTCACTGGCCCTCCACAATGGAAAATGAAACTATTAATTGAAATAATTTGATGATTTCATGCATTAAATATACCTAATCCATAACATGGATAATATCATAAGAATGTATTTTCAATAAGAATAAGTCCCTTGATAACTAGTTTTTCCACGTCACCAGAATACATTCTCAGTACACATCAAAAAAGAAAGTTTGACCTCCAACCGACACAAATTACACCAGGGGAACTGGGAGCCTCTCCACATACAGTACTAATATAAAGATTAAAGTAGAAGAAAGAAAGGAGTGTGTGTCTCCTGAATCAAATTAATCACACGCAAGGGTAGATAATAAACTGATCGTACCTTGAAAAACTCCCAGATCTACTTGTGTTGTTCCCTCTAACCTATGCATCAGACCACACCCATATCCTATACCTCTCTAATTCTAGCCTCCATGACCATGCTATAGCCTATGTACTTATGGAAGGGGACCATCATGAGGTTTTCCTATAACAACTCCACCTGCTTGCAGATGTTGAACAACAAAATGTGGTCTCTACCACTAGAACAACTTCAGAGGAAACTGCTCCTACTTAAAAGTGGCATGACCGCCCACCTAAAATTGACCTCCTTGAGTCGTTTAACACTCATTCTATCACTTCCCATATATCCCATATATATGGAATGAAAATATAAAAACCCCAAAAGGTGCTCAGAAGTCATGTGTCCCTAATGTTTGGGAAAGAAACTACCAGGGTGGGTTCCCTACTGAATGGATCGATGACTATATAAACACCTACAACACACTACCTAAATATCTACTCCAAAAAAAACCTTATATCTACCCTTCTATGGCTAAACTCTAAAGGATATATCATCTAAATAACCTCATACTTTTTATACACCTATATATACATCATACTTGTAAAAAAAGTGATTGCATACCAAATCACTGGGTGCAAAGCCTCTTCCAAATGTCGTGCTATGAACTCCTCATTTGGAAAAAAATCTGTAGAAAAGTGTAGGAGGTCTTTGAACCTGATCCAAAGATCACAAACACTCAAACTCCCTTATTGAAGGGAGATAATATTCTACCTCTTGGATTTCCTCATCATCAATGAAATGAAATCCACCCAGAAATCCATCTGAAAGTCTGGCCACAACACATATGCCTCCTTGTGGTCACCAAGAAATAGCATCCACCACTAACACACTGATCCCCATATTTAACTAAATTCTAATGGTACCCAAAACACATATCATGCTCATATCATACCGAAATTGATCACAAGATCCTCCATCCAGTGTTCCATCTCCAAATCTAAGACACTCCAACCATACTTTCAGAAACTCTTCCACTAAAAGGAATGAAAGGCCAGATGCCATAACTCATCCTTCTCTAACAGTTCAACCCTCTGAATATCAACCAGATTATCCTACTGAACCTCAATTTCTGGAGCAACATGTGGATGACAAATAGAATCCATTCTTAAAAACTAAGAGAACATACTAAGCCCTATATTAGATAATTTTATCAAAGATTATAGATTTATTAATTTTATTTTCTTAAAATACCCATCTCAGACATGAGCACAAATAATAATGATTCATGTTCCTCTCCTAGGTCTCTACCCTTAAAACAGAACTTCCTTACCTAGTCATTCAGTAAGCTCAAATCGTGTGCACTAGATCATAGGGGGTGGCTTAAAATACCATGTCCATGCCGGACTCTCTGGCCTATATCATGTACCAAGGTCAACTGGCACAACTTCCATACTAACCCCTGAAAACTTCACACTACCTAACTCCAAAATCTATCTTATCTCTCAACCATAATCCTTTGATAGCCCACTTTTAGGACCCCCTACCTACAAATTTATTGTAATAAGGAAATAAAGATGATGACCCCTAAGTTTCGCTTCCAGTAGGCCCTCAGTTAGTGACTAGTACTGAGGGTATAAAAATATAATAGAATGGGAGGTATTACCCTATATAAATAAAACGGGGTCGGGATATAGAATAAAAAATTACCAAAAAATCCAACAAATAATGTAAATTTAAACCAAAAACCACCCCACAATGCGTGAATAAACTAAAATTGATACATATAAAAGTCTGCAAAGTGAATACCAAAATATAGAACTTTATAAGTGACTCAAAAGGTACTCTAACTCAACTAATGAAATCTATCTTGATCCCCAATTTCCTCCTAGAAACCTAAAAATCAGTTTATATACATAGGGTGGGCATAATAGGTATACTCGATAGGGACATCACTAAGACCTCAAGTGGACATGTAAAAAATAAACCCTAATGCACTTGGGAACAAATAGTGAAACCAACAATCGCCTATATAGGTCATCTAACCAAACCCAGCCTCACCATGGTTTGCTCACCAAATCATGCATCCAATATAATAATATAGCATTGAGATAATAACAAAGCAAGGTTCCCCGCTGCCACTTCCCACCGATTTTACGCTCTCACGCCCCAACGTTGAACATCTTATGCTCTCATCCCTTTAACACATATCACATCACATCTCATCCTACCCATAGACACCTAGGCCACACATCACATCACATCACATCTAGCCCATAGAAACTGGGGCCAGACATCACATCACATTTAGAACTAAAGTTGTAGGGTATCATGAACATGCATTATATTAACCTCATTCCCTCCTCCTGCCATATATAAACCCTACCACATATCACATCACATCTCACCCATAGACACCTAGGATAACACAACACATCATATCATATCTCACCCATAGATACATGGGAAAACAAATCACATCACATCACATCTCAACCGTAGATATCTGGGCCACACATCGCATCTCACCCTTAGACACCTAGTCCATTAAATCACTATTGAAGGAAGAGTAGGGGAGAGGGGGTAGTTAGCCATATATATCATTGTCATCCTAGATGTTGGGGAAAACACTCAAAACTTAGCACCTCTGAGTGTTACTAAGGTTATCCAACTGGGGTGGGGCGTGTATAAAATAACATAAACATATAAACTACTACAAAATGGGCATTTAACAGTTCTGGCCGTTATCAGTATGACCAAAAAGCACTGATGAAGGGGACCTTTTATCAGTGATTTTCTATAGCACTGATAAATGATACCATTTATCATAACTTCTTTTAGAGCTAATAAAGGGTACCCTTTATCAGTTCTTTTTTTAGCACTGATAAAGGGTACCCTTTATCAGTGCTTTCTTTTTTGCACTAATAAAGTTCCTGAGTAAAATAAAATAATTAAACAAATAAAATTTAAAAATGATAGAATTAAAAAAAGAATTAAAAATTTTATTAGATAAATAATTATGGATAAAAATGAATAAATTTAATATATTTATATATATATATTATAAATAATAATAAATAGTATATATTAAATATATAAATATTTAAAATGAATAAAATGAAATAATGAAACAGATACAAATTAAAAAGTAGAAAATTAACAAAAATATTAAATGTTTTATTAATTAAATAATTATTGATAAAAATGAATAAATTTAATATACATATACATATTATAAATATTAATAAATAGCATATTAAATATACCTACATAAAATAAATAATTTTTAATAATTAAAAATAAAAAATAAAAAAATTGAAATAATTAAATAAAAAAATTATAATTGAATAAATTATAATAATTAAACAAAAAATTAAACATGAATAAATTACAAAATTATTTAAAAGTTTATTAATGAAAAAATTATTAATAAAAAATTAATAAGTTTAATATATATATATATATTGATTATAAATAGTATAAATAATTTTTATTAAATATAAATATAGAAAATGAATAAGATGTAATAATTAAAAACTTATTAATTTTTTATTCGTTTATAATGGTTTTTATACATAATTATTCATTAATATATTTAATATATAAATATATTCATATATATTTAATAAAATATGATTTATATAATACAAAATATTTATACTTTACATTAAATAAGTAATATAATTAGTGAAGAATGGTTTGTAATTAAAATATAATATTAATTAAAAATACTGAGTAATTGCATCGAGTAATGGACATATTTAAATGTCGTTTAATTTTTCAATTTAAAAATTATCAAATGTGTGTTACATTAATTTCACATACATATATATAATTAATGCATTTAATGCACACACAAATATTTACATAATTAATGAAATCTTATAGAGAAACACCAACACCTGATATTTATGTAATTTATTCAAATTTTAGTATTCATTTTAGAATTTTATTATAATATGATACATTTAATACATTATCTTTTTAATAGAAAAATTTTATTTACTAATTTTAAATATTAATAAAGTTAGGTATTAACTCATTTTTAATATTTTTTATTTTTTATTTTTTATTTTTTTTGGAATTTAATCATTTTTTATTATTTATTTATAAAGATTTATTTACTATATTTTAATATTTTCAATATATATTAATCTTTATTTTAATATATATTATTATTTTTTAATAATTTATGTTTAATTAATAAAACTTATCCATTTTTTCAATATTGTTAAAGTGTACTCAATTTTAATTATTCAATTTCACCCATTTTTAACATTAATGAATTTAATAATATATATTCATTAGTAATGATAAAAATATATTTGTAGATAAATATTTCTAAATAAATATATTTAAACATGAATATTTATTATATTTATACATTTATATATTTATAATTATAAATAAATAAATATTGTTTTTTAAAAAGTATGTTTATAATTTTAAACAATTATATATATATATATAATTATAATTTTATAATAATTTTTTTAAATAATGAATATATTTACACTATTTATATTTATATTTATATTTATATTTATATTTATATTTATATTTATATTTATTTATTGAATATATATATGTAATTATATAAATATATATAATGATATAAATATATAAATATATATAATGATATAAATATATAAATATTATTTTTAAAGGAATTTATATAATTATAAATAAATAATTATATATTTAAATAATTAAAATATTGTAATAAATATATATAAATAATGAATATATTTTCGATATTTATATTTTTATATATTTATTAAATATATATAATTATATAAATATATTTACAAAAAAAATATTTTTATAATTATAATTATAAATATTTTATCCTCACTAAAGTTTTAGCGCTCATAAAGATGTCTTTTATGAGTGTTTATTAATTAAGTACTGATAAAAGGGATATTTATCATCACTTTTTTGGAAGTGCTTATAAATTTATCCCCAATCTATTTAAAGAACCCTAACTAGACCCAAACCAATTGTGATATCTAAAGCTTTCTGGAAAATACACCTATTGTCGATGCTCCTCATCAAATTCAAGCTCGAATCTTGGCCTGAATCCAAGGCTTAAACAATTCCAAATTTGACTAAATCCAAGGATCAAATGAATCCAAGGATTGGTGATATCTCTTCTTTTTATTGGACGATTCAAAGCTTTAATACAAGGTTTTTTATTTTCTCCTCCACCTCACTCGTTGATTGCTTTTTTGGCAATATCTTTTTTTATTTTTTTGTCCATTATCTCTTTCTATTCATTATATGTTTCTTCTTTCCATTCTAGAATGAATTTATAATTAGTTTTTTCTATGATTTTTGGTTTTTTATTGACCCTTTATGGTCTTTTATTGTTTTCTTGTACTGTATTAAGAATTCCACAAACTAATTTCATCCTTGTGGCATATTAAGTTTAAATGTTTTAAACTTTCTTCAATGGAAATAACACAAAAAAATATTTGTTAAAATTAAACCCATGTTTTTTATTTGTTAAATCGAAATGGATTTCATGTAATTATTTATTGAAGTTGAGGTGCATTTTGCTTTGTTTTTTTTTCTATTTTGAAGCTTCAATGGTATTACAGGTATATTTTTATTTTATATTAAGTGTTCTGAATTTTATCTATTTGTTTTCTTCTTTATATCCTATATAAACATCCATATAATTATATATATTCAAATTTAAAATCGATATATATATATATATATATATGAACACATTATTTTTTGTATATATGTAAGTATATAGTTATAGAAAATATAGATAGGATCCATTCAATAAAGCAGATGATAATTTTTTTCTTGGTTTCAAAAATGTATTTCAAGAGAGACAATTAATGTGTGTTTTTTAAAATTATGAATTTGAGTCTTGTTTGGAACTTTTTAAAATTAATTGGATTCTTAGTTTTTTAATTTGAATAATATTGAAAGAAAGAAGTTTTATCTTGAAAGTTATTAGTAGTATCAAATGTTATGTCCATGTTGGTACATGAAATTATTTTTATAAAAATTTATCACCATATATGGAAGTAGTCTATATTAGTTTTTATGAGGTAACACTTTTTTCTTTTAAATACTGAGAATGTATTTATATGTATTTGAAGGATGTTTTAATAGATATGTTTTGGTTATGTTGATTTTTGATTGATATGTTTTCTGAAAAAGAAACCATTCCCCCCATTATTATCATAATAGGGATCTTATGCATCTTAGTGAGGGTTGAGAGATAGTTACAATGGAATCTCATTTAGATTATATGGATCCCCACTTGTATCAAAGCCTTTATTGGATACCAACAAGGTAGGCTAGTTGTGGTTCTCTAGTAGGTAATAAACATAGGAACTCATCATCATGCTTATAGGATGTCCCAACTCAAGTATGTCTAGTGTCACCTCACGAGATGTTTTGGAATTTCCTAAGAACATATATCCTTCATTTTCTAATGTTACATGTATATTATTTTTTACTAACTCCACATTTAATATTGATCCATTATAGTATGGCCAGTTTTTTATATTTTTTATTTGGTCGTATTGATTTATTTATATTTCTAACTAATGTTTCATTTTATTATTATTATATATTATTATTCATGAGTATTGTTATAAAAAGGCATATTCAAAAACCCTATAATATTTATAGAGTCTATAAGAATCTTCATTCAATAAAATTTGATTTATTGAGTTGAAAATATTTATTAAGATAATTTTTGAAAACTAGTGATATTTGATATACAAATAATATTAAATATAATAATTCATTAGGTTGTTTCATCACTTGTTCCAAAAAATAGAATTGATGTTATCAAATTCTATATATTTTGGAATAATTATTAGAAAATAATTTTAGGTATTCATCATTTTAGGTCTACATGTATTGGTTCCAACCCAAGGAATCTTTGATTACCATCCATGTATATGTAAAAACTCTATTTATTAAAATGTTTTATCAACACATTTTTATATCTTCTAGTTTATGGAATGATATTTTATTATTCTTGTTTATCATATTTGGGTGTCTTATTACTTTTTAATTCCCTTTGTTATATTTTTATTTATTTATGGGATTTAAGAAATAATCGATGGCTCATTTTAATAGAGTTCAGACTAGTCTTAGTTAGAGGATTGAAATTATTAAAATTTGTATTTATACTATAAATATAGAATTCATAGAGTCCCCAATGATTCGTATATCATAACATGTCCCCACCAAGACCCCTTGAATCAGAGACAAGAATGTGTATTACACCCAAATATCACCTTTGATAGGACACAAGTCAATAACTATTTCTAGTGGTTTAATTCTCACAAAATATGAGGAATTATACCTTTTATAGAACACAATGGAGTACAATTGTCATCCTCATCAGCTGCATCACATGAACAGTTATTATTGAAATTTTTTTTTGAGACTCATCACTGTCTCTTTTATGGTTTTTGAACTACTCTGATTAGTAATCATCCCATGAATGACTACTACTTAGGGTTGTTTAATCATCATAGTTTAATGTCTAAAATATATGGGGGATGAGTCTCAAGAAACAAAATGAAATAATTACTATTCGGGAGATGAAACTGATGAGGATGGATGTTGTATATAACTTTCACCATTAGATGAATTCAGAATATTACACCTACCATTACATAGGGGATTAATTATTTTCTTAAATTCAATTACCCATTTCCTAGCAAAGAGTATTAAATTATTTGAAATAATCAAATGTTGGGTTCCCCTTATTATAATTATCTATAACTTTCAACATTGATAATGAATATCTTATGAGTATTTATTTATTTATTATAAAAAATGGATATTTTTTGAAAATAATGGGATGAATATTAATTGAAAATGGAATTATTCTAATAATTTGAAAAAAGAGTATGAATATGGAGTTAAATAGTTCATCAGTTTTGAAATATATCACGCATACAACCCTTCTCAAATACTTTATCCATGTTTATATTGTTTTTATTCAAGAAAAATTAGTCTAAAAAAGTTGTAAAAACATTTCATTTGTCCTGGAATAGATTAAAGATATAAATTTTGGACTAAACACAGGAAAAAACTGAATTCCCACACTGATTGGGATGATACTGAAGTTTATAGATCATTTTATATGAATACCAATGTAAATGATGATGAAGGTCACATGAAAGAAATGAAAATGGCAGTTGAAGATGACCTTAATATTGTAAAAAGTTTTTTGATATGTTAAATATTTTTTCTAAGAAATCGTTGTATACGGGTTTTACTAAACACACAACATTGTCAAGTATATAGAAGTTATAAAATTTGAAAGCTGACGGTGGATTGAGTGACATCAACTTTACAAAACTACTTGGATTCCCAAATGATATGATACTAAAATAAAATTAACTTCCATATAGAACATATGATTCTAAAATAATTCTATGTTCAATAGGTATGAACTCCAAAAAATACATGCTTATTCAAATTATTTCATATTGTTTCACAGTGACCATGAATCACTCATAAAATGCCCTAAGTGTGGCATATATCGATACAAGAAAAATGAATAAAGTACTTAAAAATCATTATGGTACATTCATATAAATATATGGTTTAAAAGATTATATGTATTTCAGGAAAACATTATACAATTAACATTCCATTCAAATAACAAAATTAAATATGGGAACCTACATCATCGATCATATTCTCCTCAATGGAAGAAAATTGATTACATGTATCTGGAATTTAGAAATGAGCCAAGAAAATTTCCTCTTTCATTATCTAAAAATGGAATAAATAATCTTGGTTTACATAGTATAACTCATAATACATGGCCCATAATGTTGGTAAATTATAACATTCCTCCATGGTTATGCATGAAGATCAAATACATTATGTTTTATCTTCTTATATCTAGACCAAAGAAACATGGTCTTAATATTTATGTCTATTTGAATCCATTTATAGAAGATCTGAAATTTATGTGGGATATAAGTGTTACAATGTATGATTCTCATAGAAGTAAATAATTCAGATTGAGGGCCATGTTTTATGGGACGATAATGAATTTCCTACTTATGGAAATTTATCAGCCTATAGAATTAGAAGAATTTTGGGGTGTCCCATTTGTGAAGAATGCACACACTCAGTTTATTTGAAACATTCCTCGAAGACTATGTTTTTTGGGAATTGAAAATTTACACCTATATGACATAAATTCAATCCTAGACGAAGGCATTTAATGGGAATATCTAAAAAGGTACAACACTATCTCCACTAGTAAGTGATAAATTGTTTAATAAAGTAAAATATATTAACACTATTCTTGGTAAATAATTTTCTAAAAACCATCAAAAATTAGTTTGTAAGAAGAGATAAATTTTCCGTGAATTTCCATATTAGAATTTTTTTATGCCCCATGTAGGAATCTATGGTGGGAGGGGGTTTGGGGTTTGAGTGGCAATCATGGGGTAGAGTCCCTGGGCCAGTTTTCTTCTTTGTGTGCATTGTATAGAAAAAACCAATTTAAAACCATATTAGATTTTTTTACTTTAGAAATTATCTTAATGTAATGCATATAGAAAAAATTATTTGATGGTTTTATTGGAATGCTATTAATGTTCTTAAAAAATGAAATATGGAATCAAGGATAGGTTAGATAGGACTAACATGGTGATAAGGGAAGAGTTGGTATTAGTGAATGGTAAAGGGTGAAATTTTCTTCCTCCAACAGCTTACACTCTATCCAAATAGAAAAAATTATAATTTTTCCTTTTCCTTTATAGTGTAAAAGTTTTAGGGGTGTATTCATCAAATATCACGAATGATGTTTCAATGACTAATTTGAAGTTACAAGTACTAAAATAATATGAATATCATGTTTTGATGCAAGATTTGTTGCCTATTTCCTTTTCTTTCATTATACGTAAATATGTAAAGAAAACATTAACTTGACTCTTCTTATTTTTCAAATCTATATGAAATAAATTTATAAAATCGATGAAGTTTAAAACAATTAATAAGAAGGTTGCAGTAATATTATGTGAATTATATATATTATTCCCACTATCATTATTGGATATAATGGTCTACATGATGGTTCACTTGGTTACAGAGGTTCAACTATGTGGTCTTATCCATTACAGATTGGTGTACCCGATTGAATGGTATATGAAGATTTTCAAAGTGTATGTAAATAATTGAAGTCATCCAGAAGGTTGTATTGAAAAATGATATATTATTGAAGAATATATTGAATTCTATATCTATTAACTATCAAATATTGACAATATCGGTCTTCCAAAGTCTCATAAAAAAAACACCTCATGGGAAAATGGATTTCTGAAAGAGATTTTGTTTCAATTACCTTCACAAAGCTGGAGAAATATTACTTTTACATTTAACATCATAGTAAATATGGTGATACATATGTTGAATCCCACAATGAAATTATTAGATATTTGAATCCATCAAGGGATGAAGGATGGATATCAAATACACATAATCAATAGTTTATAGGATGGTTTCAAGATCAAATTTATAAGGAGTTATCTGAAAACTGAATTCAATTTCAAAATGACTTTGATGGATAGCTAGTGGAACGAATGAAAATGTTATATCTTACACTAGTTTTTTAATCAATAGACACATTTTAACCTCCCAATTTTTTGAATCAGGTTGAAAACCTCTCTATTTTATAATTTTTGAAAAAGTGGTTATGCCACTTTCTTTTTCATTGATAAGAACCAAATTTTGAGAGTTCTATTAGAATTATAGTTTTTTTTTATGTTTTTATAGGACTTGAGTGTGCCTAGGGTGCTTAAAAAGGTTTTGGGAGTGTCGGAGGCCCAAATGTATGTTTCAGAGTTGCACGTCAAGGTGCACAGTATAGGGTAAATTATACGGCCTTTTCCAGCAAATTTTGTGCCCTGTTTTTGAATTTTTCTCATGGTTTTGGAAAACCAAGAAGGGGATTCACATGACCATGAGGTTTTGTCTGCAATTTTTTAGAGGATTCTACATGGTTTGTTCATGGTTAGTGCAAATCGTACGACAAGCCGCATGGGCAGTTCTACTTCGGTAGTACACATGCATTGTATCTTGCACAGTTTGCGCACATTTTGTAAAACCATGTGAGATAACCATGAAACACCTTTAAAGGTGTAAAATTATGATTTTTACCTCCCTCAATTTTCTTTTAATCCTTCTTTTTCCCTCATTCTTATCTCATGTGTCATGCACAGTGGTGGAGGAAACCCTCCATTTCCTCTTCCTCTTCTTTTTTCTCTATCTTCTTTATCATTGTTCCGTTTGTAGATTCGTCTAGTAGGTTGGAATCATAGTGGTAAGTCTCTCCTCACCCATGCCTCCTTTTTTTTTGTCTCACAAAGTTCTCAATCTATTTGATTCATTTTATCCTATTTTCCGGGCGTTCTATATAATCATTGATTTCTTCTAAACTACTTAGAGTTAAAGGATAATACTATATGTGCCGGAATCTATGAGTTCCAGTTAGGTGGTTCGTACCTATGGGACTCCATTGGTTATTCCCAAACCATCTTCACTCATGTGTGGCCATTTTAGAGGTCATTGACTACATTGAGTAGTTCGACCAGTGTGTATTTTATTTTAATTTGAGTTTTTCTATTTACTTAGAATGGTAAAATTAAATTATATTGAATTTTTTGTATTTTTGAATAGAATTATATATATGCGGTATGCTGGAATTTAACAATTCTATTTCGTTGTATTTTTTGGATTATTTAGATCAGTTTAAATATATGAAAGTGATTGGTTTATTCTTATATATTAATTTTGTGTGATGATATCCATAGGGTCATGACGGGCTTGGCCCGAGGTTAGAATGGTGATGGTCATTTGAAATTGTGGTTATGTGATCATCTGGTTGGGATTGGCCTGAATTAGTTGGGTGATGTGACAATCATTTGGGTGTCATGGATGTCAGTTGAGGCGGAGAGGCCATCAGAGTGGTCAAAGTCTTGTGATATTAGATGTCAAGGCCATCAGTTTTGAGCAACATGGTCATAAGGGCACGAGATTCCAGTTTGATGTGTCTTAGGTACTAAATTGGTGATTTTTTGCTCACTTTTGATGGAAAAAGCACCAATTAGAACATTTGAACATAGGTCGAATCAGTGATGAGGTGGTTTTGACCACTCATGTGGGTAGAGGCCCCTGATAGTATGGAATAGGAAAAAACTTTGGGGTGTTTGTCATAGAAATCCATGAGAAGGTGAGGAGCCTTCAAGTGATAGTATTGAGGCTTTCAGTAGGGGGAAAAGGATCTCCGTGATTGAGGCCATTAGACCTGGACTATTTTTGGAGGATAGAGATCATTGTTCCATGGAACATTGTGATATTATACTATAGTGATTTTTATATGAGTACAGGTATCACTATGCCTCTGGATATTGGTCTTCAAGCCGATAGGTAAATTCAAGAATCGGTCTGAGTGACTGGTTACTTTTTACTTGGGTTGTGCCTTCAAGATGTCGGTGGTTTTTTTGAGACACACGATATTTGGAGGCACGAGGTGTCGGGTTGCTTATTTGGAGGTAAAATCTAAGGGTTCACCTGGGTTGTATGACATCAGGGGATACCTTGGGCCATGGGCCTAGTATTCTCTCCTCTTTAGTGATTATAGTGTTGGTTGTGGTAGGTGATGGCCTCCTGGTGGTTGTTGAGAACTAGATATGTCTATGTTTATTTTATGCATGTGTTGTTTTATTTAATATAGTTCAAACTTTCTTAAACTCTTAGGATGGGTATGCATGTTTGTGTGGTATCCTACTGAGACTAATTATCACACCTAAACGGTCCCTTTGGGATGCATGTATAATTTATTTTTTTGTGTTCAGGTAATGAATCGGCTTTAGGAGCTGGACCTTAGTATCTATTTGGAATGGGATGTTGGCAAGGGACCTTGAGTTTCTTTCCTCTGTACGAGCTACTACTGATTTTCTATTTTATTTTTCATTTTCATTCAACATGCTATATATGTATGTACTATACTATTGGTCAGCCATTGGTGACCATTTCTATATATTAATATGTATGACCTATTATAAATTCATTCTCTATTTTAAATTTATAAAATTAGTATGTATTATTTAGTTATTTATTTCTACTACTTTTGTTTAGTTATGCTTTCTCTATTGTATATTGTTGATTGTTCTTCCACCATTGGTGGGTCTGGTTTGAGTCTGTCGGGTCTTAACTCCATTACATGTTATATATTTATACTCACACCTTTATTATATCACTCCTTGAGGTAATAGGCTCCCCACTTATACCTCTTTACACCCTTGTTGTTAGTCAGTGGCCTTTGGCATTTGGGGAGGTGTGCATAAGGCCAATGGCACCCAACCTCATAGCATTGTTCGGGTGGCTAATTGGGCCAAGGATTCTACAAATATGTTTTATAAAATATTAAATGATGAATGCAACATGATGAAAAATTGTGGAGTTACACTAGTGGAAGAGGCAATGAACATATCTAGTTCCAAGGAAGCAAATCCAATTATTTCAAATATGTAATATTTTGGAATTACTAAATAGATATAGGACTTGGATTATACAACATTTCCTATATTGATTTTCAATTTCGAATGGGTTAAGAATAGGATTGCAATGAAATTTTATGAAATGGGATTAGTGAAGATGAATTTCAATGTAGAATGGGAAAAAATACAATCAGTTCATATGGAATCACAAGAAGTACAAGTATTTTATTTTTTAGATCCAGAAAACAAGAATTGTTTGATTGTATTACGGGATACTAAAATAATTCTCAATTCAGATGAAAATTCAAACAAGGATGATGCTTTCATTGGGATATCACAATCAGTTCATACTGATCCCAATGTAGAAAATTCCTTGTACATTACAGGTGACCACAAATACGGGATTTGGATTCTTGATGGAGAAGAAAATCCCTAAAATCTTTAAAATTTTAAAGTGATTTCAATGAGAAGGAAAAGGTGTTTTTTAATATACTATGTTTTTCATTGTAATATTATTTGTTCTATACTACATTAAAATAGTCTGAATTAAATGTTTAACTCATGTAGCCAATATCTTATACACATGATGATGTTACAAACTCTCAGATTAATAGACTATAATGAAGGAAACCCTTTGGTAAGTGTAAATGTAATGTTATGATATACTTCCTCTATTTTACCAGAAAAATATATAATAAAACATTGATTTAATTTTCATTATTCCTTGCAAAGTTTATTTTAGAAAATTTTATCTATCTTTAATTCCTTTCCAAATAAAAACTTCCATATAATTCTTCTCCCTCAAAACCTTTCCACCCCTAAAGTGTTAGAATTTATCACATTCCTTAAAGTTACCTCCACTTCCTTTGTAGGAAGAGAAATGGTTCTACCTCTGGTCAATCATAGAGGCAATGTATTCTTCACATGATGATGTTACCAATCCTACTAAAGAATAGACTATAATAAAGTAAACCCTTTGGGAAGATGTAAAGTTAATGTTACAATATACTTTCTCTGTTTTTCTGAAAAATTATATAATGAAACATTAATTTAATTTTAATTATTACTTGAAGAGTTTTTTTATTTTAGAAAATTTATGGGTATATTTCATTCATTTCTACATCAAAACATCCATATACTTCTTCTCCCTCGAAACCATTTCACCCTTGTAGTGTTATTATTTATCACTTTCCTTCAAGTAACCTCCACTGCCTATGCAGGAAAAGCAATGGCGCTACCTCTGCTCAATCACAGAGGAAATTTCTTCTATACATGATAATGTTATGAATCCCATAGAATAATGAACTATAACAAAGTAAAACCTTTGGGATGATTTAGTTGTAATTTTACGATATACTTTCTCTATTTTACCTAAAAAGTATAAAATGAAATGTTAATTTAATTTTCATTATTTCTTGCATATTTAATTTATTTTAGAAGTTTTTTTTCCATGTTTCATACCTTTTTATACGGAAAAATCTAAAAACTTCCTCTCTCTCAAAACCTTCTCACCCCTATAATGTTGTAATTTATCACTTTCCTTCAAGTTTCCTCCACATACTTTGTAGGAAGAGAAATAGTACAACCTATTCTCAATCACATATGCAATGTCTTCTATACCTGATAATGTTATCAATCCCAAGTAAGAACAGACTATAACAAAAGGAAACCAATTGGGAATATGTAAAGGTAATGTTATGATATACATTCTTTATTTTACCAAAAAATTATATAACGAAATGTTTATTTAATTTTCATTATTCCTTGAAAAAAAATCATTTATTTTAGAATATTTTTATCCATCATTCATTCCTTTCTACACAAAAACTTCCATACACATCCTCTTCCTTAAAACTTTTCAACCCCTTTAGTGGTGGCATTTATCACTTTCCTCCAAGTTCTCTCCACTTCCTTTAAAGGAAGACCAAAGACACTGCCTTTTCTCAATAAAATATGTAATCTTAAAATTTTCATAGTAAAATCATTATCCATAGAATCAATATATTATTTCATATTTATATTAAATTTATTTCTTTTTAGTATTACTCACATAATAATCATTTTCATATATAGGTGGATTATTTTGTTCAAGTTTGGATTCTTTGTTTGAATCTACTAATTCTCAAGAGATATTTGACTTTGAGGCTGAAACTAAGACAATGACAAAGAAATGGGTCAAAAATTTATACAACCACCATGAAATTGTGAATTCCAAAAACTTATTTAATTAATTTTGACATCATTTTTTCTAATATTTTTAATTTAATTTCCTTAACATTTTTATCTAATACATATTTAGTTTTTTTCACAGATATTTTGGAAATTCGTATTTTTATTTCAACAATTAGAAAAAAAACACAAAATATATAACATAATCCATTCTTCCAAAGTTACCATCCTTTATATTTACTTTATTTATCGAACTTCCAACACTTCATATTGAGTCGATGTTCTTAGCAGAAAAACCTTTCTCATTATTGAAAACCAATAGAGTAGAGTAATATATTTTTCCCATTGTGGTGAGGTTTTTTTATATAATATGAATAGGAGCTTCCTCAACACTTGTAGTTTTAAACAACTAGAAAGGTTTTTGTCTAAGAACATCGAATCAATATACATTATTGGCAGTTCAACCAAGAAAGGAAATGAAAAGTGTGTAAACTTGATATTTCATATTGTTTTTATTCTTTATGAAAACAATCCATAAATCATTTAGGATGTGTAGGAATCATCCACACCTCAATTCGACACATGGTGTGACCAGTATAACTCCAAGTTCATCTTTTATTTTAAATTTACATTAATTTTACTAAAAAATACAACTGAAATACTCAAAACCAATAAAAATAATTTTTATTGTTTTGATACTTTAGTAAAATGATCCATAAGTCATTTTTTGACGTATAAGAATCAGAAGAACCTCAATATGATACATGATGTTCCTGGTAAGACTCAAAGTGTCTGTTATCAATTTAAAATTAAAATTTTAGTTCAAAGAGTTTCACTCATTAAAACCCAAGAAAACATGATCATATTTTATTGATAATTTACTAAAATGATTCAAAATTCATTTTTCATGTACAGGAATTAGTCTCACATCAAACCCACACATGATGTGATCAGTGTGACTCAAAGTGCATGATTCCAATTTAAAATGACATTTTAGTAAAAATGACAAGTAACATACTCAAAATTAAGAAAAATAATATTTATTTTTTTATAATTTATTACAAGGATTCATAAATTATTTGATATATTTTAGAATGAACCAAACAAAATCTGATGCACAGTGTGATCAATATGACTTCAAGTGTGTCTTTTTATTTAAAATTGACATTAATTTTAGTAAAAAGTAAACTGATATAGTAAAAACTAAGAAAATTAATTTGTATTACTTTTATATATCAGGAAAAATACCCATAAGGAAATTTTTATATTTAGGTTTTAACTGAACCTCTATCTGATACACGATGTGCCTGATATGACTCAAAATTTCAATCATCAGTATAAAATTGACATTTTAGTACAAAAAGTGATACTCACTAAAAACTGAGAAAAAAACCTAAAATTATCTTGATGGTATATAAAAAAAATTCATAATTCATTTTTGAGATATAGGAATCAATCTAACTTGAAAATGACACAAGATGTGACCAGTTTGACTCCAAGTGCACGTTTATAGTGTAAAATGAAATTTTAGTAAAAAAAGACAAGTGGTGTACTCAAAACTGTGAAAAAGAATTCATATTATTTTTATATTTTAGGAAAATTATTAATAATTCATTTTTAAAGTGTACGAATTAGAAACACATCAATCTAACGCATGATGTGACCGATATGACTCCAAGTGCATCTTTTTATTTAAAATTGACATTAATTTTAATAAAAAATATAACTAACATACTAAAAACTAAGAAAATAAATTTTTATTGTTTTGATACTTTATTAAAATGATACATAAGTAATTTTTTACATCTATGAATCAGAATCACCAAAATATGACACACAATGTGCCCAGTATGACTCAAAGTGTCTGTTATTAGTTTAAAATTGACATTTTAGTTCAAAATGTGTCACTCACTAAAAAATTTGAAAACTTGATCAAATTATCTTGAAAATTTAGAAAAAAAATCATAATTCATTTTTTATTTTTATGAATTATTCTCAAATTAAACTGACACACGATGTGACCAGTGTGACTCAAAGTGTATATATCCAGTTTAAAATGAAAGTTTAGTAAAAAAGACAAGCGACATACTCAAAACTGATAAAATGTACTTTTATTTTTATTATTATACATTAGGAAAATGATCAATAATTAATTTGGGATATTTAGGAATCATATGAACGTTAATACGAAACATAGTGTGACCGTTATGACTCCAGGTGTATCCTTTTATTTAAAATTGTCATTAATTTTAGTAAAAAAGAAACTGATATACTTAAAACTGAGAAAACACATTAGGATTTATTGATACTTTAGTAAAATGATCCATCATTCATTTTTTATGCGTAGGAATCAAACTCAACTTAATCTGATACACGATGTGTCAATTATGACTCAAAGTGTTCGTTATTAGTTTAAAATTGACATTTTAGTTCAAAAGGTGTCGCTCACTGAAAACTAATAAAACACACTCATATTGTCTTGATAATTTTGGAGAATAATTAATAAGTAATTTGTAATGTGTATAAATCATTCTCATTTCAAACGAATACATGATGTGAGCAGTATGAATCAAAGTGTGTGTTTTCAATTTAAAATGATATTTTAGTAAAAAAGACAAGTGATGTACTCAAAAACCAAGAAAATGAATTCAAATTGATTTTATAATTTATGAAAATGATCCATAAGTCATTTTGGATGTGTTAAAATCATCCAAACATCAATCTAACACATTTTATGATTGGTATGACTCCAAGTGGTTCTTTTTATTTAGAATAGACATCAATTTTTGTAAAAAATACAATTGACATACTAAAAACCAAGAAAAAACATTTGGGTTGTTTTTATAATTTATTAAAATGAACCATAATTCATTTATGACACATAAGAATCATTCTCACCTAAATTTGATAAATTATGTCCCTTGTATGACTCAAATTGTATGTTATCAATTTCATATTGACATTTTAGTTCAAAAAGTGTCACTCAATGAAAATCAAGCAAACACACTGGGATTGTCTTCATAATTTAGGGAAATGATTCATAAGTCATTTTTTATGTGTATGAATTAGTATCATGTAAAAAACCATGTGATGTTACTGGTATGAATCAAATTACATGTTTCTAGTTCAAAATGACATTTTAGTATGAAAGACAAGTGACATACTCAAAACCAAGAAAACACATTCAGATCATTCTAATAATTTATGAAAATGATCCATAATACATTTTCGATGTAAAGGAAAAAATTGAACCTCAATATGACACATAGTGTAACTGATATGACCCAAAGTTCACATTTTCAATATATAAGTGTCATTTTTGTTTAAAACAAGCATCACATCGCCAAAAAAAAGAAAATTATCCTAGATTGTTTTCTCATCATTATATATACTATTACTTAATTAATTTCCATACTATTTTTATCTTATAATTATTTTGTATATTTTTATAGAGATAATTCTTGAAGATTAACAAGAAATGGCGTGACATGAAAGAATCAATTGTAACTCAATCTGATACACATTATTCCTGGTATGACTCAAAGTTTAGTTTAAAATTAACACTTTCTATTTAACTTATTTCTTTATATTATTACTAGGATAAGAATTATTTTCTTATATAGGTACTTTATTTTTATTGATAAGGGATGGTTTGTTCGAAAATAGCATGAGTTGGAAGAAGGGAAAAAAGATAAAGAAATATTTATGTCTTTGATTATATGTAATAATTTGTACTTACTCATGTAATTGTATAAACCAATGTTTGAAATGTCTATAATATAGTGTTTTTTCTTGTATTGGTGTTGTCAATTTTATTTAATTTAAATTCTATATTGATACTTAATTTTTCTATTTCTAGATCTATTTTGTTGTTACACTGTGTTGTTACAACACACTGCACTAGTGTTGCTGTTTGATGTTACAGAATACTAAAGTATTCCCCTTTATCAGCGCTAAATAAAAGCACTGATAAATTGGGTCCTTTCTCATTGCTTCTAAAATAAATCATAAAGGGTTCCTTTATTATCATTTTTTTACACTGATAATGGATCCCTTTATCAGCTCCTTTCTAGCCCTGATAAAAGACTAATTCTTTTCATTTTGTTATTGTAGTTTGTGCTTTTCTAGAACTAATAAAGGCCATTTTTGGCAATGTTAAAGGCATGTTTTGTAGTGGTGACTTGATATATAGATAGATCACAATACCCAAACTATGGTTTCAAATTAATAACACTATTTCACATCACATCACTACCATGTACCACACATTTTTCATCTCAACCACTTCCCCCACTATATACAAAACACAACACAACATTCCACTTTCCACTTACAAGCTTCGCCTCTTTTATCCATTAGTCTTTTAATTTCACATTACACTACTTATTATTTCATTAAATTAAGTTTAATCCAATTATTTCACATCCTTTTTATCCCAAATTTTTTATTTACTAACCTATTTTGTTTGATATATCATCACAGTTCATCCCCTGGTTAACCAGGTAACTAATAGAACCATGCCACACAACAACTAGCCTAACTCGCACAACCACCACCACAGTACCACACATCGACCATCATCATCCCGTCTCATTTAATAACCCACATCACAACACAAATTAAATATAATTATATCACCTCATACCATAACAAATCCACTTTTCCACAATCACTATGTCGCAACCACAACACCATAACCACTACACCACAACCATTGTAGCACAACCATTGTGCCACAACCTCATCACATCTCATTGCACAATTTCCTACAATGTATTCCTGAAAAAATAACCTCCTCTTCAAATCCCCACATACCACACAGCCCAACTGGTCACCTCCATCATCATACAACAACCCAAACCATGTAAGACAGCACAAAACAACAACACAAATCGGCTTCCACAATTATTCATGGGAATAATCACATATCTTATTTATTTAGCATTAGTATTATCACACAAACCATATGTCCAGGTGTAATCAATTATTATCAAAATATACATTCTTTAACCATTTATTCAGGGAGTGATCACACAATAATAGAGAAAGAGTTATTACAACATAATAACTACAGTGAAAACAAGGCCCCCAAAAGCTGTTATTTTTAGAATTAGAAATAAGAATGCATAAAAAAATGAAAAACATATATCATAGTAGTAAAGAATTTGATAAAATCCCATAACAGCCAATTTTACACATTCCAATTAATTATCCCTTTATGTCAACCCATAATTTCTACCCAAAGGAAAGAAAAACTGTGTATATATCAAACATATAACATAAAGAAGTGAGAAAAAGGATCCCCTACTTCAAGGAAGATTTTCAATTTTGATGTGAATTTTAGGGAGAAGAAGGAACTACCTAGAAACCACCATCGCATAAGTAAATCATGGATCAACATACACCATTCCAAAGGGTTGTCAAAAACACAACCTATACACACCCCAAACCAAAACTGCACCACCATAGAAGATATCCAAAAAAGAATGAAAGGAAACACATGGGAAAGATAGTAGAACTCACCACATATCATGAACATGAATGTACCAGAACCAATGGATTGAATCAAGAGGAAGAGGGATAGAATATCTCCTCAAGGTTCCTAGGTTTCTTCCAGAATGAGAGAGAGAATACATGGCTGAATGAGGAGGGGCTCTACTAAAATAACAAAATAAAACCTAGAACTCAATAATTTCTCATCATATAACCTTTTCACACCATGAAATTCATGGGTTTAACAAAAATTAAAACTTCCTATGAAATTAAAATTTCCTCAACCTTTATTTAATTACACATCATGAATTTATTTCACTATGTAAATCTGTTTCGTAGGTTCCTTATTATCCACACATAGTCCTTTCAAAAAACCGGTTATACAATATGTGAGACACCAATTCATGACATGAATCCATTCATGTCATGAACAAATACCTATAGTACACTTGTATCTCCAGTTCCACTGATCCCTATTGACCTCTTTTGAATGCCTCTGACTTCCCAAATGAAAAAGTAACAGACTTTGAAGCCAAAGACTATTACAGTGTAACCCTCTCAAATTCCAATACCCTGGTTGACACATAGATTGAAAAAAGGGGCACCAAAATTGTGTTGGTGCCCTATTAAGGTAGAATTCTTCACACGGTTGGTGCACAGTTCTCCAAATCGTGCACCCAAACCATGTTCACATGATTTTAATAATCCATAAATTCTCTTTAATGGTCATTTATATTCTGTTTTTACCCATTATTTTTTCTATAGGAAACCCTCTTGAACATTGAGACTTATCTAGACTTCCATAATGAATTTCTATCATCTGATTATTGATTCTAGTGGATCCAAGTGAGTTGATTACAATAATTTTGGTTATGTGATTAAAAAACCTTCATTCTTAAAGTTTCCCTTTGATATACCTTTTTAACTTGACTAAAATCATAGATGTGATATGTTGTTACCCATTTTATAGACTTTAGTGTTGAATAATGATGAAATACTGGATAATTGATAAAATAGTGGTGAATTAAACATGTCAACGACATATCCTTTGATTGGAACAATATCCCCTTTGAATAGTGGACGTTTTTGGGTAATTTATCATAAATAAATCATCCTAAGACCTTAATATTATTATGTATCATCTTAGATATCTATTTTAATGATATATTATCATTAGATCTATGTTCATTTGCTAAACTAGGGGTTATATTCTAGATTAAATAAAGAATTCATCATCCATTACCTAATCAACAACAGATCCGGTGTTTTGGACTCCTCTTCTTTGACATATCTCAGAACTAGTTTCGTTGAAATATTCCATGAGGGGTGTGTTTATAGAACTAATCTTCTTGACATAAAATATCCTTTTTTATATTTTTTAAACCTATAATTTTTTTAATTGGAACCCAAGATAAGATTCCTTTATATACGAACTAGTTTTTCATGGGTGCGCAATGTGATCTGAGCTTTGATCCTTGAAAAATAATGCATTACTTAATCAGTGAGATTGATTCAGGAAGTTCATTTCTATATAGTACCTTGTATATGATGTTTTTATGATTTTATTATCTACTCTTGAAAAAATTTTCTTGCCATGTGTTTACTTGTAGGTGAGTGAGTGTCTTTTCAGACCCTTTCTTGGTGAGTGATCGTATTGTTCATGTGTATCCTATTAAGAACTATTATTAATGTGTATTTTGTTCTTTATTATGATACATATTTCCTTGTGGAATTTTATAGCCAAGGGAACCTTGATTTTGGTATTAGGATAATTAGGATTCTTATTTTTAGTTAGATATCCAATTAGAGGAGGGTGTGATGACATGGATATGGCTGTAGACTTGGCTCATTTGATGGTATGGTTTGGATCAGAGAAATTTATATTGATATGAGATTATTCCATGCATGGGAATTGAGAATCCATTAGTTACATGACAAAGTGGTAGAATGTCATGAAGGGGTGATGTGTTATCCAAATTACCTCAAAAATGTCAGGTGTAACTTACCACCATCTAAGGATAATGACCACCATTAAGGTAGGGTGTGTGATGTTCCTATTGACAACCACTATCCAGGTGGGGGTGTGGTGTTATTTAAAGTTGAAACTTAGAAAGATAGTCATAGGGTTCCAACTAACACTAGAACATGTGACACATCTTGTGACTTGTAGTAGTAGGCATTGTCATCTTTACTAGAATCATTCTAAAATAGGTAGGGTCAGAGTTCTTGGTGGCTTGGTTAGTGCATGATGAATTAGCATATGTGTGGTTGTATGTTTATTTCAGAATTTATTTTATTTAATGACATAAACTATTATATATTTATGTGCACTTATTTTAAGGATGTATTGATGATGGCCTAATGGGTGTATTACTCACACCCTGTATAGACATATCGACGTGTGTCACACCCTGAACTGACACTTTGTGGTTGCAGTTATTTTATTTATATTTGAGTATTTTTTAAAAATTTAAAATTTATTAAATTAAAATTAAAATGAAAGAAAATAAAATAAAAATAAAATGATTTTATAATAAAGATAATTATAATATTATTATTATGAATATTATTATTATTATTATTATTAAGTTTATTGTTATTATTATTATTATCATTTTATTATTATTATTTGGGTTTTTATTAAACCCTAAAAGGGGGCATCCCCTCCTCATACCTCACCCCCCCATGTGATACACCCCCCCCCCCTCTTCCTCTCGAGTGACCCCCCATAGGTTGAGGTCCCTCTGGTATCCACCGCCCCTCCTCCAACGAATTTCCTCTCCTACTTCAGTAACTCTCCCCCATGCGACACCCCCGGCCAAAGCTCATCTCCATCGCATGATGCCTTCTCGAAATTCCATCTATTCATACTCTCCCCTTCCGGAGAGCCTCCATTCTCCACTAATTTCTTTGGGTTTTCTGCTCTTCTCACTAAGGTGTGTGCTCTACTTTCCCCTCCGCGTGTTTTTTTTCAACAATTTTTCCTCATCCCATCATCCTTATTTCCATGGTTGGACCCTAGATTATGGTTTAACCGAATTTTGGTTCCTTCTTCCATTTTTAGGGTTTGATCTGGCATTCTTGTGGGTCAGTTGTGGTGCGATTGAGGTATTTCATAGAATTATAGAATTTTCTTCACCCAAGGTTGGTGGTTCCATGCCCAACAATTTTTTAGATGATTTTATTTGTTTGCTTAATTAATTTATATATGTTATATAGTTATATTGTTTGATGATAAATATGTTTTGAAAATTTTTTGCCATACATGTATGATGAAATTGGATTTTCATAAAGGAAATGTCCATGTATTTTATATGTGTCTTATTGTGGAAATTCTTGGATGTGTTCAAAAAATTGTTTAAGGTACTAAAAATGTATTTTCCAAATATTTTGAGGTGTGAGTGTGATTAAAGTGGTTTTTCCAAAAGAATATAAATTATTTAAACATGTTGGTTTTTTATTAGGAACCATAAAATATGATTTAGGGGTGTGTAAATTAGGAAATCATGTTTTGGAAGGGGGAACTTGGTCTATGTGTGGGTTAACAAGGGGATTGGCCATAACATTGGTGGGTTTTAATTGTGTGTTTTCTTGTGTTTGTTAAATGGGAATTTATGAATTGTGTATGTGATGGTAAAGGCATTTGAAATGGGTTTTTAGTGTGAGTAAAAAAGAAAATGGATTAGTATTTGCATGTAGGTCTTTTTTTGCACATTTTAGTATGAGTTTTGAATTTTTTAAATAATGGGAAGCTAGATTTGGAAATGAACTTGTTTTATGTGTGGATTAAAACATGGAGTCTTAGCCCATGGTTTTGAGTGATAAATTGTGTACCTTTACTGTGTATTTCTAAATGGAGTTTCATGAATTTAAAATGTATTTGGAAAAGGGTTTAAATGTGTATAAAATGAAAAGTGGTGGGACCATTAAATTAGTGATTTCTTTGGTATGCTTGACATTGAGTTTTGGGAGTGTTGATATGTGTGACATTTGAACATTAACTTGAGCCCACAGAAATTATGGGTATCTAGGTCAGTTAACTAGTTATAGTACGCTTTATGATGTGAAAGTGGTTCATCCTAGTTTCGTCTAGTAGGATTTAAGCTTATAATACTAACTAAACATTGTGATGACTAGATACCACTCGAGTTTTGGATGTTACTCCTCTCTAGTGGCTCGTGCACGAGAGCATTGTTGGTCGTGGTTTCTAATCCACGTTTCACCAAGGTATGTGGTTATAGTGACCCACTCAAGCTATATTAACCTTAGGGGATTTACCAATGGTGATATACTATATATGTAGTGGTGCCATCCATCGGTATACGGTGTACCACTTTTGTGTATGTGTGTATGTTTTTTATATATCCCAATTTTCTTTTAAGCAAGTGATTGTGAAATGGATTTCCTTATAAGGGTTCCTTTTGAAATGTTTACCTTATAAATATTCTTCCTAAAAATGTTTTAAAACAAATTACTTAAATTATAATGTTAGATTAACTCAAAAATATTTTGTCATGGAATCTTTTTATCTAGGTGGAATCCTATTGGGCTTTGTCTCACACCCTACATACACCCTAGGGTGTATGTAGACCTTATTCTATCTTTGTTCTAGTTAAAGGAAAGTTGTATGGTTTCAAAAGTTTGGATCTATAGTATACTTTTGTGGGGACCTTGGTGGTGGTGTCTTCAGGAAGTTCCTACTCTTATTTATGGCAGTTTGGGATGGGTTGATTCCCCTTTTTGTTGTAGTTTTTGTTTTGGAATTTTATTCCTAGTTGTAAACTATGAGTCATAAAATTGTGTATTTCTTGTTTGGTTGTGCATTTTTAGTTTTGGTTTTTTTTTTGTCTTCTTGTTTTTTATCATTACAACATCGATTAAATCATTCCCACATTTTAATATTGATACTCGGGCACTTGTTCCATCCAGTGGGGATCAGAAATGCATTTGGGCCAGACCACAAACTAGGTCAGACGATGGTTCAGATGAAAACCTAGCTTGGTTTGTGAAAATTCATATGTAGATTTCATGACTAGTGATCTAATGAATGGAACAGGCTATATGATGGGAAGTTGAGGAGATGGAGGCATAGAGTCATAGGTGATATCGGTACAAACTCTAGAATATTTCTAAGGCCTTAGTTTTCCTTCTATTTTTGACTGCTTAGTTTGGCTAGCTAAATTTGGGGGACTTGGTGTATTTTCCTATATGACATGAGATAACTATTGTGCCTTTTGTAACAAAACTTTTATTTATTCTTCTGTATATTTTTTTTTTACTTTAATTTTTTTATTTATATTGAGCATATATTCTCTCCACTGATGGCACTCAAACCCCTAATGATAGTCAGAAACCTCTTGCATACGGGGAGGTTGGAACGAGGGTATATAGAACTTCGGATCAAACCTAATGATTTGGGTTATGGAATTACAAATTAAGAAGAGATAAATACATATACAATAAAACAATTACTCTCATTTTTAATTCCATTACATCTTTACACAACAACCATGTAACACCCCCAAATGATAAAGGGTTAAATGGCTAAATGATATGACTCATGTCAACAAGGTGAACCTTCCTTTTTGAGAGCCTACCTGATTAGAACATCACAATTAAGCATCTTTAGCTTGGATTAGTGATGATGATGGGTGACCTTCTGGGAAGTTACCAAGGGTGTGTGTGAGTGAGGACAAAGCACATAGGAAAGGACATGTGTTGTCTTGTGGGGACTGTAAATATTTAGATAACTTGTTTAAGCATATGGGTGGGCCCTTGGGTGGGGACCACGTGTCTGTGGGGAAACTAGTGGTACCTGGTGGGCCAGGAACCGATGGTCGTGTTAAGGCAGAGTGTATGTGCTGTCATCGGGGCCCAGTTGTCATAGACCATTTTCTCTATAACTTCAAGAAATATCTATTATGAAACAACTAGTTTACCCAACATCAAGAAAATCCTAATCCCATGGGATGGAAAAAAGGAACCTTAACATCAAGAAAATCCTTTTGGGAATGATTTTTCTACAAAGAACCTATAGAAAGAAGATCAAGGATGTATAATAATGTCAGTGATCCAAAAAATGACAATATCAGAAAAGATATAATGTCAAACAAAACAAGTGCCAAGATAAAAAACAACCAAGTTACTAAAAATGGCTACATCATAACTCTATGTGACATAACTTCACCACCCTATAGTGCCTTTCCCTTACCGTCATCAGAAAAAATAGGATCTAAATACATCCAAAGGTGTATTCATGGTTTGATAAAAAGATCCTAGTAGTATCCTACCATGTTTTTCATAAGAATAATTTGTAAAATAAACCAATTATTACAAAGTAAACAATGGTAATTCATGAGGTAGAGTTTTACACAATTCAATACGAATCATGGATAAATGAACCCATTCACAATTTAGTAAAATATAATTATAAACCGGCTTCCAAATCATTTCCATAATCATTTCTTACTTACTCTTAAAATACTATCAGTAGATAAAACATGCTCATAAAAACTAATAATTCAAGTTCAATGAGGATCATAATAAAAATATCTTGATCATTAATCCACCTAGTTTTCACATTAACCCAGTAGAATAGGTCAAGGTGGTTAGACTATTCTCACAAGAGTGGCTCCTTGATATAAATTAAGTAACCAAGTACACACATTACACTAGCATAATAGATCTAGGGGGAAATATTCTATCCCTAAGGATGGATCCCAACCTCATCACTATTCCTATTCATGTTTACCATATTAAAATCATTCAATTTAATTTCATCTCTGAAGCCACACAAAACATTTTTTAAAACCATTTAAATTAATAAACCCATTGGTAAAATCCATTTTCAAAATTGTAACCAAAACCACCACATTTTATGAAAGAATTGATCATGTGTTTCTTAAAACAATTTCAAAACTATTTAAAAGATATTGGTATAATACATATTTTCCAACCATTTGGAATCCAAATTCAAATTACAAGCAATAAAGGTTTGTATAATAAAGTCAAATCATAAAACCACATACCTTAAAACACATGGAATAAAAATTACTATTGTTAAAAAATAAGCTAAGATAATCTAAGGGTATTATGAATTGATAAGGGATACTAAATAAATAATTCCCAAATAATAATCTCCAATACATCATCTCTTGAAAAATGGGAGAGAGATAATTCACTTACCAAAAATATTATTAAATAATGTACAATGATCAATAAAGATATAAAAAACTAAACCCAATTCCATAATGGATCTATAAGAAACCCAATTAGATCAAGTTGCAAACCACAGATCTAGAACCAAAATCCTTAATATAAGGATCTATTCAAGGAGAGAACAAAGTATCTATAAAATCAATAAATAATCAAAAAAATAATGGGCGTGTACCAATGAAAAAATATATCTAACAATTAAATACCCATTAAAACCCATCACTAAGAGGTAAGGAATCTCTAACTGGAGTTTCCTAGTTCATGGTCATATTACACAAGAAGATAAATTATATAAAATAGGAAACTTTATAGCCTAAATAGAAAAATTGGATTAATTAAAATCATGTTAAATTGTTTGTCACATAGTTCAACAACCCATGCGCCCCTTTCTGGGGTACTACAGAAGCCACATGGTTTGGTTGTACAATTTGACCAACAGTGTGCCAAACATACAAAACCCCACTATCCTAAGTTATGCAATTAAAAGGGAAGTAGATGTGGTTTGAAATAATCATGTGCCAAACCATGCACCTTCCTCTATAACTCCAACATAAGAATCATAGTTTCTTAGGTAGACCCACACAGTTTTACCAAACTATTCACCAACCATACATAGGCCCAAAAAACTATAAAAACCTAAAAATATCATGAAAAACAACATCAGATAAGTATTAGATGAAATATAATCAAAAAAGTAAAGTAATTTTCTAAATGAAACACTGAGGATGTTAAAATCCTCTCCACCATATTTCTTTATGCTGCTAAAAAGATATGTTGAAGACGGTTGGCCCATAAAGAGATGAGGTCATTGCTCCCTTATCAAAGAATCCCACTAAAAAGTCTTATGAGAATCAGAATAATACTACCAAATAACTTGAATGAAATTATATACTTATCATGTTGAACCTTCACTTGAGAATCAACAACTTTAAGTGGTTTATTAGTCACAGTCATATCAGATTCTATGTCAAGGTATTCCCAATTTAAAACATAGGAGCGGTCTAGTTAGTACTTTTTTGAGTTGAGACACATAAAAAAATTGTGAAACAAATACAAATGAGGTGGAAATCAAAGCGATACACCACATTTCCAAGTCATTTGATGATATAAAATGATCCCACATACCTAGAAGTAATCTTTCCATTCTTTTTGAACCATTAGTGACCCAAGTAGGGAGAATATTTCAAGTTCACTTGGTCACCAACCAAAAAAATTAAATAATGATGATTTAAATCCACATAAGATTTTTACCCAATCTAAGACATCACCAAACATTAATTAACCAAATTTACCTTTTCTGTTGTCTCCTGAAAAAAACTCAAACCAACTAAGGAATATTTTCAAACCTTAGATCAATAGAGGGGAGAACTAAGATGATGAACATACAAATCTTTTAAAGGTTACATTATGATGTCTAAATTTTGAATGTTATTATAAGAAAATTCAACTATCCTCAAATAGATATTTCAAACATCTATAAATCCCAAGACACAAGAATCAAGCATATCTTCTAGAATCTAATTTCTCCTTTTTTTCAATACTTCTAAGTATGATATATTGTGATTAACCTGACCTGAGCACCCATTTCCCTTTGAAGGCCCTTAAAACCATGAGGTAAAACAAGTGTCCCTATCTGAGATAATTTTCATAGGAATTCCATGGAGCCTTATAATGTCTGAAACATACATCTTTCTCAGGTCCTCAACTTTAGTGGTGTCACAGATCAGTATGAAATGAGTTATTTGTTTCAACCGATTGGTCACTGCCTAGATGGAATTATTAATTTGGGAAGTTCATGGTAAACCAAAAATGAAATTCATATAAATTTAATTACACTTACATGTTGTCATAGGAAGAGGCTGAAGAAAACCTAAAGGTTTCTGGTTCCTATCCTTGATCTGATTTCAAGTATAATATTAAGAAATAAAGTTAGTTATTTCTTGTTTCATACTAAGCCATAAAAACTAATGCATTATTTCATAAAATCTATTTTTAGTTCCAGGGTATAAATCCCATAAAAATTATGATAATCTATAAATATGGCCTATCTTGTATATAAACGAATAACAAACTAGCTCTTGATGTGAAGGATACCCTCTAAGGAAAGAGTCCACTTAACGATGGTCTCCCCTCCATAAAAAGAATCCCTAATACTCTAGAACTCATCATTCCATTTTTATTCATAAGAATCATATCAATGAGTGAGGATGTCACAAGAACACTCACCAGAACATTATTAAACTCCCTTCCCCAAACTCACAAGTGAATTTGAGCAAAAATACCCATTAAGTTCCACTCATCCTTTACCTCCCTTATAGCCCAAGAAGGTAACTACATACTAATAGCATAATCAACTAAATTAACTCTTCCAAGTGTATAGAAAATTAAAATTAAAAAACTAAAGGTATTCAACCCAATGACACTTATAAAGGTTCAATCCATTTTGAGAAAAGAAATACCCTAAAATTTAATGGTCAGAGTAGATGGTAAACTTTTCCCTAAAAATATAGAGATACCAACATACAACCACTAAAAGTTAAAAATCATGAGTTAGGTAATTCATCTCCAGAGTTATAATATTATATGATCTATTATACACTACATGATCACTCTGTATAAGAAATAATCCCAAACTTGATCTTAAAGAATCATAGTAAACCATATATCATTGACAGACCTTTAGTATAGTCATAATTGGGGTTGAGGTAAAATACCACTTAAATTATCAAAGTATTCCTGACACTTCCAATACCACAAGAACTTTACCACCTTCTGAGTGTGATTATTCTAGGGAGATGCATGCTTATATAAATCCTTTATTAACCTTCAATAATATCCTTCCAAACCCAGGAAGCTATGTATCTCGAAAACAATATGTGGTTCTTATTATGGAATTATAGTTGTCACGTTTTTAGGATAAATTTATATACCATGTTCTAAGACCATGTTTCCAAATAACATAACTTATCTGATCAAGAATAGGAACTTTAATAATTTATCATAAAGACATCGATCTCCTAGAATTTCAAAAAAATGCCTTAAGTAACACACGTGATCTTATTTCGTCTTAAAGTACACAAAGATGTCATACATGAACATGTTGAAAAAAGCATCAAGATAATAGTGTAAAATTAGTTTCATCAGATCCAGAAATGTAACAGGATAGTTAGTTAGTCCAAATAACATCATAAGGTACTTGAAATGTCCATACCTACTCCTAAAGGTGGTCTTTGGAATATCGGATTCCTATATTTTTAATTGGTGATATCTAGACCAAAGTTCAATTTAAAAAAACCACTTTTCCCCTATTAACTAGTCAAAAAAATCATCAATGTGAGGAAATGGATATTTTTTATTGACTATTAATCGAGTGAGATTGTAACACCCTGAGCTTCCATGATAGGCTTCTCTTTCAATAATGCAATAGCTTGCATTGTACGCAAGTTCGAGATTCTAACACACTGTGACCAATCAAGATTTCCATTATGAATAGTAATACCCACTTTTTGAAATTATATATATCTGACATTTCAAAATGGACTTCATTTTTGGATTCATAATATTGAAAGTAACCTATGTTGAATTTTCGGTATTTTTCTGAGAACTTCCAATTTTTTATGAATAGTGAAAAATACTAAAAAACAACTTTTTTAATAAAAATAATTTATAGTGATAAATTATACTATTGAGTGGTTTTAAAGTATAATTATAATATATTTTTACCATTTTATCCAACGGTGGTCATTATAATTAATTTCACTTTGAAATTGGACATAAACAATTGTCAATCTTTTGATATATAATATTTCTTAAAAACACGCAATTTGTTGTGATAGCGGGAATTATTTATAAAATTAATTAATGAAACTTATGTGTTTGGAATTATCTAAAGTAGACATCATTTTTTAATTAAGAATATCAATTATAGCTTATGGTGAAATTTTGGCATTGTTCTAAAAAACATCAATTTTTGATGAATAGTGAAACCACTGAGTGGTAGTTAAAAAACTAATTTTTCATTTAAATGAAACATTACCACTATTGTGATTTTATTTCCAAAAATCCAATATACATGGTTTTCATTAGGAAGTAAAATTTGGTTCAATGGGATTAAAATAATTTTTTGGTGAATAGTAACTTTTAAGTTTTATTAATCGTGATTAAAGGTAATTAGTGAAATTTAAGGTAAAAATGATATTATAAAAATATTAAAATACCGTTAAACTTGTCCTATCCTTATTGGATGATTCATGGCCGACCAAGACAATCCATGGGTCAACTTGGGGACCACATGGAGCCACTTGGGTAACAAAATGACATTAATAACTTTTTATTTAAAGTAAAAATATAATTGTCACAAACATGTGTTGTTTTACTAAAACAATTATTGCATGGGGTCATATAAGTTAACTTTTCGACTATAAATATTCATTGGAAATATAAAAATTTTTACTACAACATGATATTTTTTTTATAATTTTTAGACATTAAATAAATTAAATTTTTGATGACACCATGATGATGTAGCGATTACCTCATTAATTAACGATTTAAATAAAATAAAAAGATAATGTAAAATCTAAAACTTAAACTTGTCAAAAACCTATTGGATGGGTATATTTATAACCCTTATTACCTTATCCTAAAAATATATAAGTGTTGGACCTTTAAAATCTTAAACTCATTATATAATAAAGTAACATTTCATGACTTTCCAAGAGTGCCCCTCCTCTCCTCTTATAAAAGGCCCCCACCTCTACCACCTTACTCACACCATAAAAGCCATTTGTCTCGGCCAAAATCTGCCCAAATACTCTCTCAAAATTTCTTCCTTAATCATAGAAGCCTTACCTTAGGCATAAATCTCTTCAAGAAACCATTTTGGTTCAAACCGAGGGGAGTTACCTAATTTAAAGGTAATGTCTTCTCTTACGTTGTTTTTTTTTATTTTGCTTCTCCAACCCCCTAAACTCTTTTTATTATTTTATTTTGTAACAACACCAGTATCCTAAATATACTTGTATGTTTTTATGCGAAGGATTTTATTTACACTTACACACACCTTCGTCTAATGGTTAAAGAACATACTGTTTCTGTGGGTGGTGAAATACTGCCTCACGAAATGATGATTGTTCAATATTCTTTTATCACCTCTAATGGTGGCCATTAAGATGAAACTATTTCTATATATGATATATATTATGTTTATGTTTTCCTTATTCTTCTTTATTTCTCATTTATGGCATACCTTTATGATTTCCATTATGGGTAAACATGATAATTTCATTTTAGGAAGTGCGGACTACCGCCCCCTCAAAGTTATTTGAATCGTTAATATCATATGTAGGATGTATAAGGGATAGAGTAAATGATATTATATATGATATTATACTGTAATTATAATACGCCTTTATATCATTAGGATTTCATTCCATTAAATATGAAATAGAAATGAAAGTAGCGTTCATGCGTACATACGGCTTACCGTCTCCATGAACGGTGCATTTCATTTATTACCTCTAAATGTTAAGTAATATTATGAATGAACGTATATACTAGATATATATGATATATATGATATCTAAATAAAGAATATAATTCTGGAGTAATGGATATTCTACCTCATAAACAACTTGTAATTATAAGAAGTTTATTTTTGACTCAAGTACCAAAGATCGACAAAACGACTGTTATTAACTTAAATAACTACATAATGTTCATAACATGGTAATAAGTGATATAAAAGGAATAATGAAATTGAAAAAGGTTCTTAATCAATTAGAAATTAACTCTATTTTATTATTCAGGAGTTTAAAGAACGATCGAGTCAAGTCAGACACGAGGTAAGGGAACTTCTTAACCCAATTTCCATTCTTTGGGTTAATCTCCTACTTTAAAATTATGTCATGATATTATTATTTCCTATCATGTATTTGTACTTTCTTTATGTCTAATTATAGTGAATACACATAATAGATCTATTTTATTTAAAAAAATGATCTTTGTAAGGGACTTCGTCTCAATCTCCTTTCATTGAGGCATATTTTGTTTTATACACAACTTTATTTTATATGGTGTATAAACCCATTTGACTTTTATGGTTATACAAAACGAATCTTTTTTATACAAATAATTTTACTAAACAACAAAAGGGAATGTTTTTTTTGTCGTACGAATGCGGTGACAACAACTTCTCCGACGTCGTGACCATTATTTGAGTTTCAGCTTCCTCTACAAGCCATAACTTTTTTTTAAATGAAAAAAAATTACAAAGTTTTAATTTTCTTTTATTTTGGTATTGAAAGTGGTTTTGAAAATGTTTTTATTATATCGATGTTTTGTATTGATATCTTATGATTGAAATGTGGAAATGTTATGTTTCCTTTATGCATGTTTTATGTGATACGATTATGTTATGCTTTATGATATGCTTAAGCCTGTTCATATGAGGAATGCATTGAACTTAATAAGTGAGGGGTGGAGCCCACTATAGCTCCTCGATGCATCGGAAGGTCTCATGAGACAAACTAGTGTCTTGGCATGAGGCCTTGAAAAAATCTTATTTGTAGTCATGGCACGAGGCCTTGGCTACGTGGTTATGATAGTCTGACATTCTGCATTCCATCATTATGAAAGTGGTTATTGATATTTCATGTGATTATTCAACCAGTAGAATATCCATGTGAATAAGTAAATGGAATTATTTCATTTTATTTTGCTATATATGCTGAAGTTCATGTTTAAAAGGCTTTTGTTTAGTTATACATTATCTTAAATGTTTATGTTTATTTATGAAAGCTTCCTCTATATTGTTATCCTTACTGAGTATCTGAGCTCACACCTTCCAATGTTTTAATTTTTCTAGGATGTGAAGAAGCATATTATGAATGACCTACAGAGATAGTATGAGGGGATATGAAGACAAGATGTTGTTGCAGTTTTGTTTTACTTTATGATGTAATTTAAGACTTATGAATGTATCTAGTGTTTCCAAGGCTACTAAACTAATCGGTCTTTCGAGACTTGATCTTTTTGTGATCATGACAATGCTACGTAATAATGCATCGAATCAAGGTAACTGGGGTTGGGGAGTTACAGTTGGTATCAGAGGAAGTGTAGTACTAACCTTGGAAGCTATATTTAGATAAACTCTGATTAGAGCACATAGCCCAAAGATACACTTTGAGGATTAGCATAGAAGAACTTCCTAGAATTTCGGTATTATAGAGATTTTTTGAGTTTTCCGAGCAATACATCCCTGTCTGGATACGAGCAGGTAGAGGCAGCTCCAACATAGATGTACCTAGGGGTAAAACCCAAAAACACCACTTTGAGATAGACTCGAATGGGAACTGGTGCACGACAATGGGCCTTGCCGCACTCTTGGTTACACAACACTCCCAGGGGATATGCTTAGGATAATTCTCATTTTCTTTACAAACCACTATGAAGGGTTTATGAGTATATACTTCCTCAAAGAAAACATTTTTATGATTATAGTTCAATTTATGTTAAGTGCTTTACAAGTATGGAATTATGTATTTTGATTCATAAACCAAACTAGTTTATGCCATTGTTTAGAAATGGTGCCTAGTGGAAGGAATGGAAACTGTATCAAAGCACGCACTCCATGTAGGGATTTCCCCCCTGCTGAAGATAATTATAGTGGAGCGGGTGATACAACTGGTGTTGATCAACTTATCACCATATTGGGACAACTCACTTAGGTTATGAATAATAACCTTACTCGTATGGAGCACCCTGATCCGCAACGTGGAGGACCAATGTTAGACCTCTTCATGAGGCAACAACCGCCAATATTTAATGGGGGTACGAATCCATTAGTAGATGAGCAATGGATAAACTCCTTAGAGAAAATATTTCATGCCTTGGGGAGTAGCGAAAGGGGGAAGGTTGTCATGGCAGTTTACCGCCTCACTGGAGATTTCGATCAACGGTGGTCGCTGATTCAAAACACAAAGGAAGAAGAAGAAGTATCAAGTATGGAATGGAGATAGTTCAAAGAACTTTTCTTAGAAAAATACTTTCCACATGCCCATCGAGAAGATATGGAAAGACAATTTCTGATTCTAAGGCAGAAGGAGGATGATAATGTCTCAAAGTATGAGGCTAACTTTACAAAGTTAGCAAGGCATGCAGCAGATTATATACGTAACCCAAGAAGTAATATTGATCGTTTCTTTGATGGGTTAAAACCATTTCTCCGTCGAGCTTTAGTATCACAATATTTCTCAACATATGAAGATATAGTCTCGTGTGCTATCAATACAGAAAAGGAATTCTCTAAGTCTTATGACAGCTAAGTAAAGAGAGAGAAGAAGAGAACGGTGGAAACAGAGACAGATAAAGGGAAAAGGGAAATAAGGATTTTCTATTATGTGATAATTGTGGGAAGAATCACCCCAGTACTTGCCTAAAAGGAATGGGTGTTTGTTATAAATGTGGAGAAAAAGGTCACCAGGCTCGTGATTGCAAGGGAAAGAAAGAGGCTATAAATGATGAATGCTACAATTGTAGGGAAATGGGGCATTATGAAAATGAATGTCCTAATAGTCAGGGAAACTTACCTTGGAAAAGGCCAAGGGATAAAGGAAAATCTTATGTTGTTACTACAGTTGAAGTGGAATAATTAATGTATTGGACTTAAGGATTATATTCTGGTTATAAGAATAATGTGATATATATAAGGATTTTACTGAAGTACTTGTTTTTTTCATTAAGGTTTTAATATGATGAAGGTAATCATATTTTTTTATGTGAAAATAAGATAAACTTTACTTTGTTTGAGTAATCTGATGATACAATTTATTTTGGAATTTAGAGAACTTTTAGAGAAAGTCTGGATGGAGGTATTTTGGATAACTATAAAGCTTGGAATGTATTAAGTTGAACATTGGATAGTATTGTTTAAGGTTAAAACATTTATGAATATTATTTTTTGAATATTATAATACTATAGTTTTAGGAAAAGGACAACCTGCTGGTCGGGGGATAACCTATCACGTCGGACAAAGCTGTAGGAATCGAACAAATAACCATAGTGTGACAGGCCTTTATTACCTACCACTAGCCTACAGGAAGTCCCTGGTTATTAAAATATAGTTTTCCTAATCTAAATGGTATGTGTTAATATTTTGAACCTTGTATTATTAGGATAAATATAATATTTTTGAGTTCTATTATCTTTTCGAGTGAAAGATGAGTTTGTGGTAGAAATTAGTTAAATGTTGAAACTCTACTTGTCAAGCATAAATATATATATACCTATCTCTTATTCTATGAATAAATTAATTATTAAACTTTAGTAAAGGGATATTAAAACAAAAAATGTGTTATCCTAATACCTTATGTCTTGTTGAACTGATAATATTTTAAATCAACATAGATTGAAGGCTTTGAGGCCCTCAATTTTACACTTGTCTGTGATTGATGACCTCAATCACTCCCTAAAAATATTTACATTTTTCCTCCAATTATTTGTCTCTAATTTCCACCAATGTTCTCCTTATCGAGATCATAATTTGGTGGTGACTTTTTCATTTCCCTTTCCCTCTTATTAAGGCTAAATTTTGTTAACCTTATTTCCGATGTGGGTTTTCCACAAAGGTATTTTCTATTTTCAACCTTTTATTTTCAAAGAAAATTTTCAAATTGCGAGGATTCAATTTATTTAAGGAGGGGAGAATGTAACAAGCTTCCACGATACGCTTCTCTTTCAATAATGCAATAGCTTGCATTGTATGCAAGTTCGAGATTCTAACACACCGCAACCAATCAAAATAGTCATTATGAATAGTAATACACACTTTTTGAAATTATATATATTTTATATTTCAAAATGGACTTCATTTTTGGATTCTGAATATCGAAATTATCCTATGTTGAATTTTTGGTATTTTTCTGAGAACTTCCAATTTTTTACGAATAGTGAAAAATACTAAAAAACAACTTTTTTAATCAAAATAATTTATAGTGATAAATTATACTGTTGAGTGGTTTTAAAGTATAATTATAATATATTTTTAGCATTTTATCCAACGGTGGTCATTAGAATTAATTTCACTTTGAAATTGGACATAAACAATTGTCAATCTTTTGATATATATTGTTTCTTAAAAACAAGTTATTTGTTGTTACAGCGGGAATTAATTATAAAATTAATTAATGCAACTTATATGTTTGGAATTATTTAAAATAGACATCATTTTTGAATTCAGAATATTAATTATAGCTTATGGTGAAATTTTTGCATTGTTCTGAAAAACTTCAATTTTTGATGAATAGTGAAACCACTGAGTGGTAGTTAAAAAACTGATTTTTCGTTTAAATGAAACATTACCACTTTTGTGATTTGATATTCAAAAATCTGACATACAAGGTTGTCATTAGGAAGTAAAATGTGGTTCAATAGGATTAAAATAATTTTTTGGTGAATAGTAACTTTTAAGTTTTATTAATCGCGATTAAAGGTAATTAGTGAAATTTAAGGTAAAAATGATATTATAAAAATATAAAAATACGCTTAAACTTGTCCTACCCTTATTGGATGAGTCATGGTCGACCAAGAAAATCCATGGGTCAACTTGGGAACCACATGGAGCCACTTGGGTAAGAAAATGACATTAATAACTTTTTATTTAAAGTAAAAATATAATTGTCACAAACATGTGTTGTTTTACTAAAACAATTAATACATGGGGTTATATAAGTTAACTTTTCAACTTTAAATATTCATTATAAATCTAAAAATATTTCCTACATAATGATATTTTTTTTATAATTTTTATACATTAAATAAATTAAATTTTTTATGACACCATGATGATGTAGCGATTACCTCATTAATTAACGATTTAAATAAAATGAAAAGATAATGTACAATCTAAGACTTACACTTGTCAAAAACCTATTGGATGAGTATATTTAGAACCCTTATCACCTTATCCTCGAAATATATAAGTGTGGGACCTTTAAAATATGATACTCATTATATAATAAAGTAACATTTCATGACTTTCCAAGAGTGCCCCTCCTCTCCTCTTATAAAAGGCCCCCACCTCTACCACCTTACTCACACCATCAAAGCCATTTGGCTCGCCCAAAATCTTCCCAAATACTCTCTCAAAATTCCTTCCTTCATCCGAGAATCCTTAACTTAGGCAGAAATTTGTTCAAGAAACCATTTTGGTTCAAACCGAGGGGAGTTACCCGATTTAATGGTAATGTCTTCTCTTACGTTGTTTTGTTTTATTTTGCTTCTCCAACCCCCTAAACTATTTTTATTACTTTCTTTTGTAACAACAACAGTATCCTCAATATACTTGGACGTTTTTATGAGAAGTATTTTATTTACACTTAAACACACCTTCGTCTAATTGTTAAAGAACATACTGTTTCTGTGGGTGGCGAAATACTGCCTTACGAAACGATGATTGTTCAATATTATTTTAACACCTCTAATGGTGTCCATTAGGATGACACTATTTCTATATATGATATATATTATGTTTATGTTTTCCTTATGCTTCTTTATTTATCATTTATGGCATACCTTTATGATTTCCATTATGGGTAAACGCAATAATTTCATTTTAGGAAGTGCGGACTACCGCCCCCTCAAAGTGATTTGAATCGTTAATGCCATATGTGGGACTTATAAAGGATGGAGTAAATGATATTATATATGATATTATACTGGAATTATAATACACCTTTATATCATTATGATTTCATTCCATTAAATACAAAATATAAATGAAAGTAGCATTCATGCGTACGTACGGATTACCATCTCCATGAACGGTGCATTTCATTTCTTACCTCTAAATGTTACGTAATATTATGAATGAATGTATATAATAGATATATATTATATATATCATATCTATATAAATAATATAATTCAATAGATAATGGATATTCTACCACATAAACAACTTGTAATTATAAGAAGTTTATTTTTGACTCAAGTACCAAAGATCGACAAAACGACCGTTATTAACTTAAATAATTACATAATGTTCATAAAATGGTAATAAGTGATATAAAAGGAATAATGAACTTGAAAAAGTTTCTTAATAAATTATAAATTAACTCTAGTTTATTATTCAGGAGGTTAAAGAATGATCAATTCAAGTCGGACACGAGGTAAGGGAAATTCTTAACCCAATTTCCACTCTTTGGGTCAATCTCCTACTTTCAAATTATGTCATGATATTATTACGTCCTATCATGTATTTGTACTTTCTTTATGTGTACTTATATATAATACACATAATAGATCTATTTTATTTAAAAAAATGATCTTTGTAAGGGACTTCGTCTCAATCTCCTTTCATTGAGGCATATTTTGTTTTATACACAACTTTCTTTTATACGGTGTATAAACCCATTTGACTTTTATGTTTATACAAAAGTAATATTTTTTATACGAAGCATTTTACTAAACGACAAAAGGGAATGTTTTTTTTGTCATACGTATGTGGTGACAATGACTTCTCCACCGCTGTGACCATTATTTGAGTTTCAGCTTCCTCTACAAGCCATAACTTTTTTTTAAATGAAAAATAATTACAAAGTTTTAATTTTCTTTTATTTTGGTATTGAAAATGGTTTTGAAAATGTTTTTATTATATCAATGTGTTGTTTTGATATCTTGTGATTGAAATGTGGAAATGTTATGTTTCCTTTATGCATGTTTTATGTGATACGATTATGTTATGGTTTATGATATGTTTAAACCTATTCATATGAGGAATGCATTGGACTTAATAAGTGACGGGTGGAGCCCGCTATAGCTCCTAGATGCATCAGAAGGTCTCATGAGACAAACTAGTGTCTTGTCATGAGGCCTTGACAAAATCTTATTTGTAGTCTTGGCCTGAGGCCTTGGCTACGTGGTTATGATAGTCTGGCATTATGCATTCCATCATTATAAAAGTGGTTATTGATATTGCATGTGATTATTCGACCAGTAGAATATCCATGTGAATAATTAAATGGCATTATTTCATTTTATTTTTCAATATTATGTTGAAGTTCATGTTTAAAAGTCTTTTGTTTAGTTATACATTGCCTTAAATGTTTATGTTTATTTATGAAAGCTTTCACTATATTGTTATCCTTACTGAGCATCTGAGCTCACCCCTTCCAATATTTTAATTTTTCCAGGATGTGAAGATGTATATTATGAATGACCTACAGAGATAGTATGAGGGGATATGAAGACAAGATGTTTTTGTAGTTTTGTTTTACTTTATGATGTAATGTAAGACTTATGAATGTATATAGTGTTTCCAAGGCTACTAAACTAATCGATCTTTAGAGAATTGATCTTTTGTGATCATGCCAATGCTATGTAATATTACACCGACTCTGGGTAACAGGGGTCGGGGCATTACAGAGATTCTGATAATCGATGCATTAATGAATATTTCCATTGAACTTCTAGGAAAAAAGCATATGTTTTTTCCAAGGTGACACACTTGGATGTATAAATCCTTTGGATCCTAAATCATCCAACTGAATTTTCAACTATTTTAATTTATTTGGATCCAAATGGTAAGATGTCATCAATATCAATTGAGTTTTTACTACTAAGTCAATCGATAATTCTACCTCCCATTCTAGTGGAAAACCCAATATGTCATTCAGAAACAACTTTATAAACCTTTTGACTATCGGTGGAATGATACCACTACTAAATTCTTGTTATAACTTGGTAGAAAAAAATAAATTAGCATACTAAGATCTAGTAAAGATGGCTCTTCCCGAGAGGACCTTGGATCCCATTCTCCCTAGAACACATAGAAACTCCCATCAAAAGTAGTGAAGAACACCCACTGATGATGATAATTGATCTGATACTTGTTAGTGATCAACTAATTTATCCCAATAAATACATAAAATATTTCCAATTCAGGAAAAAATTAATCCCACACAATTTCAACATCATAGAAGAAGAAAGAGAATTTGGGAAAATGAAAAACATGCTCCCTCTTCATTCCTATAAGAATCACCAATTCCATAATTAATAGAATGGGTTTGGTTGGAAGTTTTAGAAGATACACCATATAAGTCGATATAAAGGAGTTATAGGAACCTATTTCAAATAAAATAGTCACTAAGCTAGAATAAATAGAAATGGTACCTATCATAGTCACAGGTCCCACATAAAATTCCACTATAAACTCCTCAACTGCATGTGACATATTCATTTTATAGGTTTATGTCTAGAACCCCATATTCTATAAATCATATGGATTAAACATAGACCCCCAAGGTGATAACAAGGATATAATAGCATGATAATAATATAGATCTAGAAAAAAAATCCATGTGACCTCGGTTCCCACATGAGACGAAAACATTTGGAGAGAGGGGAAATAATTTTGCGTGACCTATATTTCCACATAGATAGAATTTCAACAAAAAATTCAATGATGATGGTGTAGGAAGATTACTATAAAAATAACCATTATTTTTTCTCATAAAACACACCACTTATTTTTCCCTCAATAAGAACCATCAGTGATTCCACCAATGGAAAAAAGTAACTCTGGTGAATCCTAACATACCCTCTAGGTCAATCTCTTCCATCAACGCTCTAGAAACTACCTTAGAATAGGTGGTAAACTTTAACAAAAATACTTGTGACTAGATATCATATTAAAGAACCATATTAAAACTTGGGTCCTTTATCTTCTCATTAGACTCGACATAAAAAAGAAAACATAGAGGGATCAATGAAATGATTAGTGTACTCCATCACTGATTGATTCCCTTTACCAAGTTGGATGAACTCTATAGATTTTTAAATGGTCATAGATTCTAGTTATAACTACTCATTAAATTATGCCTTGAAATATTTACACCCCAATAAATCATGATTTTTAGCTAATACAACTAAGTCCCAACACCTTCTACTAAAACCCTCAAGCTTGAAGATGGAACACTTCACTCTGATAGAATAAAGATTCTCAAAGACTTTAAAAATCCTATCGATCATTTCTAGCCAATCCTCTACCTCCTGAATATTATTCAACTCATGTAAATAAATTAGTTTCTGAGGAATAAATTCTTAATCTTGATTCCTATCCTCATTCTTTCGATGTTTTACCTCCCTAGCTTGAATATGGTCAAGTTCCACACCTTGTTCCATAGGTCAAATCATGCACATGATTGTTTCAATCAGATTGTGATTAACTGGAGAGTTTCCCTATCATGTTTCATTGGCATCACCCTCCTAAGGAATATATAGAAGTCTAGTAATGGGTATATTGTTACACAAAAATGGACAAAGATACACAAGAACATGAGATCCACAATTCAATTTCAGTTTATAATAACACATGTAAAAAAGAATTATCAAGATAGATACAAAATAAATATGGGTATTAAAACTCTCCAAATATAAAAGGAAACATTTCCCAACAACTCGTGGTGCCTTATGGATCATCACGATGAGAGCTGGTTGGGCACTCAATCACAATATACCCCTTAAGTCTCGATATCCCTGTCTCTTATCAACCAAGAAATCCAAAAATGAATATTTGAAATGAAAATAGTAAAACCTCACCTTTGATACTAATTTTTCTGGAACCAACCTAAATTACCAAACTATCCATAACCTGGACTGATCCTAACATGGCCATAAGGAATTCTCAATCCCCATAGGCTGGAAAAAAAGTTCCTCAAAATCAAGAATAACCATTTGCAAAACTTTGTCCACAATGTACCTATAAAAAGGTGATAAAAGATATAAAATAATGTATGTATTCCTAAAATATAATAGTTGAAAAGATACAATGTCACGGAAAAAAATTATAAGATACAAAAACAACCAAAGTACTCAAACTAGAAACATCCCAACTTCATGTGACATAACACCACCACCAAACTTTCACACCATTCTAACAAAAAATCTGATTTCCAACTTGTGGCACCTTTCCCTTACCAATATTAGAAAAAAATATATCTACACACACCCAAAGGTGTAATTAGGGTGTGAGAAAAATATAAGGACCCAGCCTTAAAATAGTACATAATCTTGAATTAAGTTAATAATTTACATTGAGGATATTTTTAGGTTTAGAGTTTTAGATAATTAGGACATAAATATTAAATTACATCTAAAAAACTAAAAAGTAGACACTTCTACTCAGTTTCCATTTATTTTATAAAATAAAAACTCTTGAAAAAAATATTCATTTCTAGTTACAGGTTTTAGATGGCATGACTTTTCCTTGATCCCATCCTTGACCCTATTCATCTTTAAGTCCAATAAAAAACTTTTCAAAAACTTGGGATGAGCATAAAAAGCTCAGTAAGGGTTATAAAATAAAGAAAGAAATCATTAGTCCATCAATACATAAAAAACATAAACTCTGTAACTTACCTCATGAAATCATAAGATTTCTGAATAACATATAGTAATCACAAATCATAAAGGTAACTTGTGACATCCACAACATACTTACATTGTAGCTTTCACAGCTATGTATGGAGTAACATTTGGAATACTCATCATAGTATCTTCCCTAAATATCTTAGTAGAAACATTAACATTTACCTCCAACATGTTACCCAATTCATTGGAGAGAAATATTAGGCTCAACCGCCCTAGGTTTATCACAGAACCACCCATATATGTAAACAATTCCCAAGAACCAAAACATAGTCATAACACATAACACAAGAATAAAGGAAAGATAAAATTACCCCCTTTCAATCACAATATATAATTTAAATATATTAACATAAAAAAATTATTAAAACCATTTTCAATACCAAAATACATAAAAATAGTATATGGTCTTTATTTTCCTTTTAAAAAAACACTACGACTTGTTAAGGAAGCCATAGATTAAATAATACCCACGACGGAGGAAAGGTCATTGTGACCGCATACATTAAAAAAAATATTCCTTTTTTTTTATTAGTAAAATGATTCATAGAAAAATATTCCTTTTGAGATAAATTAAAATTCAAAGGTGTTTATACACCGTATAAAAGAAAGTCGTGTATAAAACAAAATATTCCTCAATGAAAGGAGATTGAGATGAAGTCCCTTAAAAATATCATTTTTGTAAATAAAACAGATCGATTATGTGTATTCACTATAAACAAACATAAATGAAGTATAAATTCATGATAATAAATAAAAATTATTTTCTCACATAATCAAATAACTACATAAACAAGAAAGATAATATCAACCCAAAGAATGGAAACTGGGTTAAGAAGTTATCTTACCTCATGTCTGATTAGACACGTTAGTTCTTTAATCTCTTGAATAATAAACTAAAGTTAATTTCTACTTGCATAAGAACATTTTTCATGTTTATTATTCCTTTTATATCACTTATTACCATGTCATAAACATTATGTAATCATTTAAGTTAACAATGGTCGTTTTGTCGATGTTTGGTACTTGAGTCAAAAATGAACTCCTTATAATTACAAGTTGTCCATGTGGTCAAAAGTACATTATATATATAATTATATTCATGATTTAGATATCATATATATCATATATATCCATTATATATATGTATTTATAATATTACATAACATTTGTATATAATAAATGAAATTCACCGTTCATGGAGACGGTAAGTCGTACGTACGCATGAACGCTACTTTCATTTCTATTTCATATTTTAATGGAATAAAAACATAATTATAGATAGGTATATTATAATTCCAGTATAATATCATATATAATTTCATTAACTCTATCCTTTATACATCCCACATATCGCGTAAACGATTCATATCACTTTGAGGGGGCGACAGTCCACACTTCCTCAAATGAAATTATCGTATTTACTCACTATGGAAACCATAAAGTTATTCTATAAATGAAAAATACATAAGCATAGAAACAATATAAATACAATATATATCACATATAAATATAGTCCCATCTTAATTTCCACTATAAGAGGTGGTAGGATAAGATTGAACAATCATCATTCCTTGAGCCAATAGTTTGTCGTCCACAGAAACAGTATGTTCTTTACCCATTAGATGGTATTGTTTGTAAGTTTAGTTCTAATACTTCACATAACAACAACCTAGTATATTGAGGATAATTTATTTTTTATAAAATAAATGAATAAAAATATTTTAGGGGTTGGAGAAGTAAAATAAAAGAAAAGAACTTAAGAGAAGACATTACATTTAAATCGGGTAACTCCCTTTGGGTTGAACCAAAAAGATTTCTTGAAGTGCCTTATTCCTAAGGTAAGGATTCTATGAGGAATATAGGGATGTAGGAAGATTAATTATGAAGAGTTTTTTTTTGAGACAAGGGGCTTGAGAGTTGTGAGTAATTGGTTAGAGTTGAGCACTTTTTATAAGGAGGAGGAGGGGCTCTTTAGGAAATTTGAAAATATTATTTTATTATATAATTATTTCTAGTTTCTAAAGGTCAAAAACTCATAAAAGTAAAACATAAGATGACTCATGTTCTAAATAAAATAATAAAATAATAATTAGACAGGTTTTGGATATATTTTTTTAATTTTTATAATCTTATTTATTTAAATCATTCATTAATGAGGTAAACACTGCATCATTATTGTGTCATAAATAATTTTATTTTTTTGACGTATAAAATTATAAAAAAATACCATGATGTAGGAAATATTTTTAGATTTAAAATGAATATTTATATTCCAAGAGATAACTTATATAACCCCATGTAAAATTTGATTTACTAAAAGATATATGTTTATGTCATTTTTGTCTTTACTTTAAATTAATTAATATAAAGTGTTATTATCACTCACAAGTGGCTCCAAGGGATCCCAAAATAGACCCAAGGATTACCATGGTCAGACATTATCAACCAATAGCATTAGGACACATGTTAGGGTAGTTTAATATTATTATAATATTATTTTTTTACCCTTATTTACAATATTTACCCATTAACCACAGTAAATAAAATATTTACTGAAGTAATATTCATAATGTCTAAAAATAAAATTTACCAATTTAAAAAATTTGGACCTCCGGATTCTAAATATTTAATCAATTTTTAAAAATTAAAAAAATAGAAGTGGAAAAATTAATTTAAAATTAATTCCTACTGTCAACACAAAAAACGTGTTTTTAAGAAATAATGACTATCAAAAGATTGACACTTTTTGTGTCCAATTTCAAAGTGAAATTACTTAAAATTTCCAAAATTGGATTATATGGTAAAAACATAAAATAATTACACTTTAAAACCAATTAAAAATATAATATAAAGTTAAATATAAATTAGATAAAAAGGCTATTTTGAATTAAAATACAATATTTTCACTATTTATTAAAAAATGAACATTGTCAGAAAAATACCAAAATTTCATCCAAAGTAAATTTTTATGTCCCGGTCTTAAAGAAGAATTTTATTTTTTTCAAATAAAACATATAAAATTGATAAAAACTATATTTAAAAATGGTTCGCCCTCAAAAGGCGGTAAATCGACCTTTTAAAGAATAGTAGCGTATTTATGCTTAAAATTAGATTCTTTCTTATTTTAAGCCTCTAAATTTTATTGGATAAATGTAAAAACATTTAACAAACATGTATATTCATATTTTAGTTAGTTCTATTAATTTATTCTATTACAATGGCTAGGCGTTAACTACCATTTAAAATAACAATATTATATTTTTATTTTTTGGTATAACTCAACGTTGTGTGCAACGTAAGATTTCAAAAAAACACGTTGTTATGTGTCAGGTATGCCATCAAACATAGAATGCCCTTTAAAGTAAAATTAATATTTAATTCAAAAATATTAATAAATGTGAAAATTTTATATTCTTTATTTACCTGGGATGTTTTAAAAAAGACCCCAACAAGATCCCACCATGTGTTTCATAAGAAGGATTTATAAAATAAACCAATTATAATCAGTTATAAAAATTTAAGGAATTATATATATTTTTACAAAATTCAACATAAAACATGGATAAATCACCCATAAAATAATTTATTAAATCATACTAATATCTTGGTTTCTAAACAATTTTCATAGTCATTAAAAACATAATATCCCAATATTATCAATAGAGAAAACAATCTCATGTGTACCAATAATTCCATGTTAATGAAAATATTTATAATAATATTGTGATCAGTAATCCATGAGGTTTACACATTATCCAATAAGAACAGGTCTAGGGGGTAAGACTATTCTCCTGAGAGTGGCTCCTTGTCACAAATTAGGCAACCTGGTGCACACATTACCCAAAATAATGGTACAATGGGGGAAGAGTTCATCTCTAAGGATGGATCCCTACCGCATAATTGATCACATTTAAGTTTACCATATTTAAATTGTTTAAAGTCATTTCATATTTGAAATCACATAGAACATGATTTGAAACCATTTCCATTAATAACACCAAGGGGAAATGCATTTTCAAAACCCTAGCCAAAACCACCACATTTTATCAAAACATTTCCAATGATCTTTTTTAAATCATTTCAAAATCCACTTCTAAAATATTTTCATAAACCATATTTTACAACCAATTAGAAACCAAATTCAAATTTCAAGTAATCAATGTTTCTATAATAATGTTGAATCATGAAACCACCAACCTTGAAACACTTGGAATAACAATTCCCATAGTTACACAACAAACTAAGACAAGCTGAGGGTCTTAGGAATCAAGAAGTGATCTTAAATCTAAAATTCACAAATAATAATCTCCAATACATCATCTCTATAAAAATAGAGATATATAATTCACTTATCATAAACATTATCAAATATTTCACAACAATCAATGGAGATCCACACAAAAAAACCAATTCCCTAATAGATCTATAAGAATCACAATAAGATAAAGTCAAAAACCATAGATTTATAATCAAAATCCCCCAGTCTAAGGTTTCATTCAAGGATAGAAGTGTGAATATATAATATCAATTAATAATGATAAATAATATGCACATGACTTTGAGAAACCAGATTCAGTACCGAAAGATCCATTCAAAACCACCATCGAGAGGTAAAAAATCTCTAAAATCTCCAAATAGAGTTTCCTAGGTCAAGAGAATATTCCACTAGAATATAAATGATTAAAAAAAGATGATTTATTGGTCTAAAAAGATAATTTGGATTAATTAAAATTACATCACATGATTTGGTTTCATGATTTAACAAACTTTTTTCCAACCATGTACCCCTTTCTAATCTACTAGAGAAGTCAAATGGTTTGGCTACATGGTTTGAAAAATTGTGCACCATCAATGAAAAACACCACTATACCAAGTCAAATTATTATATAGGAAGGTTTCATGGTTTTAAATAAATATTATACTAACCATTTACCCTCATTTATAATTCTAACATAAGAAGAACAATTTCCTAATCAGCACACATGATTTTCCTTAACCATGAATCAAACATTCACAATCCAAAAAAACTCTAAAAACCTTCAAAATTCACTAAAAATGAACTGAGAGAAGACCCAATGAAAGATGGTCAAAAAAAGGAAATTAAGTACCTAAAAGAAACACTAGGTGAGTTTTAAGATCCTTCAATTCTTCATCTACTTATAAACACATGTATATTTACAATATTTATAAAACATATAGTTGATATCATATCCACTTTATAATCTAGGAATTGAATTCATTGTAATTAATACTTATAGTAGGCTCTCTACATATATTCTGATGACATTTCAGGTATTTTGTAACACTCTTACTCCAATGGATATTCAATCCATATTGGTATTATTTTCCTTATTTACTCTTCTTTGATTTAATTGGTGGTGTGAACTCTTCATGGCCTTATTTATTTCCACTATTACCTAAAATTTTACACTTATTTTTTATACGATTAACAATGTACTATATCTTAGACCACCCATGTCATTCTCAATAATCCTTATAATATTGAGGTAATTAGGTAAAGGTTTGAATTATTCATTCATGTTGTAATTAACATCAAACTATTGGAACCCAATCACTTCTACTGTTTCTTGCTTTCTATTTTTGTTCTGCACTCTATTCCAAAATAAATAAATCATGATGATGATGATAGGTGAACCTATCCTCTTCAGATCATTAATATACCCAATCCTAAGAATATTAGTTGAAACTACAGTTCATTTATGAATTTTACATTGAAAAAGAGTCTTTGAAACTTCATACCTTTCATGCTTAGATATTTCTTGATAGATCCTATTTAGGTTGTTTTTCATTTTTTAAGCACCAATAGTCTCATGTTTTTTCTAAACCTAGAGTCCATAGTAGTAATAATAATAACGGTTGAAAACTCAAGTAATTCCTTTAGATTCTTATTGTATGAATCTAACCCATTTTATAGAATAATGTCCCTAGTTGGATTCTATGTAATTGGTTATTCCAAAACATTGATTTTTTCCTATTTATCGAGATAAATTCTAAATCATTAATACCAGTTAAGAAAGTTTCTCCTGATTAGTTTTTCTTTATTAAGAATAGATTTTATAGATAAATTGGTTAATAATAATGCCATTATATACAAAAAAAAGTTTTATTATATTAATATCATGCCTTGTATCCTTTCATCAATGGATTTTAATGAAATTTATCCCACTAAAAATGATGACCTCATACATCATATCCTTTTACTAATCCAAGATCCATATTTCACTAATAAATGAGTCTAACAGGGAATTCATTCCACCAATTGGTTATTTTGGTCGGTAATCATCCCAATCAAAATAGTTATAATCATTTTATAGTTAAGAAGATAAATTCTTATCTAAATTCATCATATTTATTCACTTAACTCTATTACTCTAGATTCCTGATAGTTAGGGTTTACCAACTAGTTTAACCCAAATCAAATGCCAAAAAAATATAACACTAGATAATCTAGGGGCACCCAACTATTTCATAAAACTACCTTGAAATAAAATCTAGAATAACTCATCACTTACATTTCTTATACAACATAATTCAGGGTATCTGTAAGAACCCAGATCTTCTTTTCAGGTATGTTTTTCCTTTTCTGGTCATTTTTTAGAATAAGAGGAAATTCTGGAAATTTTCTAAGTACATGCCATGTACTTTATGAGTACATGTCATGTACTTCTTTGTCATGGGAGGCCATGTGATGGCCGTGTAGTATCCACACACATAGCTATGTGGGAGTGAATTGGAGGCCGCTTAAAGCGGAGTATGAAAACGGCAAGTACACGCCGTGTAATTCAAAAGTACATGTCGTGTATTTTCTTTTTTTCATTAAGTGCATCGAGGTCACGTCTAATCACCATAACTCTCTTCTTTTAGGTCATGTTCGACCGAGAGCTACGTACGGCCACGGATATTCAATTAACCCCCAAGCGTGCGACCATCCTCCGAATCAAACACCATTGGTTGCGTTAGAATTGCATCGGTGAGTTCTCTCTTCTCATTGAGCCATTTTTCATGTTTCCTATTCTTTCTCAATTTATCATGGGTTGAAATATTTGGATGTTTTTATAGATCTTCGGCGTACTAAGGTGAATCACACTTCGAGGTTCACATATATCGATCTCCTAATGCCAAAGTAGGTGGTTTGTGCCTTTCCGTTCAAAGACTTTGAGTATTATGTGAAAATACCACTAATACCCTTAAACAGGGTATTGTGTATTTACCATTTTACCCATATTGATTTCCTACCATGATTTAATGACTATTTAGAGGTTAATTAGATATTATTATGGTGTTTTTCTATGCATCGTCTATATTTACCATGCACGTTCTATTTACGATGGTTTGGTCCTATTTATCCAGTAGGCTGCCTTGCGTGTTTTCTATACAGGTTGTTGTAGGACAGAGAGTTGTATTATGACATGCTTGATATGTTGTAGACTGGTTAGCCAGGTAGTTCTATAGGTTTACTTTGGCCATATTGTATTTCCATGCTTATTAACCTACACAGGGCCGTGAGAACCTGGTGTAGTAGACTATAAGGGGAATTGACCGAGTGTGCTTCCTCAGAGAGTCCTTGACTGCTTTATACTATTAGAGGAATTGATCGTGTAAGCTTCCTCAAAGAGATTTTATTTTACTTTGAATTACCTTGATTACTCTAGAATATAAGGGTAATTGATACAGTGAGCTTCCTTAGAGAGTCTTTAAGTTACTTTGAATGACCTGGGCTATAAGGGGAATTTACTGAGTGAGCTTCCTTAGAGAGTCCTCGACCTTGGGGCTATAAGGGGAATTGACTGTGAGTGCTTCCTCAGAGATTTCCTGACTACCTTAGACAATAATAGTAATTGAATCTGAGTGCTTCCACAGAGAGTCTTTATATACTAAATCATAGGGGTTAGGCCGAGTGTACTACCCATAGGGTGGATTCTACTTGTTAGGTAGGACCATAGGGGATGGTTGTGAGTACTTCCCAGAGGGTTACCAGTTTATACTTAGTTGTTTGACTAGTTGTTTCATAATATTGAAAATTTGGATTGTTTACTGCTGAATACTTTCCTGCTTACTATTTTATGTACTTTTCCTCCCATATATTCACTGACTGTTAGGCATAGATCTTTGGGTGGTTGGCTACTGGAATTTATTCTCACACCCTATTTGGGTCATGCTTTTGGTCCCAAACATATTATATTGTTACAGGTAAATATAATGACAAGTGACCTTCTACTTCAGGTACATGGCTTACTATGGAGCTAGAGAGCATGAGACCAAGCTTAGGCTTGTGATGCTGAGGAGATATTTATCTTTTTCTTTTATACTTTGTCTTAGTACTGTTTGTATTTCCAGCATTGTGACTTGTTTGGATGCTTTTCTACACATATGTATCATGCATCATTTTATATATGTGTGTGTGCTCTAGTTTTTTACTATTCCAGTCTTTTGTTGTTTACTGTTGTTTGATATTTACTGCTTCAGCTATTGTATGTATTTTTTTACTTCCATTGTATACTCTTACAATGAGGGAATAGTTTCCCCACTATCACACCCAAGGCCCTCACTGCTAGTTGGCAGCCTCTGGCATTCTGGGAAATGCGCTTGAGGTCATGTGACCAACCGGGTACGGGGTGCCACTGGGTGGCTTCTGGAACCGGGACGTTACAAAGTGGTATCAGAGGAATTATTTTCTCTTTAATTACTGTTTGGATCCTTTATCCAGGGATAGGAAGGAATAGGTACTTGGTAATAAGTTGTGTCTGGGAGTAGATAACTCATGTACTGGGAAGATCCAACCTACCTCGTTTATTACAATTTTCTTGTTTTGTAAGTTTACAATTGATTTGATTTCACCTTGAGTTATTCACATGATTTGTGTTGTTATTGTTGATGTTTTTGAGGTTCTATTTTGGTCGCAACCTGATGAGATGAGGGTATTCCATCTCATGCATCATATAGGAACTTGTTATAAATCACGTGTCATGAATTCTTGCCATACCATTTAGGATGCATTAGCGATTTCATGTTGTTTTGATAGATGTTGTGTATAATATGCATGTTGTTGTGATAGATTCCCTGATAAAAATACATGTTGTTTGATAGGGTATTGTTTGTGTAAGGTTTTTTTTTAATGAATGCCAAAAATTTGATTCTTGAGGTGTTATGGGCCCTCATGGACCGGAATTTGATGAATAATTGCCTTTTTTTACTTGTTATAACATGTGTAAGATGCCAAACTTTGATTCACGGGGAATATGGGCCCTCACGAATCGAAATTTAGAACTCTGGTTTTCATTTCAGTGTTTTCTGGGCTCTGGAGTATCTTCTAAGGCTTACTGTCTAAAAAAACCCAGAATACACACTTTGTAGTTTTGACTCCATGCCATGTGTTCCTATGTTCAAGAAGAAATTGTTTTTCTTAAGTACATGTCATGTACATTATGTACACGCCGTGTAATCTATAACCGTGTCATAGGTCGTGTGGGTAGAGACATGGGATGGGGAAAGTCCGGTGGGAACATGTTGTGTACCAGTTGAACATTCCCTGTAGTGTTGATCCTGTGTTTGCCCGTGTAACTAAAAACACAGATGGATAAACCTTAAGCTATACACATCATGTTAGTATGGAACATGCCGTGTAGTTTGACCCAGGTACCCGGCCATGTCACTAACAACACGGGTTGGTGTTATCCTTCCTCGTACATGCCATGTCCATCTGGAACACACCGTTTAGTGTGAGTCGTGCATCATTCTGTGTCACTAACAACATGGGCCAGGTGAAGCTCGTCTAGTACACCCAATGCCTATATTGAACATGCCATGTCGTCTTTCCTTAAGAGAGCCATGTGGTCTAATCATGTAGAGATAATCGGGAAGGGAAATAGGGTTCAAGTACATTCCATGTGATCGGAGAACACACCGTGTGTTTGGGGGTGTTACACGACCAGATTAGGTAGGTGTACACACCCATGTAAATGACTTAAGGGAACACACCATGTAGGAATTTTACACGCCATGTAGTCATGTTTTGTAAAACTTGAATTCTTTCCTTCTCCTATTACCTTCTTATACTTCTAGTTTTCATTCCTTGATAATATTGATCTAAGGTGTGTATTTGACCTTGTAGAGTCATGCAACTGAGACGTCCTCCGGTTGTGCGCTAGTTGCAGGGTAGTGATCGGACACTGGATGTGGCTGATTAGGGAATAACCGTAGATCCTCATGTTGTGTCAGTCTTGGCACCAGCCGTTATAACGGACATAGGTGATGATGCATAGTTTAGGGAAGGCTTTACGAGTATGTTGCATACCTTTCAGGGGGCATCGCCTCCTACCTTGTCGTTGCATGATTTGACGTAGGTTTTCCAACAGCAGCATCCTCCCACTTTCTCAGGGGATGGAGGACCCTAGGATGCAGAGTCATGTCTAGAATCCATGCTTATGATCTTTGAGAATTTGGAGATGCCTCTGGAGAGGAGGGTCAAGCTCGCTACTTACATGCTTCGACACTCCTCCAAGAGGTGGTGGGTTGTGATCTCACAAGTGGGACGCCAGCATAATATGGATTAGGATAATTTTTGGCACATTTTCTATGATTACTTCTATATGGAGACCATGAGTGTCGATCGAGCCTGAGATTTCATGAGTCTGAAGTAGGGTACTCTTAATGTTATAGAGTATTCATCTTGCTTCACAAAGCTGCAATGTTTCACACCTATTACAAGAGGTGACGAGTTGTTCCTTGCACGGAAGTTTGGGGATAGTCTAAGGCATGAATTCTGATCTCAGGTGAACATCTTCTGGTTGACTTTGATATCCTCTATCATCAACCAGACGCTGATTATAGAGCATAATCCGAGGGATTCTGGAGCTGTGAGCTAGGGCGGTTCAGCATCCAAAATTTGTGCTCCTCCAGCTGATAGCAGGAAGCGCCTTAGGGAGACGGCACGAGGAGATCAGAGTAGACGGGATGCAACTTCTGGTAGCCAGGTGGTATGCTACCAGTGCGTTAGGAGCGGACATATGAGGCTGAATTTCCAGAGACACCCGGTGGAGTGTCGAACATGCGGAAAGATGGGTCATCTTCAGTGCTTCTGTCAGGTCTTCTCACTAGCAGTTGGTGACAGGGGTTCTTCTATGGCTCCACGTTCAGAAGTAGCACCACTAGTTTCTCAGCAGTCAGGGAATTGGAGTTCTTCAGACCATTTGGGCCGAGGTGGAGTCATAGCTGGGGTATCCAGTCACCCGGTTTTCAGCAACAACAGGGTGGATCAGCTCAGAGTGGTCAGGCAGGGTCTGTTGGAGTTGGTGGACTAGAACCAACTAATTTTTACTTTATTCATTAATAAAAGCCTTATCACATCTTGATTGAACTTCTGCGTGACAATGCATGTGATAATGTCCTAAGAACAACTGTTTCATTAAAGGTTCATAGCGGATCCCTGCTATGATGAGAACCTGGAAGTGCCATAACACTGTTCTTGAATATATGTTCTATGGACAGATGATATTATTTGAGGGACACAAATAATAAAGTTCATTAGGGGTGAGGACTCATAATACTTTGAGGTACCTTCTCATGGTGTGCACCCTTGGTAATATCCAGGAGGATATTATGAGAACGAGACCCGCCAGTAGGAAATCCACATTTCATAGTATCATTGGATGTTCCTATCTGAACACATGTGTATTGGTCCTTAGACTTTAATATTATTATTAATGGGTATTACAACTCGTGAACTTAGATGTATTGATGAAAACTGTGATGACACATTGTTCGCAGCGAGGTGGGATACGTTGGGTGTGTCACGAGTAATACTGCATAAATAGATAATGTGAGAAAGGATTTGTCCCTTCTATTCCATAACGGAAGTAGATATCTCAGGCCCTTTGATATAATTGATATAGCCTAAATAAATCCATGGCCATGCTAAGGAATGGGCGAGTTTAATTCCGGAAAGTCAAAGAAATAATAATCGAGCACGTGGGTTGATGACACTAGCATGCAACCCACTTGATTCGAGATATCGTGACAAAGGGATTATATTACTTGGTAAGAGTTCATATGAGGTGACACATAATTGCGGCATTAACTTCTTTCTCTATGGGTTCCCTGGTGTATGGCTAGATACTAACCTTGGACTTTAGGCAGGCTCCGCCTAATGCCACTGAGAAAAAGGCCTAGATGGTCACACACTACGTGTGTCCATGTATCTCAGTTAAATATTAATTTAACAAGTTAAATAAAGATTATTCCCGACTGTGGTTTAATAATTATTTAAGGATGCCTGGTCGCATTTATTTAGACACTAGTTATTCGAGAGAATATATTGTGGGTGAAATAATATATACTTCTTAGCAAGTAATGCGGTTACATTTATTTAAGAAATAAATAGCCATTACTCAAGGTCTAATAAATGTGGAGGAGGAGATAAAGAAAAATTGAAAATAAAATTACATGCTATGTATATTAAATATACACGCCGTGTAGTTTTATGGAAAACAACTATACGCCGTGTACTAAAGATTACACACTGTGTAGTTTTCCAGTCGGGATTTTAAGGATATAATATTGTTTTATTAAATGATATTAATTATGATCAGTGTGGGAACATGTCAAGGAATTAATAATTTTACATGGGGGTTTCAATAAGAGTTAATGAAATAAATAAAACGCGTAACGCGTTTATTTATTGTCAAAACTCTACAACCTCAAACCGGATTTTAAATATCCTCACAACCCCAACACATTTCCAATCAATCATTGTGCACAACAATTCTAGAGAATTCTTTCAAGGCCAAAAGAATTCCTTCCTCCAAGAATGCTCTCACGACTGAGAGACCAAGGCAATCAACGGCAGATATCGCAAGCGAAGGTTCTTCCATGCTAGCACCCGGAGATCCCTTCGGCGATGTCCGTAGATACATGGCACATGTGTGGATCACCAATAGAGGAATCCTACACTTGGATTTTAAGATGCAATGACTGATCATAGGATCATGACTGGAGACATCAATGAAAGAAGAATTCCACCAAAGGTAATTCTTGTGAATTAATTAAATTATTTATAACCAACATATGATGATCCTGTCTCTATGGATCTGGGACTCTTCTTTTATTTTTCGTTATTCGTTCCATTCTGAAGATCTGGAATTTTATATCGTGACAGATCTCGGATTGAACGTTTTTTAACACTAAAATTAAAGTTGGGAGAACCCACCAATGAGCTTCCGTTGTGCCCGAAACCAACAAGTGGTATCATAGGGGTCATATCATTGATTATAATTATTTAGTTTTTCATTGATGTTTTACGCATTTAATAATTTATTTATTTCAATTCAAGTTTAATCATTCTAGAAATATGAATCTCGAGATATTTTCTTCCTCCCTCATTTCTCGTTCACCTCACAGAAACTAATTTTTCTTTTATTTTTTATTAAAATAAAATAGAGGAACTCATCTGGAGGAGCCAAACGTTTCTGGCCGTACAACACCAGAATACACAGCGTGTATTCGGAAGTACACGTCATGTAGTCTAGGTTCAATACATTGACTTATCCGCCAAATCAGGTCATGTATTGGAGTATACCTATGTCATTTATGACACCGTGTGTTGAGCAGGAACAAGTGGCACACGGTTTCTGGATTACATGTTGTGTGGTCCAACTGAACACGGCATGTAGTCCATTCGGGTTCGGGTTGGACCATGTACCCTATACACGGTTTGCCCGACTGGAAACCGTGTAACACAGAAACTACACAGTGTGTGTCCCACTGAACATGCCATGTACTCAAAAAATTTCCGAAGTACATTAACACGTCATGTCCTCGGGCGTGTACTTCAGATGGACGGTGAAGAAAAGTACACATCGTGTAGTTGGAACTACACGTCGTGTACTCACCCAAATTACACAGATTTATTAAAATTTATTATTATATTATACAAACCCGTGAGATGTGTACCATAGTATAGGCGTAAAGCTGAGGCACATCACGTGATAGGTGTTATATATATGTGTGTTTAATTTAACATCTCCTTAATAAACGGGAATTCACCAGGTTGCCTCCAAGGTACAAGTTACGTACAAGGATAATTTTAAATGAATTTATTTGTTTAAAATTTTGATGGATGAGAATCTCAAGGAAATTCAGAAAATGGTTTAAGATAAAAGGATTGATTAACTAAAGATAATTAATTAATTCAAGCATGATTTATCTTAAACAATATTGATTAAAGAATTGAATGCTAGTTTTATTTATGTGTAAATATCGTTGCATGTATGGATAATCATGAGCTAGACCGAGACCTTTGCATGTGAATGGTTTCTTTAATTTATTTATTTAAATTAAATTTGTTGGCTTTTGATCCTTCTCCTCATTAATATGTAGGTCATGCGCGCCCAAGGATTATTTTATATAAAAACCCGTTTTTACCCATCACATGCATGTGAGATAAATACATATGTAATGTATGGAGCTCCCAAGCTAGTATAGGAGGCTCAAGTCAGGAGAAAAGGTGAAACCAATCCAAGGAGATACAAAGGTGGACAGGTGGAAAGTTTTAAACATGAACCCAAAAGGTTCAAGGCGTTTCTCCCCTAGGTCTTGGGTTTGTTTATCAACTGCTAGATAAACTAACCAATAAAAAGGATCATGATAATACCATTTATTTTATTTCTGTTAGTTTCATGGTTTATTTATTGTGGGTGTGTTGTCACGATCAAACAATTAATGAATTAAACAAGCATGAAAGATGGAACTAAAATAAAAAATCGGATTATGCATAAATATTATCTTAGACATGGTTAATCACTTAAGTATATACCACTTAATATTAACAAGCATGTAATCAAAGATAACAAAATTACAATTTACGTATAAGGATAAAATCCCTCAAAAAAATATTAATTTGGTATAGCCTTCCATAATCTTGGTTAGAATTGAACCATAGTTCAAAGTGCTTGACCAGCCCTAGTTGGGGTGATTTCAATTATCGGGGAATTATAATTCAATGTTTTGGGTTGAATATACTTGGTTAAAATCAAGGGTTGACTGCTACAGTAGGACTTGGTGTGACCAAGAGTCAAAGGGTGAGGAAATCCAAAATAAAAGGATTTCAGGATTGGGGAGTCCACTCAGCGGATCAAGGAGCTGCGAGTTAATGCAGTTGGAATTTGGAATGCCTACCTAAAACCCTTCAAGTTTCTTGACCAACCCTAGTTGGGGTAATGAAAAGGGAAATATGGATCCTTGTCACTAGAATATTCAGGCAATAGAATATTACGAAGTCAATGGTGAGGGCTATTGGATTTAGATAAAATAGTGGGAGGCTAATAAGTATTTATTTATTTGTCTCAGTTTTGTAATAGAGTACTAAACCTTTGATCATCTTAATTTGTAGAAATGACAAGAAAATGACTTCAAACATATCATTTTGAACCATACTCAAGAAGGAAAACCTTCTCACCGGCACCAATTTCCAAGAGTGGCAGAGGCGTTTACGCGTCATCCTTCGCCACTAAAGGAAATTATATGTGCTGGAAGAGCCTATTCCAGTTGCGCCTGGGAAAGAGGCCAATGATGGGGAATTATCTCTCTATATGAAACACATGGATGATTCCACATATGTCTAGTGTTTCATGCTATTTTCCATGTCTAATGAGGTCTTTAAGAAACATGAAAACATGGACGTGTATAGCATGATGTCTCACCTTAAGGATATCTACCAAGAGAACGCGAGACAGGAGAGGTGTGAGATCTCCAATGCTTTGTTTATAACTAATCTTGGAGAGTCTGCGCCAGCTGGGCCTCATGTAATCAAGCTTATTGGCTACATTTAACGCCTGGACATCTTAGGGATTAAATTCCCGGATGATTTGCATACAGATCTCATCCTATCATCACTGCCCAAGACCTTCTCTAGCTTTATTGTAAACTATAACGTGAGTGGAAATGAGAAGAGTCTATCGGAGCTTCTGACCTTGATTCGCCAGGTAGACAAGGACATGGGGAGTTGTAATGGCTCGGCTTTTAGGGTTCCATTACTTTATGAAAATCCCATGTTGGGTTTTCTGTTCTGGGAATCTTAGTGAAGTTTGGCGTAACGGTAGGCCTACCGGTAGCCTTAGCCTACCGGTAGCTCGGTCTACCGGTAGCTGCAGCTACCGGTGGCTCTGTCTACCGGTAGCTCGGTCTACCGGTGGTTGCCGCCTACTGGTAGCTCAGTCTACCGTTAGCTACAGCCTACCGGTAGTTGTCAGCCACCGGTGGTTCTCGGCTACCGGTGGCTCTTGCCTACCCCCACGGGTTCTTTCCGGTAGCACTCCTTTTTGCGCGAATTGGGTTTTAAACCTTATTTTGACCCCTTTAAGCTTGTTTTAAAGCCCAGTAACTCCCATAAACGTTTTAATTAAATATTTAATGAATTAACCTGGTGTGTGCATCGGTTTAAACTGCCCGAACCTTTAATGATGTGTGGGGTCGCGTGGTCAACCCACGACCCTACGCCTTACGCGGTTTTGCATTCTAATCTCAACTGTCCCCGACCTTATAAACAAAAGGGTTCACCGTAGGGTTCTTTTCTCGTTCACCCTACGCTAGAGTACCCTTCGTTCAGATGAGACACTTTTCGTTCAGGCGAGCCGCATCGCTATCCGTGAAGTTCCGTGCCCGGCCTTAGCATCGATCGTTGATCAACAGGTAGGGAATTTCTCTTCCTCCTCTCTCTTTTGTGTATCATGTGGGGTGGGCGTGCTTTTGATTCTGTAGAATTGGATAAACCAGACCTAAATAAAGATAATTAATGTATTCTATAAATAAATAAAGGGGGGTTGTGATCATTGATGTTGTTTTATATTATGATCTTCTTTCTGAATTGTGTGTGCTTACGCCTACTGAAAATCATGGTCGTTGGTGGTATTTCTCTATGCACTAATGAACCCTTGGTGATGTTTTAAATGACTTGTTTTGTAATTATGAACTCCTTCTATTAAAAGGAAATTGGTTAATCAAGTATATCCGGCTAAATAAATTGAGGCACCAGGATCAATCCTTCTATGATAACCCCCGGTTAAAGCACACGGAATTTGAATTCATGGAGTGTGTTAAATCTTATAAATCTGAAAATACCAGCATGGCCCTGCTTTGTGTTGGTGGTAGTGGTTTGGTTGTTTTATTTTATGGGCTGATTGCTAGAGATGTGAGAGGGGATGGGATCCCCTGTTTTTATACTCCCAGTGGTTATGAAATTGGGGATGGGATCCCCTATTGTTATGGGTTCAGTGGTTGTGAGCTTTAAGACTGAGTGGTTACCTTGTTTATATCACGAATTAGGGTGGGATCCTCTGTTGTTGAGAAACCCTTTTTGCTCCTGGATATTGGGAATGGGGCTGTAACTTAGGGTTCTCTTTAGTTGATGTGGCTTTATGAGAGAACCCGGTGTTGGTGTTATGGTTGATGCTTGACTGTTTGCTTTCCTGGACTTGTTCTTATGTTTACTAGTTGCCAAAGTAGGTTCATAACTTAATTAAACATCATTACTGAATAGGAAAACAAGTATGGGATAATGGGTTTCCGTTTGGTATGATTTGTGACTCGGACTTGAGTTTTGTTTGCATTCCTTGGGGTGGCTGAAAAACCTATACTTGGGGGAGTGCTTGTTAACTATATATATACTTGTAGTTTTTTGTTTCTTATTCGCGCCCCACCCAAGTTGAGAACTTAGTGCCAAACACCCCCATTTCATGGGGGAGGGTGTTTTTTCCAACACTATTATTAGTGGCTGTTTATTAGCTCCTTTTCTGCTTTTTTTCCCAGATAGTCCAACTATCTTCGGGTAGGATGTGATGGCCTAAGGTCCATTATTATCCCAAGAACCTTCAGGCAGGGTGGTGTGGTGGTTATGGCCTAGGTGTGTGCAGGCAGTTAGTTTCCCAAGTATCTTCAGGATGAGGCCCAGGTGTCTTTGGGCGTGGCAGTGGATCTTCTATCCTAGGTGTCTTCAGGCATGGTGGTGGTTGTTCTGGCCTAGGTGTTTGCAGATATGGTTACGTGTGACAGTTGTGGCCCAGGTGTTTGCAGGCGGGATTCAACAGTGGGACTGCATGCGGTTGTCGCCCAGGTGTGTGCCGGTGGGTGTGGCAGTGGGACTGCGGTGAGAATGGCGGGATTGGTTTGATGCATAGAATGTCTGAATAACCAGTGGGAAAGTGGCGCGGGGTACCCAAACATCGATGTTCTCTTATTATATATTACTTGACTTGCATAATTTGGGGATTGTGCCTTGGTGAGGCTTGGGTGGATAGTTTACCTTGTTAGGTGTTTGGTTTAATCCTTTTTCTCATGGGACTTTAGTAAATTCCCCCACTTGTGCACGAGAGTCTTTATTTTTCCCTACTGAGTGTACTTGTATGCTCACCCTACGTATATAAACTGGTTTCAGGATTCCAGGAGGACTTCGGGATCGCGTAGGACCTTACCAGCTCGGACCTTTGGGGTAGTTGCAGTTGCTGTTTTTCTTTCTTTGGTACTTACCCTTGTAGTCACTTTTATACTTTGTGGCTTTTACTTTTTGAACATGCATGTGGGAATGGTTTAATTTTGGCTTTACTTTTCTTTTGGTTTTGGTGTTGTTGGGTTTCATCATCTTATCTCCCGATCCTATAAAACAGAAAAAGGGTAATGCCTTCCATTTAGTTTGTGATTCTATACCTTTGGTGCTAGTCGCCACTCTGGGACCTATTGAAGGCGGGTTTCGGGGGTCATTATCTCTCCTTCAACTTAAAGAAGGAAGGGCCTGGCAGTCAGCTGACCCTTCCCTCCTTTTGGTGAAGGCGGGTCGTGACAGGAGTGACAAACCCGCAGTCCTTATGGTGAATAGGAAAAGGAAGGACAAGACAAAGGGTCCAAAGACTTATAAACGGTCTGAAGCCCTTGAGCACCATCCCTCCAAGAAGGGGAAGATCCATAGGCAGGGCAAGGAATGAGAGGCGGTGTGTTTTTCATGTGGCAAGCAAGGCCACATGAAGAAGAACTGCACCCAGAAGCATTGGGATGCTAAAGGTGCATTCGTTATCGAGTGTAATCTTTCTATTTCTACACATTGGGTATAAGATACAGCTTGTGGGGCTCACATATATATTCAAATGCAGGAACCAAGTACATTTAGAAATATTTCTAGAGGAGAGGTGGATCTTCGAGCTACCAATGGCACAAGGCTGGTTGCATTGGCTATTGGCGATTACCACCTCTCATTGCCGACTGGGATTATTTTGGTTTTACATAACTTTTATTATGTGCCTTGTGTTACCAAGAACATAATTTATGTATCTTGTTTGGATGTAGATGGATTTATTTTCAAGTTTGGAAATAAGGGTTGTCTCTTTTATAAGAACAATTTATGTTATGGTATGGAGCATTTAAATAATGGTTTTTATGTATTAAATTATGACAACAAAGTGTTGGAAATCGATAATAAAACAAAATCACATGACTCATACATCACCCAGTTGTGGCATCACCGTCTCGGTCATATAAAGGAGAAGTGCTTGACAAAGCTCTGCAAAGATGGTTATTTAGACTATACTAAACTAAAACCACTTGATAGATGTCACACTTATTTACAAGGTAAAATGACCAAGTCGGCATTCGGTGGACATGGTGAAAGGGCCATAGAGCTTCTAGGATTGGTGCACACATATGTATGTGGACCATTTCTAGTAGAAGCTAAAGGTGGATATTCTTACTTACTTTTATTGATGATTTAAGTAGATATGGCTATGTCTACATAATGAGGTATAAGTCAGAGTGCTTAGAGAAATTTAAGGAATTCAAGAATGAAGTGGAGAACCAGCTTGGTAAGAAGATAAAGAAACTTCGATCGGATCAAGGTGGAGAATATCTGAACCAAGAGTTCATCGATCTTCAAATGGAGTCTAGGATTATATCTCAGCTCACTCCTCCTTATACACCACAGTGGAATGGTATTAGTGAAAGGAGGAACGAAACCTTGTTGGACATGGTGAGGCCGATGATGAGTCATGCAGATCTTCCATTATCCTTTTGGGGATATGCATTACGAAATGCAGCATACACATTAAACTGAGTACCAACTAAGGTGGAAAATGGAATTCCATCCGAGTTATGGAATGGAAGGAAACCAACTTTGTCTCGCACACATGTATGGGGATTCGAGGCGTTTGTTAAGGCCTCCTCAGGCAACAAACTAGCACCCCGGGGCATGAGGTGTATCTTTATAGGATATCCCAAGGAAACGAAAGGATATTACCTATATAACCCTTTAGAAAAGAAAGTGATTGTCTCCAAACAAGCTGTCTTTCTTGAGAGGGATAACATCCTCAAGAAGAATAGTGGGAGTAAGATTGAATTCAATGAAGTTGATTCTCAAGATACACAGGAGTTGGTACAGGAACAAGTTCCACAGGTCCCTGTGGAAGAGGTTCTAGAAACACAAGTACTGTGTAGGAGCTCAGGAGAGGTAAGGGAACCAGAGAGATTTGGTTTCCTAGTCATTGATGATGGTGAATAATTATTGTTGGAGAATGATTAACCTCTATCCTATAAAAAAGCAGTAGAAAGCTCAAAAGCTGCAAGATGGCTAGAAGCTATGAATTCTGAGATGGATTCCATGTATCAGAAAAAAGTCTGGGTTCTTTTCGATGAGCCAGTTGATGTAAAGCCTATTGGATGCAAATGGGTATTCAAGAGAAAGCTAGATATGGAAGGTCAAGTTAGCACCTATAAAGCAAGGCTAGTGGATAAAGGGTTCTGATATCGTTAAGGAATTGACTATGAGGAAACATTCTCACTAGTTTCCATGTTTAACTCCATAAGAATCATACTTGCCATATCAGCTTACCATGACTATGAGATTTGGAAAATGGATGTCGAAACAGCATTCCTTAATGTGAACCTTTAGGAAGATGTCTATATGACACAACCAGAAGGGTTTGTGACACCAATTGAATCCAAACAGGTTTTCAAGTTGCAAAAATCCATTTATGGATTAAAGAAAGCATCCAGGTCATGGAACATTTGATTTGATGAAGCCATAAAGGAATTTGGGTTCACTAAGAATGAATGTGATCCATGTTTTTATAAGAAGCTTAATGGGAATGCGATCGTTATCTTAGTAGTATATGTTGATGACATATTTCTTATTGGAAACGATGTACCAGTCTTACTATCAGTTAAGGACTGGTTGAACAAATGTTTCTCTATGAAGGACTTGGGTGAAGCAGCCTACATTCTAGGGATCAAGATCATTCTTGATAGATCCAAGAGGCTGCTTGGACTAAGTCAGAGTACATACATTGACCAGATACTAAAGAGATTTATTATGGAACAATCCAAGAGGGGATTGGTTCCAGTGTCACATGGCCTAAATCTTTCTAAGAAAATGTATCCTCAGACACAACAAGAGAAAGATAAAATGAGTAAGATCTCATACGCTTCAGCTATATGATCCATCATGTATGCCATGTTATGTACCAGGCTTGATGTTGCCTATGCACTGAACATGGTAGGCATATATCAAGCAGATCTAGGAGAACAACATTGGACTACTATTAAGACTATACTTAAGTATCTGAGAACAACTAAGGATATGTTCCTGGTGTATGGAGGAGATGAGGATATTTTCATTGGAGGGTATGATGATGCTAGTTTTAAGATAGATCAGAATCATCTGAAGTCGCAATCTGGATATGTTTTCTGTCTCAATGGAGGAGCTATGAGCTGGAAGAGTTCAAAGAAGCTAGTTGTTTCCAATTCTACATTAGAGTCCAAATATATAGCAGCTTTTGATGCAGCCAAGGAAGCCTTCTGGATTCGGAAATTTGTCTAGGAGCTTGATGTGGTGCTTAGCAGTAAAGATCTCATTAAATTGTATTGTGATAATACTATAGTGGTGGATCATGCAAAAGAACCAAGGTCACCTCAGTGGACAAAGAATATACTCTGAAAGTATCACCACTTGAGGGATTTCTATCAAAGGGGTGAATTTGTAGTGTGCATAGTTTCCATGGAAGAGAAAGTGGTGGACCCCGTGACTAAAGGCCTATCTCGGCAGAAGCATGAATATCATGTGAGAGCTAGCGGGTTCAAGGTTGTTAGCAGTTGGCTCTAGTACAAGTGGGAGTCTATTAGAGTTGGTGGCCTAGAACCAACTACTTTGTACTTTATTCATTAATAAAATCCTTATCACATCTTGATTGTTCTTCTGCGTGACAATGCATGTGATAATGTCCTAAGAACAACTATTGCATTATAGGGTCATAGCAGATCCCTGCTATGATGAGAACCTGGAAGTGCCATAACACTGTTCTTGAATATATGTTCTATGGATGGATGATATTATTTGAGGGACACAAATAATATAGGTCATTATGGGTGAGGACTCAAAAAACTTTGAGGCACCTTCTCATGGTGTGCGCCCTTGGTAATATCTAGGAGGATATTATGAGAATGAGCCCCGCCAGTAGGAAATTCACATTTCATTATGTCATTGGATGTTCCTATATGCGCACATGTGTATTGGTCCTTAGACTTTAAGATTATTATTAATGGGTATTGCAACTCGCGCACTTAGATGTTTTGATGAAAACTGTGATGACACACTGTTCGCAGCGAGGTGGGATACGTTGGGTGCGTCACGAGTAATACTGCATTAATAGATAATGCAAGAAAGGATTTTTCACTTCAGTTCCATAACAGAAGTAGATATTTTAGGCCCATTGATGGAATTCATATAGCCTAAATAAATCAATGTCCATGGTAAGGAATGGACGAGTTCAATTCCAGAAAGTCAAAGAAAGAATAATCGAGCACGTGGGTTGATGACACTAGCATGCAACCCGCTTGATTCGAGATATTGTGACAAAGGGATTATATTACATGGTAAGCATTCGTATGAGGTGACACATCATTGTGGTGTTAACTTCTTTCTCTATGGGTGCCTTGGCGTGCTGCTAGACACTAACCATGGACTTTAGCCAGGCTCCGCCTAATGCCACTGAGAAAGAGGCCTAGAGGGTCACACACTAAGTGTGTCCATGTATCTCAGTTAAATATTGATTTAACAAGTTAAATAAATATTATTCATTACTGTGGTTTAATAATTATTTAAGGATGCCTGATCGCAGTTATTTCGACACTTGTTATTCGAGAGAATATATTGTGGGTGAAATAATATATATTTATTAGCGAGTAATGAAGGTAAATTTATTTAAGAAATAAATAGCCATTACTCAAGGTCTAATAAATGTCGAGGAGGAGATAAAGAAAAATGGAAAATAAAAGTACACGTTATGTATATTAAATATGCATGCCGTGTAGTTTTATGGAAAACAAGTACACGCCGTGTAATAAATATTACACACTGTGTAGTTTTCCAGTCAGGATTTTAAGGATATAATATTGTTTTATTAAATGATATTAATTATAATCAGTGTGGGCGCATGTTAAGGAATTAATAATTCAACATGGGGGTTTCAATAAGAGTTAATGAAATAAATAAAATGTGTAACACCTTTATTTATTATCATAACTCTATAAAATCAAACCCGATTATAAATATCCTCAAAACCCCAACACTTTTCCAATCAATCGTTGTGCACAACAATTCTGGAGAATTCTTTCAAGGCCGAAAGAACGACTTCCTCCAAGAATGCTCTCAAGACCGAGATACCAAGGCGATCGAAGGCAGACATCGCAAGCAAAGGTTCTTCCATGCTAGCACCCAGAGATCCCTTCGGCGATGTCCAGAGATACGTGGTACACGTGTGGATCACCACTAGAGGAATCCTACACTTGGATTCTAGGACGCAATGACGAATCACAGGATCGTGACCGGAGACATCAACGAAGGAAAAATTCCACCAAAGGTAATTCTTGTGAATTAATTAAATTATTTATAACCAACATATGATGATCCTATCTCTATGGTTCCAGGACTCTTCTTTTCTTTTTCGTTATTCATTCCATTCCGAAGATCCAGCATTTTATATCATGATGGATCTCGGATTGAACGTTTTTTAATGCTAAAATTAAAGTTGTTCAAACCCACCAACGTGCTTCCGCTGTACCCGGAACCCACAAGTGGTATCTGATGGGTCATGTCGTTGATTATAATTATTTAGTTTTTCGTTGTTGTTTTATGCATTTAATAATTTAGTTGTTTAAATTCAAGTTTAATCGTTCTAGAAATATGAATCTTGAGATCTATTCTTCCACCCTCGTTTCTCGTTTACCACATAGAAACAAATTTTTCTTTTAATTTTGATTAAAATAAAATAGAGGAACTCATATGGAGGAGCGAGAAATTTCAGGCTGTACAACACCAGAATACATGGCGTGTATTTGGAAGTACACGCCATGTAGTCTAGGTTCAATGTATTGACTTATCCGCCAAATCAGGTCATGTATTTGAGTATACCTATGTCATGTATGACACCGTTTGTTGAGCAGGAACAAGTGGCACACGGTTTCCAGATTACACGACGTGTGGTCCAACTGAACACGGCGTGTAGTCCCTTCGGGTTCGGGATGGACCGTGTACCCCATACATGGCTTACCCGGATGGAAACCGTGTAACACAGAAACTACACGGCGTGTGTCCCACTGAACACGCCGTGTACTCCGAAAATTTCTGAAGTACATTAACACATCATGTCCTCGGGCGTGTACTTCGGATGGACGGTGAAGAAAAGTACACGTCATGTAGTCGGAACTAAACGTTGTGTACTCACCCAAATTATGCAGATTTATTAAAATTTATTATTATATTATACAAACCCTTGAGATGTGTATCATAGTGCAGGCGTAAAGCTGAGGCACATCATGTGATAGGTGTTTTATATATATGTGTTTAATTTAACATCTACGTAATAAACGGGAATTCACCAGGTTTCCTCCAAGGTACAAGTTACGTGCAAGGATAATTTTAAATTAATTTATTTGTTTAAAATTATGATGGATGAGAATCTCAAGGAAATTCAGAAAAGGGTTTAAGATAAAAGGATTGATTAATTAAAGATAATTAATTAATTCGAGCATTATTTATCTTAAACAAGAATTATTAAAGAATTGAATGCTAGTTTTATTTATGTGTAAATATCGCTGCATGTATGGATGATCATGAACAAGACCGAGACCTTTGCATGTGAATGATTCCTTTAATTTATTTATTTAAATTAAATTTATTGGCATGCAATCCTTCTCCTCATTAATATGTTGGTCATGCGCGCCCAATGATACTTTTATGTAGAAACCCCTTTTTACCCCTCACATACATGTGATATAAATACATATGTAATGGATGGAGCTCCCAAGCTAGTGGAGGCAGCTCAAGTCAGGAGAAAAGGTGAAACCAATCCAAGGAGATACAAAGGTGGACATGTGGAAAGCTATAAACACGAACCCGAAAGCTTCAAGGCGTTTCTCCCCTAGGTCTTGGGTTAGTTCATCAACCGCTAGATAAACTAACCAATAAAAAGGCTAATGATCATACCATTTATTTTATTTCTGTCAGTTGTATGGTTTATTTATTGTGGGTGTGTTGTCATGGTAACACAATTAATGAATTAAACAAGCATGCAAGATGGAACTAAAATAAAAAATCAGATTATGTGTAAATATTATCTTAGACATCGTCAATCACTTAATTATATCCCACTTAATATTAACAAGCATGCAATCAAAGATAATAAAATGAAAATTTACGCATAAGGATAAAATCCCTCAAAAGAAATATTAAGTTGGTATATCCTTCCATAATCTTGGTTAGAATTGAACCACAGTTCAAAGTGATTGACCAGCCCTAGTTGGGGTGATTTCAATTATCATGGAATTCTAATTCAAGTTTTTGGGTTGACTTGACTTGGTTCACATCAAGGTTTGACTACCACAGTAGTACTTGTTGTGACCAAGAGGCAAAGGTTGAGGAAATCCAAAATAAATGGATTTAGTATGGAACAATACAAGAGGGGATTGGTTTCAGTGTCACATGGCCTACATCTTTCTAAGAAAATGTGTCCTTAGACACAACAAGAGAAAGATATAATCAGTAAGATCTCATATGCTTAAGCTATAGGATCCATCATGTATGTCATGTTATGTACCAGGCTTGATGTTGCCTATGCACTGAGCGTGGTAGACAGATATCAAGAAGATCCAGGAGAACAACATTGGACTATTATTAAGACTATCCTTAAGTATCTGAGAAGAACTAAGGATATGTTCCTTGTGTATGGAGGAGATGAGGATATTGTCATCAAAGGGTTTGTTGATGCTTGTTTTCAAACAAATCAGATTGATCTGAAGTCGCAATATGGATATGTTTTCTGTCTTAATGGAGGAGCTGTGAGCTGGAAGAGTTCAAAACAGCCAATTGTCACCGATTCTATAGTAGAGTTCGAAAATATAGCGAATTATGATGCATCCAAGAAAGCTATCTAGATTAGGAACTTTGTCCAGGAGCTTGATGTGGTGCCTAGCAGTAAAGATCCCATTACATTGTATTGTGATAATATTGCAGCGGTGGATCTTGCGAAAGAACCAAGGTCACCTCAGTGGACAAATCATATACACTGAAAGTATCACCTCTTGAGTTATTTCTATCAATGGGGTGAAGTTGTAGTGAGAAGAGTGTCTACGGAAGAGAAAGTGGCAGACCCCATATGACTAAAGGCCTATCTCAGCAGAAGCATGAATATCATGTGAGAGATAGCGGGTTCAAGGTTGTTAGCAGTTTGATCTTGTCCAAGTGGGAGTCTGTTAGAGTTGGTGGCCTAGAACCAACTACTTTGTAATTTATTCATTAATAAAAGCCTTATCACATCTTGATTGTTCTTCTGCGTGACAATGTATGTGATAATGTCCTAAGAACAACTGTTGCATTAAAGGGTCATAGCAGATCCCTGCTATGATGAGAACCCGGAAGTGCCATAACACTGTTCTTGAATATATGTTCTATGGTTGGATGATATTATTTGAGGGACACAAATAATATAGGTCATTAGGGGTGAGGACACATAAAACTTTGAGGCACCTTCTCATGGTGTGCGCCCTTGGTAATATCTAGGAGATTATTATGAGAACGAGACCCGCCAGTAGGAAATCCACATTTCATAGTGTCATTGGATGTTCCTATCTATGCACGTGTGTATTGGTCCTTAGACTTTAATATTATTATTAATGGGTATTAAAACTTGCGCACTTATATGTATTAACGAAAACTATAATGACACACTCTTTGCAATGAGGTGGGATACGTTGGGTGCGTCACGAGTAATACTGCATTAATAGATATTGCGAGAAAGGATTTTTCCATTCTGTTCCACAATGGAAGTAGATATCTTATGCCCTTTGATGGAATTGATATATCTTAAATAAATCCATGGCCATGGTAAGTAATGGGCGATTTCAATTCCAGAAAGTCAAAGAAAGAATAATCGAGCACGTGGGTTGATGACACTAGCATGCAACCCGCTTGATTCGAGATATCATGACAAAGGGATTATATTACATGGTAAGCATTCGTATGAGGTGACATGCCATTGCGGCATTAACTTCTTTCCCTATGGGTTCCTTGGTGTATTGCTAGACGCTAACCTTAGACTTTAGGCAGGCTCCACCTAATGACATTGAGATAGAGGCCTAGAGGGTCACACACTAAGTGTGTCCATGTATCTCAGTTAAATATTAATTTAACAAGTTAAATAAATATTATTCAGACCTGTGGTTTAATAATTATTTAAGGATGCCTGATCGCATTTATTTCGACACTAGTTATTTGAGAGAATATATTGTGGGTGAAATAATATATATTTATTAGCGAGTAATGAAGTTGCATTTATTTAATAAATAAATAGCCATTACTCAATTTCTAATAAATGTGGAGGAGGAGATAAAGAAAAATGGGAAATAAAAGTACACGCTATGTTTATTAAATATACACGCTGTGTAGTTTTATGGAAAACGATTACACGCCGTGTACTAAAGATTACATGCCGTGTAGTTTTCCAGTTGGGATTTTAAGGATATAATATTGTTTTATTAAATGATATTAATTATAATCAGTGTGGGGGCATGTCAAGGATTTAATAATTCTACATGGGGGTTTCAATAAGAGTTAATGAAATAATTAAAATGCGTAATGCATTTATTTATTGTCATAACTCTATAACCTCAAACCATATTATAAATATCCCCACAACCCCAACACTTTTCCAATCAATCGTTGTGCACAACAATTCTGCAGAATTATTTCAAGGCCGAAAGAACTCCTTCCTCCAAGAACGCTCTCAAGACCGAGAGACCAAGGCGATCAAATGCGGACATCACAAGCGAAGGTTCTTCCGTTCTTGCACCCGGAGATCCCTTCGGCGATGTCTAGAGATACGTGGTACACATGTGGATCACCGCTAGAGGAATCCTACACTGATTCTATGACGCAACGACGGATCACAGGATCATGACCTGAGACATCAACGAAGGAAGAATTCCACCAAAGGTAATTCTTGTGAATTAATTAAATTAATTATAACCAACATATTATGATCATATATCTATGGTTCTGAGACTCTTATTTTCTTTTTCGTTCTTCATTCCATTCCGAATATCTGGCATTTTATATCGTGATGGATCTCGGATTTAATGTTGTTTAACACTAAAATTAAAGTTGGTAAAACCCACCAATGCGCTTATGTTGCGCCCAGAACCTACAGGTTCATAGGGCCGTGGTGTAGGCCAGGATTTTGCACTAGATCTGACCTAGCAGGAGGAGGATCCGGGACCTTCTACAGTTCAAGGTACGATCTTAGTTTCCTCAGTTTTAGCTTCTACTCTTTTTGATATAGGGGCTTCCCATCGCTTTATATCTGTTGCTATTGTGGAGAGCCTTGGGCTCTGCATCTTTTCTTCTACTGATATCTTGCCACTAGACACTCTATTGGGGACTAGAACGGTGGGTGTATGTCAGTGTAAGGAGTTCCATCTAGAGGTTGGTGGGTGTCACTTTTTATGGTACCTCTATGTCCTAGAGATGAAAGGATATGATTTCATTCTCGAAATGGACTGGCTAGTTCCCTTCCAGGCAGTCATTGACTCTTATTGCCAGAGGGTGAGTTTCATATCACCATAGGGAATATCATCTCTCAATCAGGGAAAGGGGGATGTCTAGGAGAGCAGAGTAGGTCCAGAGCATCATGGGTTAGGATAAGTTACAGCCCAGATTGCTACTTTACATCTGGATTATCAGGGGACTTCTCAGTTATACTTTCCTCTAGTGGTGGATCATTTCAGGGACATCTTTCCAGAGGAATTTTCCTCTAGAGTGAGAGGTGGAATTTTCTATTGAGAACATTATAGGAGTGTCACCGGTGTCCATTCCTCCTTATAGGATGGCTACATCAGAGTTTTAGGAGAACAAGAAGCAGTTGGAGGAGTTTCAGGAAAAGGATTTCATCTGACCCAGTACTTCTCCTTGGGGTTCGCCTATCCTGTTTGCGAAGAAGGAAGACAGAACCCTTAGGATTTGTGTGTATTATTGGAATTTTAACCAGTTGATGCTCAAGAACCAATATATTTTACCAAAGATTGATGATCTATTTGATCAGCTTTGAGGAGCCTGAGTGTTCTCAAAGATTTAATTGAGGTCTGGTTATCATCAGTTGCACGTTATACCATCTAATATACCTCTCACAGCCTTCCTGAGCAGGTATGGTCTATATGAATATTTGGTTATGTTGTTCGGTCTCATGAATGTGCCTGCAGTTTTCATAGCACTGATGAACCGAGTGTTCCATCCATACTTGGATTCCTTCATGGTTGTCTTCATAGACAATATCTTATTGTACTATCACACTTTACATGACCATGATACACACCTTGAGATCATTTTGAGTACACTGAGAAAGCATCATTTATATGCTAAGCTCTCAAAATTCCACTTTTGGATGGATCAGATTCACTTCTTGGGTCATGTGATCTTAGAGACAGGAGTATTAGTCGACCCAAAGAAAGTGAGATCAGTAGTTTCCTATGATCATACGAAGAACTTATTTGAGGTAAGAAGTTTTATGGGGCTGGCTGGATACTACATACGCTTCATACAGAACTTTTCACGCTTAGCAGCACCACAGATGGGTCTGACTAAGAAGGGTGCAAAGTTTTTGTGGTCAGATTCTTGTGAGTCATCCTTTCAGAAGATGAAGGGGAGGTTGACTTCAGCATTGATACTAGTGTTTCCAGAGTCGGGAAAGAGATATATTGTTTACTATTATGCTTCAGGTATCAGGCTGGGAGCTGTACTTATGCAGGGAGTTAGATTCACTGTGTATAGGTCTCGGCAGTTGAGGCCACATGAGAGGAATTACCCGACGCACGATCTCGAGTTGGATGTCTTTGTTCATCTCTTATGTTGTTGGAGACATTATCTGTTGGGAGAGAATTTTGTGCTTTTCACTGACCACAAGAGTCTCAAGTACATATTCACTTAGCGTGGTCTAAATTTGAGGCAGCGAAGGTGGGATGAGTACCTTCAGTCCTTCGATTTCGAGCTTGCCTATACGCCTGGAAAAGGCAACGCAGTGGCGGATGCATTGAGTAGGAGGACTCGAATACAGGCAGTTCAGGAGGACACTAGTGAGTGGAAGCTTATGGCTATATTCTCTGAAATGAATTTTGAGGTGCACAAAAGTTAGGGGGTAGACTTTTCTATCTTCTGTAGCTATTACCTCTACTCTTCTTTACCGAGTTCGAATGAGGCATCTATCAGATTCTTAATGCCTAGTCCTAAGGAAGAATGTGTCAGGAGAGGACCCTATTCCCAGATGGACCATAGGTGAGGATGAGATATTGTGTTTCTAGGGGCACGTATGGGTGCCAGCAAACATACGTGAGGAGATGATGTGTGACATTCATTCATCAGTTTGGGAATTTCATCCTGGCGTTACCAAGATGTATCGTGATCTACATTGTCAGTATTGGTGTCCAGGTATGAAGAGGGACATTGTTGGTTTTGTCATGAAGTGTTCCACTTGTCATCAGGTGAAGGTGGAGCATCAGTGACCAATAGGGATTTTACAGCCATTATCCATTCCCGAGTGGAAGTGGAATTATTTTGTGATGGATTTCGTGACTGGTTTGACGAGGTCGCCCCGAGGGAGTGATGCAGTATGGGTTGTCATTGACAGACTCACGAAGGTCGCTCACTACTTACCGATCAAGGATACCTTCAGTTTTGATGAGCTAGGACGGTTGTACATACAAGATATTGTATGCCTACATGGAGTTCCACACTCCATTGTTTCAAACAGGGATTCTCATTTTACTTCTAGGGTCTGTTAGGGGCTTCAGAAGGTGTTGGGTACACAGATACTTTTGAGTACAGCTTACCATACCCAGACAGATGTCCAGTCCAATCATATGATTCAGGTTCTTGAAGACATCCTCCGGGCATGCATTCTGTATTTTGGAGGTTCTTGGGAGAAGAATATACCTCTTGTGGAGTTTTCCTACAAAAATAGTTTTCAAGCAACTATACAGATGGCACCTTATGAGGCCTTGTACGGTAGGCCATGCCTATCACCCTTATATTGGTTGGAGGCAGGAGAGGCAGCTATGCTGGAACCACATCTTGTCCAGGAGACCATGGAGTAGATAGAGATGATTCGAAAGAGGATGGATACTTCACAGTATCGACAGAAGTCTTATGCTGATCAGTGGAGACGACCTCTGTAATTCGAGGTCGGGGATTAGGTTTTCCTACGTTTCACACCAAGGTTGGGACACAGAATGATTAAGAGATAGGGTAATATTTCTTCGAGGTACGTCAAGATTTTTGAGGTGTTGGAGAGAGTTGGGTCGGTTTCCTATTGGTTTTAGTTACCTCAGAGGTACCGGTCTATGCACGACATCTTCCACGTCTCTCATCTTCGACGTTACTTTTCAGACTCGTCTCATTTCTTTCTACCTGATGAGGTTGAGCTCAAAGTGGATGCGTCGTTCGAGGAGCATCATATCCAAACTATTGATCATGGTACAAAGGTTCTCCATGGCCGGTCAATTACTCTGGAATGAGTGCTATGGAAGCACGGGTGAGTACAGGATGAGACTTGGGAAAGGGAGGCCAATGTACGAGTACAGTGGACAAAACTATTTGGGGTTTCTTCTCCTATGTTGTGCTAGGGAAATTCGGGGATGAATTTATTTACGGGGGGACATTTGTATGAACCCAGATATTCCTTTCAGGTATGTTTTTCCTTTTCTGGTCGGTTTTGAGAAAAAGAGGAAATTCTGTAAATTTTCTAAGTACACACCGTCTACTTTATGAGTACACGTCATGTACTTCTTTGCTGCAGGAGGCAGTGTGCTGGCTGTGTAGTAGCCACACACACGGCTGTGTGAGAGTGACTTGAAGGCCACTTAAAACAGAATACAGAAACTGAGAGTACACTCAATGTACTTAAAAAGTACACGCCGTGTACTTTCTTTTTTCATTAAACGCACTGGGGTCGCATCAAATCGCCAGAACTCTCTTCTTTTAGGTCTCGTTCAACTGAGAGATCCATACTACCGCGGATCTTCGATGAACCCCCTAGTATGTGTCTATCCTCCGAATCTAACACCATCAGTTGATTTATAATCGCATCGATGAGTTCTCTCTTCTCCTTGAGCCATGTTTCATGTTTCCTCTTCTTTCTTAAGTTATTGTGGGTTGAACATTTTGGACGTTTTTTTATATCTTTAGCGTTCTAAGGTGAATCAAGCATCGAGGTTCACATATATTGATATCTTAACACCAAGGTAGGTGGTTTTTTCCTTTCTGTTCAATGCATTTGAGTATTATGTGAAAATCCCACAAATACCTATGAATGGGGTATTTTTTGTTTGTCGTTTTACCCCTATTTATTTCCAGCCATGCTTGTATGCCTGTGTAGAGAATAATTGGATATGATTGGGGTGTTTTTCTATGCTTTGGATGTATTTCCCATGCATGTTATTTTTGCGACCGTTTGGTCCTGTTTAGCCAGTAGGCCACCTTGCATGTTTTCCATGCTTGTTGGTGTAGGAAAGAGAGTTGTATTCTGACATGCTTGATATGTTGTAGAATGGTTAGCCAAGTAGTTCTGTAGGTTTACTTTGGCCATATTGAATTGCTATTCTCGTTGACATACACAGGGCCATGAGAACCTCTTGTAGTAGACTATAAGGGGAATTTACCGAGTGAGCTTCCTCAGAGAATCCTTGACTGCTTTAGACTATAAGAGGAATTGACCATGTGAGGTTCCTCAGAGAGTATTTATTTTACTTTGAATTACCTTGATTACTCTAGACTATAAGGGTAATTGACTGTGTGAGCTTCCTCAGAGATTCTTTGAGTAACTTTGAACGACCTGGGCTATAAGGGTAATTGTCCGAGTGAGCTTCTTCAGAGAGTCCTTGACCTTGAGGATATAAGGGGAATTGACTGTGAGTGCTTCCTCAAAGAGTTCCTAACTACCTTAGACTATAAGAGGAATTGACTGTGAGTGCTTCCTTAAAGAGTATTTATATACTAAACCACAGGGGTTAGGTTGAGTGTACTTCCAAGAGGGTGGCTTGTACTTGTTAGGTAGGACCAGATGGGATGGCTGTGAGTACTTCCTAGAGGGTTACCTATTTGTGCTTAGCTGTTTGACTAGCTATTGCTTAATGTTGAAACTGTGGATTGTTTACTACTGAATACTTTCTTGCTTAATATTTTACGTACTTTACCTGCCATATATTCACTGACTGTTAGGAACAGATATTTGGGTGGTTGGCTACTGGGATTTAGTCTCACACCCTGTTTGGGTCATGCTTTTTGGCCCAAATAGATTATATTGTTGTAGGTATAGATAACAGCAATCCCCCTTCTACTTCAGGTACTTGACTTGTTGTGGAGATAGAGTGCATAAGGCCAAGATTAGGCTTGTGATGCTGAGGATCTGTATATTTTTTCTTTTATACTTTGTATTAGTACTATTTATATTTCCAGCATTGTGACTTGTTTGGATGCTTTCCTACACATATGTATCATGCATCACTTTATATATATGTGTGTGCTCCAGTTGTTTATTATTCCAGTCTTTCATTGTTTACTATTTTTTGATATTTACTACTTTCGCGATTGTATGTATTTGTTTACAGCCACTGTGCACTCTTCCAATGAGGGCATAGTTTCCCCACTATCACACCCAAGGCCCTCGCTGCTAGTCGGCATCCTCTAGCGTTCGGGGAAATGTGCTTGAGGTCATGTGACCAACTGGGTATGAGGCGCCACTGGGTGGCTTCCAGAATAGGGATGCTATAGTAACCCAGCTATAGAATGAAACAACCCAGTTGGAAGATTTTGGTCTCCAAAAGTGTTTCTTTAGATGGAATATCACACTTTTTATTTTGGGTTTTCTTTTAAAAAATATCTCTTGTACAACATGTATCACATTTATAATAAACCCAACAAATCTTATGAAAGTTTTAATATCTCATATTTTATTCCATTGTGTATACATGATTCTGATGATTTAGTTTTTGAATCCTAATTTCAACCACAAAATTACTATTTTCATACCATATTAATATGCAACTATTTACACAACCCATAGTTTGTGTTACCCAAATATAGTATCCAAACATATTCCTATATATCTATATCAACTATCACACCTCGTCCTATGATTTTATTTTATTTTAATTATTTTCTAGCCTTTATATATTTTTTTAGCGGTCTGGGGTGAGTCTCGGATGAAGTTTTGAGTTCGTGTTAAGATAAATGCACATTTTATGTTCGACGTTGTTGGGCGCATGAGTGGAGTGCGTTTCGGAAACCATACGCGGCTCCGCCCGGGTAGCGGCGCGACTACCCTTTCTCAGAAAATGAAAATAAATGATTTTTTAATTAGAACAAACATTAATTGCATCGTTTAAAATTTTTATTTCCATAATTTTTATGATTATCAAAATGAAATTAATAATTTTATTATCTTAATTTTTATCGTCATGATTTTATTATTATAATTATTCTTTATTACTATTATTATTATTACTATTTTTATCACAATTATTTTTGTTCATATAATAATAATTATTTTTCCTTCTATTGTTATTATTATTAGATTTATTATTATTTAGTTATAAGATGTTTTAAAAAAACATGTAAATACATACATATATATATATAATGTTTTAGTTGTTTTTATTTGTTTTATTATTATTATTATTATTATTTTGTTTACATTTTAATTAGTCTTTTTTTAGATTTGTTTTTCTTTTTTGTAAGGGTTTTGGATGCCCCTCTCCCACTCAGCCTACCCCATGTACGCCCCCTGTTTGCAGCACGCCGCAACCCTTCCCCATCTCATTCGGTGAAGCATGCCCCAACCTCCTGTCATCGTCTTCTGTACGGCGTATTACCCAGCCAGTGCTCCCCTTCGGTGCACATCCCCGACGCGGCTCCTGCTCCCAACGGCATAGCCGCCACCAGCGGTGCACACCCCTGCTCCCTCCTCCCTTGCAGTAGCCCGCACAGCAGCCCTCCGATGCACACAGCTTCCTTCACCTGCCATTCAGACATCTAATCCATCCACCTCGTGACCCTGCAGCCTGACGCCTCAGCCCCTCTACGCATCACCCTCATCCGCTCCAGCTTCTTCCAACACTAAAAGACTACCCAAACACCTCCCTTAGCCAGCTCCTTCTCCTTATCCTCGAACCAGCCCTCCCCCTCGGCCCTGTAGCGCCACCCCGTCGTCGGCCAGCTTCTCATCCATCCGCCTCCCAAATCAGCTCGGCCTCTGCCCTCCCTTGCAGCACAAGAGTAGGCCAGCCACCCAACCTCCATCCAACCAGCCCTCCCCTTTGGTATAATCAACTTCTATCTTTTTGTTATTTTAGTTAGTTTGGAGGTTTAATTATTATTGGTCATTTTGGTAGGTTTTTGATGTTTTAAAACCCTCTCGAATCGGTCTCGGGTTTGCGTCGTCGTCGCGCTTCAGTTTTGAGGTGAGTGTTTCTTCCCACCGCTTGGTTTCGCATTCTCTAGTTGAGTTTTTTTCTTGTATGTGTCTGGGTCCTTGATATTTATTATGCAGAGTTTTGGACTTTATCACGTGGTTTCGGACACGCGTTGTGTCATCATGTCTTGGTTCCAAGGTTGTTTTGTCATCGCGCTTTGATCTTGAGGTAGGTACCCATTATACTGCTTCTAAAATTTATGTTACTTTAATTATTGTTGTTTGTTCCCTATATATATATACTGAATATTATTATGAAACTTGAGATTCATTCATTTATTATGCAATGTTATAATTTAATTCTTGTAGTGTGAAAATGGTGTCGTTTTGTTATGATTGCGCACACTGATTTTTTTTCAATTAAATATTTTATTAATTTTAAAAAATCAGAAATAATAAAAGATAATTAATTTTTAAATGATTATTTGGTTTAAAAAGAGCCGTTTATTTTATACACGACGCTTGAAATATTTTCTTAATGAATGGACACCCAATATTGAAAGAATACATGTTTGGATTTTAAACATAATTCAAGGAATATCAAATGTAGTTTTGGTTTAATGATAAATGATTTCTTCTGAAGTGTGAACAAGTATTCTGGTTCACATGAGAAATTTCCCGGCTGGATCTTATAGTTTATTTGGAAAAATTAAATGGTTTGTTTTGGTTTTATAAAAATATTGGTAGCCTGTGAAGTAGTATTTTGGGGCTCCTTAAATGGTTTAAAAGTGGTTTTGGTCTTATAAAGAAGTTGTAATTTTTTTAGTGGTGATTGTGAATGGTGTTTAATTCCTATTTGGAACTTTATGGAAAATAATGTAATTGTTTAGATGAAAACACTCATAGGATAACTCTCCTTCCTTGTTTGAGAACTGATTGTTTTGGAGCCCACGCTTAGAGGCTCCTGAGTGCTCGACTGGTTTAAAAGGAAAGAAGTTGTCCCATGGAGTGGCTCAGGGTGATGTCTATTGTGCATTATTGTTATTATTATATATGTGTGTGTGTATGTGATTGGATGCTCGGCTGGCATCGGTAAGCTCACACCCTTTTTTTAAATACTTGAGACATGGGAATCTGGCATATTGAGAGAATATTCTAAGAATGATTGTTGTACTGGTAGGTTATGGTACTGACTAGTGGCCCATATTAGGTGGATATATTGGGTTTATTACTATGGGATTTTCCCTCGGCATTCCTGAGAAATGATGGTCGAGCGTATTGGGAGTTTTGATTTCATCGTGTGTGACATGTAAACAAGGATGATATCTCATGTATTGGTGTCTTTTGGTTTATTCTTGATCTCCTAGTTTCACCCATGTCTGTGAATTTTTAGTTACTTGCAGTGATGATTTGGTACTTGTATGTATTCTTAAATTGCCCTTGTTGTGTACTTACTCTTGTGAATATTTGTATATTATTTTCCATGGAAAGTGATAAATTTGTTTTGGCTTGGTTTCTAGAAATGGTTTTCAAATGAAAGTGTTTAATCCACTTTGTACAAAATTAAAAATATAATCATCACTTTCCCTTTCTAAAAATCCATTGATACTAATCAAATGAACCCAAATTTAGAAATTGTTAAGGGAAATGGTTCGTACTTTGTTTTTAAGTAAAATATTTAGAAAAACATACTTTTATAAATTGTAGTTCAAACTTGAATTGATGTTTATTTTATTTTAAAAGTAGTGCATTGGGAATAGATATCGGGCTAGCCTACTGAGTTTTAATACTCATGTCTATAGTTCTTTTCTATTTTTAGTGTTTGTGCAGGCTACATCTTGAGTACGATCGCCTTGGGCGACACTTGATCGTTGAGTCGGAGAGTGACCCATGAGGTCACATGGAGTTAATTCAGATGTCGTGTTTGGTTTGTTTTTTTTCTTTTGTTTCTATTTGGTCTTTTTGTTCAGTTTACTTATTCTGTGTTTCTTTGTAATATTTCTACTTCTTTATTTATTTATATTGGGAGAAATCGTTCCCACAACCTCTGTTGATGTCCTGGTGCTTGTCACTGGCCCGGGAGGATCGATAATTCCTCTCGGGCCATGTCACGGACCGGCTCGGGTGACCGGTTCGGGGTTGACCTGGTTTGGTTCATGAAAAAATGGTATCAGTGGAGGTCATCTTTTAGCGGACCTCGCCTTTTAGAGTGCCCTTTGTTATTTGGGATGTCAAGGTAGACGAAGTAGGATTGTCGGGACTCGAGTGGTAGGAGCGGGAAGAGCGTCATGAACTCTTGCTCGTCCAGATCCTCAGGTTTCCATGGGAAATCTAGTTTAATTTGTTTATTTGGGATTTTATGGAAATGTTTTGAAATTGGGATATGACAAAGGGAGTTGGGCTAATAGTCTTCCCAAGCCGCACGGTCTGGCAAGCCATGTGGAGCTAGGGGAATGGTCCAAAAAGTCTCTCTGTGTCAGTGACGTGTTCGGCATATGGCCACCAACCATAGGGTCAAGTCACCCACCGACACCAGTTCCCGGTTTGAGTTGTTTTGGGTTTCCGTTTATTTCTGAAAGTGGTTTGAATCTGGAAAGTTGGTTTTGAAAAATGGTTTTTTGAAATTACATGTTTAATTTGTGGATTGTTTTAAAAGAAGTGGTATGAATTATTATTTTTTTGAAAATAAAGATTCTTTGTTTTGGCCTTGGTGTTCCTTGGGGTTCTCACATGCATAGTATTATGTTGGATTATTATATGATGTCTGGTATGACGGATGAATGCCCAGGGTGGCACAGATACATGCATGTGATGGAGACTCTAAATAATACCAATTGTGGGGGTTTGACCACCCAAGCTTGTTTTAAATTAAATATGTTTTCAAAAGAAATGTTATAATTTTATAATGACTCGTTCTCTTGTGTTTAGAGCTTGTTATATCGGCAGTGTTTATTTTTTAGGATTTTTATTGATTTAGTTGGTCTTGATTGGGTTATTGACTCTACTTTTCAGGAGGATATTCCCTAAAAGTTTTGATGGGTGATCGTAGTACGGTTGACCAACCTAAGGAATTTATGCTTGAGTTTCAGAAGCTAGATCCACCTCTCTCTTATGGTCAAGAAACAACTTCCGTAGTAGAGGAGTGGATGCCGAAGATTGAAATGGACTTTAACCTCTTTGGGTTTCCCGAGTCGTTGAAGGTCAAGTTTGTGACCTTCATGCTTGAAGGTTCACCGTGGATGTGGTTGAAGTTAGTGTCTTGGAATAATCCCCATCAAGGGATTATGTGGGAGTTCTTTAAGGCTTTTTTCATTCATCAGAATTTCTCTGAAGAAGAAAGGGTGAGGAAGGGGATGGAGATATGTTGTCTACAGTAGGGCGACAGATCCATGTTTGAATATTTCCGGTGCTTTGTGGAGCTGGTCCCTTATGATTCAGGGTATGCCACCAACGACCCCATGAAGGCTCGACGTTTCGAGGTAGGTCTCCTCCCTGATCTACAGTCGAAGGTGTCAAAGTCCAATCTAACTTATTTTGTCAATGTGACGAGACAATCTTTTCATGTTGAATCCACGATGGTGGGAGTTCTCGAAGTAGTCCTCCCTCCTTCGATCCCTATGAGCAGTGGTGAGGGTTCTGGAAAGGAGATGAGTAAGCAATTAAAAGTTGATGGAGCAGGTCGTGGAATAAAAAGGCCTCGGGATCTTTCATCAACCTCTTCAGATCGAGAGATCCTTGTGTGTTATCAGTGTGGCAAGCTGGGTCACAAGAAGCGGTTGTTCCCGAGTGCTCTAAAACCCTGCCAAACCTGTGGACGCCTGGGTCACTTATGGAGATTCTGTTGGGGCATTGCTAGAAAGAATTGTGGAGGATGTTATCAGAAGGGATGTGATGTTGGGTTTTTGTTTAAAGTTTCTTATGTATGTTTCCTTCCAGTGTAAGGGATCTTTTATCGTAGTTGTTGTACGGGTGTTGTTTTGGGTTTTAAATGTATGGGAATTTCATGGGATTTTGATGAACTCTGGTTTTCAATGTCAATGTGGTTTTCATTCCAAGACTCTCTCTTTTATTTTGTCAAATAAAAAGATGTTTATTTATTATTGGGATTATTAGAACCTGATTGTGAGGCAGAAGATGATTCATCCATCATAGCTCCATCCAAAAGGCCTCGGAGTGAAGCTGGCATGTAGTCAAGAACCCCCGGGGAATTTTAAAGAGTCTGGTTAAGGTTGTTCCTCTACTGTGTGGTGAGACAGTTCTGGTGTTGCTGCCTTGGTTTCTCTGTTGTTGCAATTTTCATCTTGTCGCAAAGTGCACGATGGACTTATCCCTCATGCAATTTCGGTAATTATGCCTTTTTGGATGCAAGTTGATAATCAGTGACCTTGCATGGGCCACCCATGTGAATCATTTGCGACTTCAGTTTTTTTCCATCCCGAAGTGATGGGTCATGAGTAGTTATACATCATAGTTTCATTGATCCAATCCTCGGTCTCTCCCTCCCCGCCCGTGGGGTTAGGGTTTTTAGTTCGTGAAAAGTTTCCATTTAAATTCCTATCCCTTTCGAATGAGAGTGAGTGGTTTAAATGTTTTTTCTATTCTTTTTATATTTTGAGTAAGACCCGGTTTTGTCCTAAGTTGGGTTTTCGTTTGGTCTCTATTTGTTTGTTCCTTTATGGTGGGGAGACCCAATGTCTGTTTGGGTTTTCTCGTAATTCGATATCGGATGATAGTTGAGTACTTATGGTGGGTATCCCGTTCAGGGACCCCCTCTGTTGTTAATTTATTTCAGGAAATAAGGTTGAGTCCCATTGGTCATTGATGGAATGTCCTTGGGTTAAAAGGTTGGATCGTGTTTATGTGGAATCCTTAGGTTTTGATCGATCGGCGGGATAGTGTTATGGCTTTCTGGGGGAGGAAAGCGTTATGGTGGGGAGAATTTTCACACCTCGACCTATGATTTTATTTTATTTAAATTATTTTCTGGCCTTTATATATTTTTGTTGTGGTCTGGGGTGAGTCTCAGACGAAGTTTTGAGTTCGTGTTAAGAAAAATGCACGTTTTATGTTCGACATTGTTGGGCGCACGAGTGGAGTGCGTTTTGGAAACCCTATGCGACTCCGCTCAGGTAGCGGCGCGAATTCCCTTTCTCAGAAAATAAAAATAAATGAATTTTGAATTAGAACAAACATTAATTGCATCTTTTAAAATTTTTATTTCTATGATTTTTATGATTATCAAAATGAAATTAATAATTTTATTATCTTAATTTTTATCATAATGATTTTATTATTAGAATTATTCTGTATTACTATTATTATTATTACTATTTTTATCACTATTATTTTTGTTCATATAATAATTATTATTTTTCCTTATATTGTTATTATTATTAGATTTATTACTATTTAGTTATAAGATGTACTAAAAAAACATGTAAATACATATATATATATAATGTTTTAGTTGTTTTTATTTGTTTTATTGTTGTTGTTATTATTATTATTATTATTATTATTATTATTTTGTTTACATTTTAATTAGTCTTTTTTTAAGATTTTTTTTTCTTTTTTGTTAGGGTTTTGGATGGCCCTCTCCCACTTGACCTCCCCCCTGTATGCCTCATGTTTGCAGTGTGCCGCCACCCTTCCCCATCCTGTTATGTGCAGCGTGCCCCAACCTCCTGTCGCCGTCTTCTGTGCGGCGCATTACCCAGCCAGCACTCCCCTTCGGTGCACCTCCCCGATGTGGCTCTAGATCCCAATGGCACAGCCGCCTCTAGCGGTGCACGCCCCTGATCCCTCCTCCCTTTCAGTAGCCCATGCATCAGCCCTCCAGCACACACAGCTTCCTTCACCCTCCATTCTGACGTCTACTCCCTTCGCCTCGCGATCCTGCAGCCCGACCCCTCAGCCCCTCGGTGCATCACCCTCAGCCACTCCAGCTTCTTCCAGTGCTGCAAGACTGCCCAAACACCTCCCTTAGCTAGCGCCCTCTCCTGATCATCGTACCATCCCTCCTCCTTGACCCTTTAGCGTCGCCCCGTCGTCGGCCAGCTTCTCATCCAGTCACCTCCCAACTCGGCCCGACCTCTACCTTCCCTTGCTGCACATGAGCAGGCCAGCCATCCAACCTCCATCCGACCATCCCTCCCCTTTGGTATAATCAACTTATATCTTTTTGTTATTTTAGTTAGTTTGGAGGTTTAATTATTAGTGTTCAATTTGGTAGGTTTTGATGTTTTAAAACCCTCGTGAAGTGGTCTCGGGTTTGCGTCGTCGTCACACTTCAATTTCGAGGTGAGTGTTTCTTTCCGCCGCATGATTTCACATGCTCTAGTTGAGTTTTTTTGTATGTGTCTGAGTCCTTGATATTTATTATGCAGAGTGTTTGACTTTATCACATGGTTTCAGACACATATTTTTTCATCGCGCCTTGGTTCTGAGGTTGTTTTGTCGTCGCGCTTTGATCTTGAGGTAGGAACCATTGTACTGCTTTTTAAATTTAAGTTACTTTATTTCCTACTATTTTCTCCCTATATATATATATATACTGAATATCATTATGTAACTTGAGATTAATTCATTTATTATGAAAATTTATAATTCAATTCTTGTAGCGTGAAAATGGTGTCATTTTGTTATGATTGCGCATTATTATTTTTTTCAATTAAATATTTTATTAATTTTAATAAAATAGAAATAATATAATATAATTAATTTTTAAATGATTATTTGGTGTAAAAAGAGTCGTTTATTTTATACATGATGCTTGAAATATTTTCTTGACGAATGGACACCCAGTAGCGAAACAATGCCCATTTGGATTTTAAACATAATTCACGGAATATCAAATATAGTTATGGTTTAATGATAAATGATTTCTTCTGAAGTGTGAACAAGTATTCTGGTTCACATGAGAAATTGCTTGGTTGGCTCTTACAGTTTATTTGGAAAAATAAAATGTTTTGTTTTGGTTTTATAAAAATATCGGCAGCCTGTGAAGTAGTGTTTTGGGGCTCCTTAAATGGTTTCAAACTGGTTTTGGTCTTATAATGAAGTTGTAATTTTTTTTAGTGGTGATTGTGAAAGTTGTTTAATGCTCATTTAGAGCTTTATGGAAAATGATGTAATTGTTTTGATGAAAACCTTCATAGGATAACTCTCCTGCCTTGGCTGCGACTAATTGTTTGGGAGCCCAAGCTTAGAGGCTCCCGAGTGCTCGAATGGTTTAAAAGGAAAGAAGTTGTCCCATGGAGCAGCTCGGGGTGATGTATGTACTGCATTATTGTTATTATTATATATATGTGTGTGTATGTGATCTGATTCTCGGTTGGCATCGGTTGGCTCACCCCCTTTTTTTTAAATACTTGATACATGGGAATTTGGCATATTGAGAGAATATTCTAAGAATAATTGTTCTACTGGTAGGTTGTGGTATAGACCAGTGGCCCATAATTTGTGGATATATTGGGTTTATTACTATGGGATTTTCCCTCAGCCTGCCTGAGAAAGGATGGTCGAGCGTATTGGGCAATTTGATTTCATCGTGTGTGACATGTCAATGAGGATGATATCTCATGTATTGGTGTCTTCTGGTTTATTCTTGATCTCCTAGGTTCACCCATGTCTGTGACATTTCAGTTGCAGTGATGATTTGGTACTTGTATGTATTCCTACATTTCTTTTATTGTGTACTTACTCTTGTGAATTTTTGTATATTTTTTTCCTTGGAAAGTTATAAATTGGTTTAGACTTGGTTTCTAGAAATGGTTTTCAAATGAAAGTGTTTAATCCTCTTTGTACAAATTTGAAAATATAAACATCACTTTCCCTTTCTAAAAATCCATTGACACAAATGAAATGAACCCAAATTTGGAAATGGTTAATGGAAATGGTTCTTACTTTGTTTTTAAGTAAAATATTTAGAAAAACATATTTTTATAAATTTTATTTCAAACTTGAGGTGATGTTTATTTTATTTTAAAGGTATTGCATTGGGAATAGATATCAGGCTAGCTTACTAAGTATTAATAATCACACCTATAGTTATTTTCTGTTTTTAGTATTTGTGCAGAATACAGCTTGAGTGAACTCGCCTTGGGCGACGTTTGATCGTTGAGTCGGAGAGTAACCCGCGAGGTCGCACGGAGTTAGTTCGGACGTCGTGTTTGGTTAGTTTTATTTTTTTTATTTTTTTTATTTTTTTCTTTTGTTCCTATTTGGTCGTTTTGTTCGGTTTAATTATTCTGCATTTCTATGTATTATTTATACTGCTTTATTTATTTATATTGGGAAAAATCGTTCCCACAGCCTCTGTTGATGCCCAGGCACTTACTGCCAGCCTGGGAGGATCGGCAACGCCTCTCAGGCTAGGTCGCGGACCAACTCGGGTGATCGGTTCAGGGTCGACCCAGGTCGGTTCGTGACAACAACTATATTAAAAAAGTGTATGAACACTTTATATAAAGTATTAGAGTTATATAAAATTGAACAATTATTCATGAGTAATCCCAGATCCACATATAGCCAACCCCCACCTTTATAGACAAGGCATAAGCCTCCAGGATAGTGGGTAGTCCAACCAAAATTCCTTATACTTAGGGTCACTTTACTCTTGAGAAAATTAAATTCATGATATCTCAAAAACCTAATATGCATAAACTATGCCCAAAAACTAGATTCAATCTAATAACAATAATTATAAACCAATTTAAAAGTTTATGGAAACTAAATCTTATATATTCATAATTATAATGTTATGTAAGACTCTATCTCCTAGAAACAATTTATCTCATAAATTTTACATAAAAAATATTGAAAATATAAAAAAAAAATACATGAACAAATAAGGAATAATTATAAAAAATATGAACATTTTATAAATTTAAACACAAGAAAAAATTATGAACATTTTCATAAATAAAATCTTTCTATAAAATTTTTATAATTAAGCTAAAAATTATGTTACTCTAATTCCATATAATTTATTTCTGATAATCACCTCTTTTACTAGTTTTAGAGGGAATGCTAACATGACCTGAAGGCTCTATAGAACTAGGCCTTGAATTACATGGCTCGAAGTCCTAGAGGCACAAATCCATTACACATTTTTTATTGACCTAACTACAGTTGGTGCAGCCCCTCCCAAACATATTCTTCATATCTACGATGCACCCTACCTAACACTGTTATAGGCTTATAGTTCCCATTAAGCAACCGCACGGGCTGATGGCGTGACCTACATGTCACTCCTTTAGTGTAGGGTCTATTAGATCCTCCAAATGGCTAATGCTACTATAATCTATCATCCAGAAAAAACTCTAGTATAGTAGAGAATATTTTCTCTAAGGTTTATGGCCTAAAGGCCATTTTGTGTCCCAAAGTCCCTAGAGCACAAAGGCCTTGGATGTCTTGAAGGACCTGCAACCCATAGGCCCAAGCCAGTGGTTCAAAAGCACAGTTTGGGTGAATTTTTCAGCTGCTACAATATTGGTACATTACCAGCTACAATACTACTACAATAACTTCAGAAATTATTCCCTATATGGGTTTTATTCTGAGTTTTGTGTAGAATTATGGGGTGTGTAGACCACTCATCTACCAACCTATCGGTAACTAAACAATATGTTTATTATATAATCATAGATATAAAAAAATTTATATCCAATTTTAATATGATCACTTTATTATTTTACATTATATATCATTACAATTCAAATATATGATGTTTTATGATTATACATTTTATAGTTCAATTTATATTATGTAAACATTTTACAAATATAAATATCATACACAATATTTAAACCATTGATCAAATTAATCATCACATCATTTTTTCTCTAGTATAAAAAATATATTTAATAATCCCTTCCTTTTAAGTTGACCATTGAAAATTAATTAATTATTAAAAACTCATAATTTAAATATAAACTTATTTATATTTAAGCCATATTTATGTAATATATAAACACTTTATAAATTATCATTGTAATTTATAAATTAATATTTTATTTAAATATTACAAATATGACATATATTTTGGTTAAAATGGCTTAATACCTTTTAATTATGATTTATAAACATTTTATAAACCATATTTATTTGAAAAATATATTCTTAATATTAACTCTTTAATATTTAAGAAATATTTACAATAAATATTTCAAAAACATTTTAATAAATTAACCATAAAAATGTATAGATAATTAATTTATAAAACACCTTCTCTAGAAATTTTTATAAATATTTCAAAATATACATTTCATTATTTATAAAAAAATATAAATGACCTAATTCAACTTATATTTGAATTTCTTTTATAAAATAATACCTTATTTATTTATCAAAAAATGTTAAAAAAATATGAACAATTCATATTTTTATTAGGGATATAAAAATACATTTTATTAATAATTTTTATATTTTATAATCAATTTATAAACTATAACCATTTTAAAAAAATATTATAAAATGAACTACTTTTTTTATTTATCCAAAAAAATTGTCTAGCCCATCTGAGAAGCTGATGAAGCTCAAGGTCAAGTAATCCATGAGTGGAAAGTGCATATGAGAATAGGCTAGTGCATAGGGTGGCACAGATGATTTCCACCATGTGGGGTGGTATGACAGCTGAGAGGTGAGCCAGAGCTGCTGTGTGGGGTGACACGGGTGGACCATTGGGAACGGTGGCTCTAATGAGTTTTTTCATGCTTGGTATGTAGTATTTGGGACAATAAAGTGGTGCCCCTCCTATTTTTAAGGACGGTGAACTATTCATTCCTTATTTACACATGTTTGATGTGGCACTTACCACTCCCCATTTTTTTGTGATCTATATATTCAATGCACGATGCGAGCACTACATCCATATGAAACGCTTGATTTTAAAAAATCATACCATGCTCTATATCTTTATGTAGAGCTCAAGAACCTGCATTATACAACATCTATATGTCATTCTTCCATCATTTTTTTCATTTTGGAGATAGGAAACTCACAAATCCTCTCCATGTAGTGCTTGAAATTACATTGTCATACAATGTGATGTCAATCCCTACACCAATCTCCATTTTGACACTCAACATAACAAAGGGAAAAGATGATTCTTTTTCTTTACACAAATCACAACCAGTATCATTATCATATAACACCTCTATACCTCACCCTCCATATCGTATTAAAAAATTAACATGACTCTATTTGATGTAGTAAATCATAAACATTACATTGTTATTATATAATACAAAATTAATTAAAATTGAACCAGGGATGATGCAAATATTGTATTCATAATTTACAGTGATATATACATGTTGAATTTTAAAGGATGATGTATTTTATGCTATTGATGGGTATTATAGGATTATCATATGATCCTAGGTGGTGGAAGATAACCAAAAAATAGGATGAATCTATCCTCAAATAAAGCAACATTCAAGGAAATGAAAAACCCAAGAATACATGGTTCACTATTGGAGAGGCCTTATTTTTCCTTATTATGGGGGAAAACTTGAGGAAGAACATAAGGAAAATAATATATAATCCTACTACCTATGAGTTGAATACAATATCCATTGAATACTGGATTTATATAGGAGGATACCCAAGCTTATCAAAGTGGTTCTAGTGCCTTCATGGGAGTGATGAACGATACTCAAAAAGAAGAAATATTTTATAAATTTTTCATGAAACTAATGATCACTAGAATCATCAAAGGAATGTGATCATTACACACCCAAAGGAGGATAACCACTTATCCTTTTATAGTAAATTTCCTCAAATTCCTCCATGAATTAAGAATGTGTCAAACATTATAGGTATCATCAAATGAAAAACTCGTATATCAATTCATTCAATGATCATAATGCAAAGTATTTTATCCATTCTTAAATGATTAAAATAATGGAAACCATATGGGAGAAATGGAATATAAGAATACAATTCATTAGATGCATCACTCATGTATGCATTGTGAGTGTACATGATTTGTATGCATGTACACTGCATACTGCATGCATTTATTACATGAATCATAGGGTTTCTTTACATGCATATTATGCATGAAATCTACATGATTGTATCCATGTATTATATGTGAACAATATATATAGTATCCCATACTATATATCAGCAGGATATAAATATATACTACATGAATCATATATATGTATTGAATATACATGAATCATATGAATTTATATTTTTGTGTACAACCAATAGAATCACAACATCGCACCAACTTCAATATGAGAATTGCCAAACACAAATCCCACTAGTCTCCAACTAAGAACCCCCAGTTCCATGATCACCAGCATCATTATAGACCTGTTCATTGTTTTCATAGACAAAATATGTAAAGACCCATAAAATTTCAAGGAAATTTTTTTTTCTTAATTTTCTTTGGAATTTTACAAGAACGCAGTTTCTGACGGCACCTGATTCCGAGGCCCGGTGTGCCCGGAATCATTTTCCGAAGTTTGGCTCGGGTACGTTCAGTGAACGGACGAGCGGGTTTTTCTAACTTTTGAACCGGTTCCCGGAATCGAATTCTGAGGGCACCGATGAAATCGCAGCGCCGGTATTCGCTTAGAAACGCCTCTTCCGGAGTTGCGTTTGCTCGGGTGTAGTTTTTAATTTTCGGGCTTAAAGTTAAGAAATAAAATAATTTTGCGACAACTTTATTTTATTTCACTTAAGCCACTTGGAAGCCACTTGAAGCCACTTAAAGGCGGCTTGAACTGAGTTGAACTGGATAAGATGCAATCCAGAAATATCCTACCCCCTTGGTAGGATATTTGTGAGGTGGGGCCTGCACGAGCCCCGCCGTTTCTTTCCGCTAAGAAACGCACCCGTGAAAACCCGTCTTAATGAAAGTCAACCGACGTGTTTTCTAAATTCTTAACAGACCATTTAATTGGGCGGTTTATTTCGTGAATTAAATGGGCTGTTTCTTTCGTGAATTAAATGGGTCATTTCCTTCGTTGAATTAATTCAACGAATTAATGGTTCGTTTCTTAACCGGATTTTCAAATTCGTTGGCGTAATAATAAAATAAGGCCAACGCTCGACCTCTGGTTATTTGCGCTGGAGAAGATTTGAGAGAACCCTCGTGACTTCTTATCCCTCGCGAAGAACGCGAAGAACGCGAAGAACGCGAAGAACGCGAAGAACGCCGAACCCGGAAATCGACGACGCTTTCGTCCGAGACGATCTTCCGATCTCCGATCTCTGATCACCGACCATTTGAGGTGAGTGATTTCAGATTTCCGTTCAAGGTTCTTTTCTTGGGTTTAAACACAGATTTAATTAATTTTAATTTAAATCTGTTGTTCTTGGTTCGTTGAGTTCGCCGACTCAACACCGGTTTCCGCGACGACGCGACGCCTCCCCGCGACGACGCGATGATCGATCTCTTCCGCGACGATCTCTTCCGCGAGGAACGCCCGCGCACGACGATCATCAAGGTAGGGATTTTATTATGGATTTACCCCTTTTCTTTAAATCCCGTCAATGTTTCTTTAAAGAAATTAAAGAACCGTTTTTGTGAACAATTTTTTAATCTTCTTAAAACTTGTTGTTTCCTGTGTGGAATAATTTCTCCCAGATGTTTATCTCTAACGCGGAGGGTTCGGGCCAAACGAACACGGCCCGACGACCCTCCGTCGTTCCTCGTTTTGTGCGGATTTGGCGGACGACGACAGAACGTGCCGCAGCGGACGTTTGACGATCCCGCAGTAAAGAACGGATCCCGGGAGGAGCAACGGCGCAGACGGGAAGGAAAACGGGCCACCGGAGCGACGCCGGCGGCCCGCGGAAGTCGCCGGCGGCGCGGGTCACCGGCGCGGCGGCGCCGGCGGCCGGAGGCGGCGGCGCCCCGGCGCGTCGCCGGACGAGATCCGCCGCGGCTTCAGCCGCGGCGGCGGCGGGTCCGGTTCGTCCAGGCGGACGCGGCTCAGCGCGTCCGCGGCTCGCCAGCGCGGCCCGCACGCGGGCCGCGGTTCTCCCTCAAGCCGCGGGTCAGCGCCCGCGGCTTCCACCCGCGCGGCTCGGCCAAGCCGAGCCGGCCGAGCCAGCCGCGCCGGACCGGCCCTGGCCGGGCCGAGCCGGGCCAGCCGGGTCGGACCCGGTTCGGGCCGACCCAGGGGGGGTCGGGCCGGGTCGGCCCGGGCCCGTACCCCCCATCTTCGGACGTTTTCGTTCAAACGCCCGTATCTTGAGTTTCGTACCTCCAAACGACTCTCTGTCAGCGGAAACGCGATCCTTGGATCGAGACGGTCGTTTCGGTATATCGCACTCAAGGTTTCGGAATACTTTGAGTCCGGCCGGGTTGGTTCGTACACGAGACCAACCGGGCCCTCGGAGCGGAAACGCTCATATCTTGAGCTACGGACGTCCGATTGACGTGCCGTCATCTTTGTTGAATTCCTCTAAGTGAGACGGATCTTTTGGCATACTCCGCCCGAGGTTTGGACGCAGGTGGAGTGCGGTCGGGTTGGTTTTGCCTTAAAAACCAACCGGGCCCCTGGGACGAAAATGCCAATATCTCTCAGACCGGGCGTCCGTTTGACGCGCCGTCTGCGACGTTGAGTTCCTGTTGACGATACGGAACTTTTGGATACATCAACTTCGGACTTCGTGTCAGTTGATGTATCAGCCTCTCGGCTCGTGGAGCGGACCCTCCCGAACGAGCTTGCTGTGTGCGGGAACCCTAGGCTGGCTGCGACTGCTACTTCGACAGCGACGACCGTGCAGAGATCCTCAGTGGACTGCGGCGACGACTGTGCAGAGATCCTCAGTGGACTGCGGCGACGACTGTGCAGAGATCCTCAGCGGACTGCGACGACTCCTGCACTCAGCGATCCTACGTGGATCAGTGCTTCAGGTCCTGCGTGGGCCCGGTCCTGTGTGGGCCCGATCCTGTGTGGGTCCGATCCTGTGTGGGTCAGCGCTCAGCGGTTCTGTGTGAGCCAGCGCCTACAGGTCCTGCGTGGGCCCGGTCCTGTGTGGGCCCGATCCTGTGTGGGTCATCTCTCAGTGGTTCTGTGTGAGCCAACTTCTACAGGTCCTGCGTGGGCCCGATCCTGTGTGGGTCACTGCAAGGTTAGTACCTATCGATCCTTCGTGGGTCTGACGACTTAGATGGTACAATGATCATCTTTATCGTCATCCGAAGAAGTGTACCTGTGTGAGATGAATCTTGTGTTGAGCTATCCTGTGTGGATTTACTGTTTACTCTCCCTTGTGGATTGTGTTGTTCTATCCTACGTGGGTATGCGTTTTGCTTTCCTGTGTGGACTGGGTTGTGCTTGGGCTCGAACGTTGGAGCCGAACGGGAACTGAAGACTTAGGTGTATGTATGGGCATATACCTAAGCCGTGTCAGATGTTACTTCGCGATTGTATCTTTCCTTTGTGGATTATCCTTTGTGGATTTCAGGAGACCTTCGGGGGTCTCGGGGTCCCTACTGAGTAGCTTATACTCACCCCTGCACGGGCTATGCCCGCACTTCGTGGTGTTGGTTGCAGACGACGGACAGCGCTGATCGTAGAGGAGGCGTGCGGAGCAGGACAGTACCTGGAGGTGGACCACTGGGCGGGACGTACTCGGAGCGGTTAGGTGGACCCGAGGAGCAGTGGAGGCTATCAGCACCCACCCTTCAGGTGGGACTTCCATAGGACGGCTCGACACTGCAGTTTTCCCTTTTCAGTTGCTGTTTTTCCTTTCAGTTGTACTTTACAGTTGGGCTTGTATTTCTGGCCCCTTTTTCTTTCATCACATCTTGTACAGTTTTTACTCAGTGTTTACTTTCCCGCTTGCTTACTCTGTAGTGCTTGTTTACTTTTCAAAGGCAATGCCTTCCCTTTTTGTTGGGATTTACGCCTTGGTGCTAGTCGCCAGCCCCTGGCCTATGGAAGGCGGGCTTGGGGTAGTCACGGCACGGGCCCCGAGGACGGGTCGTGACAAAATAAGTGTGAGACCAAATCTTTTACAAGGGTGAACATAAAAATACCAAGTAAGATTACTTGAAAAAAATATCCTTGGGTTGTAAGTCAGCACACAACTAAGGACTAAGCCATATAGTCTCCCATCTCAAAGAAATAGGAAGAAGAAATATAGATAAAAAGTTATAATTTCTCTTATAACACCCTGTATCAATGTGGAAATTGTTATATTATTTAATTTTGTATAATTTTATGTTATTTTATGTTTCCATAATTTCTAAGTGTCTTGGGAGCTTCTAGGAAGTCTATATGCTGGACTATAGTAGGTCACATTGTAGCCCAGGGAGGTCACACCGTAGCGAAAATCTTGAGGTCCCTTGCTCAGCCTAATTGTGGTGCTCCATGATGTAGTAAGTAAACTACCTCATGAGGGTATATAATGGAGGGATCCACACTATATCATGGAGGCCTTGGTGGACTGGGGACTCGAAACCCTAACCATGCCCATTTGGAGACCTCCACACCATAGACACAAGGGTTATTCCATAAAGGGTCACTATGAGGGACACCATGTCATGGTCCTAAGGGATATTCTATAGATCTAACCATTTTAGTTTTTTAGGATCAAATTACCCTTTTCCCCTTTTTTATTTGGGGATTTTTAACCCAAACTCATCCCTTTCCTCTCCCTCACTCAGGACGCACAGAAGGGCGGCCACCTAAAATGACTCCCCTTATCCCCTCGCACAACCTCCCTTCATCACCTTCATTATATATGGATACTTGTACCATCATCCATCAATTTAAAGATAAATCATCCATTATAGGGTTCCTATTGTCCCTCCCCTCTCACCTCCTCTTTTTTCATTCTTCCCCCATCATTGTTCCCTTACTTAAATTAACCCTAGGTAGGGTTTTGGTTGTAAATTGGATTCTATTATTGATGTTAGGGGACTAAATTAATCTTATGGATTTCATTAATCAAATATTTGAGATTTTGGAACGTTTTATTTTTATTTAAGATAGGTTTTTCCAATGTCATAACTTTTATTTTTAGAACCATTGATTTCTTGAGTGTGGAATTATTGTTTTAATTTTCTAATGATAGCATCGAATGGTTTTAAGCATTATTATAAAATAAAATAAAGTTTTACTTTATATTAATTTCAATATAGAGGACTTATTAACTTTTATAACATGTTATAAATTCATTTTAATAAATTGTGTGTACTAATTATTTGAGAAATTGTCTGAATAGCCTATGGGATTAAATTCTAAAATTTTAAATGGTGTTTTGATCCTCAAAATTAATTCTAAATAGGCTAAAAAAAATTACTCGGTATTTCAATTGATACTTGAAATTTAAAGTATTTAAAAATATTAATGATTATTTTGGATAAAATATATGATTTATAAATGTTTAGACCCCACTTGGTCCATTGGTTAAAATAAATAATGATGTTTAAATATTGGTAGGTGATTTTATAAAAGTGTGTTTGTTTTCTTAAGTTTATTTCTAGATTTGTTTTAAGTGTAATGTTTTAATAAATTTATGATATATGGTTTTGAATTTATCCTAAATATATGACTTGAAACTCTAAGTCATTTTTGGGTGAAATGACTATATAGAACCCTCTTTATTCCACTTATTTGTGTTTTCCTTTTTTATTGGTGTTTTATATATATGAAGATCATGTGACTAATGGAAGGGGTTTGTTTCTTATTATGGTGTTTGAGGTGAGGGTGAGTTATTATTATGATTTTGATGCCTGTTTTGATCATTTTATGTTTTCTTACTCACCACTATTTTATATTGAAATCACATGAACCTTGGGTAACTAATAGTGGTGTATATGTGTGTTGTTCTAGTCCAGTGTACATAAGATGACTAGTTCCATATGAGTGTTTTTCCCTCCTAGGGGATGGTATTGGTTGATCCCCAACACTCCCCAAGAGTTATGTCGTATAGGATAACTTTTCAAGAGACACATAGGGGCCTAGTATATATAAAAACCAGGTCTAGCATTATCTAGTTAGAGACTAAAGTGTATCCCATGAAACATATCCTCTGGTTGGTGGTTTATATTGGGAATCCTTATCCTGTGGATTCATTAGTTTCCCTCTTTCTTGAATTGGTTTTGGTTCTCTTATCTTGTTTTTTTTTCATTTGTTTCTTTACTTTTAGTGTCTAATTATATCATTCTCTAACTGTGGTTGGTAAATATATTATGAAATTTTATTTTATATGGAACCCTTGTAAATAAATAACAGTATTTTATTAATGTAATTAAAACTATATTGAAATGGTTATTTAATTAAAGTTTAGGATTGTGGAAAGGTGGGTAGTGACTTACTGAGGATATTTGTGGCCACACCTATTATGATATCTCAGTTTCATATTTTTTAGTTTTTCCATTGTATGTTCATGGGAAATGTTTGGAATCATTCTTTATTTGTCCCTTGGGACCATACATATGGTAGTTTTTATTTTTTAAAAGTTTCCTTATCGTAGTGGCCAAATCATCCATAACTATTTATTTTTATTTCTTTAATTAGTGGTGTGTTATATATGTGGGTTTATGGATGTTTAATAACAAGGGATGTAGTGTGTGAAGGAGTTGGAGGTGATTTATATTATTACATTACTTTAAATTGTATAAATTTTTTGTGTTGTTTCTTTTTTGCTTATTTTTCTGGGCATGGAAGTTTAACTTATGGATAGGTCGTGTAAAAATTTCTAATGAACTTACACTACTTATTTAATTGTTCAAAATATGGATAAAATCATTCCTAGGTGTTTTCTGAAGATTATCATGCACTAATTTCTAGCCCATGGGGGTTAGGAATGCCCTTTGGTCTAGTGTCAGACTGGTTTGGTCATAGATTCATATGGAAACCTAGGCCAATTCATTACAAATGGAATCAGAGCCCAGGTTCTTCCATGTGATCCTGTTTTCATGATAAGATCTTATGATATTTGGGGGTCTTGATGTTGAAATGATATTTTGATTGTGATGGGAATCAAGAGTTGAATTGATAATATGTGATTTATCACTGCCATCATAATGAAAATTGAGTTTCCTTAGGTATTTGGGGTTTTTATATTGATATGGGTTTCATTTGGGATATTTTTATGGATCTTTGACCCATTTTGATATTATTATAAGATTTAGGGTGTAACTTAAAGGATAAATATAACATCTAGAAATAGAAGCCATGAAAATAGTTCCCTAATCTAGTCTACTACATGGCCTTAAGCGAACCTCCCCATACGCCAGTGGCTACCAAATAGAAGTGAGGGTCTAATGATGGCGCGTTGGGGAGACTATACCCTCATGATAAAATTAGCACACTGGTGTGTATATATATAAATTAATAGAATAATTATATGAATAATAGAGTATAAGAAGATAATAAAAATTAGAAATAAATAGTAAAAGAATAAATAACCATGCATGAACCTACTATAATGCATAAGAATCAGACATACAGTAGGTAATATAAAACATCCATAACAAAAAATATCCACCAGGGCTATCCCCATGAGCATCTAGATCACCTACTTAGTCATGTGCTCTTAAGAACCCATGTACATGAGTAATAGCACGTAGCAATATCCATGACCTAACTTACAACTAGGAACCCTTTTCGGGTACCAATTAGCGGCTTGAATAGGGTGTGATTAAAAATAATTAGTCCACTGCCAATGGAATCTAATGCATATCCTAACCATGGATATTAACTAATTAGTGTGAAGGTATAATAAATTGGATGAAAATAAATAAATGCAATCAAGTTGGGATCAGGTTCCTTAAAGGACACCTAACTGACCATACCTACTTCATCTTAAGTCATAATGTCTCTTAAAAGATGTCACCATGTATATATTTATACATATAAACATAAAAATTTATGTATATATATACCTCATATATGTATGAACATATATGTGAATATTTATATATACGTAATAATACCCAGGACCCTAAGTATATGCCCAAGGTATCCATGCATAATCATAATAAGTTCCATAATTCTCATGGAATATATTCTTGGGAAGGAAATATAACTAGGCCATCAGCATGTAAAGAAAATAATGAATCCAAGTATGTGATTTGGCTTAACATATGTTCCATTTATTTAATTAAAACGCATCTTGAGCCTATATAATGTGTTTCGTAAAAAGGGAACACATGTATTACTATGGGTGTACTATAAAAACCGATCATCGTAGGAGTCCATCTAAGGAATTACACAAAATAACCAGGGTATCATTCACATCATGGTATAAATGTGTAACCCTATGAGCCCATCCATGGTATACGACATAGGGAACTAGGTATTACTCAAGGCATGGTACAGTAGCATTATCCCTCTAATCCCATCCAAGGTAATCAACTACGAAACCCGGTATCACTCATGGGTATTATGGAGGCATCCTCTTTGTGATACCATCCAAGATATTCTATGTAAGAACCCACGTATCACACCTAGCATGTCACAATCAATTTAAACACTTATACCATACCAATAATTTTCTATTAAGAACCAATGTATCACCCATGGTGTATATATAATCTCAAAATTCTGATGATCCCATCTAAGAAATACCATAATAGGAATCCAATTATAGATAAATGTGTATTTATTATCATTTAACCAATGATCCCATCTAATGTGATCGGTATAAGGAACCCCGGTATTTCTGAAAGTGTAATAAGAATAAACATGCTCAATAAAATCAATAATTAAAATTAGTCTATGGAAATTTCCATGACAAAACACAATTTATAACTAACCAAACATTTAATCAAATTAAAATCAAGTGATCAAGAGGGTCCATGAAAGTATACATGCTATCTAATCATTCACAATGATTTAGTTAATTAATTTTTCACATCAAGAAGTAATAAGGACCATGAAAATAGACATTACATTTAAAAAAATTTAAAATGACACATTTACCTTACTCCAATAATTAATTTGAACACGATTAATAAGGTTCAAAGATATAATAGATATGACACATCCCATTTATTAAGTTTTTCTAATCATACCTTCTAAATAATTAAGACAACACACATTAGAAGGGTGTTTGGTTACACAAGAAAGATGGACATAATAAGCATTTAATTATGTGATTCTTATATTTCATTCTAACCCATTTTTATTTCCAATGTAATACTTAATAAACTATCACGGGCCTCGTATAGATACATTCCTAAAATAACTTCAATAAATTCAATTTCCATCATTTAATGGTTCTTTTTTCAAAAGTCTTACCAAACACAATTATCGGTGTTTTGGTTAATTACAGACATTAGTTATCAAGGGAATATAAGTGACACACCCATTATTAGGAAGCTTACCATTATGATACTCTAATCATGAGGGTATATTCTTTTTAATGTATCATCATTAAACCTTCACTACTAGTTGGAAGCCTCTAGAATATGGGGAGGAACGCTTCAGGCCATGTGGTGAACCAGCTCGAGGAACCATTTTAGTAGATTATGGGTCGGTATGTTATAAGAAAAAAAATTATTGGGTGTATCACTCAATCGATAAAACTATGTGGATCTCCTAAGTATGATTTTCTAGGATTTTCATAGAGGGCAACACATGGTTGGCACTTGGTCGACCAAACCATGTGGCCACACCATGCAAAGTTATCCACTCCTTTAGACTTATTTTTCAACCTCTTTGGATATCAAATTTTTTTGATGGTTTACACCAATAATTTGAGGTTAATCCAAGGGAGTTTTGTCATTTTTTTAAGATATAAGATTGAGATGTGTTGGATAATTTTGTTATACATTGTTTATGTGGTTGCTAAAAATGTGGTTTTAGAGAAAAGAGGGAATGTTTTATGAAATATTTTGATTCAAAATAAATATTTATAAGATGTATAGGAATTTTTTTATTATTTCAAATTTATTGGTGTATTTTCCAATGGAAATTTCTTTTTAGGGTAAAATTTCAGATGTAGTTTTTAAAAAGGAAGTGTGATTTTGAATTAAAGGTGGGATATTTATAAAGGAGTGTGTGTGTTAAAATAAGATATTAGTGTTTTAAATAAATATAGTGGGGGTTTATTTTTAGGGTTTTAATTTTAAGAAAATTTTAATGGAATATAGTGATTGTTTCTTATTTAGGTTTTTATTGGCGTGAAGTTTTTGGTCATTTATGAAATATGGGTTGATTAGATTTTGTTTTATGCTGTTTAGAGTATGTCTCCGACAGAGACTCAAAGAAAAGTAAGATTTTGATTATTTAGGATATCCCTTAGGGCGGATATTTTATTTTATGATGAGTGGTTTACTCACATGTTGAATTTACCTAGAATCAAGGTTGAGTGGTGGAACCAGATTCCTTCTATTCCTTGGATTTATCAAGAGTGATCCATCTGGATCATGGAACAATGGTGTTTGAGTTGTCCTAGGGTCTTTTGATGGTTTATTTATTTTCCTTTTTTAGAGCTTAAAAATTTTATTTTTTTGTGAGGCTATTTGATCCATCTTCAAAGGTTTTTATGAGGTCGTGTGTTGTAAAAGGAAAACCTTACGGATTTTTGTGTAGTTTTTGGATGATCTTTATTGTTTGGGGTTTACAAATTGCTTTATTTTGTGGTTTTTTGGGTCTTTTGGATTTTGATATTATGTAAGGGAGTTTAAGGATGTCTTATTGTGTTTAGTGGTATTAATTGGTGATCTATTCCAATTTCTCTTGTAGTTTTTTTTTCTAGAGGAGCTTATTTTTCTTTGTGTTGGGTTGTTTGAGGTGAGCTTTGGATTCATGCATGCCTTATTGTTCTAGATTTTTTCTCTTGAGTTTATTGTGTTATATTCTTGATTAGATATCTTGATATTGGATTTATCTTGGATGATAATGGGATTAATCCTTGGGTGTACTTTTATTTACCTAGGATTTTCATTGTCTTCATGCAGTGAAGCACTTGATAGTGTTGTTTCTGGTTTTTATAGGGTCTCCATGAGATGGTACTATATGGTTAGGATCCTATGTTATATTTTTTTATGACCTTGTATTGGAAACCATGCCAATATTTTTATTATTTACTAATAGACCAATTTTGTGGTCTTTGAGGAATTTCCTTGGATGGATGTTTGTGGTTAGTAGATGATTTCCATCTTTTAGTTTTTTGTGATGTTTATCATGGTGTTCTATTCCTTGTGTTTAATCATTTTAGATGAACTATTAATGGTATGGTGACCTATTTTAAGTGTAATTATATTCTAGTATGTGTGCCTTGTGTTCATGGTTGTGTTTGTTATTGGAGACATTTGGGAATCTTTTAGAATAGTTTATCCAATTTAGAGGAGTTGTTTGTTTTTGAAGGATGCCTCCTTAGTACCTTCTTTAATTCCTTTATCTCCCTAATTTACCTCATCAATGGGGTGTCATTGAGGTGATTTTTCTATTGAGGAATTTTTGGGGATAGAAAGTGGAATAGTGGTAAGATTATAACACCTCGTGTCACTATGGAAATTGTTATACTATTAAATTTTTTGTTGTTTTAGGTTTTTTTGGTGTATCTATCATTTTAAAGTGTTTTGAGAGCTTCTGGGAAAGTCACATGTTGGATTGTAGCATGTCCCATCGCAGACCAAGGTGGCTACACCATAGCGGCTGTCTTGAGGTCCCAAGCTATTCCTGATCAGGGTGATCCATAACATACATAGGAGGCTATGACATGGAAGGTATCCTATGGATAGCTCTATTCCAATGTATGGAGGTTGTATTGGCCAAGGGGCTCAAAGTCTCAACCCTACCCATTTGGGAACCTCCACATCACAACCCATGGGGCTATGGTGCAAGGGGTTCCTTAGAGGACCACCACACCATATCTATAAGGGATACACCATGGGGATGATCTAGGACATTTTTTAGGGTTAAATAAACCTTTTCCCCTATTTTAATTTGGATATTTAAACCCTTAATCACGCTCTCCTCTCCCTCACTTACGACGCATGGTAGGGAGGCCCCCTTATGTAACTCCCCTTCTCATCATGCACAACCTCCCATATTCCCATTCCTTATCCATGGATCCTTGGCCCCTCCACCATTGATTTTGAGCAGGATCATCTACGTTAGCATTCCTCTTCTACCTCTCCTCTTGACACCCCTTATTTTCTTCTTCCCCAATCACTACACCCCTTCTTATTTAAACTTTAAGATGCTTTTTTTCTAATTTGGTCATTATTATTCATATTTGGACATGTGATTCATATTTTAGGATCCATTAATCTCATATTTGATATTGGAGACCATTTATATTTGATTCTAGGTATGTTTTTTCCCATGTACTAACTTTTAGTTTTAGAACCATTGATTTATTTAATGTTAAATTATTTTTTTAAATTTTTTAATTATAGTATAAAAAAAATTTAAAAATTATTCAAAAGGAAAATCAAGTTTTAATTTATTTTAATTTCAATGAAAATGAATTTTTAATTTTTAAAACATGTTAAAATTTTGTTTCAACAAACTATACACACTAACTATTTGATAAATTTCTTGATTGTCTGATGTGAAAAAAATTTGAAGTATTAAAATGTATCTTGGTCCAAAAAATGAATTCATAATTTGATAAAAAAAATTAACTATTATTTTAAGTGATATTTGAAATTAAAATTATTAGAAAAAATTTTTAAGAATTGTTTTGGATAAAATATATGATTTGAAAAAAAAGACCCTATTTGATTCATGGTTTAAAATAAACAATGATGTTTAAATATTTGTCAAAAATTTTATGAAAGTGGGTTTGATTTCTTAAGTTCATTTAGAGATTATTTTTAAGTGTAATGTTTCTAATAAATGGTTTAAATTTTATTTTAAAGATGTGGCTTGGAAATCTGATACCTTTTGGGTGAAAGGACTATTTGTAACTTTAAGTGATTTTTAAATGGAATGAGAGTGTTGAACACTATTTATACCCCATTATCCTATTTCCCTTTATGGGTTTTTTTGATTAATGTGGTTATATGGTAATGGATATAAAGGGGTTGCTTCTTGTGAGGGAATTTTAGTTAATAGTAAGTTATTATTATGACTTTTATGCCTTTTTTGTCTATTGTATGTCTATTTACCCACCTCTATTTTGTATTGACATCACCAGAACATTAGGTAACTAATAGATTCCTGAATGTGTGTTTATCTAGTCTGGGGTGTGAAATTTGACTAGTGCCCTAGGGGAGTTTTACACTCTTAGTTATTTTTATTGGTAGACCACTAGATCTCACTGGGGTTGTTTCTGGATGAGATCACTTATCATGAGATGAATAGGGGACCAGGTTATTTGAGAACCAGGTCTAGAACTATCTGGTTTGACCCTATAGTTTATCCCATGACAATTATCCCTTAGTTAGTGGTTTATGTAGGGAATACTTATCTTATATTTGATTGGTTTCACTCTTGGTTGAATTGGTTATGGTGCCCTTATATTGCTTTCTTTCATCATTTGTTTCTTGAATGGTGGTACCTATTGTAGTGTTCTCTAACCTCAGTGTTTGGTTTTCTTTATTTAAAATGGTTTTAAATAGGTTTTAGAAACTATTTTTAGTTAAATAAAATCATCTTGTATTTTTAAAGTGGATTTTTAAATGGGTGTTTTTGTTTTAAAAAATAGATTAAGCCAATATAAATATTTTAAAGTGATTATTTTCATTTAAGGAAAATAAAAAAGTAAAGGTCAGTAAATTTATTACAAAATGTTATCTTCTTGAGAACCCTTATAAATAAAAAATTATATTTTATTAATATAATTTGAACTATCTTGAAATAGATATTTAATTAAATGTTAGGCTTGTTTAAAGGAGGTGGTGACTTACTAAGAATGTTTATTTTTATTCATATTATCGTATATTAGTTTTAGATCTTTCTTAGTTCTTCCCTTGTATGATTAGGGGGTATATTTGGCTTCAGGATTGGTTGGTCCTTTTGGATAATTTGAAGGTTAGTGTTTGTTTTATTTTATTTAGTTTCCTTATTACACTGGCCAAATCAGCTACACCTTTTTATTTTCCTTTCTTAAATAGGTAGTTCATTATATATGTGTTGTTATAGATATTTAATAATAGGGGTTGTTGTGTGATAGGGAGTTGGAGATGAATTATGGGATTGTATTGATTTAAATTGTTTGAACTATTTATGTTGTTTCTTCACTTCTTATTTTTCTTGGAAAGGGAGTCTGACTTATAGAAGGGTCATGCTGGAATTTATGGTAAAGTTTTGTTGCTTATTTAATTGTTCCTATTATGGGAATAATAATTCCTAAGTGTGTTATTTAGATTCTCAGTAACTAGTTGCTAGCCTGTGGGGATCAGGAATTCCCTTCAAGCCAATGGAGGACTAGTTGGGATACCAATTCTGGTGGAATCCCAAGGTTATTCATTATATCTCTTCCCAATAACCACAACCATATCTCATAGGGGAAACAAATATTCCCTAAAGGTATAACTTATTCATAAGATGGATACCCCATACATAAATCTCACACTAATAAGAGAACGATAAATGAACCAAATGTCTAATCAATTCATAGAATTAGAACTCCATAGATAAAACCATGCCTCAGAGGAAGAAACTTACCTGCTTGTATGCCTTGGGGTAAAACACCTCCCTACACATCTACCTCAAAGGTGATCAAACCATGAAGGACCACTTGATGGAAAATGCAACTTGAACTACCAAACCATAACTATGGGATCTAGTCAAGAAGATCCCAACCAAAACAGTTAACCAACAATGAGACACCAAGTCCTACAAAAATTCCACCACTTGCCTATTATGCAAGGCGAACACCTAAAAATAACAATGAATAAATCTTCCTATAATAATTCCTCCTGCCATAAAGGTTCACCTAAATGCCTCAGGTCTAATAATTCAAACTGTATATATTCTTTAAGTTTGTAACTCATACCCATTGTATAATATGATGCTCAAGAGAAAATGACCCCAGGAATGGGTAACTCACACCTCATTCCATGTTCAGGTTCCCTGCTACCCAAACATCATCACTATCATGGAATTTTAAGCATTGTATCTAGATGATTGCTCCATATTAAAGGACAAGAATAATAAAGGTGTTTATTCTCTCCTTCTATTCTAGGTTTAAACTAAACCTCATAGGGACCTAAAAACTATTACGTTGGATAAGGAATTTTTCTCCCTGAACCCCTGATGTAGGACTTACCCCTTCACAGCTCATGTAAAGGAAATCTCATGCCAAAAAGATAGATCCAATGAAACCACATGACACTAGGGTCTCAAACCCCATGTATCAGAGTAAACACCACCTCTTTGAATAAAATAGATAACCCACACCTCAATAATAATGTTATCTCAAGACGGTATCCAAAATACAACTCTAAATAATACTAATATCAATAGATACTAGAAACATAGGTCCAATGAGAGGATCCATTGAGAATTATATATAACCGCTTCTTTTTACCTTCTGCAACTACATGTAGAGTGGTATAGGGGATGGAGGATAAATATTTCTTACTACATAACAGAACATGAGGGCCTTAATATAACATTATTAAATGGAAAACACTTCATCTTCTTGTCTGGAACATATATACTCACTCACTCTCTCTAGTGTGTATGAGAAGTATGGGAACTTATGAAGTTTCACATCCAACCACGATTCCCTTCAATCCACCTTACTGCATAGGGTGAACAATCAAGGAATAACCCAAACTCAGACATCGGTTAAATGGGGATAAATTCAAAATACATAAATAGCCTCAAATAGCTAAACAGGATGCACCATCATGATCTACATGGAAAACTTCTCAGGATAGGTTATTCATTTATTTAAAATGTGAAACGGATTAAAAATATGAATCTCATCATATCAAACATGTGATATGTTACATGGAGGGCATAGGGGTTATTCCATGAGTTGGATTTATGTGCCCAATATTGGTCTTAAATTGATCATTTCAACTTCTAAGTTGTGATTCCACATATGGAATGTCAATTTGAAGTCCTGGTAAAAATTTACACCCAAAAGAAGATTTAATATTATCATTAATATTATTATAAAATATATATAATTGTTTATATAAATTAAATGGTGGGGAGTCATGCACCCCCACCCCCTCTGATCAAGGATGGCTCACATCACCCCAAGTTGGCTACCCTTTTTATTTAACTTTTTAACTTTTTTTCTTTTATACACATGATTGGGGGAGAAACCCTAGCCCCCCACCCCTACAACATACTCTTCTTGCAAATCAGTGTCATGTATGGTCACTTCCTAGAAACCCACTAGTCGTAGATGTGTTTGGTCATCATGTTTACGCTACTGCCCACTATGCATGGCCGGTGCCTCCTCTTTTTCCACTAAACATGTTCTCTTTGACCCTTGATTCTCTGGTGATATTATGCTCTATGTTCCCTAGACACCCCATATATGGATTACCTATATTATCATAGTCCAGCTGAAACCAGTGCCCATTTAATTCCTTGGACCCATGATCCTAATCTCAGTTCTCATAAACACATAGTTTACATACAAGATTAGATATCAATTGTAGATACTTAGACATAACTCTCCCATAATGACATGAAATAAGTAAAATATTTCATTTCATATATTCCTAATACCATTTTGTTTTATATTTTTAAGTAATTATGAAAAATATAACTAAAAAAACATATGACTTTCACAATTTATGAATATTTTTTTCACTACATAATAAACTACTTGATCCAGAATAAGCCTTCAACATACCCCAAAAATTATTCATATAGGATATTCTATTTTACATATCATGTTTAATACTTTTCTTCATAACATGGGGTAATGGAAACATAATAAAGGTTTATATCAAATGATCAGTAAGGGGAAACATACAACTAAGGTATTCATAGCATAATCATGGAATAAATATTATAGTAGGAATAAATACTCATTATTATTTCATAATCAACTGAAACTAAGAGAATAATATATCCATGAATAGAAATGAAATAAATAGATCACGTGGGTAATAATAACTGGCTCCTTGGCAAAAAAAATCATAATTCAAGATGGTTAATTCCATACCATAATCCAAAAAATCATGACCTTTGACATCATGATCATATCGTCAAGGCATTATTATCTTATTTTGGAAAGGCATACACCAAAATATTGAAACATGGTTTTCTCGTGAGACCTAACTATGCATAGATGGGGTATATAATATTAGTACTAACCTATAAATTTTTAATTCCAATGTATTCATCATATGAGAAAATTAATAAACAATATATAATCAACTTTACCAATAATAATATGTATTGGTATAACATACGGGATGCCAATAATTTTCCCTGTATAAATAAAATGGATAACATGATCATAACCCATCCTAAGGAAGAATTTTTATAGTTCAACAATACATATTCAACTTTAAAATAATCATTTGTATCAAAATAAGAAAATATGAAATACCAATACTTTTCCCCATGTAAATAAAAGGGATAACATGATCATAACACATCCAAAAGAAAAGGGTAGATAGTTAAACAATACATATTAAACATGTAAATAATAATTTGTATCTGGATAACAACATATAGAATTACAATAATTTTATCGATTCCATTAAAATAGATAACATTATCATAATCCATGTGGAAGAAGAAGGTTGATGGTTAAACATACATGGTCAACTTTCCAATAATCATTTATATTGGAATAAAAACATATAGAATTCCATTACTTTTCCCAATATTAAAATAATAAAATTATTTCTTAAAAAACATCATCCAAAATATATTATGTAAAATTTTATGCTCACTTTGTATATATAAATGACTATATGGCTAAGTCAATATAGGAATAACATGAACATAATCCATCTAGAGAAATAAGGTAGATGGTTGAAAAATAACATTACCCAAGAAGTGGGAAATATTTATCAAAGGTTTTATGTCATGGTAATGTATATCCATAGAAACAAATGACACAATACCACATAATACATGAAAATATAAGAATATACCTAACTTATATAAAATAATGTCAAGATAATGATAATAACTCAATGAACAAAAGTAGAGTTACCAACAATATTTATTATTTGGGAAACAACTAAATCAATATCCAATTGAATAAGAGAACATTATTTGTCTAGAAAATTATATTAAATACAAAAAAATAATTTATAGAACATTCATGGTATAGTAAATAAATATAACACCATACAAAGGGAACATATTGTATAACATGTAACATGTCTGAAAGAAACATAATTGAGACAAAGAAAACTCATATGACTTGAGTAACATTATAATAAAAGCCCATTAAAAGATATGGATTGTAATTAAACCTAAAATTACATTATTAAAAGAAAATACAAGATATTATATTCCAAATAATAAACATATACACCACATAAATTAAATTAGGTGTAAAATACCAAACATGTATCGGGAGAGGAATATGAGATGAAAAACCCTAACATTGTATTCTTGCTTACTCGATTATGATATAACCTTATTTATAATAAAAAACTATAATAATAACTTGAATTAGAATCATAATATAAACATAATAAACTTTTATAATTATTTTATAACTATATATTACAAATATATTAATCGATTATAGTTTATTTTCATTTTTAGTTGTTATAACTTTTGGTTGATTATTTCAAACAAAATTCTCAAAGATGAGATCAATTATTACTATGTGGTTTCAATTTAATAATTTATATATTATTTAATTTAATTTGATATATATTCCAAAATGTATTATAATTTCCCACTTTTATTCCATGTAAGTTTTAATTATGACTTGTGATGATGAAATCAGTGACAAGCTTATTTCAAAAAAAAATTAATGAATGATGATGTTATATAAATAACATGTTTATATATTAATATTACCATTAAATAATCATTTAAAAATAATGAATAAATTATTAGTATATGTTCTTACACTTATATTACATTCCTTAATCATTCATTACATAAACATTACCACATCGTTCATAGAGGCGAAAAAATTATCCAAAGAAAATCATGTTATAACATTTAAATGAATAATATTATGTTATTATATAATTTTAATATAAATTTTATAGAAATATAAACATGTCATATTTATAATAAATATCTATTAAAATCTTTCTTAAAATCATCCATTTTGGGTGGTGATGACAAATTAAATTCAGTGCTTGTGGAGGTAGTAGTTTGCATGTACGCACAATTAACGATCTCATTTCTCCATAAATGGATGGAATGATGGTGTATGCCAATTTGAAATTTAAGAATAATATGTTTTATAATCCATATTTATTCATCAATAACATCATTATTACTATCTATAAGAGGCAATTATAATAAATGTAATGTGTCATTTCATGCAGGCGGTAGTTTTCATGTACACATGAACGATAATTTCATTTTTCTTAATGGATGATAAAGGTTAGTAGATTATTATTGTAGCATTAATATGTTAAAATTATAGAACATAAATTATAATACCATAATTATATTAATATTTTTAGAATAAATTTTAAAAGTTGATATTAAGAAGAAAATCTAAGTAATTGATAATATTCATGTTGGTGACTTGATCTTTCTTTAGAATACTTCTTGGAATTAAAGGGATTAGAATAACATAGTGTGACTCGAAGCTTATGTACATGGGTGAATTATCTAGGTAATTTAAAATTTAATTTCTTTAAGTAGTAATTAAAAGAATAGGTGAGCTATGAAGTGGAGAGAGTGTTTCCTTTTTATAAGTGGAGAGAAGTGTATTTTTTGGAAGCACACTTAACATTTTCAATAATGTGATGTTACCATTCCCAGGTCAATACATCTAAAATGAAAAAATTTGATGGTAAAGTAAGTTTGGGTTGAAACTTTCCTAAAAAACTCATTTGGGGGACAAATATGAGTGTTTAAAGGCTTTTATCTTTACTTCTAACCTTTTACACAAATTTACTTTTACAATGGTAATTAATTTTTAACCATAGAAATTAATTTTAATGATAAAAATTAATATTGGTACTTTTATATAGCATTAACATTATAATTAAAAAAAATTAAATAATTCTATCAAATAAAATTTTTAAGGGTTTGAAAATTTTATTTTCATATTAGCATGCATAACGTGTAAAAACAGTTATTAGAAAAGGTGTATTTTTAAGCTTAAAATTTATGTTTAAGTCATAGTTTATATAATTAAAAATTACCATGAAATAATTTGGTTTATTATAAAAAAAAATTCATGAGTATTTCATGCCAATTCAAAACTAAATCTCTACTTGAAAATTCATGATTTAAAGAAAAGACCGAAAACCATTCTTATTAAAATAAAAATTTAATTTAGTTCTAAATATTTTAGACATAGAAGTTATAAGATAAAATAATATATTAAAATTTATAATTTTATTCCTTAAAATTATATTTTATTACTTAAAAAGTTTCATAAACTTCTTGGATACACTTACATAATAATAAAATCATAAAAATTATAATTTTCTCAAAAACATTATTTTTCTACTAGAAATCAACCTTTTGGGAAAAAAATCAAAATTCAATATTATGATAATATTTTTATTAAAAATAAAAGATTATTTTTTTCAAGTCAAATTAAAATTATAAAATTTAAAATTTAAAATTTTGAATAAAATCATAACATATAATGAATAATCATTTTTGTTGGAAAATGATATTTTCAAATATTAACTGTAATTATTCTTATTTAGCATCATTTAGAAACTAAATTGGTGTTAAAAAATAATTAATAATAAACATAATTTATCATCATATATCATATATTTCTTTAAATATAAATTCATGTCACTTAAAAAGGTAAAAGTTTTAAAAATTCTTTTTAAACAATAAAAGAACTTATTAGTCATTATAGGTAAACTAATTGAATTTCATTCATATTAAAATTAGTATTTGTTTTTATTACACATATATTTCATAAATTTTTTACTATTATTCATTCCTATTAATTAAAAAATTAGGTTTTAATAGTTATACTTAAATATTTATATTTTATCTAAATACATAATGGTTTCTTTAATGTTTGGTGTTGCGTGTGGAGAAAGCTATTGAATTCATTTAGATCATTTAAAAGATGACACATATTAAAATCTTGGGGTGTTACATCCCCCACCCCTAAATAAATTAAATCCTCACAATATTAAGTTTTTCTCAAAATAATATCTAAGGGTATCCATAAGTTATAAATTGCTTGAGGTATCAATATTACTAACATAGGGAAGGTTGGGAAACTCACCTATAATCCTATATCTATATTGAGTTTATTTCCATCCATTTGATAAAAATACCTCTCATTTTTGGGTGTTAAAACCTATTATATTTCTTCTTAAGTCTATATTCTGACTTCTATTGATATATTATCAAAGGTTTCTATGAAATATAATTCCCTTTTATGGCAATTAGTATGCATATTGATGCATAGACATACCACACACATACTTCTATCATCCTTCACGCTTCTTCAACTTGGAATCACTAATGGGAAGTTATGGTTGAACAATTAATTTAATGATGAATTCTTATCCTCCTCATAATACTTGTTGAGATCCATGTTTATCTCTCTTTTGGACCGTAATGGAGTAGCATCTTACCCCATCCTGTGCCCTTTCCAGAATATATGTCACTTGTGTTTCCAACAACAACAGATAACCACAAATCTATTTGCCTGCCTATTGTACTAGTCCATGCTCTACCCGCTCCATGAAGACCTCCTAGATTAGGGTTGGTGGGGGATATACACCCTACCATATCTGTTCTATGTGGCACTTCATATCACCAAACAAGGCCTTCCAATACCTGAACTATTTCCCACACACGTCACATGGTATCACATGCTCTAGGGAATAAAACCTAATTTTTGAACTACTCCCAACCTCAGGGTCTTAAGGAATCCTCCCCCTTTTCTTCCTCACTATCATATTACATTACACTATAGGAATTTTCTAGGGTTTTTATTATAATTCCACCATTATAATGGTGATTTTAACTTCTTAGGATACATCAAGGTCAATATGTGGTGACAATGCATTGATGGATGATGATAAAGATGATTCATTATTTTCATTTTTCATTATAGTGACATTAATATCTCTCAACAATAATTTTTGGTTATTGTCTATTCCCTCATCCATTTTCAATAATAAAGATGTTATAGTTAATTGAGCCACAATTCATTTAATAGGGAGTCTATGCTGAAATAGTTAATTCATTATCAGAATAACATCAATTACATCTAATAGAAAAACAACAAGATTAATTTTTCCCTAAACATCATCTTTACAATAATATTTTTACTAGAAGGTTCATTTGGTAACCAAATCATTTGGGTAGTGATTTAATACTCATTCAAAACTTCTTGGATACACTTGGATGACTATAATAAGAATCCAATAAGGTGTCCATAACATCTAAGTAGAGGATAAGTGTACCTTATTCCCCTTTTCATGACCAACTCCCAGTAGTAGGAGTATCATGGGATTTCCCTTGATTCCTTTATCTTAGAGGATAATGATGTTTATTATCCTTGTTATCCTATAGTTCTTTTAGTTCCAACTATATCCTCATAGATCAATATATATCATCCATGGTTCAACCTAGGTTACTTTGCCTTAGTTTCTATATTAATTCTTAATATAACCCTAAAAATATAAATCTACAATTACTATAAACTTTATCAAAATATTCTAAATCTAAAAATAATAAAAAAACTATGCTCTCAAAATATAAGTTATCCTTTATCTAGTAAATCACGTATCAATTAATATTTACCTTAATTCATGAATCACTGAGTTTCAATCTATGTTATTTATAGTGATTTTTCAATTAGTATATATAACATAAACATGTTTAAATCCATTATAATGGTTTATAAGTATAATACGATTGACTAAAGCATATCCCATAAGAGTGCCAAACCAGGTGTGCAGTTAAGTCTATTTATCCTGCACCAGGTGATGATCAAGTTAATACCCAATCCTGCCTTTCTGAGATTATTACCCCTAGGTACAAATTTTTCATAGCCTGTAGTATCCATACAAGGATTTAATTTCTTTTATAACCACATAATATCTATATTAACAAAAAAAATTGATGTTATAATATACTTATAATTATTTTTTAGACTTATCTCAAGGGTTTTCACTGAAGTTATCTCATCCTAATCCCCAATAAAATATGTATTATTACCTTAATATTAAATCATATAGTATCCCAAAGGGTTATCTTTACCACTAAAATTTCAATCAACCTTAACTTATCAACCCTAAAATTATCCTCAAAAAAATCCTAATCTCCAAAGTTATACAAAACTTACTCTGATACCAACTGTGATTCCCCAAACCTATGCTCCTATGCCAATTGTCCATAAACACATACTTTACATACAAGATACGATACCAATAGTATATTATAATACATAACTATCTCATAATTTCATGACTTAAATAAAATATCGCATTACATACATTAACAAGACCTTTTAATTTTAGATATTTATAGAATTAAGATAAAAAATAAAGTAAAAAACTAATGTCATTCTCAACTGATGGATATTTTCTTCGCTGTATAAGAAACTATTTAATCCATAATAAGTTTTAAAAATCTCTAGAAAAATATCCACATAGTATATCCTATTATAAATATCATGTGTAATACTTTTCTTCATAACCTAGAGAAATGGAAACATGAGAAATGGTGAGATTAAATGCTCAGTAAGGGAAAATGTACAATTGAGGAAATCATGGTGTAAACATGGCATAAATATTATGGAAAGAATAAGTACTCATCATAATTCCATAATCGACTAAAACATAGATCATAATGTATCTATGGATAGAAATTAAAATAAATAGATCACATGGATAACAATAACTGGTTCCTTAGTGATGAAATGAATAATGTTGGGTGGTTATTTTTATACCATAATCCAAGAAATATTGACATTTTCATCAAGGAATTATCATTTTATAGGAAGGAATACACCAAAATACCCAAACATGAATATCTCTTGTGACCTATTGATGCATCGAGCGAATATATAATATTGGTCTGTGTAACTTCCTGACCCGGCTTACCACTAAACTGGTAGTTAGACCAGTGGGTCACAAGACCTCAAGATCCACTCCCTATACGTCAGAGGCTACTGACTAGTAGGGAGGGTCTCAGGAGGTGATAGTGGTGAGACTATACCCTCTTATCAGATATGTAAAAATGTATTATCAGATAATAAACAACATAAAATAGATGAAGTAGTATATAAATATATATCAGTGCAGTAGAAGAATAATAGTAACAAATTTTATGGAATATATCCAATACTAGCTAGAACAATACATGTATGTTCAGATGATGATAGATAGTTGAAAGTAGTAACACATATCATGATTTTAATTTTATAAAAAATATTAGACTCAAATAAATAAAAGACTCAATCCTGAAGGCAATCTCCATGATCATCATGAACTCCAAATCAGTCCTATGATCCTAACTCTTCAAGTACAAGAAAATAGAAAAGGCATTCAACCTAGGTCCTACAAATATAAGGTTTACTCAGGCACCCGATTGAAATGTTAGGCTGAGTAAGGTGCGAGACATAAATCTCAATAGGCCAGTACCACTATTTTCTAACCCAATGCAGTGGTGATTAAAAATCAAGATAGTGTGTCATATATAGAAAGTGTAGAACAACTAACAGATAAAAACACAACACCTTGGTTTTGGTTCCTAATCAGACACCTGTTTCATACCACCTGCTTTGGCCAAATCCAAGTGTGTGAAATAGGTACCTATGAAAGACATAATATGTATAAATGGATCAAAGTAAACATGGAAACCCAAAATAGCATACCCCCAAGCTTATTCTTTGGATTGGGATCTAATTCATGTGTCAGAAACAAAGCATGCTAGAAGCACAAGAGAGGTATCACAATGCATAAGGAAACTCTATGAAATATCAAAAAAAGTATCTCAATAATTTATATCAAGACTATCAATTCGAAAGGTGGATTCTAAGCCCATCCCTGAGGTATCTCTACAGTACATCCATTTAAAGCCCAATGCCACTGAGCTCATCCAAGGAAATACTTTCAGAATCCCATGTATCGCTTGTGGTATGGTAACTCTATGTATGTCCCAATATCACATGTAAGTGTTTGAGTATCACCCAAGGCATGGAGAATCCATCTTTCTGATGTTTATTTCCTCGGTTTTCCCTTAGATAACTATTAGCACATAGTGGTATAATAAATTGCCCAAGGAAGCCCTTACCTAGAAAACTAAAAAACTGCTTCCCTGACGAATCAAGTTGTAACCCATTAAGCATGGAGAGTCCATCCACGAGTCCTTAATATGAAACCCATGTTCTCTCCATATAATTTATCATGTGATCCACACAATCAATCCACATATCAATTCAGATAATCAGTTTCAAAACATAAGAAAAATGTGTGGCCTTACCACCCTTATAAACCATTGTAAATGAGTCATTAAATTTAATAAACAATGTATAAGGAATTACCTCTTACACAATTTAAAATCCATGATTAATTCCATTACATCCAAATCATGAAATTCATTTAAGGACAAGCATATCATCACAACCATTCTATTCCATTTGTTATAATTTATTTTAACTCTTACCATTCAATTATATTAAGAGGCATGATCGTATCACCCTATTAAAAACATTTAATCAATCTAATTTAACAATTCGATATCAAAACTAAGAACCATTCCTAAACATCTCACCTCATACGGTAACTCAATGAATTGGACATCTCAAAAGGATTTCCTTTAATTTGAATCAAGTGGGAAACAAGGTAATTGCCTTCTTGGGAAATTTAAACTAAAAGAGGACTTAGAACCTAAAAGGAGTGTTGATTCATTTAACACTTATATAAAAAGGGGAAACATCATTTTGGAATAACTAATGAGGAAAAAATGAAAAACATGCCACCACTAACATTGACGTCAAGTGTAGAATAATACCAATGAAATAAGACAAGAAAGTATGAAAGTCTATAATTACTTTTTAGTTTAAAGGCATATCACCCCTATTAGAGGAGTTTTATTAGAAAACATGACATTATTTATCAACACTTCATTTGTGCATATTTAAACATTTATTCTAGAATTATAAATCATATCAAAAATGTCAAATACTAATATTCCATGTATTAATCAATGTAATAAGAAGCCTCAATTAAATAAGTACAACAAACATGATATAAATATCTACTCACTACTTTTTAGATTGAAGGCATCTCACATACATTGGAGGAGTTTTATTAGAAAACATGACTTATTCTTTAAACAATTAATTTTTCCTCTTTAAACATTTTATTCAAAGTTGGAAGATCAATTTATAAAAATCATAACATAATTAAACTTAATTTAAAAAACACTTAAGGGGTTTATTTAATTAAAAATGGAAGATAAAGAGACACCAACCTCAAAAGAAGAACCAAGCTGAACACTCATCCCTTGACACTTTTATTAGTGAAAAATCTAAGTTGCTCCATATATCCTCCAAGAATATTCACTTTCATATATACATAAGGAAACCTATCCCCTATGTACATATCCACATGGTCATGAAAAATTATAAGGGGATCCTTATATATAGATTACATGCACATACCCGTTAACACTTACCTGCATATGCATTTTTTATATTCCAACATGAGTACACCTAGCCCCATATAAATATATCTGTTGCCATGGGTGAACATATATATAATGGGGGAACTCATATGGATATATTTCTATATATGCATATGCAAGAAAGTCACCTTTGATAATAGAAACTCAAAACCATGTCAAGGATGACCAAAACTCACTATAAAAAATTATATGCATCCTAAGATTAATGCAATAAGGACCAATGCACCTTAATAAAAACTAGGGAATCATAAACACCAAAAGACCCTAAATTAGAGGGTTCAAAACCAAGAAGTGGGTACAAACCCTTAATTTGGATGGTGGCGGAAACCCAAAAACACATGGCATAAACCAACGCCCTACTGATTAAATATCAAGAAGTCAAAAACACTTAAAGACCTTAAATAAAATAGTAAAAAACCAATAGTGGAAGAAAACCACACCATGAGCTGTTTGCGGTGAACCAAAACAAGATGAACTGCTTCGCCTTCAGCGGTGATTGCTGGAATTCGCATAAATGGGTCCTAATAGACCCTTTGCACAACCTATAATCAAAATAAAATTGGAAAATCATCATTATAACTAAACTCTAGTTTTGGTTGATCTACATAGGGTGACAAGGAGACCGAATCTCATCTAAAAACAGAGAGGAGAAGGGATAGGAAGGGTTACCATGACAATTTGAACAAGAACTATGAAGAAATATGGACAGATAAACAAATGAGGAGACAAAGGTGGTACATCACACGCAACCAAGGAGAATGGGGTTGTTGTATCGCATGACCTAGGGAAAGAAAAGGGAGAAGCCCTCCCTTTGAGGGTTTTACTAAAACCCAAAATTAAAACTCATAAAAATAATAATAATAATATAAATATAAATATAAATAATAATAATATTATTATTATTATTAAAAAATTTGTTTATTTTTATTTTCCATTTTTCTCATTTCAATTTTATTTTAATTTGAAATTAACTTTTTTTATTTCTTTAAAAAGAACTCATCGCTTTCCAGTGATCTAACTTTGGAAAAATTCATTTTGAATCTCGGTTTTAAAAACAGCTTTTGCAATAAATGAAAACCTTTTTAATTCCCCTATAATTTTTTCATGTGGTTCAAAATGTGGGATGTTACAACCTTCTCACCTTATAAATTCTCATTCCCAAGAAGGCTTCAGGAACAATGAAAACATTTCCCAGCCTACAGGGTTCATGAAGTCTCGCTCAAATGGTCGTGTCGCATTTCTAAACACCCAAAAAACCTTCAATAATTAATTAAGAAAACGTAACTTAATCAATTAAGATCTAATACAATGCTCATTTTCCAACTGAAACATCAAAATGGTGCTTACCTGATCCCGTTTAGCTAGAGACATAGCCATGTCATTATCTCTTGAAACAACTAACTGGTGGAGCTCCCCACCATAGATCTTAAAAATAGAAGGGTCAACTCCAAGCCATGGAACCTTCATCATCAAAGTTTCCTATAAAGCACGCCCCTAATCATTTTAATGACTCTCTTGGAGTGGTACTGAGATAATCAAGTGATCAGTTCCACGTCCATCATTATCATATTTTAAGAGGATAGAAGTCAAGACACCTCTGGTAGACCATTCTTGAAAATGATCAGCTTAGGTGGCCGGTGCATTTCCAACTAAGCTTTGATGTCTTATTCCAAGACACCTCACATTTATAATGATCATGTTCACCGAATCCCTTACCTAACAACTAGTGATGATCCTTGGTCAAACCATCACCTGAACATTTTTAAATTTTCATGCCTCAATATAAATAAGGGTATTACCCTGCTCCATCCCACTGGAATCGTCATGCCCTTTTTAAATATCAACTTTGAGCTTAACAACAAGTTTAGGATAACTTATGATTTAAACAATTAGGGTGAAAAGAACTAAGGCAAGGTAGTCCATACTCCATGTTTACGAGTGAGACGTTGGTACAAAGACAAGACACCCACATCAAATCATTGACCAAGCTCAGAGAGGCATCAGCCTGGTGGTAAAGTTAAATGAAATGGCATGGGCATAATAGTTCATCCAAGGCATTCCTACATAGGAATAAAAGGGTCACCCAAGACTATACAATCCATGATAAGAACCACATGTCTAGAATGTGGCATTGTTAAAGATCCACCCAAACAATCCCAACAACTTTTAAAGCTTTAGCGCAGTGCAAGACCAATGCTCTCTTAGTGCATTAAGGACGATGTCAAGATAGGGGACATGATCGTCACTTATAGAAGATTCACTAATAGGGTTAGAAGATTACCAAAAATATCATTCAAAGACTACTATTCAACATCCCTTACAAGAAGCTCATCTTCACATGCTCATGTACCACTATTAACCGATCACCAAACCTTTACCACCTGAGTCATTTTCATGATCGTTCAAGATTAACAACCAAATTCCACCCATGACCAACTGTATTTCTCATGGGTTGCACACACTGCCAACCACAGCAAAATCTTGTTTCCAAAAAATCATTGACATGATTTAAAGTTCACAAACCTTAGATTCATTTAAGTAAGACCGACCATCATCCAATGGTCCTCTTTGTTTGTGTTCCCGATCTAAGATAGAGAGGATAAACTAGCTACTCACAAGGGAACGAGATCAAAACCAACTTAAACGTACATGTGACATTTATCTGAGTCACTCTCACAAAAGTTAATACATTAGAAAAGGAAAACAAAATTGAATCGATCGGCATGTCAAAACACCCGAGTCTCGAGAAATTCCTCCTGAGGATTGGGACAAATTTTTTATTTAATGCTCAGGTCACTCTAATCTAGACATGACCCAAGAACACATTCAAAAACACTAAGTTTTGTATCATTGAGGAAGAATAAAGAGTCAAGTGACCTAAAAAATAGCTGACCATACTCGAGGCATGTCTAACCAGCTAGAAACAGACATTACTCAATGCTCACACCTATATCAAAGTCCAAGAAGGACATGACCACCCATCTGAATACGGGTGTCTTTTTAAATTAAAGGGGGTATTACTAGGGATGAAGGAACCATATAATAGGAAGGTCATAGTTTTTAGAAATGCATTTAAGATCTAAGGGTGCTACCTACTTTGGGTAATCCCCTTACGAAAGCAAAAGCACTAACCCTATCTCTAGGTTATGCCAACAGAAAAGTCATTAAGATCAAGATCTAAACACCTAAGTCATTTTTAAAAATAAATAAATCCCACGGAAAACAACCATGCTTCTATTACAAGGAAAATCATTGAAAAACATTAAACTACCCTTACACGAGGGTTTAAACAAATAAAACCACATATGGTTTCATTTTAAGGTCATTTCATTTATTCAAATTTTAATATTTAACCATTTAAAATATTTAACTAACACAGAATGGAAAATTAGGAAAGTCTCAAAAAACTTCATTTTTAAATCATTTTACACTTCTTGACATTTAGTTATAATTTTGAAATTTATCAAAAATAAAATTCTTTTAACAGATAAGACAACCTCCGAGGGTCCCATTAATTCAACCTGCATTATTATGAAAGAAACACAATAGAAATTACTTATTTTTAGAAATTACAAATAACCAAATAGGTCGTCCCATAAGAAAAATGCCTCCAACTGACCTTTTTTAGCCCAGTTGTGCATTTAGAATGTTAACAAATTCATTTCCAATCACATATTGAACATCCTTTTCATTTTAAACCATTTTACATTATAAAAAATAGTCATATATATATATATAATGGTAATATGGGCTGTCATCCCCCAATTTATGAAGCGCCCATACACTCCATAAATTGAATATTGGTTCCCATTAATCACAAGCAATAAACTTATCACATGTTATCAATAACATATTAAAAACAAAACTAGCATGTTTCACAAGCAGCTAACACAGACATGAAATAGGTATAGAAGAATGTAATATTAACACCTAATCCTGTTGGGTAATCAATCTTGCTAAATAAAATAAAAACATGGCATAGCACTCAAGCCATGTAATCCAAATCAGAAATTGGCCTACATATGCAACTACATGTCACAGAATATTAATGGAATGTGAATTCTCTATGTGTATAATGTGATGTATATAATGATATATCCTTGTCATTCTAGACCAAGGGTGTAATACCATAAATATCATATATCAATAAGTAGTGGAAAAGTATATCAATCACTCTATGTGAAATCATATCAACAGCAACAACAAAAGAATGAATAATAATCCCAACCCTAGCCACTTGGTCATTTCCCATATGTGGAGTGATCAGTCCCCAGGCATGGCTATTAACCAAGCACCAACACATGACTAGTATCCTATCTACTATCCCAAAACTGTAATACAATAGAAAAAACTACCTATGATACCATTTTATAATGTCCTGACTTGGCTTACCACTAAACTGATAGCCAGACCGGTGAGTCACATGACCTCAAGCATGTCTCCCTATACACCAGAGGCTGGAAACTAGCAGTGAGGGTCTCGGGAGGTGATAGTGTGGAGACTTTACCCTCTTATTAGAGATTCACAGTGGTATTATCATATAATAAACAAGAAAAAATATAATAAGTAGTATATAAATTGATATTAGTGAAGCGGAAGAATAATAGTAACAATTTTTGTAAAATATGTCCAACGATAGCTACAATAATACATGTATGTCCAGATTATGATAAATAGCTAAAAGCAGTAACACATAGCATTCTTTATATTTTAGAACAAATATAATACTCAAATAAAGAAAAAAACAATCTTAAAGGTTATATCTATAAGTATACTGAGCTCTATCTCAGTCCTATGCTCCTAACTCCTCAGGCGCAAGAAAATAGAAAAAGAATTAAACCAAGGTCCTACAAATATAAGGTCTACTCAGGTACCGCAGTGCAATGGCATCTTGAGTAAGGTATGAGACAGAAATATTTTTGGTTGGCACAACTGGTGCCTATCCCATTGAAGTAGTGATTATAAAATTAATATGGTGTTTCATATATATAAAGTGAATAAAAAATAATAGATAAAAACACAACACCTTGTTCTGGCTTCCTAAACATAAACTCATCTCATACCACTTGCTTCATCCTGAGTTGGGTTTCTGAAATAGGTACCTGTGCAAGACATAATATGTATACACAGGTCAAAGTAAACATGGAATCCCAAAAAATTCATACCCCTAGGATTATGCTTCATCTTGAGGTCTAATTCATCTATTAAAAACTAAGCGTGCTATAATCACAAGAGAGGTATCACAATGCATAAGGAAACTATATAAAATATCAATAAAATTATCTCAAGAATTTATATCAATGTAGAGACCCAAATCATGACATACATGGACATTACATTACTTTTTCGGAATACTTAATACATAAAAAAAACAGACACACAAGGACCGTAGTAGTTTAGTGTCTTTGGAAACTTGGAACGTAATCTTCTAATCGTGGTGAAAGATCTTCAACATCTCCCATAAAGATCTTCCCATTTTTTTTCTTACCTAAAACCTTTCTTTATATCCTGGGGAAAAGAAAACATAAATAGGGTGAGCTCAAATTCTCAGTAAGGGTAATCATGGATAAAATAAAACATACCATATATATTCGAACTTAAAAACATGAACATAATGTTTAAACATCAAAATCTTAAGCAATGACATAAAACATGGAAGTACGTAAGGCATAGATCATAAGGAAACATTAATAATGATAAAATAGCATGGGAATAAAACATGTAATTGTGTAATCCATGAAGCACATGATATGATTTCCATATTAGCCAAGGCATTGCTACCAAGACCATATTAGTGGACAAAGTCCCTTTCTGAATCGAGTTCATTCCTCATTCCAGTCCTGTATTACTGAACCGATTTAACTTTCCGTTCCAGCCATGTATATCTCATTAGATATAAAATCTTTACCCAATGCATTGGAGGGAGATATAGGTCTCACCAATCTCATAATTAAATCATTCTTACTTGTGCCACAAAATAAACATACATCATTCATAATAACCCAATAAATAAAATGGGTTTCATAAACATCATCACATCATCACATAATCCATATAAAATAAATGGATATCATTTTATAATAAGAAAAGTAAAACCATGAAAATAATAGATAAATTATACTAGAAACATACACATATGAAAATAATGTCATCTTAGATAGAAAATGGTTTTGATAAAACACTTGAAATGAATTCTTGGTGAAAATATCATTTTTTCTTCAAAATCATTTTCTTTTCACAAAATGTCATGCAATTTTAAAAGAAGAGGATTTTTTTGAAAATAGTCATGAAATCTTTTGGAGGAATCTTCATAAAAATATGGCTTTATAAAACCGTAAAAATTCCGTTCGTGTCGTATAAGTTAAAAAAAATATTCTTCTCGTACTTTTGCCGGAAAAGTCAAAAAAGTACCTCGTAACGTAAACAAAATAAAGATTCCTTAAATACCATGTAGTAAAAGTAAAAATGGGTAAAAAGGACTTTAAACATTCATGAAAACATTTTTATAAAATTTGGACATGGATGATATATATAACCCCAGTAAATACTTACGAATAAGCAATCTTGGATAAAAATGAGATTTGCAAAATTATCCCTTACCTTAGCTCCGATTTGCTTTGTAAGTGTCCGAACCTCCTGTATAATGATTAAAATAATGTTATTGACTTATTAAATAATCATATTCATTGTTATGATATCATATATGGTTCACTTATGACTTTATATTACCCGTTCTTTTGTAAATTCCATGTTAAAGAGTGTTTTGGTTAAAATCGTTTCATTTGTCGTCTGTGTTTTAACTTGTAATTATTCATATGATTACATAGATCGTGATTACTTAATTACAGAATATAAAACATGATTTATATATAATATATATTCATAATATGAATATATATAATAGATAGATACATGGAAAGAAATACACCGTTCATGGAGATGATAGGTCGTACGTACGCATAAACGTTGTTTTCGTTTCCTTATTGAATTGAATGAAATTAATTGGATGAAAAACATATATATATAAATAAATACAGTATAATTATGTAATATATTTCATGATTACTTATTATATTTACTTTATAATCATTCATGAATGGTTAATCATTGAGAATGAATCTCATCGCGTTGTGGAGACGGTATTCCGTACGTACGCACGCGCGGTGATTTCGTTTTCCGTAGGATGGATAGATGGTGAAATAGGGTTGTTTCATACTTATAATAACATATCAGTATATGATTGATACTTATGTTATTACTTCATAATTAAACAACTAATTAAGAACAAGTGGAAGAAGAAATAAAGTTGAAAGAATTGGTAACGGACATTACCTCTTCTTTGAAGCGCCTCTTTGAGACCTCCTCTTAGGGTAGTAAAATTGGTCTTTGAAGAAGACCAGAACCTCTAGTATGTTTCTAGAGAAGTGGAGAAGATAATTTGGCAGGGTTTTTCCGATCTTGAAGGCTAAAAGTGGTGTGAGGAAGAGAGGGAGGTGGTGTCCTTTTATAAGGGAGGAGAAGGGCACCTTTGGAAATCTTAAAAATATTAATTTATAATAAATCTAACCCCACTTAAAAACCTCCAAAAATGACTCATATTATAATATTAGATGATATAGGGTTGTCATATCATCAACCAATCAAATTTATACATGTTTGGATCTTATTTTAAACCTTATCATTTTGATTTATCCTTATTTAATCTATTTAAGTTTATTTGTGGTAATAAAATTTTAAATTTTAAATTATAACAAATCATTACTTATTTGTTGTGAATTTTCCATAATTGGTTACTTTATAACATTATAGACCATATAAATTTAAATTTATAATTTTTAAATATTTTTTTGATTTTTAAAAAAATTTATAATATGTTATTTTTATAAAATAACAATAGTGTCAATTTTGACACTATTCATTTATTTGAATTTAAATAAAATATATATAGAAGATATGTTCAAACTAAAAGCTTTAATTGATTCATAAAAGGTCATATGTATCTAAAAAATTAGTGGATCACATTAAATAGTTCATATAATATTTAGTTTATTATTTTTAAAACCATTTATTTGGTTTATCTCTTAATAAAATAATTACTACAACATTTTTGTATAATTATTTAATATACTGATTTGTTGCATAAAAATTAAAAAAAATCCTATGATGAAGATATATCTATTAAATTTCACAATAATACTTTTACTCTAATTTATCATCTTAAAATAACAATATTTAAATTGTTATATTTATTAAATTATGAAGGTGACAACTTTGGCATCATTTAAAATAAAATAATATAAGTGTCATAATCACTTTTATAATGCTCAAAACGGTAATATATTAGGTCATTGGATGATTAAGGTGTATATATACACTACCAATAAGTTTTGGTCAGGTTTTTGGGTCTTTTAATGGGTACTATTATTTCAATAAAAACTATATTACTGATTTTTCACTTAATAAATAATTTCTACATCATTAATGTATCGCCATTAATGACAATTATTTAATCCCTAAAAATTATAAATAAATTATCATGATGTAGATAATTTTATTAGATTTCTTTAGACTATTTATGTTAGAAATTTCATGATGTTTATCACTAAATTAAAATTATTATACTTATAAGATTTAAGAGAGTGACATGTTGTCACTTTCTTTGGTTTTAATAATAATTAAATTATTTTCATGGACAAAAGTCCATTAAATGATTATAATCCGACCCTTTGGTGATATGGGTCTACTTTTATTCATCCAATAGGATTTTTACAAGTTTTAGGGTAATTTTATAATCTTATATTTACCCTTAATTACCTGATTTACCTTTAACTATGGTAAATAAAATTTACCGTAGTTACTATTCATAATGCCCAAAAATAAAAAGTAGCTTATTAACATAATTTGGACCCACTTATTCCCAATATGGAATCCATTTTTCAAAATTCAAAACATATAAGTTGCAATAATTAATTTAAAATTAATCCCGTTGTCGAAAGAAAATGGGTTTTTTGTTTAAAACATTGCAAAAGATTGAATTGATTTAACCTACGAATTCAAGGTAAAATCAATGCTAATGACATACATTTTATTAAATGGTAAAAATATATTCTATTTATACTTTAAAACCATTCAATGTTATAATTTAACCACATAAATTATTATGATGAAAAAAGTTGTTTTTAATAAAAATATAGCGTGTTTTTACTATTCATTAAAATATGAAAGTTATCTGAAAAATATCAAAACTTTATCCAATGTAAATTTTTATATCCTGATTCAAAAGAAGAAGTTTATTTTGTAAAATTGTACTTATAAACATTTCAAAAACTAGATTTAATTTGGGTGCGCCATTAAAAGGCGGCAAAACTGCATTTTTTGAAAAATACTTATTTTACCCGAAAAATTATTTTGTTCTTATACCATGTTCTAGAAAATGTGTAAGATGAATAATAATGTTATAAAATTAAAAATTTAGTTAATACTATTCATAATGGCTAGTTCATAATAATATTATAATAATATACCGTTGTTCAGTAAAACCAGTATTGCGTACAACACACCCTATCGAGGAAGGTCGCGATTGCGTGTAATGAAAGCCAAGTTAGGGTTGCGTGTTGTGAAAGACTCCTTTGTTGTTTCATATAACAGAATCCAACCATATTTCATTTATACATTGAATCTATATATATATATATACATTCAATGTTGTGTAGAATGACTATTATCAAACGAATTTGAAATTGTGTGTAACATAATCTAAGAATAGTGATGCGTATACTGCAAGCTAATACAGTGTTGCGTATAGCACAAGATAATCTTATTGTAGCATAAAACACATGACATCAAATAAATTAAAAATAATACTTATCATAAAATATCGGGTTGTTAAAATCAAGACCTTAAATTCCAAAGGTGGAGTTCAATCCCATCCATAAGGTATCGCTACAGTACATCCATTTAAATTCTAATTCCACTGAGCCCATCCAACTCAATCCTTTCAGAATCCCAAGTATCGCTAGTGGTATGGTAACCCCAAGTTAGTACCGATATCACACGTAAGAGAAGGAGTATCACCCGAGGCATGGTGTAGCCATCTTGTCAATGGTTTTGTCCTCGATTTCCCCTTAGGGAACCAGTATCAAATAGTGGTATAATAAATTTCCTAAGGAATCCCTAATATGGAAAGATAAAACATCGATTCCCAGGTGTGTTGGGTTGAAACCCATCAAGAATAGAGAGTCCATCTACAAGTCTTTAATATGGAACACATGTTATCTCCCTGGCTCGTATCAAGTGAGCCACACAAGCAAGGTATATATCAATTCACATAAGCAGTTGAAAAACATTAGAAAAATGTGTGGCCTTACCACCCTTATAAACCATTGTAAATGAGTCATTACATTTAATATACAATGAAAAAGTAAGTACCTATTATGCAATTCAAAATCCATGATCATTTCCATTACAATCAAAGCATTCAATTCATTTAAGGAAAAGCATATCATCATGACTATGCCATTCCATTTGTGACAATTTATCTTAACTATTCCCATTCAATTATATTAATAGGCATGATCATACCGCCCTATTCAAAACATTTAATCAAACTAATTTGACAAGTCAAGTTCAACACCAAGAACCATTCCTAAACATCTCACCATACATGGTAACTCAAGGAATTGCCCAGCTCAAAAGGATTTCCTTTAATTTAAATCATTTTTGAAATAAGGTAATTTCCTACTTGGGAAATTCCAACTATAAGAGGATTTAACACATAAAGGGATTCTTTAATCATTTGACACTTATATACAAAGGGGAAACATCATTTTGGAATAACCAAAGAGGAAAAAATTCAAAACATTCCATAACTAACATTGACATCAATTGTAGAAGAATATCAATGCAATAAGAAAAGAAAGTATGAAATTATATCGTTACTTTTTAGCTTGAAGGAATCTCACCTCCATTGGAAGAGTTTTATTAGAAAACATGACATTATTTATCAAGAATTATTTGTGCATATTTAAACATTTATTCAAGAATTGTAATTCATATCAAAGAGTTCAAACAATAATCTTCCATGTATCAATCAATTAAATAAGAAACCCCAATGCAATAAGCACAAAAAACATGATATAAATATCTATTCACTACTTTTTAGATTGAAGTCAACTCACCTCCATTGGATGATTTTTATTAGAAAACCTGACTTGTTCTTCAAACAATTCTTTTTTCCTCTTCAAATATTTTATTCAAAATTGTTAGCTCAATTTATTAAAAGTATAACACAATTCAACTTAATTTAAAGAAATACTTAAATGATTTATTAAATTAAAAAGGGAAGATGAAGATACGGCTACCTCAAAAGAAGAACCAAGATGAACACTCGGCGTTTGACACTTTTATTAGAGATAACTCTAATATTCTCCATCCATCCTCCAATAATATTCACTTTCCCATATACCTAAGGACACATAGACCCTATGTACATATTCGTATGGCCATGAACACATACAAGGGGATCCTTATATATATATTACATGCAAATACCCATTAACACTTACCTACATATGTATTTTTCATATTCCAACATGAGCACACCTAGCCCCATATAAATATATTCTCTACCATGGGTGAGAATATATATAATGGTGGAACTCATATGCATATATGGCTACCTATGAATATGCAAGAAAGTCACCTTTGAAACTGGAAACCTGAAACCACCTCAAGGATGACCAAAAATCACTCAAAAAAATACTAAACACCCTAAAATTAATGCGGAAAGGACCAACATACCTCAATTAAAAACCATGGGCTCATAAACACCAAAAAGAACCTAAATTAAAGCGTATTAAACCAAGCATCAGGCACAAACCCTTACCTCTGATAGTGGAAGCAACCAGAAACCACACGGCACAAACCAATTCCCTACCAATTAAATATCAGGTAGTCAAAAACACTTACACACCTTAAATAAAATAGGGAAAAACCAACAGCGGAAGAAAACCTCACCTTAATCTGTTGTTAGTGAACCAAAACAAGTCGAACTACTCCGCCTTAGGTGGTGGTTGTCAGAATATACATGAATGGGTCCTGAGAGACCCTTTGCACAACCTATAATAAAAATAAAATCGTAAAATCCGCATTATCCCTAAACCTGAGGTTCGGCTGAGCTACATAGAGAGATGGGAAGGCTTAACATGATGCATTGAACAATAATTGTAAAGAAATATAGAAAGATTGACGAACGAGGAGCCAGAGGTGGTGCATCACATGCAGCCAAGGAGGGGGTTGCTACATCGTGCAACCTAAGGGACGAAAAGGCAGAATCCCTCCCTTTGAGGATTTTACTAAAACCCAAAATTAAAAATCATAATAATAGTATAAATATATATATAACTAAAAATAATATTTTTATTTTTATTATAAAAAATTATTTTTATTTTCCATTCTTCTCATTTCACTTTTATTTTAATTTGAAATTAATTGTTTTTAATTTCTTTAAAAATAAATCATTTCTTTCAAGTGTCCCAACTTCTAAAAAATCATTTTGAACCTAATTTTAAAAATAGCCCGCACAATAAACAAAAAAAATTAAATTACCTTGGAATTTTTTCCCTCTAATTCAAAACTTTGAATTTTAAAATCCCCACCCATCACTAATTCATGTCCAATCAATTCATCATATGAGAAAATTAATAAACAATACATAATCAAATTTTATAATAACCATTTTTATTGGTATAATAACATATAGAACACTCATACTTTCCAACATGTCAGTAAAAGGGATAAAATAACAAAAAGTAAACTCAGAGAAGAAGTTGGATGGTTAAATAATACATAGTCAAATTTTCCATAATCATTCATACTGTGATAACAGTATATGGGATATTAATACTTTTATTTATGTTAATAAAAGGGATAACATTTTAATAACCTATCTAGGGGGAAAGGGGGATGGTTAAACAATACATATTCAGCATGTCAATAATCATCCAAATTTAAATAACAATATATAGAACACAAATAATTTTCCCCATGTAAATAATATGGATAAGATGATCATAAATCATTCATAGGAAAAGGTTGGATGGTTAAACAATACATAGTCAATTTTCAAATAATCAAATGTATTGGGAAAACAACATAAAAATCCCAATGATTTTCCCCATGTTAATAAAATAACATTATTTATAGGTGAAAATAATCTAATATAAATTATTTAAATTTTGATTTTCACATATTATAGAGAAATGAGTATACAAATAAGTCGATATTAGAATAACATGATCATAAGTCACCTATAGATATAAGGTGGATGGTTTTAAAATAACATTACCCAATAAGTGAAAAATATTTTTCAAAGGGTTTATATAGTAGGGATTTGTATCCCCAAAAAATAATTAGATAATAACACAAAATATAATCAAAGGGTAGAATGTACTCAATTTATATGATATAATTTCAAGAGAACAATTATAACTCAATGAATAAAAGTTGAGTTACCAAAAATATTTACTATTGGGGAAATAACTAAATAAATAGCCACTTGAATAAGGGAAAATAATTTGGATATTAAAAACCATAAAATACAAGGAAATAAATTACATAAAATTCATAGGATAGTAAATTAATATAAAAACATACAAATGTAATATGGTTCATAATATGTAACATGTCTCGAGGAATAAAAATTGAGACCAAGAAAACCCATACAACTTGAGTAAGATTTTAATCAAACGCCATTGAAAGAGAGGGATTCTAATTTAACTTCATATAACATGATTAAAATATAATTCATGATATTATATATCAAATATAAAATAATTACACCACATAAATGAAATAAGGAGAATAATACCAAACATGTCTCAAGAGAAGAATTTGAGATCAAAACCCCTTACCTTATATTCCCACTTTCTCGATCATGATCTAACCTCATATATAATGATCATAAAAATATTAATAACTTATATAGAAACAATAATATAAAAATAATACCCTTTTATGATTATTTTATAACAATATGTTATAAATATATCAACTGATTATAGTTTATTTTCATTATCGGGTGTTAGAACTTTTAATTGTTTGTTTCGTACAAACTTCTCCAAGAAAGAATTAATTATTACTAATTAGTTTCAATTTAATAATTTATATATTATTTAAGGTACTATAATATATATTCCAAAAAAAATTATAATGTTACACTTTCATTCCATGAGAGTTTTAATTATGACTCGTGAAGATGAAATTAGTGACAAACTTGTTTTTGTAATTTTTAACGAATAAATTTGATATAACAATAACATGTTTAGATATTAATATTACCATTAAAAATAATTAAAACATATTGAAAAAATATTTATTATATTTTATTACTAATATATTATATTTTTTAATCATTTATTACAAAAACATTACCACATCGTTCATATAGGCGGTAAAACCTACCAAAACAAGAGCGTGGTATAACGTTTGAATGAATAAGAATATACCATTATATAATTTTAATATAAATTTTAATGAAACTTAAACATGTGATATATATAATATATCTCTATTAAAATATTCTTATAACCATCCATTTTGGGTGGTGAAGAAAAATGAAATTCGTCCCTCGTGGAGGTAGTAGTCCTCACGTAAGCACAGTTAACAGTCCCATTTCTCAAAAAATGCATGGAATGATGGTAAATGATAATTTGAGATTTTATAATTATAATTATATTATATAAATAATATGTATTCATCAATAAAATCCTTATTATTGTCCATGTGAGGTGATTATGATAAACAAAAAAGCATTATTTTGTGGAAGCGGTAGTCCGCACATACACAAGAATGATGATTTTTTTTTTCTTAATAGATAAGAAAGATTAGTGAATTATGATTGTATACACAATATAATAATATTATAGTATATAAATGATACTAATTTAATTGTATTATTTTGGTTAAAAATATTTTAAAATGTAATATTAAGAAGAAAAGTTAGGTATTTGATAATACCCACATTAGAGACTTGATCTTTCCTTGGAATACTTCTTGGAATTGAAGGGATTAGACTAACATAGTGTGACCAGAGGATTATTTTCACAGCATAAGTATCTATGTAGAGTTAAATTATATAGTTTTAAGGATTTATTCAAAAAATATGTGAGTCTTAAATCGGATGGAGTGTTACCCTTTTATAAGTGAAAATAATATCACTTTTGGAAGTACCCCTAACATTTTCAATAATGTGATATTGTTATTCCAAAGTTAATGGCTCTAAAATGGAAAATGGATGAGGATAAAGTGATTTTGGGGTAAAAATAAAAACATCCACTCATTTGGGAGACAAATTTAAGTGTTTTAAGGATTTTAGTTTTACTTTTAACCTTTTATCCAAATTTATTTTTATTATGGTGATAAATTTTTAACCTTAGTAATTATTTTTAATTAAAAAAATAATATTGACCCTTTTACATGAATAGAAAATTCTAATTTAAAATTTTAAAATCATTATAGAAAATAAAATTTCTAAGGTTTTGATAGTTAATTTTAATATTAACACACATAACATGTAAAAACAGTTTTTAGAAAAATCATATTTTTACACTTAAAATTTATTTGTAAGCCATAGTTATTAAAACTAACAATTCCCATGAAAAAATTGGTTTATTATAAAAAAATATAAAATTTATTAGGATTTAATATCAAGACAAAACCAAATATCACCTCGAAAATAATTAATTTAAAGAAAATATTGAAAATAGTTTTTATTAAACAAACATTTTAATTTAATTCCAAAAATTTTGGATATAAGATTTATATGATCAAAGAGTATATTAAAATTCATAATTTTAATCATTAAATAAATATATTATTATTTAAATTTTTTTTAAACTTCTAGGATATGATTACATAATGATAACATTATAAAAATTATAATTTTTGTAAAAACCATATTTTTCGAGTAAAAATCATTCTTTTTTGGAAAAATCCAAAAATTTAAACTAAATTTAATATTATTAATATAAATAAAAAATTATTTAAATATTTTAAAATTAAAATTCCAAAATTTATCAATTAAATTTTTGAATAGAATTATAACATATAATGAAAAAACATTTTTATGGAAAATTTACATTTTTAAATATTAACTATTATTATTATTATTTCATATCATTTACCAAATTAATTAGTGTTAACAAATTATTAATATAAAACATAATTAATCATAATTAATCATGTGTTTCTTGAAATAGAAATTCCTATCACCTAAAATGGAAATTTTTAGAAAACTACTTTTCAAAAACAAAAAATTGATCGTATTAGCCATTTTAGGTGAACTAATTGAATTTCATTCATATTAAAAGTAAACTTTATTTTCTTCACACAAATATTTCATAAAGATGTTACTCATATTCATTCATAATAATTCAATGGATAGTTTTTAGTGTTCATACTTAAATATTTATACTTTATATAAATATATCACGGTTTCATTTATGTTCGGTGTTGTGTGTGGAGCAAGGTATCGAACACATTTCTCTCATTTGAAGTAAGCCATACATTAAATTTTGAGGTATTATTAATATGATCCATACAACATCTTCTTAATTTTTCTCCAATTCAATAATAATATTTTGGGATAATATTTATCCTAAAAACCCCAATTGGATCAAAAATTCAAGAATGAGGCAAGAACAAAAATAGGAAACCCCACCTCACATAGAATCACAAAGCTTCAAGGACAAAGCATCTCAATATATCTCAAATTTCCTCACCATATGAGATTCTAAAAATTCTCCCATCTTTCATGACATCAATAATGGTGGTATCCGCCTCACCTTCATAAAAAAAGGGGTATAAAGGGGAATGGAGATAAAAACAAAATAAGTAAAATAAAATAAAACAAAATAAAATAACATCCTTGTTAAAGGGATTAGACCAGAACTATGATGTGAACTCATATTATAGCACTATTAGGGTAAAACAAGCATTCTATACCCAATCATAGTCTCAGTTTTCAAATCTGAGACCTGGTGTAGGAGATATCAACAATTTATCATAATTAGTGCACAGTTTCAAAAATAACATATTATTTTAAATATTTTTTTATCAAGGCCCCACCATGATCACCTTTCCATGAAAAATAAAAAATATGCTAAACAATACAAATTAGAATCAAAAGTGCCATAAAATAATTTTTCTAATATTTTTTTCTAGGTTAAAATTAAAATTTTACACTTTTAATGGATTAAGGCTCTGAAACTTCAAAATGAATGAAGAATTCAACATGGGAAAATCAAAGTCACATCACCTACTATTGGATAATCTGAAAATACTTTCTAGAAACTTGAGGATATGTTAAGATCCTAATCTATGGTCTTTAAAAAAGTTTGGTATCAACATCTTCATTTGTTATAAATTCCATACAATAATAGATTTCATTCAATAATTCAGATGGCATGTTATGAATCCCTATAAGGAAAGAAATAAAAAAATGAAACATACTAGGATGAAGTTAGAGAACATAAGCTATGAGGACCTTAACAAATAGAAAAAATGGAAAATAATTTCAAAGCCATTTAACCGCACTATAAAGAAGCCCAAATTTGGCGAAAGATTTATGTTGACAATCATTGATGACACCTAAAGTTTGAAGTTAGAGATAATTTTTTTGATCATATATACTCATGGAATAGATTCATGAGGTTTTGAAATTGGGTAAATCTAAGACCCAGATCCATTAACCTCTTTGAGATTCTTGATCTCATTGGACTTCTGACCTATTGACTAGCACTCATACTAAACCTGTCTCAAGTGAATTTTGTATTCCATGTATACCTCCTAATAAAGTGCATACATGATCCCTCGCATATATTAAATCTATAGGTGGTACAATTGGAGCATGATCGCTCTTGTTAGCAGACTTCAGTGAAGATCTTGGACCATACAGACAAAGTCCTATGCAACAAGACAACTCAGCTTCCCAAAGTACTTTGGTGGGACTATAAGTATGAAGAGAAAACATGGGAACATTAGGATTCAATTAACCTCATCAATTCTCAACTTAGGATATGAGTTAAAATTTTGTGGATCAAAATTTTAAAGTAGAGAAGAATGTAAGACTTTTATATAAGGAATTATCCTTCTGATTAGACATATGTCATATTTAATAATGTAGTATAGTATAAAGCACAAGCACCATGTAATAAAAATGATCACTTCAATATATTAATTTAATATAGGAAATTTAAATTCTAAAATAATTAAATAAAAGTTTTAAAAATAATAAAATAAATATTGGTCATAAAAAAAATCATACATATATTTTTGGTAAAACATATATATTTTATATTAATTAAAATATACTTTTATGATAATTTAAATAATTAGATAAATTTTATTTTTATAATATAGTTTTATAAGACATTATTTATATTTAAATAATGATAATATTATTTTATGAAATCATAAGTAATTTTTCTAAAAGTCAAAAATTTGATTATGTCATGAAAATTGATATTTTTCAATAAATAAGGTTTTTTATTAAAAAATTGAATTTATCATGTTTAGAAAAATATTTTAATAAAAATATTTTTTTAATCAAAATTTAAAAATTATCAAAGGTTGAATTTTTTGGACTTTTCTAAAAATGATGATTTTTTATGAATAGTAAAAAATACAATTTTTAACAAATATCACAACTTTTATGATATTATAATGATGTAAGAATGAATTTAAAATTTATGAAACCTTTTTCTCAAGAAAATATATATTTAATTAGTAAAATAATGTAATATGTTGAATTTAAAAATCTATGTCTTATTTTTTGGAACCAAAATTATATTTTAATCTAATAAAAAAACTATTTTTGATTCTTTATCTTTAATTAAGAGATTATAATATTCTATTTGAATTTTACACTGTTTTAAGGTCAAATAAACCTATTTTTTAATTATAAACTATTAAATTCTATGGGTATCAATACTATTCATAATTCTTTGTCCTAAATAACAAAATGATCAAAAGTTTAACCCAAAAATACCCCTCTCCTGAAGTATAAATACTCCCTCTCATTTCTCTTCAAAAAATACTTCCCATACCCTTCTCAATCCTTAAGATCTGCCTATTCCCCTATTATAATCCTCTTAGTACCCTTAGGGATGTTTTGGAGTCACACAACCCCAAGCCTTCAAGGCTTTAGCAAGGGAGTAAATCTTCAATGAAGAGGTAACCTTGATTCTCTTTCATTGTTTTTTCTCTCTTCTTCTTTCTACTCTCCTAATAAATTTCTATTTTTCAAATTTCCTAAAATATTTCATATATAAGTATATAACATGGTAATTTTATTATGTTAGTGTTATAACTATTTTATTTTCTTTATATCATATACTCTCCCCCCCCAACCCCCCTCTTTTGACATGTCTCATTAATGGTCAATTTCATCCACATACGAGGATTTTGTCAAGACTTTACTTATCACTACCTATATGGATGGATATATTATATTATGTAATATAAATATATTTTAATATATTATAATATTTTTTAAATAATTTTACAAAATTATAAATTACAAAATCATGAAATCAAAACAAAATGGGATAGTTAAAAAACGTGACTTCAAACCATTATTTCTTCAAACTGAATACTAATGAATAAATTGTAAAAATTATAACTAATTTAGATTGAAAAAAATAATATAATTCAATTATATATTCTTATTTTAATAAACATAACTTTATTATACATAGGGAATAAATTTTGTGAAATATAATGGGACCTAAGGTAAAAGGAATCTCGAACCCAACTCTTTCCTTTTGGGTTCATCACCTTTTTCTCTTTTTTTTCAACATGATTATTTAAAATTAATTTCAATGCATTGTTTACTTATTCACCTTTTTTCTTCTAGGTATATTCATGTGTATATATCATTTTTATTATTTCTAATCCACCTATAATAATTTTTAAGAGGACTATATTTTCCAAAACATCTTGTTGTTTCCTCTTGAGTCATCTATTATTCTCACCATAACCCGTGACCTTTTTATGCCAATATTTATAGTCAAAAAATATGTTTTCCTTTATTATTTAGGAACCTACAAGAAAATTCATTTAAATGTGATTTATTACATCTATATGAATCTCATTAATTTTCATGGGTTTATTTCATGTGTGGTTTTATTATATGTTTCCTTTTCATGTGGAATGCATGATTATGAGCATATTATGCTGTGACAGGTGGGCCTAAAATTATATATTCCTCCAATAAATTATTTAATATGATATATATGATGAAATTATCCATATTACGAGAAAACATGATGTTATCTTTGTTCACATTTTATAAAATGATGATTTGTACACAAATTTTATGTGTGAGCATGATGCTAACTTTGTTCACAACTTATGTGTGGGATTTAAACAAAATGTTATGATGTTTCATTATTATGAATATTCTGTATTTCATGTCATTTTTAAACTATTCCCTAATTCTTTTTATGCTGGGCCATTTCTTATGATATTATGATAATGATTGTGCTCACTTGTGTACAATATTGTTTCATGTCTCATGATCCTTCCCTTTTATCCATCCCCTTACTGGGATTTTAGCTCACCCATTCTTTGATTTATATCCTCAAGTGACTACATGTAATAATAAAAACAGGAAAGCTAATAGTAGTGTTATGATGAATTAATTAAATAATGTTTTATGTTTTATGTAAAATTATGATGTACAAACCTAATTTTTCCAAGATACTAAACCTTTTGGTTTGAGATTGTTGTTGTTATTATATTTTTTATCTTAAAAATTATGTAACAATAATGTATTAAATATGTAGGTCACTATATTGTTAGTTTTTTTTGAGTTTAAGGGGTGTAAGGTTATTAAGAGGTAGTGTGGGTTTCTTGTTGAGAGATTTGGAATGTCTTAGTGATGGTAGTAATGGGAGATTTGGGATATATTTTAGAAGTTTGGTTTGAGGTATTGGGTGGTTGTTGTTATTTAGTGATCTTTGGAAAGTGTTGTGTGAGGTTGTAAGGTTAGTTTGTGATTGTAGAATATATATTCATAATTATGTAGTTGTGATAAATTAACTAAATAATTCATGGGTTTTTTATATTATTATGACTTGGTGTAATGATTACATGACTTTTCCTGAGGTAATTGACTGAATTAAATGAATTTACTAATATGAGAATGAGTTAAATGTAAATATTATCTTAAAAATGGGATGTGAATAAAAGTGTTGGATTAACGATGAATGGTGAGTAATTAAAATTTTATAATAAACTAGATGTGGGTCGATGTTTGAAATTAACTAAATGAATATAGATATAGAATAATTAAACTAATTGACTCCTTAACAAAATGTTATTCCTAGGTAAATAAATGAAGTGGTAAATAAAATGTGGATTAAAATATTAGTAATGTGTTTAAGAATTAAATAATTAGTAAGAATGGGTAAATGATATTAGAAAATGATTTATTAAATAAAAAAATGTTCATCCATGTATGGATTAAATTATGATTTTGATAAATGATGATGTAATTAAAAAAAGTTTGGATTGTAGTTAATATAATTTTTAATAAATGATTAATGAGATACTTAAATGATTAAGGGATAGACTATGATATATGGGTAGCAATGTAATGACCAAATGAATTAATTGATAAGGTGAGAATTATCATGGGGGAAATGAATATTTCATTGGTTATCATATATTTTATGGTATAGTGATGATTTTTGTTTTGATTTTACTTCCATGTTGTTTGATTATTGTTTATATGTATTTATGATGATTATATCTTTTTTGGAAGTGTTATCTAATATGATGTGTTGTTTGATCTTATAGTTTTGAGTTATTGGTTATAATGGCTTAGGGTTTATGGCATGTATATACTCAGGTTATGATAGCTTAAGGTATATATGTATATAATTATGGTTTGTAATGGCTCAAATCTATGTTTTCTGAGGAAAAATATGATGCAATTGTGATAATATAATTATGGATATAGTTATTGGGTTTATCTTTGATGATATAACAGTTTAATGGTGATGTGAAATGTTGTGATCATATGATTATCATTTAATTCTTGGATTCTTGATTAGTTAGTGAGGGGTAGTCCTACCAGCTCACTACTAGTGTGAGTTGGAACAACCTATGAAGTGATAGGTAAGAGCGGTGGTATATTTTTTGGTCTCTTTTTCTTATTATATGAAAATGGTATTTACCATTATGATTGATGGCTATGATTTATTGAAAAAAGGGGATGATTATAAGGGATATAGTTATAACCACAATGTGGCTATTTAATTATGATGATTATATGATTCTGGGGTTTCTATTTTATATTTATATGAACCCAAAAATCCAATATCACCCTCGTTTATTTATACTAGTGAATTATTGATCTAATATGTTGAATAAAGGGGTATAATTAAATTTGGTGGCTATGTGATTCTTTAATATTATATTTCTTCTAGTTTTCTTACTTGACTAGTATATATCTTTGATTATCTCATGTTTCATATATAGTTTTATTAATTTATTTTATAGGATAGATCGATTGAGATTGTGAATCCTACTATTTAGGTAGCTGGAGTGGTGTTTTAAGAGGTCTATCTTACATTGTATCTGGTTTTAATGTATATATTTTCATGTAGTGGTAGTTTGAGAATGGGAAATGTTATCTTTTTAGTTTATATGTTGATTTGATTAGTTTCCACTATTTTTCTAGGAATTGTGAGAGTAATTACTCTCATACATGTGATAGATACCATCGATTCTAGTATCTAACTTGTGAAATATTAGAGGTGGGCTTTGAGGGTTACTCTTTTCTTCAATGCTGACCTGGGAGGGGTTTTAGTGGGGTAAAATCATGACAATATAGTTGTTATAGTTCACTACGCTCATAGGAAAGAAGACTTTTTACTGAGAGACATGTCAATAGATGACATTACTACTTATAGTAATTTTTTAGGGTGTAGCATTAATTGGAGGTTATGGTGTCCTATGAGTAAAGAAGGTGCATACATATTAGGTTAAAGCACACTTTCTGAAAACATTCCAAAACTATAAGAATGTTTTTCACCTTGATCATTAATGAATGAAGAACTTCTATGAAGGTTAAGTATATCATCAATGTATTTGTTAAAACATTATCCAAAAACATTCCAATACTTGGTTGGAAAAAGATACCATTTTTTTAAATGGATTACTCGAAGAGTTTGTATACCATATATTTTCTATATGTCATGTATATAGAGAATAATTAATGTGAAAATGTAACTAGCACATTACTAAATAAACAAGTGAAGGCCAAAGATGGATTCAATTATAGGTTAGGCATGAGTGTAATTGGTATTTGGGAAGATTTAGCATTAGTGAATGAGAGTAGATAAACTTTTCTTTCTCCAATGGTGCACACTCTTCCTAGAAAAGAGACATTTTAGTTTTATAAATTTTTAAACATAGTAACGGTACTGGAGGTTTATTTATAAAATATCAATAATTTTATATAAATTAATGACCTAAAGTTAATAATATTAAAATCTCATGATTGTCATGTTTTGATTCAATGTTTTTTTATATCTATGGAAATATGATGCATATTGATGATAAATGTTCGACACACAATAACTAAGATATTTTTTTCAAATCAATATCCAACAAAGTTAATGGTCTGAAAAAGTTTCCAATAATAGAAAACGATATTTTTATCACTTTATATAAAGTAGATATATTCTTCCTACCATAATTATTTTAAAGCTTGGTTCACTTGGTAGTTCATTTTCTAAGGGAGATCTAAATTTGTGTCCCTGTGTATTTCAGTTGGATGTACCCCACTGAACGGTATATGAAGATATTAAAATGGTATATCAAAAATCAAAGATGCACAGAAGTTTATATAATGTAGCATTATATTATAGAATAATTCATTGAATTATGTACTAAATACCTATTTTAGGTAGATAGAATAGGTCTTTAAAAACCGCATTATGACAAGCACATCGAAGGTGAAAGACTTTTAGGAATAGATATTGTGACAATATCAACTACAGACTGGAAAAAATATCACCTATATGTTTTTCATAATGGTGCGTAGGTTATGTCATGTGTTCTAACTCATAAGAAAGTTGTTAGGAATTTCAATCTAACAAGGGGTTAAGTTTGGATATCAAATATACACAACCAATAGTTTATTACTTGGTTTTGTGGCCACATTTTATAAAGACTTATCTAAAAATTATAAATCTATTTATGGTAAATTTTTATGGTTAGCCAAAGGACCAAGTTTTCATATTGTATCCTACAATGTCTACATAATTAACAATTATATGTTTTACATAAGGGAACATGATGAACATGGTACAATTCAAAACAGTGGAGTCACTATTATAGATAAAGAGTATTGTTAAATATATAAATCCAACTTATACCTATAATACTTACTTTAGAATCAACGAAAAAATATAAGAGTTTGACTATATGATATTTAATATACCAATTTTTTGATAAAAATAGGTTGATAACAATACAAAAATAAAAGTTGATAAATTAGGATTTGTAAAAGTGAATTTAAATGAGGAAGGATGAAAAGATGATCCATTCATAATGGAATCATAGGTAGTGAAATTTTTTTATACATGTGATCCTGCAAATGAAAATTGGTTCATTGTGATTTTCTCAATGAAATCAAATACAGAATCATGTGTAAATTTATTGGAGGGTGATCATTTCCTAGGAAAATCATAGGAATTTTATGCTAGACCCAGTGGAAATGATTGATTAAATGTTAGATGTGGTCATAGATGGAATTTGGATAAATGATAAAGTGGTAAAAAACACTTCAACCATTAAAGAAAAAAATAAAACTATAAAATACAAGTATGTTATTGGTTAAATTTTTTATATATAATATGTGTTATATTCATATGATTTGTATTCAAAAAGAATCTTATGCATTGTGAATTTTTTTTCTAACTTGTGATGGAGACAACAATCTTATTGGATGACCCAAAATATTGAATTCACTGAAAAATTAAAATAAAAGGGTTTCTTGAGAAAGGGTGTATATAATCCTGCTGGTATCATTTTATCAATGACTGGCTAGTAGTTTTTGTTAAATACAACCACCATACCAACTCCTCAAACTTATATTTTTATTTATTGAAAGGGAAAACAAAAAAAAACACTTTAAGGGTAAGTGGGAAGTGGTAGATCCAATAGTAGTCCATGGAACCAATGAGGAAACACAACCAAACACAACAAAGAAAAAAGAACAATCAGCCTATGAAACCTAGGACCAAAGCATTAACTGGACATATGAAAAATGGGCTGGTATTTTCAAGATAATTACCTGATATTCAAATTTGGTTTGACTAAGATTTTTTCATAAATCTGAGAGGTTATGAACTCCAGGATCTATGGATATTAATCATATAAGAAATTATTCAGTTAAAACTCATCATAGGTACAACCAATTTGAAGGCCAAAACATTTCTGAAGAAAATCATTGAGACCCCATGGAAATTTTCCATATATCCACTTTAGTTATATCCGTTGGTGATGGATCTATGTCCACTTTCAATGATTTTATAAGTTATTCACCAGTGAATATAACAAACTATTCAAATATTATCTTCATTTTTTTAGTGAAGTTGGTGAGATATGAAAAGGTACCTTCATCTTGACTTTCCTAGGACTTGTAGTCTTTATCCTTGTTAGAGAATGTCTGCTTGGCCAACTGGATAGGATCCTTAAACTCTTTAACATTATTTGGTAAAGCTTAGGAGTATTCCTCCTCTATGGAAGACCTTTAGGGACAATCAGATCCTCCACCATATTGATTTTTGACACCAAGTTCATGTATCAGCACTGTATAATACTTTATAACAACTAACTGTGAGGCCACAAAACAAGCCTCACTCGAACATGATGTTCAGGCTTGTTTCTTCTTCTTCCTGGACCCTACTATTTTCCAAACCTCTTCCTCTGTATTTTCATCATCTGTAGGTTTCCAAGATAATAAACCAATTCTAAATAAAAATAGTAGTATAAGTATTTTCCTCAACTGACTCTTCCTTTAGATTAGCACACCCAAGTACTAGCTCTACCTGCATTTTCTAGAGAGTGAAAGGTTGAAGCATCCATGCCCCTACCAGTTAAAAATGTATAGGATATTTATCTATAGAATATAAAACCATTCTAGTAGCAAATGTATTAAATCTATCCAAAATATAGCATCAATATCACTATCCTGGATAGGTATCATTTCCTCCTCTAAGATGTTAACACTACAAGGGATGAGAGCAACTCCTGAATCAAATCTAGTAGAACTAGATGAGAAATGGATGACTTCATTTGCGGCATTCCATGACCTGATCACAACTCCAAGGCCACATGCATCAGGAAAACCAATATCATCTCAGTCATTATAAATCATAGCTAAGAAGTCAATGACTAAAGGTTTTGGGGAGTTCAGGCAGGCAATCTTACAATCTTCTTTATGAATTTCCAACTGGGGTGCCTCCTTTGATTTTTCTGAGGTTTTTGGATAACCGTTCATTCCAAACCCAGAGCATCAGTTCTATCTCCCTCAATGTGATACCCATATGAGGTATCCAACAGTGCGTTAACAAACTTTTTTCCTTGATTATTACCAAATTTATATCACCTGCATTAATTATTTGATACATTCCCTTGAGAAAGAAAAAAATCACAATAATAAATACTGGTTTCATATACAATACATTGTTTAAAATGAAAATCTCCAAAAATAAAAATCGAAATGAAATCAAGGAGAGGTTTTTAGATACCAATATCAATGTAGATATGTGAAACAATTAGATGTTTTAGAGTGCGAGTTCTAGAATCAGAACATAAATAACACCCCAAAGAGATAGTAAGAAGATTCAACACTAAAATATTCCGGAACAGTAACGACAGCTAAGAGAATATAGCCCAAACATAAGTTGTTGGAGGATCCTTGCGCAAGAAGAGATCAAACAGATATCTGAGAAAAAAATCAGAATGAGCAAAGAACTCAGGAAACTTGGGACTATGACAACACAAAATCTTCATCAGCTGAGAGATGGATGAGTATATGTTGAGCTTCCAAAACACCAACACCATGCGATGATACAAGCCACAATCCAAATTAAGATAGTGACCAAGGTCAAGAACTAAAGGCTGGTGATAACCAAACATAGACAAAAGAGAAATATTGTGCTAATTATAATCTTCAGCAAATTCAAATGTGGAGATCTCCACTATAAGATATTCCTCAATCGATTGACACAGTAGTCTTGATGACTTCGAAATTAGGAAGGGGGAACTTGTCCTCCTCTAAAATCCACTCCCCAGCTAATGGGAGAGGATATTCAAAGACCATTATGGAGGAAGAGGACACTCTAGTGCTTAGGTTTAATTATTGATGTGATGTTGTTATTACAATTTTAACAGTTTAATTTTTATTGTAGATTGTTATATAACAATTATGCAGTTGCTGGATGAATTTATATTAATTTGGGATTTAAAATTCCCCCATATTCATTCTTAACAAGGTGTTTATCTAGATTTAATTTTATTTATTTTAGTTTCATGCATTTAACATGTATGTTTTCAATATAAAAATGTTGTTTTTGTTCGAAATGAGGGTCTCATACTCAAAGATGAACATATGATCTTGTATTATTATCATACTCTAGGATATCAATCATTGATTCCTTTGTAACATTTAGGAACAAACCATACATAATTCTAGAAAATTATCTATTTAGAATGACCTAAAGTGTATTTTTTTATTTCACGCTCTAAATAAGTTCAAATCACATGCCACATGCTCAAAACTGGTCAAACATGCTCGGATTGTCATCAAACTCTACAAAAATGATTGTTGATTCATTTGTGACATGTAAGAATTAACTCCATATCATTATGACACGTAAGGTGAGTGGTGTAATTGAAAGTGTTTTTTTTTTAATATAAAATTAATATTTTGATTAAAACCTTGTGTCACATACTCAAAAACTAAGTAAATGATCTCAAATTTTCATGAAACTCTATGATAACCATCATCGATTATTTTATGAATTGTAGAAATGAAATTCACATTGTTCTGATAGTGTTGTAGTTGGAATACACTAAAGTGTATTTTTTCATTTAAAAGTGTCAAATAAGTTTAAAACATGTGTCACATGATCAAAACTAATCAAACATGTTCAAATTGTCATAAAACTACACAATAATGATTTTTGATTGATTTGTGACATTTTTGAACTAATTTCATGCCATTCTGATACATGGGGTGGACAGTGAGGCTAAAAGCATGTGTTTTCAATATAAAAATGATATTTTGGTTTAAAATGTGCACAACATACTCAAAACTAAAAAAATGGTCTCATGTTGTCATTAAACACTAGGATAACGATCATTGATTCATTCGTGACCAATAAGAATGAATCATTCGTCATTTCGACGTGTGGTGTAATCATAATGACATAGTGATTGTTTTATATTGTAAATGTTAAATAAGTTAAAAACGAGAATCACATACTCAAAATTGATTAAGCACACTTAGATTGTTTTCAAACTCTATGACAGTGATCATTGATCCATTAGTGACATGTACAAATTAACCGCACATAATTCCAACACACAGGGTGGACAATGTGAATGAAAGTGTGTTCTCAATATAGAAATAATATATTGGTTTAAAATATGTGTTGTGTACCCAAAACCAAGAAAATGATCTTAGATTGTCATGAAACTCTAGTATAACCATCATCAATTCATTTGACTTTTCAAAACACACTATATCATTTTTACGCGTGGTATAGTCAAAATGACCTAATGAGTATTTTTTCATTTTAAGTTTTAAATAAGTTCAAAACACATCACATACTCAAAACTAAGAAAACATACTCAAATAAATCTCTAGTAAAATTATCGTTGATTAATTTTTGACATATAGAAATTAATCATACATCATTCCAACACGTAGAGTGGATGGTATGACCGAATGTGTACTTTTCAATTTCAAAATATATTTAAATTTATTAAGTGTTATTAATAAAAAAATGTGCTTAATTATTACTTGTATATATTTTTTTCATTTCAATTAAAGGTACATTTATGAGGTTATCTAGTAGTCAAAAGATTGTTGATTTGTCGACACACTCTATAGGACATGTTGTTGTATTTATAAAAGTTATAACAATAACTTCATGTATGATTATTTGGTGAAATAATTGTATTTATATATTATATGTATCATTTCAATTATAGATTTTTTTATATTTTTTATGTTTTAGATTCTATCAATTATGGTATATTTAATATGTATTCTGGTATGTTTTGTTTTTTGGGTCTATAGAGGGACTAAAATTAACTATAGCAGGTGATCGAAGCTTTTGTCAACACTAAAAAAAAGCACTGAGAAAGAACACCATTTGTTAGCATCGACCATGTCAATGCTTTTATAGTACTTAATTAAGGTTGTTTTAGCACTAATGAAGGGTTAATATATTTTATTGATGGATGTACTAGCAAGGTTATGTCCTCTTCAAATCTCCAAAAAAGAAAATCGCTCATGTTAGGTTACTCCAAAGTGGATCTTCAAACTATGTTGGGTTTTTAAGACATCCCCAAGTAGAGATGATCTTAAGAAAATATCATTGGGGTATTCAGGTCACTCACCCATAATATTATCCCTCTAGAATCTTACTTAATAAATCAAAGGTTTTCAGACCACACCTCTAAAAATGATTATATGTGACATTTGTCACATCCTAATGAAAAATTATATGATCCATAGAGCAGTTAATAGATTGGGTCATGCTAGCCCACAGGGCAGGCAATGTGGGTTGTGGATTTAATAGAATGGACCAATTCGGGCCTCATAAAATGTGGGTTATAAAATAAAGGCCCTAAACCTACCTAGATTGTACTTATGGGCATGCGGATTGGCCCGTATACTTAAAAAATTATATATAAATCTTTTTCTAAAAAAATTAAAGAATAATTAAGAATTAAAATTGCATCAAACATCAAATGGTCTAAAAATTTTCACCATAAAAATTACAAAGTACAAACAAACCACCCATAAAAAACTTGCACTCATGTAACACAATTAATAATGTCTTAATAAATTGGTAAGATGGTCTTATATGAAATTTTCATCTAACACCTATATTCATGTCACCTTATAAAATCACCAACAAAACATTACCAAAGTATTGTGTCCAATATCTCCCATCTTCCAAGCCATTTACATCTAACACCTATATTCTTAAAAATTAATATAACAAGCTAAAAAACTGATTTCCATCCAAAGCAATAATGGTGTGGTGATTAGGAACCTGGAAGTCGAAAAATAAAACCATAAGTGAAACAATTTAAAAATAATGAAATAAACCATTTATTTTAGAGCTTGGTGAATGAGTGAAATGAATTCACCTCTTCAGTTTGAAAAATGATTACACTGTAATAAAACAAACCATTAAAAGCATTGATCTTTTTCAGCTCTATCAAAAAACACTAATAAAGGTGCCCTTTATCAATACTAAAAATGTGATAATAAAGTATAACATATATCAGCAATTTTCTGTATCACTGATAAAAGGTTCTCTTTATCAGCACTTTATTTTTAACACTAATGAAGAGTATCCTTTATCAACACTTTAATTTTAGCACTGATAAAGGTCCTAAATAAAATGAAAAAATAAAACAAATAATAATTAAAAATGAGTAAATTTTTAAAAAATATTAACAATTTTATTAATTAAATAATTATTGATAAAAATGAATAAATTTAATATACATATACATAAATTATAAATATAAATAAATAGTATATATTAAATATATAGATATTTATAAGGAATAAAATGAAATAATCAAACAACTAAAATTTAAAAAGGGAAGTTAAGAAAAATATTAAACATTTTATTAATTAAATAATTATTAGTAAAAATGAATAAATATAATATAAATATATATAGATTATAAAATATTAAAAAATAGTATATATTAAATATATATATATAATGAATAAATTTTTATAATTAATAAAATAAATTAAAAATGAATAAATTGTAATAATTAGACAAAATAATTAAAAATGAATAAATTACAAAATTATTTAAAAAATTATTAATTAAAAAATATTAATAAAAAGGCATAATTTTATTATATATATATATATTTATTTATTTATTTATTTATTTATTTATTTATTACAAATAGTAATAAATAATATATATTAAATATAAATATAGAAAATGAATAAAATGTGATAATTAAAAACATATTAATATCTTATTCATTTTTAATAGTTTTTATACAAAGTTATTCAATAATACATTTAATATAGAAATATATTCAAATATATATCAATGTATATAGCATTTCCTAAAATATGATTTATATAATGCAAAATATTTATGATTACATTAAATAAGCCATATATATTGGTGAAAATAGTTTATAATTAAAATTTAATATTAATTAAAAATGTTGACTAATTGCATCGAGTAATGGACATAATAGAATGAGATCTGATTTTTCAATTTAATATATATCAAATGTGTGTTACATTGATTTCACATAAATATACGTAATTAATGCATTTTTATATACAACACACACAAATATTTACAAAATTAAGGAAAGATTATATATAAACACATACACCTAATATTTATGAAATTAATTCAAATTTTATTATTAATTTTAGAATATTATCATAACATACATGATAAATTTAATATATTATGTTTTTAATTGATAAATTTTATTTATTTATTTTTAATATTATTATAGTTAGGTATTATTTATTCAATTTTAATATATTTTTTTCGAATTTAATCATTTTATATTATTTATTTATATATATATATTTAATATATTATGGTATTTTCAATACGTATTCATCTTTACTTCAATATATATCCATATTCTTTAATAATTTATATTTAATTAATAAAAATTATCCATTTTTTGAATATTTTTAATGTGTACTCATTTTTAATTATTCAATGTCACTCATTTTTAAGATGCATGCATTTAAGATTATATATTCATTAATAATAATAAAAATATATTTGTAAATAAATATTTATAAATATATATATTTATAAATCTATTATAAATACTATAGGTTGTGCATTTTCTATCACGTGTCGACACCACAACTATCCTCATTAAATGGCAACCTCTCTAAGTCTTTTGATTTCCTCCCACTCTCAATTCCTATTTTCTCTGCGATGCTAATCTGTCTCCACTACCTTGGCCTCCTCCACTGCCTCCCCCTCTTCCTTGCTCTCTTCCTCATACTACACCTACATATCCCCCATGTTCATCCTCTCCACCTACAACTCCTCGTTCGCCTCAATCTACACCTCAGCCTCGGCCTCGGTATACACCTCTGCCCCCATATTCACCTCCTCCGCCTCCAACATAGCTTTATACACGTACGTGTTGCCTCCTTCACAACTGAAAATTCCCCCCTCACCATATATTTCCAATTTCATTCACTCCCCCCCCCCCCACTTGCTTAGCAGCACCGCTCTCACAACCCCCCCCCCCCCCCCTTTGCCTCATCGTCTTCACCTTCGCTGGTTGCCTTTGACTCCTTTTTCACGCCCCACTCATCTCCTTTTACTCATCCCCACTACCCCATCATCCCCACCTCCTTGACTCCATATCTTTCTCCCCATTCAACAATGGTTTCATCTACCTCCAAAACCACCCTCATTATCAACTCATAATGGACTCCTTTAATGATTCATCGGTCCTAACTCCTCAAATAAATGTTTGATTTATCACTTAAAGTATGGTTTGTTTGATTTTAGATCCGTAGATTTCATATCCATAACCTCTCTATCGTGTAGGGTTTATTCAATCATTGTATTCCATTTTCCAAGTCCCCTTAGTTGTGTATATTACCTAAGTCAGTTATTGCCTCCTCTCCATCTACCAGAATTTCCTAGGCCATGCAGTTTTGATTTTTCTCTTTCACATAATTTCCATTTGTTCGTCCCACAATTTGGGGCATGGTTTATTCCCGACACTTAAATTTCTATTTCTCCTCTCTCATCTTACATCGATTATATTCCATGTTCTTTGTCTCTCCCAAATAAATTTGTTTTTCTAAGATATTATATATGTCTCTTAGGTTTGTTCTTGAATGTTATTTCACTACTCTATATAAAACTACTGGTTATCCATATTAAGTTCATTCTTGAAGGATATCTCACAAATATACATTGTGGTATGTTCTTGAATTTCATAGTTTTATAGATTTTAGTTCATTTAATGTTTTATTCTCCACAACAGGTCGGTGATTCAGAGATGCTGAAATAGTGTTCAAATTATGGTATGTTCTCCTCATGTCATTTAAGAAGTGTTTAATAGATATATTTGAGAAATAATGAAATGGGTGTTGTTACAACACCATGGTTTCTTATTTAATTCATTTCATGGATATATTTATTCATATTTTTTTATATAAATATTTATATTCTACTTCGTTGTTCAAATCTATTCGTAATTTTTAACTAAAATATATTGGTTCATATTTGTAAACAATATTTGTTCATTTTTTAATAGAAATATTTTCTAATTTATAGGTTTGTAAATATGTTTGTTTCCATATTTTTTGTAACTTATATATATCATGAACTAAAGTGTAATAATAGTGATTTTTTAGCCTAAAAATAATTTCTTATTGCAGAAACTTAATACCAATTTTTACATGCATAAATTGTTGATGAAAATGAAAACACGCATCTTTTGGCATATGGAGAGTATACAGGTAATAATTCATATTATATGTTTTATATATACTATCCAAATTTAAATGTTTTTTTCAACTCCTTATAATTTTATTTGTTATAATATAAATGTATTATGCATATTTTGGAAATGTTGGACATGATTTATTCCCTACTAAATATTTTTCCACCACCCGTCAAATCTCTCAAGAAGGCCTCCCATCATCTATCACTACAAAAAAATACCTAATTAGAAAGGGTTATAACCCCTTCTAAACACATTAGTGGTGGTTATTAGGAACTACCACAAATGTGCCCGACTACTTTTCTTCGAGGTGGTTTTTAAAAACCATTAGTAAAGTAATGTAAAATTTAGTGGCGGTTTATTTAGAGGTGGCTAAAATCCCCTCTAATTTTATGATCGAATCTGAGTTTAGAGACGTTTTTAACCCCTCTAAATTATTAATAATATTAGCAGTGGTTAGAAACCGCCGCTAGTTGATTTGTGTGAGCCATATCCTAGGCGGTTCCAAGAACCACCTCTAAATTACTCATTTCTTTTTTAAAAATCCTACAGTTTCCAGTTCCCCCGCGGAACCTCACCCTCCCATTCCCCAGTTTCCCCACAGCCCTCCAGTTCACCCGTGGCCCAACCCCTCTCGTTCTAGTTCCCCCGAGACCCTCAAGTTCACCTGCAACCCCTCCCCTCCCATTTAAGACATGCCGCCTAACCCCTTCCATTCCAGGACCATACTAGCGCGACCCCTCCCGTTCAAGACCTGCCTCACCTCACCCCTTCCAATCATTCACGTACCTCGCCGCCATAGAAATTCAGCATGTTATTAAAATTTTGTGGCATCCGAAATCGAATTCAGGACCTCTCGCATACAATGGTAGGGCCTCTACCACTATACCCTTTGTAGTTTGTTATTATATATAAACATTATTTTATTTATATATACAAGAAACTAATGAAAATATTTATTTTTAAAATATATTTTTAAATACATATATAATTATATAAATTAATATATACATTTTTATATTACATATTTATGTATTTATATTATAATACATTTATATTATATTAAATTCATATATTTAAATAAATTATATATTATATATGTGTATTTACATATAATTGAGTATAGATTTTATAATTCTATTTATGTTATGTATATATACACGTATATTTATATATTTATAAATATATTTATGTAAATTATTTATATACTTAAATACGTATTTATATATTATGTACATGTTTATTTTTATGATATATATAAGTATTTATTTAATATATTTATATAATGTCTTTAAAAATATATTAATATAACGTATTTCAATACATATATTTATTTGTATAAATTGTATTATATTATATGAAATACATATATATAAAATACATATATATGAAATACAATTTATACATATATTTATATTATATATAATTAATATTACATGAAATACAATTTAGAAAAATATTATATATGAAATAAAATTTATACAAATATTTACTTAATGTTATATGAAATACAATTTCTACAAATATATAATCAATATTATTCGAAATGAAATGTATACAAATATATATATAATGTATTTGAATACATATATTAATTATTATGCACTTTAATATATAAATGTATTTCAATAAATATAATTTTATAATATTATGTACATTAATATATATGTATTTCAATAAATATAGTTGTATAATATTGTGTACATTAATATATATTTATTTGTATAAATTGTATATCATATAATATTAACTATATATAATATAAAATCATAAACATGTTATTTAAAAATATAATTATTATTATTGTAATATAAATTATAAAAACTACAAGCTTGGGTTTTTAAATGATTTATTTTTTTAATAAATTATATTTATGTATATATTTATATAATATGTTTATGCTTTTATGTTACGTATAATTAATATTATATGAAATACAATTTACAAAAATAAATATATATATAAATGTACAAAAAATTATACATTTATATTTTGCGATGCATATAAATACAATTAAATAAATCATATAATTGGAAATATATAGTATAACTAAATGTTATATATATATATATTAACTAAATCAATTTATAATTAATATAATATACTGAAATATATATAAAATAATGATATAATATATATAAATTTATATATAATAAAATATTTATAATATATATGTATATGTATATATAATATAAATATATAACATATATATTTATATTTATACTTATTTTTTCTATATTATATTTATTTGTATACATAATATAATATAAATGTATTTATACATAAATATAAAATAAAAATGTATTTAATATTATATTTTTATAAAATAAATCATTATATAAATGAATGGTATTTATGAAACCATATATAAATTTTGTATATTTGAATAAATATAATTATAATTACATTTATATTATGAACGCCAATATTAATATATGTATATATTTTTGTGTATATGTATAAGTATTTATTAAAAGTATTTATATAATGTATGTATATATATATGTTTATAATGCATTTAAATACATTTATATAATGTTTTTATGTAATATATATATATATATATATATATATATTTGTGTGTGTGTACACACACACATGCGCACCCACACATATATATTATAAAATTTGAATTTATGAGAGATTTATTTTAAAAAATAAATAAAAATTAAGAGGGGGTTAAAAATCCCTCAAATCAAAGGGATTAGTGGCCTTTTATGAACCCCTCTAATTTCTTGAATTATTGTGGTTTGAGAACCCCCTCTAATGTCAAAAATTAGAGGGGATTCACAACCTCCTCTAATATCTTAAATTGGAGGTGGTTCACAACCCCCCCCCCCTTAATTTTTTAAATTAAAAGGGGTTAAAAACCCTCTCTAATCTAAGGGATTAACAATAGTTCATGAACTCCCTCTAATTTAAGAGATTAGAGGGGGTTTTGAACCCCCACTATTTCCTTTAAAAAACAATTTCCATGTTATAAAAATATATAGCCTCTAATATATATCCAAATGAATATTATATATATAGTTCCTTTAAAATCCAAACGAACATATAGGGACACTGATTGTTAAATTTGTGGTGGTTTTGACACAATTGCCTCTAAAATCCAACCAAATATTACAAAGAAAAACTAAAAAATAAATTAGAGGGGGTTGTGCATAACCCCCTCTAAAATAACTTTAAAGGGGGTTGTATATAACCCATTCTAAAAAACCACCACTGATGTACTTTTTTTTGTAGTGTATTTCCTCATATCATCTATTGTAAGATTGCCTTTTGCCTCTCGCCTCTTGCCTCTATCTGCCACCTCTACCTCCATCTCTGCCTCCATCTCTATCTCAACTTGCTGCCTCTCATTCCATCTCTATCTACTATCTCTTCCCCTCCCATTCCATGTTGTTCCATCTCTACCTCAACCTTCCACCTCCACCTCATGTTCAATCTCCGTCTCTCAAGGTGTTATGCATGCCAATGTATTTTATTTCCTTTTTTCCTTGCATTTGATTTCACCCATGCCTTTTACTTTTGGCTAAAATTGATTTTTTTTCTTTCATAAATCTATAGGAAGAGTTGTCCATATTCAAATACTTGGGGTGCTGCTGTAACCTAAGTTGTAGCATTCTTAAAGCTAACTATTTAATATTTTCCTTTTATGTATATTGTTGCAACTGGATTTCCATCATGCATTCTCTTAGATGCATTTCTTGATTATGATATCTAGATTTTTTCCACGGAAACTATTTTAATAAGGAAATAAATGAGCTTTTGAACTTTGATTAGTCAATTGGTGACTCTAATTGTAAGAAGTTGATGTTTTTTTACTATTTCTATGTATTAACACTGTAATTTCAAGATCTGTGCATATTTCGAATTTGAAAGGGTTTTTATTGTATATTATTTTATATACATTTTCTTATTTTCTTTGATATATTTTATTCCTTTTCATCAGGAATTTTACAACAATTGACATCTTCCAGTTTTAAATAGACTCACTATTCACAACATTGTCTTCCACCTCTAACAAAAAGAAAATCTGCCAATATATTTTTCATAACTACTCTACTCTCTTGAAGGTTTGATTTTTTCAATGAATTATCTTATTATTCTTTCATATTACTCTGACTGTACTATTTTATACCGAATTTACAGAATACAAAAAAATATCTACATTAAAATTGTGGAGGAAACATGTTCAATGCATGATTATTATTCATATTTCTCTATTAAACCCATAATTTTCTCAACATAAAACCCCTTTTCATTGACTTATTTCTTAGTGAGAATTAAATTCATATTTTAATTTTTCTTTTTTTAATCAAACACATATGATATGGACTCAATTTTTATTTTCCCTTAATTCTTCACTTCCTTGTAATTAATTATCCCGACCACCCTTCATCGATTCTATATAGGGACTTTGGGAGAAATTACACAATTTTTCTACATTTTTTACTCTATTTTTTGTATACAACAAGATAGTAAATAAATTACAGAAAAACATATATTGATTTCTTTTTTAATAATATTATATATGCTGATAGTTCAATTGATTATCACAATTTTGGTTATAATCATGAAGAACATTACGAATGTAGGTGAGAAATCCTACGATGCTCTCCATTTTCTTTCCCTGGCCAATGTGGGCGCGGGATCATCATCCCCATATACTTCTTTTATTTTATAAAAATATTTTGTCCTATCTCACCATTATTCCTAGAGAAGAATCCAGGTAATCATGATTAGGGACCGTATATGTGATGATTTTATTGAATCTTCCAGGTGTTAAATAGATGAGTCAATTTAATTACACAAGTGCATCCTTTATTAAATGGATATCATTCCATAGTTTCCATTATTTCCAACTTTACTCTTTAGAATTTCAATGATTATCTAGAATTTTAAATTACTACTTTAAAGAAACCTTCACCAGAACTCCCATTTTAAAAATTATTCTTTCAATTCTTTTAAATTTTTGTTATGACCCACTAATTATTTCGTCTTCAGTGTGAAATATTTTTGTACTTTCACTAATTTTTGTTACAAGCTCCAAATTTTCCAAAATATCCATGAAGTTTTACTTGTCATTCAGTTTTTTATGTGTTAACTATTATTTACTCTTACATTTCTTTTTCTTCCTATATTACATCTTTCTAATGGTTTTAATAACTCAAAATTATGAGTGTGTGCATGTGAATTTGATATTAAATGATTATGTCGTGCAAATGCATGGGTGTGGTACTATTTTATATATATTTACTATATTTATAAATTTATAAATTTATAAATTTATAATTATAAATAAATAAATATTATTTTTTAAAAAATTATTTATATAATTATAAATAAATAATTATATATTTAAATAATTATAAAATTATAATAAAATATATTTAAATAATGAATATATTTACTATATTTATATCTATATTTATATTATATATATATATATATAAACATATATAATGATATAAATATATTTATAATTATAAAATTATAATAAATATATTTAAATAATGAATTTATTTATTGTATTTATATTTACACATATTTATTAAATATATATAAAAGTATATAAATATATATAATGATTTAAATATATTTATAATTATAAATAAATATATTTATAAATGTATATTTACTATATTTATAAAATTTTATATTTATAATTGTAAATAAAAAAATATAATTTTTTAAAAAAATATTTATATAATTATAAATAAATAATTATAAAATTATAATAAATAAACATATAATTATATATATTTATAATTTTGTTATTTATAATTATAATTATAAATCATTTATTAGCACTTCTTTAGCGCTAATAAAGATGGAGCTTTATCAGCACTACAGAACCGCTAACGTTAAACCTTTAGAACTGATAAAGATGTCTTTTATCAGCGATTGTTTAGCGTTGATAAAGCTCAATCTTTATCAGCACTAAAGAAGCGCTGATATAGAAATATTTTATCAGCGCTTATTAATTTATCATTGGTAAAAGGTATCTTTATCAGTGCCTTTTAGGAAACGCTGATTAATGTCTCCCCAATCTATTTAAAAGAACCCTAACCCTGACTAATTTAGTCACAATTCTAAAGCTTTTGTGGAAGTCCCCTATTTTCATCACTCCTCCTATACATTCTCTCCAATGAATCAAGTCCATAATCCAATGTATGTTATTTTCTCCTCCTCAATCCTTGATTACATGTTTGGGTTCTACGGTTTTCATTATTGTGGCGTTCACAACCATGATCAACCCTACATCTATTCTCCCATAACTCTAGTCATGATTTGTCTCTCTCATTCTTCCTCAGTGTTTTTATTCTTATCTACACCTTCACTCATGGATATTTCTATTGTTAGTGATATTGTTGTCACTATCACCATCGTCACTATAATGAAATCAGTTATTAACGGCGGTTTCTTAGCAGTAGTTTAAGAAATCGATGATATTTTTTCAAAATATATCATTGGATTTTTAAAAGATATTGCTAGATCTTTTTTTTAAATGATGACACTTCTTCTTCTCCCCACTACCCCACCCCCTAATCCCAACACCCAAACCCCTCTTCCCATGACCTCATCAAACCCTCATGCCAACTCCCTTCTCCCTCTTGTTGTCGACCCCTCTCTCCCCCTTGCTAGTGGATCCCCTTCTCCCCCTCACCACATTCCCCCTTCTCCCATGACCTCCCTGAGCCTGAGCCTAAGGTTCCAACCCCTCTCTCCCCCAAATAGTCACCACCACTGCTACTTAGGCAAGGTAATTAAAAATTATGTTGGTTTGGATTGGATAGTACTTTGTTTCTTGTTATTTCATCACCATTACTCCATCCAGTGAGTTAGGATTTGATTATTCTATTCTAGGATTTTAAATTTAATAGTTTAGTTAATTAATTTAAGGGTGTTTTGGGTTGATTTATGTGTTTGTAGACCTGTTGGAGATCTTTTGGTCTCTATATTATTATGTGAGTCGTTGATTGGGGTAGGAGGTTCCATTTATACATTTTAAAATCTTAACCCTTGATTAATTGTTTATCTTTAAACTATATTTTGAGATTATAATGGTTATGACATATTTGAAATATGATCCTCTCCAAATGGCTGTGGTTTGAACTCTGGTTTTCATGTGATTTTTAGAATGGGGTTCAAGATGTTATGTTTCCATTGCCTTTCCTAATTAATTTAGTTTCCAATGAATGAATTTCAAGTGGCCTCTCCTGATTTAAATGAAATGTTTTGAGTAAAAATTTTTAAACTAAGAGTGGGATAGGCTTCCTTACACATTTATGGTTGTTTTGATATTTATTTGTGTCTCTTCAATGTAGATGATCTTAAATGTGGCTAGGTAGAATTTATTAAAGAATGTGTTATTTTAAAAAGGATTTTAAGTATCTTTATTTAGTTTTGGTTTCTAAAGTTAAGTTTGTTATATTCTAGTTTACTTATAAAAAAAATATTTAACAGCTAAGTTGTAACCTTATGTTGTAATTATGGATAAAATATAAAAAGGTATAAAAGGGGGTGGAAATAAGAATTTATTCTATATACCTCATTATATTTATTATTGATATTTTATTTTTATGAGAAAAATATAGCCTCAGCTTCCTATGAATAAATTTTTAGAAAACATGGGGTTCTGAGGTTGGTGAAACTAGATCAAGATGAGGTTTTTTCCAATAGTTATGATATTTCCTTAACTAGTGAAGTAATTTTTTGTGTATCCCATTTTCCCGATGAAGTATTTGTGGTTACATTTCACTGGTTAAGGGTTTACCTAATTAGTGATGTAGAATTTCTTGGTTACCCTAGTTTTAGTGGCCATAGGGGTTCTCCCATGGTATTAAGTATTTATTTACTTTTGATTGTGTAATTCCTATTCTATTTTTATTTAATTATCTTTCATTATTTTACATGATTAAATGTTTTTTCTATTTATATTCAGTTTCTTTCTCTTTATTGATGTTCTACCATTTCTTCTTAGATTTTATGACTTCCCTTTTTCAATTGGAAGTTGTTATTTCTTGTCACTTCTTACTTCCCTTTATTGATCACTTTTACCTGCTTATTTTTTCAATGTCGGTTGTCAAATTGATATTATGTTAGAATTTATCATTTTTGGGAATTTACTTATTTTGGATTGTGATCATGTGGAATTTCATGTTCATATATTTATTTTCATTAATTATCATCCAGGTGTCCTTGATAGATACAGTATCAAACACTTTTTCATTAAATAAATAGTAAAATCCATTAAATAAATCAAAAATTATTTCATCTTGAGATGGATGGATAGAATATTTATGGTTTTCCCAATTATTTTTGATTAAATTTTCAGATCTTGATTTTTTTCCCAAATAAAAAAATTATTATATCAAATAACTTTCTTCACATGCATTATATTCATCAGAATGTTACAATGTAAAAAATTTAGTTCTCTTATTGTGGGACTTGATGGAATAAAAAATATTAAAGTGGAAAATATTTTAACCAAACTCCATTATTATAGTACCTTCATGGAAATTTATGATTTAATTTTTTTTTCTAGGAAAAATTCATTCAAGATGATACGTGACTAAGTAGAGTTCATATCCTCCTCTATGATTAAAACATAACATCAACATGGAAGACCAAATTATTCACTCTAAATAAAAAATCTTCAAATAATCTCACTTGGAATGTAGTGGATCTGTAAGGTAATTTTAAAACCACTCTAGTTGGTATGATATATACCGTCTATAAATAAGGAAAATAGATTGTGATATACATAAATAGAATCTCTTAGATCACCTATTGTGACCCCCTCCCTCCAAATATTCCCCTATTGAGCTAGAAATTGAGAAAGAGAGATAATGACCCCTGAGCCCCACTTCTAGTAGGCCACGGGGTGGTGACCAACACCATGGGTACACAAATATCACAAAATGGGAGGCATTACCCTTTTTATAGTAACTAATATTGGGAGATAATATGTATCAACCACAAAAAAACTCTAAGAAATATATAAAAGAAATCCAAAATCCATCCCACATGCATGTTTAAAAATATAACTGCTACAAATACAAAAAATACTCCAAAGTAAGTACCAAAAGAACAAGTCCAAGCAGCGACACAACAACTATTCCCACATTCAAGCTAGTAATGTCCAGCACGGTCCACGTAATCCTCTTGGAAACCTATAAATAGTTTTTATATATATAGGGTGAGAATATTAGTATACTCACCCTACATATATATAAAAAATTAGGTTTCCATGAGGACTACGTGGACCATGATGGAATTTATTAGCTCGGACATGGGGATAGTTTTTGTGTCACTGCTTAGCCTTCTTATTTTGGTACTTTGGAGTTTTTTTGTATTTGTAGCAGTTATATTTTTAAACATACATGTGGGATAGATTTTGGATTTCTTTTAAATATGTATTGGTGTTTTTTTTGGTTGATACGTCTTATCTCCAAATATTGGTTACTATAAAAATGGTAATGCCTCCTATTTAGTGAGATTTGTAGACCCTTGGTGTTGGTCGCCACCCTAAGGCCAACTAGAGGTGGGACTCGGAGGTCATTATCTCTCTTTCTCCATTACCAGCTAGGGAGGGGCATCTTTGGAGGGAGGGGGTCATGAAAGAATAGTATCATATGATTATGTTTGAGATATAGGATGGAGTTTGGAGTTATCCATATTTAGTATTTCATGGGTTGGTAGGTAAATAGTGTTAGATGACCTTGGTGTATGACATAGGCCAAGGAAGACCAACTAGGACACCGGATGTTAAGGCCCCTCGTGATCCATTGTAAGGACTCTGAGTCTACTAAACGACCAAGTAATGCTACATCATTTTCATGGTAGAGACCCAAGGAAAGGTATATGCATCATAATGACTTTGAATAATGATGATGGAAATGGTTTCCAAGGGCATATAGTGGAGAGGAAATGTGGAGTGATCTGTTTTAACAGTGTTCTTCTTCCTCAATTTAGTTTATGTGGTGTGACTTGTGATATGATGTGATGGGTAGCTACCCGAGTAGGGATGTAATGAATAAATTTATTTCTTAATAAATAAAGATAATTGGTTAAACGATTTGGCTAGGTTATGAATCGAATTGTGGCTTGTTGTGTAGTTGTGCTTTTAGAGGTAGTAGCAAACATGGTTTTGTAGGCTAATGTTTGTTTGGAAAACCCCATAGGTTGGGATAATTTCTTGATACCTATATATATAAAGTTGTATATACTTGTTATTTCTATAAGCACCCCACCCTATTTGATCACTATGTTCCTAACATTGCCATTGTCATGGGGGAGGGTGTCTTTTCCCAACATCCCAGTGGGAGGATGGATGGATGGTTACTGGCTCTTCCCTAATCCATATTCTAAGCATTGGTATCCCAAGACTCTTTGAGCATATTGTGGTGTTTTTTTGAGGCCAAGTTCTCTTCAGGTGAGGTGTGCTTTCAGAGGTGTCAATGGGATGAGATGTGGTGTGCTTTCCCAGGTGTCTTTGGGGTGAGGTATGGTTGTGGAACAAGTGTCTGTGAGTGGGATGTGGTACGATTATGGCCTAGGTGTCTATGGGTGGGATGTGGTACGGTTGTGGCCCAGGTGTCTACTGGTGGGATGTGGTGAGCTTAATTTTCCCATGTAATGGTACTAGCTCTGAGTCCCAGGTGTGTGCGGGCAGGTTATGATGTGGGGCTTGTGGAAGAGTGTGGAAGCACCAGGATGTTTATCGTTACGATACAAGTAGTTAACCAGTGGGAAGTGGTGCAGGGAAAAAAATTGATGTGATTATTATATTACTTTACTTGACTTTCATTATTGGGAGATAATTCCTTGGTGAGGTTGGAATGGCTAGTATGCTTCTCCCACTTGTGCATGAGAGACCATAGTTTTTTCTACTGAGTATACCCGTATTTTATAGAGAAAATATTTTAAATTATTTTATTCTTAATTTAAATATTTTTAATCCAACCAATGTGTTATTTCAAGTGAAATTGCCACATTTTATAGTTTTTGAAGCATTTTTTAGCTTAATTTATAAAATGGATTCTTTTAGAATTTAACTATTTTAATTTATTTTAATGTTTTGGACATAACTTTTTATGAACTAATCCAAATTAAAAAAATTTATTTTATAGTTTTCTATGTTCTATGGGATTCATTTTATCCTTACGAACCCAAAGCTCAATCCATCATTTGGAATCTCAAATCCATCTCACAAGGTGTACCTCAAAAACTATGCACATATCTGGATAATTTTATTGTTGGGATGATATCTCATAAAATACCAAACCAATAGATATTATATTTTACATATAGAAAGAATAAATCTAGAGTAAAAGGTTTAATTAATATGGATGTTCCTGATTCCTTCATTATCAAGGTCATAAATGCATTGGAACTTCACTACATTGGAATGCCAATAATCTGTCCAGAAGAAATAAATATCCAAAGTGATTTGGATATATTTCTCTCCTCACATGTACAATGATGCTAAAATTTGGTTTGTAGACATATGATAGGTATTTTTACAACTTTAAAGAATACCACATTCTTAAATTCAGTCATTAAAGATGTCTAACACATGAATACTTTCAGATGATGGTTTTGGAGCCAAATATTTCAATCCCTTTGCCTATAAAAGTGTGTCCATATTTCATTTCAAAGTTTTTTCAACTTAGGGGTAGTCTTTTTTGGACATTTTCTATAGTTTAGTATTTTATTTTATTTTTATTTTATTCTTTAATTTCATTACATGTTTTAATTTAAGTTTTCCCTTTTCTCTCCATTTCATTCTCTCTTTTGTTTTCTTCCCTTATTTTCTTTCCACTGTGAACTCTTATGCTTGTGATCATGAGTATCTAACCCAAGGAAGTTCCTGGGGAAGTAATCCAGTGATGAACCAAAGTCTTTGAACATTTATTATTAATGTTTCTTATGTTCTTAGAGTTATTCTAAGAGGGACCTGAGTGGGAAATGTGCCTTTGTGTCTCCACTTGCCACCCGAGGTTTAGCTTTTGCTTCTGTAATATTTTCCCTCAATCGAGGAGGTGAATGTGTGGTCTCTCGGTGATCATTGAGAGTACTATATATTCACAACCATATGTATAGTATTATGTTCACACATATGATGAAGTGTGTTCATTAATTAATTTACAAACTAATAATGATATGATGAAGGTTCAATCTGGGTGATGCTCTCAGGAATTTATCCTTTCTTCTAACATAATTTTATCTATATTCATTCTATTGCATTGGATTTTCATATTTAATTTTAATTTTTCATTTTCAATTCTAAAATCTCATTTCTTTTTATTTTATTTTTTTACTAAAAATATACAAAAAAATGGTGGATTAGAAGTAGTGATTGTTTGACCACAACAGCTACTCAAGAGACCGATCGTGGTCAACCCCTGTGTTGCACTTAGTTATAAATATTTTTGAGAGTGTGCATGACAACGCTTAATCAAATTGGAATATTTAGCAGGGAGATAAGTGTTCTTCACTCAATATTTTTATTCACATTTTTTAAATAATTTTCCTTTCATTTAAAAAAACAAAAAAATCATAAATTTTGAAAACAATAAAAAAATATATTTTCTCATCATGTCTTTCAATTCAAAATATTAAGCATGGAATGACCAATATCAGGTGAAAAAATAAACTTATAATTATTTTTATTCTATGTATCAAAGGATTAGTAATGTAGAGGAAAAATTTGAGAGACAAATAAAGTTTATAGTTGGATATGTACATGCTTGCCAAGAGAAACCCGAGCAGGAACCTGAACCAAAATGAGTGGTGGAAGAGATTTCACCGATCATTTTTTATGTTAAGGAACCTAAGGTGGGTGAGAATGAGCTTCTAAAAGATTTAATCATATCATCCCATACTCATCCATTTCTTGAGTAGGTCCTTGATGTACACATTCTAATTGATGCACTTAAGGGAGATTAACATTTTTTGGAAGAATCATGGAATCACTTTGTTGAAGATAACCTGAAACTTAATCATCCCATCATTTATATTGAACAATCATCACCTTTTGAACTCTATCTTTCTTTGGAAGATAATGAAGAATATTCACCTGCTAATATGGAGTTTCCAATGTTCTTTCCTGAAGTGATCAATTTCCAAGCTCAGATACCAGAAAGGGAAGATTTATTTATCGATTCATCATGTTTTAATCTTATTCAAGATGAATTGTTTTCTGACTTCCATTTTTTTGAAATTTATGATACAACACAAATGGAAAAGACCTTTGATGATAGAAAATAGACCACCTAAGTTGTGGTGATCAAATAAGAAGAGATATAGAAGATGGTGGTGGTACAACAACCTCCTCTACATAAACTTTCATATTATATGGAGGAGGACACCATAGAAGTTCAGAGGGATAACCCCTATTTTCTTTTCCCTCACACACTTAAACTCAAATTCTATCTTTCTTATTTCTTGGGGGTTGTGGATTTTCTTATCTTATATGGGGTTCTTTACTTTAAGTTTTTACTCATAGACACTGGGAAAACTCACATGTGGTGGTTCATCTCAAAGAAACAACATCCACCATCAGATTGGGGATAATCCATTAAAACTGCCTAACTAGGGGTAGTAAAAACCTAGCACCTGCTTGGGGAGTTCAAACCAAGAATTTTCCCTTTTTATCTCCTTTATATTTCTTTTTATTTATTTTTCTTATGTCTTGTCATTTATTTCTTATAGTTTTAAAGAAGTGTCAGTTAGGAGCTTAAATCTAGGCTTTCACTAAAACATAAACCAGGTTGTATATTTCCTTTTCTTTTTTATAATTACTACGGAATTTAATTTATAAGTGTAAACTTTCATGATATTATTTGAGCTAAAATGGGGGTAGTAAATGGAATAAGTGTGGAAGAGGGAAATTAACCTATTTTATGAATTTTGTGTGTTCTTTCATTTTATTTTTCATGTTTTTTTTTTGAAATTTTCTTATTTTCCTTTTTCATTTTATTATTATTATTAAGCTGAATCGAATACTTTGGAAAATTCAAACCATATTTGAATTATTGGAACATGACTTTATTTGAGTATTTAAGGATTTAAATGATTTCTGAATGGATTTTTATTTTTATTTCTAATCTTTTGATTTGAAAATGTTTTATTAATTATGAAACTCATGTTCACAAGTACTATCCAAATTGAAAATCTTGCCCAACCCAAGAGGTTTCTAAACATTTTTGACATATTCTTACATTTCTATTTTTTTAGAGTCTTGAGACATTTTGTGTGATCCAAAAATTATTGTTTTTATCTTTTTCAAAGACATTATTATTCATGGAATATGTCTAGTATTATTGAGGCTTCACTTTGGAAATCCCCTTTACATTGAACTCTTATTTTGTATTACCTTTTCATCTGACCTTCTTTAATCCCATAGTATCCATGAAATACCTTTTTAGAAAGCCCTATTATAATCCATTTATCCCTTTCCAACCATATCTATAAGTTAAATGAATTATTATTATTGAACTCAAGTGTGGGGGGGAAGATGGGTTGTATTTTGCTTTCCTGAAGAATTTGTTTGAGATCAAATGAAAGTGATTCCATATTTATTGTTACTTCGGTAGAAGAAATTTATTTATGGAAATATGGATGGGTGGACCAAAATATAGATACACATATGGGGTGGGTGTTCACAAATTTTTGAATATCAAAATATGCCTCTCTTTTCCTCAAAAACATGATTCTGAAGAGAAATCTAGATCTACATTCTTGTGGAAACAATGCTACAAATGGGGAAAAGAGGGAAAAATTCATTGATGCTGAAATTACAAGTTTGAAATTTAAAAAGAAATAGGTTTTTGGAGGTGATTCATTTTTTAGATGGTTGTGGATAATACTATTCTCGAGAAAAACTGTTTTCATGCATTTACTTCACTTTAGAGTTTAAACCTCCTCATTATGCCTTAGATTTTTTTACATTTAAAACATACCAACCCTCAGCCTCAGAATAACCCATGAAAAAGACCTCCTGACTGAAACATTTTTACTCTGTTAAGTGGAGATTTTATGAGGATAGAAATCCTATGGAGATCACATGTGTTCTTGAGAATGAGAAAAAATCCACATCAAATATCCCTTAGGGGAGAGAAATATTTTTTCGGGGAGGTAAGTATGACATGCATGTGAGGATTAACATGAAATTGAATGTATTATTATTATACTTTAGGTTTTAGGAAATTTTTATCCATGTATGAGGCAGGATATATTCTTTGATATGATAATTTAGCCATGTTTTCATTTATGCTTTGAGAAGTTTGTTTTGACATTGGTATTAGATGATTTCCCAAGAGTGAAATGTTTAAGTGTGGAGGAATTTATATATAAATTATTTTAAATTATTTTATTCTTAATTTATATGTTTTTCATCCCACTAATGTGTTATTTCAAGGGAAATTGTCACATTTTTTATTTTTTGAAGCACTTTTTAGCTTAATTGCAAAAATGGCTTATTTTGGAATTTATCTATTTTAATTTATTTTAATGTCTTGAACATAACTTTTTTTGAACTAATAAAAATTGAAAATTTCTTATTTTATAGGTTTCTATTTTTTATGGGATTCATTTTATCCTTCTAAACCCAAATCTCAATCCATCATTTGGAAGCTCAAATCCAGCTCACAATGCGTAACTCAAAAACTATGCAGAGATATGGAGAATTTTATTATTGGGATGATAGATAATAAAGTAACCAACTAATTGAGATTATATTTTACATGGAGAAATAAGAAATCAATAGGAACAAGTTTTATTAATATTGAAGTGCCTTATTCCTTCATTCTAAAGGTCAAAATGTGTTGTAACTCACTGCATTGGAATACGAACAGTCTGTCCAGTAGAAATAAATATCTAGAGTAATTTGGATATATCTCTCTCCCCACTTTTCAAATTATTCTCAAATTCTATGGGAATACATAGGATAGATATTTTAACAACTTTAAACAAGACCACATTCCAAAATTCGTTCAATAAGGAGGTCTAACACCCGCATACTTTTGGAGAATGATTTTGGAGCCAAATATTTCACTCCCTTTGCCTATAAAAGTGTATCCCTTTTTCATTTCAAAGTGTTGTAAACATTGGGTTAGTATTTTTAGGCCATTTTCTATAGCTTAGACTTGTATTTTCTTTTAATTTCATTATGTAATTTCATTATATGTTTTAATTTAAGTTTTCTCATTTCACTCTATTTCATTCTCTCTTTTGTTTTCTTCCTTCGTTTTCTTTCCACTAAGAACTCTTATACTCGTGATCATGAGTAGCTAACCTGAGGAAGTTCCTAGGGGAGTAATACAGTGATGAACCCAAGTCACTTACCATTAATTTTTAATGTTTCTTATTTTATTAGAGTTATTCTAAGAGGGATCTTAGTGGGAAATGTGCCTTTGTGTCTCCACTTTCCACCTGAGGTTTAGCTTTCGCTAATGAAATATTTTCCCTCGATCGACGAGGTGGATGTGTGGTCTCTTGTAAATCGATGGGAGTACCATATATTAACAACCATATGTAGAGGATTATTTTCACTCATATGATGGAGTGTGTTAATTAATTAAATTAGAACTAATAATGAGATGATGAAGGTTCAATTTGGGTGATACTCTCAGGAGTATATCATTTATTCTAATATCATTTTGTCTGCATTCATTCTGTTGCATTTCATTTTCATATTTAATTTTAGTTTTTTCATTTTCAATTCTAAAATCTCATTTCTGTTCATTTAATTTCATTAATAAAAAAATATAAAAAAAATGGTGGATTATAAGTAGTGATTGTTTGACCACAACATCTCCTCGAGAGATCGAACTTGGTCAGCCCCAGTGTCGCACTTAGTTATAAATACATTTGAGAGTGTGCATGACAATGTTTCATAAAATTGGCGCTATTTCCAAGGAGACAAGCGGTCTTCATTCACTATTTTTATTCACATTTTTTAAATAATTTTACTTTAATTTAAAAAAGAAATCATACATTTCAAAAAAAATAAAATATAAAATATCTTTGTTCATCGTGTCTTTCAATTCAAATTATTAAGCACGGAATGACCAATATCAGGTGAAAGAAGAAAATTATAGTGATATTTTTGCTAAGTATCAAAGGATTAGTGATATAGAAGAAAAATTGGAGATCCAAATAAAGTTGATATCTAAATATGTACATTCTTGTCAAGAGAAACCCGAGCTAGAACCTGAACCAAAAGGTATAGTGGAAGAGATATCACCAATCATTTTTTATGTTAAGGAACCAGAGGCGGGTGAGAAGGAGCTTCTAAAATATTTAATCATATCATCACATACTCATTCATTGCTCGAGGTGGTCCTTGATGTACACATCCCAACTATTGCACTTATGAGAGATTAACAATTTTTGGATTAATCCTTGAATCACTTTGTTGAAGATTACCTGAAACTTGATCTTCTAATCATTAATATTGAATAATCAGCACCTTTTGACCTCTATCTTGCTTTGAAATATAATGAAGAAGATCCACCTACTGATATGGAGTTGGAAATGGTATCTCCTAAAGAGATCAATTTCCAAGGTGACATGCTAGAAAGGGAAAATTTCTTTACTGGATCATCATGTTTTCATCTTATTCAAGCATAGTTTTTTTCTGACTTCCACTTTTTTGAAATTTATAATACTACACAAATGAAGCAGACCTTGAATGATATGAAAGATACCACCCAAGTGGTGGTGATAAAGTAATAAGATCTAGAGAATATGTTGGTGGTTCAACTACCTCCTCTACATCAACTTTCATATTATATGGAGGAGGAAACCATAGAAGTTCACAAGGATATACCATATTTTCTTTTCCCTCCCACTCTTGAACTCAGATTATATCTTTCTTATTTATTGGGGGTTAGTAATTTTCGTATATTATATGGGGTTTTCTAATTTTAATTTTTTACTCATGGAAATTGAGAAAACTCACATATGATGGTTTGTCTCAAAGAAACCACATCCACCTTTAGATTGGGGATAATCCACTACAAATGCCTAACTAAGGGCAGTAAAAACCTAACACCCGCTTGGGGTTTAAAACCAAGAATTATCCCTTTTATATCCCCTTTATATTTGTTTTTATTTATTTTCATTATGTCATGTCATTTATTTCTTATAGTTTTAAAGTAGTATCAACTATAACCTTAACGCAAGGTTGCCACTAAAAAATAAACCAGGTTGTATCTTTCCTTTTCTTTTTTATAATTACTTCCCAATTTAAATTCTAAGTGAAAACTTTAATGATCTGATTTGAGATAAAATGGGGGTAGAAAATGAAATAAGTGTTGTAGAGGCATGTCAACCTATTTTATGAATTTTTTGTGTTCATTCATTTTATTTTTCACGTTTTTTTTTTGAAATTTTATTATTTTCCTTTTTAATTTTTTTAGTATTCTTAAGCTGAATCGAATACTTTGGAAAATTCAAACCATCTTGGAATTATTGAAACATTAATTTATTTGAGTATTTGAGTATTTAAATAGTTGTTTAATGTATTTTTCTTTTGATTTCTGTTCTTTTGATTTGAAAATGTTTGATTAATTTTGAAACTCATGTGCATAAGTACTGTCCAAATTGACAATCTTTCCCAAACTGAGAGGATTATAAACATTTTTGACATATTATTACATTTCTATTTTTACTTAGAGTCTTGAGACATGTTTTTTGATCTAGTAATTGTTGTTTTTCTCTTTTTCAAAGCTGTTAGTGTTCATGGAATGTGGCTAGTATTATTGAGGCATCACTTTAGAAGCCCCTTTTGCATTGAACTCTTATTTTGGATTACCTTTTCATCTGAACTTTTTTAAGCCCATATTATCCATGAAATACCTTGTTGGTAAGATGAATTACAATACATTTATCCCTTTACAACATTCTCTATAAGTTAAATGCACTATTATTGTTGAACTCAAGTGTGAGGGTGGAGAAGATGGGTTGTATTTTTCTTTCCTAAAGAATATGTTTGATCTCAATTGAAAGTGTTTCCATATTTATTTCTACCTTGGTGGAAGAAATGTATTTATATAAATATGGAGGGGTGGTACAAAATATAGATACATATATGGGTTGGGTGTTCATAAATTTTTGAAGATCAAAAGATGCCTCTATTTTCCTCAAAAACATGATTCTAAAGAAAAATCCAAATCTACATTTTTTCTGAAACAGTGCTAAAAATGCGGAAAATATGGAATAAATTCATTGATGTAGAAATTAAAAGTGTGAAATTACAAAATAAATAGGTTTTTGGATATGATTCAATTTTTATATGATTGGGGAGCACACTATTCTTGAGAAAAACTATTTTCATGAATTTACATCACTTTAGAGATTAACCCTCCTCATTCTGCATCATATGTTTTTATGTTTAAAACCTACCAACCCTCAGCCTCAGAATGACCCCTAAAAAAGACCTCATTAGTGACACATTTTTTACTCTGTGAAGTAGAGATATTATAAGGATAGAAATCCTATGGATATCACACGTGTTCTTGAGAATGAGAAAAACTCTACATTAAATATCCTTGAGTTAAGAGAGAAATATTTTTCCAAGGAGGTAAGTACGACATGTATGTGAGGATTAACATAAAATTGAATGGATTATTATGATTTTTTAGTATTTATAAAATTTTGATCCATGTATAAGGCATGATATTTTCTTTGATATGATAATTGAGTTGTGTTGTCATTTATGCTTTGAGAAGTTTGTTTTGACATTGGTATAAGATGATTACCCAGGAGTGCAATGTTTAAGTGTGAGGTAACTGATAGAGAAAATATTTTAAATTATTTTATTCTCAATTTCAATGTTTTTAATCCCACCAATGTGTTATTTTAAGGGAAATTTCCACATTTTATAGTTTTTGAAGCATTTTTTATCTTAATTTCTAAAATGGCTTATTTTGAAATTTAACTATTTTAATTTATTTTAATGTTTCAACCATAACCTTTTATAAACTGATAAAAATTGAATATTTTTTATTTTATAGGTTTAAATGTTCTATGGTCTACATTTTATCCTGCTGGACCCAAAGCTCAATCCATCATTTGAAATCTCAAATCTATCTTACAAGGCATACCTCAAAAACTATGTACAGATGTGAAGAATTTTATTGTTGGAATTATTTCTAATAAATTATCCAACCAATTGAGCTTATATTTTTCATGGATCAATAAGACATCCTGAGGAACAAGTTTTATTAAGATGTAAGTTCCTTATTTCTTCATTCTCACGGTCATAAATGCATTGTAACTCGCTGCATTGGAATGCGAACAGTCTGTCTGGTACAAATAAATATTCGGAGTTTTTTTGCTATAGATATCTCCCCACTTGTCCAATGGTGATAAAATTATTTGGGTTGACATAAGAGAGATATTGGAACAAATTTCAATAATACAAAATTCCCAAATTCTATCATTAAGGAGTTATAACACACACATACTTTTGGAGAATCGTTTTGGAGCCAAATATTTCACACCCTTTTCCTATAAAAGTGTATCCCTCTTTTATTCCAAAGTGTTGGAAACTTAAAGGTAGTATTTGTTGTCCGTTTTATGTAGTTTATCATTTTATTTCTTTTTAATTTCATTCTATAATTTCATTTCATATTTTAATTTAAGTTTTCTTCTTTCTCTCTTACTCTTTATCTCTTTTGTTTTATCCCCCCATTTTCTCCATCACTATGAACTCTTGTGCTCGTGATCATGAGTAGCTAACCCGAGGAAGTTCCCGGGGGGTAATTCAACGGTGAACCCAAGTTTTTGCGCATTCATGAATATTTTTTCTTATTTAATTAGAGTTATGATAAGGGGGATATTAGTGGACAAGGCACCTTTGTGTCTCCACTTTCCACCTAAGGCTTAACTTTCACTTCTGTCATATTCTCCCTCGATCGAGGAGGTGGATGTGCGGAATCTTAGCAATCATTGAGTGTACCGTATATTCACAACTATATAAAGAATTGTATTTTCATTCATATTATGGATCATTCTCATTAATTATATTTGAGACTAACAACAAGATGATGAAGGTTCACTCTGGATAATCTCTTGGGAGGATATCCTTTCTGTCTAACATCATTCTGTTTACATTCATTCTGTTTGCATTGCATCTGCATATTTAATTTTATTATTTCATTATCATTTATCAAATATAAATTTTTTATCATTTTATTTCATATATATATATATATATTAAGTGAATTATAAGTAGTGAGGGATTGACCGTGAAAGATCCTCAAGAGATTTTCCTAGGTCAACCATAATGCTGCATTCAGTATAAATATTTTTGAGAGCACGTATGACAGAGCTTCATCAGTATTATCACCCTATGTATATAAAAACTATTTTTAGGTTTCAAGGATGATTATGTGAACCATGATAGACTTTACTAGCTCATAATTGGGGACAGTTTTTGTGTCGCTACTTAGCCTTGTTTTTTTTTTACTTTGGAATTTTTTTATATTTGTAGCAGTTATATTTTTAAACATGCATGTGGGATAGATTTTAGCTTTCATTTATATTTTTATTAGAATTGTTTTGTGGTTGATACATTTTATCTCCCAATATTTCTTACTATAAAATGGTAATGTCTCTCATTTTTGAGATTTGTATACCCTTGGTGTTGGTTTCCACCCTAGGGCCTACTGAAGTTAGGACTTGGGGATCATTATCTTTATTTTTCCATTACCAGATTAGGAAGAGAATCTTTTGAGGGGGGGTCATGATAGAATGGTATCAAAGTCTGGTGGTTAAGATATAGGATGGAGTTTAGAGTTAGGAACAATTATTGTTGCATGGGTTGGTACATAAACAGTGTCAAGCGACCTTGGTGCGTGACATAGGCTAGGGAAAACTGGGTAGGACATGGGATTTTAAGGCCCCCTGTGATTCGATGTAAGAACTCTAAGTCTATCGAATGATGAATTGAAGCTATACCATTTGTGGGGTAGAGACCCTATGAAAGGTACATGCATCATAATTTCTCTGAAGAATGATGATGGTAGTAGTTGTCATGGCTTAGAGTGAAGAGGAAATATGGGGTGGGTTGTTATAACTTTTCTCTTCTTCCTCTATGTGGTTTATGTGGTGTGACTTGGGATGTGGTGAGCTTGTTAGCTACCCGGGTAGGGATGGAATGAATAACTGAATTTCTTAATAAAGAAATATAATTGGTTAAATGATTTGGATGGGGTTATGAATTGAATAATATCTTGTTGTGTAGTTTTTCATTTAGAGGTAGCAACAAAGGCAGTTTTTTAGGATGGTTGTTTGTTTGGAAAAACTCATAGGTTGGCATATGTGTATTATACCTATATATATAGTTGTACTTACTTATGATTTCTATGCACATCCCACCCTAGTTGAAAACTATGTCCCAATCTCCACCATTGTTATGGTGGAGGGTGTCTTTTCCCAACATCCCAGTGTGGGGATGGGTGGGTGGTTATTAGCTCTTCCTCACTCCCTCTTCTAGGCATTGGTAGTCCAAGACTCTTTAGGCGGGTTCTGGTGCAGTTGTGAGGCCTATGTGCCTTCAGGTGATGTGTGCTTTCCCAGGTGTTTATGGGATGATATGTGGTGTGATTTACTTGGTGTCTTTAGGATGAGGTATGGTTGTGGCCCATGTGTCTGTGGTCAGGATAAGGTATGGTTGTGACCCATGTGTTTCTGGGTAGGATGTGGTATGATTGTGGCCCAGGTTTATGTGGGTGGGGTGTGGTGAGATTTTTTTCCCTTGTTGCGGGACTGGCTGTGAGGAATAGGTGTGTGCGGGCGGGTTCTGGTGTGGAGTTTTTGGAAGAGTGTAGAAGTTCCATGACATTTACTGTTAGGGTACAAGCAGTTAACTAGTGGGAAGTGGTACGGGGTGGTACCCAAGCATCGATGTGCTTATTATATTACTTTACTTTACTTGTGTGAATGTTCCTTGGTGAGGTTGGAATGGCCAGTATTACTTGTTATATGTTGTTGGTTTTTTTGTTCCCTCAAAGGGGCATTAGTATACTTCTCCCACTTGTCCAAAGAGACCTTGGTTTTTCCTACTGAGTATACTCGTATTATCACCCTATGTGTATAAAAACTGTTTTTAGATTTCCCTGAGAATTACATGGACTGTGTTGGTATTTACTAGCTCTAATGTGGGGACATTTTCTATGTCACTACATATCCTTGTTCTTTTGGTACTTTGGAGTTTTTTTGTATTTGTAGCAGCTATATTTTTAAACATGCATGCGGTGTGGATTTTGGATTTCTTTTATATATGTATTGGAGTTGTTTTGTGGTTGATACATCTTATCTCATAATCTTGGTAACTATAAAAAGGGTAATGCCACCCATTTTGTGAGAATTGTATACCCATGGTTCTGATTTCCACCATGGGGCCTACTAGAGGTGGGACTTAGGGGGTCATTGTATCTCTTTCTCCATTTTCAGCTTAGGAAGGGAATCTTTTGAGGGACAGGGTCATGACATCACCACTATAAATGCTAGTGAAGAATTGTGTGACACCCCCTATAGATAGAGATGTGTTAGAACTCTAAATCCACTGTTATATTGATATAAAATTACTAGGATAACCTAGACTTAGTGACCCCAGAGTGTTTATCCCATGATTCCTGTTTTAAATTAATGAATGTATGATTTTTATTTTGCTTCTATTTTATATAATAATATTAATGATTGATTTTTTTTTACTTCAACTTTTTTAGAACTTATATAACTCTTCTTATAACTACTTGGGTTGTGTTTCTTTCACTTCTATTTATGTTTTTTTTACTTAGTAACACTTATGTGTTTTAATTTTTTTAAGTAAATTGTTGTCACATTGTGATATGGATAAAATCTAGATCACATTAACGAGGAACGCGCCTCAGTATGCTAAGGGTTTGGAGGAGTTTTTAGATTTTTCAATTTCAAATCAATCCATTGATGGGAGGATAAGATGTTCATGTCCTAAATTTAAATTTAAAATATGGTTAAAGAGATATAAAGTTTATGAATACTTGATATTGAAGCAATTCCCTACTCAAAATTTGTGTTGGATTTGGCACGGATAATCGAACATTACAGAAAGTTTCAGCACTGATGTCAATCGACATAATGAGATCCCAAGTTCATCAACAATGTAAAATGGAATGAAAAACCATATAAACAATGCATTCATCATTGTAAGACATCAACATCAACATCAAAACATATCAGAACAAATAGTTTAGGGTGCTACAAATAACAACTTGAAAGTGATGTTTTGTGTCTATGGGACAACCAGATCAAGATTTTAACATATCATTAGATCCTCCTCTTGATTCTATGGATACTAATGTAAGAGAAAACTTCACTAAGAAGACAAATGCATTTCATGGTTTAGTTAATGATGGAAATCAAGTGTTATATAGTGGATGTTTGAAATATTCAAAAATTTCTTTTCTATTGAAGTTTTACCACATCAAATTCCTATGTGGAATTACAAATAAGTAAATGTACATGATATTGGAATTATTGTGCACTACATTTCCTGAAGCAAAGATCCCTGAGTCTTTTTATGATATAAAAAAATTTGTAAACAATCTTGGTCTAAATTATACAAAAATACATACATGTCCTAAAGATTATATACTTTATTAGGGAGAGGATTAAAGCAGACAAGATTGCAAAAAAATTTCTTCTTCTAGATGGCAGTCAATGGGTGATGTTGGAAGTCTGAATCAACATTATACTAAGAAAAATAAGAAAAGGAACAAACCTATAAAGGTTTTTCATTACTTTCTTTCAAAGCCTCGATTACAAATATTATTCATGTCATCAAAAACTATAGAGCATATGAAGTGGAATTCTATAGATAATAAAAATTATGGGTTAATGAGACATCAAATAGATTTACAATAATGGAATACATTTGATTCATTACATCCATATTTATAATCTGGCCTTAGTAATTTTCGATTGATATTATCTGCCGATGGATTCAAACCATTTGGGACTTTTAACACCAATTATAGAATTTTTTCAGTTGTTTTGATCCCTTACAATCTTCCTCCATGGATGTGTATCCAAAAATATATTTTATCATTTAGAAGATTATTAATTGTAAAAAATGCATATAAATTATATTTATGTATACTTTCAACCTCTAATTTAATAATTATAGGAGTTATGGAGCAATGGTGTTAAGACAAATGATGCATCTTCTAGAACAATGTTTAAAATGAAAGCTTATCTAATGTAGACCATTAGTGACTTACCTAGACTTATGAATTTAGCTAGTTGGAAAACTTACATGGGTTTGGATTGACCTATTTGTAATTTTTATTTTCAGCGTAAACAACTACCTCACAGTAAAAAATGGTGATTCTTATGTCATCAAATATTTCTCAATGCATCTTATATATTTTGGTTGAACAAGTAAAAATTAAATGGTTATATTGATCATAAATCACCTCTAAAGTTGTTACATGTTCTAAAATATTGGCAAAACTTGGAAATTTTTAAAAAAAAATTGGGAAGGTGCGACATTTGAATGAAAGTGGGAAATGAGTTCGAAGTGCATCATTAAGTGAAATCATAATGCAACAATGGAATAAAAAAGTATATTCTTCAAACTTCTATATTTGAAATTTAATTTATTGCGATATAATCATGATGTTATTCATATTGAGAAGAAATTTTGTGACAATTTTATCTTCACATTTCTTAATGATAATGGAAAATAAAAGGACTATCTCAATGCTCAGAAAGACTTTCAAACAATGAACATAAAGCATGATCTCTGACAAGATGAGAATAGAAAGCATGCCATGACAATTTTTTAAATGAAAAATAGGGATAAATATATATTCCTTATAATTTTAAAACATTTTAAGTTATATTATGGGTATTCAAGTAACATATCAATGTGTGTTGACTTAAATCATCGTAGGTTACATGGATTTAAAATTCACAATTCACATATTTTTTAAAACATTTTCTACCATTGGCATTGCGTATATTATTACCTAAAAAGGTTACTACTGTTATACTCAACATTTGCACATTCTTTAGAAAACTATGTGAGAAAACTCTAAAATCATTTGATCTTGAAAACATTTAGGAGAGATTTTTTTTAACACATTGTGCAATAGAGATGATCTTTCCTTCATCATTTTTTACTATCACGGTGCATTTAACTATGCATTTGGTTGAGAAAGCTAAATTATGAGGCCTCATACATTATCAATGGATGTATCCAATTGAGAGTTACTTTATTTATATGTTTTTAATTTAAGTAAACAATTATTGTCACTTAATTAAACACACAATTATGTTTTTTTCACAGATATCTTGGGAATTTAAAATCATATGTGAAAAATAAAGCTCAACCTGAAGGCTCTATTTCTGAAGGCTATTTGGAAGAGGAGTTTCATACCTTTTGTTCTAGATACTTGGATGATATCGAGACAATATTTAATTGAGTTGTATGTGTTGATAACACATCAAATCAATCTAAACTACATGTGAAATCAAAAATCTTTCCTGCTATTGGCCAATCAGTTGGGAGGAGGTTTAATGTTACACTGACAAAAATGAAATTATTACAGGCACATAGATATGTGTTGCTGAATAGTGAAATTGTAGATCCATTTATTCAAGAATTGAGGATACAAAAAAAGAGAAGAATGAGAGTCTGAACATGAAATTATAAATATATAATAAAATCTGTTAATAAAGATCTTATAGAATGGTTTGCATGACATGTAAGTTCATAAATATTACAATCAATACAGATGTTAGGATAACATATATATTTTTCAAATATAATAATGTATATTTCTTTTTTTAGATCATGAATACTAATACTCGAGCTGAGTTGTCATAAGATTTTAAGTTTCTTGCTTGACGTCCTCTAAAACAGGCTAGAAAGTTCAACGCATACAATGTTAATGGATTTAAATTTCATACAATTGATCGGGAAGAGGGTTTGAAAACACAGAATAGTAGTATATTTACATTTCCCGAAGTGGGATACTATGGAAATTTGACTGATATTATCAAATTAAACTACCACATTCATTTTTTAGTTGTTTTATTCAAATTCAATTGGGTCAATATTATCAGGGGTGTTAAAATAGATTCCTTTAAATTTACTTATGTGAACTTATCTCACTTGATGGATGTTGGTGATCATGAATTACATGATCTGTATATCTTATCATTGCAAGTAAAAATGGTATCACTACTAGAAATTTAAATTATACCAATGGTTGAAAACTGTCGGTATAAAATGGAAAACTGTTGATATATAATATACCAACGGTTTGGAAAACCGTTGGTTAGTCTAGAGTAGGGATACATATATACCAACTGTTTCTAAATAACCATTGGTATATGATGCAAAAAATCACAGCTTCCCAATAGTTACCTAGAACCTTTGGAAAAAAATCTCTATACCAATGGTTTTAAACTACTGGTTTACAAAGAATTCATTGTTTTACCAACAGTTCATAAACCATTGGTATAGTTTGTTTCCAACGGTTTCAAGAAACCGTTGGTAGAATTCAGAATTCCATTTATATACCAACAATTTTGTAACCATTGGTATACCTTTAACATTTTTTTCACCCATATACCAATAGTTTATAATCATTGGTATAGTATTAAAAAAAATTCAGCAGTATACCAACGGTTATAAACCGTTGGTATATCCTTCACCCAGATTTCCAACACCTAGACAGTATGCATAACCCACCCAATACACCTATATGGAATCCAATTCACCTAACCCAATACACCACACAGAATCAAATATCACCTGCACACAATATTCAATATGCAGAAGCCTCCAATATTGCATGCACCATACTCCAATACACCTGCAGCAAATAAAATATACCTATAGACACAAGATAGTACACTTGCACACAGAAGCCAATATTTTATACACCAAACTCCAACATTTCATACATTATGAAAACTACATTCCATATTCACTAGAAGATAAACCTTTTAGAATAGTCCTCCTAGTCCTAGTAGTTACTTCCCAAACCCTCCCCTTCTACATTACTAAATACTGAAATTGAGTAATAGATGAATGTTTTCTCATTAATTATTACCCTTAATTTTACCATAGTGTTTCCCTTAATTTTATCTCCAAAATCCTATTCCTTTGGGATAATGCACCGTTGATTCTAGACAGATCTCTCAGAATATTTTCAAGTCCTTTATTTTCATAGTTTTCCATTATATTAACAATATCACTATAAGATAAATAACCTTTCTACAGAACATACTAACTATCTATCATAATAACACTCTATCATAATAGAACCAACATCCTCTAATTTCTAAAAAGTATACTATAAAAAATAAAGTCGAAACCTATGTGTTGTAAAACTATCATCAATAAACATTTATATGATACTAAATCTGAAAAGGGTAAGTCATTAGGACTATCTTCCAGGAATTCATCAGTATTTATCAACTAATATCCAAGTCACATAATGATTAATGGAACATGCCTCTTGAAAAAAATAATTAAAAATAAATTTTCAAACCCAAACTCCTTAATAACCCTACTATTTTTTGTTTAACATCCTTTCATAAACATAAAAAACATCCTGACTTGGGGAACCCATTAGTCTTCCAACCAATATCAAATTCGGAGTCTTGGTAATTTTGTCGAGGGGGGATTTTTAGGGGGTTGGGGGGATGTCCAAGTGGTAGGGGTGTCCAGGGGGTTGGGGTGGTGTTCAGGGGGTGGGGGATGTCCAAGGGGTTAGGGGCTGTCCAAGGGGGTAGGGTGTGTCTTGGGGGTGGGAGGCTATCCAGGGGTTGGGGACTGTCTAAGGGGGTAGGGGGTGATGTCCATGGGGGTAGGGGTGTCCAGGGGGTGGGGGTGTCCACAGGGGTGGTGGATGTTCAGGAGGGTTGGAGGGGTTGTCCAAGGGGGTAGGGGTGTCCAGTGGGGTGGGGGGTAATATTGGGAATTACCTTTTTTAGAAACATATAATGTTCCATACAAATGTTATGATAACATAATTTAGTAACTATATTTACACACTTAGAAAGATATTATCCAGGATCTTGATTACCATCATTCATATATAGACTTTTCCATTATTTCCATCTTTCATTTCATTAAAACATTAAGCATGGAAGTGATGATTGTGGTTAATCTTAAATATAATAACACATTTTTATATACTATTTATCTAAAAATCAAAACAACATATTTTGGAATATAAACCATAAGTATATATACACTTTATGAAATTAAAAAATAATATATAAATTCTTCTATCATTCAATATACATAAATAAAACTCCCATACATCTACCTTCTAAATATAAAATTGATAATAGAATATCTAAATTTTCTGTAAACATCAAAATATCCAATTAAGATATGGATTCCAGTGGGGGTGTCTAAGGGGTGGGGGTGTCAGGGGTGGGGTGGTTTCCAAGGGGTGGGGGATGTCCAGGGGGTTTGGGGTGTTGTCCAAGGGGGTAGGGGTTGTCCAGGGGTTGGGGGGTTGTCCAAGGGGTAGGGGTATCCAGGGGGTGCATGTGGTGTCCAGGGGGTGGGGGATATCTAGGGGTTGGGGCTATCTATGGGGGTTGGGGGGGCTGTCCACATGGGTAGGGGGTGTCCGGGGGCTGTCTAGGGGGTTGGGGCTGTCCAAGGGGGTAGGGGTGTCCAGGGGGTGGGGTGGTGTTCAGGGGTTGGGGGATGTCCAGGGGGTTGGGGGATTTCCAAGGGGGGTTGTCCACGGGGGGTGTCCAGGGGGTGGGGGTGTCCAAAGGAGTGGTGAATCAGTCACAACAAATCACAAGTCAAGTTTTATTATTTATAGATAAATAAATTAAGATAACATGACCTACCTAATCACACATATATTCAAGCATAACTGATTATCAAACATCAAATGTTAGTAATCTCAGTCAAAAATGTAACAGATCAATCTATCCCTCATCACCATCACTATCATCACCGTCATCATCAGTATCACCATTGTCCTCATCGTCATCCCCATCATTGTCATCACCCTCCTCAACACCCTCCTCCTCGCCCTCGTACTCCTCCTCACCCTCTTCCTCACCCTCCTCGGCCTCTTCCTCACCCTCGTACTCCTCCTCACCCTCCTCCTCACCCTCCTCCTTGCCCTCCTCCTCCACCTAGGCCTCCTCCTCACCATCATCTCGAACACCACTAGAAATACCACCTGGTTCACCATATATAGAATGCATTGACGACATATATTCATTAAAATTTGTGATGGACTCGGGTGGAAGTGTTTGACGCAAAACTTCAATCAGTTTCCTAAATGCAGTGTTTTCCCTAGCAGACTGTTCTGCCATCTCTATGGATCATTTTTCAGCCTGTTTTGCATGTACCTTAACCTGCTGGAACTCGGTGGCACTACAACTCATGCCTAAGGAGATCCAATATCTCATCGGGACTATACTCTTCCCAAGTTGGTAGCATACTCTGTCTGGGTGCTCATCTCCCAACACCTTATGTAAGTGATCGTTTGGCCCAATATTTTCAGGTTCCTGGGCATCAGAGGCCTCTAAAACAACCTGTTACAAATATAAATATATTATTAAGTTACAAAATAGATATTAAAATTTTAAATCAACATAGAAAAACTTATAATATGCTGGTGAGTTAGTTCATTAATTGCACTTCCATATTTCTTCCTTCGACCTGAGCAAAACAGTTTTGCTCGAGGCACCCATCCTTCAATATTAAATTTTTTCCTCTATGATGACATTAAATGCAGGAAACCATAATTAAAAATAGGTTAACAATAATTAATTTCATAACTAAAATTATATAAAAACTCTAGCAATTAAATAAATTATGGAGGAAATAGTAGAAAGTGCAATTCGTAAAGAAAAATTATAAACAACTGTCATACCTGCTTTCTCTCATGATCCAGCTTCCAAGTACGTCCCAATGTGTGGAGGTACTTGTTAGCATCAATGTTTTTTTATTTCTTCTAGATTATTCCTGCATAAAATTTAATAATACAAAAGATATTATTAACGCAAAACATGAAATTTTTTATTTAAATACCTCAAATGTGATTAATACCTTAAACTTAGTATACGTCCAATAAGTAATCATCTACTGATATTGTTTATAGGTTAGTCATCAATGACTGGGACCGCCTCTAACTATGTGCTAACTTTATTAGGCCAACCAGTATACAACTCGTGCTTATAGTCTCTTCAATACTCACATAAATCCTTTAGACGTACTGGTCGTGCACCCTCGCCATCCGAGAAATTAAATTGAAGCTAACATCAAAATATTAATTCATATAATTACAAAAAATAATATATTTCATTAAATAAAATAGATTTTTTTACCCATATCTCTGCCCAAACATTATCCTTGACTTTATTTGGCAACTATATCTATGAAAGTAGGCTGATATGAATAATGTCGGAGTATTTGGAAAGCATCGACAAAAAACTCCAACATTGTTGCCCTATTTTTTCTATCATATCACTATCTTCATTATAGTCCACCATCAACTGTGTGCGGCATTTCCACACCGCACACATGTATGTACACCCCCGCCCCTGACTCCTATCAGTATATGTATCTTTTATGAAAGAAAAACAAATATTTTATCAATACATATTATAATGAAAATAAATAATGGTATAAAAATTTATTAGGATTCTATAAATATACCTTCAGCAGTCCAATCAATGGGTGCCGCTGGAATCATAGAAACTAAATAAACACCCTATAAATGTGGAGTGGGTCCTAATGTATGCTCTGCAGGGACAGACTCTAGCGAAACATGAGTCAAAGAAGATTGAATTTAAAAGCTCATAGAGAAGGAAGTAGAAGTAAATGAAGATAGAATGGATGATTGGTCGAATACTGGATGGGGAGTGGGAATCATCATCGGATATAGTATAGACGGGTGAGGAGACTCAGATGTAAAGGGTGGTCAAAACATGGGAGTTCTAAATATCTTGTGTTTCCCTAATGACACATCGGGATCAGAATTTGGGGTAGATGGTATGTCAGTGGGAAGGGCGGGGTCTAATCGGGTACGCCGACCAAATCGGCTAGCTCTCGTACCCCCCCCCCCTGTACGAACACCCTGAGTACTGAGACCACTATTAAGCTACTCATCAAATAATTTTCACCTAATAGGTGGATCCTGCAAAAAAATTTAAAACAAAATTAATCACATGACATTATATATTATTTAAATATATATATTTGAAATAAAATACTCACTACATGCACTAGTGGTGGAATTCCCATCTCATCCATGCGATGATTGTTTTCCATCATCTTTTTTCGTTGCCTCTCTTCAATTGGTTACATTTCCTGCATTTGAAAACAAATATGGAATTAATTAGAAAAGGATAACTAATGTGTAACCCAAAAAAAATATGTGAGAAGGGGTCTACCCAGGGGGGGTGGGTGGGGCTGTCCACGGGGGTGTTGGGGCTGTCTAGGGGGTAGGGGGTGTTAAGGGTGGTGGGTGGGCTATCCACGGGGGTCGGGGGGTGTCCAAGGGGTGGGGGTGTCTAGGAGGGGTGGGTTGGGGATGTCTAGGGTGTTGGGGGCTATCCAAGGGGGTCATGGGTGTCCAGGGGGTGGGGGTGTTTGAGGGTATGGGGGTCTCTGTGGGTTGGGAGGGCTATCTACGGGGGTGGTGAGGCTGTCCATGGGGTATGGGGTGTCTAGTGGGGTGGACAGGCTATCCACGGGGGTGGAAGGGCTGTCCAGGGGGTAGGGGTTTCTAGGGGGTGGGAGGGCTATCCACGGGGGTGGTAGAGATGCACAGGGGGTAGGGGGTGTCCAAGGGGGTTGGGTGGGCTTTCCACGAGAGTGGGGGATGTCCAGGGGCTATGGGGTGTCCAGGGGGTGGGCGGGCTATCCACAGGGGTTGGGGGTGTCCATGGGGATGGGGTGTCCATGGGTGGGGGCTGTCTAGGGGGTTGGGGTCTGTCCAAGGGGGTACAGGGTGTCCATGGGGGTGGGCGGGCTATCCACAGGGGTGACGGGCTATCTAGGGGGTATGGGGTGTCCAGGGGTGGGCGGGCTATCCATGGGGGTGGTAGGGCTATTTAGGGGGGTACAGGGTGTCCAAGGGGATGGGAGCCCTGTCCACGGGGGTGTCGAGGCTATCTAGGGGGTAAGGGGTGTCCATGGGGGTGGGCAGGATATCCATGGGGGTGGGGGATTTCCAGGGGGTAGGGGGTGTCCAGGGGGTGGGCGGGCTATCCATAGGGGTGGGGGTTGTCCAGGGGGTATGGAGTATCCAGGGGGTGGGCGGGCTGTCCATGGGAATGGAGGGGATGTCCATGGGTTATGGGTTTCCAGGGGGTGGGCAGGTTGTCCATGGGGTTGGCGAAGCTATCCAGGGGTACAGGGTGTTTAGGGGGTGGGCGGGCTATCCACGGGGGTGGCAGGGCTGTCCAGGGGGTATGGGGTATCCAGGGGGTGGTCGAGCTATCCATAGGGGTGGTGGGGCTGTCCAGGGGGAGGGGGTGTTCAGGGGGTGGGCGAGTTGTCTACGGGGGTGACAGGTCTATCCAGGGGTTACGGGGTGTCCAGGGGGTGGGCGGGCTGTCCACGGGGGTGGTAGGGTTGTCCAGGGGGTACGGGGTGTCTAGTGGGGTTGGAAGTCTGTCCACGAGGGTGGCAGGGATGTCTAGGGGGTATGGGGTGTCCATGGGGGTTAGCAGGCTTTCAACGAGGGTGGTGGGGCTCTCTAGGGGGGTGCGGGGTGTCCAGGGGGTGGGCGAGCTATCCATGAGGGTGGTATGGCTGTACAGGGGTTAGGGGTGTCTAGGGGTTGGTTGGGATGTCCACAGGGGTGGGGGATGTCCAGGGGTTAGGGGTGTTTAGGGGGGTGGTCGGGCTATCCACGGTGGTTAGGGGGTGTCCACGGGGGTAGTGGGGGTGTCCAGGTGGTGGGGGTCCTGATGACCCATGGAATGAATATACAGCTCACACTATAAATAGTTCTATGAGAAAGAAAAAGGTTGTTTATACTGAAATTAAAATGGGGTTTTATGGTTGCCTATTTGGATAATCTAGAAGTGTACTCCTCTTTAAATGGGTATGTGTTAGGAAAGGCCCATGTGAAAATGGGTGATGTTAATCACTAAAAGTGAGGTGATGTTGTTTTTTAGGATAAGGTTGTTGGCAGCAGCTTATTTGGAGGATGGTGCCTCCCCTTCTTGTTTTTCAAAGGAGGTGGGCTGGTGCTAGATGGTGGGTGGCCAACCCACCCAATATTCTAATGGGAGAAGGAGGAACATGGGTCAGGGTTGCCTATAAAAGGCACAAGCATCCTCTCCCTACACCATCTCATCAGCTTAGGTAATCTCATCCCATTCAGACGTTCTTAAATTATTTGAGCGGTTTTGGGAGGTTTATTTCCCCACTTATTCAAGAGAGATTTTACAAGGGTTTTCTCCTTGTAATAAGTGAGGGAGTGTGTACCCACTTTTACCCCATAGTGATCCTTCTATTTGCCCATGGTTTTTTACCCCTTCCATTTGGGGGTTTTTCCATGTTACATCTGGTATCTCTTTTATTTCCGCATTTTGAACTTTATTTTATCTCGTGATTATCGCTGCACCGATGGGCCAATCATTTACGGTCCCAATAAGTGGTATCATAGGGAAGGTTCTGGCCTGGTGCTGTTCACATTTTCGGGTATTAATAATTCTCATAAATTTGAGTATGCTCTATGATTGCAACTCCGGTTGATCTGTCACATCAGGAAAAATTATTGAGATTATTAAATACACCGTTGTGAAATTGAAAAGGTTTTGTACTGACATCATGTCTAGATGGCGGCAAAATTCAAGATCGAAAAATTCAATGGGAATAATTTTTCGTTGTGGAAAATGAAGATGCAGACAGTGCTACAGAAGGAAAATTGCCTACTGGAAATTAGGAAAAAGCTAGTGGGTGTGATTGAGGATAAATGGAATGATATGGATGGGAATGCTCTTGCCAACATCCATTTGGATTTGGCAGACGGGGTCCTCTCGAGCATTGTGGAGAAAAATACAACAAAGGAAATATGGGATACTCTGACGAAGCTATACGAGGCCAAGTCACTGCACAAAAAAAAATTCTTGAAGAGAAAACTGTACACTCTTCAGATGGAGGAGTCATCATCGGTGACCAACCACATCAACAACCTTAATACCTTGTTCGCTCAGCTCACGGCGTTGGGATATAATATTTTGTATACTGATCGTGCAGAGATTATACTCCAGAATTTGACAGATTCATATGACCAACTCATCATCAACCTCACCAAAAATATCCTAACAGATATGCTGCTCTTTAATGATGTTTCAGCTGCGGTTCTTGAAGAAGAAAGTCATTGTAAGAACAAATAGGACAGACAGACAACTTCGCATCAAGTAGAGGCTCTGTCAATGGAGAGAGGTAGGATGATGAAGTGTGCTTCCAGTGGGAGCCAAAATCATGCCAGGTCCAAATCGAGGAGTAAGAAGAAGAATTTCACATGTTTAAATTGTGCCAAGAAGGGTCACATCAAGAAGGATTGTTGGAATAGGAAGAGTATTGAAAAGATCTCTTAGGGAAATGTGGTGAGTACTTTTGGAAGTGGAGATATACTAGTTAGTTAAGCAGCAACTACTTTTGGAAGCAGGCAGTATCACGACGATGCATGGATTATCGACTCAGGAGCAACATGGCACATGACATCTTGACGGGAATGGTTTGACCAATATGAAACCATCCCGAAAGGACTTTTGTACATGGTGAATGATCACACTCTGAAGATCGTTGGAGTCGGTACCATCAAACTGAAGATGCATGATGGCATAGTACGGACCGTCCAAGGATTATGTCATGTAAAGGGCCTGAAGAAGAACATATTGTCTTTGGGACAATTTGATGACATCGGATGCAAGACTCGCACCGAGAGTGGAGTGATGAGAATCGGGAAGGGCGCGCTTGTGGTAATGAAGGTGGAGAAGATCTCAAAGAACTCGTATATGCTTATGAGTGAAACGTACAAGGAGGTGGAGATAGTTGTTGCATCAAAAACCTATATAGAAGCATTGACAATGTTATGGAATCGAAAGCTTGGCCATATGTCAGAACAAGGCCTGAAGATTCTCGCAGATCAGAAGTTTCTTCCTGGGCTGAAAAAGGTATCCTTACCATTTTGTGAGCATTTTGTTTTGAGAGAGCAACACAGGTTAAAGTTTGGGACGTCAACAGCAAGAAGTCATGAGATCTTGGAGTTGATTCATTTCGATGTTTGTAAATCACCAGTTATATCCCTAGGAGGAGCAAGTTAATTTGTATCATTCATTGATGATTATTCCAGGAGATGTTGGGTGTACCCAATCAAAAGGAAGGTGGATGTTTTTGAAGTCTTCAAAACATTCAAAGCATGGAAGGATCTTTCCTTCAGAAAGAAGATCAAGTGTATTAGGATATACAATGGTGGATAATATACAAGAGAGGAGTTTGATACGTTTTTTCAACAATAAGGGATCAAGAGACAGTTCACGGTGGCGTGCACTCCTCAGCAGAATGGAGTGACAGAGCAGATGAATAGAACCCTGTTAGATAGAACTAGGGCGATGCAGAAGACTGTCGGTATTACCAAAAAAATTTGGGCAGAAGCAGTGAATACCGCCTGTTATGTGATCAACTGATCTCCTTCAATGGAGATTGAGCTGAAGACACTGATGGAGATGTGGACTGGTAAACCCACTGACTATTCCCAGTTACATACTTTTGGAAGTCCAGTATATGCAATGTTTAATGACCAGAAAAGATCAAAGTAGGATACGAGATCAAGAAAATGTATCTTCTTGGGGTACGCTGATGGTGTGAAGGGGTATCATTTGTGGGATCCCACTGCTGACAAATTTATCATCAGCAGAGATGTCATTTTTGCAGAAGACAAGGTGAAAATGACAACATATCAAGACATGGATAAGGAGAATACAGAAACTACAACAGTCGAAGTAGAGGGAAATCCAAGGAAGAACCAGTTTCCTCTGAGGCATTACCAGATCACGATGATCAAGTACCGGTTAAGTCTGGACCACGACGGTCAACTCGGGAGAAAAGAGCACTAGTATGGCACTCAGAATATGTCATTGAGAGTAATATTTTGTATTGATTATTGACGAATGATGAAGATCCATCTTGTTTTGTGGAGGCAACCTAGATTCCATATGTATCCTCATGGATGGCGACAATGCAGGAGGAACTTGAAGCCCTGTACAGGAACAAGACTTGGGATCATGTTCCATTACCGCATGGAAGGAAGGCTATCGGAAACAAATGGGTCTTTAAGATCAAGCAGGGTGGAAAGGACCAGGTTGAAAGATATTGTGCAAGATTGGTGGTCAAAGGATTTTCTCAGAAGGAAGGTATTGATTTCAATGAAATATTTTCTCCTGTTGTTAGACTGAAGACTGTTCGAATAGTTCTGGCGATGTGTGCAACATACAGTTTACATATAGAGCAGCTCGATGTGAATACTACTTCTCTCCATGGTGATCTTGATGAAGAGATATATATTCTCCAACCGGAAGGTTTTTTAGAAGAAGGTAAAGAGAACTTGGTTTTCAGGTCGAAAAAATCTTTGTACGGTCTCAAAACAGGCGCCGAGGTGTTGGTACAAGAGATTTTATTCCTATATCACGAGCCTTGGATACGATAGACTTCATTCAGATCCTTTTTCATATTTCAAGGGTTTGAATGGTAATTATTTCATCATTCTTCTATTCTATGTGGATGAAATGTTGGTTACAGGCTCCAACAATGATCAAATCTATGAGACGAAGGCACAATTGTCTAGGTAGTTTGATATGAAGGACTTGGGACTAGAAAACAAGATTCTTGGGATGTAGATTTACCGAGAGATAAATAATGGGAAGATTTGTAAGAACCCGGTTTTTACTGAGAAAGACTTTGGAATATTCTTGATAATATTCCAGAGCAGTGCCTTTAGACGGCGTGCGATTCCGAGCCCCGAAGTGGCCGGAATTAAATTCTCAGTGCGTTCACACTGGAAATGATAAATAAATTGGATAAATCCTAAACAGAGTTTCGGATCAGAGATCCGAGCGTACGGATGGGTCTGGAATGGGGTGTTTACCCTAGTAATGACATAAAACTTGTCGACGCGGGATGTTTGGACCCCTCGCCCGCTTCTGGAATGTTAAACGGATAAATTAATTAATTAATTAATTTGTTTAATGGTGAAACTCGAATATCTCTTAAACGGTGGCTCGGATTAGAAAAATGAGGGCACCGTTGAGCTCAGAGCGTGCCTTTTACCCTAGCAGGGGTGTAAGTTTTGCGGGCGCGGGCCGTCTGTGAAAAATGGCCCGAGGGGCGTTTTCGTAATTTGGAAGCTTTGGGCGTCCAACTTTATAACTTTCAAATGGAATATTAGAATCAAATTATGAGACCACCGTTGTGCTCGGTAGGTGGTGTTTACCCTAGGGGAGACTTAACCTCGACCCCGACGGATGTTTTAGACGCGGGTGAATTTGGGGTGTTGTAAAATTAATGTTTTTTTTTTCTATTTAAGCAACCCCTCCCCTCCTCCCTTGTTTCTTCCTCCTGGAGGAAGGAGTCTCAACCAAGGCCTCCTCCATCCTCTCCTCCTTAAGGTGGTGCGTTCCGGCAAGGCGATGGATCGCGGCGAAGCTCCGGGCAACGCCCTCCCAGGTAGGATCGTTGCGGTTTCCAATTTTTATTTCCGCATATACATTGAGCTCAATTTATTTGTATATAACCTCTGTTGAATTATCAAGAAAATCACATGTGTTTGTAGTGGATTTTATGCTCTTTCCAAAGCTGGTTACGGATTTGAATTCCGAGTCCCGAGCTGGCCTCAGCGGTCCGTCGAATTTCGCGGGTTTTGGTGTTTTCCGGCAGTTGGGCGTGGAGGTTCGACGAGCTGGGCGGCGGTAGCTCCCTTCAGCGCGGTGGCCCGGTGAGAAGCAGGTGGCGGCGGGGCATTCGGCTTCGGCGGCGCAGCAGTAGGGGGCACCGCGGAGGAGGTCGGTGGCTGGCCGAGGCGGAGCGGCTGTAGGTGTCGGCGACGGCGAGCGCGGAGGCGCTGGGTGAGCACGGGACGGCTTCGGCCGGGCGCAGCGAGGCGCTGACGGCGGGCTTCGGCAGCGGCGGCGGGCTTCGGCTCATGTAGGCGGCGGCGCTCTTCCGGTGCGGCGAGGCGCGGAACCGGGCGCTCGGCGGAGGAGTCGTCGCGCTCGGCGGAGGAGCCGAGGCGCTGACCGCCTCGGGCGGCGGCGTGGACAAGGACCCGCCGAACGAGGGTCCTGCCGGTGCGACGCGGGGAGACCGGCCCAATAGCCCGGTCTGTGTTGAAGAACTGAACCCACTCAAGTCCGGTGGTTTTGAGAGGGCCGCGGCCAGCAGGCCGCGGCGGGTTGGTCCGGACCGCCGGTCTGGACCGGCCCTTTTGGGCCCCCATATAGTCGGGGGGCGTAACTTGCAAATGGCGCATCATATTGACGCGCCTTCAGCGGCTGTGGGATCGTGGCGGCGTGGAGGCCTTGTTGAAGTAGGTTACGGGGTTCTAGGGTTTTGTGCCCGAAGGCGGGTGATCGAAATGCGTTAATTTAATAATATTAAACCTATTATTTAGATTGCGACAGACGTGGCTCGTGAGACAGACGTCCGTTTGACGTTCCGTCGGAGTCGCTATGGCCCTGGAGTTGAGATGGACCTTCCAAATTTGGTTCAGAACCTTTGCTATGAGGTTTCGTTGCTCAGGGGCACGAAACGTTTAATGCGGATAATTAATGAATTAATTAATTAATTATTCTTGTGTCGGACCTAACTCCCGCTTGGGATGTCCGATTGACGCGTCGTCAGCGGCAGCATGATCCCAGTCCTCGTGCGGACTTTTTGAGAAGCTTTCCAAAGAGTTCGGGTTGGAGACGATGTGCGGGCCCCACGGGGCCTTGTTCGCACGTATTACGGTGAAACGCTACTTTTTCACCCGACATCTGTTTGGGGTGTTTGAGCAGTCAATTCTGGATGTTTTTCCGAGGGCATTGCGATGGTGCAGTTCGCCCGACCTTTTTTGGGGACGTGGTGTGGGTCCCACCCGACCCGGCTACGGTGAATAGTACCTTTTTCACCTGTTGACCGTTACGGGCGAGTGAGTAGTCTAAATCGCGTATTTTTTCACAAGTATTACAACAGTGTGATCCTTTTGGTTGTGTGGATCCTCTTGCACGATATTGTTAAATGTGGAAGCATGGAAGGTGCTCCGGTGGTGGTTCGCCCTACCTTGTTTGTAGCGGTCCCTTGGTGTGTGATCGTGCACTCTTGGGAGAGTGATGTAAGTGGTTCACGAGATGTGGTTGGCCGTGCCTAGGCCTTTGAGTTAGAGATTTTATGTCACGCCTTCGCGTTGACGTTGGGTGTTGTGTGCACGATGGACCTTGGGCTGAGACTGTGGTATACTCTGGGAGTATACATAAATGCTTGGAGGTACGTGTGGTTTATACCTGAGAACATTTGTGTGCTCAGTTGGGGTTGACGTAGGGCCATACGTCGTGTGGGCCCCATGTGCGTGTTGTGTTCTGATTTGCGTACTTTGACCTCTCGCTACGTAGAGGGTCCCTCAGTGCTCGTTTGCTCGACCAGCAGGGTGGAGTTTTTCCCCTGGCTCTGTGCTCGTTTATTTGACCAGCAGGGTTGATTGGTCTCCCCCTGGTATTGTTCTTGATGGATTGTCCAGTAGCGGTGCTAGTGACACCCAGGGCTAGAGCAGACGCTGAAACTCTTTTGGGAGAGTTGTTCTGGAGTTGGGTGGTTGCGCGATACCCACTCCGTGTTCGATTGGCCAGTGTTGTACCCTCCAGTAGAGATGGCCAGAGCAGTTCTGAGTTTTACCCTCCAGCGGGGCTAGGAAGTGGGTTACTCATCGACTTCTTCGGGTTTACCCTCTAGCAGGATTGGGCAGTGGGTTGCTCGCTGACTTCTTAGGGTCTACCCTCCAGTAGAGACTGGGCAGTGGGTCACCCGACGACCTCTTAGGGTCTACCCTCCAGCAGGGCTGGGCAGTGGGTCGCCCGTCGTCTAGTTCCAGGTCTACCCTCCAGCACGGCTGGGCAGTGGGTCACCTGTCGACTTATTCTAGGTCTACCCTCCAGCAAGGCTGGGCAGTGGGTCGCCTGATGATTTATTAAGGTCTACCCTCCAGCGGGGCTGGGCAGTGGGTCGCCGGATGATGTCTTAAGGTCTACCGTCCAGCAGGGCTGGGCAGTGGGTCGCCGGATGATGTATTAGGGTTTACCCTCCAGCAGGGCTGGGCAGTGGGTCACCCGATATCTGGTTATGAATTACCCTCCAGTAGGGCTGGGCAGTGGGACACCGGTTGGCATTCCAGACTCAGTCCTTCCAACTAGGCTAGTCTGTGGATTTCCTCCATGACTACCGGAGTGGGACCCTCATTTGTACGGGTCACTGATGTGATGTCTTTGACTTTGAGCAGACCTCTTGACTGTGTGACAGTGATGGGGTGTGGTTTGACTTCACCTGGAACTCTCAAGTGCGAGGGGCTCTTTCCCCACCGAGACGCGTCCTTGTGACGCGACCTAAAACCGTGTGGGCGAGTCAGTGCCGCCCAAAGAGGATAGTGTCGAGGTGCGGTGACTTGGGCCCCTTGGCTTGCGGTTCGGGGTAGACGTGCGGAATGTTGGGAATCGATGGAGGTTACTTCTGGGACTGTTGGCTACTCTTTCTTGGGCTGAGCTATGGGACGGAGATCCCCTTACGACGTGGTTCGGGCTTCTCGACAGAGCATATGGATTTGTATATACCATGTTCCTGCACTCACTTATTGGGCTTGGTTTCTCTCCTTCCAGGAGAGGCGAAGACGCGCGGGGTATGCCACGTGCTTTCCGTGTCAAGATTCTCGTGGTTGGACGAGTCTACTCTCCGGATATAGGTAGCGAAGACTTGACGAGAAGTTCATCTTCTCACCGTTTCCATCTTCTTGTGTCTGGATGAGTCTACTTCCTTTCTTTTGTTGGGTTGAGCTGGACTCTCTGCTGGTATTCTACTTCACTTTCAGTTGTACTCCTCTACTTTTCCTGTTCGCTCCACTGCTCACCCTTCGGTACCTCCTTGTTGCTCCCTCGAGCCTTTGGGGTATCCTACTGAGTATTTTTATACTCACCCCTACTTTGGCTTTTCCCGCACTCGGTGTTCCCTTGCAGACGATGGACAGGTGGAGCGTGACTTCAGTGGAGCGTAGGAGCTTGGGAGCTTGGACTGTGTGCGGTGGTCGTGGACGGGTTCCAGGTGGGAGACTCGTCAGTTGTTTCTTTTTGTTTACCTATTGTCGGGTTGTGGAACTTTTTGGTTGGGCGTGTGTTTTTTCCCTTTTCTTTTTAGCTTGTACTTTGTACTAGTTAGAGGTCGATGCACATATGTGGTTTATATATATAGTAGTTGTTCTTTTTACTCTACTTGTTCTTTCTTTTACTCTGCACTTTTGCATTGAGTTTGCTGCGTGGGTGTGTACAGGTACTTAGGCAAAGGCCTCCCCGAGTTGTTGTGCCTTCGGCGCTGGTCGCCAGCCCCTGGCCTATGGAGTCAGGCTTGGGGTAGTTGTGGCTCAAGCCTGGGTAGGTCGGGTCGTGACAAGATTTGGCTATCACAGAAGAGTTACTTAAAAAGAGTCTTGAAACTCTTCAATATACAAGACAATAAGCCAATATCTACCCTTGTACCCGTTAATTTCAAGTTATCCTCCACGATGAGTCCTAGAAGTGAAGCAGAGAGGATGGAAATGTCTTGAGTACCATATGCATTAGTGGTGGGTAGTCTGATGTTCGCTATGGTTTGTACTAGACCAGACATTGCACATGCAGTGGGAGCAGTTAGTCGGTACATGGAGAATCCAGGACAGGAGCATTGGATCACAGTGAAGAGGATCCTAAGATACATCAAGGAGACCTCAGATGCTGCATTATGTTATGGAGGAACAGATTTTACTGTTAGAGGATATGTTGATTCAGATTTTGCAGGTGATTCTGACCAGATGAAATCCACTACTGGTTATTTGTTTACTCTTGCAGGAGGAGCTATGAGCTGGATTTAAAAGTTACAGTCAGTTGTGGCTATATCCATGATGGAGACAGAGTACATGGTAGCTACACAGGCTTTAAAAGAGGCAATTTGTATGAGAAGGCTGTTGGAGGAGCTTGGGCACAGACAGGAGAAAATTTCATTGTTTTCTGACAGTCAGAGCACCTTGCACATTTCAAGGAATCCATCTTTTCATTCGAGGACAAAGAACATTGGGGTACAGTATCACTTTGTCCAAGATGTGGTGGAGGAAGGAAGTGTGGACATGTAGAAGATTCACACTAAATAAAATCTGGTAGATTTCTTAATGAAGGAAATTAACTATGATAAGTTCAGATAGTGCAGATCCTCGAGCGGCCATCACAGAGACTTGAGCGTCATGGTTTGGCAGATAGAAAGGATGTGGAGAAGTGATTGGTTCTCAATCAAATCTCCAAGTGAGAGATGTGTTGGCAGGAGATTATTTGAAGGACGGTGCCTCCCCTTCTTCTTTGTTAAAGGAGGTGGGTTGGTGGTAGATGGTGGGTAGCCAACCCACCTAATATTCCAGCGGGAGAAGGAGGAGCAGGGTCGAGGGTTGCCTATAAAAGGAACAAGTATCCTCTCCCTTCATCATCTCATTAGCTTCAGCAATCTCATCTCATTCATACGTTCTTCAATTATTTGAGTAATTTTGTGAGGTTTATTTCCCCACTTATTCAAGAGAGATTTTACGAGGGTTTTCTCCTTGTAATAAGTGAGGGAGTGTGTACCCACTTTTACCCCATAGTGATCCTTCTATTTTCCCATGGTTTTTTACCCCTTCCATTTGGGGGTTTTTCCATGTTACATCTGGTGTCCCTTTTATTTCCGCATTTTGAACTTTATTTTATCTTGTGATTATCGTTGCACTGGTGGGACAATCATTTACGGTCCCAACAATGGTAGATAGTTTTGATCGTTTTTTGTTGGTAAAATGGTTCACATGTGGTGAAAGAGGCTTTCCAAAGGTGTAGCCTAGGATTTTTTTGATGCCTCTCGCTATGGTTATCCAATATAGTCATCTCGTTCATGTGCACATAGAATAAAACCCATTGACGTGGTTTCGACCACTCTTTGTGGGTGGAGACCGTCGTAGATTATGCAACATAGGAAATGGGGTTGATGATGGGTATGGAGAAGGTGTTTTGCATAGAATTCCATGACTAGTGGTGTGTGAGCCCCCCTCCCACTACAAAACCCCCATGAGCCCCCCTCCCCCAGCTCCTGCCTACACCCCCCAACCCACACACTGCACAACCCCCACTCACCCCCTACAGCCCACACCCCCACCCTGCACAGCCACCCCCTATAGCCCCCCACCCCCCAAAGCCAACACCCCTCCTACTGCACACCCCCCTACAGCCCCCCACCTCCCACTACAAAGCCCCCTCCCACCAGATCCACCCCTCCTACTGCATAGCCCCCCCACACAACCCCCCTCCCACTACACAACCACCCTATAGCCAACCCCCCTCCCCACCACCTCCTCCCTGCAGTCCCCACCCCCAACCCCCCATAGCCCCCCTCACCCCCTATAGTCCCCACCCATCATAGCCCCCTCTACACCCGCCCCCCCTGGCACACCCCCCCCCCCCCACACCACTCCCACTACACACCCCCTACATCCCCCCCCCATAGCCAACCCCCTCCCACTGCATAGCCCCCCTACAACCATCCCCCCCTATAGCCCCCCTACAGTACACATCACCCACCTCTCCTAGGAGCCCCCACCCCCCACATTGTACATCCCCCTCACCCCTTGAAGCCCCCCAACCCTGCACAACCACCCCCCTAACCCCCACCCCCCCCCCCACTACACAACCCATATATAGCCAACCCCCTCCCACTGCACAGCCCCCCCCCCCCTCCCAGCCCCACTCCCACTGTACACCCCCCTACAACCCCACTCCCACTGGATAACCCCCTACAGCCCCCCTCCCACTGCACAGCATCTACCCTCCCTCTGCACAGCACCCCCTATTGCCCAGCCAACCCCCCCCCCACCCACTGCACAACCCCCCTCCCACCCTACAGCCCCATACAGCCCCTCCCACCCTACATCCTTTGCCCCCACCTCCCCCCTACTGCCCCCACCCCCCACACTACACAGCCCCCCTCACCCCTTGCAGCCCCCACCCTACACAGCCACCCCCTATAGCCCCCCCCCCCCCCACATCCCCCTACAGCCAACCCCCCTCCCACTACACCCCCCCCCATTCCCACTGCACCCCCCCATTCCCACTGCACCCCCCCCCCCCCATTCCCACTGCACCCCCCCCCCCCACAGCCCCCCTCCCAATGCACAACACCCCCTACAGCCAACCCCCCTCCCACTACATAGCCCCCCCCCATAACCAACCCCCTCCCACTGCACAGCCCCCACCCTCCCACTGCACATCACCCCTCCCATTACCTCGAAAAATAAATTATGAAATGGATATCCATAGTAGGTCTCCCTACCATTTAAGAACTCACTACCATGTTGGATCAATATAATAGGACATTACTAAAATATCACTATAAGACATAAACCATGATTTTAATAAAAAGGTTCTTAATAGAACATCTAAAAAGAATGCTATGCATTGGAATGATGCTCAAATGAAGTCTATGAATGGGAATAAAATTCTATAGATACAAATTTCTGAACTGGAAGAAGCGTCATTTGAATAGATATTATACTAGAGGAATCATGTGTTATGTTAGGGTAAATATGATACACCGTGTTATCATATATTTTAGGTGGAATAAAAAACACTTACTTGAATCAAGTATGGATCACAGGTTATGAATAAGGGTTCACAAAGAATAGGGAAGCTGTCGTTTAGGGATAATCAAAACAAAAAACAAAAAACTACCTTGTATTCAAAGAAATCTAAATGAAAAATGGAATAAATGTAGGTAGAACATAAAAATCAGTTATAACTTACATATTTTATGTGCAATAACAAAAAAATATGTTGCTGGGAAGAAGGGTTTGCATGCTGGAAGAATGGGAGCTGTCGTTTAGGGCGCAATGTGGGCGAATCGGGATTGGGATTGGGGGATGCATTTGTGGCATTTTATCCCAACAGTTTTTTAAAACCATTGGGAAATATTATCAAATATATCCCAATGGTTTCAATGAACCGTTTGCATAAGGGGGTACACATTCCACTATACCAACGGTTTCAAGGAACCTTTGGGAAAACTAGGTCCTATCTCAACGGTTTTTCAAACCATTGGGACAATACACTCTAAAAATCATATACCAATAGTTTTCAACAAACCATTGGTATAGTAATCCTATCCCAACAGTTTTTCTAAACCATTAGGATAGATTCATTGGTATATGATAAATTTACAGTAGTGTATATTATGTATAAAATGTCATGGATGAAGGGTGGAGTGTAGTTGGTCACATAAAATAAAGAGACTTGTTTGATATGGGTTATGAAGTGGAATACTTGACCTTTAATAATGAATCCCATCAACAAAAAGAAGTTATCTTATTTATCAATCATGATATTTAAAATATTAGTCTTGAAAGGGTGGGTGAAGTAGATGAAGTAATGATGGAGTAGGATAACGACACGATTATAGGATAAAATGATTGTATGTGAAGTCATCCATTCATTAATTTACCACTTATGTCATTTGTGTAGTCATTCATTATCATAGTTATATATATTTTGTTTATTAGTACTTTTTATCTTTTATCATTTCTAATTTTTTTCTTCTACATGAATTTTTTGAAATATATGTTCTGAAGTTAATTTTATTTGATTAAATGATATTAATTCCAAGGAGGAAGCATTATACTAATTCTAGTCAACTCTCAATTGACACTCCCTCAGCCATAATTACAGATGATGATCCATTTGTCTCCCTCCCTACAACATCTGAGACACCATCCACTTTCACTCCTCCACCATCTCTCATACCCTCTATCAGCATCCCATCAACAGCTCAGTTAATGACTCCCCATTTAGCAGTCTCAGCAGTGAGGGAGTAGACCGCCACACCTAGTTCTTCATAGGGATATTGTAGAGTGATTGTTATAGGTACAAATTTTAATATGAATAAAGTTATTGCACTTTTTTTATACTACTAACTTTTTTTATAAAATATGGAAATAATGCTACTATGGAGAAAAATATAAAAAGTTAAGATGTCTGGAATATGAACAGACTAAAGATAGTCATCCCGTTTGACTATTATGGGGTCCCTGTGGATGATACTATAGGATTATTTGGATAGATTCTAGGACAGATGGCGGTGGAGTCGGTTACCCTTTTGATTATGTATGATAATTGGAGGCATGTGCCTTCATCTTGGAAAAATGAATTTTTTGATTCATATATAAATGTAATTTTAATACATTAGGGTGTAATTAAATGTAATTATGTTATTAAATTCTAATATTTTCAAAATGAATCTATTTTTATAGATGTTTTCAAACTTTATTGTTGCTGATCTGATAGCACGAAAGTGGACATTGAAATTTTTGGGCAAGAAATGGAAAGATTTTAAATGGATATTATGGAATAAATTTAACGATACTTTGTTGAGTACCCACCAACTATATGATAAGGTACCTAATGAGGTACCTAGATAGAAATGGAATTTTTTTATTGATAGCCATCATAATGAGAAGAATAGGGTATTTAAATATATATTATTATATTAATCTCATTTTACATTTATAAATGCATATGACAAGGATATGACATTGTATACATTACAATTAAATTCTATTTTTTTATTTCAGGACTTTTCATGGAAGAATTCATTGAGTCAGGATAATAAAATCATCCCTAATACTACGGGGTCAAAGAGTATTTCTAGAAGCTGATTGACTCTGGTAATATTTTCATTAGTTTAAATATTTATAAGAAAATATTATCTATTAAATATATTAAATTTCGTATTCATATTTTTTTAATACAGTTACAGAATTTAGGACACTAAACATCTTGAACAAAAGTATGGATGGATGTTCATAAAAAATCTGATGGCTGTTTTTTTAATGTACCTGCCAAAGAAGTTGGGATATGAATTAATTTTTCATTATAATAACTTATTATTATTATTCAATATGTTAATATATATTTCTTCTAATATGGATGATATTTGATTTATAAGTAAAAAATTAAAGAACTATTGGATGTCAATCCCACGTAGTCCTACTTAGTCTCCTAGGATGACCCAGTTGGTAAAGTACTTGGGAAATAGCATCCTGGTCTAGTTATAAGAGTGGGTTTGGGACCATTACCATATGAGGTCATTGGAAGGACATCCGGGATTTCAACTACATCAACTCCTAATTTTAGTCACTCCCTACTGTGAGATAATCAAAGAGAGTTTGTTTCTATGAAAATAAAAATTCAAGAACAGGGGGCTCAAATATCCACTTTGTAGAAAGCATTGGTTGATTTATATCAGAAAATGACTGAATCTATCCCTAGGGATATTATATCGATGACTGGTGGTGAGCAGGTAAATCACATAACTTCAAAATCATTTAGTTCATAAACTTTTATTGATTTTAAGTTTAAATATAAATATACAACATTACTTAATTTTCAATATAATTATCTTAAAGGTTCCGGTAGCAATAATTAGAGAGAGAGAGATGGAGAGGGTGACGATCAGAGTTCATCATTGTGTAGTGATTAGTGGAGAGGGTTTTTTCATGTATCTTTTGTGGCATAGAGTATTCACATGAAATTTTAGATGAGATCAGGACAATAGGTAACCTATATTTGTTTTGTATAACCATGTGTCTATATGTTTTGTTTTATTTGTTATGAAATTATGTTACTGATTTATGTGTACTCTGATCATAAGATATGTAAATTTTGGTATAACTGTATGGTGGAATGTTCAGGTATGTGCATTGTTTTTTTTTTCAAGGTTTTTATAGCTATAGGTTTTGGGGATGTAGATTTTGTAGCTCTTTTATTTTTGTAATTTATCATTTAGAAGTGGTTTAAACCACTACTAAATATTGTTTTTTTTATTTCAATTTAAACAACCGCTATATTATATTATTTATTTTGGCGGTGGTTTAAACTACCACTAAATATGAAAAAAAAAATATTTACTGATGGTTTTCTCCATTCTACCAGTAGTTGTTTTGGTAAAAAAAAGCTTCATAATTTAGTGGTGGTTATAAGCACTGCTAAATTCTTATCATTTTTTTGACTGAAAACCCATAGCTAAAACACAAAAAACTACCACTAAATTCATCTTTTATTATGGTTTCTAGAAACCAACGCTAAATGGAAGGAACCACTATATGTTGGATGTCGATAGTAATTTTAGCGGTGGTTTTTTGAAACCTTCATAGAACCATGTAGCGGCGGTTTAAACCGGTACCATATCAAAAAAACTGCCACTATATGGCCATTTTCTTGTAGAGAGTCATCATCAACTTCCAATTTTTCTTTGTCCTCGACCACTACTTCTCTTTGATTGTTCGCCATGGTTTTTAATCATAGTTCTTATTTGTTCACACATATAAGTTCTGTTTTGTTTGATAAATTTTTATTTTCAGCTTATGGAATTCTTGTATGATTATTTTATGAATGGGTGTTACAAATCATGTTGATTTAATTGTAAATGGGTGTCTAAGGTATGTTTTGTGGGTTTTATATTTGACTGAACGATTATTTAATTATTGTTAGGAAAATTAAGGTATGTTTAATTTTATTGAATGACTATTTAACCAGTGTTATATTTGAGGAATGATTTTTTGATGAATGAGTGTCTTCTAAATATTCTAATTCTTTTTTACAATATTTAAATTATGCTTAATTTACTTATTAATATTTTTATAGTATGTAAGGTATGTTTAATTTACTAAATGAGTGTTAAGATGATTAATGAATGTTGTTTTCTTGCATTTTGAATGGGTGTTTTGAAGGTATAATGGATTATAGAGTTTGAATATGAAATATTGATAATATATATTAAAATTATCATCCTGGTAAAGTTTTTATTGTGTTGATTATGTAATTTCAGTATAGTGGAAGTTAGTTTATAATTCAGTTTGAATAGCATGGGAATAATATAAGATTTTTTTAGAGTTATCCCTCATTTATTTTCAATTCTATAGTTTAATATTTATATACAATTCATCTGGTAATTTTTTAAGTTAACCCTCATCAGGTACTATAACTATTTCGTAAAAAAACATCCCTTACCTAATGTTAATTTATACATCATCTCTAGTCATAGAGTACACTAATATTGATCATTCTAAAATGATATTATAAGGATAAGAAGACTGAAATTTATTTTGAATATAATTATAAAATATATATATCCCTATTTAATCATGTTCATAGTATATATCACTTCATATTTACTACGTGAAGTGACACTTTAATTTTCAATATGATGTATGAAATTGTATGCCTCCTTTTGGATCCTTATCACTATCAATATTTTTTTCATCACTAATATATTATTCCTAATATTATTTTATAATTTATATTTATTTATATATTTTTAAAATAATAATTACTAAATTATGTAATGAAAAAAAAATATTTTTATTTGTGGTCAACTTTTTAAAATCAATGTTAAGATGTATTTTTTTTTATTTTTTCTGAATTTATTATAATTTAATAAGTATAAGGTGAAGCCATTTTTTAAAATCTATTGCCTTTATTTTATTTGTGAAATATTATTCATTTATTTGATTGTATTTTTATTTATAAAGGTAAACTTGAATTTAATTTTTCAAAAAAAATTAGTACTTCAAATTTATTATAGGTGATAATGAATTGTAGTTGGATTAAAAAAATATGAACAAGTGATGAATATGAGAAAAGGGTTGATGATTTTTAATAATTTAAAAAAATGTTCCAAAAAATGATATGTTTTCCATATTTGGTTGAAATGTTTAAATACAACAGAGTTGAAAAGTAGAGAAATAAAATATCATTTAATTTTTTATCGTTTTAGTTCATATTACAGTCCTTGGATTTGGCATAGTGAAATTGGGTAGAATTCAAGATCTATTAATGGTGAAGATTATCATGTTGATAAGTTCAGTCAAACTGGATAAATTCTTTTTGATATTATAGAAGTGTAAATTGAGAAGACACCAATGATAACACACTTATATGGTGATACTGGAAAACCATTGTATTAGGGTTATAGAAAATTTATGGTTTCATTAACAAATTTATAAATCAAAACCTTGGTAATTTATTAGATAAGGTGTTGGGTAGTTTATTAAATCATATCTCAGTCTCTTTCATGATCCACACTATGATATTTCAAGGGAAGGATCCCGATCTATTTGGTATAAAGAAAACTAGGACCAATAGTTTGATTTGGTTCCCACTTTTGTAGTTGCACCTAATGTGTTTGGACTAGAAACAACATTTGGAACAAATAGCGGTTGCCAATCTAGGTAGATCCAATTTGTTGGAACAAATATATGAAATTTTTATTCCTTTATGATCTTAAAATAATTTGGTGCTTATATAATTTATAATCATGAACTTATATAAATAAAATAATATAAATAATTAAATAACCCAAGTCCAAACATTAATTTTATAGAATAAATAATTTTAAAACAAGTAAACATATTTAACAAACTTTACACAAAAAACCAAGCATAAATATATAATTTGAACAACACATGTGATGTGGTTTCCATATCATTGCACCCAATCTCATTCAAAAAAATTATTTGGTAGTGATATGATAAGAGGTCCATAAGGGTGATCATGTTTATTATAAGTAGCCCATAAGGTAGAAAAATGTATGAATTTTCCTATAAATGTTTTTCTTAGGGAAGTTATGTGATAAGAGGGATTATATGATCACCTTAGTAGTGATTATATATATGGTATAAAATCAAGTATATAACCTTAAAACCTATTGGGATAACCTATAAAGGGTATGATGGATTATTTGATTATATAAAATACTTTTTATTGAGATTTTAGGTGTTTGAGTGACAAATTAAGGCCTATAGACTATGAGATTATCTAATGAGTGATTGTTGAGAAATATGATCAATTCCTAAGATAGTTGATCTTTGAGTATTTTATATTAGAATATGATGGGTATTATGTGAGGGATAGGTATGATATGTTAGAATGTGAGTTACTATATACATGGTAGTGATTCATTGAGGGCCAATGTGAGGTTGATGTGATATTTGTGTTGCTTGTTCTTCTTTATGGTTTTTCAAAAGTTAGGTTTAAGTATTGTATTGTGGCACCCATTTTGTGGATATTTACTATGAGAACCAATTATGTTAAGACTTCCCCATATTTCAAATTTAATTCCTAAGATAAATGGCTATGTTATATCTATTTCATGATTTGGATTCAATAAGTACATGTGACGGTTATCCCTGAGGGACTGCCTTGGATGCTAGGGGTCTTAGGTCAATATCATGGTACCTGTGATGTGGTTATTTATAAAGGGACATAAATAATTCTTTCTCCTACTATGATTCAAATGTTAACCTCTTATTAGTTAAATAATTTTAATGTCAGGGAACAACCATGGTATAAACTTATGGTATGATTATTATAATTCACTGGTATGAAATGAAGTTGGTACATTTGATTATCATAGTGTCCTAGTTAGTACACAATGACTTCACTTATATGTGTATTTTGAGTGTCACTTCTTTGAAAATATACTCAAATATATGAATTGTTTTATATTTTAGGGGCCCTTCTAGTATTTACTTTTTTATTTTTATACTCACACCCTACACATGAACCTCAGTGGACATGGAGCTCTTATATTTGAGATACAAGTGATAGAAAAAATCTAGTAATACAGATTAAAGTTGGTAGAGCTTAGTGGGGATGATATTATGTTCTCATGGTAGTGTCAAGGACCTTCTCGAATTTTGAGATGCTATTTTAAATTTTAAATTAAGATATGGTAATTTAAAAAATTTTAAGGAGACAACTATCATCATCACCTGTTTTATCTCTCAAACAATTATTATTGCATTTTGTTTCTTGAGATTCATCCTTCATCTCTTCTATGTTTTTTGAACTACTCTGAGCAATATTCATCCAAATAATAATTGGTACTAGGTATGGGATGAATACTTCTCAGAGTAGTTCGAGCAACATAGGTGAATGTCCATAAGATATGGAGGATTAATATCAAGAAACAAAATGAAATAATAATTGTTCAGAAGATAAAGTTGATGAGGATAATAGTTGTCTATAAAATTCACCTTTAGATGAATTTAGAGCATAACACCTACCATAGTGGAGTAATCATTTTCTTAAATTCAATTACCCATTTCCATAAAAATGGATGCATTCTAATCATTTGAAAAAAGAGTATGAAGATGGATTTAAAGAGTTAATTACATTTGTGATATAGCATGTATATGAACCTTCTCAAATCCTTTATATATGTTTAAATTGTTGTTATTAAAGACAAATTAAATGTTTGACTACTCATACAGACAATTTCTTCTACACATGATGATGTTACCAATACCGAGGAATAACAGACTATTGATGCTAAAACTGTAGAATTATTAGGGGATCAACAACATGTTGATGGAAAAAAATAATGACATAGCATCACAATGTTAAATACAATTATCAAGTAAGGGTATAAAATTTGAGGTTGGTTGGAATCAACGCGATCAACATGTTGACCCGAACAAGTTAGTGTTCATTAGTTATATTGGGGTCATAATAAAGATGAATGTGTCGATTGATATTAAATCATAGAACCACATCCAACCTATAACGAAGGAAACCCTTTGGAAATATATAATGGTAATGTTATGATATACTTTCTCTATTTTACCAAAAAATTGTACAATGAAATGATGATTTAATTTTCATTATTAGTTGAAGAGTTAATTTATTTTAGAATATTTCTGTAAGAAATTTGTCTTAATAGCTGCTATAAAAGTCCATAGAGGCTTCCAAACTCTTCTAACCCAGTTAAATATTAGAGATGTTGAGGGGAAAGTAAATCCCCACCCACCAGTTAGTTATGCGCATATTATAAAGCAAGAAGCATGAGATGATTTCATTATTCATCGCAATGAGAAATCATTTTAGATGCATTGCAGTCGACAATATATTATTTGACATTATTTATTTTATCCAATTAAATTCAAAATTGTTAATTTATGAAATAACCAAAGAGTGATGAAAATAAAGAGCATGCATCAAAACCAATGTACCCCTATTTCAAAGCAAGGATGGGGTACGATTCACTAGAGAAGAAATTGGTATGTATTTTAAATCAATAATAAAAGTTTTATGTGATATGAAACAAAATATGTTCCTTTGTTTATATACAGATTGATGAATCTAAATCTTAATCCACTTCTATCTCATGTCATGTGCTATGGAAGGAGGATCACATAAATAAGGAGGGTAAAATATTTGATGAAAACACAAAAGCGGTATGGGAAACATGTGTAAGTATGACATAATACTAATTCATTATGAATTATAAAAGTATTACATAAAAATATCTATTTATGTTTATTTTTTATACAATTTAGACTTAAGAATTGCCAGTGACCATACTAGAAGAAAAACTACTTTTAGTAGCTTTGAAGCAGCCTAAATAATATGGATGTGTTATAGGATTGGGTTTTAGAGTGTCTCATCAAACATATTTCAAGAAGACAAAAGCACATGAAGATACATATGATATAGTGAATGGATTGCAGATACAAATAGATGACTTACAATATATTATTATCTGTTCTGGTTTGTAGACCAATGTATGAGAAAGGATCAAAGTGAACCGGTGGTGGAACAAATATCCCCACATGAACCAAATAACCCCACTAGATTTGTGTCTAGTCATTTTCCTCAACCGCATACCTTACCTGAGGTAATATATTTTTGCATTAATCTTTCTACTTAATTTGAATCAAACAACTTTTGATAACTTTATATTACTAAAATTTTATAGGGTATAATTGTATGTGATTTATGTATGTCAACACCCACACATAGCCTTGTTATGAGGGGTATAGTGTATAATATTCTAGGAGACAAGCTACACCTGAAATAACTCCCAAAAGATAACATGATAGTGGGGATTGAGGTTGATCATGATCCTGTTACTAATTTTAATGTTACACTTGATGATCTAGATATTACAATGGTCAATTATACTATTGGAACTTTAACAGAATAGTCATATAATCTTATAAAGATACATGAGGTATGTCTTTAACAATTTTTTTAATATAAAAAACCTATAATAGTTGATGAAAAAAGGTCTGAAGTGAGGTATGATATTACTGATGGATAAAACAACAGGGAAATGGAAGGTCAGATCCAAAAAATCTATTGAATCAAATAATAAATCAAAACAACCTTCTAAGAGTACCATCTCCCCACTAGTTCTAGAGAAACATCTATTATCATTAAAAATTTATGCAGAGGACATATTTAAATATTAAAATATGTATTACATTCTATATGAAAAATAAATATATGGGATTTTCATGACAAATGTAATTGGTATCAAGAGTATAAATGAGATTCTCAAGCATGAATGTCTAGGAGTCTCGGTTTTGAATTCATATATAAGGTACACTTTCATAATAAGTCTATCCAAATAGGGATGTAATATGTTTATTAAATTTAATAACTATTCAAATTTTTATAATAATTTATATTACTAAATATAAATGGAAAATAGTGTGAAGCATAATTTGAATTCACTAATCCCTATATAATTTTTATAGAAAAAATTACTTTGGATAATGATGAAACTAAGAAGAAAAAAATGAGTTACTAGAATCGTTAGAGAAAAAATAGACAAAAGACTCTTTTTGATGTCTAAAAAGCAGAAGTAAAATTGTACAATCTAATAACATAAAATATATTTTTATTTTTGGCATTACTTATTTGTTTTTGTTTTCTTAGGTATTACTTGATATTGATCACTGTCAATCTAGATACCCAAAATATTTATTTTTTGGATCCAATGCATGGATATCCAACAAACCAACCACACATGATGTCTGTTTTGAATTTGTAATGAACTATAATCAACATTTTATATATAAACTTAAAATTATATGTTTCAATCTATGTTTTAACTAGAATTTTGTTATAATAGGGTGGTCGCTAAATATAGGATAAATCATGGCATGAAGTCAATGTCTAAACATAAAAATCATGTGGATTACTACAAATAGAAACAGATTAAGAAATATATAGAAATATTTAACTATCACAACATATTTCAAAACAATTTACTTATTTTGGTTATTGTTTCTATAGTGTCTGAAGTAAGATAATGGAAATTATTGTGGATGTTATGTTTGAAATTTATGAGAGAGATCATAAACCATTAAAAGATCAGCATATCTGAATAGGTAATTTTCAAAGGTAATTACAATTTCATTAAAAATATTTATTAATAATTTGTTTTTTTATATTTTATCAGTGCTTCCAAGATTTCCAACTACCTTCGTACTCAAAATAATTAAATTTGTTTAGAGATAAGTGAGTAGTGTATATTATGTTAGAATGTTTTTTAAAAACAAATTTAGGTGATTACATGATATGTCTGTAATATAGCATAGTCTATGACCTTAGAAATATATTTAGGGTGTAAAAAATTTGTGTCAGAATGCTTATATATAATTTTTATCTATTTTCGAGGAGAATTATAATGGAGGAAATCAATTTTTCTAGAAGTGTTGGCCTGCAAATAATAAAAAAAAATTGGTAATGGCAGAGGCAGGGGTGGAGGCGGAGTTGGAGGAGGAGGAAGAGGTCGAGCCAAGTCATACTAGGAGATTAATCACTAGCTTGAAAACAATAAAAATTATAGGATAATGGAGTAGAATGGGGATCATACCAAGGTTCGGTTTGAGAATAATTTTTGAAAAGTGCACACAACACTTTTCAATTAAGATAATATTCATTGTGAAAGTGTTTCAGATATATTATTGAAAAAATGCTTTTCACCACTTGTTTAAGTGATTTTCTATAGGAATATAAGTGTGGGAATTTTATTCAAAAACAAAACAAACACCAACTATCTATTTCAAACTGATTATCATAGGCTATAATTTCTATTAGTACATTCCATATACTATCAAATATTACTGAAGTGTGAAAGAAAACCCTCACCAAGAACAAAATGAACGACAAAAACAAAAAAGATGCATTTTATTTCCCATGGATTCTCTACACTACAATGAAAGGGTCTTAGTAGTGGAACTAATAGTCACTTGTGAGTCATAGAACACCAATATAATCATCAAAAATGTATATAATCCAGCTCAAATGTTTGAATAAATATGTGTTTAATCAACCACTGAATTCAATAGGTGTATGAGATAACTATTAGAGGAAAACCATTATTGAGAGATCATAGTCATCAGGGAGGGATGGTGTCAAAGGAAACATGACATCAAATTAAAAGAAACTGCTTTATAAAGAAATCCCTGAAAATAAAAAAACCCGCTTCAAATGAAATCTTGAAGAACCAAAATTAATATTGAATACCCCTTTGAAATAGAAGCTAGTATCTTGATCAAAAACCTCTAAAAAATATATAAATACAAAATTTCATTGACTGAATCATGAATTTTCAGAAAAGAAAAATACAATGGATTTAGTTTGGTAGGAGGTGGAATTATCTGGACTATTCGACCATCAATTAGATAGATGATATAATATAAAAAATTATTGTGAAATCCATACAAATATCATTCATTATGCATGTGAATATTCATTATATAAAATGATCCATGCTCACAAGATCATTAATAAAAAAACTCATCATCATTATAAATAAAAGATACATGAGAAGAGGGATATTCCTATTTTGATGAAAAAATAATTATGATGTTAAGTTAGAGTTTATCGTCACACAAAATATTGAAAACGATATTATAATCTATAGCACAATCTAGGAATACTGAATAGATTCACGATATTTTAGTGTCATTGAAATGTTATAAAGGGATATAATGTTGTTTAATACTATCAAAAGAGGTAAATAGTATATACTTAATTTTACTATATTATAAAAACACATAATGGGTCACACTAAATTTTTTTATATAAAATAAGCTAAATGGTTTATCATGGAGTTTTTTGGAATCATTATCACCTCAATATGATACATGATGTGCCTGACATAACTCGAAGTGTCCGTTATTAGTTTAAAATTTAAATTTTAGTTCAAAAAGTGTCACTCAATGAAAATTGATAAAACATGCTTGTATTTTATTGATAATTTTGTACAATGATTCATAATTCATTTATTATATGTAAGAATAAATCTTACATCAAACCAAAAAATGATGTGACCAGTATAACTAAAAGTACATGTTTCCAATTTAAAATGAAATTTTAGTAAAAAAAAGTGTTGTATTCAAAACCAATAAAACACATTTATATTGTTTTTATACTTTAATAAAATGATATATAAGTAATTTGGGACATTTAGGAATCAGTTTGACCTCAATCTGACGCACGGTGTGACTGGTATGACTCCAAGTACGTCTTTTTATTTAAAATTGAAATTTTTTTGGTAAAAAAGACAACTCACAAACTCAAAACTGATAAAACACATTTTTATTATTTTTATACTTTAGGAAAATGATCTATATTTCATTTTTGATATATAGGAATTATTCACACCTCAATCTGATACATGATGTGCCCGGTATGACTCAAACTGTCTGTTATCAGTTTAAAATTGATATTTAAGTTCAAAAATTTTTACTCATTTAAAACTAATAAAACACAATATTATTATATTTAAAATTTAGAAAAATAATTTTTAAGTCATTTTTGACATGTAGGAATCAGTCTCACATCAAACAGACACGTGATATGATTGGTATGACTCAAAGTGTGTGTTTCTAGTTTAAAATGATATTTTTGAAAAAAACACAAGTGACGTACTCAAAATTGAGAAAATGAATTCATATTGTTTTGATACTTTAATAAAATGATTCATATGTCATTTGGGATGTGTAGGAATCATCCTCACCTCAATCTGACACGCAGTGTGACCGGTATGACAACAAGTGCATATTTTTATTTAAAATTGACATTAATTTTAGTAAAAAAGACAATTATCATACTCATAATCCATAAAAGACATTCATATAGTTTTTATACTTTATGAAAATGATCCATAATTCATTTTTTACCTATAGGAATTAGTCACACCTCAATCTTATACATGATGTTCCCGACATGACTCAAAGTGTTCGTTATCAGTTTAAAATTTACATTTTAGTTAAAAAAGTTTCACTCACTAAAACTAAAAAAACACACTTGTATTGTATTGATAATTTTGTAAAAAAAATCACAATTCATTTGTGATATGTATAAATTGGTCTCACATCAAACTGACACATTATGTGACCGATATGACTCAAAGTGCGTGTTTCTAGTTTAAAATGACAATTTAGTAAAAAACAAAATTGACGTACTTAGAATTGAGAAAATAAATTAGGTTTTGATAATTTATGATAATTATCCATAAGTTATTTGGGAAATTTAGGAATCAGTTGCACCTCAATATGATGCATAGTGTGAATGGTATAACTCCAAGTGCATCTTTTTATTTAAAATTGGCATTAATTTTTGTAAAAAATACACCTAACATACTCAAAACTAAGAAAACACATTCATATTATTTTTATACTTTAGGAAAACAATCCATAAGTCATTTAGGACCTGTATGAATCAGCCACACCTCATTTTGACGCACGGCGTGACTGGTATGACTCCAAGTGCATCTTTTTATTTAAAATAGACATTAATTTTAGTAAAAAGGACAAGTGACATGCTCAAAACCAAGAAAAAACATTCAGATTATTTTGATACTTTAGTAAAACTATCCATAAATCATTTTTGATGTGAAGGAATTAGTTTCAAATCTATTAGATACATGATGTGTCTAGAATAACTCAAAGTGTTCATTATCAGTTTAAAATTGACATTTAAGTTCAAAAAGTGTCACTCACTGAAAATAGAGAAAACATGATTAGATTGTCTTGATAATTTATGAAAATGATTCATAAGTCATTTTTTAGATATAAGAATTAGTCTCATGTCAAACTGACACACGATCTGATCGGAATGGCTCAAAGAGCGTGTTTCCGGTTTAAAATGACATTTTAGTAAAAAACACAAGTGACGTACTCAAAACTGAGAAAACACATTAAAATTGTTTTGATACTTTAGAAAAATGATCTATAATTAATTTGAGAAGTTTAGAAATCATCTTCACCTCAATCAAACAAATGGTGTAACCGGTAACTCTGTGTCTTTTCAATATATAAGTGTCATTTTAGTTTAAAATGTGCATCACATCACCAAAACTGAGAAAATGATCCTAGATTTTTTTCTCATCATTCCATATACTATTTATTAATTAATTTACTTATCATTTTAATCTTATACTTATTTAGTTAATTTTCAAAGAGATAATTATTGAAGATGAACAAGAAATAGTGTGACATGAAAGAATCAACCATAACTCAATCTGATACACAATGTTCCTAATATGACTAAAAGCTTAGTTTGAAATTAAAGTTTTATATTTAATTTATTTCTTTATATTATTACTAAGATAACAATTTTTTCTTATATATGTGTGTTATTTTTCTTGATCAGGGGTGATTTTTTCTTTCATAAAGATGCATTTTTTCTCTATAGTAGTGTTTTTATTTTATTTGTATTGTAAATTTTATTTCATTTAAATTATGTATTTCAAACTGATTTTTCTAATTTATGGTGTTGTTTTTGGTGTTGCAGTGTGATGTCACAATGCACTCTATATTATGACATATTTTCGGTGTTGTGGTGTGTTGTTGCAGCACACTACAGTATGCCCCTATATCAGTGCTTTAAAAGTGTTGATAAAGGAGATATTTATTAGTAATTTTATTTAAAACTGATAAAGGAATCCTTTATAAGTGATTCTATAGGCACTAATAAAAGCCTAGGTATTTTAAGCACACTCTAATAGTCAGTGCTTCTCTAGCGCTGATAAAGGCCATTTTTAGCACTATTAAAGGCCTTTTTGTAGTAGTGATCAAATTGAATGAAATTTGACTTTCAAATTCATATCCTGCAATAAAAGATAAAAACCCTACAATCTTAGTTATCTACCTTCATGTCATAAATTAGAAGAGAAATACAGAAAACAGGAATATTATTTAGGGAAAATGAAGCTTGAAGTCAAAATAGGGATCATTCATCCTTAGCATATATGATTTTGAGTTACGTCAAGGATAAAATTTAAATAATTCAAATAAACTCAAAAATTGACTAATATTTTCATTTTTAAATCCAAGTAATGTTGTTGACACTTATTTTTTACATTATTTTCATATTTTATTAAATCTAGTAGATGCCAAGTGTTATTTTATATTTTAATAAAACATATCATACTTGATACTTTTCATTGACTGTTTTTTGGCTACGTAAAGGATGGTAATTTACATCATTTCTAATGTTTCATGGAAAATTATTCTACTTAAGAAAAGTTTAAATTTTTAAAAAAATTATACCAGTACAGAACATCATCCTAAGAATTTTAGTTTGTTATACAGGCCAATTTTCTCCCAAATTCAACAACATTTCAATATTTCAAATACATCCCAATAGCCTTTATGCTTCTTTAGAAAAAAATCTAAGCTTATTGAGGATAGAACTCTGATGTTTCCACCATTGACTGGGATTTCTATGTCTATATTCCATCATAATTTAAAATTATAGAATATGCTATTTTGTGTTCAAATTTACTAATGTTTTATCACTAGTATTATTCTTTCTCATGTTTAGAATTAAAAATATTTAAAACATATGAAATTATAAACTATCAATTATTTAAATTAAAAATAAAATATATTCAAATAAATAAACTATGAAAAACAAATAAAAATTTTAATTACAATTGATAGATCCCATATCATTATATTCTCCATGGATATCTATACAATTGCATTATTCTTTTAACACACCATCATCCTTGATTTCTTGATAATAATATACATCTATAATAAAAAACAATTTTATAAGTAACTATAAAAAGGAAAGAATATAACAATTAATATATGAAAATTTAAAAAAAAATGTGGTAGATGTATACCTTTTTAAAATGACTAAAATCTATTTAAAAAATTTCTAGTATATATGAGGGCTTTAAGATTATTAGAAAGCATTGATGGCTGATACTTGTAAAAAACAACCACAAGTAACAAAAAAATATCCAAAAGAAACTATTGTAATCGGAATGCTTAAAATATCACACATCATGTTTGCAAGAGATATAAAGTGATTCTTGTGATATTTACAATATTGAAGCATGTTTAGATCCTCAAAATAGTTCAATTGTAATTTTAGGTAATCTAAATAAAGGTCTAAATGATATTTTCTAGTTTTTTTCACATATTGGTTTTCATATTATAGATATTCCTATATTAATAAAAGAATAAATATCATTAAAAAAATTATAAATTTATAAGAACATAATTTAAAAAATAATTACATCAAATATATCTAGGTTTGTTGCAAATCCTCACTTGGCATATTTGAAGGAATATGCAGATTCCTGAACTTTAAAACTACCACTTGCTTCATTGTTAAAATTATTTTTTCATAATTTTCATAAAACTTTTAAAAACCACTTCTTCACATTTTCAACTTTTCTTCTCAAGTAAAAATATTAAGTCTTGAATAAAAAAAACATTAACAAATCAATATTCATTCTTAGATCGAAAACTGCACTAAGAGGAAGAACAACACTATATTTATTCCAATACTTATAAAATTTATTTTTCATTATAAAAGCCATGTCCTTAATAAGATCGTCTTCACTAGTCAAGTTTTCTCTTAGTTTACACCTTCATGAATTATGATTTTATTTTGGATAAGATGATCCTGATATCAAATTATCTATCATATAAAATGGATGTAAAAACTTATATATAGTCGATTCCCTTATCCACTCCTCTTCTAATGGGAAATATTGATAGTTATAATCACTTAAACAAGATCTTAAAAAAACTCATTTATGATTGATACCATTTTTAATCATAAAAAATATATAATTCTATCTAGATGACATATTAATGCACAATCCAACTTTAGTTTCAACACCACTAAATTCTTAATAGACACTTGAAAATCTTACATCCTAGCCTCAAAATATTTAAAATATTTACACTTTATTTAATTTTAAATCATACATTACATGAAATTTTTAAACTTTCTTGAATAATAAGGTTTAATATGTGATAACAACATCTCACATGGAAAAATAATTCATCACATAACAGTCTATTTTGATTATGAAAAAATTGTTTAAAAAATTCATGCATGTTATCAATAGTTGATTCATTGTCTAAGGTAAGAGAGATTTTTTTTTGAAAATTTCCTAATCTTTAAAAGTAATAAAAACTTTATTTTACAATTAAATTCTTGTATGGGGAACATCCATTTTACAAAAACATAATATGTATAATCCCAAAAGGGGGCTTAGAGTGAGATCACCCTGAGAGGGGGGTAAATCAAGGTGAGAAAGACTTTTCAAATTTAAACAACCATACCTTAAATATCTCACTTTCCTTAAGTGGATCTTGACCACTCAACCTTGAGGGTCACATGGATTTCTCTTTTACCAAATATAATTTACATTGCTTGATATATTTTTTTGTGCATGTATAAACTAAATACATACATGAGTATTTTCTTGGTTCTCCCTCACTAGGATACATCCAAGGAGTATGCATCAGTGATGTGTCATGCACCAAAATACACAATGATCTCAATACTCTTCACAAGGGTCACTTCCCTAAAAAAATTTTGGGATAGGTCACTCTTTTACCTAAGATTGTTGCCTTACATTATTTAGAGTCAGCTCATTGTCATCCAAGGATCATTATTGGCTCATGATAAGTGCATTTATTTTTTAAATTTCTTACAATAAAATGTATTGATTTTGATGATTTTTATTGTTAATGCATACCTGCAAAACTGATTTTTTCTTCATTTTTGACAGGATACAACCAATAATCAGAAAAGGGATAAAAAAAGATAATATGAGAAGAAAAAGACACTTTGTGTTGTGGTGTGAAACGCTACAGTGAGACACCAAAAAATAGAAGGTTTACCATTATGATGGATGGTCATGGAACACTTTTAGGGAATAAAACTAAAGAACGAGGGTGAAACGGAGCTTTTGAAGCTGAAAGATGAAATTACACATCGTTTAATCATTAAAAATCATAAAACAGTATAGGGAATGAACCCAAGACATGATGTGATGTGAATAAAAGTTAAGGGAAAAAATACTTAAACATTACACATCTTGTAATCATTACACAACGTGAAAATGTCGGAAAAACCTAGTTATGAGCCTTTGATGGGTTTTTAAGTGGCGGAAACCGAATTTATGGCCCGAGGACCCACCAGGGTGACTTTTTGACACCATTAAGGCACCATAGAATGATTCATGATCCCTTAGGGAGTCAATAAATAGAGGGTTGTTCTACCACACTAAGGGTAGATTTGAGAGACCAAATATGGGAGCAAGAAAGAGCATTGTGCAAGGTCCTCATGAGTTTCATCTCTGTTTTTCATTATGATTTATTTTCTTTTCATATTATCAGGCTATGAGTTTCATCTCTATTTTTCATGAATCAGTAGGTGGTTTCCTTCTGATTTTATATGCCAAATACTAACACAGATTTCACCATATCCTGATTTAAAGAGCTTGGTTTTTTTCCTCCAAAACAACATCCACTATGAACATGGTCATATGCTCTAATCCATTTTGTATTTTTGTTCTACCTATCGACCGTGGACACCTACACGATGGTCATGGTACATCCTTCTTTATCCTCCTTGAATAGATAGTCTTTAAATTAATACAACATCTCGGCCATGGCTTCCACACTATAGTGTAGCACCATGATTTTTTCTATTTTCTTCTAAAACTCCAAACAACAGGGCAAGCACAATGGGAAGGATGGTCATTTTAGAATGCACCTGTTTTTTTTCACTATGGATTGTCTTGATATGGGCATGGTCAAAATTCCTTTTCTATTTCATCTAGGAACACTAGAAATCCACCATGGGGACCACTAGGGTGTGGTCCCCTCTTCTTTTACTATTTTAGGAAATTCCCTTCACAACATGCCTAAGGAAATGGGAGTGGTTCCTTCTAACCTTCTTCTACATCTCTTCCATGACCAATTCTAATGAATGTACCTACATTTGTTGATCTATATTCAAAATACCATGCCTTGAGATAAGGCATAGTCCTTCTCCAACTTCTCCAATATTCCTTCAACCTTTCTTGTCTATTCTATTCTTTATATAGGCTCCATGTAGGAATTCTCCTTGCCTCTGGATTGCTACCAAACTCTAATCACTTGATCAATCATCAATTTTTCAACACTTCCAACATGTGTAGATATAAAGATTAATTTAAACAAAATTATTTTTCCATCTTCTTTGGGATAAAACAATCTCTCAAGCGACACATAAATACTTTGATCATCTTCTTCATGTGTTGTCCACAATTTTATTGTCAACAAATCCAAATTGCATCCTTTATATTCCAACACACATCCTGGACATCAACCTTGATCATCATTATTGTTAATAACATCGAAAAACCTTATTTTCAAAAAATACAAAATCAATAATTTAGAATTACTAACATAAAAACTTGTTATTCAACTTCTAATTATTGTCAAGAAATTGAGTTTTCAAATATATGTATCCTTTACTTTTTAAAGTAGTCTAATAATCAGATGTTAAGAATATTATTCCAAGACTAGAATCCATTATTTTTTTTAAATTTTATTTATGAGTATACAAATATTTCATAACATTAGTTTTTTTAATGACTCTACTATATGTCTTGACATCAAAGTTAAGAAACTTCATCAGTTCTCTAATTCTATTATACTCAACAAAACAAAATGAGAGATTATAACATCCCGATATTGTATGAAATGTCTTCTTTCAAATTAATTTAAATTATTTAATAGATTTTTTTACATAAAATACACAATTTATCTTGTGTTACACACAACACCAAGTTTATCTTATGTTACTCACAATATCGAGTTTCTTTGTTAACAAGTGTTACATGTAAGACTATTTTTTACTAAACAATAATATACTGTTAAAATTATTATTTAACATGATAGTTTTTACCTAGACATTGGAAGGTGGGAATGAATAAGACTAAATAAATTATGAAAATATGGTTTAAACATGCTTATAAAATGAATTCATTGCCTACCAAAAAATTATAAATAAAAATAAAAATCAATGGAATATAAAGGATTTTTTTTATGAATAATTATTTTAATGTGACCAAATTCATTTTAACTTAATAAATTTAATTAATTGATATTATTGAATGATATTAATGAAATATATATATTATATATTCAATCATATTTTTTGAAATTCATCCACTAGATTTTATAGTCATAAGATAAGAATAAATCTAATTTTAAGCATAAAAAGATGTATTTTTCTAAAAGGTAGTTTTGCCGCCTTTTAATTGAAGACTTATTTTAAAATTAAATTTTGAAAATTTTATAAAATATATTTGAAAAATAAACTTATTTTCTGAAACTATAATATCAAAATTTTCCTTGGGTAAATTTTTGGTATCTTTATAAGAAGTTTCATTCTTTTATGAATACTGGAAAACACTAAATTTTAATTGAAAACTGTTTTTTCATCAAATTTATTTATATAGTAAAATTATATTTTAAATTGATTGAAAAGTATATTTAGTTAAATTATACATAAATAAATCCAATTTATTTCATTTTAATCAATTTTACATTGAAATTAGATATAAAAATATTTCAAACTTTTGAACTTTTTTCATTAAAAACTCAATGTTTTGTCATGTCTATGAGATTAATTTTAAATTAAATTCCGCCACTTATAAGATTGAAATTTGTAAAATTGATTTAATATTTGGAATAAGAATAAATTATAATTTATATTAAGTTCAACTTAGTTTTTTAACAAAAATAATAGTGAGAACAATTAAAATTAATTACAATGATTGAGGTAGAAATGAGTTTACTTAGTGGTTAAACTTTAATATTAGGGGTCTAAATGACATAGAAACTTGTCCAAAATCCATTAGATGTTCATATTTTGACCATATGACCTGTTTTATTGGAAAAAATTAATATTTTATGCACATTATGTAAGGGATGCCTCCAAATAGTGTTAACCTTTTTGTGTTTACAAGAATGTCACTCCTGCACTATAAAAGGGCATTCACTCTCCCCTTCTATTCATGCATATCAAGCCTTTTGAATCATCTAAAATATATCCAAATAAACTTATAAATTACCTCCTATAATACTAGAATACTAAATTTGGGTATAAATCAATTTAAGGAATTTATTTGGCACAAACCAAAAGAAGTTACCTGAAGAAAAGGTAGTGTTCTTCAATGATCACTTTTGTTTTATTATTTCTAAAACCCTTAAATTATTTTATATAATTATTATATAATAACATTAATATCTAAAATATAAGTATATATTGTTATGGTAAGGTTAATACCAACAACTTCACACACTTCCATCAAATGGGATACGCAATCATCATTCGTGTGTACGACAGACTACCGTCTGGCAAAACGATGTCATTCGTTCTTCCATTAGAACATATCAAGGATGGTAATAATTATGAAAATACTATTTTTTATTATATATATATGATATTTATTGTGTACTTATGATTATTTAATTATTATATAACACATACCTTCATGATTTCCATTTTGTGGGAATACGATAACATCATTTTTGGACGTGTGGACTATCACCTCCTCAATGTGATGTGATTCGTTCACACTTTACATGGAATATATTAAGGATGGGTTTAATAAATATATGTTATATAAATTAAATATATATTATATTCATGACATGATTATATTTCTATAAATATAACATATAATTCTCCTTTTACCTTTTCACACACTGAAAAGGATATAGCGTTGTTCGTAGAAGTGTGGACTACCGCCTCCTCAAAGCGATGTGATTCTTATTTTTTCATCACCACGTCACAATAATGATATATGTAATTAAATAATATGGTATATGTGAAATAATTATCATTATATAAAGATAAATTTTACATATCTTTTTTCATAATTATTATTGAAAAATGGGAATGTTACTCATGCGTACGTATGGTCTACTGTCTCCATTATTGTAATGTAGGTTTATTTTTCATAACTATATTCCCTGATTAGTTTTAAAAATATAATTGCTTTATAAATATGATGGTTTTTTCATTATTATTATTCTTAATATGTTTAAATAATGTCCCCTATAACCATAGCCAACCTACCAAAGTCATTTTTGACACATAAATCGAATATGGTCAAAACACCCAACTTAAACTTAATTGATTAAGTAATTGTATATAACTTGGTAATAAGTGAAATAAAATTAAATATAAACTTGAAAAATGTTCTCAAAAAAGTAAATTATTAACATAAATTTTCTATTTAGGAAGATAAATACACAAGTGATGAATCGGACTCAAGGTAGGGGACTTCATCTCAATATCCTTTCATTGAGCCATATCTTGATATTATGCACCTTTATTATTTTATAAGGTGTATATATTGCACCATTTTCATGTTATATCATGAATTTATCTATTCTTATGATACTTAGATTTTTTTTAATGTTATTATTTAATGATTTTTATGATTCAAGTGTTTCTCAAGTGATAAGGGGCTTTTCATTTAAAAAGAATCATTTTTAAAGTTTTCCTTCCAACTCTTTCTCTTCCATATCCATGTTTTTAAAATTATTTTTTTAATGTTTTTATATAGGAATAAAATATTTATAAATTAAATTTTATAACTCTTTTTAATTTATTTTCAAAGTCTTTTAAAAGGATTCTTTGTACACGTTTTATACGAAATTTTTTGACAAATGACAAAAGGAATGTTTTATTCTTAGCATACACGACAACAATGAATTTTTATGCCAATGTGTAAATTATTTTATTTTTGGATTACTTTTTAAGAATTAATGTTTCCTTAAATGAAAAATCCTCTCTATCTTTTTGGGCATTTTGGTATTGAAAATGGTTTTTCAAAGAAAATTGTGTTTTTGGTATTGAAAATGGGTCCTTAAAAGAAAAGGGTATTTTTATCTGAAAGTGTTTTTCATATGGGTTTAAAAGGGGTTTTCAAAGGGTTTCATGATGAAAGTGTTTTAATCATGATATGGTACTTGAAAATTATATGAAATGGGTGAACCTGATATAGCTTATATGAAGGTTTGAGCCCCATTATAGCTCACGAGTGAGCCCAATACAACTTATACAAAGCGTTGAGCCCCATTATACCTCACGAGTGAGCCTAATATATCTTATATGAAGGTTTGAGCCCCATTATAGCTCATTAAATAAGGATGATCCTGATATAGATTATATAAAATTTTAATCCCCATTATAGATCATAGGTGGGCCTGATATAGCTTATACGAAGGTGATCTCCATTATATATATCCAATGAATTGGGTAATGATTATATTGGAAGTTGGTTATATGGTTATTCCAATTAAAAATGATTTGAAAGGGTTTTATTAAAGTGATACTCCAAGTTACCAAAAGAGGTTTTAATTAATTGTTATGGGTTTTAAATATTTTCTTTGAGAAAAATGTGTGTTTTTTCATGTGAAAATGTTTTATTTGATATTCTTAATGAAATTTGAAGATAAAGGTAAAAATTATATGAGTTTTTATGTGTCCACCAGACTAATGGTTTTCCTTATTTTTCTATCCCTTACTAAGATTTTGTGATTATCCTATGTTTTTAATTGATTTTCTCAATATTTAAGGATGGGTAAGGGAAAATAATAATTCAAGTTGAAAGTTTTGGAGATTTTCCATGAAAAGAAATCATGATTTATTTTAAACATTTTATATTATGGAAAAAATTGATACTAATCAGAAGTGTCAACTTTGTATTTTATTTATTTTTTATGTTTGATTTATGCCCTAATTATCTAAAACTATAAACTTGAAAAGATCCAAAATGTTAAAGAAAGTAAAATTATTGACTTAAACTCAATATTATGTAATGATGGAGGTTGGGGACTTATAGTTGGCATTAAAGGATAATTTAGACAACTTTAGAGGTTAAGATATTGTTAATAATATTCCCATAGAAGATTTTACTTTATGGTTAAGTTGAAATGATATAGAATTTTAATATTTCCAAGTTTCTTAATATAAATTATGTCTATTTAGAATGGTTTTCCATAGAGTAAATAGAAAATCTGTATTGGGAAGTCACTGAGAGGAAAATATCCTTCCAAATTAGCATCCTGATATGTTTGGAATTGGAATAGAACAGTTTTTTTTTAGTGATGGATTAGTTGACACAAGAAATAAATTGAGGTGGAATTTATTCTAGATAGAAACCTGATATACCGTGAAGGAACATATCTATAGTGTAAAATTTCATAAGGCAACATCCCCCATCATTCAATGGATCATATGACCTAGTGGTAGCCAAAATATGGATCAATTCCTTGTAGAAGATATTTAAAGTCATCGGATGTTTGGAACATCAAAAGGTAACTCTTTTCATCTATAATTTTGAAGGTGAAGTTGATCGATGGTGGTATTTGGTTAAGAATATTAAAGAGAAATATGATTTTGATTCTATGTAATGGGACACATTTAAGAATATTTTTCTTGAGAGATTTTTCCCAAAAAAATTTTGGATGAGGACAGAGAAAAAATTCCTATAATTAAGGTAAAAAGATAAATATTTTGTGGTTGTATATGAATAAAACTTCACAAGATTTTCCAGGTATGTGCCAGACTTTATTTAAGATAGTGATAGTAAAAATAATAGATTTTACATGATATTAAAACCAATCTTATGAATAGTATTGGTTGTATGAGAATTTAAAAGTTATGAGAAATATGTTATTATGCTGAGAAAGTTGATATGGAGTTTTTCGAAACTTATGTGCCATAAGATAATAAGAGTGAGAAATGGTCAAGGTGGTAGTAAATAGAGAAGAAACCAAATAAGAGTTCTGTAGGTAAGCCCAAAACGTTTTTCAAATGTGGTAAAATACATTTTGGGAAATGTATTTTAGGATCTATAAAGTCATACTAGTGTGGTAAGTTTTTTCATAGGTTTTATGACTATAAGGAAAAGAGTTATGAAAAATCCAAGAATGAGATAATAGATAGCAAGTAAACAGTGATATGTTTTAGTTTCAATGAGTTAGTATATTATGCTAATGTGTTTTCAAAGTTACTTACTCATGGTGTAAATCATCATTATTGGAAACAAAAAGGTGTGGGAAAATCGTTTGTGACTACTACAGTTGATGTTGGTCCATTTGGTGAAGTGATGGAAGCACCAGAGAGTTCGGTATTTTTCAAATGTTAACCATAATTTCATGGTTTTAGAAACTCCTTTTTAGGTTTTAAGTGATGATATTATAAAGTTATTAAGGAATTTTTGGGAGATTTTTTGTTGGGATTATCTTTATGTAAGTCTTTAGTTTAATGAGAAGTATGCCTTTACTTTTGGACATGAGTTTTAAGGTATTAATAACCATTGGTGTTTATATGATCTTAGAAGATTAACTTTATTTTTAGGGTTTTTTATCATATTTTTATGAATGTAATGAGGATCAAATTGTTCTTATGAAATAATTATATATCAAGTAATTATATTTCCTTATATTTTTTAGATAGTGAAATAATTCCTCAACTCTAGGAAAAGGATATTGAAAAAAAATCACCATGGTACATTAATTTTCAATGGACCAATGGCCTTTTTTATCATCACATATTTATGATTTTTGGGACCTCAACTTTCCATTGACCATTCACTTGTTTGTGATCAATGACCTCAATCACTACCTATAACAATTTATTATTTTCTTCATTCCCACCTATGTTATTCTATTTGGAAATATAGAATGTGTTTTTTCATATGAATTTCATAAATACTTTTATTTGTTATTAATAAGATGTTTTATTAACCCTTTATGATGTGGGTTTCTATTAATTTATTCTTAAAATGTTAAACCTTTGATAACCAAGAAAAATTTTGAGGGTGAATTTTATTTTTAAGGGGGGTAAGATGTAACATGCTAAGTTTTATAAAATATATTATTTAAAATTAATTAAAATTATTTAATAGATTGTGTTATATTTAATACACAATTTATAATTCATTACATGCAATACTAATTTTATTTGGAATTACACGCAACATCGAGTTTCTTTGATAACTTGTGTTACATGCAAGATTGTGTTTTATCGAATAATAATATACTATTAAAATTATTATTTAACATGATAGTTATCACCTAGAAATTGGAATGGTATGAATGAATAATAATAAATAAATTATGAAAATATGGTTTAAACATGTTTATAAAATTAATTCATTGTTTACAAATTAATTGTAAATGAAAATAAAAAATAATTGAATATAAAGGATGTACTTTTAAGAATAACTATTTTTATATGCCCAAAAGAATTTTATCTAAATAAATTAAATTAATTAATATTATTTAATTATATTAATTAAATATATATATTATATATTCAATTGAATATTTTTATATTTATTCAATATATTTGGTAGGCATAAGATAAGAATAAATCCAATTTTAAGCATAAAAAGTGATGTATTTTTCTAAAAGGTAATTTTTCTGCCTTTTAATGGAAGACTTGTTTTAAAAATAAATTTTAAAAATATTATAATTTATATTTGAAAAAATAAACATATTTTTTGAAATAATAATTTCAAAATTTACCTTGGGTTATTTTTTGGTATTTTTCTGATAAGATTCATTTTTTGATGAATAGTGAAAAATATTGAATTTTAATTGAAAACTGCATTTTTGTCTAATTTATTTACATAGTAAAACTATATTTTATATTGGTTTTAAAGTATAATTAGTTCAATTATATATAAATAAATTTAATTTAGGTCATTGGAATCAATTTCACATTGAAATTTTATATAAAAACATTTCACACTTTTGAACTTTTAACTTTAAAAACTTGTTGTTCTCTCCCGTCTGCGGGATTAATTTTAAATTAAATTATGCCACTTATATGATTGGAATTTAAAAAAATGAATTAAATATTTTTAAAAATAATAATTTATAATTTATACTAAGGTTAAATTATTTTTTTACCAAAAAATTTAGTGAAATAAATTAAAATTAATTATAGCGATTAAGATAAAAATGGGTTTACTTAGTGGTTAAACTTTAATCTTAAGGGGAAATGACCTAGAAACTTATATATAAAAAATTAATGTACATATTTATACCTTATACCATCTTGGATAAGAAAAAATATTTTAGGCACATTATGTAAGGGAGACCTCCCAATAGTATTTACCTTTTTGTATTTACAAGAACATCACTCTTCCTCCACTATAAAAGGGAATTCACCCTCCCCCTCTCTTCACACCTATCAAGCCTTTTTTATCATCCAAAACATACCCAAATAAACTCCCAACTTTCCTACTCTTATCCTAAAATAAAAACTTTGTGCATAAAGAAATCCAATGAAGTCATTTGGTGCAAACCAAAGGGAGTTACCTGAAGAAGAGGTAACATTCTTCAGCAATCACTTTTGTTTTATTTTTTCTCCACCTATTAAATTATTTTTATATCATGATTATATAATAATATTAGTATATAAAATATACTAATATTTTGTTATGTTAATTTTATGAGCTAAAACTTCACACACTTACATCAAATGGGATACACAATCATCATTCATGTGTACGGCAAACTACCGTCTCACGAACCAATAAAGTTAGTTCTTCAATTACCACCTCTCAAGGTTGGTAATAATGATGAACATGTAGTTTTTATAATATATATATGATATTTATTATGTATTTATGCTTTTATAATTATTATATAACACATACCTTCATGATTTCTATTTTACGGGAATATGATAACATTGTTTTTGGATGTGTGGACTACTGCCTTCTCAATATGATGTGATTCATTAACAATTTAAAAAGAATGTATTAAGTATGGATTTAATAAAAATATGTGATATACATGACATATATATGATATTAATGAAATAATTATATTTCTGTACATATAACGTATAATTCTCTTCTAACCTTTTTACACACTGAAAAAGTGATAACGTCGTTCGTGCACATGTGGAATACCACCTCCTCGAAGCGATGTGATTCTTATTTTTTCCATAACAAAATCACAATAATTATATATATAATTAAATAATATGGTATTTATGATGTAATTATTATTTTTGAAATATAAATCTTACTTACCTTCTTTTGATAATGATCATTGAAAAATGGAAACATTACTCATCCATGTGTATGGCTTACCTTCTTCATGATTATTATTCTTGATATGTTTAAATAATGACCCATTTAACCATAATTTACCTACCAAAGTATTTTTTGACACATAAACTTGATATATTCAAAACACACGACTTAAACTTAATTTATTAGGTAATTGTATATAACTTGATAATAAGTGAAATAAAAATAATAATAAACTTGAAAAAATTTATCAATAAATAAAATAATTAACATAACTTTACTATTCAATAAGATAAAGATACATGTGATGAATCATACTCAAGGCAAGGGACTTCATATCAGTATCCATACATTGAAGCATATCTTGCTGTAATGCACCTTTATTATTTTATAAGGTGCATATACAGCCCCTTTGACATGGTATATCATGAATTTATCTATTATCATGATACTTAAAGTTTTGTTTAATGTTATTATTTAATTATTTTTATTATTAAAGTTTTTCTCAAGTGATAAGGGGGTTTTCTTTTAAAAAAGTCATCTCTTAGAGTTTTCCTTCCTACTCTTTCTCTTATATGTACTTTTTAAAGTGATTTTATTAATGTTTTTATATGGGCATAAAAGTTTTATAAATTAAATTTTATGTCTCTTTTTACTTTATTTTCAAATAATTTTAAAATTACTCTTTTTATATGTTTTATACGAAACATTTTGACAAATGACAAAAGGAATGTTATATTATTAACATACATGGAGAAAATGACTTTTCCTCCATTGTGTCCATTATTTTATTTTTGGATTCCTTTGTAATATTAAATGTTTCCTTAAATTAAAAACTCTCTTTATCATTTTCGGTACTTTGGTATTGAAAATGGTTTTTCAAAGAAAAGTGTGTTATGGTATTGAAAATGGATTCTTAAAATAAAATGGTATTTTTATCCCAAAGTGTTTTTCATATGGGTTTAAAAGAGTTTTTTAATGGGTTGTATGATAAAAGTGTTTTATTCAAGATATGGTATGTGAGAATTATAAGAAATGGGTGAGCCCAATACAACTTATACAAAGGCTTTAACCCCATTATAGCTCATCGGTGAGCCCGATACAGCTTATACAAATGGTTGAGCCCCATTGTAGTTCATGAGTGAGACCGATATAGCTTATACAAAGGGTTGATCTCCATTATAACTCATGAAAGATTAGTGAGCCTGATATAGTTTATATAAAGGTTTGATCCCCGTTATATCTCATAGTTGATCCTAATATATATTATGCAATGGGTGATCCCCATTATTGATCTCCAATGCATTGGGTAATGATTATATTAGAATTTGTTCATATGGTTATTCCAATTAAAAGGGTTTTGAAAGGGTTTTATTAAAGTGATGCTCTAAGTTACCAAAAGTGGTTTTAATTGCTTGTTATGGGTTTTAATGATTTTCTTTGAGAAAAATGTATTTTTTTCATGTGAAAATGTTTTACTTCATCTGATCAAATAACTTTAAAGATAAAGGTAAATGTTATATGAGTTTTCATGTGTTCATTAGACTAACAGTTTTCCTTATTTTTGTATCCCTTACTGATATTTTGTGTTCATACCACATTTTTAACTAATTTTATCAAGATCTAAGGGTGGTTAAGGGAAAAGAATAAATTAGCATGAAAGTTATAGAGATTTTCCATGAAAAGAAACCATGATTTATTTTAAAAGTTTTATATTATGGGGAAAATGGATACTGATCAGAAGTGTTCACTTTGTATTTTATGGTTTTTTTATGGGAAAAATGTTATACTGACATTTCTAAAAGAAACCATGCCTATCTATGGTAATAACCATGATTATTTATAGCCTAATTATCCAAAACTCTAAACCTAAAAAGATTCTCAATGTGAAAGAAATTAAAATTCTTGACATAAACTCATGATTATGGAATGATTAAGGTCAGGTCCTTATAGAGACCATGCTCTATGATACACATAGAGAGGCATTATAAAACCATTTTTTCATCATGTTTTATAGATATCAACCTCTCTTCATGATCAATATTAATTTTAGAAATGTCTCCATAACATTTTTTCATCTTACAACTGATCAAATAATGATATAATATTGAAGTATTGTATTTGTTTCTCCAAAAAACAAATAATTTTCCATATAAGTAACATTTGGAATAAATTTTATTGGTTTTTATACACCAATTCCAAACATATGATGTGGTTTGTTAAGTAATATTGGGCTCTAAATTAACATCCCTTTCTATCCCACCAATTCCAACAATCTGATTTTGATGTTCGACATTACTTTCTCAATCATTTTATTATGATTTAATATCATCATAATTACCTCTAATTTTATCCATAATATCATAATTCATACAGTAAAAATAAAATAAATACAAATATTTCATTATAATGTGTTATGTTTTAAATTTAAATGCATCCATTTAATTAATTTTGGTGTTTAAAAAATTAAAAAAAAAAGTAGTGAAACTTTTTTATGAAATTTGAAATGTGATAAGCAAAAAAATATTCTACCATAATTACCTTATGGAATGTTGAATAAAAGATATGATCCAAAATTTATAATTTAGTAATAAATAGATAGAGTAGACCTTGAGATATATTTTTTCAAACCAGTGTGATGGAAACCTCAGTCTAGAGTCTTCATATCACTGGAATTGAAGAACTGAGTGGTTGTAAAATTATCATTAAAGGAACATTGAAGTAGTAGACAGAGTAGAGTTGAAAACACCTAGGAGAGGAGGTGAAAAGACTTGGATCATAGTATAGAGGGATATAATCAGATACTTTCCAGGTTTAGTGAGGTTTTGCATCGACAACATCATTTGGTTGAGTAGAGAGGGGTTATTGCACCAACGTAATGTGGTGGAGGGGAGAGGGGTTGTTTCTCCATCAATTAAAGGGGTGAGTGGGAATGATGCATCATTTATGTTTGTAGTGGAGAGGGTCAGTAACCCTATAAAGAAGTGGAGAGAGGAAATGAAGATTTAGGAGGATTTGGGGGGATTCACTTTGGTGAGAGGGAGGGATCTGATACTGGTGGGGAAATGGGGATTTGGGGGGATTCACTCTGGTGAGATGGAGGGAAGTGAGAGTGGTGGGGAAATGAGGATTTCGGGGGATTTTCTTTGGGGAGTGGGAGGGACTTGAGATTAGAGGGGAAATGGGGATTTTGGAGGATTTTCTTTCACTATTATAGATTCCTCATTATTCAGTGTCGCCCATTACCAGTGCTTAAAAAACATAGACAAAGGGGGACCTTTTGTTAGTGCTTTAATTAGGGCTGATAAAAGTACATTGTGAATAATTCAATTTATATATTTGTATATATGATTTATATAAAAATAATTATATATGTGTAAATATAATATATATATATATATAATTTATATAACTATATTGTAATAAAAAATTATTTTTAATAATGTTTCATAATTTTATATATATAAAATTATCAAATTTATATTAATCAATAATAATGTTTAATGATATATTTATATACATTAATTTAAAAATGTATATATAAATATAATATAATAATATTTTATGAAAAAATTATATAAATATATAAATAAATATATATTTAATTAAATATCATATTTGAATTTATATATACTTTATATTCATATTAAAAAAATTAAAATGTATGTGTATGTGATTGTATGTATGTGTATGTGTATATGTATGCAAACATATGTAATATGCATGCATATGTATGTATGTGTATGTATGCATATCTATATGTATGTGTATGTGTATGTGTATGTGTATGTGTATGTGTATGTGCATGTGTATGTGTATGTGTATGTGTATGTGTATGTGTATGTGTATGTGTATGTGTATGTGTATGTTTATGTGTATGTGTATGTGTATGTGTATGTGTATGTGTATGTGTATGTGTATGTGTATGTGTATGTGTATGTGTATGTGTATGTGTATGTGTATGTGTATGTGTATGTGTATGTGTATGTGTATGTGTATGTGTATGTGTATGTGTATGTGTATGTGTATGTGTATGTGTATGTGTATGTGTATGTGTATGTGTTTGTATGTGTATATATGTGTATATGTGTGTGTAATGTATATATTTATATATATATATATTAATATATCATTATATAACAAGAAAAGTCATTTTTTCAATTTAACATATCATATGTGTGAGGGGGTACATACATATACATACACATAATCATAGGAAAATTCATTTGGTTTTTCAAATGTAACTAAGGCAATTTTATATAGAAATATATATATATACACACATTTAATATTTTTTTAAAATTTCAATTTTTAATATTTATTTATACATTTTTAATTGTTAATAATTAATATTTTTAATATTTTTGTAGATTATTTAATTAAAACATATTCATTTTTATTTTAATACTTTTTTGTATTTAAACCTTTAAATAATTATTATTCATTCCTTTTTAATTAGTAATTCATTATGAATCTCTCATATTTAAATATAATTTTAAATATTTATTCATTTTTATTTTAATATTTATTCATTTTTAATATTTTTTCAAATATATAATTAATATGACTTATTCATTTTTTAGTTTTTTTAAATTTATTTAATTTTAATTATTGAATTTTATTCATTTTTAACATTTATTCATTTATATTATTTATTCATTTTAAATATTTCTTCATTTTTAATATTTTTTGTAATTTATTCATTTAATAGTTTTTTAATGTATTTATTTTGATAGTTATTTATATATTTTTAAATATTAATATTTGTTAATTTTAATACGTATGTAATTTAGATAATTTTTATTTATTCATTTTTATTTTAATATATTTGTATATAAATCTTCATAAAATTATTATTTATTCATTAATAAAAAATACTTTATTATAAAACTCTTGATTTTAAATTTAATTTTTAATATTTTTATTCTTATTTTAATATTATTCATTTTTAATATTTCACTGAATTATATAATTAAAATTATTAATTCATTTTTAAATATTTTTTCAATTTATTAATTTTTAATTATTAAATTTTATTCATTTTAAATATTTATTAATTTATTATTATCTATTCATTTTTAATACTTATTCACTTTTAATATTTTTTTAATTTATTCATATTTAATATTAATTCGTTTAGTATTTTTGTAATTTATTCACTTTTAATATTTATTTCAACATTTTTTTAATGTTTAATATTTTTAATATGTTTATTCATTTTTATTTAAATATTTTTTATTTAAATCCTTATATAGTTATTATCTATTCATTTTTAAGTAGTAATTTATTATAAATAATTTTTATTTAAATGAAATTTTTAGTGCTTATTCGTTTTTATTTTAATATTTGTTCATTTATATTATTTTTTAAATATATACAATTTATATTATTTATTTATTTTTAATAATTTTGTGACTTACATAATTAATATTATTTATTAATTTATCATAATATTAATACATTTTTATAATATAATACATTTAGCATAATATTTTCACATTTATTAACACATTTAATATAAATAATATTGTTTGTTGATTTTTAATATTTTTGTATTTTATTTATTTTTAATATTTTTTATTTTTTGTCATAAATTTATTTTTAATATTCGTTTTTACATAATTATTATTTTATTATAATTCTTTAGAATTGATTTTTTATTTTTATTTTCCACTAATATTTATCCACACTTTATTAAGCATTGATAAAAGATACATTTATCAGCGCATATTATTTAGCGCTAATAAAAGTAGGATTTATCATCGCTTTTCATTTTCACACTAATAAACATGTATTTTATCGATGCTTTTTACAAGTGTTAATAAAACACATTCCCCTATTTTAAAAGAACACTAACTGAGATCGCTCATGCTCGCGGTGTTCAAACTCTTGTGCAAGTCGAATCCTATTTTCACCTCCTTCGAATCTTTTATATGAATCGACCCCTTAAATCGAAGGCATGTTATTCATTACTCATTCTTAATCAATCTTTTATCATTTTTCATGATTTTTTTGTTTTGATCAAAGAATTTCGATCATCCTTCCAGTTCAAAAAACCTACTCCATTTCAAAAAACCTACAACTTCGAACTTTCTCTAGCCTTCTAAACCTCACTACAAACAACCTCATCCACTTCATCTCTATTCAAAACACTTCAAATAACTTCAAAAAAATATTAGAACTTTTAAAAAGGCTTTATTATAGTTTTCACGACTTATATTTTCCACCGTGATAGATTGGTTGTCACTTATATTTGTACGTACTGGTTTTTGTGGGCATTTTGTTTCACCATGATGAAACTAGTTGTGCTTAAATGAAATCTAACCTTTTTGAATAAACCCCAAAACATCTTTAGAAAATATTTATCTATTTAAATTTTCCTTGAATCTCTTAAAGCATTGGTTAATTTATTTTTCAGTATTTAGTTCAACTAAAAATAAAGTCTTCAGTGATTTTTAAAGTGCCTCAACTTCCTTTAGCTCTTCTTCAAACTCAACCAAAGATTCAATGATGATTTCAATCAATGTAACATCTATCTTAACTTAGTTTCTTAAATATTCATCATTATCTAAGTATTTAATCTATTTTATACATATGTCAAGAACCCGAGGGATGAATTCCCACCTATATACACAACTAGATTTTCATTTTCATAGAGATGATTGATTCAGTCCAGCAGCCTCCAATTAATAAACAGCCTAGAATATTCATCATACATACTTAATTAATGTATATGTAAACCTCCTTGATAATTATAACACTTAATCATGTCATTGACATCATCAAACCCTCTAAACAACTTATTAAAAACAAAGTTTTTGAACTAATATTTTCATAGAATCCCATTTTTCACCTAAACAAGATTTAAACCACTTAACATAAACCAAACAAAACACAAATCATCACATAATTTCACCCCAACTAAAGAAAAGGACTTCAAAGTACCCTCTTTAACCCATCTCCAACAAGTGAAGACTCACATTAGGAGTGATTTGGAATCGATAAAGTTCAAACAAGAAACTCAAAAGAATTCAAAATTGATGTGCGGGATTAATGGAGTCACTAAAACCATCCAAACAAGCCCCATAGAGTTGGATAGAACACATGAACTACTCAGCCAACTCTAGTCTATCCCCACCTTCACCCCAACCCTAAGTGTATTATCCCCCTTGATGAATCCATTTCAAAAATATATATAATTATTTATGATATGTGACTTCCTATAATAAAAAAAATAAGTTTTATTATACTTTATATTCATATAATTATTTGTCTTTATATGTTCTAACAAGTTGTTGATGCAATGAAAGTTTATATCAAATATGATGGTTATATATATGTATATATAATGTATAGCCTTTCAGGATTCTAAGATCACATCGTCTATTTATTTTTTTATTAAATTTGAATATTAATGAATAAAATATTATGGATGTGAATTGAAAATGGATATATTTCAATCTTATGATAAAATAGTATGAGGATTTGGTTAAAGAGTTCATCAAGTTTTCAAAATATCATGTATACGAACCTTCTCAAATCATTTTTTCATGTTTATATTATTGTTATTCAATACTAATTAGTCTAGAGGAGTTATAAGAACACTTGATTTTTCATGGAATAAATCAGAGTTATAAATGTTGGACTAAACACAGGGAAGAACTGAATTTTTTTAGTAAATGGGATAACACTATATTTATTGGATCATTCACAACTATTTACGATGATGAAGATCATATCAAGGATATTATTACAAGTATAGACGATGACGAAGATCATATTATGGAAATGAAAATGATAGTTGAAGATGAAGAGTTGTGTAAAGACGTCGTTATATTATAGTTGAACTAAATATAAAAAAAATTAGTCATAATAAAGCTATATGATATAAAAGTTGGAAACGGATGGAGTGACACCATCTTTACTGAACTACTTGATCTCTAGAATGATATGTTACTAAGAGATAATGAGATATATTGTTGAACATATGAAGCTAAATGAATGTTTATTTCAGTGGGTATGATCTCTAAAAAAATTCAATCTTATACAAATGACTGTATATTGTTTCACAAGGACCATAAATCACTTAAAAATGCCCACAGTGTGGTTCATCTCGATATAAGAAATATGAATCAAGTCCTTCGAAAGTTTTTTCATACATTCTAATCATTTCAAGGTTTAGATGCCTATAAATAAGTGAGGATATTGCATGAAAATTGATGTGGCACATAGATATAATAAATCAAGATGGAAAACTTCATCACCCAGCAGACTCTCCTTAGTGGAAGAAAATTGATCACGAGTTTCCTAGATTTAAAAATGAACTAAGAAACCTTAATATGACACTATGTATAGTTGCAGTGAATCCTTTTGGTGTAAAAACTATCACTCATGGTATATGGATATTTATATTGGTAGATTATAACATTCCATCATAGTTACACATGATGTGAAAATACATCATGTTGTCTCTTCTTATATCAAGACCAAAACAACCAGGTAATGATATTGATATTTATTTTTCTACATTAATCAAATTTTTGAAATTAATCTGGGATTTAGGAGTTGCATTGTATAATGCTTATATAAATGAAGATTTTGCATTGAGATCCATGTTTTATGGGGTGATAAAAGACTTTACTACTTATAGAAATTTCACAGGATATAATATTAAAGGAATGTAATGGTGTCCCATTTGTGTTGAATAATATGTTTCTAGGATATCATAAATTTTTATATCAATGACATAAATATGGATCTCAGATAACATCATTTTATTAGAATTTAGAAGAAGGTACAACACCATCTCTATTAATAATAGATGGACTGTCTGATAAAGTAAATTATATTCTCACCACTTTTGGTAAATCATCTTAAAAAAAACCTTATAAAACTGGTTGGAAAAAGAGATCAGTTATTTTTGAATTACCATACAGAAATTTTTTGTACATCAGAAATTTTCTTAATGTTATGCACGTATAAAAAAATGGACGTGGCAGTACCATTGGAACAATACTTAATTCACTCAACAAAACAAAGGATGGAATTAAGGCTAGGTATGTCATGACCCATCCTCGGGGCCTGTGCCGTGACTACCACAATCCTGCCTTCCATAGGCCAGGGGCTGGCGAATAGCACCAAAGGCGTAAATCTCTAAGCTGGGAAGGCGTTGCCTTTATAAAAGTAACACGCACACAATCATAGTAAGCTAGAATCAAAGAACTAAGTGAATATTGTACAAATAGTAGTGATGAAAGTAAAGGGGCTGGAAATATAATCCCAATAGTAAAGTACAGATACAACGGAAAACAAGTACAACTGAAAAAGGGACAAACAGCTGAAAGGTAAAGTGCAGCTCCTGGGTCGTCCACCGGGGAATCCTACCTGAAGGGTAGGTACATATCTCGAACAACTCGTCCCTGAGGTACGTCTCGTCTAGTCCAGCTCTGAGCAGCCTCTCGTCTGTCTCCCTCATCCTCGATCACTGCTGACCGACGTCTGCACAGAACACAACAAGGTGCGAGCGAAGCCCGTGTAGGGTTGAGTATAATAATACTCAGTAGGGGACCCCGAGACCCCTGAAGGTCTCCCAGAATCCAAAAAGGATAAACCAGAGTAGAAATATACAATCACGAAGTATCAACCAACCCTACTTAGGTGTATGCCCATAAATATACCTAAGTTATCAATCACAGTCCGGCTCCAACTCTCGAGCCCAAGCACAAACCATTCCACAAAGGAAGTAAAGTCAATCACCAGGATGATAATGGTTTAAATACATGACTCAACTCACAAAGGTATATATATTTCATAGAGTGATAGAGATGATTAGATGTAGTCACTGATTCATCTAAGTTGTCAGACCCACATAGGATACAGGACCAGCTAAGCTGTCGGTCCCACACAGGATACAGGACCAGCTATTCTGTCAGACCCACACAGGATACAGGAACAGAAGTCATAACTGTCGGACCCACGGAGGATCCCAGTACAGTAGTCATCATTGTCGAACCCAAGGAGGATTCTGGTACAGTAATCATCGATGTCGAACCCACGGAGGATCCTGGTATAGTATCGTCGTTGTCTAATCCACGGAGGATCCTGTCATCTAAGTCGCAACCAGCCCTAGGGTTCCCGCACACAACGCTCTCGATTCCAAGAGGGTCTGCTTCTCGAGCCAAGTGTCGATACATCAACTATCACGAAGTCCTGAGTTGATGTATCCTATAGTTCCAACTCATCATAAGGAACCCAATCTGACAGACGGCGCGTCAAACAGACGCCCGGTCTGAGAGTTATTGGCATTTCTGTTCCAGGGGCCCAATTGGTTTTTAGGCTTAAACCAACCCGGTCATACTCCAACTGCATCCAAACCTCAAGTGAAGTATGCAAAATAATCATCTCGCTCCAAGAATTCTATCGCTGTAGGCGGTACGTCAATCGGACACCCGTAGCCCTAGATGCGGGCTAAAAGGTGTAAACGGCCAAAGTGGGTCCGGGTCTGGTCTGACCCAGTCGGACTGACCTGGCCCGACCCGATCTGAACCGGGGTCTAAACCGGACCATGGGTCTGACCCTATCTGAGGAAGCATCCCGAGCTGAGGGAACGGCCCAGCCCGTAGAGACGGCCCGGCCTGACGGGCGGCCCGGCACAAGGTGGCCCAGCTCAGGGGCGGCCCGGCTCAGGGGCGGCCCGGCTCAGGGGCAACCCGGCTTGGGGGCGGCCCGGCTGAGGGTGACAGAGCCTGGCCATGCCAAGGGGGAGGCGCGCGCCCCCTTCCACCTGAATGGCTTAGTCGTTCAGGTCGAACTGAACCGGTGCCCGATGGCACCGTGCTTCCTCTGTCACGGCCCGCTCTGGCCGCAGCCCTTCTTCGGAGCGGTGCGACGGCACCGCACTCTTCCGGATTCACCGCAGCCCGCTTGGTCATGGCTTTTCTTTGCATGGTGTGACGGCGGCCCTTGCGTCGTCGGCCTCTTCCGTGATCCGCCTCTTTCGTCAACACAATGAGAACAACAACAATGGGGGAGGGTCGAACTGTGTTCGTGCGGTCCGAGCCCTCCTCGTTACGTTGTTAACATTCGGCATCAAGAGCACAACACACGATGAGGAAATGAGAGTATAACTCATGCATAAAAATAATCCAATTTCCCCCTATATCAAAATCAGTGCTCGCTTGACGGAGTCACGGGAAGGCGGAGTTGTTCCGTTGATGTCGGGAGGAGATTACGTCGTCGTTGGCGATGTTCTTCATGGGCAGCATCTTCCCTCCTTTGTTCTAGTAGGATAAGGAAGATGACGTCCAAGGAAGAAGTTGAAGAACAGAGGTCTTCACCGGCGTTCTTCATGTTCTTTGTTGGTAGGAAGAGGTGTTCTTTGCGGGCGATGGTTCTTCGTTGGAGAAGATAATTCTCCATGGATTCTCCCAAGAGATCCTCCCAATTCTCCCAACAAAAAGAAAAATTATGCCAACTCCAACCATAATAATATAACACATATTATTATGTTAGCATAATGAAATCAAAATAATTCAAAATAAAATATCCAATTAATAAATTGTAAGTTTAGATAATTAATTGGGAGAGAGAGTTGGCACCATTATGAGGGAAGGTGGAAGGTGGAGGGTTTAACCCACATAAATGGGGGGGTTCCAAGGGTTTCAAGCCCGTGTGGGCCCCACCTAGTAATATCCTCCCAAGAGAGGTTATGTGTGGGTGGGCCCCACCACTAACCTCCCTTTGGAGGTTTTAACCACTATACATAAAAAATATGCTTCACATATTTTTTATTAAATTTTTATTTATAAATCCCCCAAAATTAACTTCCAACCTTGATAAAACGCAACTGCAGTAAAGGTATCCTTAAGCGAATACTGGCATTGCGAGTTCGTCGATGTTCTTGGATTTCAATTCCGAGCACCGGTTCAAAAGATATAAAATCTCACTCGTATATTTACTGAACGTACCTGAACAAAACTTCATAAATTGATTCCAGGAACACCGGGCCTCGGAATCAAGCATCGTCAGAAACTGCGGACTCATAAAATTCCCATGTATTTAAGAAAAAATATTACATGGGATTTCTGGGTCTTTACATTCTCCCCACCTCAGGGCTTTACGTACCCATAAGCTACAACACACACTAGGGAAACAAATGGGGGTACTGAGCACGCATCTGAGCTTCCCAGTCCCATGTGCTCTCCTGAAGGTTCTCTTGCTGCCAGCGAACACACACCAGAGGTATCGACTGTCCACGCAGGACCCGCTCATGTTGATCCTCAATCTCCACTATAACCTCCATGAATGTAGCCCTGTCATCGATGTCTAGCTCCCTATGGTCGATTATGTGGGACGGTTCATGCACGTATCTCCTCAGCTGAGATACGTGGAAGACGTCGTGCACCCGGTGCAACTGTGGTGGAAGAGCCAGGTGGTAAGCCACCTCAACTACTCTGTTGAGGACCTGGAAAGGTCCGATGAATTGCGAAGATAACTTGCCGCCTCGGCCAAATCTCTGTAGACCTCGTCAAGGTGAGACCCGTAGAAAGACGTGGACGCCATCCTTGAACTCCAGTGGTCTTTGTCTTCTATCAGCATAGGACTTCTGCCTACTCTATGTAGTCTTCATCCACTCCGGGATGATCTGCACCTTCTCCGTCGTAGCCTGCACCATCTCTGGTCCTATAAGTGCTGACTCCCCTGGGTCAGTGCAGCACAGAGGTGATCTGCAAGGTCGGCCATAAAGTGCCTCGTAAGGTGTCATCCCGATGGTGGAGTGGTAGCTGTTGTTATACACAAACTCTACCCAGGGTAAGTGATCCTCCCAGCTATGACCGAAGTCGAGGACACATGCACAGAGTATGTCCTCGAGATTCTGAATGGTCCTCTTAGTCTAACCATCCGTCTGAGGATGGAAAGCGGTTCTCAAGCGAAGCTGCATCCCAAAAGCCTCCCACAACCCCTTCCATAGCCGGGAATTGAAACGAGCATCTTGATCGGAGACGATCATCAATGGCACACCATGAAGTCGTATGATCTCCCGTACATAGAGGCGTCATAATCTCTCAACTGAACCCTGCTCTCTGATCGGTAGGAAGTGGGCCGACTTGGTGAGTCGGTCGACAATCACCCAGATAGTGTCGTGTCCTATGGATTTATGTGGTAGTCCCATCACGAAAACCATGGATATTTCATCTCACTTCCACTCTGGGACCTCTAAGGGTTGAACCAAGCCTGCTGGAACCTAGTGCTCCGCCTTCACTTGCTGACAAGTGAGGCATCGTGAGACAAACCCTACTACTGCCTTCTTTATACCTGGCCATCAGTGTTGTCATTGGAGGTCCTAATAAATATTCACTACTCCTGGATGTACCACTAAAGAAGATGTGTGGAATTCCTGCAATACTTCCTCCTGAAGTGCAACTGGTACCATGGTACGTCCTCTGAAAAGTATGACATGTTCCCCACCTTCAGAAAATACATCAGGTGCCTTCCCTATGGATATCTGAGCACGTTGTGTCTCACAGTCAAAGTCCCCACGTTGTGCCTCCCTGACTCGCTGAAGAAGTGGAGGAGTGACTGTGAGAGACTGCAGAAATACTGCTCCATCTTTATCCACAAAGGATATCTGTAACGCTGCCAACTGCTATGTCACCTCTCCTAGTAGCTGAATGCCTGATCTCCTGCTGATAGCATCTGCTAAAATGTTCCCCTTCCTAGGAGTATAGACTATCTATAAGTCATATTCCTTGAGGAACTCGCGCCATCGTCGCTGTCTCAGGTTCAGGTCCTTCTGCGAGAAGATGTACCTGAGACTCTGGTGGTTAAAGTAGACTGTAAAACGTTCGCCCATAAGATAGTGTCGCCAAATCTTCAAGGTGAAGACCGCTGCTGCTAAATCCAGGTCATGGGTAGCATAGTTCTTCTCATACTATCTCAGCTGATGAGAACCATAAGTTATCACTGCTCGCTCCTGCATCAGGACACACCCGAGTCCGGTCCCTGATGCGTTGCAGTAAACTACGTACCCAACGCCCTCCTCCGGTAGCCTCAAGATGGGCGCACTAGTCAACCTCTTCCTCAGCTCCTAAAATATTTGTTGGCATCTTTCTGACCACACGAAGGGTTTCCCCTTATTTTTCAATGATGAAAGCGGTGTTGTAACTCTGGAAAGTCCGGCACAAATCTCCAATAGTACCCAGCGAGTCCCAGAAAACTCCACACCTCTGTCACACTCCTAGGTGGCTCCCAAGTAAGTACTGCCTTGATCTTCACTGGATCTACTGCAACTCCAGCCTCCGACATGACATGTCCCAGAAACTGAACCTATAGAATACAAAACTGGCACTTCTAGAGCTTACCATAAATCTGGTGCTCTCGGAGTGTGTCCAGTACTACCCGCAAATGGTAGGCATGCTCCTCCTCAGTAGTCGAGTAGATCAGTATGTTTTCAATGAAGACTATGACAAAGTGATCGAGGTAAGGCTGTAAGATCCTGTTCATGAGACTCATGAACACTGCTGGAGTGTTGGTTATGCCAAAGGGCATAACCAAGAACTTGTAGTGGCCATACCGACATCTGAAGGTCGTCTTCTGCACATCCTTGTCTTGAAATCTGAGCTGGTGATAGCCTGACCTAAGGTCTATCTTCGAGAACCATCGTTCTCCATTGAGCTGATCAAAGAGTTCATTAATCCTTGGAAGTGGGTACTTTTTCTTCATGGTCACCTAATTCAGGTGACGGTAGTCAACACATAGTCGTAAGCTCCCATCCGCCTTCTTGGCGAACAAAATCGGGGATGCCCAGGGTGAAACACTGGGTCGGATAAATCCCTTCCCCTAAAAGTCCTCCAGTTGTACCCATAGCTCACGAAGCTCGGCGGGATCCATCTGATATGTTGGAGTAGATATCGGTGTCATCTCGGGGTACAGGTCAATGTAGAAGTCTACCTCTCTGTGAGGAGGTATTCCTGGAACATCGTCAGGGAAAACATCCATGTACTGATCCACCACAACAGGAAAACTCGAGCTCCGCACATCAACTTCTCTGAGGATGAGACTATCCAACTAATGTGTGATCAGCTATCCCCTTCTCTGTGTAAGTATATCCTATGCTGCAAAGTCTCCCTTATTACCGGTAAAGGTGAACCAGGTCCCATCCGTACGGATACACTACACTTTGCGCCTAATACAATCAATCTAGGAATGAAATGTGGATAACCAGTCAATAACAAAGATGACGTCGTAAGGCCTCGACGCTGCTACCAGAAGATCCTAGCTGAAGATCTTGCCTCCTAGATTAAGCTCACACTGCCGGAACCAGTGCGTAATCATCAGGTCTGCTCCCGTAGGAGTCTCTAGTCGTAAGGATCGAGCCAATGGCTCAGTCGGAATCTCTGAGCTACGAACGAGGGTAGTGGCAATAAAATAATGACTCGCACCAGTATCAATAAGTACTGCAGCAAGGGTGGAGTAGACATAGATAGTACCTCAAATCATATCAGGTGCACCGTGGTCGTAGGCCTCGACTGCCTGGAGCTGAGCCCGCCTATGTCCGTCAGCTCCTTGTGGACGGGGTGGACCTCCTGGTGGTGGTGGTGGTGGTAGAGCCTCGAAACGTTGTCCACCACCCGCTGCTCGGCCAGCTCTTCTTCCATGTCTACCTACTCCCAACGGACCACCACAGTCGAACCTTTTCCTCCGCCTAGGAGGTCCCTCTACTATTTGCTTCTCATCTGCATGTCGGGTCAGGTAGTCATGAGCCATGTGGCCCTGCCCGCCGCATGCATAGCACTATCTGTTCCTCGTATAGCTGGCTCTGTCTCATGTGCCCCGCACAACCGAACCTGTATCTTGGGGTCGCCCACCTGATGGCCTAGTCTGCTTGGACCTCTGCGACATCTATCTACTATTGGTTGTAGAATACTTCGCTATGTGTCGCCCTGTGGTGGGTCTCGCTATTGGTGACTGCTCAGTGAGAAAAATCTCCACTAGAAGAGCTCGCTTCAGCACCCCCGCCTATGTCGGGATGCTGAGGGGGATCATCGAAGACCTGATCTCATGCCTGAGTCCCTGCTCGAAGGTTTGGACCCTAAAGAATGGGTCTCGCACCATATCCATGGAGTAGCACGAGAGGTCGGTGAACCTCGCTGAGTATTGATCTACCGTCATGCTGCCCTCCTGCAGATGAAGTAACTCCTGAATCTGCACTGCACAAAAGATGGATGGAACAAACTCTGAGAGAAAGAGACTCTCAAAGTTTTTCCAGAGTAATGACACCTCATCATGCACCTAGAGCATCAGGATCCACCATCTGCTTGCTGCTGCATGCAGGAGACTCACGGAAAGGATCACCATGAGGTCGGCTGGTGTCCCTACCAATCTGAAAACTCTCATGACAGACTCCAGCCAATCCTAAACTGCCTGTGGGTCCGTCTCTCCCCGGAACCTGGGCGGCCTCTGGTTTTGGAACTCGTGCAACACACTCAGGCGGCATGCACTCTCTGCTACTGGAGCTGGTGGTATCAGTGGCCCAGCGGGTAGTGGTACCGCTGTTACCTCCGTTTTGATGGGGCCCTGCATCGAGGCCTCGTCGCTCGGTGCGCTACCATCTCGTACGAAACTCGGAACCCTAGCTGACTACATTTGTGGGGCCATCTTAAAAAGAAAGAGGTGTTCCACAGTTAAAATAGTATACCTTGTGAGATGACACAAAGTAATCATGAAGAAAACTTTTTTAAAGGAAACACACACGCAATCAGTGTTTTTGTGCACTGAGTCGGAGATCAGAAGTCAGAGTCCTGGTGTATGGATACGTTGGCTGCCGCACCAACACTAGTTTCCCTAAGCTGATAACCACGCCCAAAACACTTAACACTATTACTGTTAAAAGAATCAGAGTCCAAGTTCTGCAGTAGAACCGACTCCTCTGATACCAATTTGTCACGACCTATCCTCAGGGCCTGTGTCGTGACTACCCCAAGCCTGCCTTCCATAGGGTAGGGGATGGCGACTAGCACCAAAGGCGTAAATCCCTAAGCTGGGAAGGCATTGCCTTTATAAAATTAACACACACACAATTAGAGTAAGCTGGAAGCAAATCACTAAGTGAATACCGTACAAATAGTAGTGTTGAAAGTAAAGGGGCCAGAAATATAAGCCCAATAGTAAAGTATAGATACAATAGAAAACAAGTACAACTGAAAAAGGGACAAACATCTGAAAGGTAAAGTGAAGCTCCTGGGTCGTCCATCGGGGAATCCTACCTGAAGGGTAGGTACATATCACGAACAACTCTTCCCTGAGGTACGTCCCGTCTAGTCCAGCTCCGAGCAGCCTCCCGTCCGTCTCCCTCAACCGCGTCACTGATGACTGTCATCTGCACAGAACACAACAAGGTGCAGGCGAAGCCCGTGCAGGGGTGAGTATAAAAATACTCAGTAGGGGACCCCGAGACCCCTGAAGGTCTCCCAGAATCCACAAAGGATAAACCACAGTAGAAAGATACAATCATGAAGTATCAACCAACCCTACTTAGGTATATGCCCATACATATACCTAAGTTATCAATCACAGTCTGGTTCCAACTCTTGAGCCCAAGCACAAACCATTCCACAAAGGAAGTAAAGTCAATCACCATAATGATAATGGTTGAAAGACATGACTCAACTCACACAGGTATACATCTTTAGTAGAGTAATAGATAGGATCAGATGTAGTCACTAATTCATATAAGATATCGGAACCACACAGGATATAGGACCAGCTAAGTTGTTGGACCCACATAGGATACAGGACCATCTATTCTATCAGACCCACACAGGATATAGGAACATAAGTCAGAACGGTCGGACCCACGGAGGATCCTGGTACAGTAGTAATCACTGTCGAACCCACGGAGGATTCTGGTACACTAGTCATCACTGTTGAACCCATGGAGGATCCTGGTACAGTATCGTTGCTGTTGAACCCATGGAGGATCATGTCATCTCAGTCGCAGCCAGCCCTAGGGTTCCCGCACACAGCACACTCGATTTCAGGAGGGTCCACTCCTCGAGCCAAGTTTTGATACATCAACTATCACAAAATCCTAAGTTGATGTATCCTATAGTTTCGTCTCATCATTAGGAACTCAATGCGATAGACGGCGCGTCAAACGGATGCCCAGTCTCAGAGTTATTGCATTTCTGTTCCAGGGGCCCGGTTGGTTATTAGGTTTAAACCAACCCGGCCATACTCCAACTACGTCCAAACCTCAAGTTAAGTATACCAAAGAATCGTATTTCTCCAAGAATTCTATCTTTGCAGGCGGTACCTCAATCGGACACCTGTAGCCCTAGATGCGGGCTAAAAAGGGTAAACGGACAAAGCGGGTCCGGGTCCGGTCTGACCTAGTCGGACGGACCCGGACTGCGGGTCCGATCCGGTCTGAGGAAGCGTCCCGAGCTGAGAGAATGGCTTGGTCCGAAGAGACGGCCCGGCCGAGGGATGGCCCGGCCGAGGGATGGCCCGGCCGAGGGATGGCCCGGCCGAGGGATGGCCCGGCTGAGGGAGGCCCGGCTCGGGGGCAGCCCGGATGAGGGCGGCTCGGCCTGGCCGTGCTAGGGGGTAGGCGCGCGCCCCCCTGGCACCCGAACGGCTTAACCGTTCGGGTAGAACCGAACCGGTGCCCAGTGGCACCGGTCCCACCCATGTGGGACCCGACGGGGTCTCGCACCTCCCGGCTGGCTCCTCAGGCCAACCACTCTCCGTCACCAGTGCAGCGCGACAGCGCCGCACCCACCACCACGCCCACCGCCGTGGCCCAGCCCAGCCGCGGTTCCGCATCGCCGGCATGGCGCAATGGCGTCATGTTTCCTCCGTCGCGGCCCGCCCTGGCCGCACCCCTTCTCCGGCGCGGTGCGACAGCACCACGCCCTTCCGGATCCGCCGCGGCTTTTCTTTGTGTGGTGCGACGGTGGCCCTTACGCCACTGGCCTCTTCCGTGATCCGCCTCTATCGTCAACACAATGAGAACAACAACAGGGGGGAGGGTCGGATCATGTTCGTGTGGTCTGAGCCCTCCTTGTTACGTTGTTAACATTTAGAATCAAGAGCACAACAGGCGATGAGGAAAGGAGAGTATAACTCATACATAAAAATAATCCAATTTCCCCCTACCTCAAAATCAGTGCTCGCTTGACAGATTCGTGGGAAGGCGGCGTTGTTCTGTTGACATTGGGAAGAGATGAATTCATCGTTGGCGACGTTCTTCACGGGCGGTGTCCTCCCTCCTTTGTTCTGGTAGGAGAAGGAAGAAGACGTCCAAGGAAGAAGTCGAAGAACGGAGGTCGTCGCCAGTGTTCTTCACGTTCTTTGTTGGTAGGAAGAGGCATTCTTCGCAGGCGATGGTTCTTCATTGGAGAAGATAATTCTCCAAGGATTCTACCAAGAGCTCCTCCCAATTCTACCAACCAAAAGAAAAATTATGCCAACTCCAACCATAATAATATAACACATATTATTATGTTGTCATAATGAAATCAAAATAATTCAAAATAAAAGAGCCAATTAATTAATTGTATGTTTAGATAATTAATTGTGAGAGAAAGTTGGCACCATTATGAGGGAAGGTGGAAGGTGGAGGGTTTAACCCACATAAATGGGGGGTTCCAAGGGTTTCAAGCCCGTGTGGGCCCCACCTTGTAATATCCTCTCAAGGGAGGTTATGTGTGGGTGGGACCCACCACTAAACTCCCTTTGGAGGTTTTAACCACTACACATAAAAAATATTCTTCACATATTTTTTATTAAATTTTTATTTAGAAATCCCCCAAAATTAACTTCTAACCTCGATAAAACACAACTATGGTAAAGGTCTCCTTAAGCGAATACCGGAGCTATGAGTTCATTGGTGTTCTCGAATTTCAATTCTGAGCACCGGTTCAAAAGATATAAAATCTCACTCATACGTTTACTGAACGTACCCAAAAAACATAATAAATTGATTCTGGGCACACCGGGCCTCGGAATCAAGCGCCGTCAGAAACTGCAGACTCGTAAAATTTCCATGTATTTAAGAAAAAAAATCCATAGGATTTTCAGGTCTTTATAAGGTAAGTCATGATTTACAAGGGAATACAGGAATATTTGGTGCTAGAGAAGGATGAAAGGCATAATTTTCTTCATCCAACTGCTTACACTCTTTCCATGCAAGGGAGATATCAGTTTTCTAACTTCATGAATGATGTAAAATTTTCCAAGGGGTATTCATCAAATAACAATAATATCATTTAAATTATTTATTTAAAGTTAAATCACTTTAAATCACATGATTATCATGTTTTGATACAAGATTTAAAGCCTGTAGATTTATATTGAACTTTTCCTAAAAATGTATATCATACACTCACCAAGATTTGTTTCATTTTCAAATATATATGCATTAAAGTTATAGACTAGATTAATTTTTCAAGAATATAAAAGGAAATTTCTATCATATTATGTGTATTGGAGATGTTCTTATCATCACCATTCTATAATATAATGGTTCACTTGACAGTTTAATTGGTTATAGAGATACGGTTATGTGAACCTATACATTATAGATGGATGTACCCCATTGAATAGTATATAAATATTTTGAAAGGGTAAGTCAAAAACCAAATTCATCCATAATGTTATATTATAGAGTGATATATTATTAAATAATTTGTTGATTTTTTTACTAATTACCTATCTTGTGTAGAGAGTATTGTTCTACCAAAATCTCTTTATAGTATGTGAATTGTGGGTGAAGAAATTTATGAAATAGATTTCATCACAATTACCATTACAGAGCGGGAGCAGGTGCACCTTTACGTTTAACAAAATAGTTTAGAGGTTTCATCATATGTTTAAACCCACAAATTAATTATTAGGCATGTAAATCCATAAAGGGGTGAAATTTAGATATCAAATACACATAATTGATAGTTTATAAGATGGTTTTGAGACCATATTTTTAAAGAGTCGACTACAAATCTGAATTCAATTTCAGAACGAATTTGATGGATGGCCTAGGGACCAAGTGTGAATGTATTCTATTATAATGGTTATGTAATTTATGGTTATACATTGTATATAAAGAAACATGATGAATGTGGTACCATGAAAAATATTAGAGTTTTACTTGTAGTTAAAGTGATGCATGTATCTGATACCAAGGATGGAAATCCAATTTATGTGAATATTTCATACTTTAGCATCATCGAAAAAATATGGCAGTTGGAATATACAAAATTCCAAGTGCTGATTTTTTTAATGTAAGTGGGTTAATATAGGAGTGTAGTTCAAATAAATAAATTGGCATTCATGAAAGTGGATTTCAGAAAGAAAGAGTACAAAGAAAAATTGTTCATAATGGCATTATGGGTGATGTAAGTATTTTATGTCTTGGATCCTATAAACATAAAGTGTTCAATAATTCTGTTATCTACCAAAAAAAATGTAGGATCAGATGTCAATTCAACTAGGGATATCTATTTCATTAGGATATCATAATCATTTTGTGGTGGTTCCAATATAGATAGATTATTTTATGTCAGAGGAGAATACAAGGATGGGATTTGGATACTTGATAGAGGGGTAAAATCCCTTCAAACTTTAATGAAAAAAAATATAGTTCAATAATCATGTTAAATTTTTTTAATGTACATTATGTTGCCTTGTAGTATTATGTATTCACTAATATATTTATGCAATCTAAATTAAATGTTTTGTTACTTCTACAGAAAATAGATTCTCAACATGTCAATGCTCCCAATATTGAGGGAAAATGTGTTTCTCCACTTATTAATGCTACGAATATCAGGAAACAATAGGTTTATCTATATATTGATGCTACCAATCATAAGGAATGATACGTTGATAATGTTGGATATGAGGAAATAGTAGAAGGTGAATAGCCTATGTTTCAGAAAAAAATAAGCATCATAGTGTGATGATCTTAACAAAAATTATTAAGGTGATAAGAAAAGTCATAAAATTAAAGGTTTGATGGAATGCACACAACCATCCCATTGAACCCAAAAAATCTATTTCCATTAGTTACTTAGGTTTTCCACTCAAATTCACATGAATATTGATGTGAATACGTGGCACAATGTTGTGCCTGCAATGAATTCACTAATTTGGGAAGATATTAGGGAAACATTATGATATAATTTCTCTATTTTACTATAAAATAAAATAATTAAATATTGATTTCTCTTCATTATCCCTTATAGTGCACATTAATATTAGATGATTGTATAATGAAATTTGTATTAATAGTTTCTGTAAATGATCATAAATCCTTTTAGAAAATTATTAAAAAGCATTGTATTAGGGATTCTAAATGGAAAGTAAACCCACACCCACCACAGATATATTTGTACATGATAAACCAAGAAACATGGAATGTATTTATTGGACATCGTGAGGAGGAAACATTTCAGGTACATTGTGATTGGTAATACTTTACTTGGAAATATGTGTATTAATCACTTTGATTAATAATTTTTAATTTATGAAATAAAAACTGAGTGTTAAAAATAACCGGTGTGCATAAAAACCAACATACCTCTAACGTAAAGAAAATATGGAGTATGCTTCACTTTAAAAAATGGTATGTATTTTAAATCTACAGTAATTATTTTATATGGCATGAAACAACAACATAATTATGTTCCTTTGTTTATATGCATATTGATGAATCAAAATCCAAAAAAATGTTTCCACCCCACACTATGTTCTATGGGAGGAGGATCATTTAAATAAAGAAAAAATACTAGTATATGAGAACATAAAAATATTAATTGAATCATGAGTAAATATGATATAATAAAAAAAATTCTACTTTAGATTGGTATTACATAATAATGGCCAATTATTTTCTTATATTTTTATCCAAATTAGACATAAGAATCATCATCTAATATACCCAATGAAAAACTAAATTTAGTGGCCTTGAATCATCTGGAATAATATGGTCATGTTATAGGTGTGAGTTTTGGAGTGTCACCTCATAAATATTTTGAGAAAGGAAATATATAAAGGGATAAAGATAAAAAAAAATTGGATGAGATGCGGGCATGGATAGATGTTCTATAAGAAAAACATAATTGGTATAAAAAGTTGTTAGAGAATGTTATGAAAGAAATAAAAAAGATGAAACAATACAACAACCACTACATGAAGAAATATCCCCCCTAATTTTGAGGCTAACCATTCCCCTAAAAGTTTTGTTTTTTCAAAGGTAATATATTTTTTCATAAATGTTTTTTTGAAATATGAATCGGGAAGATACTGATACCTTTCTTATACTAATATTCTATAGGGTGAAATTGATTGTGATTTATATTTATCATCACCCACCCATAACTATGTTGTGAGGGTTATAGTATACAATATCCAAGGAGATATTCTACATAGAAAAAAATTCCAAAATATCATGTGAAAATAGGGATTCACATAGCTCATGATTAGAGTGTTGAGCTACCTGTTCCTCTTGAGGATTTGGATGTTCATATGATCAACCAATCAATCAAAAATACCTTCAAATAGTACCTTTACCCCTCTAATTAAACTATCACATTTATTAATATTATAAGTCCATGAAAATACAATGTTCAAAGATAGTAATACGATCATCACTGATTTTGAAGAAAAAATGTACTAAGACACTCTTATATACTATATTGGTCTTGAGAATGTAGATGAAATCCTTAAGTATGGATGACTGGGAGTCTCAGTTGTAAATATATACATGAGGTGTGTTTTCATAATTTTTTTGTAGTAGTTGATATACTATTTTAATTATAGTTAAATATTATTCATATTTTTTATAGGTGTATATATCAATATTATTTGAAGGGAAAACCCTATGAATAAAAATTTGGACTCATTAGTCCTCAATCACTTCTACATAAAAAATCCATTAGATAAATATGGATATATATAAATAGTATAAAAACTGGCCACAATGTTTGAAAATAAATTTACAAATGAAAAAACTATTCTTAATACCCACGATGCAGGGGTAAAACTCTCTAATCTAATCATATCAAATATATTTCTATTTATTTCATTACTTATTCCTTTTTTTTAAGGATCATTGGTTTCTCATTGAAATAAATTTGGATACTCAAAATATTTGTTTTTTGGATTCAATGAATTGATTACCAACAAATTGACCATACATGATGATGTTTATCAATTTTTAATATACTATATTCAAAACTTTACAAATAAACATAAATCTATATGTTTTATATTATGTTTTATGAGAGAGTAGTGTCTAAATATCATCAAAAATAATGGTATGTGGACGGTCCATGTGAACAAGAAGCCTATTTATTTCTATAACTAGATAAGTATTAGGGTATTTATAATAATATTTCACTATCAAAACATATATCAAAAAAAATTACTTATTTTTATCAATGTTTATGCAGTTCCTGTAACAAACTAAGGGAAAATATTTTGGTTATTGAGTTATAAAATTTATGAAATATGTTATATTCCATCAATACACTAGCATACCCAAATATTAATTTCTGATGATAATTAAAATTTCATTTAAAATATTTATTAATTGTTTGTTTATTTATATTTTTCAGTACTACCAATACTATCGATAGTCTATATATTCAAAAGAAGAAATAGATTTTTTTAGAAATGATTGGAATTAATACCTCATGTCGTGATGTATGCATACATCATGAAGAGGTGACTTCTTATCACATTTGTAATTTTTTTATTCCATGGATATCATGAAGAGTTGATTTATCTACCATTTATTTAGAAACTTTTATTTTCATTTTATCTACTGATTATTTATTTAATTCTATTATCATTTTTATCTAATACTTATTTAGTTAGTTTTCATAGAGATCATAAAGAGTTTATTTAGAATTTATTTTTCTACAATCATTTTTTGCCTATAAAGAGCACAAAAGGCCTCCATACAGAGTTCATGGTCCTTCTTAAAGTTTAAAATGGGATTTTAATTTTCAAGAAGGATTGGAAACTATGTATATAGGCCCATTTTTATCTTTATAGGAACAAAATTATTATATAAAAATAAATTTTTGATGAAGGATTTGACAAGGATGATGCACTAAGGTACGTGTTTAATGTTGTCTTTGTAGACCTGTTGGTTCTTTATTAGATTTGTTTATGTTCAGTAGAGATATAGTGTATTCACTTTTGAATCCAAGAATTTTTAATAATGTATTGGTGAAATAACTTTAATAAAATGATCCATAGTTTATTTGTGATTTGTAGGAATCAACCTCATGTCAATCGGACACACAATGTGTCTGGTATGACTCTAAGTGCATTTTTTTAGTTTAAAAGTGACTTTATTGTTAAAAACATGTATCACTCACTTAAAACCAAGTAAAAAACTCATATTGTCTTGATACTTTAGGAAAAATATTCATAAGTTATTTTTTATGTGTGGTAATTAACTGCACATCAATCTGATACATAGTGTGTGCGGTATGATTAAAAGTGCAAGTTTTGATTTAAAATCAACATTTTAATTCAAAATAAACATCATATACTCGAAACTAATAAAACATTCTTTGATTGTATTGATATTTTAGGAAAATTATACATAAATTATTTTTGACATGCAGGAATCAGCCGCACATCAATCTAGAACACGGTGTGCCTAGTATGACTCAAAGTGTGTGTTTTTAGTTTAAAAGTAACATTTTAGCTCAAAATACGTGTCACTTACTAAAAACTGATCAAACATTCTCATGTTGTATTGATAATTTAAGAAAAATATCCATGAGTCATTTTTGATGTATAGGAATTGGACTCATATTAATCTGACACACAGTGTGACCGATATGATATAAAGTGCATGTTTTTATTTTAAATCAATATTTTTAGTAAAAAACACACTTCACATACTCAAAACTAATAAAATATTATTGAATTATTTTCATACTTTAGTATAATTATCTATAATTCATTTGTGATGTTTAGGAATTATTTTCACGTCAATTTGATGCACAGTGTGTCCGATATGACTCAAGGTGTGTGTTTTTAGTTTAAAAGTAACATTTTAGTTTAAAACACACACCGTTAACTAAAAACCATGTAAAAACACTTGTATTATCTTTCATAATTTATGAAAACGATAAAAAAGTCATTTTTGATGTATAGGAATCATCCAAAAATCAATATGACACATGATGTGGCCGGTATAACTAAAAGTGTGCAATTTTATTTAAAATCGACATTTTAGTACAAAACACACTTCACATACTCAAAACTAAGAAAATGTGATTGGGTTGTATTTATTCTATTGGAAAATGATTCATAATTCATTTTTCACATGTGGGAATCAAGTCTATGTCAATCTGACACATAGTGTGCCCGATATGACTCAATGTGCTTGTTTTTAGTTTAAAAGTGACATTTTAGTTCAAAAATGTGTCACTAACTGAAAACCAATCAAAAAAATTCTGATTGTATTTATAATTTAATAAAAAATCCATAATCTATTTTTGATGTATAGGAATCAACCACACATCAATTCGACACACGGTGTGCCCGATATGACTCAAAGTATGTGTTTTCAATTTAAAAGTAACATTTTAGTTCAAAACATACACCACTTACTGAAAATCAAGAAAACACACTCATATTATCTTGATAATTTAGTTAAATGGCCCATAATTCATTTTTTATGTATAGAAATCGACCACACATCAATTTGACACATGGTTTGGTCGATAAGACTGAAAGTGAGTATTTTTATTTAAAATTAACATTTTAGTATAAAACACACTTCACATACTCAAAACTAAGAAAATGTACTCAAATTATCTTGATACTTTAGGAAAACAATCCATAAATAATTTGGGATGTATATAAATTTTTTTCACATCAATCGGATACATTGTGTGCCCGATATGGCTTAAAGTGGTCATTTTCAATTTAAAGGTAACATTTTAGTTCAAAACGCGCTTCATTCACTGAAAACCATGGAAACACACTTAGGATGTCATGATAATTTAGAAAAACAATACATAAGTAATTTTTGATGTGTATTGATCCATTACACATCAATGTGACACATAGTGTGGCTGGTGTGACTGAAAATGTGTGTTTTTATTTAAAATTGACATTTTAATACAAAACACATTTCACATACTTAAAACTAAGAAAACACATCTAGTTTGTCATGATACTTTAGTAAAATGATCCATAAGTAATTTTTGATGTGTAAGAATTAGGAACACATCAATCTCAAACATGGTGTGATTGGTACAACTCAAAGTGTGTATTTTCAGTTTAAAAGTGATATTTTAGTTCAAAACATGCATCATCGGTAGTTTACTAGAAAAAGAAATCTGATTATATTGATAATTTAAGAAAATGATTCATAATTAATTTGTGATTTATAAGAATCAATCACACATCAATCCAACACTTGGTATTCTCAATATGACTCAAAGTGCATGTTTTTAGTTTAAAAGTTACATTTTAGATCAAAACATGCGTCACTTATTGAAAACTAATCAAACACAGTTGGGTTGTCTTGATAATTTAAAACAGTGATCTTTAGGTCATTTATAATGTATAAGAATCATATACACATAATTTAAACATGTGGTGTGACCATTATGATTAAAAATGTGTATTTTTATCTAAAATCGGTATTTTAGTAACAAACACACTTCACGAACTCAAAAATGAGAAAACATGTCACGACCCATCCCCCAAGGCCCATGCTATGACTACCCCAAGACCGCCTTACATAGGCCAGGGGTTGGAGACTAGCACCAGAAAGGCATATCCCTAAAACATGAAGGAATTGCATTTAAACCTGTACAAACACACAGACTAGAATGCAACAAGATGCAACCACGAAGTAAAACTGCTGTAGTAAAAGTGTGTACTGAAAGTAAGGGGCCGGAATATAAGCCCAAATGAAAATATATAACTAAAATTGAAAACAAAAAACAACTTCTAAGATCATCCATTGGGGATCCTGCCTGAAGGATAGGTATATCTCATCTCCACATCTCTCAACGTCAATCGTCATTTCCATCCACCGTCAGGTCCTAGCTCCCCGAGTCGCAGTCAAGGCTGCCCGTCGTATGCACAAGACACAACATTGTGTGGGCGAAGCCCATGCAGGGGTGAGTATAAAAATACCCAGTAGGGACCCCAATACCCCCGAAGGTATCTCAAAATTCCACAAAGGAAAACCACAAGCATGATCTCAATCACAAGCACAAAGAAAAATGCACAACTCAAACCAGGTATAACTGAGTACAATAGTATTGATGATTAGTTGTAAGGCTCGATCATCTACTCTGTCAAGAGGAAATTTTGTTCACCCACACAGTATCGACAGGTATTTAACCCCTAAAATACCCACATATTATTGATAGGTGATGATTCATAGAGAATTTTTGGGTGCTGATTCACACAGAATCACTCGGTGACGATTCACACAGAATCGTTGGGTGCTGATTCACACAGAATCACTGGGTTCTGATTCACATAGAATCATTCTTTATTCTTCACGTCTCATCCATACATAGGATTCCCGCTCATAGTATGCTTTTCTCTAGGAGAAACTGCTCCTCAAGCCATCGGTCATATTTCAACCGGCACGAAGTCCCTCGTAGAAGTTATCCAATGATCTGTCACATCATAAGGGTTTCAATGCAACAGATAGAACATCCACCAGACACCCGGTCTGTAAGTTATTGGCATTTTAGTGTTGAGGTCTCGGTTGGATTCGGAGTCGATCCAACCTGGTCATACTCGAACTTTCCCCGAAACTCTCGTGGAGTATCTCAAAAGGATCATCTCACTTCAAGGATCCCAGTGCCATAGAAGGTTCGTCAAATGAACATCTGGTTCGCAAGATACGACCATTTAAGCATTTTTGGGCCTAAGAGGGGTTCGGGTTCAATCCGATCGACCCGACCCAGTCCGGGATGGACTCCCCCCCCCCCCCCGGCTGGTCTGGGCTGTGGTGGCTCGGCCCGCCGGCTGGCGTGACCCATGTGGGGGTTGCACGGTCCGCCTTCCGAATAGCTCAAAGGAGTCATTCGGCTATTTGATTGGCGGCACCAGGTGGCGCTGCCTGCCTGTCTGTGGGACCTGCTGGGAGCAGTCCCCCCTTCCGCCTCTAACGCGGCTTCAAGTTGTGGCCCCCCTCGATCCTGAATGGCTCAAAGAGTTGTTCGGATCTTTTAATTGGCGACTCCATGCAACGCTGCCTCGTCACCCGTGAGACCCACAGGGAGCAAGTCCATGCCTTCGTCGTGGCTTCGAGTCGTGGCCTGACTCACCGCGGTGCGTCGCCGCCCATCTCCGTGACTGGCCATTGTCAGCCACCTATTCGTCCACCGCGGCACCACCCTCCTCCACAACCAGCGAGCGTCGACCACCGCCTTAGCCTGTCGGTGCCGATTGCTGGTGCCGCCACGCTGTTTTCATGCCGACGAATCTTCCGTGGGCCACTGCGTGAGCTCTGGTGGTCTATTTTTTTTATTTTGCGCCTTTGGGCCTCATGGGATGTCGTCATCGCTTCACAGCTCTCGGATTCTATATTCTGACGAGTTAGAAGTTCGTCTTCCGATGAACGCGACAAGAACGAAGCGGTGGATGGTTCGGGCCTTGTTCGTTTGGCCCGCACCCTCTACCTTAACATCATAATAGGTGGGAGTAATTTATACATCACATTAAAATAATGATAAACCCCATTCCAAATATAAACCCCTACCTCGAATATCGTTAGTGACATCACGGTGGTGGATGTAGAATCCTTGTCCGTGGAAGTTGTTGGAATTCGTCGTCGATCCCTCCAACGACATCCAAGCTTCCGTTCCTCGTCAGTGGAAGATGTCACATCACTTCGTTAGAGGTTCCTCGCTTAATGAATTCATGTCAAAACTCCAACATGAGCCTCACTTAAATAGAAATATGATGAGATTTTAACGCAATGAAGCTTTAATGAGGTTCATTAATAAGTTAATTAATGCACCTATCATCTCTCAATGGAGTGGTTACGAAAACAAAAGGTCAATCCATTAATGTCTTGACAAATCAGTAGCCCTACCACTGCCGCTCAACTGCTGGAGAAAAATAAAATAACTTTGTTAAGTTATTTTATTATTTTTTGTAAAGTCCAAAATTTATCTTTTTCTCCTGACCTATTGCGATTGAAGTGAAACCTCCCTTAAGATAATCCTAGAAATGTGGATTCAATAGTGACCTTGGATTTTTAATCCAAGAACCGGTTCAAAAGATAGAACACTTCACCCACACATTTAATGAACGTAACTTAAAAAAAGTTCAAAATTTAATTACGAGCACACCGGGCCTTGGAATTGAGCACCGTCAATTTTCACAGACTCATAATAATCCAAAATAATTAAAAAAAATACATGGAATTTTCAGGTCTTTGGATTCTCCCCACCTTAGGGATTTTCATCCCCGAAACCTACAACAAAACTAGGAAAACAAATGGGGGTACTAAGCACATATCTAAGCCTCTCGTTCCCATTTTCTCTCCTGGAGATTCTCATGCTGCCAATGAACTCGCACCAGAGGAATCGACCGCCCATGAAGGACCCGCTCCTGTTGATCCTCTATCTCCATCGGAAACTCCGCAGATGTTTCCCCATCGTCAATGTCCAGCTCGCCCTAGTCGATAACATGCGATGGATCATGCATGTACCTCCTCAGATGCGACACATGGAAAACATTATGCACCTGGTGCATCTGTGGGGGAAGAGCTAGATGGTATGACACCTCGCCTACTCTACTGAGGATCTGAAAGGGTCTGATGAACCTCAGAGATAGCTTGTCTCCCAGGCCAAACCTCTATAATCCTCATCGTTGTGAGACCCATATGAATACATGGTCTCCCTCCTCAAACTCCAAGGGTTTGTGCCTCGTGTCAGTATAAGACTTTTTCCAGCTATGTGCAGTCTTCATCTGCTCCTGGATGACTTGCACCTTCTCTGTAGTAGCCTGTACCAACTCCGGACCCATAAGTGCTGAATCCCCTAGGTCTGTCCAGCAAAGAGGTGATCTGCATGGTCGCCCGTACAAGGCCTCAAATAGAGCCATGCCAATGGTGGTGTGATAACTATTTTTGTATTCAAACTCCACTTAGGGAAGGTGGTCCTCCCAACTGCAGCCAAAATCGAGGACACAATCATGAAGCATTCCCTCGAGTGTTTGTATGGTCCGCTCCATCTGACCATCTATCTAAGGTTGTAAAGAAGTTCTCAAACATATCTGAGTCCTGAATTCCTCCTACAATCTCTTCCACAAGTGGGATGTAAAACATGTGTCACGATCTGAGACGATCATCTATGGCACCCTATGAAGTCACAAAATCTCCTGTACGTAGATATGTCTCATGCTCTCTACTGATCCCTGCTCTTAGATGGGTAGGAAGTGGGATGACTTGGTGAGTCGGTCAACGATCACCCAGATGGAATCGTGGCCCCTGGATGTACATGGTAGCTATATCACAAAGTCCATGGATATACCATATCACTTCCACTCTGGTACTTCAAGTGGTTGAGCCAATCCCACTGGTACCTGATGCTCGGCCTTCACTTGTTGACAAGTGAGGCATCGGGATACAAAATTTGTCATTGCTTTCTTTATCCCTAGCCACTAGTACTGATGCCAGAGGTCTTGGTACATCTTTTACACTCCAGGATGTACCGATGAAGGGTATATATGGAACTACCTCAACGCCTCCTCTCATAGCATTTTTGGTACCATGGTGTGCCCCCTGAATAGGAAGATGTGCTCCCCACCTTCATAAAATCCTTTAGGAGCTTGTCCTGAGGATATCTGAGCACGTCGAGCCTCACAGTCTACGTCCCCAAGCTGAGCCTCCAGAACTCAATGAAGAAGTGTGGGAGTGACAATCATAGAATGGAGGTAAGCTACTTTATCTCTATCCACAAAGGATATCTGCAACATAGCTAGTTGCTCTATTGCCTCACTCAGCAACTGTAGACCAGGCCTCCTACTAAGTGCGTCTGCTACTACATTTCCTTTCCCAGGAGTATAGAATATCTCAAAGTCATAGTTCTGGAGGAACTCCAGCCATATTTATTGTCTCAAGTTCAGGTCCTTCTGTGAGAAGATATACCTAAGACTCTTGTGATCAGAGTAAATAGTAAATCATTCACCCATCAAGTAGTGTCACCACTTCTTCAATGAAAAGACCACTGCTGCTAACTCCAGGTCATGGGTAGCGTAGTTCTACTCATGTTGTATCAACTACCATGAGCCATAGGCAATCACTGCTCACTCCTACATCAGGACACAACCTAGTCTGGTTCCCGATGCATTGCAGTAGACTACATACTCAACTCCCTCTTCTGGTAGTCTAAATATGGGTGCACTCATCAATATCTGCTTCAGCTCCTGAAAACTCTTTTAGAACTTCCCCATCCACAAGAAATGATGCCCCTTTTTCATCAAGGATGAAAAGGGTGCTACTACTCTAGAGAAGTTAGGTATGAACCTCCGGTAGTATCCATCCAATCCCAAGAAACTATGCACCTCGGTCACACTCTTGGGTGGATTCCAAGCAAGCATTGCCTCTATCTTTTCTAGATCCACTGTGACTCCAGCCTCCGAGATAACGTGCCCCAAGAAGTAGAATTCCCATATCCAGAAATGTCACTTTGAGAGCTTTCCATAAATTTGGTGCTCTTGGAGTGTATCTAGAACTATCTACAGGTGCATGGCATGCTCCTCCTCCGATGCCGAGTATATCAAGATGTCATTAATGAAGACCACCATTAAGCGATCAAGGTATGGATGGAAGATCCTGTTCATGATCCCCATGAACACTGTTGGAGAATTGGTTATGCCAAAAGGCATCACCAAGAACTCATAACTTCCATAACGACATCTGAAGGCTATCTTCGGTACGTCCTTGTCCCATACCCTGAGCTGGTAATAGCCTGATCTGAGATCTATCTTCAAAAACCAACGAGCTCTCTTCAAATGTTCGAAGAGATCATCGATCCTTGGTAGAGGATACTTGTTCTTCACAGTCACCTAGTTCAGGTTCCGATAGTCCACACAAAGCCTTAGACTCCCATTTTCCTTCTTGGCAAACAAAATCGGGGCTGCCCATGGAGAAACACTGGGCCTTATGAACCCCTTTCTCTGAAAGTCCTCCAACTGTACCCCCAACTCACGAAGCTCTACGGGGGCCATCTGATATGCTAGTGTAGATATTGGTGTCGTCTCGAGGTACAAGTCGATGTAAAATTCTACCTCTCTATGAGGAGGTATTCCCATAACATCATCAGGAAAAACATTAACATACTGGTCCACCACTACAGGATAACTCTAACTCCTCATGTCAACTGCTCCGAGGGTGAGGCTAGCCAACTGATGAGTAATCAGCTGCACCCTCCTCTGAGATAGTCCATCCTATGCTGTAAAGGTTTCATCTTCATTGGTGAAGGTAAAACTGATCCCATCCTCGCAAACACACGGCACTTTGTGCCTAAAACATTTGATATGAGCATGGACTGTTGATATCCAGTCCATACCGAAGATGACTTCATAAGGCCTCGACGCTACTACTAGGAGATCCCAGTCGAAGATCTTGCCTCCTAGAGTGAGCTCAGACTATCTGCACCAGTGTGTAATCGTCGAATCTTCTCTCGTAGGAGTCTCTAATCGTAAGGATTGAGCCAACGGCTCCATCGGAATCTCCAAGCTCCGAACAAGTGTTGTGGCAATGTAAGAGTGACTGGAACCAATGTCTATAAGTACTGCAGCTAGGGTGGAGTAGACACAGATCGTACCTCTAATCATCTCTGGAGCACCGTGGTCGTAAGCCTCTACCGCCTGTAGCTGAGCTCTCCCCTATCCACCTGCTCCATGTGGTCAGGGTGGACCACCTGGGGGTGGTGGTTGTAGAATCTCAAATCGTTGTCCACCACCTGTTGCACGACCTGCTCTTCTACCACATTCGTCACCCTACGGACCTCCTCACTCGAACCTCGGCCACTGCCTCGGCGGTTCCTCGAACGTCTGTTGATCATCGGTACGGTGGGTCGGGCAGTCGCGAGCCATGTGGCCCTGCCCGCCACACGTGAAGTACATTATTCTTCTCTACTGACCCCCTCTACCTCATGAGATCTGCACCTCTGACCCTATATCCTGGGGTCACCCTCTGGAAGGTCTGATCCGCTTGGACCTCTGCGTCATCTGTCTATTGCCTGCTGCATATGACTCAACTGTCTGTCGTCTGGTGGTGGCTCTCACCATTGGTGCATGCTCAACTAAGAAGATATCCACCAATAACGCTCGCTCGAGCACTCCATCCTACATCAGGATATTGAGCGATATCATCGACTCTCTAATCTCCCGTCGAAGACCCTGCTCAAAGGTCTGGGCCCTGTGGAATGGGTCTCACGCCATGTCGGTTGAGTAGCATGAGAGGTTAGTGAATCTCGTCTCGTACTGGTCCACTGATAAGCTACCCTACTATAAGTGCAGCAGATCTCAGATACGCACAAAGCATAGTGTCACTAGAACAAACTTCGCCCTGAAGAGGCTCTCAAAGTCTGTCTAGGTGAGGGTTGCCTCGTCATGTAACTGGAGCATCAGGCTCCACCATCTTCATGTCATGCTCAGGAAAAGACTAGCAGCTAGGATCTCCATATGCTCTAATGGTGTCCCAACTGGGCGGAAAACTCTATCCACAACCTCCATCCAGTCCTCAGCTACTTGGGGATCTATCTCTCCTCAAAACCTCAGAGGCCTCTTCTACTAGAACTCGTGCAACGTGCTCTGTCGATGTGCACCGTTCGCTAGTGTGGCTGGTGGAAACTACTGCCCAACAGGTGGTGGTGCTACCGGTGCACCACTCGAAAGTGCTAACATAGTAAGAGGGCCCTGCACTAAAGCCTCATCGCTCAGTGGGCCGCCATCATGTACTCTCTCGGGAATCATGGATGGCTGTCTACATGGCGGCATCCTGAAAAGAAATAGGTGTTCCACGATCAATAAGTTATACCTAGTGAGCTGTTTCAAAAGAGATCAAAAGTAAAACATTTCCAAAACACATGCAATCGGTGTTTTCATGCATCGAGTCGGGAATCAGAATTCAGGGTCCTGGTGTATGGATACGTCAGCTACCACACCAACACTAGACTCCCCAAACTGAAAACCACACTCAAAACACTTAACACTATTGCTCTATTGGAAAGATCATAGTCCTATTTATTTGGTAGAACTGACTCCTCTGATACCACTTTGTCATGACCCGTCCACTAGGGCCCATGCCGTGACTACCCCAAGTCCGCCTTCCATAGGCCAGGGGTTGGTGACTAGCACCAGAAAGGCATATCCCTAAGACTGGAAGTCATTTCCTTTAAACCTGTGAAAACACACATACTATAATTCAACAAGATGCAACCACAAAGTAAAACTGTTGTAATAAAAGTGTGTACTGAAATTAAGGAGCCAGAATATAAGCCCAACCGAAAATATACAACTACAACTGAAAACAGAAAATAACTTCTGAGATCGTCCACTAGGGATACTACCTGAAGGGTAGGTACAGCTTGTCTCCACATCTATCCACATCAATCGTCACCACTGTCCACTGTTAGGTTCTAACTCCCCGAGTCTCAGTCAAGGCTTCATGCCATCTGCACAAGACACAACATGGTAGGGGAAAATCCCATGTAGGGGTGAGTATAACAATACCCAGTAGGAACCCTGTGACCCCAAAATATCTCTCAAAATTTCACAAAGGAAAACCATAAGCATGATCTCAATCACAAGCACAAACCAAAAGACACATCTCAAACCAAGTATAATTGAGTACAGTAGTACATATGATTAGTCGTAAGGCTAGATCGTCTACTTTGTCAAGAGGCACTACTACTGACCCACACAAGATCTATAGGTACTAACCCTCTCAAGAACCACATAGTATCGATAGGTGTTGATTCAAACAGAATCATTGAGAGTCGATTCATACAAAATCGCTCGGTTCTGAATCACACAGAATCGTTGCGTGTTAATTCAGACAGAATTGTTGGGTCCTAATTCACAAAGAATCGTTGGGTGATGATTTACACAGAATCGTCGAGTGCTGATTCATACAGAATCATTGGGTGTTGATTCACACAGAATCATTGGGTTCTTATTCATACAGAATCGTTGGGTGCTGATTCACACATAATCGCTCTTCCTTCTTCACGTCTCAGCCAGACACTGGATTCCCACTCATAGTACGCTTGCGTCTGGGAGAAATCATTCCTCAAGCCATTGGTCATATTTCAACTGGCACTAAGTCCCTCATAGAAGTTACCCAATGATCTGTCACTTCATAAGGGTTCCAACTCAATAGACGGCGCATCAACCGGACGCCCAGTCTGTAAGTTATTGACATTTTAGTGTCGAGGGTCCAGTTGGATTCGGAGTCGATCTAGACCGGCTGTACTCCAAATTTTTCCAAAACTCTTTTGGAGTATCTCAAAAATACTGTCTCGCTCCAAGGATCCCAGCGCTAGAGATGGTTTGTCAAACGGATGTCTGGTTCACAAGATACAGCCTTTTAAGCGTTTTTGGACCCGAGAGGCATCAGGGTCCAGTCCGACCCGGCTGGGCTGGGCCGCAGACTGGCCCGCCCCCTCCCCGGCTGGGTTGGTTCATGACAGATCGGCCCACCGACTGGTGTGACCGGTGTGGGGGTCACGCGGTCCGCCTGCTAAATGGCTAAAAGGAGTCGTTCGGCTCCTTGATTGGCGGTGCCAGGTGGCACCGCCAGCCTGTCAGCGGGGCCAGCTGGGAGCGAGGCCCCCTTCCACCTATGTCGCGGCTTCAATCCACGGACCCCCTATATCCCAAACATCTCAAAGAGTTGTTCAGATATTTTAATTGGGGGTGCCACATGGCGCCACCCGCAGGACCCGCAGGGAGCGGGTCCCTGCCTTCGTCGTGGCTTCGAACCGCGGCCTGTCTCACCGTGGCGCGCGACGGCACGCTGACTCCCATCTACACGGTCATCCGCCTGTCTGACCATCACGGCGCCGAGTGGTGCTGCCCTCCTCTACGACCAGCGAGCGACGGCCGCGGCCTTAGCCTTCCGGCACCGGTTGTCGGTGTTGTTGCACTGGTGTCGCACTGGAAAATCTTCCACGGGCCACCGAGTGAGCTCCGGTGGTCTGTTTTCTTTTCTTCTCACACCTTCGGGCCTCCCAATATGTCTTTGTCACTGTGCGGCTCTCAGATTTCATATTCTGACGAGTTGGAATATCATCCCCCGATGAACGCGACAAGAACGAAGCGGCGAAGGGTCTGGGCCTTGTTCGTTTAGCCCGCGCCCTCCACGTTAACATCATAACAGGTGGGAGTAATTTATGCATCACATTATGATAAACCTCGTTCCAAACATAAACCCCCTACCTTGAAGATCGTTGGTGACTTCGCGGTGGTGGATGAAGAATCCTTGTCTGTGGAAGCCACTGGCATTCGTTGTTGATCCCTTCAACAACGTCCAAGCTTCCATTCCTCGTCGGTGGAAGACGTCGCATGACTTCGTCAGAGGTTCCTCACTTGATGAAGCTATGTCAAAATTTTATCTCGAGCCTCACTTAAATAGACAGAGGATGAAAGTTTAACGCAATGAAGCTTTAATGAAGTTCATTAATAAGTTAATTAATGCACCTCTCATATCTCAATGGAGTGGTTACGAAAACAAAGGGTCAATCCATTAATGGCTTGACCACTCAGCGGCCCCGCCACCACCACTCAACCACTGGAAAAAAATAAAATAACTTTGTTAAGTTATTATATTATTTTTTTTAAATTCCAAAATTTAACTTTTTCTCTCGACCTACTATAGTTGAAGTGAAACCTCCCTTAAGTGAATCTCGGCGCTACAGATTCAACAGTGCCCTCATATTTTTAATCCGAGCACCGGTTCAAAATATAGAAAATGTCACCCGCACGTTTACTGAACATACCTTAAAAAAAGTTCCAAATTCCATTTCGGGCACACCGGGCCTCGGAATCGAGTGTCGTCAATTTTCATAGACTCATAATAATCCCAAATGATTAAAAAAATATAATTTTTTTGGGACTTTACAAAACAAGCTCAGATTATCTTGATATATTAATAAAACGATCCATAAGTCATTTTTTGACATATAGGAAGCAGTTGCACATCAATAGGATATGCGGTGTGTCTCGTATGACTCAAAGTGCATGTTTTCAGTTTAAAAGTAACATTTTAATTCAAAACAAGTGTCGCTGACAAAAAACTATTAAAACGCACTCGAATTGTCTTGATAATTTAGTAAAATGACACATAAGTCATTTGTGATGTATAAGAATCATTTGTGCATCAATTTGAGACATGGTGTGGCCACACTACTGTAAAACAGGGTTTTATCAGTGCTGAAAAAAACATTTATCAGCGCTAAAAAAGCACTGATAATCAAGGCACTATTAAAAGGGGGTCCCTTTTATCAGTGCTAAAAATTTACTGATAAAGAGGTATTTTATCAGTGCTAAAAAAGCACTGATAAAAGGTTCCTTTATCATTTCTTTTTTTAACGCTAATAAAAGTCAAAAAAAATAATAAAATGATTTTTTTTTTCTTTTTCAAATTGGATGGTGGACCACCCCCATTTTATCAGCGCTTGACCCCCTTATAATAGTGATAACCTCCCCCCCCCCCCTTTAACAGCACTAACCTTCCCCCATTTTATTAGTACTCGACCCCCCCCCCCCTTATAACAATGCTAACCTTCCCTCCCTTTAATAGCACTAGGCACCTGCTCACTCGCCCATGCCCCCCTTGCCTTTTCTGGGTTTCGAACCTCAGTCCTCATCCTCATGTGTTTGTGACTCTTCCACTCACCTATATTGTTTTATTTCATTTTATGATATATCTATATATTTGTGTGCGTATATATATATCATTACATTTTTATCCATATATATATATATATATATATATATATATATATATATATATATATTTAAATACATATATAAAATTTGTTTTGTGTGTGTGTATGTGTGTATGTGTGTGTTTATAAATACATACATACATATATTAATATATGTGTGTGCATATATAAATATAATTATACATATTTATATTTATTTACATATATTATATATTAATATTTATATACATATATTAGAATATATTGATAAATATATATTTGTTCATTAATACACATGCACAAATATATTTATATATATATATAAACATTATATATACATTAATTTTATATGTATATAAATATTCATACATTTTTATTTAAAATAAAATGAATATTATTTTTTATTTAGATAAGGTTTATATGTTGAGAAATATATTTTATATGTAAATATGTTTAATTATTTATTTATAAAATTAAATTTTTATGTGTAAATATATAAAACCTTCCCTTTTAGCCACATTGGCACAGTTATTCATCAGAGTGATGCGCTGCCATGGTCGTTTGCAGGTTTCTACGGTTGGACCTCACAAGGGGAGAAATGGAAATCATGGCAGCTGATTAAATCTTTACGGGTGATTCTTCTTGGACCTCTCCTTTTGGGGGTTACTTCAATGAGATTTTGTTCCACTATGAAAAGATTGGGGGTGCTCACATACCTCATACTGCTTTGCGAGAATTCCAGCAGGCAACACAGTTGGTTGGGCTCTCTGATTTGGGTTACTTGTGTAACCCTTTTACATGGTTTCATGGGATTTATGCACATACCCTTATTTCTAAAATATTGGATAGATTTTTTGGATGGACTAACTGGATCATCCTTTTCGATTCTTTCCATGTTTCTCACCTCACCCCTACATCCTCGGACCACTGCCTGATCTTGATTGACACCTCGCCTAGGTATGGGATGAACAGGTACGAAAGGATTTTCATGTTTGAGAGTTTTTGGGTGGAGGATAAGGAATGTGAAGATGTTGTCCACTCAGGATGGAAGAATGGAGATCCAGACATTGGAAAAAAAACTTCATTGTGCGGCTTCCAGGTTGAAATGTTGGAGTAATGGAAAAAAATCAACTGAATTTACAATGCAACGCTATCGAAAGAAGGGTGAATGCATTGTATTCTCGCCCCCTTCTTATCCTGTATTATCCTTCATTTCAATCTTGGAAACTGATCTTGATGTCGTGCTTAGAATCAAAGAAAGTTATTGGGCAATTCACGTCCGTGAATCTCACATCAAAGAAGACGATTATAATACCATCTATTTTCACCAGAAGGCTTCTGCGAGGAGGCGAAGGAACACCATATCATGTATTTATGATTATGGGGGTAGATTTGTCTTGAACGTGAAGGGGATCCATAATCTTATTAAGAACTTTTACCAGGACCTCTTTATTTCAGGGGACTCAATCATCCCCCCAGACATTGAGGCTTTCATTGAGAATGTGATCTCAGATACGATGAATGATAAGCTTCCATGTGAGTTCTCTAAATCTAAAATTCTACTGGCACTGAAGCAAATTCACTGCACCAAAGCGCCTGGGCTAGATGGATTCAATGCCTTGTTCTTTAAAAAATATTGGAACATTGTTGGAACTGACATTGTGGAACTCATGAAAAATATCTGGAAGGGAAAATCCAACCTTCATACCCATAACGAAACAATTATTACGCTCATTCCAAAAATCAAAAAACCCACTTTGGTGCTAGATTTATAGCCAATAATTTTATGCAATGTAACTTACAAAATCTTTTCAAAAATTCTGGTCAATCGCCTCTAACCGCTGCTTCCTTCAATTATCTCAGAAAACCAAAGTGTGTTTGTCCCCAAGAGACTGATCTATGATAATTCCATTATTGCGCATGAGGTGTTTCACTCTATGAAAACTGGATCAAACTCTAAAAGAGGTATTATGGCATGGAAGATTGACATGAAAAAGGATTTTGACAAAGTTGAATGGTCGTTCCTCCAAGCAGTTATGAGAAAGCTGGGTTTTTACTCCAAATGGATTGATGCCATTATGCAATTTGTTTCCTCTGTTTATTTCAGGATTAAAATCAACGGTGGCCTCTCTTAGAGCTTTTCCCCCTCTAGGGGTCTGCAACAGGGTGATCCTCTTTCTCCCCTTCTTTTTATGATGTTTGTTGATGTCTTTTCCAAGATTTTATCGATGGAGGCTAGGGATAATCTAGTGCATGGGGTGAAGGTATGTCGATGGGGCCCCCTATTTCCCACCTTTTCTTTACGGATAAAAGCTTACTTTTCTCAAGAGATACTTTGGAAGAATGTGGTTTTATCCGCAATATTATTCTTAAATATAAGATGGCTTCTAGGAAATTGATTAATACCTCCAAATCTGAGCTCTTCTTTAGTTTTGGTGTCCCCCGAGCATGAAGGACAAAATCCAAACCACTTTGGGGTTTTGGGTGGTTGATAAACACCAGAAATATCTTGGGTTGCCTACGGCCTTTGGTCGTTCAAAAAAAGAGATGTTCTCTAGGATTTTGGATAGGGTTGGAAAGAAGATCCAAGGGTGGACCGACAAAAGTCTCTCAAAGGAAGGTAAAGATATTCTCATTAAATTAGGGGCTCAATATTTCCCCACCTATGTGATGTCCCTTTTCAAATTGTTCAGTTATTTTATTGACCAATTAAATTCCAAACTAGAAAACATCTGGTGGGGTATGAAAAATGGACGATATAAGTCTCATTGGAGGTTTTGGCTAAACTGTAACACCCTGAGCTTCTACGATACATTTCCCTTTTAATAATTTAATAGCTTGCATTGTACGCAACTTCAAGATTCTAACACACCGCGACCAATCAAACTAGCCGTTATGAATAATAATACCCACTTTTTGAATTTTATAAATTTTATTTTTCAAAATGGACTTCATTTTTGAATTCAGAATATCAAAATTATCTTAGGGTGAATTTTTGGTACTTTTCTGAAAACTTTCAATTTTTGATGAATAGTACTAAATTTTAATTAAAAACAACTTTTTTAATCAAAATAATTTATAGTGTTCAATTATACATTTGAGTGATTTCAAACTATCATTAAATTATATTTTTATCATTTAATATAATTTAGGTAATTGTGTGTAATTTCACATTTAAACTGAACATAAACAAGTGTCGATCTTTTGATAGTTATTATTTCTTAAAAACACGTTTTTTTTTACAACGGGAATTAATTTTAAATTAATTTCTGCCACTTTTGTATTTTGAATTTGGAAAAATTGATTCCATATTTGGAATCAGGAGGTCTAAATTGTGTAAATAGGTAACTTTTATTTTTTAGACATTATGAATAATTGCTTCGGTAAATATTTTATTTACCATGGTTAAAGGGTAAATCCAGTAAAAAAGGGTAAAAAAATATTATTATTATAATATTAAATTACCCTAACATGTGTCCTATTCCTATTGGTTGATACATGTCCAACCATGGGCATCCTTGGGTTGATTTTGGGACCCCATGGAGCCACTTGGGAGTGATAATGACATTTTACATTAATTAATCTAAAGTAAAGACAAAAATAACAAACACATGTATCTTTTAGTAAAACATTTTTATATGGGGTTATATAATTGATATCTTCGGCAATAAATATTCATTAGAAATATAAAAAGATTCCCTACATAATGGTATTTTATTTATAATTTTTAGACATTAAATAATTTAATTTATTTATGACATAATGATGATGCAGTAATTACCTTAATAATGAAATATTAAAATAATTGATATTATACATATCCAAATAAATGTAAATTGAGACTTATGATAAATTAAACTAATTTTCTAGGTTAATATGACATGTTAGAGATGGTTAAATAAATGTTATTCAAAGTAATAAAGTTTTTATGTCTTTCAAAAAAAATCAAATACTAAATAGTGTCAAAATTGACATAATTGAGTTTTTAAAACAAATACTATATTATTAATTGATATAATATTTCTAAAAATCTAAGTTTTTGCCAAAGGAATTATATAAGGTTATATATATTAATAATGAACCACATGGGGTTCTCTTGGCTTGTTATAGTAAGTTTATTAACCATATAATATAAAAATACAAAGAGACATGGTAAATGTCAAACTATTTAACTAAGAGTTAAATCTAAAAGTTAAGGTTAATATGGTGAGCTAAACCTGTCCAAAACCTATTATTTGATAGGTTTTCGACCAATCCCCACCTTATCCTATAAATAATTCATTTTTGAGCCATTAGAAACTGAAAATTATTTTATTATAAAATAATATTTTAAGCTTTTCCTAAAGTGACTCTCACCTCTTTTATAAAAGGGCACTTCCCCTTCTCTTAATTTCACACCTCCAAATCCTTTTGGCTCGGATAAACCCTGCCCAAATATCCTCCCAACTTTCCTCCCTTCATCTTAGAGGCCTTCCTTTGGTCATAAATTTAGACTAAGGATCCCTTTTGATCAAATCAAAAGGAAGAACCCGAAGAAGAGGTAAATATTTCACCACCTCTTTCAAGTTATTTTCTTCTTACACTTCCTCTTTCTTTATTGTTTCCATTATAAAATAATAAATCCAGTAATTTTATATATTGTGATGTTATTATAAAAATGGTACAACCATATTCATTGTTCTATTCATCCTATAAATGACAAAGTTACCATACGTGTGTACCTACGGCTTACCGTCTCCACGTCGTGGTGTAGTTTGTTATTCAAACACTTCATTATTTGGATGGGTATAATAATGAGTATAACTGGTGTAAATAATAAATATAACATTTTAATGATTCTATATATATGATATAACATCCAATTACATACGATTTCACCATCAATGATATTGTCACTCATGCGTACGTACGAATTACCATCTCCACAAACGCGATGAGATTCATTTCCCCATCGTAACCATTCAAGAATAATTTTCATTTGATGATTAAAAATAATTTTTAAGAACTTAATATCATTATTGATATGAAACAAATACATCATATTCCTAACAAACATGGCTTACGTAACCAAGCATATAAAGGAAAATGAGTCAGTTAACACCCAAAACGATGATAGTGCTAAAATATTATTAACAAAGCAATATTAGAGGATCATATATGATATCATATTTATGTATATAGTTCTTGTATAATTTAATAAAAAAAAATTAATTATTATACAGGAGGTTAACATACCATCAACTAAGGAAAAGTACAAGGTAAGGGTTAATTTCACAATCTCTTTATTATTCGGGTTGTTTTTACGTAAGTATCTACTGGGACCTCTTTATCATCCACATCCATGTTTTCTTTAAAATGTATTTCAAAACATTTTTACTATTTACTAGACTATGGGTTAAAGTCATTTATACCCTTATTTTACCTTATATGTTTTGAAAGGAATCTTTTCGCCGTTTTCCAAACAAGGTACTTTATGACCTTTTCAACAAAATTAAGGTAAGAATGTTTTTTTAACTTATACAGCGGGTGAGGCTATTTTCCGCCATTATAAAATCATCGAAGCTTCCAAGCTTATAATAATATTTTCAAAACAAATGTTTTCCTTTATAATTATGTGACTCTTAAATGGTTTCAAAATAAAAAGAGGTATTTCTTTCAAGTAGTTTTCATTTCATCTATGTAAACATCCTTTGATGGATTTTAAACTTATTTGAAGTTGATTCATTATAATACAAATCTTCTATATTGTATTTAAGGTTTTGTGATATGTTTGAATGTGGATGTGTTATTTTTATACCATTCATAGTTTATGGTTAAAGTATTGACATTTCGTATGCTAGTTTTAATACGAATGTTTATGTTATGTTTCAACCTTTTCATATGAGGAATGTATTGGACTTAGTATGTGACAGGTGGAGCCCGCTATAGCTCCTCAATGCATCATTAGGTCTCATGAGACAATTAGACGTGGAATTGGTCAAGGTCTTTCCCAATTTGATATATGGTTTTGGCCGAGGCCTTAATCATTTTTAGACATCTTGGTCGAGGCCTTGATAAAATGTTTCAGAATGTCTGGCATTATACATTCGCTCATTATGAAAATAATATTGATGGTTCATGTGGTTATTCGACTAGTAGAATACCCATGACTATGTTTTATTATGGCATTATTTACTCAGCTCATATTTATGCCATAAAGTGTTCATGTTTATTATTTGTAAAGGCATGTGTTTTTAATTATTCATCATGCCTAATTTTTATGTTATATTCCGCTGTATTACTTACCTTTACTAAGAGTTTGAGCTCACCCCTTTCTTATGTTTCATTTTCCCAGAATATGAAGAAGTTAGTTATGAATGACTTGCATGCATAATCTAGGAGACTTGGATGTTTCTAATGGAACAAATTAGTGTTGTATTTCTTTTCAAGTTGTAATGTTGAACTTATGTATGTATCTTATTTTCAATAATACTAATCCGTTCGGTCTTTCGGGACATGATTCCTTGTATCGTGTCAATGTTATGTAATAAAGCACTGACTCTGGGTAACCGGGGTCGGGGTGTTACATAAACTCTGTGTCCCTAAGGCTTGCGGTAGAATGGGGTTTCGTGACTTGCGTGTTTTCAATGATGCCCTACTCACCACGCAAGGGTGGCGCCTTATGTAGAATCCCTTATCACTTTGTGTCAGGGTCCTCGAGGCCAAATACTTCCCGCACTCGGACTTCAAAGGATCTGACCTTGGTCCGCGCCCGAGTTTCCTGTGGAGGAGCATGTGGGGATCCTGTGATCTACTTGTTAAAGGCATGTACTAGAGGATTGGCAATGGTGCTAGTGTCGATATTTGGAAAGACCTATGGCTTATGGATGACGATGACTCTTTAGCAACGTCAATGGTTGTTTCAGGTATGGAAAATGCAAAGGTACATTCTTTGTTCAATGAGAACGAAAATGGTTGGAACACCAAAGCCTTGAACGAATGGTTTAATGAGAGAGACTGAAACCTTATTTTGAGTATCCCAGTTTCAAGGGATATGGGGGTCGACCGGCTCTATTAGAGAAGTACTCCCTCAGGCGCATACTCAGTGAAATATGGCTATTCTTTGGCTCTCGACTCCTCAGAGCCGGACTCAATGGCACTTTGGAAAACCATTTGGTGGCTTTCGATTCCCCCTAAGGCTCGCTTCTTATGGTGGCAAGCATGCTCTGACATTCTCCCTACTATGGATTTCCTCAAGGCTCCTCATGCCTCTGATGATCCATATTGTCTGGTCTGTAAGGTGATACTTGAATCTGCTGTACACGTGATTTTTTAATGCCCAGGTGCCAAAAGTGTTTGGTATGAGTGGAATGATCAGGCTGGTTCATTCCTGGATCCAATGTCTTGCTTCTCTAACTCATTTTTAGGTGGCCTTCATCCCTACCTTCGAACACTGTTAACATGTTATGCACCATGGCGTGGATGGTTTGGGTTTCGAAGAAACGACTTTGCATTTAACCATCTGTGTAGACCAAAAAAAATAGGTTGAGTGTGCCTCCTCCTGGTTGTCCAACTATAATAATTGTGTCTCCCGCGCTGTTGCAAATGCAACGAAGCCCGGATCTCTTTCCTTGCAACCACCCCTGAGAGATTTGATGAAAATTAATGTTGATGCTTCAGTCATTGATGCACCTTTCTCCGGTGTGGGTGTGGTTGGTCGGGACTCCATTGGATCTACCATGGTTACAGGCTACATATCTTTCTATGCAAGGTGGAGCCCATCAATTGCAAAGGCTCAAGCGGTCATTGCAGGTATGGAGTTTTCCCAGGATAGAGAATGGAGTTCCATCATCATAGAATTGGATTGCCTTACAATTCTCAATGCCATTTCATCCTCGAAGATCGGCCTCCAGCCGTTTGGCTCGCTGATTGGGAAGATCCACTCTTTGTGCCTCCTCTTCTCCAGATGTTCCTTCTCATTCATCAAAAGAGAAGGCAATAAGGCGGCACACCTTCTGGGGACCTGTGGTCTCTCAAGCGATTCTTTTGTCTAGTTCCTTGATTTCCCTTTGTGGCTGAACACTATCACGCTGTCTGATTGTCGACATTCTTCTTAATGATTATTTTCAGTTAAAAAATGTATATATTGTTATATATTTGATTGTAAATATCAGTACATTGTGAGAAAATGATAAAATTTCAAAGCCATAATATTAGTGATGCAAAACAGGCCTGCGCCCCGCGGGCTTTGCGAGTATGGGGCGGATGCGGGGCGGGGCGGACCTAAAAATTTTGACCTCTAAGAGCGCGGGCCAATGTGGGTTGAGCCCACGTGGCTGCGGGCCAAAGCGGGTTGAGTCCGCGCGGGTGCGGGCTGACCCGCAGGCCTAATTATTTTTTTTACAAGATATGCTTCTTTGGCATTTTAGTTTTTTTTTTAAACATTATTAAACCATGTCATATGATTTATCACTGTAATGGTCATACTAATTCATCATTCATTTACATGTAAATTTTAAATAGGTTTATATTTATTGTTTTAATATGGTATTATAATATTTATATAGTAATTATTAACAATGTTCACATGGTGTGTCATCCCGCCTCTCGAAAAATGAAACTCATCTCTACTGCACTCGGTTTCAATTCTAAAAGAGTTGTTATAATTATAATATATTCTTGGACCGATTTAATTTTGTTATTGCTTAATTTTATTTTGTTATTAAGAAAACATGAAAGGAACTCATGAGACCCTAATAGCCTCTGAAACCGGCCATTGCTTGAAGCGTTGTTGTTTATTCATAGGTCTAGTCATTCGCATCGCCACACAATCAATATCATCATTTTTCGCCCCTCATTGATCACTCACCTACTTTTCATTGCAATAGTTCACTACCACATCGGCGTCGGCACATGATACCATTAACCCATAGAAAAATGTTTCATCACATCTCTTAAAATTCTAGCTACTGTAAATTCATACTTCTCCCAATAACTAAAATTACGAAAGAAAAAAATACAATATTTAAATGATTATAAATAGTATTTTTTTAAATGCGGGCAACCCGTGGGCTTATGCGGGGCAGGGTGGGTTTGGATTTTTTTGTTCGCATTATATGTGGACATTTGCAGACAAACCCGCGCGGGCTCAAACACGCGCGGGCTTGGCCCGCCCCGCCTCGCCCCGCCCGTTTCGCATTACTACATAATATCAATATGAATGTAAGCCCTAAAAATAAATTTAGTCCCCATTAAAAAAGGGCAAAAAGTCCCTCTTAAACAAGGCTAAAAATCTATCGAATATTAAAAAATCGGGGTACCCCGACTAAAAACTTAATTTTGGAGGTTTTTTGGGAATTTTTTTTCCTCAAAAAATATGAAAGAGGGTTCTCCTATATTATTAGGGTGTAGATCTCATCACGATCTTCGGTTTGATATGTGGTAGAGCTCAAACGAACATCTGGATCAAAAGTTATGGTCGTTTGAAATTCGAGTTACGTTTTCAACTTATTTTCATTCTTTTATTAATGTTTGTTTTTTTATATTCAAAATTTTATCAAATGATTATTACTTGATAATAATTAGCAAATTATTAATTTAAAAAACTTTTTAAATTATTTTATAAGACATTTTTACTAATTATCTTATATATTAAGTGTAAATGACTATTTAGCCTTATATAAAACATATTTAAAAAATATATATTATATTTATATCAATATAAATATATTTATATATTCATATATTATTTTAAATGATTTTTTTTACATAAACTCTTTTATCAGCGCTAGTAAAAAGCACTGATAAATGAGATTTTTATCAGCGCTTATAAAAAAACGTCGATGAAAAGGGTCCCTTTAAAAGCGCTAAAAAAACACTTATAAAGGGGCACCTTAATCAGCGTTTTTTTAGTGTTGTTAAAAGGTGACGCTGCAAAAAGTCGTTTTTGTGGAAGTACCGGTATGACTAAAAGTGCGTGTTTTTATTTAAAATTGACATTTCAGTACAAAACACACTTCACATACTCAAAATAAAGATAATGCGCTCGAATTGTATTAACACTTTAGGAAAATGATCCATATATAATTTGTGATATATAGGAATAAATTGCACGTCAATCTGACACGCGGTGTTCCCGGTATGATGCAAAGTGCATGTTTTCAGTTTAAAAGTAACATTTTAGTTCAAACACATACCACATATTCAAAATCGAGCAAACGTCCTTGAATTACCTTGATACTTGACAACAATCTACAAATCATTTGTGATGTGTAGAAATCATCCGCACATGAATCTAACACGCGGTGTGCTCAATATGACTTGAATTGCATGTTTTCAATTTAAAGTAGTATTTTATTAATACATTGTATCATATTTATGTTTTATTTATTTCTTTATAGTGTTATTATAATAGTAGTTGCTTTTTATTATAGGTAAACTCTTCTTTTATTCTTGAGCAAGGGTGATTTGTTAAAAAAACTGGCACCACGATTGTCCGCTTTAGAAAAAGGGGTCTCAAAGACATTAGAATTCATGTTCAAAAATGTAATGTTTGTAATAAATTGTACAAACCGATGTGATTGTAGGGTATTGAAATGTTTGTAATGTAGATTTATTTACAATTTTAATTTGTGGTTTATTTGAAGTTAAATTGTAATTTTATCTTGAATAGGTTTGTGCAGTGAGTTGTAAATGTAGCAACACATCGATGCAAACGTGACTTTTATCAGTGTTATTATTAGCGCTATTAGCGCTGATAAAATTATCTTTTATCAGTGTTAGAAATAGCGTTGATAAATGATTCCTTCATTGGCGTTAAAAAACTGTGACAATTTAGCGTTGATAAAATCACCCGGTGCATTTGTAATGCCACTGAGTGTTTATTTAAATGTTTGAATTTATTGATAAATAATTCTAAAATTTGGCTTTATAGATTAATATTTTTTTAAATAGGTTTCATTAAAAAATATTTTAAATACAACCCTCCATAAAAAGTGACGCTAATTCCATACAAATACCGGATTTAAATTTTAAAAAAATTCGCCAGAAAAAAGGCAGGCCCACATGATTGGTGGCCGACATAAATAATAATAAAAAAGGCGCGCTCACAAGGTGCCAAGTTCGGGCGTCCACACACATTGGCGGACGGTTTCTTTTACTTTTATTTCCCTAATTATTCTGGCCCACATTTATAATTAAAAAATTACATTTTTTTTCAATAATAATAAAATCCATTAAAATTATTTAAACTTGAACTCTTTTATAACTATTTATTTTTTAAATTCATTACCCTAATCGTATGGCCTATTATATTTTAAAATATCCGTTTAACTAAATACATGTTTATAGTTTCCAAATTTTAGCGAATAAAAATGCATTAAATCTTAGGTCACCCTGTGACCTACCTCTCACTCTATTTAAACTCTTACCACCCCACCATCAAAGATAGGGCTACGTTTGTAAATATAATATGAATTAAACTCAAAATAAGTAAATATCGTAATGTAGTCAGAATGAGTTGAACGCGTGTTTGATTCAAAATACCGATTAGATGATCAAAACCAATCAAACGATATTGGAATGACATAAAATTCTGAGATAACAATCGTCGATTTATGTGCGACTTATAGAATCAGACCGGATGTAATTCTAGTGCACAATGTAGTCAGAATGACCTAAAGTGTGTTTTTTTTTCATTTTAAGTGTTAAATTAGTCCAAAACGTATGCCACATACTCAATAATGATCAAACACGCTCAGGTTATCGTCAAACTCCATGACAACGATTATTGATTCATTTGTAACATGTACGAATTAAACGCGCGTCATTTTGATGTGTGAGATGGACGATGTAACTATAAGTGTGTGTTTTCAATATAAAAATGATATTTTGATTAAAACGTGTCACATTCTCAAAACCAATCAAATGATCCTGAACTGTCATGAAAATATATGATTACGATCATCAATTCATTTGCGACCTATAAAAATGAACCATACATTATTTCAACGTGTGGTGCAGTTGGAATAATCTAAAGTGTATTTTTTTATTTTTGAACGTTAAATTATTTTAAAACATGCATCACATGCTCAAAACTGATCAAACTTGCTCGGATTGTCATCAAACTCTATGATAATAATAGTTGATTTATTTTTGACACGCAAGGACTAACTGCACATCATTTTGACGTGTGGAGTGGACAATCTGACCGAAAGTGCATTTTTCAATATAAAAATGTTATTTTGATTCAAAACGCGCATCACATAATCAATACTGAGCAAATGATCTCAAATTGTCTTCAAACACTGAAATAATGATCATCGATTCATTTGTGATATGTAAGAATGAACAACACATCATTGCGTGGTGTAGGTGGAATGATCGTCATTCAAATCACGTTCACATTATTGTCAAAACTTTACAACAATGATCATTGGTTCATTGGTGACATGTAGGAGTTAAGCGCATGTCATTCGGACAGGCGGGGTGGACAACGTGAATGAAAGTGCGTGTTAAATTTAAAAATGACATTTTTTGGTTTAAAATGCGCGTCACATACTGAAAACAGAACAAACAATCTTGGATTGTTATGAAACCCTAGGATAATGATCGTCGATTCATTTGTGGCCTGTAGGAAACATGCACCATTTTGATGCACAACGTAGTTGAAATGACCTGACGTGTATTTTTCCATTTTAAGTGTTAAATGGGTTCAAAACGCATATCACACACTCAAAACTGATCAAACATGCTCGGATCGTCGTCAAACTTTACGACAACGATTGTTGGTTCATCTGCGACATATAGGAATTAACCGCATATCATTATGAAACACAAGGTGGATGAAATGACTAAATGTGTATTTTTTAATTTCAAAATATATTCAAATTTATTAAGTGATATTAATAAAACAAAATTAGTTTATTATTACTTATATATATGTTTCCAGTTTCAATTATTGAAGTTGTTTAATGGTCAAAAGATTATTGATTCATTGACACAATATACAAAATATGTTTTTGTTTTTATAAAAGTCACAACAATAACTTAATGTATGATTATGGGTTGAAATAATTATTTTTATATAATATATGTATTATGTAAATTATAGTATGTTTTATATGCATTCTAGCATGTTTTGTTTTTTGAGCCGATATTGCACTAAAACGTAACAAATCTATGATTTTAGGACCACTAAAAAAACGGTGATAAAGAACTATCTTTATTAGATCCGTATTTATATACCATCAATGCATAATTAGTGTGTTTTTCTTTAAATGTTTGGATTTATTGATAAATAATTATAAAATCTGGCTTTATAGATTAATATTGATATTTATTTATTGGTTTATTTAAATAGGTTTCATTAATAAATACTGAAAATACAACCCTCCATAAAAAATGACAATAATTCCATACAACAAATACCGGATTTAACTTTAAAAAAATTCGCCACGTGAGAAGGAAAAAACCGACACGCGGCCATGTATCATAAAAGGCGGGCCCGCATGGTCGGTGGCCGACATAAATCCAAAAAATGGCCAAGTTCCCGCGTTCACACACATTGGGCTACGGTTTCTTTTCCTTCAATTTTCAAAATTAATCTGGCCCACATTTATAATTTAAAAATAACATTTTTTTTCAAAAATAATAAAATCCATTAAAATTAGTTTAACTTGAAAGTTTCCAAATTTTAAAACCGGTTTATAAATCTCATATGGATTAAACTCAAAATAAATAAATAAATAAATAAATAAATATCATAATTTTACTATTATTAGAAAATAATTAATCAATAATTTAATAATAATTTAAAATCATTTTGTTAATAAATTAATGATAAATAATTTAACCGGGTTCGGGTAATCTAATTATAATGCCCTAACCTTCCCCTAATATCAATCGAGTTCTGAATTCATACTTTAACATTATAAAAATCCGATTAATCACTATTATAACGTTAATCAGACAAAGTAATATCCATTTAACGGGTACCCATTTTTATACCCATACTGAATTCATAACGAATTATAAATCATTTTTAAAAACTCTAAATTCTAGATTTACAAATTATTCCATCTTGTAATTGATACAAATTACTGAAGAAAAAAATAAATAAAATGCACTACTTGTTATGAAAACGGATCAAATGCCACTTGAAAGCGCAACAAATTTTGAAATTTGTATGAAATGTCGAACGAAGGCGAAGCAATGACGAGCGAGAAGTAAGTTCATGACAAAAAAGTATAATAGAAGAAACATTGAAGAGAAGGAAGAGGGAACATAATGTTGAGGGTCATAAAAATCACACATTTCATTAACATATCGCCACACACACACCCGAATGGCTCGAATACCTTCTTTTTATTCATTTCATTAACATATCGCTACATACAAAAACACACAATTAATTTGATCCAACGATTGTGATTAATCCCTACCGTATTTAAATCAATGGTTGGAGAATATGAAAGGTTGGCCATGTGAAGGGTTGCGTTGGGAAATGAAGAGTCACTATAATTATTATTACTATGACATCCATAAAATGAATGACAATTTGCACCATTCCCTCCTAAATGTCATAATTTCATGGAATCTCATATGATCTTCACTTAAAAAAATCTTTATGAGAAAAACAAGTGAAACCAAAACAATTGAATTCCATATCATGTTGTCTCATTAAAAACCTTATCAGGAAAACTCAATGAGAAAAACTGGATGAAGAGAAAAAAAGTGCAACACTTCCAACTCCCCCTCATAAATCCATGATAGAATTTTCAGTCTCTACATCTCGATTTTATAAATCAATTTCTCAAATGTTCAGTTGGAAATGCATTTGTGAATAAATATGCAAGATTATCACACGACCTTATTTGTTGGATATTGTCAAATACAAGACATATTTTAAAGGTATTTTTTTTTTCATTTAATTTACATCCTTTCTTTTTTTTAGGGGTTTTCCTAGGTTTTAGGGAGGAATAGATGAGTATTCATGAATTGGGCCAAACCGTGAGCCCAATTCCAGATTAAAAAATAAATTTTGTATCTTTTATAACTTTTTCATTTTCCAACATTTTTCATCCATTCAAATTCCTAATTGACCTCCCCTAACATATTAACACCACCAAGGTAATTTGGAGCTTTTAGAAATCCATAACCAGGTGTTATTTGGGTTTTTATCTAAGGGATTGGGCCTGCCCGAAAGCCCAATTCCTGTTTTAAAAATAAAATTTGATTTTGTTATAACTTATTCAATATTTGGGCTTTTTCGGTGATTCCAAGTCTCACTCAAGACCAAGTAACCCATCCGCGCGTCTGAACTCTCTCCCACCCATTTGGAGCTCTGTAGAATCACGATTTTGTGCCGATCTTCATAGGGTTCCTCAAATCGCCCAGATTTGAAGAGGTAAAGTATTTCTTTCATAACTCTCTCAATTCTCAATCTTTTTCCTCCATTCCAGTTCCTAAATGAGATAATACATCTTGTTCAAACGTACCCTAAATTTGGGCTCTTTTAAATTTCAGATACTGGAGTTTTGGTGTGATTACTTTAAGATACTTCAAGTAAATGAGCCCTTTTCTTTCCTCTTTCAAATTACTTTGGGTTTAACTCATTGTTCTTAGGGTTTCTTCGGTTATAATTGAGTTTACTAATTTCCAGAAACTAGGATTTCGAACCTAGGGTTTAACTTTGGGCTTTCATGGCCAATTTGTGTGGTTTTAGGTTTGATCTAGTTCTCTCTTGGTGCGGCGGGGGTGCGATTTGATTTTTGCACGGAGATTCAAGGGGTTTTGTTAATTTGGTAGGTGATTCCATTGTGTGTGCAATTTTTGTGAATTAGCTTGCTGTTTTCATGGTACTCTAATGTTTATTTCACTTGAATGTTTCTGTAAAAATTGGTTTTAGTTGCATTTATAATGCAAATGAATTTTATGTTCCAATTTTTGGTGAAATTGAGGGGTTTCCATTCAAATCTTTTATTGGTTCATTTTGGGATGCCCCATAACTGAATTTTTGGTTTCATTAAAGGGTTTTGAACTGAAATTTTGTTTTAATAACTTACAAGTGTTATCATAGTGTGAAAGGTTGATATCTTAATGAGCTTTGGGTGAAAAACAATGTGATGTTTTGAGAGGTTGTTTTATTGGAAATAAAATTATTTTATTGTGTGTTTTAAATGGTATAAAATGTGTGTAGCTACTGTACAATTTGTTTGTGACCATTAGTGATATTTTATATGAAAAAGTATGTGTGTTGTTTTCTGAAATTGTTTGAGCACAAAAAGGGGAAGCCCGGGTACTTAGGTGGGGCGGATTTGTACTAGTACGGCTAGTGGATCGGATGGGTTTTGTCCCTGTTCCACTTAGCATATGGATAACGACAACTCTAACTAAACTATTTGGATGATGATTGGGGACCACTAGGTTATGGGTATGTTCCCTACTAGTGGCTCGTGCACGAGAACAGATTTTTCTATGGTTACTCTACACCGAGGTACGAGGTACATAGGGTCCGAGACAACCTAGTGCTTAGGGGTGTTCCTGATTTTGATGCTCATAGGATTTGTGGTATATACCCTTGTTGTGGGTTGTTTTTGGAAGTACATTACAGTAGCTCACATGTCTATTTAATGTGCTAACATTCTGAAATTCTCGGATTGAAAACTGTTTTCATTTGAAAGTTGCATTTCTTTGAATTTTAACACTGTTTCACCTTGTGTATTAAAATTGCTTGTTTTGTTCACATTGTATTGCATACTCTTTGGAATCAACTGGTGGTATCCTATTGGGATTAGGCTCACACCCTACTTACACCCCTTGGGTGTAAGTAGACATGCTTATGCTTGACTCAGGTAAAGGGAAGGCTAAGGGTGATGGCGGTTCGGGATGTTAGTCCCCAACATTGGGGCGGAGTTGCAGGGATGGCTTGCGTGTGATGATCCCCTTGTCGTGTGGAGTCCATGGGGATGTCTTTATGTTGTCATTATTTGTTTTTAGACCACTTGTAGTGTCTTTAAACATATGTATTCAGATCTGGTTTTGTTAAGAATTGTTTAGCATGAAAATTTCAGATTCTAATAATTGATTGTTTTTTTTATGATTTATGCTTTCATACTCGGGTAAATCGTTCCCAAACCAGATTTGTTTGATACCCGGGCACTTGTGCCATCCCGTGGGGATAGGGAACGCCCTTCGGGCCTTGCCACGGTCCGGGTTTGGTGCCGTTAATGGTGGCGACCAGATCCGGTTCGTGACAGATATCGATCTCATAATTCCTTTGAAGGTCATGAGTGAAAAAGAAGTTTGGTGAGATGGTTTGTTCTATCTCCTTTGATATTCCCACACTTTAATTGTGTTATACAAGCATTATTTTTTTTCACATGATATACGAATATCATTATTCAAATATAATCCACAATTACTTCTAATATGCCGAATGACTAATCTTAGTTAAACACATTCTTGACTTGTTTCATGAATTACAATCAATTCAGCATGATTGAAGGAAGTCGTAGAGATGGTTTGTTTTGTAGAGCGTCTCAAAATAGAAGTTCCACCACATGCAAATAAATATCAAGTAAGAGATCCTTCTTTACGTGAATTAGATAAGCATCTTGTGTCGACATAGCTAACTAATTTTTGTTCAGAGCTTTTAAAATAAAATAACCCCGATCTATAGGTTCATGAAGGCATCTTAATATCTGTTTGATACCATTCTAATGTCGACAAGCAGGAGAAGAATTGTACCCTGCTAATAAATTCAAAGAAAATGATATTTTCAACCTTGTATTATCTGCAAGGTACATTAGTGCTCCAATAGCACTTATGTAGGGTACTTCAGGACTAACAAGTTCTTCATTATCCTCTTTTTGTTTCAAAGGATCTTTATCTTGATCAATAGACCGTACAACCATTGATGTACTTAATGGATGCAATTTGTCCATATTGAACCTTTGTAAGATATCATGATTGATGAACAAAAATTCTATCTTCAAGATGTTTAATTTGTAATCTGAGAAAGAACTTTGTCGTCCCAAAGACTTTCATTTCAAATTCCTTCTTTAAATATTATACTGCCTTGGAATGTCCTTCAACCATTCCAATAATATTCAAATAATCAACGTATTCTTCAATGATCACACATTTAAATCCAGTCCTCTTAATAAAGACACATGGGTAAATTGGATCATTTTTATATTTTTCTTTCATCAAATATTCACTCAGACATTTATACCATATACACCATGATTGCTTTAATCCATACAATGATTTATTAAATTTAACTGAACAAAGATCTCGAGATTCAGAATATTTTATCGGCAATTTGAATCCTTTTGGGATTTTCATGCAAGCATCATTATCAATATCACCATAAAGGTATGTAGTCATAACATCCACCTGGCATAATTAAAGTTGCTCATGTATAACAAATTTCATGAGATACCAAAAGCTTATCACATCTATTACATGAGAGTATGTTTCATCATAATCAATCCCGAGTCTTCTTGAGAATCCTTGAGCAACAAGTCGCTCTTTATATCTCACAAATTCATTATTTTCATTTCTCTTTCTCACAAATATCCATGTACAATTAACAAGTTTAATCCCTTCAATTGTTTTCACAATCAACCCAAAAACCTCACATTTGGAAAGTGAGTCTAATTCAGAATGGACCACAACTTTTCATTGACCCCAATATGGTCTATCACAACATTCATTGGCTGTTTTAGGTTCTTGATCCTCATAAATAATTTCAAGTTCCAAATTAACTGAAAATGTGTCATCAACAATGATCTCTACTCGGTTCCAACATCTTCCAATATTGGTGAAATTTATAGAATTTCTTCTTGATCATGATCATGTACTTATGAGACATTGTTTTCTTGAGGAATGTCATGTTCAGGTGATTTTTCATTATCCTTGGGTTCATTTATCTCTTTAACCAACACAGGTTGTTTCCCTTTCCTTTGATGAAGTTTTTTATCTTTTGAACCAATTTGTCTCCCACACTTCAGGATTGGATTGAAAGTATTGTCGATAACACCATTAGATTGTCCTTTAGAGACATCTATTCATATCAGTGCATTCACATTTGGTATATATGATTTTTCAAATTGTTTTGAATTATTGAATGCATCAAGAAATCAATTTTCTAAATTTTTCAAATTAATGTTCTTTTGAACTTCAAGTTCACCCATATTTGTATGAGGATCAATATGAACAATGAATCCATTTTTCCATGAGATTTCTCTCAAAATCGATTGATTTTTCCCCTTTAATGTCAAAAACATTTTCTCATCAAAATGATAATCAATAAATCTAGTTGTGAATACATCTCCTGTCATTGTATCTAGATACTTAATGATTGAAGGAGATTCAAATCCAATATAAATCCCTAGTCTTTTTTGGGGTCGAATCTTTGTTCATTGCGGGTGTGCTACAAGCACGCATTCAATACGACCAAATATTCTTAAATGTGAAATATTTGGTCCATGGCCACAAGATAATTTCATAGGGGAATATACATGATAGATTTGAGGCCTAATTTGAATTAGTGTAGCCACCTTAAAAATTACATGTTGCTATGCTGAACTGAGTAATTTAGCTTTCATGAGAAGTGGTCTTGCAATAAGTTGTAACTGCTTTGTATATGATTCAACTAGACATGCAATATGAAATGTTCAACATTTATTCCAATTATTATGAAATAATTATTAAATGCATGCGATGAATATTCACTAGTACTATCAAGCTGAATATGTTTGATTGAATAATATGTGAATTACGCACTTAACCTTACTAGTCAGGCAAACGATTTTGAAAGTTGATAATAAACACACATGGGACCATCTAATTGATGCATCAATCACGATCATAACATATTTAAATGGTCTACATGGTGGATAAATTGGACTATATATGTCACTATGAATCCTTTCCAAAAACACAGGGGATTCAATCATGATTTTCAATGATGATGGTCTTATTGTTGGAGTTGGTGCCCTAAAACCAACTACATTGAACACTTGATTACCAAAATATTCACAGTCTTGAATATTAATATCTTACTACTTGATGATTTTTATTCTATGTGTCATCTACATGATAATGTTCCAAGGGAACTTATTGTAATAAAAGGTCATAATAGTTCCCCGTAACAATGAGAACCTAGAAGTTATATAATAGTATTATTAAATACTTGTTCTATGGATGGATGATATCATTTGATGTGACACAAATGATATAGTCTATCAGGGGCAGGGTATTATAATGCATCAATTATTCTTCCCATAAAGTTCATCCTTGGTAATCTATAAGAGAATGAGATTATGAGAACTTTACCTGTTAGTGGGAAATCGACATTTCTATGTGTCATTGGAAATTCCTATCCGCTGAGATGTGTTATGGTCCATAAACTTTAAGATTATTATTAATTCATATAACAAGTCATGTAATTTAATGTATTGATGAAAATTGTGAATATAAATTCTCAAGGTGTGGTAGGATACATTGGGTACGTCACAAGTGATATTATGTTAATGAATGACATGAGAAAGAATTTTCCCCTTATGTTCTTTAATGGAAGTTAATATCTCTATGTTGGATTACTAATGTTATTCTAACATATCCCATGTATTAAATGTTTGATGCTCACAAAAACCATTTCCTATGTTTCTAATAGAACTCACTTTAAGTGCATTTAAACAGGTTTTAATTATATTTTCATTTACAGAAGTTAATTTTCCCCTAAAATGAAGTTTTTCTAAGTTCGAAAAAATTCCCCTACATGGGAATTTTTGGCTATGTGAAAATTTCTTATGTGAGAATATGTGTACGTGAATTCACATATGTGATGGAGTCTGCCTACATAAATTCACTTACACAAAATCGCCTACGTCGATAAGTTGGTTATGCAATGAGATAGACTAAGCAAAATTTCCTACGTCGATAAGTCGGCTACGTAGTGAGATCTACTATGTAGAATTTCCTATGTCGATAAGTTGACTACATAGCAAGATCGACTATACAATTTCACCTACATCAATAAATCAACTACATAGAATTAACTACACAGAGACTTTGGTTACATGAAATCTGATTTGTGATGTTTTTGGCTATGTGGCTCTTTTGACTATGTAAAATTGATTACGTGGAAGATTTGGATTTTTGGAAATTTTTCTTACACTGATTTAACTACATGAACAATATATATACACAGTTTTGGATCTGTGGCTACATTTCACTCATGTGATATCAGCTGCGTGGATTTCGGCTACGAAAAGTATGTTTTATATATGTATTACTATAACTCGACTTATTTATTACTATTTCAATATTTTAAGGAAAATTAACTGTTATTTTTTTAATCTCTAGAATGAAAACTAAGTAAATAGGGTATGGAAGACTTATCTAAAAGTCACAAGTTGCAAGAATGGTAAAAATGACGACCTTATTTCTGATTCCATGTTTTTTGTTGAGAAAAGAAAGGAAAAATAAATCTAGAAAAGTTTGTATTTTCTGTATTGATTTAACTTATGGAACTCATTATAAGTTAGATGCGAGGATATATAAGTTGAAGAAAAAGAAAATATGTATATGAATGTAAGAAAATCTAGCTTTCATTTTTTAATTTACATCATCTTCTTCCTTATGTTGTAACTTTCTCTGTTCTACTCGAAAAGAAGAATTCCACTAAAAAGTTTCCTGCTCCTGTGATTTCAAGAAATATATTTTGGATTTTAGAAGTTATTCTTTGATATTCTCTAAATAAATTATTTATTATTTTGGAATACTTCTCTACTATCGGTTGCTGCTTGCAAATGTTCACCTTAACTAAAGATTATTCTATACGTCTTTTCTCCTCCCATGTAAGTGCACACTCCTTGTACCGAGTGTAGGTGAAGACTGTTGTAAGTTATATAATAGTATACCTATAAAAGGCCAATTCTTTATTGTTTTTACTAAGTGATCACTGCTTGCACTCAAGCAAGGCAATCCTTATAAAGATGACTGGACATAGTGAAAATCACTAAGCTTGCTGAGAGAGTGTTGGTGGAGTGGTCTAGGGGGATATTTGTTCCTTAAACCACAATAAAATATTATACATTCCTTTCTCATATTTTATTTTATTCTAATGTACAAAAATTCTTTATATTTGAAAGGAAGTTCTCATAAATAGGGTATGAAATTTTAGATCTCAATTCACCCCCTCATGATCCATTGTATGACTAATTTGGGATAGCATTTGGCATCAAATCTATGAATTGGAGTTCTCAACCATCGTCCAATTAAAGTCTAAATATACATCTCTCTCTACTACTACTATTACTAACATGAAAGAAGGCTTGCTTATGATTAGAGAACCCTACTTTAATAGCGAAAACTATGGTTGCTGCAAGACCTAAATGATTACCCATCTAAAAAATATTGGTTTGAAAGTATATTTTAAAGAAATTAAAACATACAAGTTACCTACTGTAGAACTATAACTTTGGAGTTATAAACAAGAGGTTGAATATGATTTAAACTCTAAATCCATGAATTACATCATATGTGTTTTAGGCACAAATGAATTCAATTGAGTCTCTTAGTATGCTACAACCTATGATATGTGGGAAACCATCTCTATTTATTATTAAGGAACTGATAATGTTAGAAAATTAATATACAATACTACTGAGTTGAATTTTTAAACCTTTAGAAAGATAGATGGATAAAGCATCACCGAGATGAATGAAAGACTTACAAAAATAGTAAACAATATCTCATCTCTTGGAACATGTGTTCTAGAACTAGATCAATCTCTTAAAGTATATAGAGTACTTCCATAAAAATGGAATGGTATATCAACTTCTATAATATATTCTACACCTACGAAGGATCTGGAAATGAAAGTCCTCATTGGTACTCTTATGATGTATTAAGATGAAATGGAATCTAAAGCTAGTTAACATAAGTTATTTAAGAAGGAAAGTTTTACTTTGAAAGTATCTACTATAAAGGATGAAAGGAAGTCAAAATAAGTATTACTATATAAATCATCCTATGAAGAATACTCAAATCATTATAACTTTGATAATGAAATTTCTCAATTGTAAAGGAAGTTCAAAAAATTTTATATGAAAAGAACAGGTTTTAAGAAGCCTTTCAACAAGTACAATTTTTTTGATGGAAACCCTAAAGAGGTTAAATGATATGACAATAAAATATTGAACACATAAATCTAGACAACCCTCAATTGAAAGACAAAAAGAAATATGAAAATAAATTCAAAAGGAAGTTTGATTTTAAATGAAAAGGAAAATAATATATTAAGGCTACTTGGAGTGCTTCAGAAAAATCCAGTGACGACTCATCTTCTGAATCTAATTCTGAACTCTCAAACAAAAAAGATAATATGTACTTTATGGAACAAACACCCAAGGTCAATTATTTTTATTATTCTAAGCATGAATATAATTTTAAAACTGAAAAATTATCTTTTGAAAAATTAAATGAATATTGAACCATGTTGGAAGATAAATATAAGAGATTAAAGAGGATAAATAAAATTCTTAGAAAATATTATGATGATGCTATGAGTGAGATTTTTTTTGGATAAACAAATTTTAGATTTTAAAACAAGACCAGAAAACTTTGTTTTCTCTTGTGCTGAACATGATGATAAAATTAAAATCTTACAAAAGGAGATAAAATATCTTAAAGATTCTACAAGTTTTTTTACAAAGGGGAAATTATCTCAATAAAATACTTGGAAACAATAGATTAAATGGATAAATATTTGGTATAGGAAGTAATAGTGATAGTCCTAAGCTATATCGAAATTATTTTGTACCTATTTCTAAGAAAAAACTTATATAAAGTTACATGTTTTCATTATGGAGGACTTAGACATTATACTAATGCATGTAGTATAATAAATCCTTAATTTTATGGTATTAAGCATGAATTTATTTCAAAGAATATGTCTAAATTCAGTGCTGAAATTTTCTGACAATACAAGAAGATTTGGATTGCAAAATATTTGGCCGTTAACATTACAGGACCCAAGAGAATATGGGTGCCAAAACACCTTCTTGTTTGATCACTTTTTGTAGGAAAAAAGCTATAAGAATAGAAATGAAAAGTGGTTCATGGATATGGGATGCTCAAGACACATGATTTGAGATTTCTCAAACTTTCAATAATTATTAAAAATTCATGGAGGCTTTGCCAATTTTGGTGATAATGCTAAAGGAAAAATTATTGGAGTTGGATCAGTTAGAAATATAAATTCAATTATATTCAACAAATTTCTTTAAGGATTGAAGCACAACCTAATAAGTATTTCTCAACTTTGTGATGGAGGCTAATTTGTAGATTTTTTTTCTAACAATGCATGATCTATATTAAAAAATATATCTCTTAAATTTAAGGCACCAAGAATTGAAAATGTCTACACATCATATCTCATCTCTTTGAGTAGATAAAATGTATACTATTTGAATGCTGATGTTAGTAAATATCATATTTTCATAGAATACTTATAAATTGAAATGTTTATTCCTTAATAAATTTATCTAAAATAAATATGATTTCAGATTTACCTCAACTTAGATTGGATAAAAATAAACTTTGTGATGCATTCCAAATGGGTAATAAACACAACTCATCTTTTAAATAAATTAAAGATGTTTCTAATTCTAAACCCTTGGGATTTATCCACATGGATTTTTTGGACCATCTAGATTAACAATCCTAAGAGGTAAATATTTTTCCTATGTCTTAGTTGATTATTTTTCTAGATTTACATGGGTTTACTTTTTGAGACTTAAAAGTGAAGCTTATTCTATTTTTATTAGTTTTTTAAAGTTAGTTCAAAAATAAAAATATACAAAAATTATTACTTTAAGAAGTGACCATGGGTGAGAATTTGAAAACCATGAGTTTAATTCATTTTGTCTAAAACATGGTATCAAACACACTTTTTCCACCCCTAAGACACCTCAATAGAATGATGTTGTCAAAAGGAGGAATATGCCCCTTGAATAAATTTACAGTACTATGTTATTTGAATATAGCATGCCAACTCATTTTTGGTGTTGAAGCTATTAATAGGCCATGTTATTTCATAAACATAGTTCTAATTAGGAATATTCTAAAGAAGACACCCTATGAGATATGGAATAATAAAAAAAAAGTTGGATACTTAAAAGTTTTTGGATGGAAAGTTTATATTCTTAACACTAAGTATAATTTTGGGAAGTTTTATTCAAAGGTCGATGAATGAATATTTCTTAGTTATTCTACAAATTTTAAAGCTTATAGAGTTTTCCATAAAAAGTCAAATATTATTGAAAAATAAACACATGTAAAATTTTATGAAAGTGATCTTTTTGATCACAAAAGGAATAAAGATGATGAGTTAAGTGATTCTTTAGATAACATGGGACTTGAACCTCTCTTTAACTCCAAAAAGGACGATGATTTGGAACTTTATTTTGAAGGAAACAATCCTGAAAGGAAAGAAAATAGTGAACATGAGAGTTTGATGCCTAGATAGCCTAGAACCTTAAAAAACTAACCTTTAGAGATAATTATAGGAAGCTTAGATAACAAAGTAATAACTAGAAGAAGAGTAGGAAACCTTGTTGAGTTATCTAATTTTATATCTTAACTTGATCCTAAAACCATAAAAGAATCTTTAACTGATAAAAGTTGGGTATTAGATATTTAAGAGGAATTTAAAAAGTTCAAAAGAAACAAGGTTTGAGAATTAGTTGATAGACCCTATGATTATCCTTTAGTAGGAACTAATTGGGTATTTAGAAATAAGTAGGATGATCATGATGTGATCATTATAAATATAGAAAGAATTGTTTCAAAAGGTTATAATTAAGAAGAAGGTATAAATTATGAGGAAACCTTTACCCCAGTCACTAGATTAGAATATATTAAGATTCTCCTGGCCTATGTTTCTCATATGAATTTTAATTTATTCTAGATGGATGTTAAATGATATTTTCTAAATGTTTTTCTCTCATGGAGTGATTTTATGTTAAACAAACTCCCATTTTTTAAAATTCACATTTTCCAAATTCTATTTTCAAACTTACTAAATCCCTATATGGTCTTAAATAAGCCCTCAGAGCTTGGTACGAAAGGTTAAGTTATTTTATATTATCAAATGGTTTTTTTTCAGGTTTAGAAGATCCTACTATTTTTTAGAAAACTTCATCAAAGGATATTTTAATTTTTCAAATATATGTTGATGATGTAATTTTTGGATTAACCAATAAAAAATTATGCAATGATTTCTCAAAAATAATGCAGAAAGAATTTGAACCGAGCATGACAGGTTAGCTAAATTTCATTATTGGATTTTATATTTATAAAAAGACTTTGGGAATGTTTTAAATCAAATAAAATACATACATTAATTACATAAGAAATCTAGACTTGAAAGTAGTAAGGTTCAAGAAACTCCTATTAGTTTCAATTTAAATCTTGATTTGGAAGAAGCTGAGAAACCAGTTGACAATAAGTTATATAGAAGAATTATTGAGAGGTTACTTTATTTTACTTATAATAGACCAGAAATTATGTTTATGGTATGCTTATGTTCTAGATTACAAGAAAATACTAAAGAATCCCATTTGAAAGTTTCCAAAAGAATTTTAAGGTATTTAAAAAGAGAAATTTATCTTTCTTTTCTCTTTCTGAAAAAATCTAATTTTAATTTAATCTCATATTCAGATTCTGATTTTGGTGGTTGTATATTAGATATAAAAAAAATCTAAAGAACCTAACACTTAGTAAATCCTTGGTTTCATGGTTGAGTAATAAGCAACACTCAATTGCATTATTTACCCCAAAAGCAGAATAAATTGTTGCTAGTAGTTATTGTGCACAATTGTTGTGGATGAAACACACATTGATGGGATTTGGATTTAATTTTAATCAAGTACCAATCAAATGTAATAACACTAGTTCTATTATAATTTCTAAAAATACCACAAATCATTATAGAACAAAGCACATAGACTTAGGAAATCATTTCTTGAGACATCACTCTCAAAAATATGATATCCCTATTGATTTTATTTTTACTAAAAATCAGTTAGATAATATATTTACTAAGTCTATTTATTATGATAGATTTTATTTTATTAAAAGTTAAATAAGTTTATTTGAATTTAGATGAATTTACTTATAAGATTATTATGTTCCTTTAAAATCTATTTTATTCTTTAGTTTTTGATACTTTTTATTTTCTTGTTTATTTTATAAATTTAGTGTTAATCAGTTCTATTTAATGATATTTTATGAAATATTATTTTAATATTCTTTTAAATCATTATTTTGGACCATTATAGTCTTAATATTTAAGCCCCTTAATTTATTTTATATGATTTTATTTTTTGAATCTGCAACTCAACTCCCAAGAACCTTACACTCCAAAAACCCTTACACACTAAAACCCATACGTGTATTATCTGAGCTCGTGAACCCTATCACCTTACTTGATTCCCTTATATGTGAGCTCCCTTGACCAAATATCTTCAATACTTCGCTATATCCATCAAAACCCTAGATCCTTGGAATCCTATACCTAGTTCGAGCATAGGGAAAGCTAAGAGGATAGAGAAAGTAACCTCATAACCCTCGAAGAAGGCCAAATATTCTAACTTGTAATGCTGAGTGCTCCCTAGTAAGGAAACCGATCTTGATTGGTTAAATAGTACATAGATTCTTTTAAAGAAAGTGTCGAGTTTTCAAGGTTGGGAGTATGTTTTTGATGAAAGTAAAAGTGTTTTTTTGTTTGATAAAGAAGTGTGTGAATTTCATACAAATTAATGATTTTAGTTTTTATAGAGTGGGATAAGATCTCTTCTATAAAAAATGAAAAGATTTTTTTTTAATATCCTATAAATAAATATGGGGAAATCATTCATTGTACTCATGAAGAAATTTATAATTATAGACATACCTTGGTGGGTACATATGACATTAACCCTATTAAGCTTATTAAATCCCTGTTTGGGATATAAATGGTTGAAAATAAGGCAGTTAAGGACCCGAAGGCTAAAAGGAAGGTATTGTGTAAGTTCATTCAAACTAGAATTTCTCAAAGGGTTAGATAGTTTGATAAGATACTATTCTAGGATATTTATCTACTATAATTTTTTTTAACGAGAATAAAGTTAAACTACTAAGATACATGATGTGCCTACATCATTACTGCCAAAGAAAGGGTAAAATGAGTTATTATCCTTTTGGTAGGATTCTGTCACTTTTTTTTTTAAAAATAAATAAATAAGTAGAGCTGGATGAGGGTGAAGTTGTGAAGTGTCACAAAAGTAATACACTCACAACCACTAAACTATTTTTTTGTACTCCTGGGACTCTTCCTCAAGTGAGATGATGACCGTTGGAAAGGAAGGAGAAACTAGACCAGTTACAGAACTTCTTACACCAGTTGAGGGGGAGATCTCTAGAGATAGTCTTCCCAGAGATAATACATCCACTTATGGGGATCCTAAAAGGTAAGAAGTTATGGAACCTACTATGGACCCATGAACCCATTGGAGCTACCGGAGCTGAATTGGAAGTGTAATAATCCACTGATGCATTTGTTATTCCTGAAGTTCCTAAAGTTAAAACTATGGATGTACAAAGAGAACATGACACTGAAAATGATAATTTTCTTGAGATTTATAAAGAGGAGGATTTTCCCACTCACATGGAATTTTATCAACTAATTAGACTACCTAATCCTATTGAGATTACTATTGGTAAGAAGCTTCCAATTTATAAGTCCTTGAAGATTCCAATGTTGGGATGTCACATGTTCCTATCTTTAAAAGGACCCAAAAAGTGCTAGATGAGGATATTAATTCTCAAACTATTAGATATTCACCTTCATTGAATAAGGATAAAGAAATATCAGGTTTTAAGTAAATTTTCATATCTTTACTGTATGAATTTTCAATGAGTTTTAAAATATAAAAGTTGACTTTGGTGATCTCAAGGATGCGCTAAAAGAAATTCAAGTTGAGTAAAAAACATTCAAGAAAATTCATTTTTTATGACTGATTTCAATAAGATGATGGAATTAATGTATTCTGAAAATGAAATACTAAATCAGCTACAACCTGTTCAACCATGTTTCTATGATTCAAACAAGAAAGAGATTGATTCATTGAAAATCCAAGGCCTTCAGTTAAAGGATATATGTGCCATAAAATCCTAGTTTAATGAGCTCAATGTAATGGTGGAATCACAATCTGAAATGACCAAGGGTCTATCTATAGTGAATTCAAATTTGTATAAGAAATTTATTAAGGAGAATAAAGGAGTGAGATGATCTAAAAGATGTTTTTCACTAGTTGAAAAGTATGGTGACTAGTCAATTTGAGTTTCTCAAGAATTTTCCAATGAAATCATCCTCTTCTAGTTAAGTACTCAGTCCAAATCTTCAATTTCTGTATGAAAACATCTTTTTAAATCCGAGTTTTGTGAATGAGAATCCAAGCTCTCTTCAACGTAACTTGATCTATCCTGTATTGTTATAACATTACAGACATGAGATGCTCTTAGAGTTTCAATTAGTAAGGAATGATGTTAGAATGGGATGTCTTGGTACTAATCACTAATTGATTAGGCTTATTAGATACATTTAGGTGTGTATTCCCTTTATTAAATACAAGGGGAATGAAAATTATATTCTGTCTAAGAGTATCCTAAATCAGATAGACAATTGGAAAAACCCTATAAATAAGAATATTTAAATTATTAACACTCATATAAAATACATTTAATTAGTTTCTCAGAAAGTATCTTACTTTACACCTTCTCAAGGAGAACCTAGTGCACCGGTTTCTAATAAGGGAAAGTAAATTATGGTCTATAAATGCAAGAAATCAGTGTATGGTTCCCCTGTTCTGGTTTCAATCCCTACATTGGTCTCTACTTCCCAACTTGTCCAAGAAAATTTTGTTTAGCTCAGTCAAGTGTTGGTTGAAAAACTTTCCAATATTAATTAAAAATTTGGAGCCTTTGATGCTAAGTTACCAAATCTTTATGATTGTGTGGAGGAAGTTACAAGAAATTTACATGGAGTTTCTGGTATGTCAACATCCAGTGCTTCCCAATCTACTTCTATTTCTTATTAGAGGTTTTTAACATCTCATTTAAAAGCTTTAAAAGGTATGCCAAACTACTCTCATGCAATGATTTATTATAAAACATAGCAAAGATATAAGACCATACTAGAATTTTTCATAGTGGATGTTATCAAAAGGATAAACATGTTTGTAGAAGACCTATTTCATCTCCGATGAAGAAGATTTATTAGACCCACACCTCTTGATAGGTACATAGGCTCTTGAAAAAAGTTGGATCAAGATTTTTATCATGCTATATTTTATCAGCAATAGAACCAAAGGTTAGCTGAGGGTGATCCCCCAGATCTACCTCCTCTTGCTTCCATACCCATTTTCTTCACTACATCATGAAAGTATGAATTTAGTGTAGCTTTAGAGCACCGAGATAAAATCCTAGCTACTCTAGTGGGCCTCTTTAGTCACGAAATAACCAGATTTTAAGGGTAAATTCATTCTAAAGTTGAAGTTGTCTACATTGTCATTCCTCCTCCCATTAAACCTCCATATATCTCTTCCTATTATCCTACCTTTAATAAATCCCCACCTCAACAAAAACCTAACTTTGAGCCTATTATCTATTCTTGATCCAAATGTATTCATATATCTATATCTTGTACACTATTTAAAAATTAATGAAATTCATGTTTATCTCTTTATTTTATGGATAATGTTGTTTTTTTCTATTTGTTATGTTATTTTTTCTTTTATCTAAGTTACCATACAATTATCATTCCATTTAGTACCATATTCTTACAGTCTGCTATAGTAGTGTGCTATATTTATTATGTTTTATACATTCTATTATCTTCCGTTTTGATCTTACAAAAAGGGGGTATAGCTATGAAAAACACAAAAAATTAATTTTTTTAAAGAATTCATAAGTCTTTTTAAATTCTGATGGATGCCTATCTCTATTATCAAAACCTTTAAAATTTTATACTTTGCTTTATGGGTTTTTTGATCAATAAAAAGGAGGTATTATTATATGACTAATTTTCTTCCAACATATCCCATGCATCATATGTTTTTATGCTCACAAAACCCTTTTCTATGTTTCTAATAGACATCCCTTCAAGTGTTCTTAAATAGTTTTTAATTATATTTTCATTTGATGAAGTTAATTATACCCTAAAATGAAGTTTTTCTAAGTCTGAAAAAATACCCTTTTGTGGAATTTTTTTCTATGTGATTTTTTATGTGAGAATCTAGGTATGTGCATTCACATTCATGATAGAGTCCACTTATGTAAATTCTCTTACATAGAATCACCTACACCAATAAGCTGGCTACATAGTGAGATCGACTACACAAAATCACCTACATTGATAAGTAAACTATGCAGTGAGATCAACTATGAATAATCACCTACATTGATAAGTTAGCTATGCGGAGAGATCAATTAAGTATAATTTTCTACGTCAATAATTCAGCTATGTAGTGACTTTGATAACATGAAATTTAATATGTATTTTTTTTATCTATGTGGTTCTTTTGGATATATTAAATCGACTTCATAGAAGATTTTGATCCTTGGATTTTTTTGATTATGTTGATTCATCTATGTGAACAAGTTGTATATGCAGTTTTGAATTTGTGGCTATATTTCACTTGTGTGATATCAGCTATGTGGATTTTGGCTACGCAAAGTATGGTCTACAAATGTGCTACTATAACTCAACTTATTTATTATTGTTGAAGTATTTTAAGGAAAATTACATGCTATTTTTAAAGAATTGTAATAATAAATGAGTAAATAGGGTATGGATGACTTCTCTAAAAGTAGTAATTTAAAATAATGGTTAAAATGACTAAATTATTTATGGTTCCATGATTTTTATTGATAAAAGAAATGAAATGATGTTATGGATTTTATTTTTATTTTTTTGTATTGATTTAATTTATGAACCTTGATAAAAGTTACCTATGAGGATATATAAGTTAAAAAAAAGAAAATATGTATATGCGTGTAAGAAAATAAAGCTCACATTTTTGAATTTACACCATATTCTTCTATTTTCTATAAATTTCTATGTTCTACTAAAAAATAAGAAGTCTGATAAAAGTATACTATTCTTTTGATTTCAAGAAACATATTTTTGATTTTATATGTTCTTCCTTGAGATTCTTTGAATAAATTATTTATTCTTCTAAATTATTTATCTACATTCAGTTGCTACTTACAACTATTAACCTTAACTAAAGATTATTATCTTTATATTTTCTCATCCTATGTAAGTGAACACACCTTTTACTGAGTGTGGAAGAAGCCTGTTTTAAGTTCTATAACAAGATCCTTATAAAAATCCCTATTCTTCATTGTTTTCACTAAGAAATAGCTGCTTGCACTCAAGATGAGTAGTCCTTATAAAAAGGACCATACATAGTGAAATTACCAATCTCGTTGAGAGAGTGTTGGTGGAGTTGACCAGGGGATATTTTTACCCCAAACCACTATAAAATATCATGTGATTATTCCTCTTGTTTTCTTTTATTCCACTACATAACAATTACTTATATTTGAAAGAAAGTTCTCATAAAGAGGGTGTGGAATTTTAGAGCTTGATTCACCTCCATTTTAATCCATTGTGTAACTAATCTGGGATAACACTCTAACCTATTGTTTAGAATAGAACCACCTAAATAAGTCCATAGACATGATGTTCTATCTGTAAGTTTTTTTTATAAATTCAAAAAAAGAAATTGAGCACATAGGTTGACGACATTAGTATGAAACCTACTTGATTAGATATATTGAGATAAAGAGATTATATTACATATTGTACATTCATATGAGGTTGTATATGACTGTGATATTAACTTCTTTCTATATGAGTTCCTTAGGGTGTTACTAGATGATAACCTTGTACTTTAGGTAGTTATACCTAATTCCACTAACTGTCCTAGAGTGTTAGACACTAAGGTATCTATAGCCTCAATTAAATTCTATATAAATTTAAAATTTTGAATAAATATTATCCCTATTTTTGTTTTAATAATTATTCATGTTTGGTTTATCGAATATATTCAATCATTAGTTATTAGAGAGAATATTATGTGATTTGAATATTAAATAAATATTTATTCATTAGGTAATTATTTATTTAATTATATGAATATATAAAAATTTATTTATCTCTATTTTACTCTCAAGTTAACAAATATTTATTTATTTGTACATGCAAGTATTTACTTAACATTTATTCACTAGTTTAATGAATGTAATATTTATTTATTTGTCAATAAATAATGAAGTGAAATTTATTTATTTAAATAAATAAACAACATCAAGATCATAATAAATATCGAGGAGGACTGGAAAACAGAGCTTAATGGTCCTATGAGAATTTACATATTAAATATTATTTGAATAAATATTAATTTATTTATTCATGGAATTAATATTTATTTATCTATGATTTTAACACATGTAAAGATAATAATAACAATAATAATATTATTATTTAGTTATGATGTTCATCAAGGATTAAAAGAAAAATAAAGACCCTTATGTAATTATTTATTCTCTAACCCTAGTTTTGACATATATCCGCTCTAACCTAGTGAAGTGAAGCATAGCTACCATCGTGGACAACACATTCTAGAGATAATCCTCTAAATCCCTAGAGATATCTTCTCCTAGAACACTCTCAAGAATGGAGAGAGATCCTTCTCCATCACCCTCTCGAGTCTAGATATAACCAAAGTAATTCCTTCTCACCTTAAAGGATTATACCATGATTAATAATGTTCAACCCAAGCATTATAATCATCTATGTTAGAACCCAAAGAATTCTAAAATTATGATCATAGATTCATGGAACACGCGTATATCACTGCTATATGGAATCTACCCATGATTCCTCTGACACAATGATGTTACAAAAAAAAGGTCTCAATCGAATCATTGATGAATAAATAATTCCAATGTAAGAAAATTATTTATCTTGAAACAAATTAATTATAAATTATACACGATGATCATGTATCATGGATTCAGGTTTTTTAATTCATCTAATTATGGGAATAAATATGAAGGAATTGATGAATTTCTATTATTGGGAATGATCTTGAACACTTTCACTGTGCTCTAAAACCTTCAAGTGTCATCATATCAATCACATAATAATTTATAATTATTTGTTATTCATTGATTGATATGCATGTTTTTTGATAATTCTTTTTTGTTAATTCATTATTTTAATCTGATAGTCAATATTATGATTTTTTTCACCTTTATATGATCCAAAACACATAAAGAATATATGAAGAATGACTGAAGGTTCCATCAGGAGGTGCTAAGGGTTTTATCCAGATGATATAATTAAAAGAAATGTAACTAAAATGTATATGTCATAAAATGAGGTTCACAACATCTAGATGATCTATGGGATACATGACTCATCAAACAGAAATAAGCACATATAGTAATTAATACACCACATGTTGACCATCCATACCAACACAAAACTTTAGGGATTACACATTGTGTAACCTGCTTTCATGTCATGTAGTCATACACAGTCCACCCAATGATTTTTTTTGGAAATAGCGTAGTCAATGTATGCTTCACATGACACATAAATACTTAAAGTTAGTCAATCCATAATTAATGAGGCTACACACTATGTAACCCTCGTACACACTATGTAACTCATTAACATTCACAAGGTGTACATGCCCAACTCCCTGGGCATGTGCCGTAGAGACATGGAATGTGATATACATGAAATTTAGCTTGCTATTACATTCCATGTAACCACTGAGTAATCAAAAAAATTAAAATTTTCAAGGAATTAATTAATAAAATTATTAAAACCAAACTTCATATCTAGCATTTGGCGTGATACTTTGTAATAGGGATTTAAGAGTACATAAATTCTCAATTAATTTCACATAATTAATTCACTATAATGGTCGATGTATTTTCTACAAAAATTTTAAAAGGTATATGCCACATGGGTTAAAGCATGTCCAATTTTCATAAATTCTGCATTTATTATGTGGTATTATAACATATAGAATTTCAAACCTCTTAACCATGAAAATTTTCATTTTCATTGATAGGTAATTTAAGAATTTAATACATGACTAAAGACGGCGAAGTTGGTTACATTCCATGTTGCCTCCAAGTATACACTATCTAATCATTTAATTTTAAATAAAATTGATTTATTTTTTTGAATTAAAAATGATGATATTTTCTAGGATTGTCTAGACAAGATAAAATGAATGAATGAATGAATTAATGAAATAATTATTGAATTAATTCAAGGTGATTTTATCTTAATAAAATAATAAATTGAAGTGAGTGCTATCTAGTGTACAAATATGTATTTTCTATATGCACAAATGATCATGAGCTTAGATTGATGAATATATGTTCTTGGTTTTTTTTAATTTAATTATTATTACATGAGTTTTATAATAATTATTTTATTAAATCAAAATGATGGCTTGCATGTCATCCCCTCCTCTATTATGTAAGGAACTACATGCCTATATTTTTTTTATATAAATCCCATAACTAGTCCTTTGGTTCCCCTCACTTGTGCATGAGTAAAAGATTATGTAAAGGATGGAGCTCCCAAGTGAATGGAGACAGTTCAAGATTAGAGTGAAGTGAAACCAACTTAGGATTTCCCTTAGAGTGTAGGTGGAATGCTACAGCTTGAACCAAGTTATGGTTCAAGGAGTTTCCCCCTAGGTCATGGGTTAGTTTATAATCTACTAGATAAACTAACCATCATATAATATCATGACCATACCACATTTATTATTTTATTACTGTCAGTATCATGGTTAATTATTTGTTGACTCTTTATCACCATCACTTAATAAATTAATTGACAATCATACAAGATGGAGTTAAAATAAATTAGACTATGCATAAAATATATTATGATATGGTTAATAAATTAAGTAAAATCCACTTAATACTAACAAGCATGTAACAAGATAAAATGGGAATTTACATGTAAAGATAAAAAGATCCATGAAATCAAAATATTAAGTCATTAAATCCTTGAAATACTTACGTTAATATCAAACCATAGTTCAAAGTACTTGATCGACCCAATTTGGGGTGATTTTAATTATCAAGGAATTTTAGCTTGAGTTTTGGATCAACTTAACCTAGTTCACATCAAGGGTTGACTACCCAAATAGGACTTGGGGTAACTAGGAGGTAATTTTTGAGTAAATCCAAGTCTAGGATTTCAGGATTGAGGAGTCCACTCAACGAATGAAGGATCCATTAGTTAATGTAGTTGGAATAACGCACATACCTAAATAACTTCAAATAGCTTTTAAAGCCCAAGAACAGGTTATGAGAGGGACATATGGATCCTTTCTACTAGAATATCTATGTGACATGATATTCTAAAACCAATAGTATGTGATATTGAGTTTTGATAAAATAGTGGGAGACTAATAAATAAAATTTATTACATCACATATTTTGGTAATCAAGATAACAATTAAAATTTGCTTCTAACCAATGAAAAGTATGAAAATTGAAATAATCATAACAATATGATCATTCAGGACATAGACTATGTCCTCACTAGAATATATTTCCAAGGGTAGTACAATTTTTTTATACACTGATTTACTACAAGAAAATTTATACCATGTGTTATAATTCTCTATTCTCATTCAAACACCTCATAGACCAAGCATTGGTGAGAAGTATACCTATAGGTGGTATATGGGGATGATCCAACTGTATATTACTTTAGGATATTAGTTATGTATGTAGAACTGATATTGCAGTATAAGGACATGAATGCTTACACCATGTAATCTCATCTCCTATCACTTGATAAAGAGAAATAGAGGGTTTAGATAAATGACATTGTCACTGCACTATACTATGGTAGACTAGAACAAGGTACTTAACTATTGATTTTATCTTTAATATATTAAAGTACATTACTTAAGAAATTTGGGCTTCCATATAGATATGAAATTATCTCATATTATTATCCTTATCTTATAGCTTCCCATTATTCATCTAAAATTATGCTATGAATAGTAAAAATGAATAACTTAAGGATATTTTTGACTAAGCTTTACCAGGTAAATAAGAGTTGCGAGGAACTCAGTTCTATAACCCTCATGGTGTGAGGTGAAATACAAGTTTAAAAAACCCATGAATAATTAATAATCTAATTGTGTCTTTCAATGTCTTTAAAAGAGACAATAGATTCAGGGGTAATACAATGAATAAGAGGATATTCTCTTCTCATATGAAAAAATAGGTCTTTTGAAAGGAAAATTGAATGAATTGAAGAATAAGAAAATAGTTTCATCTACTCAAGGAATATATTCATCCTATGTAATGTTTTATATCTCATTTATTGGGTATTTAATACTTTTTTATTTTAATACAAGGAAAAAAGAAGTAAGGTGTGTTGTATTAGTGGCCGAGAAGCACACAAAAACATTATAAGAAGTAAGGTGTGTTCTCATAGTGGCTAAAAAGGGTGATTACTATAACTAAAATAAGAAACACATGACTTATAAATTCCTAGAGAAAATTTTCTAGTTGAACTATTATTTGTGTTAAGTGTTACCAAACATTCATCTCAGTGTTCTATCGAACAAAAAAAGACATTATTTCTTTTAAAATTAATGTGGTTTTGGTAAAATACACTTCATTAATATTTTAATAAAAATTGAATCATCACTATAAATAAATGATGAATACAATTATAAGACTTATACCAAGTTGTGGAAATATAGTTCTTATTCAAATAAAACTATAAGTTGTGATGTATATACCTAGTATTATGTTTAGACTCTTTGGAGCTAAAAATATTTGGTATATAACAAACTTATGTTTTAGACTAAGAAACCTTTAGATATAAAGTCAAGAAACAAATATTCTAGAGATAGTTCAACTAGATAGTGTGAACTATTCCAAGGATAAATTAGAAGTAAATTAATTTACTCCATGATATTCCTTAAATAAATTTTTGGAATGACAAGTGAAGAAATGAATAAACTTGGTAAAAGATATAGGATCCTTTAGGTTTCTATATCGAAGTATATATTAACCAAGTATTCATTGATAATTTAATATAGAGTGAGGGTGTTTCTAAACTCACATATCCTTATTCATATCTTAGTTATAGGTTAAGATTTATGAGGAATTTTATATACGTATTATGGTTTTTCATGATTCCTTTCTAGATATATTTTACAAATAGTAGTGTAACAACTAACCATATTCCAACTATATTGACAAATGGATATCATATAAGTTATGATATTTTTTTTTCATTTTCATATATTTTATAAAGAAAAAAAGGGATTCTTAAATAATAGTTCTAATGAAATAACCAATCCATAAATGGTTAAAGATTCCATAAAATCAAAAATAAGTAATAAAGTACCTCATATCTTTCCCTCTACTTTGGGATGTCTTGCGATACCTTCTACAACTTGGCTTTTAGTAATCCCTTGACCCACTCTAGGTCTAATAGAAGCAAGCCCAATGACCATAACCAATAAAATAAGCAACATAAATCATAAAGAAATTCCATCATGTCACATCCTCAAGTATTTTTTATGGGATCCATTTGTAAAGCCATAGGAATCTTCAAACGTACATCATGAAAAAAATACAAGGTGCATCTTAGTTAATGATCCTGTAGCTAATAATTATTTTAAAAACCCAATTTAGAAAAGGTATTAATCATACTAACTATATTTATATAAGGTAAGTACATCTTTTTTGAGATAGTGGAAGTGAGAAATACATCAGTTGAATCTTACCTCTAGATGCAGAAGTTTACATATGAACAATTAATCTCCACAATTGTTAGTGGGAGGAATTGTTATAGAGATACATACTACATATGAAGGTTAAAACCATAGTGGTGGTTTTATATTCATCATAGTGGGTGATATATTATTTTATGAGAATAATAAATCCTATAGAGAGCAGTAAGTTGTAAATATATATGATTGAAAAGTTTTTATGAATTTAAAGATGGATTCCATGTACCAAAATTCATTTTTTGTTTTGGTGGTTGATGTAAAGCCATTGGTGGTTATTCAACATAAACTATACATGGATGGTATAAGTGAGGTACTAATAAGGCTCGACTGGTTATACCAATTCATCAAGAATAAATCCATTTGAATTCTAATTTTCATAGATACTATGATCATTGTATTAGGAATCAGATGTCAAGGACACCTCTCATGGGGGAAACTTTATAGAAAATTTCTATATGATGTGACTCAAATGGTTAGTGAGATCAAAGAATACCAATATATAATGAAATTTTCAAGGACCCATTTATTGGTAGTAAAAAGTATAATGATCATAGTATATTCATTTGAAATGAAATGTTTCTAGATTTCTATATGAGGTTAGTGGAATAATTATAGTTTTCTAAGGCAGATATATTTGAAAACATATAGAAAATAAATGATTTGTCTTATGGTTATTTAAAACTAAAGAATTTATCTATAGATGACTTAAGTAGAAACCCAAGTTCTAGGAAACATGATATAATATCTTGGATCAATGGGTTTATTAATCCAATTCATAGTAAATAGTTGATATGATATTGAAAATGCAAGTTGGAATAATTTATTCGAATTATTTTCAGTGTCACATGGTATAATTTTGATAAATATACTATATATCCCTAAGATTACTTTAAAAATATATATAACATACCATAATATATAATTAGGTTTAATATTACTTATGTATAAATCATAAAAATAAAATATCAAATAAGACTATGAGAACTACATAGGCTAGTAGTCAGAACTACCCAATAGTGCTTAAGAAATAAAAATCGGATGATTTCCTAGTAATTGGAGAAACAAGAATACTACTTTTAAGGGAATACAAAACTATTCTTATTTCAATCACTTTGATTTGGAATCATAGTAAGGCTAAGGTAATATTCAAGGGTAAATATTATTAAAACTAGTTTTTATCATATCTATATTCAAACGAGTATATTGTAGCTTCTGATGTATCTTGAGAAGAAAGTTTAGCAATTGATTTGTTTTAGATTTTGAGTTGTACCCATACAAAAAAAATTCAATCATATCATGATTAATTTTAACTATGGTATTATCCAAGATGTTAGGAATGATATATGACAAAAGGTATATACTCAATGATATTATCTCATGAGGGATTTTATCAATGAGATGAGGTCAAAGTATATAGATACCCAAGATAAATATAACTTAAGTAATACATTAATTTTATGATTTAGACAATACATCTCACAAATAGTTGCACAACCCAAGGACCAAAAGGTTTAGTGTCTTGGATATTAGCAACATAAAAATATTAATCTATAATCATTTCTATGTAATCAAACTTCTCTAGACTCCCTTATAGACTTTACAGAAGTTAGAAATATCTTCATAACCCTGGGAAAGGAAAATATAAGAAATGCGTGAGTTCAAATTCTTATTAAGGGAAAACTTATCAACATTTAATCAAGGGTTAGATCATAAGTATGACAACCCTTGTCTTTATTACCCATTAGTTCATGATTTATTACATAAGAATACACATAATGCAACCCAAAATATTGATAAGTATAGTGTATTTGGGTAATTAGGCACATTATATGATAACTTAAAAATAGGTGGTACATCGACATTATTGAAAACTTCCTTTATATGATCATAATATTCAATCGTTCTTAAAACTGCATGTGATAACTTGGGGAAATACATAAGAAAGGGGTGATCTATAAATCCAAATAAGAGAATAAAAATGGAATAACATGAAGAAATTATTACATGTTAGACAATATTAATTACAATGGGACATAAAAGGGGTGATAATTATAAACATGAACAAAGTGGCATGATATAATATGATAACACAAAGGCAACATGGGAAAGTGGAAACAACATTTAACATGAAATCATAAACATAGGTCAAGGATAAACTATAAGACATCATAACATGGTGGAAAATGTACCATATTGGATTAGGTTCACTACCTAATCCTATACATGACATATCACGAGACTAAAAAATTATCCAATACATTGGAGTGCAATATAATTCCGGGAGCACCCATCATATTCATATCATGTACATGAATAAGTGTGCCACATAGATCATTTAATATAGGATCATATTTTATCACATTTAATTCCAAGATCAAGGATTGTGGAATACATACATGTAATTACCCAATAAAATAAGTATAGGTATGTCTAGGTGAATAACCTTGATTAAAAATAGCAACGGTATTCACAATATAAAGGTTTGGTGTGAAAAAATCACAGTGAAATTTTGGCAGCATAACAATAGTACTTAAAGGTTAATAAAATGGTTTAATGAGAGATAAAGGGGTATATCATAATTTATAAATAAAATGGATAGTAATAGGGATGTTTAAAAACATAACCCAATATTAGTAATTGGAAATAAAAGGAATAAAAATGAAGAAGTTTTTTGAATAAAGAGGAGAAATAATGGATCCCTTACCTTAAGAGGGTGATTCCAAAATCTTGGAAGGAGATTATTGAGAGATTGGGGGAACCTTGGGAGGACTATAGAGAGGGTAGGGAATAGTAAGGAAATGATTCACGTTTTTTTAGTGAAGATTAAGGGGAGATTGGGTGGGTTTATATAGGAAAAGAGAGTAGAGTTCTTTATTATTTCTAAAACCTAGGTTTTGGACTCTATATAATAAAGTAATAAAAACCAATAACCTTCCTACAGTTTTCCCCATTGTTTCTGAAAAATAGTATTTTCCTCTTATTTTATAAGGAAAAGGTCCTAACTCATTAAAATATTACCCTTGGTGAAGTAGAAGTGAGTCATGTTTATAGATAAATGATTTTAAAACCTTAAAATATAATATAGGTTTTGTAGGATTCATAAAGGATTTATAAAATTAATAAAATAACCTCAAAACATATTATTTTAAAATGGAAACATAAATTTGGTATTTTATACCCTTTATATCATTTATTAGATTAATTTTGGGTCATTATTATGTCATAATACTCACTCAAAAGTAACTCTTTTATTTTAAAAATACTTTTAAGGAAAAAGTGAGAAACCACCCAGTTCAAACACCATAAAAAATTAAAGATCCATTGAAAAGGAACTTTATCCTACTAGAAAAATTATCCCTAAAAAGTTTCCAAGAGATAGAGGATACCAGAGTGTCAAGAACATCCTCTAAGAGGTCTTCAAAATAAAACACCAACTTGTCTCAGGTCTTCATTTACTCCTCTTGATTAATCTTTCCTTTATTGAATCCCCTTATGAGTATAAGGTCCTGATTGTCAATATAATCACTTCTCTCTTCATTAGTAACCACATTTAATAGCCTTCCCATTATCCTGTTATCTTCCTCATCAGTGGAATTAATCACCAAAAAACTATCCACCATCTCTTTATCTAAATGTAAAAGCAGCTCTAAGGATTTCCCATAGGCCACACCTTCCTCCTATAGTTTAAATGAATCACCCCAAAGGGATGAAACCCCATGTTCCGCAGACTCGTCCTAAGAAACAAAGGATTTGAGATCACCTTCAAATATCCCATCCTTCAACTTTTTAGCATACCTTGTTTCCATTGGAAGAGGTAAATATGAATAATCCTTTCAACCTTTCCTACCTCCCTTCATAATTTTCATCCTCCTTGGAATGGGTGGCCCTATTTTGTGTAAATCATCAATAGAATCACTAGTTGAAACATCAGCAGACTCATCACTGGACACCCCTGCTCATTAGTCCAAGCTGCAACAATTTCCTGAAACAAATCTTCATTTTCCGACCCTTCAAAGTGGTTTCCCAAATTAATAGCTAGAAACCCCCTCCTTGGATTGGATCTGAACGGAATCCCAACTCCTATGTCCTTATCTAGTCCATTTCCACCTAATAAATCTCCCTCCCTTCCATGAGATCCATATATTCTTCTAGATTCGCTTCCTATGCGCACTACCTCTGCATAAGAAGTAGACATGGAAGGCCTAGAGCCTACATCTAAATCCTTCACTATCTTGACTTCTAGCAAGTTACCACTGTCATAATTCAGATCTCCTCCTAGTGGAATATCCAAAGGTTTTCCAGCTAAAGAGGGACAAATACCCCTACCTACATCACATCAGAACCCTCATGCACTAAAGTATCATACACAGGAGCCTTCAGATCACTCAAGTCCTTACACAAGTGTGTGAAAGCATTGACCACAAAAGGGTTCCCCCCTGTGACCCACATTGCACCCTTCTTAATTGAAATTACATATTAACCAGAAATACAATTTGTGTTATATCATATCAAAATCAAAATCATTTATAAAGTAACAATAAAAAGAAGTAAACATAACCATTATTATATTGAAAATAAAATATTCATATTCATATTATTAGGATATTGATACATATCCCTTTATTATACTAGAAAATTCTCTAATATTAAGGTTCATTATGGTGATGTTTTCATGAGGCGGTTCATCATACATGGTTTGGGCCATGATATCGATGATTTTTAACTTCTCCCACAAATAGTTTCACTCATGCTTTAATTGTTGGATCTTAGCTTGGTCTTGGTCAAGGTAAAATATCAGTGGTGTTATCTCCCTCGAGAGATTTAATAAATGGGCTTCATATGGTACAATCCTAGTGGTTAAGGCCATCACTTACTCTGTCTATGTCAATTAGATATATCAAAACCATATATTTATACTAATCATATGATCATTATTCAATGACTATATTATCAACAGTTATAATGCTCAACATTCTTTTAAATATAATAGGATATAAAATTCCCAAATAAAATAAATAAGTGCATGTGTTTTCTATAACCATGATACATAATAGAGAATTTAATTCAATCACAAAGGAAATTTTATTTATAAATGTTCAGGTCATTACAATATTCCCTCTAGAAATTTCACCCTTGAAATTTTGAATTCACACACTAAAACAGATGAGGTTAAGTCTATTTCATCACCTCATATGGTTCCCACCTCTATTCTTTAAACATGTGTTTTCTCTATATCACTTTTTCCAGGTGCATTGTATTTATTTCAAATAGCTTTGTCTCTACAATCTAAGATTTTCATAGGCTACCCCTCATATAGAAGATCATTCTCCAATGGTACCACATCTGGATTCAGCACATGTGAGTGGTTTGATATATATTTCCATAAGAGGGATACATGGAACATATCATGTACTTGAGGTAGGTTAGGCAAGAGTTCTAGTCGATAGGCCATCGCTCCGATATGATTAAGGATCTTAAAGGGACCGATGTATCTTGGACTAAGTTTTCCCTTCTTCCCATATCTCACAAATTCATTCCATGAAGATATGAAGAAGAATACCTTATATACAAACTCAAAATATATCCCTCATATATAATTGTTATCATAACTATTCTATCAACTCTGACTAGCCCTGATGTGTTGATGAATGGTCTTGAACTTTTCCACCATTTCCTCAACCATTTCAGGACCCAACTATTTTTGTTCACCAACTTCATCCCAACATAGAGGTGTTCTGCACCTATTCCTATAAAGGGCCTCATAGGGATCCATTTAGATGCTTGAGTGGAAATTGTTATTGTATGATAACTCAACTAGAGGAATATGTTGATCCCATACTCTTTTAAATTCCATTGATAATTCTCTCAACATTTCCTCAAGTGTTTGAAATAGTTCTCTCTTATTTTCCATTAGTTTGAGGGTGATAATCCATGATGAAGTTCAAATCAGTATTTAGATAATGTTAGATACTCTTCCATAAATTAGAGGAAAATCTTAGATCTTGATAAGATACAATCAATAGTGGTATTCCACGTAGCCTTACTACTTCTATAATGTATATCCTTGAAAGTTTATCGATTAAGAAGTCCTATTGAATTGTAATGAAGTGGGAAGTTTTTATAAGACAATCATCCACAAACCATATAGCATTATTTTCTCTTGATTTCTTAATAATACTAAGTAAAAATTATATAGTTATGTTTTCCCATTTCCATGTAGGTATGGGTAATGGTTTCATTATCCCCTTGTATTTTTACCTTCTAGCCTTTACTTGATGATATACAAGAAATATTGATGTATATTCTACGATATCCTTCATCATATTTTCCAATCAATAGTTCTCTCAAAGATCTGAATACATATTTGTCATCCTTGGATGGATGGAAAAGGATGATCTATGTGCATCATACAAAAAATGATTATTTAACTCAGGATTTGATGGTACATATAGTCATGAATAAAATCTTATAACTCCTTATTTATTAATTTTGAACTCTAATGATTTCCATTTTCTTATAGCTTCTATATTCTTCTGAATTTACACATTGTCTCTTTGATAATCCTTTATAAACTCTAGAAGGGACTATTAAGCAATCATTTGTGAAAGTATTGATGATATTCCATCCTTTATGTTTCCCATGTCCATCCTTTTTAAGTCTATAAAGATCAAATCCTCCTCAATTCTCATAAATGATATTTTTTTTAGATCCTTTCTACTTAGGGGGTCTGCCACTTTATTTTCTTTTCTAGGATGGTAGTTTATTGAGAATTCATAGTACTTAATCAACTCTTACCATCTTCACTAGCACATATTCATCTCTTCATGTGTGAATATATACTTGAGGATGTTATGATCCATATATATTTCATACTTCTCCACCAAGAGATAATGTTGCTAGATTTTCAATGTAAAGATTACCAAAACCAACTCCATATCATGTTTTGGGTATGTAACAAATTGGTTTTTCCATGTAAGACCTTGGAATATTTATAAGAATATTTATGAAGCCAAGTGTTGAGTTGGTGCGGGGTTCTGGGGTCCAGAGAGCCTAAACATGGTCTTGTGAAAGAAATTAAATATATTTTATCATGACCACATATTTTCTTTTTTAAATTTTGAATAACTCCCTAGAGGAGAATCATATCAAAATTTTGAGATTACGGTTGAGTTCAAAATGCAGGTTTTACCCCAAGTGTGTCATAATGTTTTCAGCGTCGGGTGTCGGTCAAGGGAGAACATTGGAGGTGTGTTGAGTGGAAGATATTAATTTAATAAAATAAATTAATAACCCCCCTTTTAATTTCAAACATGTAATAAGGAATAGTATAGATTCCTCCCATGATGACGGACAACTTGCAGACAAACCAAGAAGAAGAGGTTTCACCGATCTTCGATCTTGATGGCGATCACTCTTGGATCATGGTGTAATAGCTTTAGAGTGTGGATCTGGACCCTGAGCTTTAGTTTTTCACCATGAGGTAGGATAATTTATAATATTTATGTCACAAACCCCCTTTTATGCATTGTTTTAAGGTTTTAAATCCCTTAGATGACTACTAGGGACCCCGTGGGGGTCAATATGTGGGATTCATGTGAAAATTAGGGGTTTTGGGAAACTTAGAAAAAATTACCATAAAAATTTATGATCATGTGATGTGTATTTTAGTGGAACACGCTATGTGTTCTTCCCATTTAAGAAGTATAATCTTTTTGGGACTACACATTGTGTACTGGGGTCACATGCAGTGTAGTAATTCTAGGTCTTGTGGCCGAGGGACATGGCCAGTCTTGCCATATCAAAGGACTTTCCATGTGACATTACATGGTTAGGTACACAATAAAAAGATTAGGTACATGTTAATGACCAAAGAAAATGGGATAAGGCTTGTCCAATAGGAACACACTATGTGCTATGGGTGCACGCTGTGTGGTTACATGGCCAACTAGTCATGCATGGGCAAGGATACACCTAGAGTTTCGGTCAAGGACACACATTGTGTGTCATGGGGTACTTTACATGTATTCACTTTTATACATATCGAGTACCATTAGGGGACATGGATAGGGGCCAGTGTTGAGAGACACACCATGTATTGTGGGTAAACTCCATGTAAACCCCCTTGGATTTTTTACTCCCTCACACATCTCTTTCTTTTGGATTCAGATGGAGGACCATGAGTGGCCTATCTTGAGTAATTTTTCATATAGGAAATGATGGTGGCCATAGTTTTGGACTTTGTGATATGACATGAGGTTACATTTTGGGTCACTTCAGTTAGCGATGTTTAAACCAACAATAGTTTGGTGTGTTCCCTTAATCTATTGCTATGCAGGCTCAGTGTGGAATCACATCCTTATCATAGGATTGTGACCCCTTTATAGCTACCCCAATATTGTGTAGAATGGGTTTGTTACCATATTATATAGTTATTTGTCTTAGTACACTTCAACTATAGACTCAGCGACTTGGATCACATATTCCTTCGAGAGGCTTGGAGCGATCCTCATGTCCTTTCCTGTTACCCTTGGTAGGGTTCATCGTATCAGCATGAAAAATATTTACTCAGGTGTTGATCCTCTAACTAGGAGGATGTTTCTAGTAGGGGAAGGATCCCCCAGTAATTCTTGGGCGTATACCCCCTATTTGTGTATCAAGATATAATCTTTTCAATGGGGTAGTAGTTTGATAGAGTGTGTATCTTGGATGCATTCCCTCAGTTTCCATCATCATTTACCATGGTGTTTTCCCTAGACAGATTTTTTGGAATCGACATGACTAACTCTATGTAGTCTTTGATACTTTTCTTAGTAAGTTGTTCTATTTTGGGGTTGTATTACAATACACCTTTCTATGCTCGGTGTTCCAGTTAGGGTTCGTAGTGTCCCCCAATAGTCCTGAGAGTGATTGCTTATCTGTGTTTGGAGATCTACTGGGTCACTGGGTGACTCCATAGTGTTATCTATTTATAATTCCTTCTTAGATAGTTACCACCAGAGATGGTAGGGTTGATCCATTGGTTTAGCGATACCCATTGGGTGATCGGTCAAGTTCCATCAAGGATGGCATAGGTGTACCTGAAGAGTGTGTTCTCTCGATTGAATTCCATCTGGGATGGTAGGGATGTAACATTGGCTTTGTGATACCCAATGTGTGTCATCTCTTGGTTATGTGCCATTTGGGATGGCTATCCTTGCGGAGCGAGTACTCCTAGATGAGCATTAAATTAGAACCTCGAGTTGGTTGTCATGGATGGCTGTATATTTTGGACCATGAGACTTGGGAGTATATTGTGAGTATATCCAGGATAGTTTGAGAGGCCTTGAAATATGTATATTTTGTTTGACATACCAAGTGTTAATGAGTTGACTCATTTTTCATAGATGAGGAGTGTCGGGATGGATTTCTCCCTCTCACATGGGTTTTCTCCTTTGGATCTTGGTTGAGTTAATGGACGCCTATTAGTTAATCCCATTTTGGTTTGGGTTTTTGGGGTTCCTACTAGGTATTTTTGTACTCACCCCTGGACAGGCTCTATCCAAACATGTTATATCTTGTGTAGACTATAGGTATTCTGGAAATATCCATGGGGGACTGAAAGTGGGTAGAAAATTGTTTTGGGATAGACAGACCGAGGAGTGTACCAGTCATAATTTTGGAAGTAGTTCCCTCCTTCTGAGTAGGTTGTACTTTTTTTTACATTTTTTCTTTTGGTGGTCTTGTATTTTTCCCTTTTTATCACTTTATATTACTTTTATCATATCTATTTGTGGGATATATATGTGTGCATGAATTTTTATCCGTTTATTTTTATATCTGTATTGATACATAAAGATGGATGTGGGTGAATTCATACAGGTACCATAGGCTAAGGCCTCCCATGTATGTGACATGCCTACTTGTCACTAGTCACCAACCCCTGATATATTGGAGGTAATCTTGTGCTAGTGGTGGATCATCCTTCTATAGGCTAGGTAGGCCTTGGTGGGCCAGGTCATTACATAGTGGTATCAGAGGATTCAAATCTACCTTAGGAACAGAGTTATTGAGATCGGTTTGGGAATTTTAGTGAAGTGTTAAAGTGATTCGAGTTCATATTTTAGTCTAGGGATTCCAGTGTTGGTGCAATAACCTACGTATCTATTCATCAAGACTCTGAAAACCTACTTGTTGACTTAGATCATTTAGGCACTGGTTGCATGGAAAAATTTGGTGCATGCATTATAAAGTACTAGGATGTGCTTTCTATGACTTACATGATTCAAATCCCTAGATATACTCTTTGACCATGGAACATATTGTCTTATTTCAGGATATTTCCATGATTCCAACCTTTAGGGTTTTTATTTTCAGTTCAAGGGTATGACCCAAAGGATGTTGAGGTCTCCTTGTAGGGACCTGGTCATGAGGAGGGTTTTCATCTGAGTGGATAGTGAGCGGAGCTTCCACCCATTGGCAATGTGTGGATCCACCTCCAAGGGTTCAAGTGGATGTGGCCTATCATAATGAGTTGTGGATGGATCTATTGGTTCTGGATGATGATACATAGAGATCGATCATGTGTTGTGAGCTTTTGAGGTAGGTTTTTTCTACGGTCCAGGTTGAGCAGGACCTGTAGACAACAAACACGCGACACAGGAGGCATCATCATTCATGGAGGCCTTTAGGACAGCTAGATCCTTTGGGGACGAGGTGTTGTTATGCTTGTGAGGGGTATGGACATCTTGTGTGGGAGTGTCCTACTCATCAAGCTATTGGAAGAGAGATGGTTGATATGCCGCCAAGGAAGAGGTAAAAATTTTAGAGAAGAGATCCACAGAGCAGTAGATGTGTCATGGTAGAAACATGAAGTTGTTAGCACTTTGATCCGTTGACACCACCACCACCACCATCCCCAGGTAGTTAATGATAGGCTCATGGAGATAGTGGATATGGACATGGGAATTTGAAAGTGTTGAAGGTTTCTAACTGAAAGGCTTTAGGAGAGTTTAGTGGTATGATATTTATCCTTTCTACTTATGCAATATTATTGTTAGATACAAGAGTGAGATACATTTTTCCATTGCCACTTATTTCTTGAGGTTTGTTCAGGGTGATGTAGGGTTTCAGTGGTTCCCTGTTGTTGTGTTATTGACATGGATTTGAATTCACAAGAAAGAGGGATGCTTCCCCCACTAAGATGCGTTCATGTGATGTGATAAAAAACCATGTGGTTCAGTCAGTGCCACCCAAAGAGGATAATGTTGAGGTGTGGTAGATGAGTCCCTTTGACTTGTGTGTTTAGGGTAGGTTTGTGTGTTATGGTGCGTTAGTAGGCCCTGTTTGGATTGGACATGTGGGAAAAAGGGATGGGATGAGCTTCAGGTAGAAGGGGATTCTAGCATGGAGGATTGAGTGTGGTTCAAGGCATGACTTGTGATTACTATGACCCATTTAAAATTTTTTTAGAGTCATGATCCACTTTTTCCTATGTGTATCCCCTGTATGAGGCCTACTAACACCATAATAACCCTTTTTTCTCAAGCGTTGAGTCGAAGGGTTTGTAAGACCTAGTACATTCACTTAGGAAGCCTCGTGTTGTTCACTAAGGTGGAAAAAGAGTTTCTTGTGGCTAGGTGTAGATGACGTTTCCTAGTTCATGTGACTATCAGGGAATAGTTCCCACACTTGAGAATTGACGTATTCTTTGTCTAGAGGCTAAAAGATAGTTCTCAACATTTGACCTCAGGTCAGGTTATCACCAGTTCTAGGTTTGAGTGGAAATTTGTAATAGGTTCATGGTAATACCTTTTGGATTTTTGGATCCTACAACAATGTTGTGGGATTGATTAACCATATCCCTAACCATTTTTTGGATCATTTCTTGGTGGAACCTCGTAAGTGTTGTAGCAGGTGACTGTAATGAAGTTCTCCATTCATTGTTGGCGATTGAGGAGACAAAGTGGTTAACTTCTTGTAGTTAAAACTTGATGATGGGATCAATGTATCATTTTCTCCAGTTAGAGTTTCTATTTGTGAGGTCTCACATAACCGGATGTCCAAGTGAAATGATCTTGATGGATTTTATGAAGGTGGGGAGTATTTCACCCTTATGAGGATTGATGATGACACCAATCATGTGGATAGATGATGTGTCGAGGTGGTTTCTTTCCCTTAGTGGTACACCCAGGAGAGGGGTGGTTGTACTAGGTTAAGAGAACCATTTGAGTTCTGATAAACATGCTTCAAGTTCACATGTTTTTATAGTGTAGTTCAACTAGGGGAAGATGAGAACCACCAGGTTACATCAGTATCTGTGTTTGGTTAGTGAGGTGGTGCACCACTAGACCCTTTGGCTATAGATGGACCAGGTACTTGGTGTTTTTATCCTATTATAGCCGAGGATATATGTGCCTGTTAGTTTTCATGATGTCGACCTGGTTCAAAATGGTCTTTGGGAATGATTTTTCTTTTGTGGTTCCCTAGAGTGCGTATTTGTAGACAACATGGGAACCCTCTAGTGATATCTCTATCATGGTAATCCCAATTGAGAGCTTATTTCCCCCCCTTGTGTGTAGGATTTAACTTTTTGGGGTGAAAATACTTGAAGGTGGGTAGGGTGTAATGAATTAGGTTTTTCTGTGTAAGACTTTGGAACATTTCTAGGAATATTTCCGAAGTTAGGCACTGAGTTGGTGCAGGGTTTCAGATCTCGGAGAGCCTCAGTGCGGTCATGTGAATGTCATTAAATATATTTTATCACATGAATGTAGTTTCTTTGTAAACATTGAATAAATCCCGAGAGAAGACTCAGATAGGAAATTTTATAGGGTTGAGTTCATAATGCGAGTTTTACCCCAAGTTCTAAATAATGTTTATTAGCATTGGGTACCGGTTGAGGGTGAGCATTAGCAAGGTGTTGAGTGAAGGTTATTAATTTAATAAAATAAATTAATAAACCCCATACCTATTTGTGTTTCACACATGGAATAAGAGATATAAGGTATTTATCATAGTACAAAATATGACCCTTAGATGAACCAATGATAAGAGGCGATGACGGTCTTCGAACTTGATGGAGATTGCTCCCGGATCATGGTGTAGTAGCTTCAAAGCATGGATCTAAACCAAAGATTTAGTATTTTTCCACAAGGTAGGCAGATTTATGAGATTTATCAATCAACCCACCTTTTATGCGTTTTTAAGTTGTTAGATCCCTTAGATGAATGATAGGGACCCCACAAGGGTAAATATGTGGTTTTTAGGTGAAAATCAGGGGTTTCAGGTGGCTCAAAGGAAATTCCTGTTAGAATTTATGATCACACAGTGTGTAGTTTAGTGGAACATGTCGCGTGTTATTCTAATTTGGGTAAGATGATCTTTTGGGGACTACACACCATATATAGCAGTTACATTCCATTTAGTAAGCCCATGTCATGTGTCTAAGGACATGGCTAATCTTTCCATGTCAAAGGACTTGTCCATATGATAATACACAGGAACAAATTGAGGTACATGGTCATGGAAAAAGGACACGAGCTGAGATCTATCAAATAAAAACACACCATGTGCTATGAGTGAATTTTATGTGTGGTTACATGGTTATACAGATGTGTATGGGAAAGGAAATGCCTTGAGTTTTGGGTAATTAAACACACCGTGTGTCATGGGGTACATTCCATGTATTCCATTTTATACATGCAGAGTACCATCAAGGGACAAATATAGGGGATGGTGTTGAGATAAATGTTGTGTACTGTGGGTAAATGCCATGTAAACCCCTTGGAGTCTTTCCTAACTCATTCATATCCTTCTTGTGGACTCATATGGAGGCCCACGAGTAGCCTATCCTAAGTAGTTTTCCACGTATGAAATGATGGTGGCCACAATTTTGGCCTTTGAGATGCGACATGAGGTGATGGTGTGGGTCACTTCAGTTAGTGATGTTTAGAACAAAAATGTTTTGGTGCGTTCCCTTGGTCTATTCCTATGAGAGTTTAGTGTGGCATCACATCCTCATCATAGGATTGTGACCCCTCTATAGATACCCTGATCTTGTATAGCATGTGTGTGTTCCCATATTCTGGAGAAAGATTTATCTATATGCTTCAACTATAAACATAGTGAATTAGAGCATGTATCCCTTAGAGAGGCCTAGAGTGATCCTCACATCCTTTCATGTTAACCTTGGTAGGGTTAGTGGTCTCGAGATGACCAATATTTACCTGAGTGTTGATCCTCTACCCATGAGGATGTTTCTAGTAGGGGAAAGAACCCCCATGAGCCTTGGGTGAAGATCCCATATCTTTGTATTGAGTTATAATCTTTCTGATGGGGTAATTGTCTGATGAAGTGTGTATGTCAGATGAATCCTCTCAGTTTCCATCAGAGTTTTACCATGAAGTTTTACCTAGGTAGAGTTTATATAATTAGTGTGACCAACTCTATGTGGGAACTGATCCTTTTCTTTTCATGTTTTTCTAATTTGGGGTTGTATTTTGATACCCCATTCTATGCTTGGTGTTCCAGTTAAGGTTCCCAGTGTCCCCTAGTGGTCCTAGGAGTGATATCCAATCTCTCGTTGGAGATCTACTGGGTCACTAGGTGAATTTATCTATAGTGTTATCCATTGAGCATTCCCTATTGAATAGTTACCACCATAGATGGCAGAGTTGAGCCATCAGTTTAGCGATATCCGTTGGTTGATCGAGTGAGTGCCATCATGGATGACATATGTGTACCTAATGAGTTTTTTATCTTAGTTGATCATCTGGGATGGAAAGGACATGATATCACTTCATGATACCTACTGTGTTTCATCTCTTGGTTGTGTGCCATATGAGATGGTTGGGATCAAGGAGTGATTACTCCTAGATGAGCATTACATGAGAACCTTGAGTTGGTTTCTATAGATGGTTGTATGGTTGGAACCATGAGACTTGGGAGTCTCTTGTGATTATATCTAGGATATTCTAGGAGACCTTGCAGTATGTGTCTTTTTATTGACATACTAGGGGGTCTTGAGATGACTAGTTTTTCATAACTGAGGAATATCGGGATGGGTTTCTCTCTATCTCTTGGGTTTTCTCCTCAGTCTCTTGGTTGAGTTAATAGATTTATATCAATTTCTACTTTTTTGGTTTTGGGTTTTGGGGAACATATTGGGAAATTTCATACTCACCCCTGTATGGGATCTTCTCATACATGTTGTGTATTTTATAGGCAATAAGTATTCTGGCACTGTCTCCGGGGGAATGGGATTGGATGGAGCATAGTTCTAGGCTAGATAGATTTAGGAGTGTACCGACTGTGATTTTGGAAGCAGTCCCCTCCTTAGTAGGACACACTCTTCTACAATTTTTCTTTTAGTGGGCTTATATTTTTCCCTTTTTATCACTTTATAGTACTTATGTCATACTCTTTTTTTAGGATATAGATGTGTACATGAATTTTTTATCAGTTTATTTTTATCTCTGCACTGATGTATGGAGAAGGATGTGGGCGAATGCATATAGGTACCATAATCTAAGACTTCCCATGTGTGTGATATGCCTACTCAATGCTAGTCACTAGCCCCAGGCCTATAGGAGGTGGGATTAGGGTAGTGGCAGCTCATTGTTCTACTGTATAGGATAGCCTTGGTGGGTTAGATCATCACATGGTAGTTATTTTAATGGAATTTAAATTTCCTTGAGGCATAATCTATCACTTGGTCATTCTGTATTTGTACATAGCCCAAACCCTTCTTTGAAACATTTATGTAAACCACAAAAATTTTCCCACTTGTGGGTAGCGTAATTATAGATGTAGTGATAATCCTCTTTTTCAACTCATTGAAGCTATCTTTATATTAATTATTCCAAAAAAAATTGACTCCCTTCCATGTTAGTTTGGTTAGAGGGTTTGGAAATCATGAGAAATTTCTTACAAATTAATGATAATACTCATCTAGTCCAAGAAAACTATGGATATTTTTCATAGATTTTGGACTCATATATCCTTCAATTTCTTATGTTCCCCAAGAATAGGGCTTTGTTCAACCAGAAATCATATTTTCTGTACTCTGCATAAAGCTTATCCTTTCATAATGTCTTTACCATAGTGTTCAGATTCTCATTATTCTCCTCATTTCTTTTAGAGTATGTTAGAATATCATCTATAAATACTACCAAAAAATTTATCGATATAATCTATAAAGACTATATTCACGAATTCCATAAAGATTATTGGTGCATTAGTGAGTCCGAATGACATTACTATGAACTCACAATTCCCATACCTTGTTTGGAAAGAAGCCTTGGGGACATCCTCATTTACCCTTAATTGTTAATACCCTGATCGAATATCCACCTTGGAGAAGTATTGGGATTCACATAGATGATCGAACAATTCATAAATACATGAAAGAGGATACTTTTTATTTATCATGATCTTTTTGATCTCATGATAATCAATGCAAAGGTGCATTGACCCATCCTTATTCTTGATGAAGAGGACTACTGCACCCCATAGTGAAGAAATTGGGTGTATGAAACCTTTATCCAGATTCTCCTAGAGATGTTTATTTGAATCCTCAAGTTTCACAATATCCATTCTATATAGAGTCTTGGATATTGTAAATTCCCTAGGTATAAACTCAATTGAAAATTCAACCTCTCATATAGGAGGAAGACCAAAAAATTCATTGAGAAATACTTTAGTGTATTCCCTCACAATGAGCATGTCTTCAAGGATGATATTTTTCTTAGACTCAATCATTTGAGCTAGATACACTTACTCATAGGGAAATAATTTCCATGCTTGATATGTTAGTTCTAAATAAGATGAATCCTCCTAATTAGAGGATGATTCAAAATACAAATATTGATTTAATTTTCATAGTAATTTATGTTGTATCTCTGTAAGGAAATCCAATCCATACCCAGAATTGAATCAAATTCCACTAAAGGGAGTATCACAAGGTTTTTTGGGAAGTTCATACCACAAATATTGATAGGGGAGGAGTTATATACTTGGGATAAAATAATTTCCCCATTTTCTATTTTCATCTATGACTCTAATTACATGCCTTGTGGGGGTGTTTGAATATTTATACAAAACTTACGATATGAAGGAATGTGTAGAACTAGAATAAAAAATTATGCTCACTATTCTTGAATGAATAGCTAGTATACCTTTCTCTACTTCCTTATTGAGATCCACCTCATTGGTTGTGATGGAATAAGTTTTCCCTCGATTCCTTAGAGGTTATTGGCATTGATTGTCTCCAACCACCCTTGTCTTAGTGAATTGGTTTGAAGAGTGACCTTATTACTTATAGTTGAAACATTGAAAAATAGATTTAGGGTTTACTCGAGAATTACTCTCTTTCATTACATTTTTTTGGGTTTCTCACATTGATAATATCTAGCTAGGATCCCTTTTTTCCCACACCTAAGGCATTTACTCATCCCATTAAGTCAATTTTAGGGGTTCTTCTTTCCACACTTTTGAAAAGTGGGATGTTAAAATTTATTACCACTGTTATATTTCTCTATCTCACTTAAAAAATTAAACTCTATATTTCTCTTCTTATCCCCATGATATAATTTAGATTCACTGATCTCCATTTCAACTTTGAGTTCACATCAAACAATTTCCTTATAGTTATCAAAGTATTAGATCGCCAGGGATTTTTTCACTCTCAGTTTTATCCCACTAAATAAGTGATCAACTTTTAATTTGGGTGTAATTAAAAAACCTAAGGAATATGATGAAAGTATTGTGAAGTTTTCCTCACACACCCCAATGGATTCATCGAGTTTTTTTCTTTAGGGTAAAGAAATCACTTTCCATTTTAAGTCAGATAGTGTGAGAAAAATATTTGTTGAATAACATTTTCTAGAATTCCTTACACCCCATCACTTCGATCTCTTCCTCAGGATTTGTATTTTTGATAAATGTCCAATACTGATAAACTTCTCCCTCTATATGATAAATATCTAGTATAACCTTATATTTCTCAAAACATTGAAGGATGGATAATATATTTTTAATGGAGTTGATCCATTGGTCCATGATTAAGGTATCATATGATCCATTGAAATCTGGGGGCCTTTGTCGCATAAAGGCATCAATTAAAACTTGTTCTTTCTTAGGGGGATTTGGGAGATCCTTTTGATTTAATTTTATATTCAGAACCTGATTCAAATAAGAGAGTATCCTAAAAAATTTCATGATTCCTACTCCCATTAGGTTGGGCATCTCGTTTTGGCAATCATTAAATTTCCCTTTACATTGGTTGTTTACTAAGTTCCTCTTATTTCTAGCCATTGGAAATAATAAAGGGAAAATTAAGGATGATTACTTTTAAACTATTAAACACATAAATGGGAATACAATAACATTGAAGGGATAATTTATAAATTACATGTAATTCCTTAACTTATGAATTTATAGGATTTAATCTTTGTTATCCATGATCAATTTTCTAAAATAGACCCTTATGAGAATCCCCCCTAATGATGGTTCACAATGAGCTTGTGAATTTACCAAATCATATACCATGGGAGTGTCAAAATAGGTGTTCACCAAGTCATATTATCACACACAAGTTCCCAATGAAGTCTATATTAATATGGTGTTTTGGGTATTACCCCTAGGAATATTTGTGCTGAAGCCACTTCATCTTGTAGTATCTAGACAGAGATTTATTTTCTTGGAAACTACTCACTCTATAATTTACCAAAATTTAAAGATGTATTCTTATGTTTAGTTTTATCCCTAAGGCTTTCACTAGAGTTTTCTAATCCTAATCCAAAAAATAACTAAACTTTTTTATGATGCCAACTATGAAAACCCTTTTCTTTATTACACATTAGTTCATGATTTATTACATAAGAATACACATAATACAACCCATAATATTGACAATTCTAGTGTATTTGGGTAATTAGGAACATTAAATTACTATTTAAAAATAGGTTTTACATCATCATTATTGAAAGGGATTCCACTGGTAATTGTGGTGTTTCTTACCTAGGATTTTGATATATTTTTCTAATACTAATCCAAAAAATAACTAGACTTTCCTTTGATACCAAACTTAGTCTTTATTACACATTAATTCATGATTTATTACATAAGAATACACATAATACAACCCAAAAGATCAATAAGTATTGTGTATTTGGGTAATTAGGTACATTACATAACAACTTAAAACCTAAGGTAAACAGGCATTATTTAAAACCTCCTTAAAATGCTCACAATTTTCAATCATTCTTAAAACTGCATGGGATAAGCTCATGACGTACATAAGAAAGGGGTGAGCTATAATCCTAGTAATAGAATAAACAAAGAATAACATAAAAAAATTATTAAATGTTATAAAATAGTAATTTCAATGGGATATAAAAGGTGTGAGAATCATAAACATGAATACCGAGGCATGATATAGTAAGATAACATAAAGAAAACATGATAATGGTGCAATGACATTAAACATGACATCATAAACACAGGTCAAGGATAATTTTCAAGACATCATAATATGGTGAAAAATTACCATAATGGATTAGGTTCACTCCCTAATCCCATAAAAGATGTCTCATTAAGCTAAAACATTACTTAATACAATGGAAAGTATATAATTCGGGGTGATCCCATCTCTTTCATATCATATACATACATAAGTGTGCTATATAGATCATTCAATACAAGATCATATTTCATCACATTTAATTCAATGATAAAGGAGTATAGAATAAATATATGTAAGTTTCTAATAAAATAAGTATAGTTATGTTTAAGAGAATACCCTTGAGTGTAAATATCAATGGTATTCACAATACAAAGGTTTATCTTGGAAAATCGTAGTGAAATTTCAGCAGCATGACAATAGTACTTAAAGATTCATAAAATAGTTTAATGAGAGATAAAGGGGGTTTATTATAATTTTGAAATAAAATTTAAATTAATAGGTATTTTTAAAAACATATACCAACATTATTAATTAGAAATAAAAGGTATAAAATGAAGAAGACTCTTGAACAGATAAGAGAAAGAGAGGATCCCTTACTAAATTTCAACATGGTAATGACTTAAGTAAAGGTCAAAATGGGTGGGGATAAATGATATATCATTAAAATAACATCAAATGGAAAGTAAATATATTTTTATAAATTCATTAAAATATAACCAATTGAGATTCAAAAGGACAATTTCAAAAAATGTGCTTGAATTGAAAAGAAGAGAGAAAGGTCCCTTATCTTGGGAGGGTGGTTTCAAAAGCATGGGACGAGCTTCTTGAGAGCTTGGGGGAACACTGAGAGAAATATATATATGTAGGGAAGATTAAGGACATTATAAAAGGTTTTTTAGTGAGTATGAATTGTTTATTTGGTGGGTTTATATAGGAAAAGAGAGGGGAGTTCTTTATTATTTTCAAAACTTAGGTTTTGGACTATATAATAAAGTAATCAAAACCAAAAACCTTGCCATAGTTTTTTCCCATGTTTACTAAAAAATAGGATGGGTTTTATTTATTTTATAAGTCCAAGTTATGAAATCAATAAAATATTACCCTTGGTGATGTGGAAGTGAGCCATGTTTATAAATATTTGATTTTAAAACCTTAAAATATAATATAGGGTTTGGAGGATTCATAAAGGCTTTATAAAATTAACAAAATAACCTCAAAAACACATTATTTTAAAGGATAAACATATATTTGGTCTTGGTTACCCTTTATAACATTTATTAAATCAGTTTTGGGTCATTATAATGTCATAATACATACCATTCATTAATATCATATTTAATTTTTACTTGAAAATTTGGCTGTCTCAGAAAATTATGAAAAATTCATCATTGGAAAATTTTGATGTGATAAATCCAAAAATAATATTTATATTATTAAAATAATTAAATAAATATTATAAATTACACTTTTAAATCAAACTACCATTTTATTAAAAAAATCATTTTTTTGATAATAACTGTTTTTCCGACCCTTATAAAAATCACATATTCACTTCATAAAATTATATTATCATTTATATATAATATATAATATTTAATAATTACATTTAATTTAAATATAATTTAGTTAAAAAATTATTGAATTAATCAAAAATCATGTCTTGATTAAAACTATATATTACCCCAAATGCAATTTATGTTTTAACTTATCAAAAATCTAATTTATATCAAAATCATTATTTAATTATTTATAAAAAAAATAATATAATAATTATTAAATTTAAATGAAAATATTAATATTCATATTATTATGGTTACTTTGTTTCTAGTTCTTGTAAAAATATTTTTACCTTTAATTAACCTATTTTCCTTTTACCGTGGCGATAAATATTTACTACGATTACTATTCATATTGTCAAAAAATTCAGTTGAAAATATTACATAATATTAATTACGATGATTAAAAATATGGAATCCATTTTATCAAAATCAATTCATATAGGCAGAATAATTTAATTTAAAATAAAACCCGCAAGCGTGATGGAAAGCGGTTTTCTGCCTGAATGGCCCGAAGGCCTTCATTTTTATTGATTTTTGATAACCCCCCTTTCAAGGGATGAGGGGGAACCCTTACAAGGCTCGTAGCCTCAGAGATTACATGTCCCGAAATTGGTTTTCTAAAAGATAATTTTTTTAAGGAAAAGATGATTTTACATTAACTCTATAACTAGTAATATTAATGATATGAATTTCAATTAATAATGATAGATATATAATATATAAATTTAATTTAAATCATTACCCATCAGGGGTTATTTTTAATTAATTAAAATGAAGAAACATTATGTATTTTAAAACATTTTCCTGAAAAATGTGTTTTCAAGCCTAAAAATGAACTTATTCTAAAATATGGTATAAATATGATTTAAATGTAATTAATTGGATTAAATATAACTAAATAATTATTATTTTACTTTGAAATAAAATTAAAATAATAATAATTATTTTAAATTACTCAATTTATCAAAAGAGATTATAATTTTACAGAAAAAGGTACTTTTCACTATTTACTGAAAAATTCATATTTTCTAAAAAAAATCCCAAAATTTAACCCCAAGTTATTTTTGATATGATTATTTCCAAAATGGGGTTCATTTTATAAAATAATTTTTTTTGATTTTTTTTAGAAATTAATTATAATATTTACTGATAAGAAGTAATAAAAATCATTTTTGAAGAAAACATATTTTTGAATAATAAAACGACATTACTAGAAATTGAATGATTATTTGGTAAGATTTTATCAACACATTTAATAATGATAGGAAATTTTTACATATTTCATAAATTATTTAATCCTATATATTCCCTCTAATTTAATGTCTAGGTTATAATAATCATGGTTTGTTTTGGTTCGGTGTTGCGTATCACATATGCTATTGAACAAAATTTTCTATTTTAAAAACTTGAGGCATTACATTCTTCCTCCCTTTAATAAATTTCATCCTCAAAATTTAAAATTAATCTCAATAAGAAATATTTTTACACTTGAAAATATATTTATTGAATACCCAAATCGTAAAAAGGGTTAATAAATTATCCACTTGAAAAGAGAGAAAGAGAAGTATAAAGGATATCACATAACAAGGTTTCTAAGTAGGATAACATTAGTGGGAAGTGAAAATATGGACATGGAAGAAAAAAACTAATTCCCAAGAACTAATAGAAATATACCTAGAACATGGTTAGGAGAATTCAACAACTAGAAAACCATAAATGTATGATGATTGAAAAAACCATAAATTTATAAAAAATTATCACAATATGACAAAATTTTTATTTCAAGATTCTTTTAATAGAGTTAAGGGATTCATTTTACATATAGACTAAGAACACAATGAAACATAATTTCTTTACAAGTATAATTTCATCCTCTAATCAATTTCTACTACAATCTCATCTTTTCTCAAAATGATGAATACTAAAATATTTTTAAATCTTGAAGCACTAGAATAAGATGCTAATAGATCACATAATCCACCAAAGAAAAACAATCTATTACTTTTATATTTAATAAATCCAAAATTGTTATCATAAAGTAATATAATATTGAAAATTAATAAACCTTAATATATTAATCTCTAAAATTCCACAAAAAAATCCCAAAGGTTTAACATAGATAATTCCTTAAATAAATACCCCTATATCCCAAATAACACCAAAAACCTCAACATTAAAGAATATTTTTATCTCCAAGGTTGTCTCATACCCTTTATCTTACACTTCCAAAAACATAATAGAATTATTCTCAAATAATCCTTTATATTAAACCTAATGGGTACATATACCTCCACCCAAGGGAATAATGAGGAAAGGAATGCCATTGGGGATGGTGGTGTGTCCCACCCAGGAGGTGTATTCATACATGGAGTTCCCTGATTGGTATTAATTATAGTCCAATAGAAATAATTCTATATTTCTATAGTTGGTATCATTGGAAAGTTTAGTTATTTTTAGGATTAGGATTATAAAACTCTTGAGAAATCCATAGGGATAAGACTAAACATAAGAATACATCCCTAAATTTTGGTAAAGTATAGATTAAGTGGTTTCTAAGAAAATAATTCCCTTTTGGGATAGTATAAGTGGATGTGGATTTGGAACATATACACATAGGGGTAACACTTGAAAACATTATATTGAGCTAGACTTGATGGGAAATTGGTGCATGAAAATGTGTCTTGCTGTACACATACTTTGACACTCCTAAGGGACATGATTTGTTAAATTCCCATGCTCATTATGAACCATTATTAAGGGAAAAAATTCCTATAAGAGTCTATGTTAGAAAATATATCATGGATAACATATATTGTAGCTAAGAAATTCACAGGTTAATGAATAAATGTCATTTATAATTTATCCCTTTCATGTTATTAATTTCCCATTTATGTGTTAATAGTTTGAAAATTATCACCCCTAAGTCTATTTTGGATGAAGTAAATGGTTAGAACTAGAATAAAAAAGTGAAATGTTGTGTTATCGTCCACATTTCTACGCATTCCTTTATATCAGAAAAGTTTAGTAGAAAAATTCAAACACCCCATAAAGAATGGAATTATAACCATCGATGAAAACAAAAAATTAGGTAATTATTGGATCCCAAGTATATAAATCCTCCCCTATAATGATTTTTGGGATAAAATTATAATAGAACCCTATGATACTCTCTTTAGTGTAATTTGATGTAGTTCTAGGTATGGATTGGCTTTCCTTACATAGAACCAATATAAATTTTTGTAAAAAGGAAATCACTGTCCGTATCGTGAATCATCCTCTAATTTTATACATGTGTAAGGATAAGGATGAATATTTTTAGAACCAACATCTCAAGAAAGGATATTATTTCCATACGAGCAAGTATATCTAGATCAAATAACTATGTCCAAGGAAAATATCATCCTTGAAGACATTCCCATTGTGATGGAATATGTTGATGTGTTTTCTGAAAAATTTATCGGTCTTCCTCCTAGATGAGAGGTTGAATTTTCAATTGATCCTATACATGGGGATTTTCCATTATCTAAGTATCCATATAGAATTTCAGTTATGGAACTTGATGATTTTAAGAAACAATTGTAGGATAATCTGGATAAAGAGTTCATATGCCCAAGTGCTTCACCTTAGGGTGCACTAATCCTCTTTATCAAGAAAAAAGATGATTCAATATGCCTTTGCCTCGATTATCATGAGCTCATCAAGATAATGATAAAGGAAAAGTATCCTCTTCCACATATTGATGAAGTTTTCTATCAACTATGTGGATCCCAATCCTTCTCTAAGGTGAATCTTCTATCGGGGTATTATCAAGTAAGGGTGAAGGAGGATATCCCCAAGATTGCTTTCCATACATGGTGTGGGAACTATGCGTTTATAGTAATGCCCCTTAGACTCACTAATGATCTAGAAATTTCCAAGGACTTGGTGAATATTTATTTTTGAGATTAACTTGAAAACTTTGTGGTAGTATTTATATATTTTATTCTAATATACTCCAAAATTAAGGAGGAGCATGAGGAGTATCTGAACACTATTCTAAAAACCTTACAAAAGGAGAAGACTTATGAAAATTATAAAAAATATGAGTTCTGGTTGAAGGAAGTCACATTCTTGGGGAATTTTATCACAAAAAAGTGATATCTATTATAACACCCCAAGATTTTATGGTATGTATCTTTTTAATTAAATTTAATTTCTTTAATAGCTTACGTTGCATTCAATAACAATCTTAAACGAACCATGATATAATACTAAATATTATTATTTTAACATGAAAGTTATAAAATAGAAATCAGATTGGAATATGTGAATAGGATTAACTATATTATGAAATATATACAAATTTCATATTTATTTATTCTTAGTAAAAAACACATAATTTTTGGTAAAATGATTTTATTCTTTAAATATATATTTTCTTCAAAAAGAAATTTTTATTTCTTTCTATGATAAAATAAATATAATTAATTTTTGAAACTTTTATAAAATTAACATTATTTTTTAAATCAGAATATTAAAATTATCTTAGGTTGAATTTTTGGGAATTTTCTAAAAAGATTGGTTTTCTAGTGAATATTGAAAATACTGATTTTTATAAAACTATTCATATTAAAAATTATAATTATGATTTGAATTTGATCTCAAAGTAACATAAGTAAAATTTAGTTATATATAATCTAATTAATTTCATTTTAACAATCCTTATACCATATTTTTTTACAAGTACATTTTTGGGCTTATAAATGCATTTTTCAAGAAAATTGTTTTTTTGTCGCATTTTGCGAAATTAATTTTAAATTAAATTATGAAAATTATGTGTTTTTATTTTTGAAAAATGGATTAAATATTTGGATTCATAAGTTCCAAATTTATTAAATAGGTTCCTTTTATTTTTGTCCAATATGAATATTAACCTTGTTAGTTTTCGTTACCACGATAAATTGGTAAATTTGATAACATAGGTTAAAAATAAGATGATAAAGACTAGAAAATGACACTATCACTTTCTCTAATTTTATTATATGAGTAATTTTCATCCGTAATCATTAAAGGTTCAGATATTTGATTTTTTTCTATTAGGAAGTGATTATGACCCTTATAATAATTTTTTTAAAGAAAAGTAAAAGATGTCACGTTCAGAATTTTAATAACTATAACATTTTTAATATTGTGAAGACCGAGACCTAGATAGCCCAGATATGGTGTCTTATACTAAATACATTGGCATTATTATAAGTAATCAAGCCCCAAAGGACCTATCCATTTAGTAGTCTTGGTAAAACAGATACATAAATGAGTATTGCATTACAAATGGATACGTTAATTACAACATATTTTTTTTCTTCTAAAAAAATAAATAGCTTAAGGATAACTCTAATCCATCTAGTATATTCCTACATTTATTTCACAGTACACTTCTTGGATTCATGGGGAAATAAAAATTATAAGGGTGAGATCAAATGCTCAGAAAGGAAAAAATATAGTGGAAGTAATAATGAATCAATGAGAATAGTCATTATGTAAAGGTAAACAACTGAACACACATGCTATTTAATCAATAAACTGAAAAAAAGTACATAAGAAATATGTAAAGGTGATATCTAGAAATACATTCCATCTAGATAAATGAAAATAAAATGTATCCATAAATACGTTGATGCAAAATCTCATGGATGAATAATAAAATAAACTAATATAAGTGTAATGCTTTCTCAATGGACGTTATGTCTAAGGAACGTGAGGACCTATTACTATCAAGATATATCCTCCAGATAGTTTAAAACTATAGATATATCCTCTGTTTAATTTGTGCAACTTGATTTTCTCACGAGAACCTATCGATGCATCAAGGAGCTATATAAAGTCCATGCTCCACCCGTCACTACATATCTAAAGTATTCTTCATATTGAATAATAAAAATAAATAATATGACTTATCAAATATTTTTATCGAATAAATAATACAAATTTACCAATATTTCCCCAAATAATCAAACAACTTTCAAAGTAGACACTGTATGTAAGTAGGTATACGGTTTAATCAATAGTAATATCCATGATAAATGAAATGGATAATTTAGAGGAAATTAAATGTTCAATTATCATGAGAGATTAAATATTTCAAGTAGACTAAAAAATAAATCAAGGAACTGAATTTGAATACTATCCTTGGACAAATCAATTATAAACCATCCAAAGGAAAAATATGGATGGTATTAATACAACAAATCCTAAGTGGAGTAAAATAGAGGGTTGTTATCGTTGATGAAATAAAAGATTAATTTTAAAAATATTCTTGAAGAAAATATCCTTTTCTTTTGAAAATATTTTTCAATTGAAAATATTTTTTTGAAAACATTGAGAGGTATTCTTCAAATAAATTATGGCGGATAAATCTGTACATGTTGTACAAAGTAAAAAGAATATTCTTTTTGTATGAAAAAAGGTTTGAAAATGCCTCATTTGGAAAGAGATAAGAAAATTCATTCTAAGAGATTGGTAAAAGAAAAAAGGGTAAAATTTTCTTTACCAAATAATTTTAAAATAATTTTTGAAAACATTTTAATAGAACATGGTTTTGAGAAGAATACTGGTTCTCCGATTAAAGAGAGAAATAAATTCGTGTTTTCTTAAATTTTTTTTTAAAAGATATTTGAGTACCAAAGAGTGAAAAATGGTACTAATAATTAAAAATGTTCAATAATAACTAGATAATAATTAAAGAGATTATTGAACAATGGTTATATAATTTCCTTGAATAGAAATTCCATTGAAATATTATTAGGATTAGTATTGAAGAAAATAATCTTTAAACATTCCAAAGTGTCCCATACCACTTTGAAAATTTTTTAAATCATAAACCTCATGGAAGAATAATATTGAATGAAAGTATTAAATAACATTAAGGGAAAATGAATTCATTACATAATATAAAATGGCATTAGATACACCACACAAAATATTTAAGTAGCGAACGTGACATTTATCTCACAGATGTAAATTGTGAGATGAGAATTGCTTACAAATGTAGAAACAAATTGATTGGAAAACCCAAAGGTAATAATACTTAAATAAAACATTTAAATAAAATGAATATAATATAATTCATGATATTATATGTCAATTTTAAGTACACCATATATAATAAATTATACGTACAACAATTAAGTATGCCTCACTTAATGAAAAGGAGATAAGAATCCCTTACCTTGTGTTTCATTTCAAGTGAATGTCCTTTAAATTCCTATATAAAAAACTTATGTTAATTTTATACTTGATTAAGAATATTTTTAATGTTTATAATTAATTTTATTTAACTTATTACCATGTTTCATACAACTACTTAAACAATTAAGTTTAGGTCAGGTGTTTTTGACCAAATTCAGTTTATGTATCAAAACAACTATTGTTGGTCAACTATGGTCAAATGTGTCATTATATAAAATCTCCAAAATAATAAAAATGAAATAATTATCATATTTTTACATCAATTATAATTTTAAAATCAACCATTAAATATGGTTATGAAAAATAAATCAATGTTACAATCATGGAGACGGTAGGTCGTACGTACACATGAGTAACATTCCCATTTTTAAATGATCATTATAGAAAGAAGGAAAGTGATTAAAATACTTAAAGAAATATCATAATATAATAAATAACATATTATTTAATCAAATATAATTATATAAATAATTCTTTGGTGTAAAAGGAATCACATCATGTCGAGGAGGCGGTAGTCCACACGTCTGCGAACGACGCTATCTTTTTTAAATTATGTGAAGGTGTAATAAAGAAAATGATATATATATATATATATTATATTTATATAAATATAATTATGTAATTAATATTATATATATGTTTTTTATGTCTCATATTTTTAATTATAACCATCATTTATACATTCCATGTATTGTGTGAATGGATCACATCGCTTTGAGGGGTCAGTAATCCACAATTCCTCAAACCATGGTATCGTATTAACATAAAATGGAAAGTACTAAATGTATGTATCATAAAAGGTTTAAATAAGTATAAATACATAATAAATATCATATATAACATATATAAGAAGATTTTATATCATAATGGCCACCGTGAGAGGCGGTAATGGAATAATGAACAATCATCATTTCGTGAGGTAGTAGTTCACCGTCCACAAAAACATTATGTTCGTTACCCATTAGATGGTGGTGTGAGTAAGTGTAGGCTAAAATATCATCATAAAAAAATTATAGTATATTTAGGATACTTGTTTTGTTTTACATGAACATAATAAAGATATTTTAGGGGGTTGGAGAATGGAAATGAAACTAGAGAGATTGAGAAAAGATATTACCTTTTAATCAGGTAACTTCTTTTGGTTTGAACCAAAATGCTTTGTTGGAAGGGTTTATGCCAAAAGGATGATTCTATGTCTATTAGAGTAATTATTGGATACTATTTGGGTAGGTATTTTCCAGAATTAAGAGGTTTTAAAGGTGTTATGAATGGGTAGAGGTGGTGGCATTTTAGAGGGAAGGAAAAAGACTCACTTGGTATTTTTGAAAAGAAGTTAGGTGTACACATGTTATTACCTAATAAAAGTCATAAAAAACCACTAAACTAATTAATGGAATTTTAATAGACGAAATATTTCTATATAATTAGTTTTGGACAAGTTTCTAGGTCATTTGGGACCTTAAACTTAGGGTTTTAGTCCATTTTAAGCCCAATTGCACCTTAATCATGGTAATTAATTTCAATCACTTTCACTAATCATTTTTGTCAAAAATTAAGTTGATATTATTATAATAAAAATATTATCTTTATTAAAATGGTTTATGTTATATTTTAAAAATTCAAATCATAGGAGCGACAAAATTAGGATTAATGCTAATCTCACAGACATACAGATTAACTAGTTTTAGTAGAAAAATGTTCAAAAGATTGTTATGTTTTTATATTAAATTTAAAAATTTAAATTGATTATAATGAACTAAATTGTATTAATATATTTATAATTGATCCAATTTGACTTTAAAACAAATTTATAATATAATTTAACATTAAAAATTATTTAAACAAAAAGATAGTTTTTATTTAAAACGCAATATTTTTCACTATTCACTAAAAAATGAAGTTTCTCAAAAAAATACCAAAAATTCATCCTAAGATAATTTTGACATTACAAATTCAAAAGAAAGTTTATTTTAACCAATTCAATTTATATTAGATTCAAAATTAATATTTAAAATGGGTTCACTATTAAAAGATGATAAAATTTCCTTTGTAAAAATATAGGGTTCTAGGCCAAACATTGGGTTTGTTCTTATCTTATGTTTATCAAATATAATAGATGAATATAAAAAATAATTTATTGAATATGTAACATATTTATTAAATTAATATCACTCAATAAATATAAATAATTTAATATATTAAGGTAAAACAACTTTGTGAGCATAAAAATAGTTCTCTATAAAAATATCCTTTTAATATTCAATTGGTCCCTATATTCATTTCTAATTTTTTGGTAACCAATGATTTAGTTTTATAAACCATATATTTTTATAAGTTATTTTATAATATTCATAATGATTAGTTTATATATTATTATATTAAATAATAATGTTTTAATTTTAGATTGTTTCTTGGTAAGACTCAATATTGCGTATAGAGCTAGCCATTGAAGAAAGTCGCTTTTGCATGTAACACAAGCTATAGAGGAAGGTTGTTGTTGCGTATGATGTACACTAACCCAATTTCGTGTGAATTGAAATTTAACTCAATGTTTCATGAGTTGAAATATATATAATATATTTTAAATAGTAAATATATTATAAAGTATACAAATATTATATTAAATTACGTGGTTGCTGTCGCGTGTCATACATGCTATCGAATACAAGGTTCTTACTTCAGTTTTTCAGGGCATCACAAATATCGTTTTGTCCAAAAGATATATTTGAATATAAATATTATTTTTAAATATAAATAAATTATCTTCATCATGGGAATTTATTTTTAATTTTTAGTGAATAAATAATCATCTTAAATGCTTGCACAATACTAATGCAAAAATTATTTAATCAAATGAAAAATCAAATAAATGATATTAAAAATATTAAAATAAATATAATTTGAGATAATTAATCTCATAAAATAATTTTATAGATAAATATGACATATTAGGGATGTATTAAAATAATTTGTTTGAAGTTATCTTATTTTCTTGAGTTTATTAAAGTCAAAGTAATGAATAGTGTCCGAATTGACAATAATGAAATTTTAGGAATATAATATTTTATTAAATTATTTAAAAATCAAAAAATATTAAATAAAAACAAATGGGATAAGATATGGTGTAAAAAATCACCCTCTATACATTTATATTCCATTTGGATTCTTTTGGATCTAGAATAGTCTTATTATAGTTTAATATTTTTGGAGTTTCCAAAAGTGCCCCTCACTTTGATTTTAAAAGACCACCCATTACTTCACTTATTTACACAACTTTAAGCCATATATATAGACCAAAATATACCCATTTATCTTAAGAAAATCCTCATTTAAGTTCTTGAGGTTCCAGTCCTTCCAAAATACCTATCCCAGGTCCCTTAAGAGAAGTTATAAAGGAGCCCCTTCATAGAAGAGGTAATCATCCTTGCCGACTCTTTCAAATTTTTTTCCTCTTATACTTCTTATTCATGTGTTGTTTACATAATAAATTAATAAATCCAGTATCATATATATATATATATTTATATGTTATTATGATTATTAAACAACCATATTCAACCTTTTATCCATTATATGAAAAACAAATGCACCACACGGGCGTAAGTATGACTTACCGTCTCCACGCAGTGGTGTAATTTATTTTTCATCACCACTTTACTTGGATGGTTATATTGATGGAAATTATAAATATATATGATATATATTAAATAATATTAATTATAGATAATATATGATCATCCAATTATTTACCATTTCACTAATTAATGGAATGATAGTATCGCTCGTGCGTACGTACAGCCTACCATCTCCATGATGCGATACGATTCATTTTCCATATTAAACATTCAAGAATGATTCTAAAACTATATTTAATGATTAAATATTATATTTATATAATTAATATAATTATGAATAATATTGATCTATATCCTATTCAAAAGATTCAGGATATTCATGACAAAATATGCATGAGAAAACAAGGCAATTATGACCTGAAACAATTAAAATGATGACATTTTATTAATGAATAGGTGATAATATGTTATAAAAGGATTTTATAAGGTATTATAAATTTGAATATGGTTTTTTAATAAATTAATAACATTATTTAAACCATTATACATGATTTTAAAGTATGCAAAATTAAAGGGAAGTGTGAGGTAAGGGATTTCTGAACTTAATTTCCATTAATTGGGTTAAAATTATACACTATTAATTGTTTCATTGATAAGATTATATATAAAATGACTTTTCATTATCTTTTTTTTTGTATTTAAAATTATTTTATGTGGATTTATAGTGGATGTAAATAATAAATTCATTTTATTAATGCTCACTTCAATGATATGATCCTTGTAAGGGACTTTGTCTCTATTTCACTTCATTGAGGCATAGTTTAATATTATGAATATAATTTATTTTATATGGTGTATATAATAACCCTTTGATTTATTTATGATCATCATTCATTGAAAATTTCATTTCACTTAAGTATCAATATTTCATGTATGATGGATATGATTATTCCCTAAACCGTATACCATTTTTACATACAATGTTCACTTTGAAAGTTATTTGATTAACTGGGGAAGTAATGTTAAATACACATTTTTTAATCAACATGGATACTTGATGATAAGTCACATTGTTATGAATTAAATTTATTATTATATATATGAGTAATGCTTTGGACATTCAAGAATAGGTGGGGACCGTATATATAAAATCCCTCCGATGCATTAGTAGTCTCATGAGACGAATAAGTTGGCCAAATTAAATGGGATTTTACCCATACAGATTAAGCTATATTGTAAAATGTCTTGATGGTAAATATTTTATGTACCTAGAAAACTTGGAATATAATAATCAAGGATTTCCTTCATTAAGAATTTAGTTATCTTTATCCATTATATTTTCACTACGATATTATCTGTGGATTCTAATTGGGAACAAGTTATTGATTAAATGACATGTATGTTTAATCATTTTCCTTGCCATATTTATTATACATTATTGATTCAAGATATCTTCCACTGTATGTAGCTCATACTATGAATATGAGCTCAACCTTTTATTTTTTTCTTTTCCCCTAGATATGAATATAAAATATTTGAATGAATAATGAAAATTACTTTCCTTTGTTATGTTCTATTTTTAATTACCAATGTAATAAGGGTAACATGTACGTATCTTGTTATGAAAAACTAATAAACTATTTGGTCCTTTGTGACGCAATTAATTGTATTTAATACCAATGTAATAAAGTAACCACCTACTTCAGGTTACTAGATTTGGGGTTGTTATATTTCATATCAGAGCAGGTTTTGTAGAAACCTTGGAAACTAGATTTTAGAGGGATTTTATTTTATGTATCAATAATAATGATAATTTTGAGATAAATTAGTGTGTTCCATTATTTAGAGATGACACCTAAATAAATAAATATAATAAATACTCATGGTTAATGTAGGGATTTCTCCACTAAGCAAGCCAATACAGTTGGCACTGGAGATGAAAAGATCATGACTATACTAGGTCGGTTGATCCAGATTATCTCTAATAACCTTCCATATATGGAGAAACGTGATGTTACCTAACATGATACACCTATATTAGATCATTTTATGTGACAAAATACACCATATTTCAATGGAAATACTATTACAGTGGTATCTAAGAAACAGATTAAGACTTTTGAAATGATATTTCTTTCCTTGGGATGCAATGAAAGGTAAAAGGTTACACTAGTGGTATATTTTCTTAGAGGTAGTACTGATCAATGGTGGTAATTGATCCAAAATACAAAGGTGGAAGAAGAAATTGATCGTATAGAGTGTATATATTTTAAAGTATTATTCTTCGATAAATATTTCCCTTATGAGAAACAAACTGAAATGGAGAGAAAGGTCCTCAACTTATTGGAAAAGAAGGAATAAAGTGTTGGAGAGTATAATACTATCTTTAAAAGACCATCCAGGTATGCTGTAAATTATATACGTATTCTAGAAAGAAATATTGATCATTTCTTTGAGGGACTTAAGGAAAGTCTCTAAAGGACATTGGCTTCTCAAAATTTTTCATCATCTGATGAAATAGTGTTATGCGCCATCAAAACGGAGAGGGAATTATCTAGATCCTACATTTTCAATGGAAATCAAGATAATAAGAGGTCAAATGAGAACCATGATAAAGGTAAAGCACCGAAGAAGAATAAGTGGATAAAGAAATTTCAATCTTGTAAAAATTGTGGGAAGAAACATCTAGGGAAATGCCTAAAGGGAACATGAGCATGTTATAAGTGCATATACAAGGGTCTGATCTCTCATGAATGCAAGGGTAAGAAACAAACCAATGATATTAAATGATTCAAATACAAATAAATGGGTCACTATTCAAATAAATTTCACAATCATTAGGGGAATCTACCACAGAAGAGGCGAAGAGGAGAAGGCCAAGATGACATGATCACTACAACTGAGGTGGAAGTTCCTTATGATGTGGTGGTAGGTAATTTAATTATATCTTTAAATTTAAATAATGATTTATTTGATTGGGATCCTCAAACTCTTTTATATATACCTAGTTTTCCAAGAAAATTAGACATTTATCTTTTAATTTAAGAAGGGATTTGTCAGTCAAAACTCCAAAGGGAAGTCTTATTACAACAAGGATGTGTCAAGAAGTCCCCATTATGACACATAAACATGATTTATTTTCTAACATTATTACCATAACTATGATTGACTTATATATATTCCTTGGTATATATTGGATTTTAAAATATGATTCAAAAATTATTTCAAAGTGAAGGAAGTTATGATTCATGATGAAGATGTGGAATTATTTATCTTTAGAGAGGAGACTTAATCACCCGATTCATGCCTAAACCCACCCCAATAGCTCTTTTAAATGAGATTCTTAGGGAAGAAGAGAAAACATAATCTATTGATGAAAAAGGTAATATCCAAACTGAGGATGTACCAATTATATAGGAATACATTGATGTATTACCTAATGAATTACCTAGAAATACACCAGAGTGAGAAGTAGAATTTTCCATTGATTTAATCCCTAATTCAATACCCATATAAAAAATTCCCTATAGAATGGCCACTGTAGAATTCATGTATTTAAAAAATAACTACAAGAGTTTTGTGATAAGAGATTTATATACCCTAGTTTATCACCATGGGGATACCCTATTCTATTTATTAATAAGAAATATGGATCTAAGAGGCTATGCATTGATTATAAGGAAATCAATGATATTAGGTTTAAGAACAAGTATCCTATGCCTTGCGTTGATGATTTATTTGATCAAATTCATGGAGCTCAATATTTTTTAAAGATTGATCTTAATTTTGGGTATCATCAATTATAAGTAAAGAAGGAAGATATTCCAAAGACAATATTTCAAACAGGGTTTGGACATTACAAGTTTATAGTAATGATATTTAGACTCACTAATGAACCCTATGTTTTCATGGATCTAATGAATAGAGTATTGAAGGAATATCTTGATATTTTTTTTGTTTTTTATTGATAATATCTTGATGTATCATAAAAGCTATAAAGACCATGAGAATCAATTTTGGATCATTCTTGAGAATATTATAAGGAAATAGTTATATGGTAAATTTAGAAAGTGTGAATTCTGGATTTAGGTAATTTCTTTTCTTATCTATATTGTCTATAGGGATGTAATCTCAGTTGATCCTGTGAAGACCAAGGTAGTACATGAATAACCTACACCAACAAACATAACTGATGTATGTAGTTTCATTAGTTTATCATGTTACTATAGGAATTTCATTCATAATTTTTCCATATTATCTAACCCATTAACCAAGATCACACATAAAAGGGTTAAGTTCATATGGAAAAAATAATGTGAAGAATGTTTTAAATAATTAAAGAGGAGATTGGTCAATGCTCTGATTTTGACGCTACCATCAGTAAATGATGGGTTTGTGTTATTCAATGATGAACTGAAGAAAGGAACATATTGTGTCCTTATTCAAAATGATAAAGTTATTGAATATGTATAAAGTAAGTTGAAGACTCATGAACAAAATTATCCAACTCATGATCTTGAGTTAGCACCTGTAATCTTTTCTATGAAGATATGGAGACACTATATCTATGGTGAAATATTTGAGATATATACAGATCAAAAGATTTTGAAATACTTTAATTAGAAATAACTCCATATTAGGTAAAGATGATGGCTTGAGTTACTCAAAGATTATGATTTCTCAATACACTACCACCCAGGAAAAGAAAATAAGGTAAAAGAAGAATTCAGAAGGAAATATCATGGAGTTATGACCCAAATACAGATTTAGAGAGACTCTATGTTCATGGATTTTATAAAGATGTATATGGGAATAACTAAGGAATGGGATACACCACTCTTTTAAATTATTACAAAATCTTCTTTGTTGGAAAAGATAAAAATCTCACAATCTGATGATGAGAATTTTCATAATAAAATTAAAACTGTGAATGATGGAAAATTGGAAGGCTTTGTTTTTGAATATGGTGTTCTAAAATTTGTAAAGAGGTTATGTGTTCTATCAATACTTGATATAAAAAGGGAACTATTGTATGAAACTCATAGATCAAATTTCTCTATAAACCCTGGTAGTACCAATATGTATAGGGACCTGAAGGATCTTTTTGCTGGGACAATATGAAGTGGGAAATTGATGACTATTTGTCAAGATGTATTTTTTTCAACAATTTAAGCCTTAGAGATAACATCCTAGAGGAATCATGAAACCAATTACTATACCTATGTATAAATAGAATGACATTATTATCAACTTTTTCATTGGACTACCAAGGACTCCTAGAAGTAATGATGCGATATGGTTTATTGTTGATCACCATACCAAATTGACACATTTTCTTTCTATAATAGAATATTTACCAATTTTTTTCCTAGAAATACTATATATTAATTAAGTTATAAGAATTAATGGTGCACCTCTATTTATTGTGTCTGATCGAGATTCTTGTTTTACATCAAAATTCTGAAAGAGTCTTCAGAAGTCTCTAGATACCGAGATTCATTTGAGCACCGCCTACCATCCTCAAACTGATGGAAAGTCTGAAAGAAATATTAAAACTTTAGAACACATTTAGATATCATTCTCACTAAACTTTCAAGGTTTGTGGGATAAATATTTACCTTTATAAGAGTTTTCATACAATAATTGTTTCCATTAAGGTATTCAAATGATGCTGTATAAAACATGATATGGAAAGAGATGTCATACTCTAACTTATTGGGATGAAGTTGGTGAAAGGATACTTATAGGCCCATAAATTTTTGAAGAGACAAAAAAGGTAAATACTGATCATGATCAAATTAAAGAATCTCAAAGTAGGTAAAAGATTTATGCCAATAACTAGAGAAAATATTTGGAATTTAAAGTTGGATACCTTGTCTTTATAAAAGTATCTATATAAAAGGGTGTCATAAGGTTTGTTTAGAAAGGAAAAATGATCCCAATGTATATCATACCTTTAAAAATTCTAGAAAGAATTAGAGTTGTAGCTTACTAATTAAAAATGCCACCATGTCTCTCTAAAGTTCATGATGTGTTTCACATATCATTGTCAAGGAAGTACATGAACTAATAGAAATGTGGGATATTACCATGTCATTATACCAATGGTTTGGAGAAACTGTTGGGATATTGTGTTTTACTAAAGTCTATCCCAAAGGTTTTTTTTAAAAACCATTGGGATAACTTACCTATGAAAACAGTTTTTTACAACCATTGGCATAGGTTTTCCCCAAATTTGCATGAAGGTGATCCTCCCCTCCTCCAATACAGATCTTATCCTAAGTAACCCCTCCCCTATCTTGACCCCTTTAAGTATTCCCATCCCGATCCCTTGTAGCACTCCCCTCCTCCCATCCTGAGCAGTGCTCCCCTCCTCCCATCCTGAGTGATCCCCTCATAGTGGCATGTGCCCCTCCCCATCGATTTATCCCAATAGTGATCCCTAAGAGTGCATCCACATTCTTCCAGAGTTATGGGGTCCCATCCCCAAGATTCTATTTTCATCCTGATTTTCTTCAACATCAAATTGGCGAGTTCTAGTTACATCATTTACTATCCTACTTCTGCAGTTTCATCAGATTTGTTTATGGTTTCTATAAAAAAATAGGTCTCTATGTGTATATTGGTGATGGAAAAATATTTATACAAGATTTCTTGTGAAAGGGTCTAATATATGTTTTTTAGTGAGATTCTATGAGTCGAGTTTGGGTCCCCTAACTCATCTATTTTAGGAACTTCATATCCATGGGTGTCTCATCATATACCAAGAGCACCCACTATCAATATACAGTACATATTTCTTCATACCTGCAAGGAATTATTTCTAATAAAATAAATTAGTAGAAATATTTTTTACCCATGACACATTGAGTCCAATACTATTTGTGAATCTATAGTTTGGAACTCTTATAGATTTTTAACAATTACTAATAAAAATTATAGAAGATAATGACATAAAAATATACACTTTTATACATCTCAAATATTTTTGAAATCTAAGTGAGCATTTAATAACATTGTTTCCTTACATTATATTTTTGAGACACATTAGTTGAGATACAACATGTCAACCCTTCAACTAGGATATTTCTATAAATTTTTCATAGTTTCTCATTGTAACAAATAATTTTTTTATTTCATTACATCATTTTTAGTCATCATCTTGACAAAAAATTATCAAAAACAAAAGTAGAAAATATTTTCATCAAACTTTCTACTTCACTCCTGAGGTTTTCATTCAAAATATAAATATCCTCTATGTCTTAACATGAATTTTCATTAAATTTATATGTAGTGTTCTTTATTTTATCACTATAATGATATATATCCATGTTTTACTCATAATTTTTATTATTTATTCCTTTGAGTTCCTTATTTAACACATAAATTATAATGATATCATTATAATTGTTCAATCTATTTCTTAATTTCATTGGTAATATGTCAATCAAAATCAGATTTAATATTAATATTAGATTTAGAATCAAAACCTAATTATCTAGCCTCATTTTTAATATCCATGAAGCGCATGTTAGTTGATTCCTAAATTATTTTACATTCATCATTAGAATTAGATTCATTAGTATAGTTCCATCTTGTAGATAATTCCCTTTCATTTTTAATTTTTATCATTGTATACTTTCTTTCATTATTTAGCATTTTCAAATCCAACTAGATATTGAATTTATTTAAATAATCAAAACATGTGAGATATGATGTATTAAAATTAGGATGAGTATTACTATTCTAATTTAATTTATTATCATTACTTCGCTAGTCACTTATAAATTGGGTTTTGAAACCATTCATCATTTCATTTTTTAGACTATAACATCTAAACCTGACTTACTATGAATAATAACTAGAATAGGTATCCAAATTTCCTTAGGAATGCCTTTGTATATTCTAATAGATTCCAATTAGTAGTAGGGTATAAGGTAATATCATGGAAAGACTACACTAACTTATAAAAGTGTGTAATAATTGATAAATAAACTAAACATCAACAAACCTAATCACCATTTGAGTACACAAATTAAATATAAAACAATAATGATATAAAAATGAGGATGAATAAATATATCATATAGTCATGCAAAAACAATCATCCACCAGACCAATCACATATAAAAAATAGATACTTAGTAAAAATATGGGTGGCTCTGCTCAATCACTGAGCCTCACCTCATCCGTGTATTTATTCTCATTTCAGCTATACTGATCGATCATGTAGTATCAGTCTCATTCCAACCTGAACCTACGATAAGTGGGGGTAGTTCAGCTACCCAATTTTTATGGCCACCTTTGTAGTGTTTTAGTAAGGCTCAATTGGGCATGACCAACAATGTTCTATGCATGTATAGAAAATTAAGTGTTTGTACATGTGACATTCTCAAAAAAATAAATAAACAACTAAAAATATATAAAATAAATCAATACCAGAACTCAGTTCCAATGATGACACCCAATAATGATCACACATTCTTTGGACAGTTTTAGAGTGTCTTTGAGAATCCCGCATGATTATGCCAATGATGGTAACCCCCCTCCAAATGGGAATAAAATTTTAATCACTATTGAACCACGTGACACATCCCCACGAGACCATACCTTATATAGGCCATGCTATGTTTTCTCTGAGCATGTTATAGTTATTATGGAAACTAATATAAAATATTAGGGTTTGATCCACCTTGGTACACAATTATATTGAAACAGGGGAAAAAATCCCTATATACATTAATGTCCATACCGTGGTGGGTAGTATGCCCCTAGAGGATAACAAACCACGAGACCCCCATCGCAATACCCCCAATAGTTGGGATAAATCTTGTTTCCACTAATCCTTAAATGTTAATCCATGTGTCCCACTCAATTAAAGTGGTCAAAACATACCACTCCAAGTTTATTCAATTCCCCGGATCTTGATAAAAATATTATCCTTTTTTATTGTAAACCAAATTTTCAAGTTATTATAAAATAGCTAGACCATGGAATTATATGTATCATTCTGGAATAATCAACCTCAACTTCACCCAGATTGAGGTGTAATTTACTTCTTCATGAAAACAAAACCGTTATCTTTATAGTTAAATATACATCATTGTGGTGTGATACTCAATCAATTACTCTTATATATGTTGAGTTTATTATTAAAAATAAAAGGTTGTAGTGAGGTTCACTCTTATATACCATTTGTATAATCTTATTCAAGACCAATCATAACATTGTCTCTTCCTTTATGGTGTATAAAATCATCAAGCACTCCAGATTATTCATACAATGAATCCTTGAACCTTGATGTATTTGGAACATTATTACTCATTGATATAATTGAATTCAATACCATGGTTTTATATTTATAGTATTTTATTATATATATAGTGTTTTTTTCCTTTTATATTATGATTCTTATACAAGCTAGTGTGTCAATTATTCTTTCATATAAATTGAACAGTTCTCATTTCCATAAATATATTTTTGATTAAACAATCTTATTCAATTTCTTTTACGAAATGACATAAATCAATTTTTTTTTCATAATGGATAGACATTGGATGTATCAAACAGATCACATCTCAAGTGATTTTGAAAACAAGTTGGAGAGATTTTTAGATTTTTTATTTGATAATGCTTCAAATAGTGGTCACATACACTAACCATGTTATAATTGTGTTGGAAGACCTTGGTTGAGTCGTGAAGAAGTTATCTACCATATAAAAAAATATGGTTTTCCAAAAAACTACTATGCATGGTATCACAATGGGGAGAAAATAAAATCTAAAAATGATCATGATCCAAATAAGAGGACCAAATTAGAGAAATTATTAGATGACCAGTTTCCATTTATTCATTATCATGAGAAGGAAGGTATGAAGACCCAAGATGAATTTGATATGATCACACATGATGCATCTAATGAAAATAATGACGTTGAAAGGGTGGAAAAAATTTAATGATGCTTCAACGACTCCAGTATGTCAATAATGTGGTAAAATGAAGAATATGAAATTTTTAACCTGATCATTTCATGGGGAAACAATGTATGGTATTTTTAATACAACCATCGATTAAATTCTTACATTTTTGGCAGAATTTCTTCTAGATGATGTAGATATTCCCTCAAACCACCATATGGCATGGAAGTCAGTTGAGGAACTTGGATTTAAAAAAAAAATTCACAATTTTCCAAAAGATTACATCTTATTTTGGGAGGAAAATATTTTATGGAATGATTATATAAAATGTGGGACATCCCAATATAATCCAAAAGTAGATAGAACACCATCCTGTATGCCACAAAAAGTAATGTGGCACTTTCCATTGATCCCCAGACTCTGTAATATTTTTCATGTCAGATGAAATATCAATAAAATTGTGATGAAATAATACCAATAGAAAGAATAATAATGATGATTTGGTTCACCCTAAAGATGTATTTTCATGGAATATATTTGATGATCGATATCCTAATTTCATAGCTAACATGCATAATTTTAGGCTCCGTCTTTTATGTTACGATTTTAATCTATTTGGGAAGATGCTTACTTCGCACAATACATGGCTAGTTTTCATACACATTTATTACCTTCCTACATGGACGTGTATGAAAAATCCTTCCACTTTAATGAGTATACTCATATCAGGACCTTCTGATCCCAATAATGATATATATGTGCACATGAAACCTTTAATAAAAGATTTAAAACATCTTTGAAATTTGGGTTTTCACACATACAATGCATGTTCCAAAGACATATTTCAGATGTGTTCTGCGCTTATGTGGATGATCATTGATTTTAATGATTATGAAATGATGTCTTCATGGATAATGTAAGGGTAAACTATCATGCCTCATTGTATGAAGAATACACAATCTAGAAGACTGAAATATCACTATAGTTTCAGTTTTATGGGATATAGATGATTATTTCCAACGGACCATCCATATAAGAATAATCTTAAAAGATTTAAAAATACCATGGAGACTGGAAATACAACTCAATGTATGTATGGAACTAATTTTCTTAATGAATTGAAATATTTTAGTTTTTCATTCGGGAAGGGTTAGTTGAAATCTTGAAAGAGGAAGAATCCACTGAAACCTGTTACAATTGGAAGAAGAGAAGTATCTTCTTTCAGTTTCCTTATTTTTCAACCAATTTTTTACATCATTTCTTAGACATAATGCACATTTAAAAGAACATATATGAAATGTTACATTCAATTATTCTAAATGTAAAGGGAAATAAAAAATATGATCTATGACCTTGACATGACTTGGTGGATTAGGGATCAGATCCATATTTCATTCTGTGTGTATCAGTGAAAATAAATGAAAAGTTATGTGTTCTTATTATGTGATGACACCTATAGAAAAAAATAAATTTTTGTAAGTACTAGATACTATTAAATTTACTAATGGATTTTCAAGAAACCTATCAAAATGGGTAAAAAAAATAGAGATCAATTTAAAATCTTTGAAGACTCATGATTATCACATCCTTTTGCATGATTTGTTTCCAATAGAAATCCATCATATTCTATACAATAATGTAAGGGTGTCAGTTATTTGGTTGTTCTATTTATTTAGAGATCTTTGTGTTAAAATTTTTTTTAAGTATTTCTTAAAAAAAATGTTTGCAGAGGCACCATTAATTTTGTGAGAGTTAGATAAAATATTTCCTCCATCATTTTTCACATTTGTGCTGCATCTATCCATCCATCTTCCAAATGAAATACATATCTAAGTACTTATTACTTTTTGTTGGATATATCCTATTTAAAGAAACATGCTCACATTGAAGTATTATATCTGGAATAGAAATCATCCTAAAGGTTCTATCATTAAAGGTTACTTGGCTCAAGAATGTAGGGATTTATGTTCAATTTATTTGTCTAATATGACTATGAGACATAACCAACCAATGATAAATAAAGAAGAACTATATGAGAAAATTGGATGCAGTTTTCCATCACTTCCCCAAATAGGGGGAATTCTCAGATTATATACATTGACCACATTAAGCCTTGAAGAGCGGGTGATGTCCCGTCACATAGTTTTGTTTAACTGTGATTTGTTCGATGAAAACATCAAGTAAGTAAATTGAAGATATATATCTTATGTAATATCAGGTAATTTTAAATATCTATTAAACTATTTCTATTTTTTTTGATATGGAACATAAAAAAATCATAAATAAAAGTCATCATTATTTATCTTTGAGAAGGAGAGAGACTTTTCATAGCAAATTATTTTCTTCTTGGTTGAAATCGAAGGTAGAAATATTACTATAATAAATTAATAAAATCAAAATTTAATTATGTTTAATATTCATTTATATTTTAGGTATTGAGTTTTCCTATTGAATCTATCTCTAAGGAAATGAGGGATTTGGATTTTGTTCCTAATTCTATGGTTCGTGAATGCAAATCAATTGTGATCAATGGGTATAAATTTATTATAATTAAATGAGAAAAGAACTTGAGAACAAAACATGATTGTGTTTTGGTAACTGCCACAACAGAATTTTATGCTAGTGTACCAGATAGTATACATTGACTTAAAAAATGTATCTTATTATGAAGTCATTGAGAAAATACTAATATTGGATTATTACTCACATGGTCAAGTCACTATGATGAAATGCTAGTGGTTTGATTCAATAATGAGGCATGAAACATTTATTTATGATTGTGGATTTCAAGTTATTGAGATGACTGACACTCTTTATATCGATGAACCGTATGTATTGGAATTAATGGAAAAACAAGTTTTTTTATGTCAAAGATAATCTTTGACCTGAATTTGGTGTTATTATTGAAGTAATATTAATATATATTTTTGATGATGGTTATGATGTAATTGAAACCACCCCTACTCCCATTGATCCTGATCCATTTATTACTTATGATGACTCCAATACTTTAATTGTTAGAGTTGATTGTAAACCTGAATTTTTGGTGGGAAATATATAGAATCATCCATCTGTGTTCTCAGTTCTTTTGGTTTATCTTGACTTGGGTTGTTGAGGTTGGTACTATACAAATTTATTTACTATTTATTACAAATATTTTATATCTAACTTTTCCTTCATGTGCATTTTCAATATTTACTAGTTGTAGTTTTCTTTGAGTTACATATTTTAATATTTAATTGAATTGTATTCAAACCTACCAAACCAAACATTTCTGAAATAATTAAATTGTAACATAAAACAAGATGAATTGAATTGGACATATTTAAGTAATTGATATGAAAATCAAAACCAATGAAAATAATGAAATAACCAAAAAAATGGAAAAATGACCTAACCCAAAATATGAACCAAATGACCTAAGAAAAATAAAAATGGAGAAATGACCTAATCAATTGACAAAAAGGAACCAAATGACCTAAGATAAATAAAAATGAAAAAATGAACTAATCTATGGACCATACTGAACCAAATGACCTAACCAATATTGAATTGGATCGAATTGAAAATAGAAGAAAACTATATCATAACCATGCTAAACATGCTAATTTGAACATATTTTTTATGAAATATATTATGTTTTGATATTCTTCTCACTAGATATAAAATGTTTTTGTTATATCACTACATATACTGTATTTAGTTTGGAAAGTGGTATTCCTTAATTAAGTTATGCCTCATATTATTTATTGTTTGGGTTATACATTAGTTATGGATTTCTAATTAATTCCATATTTGTTTTCAAATATAGGAAATGAAAAATATTGAGGAGATATGAAAAAAAAGGATGATAAATAATAATTTCTGAATGAGTGAGATGGGTTTCCCTCCTTTAGCGTCTATTGTGAGTATTTTATTTCATATATATATATATATCAATAACATATAATTTCATGTGATTAATTTTGTTTTTAACTTTTAACCAGGATCCACCACCAAGAAACTGGTTACTCACTGACCAACCTAGTGGTTCTAGTGCCCAGGCTAGCGATACAGGGGTGTTAGTACTACAACTAGATGATCTAGTTGGCATACCTAATTATACCCCTCCCTCCCCCTGACATACCATCTATCACACCTTTTGATCCCAGAGTTTCATTATAAACACTTGAGATATTTAGACCTCCCATGTTTTCACCACCATTTGTATCCGAGTCTCCTTGCCTATCTTTCCTATATCCAATGATGATTCCTACTCCTCATCCATATTATAAATTTGCACAACCATCTATTCCATATTATTTTCATTCTTCTTCTTTTTACCCAAGCTACTACATTCCTGCTTCTTAGACTCTTGATCCAACACATTATGAGCTTGTAGAGGATAAACTGAGACCCACTCCATATATATTGGTTGATGTTTCTTTAGTGCCTGGGGATCCAATGATTCCCACTGATCAACCTGCCTCAGGTATATTTATAGAACCCTAGTAATGTTTTACCCTGATTTATTTTCATTATAAGATATATTGATATAATATTTGTTTTTATTCGTTAATAGTTAGATCTTATAATAACCAGCGTGGCCGTACATGCATGTGTGCAGTGTGGAACCACCGCATATAGATGATGGTTGAGTAAAATGAAAACAACCAAATGATTAGAAAAATAGGGAAATAATTTAGGAGTTTTTTTGGATTTGCTTTCCAGATACTTGGACATCATTCTTGTCAGTCCACTCTCTTGGTGAAACCTACCAAAATGAAGTAAAGGATAATTCTTGTGCACAAATATGGGTAAAAAAATTCATTAGATTTAATGTTATATTATTATTATTATATTTATTTGAATTAATATTTTGGCGACAACTTTTTTTTAATTTTCCTGATGGTGGGGCTGTGAGGTCTGAATAACTCATGGAATTTGGTGACCTATGGATAAGCTATAAGAATGAGTTGTATAGTGGTTGACATGATATATTTGGAATGGATTTATAGGCAAAACCTTTCATGGATGACTGCCTGATAGAAAGTTATCAGGAAATGATTACTCATTAGAAAAGTACCTAGTTTAAGGTATTAATAAAATTTGAAGTTTTTAATTGAAAATTACTATGATTTTCATTAATAATTTATTTTTTATTATTGAAAATTCCTTTTTAGGAATATTTAGGAAGAAATTAAAAAACAAGGATTCTACAAAATTCCTCCACACTTTGGGGCATACTACGATGTCGGTTCATGAGAGGAATTCAATACGAAACACATTTATAATTTTTCTTTAGGACTTGCACTTTCATTTGTTTCCTCTATATTTCATTCCATTTGTAATTGGGCTAGTTTAGTGATCCTGTATTATTTAGTTTATTATTAAAATATGCTATAAAGAAAATCAAAAGTTTTGGTAGAGCAGTGGATATTGAATATGAATTGGTGACTTTTATAGTTTTTCCCTACAATAGATGAAAAAGGGTTGCAATCAAATATGTGTCAATATGAACTCATTTTTTCTGGTATAAAACATTTAAATTAGGATCTAAAAACATACATGATGTTTTAATTATAATTTTATAGAATTTTTAGATTACTTATATGAAATTAATTTTTTATATATCATGAAAATATTGGGGTCAATCAGCTTACAAATTCCCTTTCCAAAAAAGTAGTTAAAGTATGTGATTTGGTCCTGCTTAGAGAATCGAATCATAAATTTTATATTTATCACTTCATGATAGGGATAAAATTCTTGTAACTCTTATTTTATTGTTTAATTTTTTCCTAGTCCTTAGGGAGTTATTCCCACAAGTTTTACTTCCCTAAAAAATATAGATAATAAATAGGATGATAAAGATGGAATTTATAGTGGCCTAAACAATCCCAAATCAAATGGAATCAAATAGAAATAACCTAAACCAAATTAACCATTACTGAACTAATTTAAAACAAAAAAACTCAACTTAACCTGACCTGAAATGAAAGGAATTGAACTAAAATGAAATAAAATAAATAAAAATTAACAGAACAAAATTGACTTGGTATTACATGACCTAAATCAAGCCAAGCCAACTAGAAAAAAACCAAATATTACTAAAAATACCTTATCTACACCAAACATACTCAAATCAAACCAAATTGAACTAATTCAAACTAAACTAAACTATCTACATATTATTCAGGTTGAATCATTCCAAATTAAAAGAAATTATAGAAACTTAATCAATCATATAAAAACAAATTTATCAAAACTAAATCAAATTGAATCAAACTAAATTAAACTAATGAGAACTGAATGGAATTGATCGATATAAAACACTAAAGAAATAAAACTTCACTAACCTAAACTGACCCAACTCAACCCAAACCACACTAAACTGAATTAAAATAAACTAAACAGAATAATATCAAACCTAAATAAATAAAATATATTTGAACCAAATTTATTTGACATTACTTGACATAAATACAACTGAACGAAACTTAAAGGAATCAAACCAAATCAACTAGACCTGAATAATGTTGAATTGAATCAAACTGAATCAAATACAACCAAACTAAACTAAACTATCCGAGGAATACCTAAACATAAGTGAATAAAAAAAACATGCCTATACTAATTCAAGTAGAGGTAAACCAAATGAAATTGATTATAGATTAACATATTTGTATTAAGAAGAGTATAGCCAATCTAAACCTAATAAAACCAAATATTATTGAAACAAACCACACCAAACAAAATTATATAGAATTGAATCAAACTGTATGAAAATAAATAAAAAAATTAGGATTGTATAGAATACAACTGAAACAACTTAAATATAACCAAATAAAGATGAATTGAATTGAACAAAATCAAACTAACATGGCTCAAATAGACTCAACCAGATCTAAACCAAATTGAATAATCTTAAACTAAACTAAATTAAACAAAAATAAAGTAAATAAACCATAATAAAATCAAATTGGATTTTACCAATATGAATTGACCCAAATTGGTCTGTACTAAAGTAGATTTAGCTGAAGATTATAGTGTTAAACCATCCTGATTTGAAGGAAATGAAACTCGATTTAACTAAAAAAAATCAATTATCCTAAATATAACTAAATTAAATTGATTTAAACTAAATAGAACTAAACTATAATGAAATAAATAAAACTAAATGGAATATATCTAAAAAAACAATGTTAAACTAAAAAAATAGACTTAAACAGATCAATAATGAATTGAACTGGCCTGAACCACCCACGACCAAACCAAACCAAACTGAATAGAACCAAATTGAAATGAATCAAATTGTACTAAATTAAACTCAGTAAACATGAATGAATTTGTCTTGAACAAACATGATTATAATGGAAATGCACTAGAATAAACTAAATTGAATCAAGAAAAACTGAATTTATATAAAGATTACAAAAAAATAAAATAAATAAGCGTTCTTTTAATCATGATTTGGATCATAGTAATAGATTGAGGGGTTCCAAAGAACACTAGTATCTCATGTGATGGAGAAAAAAAATTCACTTGTTTCATTAAATCAAAACAACTCAAGTAATACATTTAAAATCTCAAAATCATCGTTTAGGGAATGCAATGTGTATTATTAAATCTTACCAAAACATAATTCCTTTATGTTATAGTCATGATTAAAGTGTTGATAACCCATTCATGTATATTAATTTATGTTATAATAATACCTATTCATCTTATAATTAATTATAGTGATCAACCAACCACCTTATTATTGATTAATATGATGACCTTTTCACTATATATATGTTATATCTACTGATATCCCATTCATTGATACTTAGTTATAATTCATATACCATATGTTTTTCTTTTCATATTTATTTATAATTAATATGCATTTGATTTTAGTTATGAAATTCATTATTAGTAACCTAATTTCAATTATGGTTTCCTAGATTCAATTTCATTATAGAGGGAGGTTTTGAATATTGAAGGATGTATGCCTCAAGAAAAACTATTTTTCTCGAGAAGAAAGAAAAAATATGGAAGCACGGTAAACAAATCGACACAATAGCATATTGTAAGTTTTACTTTATTGATTTAAAATTTTAATATATATTTTATAACTTAATAGTCTATTCATATTTGTAATAGTCTTTTTTGGAGGCCCTTTATGCCCAGGAAGGTGAAAAATTTGGGCCAAACGATCACTTAAATCATGTTTTTGGATATGAGCACCATGAAATAGTACGCTACCGACCTGGGATGTGTATTGTACCGACATGTAATTGGACCACTTCAAGTACAGGTTCTAGTAACACTGAGTTGGAAAAAGATAATGAATAGGTAACACAAAATGTGGCTAAGGCAGAAAAAGAAAAAAGGGCCATATAGGTGGAAGAATGAAATCAAAGGGAAAACAATGAATTTATGAAATTCATGGATGTTTTTTTTCCATTGATTCCAATAGATAATATAATGTATTATGATATATATATGTTTACAATGCATAAATTATACAGTGTTTAGGGCAGCAGTCCTAGTGGTGGTCAGGATGATGATATTCCTAGAAATGTTGATGGTGAAGATGATGGCGAGGATGGGGGTGAAGATGATGGAGAGGAAGAGGGCGAGGCTGATGCTGAGGATGAGGATAATGATGAGGATTAAGATTAGGATTAGAATGAGGTTGAGGATGGAGGTGATGATAGTGATGGTGATGAGGGATATATTGATCCTTTACATTTTTGACTAATATTTAAAACATTTGATGTTTGATGATTTGTTATGTGTTGTTTTTTATGTTTTTTATCATTTTTAAATGAATCAATTGATTTACTATGTCATCATTATTTTTGTATTGGTTTGTGGATATTTGAGGATACTATGTTGGTTACATTTTAGGTTCTATTTTTTGAGGATGTTCTGTTGGTTGGATTGTAGAATCTATTTGTTTGGATATACTATTTTCATTGGTTTATTGTTCATTGATTTCCTATTGGTTGCATTGCAGTTTATGTTGGCAGGTTCTTTTTGATTTCCTATTTTTTTGTGGAGGATGTTCTGTTTGTAGGTCCTATTGTGGTGTTTTTTGTTACCTATAGGTTCTGTTGGAAAGGGTGGGGCTGCTGCTCTCTGGGAATTCGGATGGTATATACCAATGGTTAAAAAACCATTGGTATAACATTAAACCAATAGTTCATAGTGAACCGTTGGTATAAATTTATCATAATGGTTCAGAACTGTTGGTATAGACCTATACCAATATTTTAAATTGTTGGGATAGGTCTATCCTAATGGTTTTGAAGCATCAGGATACCTCTATAACAATAGTTCACTATAAACCATTGGTTAACATAAAATTTAGACCAACCTATACCAATGGTTCACTGAGAACCATTGGTACACACCTTTCCCAAGGACACTATAGCTAATAGTTTTGAGAACCATTGGTATAGGCTATACTAATAGTTCTACATCTAATACCAATGGTTATAAACTGTTGGTATATCCTTCTATTCTAGTAGTGATGCCCGACCCAATGTATGTACTCATATATGAAGAATTAGAACCAGAACCTGATATACCTTACTATGAAGATCCTATAAAAATTCTTGAAAATAGAGAGCAAGTGTTAAAGAATCAGACGACTCTACTGGTAAAGGTTCTTTAGACAAACCATAAAATAGAATAAGCAATGTAGGAACCTAAGGATATTATGAATAATAACCACCACCATCTGTTTAGAAGTTAATATTTATTAAAATTTTGAGGAAATAATTTTTTTAAGGAGGGAAGAATGTAACACCCAAAGATTTTATGGTACATATCTTCTTAAATAAATTCAATTTCTTCGATAGCTTACATTTCACGCAACACTGAGCTTAAATGAATCACGATATACTATTAAATATTATTATTTTAACATGACCATTATAAACTAGCCATTAAATTGGAGGGTGTGAATAGGATTAACTATATTATGAAATATATATGAAGTTTATATTTATTTATTCTTAGGAAATAAACACATAATTTTTCATAAAGTTATTTTATTCTTCTAATATATGTTTTCTTCAAAAAACTAATTTTTTTGATTTCTATGAGGAAATAAATATAATAATTTTTTTAAAATTTTAGAAAATTTATATTATGAAATTCAATTCATTTTAAATCATCATATTAAATTTATCTTAGGGTATTTTTTTTGGAATTTTCTGAAAATATTGATTTTCTAGTGAATAGTGGAAAATACCGATTTTTATAAAACTATTTATATTAAAAAGCACCTTTATGATTTGAATTTGATCTAAAAGTTACATAAGTACTATTTAGTTATATATAATCTAATCAATTTAATTTTAATCATCCTTATACATTATTTTGGCATAAGTACATTTTTGTGCTTAAAAATGCATTTTCAAGAAAACTATTTTTGTTGCATTTTATGGGATTAATTTTAAATTAATTTTTGAAAATTATGTGTTTTTAATTTTTAAAACTATATTACATATTTGGATTCATAATTTATAAATTTATTAAATAGTTCCATTAATTTTTTGTCCAATATGAATAGTAACTTTGGTAATTTTTGTTACCACGATAAATGGTAAATTGGGTAATATAGGTTAAAAATAAAATAATATGGACTATAAAATGACCCTAAAACTTGATCCAATTTTATTTTATGAGTAATGTTCGTCTATAATCATTAAATTTTCATATATATGACCATTTTTCCATTAGGAAGTGATTATGTCCCTTATAATAATTTATTTAATGAAAAGTCATGAATGCCACATTCATGATTTTAATAACGATAAATTTTTTAATATAGTGTAATCCTAAAGATATATTAAACTAGAATATTTTTTAAAATATAAAAGAATAATAATCATCATGGTAATTTATTTTTAATTTTAAGTAAATTAATAATTAACCTAAATGATTGCACAACCCCAATGCGATAATTATTTAGTTAATATAAAAATCAAATAAATGATATTAAAAACATTAAAATAAATAAAATTTGAGATAATTAATCTCATCAAATTTATTTTTAGATAAATATGAAATATTATATATTTATTAAATTATTTTTTTGAAGTTATCTTGTTTTCTGAAGTTTATTAAATCAAAGTAATGAATAGTGTCAAAATTGACATTAATGATATTATAGGAATATAATATTTTAGTAAATTATTTAAAAATCATAAAAATATTAAATAAAAACAGAGGGAATAATATATGGTTTAAAAATTCATCTCCTATACATTTATATTCCATCTGTATGCTTTAGTCTCTAGAATAGTCATATTATATTTTAATATTTTGAGAGTTTCCAGAAGTGCCCCTCACTTCGATTATAAAAGGGCACCCATTACTTCACTTATTTACACCAAGTTGAGCCATCTAGCTTGACCAAAATATTTCCATTTCTATTATAAACATACTTATTTAAGTTATTTAGGTTTTGGTCCTTCCAAAATACCTACCCTATATTTCTTAAGAGAAGTTATAAAGGATTCCCTTCATAGAAGAGGTAATTGTCCTTACCGACTCTTTCAAAATTATTTCTTCTTTTACTTTCTATACATGTATTATTTATACACTAAATTAATAACTACAATATCATATATATACTGTTATTTTATTATGATTATAAAATAACCATATTCCATATTTTAACCATCCTACAAAAACAAAAGGCCCGCACATGTGTACGTACGACTTACTATGTCCACACAGTGGTGTAATTTGTTTTTCATCACCACTTTACTTGGATGGTTATAATAATTAAAATGAAAAATATATGCGATATATATTACATAATATTTTTTAATAAATAATATATCATTATCCACTTCCTTATCATTTCACCCATTAATGGAATGATATCATCATTCGTGCGTACGTATGACCTACCTTCTCCATGATGTGTTGCAATTAATTTTCTATGTTAAACATTAAATAATGGATATAAAACTACATTTAATTATTAAATATGATTTTTATAATATTAATATAATTATTAATAATATGGATCTATATTCTATGCAAAATAACCAGGACATTCATGGCAAAATATGTATGAGAAAATAAGGCAATTAACACTCGAAACAATGAAAATGATGAAATATTATTAATGAATGGGTGATAAGATGTTATAAAAGGATCATATAATGTATTATAAATATTAATATGGTTCTAAAATAAATTAATATCATTATTTAAACTATTATACATGAGGATAAAGTATGCATAACTAAAGGGAAGCGTGAGGTAAAGTATTTCTTAATGCAATTTCCATTCATTGAGATAAACTTCTACTTCATTAATTATGTCATGATAAGATTATGTGTAAAAGGAATTTTTATTATCTTATGATATATTTCAACTTGTTTTATATTATTTAAAGTGGATACAAATAATCTGTTCATTTTATTAATGATCACTTCAATGATTTGGTCTTTGTAAGGGACTTCGTCTCAATTTCACTTCATTGAGGCATATTTTAATATTACGAACCTAATTTATTTTATATGGTGTATATATTGACCCTTTTATTTATTTATTATCACCATTCATTGAAATTTTCAATTATATTAAATATCTATATTTCTTGTATGATGTATATGATTATTTCCTAAAATGTACACCATTTTTACATATGGTGTTTACTTAGAAAGTTATTTGATTAACTAGGGAAATAATGTTAAATCTGTATTTTTTACTCAATATGGACACTTGATTATAAGTCACATTATTATGAATTAAATAAATTATTATATATATGAAGAATTATTTGTACATAAAAAACAGGTGGGGACCGTATATAGAAAATCCTTTCAATGCATTGTTTGTCTTGTGAGACAAATAAGTTGGACAAATTAAATGGGGTTTTACCCAAAAATATTAAAATGTCTTGTGAAAGGTCTTGATGGTAAAAGTTTTATGCACCTGGGAAACATGGAATCCAATAATTAAGCATTGCCTTCATTAATAATTCAATTATTTTTATCCATGATATTTTCACTATGATAATATCCATGGATTCATATTTTACACAAGTTATTGATTAAATGGTACATGTGTTTTGTTATTTAAATTTCTATATTAATTATGCATTATTGATTCAAGATAGATTATGCTGTATGTAACTCTTACTAGGCATATGATATCACCCTTTTATTTGTTATATTTTACCCAGGATATGAAGATGAATGTTTTAATAAAGGATGAAAATTAATTTCCTTTGTTATGTTCTATTTTTAATTACCAAAGTAATAAGGGTATCATGTATGTATCTTGTTCTCCAAAAATACTAAATTATTAATTCCTTTAAGATGTAGTTACTTGAATTTAATACTAATTTAATAAAGTAACCATTGAATCTGGGTTACTAGATTCGGGGTAACATTTTTGGACCCTTCAAGGATAGAAGTAATTTAAGGATATATGAGGCCAACATCTATGATAGATATATATAGTTTCCTTGGCATGACTTGGTGTTATCATTGATTTGTGAGAAATTTATCAGGATTATCAAACCCTCTAAAAATTCCCACTCATTATAGAGTCTAGTTTATTTTGAATAATGAATGTGGATAGAGATTCAAGGAGTTGAAAAAGAGGCTTGTCACTACCCTTGTACTTACGCTACCCACAAGTGGGGAAATTTTCATGGTTTACAATGATGCTTCAAGGAAAAGATTGGGATGTGTACTACTACTGAATGAAAAAGTGATAGCCTATGACTCAAGGAAATTTAAAGTTCATGAGTATAACTACCCAACACATGATCTAGAGTAGGATGTAGTAATCTTCGTATTGAAAATATGGTGGAATTATCTCTTTAGGGAGAAGATTGAAATATGTATGGATCATAAGATCCCCAAGTATATATTCACACATAAAGAGATGAATATGCATCAATGAAGATTGTTAGAGATGATTATGGAATATGATTTCTCAATCCACTACCATCCTAAGAAAGCAAATAAAGTAGGAGATGCTGTAAGTAGAAAGGATCCAACAATTTTATCATTGATGAGAATTGAGAAGGATCCAATATTCTTAGTCTTAAAAATGATGGTCATGAGAATCATAAAGGAAGGAAAATAATCAATCCTTTCACAAATGATTGATCAATCATCCCTTATGGAGAAAATAAAGGAATCTAAAATAGACTATGTTGAAATTAAGAATAATGTGGAAGCTATAAGAAAAGGTAAACCCTCAGAGTTTAAAATTAATGGTGAAGGATTGTATGATTTGGGACACGACTATGTGTACCATAAAATCCAAAGTTAAATAATGAGATGTTGGATGATACACATAGATCAACCTTATATATTTATCTAGGTAGAATGAAGATATATCAATATCTCTAAGATAATTATTTTTAGAACAATATAAAGAAGGATATCACATAATATACATCAATGTGTCTTGTATGTCAGCAAGTGAAGGATGAAAGGAAAAAAAATCTAAAGGAATGATGCAACCATAACCCATACCTACATAGAAATGGTAAAAACTTACCATGGAATTTTTAACCAGTATTTCAAATATATCAAGAAGAAATAACTCTACATGGTATATGTTGGATCATCTTATAAAGTCTGCTCACTTCATTGAAATTTGAGAGGGATTCTCAATTGATCAACTTGCGTGGATATAAATTAGAGAAGTTGAAAGGATGCATGGAACAACACTATCTATTGTATCGAATCAAGATCCAATATTTACCTCCAAGTTTTGTAAGAGTATCCAACATGATAAAAATACTAAGTTGAACTTCAGCATGAATTATGAACCTTAAACTGATGGTTAATATGAGAAGACTATTCAGGCACTCAAGGCATGCTCAATGTGCTTCGAAGGAGGATGGGATTAACATCTTCCTATGGTTGAGTTCTCATATAATAATAGTTTCAAATCAAGCATCCAAATGGATACCTATGAAGTCCTTAATGGGAAGAGGTGCAGAATACCTGCATGATAGAATGAAGTTGGTGAACACAAACTGTTGCGTCCTAAAATGGTTAAGTAAATGGTGGAAAAGGTCAAGGATTATTTAGCATCAAATCATAGATATTCTAAGTTGACAAAAGAGCTATGTTTAAAATCTTATATAAGGACTATAATTTGAGTATGGATATCATATATTCAAATGAATATATCCATGGAATAAATTTATGATATTTTTGAAGAAGGAAAATATTAGTCTAAGATACATCAATCCTTTTGAGATCCTTGAACGCATTAGAGCAGTGGCCTATCAACTAGCACTCCCACCTAACCTATCTCAAGTACATGTTGTGTTCCATGTATCCCTATTGAGGAAATACTTACCAGACACATTACATGTGTTTAATCTAGAGGTGGTACCATTGGATAATGATCATTCATATGAGGATCATCTGGTGAAGATCTTAGATCATAGAGAAAAATTTCTAGAAAATAAGACAATTCAATTGGTCAAAGTGTTATTAATAAACCATAAGTTTGAAGAAACGACATGGGAACTGAAGGAAGTGATGAAACATAATTACCCTCATCTATTTTTTGTGTAAAATAAAAATTTTGAGGGAAAAATTTCTAAATGGGGGGATATTGTAATGAATCAAACTTTTATAAATAAAATTACCTTTGCAATTGATTTAAATACCCTATTATGCACTGTGGATATAGAAAACACATGAAATTATTTGGTTTTATTATATTATATAAAATTTAAAGGACTATTAATAATCATAACCATTTATAATATAGCTATTTAATAGTGATCATATGATTATTATAATTATAGGATTTTGATAAATCCAATTAACACATACAAAGGATATGATGGCCTCAACTAGTAGGATCATACCATATGAACTCAATTTATCAGAGATTATTAGGGAGAAAACATCATTGAGATTATCCCTTGACCAATCCCAAGATTATATCTAATAACTAAATCATGAGTGAAACCGTTTACGGGATAATTTTGAGCTCATCACGATCATGGCCTAAACCATGTTTCCTGAACTACCCCATGAAAATATCACCATCACATACCTTACACTTAGGATGTTTGTTGGTGTAATAAAGGGATATGTATCAAGCCCCTAATAAAATGAATATGTATATTTTATTTTAAATATAATAATGGTTATATTTATCTTTACTTTCTAAATAATTTTGATTTTGATATGATAAAAAATAATTTGTATTTTTGTAATATACAATTTCAATTAATATTTTACTTTTTGATGAATTCACGAATTTTAAAAATAATTGCTATATTAATAAAATAATTAAATTAAATAAATTTTATTAAATATAAATTATAATATAATATTTAAGAAGTCAAAAGTAATTGTTATAAGGGTTTGAAAACTATCATTGCTGAAAAAACCAGCATTTCTCAATAAATATCGATTCTAGTTTTAAAAGTAAAAATTCACATATTTAGAAAATTATTTTGATAAAATAATTATTATTTTTAGAATAATCACATTGAAATTATCTAACATTTATTTTTTCATAATTTTTTGTGATAGTCAAATTTTCAGTTAAAAATTAAATACGGTATAAGTATATAGTGTGTATTATGATATCATAATGACCCAAAAGTGATATAATAAATACTATAAAAGATATCAAAGAACAAATATATGTTTCCCATTTTAAATAATTTTATTTTTAGGTTATTATATTAATTTTATAAAGCCTTTATGTATGCTCAAAAACCTATATTATATTTTATGTTTTTAACACCATTTCTTTATAAGCACTACTCATTTACACATCACCAAGTGTAATATTTTAATGAGTTAGGACCTTATAATTATAAATTAAAAAAAACACTCTTATTTGGTATAAAACATGGGAAAAATTTGAGGATAGGTTTTTAGTTTTGATTACTTTTTTATATAGAGTCCAAAACCTATGTTTGGGAAATAATAAAGAACTCCCCTATCTTTTCCTATATAAACCCAGAAAAACTCACATTCCTCTTAACTAAAAAAACCTTTTTACATTTAATTACTCATCTATACCCTCTATGTAGTCCTCACAAGGTTCCCCCAATCTCTCAATAATATCCTACCAATCTTTTCAAATCACCCTCTCAAGGCAAGGGATCCTTTCTTTCTCCTCTTTATTCAACAATCTTATTCATTTTATGCCTTTTATTTCCAATTCAAAATGATGGGATACGTTTTTACACATCCATATTACTTTCCATTTTATTTAAAAATTATTATATATTCCTTTATCTCTCATTAAAACATTTTATTAATTTTTAATTACTTTTGTTATGATTCTGAAATTTTACTTCAATTTTTCCATGCCAAGCCTTTGTATTGTGAATACCAATGCTATTTACACTATGTGGTATTCAACTAGAAATTACTATAATTATTTTATTGGGTAATTCCATGTATTTATTCAAAAATTCTTGATCAGGTAATTACAATTTATGAAATATGATCCTATGTTGAATGATCTATGTGGCACACTTATGCATGTACATGATATGAAAGAGATAGTCGTGCCTAGAATTATTAGCACTACAATGCATTGGGTAATGTTTTAATCTCACGAGACATCATTAATGGGATTAAGGAGTGAACCTAATCTATTATATTACTTTTTTACACTTTGTTATGATGTCTTGAAATTTATCCTTGACCTATGTTTATGATGTCATGTTTAAATTTGTTTCCACTTTCCCATGTTTACTTTATGCAATCATGCTATATCATGACTCTTTGTTCATGTTTATGATTATCACCCATTTTTGTTTACCATTAAAATGAATATTTTCTATAATGTATTACTTTATTCATATTATACCATGTTTATTACCTTACTGGTATTTATATCTCACCCTTTTCTTATGTATGTCCCCAGGTTTTACCATGGAATTTTAAGTACGATGGAATATTATGATCATGTTAAGGAAGTTTTAAATGATGCTGATGTACCACCTATTTTTAAGTTGTAATTTAATGTACCTAATTACCCAAAGTCACTAGAGTTATCTATATTTTTGGTTGCATTATGTGTATTAGTATGTAATAAATCATGAACTAATGTGTAATAAATACAACGGTTTCCATTGCTCATGGTAAAAAACAAGTATCCGCTTCCATATATTGATGACTTATTCAATTATCTATGTGGATCCCAATAGTTTTATAATGTAGATCTTTAGTTGTGGTATTATAAAGTAAGGATGCATAAGGATGACTCCCCCCAGATTACTTTCTGTACTAGGTATGAGCACTATGAGTTCATAATAATACCATTCAGACTCACTAATTCTTGAACAATATTCATGGGATTTATGAATAGTGTCTTTAGAGATTGCCTTGAAAAATTTGTGGTGGTATTTATAGAAGATATTCTATTATACTCCAAAAGAAAGGAGGAGAATAAGGAGTATCTGAACATTGAGATAATGATCTTATGAAAAAGAATCTTTATGAAAAGTATAATAAATGTGAGTTTTTTTGAAGGAAGTCTCATTATCAAGGAAAATTATCACAAGTGATGGGATATATATAGAACCTTTAAAGATATAAGCAATTTAAGGATGTAAAATACCAACAACTATGACAAAAATCTATAGTTTCCTTGGAATGGCTAGTTATTATTGATGATTTGAGATAAATTTCTCACAATTATAAAAACCTCTAAACAAAATAACTTGGAAGGGAGTCATTTTTTTAGAACAATGAATGTGAAGAGAGATTAAAGGAGTTGAAAAACAAGCTTATCACTACACCTATACTTATACTACCCACAAGAGGGGAACTTTTTGTGGTATACAATAATGTTTTGAAGAAGGTATTAGGATGTTTACTGATATAAAATGACAAATTAATAAGCTATGACTCAATAAAAATGAAATTTTAGGAATATAACTACCCAATGAATGATCTGGAGTTTGCCTCAGTAATCTCCACATTGAAAATATGGTGGTATTATCTCTTTGGGTATAAGTAAAAAATATAAAGGTCATAAGAGCCTCAATTATATATTCACACAAAAAGAGATGAATATGCACCATTGAAGATGATCAGAGTTAATTAAGGACCATGAATTCTTAACACACTACCATCATAGTAAGGAAAATAAAGTAGAAGACACTCTAAGTATAAATTATCTAATTTTTTTATCATTGATGGGAATTTAAAAGGATACGATCTTATTAGACACAAAAAGGATGTACATGGGAATCATAAAGGAAGGAACATCATCAATCCTTTCAAAAATGATTTATCAACCATATCTTCTGGAGAAGTTAAAGGATTCTCAAAGTGATCATGTGTAAATTAAGAAGAAGGTAGAAGCTATTAGAAATGGTAAATCCTCAAAGATCAAAATTAGTGAATAATGAGTTGTAATATTTGGGTCATGACTATGTGTACCATCAAATCCCAAGTTAAAGAAGGAGGTTTTGGATGATACACATATCTAAAACTTCACCATACATCAAAGTAACATGAAGATGTATCAAGATATATAATATAAATATTTTTGTGATAATTTGAATAAGGTAATAAAAAAATATACATCAAGGTGTCTTGTATGTTAGCAAGTGAAGTATGAAAGGAAAAAATCCAATGGGATGATGTAACCATTACACATACCTACATGGAAATGGGAAAATAAAACCATGTAATTTGTCACTATTATTATGAATAAATCAAGAGAAAATAATTATATATGGGTTTTGGTGGATCATCTTACAAATAATGATCACTTTATTGAAATTTGAGAGTACTTATCACTTGATCAACTTGCAATGATATACATTAGAGAAGTGGTGAGGAAAATGGAACATCACTATTGATTGTATCTGATCGAGATCCAATATTTACCTCCAAGTTATATAAGAGTCTCTAACATTCTCTAAATACTGAGTTGAACATCAAAAAGACTTGTCACCCTCAAAATGATGGCCAATCTAGGTGAACTATCTAGAAACTCGAGGACATGTTGAGAGCATAATCAACATACTTCAAAGGAAGATTGTATAAAAATATTTCTATGGTCGAGTTATCAAACAATACTAGTTTCCACTCAAGCATCAAAATGGATACTTTTAAATATATTCATGGGAAAAGGTGAAAACACCTATATTCTAGGATGAATTTTGTGACAAAAAACTACTGGGTCCTAAAATGATTGAGGAAGGTGTAGAAAAGTTTAAGACCATTTATCAGCACATTAGGGTTTCTTAGAGTCTAAAAAATATCTATGATGATAATAATTAACAAAACCTAGAGTTTTATGTTAGAGATAAGTCATTCTTATGCATTTATCCATGGAATAAAGTCATGATATTTGGGAATAAGGGATATATTATTCCAAGATACATCCGTCCCTTTCCATTCCTTGATCACATCGGAGTGGTGGTATATCGACTAGCACTCCCACCTAACATTTATTAAGTACATTATGCGTCCCATGTATCTCTATTTAGGAAGTACATACCAGAACCCTTACATGTGATGAATGTAGAGGTGGTACTATTATAGAATGACCATTCATATGAGGAGCATCCGATCAAGATCTTAGACCATAGAGAAACAGTTCCATAAAATAAGACAATGCACTAGGTTAAAGTTATTTGAAGAAACCACAAGTTTAAAGAAGAAATGTGGGAACCAGATGAGGCAATGAAATAGAATTACCCTTATATGTTTTAGTGTGTGAAATGAAAATTTTAAGGAAAAAATTTCCGAAGGGGGGAAGATTATAATGAACCAAACTTTTATAAATAAAATTCCCTTTGTGATTAAATAAATTCCCTATTATGTATTATGCTTATAGAAACCACATGGACCCATTTTTTTATTATACACTATCAGATTTAAAAGAACATTAATCATTATAGCTTCTTATTATATAGATTTTTTATAGTGATCATACGATTAGTATAAATATAGGGTTTTGATAAATCTAATTGACATAGACAAAGGAAGTGATGACGTCGACCAGTAGGATCAAACCATATAAAGCCCATTTATTAGAGATACAAAGGGAGATAACATCACTATTATTTTCCCTTTACCAATCCCAATATGAGATCCAATAACTAAATCATGTGCAAAACTATTTACGGGATAATTTCAAGCTTATCAAGATCACGACCCAAACCCTGTATTCCAAACCACCCCATTAAAATATCACCATGACACACCAAGTGCGTTTTCTGGTGTAATAATCATATATGTATCAAGATAAAAATAATATGAATATTTATATTTTATATAATAATGATTATATGTACTTCTTATTGTTGTTAAGTTATAAATAATTTTGATTTTGATACGATTAATCACAAATTGAATTTTTGGGTCATATGCAATTTCAATCAAGACATTATTTTTGATTAATTAATGAAATTTTTAATAAATTTTATTTTAATAAAACATTATCATTAATTAATATTTATTAAATATAGTTTATAATACAATTTTTTGAAGTCAAATTTTTTATAAGGGTTCAAAAACTGTTACTGTCGAAAAAACCCAACATTTATCAATAAATGTTGAATCTTGTTTTAAAAGTGAAAATTCTCATATTTAGAAAATTATTTCGATAAAATAAATATTATTTTTTAAATAATAATATTTAAATTATCCAATGGTTATTTTTTTATAATTTTCTGTGATAGTTGAATTTTGGGGTAAAAATTAAGCATGGTATAAATATACGGTGTATATCATGACATCATAATGAACAAAAAGTGATGTAATAAATACTATAAAATGTATCTATGACCAAATATATGTTTAACATTTAAAATAATTAAATTTTTATGTTATTTTATTAATTTTATAAAGCTTTTATGAATCCTTCAAAACCTATATTATATTTTAAAGTTTTAAAATCATTTCTTTAAGAACATGACTCACCTCCACATAACCAATTGTAGTATTTTAATTATTTAGGAACTTGAAATTATAAAATAATTAAAACCACTCCTATTTTGTAGAAAACATGGGCAAAAACCATGACAAGTTTTGTGGTTTTGATTACTTTATTATATAGATTCCAAAACCTAAGTTTGAGAAATAATAAAGAACTCCCCCCTATTTTCTTATATAAACCCATCCAAATATCTCCTTAATATTCACTAAAAAACATTGTGTAAAGTTCTTAATATTCCATAATCTCTCTATAGTCATACTAAGGTGTACCCAATCCCTCAAGAAGCTCCTCCCATGCTTTTGGAATTACCCTCTCAAGGTAAGAGACCCCTCTCTATTTTCAATTCAAGAATATTCTTTGTAATTATCCTTTTAAATTTCAATTGGTTATGTTTTCAAGACTTTATATTGATAATTATACTGTTAAATTGATGTAATAATAATTATATATCATTTATACTCTCTAATTATAGCATTTACCTAATCCATTACTATATCAAAATTTTGTAAGGGATTTCGCTCTCTTCTTTTCAATTCAAGCACCATCTTTGTAATTAGCATTTTGAATATCAATTTGTTATGTTTTCATGAATTTATAAAGATAAATATACTATAAAATTTATTTAATAATTATTAAATATCATTTATACCCTCTCATTATGGAATTTACCTAAGTTGTTACTATATCAAAATTTTGTAAGGGATTTTTCTCTCTTCTTTTCCATTCAAGCACCATATTTGTAATTAACCCTTTTAATATCAATTGGTTATTGTTTAATGAATTTATAAGGATACCTATAGTTTAAAATTAATTTTCTTATAATTAGATATCATTTATTACCTATTATTATAGCATTTACCTAAGCTGTTACTATGCCGAAATTTAGTAAGGGATCCTCTCCTCCTCTTTATTCAAGAATCTTCTCTATTTTATGTCTTTTGATTTCAAATTATTAATGTAGTGATATGTTTTTACACATAAATATTACTTTAATTTTATATAAAAATGATGATATACCCCTTTCAATCCCATTAAACCACTTTATGAATATTTAAGTACTGCCTTTATGCTGCTGAAATTTCACTGTGAGTTTTCATGTCAAATGATTGTGTCATGAATATACACCCCCATTTTCACTCAAGGGTATTCACCTAAATGTACCTATACTTAATTTATTTTGTTATTACATGCATGTAACCCACACTGCATTATCACAGGGTTAAAATTTATGAAATAAATCCTTATGTTTCATGATCTATGTGGAATACTTATGCAAGTACATGATATAAAAGCGATTGGGGAGCCCAAAATTATATAGTGCTCAAATGAATTGGGTAATGTTTTAGTCTCATAAGAAATAATTTATGGGATTATATATGGAACATAATCCATTATGGTACTTTTTCCACCATGTTATGATGTCTTGGCATTTATCCTTAACCTATGTTTATGAGGTCTTGTTTAAAGTTGTTTCTATGTTCCCATGTAGCCCTTTATATAATCATGCCATGTTATGCCTTTTTTTTATGTTTATGATTATTAACCCTTTTTTATGTCCCATTTAAATACCTATTGTATAACATGTAATAATTTATTCATGTTATTTCATGTTTAATCCCTTACTGGGATTTATAGCTCACCCTTTTCTTATATATGTCCTCTGGTTATCCCATGTAGTTTTAAAAATGATGGAATATTATGAGCATGTTAAGGAAGTTTTAAATAATGTTGATTTACCATATGTTTATAATTTGTAACTTAATGCACCTAATTACCCAAATACACTATACTTTTAAATATTATAGGTTATATTTTGTGAATTATTATGTAATAAATCATGAATTAATGTGTAATGAAGTGAAGGGTTATAATAGTTAACTATCCAACCCTTGTCTTTATTACACATTAATTATTGATTTATTACATATGAATACAAATAATAAAACCCAAAATATAGATAAGTATTGTTCATTTTTATGATTAGGTACATTTCATAACTACTTAAAATAGGGGGTACATCAACATTATTGAAAATTTCCTTAACATGCTCATAATTTTCTGTTTTTCTTAAAACTATTTGGGATAACCTGGGGACATACATAAGAAAGGGGTGAACTATAAATCACTGTAAGGGAATAAAATAATAATAACATGAATAAATTATTATATGTTATACAACCATTATTTCAATGGAACATAAAAGGGGTGATAATCATAAACATGAACAAAGAGGCATGATATAACAAGAAAATATAAAGGCAACATGGGAAAGTATGTAAAAAATTTTAAACATGAAATTATAAAAATAGGTCAAGGATAACCACTAAGATTTAAAAACATAGTGGAAAGAGTCTCATAATGTATTAGGTTCTATAACGACTTAAAATTTTGAATAAATATTGTTTCCTAATTTTGTGTGTTATTTTATTTTATACCCAAAAAAACTGTTTTATTTGATAACATGAGTATAATTAAAATGAGACCATTGGGTTTTGACTGTTATATAACCGTTTCTCAATATGACCGCTGGAAACTAAACGTTTCAACTTTTATCTCTAAATACAAGTGATCTTGGTTAATTAATATAGAAAGAAGATTCGATGGCCTCATTCATTAGTCTCGGGCCAATCGAAGCCCATCTAACAGAACTTGGGAAGGAGGTAGCACCACTAGTCTTTACTCTGGACCAAACGCAATTCGAACTTCATCGTGTGAAGCTAGAACAGAGTTGCCTTCACGAGAAGTTCAAACTGATAGAAATTACTACTCGTGCAATGTTAGCCGAGCCATCCTCAGATTCTCTCACCTTAGCACACCTTACACTTAGGTCCTATGCTGAGGTTATAAGTGGTTATGTAAGGAGATCATAACTGCCTTTTATAATCCCTTGATTTAAATAAAAATTGTGATTTATTCTTATGATGAAGTTTTTGAATTTTCAAATGTCCGGATAAATATAGTATGCATATTTTTGATGAATTTTGAAAAAAGAATATTTTAAAATATTTATGTAAACCTTAAATAATTAATGATGTGTAATGATTTTCAAAAAATGGTCTTCTACAATTATGTTCAGTACTAAATTTAGAATCTAATAAGATCAACTTAATTTTTTATGAATAGTAAATTATGAATAGTGATTTTATGCTTAGGATTAGTAATGTGACAAAATGGATTAGTAATCTCACTTAAAGAAAGTATTAATATAATCTAGGCACCTTGATTAAGTAATGTGATTCAATAAAATAGGTAAATAACTGTTTCCGAAATTATTAGTCAAGTATTAGTTTTTTCGGGTGAATAGTGTTTTTTAATTAAAAATTAAATTAAAAATATTTAGAAAATTATTTTTATAAAATGGATTTCATTTTTGAACTCAGAGTATCCATATTATGTTAAGGTAATTTTTGGGGATTTTTCTGAAAAAAATGAATTTTCAGTGAATAGTGTATTTATTTAACAATTAAATTAAAAATATTTAGAAAATTATTTTTATAAAATGGAGTTCATTTTTGAAATCAGAGCATTTATATTTGGTTCAGGTGAAATTTTGGGATTTTTCTGAGAGTTGAATTTTCGATGAATAGTGGAAATACAGTTTTTAAGTTACGGGTGTTTAATGACATCATTAAATGATGTATTAAGTATGTAATCAATATGGTCGACTTATGAATAGTAAGATAAGGTATGAGGTGTCCCAAGTGGCCAATACCATGGGAAAGCCCATGGTTTTTCCAATACCACCAATGAGGTGTCCCTTGGCCATTAATGCCTTGTCCCCTCACTTTCCCTATAAATACCCACCCTTTCCTCCTTTAGTTTTCACTCCCAACTCTCCCCCAACGAAGATCTAGTCTCATTACCTCCCAAGAAGTCCTCCCAAGGTTCCCCCAATCCCTCATGGTCCCAACCTTTGAGTTTTAAGAGTTACGTTTTAAGGTAAGGGATCCTACCTCTCTCTTTCTTTCCAAGTACTCTCTTTTATGTCATTTCTTGTATGCTCCATGTTCTTATGTTATGGATGTTCTTTTATATTCATCCTACTGTCCTTTTCATGTTTATATGATGAGAGACCCCCTATTTCTCTCATCAATTCATTTTAAGAATGTTTAAGTGGCACCATTAGGCTGCCGAATTTTTAAGGGATTCTTTCACCCTTCTCGTTTTCAAGATCTATTTTCATGTCAAGTCTTTCATGTTCCTTTTTATAATGTTGGGTTATGATCTCTATATATAGAATACTAATATTTTATGTTCATATAATGAGAGGCCCTATTTTACCTCTTCAATTAAGTATTTTGAAGTTTTAAGTGGCGCCGTTAGGCTGCCAAATTTTTAAGGGATTCTTTCACCCTTCTCATTTTCAAGATCTATTTTCATGTCAAGTCTTTCATGTTCTTTTTTATTATGTTGGGGTATGATCTCTATATCTATCATACTGATATTTTATGTTAATTTTATGAGATACCCTATTTGATCTCTTCAATTAAGTATTTTGAAGTTTTAATTAGCACCGTTAGGCTACCGAATTTTTAAGGGATTCTTTCACCCTTCTCGTTTTCAAGATCTATTTTCATGTAAAGTCTTTCAAGTTACTTTTTATTATTTTGGGGTATGATCTCTATATCTATCATACTGATATTTTATGTTCATATGATGATATACCCTATTTTATCTCATCAATTCATTTTTTTTGATGTTTAAGTAGCGCCGTTAGACTGCCGAATTTTCATAAGAGAAATCTTTTTTTTGTCTTCCTTTCATATTCTTCATTTCATATGGTATGTCTTTAAAAATTCATTACCATGTTCTTAAATACTTTATATTATGTCCCTGTACTATTTTATGGATCATTTATGAGTGGGTTACCCATGTACCCTCTCTTTTTAATGTTTTCTAAAACCCTGTAACATAGCCGTTATGCTGCAGAATTTTCGTCTCAAAATGCCTCTCTCTTTTTCTCAAATTATTTTATGTTATTAAGTGAATAATAAAATCTCTTTATTCTACAGGGGTATTCACATATATATCAATATGTTCTATTTTAAATTACGGGATTTACATACATGAGACCCACTTTCCTTTTTTCATGGGTTTATAGTGACATAAAGATCATGTCCTAAAAGTAGTTTTTAAAATGTTATGATTATGAAATGAAACCCATTAATTTTATGCTATATTGGTTATTTATGAAATTTTGATGATGATATATGTGGATAACATGATAATAAAGACAAATTTAAGGGTGCACCCTGATAGCGCCCCATTGCATTGGGTAATGATGTAACCACTTGAGATTATAATTTTAACGATACCTTGGGGTTTACCTTGGTAATTTTTAAATGACACCTTGGAGATGGACCTTGGTGATATGTTCATGATTGTCTTTGTTAAATGTTGTAGCCACATCTTCAAGTTATGAAATACGTTATTTTTATTATGATATGCCTCATGATTTCATTCTCATTCCTTAAAGTTCTTTTTCATGACTTTATTGATGTATCTCAAGTTCTCATGTAAAATGTTTCCTTTGTTTCCCTTATGGGGCCTTTTTCTCACCCTTTACTTTGATGTATGCTCCGAGGTTATGAGATGACATAATGAACTTAGGATGAACAAATGTGGAAGCCTTTCAAGTGTTTAAGAAGAATGTTTTTTTTCTCATGTAATAAGTTCTTGGTTTCCAAGACACTAAACCTTAAAGATCCTCAGTTTTGTATAATGCAATGAACGTTTATGTGATAAAAATGCGGGATGCTATAGGTTAAATCCCTAACCCCATACATGATGTCTCATGAGACTAAAACATTACTCAATGCATTAAAGTGCTATATAATTCCGAGCGTACCTATCACTTTCATATAATGTACATGCATAAGTGCGCCACATAGATCATAAAATATAAGGATGTATCTCATCAATTTTATCACCAAGATCAAGGAGTTTGGGTTTTGTACATGTAATTAACCAATCAATTTAGTATAGGTACATATAGGTGAATACCCTTGAGTGAAAATGGGTATAGGTATACACCTCACACATGTTTGTCATGGAAAATTGTAGTGACATTTCAACAACATAACGACAGTACATAAAGATTCTTAAAGTGATTTGATGAGAGAGAAAGGGGTATATAATCACTTATAAGTCAAAAGGAAATTATGAGGTATATTTATGAACATAACCCAACATGAAAATTGTAGAATTAATTGTCATAAGACAGGGGGGGTGATTGGATAAAAACTTGGTATGGAAAAATCGCAGGATAATTTTGGTAGCCTAACGGGGGTATGTAATGAATCATGGGAGGGGTTAATGAGAGTTAAATGGGTCACTAATCAATTTTAAAACATAATTTAAGTATTTGGTATGTGTAAGATCATATCACATCAATATTAATTAGAATATATATTGTGTTACATAAATAATGTGTTTGAATAAAGAGGAGTAAGAGAGGATCCCTTATTGAATTTTAGCATAGTAACAGATTTGGTAAATACTATAATGAGAGAGAATAAATGAAAAATTATTATTATGAAATAAAATTTTTAGTATAGTTATAATTATAAATTCATTTAAACATAACCAATTGAGATTCAAAATACTAAATACAAATATGGTGCATGAATTGAAAAGAAGAGAGAGTGGCCCCTTACAGAAGTTTGACGTAGTAACGACTTAGGTAAATGATATAATGAGAGGGGTTAAATGATATATAATTTTTAATAAATTAATTTTATAGTAAATTTATATTTATAAATTGGTGATAACACAACCAATTTTATATTCAAAACGATAAATGAAAATGAGGTTCTTTATTCAAAAGAAGAGAGAGAGAGAGAGCCCTTACGTTGAGAGTGTGATTCCAAAAGCCTGGGAGGAGCTTATTGAGAGTTTGGGGGAACCTTGGGAGGAATATATAGAGTTTAGGGTATATAAATTAAATTATTAAAATTTTTTTTGTGAAGAGGAATGGGATCTTGGTTGGTTTTATATAGGAAAAGTGAGGGGAGTTCTTTATCATTTCCAAACTTAGGTTTTGGACTCTATATAATAAATTAAACAAAAACAAAAATATTCCCATGATTTTTCCCATGGTTTCCACCAAAGAGTATTTTTTTCATTATTTTATAAGTAAAAGTGATGAAATAATTAAAATATTACCCTTTGTGATTTATAAGTGAGTCATGTTCATAAATAAATGATTTTAAAACCTTAAAAATATAATATAGGTTTTAGTGGATTCATAAAGGATTTATAAAATTAATTAAATAAACTCAAATTAAAATTATTTTAAAGGTTAAAAACATATTTGGTTTTTTATTCCTATTATATCATTTATTACATCACTTTTCAGATTTTATGATGTCATAATGAAAACCGTATATTTATACCGTATTTAATTTTTTCCCAAAAATTTGATTATACTAGAAAATTATGAAAAGTTTACTCTTGGATAATTTCTACATGATAATTACTAAATAATATTTATTTTAGGCAAATAATTTTCTAAATATGTGGATTTTGATGCTTAAAATAAGAATTGACATTTATTGAGAAATGCTTCTTTTTTCGACAATAATAGTTTTCAAACCCTTATAACAATTAAATTTGACTTCATAAAAATTATATTATCATTTAAATTTAATAATATTTATTTAATAATATTATTTATTAATATATCATTTATTTTTAAAAATCATGAATTCATCAAAAAGGAATATCTTAATTGAATATATTACACAAAAATACAATTTGTCTTTTATCGTATCAAAATAAAAAATAATTTATAAAGTAATAAAAATAAGAAATAAATATAACCATTATATATTTAAAATAAAATATACATATTCATATCATTATGGTATTTATATATATTATACTAGAAAATTCCTTAAGGGTAAGGTGTGTGATGGTGAGATTTCATGGTGTGGTTTGATATATATGGTTTGGGATGTGATCCTAATGAGCTTGAACTTATCCTATAAATAGTTTTACTCATGATTTATTTATTGGATATCAGCTTGGGATTAGTCAAGAACAATGCCTAGTGATTCTATCTCTCTTATAATCTTTGATAAGTGGGCTTAATAGGGTATGATCCTGCTTGTCGAGACCATCACTTCCTTTGTGAGTGTGAATTAGATTTATCAAAACCCTATATTTATAATAATCATATGATCACTGTTAAAAAACTATATTATGAATGGTTGTGATGATTAATGGTATTTTAAATCTTATAGGATATAATATTACCAACAAAAAAAATAATTTACCTTGTTTTCTATATCCGTAATATATAATAGGGAATTTAATTCAATCATGAAGGGAACTTTATTTATAAAAGTTAAAGTTGTTATAATATTCCCCCCTTCTAAAATTTCACTCTCAAAATTTTCATTTCACATAATAAAATAGATGAGGGTAATTCTAATTCATCCCCTCTACTATCTTCCTTATCACTTCTTAAAAAATGTGGTTTCTCTATATCACTTTGACCAGGTGCATTATCTTATTTCATATAACATTGTCTCTTAGATTTTAAGATCTTTACTAGCTTCTCCTCATATGAAAGGTAATTTTCTAATGGTTCCACCTATGGATTCAACACATGTAAGGGGTATGGTATGTATTTAATCAATAGTGATACATGGAAGACATCATGTAATTGAGATAGGTTAGGTGTGAGTTCTAGTTGATATGACACCACTCTAATGTGACTAAGGATATCTAAGGGATTGATGTTTCTTGGACCAAGATTTCTCTTATTCAAAAATCTCATGAATTTATTCCATGGAGATATTCCTAAGAATACCTTTTCTTCTACCTTAAATTCCATGTATCATTAAATATTGTCATCATAACACTTTTTTTGACCCTGAGAATCAATGATGTGCTGCTAAATGGTCTTGACCTTTTCCACCATTTCCCTGACCACTTTAGGGCCCAAAAGTTTGCATTGACAAACTTCATCCCAATATGTAGGTGTTCTGAATCTATTACCATAAAGGTATTAATAGGGAGACATTTTCATGCTTGAGTGGAAACTATTATTGTGTGATAATTCAACCAGATGAAGATGCTAATCCCATCCTCCTTTGAAGTCCATTGAGCATTATATTAACATTTCTTCGAGTGTATGGATAATATTCTTAGATTAGAGACCAATTTGAGGGTGATAAGCTATTATAAAGTTCAACTCAGTATTTAGAGCATGTTGAATAATCTTCTGGAACTTAGAGATAAATCTTGGATCTCAATTAGATACAACCGATAGTGGTGTTCTTTATAGCCTTACTACTTATATATTGTATATCCTTTCTAATTGATCAAGTGAGAAGTTCTCTTGAATTAAAATTAAGCGAGTAGTCTTTATAATATGATCAATTAAAACCCATATAGAATTATTTCCTCTTGATTTATTTGAAAGAACAGTCACAAAGTATGTGGTTATGTTTTCCCATTTCCATGTAGGTATGGGTAATGGTTGCATCATCACCTTATATTTTTTTCTTTTAGCCTTCCCTTGCTGACATAACATACACCTTGATGTATATTATATGATCTCATTTTTTATATTGTCCCACCAATAGTGATCTCAGAGATCTAGATACATAATTTTGAACCCTGGATGGATGGATAAGGTCAATATATATGCATTATACAATAACGCATTCTTTAACTCAATAATTGATGGTACACATATTAATGACCCAAATCTTACAACTCCTTGTTCATTAATTTTAAACTATGAGGATTAATATTTTATTATACCTTCCACCTTCTTCAAAATTTACAAATCATCACTTTAAGAATCATGTATCTTCTCTATAAGGGATGTTTGAGAAATCATTTGTGAAATGATTGATGAAGTTTCTCCCTTTATTATTCCCATGTACATCCCTTTTTAAAGTCTAAGAAGATTGGATCCTTCTTAATTATCATCAATGATAATATTTCTTGATCCTTTCTACTTAGGGTTTTCCAATTTATTTTCTTTCTTAGGATGGTAGTGTATTGAGAATTCATAGTCCTTAATCAGATCTAACCATATTTATTAGTGCATATTTATCTCTTTCTATGTGATTATATACTTGAGTATCTTATAATTTGTGTAGATTTCACACTTCTCACCAAAGAGATAACTCTTCTAGATTTTAAATTTAAAGATTACTGCATCTAAATATAGATCTTGTTTTGGGTAGTTCTTTTCATGGAAATTCAATTTTCCATAGGAATAGGATATAACATTATAATTCCACATTAGTTCATATCTTAAGACCTTATTTGATGCATCGATGTATACCGTGAAAAGTTCTACACTTGTGGGTTATGTAAGTACATGTGCAGTGATAATAATATTTTTTTAAATATTTGGAGATCTATTTAGATTAATTATTCTAGAAAAACTTGAATCCATTCCAAGTTTTCCTGGTTAAGGGGTCTGAAAATCGTGATTTTTTTTCAAATCATCAATAATACCCAACCAGTCCAAGGAAACTATGGATATATGTCACAAATGTTGTAATTAAATATCCTTCAATTGTCTCTATTTTTTAAGGGTTTATAGATATCACATTTCTATAAATAAAGTTCCCCAACAATGAGTCTTACTTAAACCAAAACGTACATTAGCTATAATTTTCATAAATCTCCTCCTTTCTTATAGTTTTAGCATGGTGCTCACATGCTCCTCATGCCCCTCATTTATTTTGGAGTATATTAGAATATCGTCTATAAAGACTACCACAAATTTCTTGAGGTAATATCTAAATAAACTATTCATCAAGTCCATGAATATTTCTAGAGAATTATTGAGTCAAAATAGAATTACTCGTAACTCATATGCCATACCTTGTATGGAAAGCATATTTGGGATATCCTCCTTCTTTACCATTAATTGATAATAACCCAAATGTAGATCCACTTGGATAAATATTGGGCTTCACATAACTTATAAAAAATTCATAAATCCATGGTATAAGACACTTTTTCTCTATCTTCATCTTATTTAGCTAACAATAATCAATGCAAACGAACATTTATTGATCAATCTTCTTGATGAAGAGGACTAGTTCACCGCAAGGTGAAGCAGTTTGGCATATGAACCCTTTATATATATTCTCTTGTAGTTACTTCTTCATCTCCTCAAGCTCCAAAAAAACCATTATATATGGAGTCTTGGATATTGAAAAATCCCCAAGTACAAATCAATTGAAAATTGAACCTCTCACTAGGGAGAAGAACAAGAAATTATTTAGGAAATACATGAGAATATTCCCTCACAATGATTATGTCTTGAAGGATGATATTTTAATTAGACTTAATAATTTGATTTAGATACTCTTACTTATAGGGAAATAATATCCATTCTTGATATGTTCATTCTAAATAATATTTATCCTCCTCCTTGTACTTGTAAAAAATCAGGGGATGATTCATGATATAAAGAGTGATATCCTTATCATGAAAATTTATATTGGATCCATATAAGTAAATCCATTACATACCCAGAATTGTATAAAATTCCATTAAAGAGAATATCACAAGGTTCACTGGGAAGATCAAACCAAAAATTTTGATAGGGGAGGAGTTATATACTTAGGATGCACTAATTTCTCAATTTTCAATTTTCACCAACTTCTATACTTCCATTCTATGTGTCAGTATTTTTATAGTTCTATTAAACTTTTGTGATATAAAGGAAAGTGTAGAAATAGAATCAAAAAGTACATTAACTATTCTTAAATGAATAACTAGAATACATATCACTACTTAGTTGTCAGGATCCACCTCAGCAGTTGTGATGGAATAAGAACACCCTTGTTGCCTTGGACATTATTGGAGTTGATTGTCTCTAACCAACCATGGATTAGTGTATTGGTTTGTAAAGTTAACTTGCTCCTTGTATTTAAAATAATTAATTATATTTGGAGGATTGACTATATAATTCCATTATCCTAACACATTAGTGGGTTTCTCCCATCGATAATTGTTATCTAGGTTCCCTTCCTCCCCAAAACTAAAGAATTTCTTCATCCCATTTTGGAAATTTTTGGGGTGCTTCTTTCCATAATTTTGAAAAGTGATGTGTTAAAATTTATTAACACTATTTGATTTTTCCATCGCACCACTAAAATTAAACTCCACTTTCTGCATCTTATCCCTATGAGACCCTTGAGATTCGCTGATATCCATTTCAAATTTAAGGACACATCAAACGATTTTATCATAGTTATCAAAGTTCTAGACCACCATGGATTTTCATACACTCAGTTTTAGCCCACCAAAGAAGTGGTAAACTTTGCATTCAGGGCTAACAACAAAATCCAAGGCATATTGAGAAAGTCTTATGAAGTTTTCCTCGTACACCCTAATGGATTCATCATCTTTTTTTTTCTTTAGGGAAAGGAAATTCATTTCTATTTTATTTTGAAGAGTGAAAGGAAAATATTTTTCAAAAAACATTTTCTAAAATTCCCTTTACACAATTGCTTCAATATCTCCATCATGCTTCGTATTCTTGATCAATGACCACCACTTATCAGATTACCACTCTATAAGATAAATAACTAGTATGAACTTATCTTAATTATAACATTTAAGTATATATAATATATTCTAAATGGATTTGATCCATTTTTCAATGATTAAGGGATAAAATGATCCGTTGTAAGTTAGAGGCCTTTGTCACATAAAGGTATCAGTTGTAACTTGTTATTTCTTAGGGTGATTTGGTAATTACTCCTAATTCATGTTTCTATTCAGAAACTAATTCAATTAAGAGAGTACCATCACTAATTTTATGATTCCTTCTCCCATCAGGCTGGGAATCTCATTTGCGCAGTCATCATATTTACCTTCGCATTGGTTGTTTACTTAGTTCCTCTTATTTTTGACCATTGGATAGAAAAAAAGGGATATTAGGGATGAGAAATTTTAAACTAATAAAGAAATAAATATGAATCAAAAAACATTAAATGGGTAAACTATTAATACAATTTATTCCTTAATTTATGAGTTTTTAGGCTTCAATCTAAGTTTTTTATGATCTATTTCCTAAAATAGAATCTTATGAGTATTTTTATTCCCTTAATAATGGTTGGTAAAGATATTGTGAATTTTCCAACGAATATACTATAAGATTTTAAAACCAAGTGTAAAAAAGGCCATATTTATTGGACCAAGTGATGATTGAGTCTAAATCAATCTTCCTTTTATGGATTATTACCTCTAGGTACCTCTATCCCAAATCCACATCAACTTGTAGTATCCAGATTTAAATATATTTTCTTGGAAACCATTTATTCTATACATTATCAATGTTTAGGGATGTTTTCTTATGTTTAGTCTTATCCCCAATTCTTTCACTAGAGGATACACCTACTAGGAGAGACAAACCAACATCCCCATTTCTATCCCTTTCTTCATGAAACCCTCAAGTGGAGATCCGTCCTTCATCCAAAGATCACACATGAGAGTTCCCAAGGATTGGATAACCTTCATTGTATCTCATACCAAATTGGAAAACCCTTGTCTTTAGTAAACATTACTTCATGATTTATTACATAAGAATACACATAATACAACATAGAAGATTAATAATTCTAGAGTATTTGGGTAATTAGGTACATTACATTACAACTTAAAAATAGAAGGTACATGAAAATTACTAATAAATTCATTAACATGCTCATAATATTTCATTGTTCTTAAAACTACAAGGGATAACCTGGGGATATACATAAGAAAGGGGTGATATATAAATCCCAGTAAGGGAATAAACATGTAATAACATGAAGAAAGTATTACATGTTAGAAATTAGTCATTTAAATAGGACATTAAAGGGTTAAGAATCATAAACCTGAACAAAGAGGCATGATATATTATGATAATATAAAGGAAAATTGGGAAAGTGGAAACAAATTTAAACATGACATCATAAAAATAGGTCAAGGCTAACCACTAAGATAGAATAACATGGTGTAAAATGTACAATAATGGATTATGTTCACTCTCTAATCCCATACACGATGTCTCATGAGACTAAACCATTACCCAATGCATTAGAGTGCTATATAATTTTGGACACACCTGTCACTTTAATATCATGTACATGCATAAGTGTGTAACATAGATCATTAAAAATAGGATCACATTTCATCACATTTAATTCCATGATGAAGTATTAAGGAATACATATAGGTAAGTTCCAAATCAAATAAGTATAGGTATGTCTAGGTGAATACATGTGAGTGGAAATAATGACGATATTTACAATAATAAGGTTTGATGTGGAAACATCATAGTGAAATTTCAACAGCATAATGGTAATACTTAAAGATTCATAGAATGGTTTAATGAGAGAAAAAGGGGTCAATCATCATTTTAAAATAAAATGTAAAGTAAAAGGGATGTGAAAAAAAATATTCCAACATTATGAATTGGAAATAAAAGTCATAAAATGAAGAAGATTCTTGAAGAAAGAGGATAAAGAAAGGATCCCTTACCTTGAGAGAGTGATTAAAAAAGATTTTAAGGAGCTTCTTGAGAGCTTGGGGACACATTTGGAGGACTCTAGAGAGGGGATTTAAGAATAAAGAAGTGATATAAGATTTTTTAGTAAAGAGTAAGGGGATATTGGGTGTATTTATATAGGAAAAGTGGGGGGAGTTCTTTATTATTTCCCAAAGTTAGGGTTTAAAATCAATTCATTATAAACATGACTCAAATCCACATCACCGAGGGTAATATTTTATTGATTTCAGAACTTGACCATATAAAATAAATAAAACCACACCTATTTGGAAGAAACTATGAGAAAAAACCATAGGAAGGATGACAACCCTTGTCTTTATTACACATTAGTTCTTGATTTATTACATAAGAATACACATAATACTACCTATAATATTGATAAGTATTATGTATTTTGGTAATTATTTAAAATACATTACAAATTATAACATGGGGTAAATTGAAATTATTGAAAAATTCTTTAACATGATCATAATTTTCCACTGTTTTTAAAACTGTATAGGATAACCTGGTGACATACATAAGAAATGGGTGAGATATAAAGCATAGTAAAGGAATAAAAAAAGCATAACATGAGGAAAGTATTACACGTTATAAAATATGATTTTAAATGGAACATAAAATTGGTGGTAATAATAAAAACTAACAAAGATGAATGGTACATCATGGTAACATAAATGAAACATGGGAAAGTGTGGCAACGACTTTAAACATGAAATCATATAAAATGGTCAAGTCTAACCAACAAGACCTCATAACATGGTTTAAAGTCCCATAATGGATTAGATTCACTCCAAAATCTGATAAATGAAGTCTCATGAGACTAAAACATTACCCAATTCATTGGAGTGCTATATAATTTTGGGTGCACCCATCACTTTCTTATCATATATATGTATAAGTGTGCCACATAGATCATGCAACATAAGGATATTTTTCATCAATTTTAACCCCATGATAAAGGAGTGTGGGTTACATACCTGTAAATAGCCATTAAATATTTTCATTTAGGTTAATACCCTTGAGTGGAATTGGGTACGAGTATACACCTCCCAAATACTCATCATGGAAAATTGTAGTGACATTTCAGCAACATAACAACGGTACACGAAGATTCATAAAATGGTTCAATGAGAGAGAAAGAGGTATATCATCAATTAGAAGTAAAAATTTAAGTATTAGGGATATGTAATAACATAATAAAATAATTTTTTTTTTAAATTAATAGGCATAAGAAAAGGAGGGTGATTGAATAAAAACTTGGCCTTAAAAAATCATAGGATATTTTCAGCAGCATAACAGGGGTATATAATGAATCATGGGAGGGATTAATGAGAGTGAAAGGGGTCACACATCAATTTTAAAACATAAATTCATTATGTGGTATTTGTAATATCACATCCCATCAATTTTAATTGGAATAAAAAGTGAATTACATAAATAAGATGCTTGAATAATGAGGAGTAAGAGAGGATCCCTTACTAAATTTTGGCATAATAACAAATTAGGTAAATACTATAATGATAGGGGATAAATGATTTATCAGTTTCAGTAAATAAATTTTATTATATATTTATCTTTATAAAGTTGTGACAATATAATCGATTGAGATTGAAAATTATAAATATAAAGGTGCTTGAATTGAAAAGAAGAGAGAGAGGTCCCTTATTAAATCTTGGTATAATAATGACTTAGTTAAATGAAATAATGTGAGGGGTTAAATGATATATAATTATTGTGAAATTAATTTTAAAATAAAGGGATCTCTATATATTTATGAAAACATAACCAATTGAGATTTAAAAGGCTAAATGGGAAGAAGGTGCTTGAATTGAAAAGAAGAGAGAGAGGTCCCTTACCTTGAGAGGGTGATTCCAAAAGATTGAGAGAAGATTATTGAGAGTATGGGGGGAACTTGAGAGGACTATAGAGATGTTAGGGTATATAAATGATTATATACAAGATTTTTTAATGAATAAGAATGGGATCTTTGGTGGATTTATATAGGAAAATAGAGGGGAGTTCTTTAGTATTTACCAAACTTAGGTTTTGGACTCTATATAATAAATTAATGAAAACCAAAAACCTTACCATGGTTCTTGCCAAAGTTTTATGCCAAAGAGAAGTGGTATTAATTATTTTATAATTAAAATTGAATAAATAATTAAAATATAACCCTTGGTGATGTGGAAGTGTGTCATGTTTATAAGGAAATGATTTTAAAACCTTAAAATATAATATTGGTTTTGGAGGATTCATAAATGATTTATAAAATTAATAAAATAAAATAAAAATCACATTATTTTAAAGGTAAAAAATATATTTGTTATTGTATACACTTTATATCATTTATTACCTCACTTTTTTGATTTTATGATTTCATAATACACATTGTATATTTATACTATATTTAATTTTTACATAAAAATTTGATTATCACATAAAATTATAAAAAATTAACTCTTGCATAATTTTGAATTTATGATTCCAAAAAAAATATTTATTTTCTCCAAATAATTTTATAAATATTTGAATTATAAAATTTACATCAATAATTGACATTTATTGAGAAATAATGGGTTTTTTCAATAATAATAGTTTTGACCCCTTATAACAATTACATTTGAATTTCTAAAAATTATATTATAATTTATATTTAATAATTATTATTTAATTATATTACTTTTTTAATATATTATTTATTTTTAAAATTCATGAATTCATCAAAAAGTAATATCTTAATTAAAATTTCATATGACACAAAAAACAATTTGTGTTTTGTCATATCAAAATAAGATCCATTTATAAAGTAACGAAAATAAGAAGTAAATATGACCATTATTTTTTTGAAAGTAAAATATACATATATATATCATTATGGTCTTGATACATAACCCTTTATTACACCAAAAAACTCTCTAAGTGTAAGGTGCACAATGGGTAGATTTTCATGGGGTGGTTTGACGTACATGGTTTGGGCTGTGTTCTTGATAAGATTTAAATTTCCACATAAATAGTTTCTCTCATGATTTAGTTATTGGATATTATCTTGGTATTAGTCTAGAATAAATTCTAGTGATGCTATCTCCATCAAGAGCTATGAAAAATGGGGTTTATTGGGTATGATCCTATTGGTGGATGCCATCACTTCCTTTGTCTATATTAATTGAAATTATCAAAACTATATATTTATTCTAATAATATGATCACTTTTCAAAGACTATATTATCAACGGTTATAATTGTTTATGATATTTTAAATTGTATAGTATTTAATATTCTAAAAAAATGTATATGTTTTCTATATCCATAAGATATAATAGGGAATTTAATTCAATCACAAAGGGAAATTTGTATAAAAAATTTCAAGTCATTAAACTATCCCACCTTCATAAATTTATCTATTGAAATTTTCATTTCATAAACTAAAACAAATAATGGTAATTCTACTTCATTACCTCCTCTAGTTCTCCCATCACTTCTTCAAACTTGTGGTTTCTGCATAGAACTTTGAGAAGGTGCATTGTATTATTACATAGAACTTTTTCTCTTTGATCTAGGATCTTAACCAATAGCTCCTCATACAAAAGGTCATTATCCAATAGTACCACCTTTGGATTTGGCACAAGTAATGGGTCTGGTTTGAACTTCTTCAATTGGGATACATAGAATACATCATGTACTTGTGATAGGTTAGATGGGAGTTTTAGTCGCTAGGCCACCTCTCTAATGTGATCAAGGATATCTAAGGGACCAATGTATATTGGAATAAGATTTAAATTCTTCTAAAATATCATGAATTTCTTTAATAGAGATATGTAGAGGAATACCTTATATCAAACCTCAAACTCTAGGTCTCATCAAATACTATCAACATAGATCTTCTGTCTACTCTGAGAATCCTTGATGTGCTGCTAAACGGTCTTAACCTTTTCTACCATTTTCTCAACCATTTTAGAACCTATTAGTTTGTTCCTACCAACATCATCCCAACATGCAGGTGTTTTTCATCTCTTAACATATATGGATTCATAGAGATCCATTTGTATGTTTGAGTGGAAACTATTTTTGTATGAGAACTCGACCAAAGAAAGATATTGATCCCATCCTCCTTTGAAGTCCATTGAGAATGATCTAAACATGTCCTTGAGTATCTAGATAATTTTATTATATTGGACCTTAGTTTGAGGGAGATAATCCTTGATGAAGTTCAACTTATTATTTAGGTAATGTTGGAGACTCTTACAAAACTTGGAGGTAAATCTTGGATCTCAATCAAGTACAATCTATAGTGGTGTTCCATGCAACCTTACCACTTTTATAATGTACATCCTTGCAATTTGATCAAATGAGAAGTCATGTCAAATTACAATAAAGTGATAAGTATTTATATGATGATCCACTACAAACCGTAAAACATTATTTCCTCTTGATGTATTCATAAGATGAGTGAAAAATTCCAGGGTTATTTTTCCCATTTCCATATCAGTATTGGTAATGGTTGAATCATACCCTTGGTATTTTTCATTTAGACCTTTACTTGATAACATATACGACACCTTGATATATATTTCATGATCTCCTTATTCATAGTTTCCAACCAATAGTGCTATCGGATATCTTGATACATCTTCTTTCTCCTTGGATGGATGGAGAAGGTCGAGATGTGTTCATCATCCAACAACTCCTTATTTAACTTAGGATTAGATGGTACACATAGTCATGACCAAAATATTACAACTCCTTCATTAATTTTAAACTCTTAGGATTTCCCTTTTCTTATAACTTCCAACTTGTTTTGAATTTCCAAATAATCTCTTTGAGAATCCTTTATCTTATTTAGAAGAGTTATTGTGATATCATTTTTAATGGATTAATGATCTTGCTTCCTTTATAATTCCCATGCACATCCTTTTTAAGTATAAGAAGACCAGATCCTTCTCAATTCTCATCAGTGATAAAATTGTCAGATCCTTTATACATAGAGTATATTCCACTTTATTTTATTTCCCACGATGGTAGTGGATTGAGTAGTGATAGTCCATAATCATATCTAAACATATTTTTTGGCGCATATTTAGCTCTTTTTGTGTAAATATATACTTGAGGTTATTATGATCGATATATATTTCACACTTCTCCACAAGGAGATAATGATTCCTTATTTTCAATGAGAATATTACTATAGCCAAATCTAGATCATGTGTTGGGTAGTTATTTTCATGAATTTTCAATTTCCTTGAGTCAAAGGCTATCAATTTTTCATTTTACATTAGTACACAACCCAATCCCTTCTTCAAGGCATCTTTTTATACCAGGAAAAGTTCCCCACTCATTGGTAGTGTAAGTAAAAGTTCAATGATAAGAATATTTTATCTCCTTGAATATATCTTCAAATTAATTATTATAGACATAATTTAATTCATTTTGAGTTATATTTTTTATAGGGTTTGAAAATTTTGATAAATTTCTTACAAATCATCGATAATACCCATTCAATCCAAGGATACTACAAATATCTATCACATATGACAAACTCAACCATCCTTTAATTGCTTCTATTTTTTTAAGGGTCCACATATATCTCTTTTTTGGGGATAATATACCCCAATAATGATACTTCCTTAGACCATAAGTCACATTTTCTATACTTTTCATAAAGATTATACTTTCCTAAGGTTTTTAGCACAGTGATCATATGCTCCTCATGATCCTTCTTGGTTTTGGAGTATATTATAATATCATCTATAATGACTAACACAAATTTATTAAGACAATATATAAAGACTATATTCATCAATTCTATGAATTATTTTAGAGTATTAGTGAGTCTAAATGGAATTACTATGTACTCATAGTTTCCTTACCTTATACGAAAAGTAGCCCTAGGGATATCCTCCTTCTTCATCGTTACTTGATAATACCTTGACCAAAGATCCACCTTGGGGAATTATTGGGATCCACATAGATGATCAAACAATTAATTAGTCCATGGTATAGGATACTTGTTCTCTATCATGATCTTGTTGATATCATGATAATCAATTCAAATGATCATTGAACCATCCTTATTTTTGATGAAGAGGACTGGTTCACCCTACTGTGAAGAACTTGGGTGTATGAACCATTTATCTAAGATTATTTTATAGTTGCTTATTCATCTCATAAAGTTACATAATAGCCATTCTATATGAGTCATTTATATTTTCAAATCCACATGTATAAGATCGACTAAAAAATAAACCTCTTGATTAGGGTTAAGAATAAGCGATTATTCTAGAAACACATCAGCGTATTCCCTCACAATGAGCATGTATTCAAGGATTATTTTTTCCTTAGACACAATCATTTGAGCTAAATAAAATTTCTCATATGGAAATAATATCTGTGTTTGTGATGTTTTTGATAAATAAGATTCATCCACCTCCTTTTAATTGTACAAAATCAGAGGACGATTCATGATACATAGATTGATATTCTTCTTATGACAATTTATATGGGATTTATATAAGAAAATAAAATCCATACAAAAAATTGAATCAAATTACACTAAAGAGAGAATCAAAAGGTTTTTAGGGAATTTCCACCCAAAAAGTTTAATAAGTTAGTAGTTATTTACTTAGGATACAATAATTTCCCCATATTCTTTTTTCTCTAACATGCTCTGTGGTTGTGTTTGAATAGTCCTACTAAACTTGCACGATACAAAGGAATGATTAGAAAAATAATAAAAAAGTATGTTTTCTATTATTCAATGAATAAATAGTGTACATGTCCCCACTTCATTATCAGGATGAAACTCAGTGGTTGTGATTTTATTATCTCTCCCTTGCTACCTTGGAGTTTGTTGGCACTGATTTTCTCTACCCACCCTCAGCTTAATGAATTGGTTTGCAAGGTGCCCTTGTTAATTGAAGTTGAAACATCAGGAAATTGGATGTGGTTTTATTAGAGACTTCATATCTTCCATTTCATTGGTGGGCTTCTCCCATCAAAATCACTAGCTAGTTTCTCTTCCATTCCACATCTAAAGCATTTCTTCTTCCCCTTTATTAAATTTATAGGGTGTTTCTTTCTACAATTTTTTCATGTGGGATGTTGAAATTTCTTACCACCATTAGATTTATTTATCACACTACCCGAATTAAAATTCAATTTTTATTTTATATCCCCATGAGACCCTTGAGATTCACTGATCTCCATTTCAACTTTGAGGGTACATCAGAAAATTTATTCATATATATCGAAGTCTCAAATCACCAGGTATTTTTTAGACTTAGTTCAACCCACTAGAGAAGTGGTATACTTTTCATATAGTTGTAATGAAAAATTTAGTGACATATTATGAAAGTATTTTTAATTTTTACTCATATTACCTGATGGATTTTTCAACTTTTTATTGTGAAAAAGGAAATCCCTTTCTATTTTAAGTCGTAGAGTGCAATGAAAATATTTTTTGTTTTTTTATGGAATTGCTTCCACCACATCCCTTCAATATATTCCTTAGGGTTCATATTCTTGATCAATATACACTACTGATCACATTCTCCCTCTATATGATAAACAACTAGTATAAACTTCTCTTGCTTAAAATATTTACGGATGGAGAAGATCTTTTCAATATAGTTGATCTATTGTTCTATGATTAAGGGATCAGATAATCCATAAAAAGTTGGAGGTCTTTGTCATATAATGGTCTCAATTACATCTGGTTCTTTATTAGGGGGATTTGGGTGCTTCTCTTGATTTAGGATTCTATTTAGAACCAATGTGAACTGAGAGTGTGTCCTCATAAAGTTTTCTATTCCTACTCCCATCAGGTTGGAAATCTTATTTGGGTAGTAATCACCTTTCCCTTCAAATTGGTTGTTTACTTATTTCCTCCTATTTCTGGCCATTGACTAGAGAAGAGGGAAAATTATGGATGAGTATTATTAAACTATTAAACACATAAATGGGAATCCAATAACTATAATGGTTTTATTTATAAATTACATTCATTTACTTAACTAATGAATTTATAGGATTCAATCTATGTTATCCATGATCTATTTTCTAATATATAATCTTATGGGAATTTTTTACTCCCTTAATAATGGTTCTTAATGAGATTATAAATTTAAAAAATAAAATCCCCTGGGAGTGTCAAACTAGGTATGCATCAAGGCCTGGTATCTTACACTAGTTTCTAATTGAGTCTTACTCAATATGGTGTTTTCAAGTGTTACCCCAAGGTACATCCGTGCGAGAGACACATCTACTTGTAGTATCCAAATAGTGATGTATTTTCTTGGTAACCACTTACTCTATACTTTTCCAAAATTTAGGGATGTATTCTTATATTTAGTATTATACCTAATTATTTCACTAGAGTTTTCTAATTATAATCCTAAAAATGACTAAACTTTCCATCAAAACCAATTATGAGAACCCTTGTCTTTATTACAAATTAGTTCATAATTTATTAAATAAGAACACACATAATAAAACCCAGAAGATTGATAAGTATAGTATCTTTGGGTAATTAAGTACATTACATTACAACTTAAAAAGTGGTGGTACGTCAACATTATTAAAAACTTCCTTAACATTTTCATAATTTTCCATGATTTTTAAAACTACATGGGATAACCTAGGTATATACATAAGAAAGGGGTGAGATATAAAGCCCAATAATGGAATAAACAAATAAAAACATGAAGAAAGTATTACATGTTAGACAATAGTAATTTCAACGAAATATAAAATTGATGAGAATCATGAATATGAACAAATAGTCATGATATAGAATGATAACATAAAGACAACATGGTAAAGTGTGGTAATAACTTTAAACACGACATCATATATGTAGGTCGAGGCTAAACATCGAGACATAATAACATAGTGGAGAAATTACCTTAATGAATTAGGTTTACTCCCTAATCCCATACATAACATCTCATGAGACTAAAACATTACCGAATGCATTGGAGGGCTATATAATTCCAGACACACCCATCACTTTCTTATCATGTACATGCATAAGTGTTCCATATAGATCATACAATATAAATATGTATTTCATTGATTTTAATCCCATGATGAAGGAGTGTGGGTTAAATAATTGTAATTAACCACTAAATGAAGGATATATATATATATATCTATTTTAATACCCTTGAGTGGAAATGGGTAAGGGTATACACATCACAAATATTCGGTATGGAAAATCATTGTGACATTTCATCAGCATGACAACAATACATGAGGATTCATAAAATGGTTCAGTGAGAGTGAAATGGTCTCTAATAACTTTTAAGTCAAAATGATGGTATTAAGAATATGTAAGAACATAATGCAACATGAAAAGTTTGGAATTAATAGTTATAATACAAGGAGGGTTCTTGAATAAAAACTTATCATGGAAAAAATGTAGTATAATTTTGGCAGCATAACGAGGGTACATAATGAATAATGAGAGGGATTAATGAAAGTGAAAGGGTCCACTCATCACTTTAAAAAAATAAGTGTAATATGATGGATGTGTTATAGAATATTCCATTAAAAGTAATTGGAATAAAAATTGCATTACAAAAATAATGTTCTTGAATAAAGAAGAGTAAGGGAGGACCTCGTACTAATTTTAGGCATAGTAAAAGATTAGGTAAATACTATATTGAGAGGGGATAAATGATCTATCATTATTATGAAACCAATTTTATAGTATATGGACCTTTATAAAGTAATTAAAACATAAAAAATTGAGATTTAAAAGGCTAAATACAAATAAGGTTCTTGAATTGAAAATATGAGAGAGAGGTACCTTACTAAATTTTGACATAGTAAAAAATTAGGTAAATTATATAATGAGTGGGGTTAAATGGTATCTAATTATTAGGAATTTAATTTTATAGTAAATGGATCTTTATAAATTCATTAAAACACAACCAATTGATATTTAAATTACTAAATTAGAAGAAGGTTTTATAATTGAAAAGAAGAGAGAGTGGTCCCTTACCCTAATAGGGTGTTTCCAAAATCTAATAAGTTTCTTCTTGAGAGACTAAAAGAACCTTGGGAGTACTCTAGATATGAGAGGTTAGATAAAGGATGTTCTTAAAGGTTTTTTTGAGTGAAGATGAATGAGATATTGGGTGAGTTTTTGTAGGAAAAGATTGGGGAGTTATTTATGATTTCCTGAACTTAGGTTTTGGACTCTACATAATAAAGTAATAAAAAATAAATTGGAAAACTATGGTAAATACCTTAAAAAATAGAATTTTTATGAAAATTATAGACTACCTGATTTTTAGTTTAAGTAAGTATCATTCTCAGAGCATGTTATCACTATCTAAAGTACATGATGTGTTCCTTGTGTCCCTCTTGATGAATTACACACTAGGCCCCTTACATGTGTTGAATAAAAAGGTGGTACTATTGAAGAATGATATTTCATAGGAATAAAAACCTATAAAGATATTAAATCATAGAGACAAAGTTCAATGAAATAAGACAATTCACATGGTAAAAGTGCTTTGGAGAAACCACAAGTATGAAGAATCAATATGGGAACCAGAGGATGCGATGAAATAGAATTACCACCATTTATTTTAGTGTGTAAAATGAAAAATTTGAGGAAGAAATTTATAAATTGGGGGATACTACAATGAACTGAAATTTTATAAATACTGAATCCCTTAGTGATTGAATTAAATGCCCTATTATGGTTAAAGAAAACACATGAAATTATTTAGTTTTATCCATCAATTTAAAATACCATTAATAACCATAACCATTGATCATTTATACATTGAATATTGATCATGTTATTAGTATAAAAATAGGATTTTTGATAAATCCAATCAACACAGACAAAGGAAGTGATGATCTCGACCAACAGGATCATACCATTTGAAGCCGATTTATCAGATCCTTCAAGGGATATAACATCCCTGGGTTTTAATTTGACTAAGACCAATATGAGATCCAATAACTAAATCATGAGTGAAAACATTTATAGGAGAAGTTTAAGATCATTGAAATCATGACAAAAACCATATTCACTAAACCACCTCAAGAACATTTCCCCATCGTGAAACTTACCCTTAGGGTGTTTTTTGGTGTAATAAAGGGTTATAAATCAAGATTATAATTATATAAATATGTATATTGTGTTTTAAATATAATAATGGTTATATTTAATTCTTATTTCTATTACTTTATAAATGATTTTGATTTGGATATGATAAATCACAAATTGTATTTTTAGATAATATGCAATTCAAATTTAAACATTACTTTTGAAAAATTAATTAATTTTTGAAAAAAATTATGTTTTAATAAAATATTATTATTAAATAATATTTATTAATAATAGCTGATAATTAAATTTTATAAAGTCAAAAATAATTTTTATATGGGTTCTAAAACCGTTATTGTCAAAAAACCCAACATTTCTCAATAAATACCGATTTTTGTTTTAAAAGTAAAAAATAAGATATTTATAAAATTATTTTGATAAAATAAATATTATTTTTTGAATTATCATGTCAAAATTACCCAACTGTGAGTTTTTCATAGTTTTATGAGAGAGTCAAATTTTCAGGTAAAAATTATATACGATATAAATATACAATGTGTATTATGACATCATAGTAACCCAAAAATGATGTAATAAATGATATAAATGGTAAAAAAGACCAATTATATGTTTAACCTTTAAAATAATTTATTTTTGAGGTTATTTAATAAATATTATAAAGACTTTATGATTCATCCAATACCTATATTATATTTTAAGGTTTAAAAATCAATTCTTTATAAACATGACTCACTTCCACATCACCAAGGTAATGTTTTTTTAGTTAGGACCTTGGAATTATAAAAAAAGTGAAACTAATCCTATTTGGTAGAAACCATGGGCAAAAATAATGGGAAGGATTGTGGTTTTTATTATTTATTATATAGAGTTCAAAACCTAATTTTGGGAAATAATAAAGAACTCCCCTCTCTTTTCCTATATAAACCCATCCAATATTCCCTTTCTATTCACTAAAAAGACCTTGGATAAGGTCCTTAATCTTACCTAACCTCTCTACAGTCCTCCAAATTTCCCCCAGGCCCTCAATAATCTCCTTCGAAGATTTTAGAATCACCCTCTCAAGGTAAGGGATCCTTTCCTTATCCTATTTATTCAAGCATATTCTTCATTTTATGCATTTTATTTCTAATTCCTAAGGCCAGGACATGTTTTTAAAAATCCCTATTAATTTATATTTTATGTGAAAATTATGAGATACCCATTTAAATCTCATTAAACCATTTTATGAATCTTTATGTACTACTGTTATGCTGCCAAAATTTCACTACGATTTTTCCATACCAAACCTTTGATTTGTAAATACCATTGCTATTTCCAATCAAGGGTATTCACATAGACATACCTATACTTATTTTATTGGGTAATTAAATTTATTTATTCAATATTAATTTATCTTGGAATTGAATGTGATGAAATATGATCCAATGTTTGATGATATATGTGGCACACTTATGCATGTACATGATATTAATGCGACATGTGCGCTCAAAATTATATAGTGCTCCAATGAATTGAGTAATGTTTTAGTCTCATGAGACATAATTTATGGTATTAGGGAGTGAAACTAGTCCATTTTGGAAAATTTTACACCATGTAATGATGTCTTGGAGGTTAGCCTTGACATATGTTTATGATGTCATGTTTAAAGTTTTTTCCACTTTCCCATGTTTCCTTTATGATATCATGATCTATCATGCCTATTTGTTCATGTTTTTGATTCTAAACTATTTTATGTACTAATTAAATGCCTACTTTCTTACATGTAATAATTTATTCATGTTATTCCATGTTCATTACCTTACCATGATTTATAGATCACCCCTTTCTTATGTATGTCCCCATGTTATCCCATATAGTTTTAAGAATGATGGAATATTATGATCATTTTAAGGATGTTTTAAATAATACTTATGTACCACCTATTTTTATGTTGTTTTTTAATGTACCCAATTACCCAAAGATACTATAATTCTCAATATTATGGTTTGTATTATGTGTATTCTTATGTAATAAATCATGAACTAAAACTATGACAACCCGTGTCTTTATTACACATTAGTTCATGATTTATTACATAAGAATGCACATAATAAAACCTATAATATCAATAATTATAGTGTTTTCGGGTAATTATTTACATTTCATTACAACTTAAAAATAGGTGGTACATTGGTGTTATTGAAAACTTCCTTAACATGCTCATAATATTCCATCATTCTTAGAACTATATAGGATAACCTAGGGACATACATAAGAAAGAGGTGAGCTATAAACACTAGTAATGGAATAAATATAGAATAACATGAATAAATTATTAAATTTTAGGCAATAGAAATATGAATAGGACTTAAAAATGGGTGATAACCATAAAAATGAATAAAGAGGCATGATATATCATGATTACATAAAGGCAATATGGGAAAGTGGAAACAACTTTAAACATGAAATTATAAACATAGGTCAAGGATAACTACCCAAAAATAATAACATGGTGTAAAAAATACCATAATGGATTAGTTTCACTCCCTAATTCCATACAAGACTTCTCATAATACTAAAATATCACCCAATTCATTGGAGCACTATATAATTTCAGGCGTACCTGTCGATTTCATATCATGTACGTGCATAAATGTTCCACATAGATCATTCAACATAGGATCATATTTAATCAGTCATAATTAAAAGATCAATGATTTTAGGAAAAATTCATGGAATTACATAATAAAATAATTATAGGTATGTCTAGGTGAATACCCTTGAGTAGAAATAGTGATGGTATTCACAATACACATGTTTGTCATGGAAAAATCATAGTGAAATTTCGCCAGCATAACCACAATATTTAAAAATTTATAAAATGGTTTAATGAGAATAAAATGGGTCTCTAATAATTTGGAAATAAAATTTACAGTAATAGGGATGTTTAAAAATATACCACAACATTAATAATTTGAAATTAAAGGCATAAAATGAAGGAGATGGTTGCATAAAGAGGATAAGGAAATGATCCCTTACCTTGAGAGGGTGATTCCAAAAGCTTGGGAGGAGCATCTTGAGATGTTGGGGAACCTTGATAAGACTATAGAGAGGGTCAGTCATAGTAGTTATGTGCTATATGGTTTTTGTGTGAATATTAAGGGGAGATTCAATGGATTTATATAGGAAAATAAAGGGTAGTTTTTTATTATTTCCCAAACTTAAGTTTTAGAATCTATATATTAAAGTAATCAAAACCAAAAGCCTTTTAATTGTTTTAACCAATGGTTTATACCAAATAAGAGTTTTTTAATTATTTTATAATTACAAGGTCCTTAATTAATAAAATATTACCCTTGGTGATGTGTAGGTGAGTCATGTTTATAAACAATTGATTTTAAAACCTTAAAATATAATATAGGTTTTATAGGATTCATAAAGCCTTTATAAAATTAATGAAATAATTTTAAAAACAAAATTTTTAATGGGTAAACAAATATTTTATCATGGATATCCATTATAGAATTTATTACATCACTTTGGGTTCATTATGATGTCATACTACACACGGTTTTTTTATACCATATTTAATTTTTATAAAAAATTCAACTATCTCAGAAAATTATTAAAAATTAATTATTGGATAATTTTGATGTTCTCTTTAAAAAAATAATATTTATTTTATAAAAATAATTTTATAAATGTTTGAATTTTTACTTTTAAAATAATAATAAATATTTATTTAGAAATGTTGGGTTTTTTGAGAATAACAGTTTTCCCAACCTTTTAAAAATTATTTATGAATTCATAAAATTTTATTATCAACTATAGTTAATAAATATTTTTTAATAATTATATTTTTTTAAAACATAATTTATTTCAAAAATTAATTAATTCATCAAAAGGAATGTCTTAATTGGAATTGCATATTACCCAAAAATACAATTTATGTTTTATCATATCAAAATAAAAATCATTTATAAAGTAAAAACAATAAGAAGTAACCATAACCATTATTATATTAAAAATGAAATATACAAATTTATATTATAATAGTATTGATTCATATCCCTTTATTACTCTTGAAAATTCCTTTAGGGTAAAATTCGCGACAGTTATATTTTAATGGGGTGGTTCCGTGAACATGTTTTAGGCCAGGATCCCAATGAGCTTGAACTTTTCCTACAAATAGTTTCACTCATGATTTTTTTATTGGTTCTCATCTTGGGATTTGTCAAAGAAAAATCCCAGTGATGTTATCTCCCTTATAAAATCTTATATATGGGCTTCATAGCGTATGATATTACTAGTCGAGTCTATCACTTCCTTTGTCTGTATCAATTAGATTTATCAAAACCCCATATTTATGTTAATAACATGATCACTGTTCAATGACTAAATTATCAATGGTTATGATTCTTAACAATATTTTAAATTTTATAGGATAAAATCAAATAAGTGAATGTGTTTTATATCACCATTCTAGGGCATTTAATTTAGTTAGCAATGGGTTTTTTATTTATTAAAGTTCAGGTAGTTACAATATTTCTCTATTTAGAAAATTTTACCTTCGAAATTTTCATTTGACACACTAAAATAAATGAGGATAATTCTATTTCATCACCTTCTATAGTCCCCACACCACTTATTAAAACTTTTGGTCTCTCTACAAAACATTAACCAGGTTCATTGTATTATTTCGTAGAACCTTGTCTTTAAAATCTAAGATCTTCACTAGATTTTCTTTATATGAAATATCATTATCCAATGGTACCACCTCTAAATTCATCACTTTTAAGGGGATTGGTATGTACTTCCTCATGTGTTATATATAAATAAGATCATGTACTTAAGATAGGTTAGGTAGGAGTGATAGTTGGTTGGTCACCGCTTTGATGTGATCAAGGATCTCAAAGGGACTAATGTATCTCAGACTAATATTTCTCTTATTCAAAAATACCTTGAATTTATTATAGGTAGATATGCAGAGGAATAATTTATCACTAACCTCAAACTCTAGGTCTCATCGACGATTGTCAGCATAACTCTTCTGTTAACTCTAAGCATCCTTTATGTACTGATGAATGGTCTTGACCTTTTCTACCCTTTCCTCAACTATTTCAGGGCACATCAGTTTACATTCACCAACTTCATCCCCACATGCAAGTGTTTTTCATATCTTACATAAAGGGATTAATAAGGAACCTTTTGGATGCTTGAGTAGGAACTATTATTTTATGAGAACTGAACTGGAAGAATATATTGATCCTATCCCCCTTTGAAGTCTATTTATCATGCTCTCAATAATTTCTCGAGCGTCAATATAGTTTTATTATATTTTCCATCCGTTTGAGGGTGATAATCCATGCTAAAGTTAAACTTAGTATTTAGATCATATTGGAGACTCTTCCAGAATTTGGAGGTAAATCTTGGATCTCAATCAGATACAATTTATAGTGGTGTTCCATTCATCCTCACCACTTCTCTAATGTATATCCTTTAAATTTGATCAAGTGATAATTCCTTTCATGTTGTAATGAATAGAGAAGTCATTGAAATATGATCCAATACAACCCATATAGAATTATTTGAACTTGATGTCTTCTGAAGACTAGAGACAAAGTCCATGGTTATGTTTTCCCATTTCTATGTAGGTATGAGTAATGGTTTCATTATCCCCTTTAAATTTTCCTTTCATCCCTCACTTGATAACATAGAAGACACCTTGATATATATTTCACGATATCCATATTCATATTGTTACACCAATAGTGATCTCAGAGATCTTGATACATAGTTTTTCTCCCCTGATGGATAGAGAAGATCTAGCTTTGTGCATCATCTAATAAATCATTCTTGAACTCGGGTTTTTATGCAACACACAGTCTTTACTAAAAATTTTCAAATAATCCTTCATTAATTTTGAACTAGGAGGATTTAAATTTTCTTATAGCTTCTACCTTATTTTGATTTTTTACATGTTCTATTTGAGCATCCTTCATCTTCTATAGAAGTTTGGTTTGAAAAATCATTTGTGAAAGGATTGATTATGTTCCTTCCTTTATGATTCCCATGTTCATCCTTTTCAAGTCTAAGAAGATCAGTTCTTTATCAATTCTCATCAATGATAAATTTTTTAGATCCTTTTTAAATAGATCCTTTTACACTTTATTTTATTTCCAATGATAGAAGTGAATTGAGTAGTCATAGTCCTTAATCATCTCTAACCATCTTAGCTAGCACTTATTCATCTCTTTCTACCACTTTGTCATTCTAGATTAGTACACAACCAAATCCCTTCTCCAAATAATCACTGTATACAGTGAAGAATTCCCCACTTGGGGGTAGTGTATGTATAGTTGAAATGATAAGCCCCATTTTCAACTCCTTAAATATCTCTTCATATTAATTATTCTAGAAAAACTTGACTTTGTTCTGAGTTACCATGGTTAGAGTGTTTGAAAATCATGGGAAATTCTAACAAATTGATGATAGTACCCAGATAATCCAAAGAAACTATGGATTTATGGAACAATGGTTGATCTTTTCCATCATTCAATTTCTCCTATTTTTAAGGATCCATAGATATCCATTTGATGGTGATAAAATTACCCAACAATTAGAGTACCTTCAACCATAACTCACATTTTCTATACTTTGTAGAAATATTCTCCTTTTGTAAGGCTTTTAGCACAGTGCTTAGATGCTCCTCATACTCCTGCTTGATTTTGAAGTACATTAGAATATAATCTATAAATACTACCAAATATTTGTCAATGTAATCTCTAAACAATATATTCATTAAGTTCATGAAGATTTTTGGATCCTTAGTGAGTCTGAATAGAATTACTATGAACTCACAGTGCCTGTACCCTGTATGGAAAGCAGTCTTGGGGATATCCTCATCCTTTAACCTTACTTGATAATACCCAACCAAAAATCCAACTTGAATAAGTATTGGGATCCAAGTATATAATTGAACAAGTCATCAATCCATAGAAAAGGATACTTGTTCTTAATCATGATCTTGTTGAGATCATGATAATCATCAAAAGGTGCATCATCCCATCCTTATTCTTAATGAAGAGAACTCAATCAACCCATAGTGAAGCACTTGGGAATATGAAACCTTTATCTAGATTCTTATATAGTTTCTTATTTATTTCCTTAAGTTCCAAAACATCTATTCTATATGGAGTCTTGGATATTAGAAAATCCCTAGGTATGATCTTGATTGAAAATTCAACCTCTTAGTAAGGATGAAGACCAGAAAATTATTTGGGAAACACATTAATGTATTCCCTTACAGTGATATTGTATTCAAGGATGATATTTTCCTTAAACACAATCATTTGATCTATATACACTTTATCATAGCGTAATAATATATATTCTTGATATTTTGGTGCTAAAGAAGATTCATTCTCCTCATTTCACTTATACAGAATCATAGGTTGATTCATGATATGGAGGGTAATTTTTTTATCATGGAAATTTATATTGGATATATATAAGGAAAGAAAATCTATACCAAGAATTCAATCAAATTACACTAAAGGGTGTTTTAGAAGGTTCATTGGGAAGTTCAACCCATGAATTTTGATGGGGGAGGGGTTATATTCTTAGGATGCAATATGTATCCATTTTCTATTTTCATTGAAAAATTTACTTTCATGCTATATGGTGGTGTTTTAATAGTTCTAATAAACTTGTGTGATATAGAGTAATGCATAAAACCATGTATGATAGCCCTACCTTTCACTTTTTGATTATGGATCTAACCATTTAATTCATCCAAAATAGGTTTTGGGATGACAATTTTCAAACTATTGAAGACATAAACAAGATTTAAATAACATTAAATTGATAACTAATAAATGAAATTTATTCCTTAACTTATGAATTTCTAAGAATCAATATATACTATCAATGATATATTTCATAACATTAACTTTTATGGATTTTTTTTGTTCTGATAATAATAGTTCCCAATGATCTTGTGAATTTACCAAAACATAACCCATGGGAGTGTCGAACCTGGTGCACAATAAAGCCCATTGTTGTGCATCGATTCTTGATCGAGTGTAGCTCAATATGGTGTTTTTGGGCATTACCCCTATGCATATTTTTTCCAGAGACACATCCACTTATAGTATTCAGACATGTATGTATTTTCTTGGAAACCAATTACTCTATACTTTAATAAAATTTAGGTAATTTTTTATTATGTTTAGACTTATCCCTATAGTTTTTGTATATATTTTCCTTCTCATAATCCCAAAATAACTAAACTTTCATATGATAGAAACTATGAAAATCCTTGTCTTTTTAACACATTAGTTTATGATTTATTACATAATAATACACATAATACAACATAAAAGATAAATAATTATAGTGTATTTAGATAATTAGGTACATTACAATACAATTTTATAATATTTGGAACATCATAATTATTGAAAACTTCCTTAACATGCTCATAATATTCCATCATTCTTAAAACTAAATGTGATAACTTGGGTATATATATAAGAAAAGGGTGAGCTATAAAACCTAGTAAGGGAATAAACATGGCATAACATGGAGAAATTATTACATGTTAGACAATTGGAATTTCAATGGAGCATAAAAAGGGGTGAGAATCATAAACATAAACAAAGAGGCATGATATATCTGATTACATAAAGGAAACATGGTAAAGTGGAAATAAATTTTAATATGAAATCATAAACATAGGTCAAGAATAAATTCCAAGATGTCATAACATGGTGGAAAAAGACCCATAATATATTTTATCCTCTCCCTATTCCCACACATGATGTTTCATGAGACTAAAATATTACCCAATGTGTTATAATTGTATATAATTATGGGCATACCCATCTCTTTTATAACATGTACATGCATAAGTGTGACACATAACATAAGATCATATTTCACCACATTTAATTACACAATGAAGGAGTGTATAATACATAAATATAATTCCCCAATCAAATAAGTATAGGTATGTCTAAGTGAATACCTTTGAGTGGAAATAGCGATGCTATTCCCAATAAAAAGGTTTGGAATTGAAAAATAGTAGTGAAATTTTGGTAGTATAAAGAGAATAATTAAAGATTCGTAAAATGGTTTAATGAGAGTGAACGTGGTATCTTATCATTTGAAGAAAAAATGGATAGTAGTAGGGATGTGGAAAAAATATCCCAACATTAGGATTTGGAAATAAAATTCATAAAATGAAGAAAATTCTTGAATTATGTGGATAAGGAAAGGATCCATTACCTTGATAGGGTGATTAAAAAATATTGTTAGGAGATTATTGAGATCTTTGGGGTACCATGGGATGAATCTATAGAGGGTAGGTAATAGTAAGTATGTGCTACAAAGTTTTTGAGCGAAGAGGAAGGGGATATTGGATGGGTTTATATAGGAAAACATAGGAGAGTAGTATAGCTCTATACCCATGGATGTGTTGAGATTCATCACATTTATTGATGTGAGAGAAAAATTATTAATTAAGGGATTCGGCACATTTATTGATGAGAGAGGAAAATTATTAATGGGGAGATTTGTATCACCATTAATTGAGGATTTTCTTCCAATATTAATGGATATTTAAATCTAAATATTAATGGATGGAATAATGTATGTTGATTGCAATAATAGATTATTATGGACTTGGTGTCTATATAAGGAGGATGCAGAAACATATTTTTAAGAAATAGGGGTGTGCTGACAAGATGTAGCCAACAAGGGAGACCCGGGAAGGGGTTTCCGTGTTTACGGTGGCCCATGTGGCACGACGATGACGACACAATAATCTTGTACGTGTGGCGATGTTCTTGGAAGGGCGTTGAAGATGTAGTCCACCAAGAGCAAGAAGGGGGATACTGTGTTGGCAGTAGCATGTGCGGTGCATAGGCATTTGATAGGTGCGGAGCAGCGGTGACACAATTGATGATCGAGGTTACGTATCGAAAGTCTGCCTGATAGCGGTGATCAAGTGGCATGTCCTGATGGAATATCAATGGTACATCATGATGGAGAGATCATTTGGGTGTCGCAAGATGGTGCAAGGTTAACGCATGTTTGGGTGAAGATCTCCAAGGTAGTGATGTTTCATCAACAGAAGGGTGAAATTTTGTCACAGATTGATCTTCTGATACGTCGCATCAGCCGGATGTTTATCATAGAGAAGGCAGAGGCGTATCAGGGTGTGGTTTTCACATAGGTTTTCTACGCTCTCTTATTTATAATTCAAGTTTGGGAATTACTTGGATTCTTATACCCTCCGATTCATAGGGGATATTTGGGAATTTACCTATGGTTTTTTAATCCTCTGCATGGGAGGGTTTTTCCACGTTAAAAAGTCCTACGTGCTGATTTATTTATTACACTTATATTGCTTCCATATTTCGACGGATTTCTCATGATATTTTTGGAAAGAAATTTTCGGCCTGGATTCGGGATTCTCCCCAACAAGTGGTATCAGAGGAGGTTGGTTCATGCTTGCAGTTTAACGTGAGAATTATGGAAGATTCGAAGAGGATCGCAGATGCGTGACTGGAGTAGAATAAATTTTAGAAATTAAAGCAGGTTAAGAGAGGTGATACACATGACCGCTCAGAAAATGTTGAGTAGGGGGAGAAAGTTTTTCCTGCAGGTGTTCTAGATTATGTGGTAATCACTATTATGGGGGATCCAAATGTTTCTGGTTCTTTCCTTGTTCAGGAGGATGACCATGATGGTGCAGATACAAATGTGACGAAGATTTCAGCGTTTGATTTTCTTTTTGCAGGGGGAGCTGATATTTTTTTATCAGAAGTGCAAAAGGACGTTGTCATATTTTCTGCAGTTGATGATGGTTGGTGTGATACCAATATATTTTTATTTCCAACTGGGTTTGTTTGATGGTTCCATTCATTAATGTGATGAAGGGAAAGATTATTGAGATTCATCACATTTATTGATGTGAGAGAAAAATTATTAATGAAGGGATTCATCACATTTATTTATGAGAGAGGAAAATTATTAATGGGGAGATTTATATCACCATTAATTGATGATTTTCTCCCAGCATTAATGGATATTTAAATCTCAATATTAATGGATGGAATAATGGATGTTAACTGCATTAATTTATTATTAAGGACTTGTTGTCTATGTAAGGAGGATACAGAAACATATTTTGAATAAATAGGGGTGTGTGAGAAAGATGTAGCTGGCAAGGGAGACCTGGGAAGGGGTTTCTATTTTTACGATTTCCCGTGTGGCATGACGACGACAACACAATTATCTTGTATGTGTGGCCATGTTCTTGGCAGGGTGTTTCAGATGCAGTCCATCGAGAGTAAGAAGGTGGCTACCACATTGGTAGTAGCATGTTTGGATCGTCGATGTTTGATAGGTGCAGAGAAGCGGTGGCACAATTGATGATCAAGGTCATGTATCAAAAGTCTTCATGATAGCGGTGATCAGGTGGCGTGTCCCGATTGAAGATCGGCGGTACATCATGATGGCGAGATCATTCGGGTGTCTTAAGCTTGTGTGAGGTTAACACATGTTCGGGTGAATATCTCCGAGGTAGTGATGTTTCACCAATAGAATGGTGAATTTTTTTCACAGATTGATCTTATGATACATGGTGTCAGTGGGATGTTTATTAGAGAGAAGGCAGAGGCGTATAAGGGTGTGGTTTTCACACAGGTTTTCTATGCTCTCTTATTTGTAATTCAAGTTCGGGCGTCACTTAGATTCTTGTACACTCCAATTCATAGTGGATATTTGGGAATTGCCCTGTGCTTTTTTAATCCTCCCCAAGGGAGGGTTTTTCCATGTTAAAAAATCCTATGTGATGATCTATTTATTATGCTTATATCGCTTCCATATTTCGACGGGTTTCTCACGATATTTTTGGCAAGAAATTTTCAGCCTAGATTCGGGATTCCCCCCAACAGGATGTGTGTCCACCCATGGAGTGCCTTTATAGATATCAATTATTGTCCATTGGAAATTTTTCCAGACTTTTACAGTTTGTATCAAAGTAAATTATTGTTATTTTTGGTATTAGGATTAAAAAACTCTAGCAAAAGGGCTGCCACTAGGGATGGAGTTGTGTCCCACCCAAGAGGGGAATCCACCCATGGAGTTCTATGATAGGTATCAATTATAGTCCAATATAAATATTTATAGATTAATTTAGTTTATATAAAATTAAATATAGTTATTTTTGGTATTTTTTTTCTTCTCAAAATAGGGATTTTTTAGTGAATAGTGAAAAGACCTTTATGTAAAACTATAATTTCTTTTGATAAATCAAGTAATTTAAAAGTCCCTTTATTATTTTAATTTGATTTAAAAGTAACATAGTAATTATTGAGTTATATTTAATCAAATTAATTACATTTAAATTATATTTATACTGGATTTTGGTATAAGTTTATTTTTAGGCTTGAAAAAACATTTTTTTTGAAAAGTATTTTAAAATGCATAATTTTTATCCATTTTAATTAATTAAAAATAAAACCTAATGGGTAAAGATTTAAATTAAATTTATAGGTTATTTATCTATTATTATTAATTGAAATTAATATGATGAATATTACTAGTTATAGAGTTAATGTAAATTTATCTTTTCTTTAAAAAATACATTTTTGGGAAAGTCGCTTTACACCATGAATGAAGGTATTGTTTTAAAAAAATTATTCCACCTCTATGAATTGATATTGATGAAATGTATTCTATATTTGGAATTATAATAATTAATATTAGGTAATAAGTTAAACTTAATTTTGGAAAAATGAATAGTAACCATAATAAATATTTATTACCCCGGTAAAAGGAAAATAAGTTAATTAAGGGTAAAAATATTTTAACAAGGGCTTGAAAAAAAGTAACCCTAATAGTATGAAAATTTATATTTTTATCTAAATATAATATTGACTATATTGTTTGTTACTTTATAAATTATTTTTAATATGTTAAAACATAAATTGCATTTGGGGTAATACATTGCTTTATCAAGACACTCTTTTTAATTAATTAAATAATTTAAGAAATAAATGATAAATTAATTAAATATTATTATTAAATAGAATATATAAATTATAAATGATAATATAATTTTATTAAGTAAAAATGTAATTTTTATAAGGGTAAGAAAACTATTACTATTAAAAACTAGTATTTTTCAATAAACAAGGATTTTGATCTAAAAGTGTAATTTATCATATTTATTTATTTTTGATAAAATAAATATTTTTTTGTATTAATCATTTCCTAATTATCCAATGGTTAATTTTTTATAATTTTATGAGATAATAAAATTTTTGGGTAAATATTAAATACTCTATAAATGAATGGTATATATTATGACGTTATAATGACCCAAAATTGATTTAATAAATGCTATAAATGGTACCCATGACCAAATATATGTTTTCCCTTTAAAATAATGTGGCTATGAGGTTATTTTGTTAATTTTATAAAGCCTTTAGAGATCCACAAAAACCTATATTATATTTTAAGGTTTTAAAATCAATTCTATATAAATATGACTCAATTTCACATCACCAAGGATGATATTTTATTGAGTTCTTCCCCTTGACTTATGAAATAATGCAAACCAATCCACTTTTAAAGAAACCATGGGAAAAAAACATGGGATGGTTTGTGTTTTTGATTAATTTATTATATATATATATATATATTCCAAAACCTAAGTTTGAGAAATAATAAAGAACACCCCTCTCTTTTCCTATACAAACCTACCCATGCTCCCCTTGTCTTTGGGTAATTAGTTACATTACATTAAAACTTAAAAACAGGTGGTACATAAGCATTATTGAAAACTTCTTTAACATGCTCATAATATTTCATATTCTTAAAACTACATGGGATAGCATGGGGACATACATAACAAATGTGTGGGGTATAAATCCCAATAAGGGAATAAACTTGGCATAAAATGAATAAATTATGACATTTTAGAAAATAGTAATTACAATGGGATATAAAAAGGGGTGGGAATCATAATCATGAACAAAGAGGCATTCTATAGCATGATTAAAGGCAACATAGGAAATTGGCAACAAATTTAAAAATAACATCCTAAACATAGGTCAAGGATAACCACATAGATGTTTTAAAATTGTAGAAAAAGTCCCATAATGGATTATATTCACTACATATTCCAATACATGATGTCTCATGAGACTAAAAAATTACCCAATGCATTGGTGTTCTATATAATTTCGGGTGCACCCGCCGCTTTCATATTATGTACATGCATAAGTGTGCCACATAGATCATTCAAAATAAGATCATATTTAAAAAAAATTTATTACAAGATCAAGTATTTTTGAATAAATTTATGTAAGTCCCTAATAAAATAAGTATATGGTGAATACCCTTGAATGGAAATAGTGATGGTATTTACAATACAAAGGTTTGACATGGAAAAATCATAGTGAAATTTAAGTAGCATAATAACAATACTAAAATATTCCTAAAATGGTTTAATTAGAGATAAATGGGTTTCTCATAATTTTTAAATAAGATAGATGGTAATAGAGATGTTGAGAAAAATATCCCAACATAAATAATTTGAAATAAAATGTGTAAAATAAATAAGATTCTTGAATAATGAGGAGAAAGAAAAGATTCCTTACCTTGATAGGGTGATTCCAAAAGCTTGGAAGGAGCTTCTTGAGTGCTTGAGGGAAAATTGGAAGAAATATAGTGGTGGGATGTCAGAGTAAGGACATGATGAAAGGTTTTTAGTGAATAAAAAGAGGATCATGGGTGGGTTTATATATGAAAAGAGAGGGGAGTTCTTTATTATTTCTCAAACTTAGGTTTTGGACTCTATATAATAAAGTAATAAAAACCAAAAACCTTACCATGAATTTTTTCCATGGTTTCTACTGAAGAGAAGTGTTTGTATATATTTTATATGTAATAGTTCAAAAATTATTTAAATATCACCCTTTATGATGTTGTAGTGAGTCATGTTTATAAATAAATGATTTCAAAACCTTAAAATATAATATTGGTTTGGTATGATTTATAAATTATTTATAAAACTAATAAAATAACTTAAAGAACACATTATTTTAAATTTTAAAAATTTATTTTTTCATGGATTCCATTTATATCATTTATTACATCACTTTTGGGTCATTATGATATCACAATACACACTGTATATTTATAACGTATTTATTTCATACCAAAAAATTTAAGTTCCTAAAAAAATTATGAAAATTTTTCTATTTGATAATTTTGACATGATAATTCCAAAAAAATATTTATTTTTTAAAAATAATTTTCTAAATATTTTAATTTTCAATTTTAAAAAAATATTCGACATTTATTTATAAATTTTGGTTTTTTTGACAATAATTATTTTTGAACCCTTATAAAAATTATTTTTGACTTTGTAAAATTATATTATCAACTATACTAAATAAATGTTATTTAATAATAATATTTTATTAAAATATAATTTATTTAAAAAATTCATTAATTCATCAAATGTAATGTCTTAATTGAAAATTTTATATTAACCCAAAATACAATTTTTGTTTTATTATTTCGAAATCAAAATCATTAATAAAGTAATAGTAATAAGAATTAAGTATAACCATTATTCTATTGAAAATATACATATTCATATTATTATGGTCTTGATATATACCTCTTTATTACACCAACAAACACCCTAAGGGTAAGCTGTGTGATGGTGAGTTTTTAAGAGGTGGTTCGCTGTACATGGTTTGGGATGTGATCTTGATAAAATTGTACTTCTCCCATAAAAGATTTCACTTGTGATTTAGTTATTGTATATCATCTTGGTATTGGTAAAGGAAAAACCCCAGTGATGCTATCTCCCTCGAGAGCTCTGATAAATGAGCTTCCTAGGGTACGATCCCACTAGTTGAGCCCATCAATTCCTTTGTCAGTGTTAATTATATTTATCAAAGCCCTATATCACTACAAGAAAACCGCCGCTAAACGACAAAAAAAATTTATTATTTATTTATTTATTTATTTATTTTTAATTTTATTAGATGATTAGCGGCGGTTTTTTAAAAAACCACCGCGAAATAGCGGCGGTTTCAACAAAACCGTCGCGAAATGAAATGAAAAAATAAAAAAACACGAGAAACCCCGAAATCACTAAAACGACCATAACTTTTGATCCGAGCGTCCGTTGAAGCACCACGACTAGTCAAATCGAAGAACATAAAGAGATATAGAGGCACATATAATCAAAACCGTGAGACGGTCTAAGGTGTGGAAGATATTATATTTATAAGAAAGTTGAAAAAAGTTCTCAAACTTCAAACGACCATAACTTTCACTCCGGGTGTCCGTTTGGGTTCTACCACATATCAAATAGAAGCCAACGAAGAGAGCTACGCACAAAAACAACACAAGGTAGCTTCTATCATGTTTTTCAACCCTAAAAACCCCTCCAAAGGCCTCTAAAACCCTATTTCCGTCACTGGTGTCCCGTCGAACTTGTCTTCAAATGGACCTAACTTTTGATCCGCGTGTCAGTTTGGCCTCCTCCACCGGCCAGATTATAGCTCGTTCCATGAGCTTCAGTTTGACTAGTCACGGCGCCCATATGCACTTCTAGATCATATGTTATGGCCTTTTTAGTGGGTATTGGGTTTGTTATGTTTTTCAATGCCTCGTTTCTAGCACCCGTTCCCCGTCAGCTTTTTTTAAATGGTCATAACTTCCGATCCAGCTGTCCATTCGGACACTTTCACCTTTCAGGTCGAAGATCATTTCAGGATCATTGATTTGACAGGTCGCAGATCTAAAACGGACTCTCGGATCATAAGTTATCTCCGTTAATGTGAGTCCAATGTTTTTATCTCTTTATGACCGTTTTGACGGGTTTTAACGGTATCTCCATTTATTACTGTTTATTTGGGTTTCCATGACTTGTTATCTTTATCAATGGTTTTTGTGGGTTATTATGATGATTATGTTTAATTATTAACGAGTTTTCCAGAGTTGTCACGAGTTTTCATGCATTCTCATTCTTTCTAATGCCTCATTCTTCATATGCTTCTCCATCCTTTTCATGCGTTTTCATGATTTTTCATCCCTTATCACATCTTTTCATACTTTTTCATGTGTTTCCTTTATTATTTATTATTTATAATATACTTTAATTTATTTATTATCTATTATTTGTAACTGGTTATTTATTATTTATTATTTATTATTTATTCTTTATATTTATTAATTATTTATGTTTATTAATTATTTATTATTTATTATTTATATTTATTTATTAGTTATTATTTATTATTTATTATTTCTTATTTCTTATTTATTATTTATATTTATTTATTATTTATTATTTCTTATTTATTATTTATTATTTATATTTATTTATCATTTATATTTATTTATTATTTATTATTTATTATTTATATTTATTTATTATTTATTATTTATATTTATTTATTATTTATATTTATTTATTATTTATTATTTATATTTATTTATTATTTATTATTTATTATTTATTATTTATATATATTTATTATTTATTATTTATTATTTATATTTATTTATTAGTTATTATTTATTATTTATTATTTATTATTTATTATTTATTATTTTTTATTTATATGTATTTATTATTTATTATTTATTATTTATATTTATTTATTATTTATTATTTATATTTATTTATTATTTATTATTTATATTTTTTATTATTTATTATTTGTATTTATTTATTATTTATTATTTATATTTATTTATTATTTATTATTTATATTTATTTATTATTTATTATTTATATTTATTTATTATTTATTATTTATATGTATTTATTATTTATTATTTATTATTTACTTATTATTTATTATTTATATTTACTTATTATTTATTATTTATATTTATTTATTATTTATATTTATTTATTATTTATTATTTATTATTTATTATTTATTATTTATTATTTATATTTATTTATTATTTATTATTTATATTTATTTATTATTTATTATTTATATTTATTTATTATTTATATTTATTTATTATTTATTATTTATTATTTATTATTTAATATTTAATATTTAATATTTAATATTTAATATTTAATATTTATTATTTATTATTCATTATTGATTATTGATTATTGATTATTGATTATTGATTATTTATTATTTATTATTTATTATTTATTATTTATTATTTATTATTTATTATTTATTATTTATTATTTATATCTATTATTTATTATTTATTATTTATTATTTATATCTATTATGTATTTATGTATTTATTATTTATTATTTATTATTTATTTTTTATTATTTATTATTATTGAGTTTTTATCTATTATTTATTTATTATTTGTTTTTTCAATTAATATATATAACTATATTAAATTCTGTTTATTAACCACATAGCGAGCTTGCTAGAGTGGTAAAGTCTTTGGAAAATATGCAAGAGGTTAGGGGTTCAAATCTCACTAAACGCAGAATTTCTTTATATTGCATGGGCATGCATGGGCATGCATGTGCATGGGATGTGCATGCATGGATAAATAAAATAATATGAAATAAATAAATAAGTAAATAAGTAAATAAATAAGTAAATAAGTAAATAAATAAGTAAATAAGTAAATAAGTAAATAAGTAAATAAGTAAATAAGTAAATAAGTAAATAAATAAGTAAATAAGTAAATAAGTAAATAAGTAAATAAATAAATAAGTAAATAAGTAAATAAATAAATAAGTAAATAAGTAAATAAGTAAATAAGTAAATAAGTAAATAAATAAGTAAATAAATAAATAAATAAATAAATAAATAAATAAATACGAAATAAAATAAATAAATAAAATAAATACGAAATAAAAAAAATAAAAAATAAATACGAAATAAAAAAATAAAGAAATAAAGAAATAAATAAAGAAATAAAGAAATAAAGAAAGAAATAAAGAAATAAAGTAAATACGAAATAAAACAAATAAAAAATAAATACGAAATAAAAAAATAAAGAAATAAATAAATAAATAAAGAAATAAAGAAATAAAGAAATAAAGAAATAAAGAAATAAAGAAATAAAGAAATAAAGAAATAAAGAAATAAAGAAATAAAGAAATAAAGAAATAAAGAAATAAAGAAATAAAGAAATAAAGAAATAAAGAAATAAAGAAATAAAGAAATAAAGAAATAAAGAAATAAAGAAATAAAGAAATAAAGAAATAAAGAAATAAAGAAATAAAGAAATAAAGAAATAAAGAAATAAAGAAATAAAGAAATAAAGAAATAAAGAAATAAAGAAATAAAGAAATAAAGAAATAAAGAAATAAAGAAATAAAGAAATAAAGAAATAAAGAAATAAAGAAATAAAGAAATAAAGAAATAAAGAAATAAAGAAATAAAGAAATAAAGAAATAAAGAAATAAAGAAATAAAGAAATAAAGAAATAAAGAAATAAAGAAATAAAGAAATAAAGAAATAAAGAAATAAAGAAATAAAGAAATAAAGAAATAAAGAAATAAAGAAATAAAGAAATAAAGAAATAAAGAAATAAAGAAATAAAGAAATAAAGAAATAAAGAAATAAAGAAATAAAGAAATAAAGAAATAAAGAAATAAAGAAATAAAGAAATAAAGAAATAAAGAAATAAAGAAATAAAGAAATAAAGAAATAAAGAAATAAAGAAATAAAGAAATACAGAAATAAAGAAATAAAGAAATACAAGCCCACCATAAAGAGTCTATAGCGCAAGTCTAACCTAAAAGTAAAGGTACTGGGATTGCTTTTTGAAAGTCGTAGGAACACACCTCGGTTTGTCCAGTCTCACTAAGCACTGTCTAGTTCTGGTTCTTTTAGGACTCCATCAAAAGGTAGATCATCTGAACCAAACATGATACATGCAAGAAAAGCCCGTGTAGTTGTGAGTATAACAGTACTTAGTAGGAAACCCCAAAACCACATAGCAATACTACAAAGGGAGGTATAATTAGCTCTAAACATGTATCTATCTATATAAAATATAAAGAGAACATCCATATATACTCAAGAGGGACACAACACCATCATGCGGTCATAACCAACTACCAGCCATATGATTTTTCTCTAAGAATTCTCATTACAGGAGAACTACCTCCTCGAGCCATGATATCATTAGAGACACTCTGAGAAGAGGTATTTCTCATTTGGACCTCACCTAAAGAGAACACATTGGTCAAGGAAGACTAATGATATATAGAGAAGGGGTTACACCCAGAACTGATCAGGGGATACCACAAATCACACCCAGAACTAATCGGGGGATACCACGTACCTAATCCTAATCAACCTAATATGTAGGGTATAATGCTCAGAACCGTTGGGGTATGCCACATACCCTATCTATATAGCCCACTAGATTGAGGATTAGCACCCTTCTAATGTAGGTCACATGATTCCACATACTCCACTCGGGGTGATAGAGGATTTCACTCCAGTATCAGGGAGGGATACCATACTCTATCTGATACTCAAACTCTAGAGGGGTTACAATCCAGTGATGTGGATGTAATGCTGCACTAAACCCTCCAGGAAAATACCAAGGGAATGATCTCAACCTATATTGGTCTAGACTAAAATCTCACAACTTGTATCAAAAGGTCCATCTCAATTTTAGGGTCTCAATGCTGCCTGCAGCTCATCGATTGGATGGTTCATTTAAGAGAAATGCTAATTTGAGCGAAACTGCCTGCATCCCTATCGAGGGCCTATAGACCTACCATCGCGGTTGATTTCCATAGTTAGTTAACTTACTATGAGGACTGGCCACACGATCTCTACACCCGTGGTTGACTTTCATGGTTTATGCAACCATGATAGATCAAGCTGCCATGGCCCCATGATCGGCCGTCATGGTCGACGCACCCTCGACAGCTTGAGCTGCAGTGGCCCAGTTGCCCCAGGTTTAGTCCAACCCACTGGCCTAACCTGACCTGCAAACCCAAACCGGCCCATCAGCATGACCCAACCTACTAGCCTAGCCTGCTTTGCGTCCACCGCCGCTCCACGTCTGCCGATGTGTCCCGCCACAACATCCCTCTGCCATTGCCGCATCTCGCTGTCACTACATCACTGGTCGCCACTTCCCTTACTGTGAACCTAGTCTTTTAGACACAACATTACATGATTTTATGCATAATTATACATCAGAGTACAAGCCAAGAATCATTAAGTCTAGTGTCTTGGAAGACTGGGTACATAATCAAACATTACAAAAACAACTTTTTATTTAAACTCCAAAAATAGATCCTATCTTCTATTCCGCTCTTACATATACATAGGATAACTTGGGGATACCATGAATAGAGGGATGAGCTAAAACCCCAGTAAGGGAATAACCATAAGAACAAATCATTAGCACTTGGGATAGAAGACATGACATGATTATATATAAATTCATATAGCATATGGAATCATGACATATAAAAATGGGATCATTCGAACATAGAATCATAGAAATGTGGAAGAAACATAAAACATAAATTTAGTACAAGTCAAGGCTAACTACCAAGAGCATTTCCCATAGTATCACAAGCCATGGATAACTGCCAAGACTGTTGCACATAGTAGCACAAGCCAATGCTAACCATGAAGACCGTCGCACATAATCATCTCATGAGACTCAAATTAATCCAATTCATTGGAGCACTATCTAGGAGCACCCATATTACATTTCATGAATATTTTTTCCACATAAATAATCATAGATAATCAATCTTACATAAACATAGGTGTTACCCATGGAATGAATTGGGTACACCAATCATGATATAAATCATAACCAATGGGCGTATAATGAATGTGTCCTTGAAAGAAAGGAATTAGAACATAAATGGATGTTAATAAGGTAAATTAGACATATATCATGGTAATTTATGTCAATGATAAGTGAAAACATGTAATAAATGTATTTGAGAAATTTTATCATTTAAACATTTTGTGCAGTTTTAAGGAAAATACTATAGAGATTTTAAAATAGATTATGGAACAATATTTTATATAAAAAGAAAAGTGAACCAAGAAGGTTTTAATAATAAAAATACTGATTTTATAAATATAATAGTTGCTTAAAATATAGGATAGAGTTCACTTTAAATTGGGTAAAAATTTGGGGAGTTCCCTTAAAACGAGTTTTCTTATTGGGAAGTATCGAGAAGGGAATCACTTAAAAGCATGTATATGCCTGAAAGATAATAAGGGGTGGATCTTGAAACATGATTTTAGAGAATATAAAGAACATGTATAAGTTTTTAATAAAATGAAAAAAACAACTTCATTTGGGTTAAAAGAAAGATAGAGCAACCCGAAGGAATAATGGTGGTTTGGGAAGAATTCCTTGCAGATTATCGACGTGGTATTAGGTTTACTTAAGAGGGATTAATGAGAGATAACAAGGTTTCTCATCATTTATACACCATGAATAAAGTAAGGGGGAGGTTAAAAGTCATACCCAATCATTATGGATTACACATAAAATGTAATATCATAAAGGACATTCTTTAATTAAAGCGAAATGGAGAGGATCCCTTACCTTTAGTCGGTTGGTGTTCTCCACTTGTTATCAATGACCTGAATAAACATATTAGGTTTATTAATTAATAATTAAATAACCTATTTTGTATGTAAAATATTTATTATAACCTTTTTAATTTCATTAATGACCTTTTTGATGGGTTAAGTGGTTCAATTTCATTGTTTGGGTCTGTTTGTTTTCTTGGTTTTCATGATGGATTTACTTATTTTAAAGAACAGATAAACATGTAAGATGAAAGTGGTTGTCCAGAATTGAGGTGATATGAAATTATTGAACATCCATAAGATTACGTGGTTGTAAATTTAATTTGGTTATTTTTAGTGAAATCTAATCATTATATAAAAGATTAATGACAAACACTTGAATTAATTTTAGCAATTTTTCTCACAATTAATATATTTTGTATTATTATTTTACATCATTAGTGAATAAGGATTACAGAAAATTAAATAAGATAAAATAAACATATAATAGTCTGGCTAAACTATAAAAATGGTTTCATGACCGTAATTTAAGATAGTAATAAAAATTGATAACCTGTCGTCCTTGATTATGTTAAATTAACACATCTCAAACGGTGTTTTCATTTCTTTCAAATAAAAGGTGGAGAAAGGAGAGAAGATAATGAATTATTCAATTAGAATAATATCATTCAAGTAAATTTATGTTGTTGGAGTTATCATACCATTTGGGTGAAGGGAGGTGGGGAAATAAACAAGGAAAGAAAAGGACTTAAAAGAAATAAAAGAATTGGAAAGAGGAATTTACCTCTTGAGTTTATCTCATTTGAGAACCTCTTAAGGCGAGAGGTTTTGGTATTTTGAAGATAATATGGGATTTTGGACATGGGGGAGGATCTTGGGAATATATTTGGGTAGAATATTGGAAAGGGAAAAGGCTCGATAGGAGTGAAGAGAAGAGGGAGTGAGGGGGGATTTTATAGTGGAGGAGGGGAGGATTTTCATAATTTTTTAATCAATAGATTATTAATTTCCCTCAAAACCATAAATAGTGATGATTCCATGACCAAAAATAGTAAATGAGTCATGTGAATTCAAACCAATGGTGGTGAAATTATCCATCTTTCTAGAAATAGTATATTCATCTTATATTGTATATATACAGTAAATTACTATATTTTACTATTCATAAAAAATTCAAGTATTTCAGAAAAATGTAAAAAATTCACCATTACCATTTTTTGACGTGTAGAGTCCAAAAATGAAGTCCATTTTTTAGAAATAATTTTCTAAATATGATAAATTTAATTATTAATTAAAATTAGAATTTACTTGAAAAATAACAATTTTAAAACATTTATTTCCTTATTCCAAGATATAGGTATATCATACTTTCAGTTGAATCTTATTTATATACTATCCTAGGTAAGGTTACTATTAATTAGGTCATTTCACTATTTATAATGGTATTTTACTATTAATAAGGTTATGTTACTATTCTCCAAAAATTAAGTTTTTCTTATCAAACTCCAAATATCTTTCTGATCGCATACATGTATGTCAGATTTTTTAAATTGAAAACACAGAAGTTTCAAAATTATGTTTAAATGTCACATATCACTTTATAGTTATTTGTTTTGTGATTATATGACATAATTATAAGAAATTAATTTCCCTTGATAAAACATAGGTTCATTACATTCTTACCCCTTATGAAATTTCTCCCTCAAAATTTAGTTTCACATTATAGGCCATAAACAGGTGAATGTATTTTTCCTTCATTTCCTACTCTAGTTCCCATTTTGCCTCTTCGTACTTATGGTTCCTCTATAGTACCTTGACCAGGTGAGTAGTCTTGTTATGTAGAACTTTATCTCTACGATCCAATATCTTCATTGGTTTCTCATCGTAAGAAAGATCATCCTCTAACTGTACCACCTCTAAAGAGAGTACATGTGAATGGTCTGGTATGTACTTTATTTAGAGGGATACATGAAAGAAATCATGTACTTTGGCCATGGTAGGTTGAAGTTCTAGTTCATAGGCCCCATCTATTAAATGATCGAGGATCTCGAAGGGGCTAATGTGCCTTGGACTTAACTTCTATTTATTTCCAAACCTCATGACCTTCTTCTATGGAGATATGTGTAGAAATACCAAGTCTCCAACATTGAACTCAAGGTATCATCAATGATTGTCTTCATAAATCGTATGCCAACTTTGGGATGCCTTGATATGCTGTTGAATGCTTTTCCTCTTCTCCACCATTTCTTTTACCATTTCAAGTCCTAGCAGCTTACACTCACTGAATTCATCCCGACATGCTGGTGTTTGGAAAATTTTCCCATAAAGGGATTCATATGGTTCCATTCAGATGCTCGATTAGAAACTGTTGTTGTAGTAGAATTAAACAAGTGGAAGATGTTGATCCCATCCTACTTTGAAGTCCATATAATATGCTCTCAACATATATTCCAATGTATGAAAAGTTCGCTCAGATTGGCCATCAGTTTGAGGATGATAGGCCATACTGAATTTCAATTCTATGCTTAGAGCATGTTGGAGAATTTTTCAGAACTTTGAGGCAAATCCTAGATCTCAATTAGATACAATAGATAGTGGAACTCCATTCATCCTTACCTTTTCTTTGATATATATCCGTGCAAGTTGATCCAATGAGAAGTCCTCTCGAATCACGATAAAGTGAGCTGTCTTTGTAAGACGATCCACAATGACCCATATATCATTGTTTCCTCGAGATTTCCTTGAAATTTTAGTGATAAATTCCATGGTAATTTTCTCCCACTTCCATGTTGTTATGGGTAGTGGTTGCATCATCCCCTTATACTTTATCTTTCATCCTTCACTTGCTGACATACCAGGCACTTTGATGTATATTCAACAATATCCCTTTTTATATTGTCCCAACAAAAGTTTTCTTAGAAATCTTGATACATCCTTGTGATCCTTAGGTGGATAGAGAAGGTTGAGCTATGTGCATCATTAAAAACCTCTTTCCTTAACTCTGGATCACATGGAATACATAATCATGACCCAAATATTACAACTCCATCCTTGTCAACCATAAACTCTAAGGATTTCCCATTTCTGATAGCTTCCACCCTTTTCATAATTTCAACATATTTTCTTTGAACATACTCTCTTCTCTCTATGCGGGACGGTTGAGAAATCATTTGAGAAAAAAATTATGATGTTCCTCCCTTAATGATTCCCATGTCCATCCTCTGTTAATATAAGAGGATCATATCCTTTTTAATTCTCATCATTGATAAAGATGCAGGATCTTTTCTACTTAGAGCATCCTCCACCTTATTTTCCTTACCAAGATTGTTGTGAATTCAACAGTCATAATCCTTGATTAGCTCTATCCATATTTATTGGTGCATATTAATATATTTTTATGTGAATATATATTTTATACTCTTGTGATCAGTATATATATCACACTTCTCCCCATAAAGATAATAACGCCATATTTTCAACGCAAAGATCATAGCTGCTAGCTCCAGATCATGCATGGGATAGTTTTTCTCATGGATTTTCATATTCCTTTTGGCATAGGATATCACTTTATCATTTTTATTACAACACAACCTAATCCCTTATTTGAAGCATCACTATACACGAGAAAAATTTCTCCACTTGTTGGGAGTGTGAGTACTGGTGCAGTCATAAACCACTTTTTCAACTCTCTAAAATAATCTTCACATTTCGGAGTCCAGACAAACTTTACTCCCTTCCACGTCATCTTGGTCATTGGGTTCAAAAATTATGAAAATTTCTTCACAAATCATCGATAATACCTAGCTAGACCTAGAAAGTTGTGGATCTCTATTACAAATGTTGGACTGGGACACTCTTAAATTGCCTTTGTCATGGAAGGGTCCACATATATCTCTTTGCTGGTGATAAAATGCCCTAATAATGATACTTCCTCCATCCAGAACTCACATTTACTATACTATGCATAGAAATTATCCCTTCACAAAGTCTTTAACATAGTATTCAAATTCTCCTCATGTTTCTCCTTACTCTTGGATTATATCAGAATATCGTCAATAAAGAATACCAAAAATTTGTCAAGGAAATATCTAAAGAATATATTCATTAAATCTATGAAAAATGATGGATAATTAGTGAGTCCAAAGGGCATCACTATGAACTGATAGTTTTCATACCTCATTCGAAAGGTAGTGTTAGGAATATCTTTCTTCCTCACCTTTAATTGATGATATCCTGATCGAAGGTCCACCTTAGAGAAATAACTGGCCCCACAAAACTAATCAAACAAGTATCTATATGTGGAAGGGGATATTTTTTCTTTATATTTATTTTATTGATATCATTATAATCAATGTAAAGGCGCATTGATCCATCCTTCTTCTTGTCAAAGAGGACTGACTCACCCCATGGTAAATCACTAGGGCGTATAAAACCCTTCTCCAGATTCTTCTATAACTACTTTTTTAGCTCTTCCAGCTCTATGGTGGCCATTCTGTAAGGTGTCTTTGTTATAGGTATAGATTTGGGAATAAGTTCAATTGAGAACTAAACCTCTTGGTTATGAGGAATACCAGACAACTCTTCAGGGAATTCTTCAGTGTAATCCCTCATAATGGGCATGTTTTCAAGCATGATTCTCTCCTTTATCTCAATCATTTGAGCTAAAAATTATTGCTCCCAAAGAATTAATATCCACACTTGTGACACTAATTATAAAGTATATTCATCTTCTTCCTTACACTTTTAAATAATTGGAGGATGCATCAGGATGTGAAGAGTGATCTCCCTTTTCCGACAGTTGATGTTGGATTTGTATAAAGATATCCAATCCATGCCCAAGTTAGCGTCGAAATCAACTAAAGGAAGTATGCCAATATTTTCTAGGAGGTTCAGTCCACAAACATTAACTGATGAGGATTTATAAAACATGGATGCAATAATTTCCACATTCTCTATTCTCACTGATAATTTTTCCACAAAAATTTAATTTGGTGTTTGAATAGTTCTACTAAACTTTCAAGATATGAAAGAATGCAAAGAACCAGAATAAATAGTATGTTTTCTATTCTTGAATGAATAACTAGTGTACTTTTCACCACATCATTTTCCGGCTCCACCTCAGTAGTAGTGATAGCATAAGCCCTTCCTTATTGTCTTGGAGGTTGTTGTTGATTTCCTCCAACAACCCTTGGATTAGGGAAATTGTTTTCATAATGCCCATGCTTCTTATAGTTGTAACACTGCACCACTAGCTGAGCGTTGATCTGAACCTTCCTTTATTCTTCCCCATTAGTGGGATTTTTTGCATCTCTTATATAGTTCTTGTCCAGACGTCCCAACTTTCTACATTTGAATCAATTCCGGGTTCCCTTTAGACAGTTCCCATGATGCTTCTTCCTAGAACTTTTACAAGTGGGATATTTGGGATTCTTTTCATCATGTGACTTTTTTGTTGAACCAACCATGTTGTTCTCTATATTTATCTTCTTTTCACCGGGATCATGAGACCACTAAGAGTCTCGAATATCTATTTCAACCTTGTGGGAACAATAGAAAATCTCCTCATAGCTTTCATAGTCTCGAATCACCAACTCTTTTCATAGGCTCATCTTTAGTCTGATAAAGAAGCGATCCACCATAATTTTGGTGTTCATGAAAAATACATAGGCATACCTTGAAAGCCTTGTACAGTTTGATTTATACTCCCTGATGGATCCATATTCCTTCTGATTAATACCAAGGAAATATCTTTCCATCTTGAGATGGAGGGTTTGAGGAAAATATTTATTGAAAAACATCCTCTTGAATTCCTCCCAATCCGTGGAATCAATTTCCTCTTGGAACATTGCATTCTTGATCAGTATCTACCACCGATCAGCTTCCCCATCAAAATGATAGACTTCCAGTATAACTTTATCTTATTTTGAGCACCAGAGGATGGAGAATATATTTTCAATAGAGTTAATCCACTTTTTTTGCGAGGAGGGGATGAGAAGATCTCCTAAACATGGGAGGCCATTGCTGTATGAAGGATTCTATGACAACTTTCTCTTTCCTTGTAGGAGGAGGGGGTTCCACATGATTCAAGTTATTATTCATAACATTATCCAGATGAGAATGTACTGTCATGAAGTTTTGAGCACCCATTCTCGTCATATTAGGGATATAATTAAGGAAATCTTCACATTTCCTATCACATTGGTTGTCGGAATGTGTTGTTATATTTCCCTCCATTAACTAAGAAATCGAACGTACAATTAGAGGGTTTGAATAATTATTTATTGAACATAAAAAGGAAACTTTTGAACATAAAAGGATAAACTTGTAGAGGATAAGTATATCCTAACTTGTGATTCCTTAGGTTTAATTCTATGTTATCTTTGATCTATTTCTTAACTTAAATTATTATGGTATTTTTTTATTCCCTTAATAATGGTTTGTACTAAGATCCTGAATTTACCAAAGCATATCCCCTAGGAGTGTCAATATCAAGAGTGCAACAAGGCCCGTTGTCATGTACCAAGATCTCCTGGGTTAAGCCCAAAACCCCTTTTCAGTGTTTTCACTCCTAGGTACATTTGTGCCAGAGCCACCTCTACCTGTTTGTATCCAGAAAGGGATGCATTTTATTAATAAACCACTTACTCTATACTTAGCAAAATTTAGGGATGTTTTATTATACTTAGTCTCATCCTTAAGGTTCTCACTAAGTTGCTCTATTCCTAATCTCCAAAAAATAACTGGACCATCCTCTGCTACCAACTATAGCGACCCTAGCCTTTTACACATAACATTAAATTATTTTATGCATAATTATACATCTGAGTACAATCCAAAGATCATTATGTCTAGTATCTTGGAAGAATAAGTATGTAATCAAACATTATAAAAAACTTTTTATTTAAAATCCATAAAGAGATACTATCTTCCATTGTGCTCTTACATATGCATAGGATAACATGGTGATAACATGAATAGAGAGATGAGCTAAAGGCCCAATAAGGGAATAACCATAAGAACAAAGCATTAGCACATGGAATAGATGACATGACATAATGATATAAAAAGGCATGTAACATATGGAATCATAACATATAAACATGGGATTATTCAAACATAGAATCATAGAAATGTGGCAGAAACATAAAACATGAATTTAGTACGATTCAAGGCTAACATCCAAGACTATTTCCCATAGTAACACAAGCCAAGGCTAACCGCCAAGACCATTTCACATAGTAGCACAGGACAAGGATAACCACCAAGACCGTCGCACATAATCGTCTCATGAGACTCAACTTATCCTAATACATTTAAGCGCTATCTGGGTACACCCATATTACATTTCATGAATATGTTTTCCACATAAAGAATCATACATAATCAATCTTACTTAAACATAAGTGTTACCCATGGAATGAATTTGGTACCACAATCTTGACATAAAACATAACCAATGGGCGTATCATGGAAGTGTCCATGAAATAAAGGGATTAGAACATATATAGATTTTTATAAGGTAAATTTGGCATATATGATGGTAATTGATGTCAAACAAAAGTGACAACATGTAAGAAATGTATTTGAGAAATTTTAGCAATAAAACATTTTGCGCGGTTTTAAGGAAAATACTATAGAGATTTTAAAATAGAAAAGGGAAAAATATTTTATATAAAACATTTAGTGAACCAAGAAGGTTTTAATAATAAAAAGACTGATTTTATAAATATAATGGTTTCTTAAAATAGAGGATAGAGTTCACTTGAAATTGGGTAAAAATTTGGGGAGTTCCCTTAAAATGAGTTTTCTTATTGGGAAGTATCAAGGAGGGAATCACTTAAAACCATGTATATACCCAAAAGATAATGGGGGATGGATCTTGAAACATGAGTTTTGAGCATATAAAAAACATTTATAAGTTTTAAATAAAAATAAAAGACAACTTAATTGGGGTAAAAATAAAGATAGAGAAACCCAAAGAAATAAAGGCAGTTCAGGTAGAATTCATTACGGATTATCGGTGTGGTATCATGTGTAATTAAGATGGATTAATGAGAGAAAACCCAGATTATAATAATTTATACATCATGAGGGAAGTAATGGGGAGGTGATAAGGCATACCCCATCATTATGGATTATACATATAATGGCATATCATAGAGGACATTCTTGAATTACAAAGAAATGGAGAGGATCCCTTACCTTAAGTCCTTTGGGGTTTTCCACTTGTTATTAATGACCTGAATAAAAAAATTAGTTTTATTAATTAATAATTTAAGAACCTATTATATATTTAAAATTTTTATTATAACCTTTTTAAGTTCATTAATGACCTTTTTGATGAGTGAAGTGGTTCAATTTCATTGTTCGGGTCTGTTTGTTTTCATAGTTTTAATGATGGATTTACTTATTTTCAAGAATGTAAAAACATGTAAGATGAAAGTGGTTGTACATAATTGAGGTTATATAAAACTATTTAACATAAAATATATTAAATGGTCATAACTTTATTTTTTTTACTTGGAGTGAAGTCAAATCATTATATAAAACATTGATGACAAACACTTGAATTAATTTTAGCGATTTTGCTCATAATTAACTTGTTTTGTATTATTATTTAACATCTTGGGTGAATAAGGATTAAAAAACATTAAATTAGATAAAATAAAAATATAATATTCTGGTTCAACCATAAAAATGGTTTTAGGACCAGAATTGAAGATAATAATAGAAATTGATAACTCGCCATCCTTGATTGTGCTAAATTAACACATCTCAAATGGTGTTTTCATTTATTTAAAATAAAATGTGGATAAATGAGAGAATATAATGAATTATACCATTAGTACAATATAATTATAGTATATTTATTTTACTAGATTTATCTTACCATTTGGGTGAAGGGAGGTGAGAAAAGAAATAAAAAAAGAAAAGAACTTAAAAGAAATAAAATAATTGGAAAGAGGAATTTACCTCTTGAGTTTATCTCCTTTGAGAACCTCTTAAGGGTAGAGGTTTTGGTATTTTTAAGAGACTAGGGGCTTTTTGAAGTTGGGTAGGATCTTGGGAATAGATTTGGGAAGAATATTAAAAAGGCACAAGGCTTGAGAGGAGTGATGAGAAGGGGGAGTGTGGAGGGTTTTTATAGTGGAGGAGAGGAAGGTTTTCATAATTTTTTAATCATTAGTTTATTAATTTCCCTCAAGACTATAAATAATGATGATTCCATAACCAAAAATAGTAAACAGGTCATGTGAATTCGAATAAAGGGTGGTTAAATTATCCATGATGCTAGGAATACTATATTTAGCTTATATTTTATATATATGGTAAATTACCATATTTTACTGTTCATAAAAAATTCAAGTATTTCAAAAAAATCTCAAAAATTCACCGCAATCATTTTTCAGTTGTAGAATCCAAAAGTGTAGTCCATTTTAAGAAAATAATTTTCTTAATATGATAAATTTAATTATTAATTAAAATAAAATTTACTAAAAAATTAACAATTTTAAAACATTTATTTTCTTATTCCAAGATATAGGTATATCATACTTTCACTTGAATCTTATTTATATACTATTATATGTAAGATTACTATTCATTAGGGTATATCACTATTCATAATTGTATGTTACTATTCATAAGGGTAGGTTACTATTCACCAAAAATTATTTTCCTCGTATCAGAATCCAAATATCTTTTTGATCGTAACTTTGTATGTCAAATTTTCGAAATTCAAAACACATAAGTGTCAAAATTATATTTAAAGGCCCCATAACACTTAGTAGTTCATTGTGTTGTGATTGTATAACATAATTATAATAATGAAATTTTCATTGATAAAACATTGGGTTGTTATAGTCTGCACACACTCTGTAAACATATGTCATCGCCGGTCGCCGCTGCCACATCAGTGGTCCCTTCCACAGACCACCGTGCCTCCTCTAATGCCTGAAAATCAAATAGTTTCAGATCCGAGATCTTTGGGTCCTGATCTACATAGATCTGACCTCGGTTTTTGAGTATCCACAAATCCAGGGGTCCAATCATGTTTGGAACCACCCAAAAATGTTGAGCTGAGAACTGCTGGGTTCCAACATTGAATAATGCAAAGAAAGGAGGAAGAAAATCATAAAGAGAAACCTTGGGGAACGAACCTTGGACATTGTTCATGTTGGCCTCTATTTTTTTTCTGTTATAACGATAAATTAAGAAGAATAAATAAATGAACCAAAACAATTCCATAAATTTTAAATCTACTGCTGATGCACATATCAATTATTTTTTGTTGAATTGATTTTCATTTTCCAAGATTAAAAGGGATGGAATTCATAAGAAAAAATATACTACCTCTATTTGGATTGGTCATTGACAAAGAATGGTCGCCACATCACTGTCGATCCTTGATCCATCATCATTCATTGAAAGGGAATCCCATAGATTTTCCAATGATCCTCCAGAGGTTCCAGGGTTATGCAGATAAACCATGAATTATGACATAAGGATAAATTTAAAGTTTGTTAAAACCCTACATGAAAAATACTTTTTGTTAAATTATTTTATTCCTTTTATGTCCTGTGATAGAATTTTCTCAAATGACCTGCAACAAAAAAATTTATATCACGCCTAGGGTACATCAACTATTATATACTCAATGACGCCCTATGATTTATAATCTAGGAATCCATTTAAGATTTATCCCAATTTTTTTTTGAAAATATCATGATCGTGATATTAAATATTTTAATATTTTTAAAAAATTTATTTTGGGCACAAAGGGCCTCAGAATTTCACCCCATATCGATGCCTAGTCTCAAAATTATTCCATATAATATCCAAAAATAATTCATAGAAGTTATGAGAGATTACATTATCCTCAACTTGTTGCTTTACATTCCTAAAAATCCAAATCAAGGGCTACTCAAACGGATGAGGGTACTAAGCCCGAATATGAGCCTCGCTCACCTATGTGCTCTTCTAAATATTCCCATGCTACCACCAGACACAAAATAAAGAAATAAATTGCTCTTGAATGATCCTCTCCTATCGATCCTCGATCTCTATTGGGTACTCAGAAAAAGTCGCTCCATCCTTGATGTCCATCTCTCCCTAGTCAATGATGTGAGATGGTTCGTTCACATATATCCTCAACTACAACACATGGAAGGCATCGTGTACTCGTTCTAACTACGTATGTGGAGACAAGTGGTACACCACCTCACTAAATCCACATAGAATCCAAAAATATCCTATGAACCTCAGAGATATCTTGCCTCCCTGGGAAAATCTCTATAGTACTCGTCAAGGTGAAACCCAAAGAAACATGTGGTCTCCTTCCTCAAACTCTAAAGGCCTCCATCACATATCTGCATAAGACTTATGTTATCTCTCTGTAGTATTCATCTATACCTAGATGATCTACACATTCCCTATAGTAGCCTACACCAACTCTGGGCCCATGAGTGCTAACTCTCCTAGGCCAGTCTAGTAAAGTGGTGACTTACAGGGTCACCCATAAAAATCCTAGAATAATTCCATACCAATTGTGGAATTATAGTTTTTTTGTACATAAACTCCACCATTGTTATGTGATCCTCCCAACTGTGGTCAAAGTGTAACTTGCAATCCCACTACATGTTCTCCAAAACCTGAATGGTCTGCTCAGTCTGACTGTCTGTTTAAGGGTGAAATTCGGTGCTCAAGAATAGTTGGGTCCCAAAATCATCCTGAAACCCCTTCCACAACTAGGATGTAAAGTGAGAATCATGATCATAAACTATCATCAATGGGAATACATTAACGTGTCCCAAAATCGCTTCTGAACTCTACTCTCAGACAGTTACGAAGTGGGATGACTTGGTGATTTAATCAATGATCACCTAAATAGCATCATTTTCCCTGGATGTGTGTGGTAAAACCATCATAAAGTCCATCAATATCTCATCCCACTTCAATTATGACACCTCAAGGGGTTGATTTAAACCTGCTGGAGCCTGGTGCTCGGACTTCACTTGCTGACAAGTAAGGCATCAAGAAACAAACTTTGAAACTCTTTTCTTCATCCATGCCTAACAAAACTGATGTTAAAGGTCCAGATTTGTCTTTTCGACACCTAGATGTACCTCCAAAGGTGATGTAATAAACTCCCTTATAAACTCCTCCCACAACTCCACCGGTACTACTGTGCATCTTATGAAAATAATGACATGCTCCCCACCTTTCAAATATCCATTAGAAGCATGCCCTGTGGGCATATAATTATGTACAGTCTCACAATCGGTATCCACAAGCTACGACTACTTGAATTGCTAAAAGAGTGTAGGGGTGACAACCATCGACTATAGGTAAGATTCTCTGTTACCATCCACAAAGGATATCTGCAATGAGGCCAATTGCTCTGACTCCTCATACATCAATTGTAACCTAGATCTACTAATGTGAGAATCTGCCACCACATTCCCATTTCTATGAGTATAGACAATATCAAAGTCATAGTACTAGAGGAAATCTAGAAAATGTATCTATATCAAGTTTAGATCTTTTTGAGAGAATATATACTTGAGACTCTTGTTATTAGAGTAGATGATAAACTGCTCACCCATCAGGTTGTGTCTCCACATCTTCTATGCGAAGACTACCACTGCTAATTAAAGATCATGGGTTGTGTAGTTCTTCTCACATGGTATCAACATGAATGGAACATAAACAATAACATATTTACTCTAAATCAATACAAAACCAATCCTGATCCTTGATTCATTTCATAACACCACACACTCGATGCCTTCCTCTAGTAACTTTTGGTTTTGAGCACTTGTCAACCTCTACCTCAACTTCTGAAAGAACTTCTGGAAATTTTTTGTCCACATAAAAGGCTTCCCCTTTTATGTAAATGCTGTTAATGGTGCTTCCACTCTAAAGAATTCAGGTAAAAACCTCTGATAGTACCCTGCCAATCCAAGGAAACTCCGCACCTCGGTAACACTCTTAGGTGGATCCCAAGAAAGTACTGCCTCAAACTTCACCAGATCCACTACAACTCCAACCTCTTAGATGATGTGTCCTAGAAAATAGACCTCTCAAATACAAAACTATCACTTCATGATCTTCCCATAATATTGGTGCCCTCAGAGTGTTTCTAGGACCATACTCAAGTGTCTCGCTTTCTCCTCCTTGGACACAGAGTACACTAGGATGTCATCGATGAATACCACCATGAACCAGTCTAAGTAAGGGTAAACGATTTGATTAATGAGTCCCATGAATATTATTGGGGAATTGTTTCCCAAAATAGCATCACCAAGTACTCATAGTGACCATAACATCATTTAAAGGCTATCTTCAGTACATCCTCATCCTATACTCGTAGATGGTGATAACATGATCTAAGGTAAATCTTTGAGAACCATTGTGAACCTTTAAATTGATAAAATAGGTCATAGTTCCTCAATAGTGGATACTTGTTCTTCACATTCACCTGGTTTAAGTGTCGATAATCCAAACATAACCTCAAGCTCCTATCTACCTTTTTGGAAAACAAAATTAGGGATTACCTGGGAGAAACATTGGGTCTCAAGAAACCCTTCCTCTGCAAGTCCTCTAATTATACCCTCAACTCACAAAGCTCTACAGGAGACATCAGATATGAATGTGTAGATATCGGTGCTATCCTGATGTGTAGATCAATACCAAATTCCATCTCCTTGAGGGGAGGTAAAGTTAGAATATCTTCAAGAAATATGTCCTCATACTCCACCACCACTGCTGGAAAATGAGGAATCATATCATCCAATGCACCGAGGGTGAGGCTAGACAAATAATGAGTAATTGAATGCACACTCCTATGTGTGATTACATTAAAAACTACTTGTATTTACTTTTCACCAAAAAACGAAAACCCAGTTCCATCACTGTGAATATACCACACTATTCACCAAAAATAGTAAATCTGAGCTTGAACTGTGAATAATCGGTCCATACCATGAATGATGTCATAAGGCCTCGACACCATTACAAAGAGACCCCAACTAAAACACTCACTTCCAAGAGTTAGGTCACACTGTTGGCACCAGTTTATGATCATCGAGTCTCCTCCAGCAGAAGTCTCTAAGAATAAGGGTTGAGTCAACGGTTCAACCGAAATCTTTGAGTCCCGGGCACGGTTCATTGAAAAAAAAAGAGTGAATAGAACCTGTGTATATCAAAACTATGGATATGGTGGAAAATAAATAATTCATAACTCATATCATACCTGGAGCCTCAGGGTTAATAGTATCCATCACCTGTAGCTAGCCTCATCCCTGACCACTCCCTCCCTGAGCCTGGCGTGGACTACCTTGGGGTGGTGGTGGTAATAGGTCGAACCTCTGACCACCTCCAGCTTCCCTGACAAACCATATGCCACATCTGCCACCCTTCGAATAAACCTTCTCCTATATCTTCCTATGTCTCAATAGTCCCTAAACCATCTCCTGATCAGTTGTACGATGGGTTAGGAAATCTCATGCAAGATGACCTTGACTAGCACATGAGTAACACCGTTTATCCCAGGGATGATTCGAGCTGACTTGTGTGCCCTAAATTGCTAACCCTGAGTCCTAGGATCATCGTTGAAGTACCTAACCCACTTAGATCCCTGTGATTGTTATCAGATATGTTTTTCTGAGGTCTCAGCTACATGGTTCCCACTACTAGCTCCTACTATCGGTGTCTGCTCAGCTATAAAACTCTCCACCAGTTGGGCTCACTCAAGTACCCCTGCATAGGTAGAAATAAAAAGGGATACCAATAATTCCTTGATATCCCAAAATAATCCTTTCTATAAGGTCTGAGGCTTGAAGATCTACTTTTGTTCAATTTCCAAGGAGTAGCATGAAAGATCAGTAAACTTCAATGAATACTCCACAATGGTCATACTTCCCTAATGCATATGTAGAAGCTCCTGTATGCGTAATGAGTACAACGTGGCCAGATAGTACTCCTCCCTAAAGAGGAACTCAAAGTCTATCTATGAGGCAGCTATCTCATTATTTTACTGAGTCACCAAGCTCCACCATCTCCTTATAGAGGCCTGAAAAAGTCTCACAAGGACTTCTATTTGGTCGAATAGCATCCTCACAAGGCGAAAAACATGGGTGACCACCTCTATCCAATCCTCAACCATCTGGGGGTCTGGATCACCCTAAAACCTATGAGGTCTCTACCTCTGAAACTTGTGCAACACACTCATCCTATATTCATCCTTAGTTGGTAGTGCTGGTAGTAGATATTTCTCAATGGGTGGTGGTAAAGATGGTAAACCACTCAAAGGTGATATATCTGGTTCATGATCCTATATCGTTGCCCCATCACTAGGTGTATTATCCACATGATCATGTGGTGGAATCCAAGATGGATAACTATATAGAGAAATCTTGTAATAAAACCAGATATACCACATTCAATAGAGTATATCTGGGGAGCTGACTCAAGAGGGACATGAAAGGCACAACCTTTCCTATATGATGCATGTACCGTCATTTTTTCCAACAACCAGTGTTTTCATGTACTGGGTCAAAAAAGTAAGTAATTAGTGTCTTAGTGTATGGAAACGTCAGCCGCCACACCAACATTAGATTCCTTAGCCTAAAATATGAACTTAAAACACATAAATTTATCTTCAAAAACCAATCTCACACAATCCTGATCCTAAAGTAGAACTAACCCCTCTGACACCACTTTATCATGACCCGTCTCAAAGGGGCCCATTCTGTGACTACCCCAATCCCACCTCTAATAGGATAGGGGCTGATGACTAGCACTGAGTAGGAATATCCAAAAAATGGGAGGAATTATCCTAAAGTATCCCAAGATTACCATTAAGGTTTTTCAAATTGATGTGTCAAAAATAATTTTTTTTAAAATAATTTTATTCTTTTTACATCTCACGACAACTTTTTCACAAAGGACCCGTGCTGAATAAAGTCAGGTCCCATATAGGGTTAATAAGTTATCCTAAACTCAATGGTACCCTAGTATTTCTGATCCAAGTATCCATTTAAGAGTTATCCCACTTTTCCAGTAAAACTATACGCCCGTGCTATTAAATATTTTAATATTTTTCAAACATTTATTCCGGGCACACTGGGCCTCAGAATCGCACTCCATATCAGCACTTGGTCTCGAAATAATTCCATATAATATCAAAAAATAATACACAAAAATTATGAGATGTTACAGAGAAAGTACCATGAAATAAAATCTTATGTTTCAAGAAACAAATCTTGGAAGAAGTAAGCTTAATAATAATCATTATAACTCAACAAAAGGAGTCCAGTTGACAAAAACACTTTCATCTCTGATATCTTTAAAATCAAAATCTATTTGAAGAAATAACATGATATAACAATTAAAATACCATAAATTAAATTTTTTTGGTACAAGAAATTCATTAGGAAGTAATCACACTTTTGTAAAGATATCATTTTTCTAAATAAGAAATATGTCTTAAGAAATTAAATTTCAGAAAAATAAACCCCTTCCTTGAATTCCCACTTAGTTGATCACACTATAAGATATTGTATAACAAATAAAATCGTCTTAATAACCTATTTAATAACCTTATTTATGTTTACAAACTTTTATAAAATTCATTTAAAATTATTCTCTACATGCATATTAGTTAGTTATCATCTATTTTCAATATCAAAAGTGATTAATCTTGATCGTTTTGAACTAGTTTTGTAATAACGACGTTTTTCTTCATTATTATCCCAAATTTCATCATTAAAATATCATAAAAAGTATAATAATTTATGTTTTATAATTATTTATTATTTTAAAATTTAGTTCTATTTGAATTTTGGTTATGATCATTAAAGATGAATTTGGTGATGAACTTGTTTTTATGATTTTTTGAAATCAAAGAGTGTTTTATTAAATAATGAGTTAATTTTTTATATTACTATTCTATAACAAAAAAATAATTATTTACATTTTTATATATATTATATTATTGTAAATTAAATTCCCATTTTAATCCTTGGTATATATTCATATCATTGTTCAAATTGGTGGTTAAACTAACCCAAAAAAGAACATAACATAAGTAATGAATGATTATAAAGTGATTTAGTTGTAATATAATTATAATAAAAGCATAGTGATACTATTTAGTGTTTATTAGTGTGATATATATGAATTAGAAATAATTATAAGAACAATGTAACCTATATAAAGTTATTACATAATATGAATAAATAATTTTTTTCTTATAGAACGCTCTTTTGGATGGTTTAATTTACCACTTTTGTTTATGATCATATTGTTAATTGTTTTTCCAATTTATCATTCCAAAACCTTAATGATGTTATAAATATAATATTTATCAATTAATACCACTCTCATATCCATCCATTTAATGAAATAGTGAAAATAAAAACAGAAATCGATCATTTCATGGAGGCGTAGTCCACACGTACACATGGATGGTGATTTCATTTTCCATAAAGTTGTAAAAAGGAGTAATATGGTTTGTCATATCAGAATATAAAATATGTTATAAATATAATACTTATATAATAAATCCTTTATTAGGACTATACTTGTAATGTGGTGAAGGAAAATGAAATACGGTGTGTTGTGGAGGCAGTAATCCGCACAACACATGAATGAAAATTTCATTTTTTTAATAGAAAAGGGAAAGTTGGTTAATTATTTTACTATAGTTAGAATAATATTACATTATAATAAATATAATAATGTTATAATTTTAATATGGTGTAATTAAATTTAAATAACACTATAAGAAAATTGTTTTTTTTGAAAAAAATATAATTATGTTGCAAATAGTCTACAAAATCAGACTATTTAGAACGAACAACTTCACCCATTGAAAAATAGTCTTTCGATAAATAATTTTTACAAGAGATTAATTTTTTTATTTCAAAATCTTTTGATGGGATTGTGCCTGTGGCTATGTGAATAACCTATTTATGAAAAAACAAAATTTCATCACAACTAGTTTATTGTCACATTATTATTAGTAATGAACTGGTACATCCATCATAAATAACCCCTTATGATAATGAGTATTTATGATGGATCTATTAAAAACACTTATCTAGTTAAGGAATATTTTCAATAGATCCTTCAAAAATATTTTTTACGATGGATCTGTCACAAATATGTGTATGTCGCCGTATTTTCTCCAGATTCTATCACAAAATTTATTATTTGTGGTGGATACATCATGAATAATCTATTGGCAGGTTTATTTTCAATGAAGTGGTACATTGTAAATAGTTTTTTTTTGGAATAATTATTTTTGGTGGTGGTCGCTTGTGAATGATAAGCAGTCTATAATAAATACCTATCACAAATAACCAATTCAACATAAATATCAATCACAAAAAGTTTTTTGCAATAAAAAAACTATAAATATGAACAACCCCTACCATACTATATAGTGACCCATAGTTTTTATATATATATATTACATCTTAATATATGAATACTCATTAAATAACATTTCAATCCATGCTAGAATCATTTAGGTCTAGTGCCTTTGGAAACTTGAAAACATAAACAACTAGTTTATAAAATATCTACATCATCTCCCACTCATTTCTTCATAAATATCACCCTTATTATACCTATCACACTTAACACATTTCTTCATAAGCTGAGGAAAGGAACCATAAGAAAAGGGTGATCTCAAATGCTCAGTTAGGATAAACAAGGAAGATATCATGATCACATAAGCATAACATGAGTATTAGGGTATAAGAACATGATATTAATGTTTTAAAACCATACCTTTCATATCAAATATCATAATAGTATGTTGTGTAATTAATCGTGGTAGTTCATAATACCCGAATCATAAATTAATCAATAAAAAAGAACCATGAGATCATAATATAGACACAAGACATGGAATTGTGGAATTTGTATAAGCATAGTAAATATTTTCCTTAGTAGTCAAGGTTTATTTCCAAGGATATCATAGTGGAATGGATTCACTCCCAAAACCATTTTAGTAGTTAAGTTTTACACTAAATACTATCATAGTGGATAAAGTCCCTTACTGAATTGGGTTTACTCCATATTCTAGTCCTCTTAATCTCATGAGATATCAATATTTACCTAATGGATTTGAAGGAGATATAGGTCACACCCATAAAATAATGAAAATAATACATATATTTTCCAAACGATCATAAAACATTGATTATATCAGAACCCCTGAAAATAAATGTGTTTCATAAATATTTCATCATAACATAACCCATGGAAAATAAATGAGTTTCATAAACATTTCATCACAACATACCCCATGGAAAATAAATAGGTTTCATAAATATTTCATATTTTCATCATAAACATAGACCATCCCGAGAAATAATAAAGATGGTATCCTCAGATCATAACCCTATTAAACCATAATTATTATCTAATAATTTCATCTTATATGAAAAATGATTTCAAAAGATCACTTGGAATAATTTTTGAAGAAAATAACCTTTCCATTTTAAAATAATTTTTTTTCATTGATGTAAAATTATAAGGGAAAAAATTTTCTTTGAAAATAAACTTGTGAACTGATAAAGTAACTTTCAAATAAAATTTTAGTTTTAATGGTGGTAAAATATGTTCATTCTGTATAAGTAAAAAAACATTCCTTTCATATTGTTTTTTCAAAAATATCACAAAGTACCTCATTTAGAAAATAAAAAAATATTACTTTCAATTTTTTAAAAAAAAATTAAAATATGGGTAAAAATGAATTTTATCAATCAAGGGATAATAGTAAAAAAATTTGAATCTTTTTAGAAAACATGGATATGGAAGAGAAATATTCCTCATTAGAGACTTAAATATAAACCCTTACCTCGAGTTCTTCTTTGTTAAAAATAAATTTAACCTCCTATATATTGAATTTTTATTTATTATAATTCTATTTTAGGTTAATTTTCATAATTATAATATCATATATGATCCCTTTAAAATATTTAAACACCCCTTTTTTCAATAACCCCTTATTAAATTTTTTTACTTTTAGGTGTTAAATTTTTTGTTTATCTTGAGTATATCAGTTCAATAGTTTTGATAATTATACATTTATCTTGGTTAGATCATATCTAGAATATTTATAATGATATAAATATCATATATATTCACTATATACATATTTATAGTCATCTATAAAGCTATAGATAGAAAAATTAATTACACTGTTTATGGATAAAATAGACCATATGTATGCAGGTATGATGTTTTCATTTTTCAATGGATGGAATAAAATAAAGGTACATATTAATTCAAATTAATATAATTATTATATCATATATATCATATATATTAAGCAAATTTTTCCTTATTACCATCCAATTAAAATATAAATGGAAAAAGAATCACATCACTTCGTGGAGGTGGTTGTCCACACATACTCACAAGTGGTGTTATCATTTCTCAAAGGATTGGATGATAATAAGGTAGACCTGATATTATTATTATAGAAGTATAAATGTGTCATTAATATAATATATTAACATTAAACCCATCATAATAACCTTACATAAAATATGTTGATGAAAATTCAATTGTATCACTATGTGGAGATAGTTAGATATACGCACACACAAGCAATACTTTTACTTCTCGTTTGATGAGAATGAGGGGGTATAATGGTGTTTTCATAATAATAATAAAATTTGAGCATATTTAGGATACACTTTTTTTATTTTATATATTTACAGTAGGTAAATAATATTATAAAATAAAGTGATCAGTTACAGAGATTATCTCTTCTTAGAAACATCTACTTTAGATATCCTATAAAGGGATCTAGGGTTTTTTATTTTGGGAAGAAAAAAACTATAGGATTTTTATAGGGAAGTTTATAAGATAAATTGGTAGATTTTGGTTGATATATAAAGCTCAAAGTGGTGTGATGAAGTGAGGAAATAGGTTCCCTTTTATAATTGAGGTGTGGGGCACTTTTGGAATTTTTCAAAAGAGTAAATTATAACAAACTAGTACTTTTCCCGTGCATTCGCACAAGACTATAAAATAATTCTTATTATTAACTATAGAATATTATTTATCAAAAATAATATTTCATATTAATATTGAATTTTTTTGAAACAGAATGTAATACATAATGATGGAATTATAGTTAAAAAAAAATTTAGGAAGAAAAGTTACATAATGAGCAGTATTATCTATCAAATAGACATTGAAGGAAGAATATTCACAGAAAGACTTAATGCCCAGGAACACCTACAAGAAAATAAGAACTGAGACAAAAGAAAATGATACACTGCTCCTCTAAAGAATAAAGAATAATATCACCATGCTTATCTCTCATTATGCCCAGGTATGTAGACCTTTATAACAGATTTGATCTGGCACTTCCTTCAAAAATCAAGGAACATATTCTATTATAATATTAAAATGACAATTTGGAAAATGAATATATAATTAAAAATATGAAGTTCATCATTAAACTTTTGAATATGGATACAGTTTAATATATAAGATTCAATATGTAAATTTTTCAAAATAATGTTTTTGAAAATGAATGTGCAGCTCATTCTACTCATTAAATCAATCAATACATATATAGTTGAAAATATAATGTTATCAATGAACAGAATAAAGGATTTCTCTTTGCTAAAATCAAAAAATCAATGTGAGAAGAGGGAAGTGGGAGAAATATTTTTGTTAGGGGCTTCCACCACTTGATGTTAATCTCTAAATGTTTTACAAAGATACATAAAATAATAAAATGAAACAATAGTTGAACAGATTAAATTTATATAAAATATGGAAAACAAAATTTTTCTCTCTACCCGTATTAAAAAGGATTATATGCCTTGTTTATCAGAAAAATAAAACATAACACAAGTCAAAGTCCATTAATGGTGTAAAACTTATTCCCTATACTTACAATGAGATATTAAAAAAGGATCAAACTACTTATTACATGAATGGTGTAAAACTTATTCCTTGTACTTAAAATGAGATATTAAAAAAGGAGCAAACTGCTTATGCTTTGTTATCAAAAGAAGGAACCGTACCCCGAACTATCTATACGGAATTAAAAAAGAAAACGTTTAAAAATAAGAATACATATTAATGCATATAGAAATTGAAGAATAAAAAATATGAATGTTAAACTAAAAGAAATAAATAGTAACCATAATAAAAAGAAGAAGTCACTTTAGATTGTTAATATATGGCTGTTCTTGACATAAGTTTGTGTTAAAAAGTGATTTTTAAAATGAAGATGTGTTTGTAAATAGGAGGTATGTATAATATTATTCTTAAATAAAGCAAAAAATAAACTAAATGTACAGATATATCCAAAGTTATATTTGTTACATGTCTAGTGTAGTAATGAAAAGTCAACAATATAGAACAAAAACACACAACAATGAGTAATGTTTGTTCAACTAATCTCATTGTGGAAAACAACATCCATCACAGCATTGTAAGCCCAAAATGAGTATATATGGGGGCTTTCATGAACATATACGATTGATACAACCTTTATGTGAAACAATGTAAAACTTTTAATTCACATACCAGTGGTAAAGATATGGATAAAAATTTATGCAAGGAAAGAGTGACACAATAATGATATAATTTGGATTTAAATGTAATAAAAAATTGTGAATCAATCTAATTAAAAGGTAACCTACATAACCAAGGTCTGAGATCCACCATGCTACACCACTTTTTTATATTCATAACTATTACAAGGATATATATTGTGATATTTTAAACATATTTCTTGTGAATCAATGAAAATACAACTATATAGAACAATAACACACAATAATGAGAAAAGATTCTTAAACTAATCTCTTAGTGGAATACAACATTCATACAATAATTGTTAATGTTAGAATAGTTTAAGATCTTACTCATATTGAAATCCCAAAATGTAAATAACTTATGATATATCTCCTATTAACAACTCTGGACTTTGTAAAACTATACTCCTAAAGGATAACTGGATGCTCTTATCACAAAAGTGAAAGAAACGATGTATGTTTGAGAAGATAATTCACTAATCATGTTATTAATTGGGATACTAATATAACAATATTTAAAAATGAACTTCATTCTATATTTTTTTGTTTCCATAAAAGAGAAAATAATAGTTGTGCATCCATTTTTCTATTTATTTAGATATGTCTGTGGAATTGTGGTGCAATGAAAACCAGAAGCATTTAGAAAGTCCATAATACCACACAAAAGTTATATTGGCATTACTGAAATGAATAAGAAAATATACAAGTATCATATAGTTTAACAACTGGTAATTAGAATGAAACAGTTTAAGGTCCAATGAATCCCTCATAAAAACAATGTTCTATAGGTCACTAAACAAAAAAACTGGGTTTATTTTCATTTTCATGGCTTTTCCATTCATGATAATATATAAATAATGAAATGATCAATATGTGCATATATGGGGACATTGAGACATGAACATACACTATTGAAACACCCTTCATGTGGAGCCTTGAAATTTTTTTAATGCACATAGAAGTGGTAAAGAGATGGATAATAATCGAGGAAAGGAAAATATGACACGATAATGATATATATTAGATTGAAATGTAAATAAATAAAATTACCTGCAACTGAAATATGCTTCAACATAAGAAGATATACCCACATACATGGATGTTGGAAAATGAAATAGTTATGATATACCTGCATGATAATAGATTTTAGAGACAGTAAAAGTACCTACAACTGAAATCTATTTCAACATAAACAGACATACCCACATACATGGATGTGGGAAAATAAAATAGTCAAGATATACCTGCATGATAAGAGTCAGCATCACTGTGAGGGTGGAGGACGACCGAGAGTATGGTCTGAACCTATTCGAGTCCAATGTAGACAGCTGTGTGGAGTGGTTGGACACTAAGGAACCAGCCTCAGTGGTGTACATTTTTTTCAGTAGCCTGGTGAAGCATGGGTATGAGCAGATGGAGGATCTGTCATTAGGGAAATCTAGTCTGTTCAGAATTGTATTCCTAAAACTAAGTAAACAATAACACACAAAATAATAAAAATCATTAATTTCACAATATCTCAAACTGATATTACTAAAATAATTTCAATTTGACATTGTGCTGAAACTGAACAATCCCAGTATAATTATTAGTCTATTGAAAGAATCTAGCCTCAAACCTTTGTAAAAAATTCAGCTTCCTGCTACCCACTTTTTCAATAGAAACTGTATTTGTAAACATCATTATGACAGAGGTATTGTGATAAAAAATTAAAGCAGATCCTCCTTGAATAAAGCCACAGAATTCATGAACTAAATGCCATAGATTCAGCTTATATGATAAATATTGTTTAAAAGGACTGTTTCTCTCCGGTTTATAGTATTTAATCACTTGGCCTTTGAAGAAAAATAAAGGGCTTCGATAAATTAAATTGGACAGTACTAAAAGGGTGATAATACTCTTCCAATGTTTTTTATTGACTAAAATTGAACACAGTTTTAACATAAAAAATAACCAAATTCTTTAAGTCATCATGGTCCCTATCATAATTATTATGTAAAACCAAACACTTTTGTACTTTCTTCAATATTATAAAATAAATAAAAAATTTATTTTGGAGGGACAAATGAATAATTTAGGTTGAGGTGGAAGCATGGCTAGGTGACACGTAGAAAGAATCCACCCATATTTGGTATATATAATTGATGTCAATTATATTTTTAAAAACAATTATCATAAGTGATAAATATGTTAAATATTTCTTTAGGTTTCATAAAAAAATGGATGCTTTCAAACCTGATTAGAAATATAAAGGAATTCTTCACAAATAGAAGTAATACTGAAACAATTCCATTAAATTTAATGGACAACTTATATTCCAGTAAGATATATACTGAAGAGAATAATATAACTTCAGAAAAATAAAGCAGTAGGAAATGCACCCAGAAAACATCTTACCCATGCTAAAATAGTTCCAGAATCCATCCACAGAATTCATGCAGCCTCTCCAAGATACATATCCTAGAATATTAATCATAAACATGAATGACATAAGGATAATTGTTCTCTAGATATGCATATGAAAAACATGTACAAAAAAAGGCATTAATAAAGAAACATTAAATATTAACAAAATCATTACAATAGTCAATTTTTATAGAGTGGGGACATGGCCACATGCATTACAAGAATGCGATAGTTTAAATTATGCTTGTATCAGTGAAAATAATAAAATATTTCTATTTAATAAAATCAAAAAAGAAATATAAGAAAAGGAGGAAGTGAGAGAAAGGGTTATGATCAGGGGATTCAAGAATTTAATGTTCCACTCTAAATGCTTTCAAGACATACAAAATTAAAAAAATAATAGTTGAACAGAGTTAATTTAAACAGAATATTAAAAACATATTTACTATCTCTACCCATATTCATCAACAGGTTGAACATATGTCATGTTCATTAGAAAAATACAACAGAACACATGTGACAGTCAATCAAAGTTGTAAAAAATATTCCCTGTACTTACAATAGGAGATTCAGAAAAGATAAAACCTCTGAAGCTTTGTTCTAAAATAAAGGAAACATGCCCTGAATAGTCCAATACAATGCTCACTCTCATATCCTGACCTCTTAAATCCTGCACAAGAATTCAAATTATAAAATTATCAACCAAACTAAGACATGCGTAGTGTTCTCGATGCAACCTCAAATTTAAAAAGGGACAATCTTGTCACATAAGGAAAATTGTGCTCTAGAGATTCATATGAAAAACATATACAACAAAAATCATTAATAAAGAAACCCGAAACATTAACAAAATCATTACAGTAGTCAATTTTTATAGAGAGGGGACATGGTCACATGCATTACAAGAATGCGGTAGTTTAAATTATAATTCTATCTATGAAAATAATAAAAGATTTCTATTTAATAAAATCAAAAAATCAATATAAGAAAAGGAGGAAGTAAGAGAAAGTGTTATTATCAGGGGATTCAACCATTTAGAATGATTCATCCATACCTTTGACAATACATCGAACCCGTTAGGCACAATATTTACTCATTGTCGATGTCACACCTACTTGAAAACATAATAATTGCATGTCACATACATGAGAAGAATAACTCATACCTGCCAAACATATTCAGCTAGTTCAATTTAAGCTAGTATAAAATAAAAAAATATCAAAGGAAATGAGAGCAGTTCATTTTGAAGCAGCAAAAGGCGACCTTGCTTGCTGAAAAAAAAACATTTGGAATTGAACATTTTTGTACAGGAAAAAATGACCAAAATAACTCATACCTTCCCATCGAATCCAAATTCAAGTGATGTCAAGTAAAACTCAAGAATCACATGATTATCGATGTATCATTAACCCCTTGAGTTATAAAAAATATAAAATTGACGAGTTCTTAACCATGAATCAAATTTAGATGAATAATTAATTGGTAAAAAAAACAACATGATCAAACCTCCCTGAGCCATAAATTATATGTGTCTCTTATTTTTATCCTCCTCCGTGTATGTAAATCAAAGATAATTATTCCATAAGACCATTCACATTAATGAGGATTTAGCTTCTTCACTATATGAGGATGATAAATATTAACCTTCATATTTCAATTCTGAAATACTTATGATCCTGGATATTTCAATTCTGAACCTGCATATTTAAATTTTGAAATAAATATGAGCCTACATATTTCAATTTTGAATACATATATTTTACACAAATAATGGCTCTAGGAGGCTAAATAAAATGTAACACCATGTTGCCTTCATCCAATAATAAAATGAATGCATTAAAAAGATAAGAGTCTCAACCATGAATTCACAGCTATGCGGAGAGCCATCAATCTTTCCCAAACATGAATATAATGGTTAAATCGATAAAATCTCAAAAATATAAAGATATTGGATGAGATTACATAAAAAGTAGTGTAGTATTACTCGGTACCAACATCAAATGAACCATCACATTCCCATTCAAAAATATTATCTTCTTTGTGAACCAATTTCCTAATAAACAAATGAACAAATGGGACACGATGTTTCCTTCGACCAATAATAAAATGAATGTATTAAAAGGATATGAGTCTCAACCATGAATTCATAGCTATGCGGAGAGACATCGATATTTTCCAAACATGAATAGAATGGTTAAATCCATAAAATCTCAAACAAATAAAGAGATTGGATGAGCTTACATAAAAAGAAGTATAGTATTACCCAGTACCAACATCAACTGAACCATCACATTCCCATTCAAGAACATTATCTTCCTTATGAACCAATTTCCTAATGAACAAATGAATCAAAAAATCATGTATGTAGTTAAAAATAAAACAATAGTAATAATTTTTAATTAAATGGTCTTTGACTGCAAATAAATCATGATGGGAAGTAGAGAATAAATTTCCACGCCATTAGGATAATATACCTCTTGGGGAATTCTAGATTTGTTGGATCTCTGAATAAGCTATCGTAGATAGTAAGGGGTTCACAAATAACTTGGATTCTATCCACTACAGTAGATAGTGATGCTGAAAATGAAATGAATTCCAGAGGGGAATCGAAGGAGAAGGCAATGAAAGTCATGAGTTGGAGTAGGAATTGTAAAGATAATGAGTCTAGGTTGGAGAAGTCTACCTTCACTGATAAACCAAATGCGCTGTTAGAGACTGAAGGTGAAGGGGATCGAAGGGGAAGGAACTATCAGAGGCGACATTGCAGGAGTCGATCTTCATGGATAACCCGAGACATTTGGTAGACATATCTGAAGATAGAGGGTCGAAGATTTACCTACATCCCGAAGCAACGATGTTCGAGTCGAATTTTACATGGATCCAGACATAGGTGTCTGACGAAGTATGGTTTGGTGGTTGAAGCTAAAGCAATAGTTGGAGGATCGGTCGCAGGAATGAGACGAGCAACGAAGGGAGAACATGAGAAGCATAGAGAGAACACAAGCGTCGGAAACCCTAGAAGGTTTGGAGGGTAAATACGAGCGGTACATGGTGTATGCGAGTGGCGGAGGGAGAACGCGAGCGATGGAGTGAGAACGGGAAATGTGAAGTGAGAACACGAGGGGAAGAGGGAAATGGCAATGAATATTTCGACAGTGCTTTGCAGGCAGAGATGGATGAGGGCAGGAGAAATCATACCGGGAACCGTTGTAGAAGAGGCAGAATAGCGAGGGGGCTTTGAGTTTGGAGGGAGGGGGTTTCAGGAACCTTAGGTAATGGATACGGATCTGCCGCTGGTGCTACTTTTCATGGGAGAAGCACGAGATCGATCGTGATTTTGGAGGGAGGAAAGGAATTTTTTTGGCGACGTGGATGATTGGAGAAGTGGCACATAAGAGAAAGTTGATGTGGAAGAACAATAGCATGAAACATGGAAATAGGAAAGCCAGGTTAGTATATATAGTAGATTTATTCTCAATAAAAATTCCTAAAAATGGACTTTTATTAAAATATAAGGTAGTGTTGGGTTGTAATACCTTAAAAAAATAGATTTTTTACATTTTTTGGGGTAATTTTAGACCTTATCATTTTTATTAACCCTTAGTTAACCTATTTTAATTTTACCTATGGTAACTCCTTTTTCAATGTTAAAGGGTTGAAATTTTTACTTATAAGGTGAAAATTGGACCATAAATGGTCAATTTAAGAAATTTTAGACCATAAAACAACTAACTTGTCTTATTTAAATATTTTCCTGTTTTTTGAATAATTTAATAAAATATTATTTTGATAAAATATTATTATTATCAATTTTGACATTATTGATTTAATTTAACTTTAAATACATAAAGAAAAAGGTAAAATTAAAATATAATGATTTAAAACCTTCCTTATATTTCCTATAGATATAGAATATTCATGGGTCACATTCAAGAATTCAAATTATATCACTTTTAATATATTTAAAAGCAGTTATTATATTTTTTTATTAAATGGAGACATACTACATCAGTGTTTCATAAGAAGTTATGGTCATTATGTAATTAATAAAAATTTAAAAATAAATTTATATAATGAATTTTTTTATATTAATCCTAAAATAAACACTTTTATTCATTCATAATTTACTTTTGTCACTATACGGACACATAAAGGACATTAACAACCAAGAGAGTGATAATTTGTAACTTTCATTCATTTAAATAATATATAAGTCATATTCATGGAAAAGTGTCCATTAAACAACTAAATTTCAAGAATAGGGTGTTAAGGGTTTAATTAATTTTTGTAAAATAAGAATTTGGATGAATAATTATGGCCTTATCACTTATTTTTAATCTAGACAAACCTGATTTACCCTTTATCATTGTGATAAACTTTAGTACAGTTACTATTCACATTGATAATAAATAAAAGTACCTATTTACCTAATCTATACGTCATGTTTCTAAATAGTTAATTAATTTTATATAATTAAATTAATATAAATAGAAGAAATTTATTTTTAATTATGTGTGCAAAATTTGACAAAAACTATTTTTTTAGAAAAAAATACATTTTTAAATATAAAATAGGATTTAATCTTATCCTATGCCAAGAAAAATATTTATTGATTACTTAAAAAATTTGTTCTAGTAAATTATATATAAATTTCACAAAAATAATTAAAAAATACTGATTAATTTAATTTATTAAGATAAAAATATATTATACGCATAAAAACTGTTTTTTTGAAAAATATATCTTTTTATTTCAAAAGTTTTTTATTTCCATTTATAATCAACTGATAACCAATGAATTAATTTTATAAATATATAAAGATATATTTTTCATAATTTAGTTATTCCTATTCATACCAGCCAATCTACTTTATAGGAAATAATTGTTATTTTAAATTATTATATTTTAATAGTATATCGCAGTTCGTTTAAACTCGATGTTGTGTGTAACATAAGCTATCAAATAAATAAAATTATTTGAAGAGAAATATTTCATAAAAATCTTGTGGTGTTACATTATAACCCCCTTAAAATTAATTTCACCCTCAAGATTCATGATTGTGATACAAACAAACAAGGATACTTCTTCCACATCACATCCTCAGGTTCCCACATAAATTTCTCAAATTTGTGTTTTTTCTACAAAACATTAACCTTGTGAGTGGTCTTGTTTCATATAACTTTATCTCTATAATCCAGAATATCTACCATTTATTATTGATAATAAGTATCTTTCTCAAATTGTATTACCTCTGATTTCAGTACATGTGAAGGATCAATTATGTACTTTCTCAGGAGATATACATAGAACACATCATGAACTTTAGAGTGATTTGGTGGAAACACCAATTGATAAGCTACTATCCTGATATGATCAAGAATTTGAATAGGCATAATATACCCAGTGCTTAGCTTTTCCTTACTTATAAATCTAATCACCCTCTTCCAAATATATATTCATCGTAAAACCTTACCACAAACTTCAAACTCTAAATATTTCCAATGATTGTAAGAATAACTTTTTCTTAAACTCTGAGATTCTCTTATGTGTTGTTGAATGGTTATACACTTCTATATTATTCCCTCAGATATATCAGGTCCTATTTTCTTTATTTATCTAGCCTCATTCCAACATGTTGAAGTTTTTCACTTCCTACCAAAGAGGTAATCATAATGTGCTATCTAAATATTAGAGTGAAATATATTTTTGTAAGAATATTCCACCAAAGGAAGGTGTTGATCCTAACCATCTTCGAAATTCATAGAGAAAGATATCAATATGTATTATAGATTTTTATTGGTCCTCTTAGTCTGACCATCTGTCTGAGGATGATAGGTAGTGGTAAAACATAATTTGATAATTATATCCTGTTGAAGACTTGTCCAAAAATTCATGGTAAACTGTGGATCCAGATTAAATACAATTGATAGTGGTATACCATGAAATATTAAACTTCTTTAATGTATAAATAATTAATTTTTATCAAGGGATAAATCTTCTCTAATGAAATGAAGTGTGCTAACTTCGTAAGGTGATCGACTACAACCAAAATAACATTATGCCCTTTATATATTTTGGGGAGTCCAATCACAAAATCCATAGTGATGTTTTCCCATTTTCATTATGGTATGGGTAATGGTTGTGACCTCCCATTATAATTATATTTTTCATCCTTAACTTGCTGATATACCAAGAACCAAGATACAAACTTTGAAATATCTCTCTTCATGCCATCCCACCAAAAATTCTCTTTCAAATCTCTATACATCTTCATACTTCATGGATGAAAATAGAATTAAGAGTTATAATCTACAACCATTAGATCCTTCTTCAAATATGGTACTGAAGGGACACATATATAGTTCATATACCTTATTATTCCATCATAATCAAGGTTTAACTTAGAAACATTTCTCATTTTATTTTGAATCTCTATATCTTCCTTCTTAACTCTTTAATCTTCAGTTGGATAGATGGTTGAACACTCATTTGAGAAAGATAATATTTATCCCCTTCCTTTAATATTTCCAGATCCATCCTTTTCAATTCTAGAAATATCATATCTATTTTGACCCTTCTCATAGACTAACTAATGTGATCCTTTTGACTTGGTGCATCTACCACCTTTATTGCTTTCCTGGGGTGGTAATGTATTAAGTAGTAATAGTATTTAATCACATGTAACCATTTTCTTTAGAGCATGTCTATCTCTTTTTGAGTGAAAATTACTTTAAAATTTTCCATAGAGATAACGTCTCTTTATATTTAATGAAAAAATACCACAACTAACTCCAAATCATGAGTTGGGTAATTTTCTCATAGAACTTCAATTGTCATGAGGAATAAGATATAAGAATATTGTTTTGCCTGAGGAAATATCCCAATACCTTCTTATAAGTATAGGTGCACTGAATAACCTTCCATTCAGTTCATTAAAAAATTCCCCTCATCCATCCATCCAAAGAAACTTAGATCTCTTTTGAGTTTACTTGGTGAGTGGATTCAATAGATATTAAAAATTCTACACAAAGTGCAGATGATATCCAAGAAAAAAAGGAAAACTGTTGAACTTATCCATAGTGGTTAGTCTATGCCTATTTTTATTAACTTATGTTTTTGAATGTTCTACTAATATTCCCTCACTTGAGATAATATTACCTAAGAATGAAAGTTTACAAAGACAAAATTCACACTTCGTAATTTTTTTATAAATATTCTTCTTCCTTAGGGCTTTCATCACAATTATAAAACAATCTAAATTATATTCCTTAATCCCTGAATAAATTACAATATCATCTATATAGGCTACCACAAACTGATCAAGGTAATCTCTAAATACACTATTCAGTTAATCCATGAAGATAGTGAGGGAATTAGAAATACCAAATGGAATCACTATAAATTAATAGTGTCCATAACTTGTATATAATTTTGTATTGGGTATATCTTCATTATTAACCATCAATTGTTGATATCTAGAATGAAGATTAATCTTTGAAAATTATTGAGATTCTTATAGTTGATCAAACAAGTGATCAATATGGGGTAGATGATACTTATTATTGATAGTGATCTTGTTGAGTTACCAATAATCAATGTTGAGTCACATTGATACTTCTTTATTCTTAACAAATGGAATAGGTTCACCCCATGGTGACACACTTGGCTGAATGAATCCCTTTTAAAGATTCTCATGGAGTTGCTTCTTTAATTCTTACAACTCAATTGGGGCCATTATATATGGAGTCTTGGAAAGAGGTGTATCACTAAGTATTTATTATATTAAAAACTCAATTTCAAAATTTTCTAGAAGACTAGAAAAACCTTCTATAAATACACTAATAAACTCTGAAATAATAGGTATATATTCAATGTTGAGTTTCTACCCAACCATCTAATATAATCATCCCTTTTTAATAGGAATTATGAGCCACATGATTGATGTAATTTCCATTAGAAGTTCATTTTTTCATCAAATTGATAGGAGATAAAATTTTGGTTTGGAATATCAAACATAACTTCCCTTACTCAAAAATTGATGTAGGTTTTATATACCAATCCATGCCTTTAATAAAACCAAATTCAACTAAAGGAAGAATGAAAAGATTTTTAGGAAACAAATTCCCACAAACATCAACTGGAGAAGAATCATAGATTTGGGATGTGATCATCATACCATTAGGTATTTTTACTACTAAATCATAATATAATTTTAGATGTGGTACTATGATACCCTTTTAAAATTATTTAGATATAAAAGGGTGTGTTTATCCAGAACCAAATAAGACATTAGGAGTTATAGAGTGGATGGTAATTGTAACTTTATCCATGTTGTTATCATACCCCTAATAAGAAATAGTGATCACACAAGATTTCCCTTTATCTATGGAATTAAGAGGTTATTAATATCAATCATCATTATAAATATTCAGATATGGGAACTGGTTAGCATAATGCCCATAATCCTTGCATTTAAAACACTAGAGTGTGGGTGGGGCATTCAGTGGAGTTTTCTATATATTCACATAATTAGCTAGCCTCTTCACATCACATTTGTATTTAATTGGTCTATAACCTTCATTTACACAGTTGAAACATTTACCAATTACATTCAAATAATTTTCCCCATGTTTTCTTACACATTTTGAGCATAAAGGAATGTTCATCTTCTTCTCTCATTGTTTTTTAAAATTTCCTTTGAATTCCATTTTTCTTTTCTTATAAAAACAAAGATTTTGATGTGTATGTCCAATTTTCATATCCTCCTTGGTAGAAAATTGAACGATTTATTCATAGTTAATGATGTACCTTGTGACTAATGCCCTTTAGAGACTTTGTTTTAGTCCATTAAATAATTGATCAACCTTACTTTTAGATTGAATGATAATACAAGAATAATACCTCAAAGGTATTGTAAAATGTTCCTCATTGGTATGAATTGATTCACCATCCTTATGTTTTAACTGAAGTAATTATTTATCTATTTTCATTTAAATAATATAATGAAAGTAATTGTTGAAAAATAAACTTTTAAATTCATCCCACTCTATGGAGTTAATTTAATCCCATTACCTCATATTCTTGATAAGATTACAACATTGATCTACTTATCCTTATAAATGATGAACAATTTTTTTCATGTTTCTAACAATGGATAATATAAAATACCTTTTTAGTGGTACTAATCCACTGCTCAGTGACTAGTGTATCAGTGGACCCACTAAAATAAGGTGGATTTTCCCTCCTAAAGTACTTAACATAACATTGTTCCCTATATTGTTTTTTTGTAAGTTCAACGTGATTAATCTATTGATAAAGTTCTGTGAGAATAAAAATAATATTTTTCATTCCAACTCCCATAAATTTCAGTTTCTTAGGAGTAAAATCGTTGCATTGTCCATCACATTATGCATTAACATGATTCTTTTGGGTTCCATCCACTGACCACGAAAAATCCTATCTTGAGAAAAAATAATCATGGTGGGAAACCACATAATCATGAAAAATTATTCATAGGATGTCTAAATCATGAATCCTTCTTCTATGACACCTTAGGTTTAACCTAGTCTATTCATGATCAAAACTTTTGTATTTTATCCTTTACTTAGACTTTTACCTAGGAATCTTACAAAAGTTTTCTCTTCCTAATTTTCATAGGTTAACTATGAATTTCCTTGATACCAACTATAACAACCTATAATTTTCATATATAGATATTGAATCTTAATAAATGAGTATTCATTACATAACATTTCGATCCATGCCAGAATCATTTAGGTCTAGTGAATTTGGAAACTTGGAAACATAAAAAACTTGTTTATAAAATATCGGAATCATATACCACTTATTTCTTCACAACTAATACCATTCTTATAAATATCATACTTAATGCCTTTATTCATAACCTGGGGAAAATAAACATAAGAAAAGGGTGAGATTAGATGCTTAGTAGGTTTAAACAAGGGAGATATCAATGATTATACAAACATAACAAGAGAAGAAGTGTATAAGGACATGATATTAATGTTTGAAAACCATACGCTTTATATAAAAGACCATAATATTAATTCATGGAATAAGTATTGGTAGTTTTTAAGACACGATTCATGAAGGAATCAAATAACATGAACCATGCGATCATAATATAGACACAAGACATGAAATTGGGGCATAAACATAAACATAGAAAATCATTTCCTTAGAAACCATGGCTCATTTATAAGAATATCATAGTGGAATGAGTTCACTCCCCTAACAATCATAGTATTTAAGTTTTACTCCCATGAATATCACACTAAATAGAGTTCTTTACTGTACTTAGTTTACTCCCTATTCTAGTCCTGTTTATCTCATGAGATATCAATATTTACCCAATCTATTGGATGAAGATATAGGTCCCAACCATCACATAATGAAAATCATACATATTTATACCACAAGATCATAAATAATTCATTATATAAGAATCCATGAAATGAAATGAGTTTCATAAACATTTAATAATAGCATAATCCATGGAAAAGAAATGTATTTCATAAACATTTCATAATAACATAACCCATGGAAAAGAAATGGGTTTCATAAACATTTCATCTTTTAATCATAAACCTAAACCATCCAGATAAAGAATAAATTTCGTATCCCTTGATCAAATCCTTAATAAATCAAAAGTAACATCAAATAATATCATCTTAGTTGGATAATAATTTCAAAAGATCGCTTGGAATAATTCTTGAGGAAAATAACCTTTCCATTTTAAAATAGTTTCTTTTTTAAAAAGTTGTGAAATTATAAAGGAAATGATTTTTTTGAAAATAAACCTATAAAATTATAAAGTAATCTTCAAATAAATTTTTTTCTACAGTGGTGGGAAAATTCATTCATGCTGTATAAGTTAAAAAAAGCATTCCTTCCATATCTTTGTTGAAAAAGTCACAAATTACCTCGTTTGGAAAATGAAAAAAATATTCCTTTAAAACCATTTTGTAAAATTTAAACATGGTTAAAAATGAATTTAAACAATAATAGAAGAATGTTAAATTCATTTTTGAAAACATTTTTTTTGAAAAAACTGATATAGAAGAGAAATATTCCCATGTAGAGACTTAAACATAAAAAATCCCAAATATTTATGAGATCGTGAAATAAACCCCTACCTTGAGTTCACCTTACTTCTAAAGAAATGTAAACTCTTTTATAATAAATTTAAATTTATTATAATTATATAGAAGATTTATTTTCATACTTATAATATATTATATTACCTTTTTGTAACATTTTAATACCCCTGCTTGTTAATAATTCCTTATTGGAATTATTATTTATGGGTGTTAACTATGTTGTTTATCATGAGAATATCCATTGAGTAGTTCTGATAATTATACATTTATCTTGGTTCCAAAATATCCATAATATTTATAATGATATGAATATCCTATATATTCATTATATACATATTTAGAATCATCCCTAAAAGTTAGATATAGAAAAATGAATTACACCGTTCATGAAGATGGTAGACCTTACGTAGGCATGAATATTGTCTTCATTTTTCAATAGATGGAGTGAAAGAATGGTAAATATTAATTAAACTTTAAAAGATCATTATTATAACATATATATCAATTATATTCATCAAATTAATCCTCATTAGGATCCAATTAAAATATAAATTATAAAAATGACATCACTTCGTGGAGGTGGTAGTCCACACGTACACACGAGCGACATTATCATTTCTCAAAGGATAGGATTATAATATGGTAGACATATATTATTATTAAAAAATTATAACTATTTAATTAATATAATATATATATATTAGACCCATAATAATATCCACCCATAAAATAAGGTGATGAAAAATCAATTGTATGCCCATGTGGAGACAGTAAGTCGTACGTACGCACGATTAATACTTTTACTTCTCATTTGATGAGAAAGAGGGTATATAATGGTGTTTTAAAAATCATAATAAAATTTCAGAATATTGAGTATACTGAAGTTATTATTTTATTATATACACCATAGATTTAGAGGAGGTAAAGAAGAGTAGAAGAGAAAGTGATCAGTTAAGGGGATTGCCTCTTCTTATAAACAACTCCTTTAGATCTCCTCTAAAGGGGCCTAGGGCTAGTCTTTTGGGAAGAGAAAAAAATTCTAGGATTGGATAGGGATGTTGTGAAGGGAAATTGGTAGAGTTTTTCTAAGATAGAAGGATCAATGTGGTGTGAAAAAAGTGAGGGATGATGTGCACTTTTAAAATTGAGGTGAGATACACTTTTAGAATTTCTCAAAAGAGTAAATTATAATAAATTCATTCTCAATCCAAATGAATCAAAATAGATATGGATTTAAATATAAGGTTGGATAGGATTTTAATCCCATAAACCAATTGAATTTAGACAAGTTTTAGTATAAATTTAAACCTTATCATTTTGATTAACCCCAAGTTAACTAATTTTATTTTTAACTACAGTAACACCGTTTTCAATATTAAAGGGTTTTAATTTTCACTTATAAGGCTACAATTGGACCATAAATGGTCAATTTATGAAATTTTAGACTATATCATAAACTTATTGTCTTATTTAAATGTTTTTATGATTATTAAGTAATTTAATAAAATATTATTTCGATAAAATATCATTATTGTCAATTTTGACACTATTCATTTAATTTAACTTTAAATACATCAAGAGAAAGGGAGAATTCAAATATATTGCTTTAACACCTCCCTAATATGTCCTATAGATATAGAAAATTAGTGGGTCACATTTACACATTCAAATTATATCACTTTTAATATTTTTAAAATCATTTATTATATTTTTTTTATTAAATAGAGATATACTACATTGGTGTTTCATATGAAATTAAAGTCATTATATAATTATTAAAAATTAAAAATTAAAAATATATCATGAACCTAATTTTATTAAGCTCAAAATAAACACTTAGATTCATTCATAATTTACTTTTGTCCCTATGTGGACACAAAAAGGATAGTAAGAACAAAGACAATGACATTTTGTAAATTTCATTGATTTAAATAATATATGTCATTTTCATTGACAGGTGTCCATTAAACAAATAAATTTTGAGAATAAGGTGTTAATTGTCAAATTAATTTCATCTAATAAGAATTTTGATGAATAATTATGGCCTTATCACTTATTTTTAATCTAGATTAACCAGATTTACCCTTTACCAAGGTGATAAATTATACTATAATTACTATTCATATTGAGAAAAATAAAAGGGGCCTATTTATCAAATTTGAAGCTATTAATTATAAATACGTATTTCGTTTTATATAATTAAAAATCTATAAATGGAATAAATTAATTTTAAAGTAAGCAAGAAAAATGTGACAAAAATTTCTTTTAAAAAAATACATTTTTAAGCATAAAACTTGATTTATTCTTATCCTATGCCAAGAAAAATATTTCTTTATATTTCAAGTGATTTTTATTTTCATTTATAATCAATTGATAACCAATGAATTAATTTTATACATATATAACAATAATGTTTCCATAATTTTGTTAGTCCTATTCATACCAATGAATCCAACAACTAGGCGATAACTGTCGTTTTAAATAATAATATTTTAATAGTATATCATTGTTCGTTTAAACTCGATGTTGCATGTAACATAATCTATCAAATAAATCAAATTATTTAATGATAAATATTTCATAAAAAATCATGAGGTGTTACATCCTCCCAATACTCCAATAATCATTCTATTTTCTTTTGAAAAAATGATTTGTTTTCACACATGACCTCCATCTTAGTTGATTTAGGACTAGATTTACAAATCCTTTGGTATAATACTAATTTCTAAGTATTTTTATATATATATTTTAAATTTCCATTATTTTTTTCTATTTAATTGTTTTTATTCATATTGTTTGTTAGCTATTTTAATATTTTAAATTAGCATTACATTTATTTTAAATTAGTATAATTTTGTACTAATTGCTTTAAATTGTTATAAATAGTTTGATATTAATATCAAATTAGTATGAAATGATAAAAAATATCATGAATCCATATAAATTAATAAAAATTAGTATAAATTGATTTAAATTAATATAAATTTGTATAAATTGATAAAAATTAAAAAAAATAGTATAAATTAATGAAAATTAATAAAAATTATGATAAATTGTTGTAAAATTACTATAAATTAATATAATGTATTAAATATTTATAAAAATTTATATAAATTGGTTTAAATTCATAGAAAAGCAGTGTAATTTATAATAAAATTTTATAAAGTGATATAATTTTGTATAAATTATTAAAAATTAGTATAAATTATTAAAAATTAGTATAAATTATTAAAAATTAGTATAAATTAATGACAATTAACATATATTATTATAAATTCATAAAAATTAATAAAAATAAAAAAAAATTATATATTTATATAAATTTTAATAAATTGATATAATTTGTTATAAATTACTATAAATTATCATTTATTCATATAAATTTGTATACATGTGTAAAAGTTAATATGAAATATTAATTTTTTATAAAATTACTATAAAATGTTATTTTTTTATAAATTATTTTAAATTCCTAGAAAATTGTTATGAAGTGATATAAATTATTATAAAGTGATATAATTTAGCGTAAATTAGTATTAATTATCAAAAATTGGTATAAATTAATAACAATTGCTATATATTAGTAAAAATTGAAAAAAAAACAATAAAAATTATTATATATTTATGTAAATTAGTGTAAATTAACATAAATTATTGTTTATTGATATGAATTTTTATACATTTCTAAAAATCAATATATATAATTATAAATTATAATAAAATTACATTCAATTGATATAATTTAGTATAAATTCATATATTTTTCATAAATTAATATAAATTCATAGAAAATTATTATAAAGTGATATAAATTATTATAAAGTGATATAATTTAGTATAAATTAAATTAAATTATTTAAAATTAGAATAAATTAATAAAAATTGATATATATTTGTATAGATTGATAAAAAATATAAAAACAAAGAAAAATGATTATGTATCCATATAAATTAGAATAAATTAATATAAATTATTATTTATTTGTATAAAATTGTATACATTTCTTTAAAATAATATAAAATAATATAAATAATTATAAAATCACTCTAAATTGATCTAATTAATAAAGTCATATAATTATTTAATAAATTAATTTAAATTTAAATTAAATTTGTATAAGGTGATACAAATTATTTTAAAGTGATATAATTTACAATTATAAATTACTTAAAATTTATATAAATTATTAAAAATTAGTAAAACATAATAATAATTAATATATATTAGTATAAGTTGAAAAAAATTTAAAAATTAAAAAACTGATTATATATTCGTATAAATTAGTATAAATTGATATGACTTTTTATGAATTGATGTAAATTACTTTTATTCATACAAATTTGTAAACATTTTTATTAATTAATATACATTATTATAAATTATTATAAAATTACTATAAATTGATATAATTTAATATAAATTGATATAATTTACTTTAAATTAGTATAATTTAGTTTAAATTAATATTAATTACTATAAATTGGTATTAATTCCTCACAAATTAGTATAAAATAATATTCACTTTTATAAATTGATATAATTACTATAAATTAATATAATTTACAATGATTTAATATAAATTAATAAATATTAGTATACTATATTATATATTTAAAAAAATCACTAGTTAATAAAATTTAGTATAATTTAATATAAACTAATGAGAATTATTATATATTAGTATAAATTTAAGGAAAATTAGTATTAATTATTACAAATTGGAATAATTTTGTATGAATTGTTATAATTTAGTTTAAATTAATATAAATTGTTATGTAATATAATTAATTAGTTTGAATTAATACAAATTGTCATACATTTATTTAAATTAGTTTAAATTAATGAAAATTATTAAAAAAAATTATTAATTCCTACCAAATTAGTACAAATTAGTATAATTTACTATAAATTGATATAATTTAGTATAAATTAATAAAAAATACTATAAGTTAATTAACATTTGTATTGGTTCATAAAAATTAGAATAAATTTGGAAAAATTATTATGAAATAATATAAATTAATATAAATTAGCATAAATTAGTCTAAATTAGTATAATTTAGCAAAAATTAATTAAAATTGATATACATTAGTGTAAAATAATTAAAGTTATTATATATTAGTATAAATTTTTACAAATTAATATATATTTTTATAAATTAGTATTAAATCTTTAGAAATTAGTATAATTTTTTTTATTTACTCTAAATTAATATATATCATATTAAATTAATATAATTTTTTTAAATTAATTAAAATTAGTATAAATTCATAAAAATATAATAAATTAATATAAATCAGTATAAATTAGTATCATTTAGTATAAATTAATAAAAATTGATATGCATTACTGTAACAACTGGGCCCCGCTCACAGCATAGGAACCCCGCCTCTAACATGCATGTTAGGTTCTAGCTTACCGAGCACCACTATTTTCCCCACAAACATGTGGTCCCCTACTTATGGTCCACCCATGTGCTCGAATAGACCATCAGACTAATGAATATTATCATAGGCCAATACATGCTATTTTAGTGTGCATTTTCCTCACTCACACACACTTTAAGAGACTTACCAAGAGGTCATGAATCCTGATTACTACTCCATAGTAGCTTATGATGATCCATGAATATTGGATTGAGAATGTTCCAATAGTTTTGTTACAACATGGTTATGGGTTTTAAGAGTGGAGGGTTCCATTGAGAGATATCACTAGAAGGAATGTACGAGATTCGGTGAGCATGCTCAGAATGATCTTAGTATGTATTGAGTTAAAGGATTTCAGAAATCTGTATTGTTAAATTGTTATCTATTTAAGTTTCATGCTTTTAGAAATAGTTGGCTGGAGATGGTTCAATTTGTTTCTTATTTTAAGTGGATGTGGTTGGAGAGGAACTGTGTTTATCATGCCATTAGGATGAGATGGGTATAGTTAAAAGGAAGACCTTGGATTCTCAAGGAAAATCCTACGAGACTAGTTAATCATGGTTGATTATAAATTCGACCATTTTGGTGTAATCAAGGATTGAGGGTAGTGTCCTTATATTTAATCTAATAAACATTCAGAAGTTGTCACTTAGGCACCTAAGGTGTGCTTAAATAGTTAAATCTAATGGTGGAACCACCACGACTCCGAATTGGCAGTTGGATGTTAGAATTTATGGTGGGATGCACCACAGTTTGGTTGGTGAAAGGGATGAAAACGTGATCATGTATTGAGTTATATAGGCTCAGGTATGTGCTTTCTTAGTTTTTAAATTTTGAATATGAGCATTGGATCAAGTTATAACTTCTTAGATATCGTGTTCTTATTGTAGTGCTTGTGGTGCATTGGGTGTGGGAAATGAAATGTAGCCATTTTAGGGTAAAATTTCATAGCCAAAGTAGTTTAGGTGATGTTTTAGTTATTCCAAAAGGATTCTTGGGGATGTTAAGTTTTAAGGTGGAGAGATTTTAAGATCTTATGTTTTTTACCAAGTTGAAAATTCCAAGAGAATTTTAAATCTTCTTTTCATGGATTAAAAAAATTTTAAACTATGATTAGAAATTTAAATCTAAGAGTTAGAATAATTAAAAGTGTTTTTTTGAATGAATTTTTATAGAACAATAGGTGTCTTGATGGTTTGAATGGGTTTCAAGAGCATCGTTCTCTAAAAAATCAGTTTCCAAAAGAATCTGATAGGGGTGTACAATTAGTTTAAACCATATGTCCCCTTTAGAGAAACCTTGTAGCCTTGTAATGGGTGTTTTATAGTTTGTTAAACCATGGAAGTTGAGGAGAATAACCATGAAAAATGTATATAAAAAGTTTTAGAGGTAGGTGTATGTTGGGAAAAAATCCCTCAAGGTAACATTGCAGTATTTTTGGGTTGATTGTGTTTGTTAACAAAGTAGGTTTTCATGGATATTTGTCGAGTTCCCGAGAATTTGTTGACAATCCTTGTTGACAAAGAATGATGACAAAGGAATGGATGATCTGGAAAAGGCATGAATTTCGTGAAGATAGGATGCATGGTTTGGAAATCGCGAAGACCAGAATAATGGAGGCGGTGATGCTTCGCGATTACGTCAAGCTTCACGAACGGCAGTGGCTGAAGCGCATCGCAGCGGTGAAGGGCTTTGCGAGGGAACTTCGCGGAGAAGGCGCGAAGGAATGTTGGGCTTCACGAGGGAGATTTGCGGTGAAGTCACGAAAGTATGTTGACTGTGATTCTTTGCGACTACGTCAAGCTTCGCAAACGACAAAGTGTCGTGGTGCTTCGCGATTTGGACAGAATTCCGGCGGAATATTTGGAGCTTCGCGATTTGAGATGACGTGGCATTGACTTCGCGCGGAAGGGACGAGGGTCGGTGAAATCGCCTATAAATAGAGGCCAACCCCCTCGAGAGAAGTAGAGAGAATTTTCAGAGAAGATCATTTGCTCTCGTTTTGCGAAGGTAGTTCATAGAGCCAGTGTGCTTCGCGAAAGAGGAGCTTCGCGGCGGCTATTGTAGCTCCGAGAAATTTTTGTGCTCCGCATTGGATCAGTGAGCTTCGTGAGAGAGGTTGCTTTGCAACGAGTTGAGCTTCGCGAGATTTCTTCGCGAGAGAGCTTCGCGAGAGAGCTTCATGAAAAGGCAGGAGCTTCGCAAAGGCTTGTTTGAGCTTCACGAAATTGGAAGCCTTGCAAAGTAGGGTGCTTTGCGAAGGTGTTTCCAAAGTGAATTGCCCAGTGGTTCAGGGGTAAAGGGATATTCATCAGTGGATGAAAGTTGGACTTTAACAGAGCATCTATCTACAGTTAAGGATGCATTACTTCATGAAAATGAAGAGACCTACAGGTCTATAAACTGTGAGTGAATCCCTTCCAAGAGCAGTGATCTTAGGAAGAGGAAGAAGATGATCCTCTCCACCGACAATGAGCCATAGAGAGAGAAACAGGGAGTGACCCTTGGGAAAGCAGTGATCTGACCCTAAACTTTGTAAAGGCAGTGAGCCTGGGCATAGAAGTGATCTAGCCTGAACTTTGTATCCACATATAGTGAAGAATAGTGGAATTTGGTACGACCGACAACTTTTCGGCGTATGCTCCTTAGACGTAGCCCAGTGAGGGTGAACCAAGTAAAAATCTCTGTGTCTGCTTGTTTGCTTCTTTGCATTGCATTCAAAGCATAATCATTAGATAAAGAAGTAAAGAAGTGATCATAGTTTACACACAAGAGCAAACAAAGTGACCCTTGTAATAGAGAGGTCAAGATCGAGTGGGGTAGGAAGAACTATGGAAAGAATATACATACCCTGATTCACTCCCCCCTCTCAGGGTATATAGGCCCCTATTGGTCCTAACAATTGGTATTAGAGGGAAGGTTGATTTTATCAGATTTGTTTGCTCTGACTTGGTGTAGTCGATCTGTGTGTTTAAAGCATCAGTCTGTTCTTATCTCGGTGATCCATGGCAAAGGGAAAAAAATCCAAGAAAAAGCAGAAGTCAGGTGGTATTCCTCAGTGCGGAAGTATTTATGGAAAAAGTGTGATTCAACTAAAGGAATCAAACAGCTTGCTGAAGGAAGGCTTGGATGAATCAGACAGGGAAAAGATAGATTCACTCAATAATGTTGTTGGTATGAGTGAAGTACATACAATTCAAAGTGATGCTGAAACCACTGATGATGAAGAAGTTTCAAGGAGGACACCAGTTGATGTCATTAACATGACAAAGGAAATGGACCGGAAATCAGATGAAGAAGTCAAATATAAAGAAATCCGGATCAAAGTATTGGAGATTGAGGTCAACAAGCTAAGAGGATTAAATCAAAGGCTTATTGATATAGCTACTGACCTAACAGAGAAGAATGATTCACATGCTGAAGAACTACAGAAGATGGCTAAAATGAAAGGAAAACAAAAGGCTGATGATTATGAAGAGAGTAAAATGTCAGATGAAGTTCAGAATCTGAAATCTAAAAATGCTGATCTTGTGACATAGCTTTCTGAATTAGTTCATAAGAATCAAAGGCTACAACAAGAGAATGCATGTTGCTCAAATTCTGTTGTTCAAGAAAAATTGAAGGTAAAGGAGCAAAGTGAAGTGGTGGAAAATCTTACACGAGAATTGGAAGTTGAGATGATTAGAGGGAATCTTCTCAAGGGAGAACATGATGTCCAACTTGAATCAAGGGATATGAAGATTCAAAAGTTGTAAGAAGAGATAGAATCAGTCAAGAAGGAAATGGAGAAGTCTAAATCCAAAGATAATCCCAAGTTGAAGGATGCACTGCACTTATTATTTGATTATCCTTCGACAGGTGATGATCAAATGAAAGCCAAATATGCTACATCAGAAGAGAAGCATGAAAGGATTGTATCATCCCAAAGGCCATCCATGTTGGGAAAATTTGGAATTGGATATGATGATATCACTCCTATGCGTGATAGGAAAAGTGCAGTGAAAATATCTAGAGATATGAAAAACCTTGCAGGTGCTGGAGATAGACCTAAAAGGGCTTTTACAGGAAGAAATGATAGCATGTGCTATTTCTGCAGGATTCATGGCCACACATCAAGCTTCTGTCCAGATGCTCTGGAATACATTTCAGGCTGTGAAAATATAAACTTTGATAAACCCAAGGATAAGAAGAAGCATCATGAGAAATCAGAGAGAAGATTCTCTCAGAGGAAAGCATTCATAAGATGCTATTACCGTGGAAGAATGGGACACACCATGAATATGTGTCAGGAAGCTCAAGAGCTCAATATCAGTTGTAGAACTCAATCTACATCAACATCTTGGCTAAGAGATGATGAAATGAGTTATGCCTTTAATGGAAGTTGTTTCATATGTTATAATCATGGGCATTTGGCAAGACATTGCAGCAAGAAGAATGCAGGAAAGCAAAAGGAACTCCAAAGGAGATTCTCAACTCCAGTGGTGTATAATGAGAAATCGTACACTAGGAGAGAAAGTGGTATGTTGAAGAATAAGCTTAGAGTTCCTATAGAATCACAAGGAGCTAAACAAAAAGTGTATCAATCACACTCACAACCACTCTCTAAGAATGATCATGAAAAAATATGGAAGAAAAAGGGAGGAAACACTACAGCTGTGAATAAGAAGAGTGCACATTCAATGGAGGACTCACCACCAGTGAAAAAGTGTGTGGTGATTCAGACATCTGATAAAAGGAAGATAAATAAAGAATGCGTTGAAAAATTCACAAGTCATATGCCACAGAGAGGACTCGAAGGAAAAGGAAAATCCCTACAATGGTGGAAGAAGCAAGGGAAGATGACAAGAAAAGAGATTCCTGCTCAGAGAAATAATCAAGGAAAATGGAATTTTGGAAGAACCTCAAAGAAGGAAATGAGTACTAGTGGGTCTATACCCCATGTGATGAGAAAGGTCGGGCCTACAGAATCTACATATCAGAAAAAGGCTCAGCATGTGGGTAATGAATGCTTAGTCATATGGCCAGAGCAGTTGAAGTTGGCCAGGTAGCTGGAGGAAGCAAGAAAGGAGTGTGATGCACTCCAAGAAAGAATCAAAGGGTTGACCCATCAGGATCAACCACAATCTTCATCTTGAGGAGTCCGGAAGAAAACCCCTCTCCCTATGTATATAAATGTTATTAACTGATGATTCATGTGTTTCAGGTTTTAGGGAGATACGATCCATGGGGTAGTGGCATCTAAGGATGCAAAGTGGAGAAGTGATATTCTCTAGAGTTTCAATTGATTCAAATCAGGTAGAAGAATTGAAAATGAAAGGGAGAAACTGAGCACAATTAGAATTGATTGTGTTATTAGCTTTATCTCTTGTTTCCTACACCGAGTTCCAACTCAGTAGGCTTAGAGATTTGGTTAATGGCTCAATGCTGAGTGCCATATTAGTATAAATGGTGCATGTGGAGAAGAATTGTTATGGGTCTCTACCATTGGGCCTAACATATAGAAGTGTTGTGTAACACAGGGGGAGAATTCTATATCCAAATCAGATTCAAGAGCCATCAATGCAATAATTGGATGACTCGGCTCAGGTGTTTCCTATTGAGGGAAGAAAGAAACACAGAGAGAAGAAGCAATAACAATGCATTTCATGCTTATCTATTTGCTCTAACAATATGGTATCAGCTGACTGTTTTTAGGATACCAAGAAGCTTCAAGAGAAAATAAAAGGCATCTCAACAAAAATCTGAGAAAAGTAGCTGAAAGAAATGAATCCACTGAAAAATGAGTCAGTGAACAACTTCCTAATGAAATTGTTGAGGATGAAAGCAACACAGGGATAGAAGAAGTGGCTTATGCTTATTCAGAAGAAGACACCGATGATGAACATGAAAGTGTCTAGTTTGTGCCTACAAGGAAGCCAAAGAGATGAGCTGAAATTGATAGACAGAATATCATTGGCGATCAGGCAGCTCCTGTTCAAACAAGAATAATGAAGTCACTGCAGAAGACATCTTTACTACCTCAAGTAGAGCTGAAATGGTTTGCTGATGCAGCTGACGTTGAAAACTGGGTTCATGCTATGAATAAAATGCTTGATCAGATTGCGAAGAACAAGATGTGGGAGATTGTTTCGAGGCCAGCAGATAAAAACTTCATCAGGACTAAATGGGTCTATTAAGACAAGATGAATGAATATGACATAGTGATTCAGAACAAAGCATGACTGATGTGCAATGGAGACTCCCAGATAGAGGGAATAGATGGTGATAAGACATTTGCACCGATTTCAAGGCAGGAGACAATCAGATTGTTCATAGCCATTACAGGGCAAAGAAAGTTCAAAGAGTTCCAGATGGATGTAACGACTTCATTTCTAAATGGGTTTCTGGATGAAGAAGTGAATATCGAGCAACCATATGGTTCTCTTATTCATGAGGATGAGAACAAGGTGTGTCGGATGAAGAAAGAATTATGTGGGTTGAAATAAGCACCGAGAGAATGGTATTCAATGCTAAATCAATATTTGCAGAATCTATGATTCAAATGTAGCATAGTGAAGGTGTCTTTCAGAAATATAAAAAAAAGGTTCTGATGAGGTTTGGAATGGAGAATTCCAAGGACATGAAGAATCCAGTTGCTACCCAGATGAAATTATCAAATGATGAGGATGGCAAGGAAGTTAATATCACAGAATACAGGCAAATTATTGGAAGTCTGTTGTACTTAACTGCAACAAGGCCTGATATTGTTTTCGCCACATTCCAAGCAGCGAGATATTAGAGTAATCCCAGGGAAATCCATATGACTGCAGTAAAAAGAATACTTCGGTATATCCAGGGAATAGTGGACTTTGGCTTGACATATACTGACAAATATCCGACAGAGTTATTGGGATATACTGATGCAGACTAGGCCGGTTCAGCAGATGATAGAAAAACAACGTCAGGTGGTGCATTCTATCTTGGTGGATTGTGTATTTCTTGGCTTAGGAAGAAGCAAGATTTCATTTCATTGAGCACCACAGAAGCTGAGTATATTGCGGCCACTCAAGCATGCACACAATTATTGTGGATGAAGCAGCAACTTGAAGATATGGGAGTTGAAGTGAAGTCTCTGATTGGAATCCAGTGCGACAAATCAAGTGCTATACATCTTAGAAAAAATCCCGTCCATCATTCAAGGACAAAGCACATTGAGATTAAGTATCATTTATCAAGGAGAAGGTTGAGCAGGGAATCGTGAAGTTGGAGTATGTGCCTATAGAGCCACAGGTTGCATACATTCTGACAAAGGCCTTACCCAAGGAAGCATTTGAAAGGCATCGACTGGCTCTGGGAGTTCAGTCGATTCCCCGTACTTGAAATAGTGTGGATGTGGGACCCCTCACCCCTCTCTCCCCGAGGTATGATGTATTTTTCCCTAATGTGCTGATTTGTGTTCTCTACTCTGTTACAGACTACAAAGGAGTGACCTTTGGGTTCGTTGACAAAGGGGGAGAAAATAGTGTTTGTTAAAGGGGGAGAAAATAGTGATTGAGAGACAGTGTGGCTATTTGAGAAATCATGATAGATACAGGGAGAAGCTGACAGGTGGAGCAACCAGAAAGGGGGAGCAATGAGAAAGGGGGAGATTTTTAAATCTGACGATGCTAGAAGTGATCGATCAAAGCATAGAAATAACGACAGCTGAGGATCATGATAAAAGCAGAAAAGTGGTGTTGGAATGGTGTGAGACGGTGTCCAGCTATCACCAATTGGTATCAACTTAATAATTCACCAATTGGTATCAGTGTGGTTCAACAATTGGTATCAATTTAAGAATTGGAATTAGGTTGGAATCGACAATTGGGGTCTGACATGAAGTGATTCATTGATGAACTTTTCATACTACTCTCGTTTCTCACGCCGAGCATTGCTCATGTGGGCTTAGAGTACGTGTTAAGTAATTACTTGAACGCTATCATAATCGCAAGAGGCGAATGGTGGTAGTGGCTGGAAGAAGACTCAGTGAGGTATCAAAGTGCAGAAAATCATTCTGAGCAGAGTTGTGAAGAGTTTTCAACAAACCCAAAGGGGGAGATTGTTGGGAAAAAATCCCTCAAGGTAACATTGCAGTATTTTTGGGTTGATTGTGTTTATTGACAAAGTAGGTTTTCATGGATATTTGTCGAGTTCCTGAGAATTTGTTGACAATCCTTATTGACAAAGAACGATGACAAAGGAAAGGACGATCTGGAGGCGGTACAAAAGATCAGTACAAGGTGGCGCCATTTCCCAGTCTTTTCCAAATTTTTGGGGTCCAAAATTTGGAGTTTGGTGAGCATCACAAAAATAGGATTTCCATGAAGACCATAATTTAATATGGAAAATGCATGAATTTTGCGAAGATATGATACATAGTTTGGAAATCGGGAAGACCATAAGAATGGAGGCGGTGATGCTTCGCGATTACGTCAAGCTTCGCGAACGGTAGAGGCTGAAGCGCATCGTGGCGGTGAAGGGCTTTGTGAGGGAACTTCGCAGAGAAGGTACAAAGGAATGTTGGGCTTCGCGAGGGAGCTTCGCGGTGAAGTCACGAAGGTATGTTGACAGTGATTCTTCGTGACTACGTCAAGCTTCCCGAACGGCAAAGTGCCGTGGTGCTTCGCGATTTGGACAGAATTCCGGCGGAATCTTTGGAGCTTCGCGATTTGAGATGACGTGGCATTGACTTCGCGCGGAAGGGATGAGGGTCGGTGAAATCGCCTATAAATAGAGGCCGAACTCCTCGAGAGAAGTCGAGATAATTTTCAGAGAAGATCATTTTCTCTCGTTTTGCGAAGGTAGTTCGTGGAGCCAGTGTGCTTCGCGAAAGAGGAGCTTTGCGGCGGCTATTGTAGCTCCGCAAAAGTTGTGTGCTCCGCGTTGGATCACTGAGCTTCGCGAGAGAGGTTGATTTGCAATGAGTTGAGCTTCGCGAGAGTTCTTCGTGAGAGAGCTTCGTGAGAGAGCTTCGCGAAAAGGTAGGAGCTTCGCGAAGGCTTGTTTGAGCTTCGCGAAATTGGAAGCCTTGCAAAGTAGGGTGATTTGCGAAGGTGTTTCCAAAGTGAATTGCCCAGTGGTTTAGGGGTAAAGGGATATTCATCAGTGGATGAAAGTTGGACTTTAACAGAGCATCTATCTACAGTTAAGGATGCATTACTTCATGCTAATGAAGAGACCTACAGGTCTATAAACTGTGAGTGAATCCCTTCCAAGAGCAGTGAGCTTAGGAATAGGAAGAAGGTGATCCTATCCACCGGCAGTGAGCCATAGAGAGAGAAACAGGGAGTGACCCTTGGGAAAGTAGTGAGCTGACCCTAAACATTGTAACGGTAGTGATCCTGGGCATAGAAGTGATCTATCCCGAACTTTGTATCCACATCTAGTAAAAAATAGTGGAATTTGGTACGACTGACAACTTTTCGGTGTATGCTCCTTGGACGTAGCCCAGTGAGGGTGAACCAAGTAAAAATCTTTGTGTCTGCCTGTTTGCTTCCCTGCATTGCATTAAAAGCATCATCATTAGATAAATAAGTAAAGAAGTGATCACAGTTTACACACAAGATCAAACAAAGTGACCTTTGTAATAAAGAGGTCAAGATCAAGTGGGGTAGGAAGAACTACGGAAAGAATGTCCATACCCTGATTCACCCCCCCTCTCAGGGTATATAGGCCCCTATTGGTTCTAACAGTGTAGGAACCTGAAACAACCTAAGAGGAGAGGGGTTAATTAGGGTGTCAACTTTTTGTTTTAAAGTGATGGATCTTATTCCCACATTGGTAAGAACTTTTTTAAATATATCTGTTGGTAATGTGTAGTAATTTAAACATTCAAAAGCAGCAGAACCACACAATAATCTTACTTGATTCACCAATAAGTGATAGTCCAAAGAGAATATGCCGACAGGTTATTGGTCATACCAAAGTCCACTAATCTTCACTAGTTGTATATTAAAAAAGTTTAGCATATCCACTCTATGCCAGGAGCACTTCCTTTACAAGGTTTTAGGGATAACACACTATGTACCTCAGATCACTTCTGTTAACTCCCACTTACTCACTAAATTGGGAAGAATATACACTCAGTTTATCGACTTGATGGTCACTTCAATGAGTTGGAATTAAATCATGAATCCTCAACCATAGATAGATGATTTTTTAAAGTCCCATTTTCCCCTATGGATGTAACTTACTTTTCTATTTACTGTTCATTCAAAAACTTTTCCTCTGCTAACTATAATTCTTTCTTTGCGTAACGCACTATAACACGTACTACGAGTGCTTCTTTTGTGAACCGCACTACTCCACATACCACCTCTCAGTACTGTCTCTGCAAGCCGCCTCCGTATATTGATTTTGTGTATTGCTTCTTCTCCGTGGACCAATTCATCTTCTACTAACCTTCTTCCATGAACCTCTTCTCCTTTGTAGGGTTTTCTTCCTAAGAAACACTTATTTAATTAATTGAATTCATCCAAATTTTTAGTAAAAAATTCTCTCTCTAATGAAGGGATTAGTGCTCCTTATATAGGAAAATAGATCTGCAAAAACTGTTAAAATGAGATTTTCCAAATATTCACCATGTACCAAGCTCTGGTGAACCGTTACACCCGACGCAGTCCACATACTACCTTTTCCTTCAGGATAACCCTTCATGAATCCTAAAAACACTGCCTTAATCCTGCCAATGACAAGCCATACCGCACACTGACTCTTCTGAGAATCGATCTTTGCCTCGTTTTCACCAATGAAAGGTTATCCCGTGTACCGCAAGACTTCACCACAAACCATTTTATATTTTGTGAACCATTCCTTCTACTTGGTTAGTGGTTCTACATTCCACGTACCATATTTAATGATTCACAAACTATTCCCAGAAATCCCATTCTATATTCTGCCTTTGATGAAAGTCTTCCTTTTCCAAAAAAAACTCCTGATTCTGAGGCCCAAAAATTTGGAAAACACTGGGAAACTTTTCCACCTTAAACACTTGCTTCGAACTGTACTGTAAGATCACTTGACTTGAAAACCCCTTGATCAACCCTATGTGGATTGACAAAAAACAGAAATCATACTCTATTTCCAGCAAATAATATCCTAGGTTCCAATAGTAAGTTTATATTCCATGCAAGGTTTTCCAAACCATGTACCTAGTTCACATGGTTAATGCCCCTTAACCAGAAAAACCACACAATTGGTGCACGGTTATACCTAACAATGTGGCCAAATTGTATAGGGTATGGATCTTGGGTAGTATGAGATACATGGTTGGTATATAATTATAAAAATTGTGTTGCCTAACCATGTTCCTCATTAGAAGGGTAAATATTACCTTTCCCCCATCTACCCTTAAATGGGGTTTACCCCATTTTTTGATGACATTCTCCCAAGTAGGCTCCCATGCACACACCTCTCATCCTCCACTTCCCATAGTGGGTTTTTCCTCATTCTTGGTCTGATTCAAGAACCACCAGGTGCATTGGAAGCATATCAATAAGTATAAGACTACCCATCCATCCTTTCTCATTTATTTTATCTTATTTAGTGATATATTCATTCGAGCTAATTCACCCTATTTTTATGAATCTTGAAGATTATTCTGATTTATATCTTTCCATCTCAAATCAAGGACCATTATAAGACAACTGAAGCATACTAAGTATGAGGTATGTGGTATGTTACTTTTCCTTAAAGTTTTCACTCATTTATATAATATTTCCATTGTGCAGCATGCTATACTTCCCACACATTTCTCATGAATAATGAAATGATTCATGTTAAATTACCTAGACCTTATTTATACATATTATGACACCCTTACATGGTTAGAGTTTTGTGACCCTGACTCGAACCACCATTTAAGTAGATTTCAACTTCATACTTGTATATAGTCCCTTACTTGTGACTGAACCACCTGTTGGGTGAGTTCTTAAATTCCTTGGCACATTTATAAATTGCTTAATTAATTAAGTTGTTTTGGATAAACCCCATAGTCCTTGATCACTTGTGGTATAATTGAAATTTTTAAGGAACTGAACTTGTATAATTATTTTAGTTGATTAAAATGGCATGAAAACCACATCCTCATTTTATAATAAAACTAACATTAAGTTACGATATCTTATCAAATGGAATGGAATGATTAAATAGAATTGTTAATGAATTTCATTATGGTGTGGGTTATTCCTATAGAAATTCTTGGTTATTTATGAATTAAATGGTTCTTTTTCTTATTTAAATTGTTAATGACCTGGTGTGATAGGATTTCTCCTATTTTATAATAAAATCACCTCTGAGTTGTGCTATATTATCTAATAAAATGGGAAATCCAATGGTGATATCTAGAATAGTAAATGGACAAGATGTACCTTTCTAATCATGGTCATGACATCCTTTATTATTCATGGTCATGAAGACCCTTATTAATCATGGACATGGAACCCCTCATTAATCATGGGCATAGAGTCCCTTATTATTAATGTACATGGTGGACCATATTAATCTTGGGAATGGTGTCCCTTATTAATCATAGTCATGGCATCCCATATTATTCATGGCTACGGTGACCATTATTAATAATGGGAATGGCATCTCTTATTAATCATAGGGATGGAGTCCTTTTTTATTCATGGGCATGGAGACCATTATTTTTCATGGTCATGGTATCCCTTATCTTCCCATGTTCGATAGGAATGTATTCAGTTACTATTCATGATACTCGGGCTTAGAGTCAGTTTATTAAAATGTGAAACTTATTATTTTTATTCTTTTATGGGTGCTTGGGCACTGAGCCATAGTTCCACACTAGTGCATGTATATCTATGCATATATGTTGTTGGATTTCAATATGAGATATATTGATATTAGGATTGAAAGAATATATCTCAATATATCTATTAAAAGTTTTGGTGTGAATTTTAATTTTAAAAACATTAGTTTAAAAGAGTTCAAAACTAAAATAATTCACATATTTAATACAAAAGATCATATTCAGACTTGGCCCTCAGTCGAATTACTAAAGAATATCACAATTAGGTTGATTCCGATATATATTTTACTACATAATTTAATCACAAAAGATTAAATATAAATGAAGTAAAATAATAATCACAACAGTTATGATTATATCAGAGTATATTGAAGAATATAATGAATATATCTTAAAAGCGTATAGAATCATAATTAGAGTAATATCGTATTCACAAATGAGTCGAATTAAGCAGATTAATAGATTTGTATCATAAAAAATCTATTGTTATTAACAAGATTCAAATAGAAAGATGAATATAAAAGTGTCACTTTCTATTACATGCATCAGAAATAAAAGACTTATAAGAAAAAAAGTAATACAAATGAATACACTTCTTTTAACCCAATGACCAGGGTATCCAATCACCTTGGAGAAAGGTTCCATTATTTTATACTTACAGGAAACTCTGTCTTTCCTCAATAAGAAAAGTCTAAAATATGATTATCAACTTCTTTGTTTGCCTATCCCCAACTGCCCTCGATTTAATGGATCAACTCTGTCTTTATATGCCTGCAATCCCCCGATCAATAAAATGATCGACATCACCATCTCCCTAGACTTGGAAGCCCTTGATCATATTCACACAGTTAGATGAAAAAACAATTAGAAATGGTTTTTAAGGAAACAACCTAGACAAGGATTCCTTTAGAACAAAAAGTCTCTAAAGAGTTACAAAATTCGAGGAACAAGCTATTCACGCTTTGGAAAATTTTCTGAGAACTTGAACAGTAACATAAATTAATTGATCTGTAGATTAAAACTCTTTGAATGACTAGGTATTTATTAGAAAATCCCCAACAGTAATATTTGTTTTCCAATGGTCATATTTCTCTAATTTTGTTGCAACGACTTGGACAGCTGGCACTCAAACAACTATATCATAATAGAAATTATGACATTGTTTTGTTTCACACCATTATAGTGTAAAAGATATTCCCTTATGATTGAAATTAGTATTTCATATTTAGAATTTAAAATGAGTCAATCAAATGGATTTCCTTATGGAATGTAATTACGAAAACTTCTACGAGTGTGAATCAAATTTTTATCAGTTCTTATATCAAGTCCAATTATGAAGACAATTAGTAGAATGAATCCAAGATAAAAGGTCTCTAATCCAATTTGATAAAGGTTAATCTAGTAATTATCTGTTTCATGATCATTATGATAATCGTAATGAAGAATATTTATTATATATTCAAGAATAATTTAAAACTATTTCTAAGTATGGTTAAAGTATATTTTTTATTCAAAAACATTCTAAAAACACTTAAGACATAAATCTTTTAGTAATTAAGTATTTAAGAATGAGTTTTTGATTTCAAAAACTAAAGTAAAGGAAAATTCATAAGATAATATTTTGAATCAACAATCTCCCCGTTTTTGGAAATCACAAACCACAAATCTTAAAGAAGAAAAACTTTGAAAAACTTACAGTCCATTATCTTTTAAGAACTTTGTATTCAGAATTAAGAATTGATCCTATTATTCCTAAAGTTTATGATTTAGTATAATACAATGGTTAATTTGAATAAATCCCCATTATGATAAGAAATCCACCTAATGATTGTATTCTTATTTTTAAGAATTTTTTTCTCCCCCTTACTTATAAAGTTCTCCCATAGAGTTTTTCTCCCCCTTTTAATTATTTTTTCCTCTTTAATTAAAAAATATCCCCCTTTGTAATTTTCAAAAATGAATGTGGAAAAATCTTGAAATACATGAAATGGTTTATATAAAACTAATATAAAAATAATGATGAACTAACTAATCATTCAAAAAAATTATGAAAGAATATTAAATAAATCATAATTAAAAAAAAATTCAGACAAACACATTTGGATGAAAAGATTTGTTTATCGTTTTGATTAGATCAATTATTTTTTTCAAAAACTTAACACTACAAGAGTTAAAAAAAATTCAATCTCTCTTTATAAGTTTTTTCAAAATGGATTTCATTTTCTTAAAATCATTATTATCTTGTTCTAACGTCTCAAGCTTCTCATTTGGGATCCGAAACATTTGTTCTTGAATTAGAAGTTTCTGATCTTGAATATGCATTTTTTCTTCTTGATTATGATTCCCTTTTGGAAAGTAATTTTTCAAAGCATTGATTTTCTCATTATTTTTTTGAATTTTTTTATCTATAGCTCTAAAAAATTTACCTTTCCATTAATCTCTTTAACTTTCTGAGTATGATTTTCAGTTTGATCATTGAAAGGTTGAAAAAACTCTACCATTTATATCACAAATTTTTTTAACTGAAGGAAATTGTCTATGAATTATTTTAAATACTTATTTAAATCTTATAAATTTTCCTAGAAAATTTTCAGATTAGTATTGACATGAATAGAATAATTTTTCACTTTTCAACATGAATTTATTTGAGTCCCTTAAAATTATTGATTAGTTTTAAACTCAAATTTGAGTTTGATCACATTCTCTATGAGCATGTTTTTCTAGTAGAACTTTTTATTAATACAATTTTGAAGCATCTATCATCAAGAATCAATATTTGGGAAATAAGGGATTGTTTCTTCAAGAATTTTAAATTACTGAACAATATAATATAATCCTTCTGAAGAAGTTGTTTTTTTTAATCTAATTGATCTTCTTGTTTATCCTTAGGAGGAATGATATGGATGGTTATGATTTTATCTTGAATCATTTTTTCATTTTTATTTATTTATTATTGATTTTTTAATTTATTTATAACATTTATCTTCCACATTATTATCATCAGATATTTCATGAATTTCAACATCCTTATCAAACTTGGTTTTATAATTCTGATTGTCTTCATCCTTCTATGATGATGATTGTGCTTCCTTAGTTTCCCTTTATTGATTACTTTCAGATATGAAAACTTTATAGGCATCATATGGTATTTTTTATGATTATTATTTCTTTTTAGAGAGGTTTTCTTTATTATTATATTCTTTATTCTCATCCTCATCCTCTTTATCTCCATCTTCTTAGTTTTCATCAACTTAATCATATTCCTCATCATTATCAGATTCATAATATTCAATTGCTTATTTTCTTGATCAGCTTCTTGTACCTCTTTTGCATTATTGGAAGCTTATATTTTAGGTAGTTTTCCTATAGTATCTTCTTCCATTATTTTTATAATCTCTTCATGAAGTTGTATAATTTTTTGTTCATCAACTTTTCCTTTTACATTGTCTATGACATAAGGAACATCGAAATTTACATGTGCAGTTTCTTTGAAATACAATCTAGCATCCAAATTTGGTAGATCAAAGTGAGTAGTTGGTGGAAAAACATTTGTAGAGACTATTTACACCCATCACAACAAATTATCACATAAGTGAGATTTAGTTATCTTATTATTCATCTTTTTCTTTTTTACTTATTCTTGTAAAGTATCATCAATATAGATTTTGGACGCATATGCTTCCTCATGATCTAATCCAAATTAGGGATATCTATCTTTCCTCTCTGCCTTTTTCCTCCTCTATTATTAAGATAATTTATTTGTGAATTTCTTTTGTTTATTCTCTTTTGTTGGAGGAAGAGAGTTAACCTTTCTATTCTTTTTATGAACAACCTTCTTATCTTTATTTGACTTTAAATAAGGTTCTTATTCCAATGTATGAGCCTGAGTATTCAAAGAAAACTTCATTTATTTAGCATCAAACACATAATTCATACATTTTATCGTATCATCAATGATCAAATGAATCTTTCCTCTAACAGACTCAGATTTATTTTCTATATTGAAATTATTAATTCTTGCTTCTATAAACATGCTTATAAAATCTAGAAGCATGATAATATAAGACTTGATCATGTGAGACTTAGCATTATTGATTGTTAAAAGAATAAAACCATTTAGATTAAAATTTATCATGTTAACCAAATAATCCAAAATGAAGATATCAGATACTTTGAGAGTATCTGAATCACCCTTCCACAAAATTAGAAACCCTTACATCCAAAGTTCCATGAACCTATTATCCAGTGAGACATGTTAAACCTTTATCATCAGTGCATCTTCTGGGACTGTATTAAACATATATTTTTTTGGCCTTTTCCTTATTAAACATAACTTCAGTTTCAGGTAGTTTGTTAGAAGGGAAAAATGTATCTCCTTCTGATAAAATACCTAGGAAACCCACGAATACCATATATGTAATCTTATAATTCCTTTCATATATTTGAAAATAAAATTTTTATTTTCCATTTTTTACAAAAAGCTTTATAGATGCATAAAATTCTCTTATAAGGTCTAAATTGAATAAATCATAATCGGAGTTTTATTGTTGAGCACATAAAGACTATTAACCTTGGAAATAAATAATTAACCTTAGAAATGAATTGTATTTATCATAAAAGAATTTTAGCACTATGATTTACCAAAAAACATACCATTGGTTTTAATCCTTAATAGGTTCTATCATATTAGGGCTTATTTCTGAGGGATCAGACATGAAGATTTTTCTGAATTGGGAGACTTAAACATTGCGACACTTCAAGATAGAATAATTGAATTAATAAATGTGGGACATGCAGGGGGGTCCCTCCTTATATTGGTTTTTGGGGAGAATATTGATCTCCCATATTAGATCCAATGTCTGATATTGAATTCGTACTAATATGATGGCTGAAAAAAATATGCTGGGAAAAAATATTTTAAAAAATTGAACTCATGAGGTTTTAATTTTTTTTATCACATTGGGATGAGTAAAATTGTAAATAAAAAAATAAAATAAAATACATAATAATAGAATAATATCAAAAATAAAGATAAGAACTAATCATAGTGGAATAGTGGAAATATATAAAATAATATAAGAATACCTTTTGAAGTGAAGATCCATTGGTATAATAACATGTTATTCTTAAAAATATTTATACCAACAGATTATAATAGAAACTAAAAACATCTAATAAAATTTAAAAGTTTTTAAAGAAGAAATAAAATATTTTTTAGAACTAAGAACCGTATTTGATACAATTTTTTTCTGAATCCAAAAATTTTGGAAAACAAGAATCTGAAAAATTTGTGAGGTTTTCTGAATTACATAATCTATCTTAGAATACTAAATTTGAAAAAAGTATGAGTCTAATTTCAAATAAAAAAATAAATAAACAATTTTTTTTGAAAAATAAAACATATACGTACTTACCCTATGAAGAAGAGTAATTTAATGTAAATAAATTGGTAAAACAAAAAGTATATATGAAAGATAATTTTACAATGATCATTCATAGATTCTGTTTAATGTATTCAAATCTATCAAAAGGTAATGGTTTGGTAAAAATATTAATAAATGGTAAAATGATATCTCCTTTAATTGTGTGATCCCTAGGAAAGTGATGCCTAATATATATGTGTTTTTCACAAGAGTGATGTGCAGGTTTTTTACTTAAATCAATGGAAAAAGTTTTATAACATAATATTTGAGTTTTCTAAAAACTCTAGCCACAATAAGTGAGTATGTTTTGCGTCTAAAACACTTGAGAATAATAAATTCCAACTGCTACATATTCAGCTTTAGTAGCGAAAAGTGATACCATGTATTGTTTCTTACAAGACCAAGAAACTAATGAATCTCCTAATAAATGACATGTTTTGGAAGTACTTTTCCTATCCATTATACAACCACCAAAGTTATAATCAAAAAAACTTTTTAATTCAAAATAATTTCTAGAAGAATAAAAAAGTCTTAAATCCATGGTTCCCTTTAGATAAAGAAAAATTTATTTAATTTGTTTTAAATGGGATTCCTTTACATTATCTTGATATATTGCACATAAGAATACAAAAAACATTAAGTCTAGTCGACTAACATTTAAGTATAGTAAACTTTCTATCATACCTCTAAAAGTTGTTTTATCAATTGGTTTCCCGGTTTCATCAAGATCAAGTGTATTTGAGGTATCTGTGGGAGTACTGATACTAATAGTATTTTTGTATCCAAACTTTTTAAGAAGATATTTTATATACTTATATTGAGATATATAAGTACCTTCTGGTTTTGGAAAAATTTTAAAAGAAAGAAAAACTGTTAACTCACCCATCATACTCATCTCAAACTTAGACTTCATAATATTCTTAAAGGAATCTATTAAATATTATTGAGTTGATCCAAATATAATGTCATCAAAATATATTTGAATAATCATAATATTTTAGTTAACTTATTTTATAAAAATAATTGGATCCATATCTCCCTTAGCAATTTTTTTGTAATATGAATCATGTTAACATATCATACCAAGCTCTAGGTGATTTTTTTAAGGATATATAGAGATTTGGTAAGTTTATAAAAGTATTTAGAGTATTTTGTATCTTCAAAACCAAAGGGTTGTTCAACATAAACTTCCTCCTGAACAAATCTATTAAGAAAATAACACTTCACATCCATTTGAAAATATTTGAAATTAAAGAACGCTGCAAAGTGTAGTTGTAACACCCTGAGATTTTATGAGAATTATTCTTTTAAATTTATTTGATGTCTTATGTTGTATGCTACACCAAGATTGTCTTACACTATACACAACACCGTATTAGCTTGCAATATATGAAATACTATTCTTGGATCGTGTTACACAAAATTTCAAGACCATTTAATAGAAGTTATTCTACGCAAAATTGAGTGTATATATATATATATTCAATGTATAAATGAAATATGGTTAGATTCTGTTATACACAACAGCAAAGGAATCTTGCACTACACGTAACCTTGACTTGGATTTCTTTACACACAATCATGACATTCCACGATAGCGTGTGTTGTACGCAATACCGAGTTTCACTAAACAACGATATGTTATTAAAATATTATATAAACTAGTCGTTATGAAGAGTAATACCCAAATTTTTGAAATTTTATAAATTTTATCCTTCAAAATGGACTTTATTTTTGGATTCGGAATATCAAAATTATCCTGGGGTGAAATTTTGGTATTTTTCTGAAAACATTCAATTTTTTATGAATAGTGAAAACACTGAGTTATTGGTTAAAACTGATTTTTTTAGATAATTATTTATTTTATTTAAATTTATTTTAGGTAAAAATTGATACATAATACCTATATTAGTTTAATGAAATTCATTGGAGTCATTTTATAATAATTTTAGATATATAAAAATTTTATTGAACTTTTCACCGTCTTTTACCCACCTCCTAGGAGCATTTGTAACTGTACATAAAACTTAATTTTAACGCTTCTGTGAGTTGAATTTAGAAAATACGAGAGACACGGTTAATATCAAGGAGTAAAATGTGGTTCAATAAGATAAAAATAATTTTTGGTGAATAGTAACTTTTTAATTTTATTTACCATGGTTAAAAGTAAAAAGGGTAATTAAGGGTAAAAATGATATTATTATTACCATAAAACATGTATTAATTCTATTTTATAAGTTTAATTCAACCAAAAAAAACCTTTGGAATAAAATATTATCCTTTAGGTCCACTTGGATTAGATTAGGACACTTATTATTATTTTATTTAAAGAAGAGTTAAAAGAGTTAAAATCAAAGTTAAAAAAATAAAAAAAATTTAACATAGGTTTATACATAAGATAAATTTGACTATAAATATTAATTATAAAGATAAGAAGATTTCCTACATAATGGTATTTTATTTATAATTTTTAGACATTAAATAATTTAATTTATTTATGACACAATGATGATGCTGTAATTACCTTATCAATGAAATATTAACATAATTGATATGATAAATACCCAAATAAATGTAATTTGAGACTTTTTATGAATTAAACTAATTTTATAGGTTAATATGACAGGTTAGTAGTGTTTCAATTGACTTTTTTCGAAGTAATCATGCTGTTATGATTTCCACAAAAATCAATTACCAAATAGTGTCAAAATTGACATAAAATAGTTTTTAAAACAAATATTATATTCCTAAAAATCTAAGGTTTGGCCAAATGACTTAGATAAGGTTATATATATTAAAAATGAACCACTTTGGGTTTGTTTGGCTTGTTATAGTAAGTTTATTAACCATATAGTGTAAGAAAACAAGAAGACACAATAAATGTTAATTTTTTTTAACTTAGAGTTAAATCTAAATGATAAGGTTAAAATAGTAACCTAAACTTGTCTAAAGCCTATTGTTTGAGATTATTTATACCCATACCCACTTTATCTTAGAAATAAATCAATTTTTAGCTATTATAAACCGAATATGACTTTATTATAATATAATATTTTAAGTTTTTCCTAAGGTGCCCCTCTCCTCCCTTATAAAAGGGCACCTCCTCCCTCTTCTCTTTTCACAATTTTTTAGATTTCAAGCTCAGCCAAACCCTGAAAATTTCCCTTATCAACTTCCCTAGAGACATTATATAGGTTCTGTTCTTCTCAAAAGACCAACTCTAGTGCCTTAATAGGAATCTTAATAGAGGTGCGTCGAAGAAGAGTTAATCTCGTCTACCGATTCTTTCAAGTTTTCTTTCTTCTTCAACTTCTTCTTATTTAGTTGTTTTATTATAAAGTAATAACATCCTTATCACTAATATACTGATATGTTATTATAAATATGAAACAACCCCATTTCACCTTCTATCCATCCTACGGAAAACAAAATCACCGCGCGTGCGTATGTACGAAATACCGTCTCCACGCTGTGGTGTAATCTGTTTTTCCACCACCTTACTTAGATGGGTATAATGGTGTAAAGAATAACTATATATAGTTATTATAACATAATACTGATTATGAGATATTATATCATTCACTCCAATTCAATTCAATAATTATGGGAACTATATCATCGCTCGTGCGTACGTATGGATTATCGTTTCCATGACGCGATGAGATTCATTCTCCATGTTAACCATTCAAGAATGATTATAAAGTATATATAATGAATAATAATGAAATATATGACATGATAAATCTAATTTATTTATGTATATATATATATATATATGTCATCTACTTACTTCCATTCAAGTCAATAAGGAAAGGAAAATAGCGCTCATGCGTACGTATGACCTACCATCTCAATGAACTGTGTATTTCATTTCATTTATCTATCTATTATATATATATACTGAATATATATGAAATATAAATCATGATTTACATTATGGAAGTAATTAAATCCTGATATGAGTAATAATAATATCAAAAACAACAAGTCCAAACACGAACGATACATAAAACGATTTTACCCAAAACGTTGCTTTATCATGGAATTTACAAAATAACGGGTAATATAAAGTCATAAGTGAACCATATATGATATCATAACAATTAATATGATTCTGTAATAAGTCAATGACATTATTTAAATCATTATACAGGAGGTTTGGATACGTACGAAACATATCAGACCTAAGGTAAGGGAAAATCTTACAATCTCATTTTTATCCGAGATTGTTTATACTTCAGAATTTACTAGGGCATATTTATCATCCACATCCATGTTTACTCAATATGTAATATTATTTCTACCCTCCTAAAATTTTTTATATTCAATTTTACCTATTTGTGAATTTTTAGTAAAAGATATTAAAGGAATCTTTTGTCATTTTCAATACGAGATACTTTTTGACTTTTCTAGCCAAAGTACGAGAAGAATGTTTTTTTAACTTATACGACATGAACCAATTTTTACGGTTTCATAACACCTTATTTTCATGAAGTTTACTCTACAAGATTTCATGGTTATTTTCAATAATATCCTTTTCTTTTAAAATTGTTTGGCATTTTGTGAAAAGAAAATGATTTTTAAGAAGAAAGGATATTTTCCTCAAGAATTCTTTTCAACTATTTTATCAAAACCATTTTCCATCTAAGATGAAATTATTTCATATATGTATGTTTAAATTATAATATCTATATGATTTACATGGTTTCACTTTTCTTATTATGAAATTATATCCATTTGTTTTATATGGATTATGTTTTGATGGGATGATGTTTATGAAACCCATTTTTATTCTTTGGGTTATGATGAATGATTTATGTTTATGTTGTGGCACAAGTAAGAATGATTTCATTATGAGATGGGTGGGACCTATATATCCCTCCAATGAATTGGTTAAAGATTTATATCTCACGATATAGACATGGCTGGAATGGTAAGTTAATCCGGTTCATTAATATAGGACTGGAAAGAGGAGTAAACTCGATTCAGAAAGGGACTTTTTCCACTAAGATAGTCTTGGAAGAAATGCCTTGGCTACTTTGGAAATCATATCATGTTCTTAATGGTTTTTGACAATTAAATGTTTTATTCCAATTCTATTTTATCATTATTTATGTTCCTTTATGAACTATTCCTTACGTACTGCCAAGATTTATTTCACAACTCAAGATTTTGATGTGTAAACTTTATGTTCATGTTTTGAAGTTAAAATATATATGGTTTGTTTTATTTTCTCTATGCTTACCCTTACTGATCATTTAATCTCACCATTTATATGTTTTCTTTTCCCCAGGATATAAAGAAAGGTTTTAGGTAAGAAAAAAAGGGAAGATCTTTATGGGAGATGTTGAAGATCTTTCACCAAGATTAGAAGATTATATTCCAATCTTCCAAAGACACTAAACTATTACGGTCCTTTGGTTTCTATTTTTGTTATATATTAGGTATTCAGAAAAAGTAATGTAATGTCCATGTATGTCAAGATTTGGTCTCTATAGTAGTATAATATGAATAACTTCTAGTATATCTACTGATGCATATATTTATTCATAGTCTATTCATTCTTATTGGTTGTAAAATTTTTAAACATGTATTTCTTTATTTCTAATGTTTATTCCAATTTAATCACATTTGTTTCTCAAGACCCATTTTACTAAAATTATGGATGTTTCTTTAGGTCTTTATACCAAGGTATGTACTTTATTCCTCTTGAATTCATTTATCTCATCTTTTATATTCTTAATCCAATCCTCACCATCTAAAGCCTCATCAGGGATTTTAGGATCAAATTCTAAAATTAAAGAAAGATATTGTACTTAATTTTTGAAGGAGATTCATGTCCTAAACATTTGATTAATATCATTTATGATACTATCTCTAGGTTTATTTATAAGAAACAACCGACTGGGTTTTTTTTAAAACCCATTCATCAACATATGGTAGAAAATATTCCTAAGTAAATACTTTAGAAACTATTTCTTGTGTATTTTTATTATAAGAAGAGTTTTCCAACAAAGGTTGGAAATTAGTTTTTGAAAACACATATGAGGATGTTTTTTGGGTTTTTTTAAAAACAAAAGGGCCAGTTTCATTAAATTTAGAAAGAATTGTTTCTTCAATAGTATAAGAGATTTTGTTAAAAACTCTACATGCCTTAGAAGTATTTGAATATCCTAAAGATATACCTTCATTAGATTTGAGTTTGAATTTGTGTAAATTATCTTTTATATTTAAGATGAACACTTTGCATCCAAATAATATGAAGTAAAATTTTTTTGGTTTTCAACCTATCCACAATTCATAAAGAGTTTTATTAATAAAAGGTCTTATCTCAACTCGATTTATAGTATAAAAAGCTGTTCTAACCGATTCAGTACAAAAATGTTTAGTAATTGTGTGTTCACTCAACATAGTTCTTATTATTTCTTGAAGAATACAATTTATTCTTTCCACAAAAACATTTTTCTGAGGATTTCTAGGAGATGAAAAGTTATGTGTAATTATTTTTTTACTAATTTTTTTTTAAATCAAAATTTTTAAATTCCCCTGCCTGATCACTACAAATAGTTATAAAGGGAAGTTTTTTCTCATTTTTAACTTTGGAAAAAAACTTTTGAAATAAAAAAAGGCTTCATATTTATTTTCTAGATAATATACATATGTGTATTTAGTGTATTCATCAATTAAAACAAATACATAATACTTTCCCCCAATACTCTTAGTTTTTTTGGACCAAATTAATCCATGTTCACTAACCACAAAGCATCATAACTTGAGACTTCACTAATAGATTTAATGCATGATTTATGTTGGTTACCATATTGATAAGGGTCACAAAAATTTAAATAATTAAACCTTAGATCTGGTAAATCCTTAACAAGTCTTTTTTTACTCAACTTACATAAGTTTTTAAGGTTATGATGTCCTAAGATTCTATTCCATAACTGAGATTGAGCTTCCATTACACTAAGGAAAGGTAAGTTTTGGATCCTAAAGTCTTTTAATTTTAGTGTGTATAAATTCTCAGGTTTATAGGCAGAAAAAATGACTTCATCCTTGTAATTGTGTACTACACATTTATCATTCTTAAAATTTACAAGTAAACCTTTATCACATAATTGAATTATGTTTATAAGGTTGTGATTAAGACCTTTAATGAACAAAACTTTTTAAATTAAATCTTTTACAAGAATAACTATATTACCTATATTGATAATCTTTACTTGCGGATTATCTGTGAAGATAGATTTTCCACATTTTATCCTGATGATATTTTAGAAAAAATCTATATTAACAGTAATATTATTAGAATATACACTATCCATATACCAAGTATTCTTGTTGTTGGTACTTTATTTGTTTTCTTGAAAATAAAATAATTATATTTTTGGAACCCAAACCATTTTGGGCCCAGAAATCTCAGCAATTTTTTTTTTCTAAATACACATTTTTTTAAAAATAGGCTTTGTGGAAACCAAGATATTGAACTTTATTTGAAGAATAATTATTTTTCTAGTGTCCTCCACTTTGACATTTAGTGAAAAGGGGGTATTTTTAGAAATAAAGAAGTTATTACTAAGAAATGTTTTTTATCTGTATAACCCATTATGGAACTAGTTATATGAGAATGAGTTTGTTTATACATCTTATTAATGTTTTATTCACTAATGGTAACATTTTACAAGAGTTTATTTAAAGAAGAAATTTTAGACTTTAGTTTAACAACAAAATTATTATTCTCTTTAGTAATAGTTGTGGAATTTATTTTATTAGAATTATTTTGTAGACAATTATTTTCAGAAATTTCTTTTTCTAGATCTTTTGATATAGTAATTTTTTCTATAATATATTTATTAATATATTTTAAAAAATATGATACTTCTTTTGTTAAAAAATTTATCATTGACTTTTCTTTATAAAGTTTTTTACAAACTTTTAAATTTTAATTTTCATGGAGATTGGAAAAATGAAAAACCTCTTCATATGAAGGAAGAGTGTTATCCTATGCTAGGGATAGTTCTTCATCTGAATATTTAGAATTTTTCTCATTATCATATTTGGTAGATTTTTCACTTAAATATAGATTTTTAAGGTTACCATGAGTGCATAAATTATCCATAAAACAAATATTTTTATTGGGTACTCTAGAAAGAAGACCAATGTTCCTATGACTATAACTACTATTATCAAAATAATTATCTAATGAATTTACTCCACTTTCACTCCTAAAGAAATTTTCTTTAAGGACTTTCCTTCCTTTTAACTTATAAAACCTTTTCAGATTCCTTTCAGAATTATTACCCTTCCTATATTTCCTCTTCAGACTTAAACAATTTGGTCTGATATGTCCAGCACTCTTACACTCATAACAAGTAACTTTAGAATCTTTCTTGTCATTTCTATCCTTGTTGCCTTTCTTATGTCTATATTGAAATTATTTCCTACAAACTATCATGTTTATCCTTCGAGTAAGATTATCTAATTCCTTTTCAAAATTATAAGAAGTTTTTTAATTAGATTCAATAACCACTTTATTCTTTCTTGGAGATCTAACAATTTTTTCTACAGATTGAGATTTTGAAGGTATGGTAGATGTTGTAGTAGAAAAAACACCACCATTCTTTTTCTTTTATTTCTCAACACCTCTCTTTAGCGTTCTTTCATACAACATCAATTTTCCAATAAGATAATCAAAAATTATATTACATACCTTTCTTGTTTTATAAATAGATATTCTCTTAGATTCCCATTCATTGGGCATGATATATATGATTTTCTCAACAAGAATATCCTCATCCAAACATTTATTACCAATATCTTGAAGACTATTAATAATTGTCATGAATATTTGATGAATTTTCATAACTTATTCACCTTGTGAGAATTTAAAAGCTGGATAATCAGATCTAATCATTGATCACCTAATTTCAAAAGCCTTTGATGTGGCAAAGTGTCTGACCTCTAAATTTTTAAAAATACTATTAGCTTATTTATAAAAATAAATATGACTGCATATTTTTTTAGTCCTTAAACATAACAAATTATTCCTTGTAATTAAACATACATTCCTAATTTTCTTGATTAGTAAAGACTCTAACTTCTTTATTAGAAATTTTATAATCACCAGTCAATATTGCAAAATTATCAACCCTAGTATTGATAACAAAGGTCTTCATTCTATCCCTCTAGTATTCATAATTATAATCATAAAAAATTTGTGGTCTATTGGGATTCATATTATCTATTGATCATACATTAATGCATACCATATTTTAAAATAGATACCAAAAAATTCTTTTTTGAAAAAACACATTATTAGAAAAAATATTTATAAGCAAAAGTTTATAACAAAATTTAACTCACTTAGAATAGTAAAGAAGATAAAATAATATATCAAGTATTTGAGTAGTTGAATTCTTATCTAATACAATTTTTTTGATATCAATATGAGATATATTGATATTAGGATTTAAAGAATATATATATATGGATTTATTACAGGGGTGAATTGAAGTTTTAAAAACTTTAGTTTAAATGAGTTTAAACTAAAACAATTCAAAAACCTTTTTAATACAAAAATAAAATTTAGACTTGGTCCTCAGTCTGATTAATAAAGAATATCATAATTACGATGAATCTGATATATTATTTTCTATATAAAGTAATCATAGAAGATTAAATCTATATGGAGTAAAATCTTAATCACAGTATTTATGATTATATCAGAGTATATATAAGAATGTAATGATTCTATATTAAGAGCATATAAAATCATAATCAGAGTAATATCAAATTTTTAGTTGAATCTATTCAAAAAAGAGTAATACAATAGTATTATAATTAAATATTTTATGATAAAAAATGTACAAATAAAAAGATGAATATAAAATTATCACTTTCTATTACATGTAGGGGAAATAAAATACAACTAAGAAAAAAGTAATATAAATGAATACACTTATTTTAACCCAAATAGTATGGTATCCAAACACCTAGGATAAAGGTTCCGTTGTTTTATACTTATAATAAAGTATGTCTTTCCTCCACAAGAGAAGCCCTAGATATGATTATTGGCTTATGTGTTTGCCTATCCCCGATATCCTTCGATCCGATGGATCAACTCTGTCTTAAAATCCTCGAAAGCCCTCAATCAATATGATGATATGTATCTCCATCTATCTAGTCTAGAAATCCCTCGATCATATTCACATAATTGGATGCAAAAAAAATCAAAGGTTCTTAATGAAATAACCCATAAAGGGATTCCTTTAGAAAAAAAGATTCTAAAGAATTAAAAAAGTCTAGGAACAAGCTGTTCATGATTTTGAAAATTTTTAGAGCTCTCACAAAAAAATAATGAATTGAAAAGCAGCTCCAAACTATTCGAATGACTGGGTATTCATAAAAAAATCCCTAAAATGTCATGTTTCCTTCCCAATAGTCATATTTCTCAAAGTTTGTTACAACGAATTGGATATATGGTACTCCAAATACTATATCATAATAAAAAGTTTGAATTTTTTTTGTTTCACAGCATTATAGTCTAAAAGATATCATATTATGATAGAAATTAATTTTATATGTTCATAATTTAAACATAGTCAATCTGATATATTTCCTTACAGAATGTTAATACCATAATTTCTATGAGTGTGAATATGATTTTTATTTGTTTCAATATCAAGTATGATTATGAAGACTATTGTTAGTACGAATTCAAGAAAGAAAGTCTTTAATATGATTTGATAAAGACGAATCCAATTATTATTGGTTTCCTTCTCATTATGATAATCCTAATGGATAATATTTATTTTTTATTCATGAATACTTTAGAACTATTTCAAAGTGTGGTAAAATTATATGTTTTATAAAAAAACATTCTAAAATAACTTAGGACATAAAAATTTAGTAATTAAGTATTTAATTAAGAATTTTATATTTATAATGCTAAAGGAATGAAACAGTCAGAAGAGAAATTTATGACACAACATATACTTCTTTGTATGATTATATATGCATGATTGCATGTTCAGAGGCATTCCAACTTAGGCCAAAGTAGGTATGGTCAGCCTGGTGTCCTTGAGGAACCTTAGACGAAATGGTTATATGTATTATTTAATACACAACCTTAATTTTAATATTCCTACACACTACTTATTTTATATACACTGACCAGATTTCTTCAAACACCATTGGTGGAGTCTTACTAAGTATATCTCACACTATTCTTGGGCTACTATTTGGTACCCTAACAAACATCATTTGTTTGCAGGTTAGAATCTTGATGTGATTTGTGTTGTTTCATTATGGAATTAGATCTAATATAGGAGATTAAGAGTAATGGATGAGAATGTACCCATTCTTTATTCTGGTGTTAGAGTCTTTTTTATTTATCTTTTGTTAGTATCGTCTTGTTTTGTTATTTTCTATTGTATGCTTGTCTTCCTATATTCATTATTTAGAATGTTCGTGCATGGTTCATTATTAATTATTTATTGACCGTAAGTTATTATCTTCCATTATTTATCAATAATACAGAGGGTATAGTCTCCCCATTGTACTCCCTTTATAACCTCTTTGCTAGTCGTCCATCTTTGACATATGAGGAGGCACGCTTGAGGCGACATTTTGAACTGGCTTGGGGAACCATTTCAGTGGATCCTGGGTTTGGATGTTATAGTTAGTATAATTTAATTAAAGGTATTATACATTAGTATAAATTATTATAAAATAATATATATTACTATAAATTATTATTAATTCCTCTCAAATGAGTATAAATTGGTATAATTTACTATAAATATATATAATTTAGTATAAATCACTATTAATTCCTTTAAAATTTTTATAAATTAATATAAATTCGTAAAAATTAATATCATTTGGTATAAATGAACTAAAATTAGTATAAATTAGTATAATTTTCTATACATTGATATAATTCAATTTAAATTACTATAAATTTGTATAAATTAATAAAAATTCATCTAAATTAATATTTTAAAATTTTTAAATTTGTAATATTATCTAAAATGAAATATTTTATTAAATATATTATAATAAAAATTAATTATAATTTAATGAAAAATGTATTTTAATACATTTTATATATAATAATATAATTACTATTATTTTTTTAGAACCATTGACCAAGGAAATAGAATTTTTTTATTAAGATATCATGATTGGATAAATAATCATAGAAATCCAAATACATCTAACATAAAATCTATATGAATCGATATTTTAGAAGCATTCATATCATTCACATAATCAAATTCATAATTTATTTAAGAAGAAACTGTTAAGGGCATGTGTAATAAGTATGATCTTATAAGGTGTGAAATGTTAAATAATGATAGAGTTTATATTTTATGTTTCAATTTTCAGAATGATTATATCATTTGGTGTCAAAATGGAAAATTAAATTTTAAAAGAAATGTAACTTTTTTTGGTTCTATAATCATCTTAGTTTCAAAATTTTGAATATGATGCCATTGAATCATCTTTTCAAGAAACATAAACTTAGAATGGTAATTCTAATACCAAATTGGAACCTTTTCAAATTTATGATTTGTCGAAATCTACTGAGGAGTAATTATATCCTAGATGAAAGATAAGAAAATATAAAGTTGTTATAAAATTTATGGCTATTAAATTTGATTTTGGAATGCCAAATAGTTGTCTTGATCAAATATTTTCTTTGGTGAAATCATTTTTTCCCCAAGGGAATAATTTTCCCAAAAATTTATGTAAAAGTAAAAAGTTGGTTCATAATTTGGATCTTAGTTATCAAATGATATATTATTTTTCAAATTAATTAATCTTATATTATGGTAAATATCAATAATTATCTAATTATCCAACAAGTGTAAAATATATTTTTAAAGGGAAGAAAAATAAAAGTACAAATTTATTCCTATTAAAAAATTGAGTTATTTTCTAATTATATCTAGACTAAAATGTCTATTTATGTCTCGCAACACAACATAATTTATGGAATGTCATATATACAATGTTTTTATTGGTAAATGAATAAACCATGCTTGTGATGGTGATTCTGTGAAATACTTTGATCTAGTGCATCCGTCTTTTACTTCAGAATCTCATAACATATGGCTAGGTCTTTTTACTGATGGTTTCTACCCATTTTGTTCTTACAAAATTCAAAATTATTTTTTTAATATTTTTATAACTTCGTATAACTTATCTACTTGGATGCTAAGGAAATGACCATATATAAATTTTTAATTAGTAATTACAGGGAATCCGAAAGAGAATATTGATGTTTATTTTAGTTCATTGATTGTTGAGTTAATTGTATTATGGAATGAAGATTTAACTTCCTATGATGTAGTTTCAAGGAAAGATTTTATACTCAAATTTATATTAATGGAATCAATTAATGAATTTTTGGTGTATGGTACGTTATTTGGATAGCGTACACCTGGTCCAAAATATTATCTATTCTGTGTGGATAAAAATAAATAATTTAGGAAAATCAATGAAAGAAATCCTATTTTTTTAAACTATCATTGTAGATTTATTCTTAAAGATCATCTATTCTAACAGAATAAATATAATTTTACAAAATTTATAATTGAAAGAGACAAACCACCAATAGTTCTCTCATGTATTTAATTAAAATATATTGTCTCTTTATTACCTCCTTTTACTTTTAGGCCAAATATAAACTAATAAAATAGGTGGTTTTGGGAGAGATCATGACCGGGAAAGAAAAGTATTTTCAGGGAGTTATCATATCTTTACGATTTGTTAGTTCCACAAATATTAGATGTAATTTATATTGATAATAATTATTTTGATAATATATTTTATACCATATTGGGAACACTTTATAAGACAAAATATACCTTTAAGGAATGATGAGATCCTACTCAAATATTTAGGTATCTAGAAGTTTAGTTGTTTGAAAATAAAAGATCACAAAAATTAATGTAGCTAAAAGTAGAATATATACTTTCTAAAAGAATTTTATTATTATTTTGTTAGTGGATTTAATATTTTAGGTTACTAATTGAATATGCTTTTATTTTTTCTTGTTGTGTTAGAAATGAACATATTACTGGGTTAAAAAGTCATGTATATTTTGTCATCATGCAATAATTAACGCTTATTGACCTCAAAGGGATTATAAATTATTTAATCATAGATGTGTTGACTGAAATATAATTTTTATATTGAAAAATTTGTGTGGTAACAATGGAATATGATTCCCCAAGCATACTATAAAAACATGTTATAATTTTATATAAATTGCAAAAAATATTTCTGACAACCTTGTTTGAATCAATGGGAAATTTAATATTATATTTTTTTTATTAATCCATTTGTAGAGGGACAATAAAATTCCAATGGATGTACCCATTCAAGAGATGTATAAAAAAATGAAGAATAAGGTTCATAATAAGGAATAAGTTAAAGGGTCAACTTATAAATCATACTTACACAGGATCAAATTTCAAATTTGTTTGTAATTTTCTATCATAATATACTTCAAAACATAATTGAATGGGCTAAAATAAATAAAATTTTGATGATTCCATATACCATGATTTTCAATATTTAATCAACCTAAGCTTTTTTTAGTTTCCATCATTAATGATGACTTTCAGATGAAGAAATGCACATAGCTCACATATATTTTATGACCAGTTGGGAAGAAATGGCATGATTTGTATAGTAAGTACCACTTATACTTAATTTTTTTTAAATATTTGTTAAAGTAATTTTATATTAATTTTTTTAATATTATATAATGATCATATCAAAAAAAATCATACAATTTACCCTAATTGCTCTTGAGGAACATTGATAACTTATTTTTTCTTATGGGTTTCAGTGGATGGTAAGTTAAATTGGCCATGATTGAACATATGAAATCAATTTTTTATTTTATATATTTCAAATTATTTTTTTATCTTGGCATCACATTGTAGGGAAAAAATTGATAGTAAATTATATACAATGCATAATCCACCATCGAAATTGGTAAAATATTATAATGATTTTATGGTTAATATTTTTTTATTTCATATACATACATATGGTGAATCCAAATAATAAATGAATAGTTGTGTTTTTTAAAAGGATATCATCACATGGAAAGTGAAGTTGAATTTTATGGGATGCTGGATAGAATAACTAAGTTATGTTATCTGGGGAAGAAATACAAAAAAATGATTAAATGTCATTGGTTTGATACATATCAAGGGTATTGTGTTCATTTATGGCTTGAAATCCTTGATATTTAATATAAAAGTCTTCTTATAGCAATAAACCATTTTTGTTGGCATATCAAGTCCATCATGTTTATTGAAAAAATTACTACGATTCTTCAATATATTTAAATGATTGGTGGTGTGTAATAGAAATTAAATCTAACGAGTTTGTGGAAAATTAATATGGTGCTGTAGAAAGTGAAAAATATTTAAATTTTATAGGGAATATGCATGAATATATCTATTAATAAAATTTGTAAGATCCTGAACTTCATGGAGGTACGATATTATTTAAATTGTGGTTTTAATCCATTTAAATAATCTATTTCAATGTTTACTGGGTGTTTGAGGAATCTCAGGGTTATTCTGGGGGTTCAATACATGAAATAAATAGAAATCAGGTTATCATGATCATGATGCCTGATTTGCACATGGTTAGTGTAAACTGTGCAATGGGGAAATCCAAACCACGTGGGATTCAAAAGAGGCATTCTATATGGTTGGCACACAATTTTTCAAACTGTGTAGGATCCTCAGGTAACCATGTGTCTTTGTCCCCTCTTGGATAGAGGCATATGCATGATTGACACATAGTTTGAAAAATAGTGTTGCCAAACCATGCACCCCATTAAAAGTTGGATTGTAATGACCCAAATTGTTATAAATAAAAGTAACTTTTTTGATTTATTTAAATGTATTATTATGTAATATGGTTATAGAAAACACATTCAATCCTTTGGTTTTATCCTGTTAGATTTATTTGACTGTTACAAATCATTACCAATGATAATATAGCCATTGAATAGTGATCACATGATTAGTATAAATATATGAAGATAACAAATCCAATTGTCATAGATAATGGAAGTGATGGTCTCAACTAGTAAGATCATTCTCTATGAATCCCATTTATTAGAGCTTCTGAGGGAGATAGTATTTCTAGGATTTTCCCTTGACCAAGACCAAGCTAAGATGCAATAGTTTAAGCATGAGAAGAACCATTTATGGGAGAAGTTCAAGTTCATCAAGATCATGACCCAAACCATGTTCTCCAAACCACCCCATAAAATTCAAAACATCATGCACCTTACACTTTAGGTGTTTGCTGGTGTATTAAAGGGATGTGTATCAAGACCATAATAATATGAGTATATATATTATTTTATATAAAATAATGAATATATTTTCATCCTATTACTATTACTTTGTAAATAATTTTTATTTTGATACAACAAAGAACAAATTGTATTTCTAGTTAATATTTAAATTAAATTAATGAATTTATAAATTAATATATTTTTGAAATAAATAATATTTTAATAAAATATTAATATTAAATAATTTTTATGAAATATAAATGATCATATAATTTTTATGAAGTCAAATGTAATTTTTTTCTTGTTACCTTAATAATTACCATGCTATATCACGTCTCATTGTTTTTTTATGATTCCTACACTTTTTTCCCCATTTATATTGTAGTTGTCTAACATGTGTCATCTTTTTCATGTTATGCCTTGTTTATTTTTTTACCGGGCTTTATATCTCACCCCTTTCGTATGTTTTTCCCTAGGTTATCCCATACAGTTTTAAGTTTGTTGGAATATTATGATCATGTAAAGGAAGTGTTCAATAATGTTTTTCATCCCGTGTTATAAGTTGTTATGTAATATACCTAATTCCCAAAGGCACTAAACTTAGAAGTATTTTGGCTTTTATTAAGTGTAATTTTATGTAATGAAACATGTATTAATTTGAAATATATAGCAAGGTTGTTATAGTTGATATCAGAGTGAATGTTTAGTTATTTTTGGGATAAGGATTAGAAAACTCTAGAAAAAGACTTAGGGATAAGATTAAATATTTCAAAACACCCCTAAATTTTGGTTAGTACAATGTAAGTGGGTTATCAATAAAATACATCAATTTATGGACACTATAATTAGACATGGTTTTGGAACAGATATACCTAGGAGTAACAACTCCATCAAGGTGTTCAGGGCCTAACTCAGGGCAACCTTGTACATGGCAACATGCCTTACTGCACAATTGGTTTGACACTACCAAGGTATATGCTTTGTTAAATTCATAATCTCATTACAAACCATTATTAAGGTAATAAAAAAATTCCCATAATAATATATGTTAGGAAATAGATCATGGATAATATAGATTGAATCATAGAAATTCATAAGTTAAGGAAATAAATTTAATTTATAAGTTATCCTTTTATTGTCATTGGATTCTCCTTTATGTGTTTAATAGTTTAATATAATAATCCCTAATTTTTATTTTATCCTAGAAAATGTCCATAAATATGGGGAATCAGGTTAGAAATTGTTGTGAAGGGAAATGTGATGATTTCCCTAACGAGACACGCAACCTAATGGGAGCGGGAATCACAAACTTTGTTAGGATAATCTCTATACTAAATAAAGTTCTGAATAGAAACCTGGATCAATAGGAGTGAAACCCCCATAAGATATAATAAGCTGTAGTCGAAATCTTTATGAAAAAAGGCCTCCTAATTTTAATGGATTATCCTATCCCTTAATCACAAAACAATCGATCAACTCCATTGAGAAGATCTTATACATCCTTGAATGTTCTTAACAAGATATGGTTCTACTAGCTATTTATCATAATGAGGGAGAAGCTAACCAGTAATGGATTTTCATAAAAAATACAAATATTGAGGAAGAGATTAAAGTGATGAAATGGAAGTAATTCCAAAAAATGTTTTTTAATAAATATTTTCCTCGCACCCTCCGACTTAAAATGGAAAGCTATTTCCTTACCCTCACGAAAAAAGACAATGAATCTATCAATGAATACAAAGAAAACTTTACAATACTTTCATGATACACCGTTTTTTTCAATACCCCTGAATGCTAGGTTGATCGCTTCTTTAGTAGGTTAAAACCTAGTCTATGAAAATCCCAGGGGATCCATGGCTTTGATAGCTATGAATAAATTGTTTGATGTTCCCTCAAAGTTAAAATGGAGATCAGATAATCTCAAGGGTATCATGGGGATAAGTAGAAGAGATTGGATTTTAATTCTGGTGGTCCAATAGAGATATCTAATGGTTCCAAGAAATGTCAATATCCCACTTATCAAAGGGGCAAGAAGAAGCACCCCATAAATTTCTTAAAGGGAACAAATAAATGATTTAGGTGGGGGAATAAGGACACCTAGCTAGAAATTATTAACAAGAGAAACCTAATAATGTGACGAAGGAAAGGAATTCTACAATAAACCCTCAATGCATTGTCCATTTCTTTAACTTCATGGAATCGTGGAACTTATCAAACCAATTACCTAAGACAAGGGTTTTTGGAGACAACCAACAACCTCCAAGGTAGTAAGGGTAATATTTTTCCATCACTACCACTTAAGTGAATCCGGAAAACAAAGTGGTGATAAGTATGCTAGCTATTAATTCAAGAATAGAGAACATACTTTTTGATTTTGGTTTTACGCATTCCTTCATATCAAAAAAGTTTCGTAGAACTATCCAAACACCACCACAAAGCATGGATGTAGAGATATCAGTGAAAATGGGAAATAAGGAAATTACTTCAACCCAAGTGTATAACTCCTCCCCTGTCAACGTTTTTGGGATGAACTTCCCAACAAACCTTTTCATACTCCCTTTGGTGTAATTTGATGTAATTTAGGTCATGGATTGGATTTCCCTAGAGATCCAAAATAAATTTCCATGAGAAGTAAATCAAAATCCATATGAAAAACCAACTCCCGATTCTGTACAAGTGCAAGTAGGAGGATGAATCTTCTTTAGCGTCATCATATGAACCAAAAATATTATCACCCTATGAGAAACCATTTCTTATTCAAATGATTAGTTATAAGGGAAGATACATCCTCTAATACATGTATATTGTTATGGAATACATTAATGTGTTTCCTGAGGAATTTCCTAGTCTTCCTCCTAGCCAAGAGATCAAATTTTCAATCGGGATTATACCTGGGGCATTGATATAATCCAATAATCTATATATAATGGATGTTGTGGAACTTGAGGAGCTGAAGAAACAAATATAGAAGAATCAGGATAAAGGTTTAATATTCCCAAGTACTTCACCATGGGGTGCAATAGTCCTCTTCATCAAGAAGAAGGATGACTCGATATTGCTTTGAATTTATTATCTGATCTCAAAAAGATCATGATAAAGAACAAGTATCATTTTCCATAGATTGATGACTTGTTCAATCAGCTACGTGGAGCACAATAATTCTCCAAGGTGGATCTTCAATTGGGATATTATCAAGTAAGAGTGAAGAAGGAAGATATCCCCAAGACCACTTTTGTTATAAGGTACAGGCACTATGTGTTCATAGTGATTCCATTCAGACTCACTAATGCTCCAAAAATATTCATGGAATTGATGAAGAGAGTCTTTAGAGATTATTTCAACAAATGTTTGGTAGTATTTATAGATGATATTATAATATACTCTAAAATCAAGGAGCAATTTGAGGATCATTTTAACACTATGCTAAAGTCCTTATGAAAGGAGAAGTTTTATACCAATCACATAAAATGTGAGTTTTGGTTGATGTAAGTCTCTCAAATGTGTGTTTTGGTTAAAGTAAGTCTCTTTCTTGTCACAAATAATCACAGGCAATGGGATATCTGTGGACCCTTCAAAGTTGAAATAAATTGAAGGATGGCATAGGCCTATATATTTGATTTATATCAATAGTTTACTTTGGATAGATGGGTATTATAACTGATTTGTGAGAAATTTATCATGATTATAAAACCCTCTTATCAAGCTAACTTGGAAGGGAGTCAAGGTTATTTGGAATGATGAATGTAAAGAAAGATTCAAGGAGCTAAAAGGAGGCCTATCACTACCCTTATGACCACACTACCCACAATTTGAGAACTTTTCATAGCATTTAGTGATGCTTCAATGAAGGTATTGGGATTTGTGTTAATGTCGACTGGCAAAGTAATTTACTATTATTTAGGGTAGTTGAAAATACAAGAGAAAAACTATCCCACACATGATCTGAAGTTGGAAGCTCTGATCTTTGTATTGAAAATCTAGCAGCACTATCTCCATGGGGAGATGTTTGAGATATAGACTTATCATAAGATCCTAAAACATATGTTCACACAAAAAGATCTTAATATGTTACAATTAAGATAGTTAACTCTCATTAAGGATTATGACTACTCAATCCAATACCATCATGGTAAAGCAAATAAGGTGGAGAATGATCTATTTAGAATGGATCCTGAAACTTTATCAATGATGATATTTGAGAAGGATCCAATAATTTGATACCTACAAAGGATGGACATGAGAATCATAAAGGAAGTAATATCGTCAATCCTTTCACAAATGATTGCTCAAACATATATTTTGGAAAGGTTAAAGGATGTTCAAAGAAATGATATGTAAATTTAGAAGAAGGTAAAATCCATGAGAAAGAGGAAGTCCACTGAGTTTAAAATTAAAGAAGAAGGAATCATGAGGTTTGGGTAAAGACTATGTGTTCTATCACATCCTAAGTTAAATAATGAACCGTAAGATTATTCACATAGTTTTAATTTCTCCATTTGTTCAGGAAGCACAAAGATGTATCAAGATCGCTAAGAGTACTATTTGTGGGATAATATGAATAAGGTGATCACTAAATAAGCATCAAAGTTCCTAATATGTCATAAAGTGAAGGATGTAAGGCATAAGTCCAAGGGGATGACGCAACCATTATCTATACTAACATGGAAATGGGAGAACATCACCATGGACTTTGTCACCAAACTTTCGAATACATCCAAGAGAAACCATGATATATGGGTTGTTTGGATCATCTTAAAAATAAATCTCACTGTATCATAATTTGATAGGACTTATCATTGTATAAACTTGCACGGATATAAATTAGATAAGTGGTAAGGCTGCATGAAGTACTACTATCAATTGTATCTGATCAAGATCCGAGATTCACCTCCAAGTTCTTGAAAAGTATCCAACATGCTCTAAACACTGACCTAAAATTCAGAATATCCAATAATCTTCAAATTGATGGCCAATCTGAGTGGACTATTCAGACTCTATAAGACAAGTTTTGTGCATGTTTTATGGAATTCAAAAGAGTATGGGACTAACCTCTTCTTTTGGTTGAGTTCTCTTACAACAACAGTTTCTACCCAGGAATCCAAATGGAACCCTATAAATCCATTTAGGGAATAGATGAAGCACATTGTCATGTTGGGATGAAGATGGGGAAAAAAACATAAAGGTTATAAAATGGTTGAGGAAATGATGGAGAAGGTTAAGACCATTCAACAGAACATCAAGGCTGCTCAGAGTCAACATGAGAGTTATGCTGACAATCATCAATGAGATATAGTTTTTGATGTTGGAGACATGTTATTCCTCCACATATCTCCATGGAATAAATTTATGAGATTTAGGAAGAAGGGAAAACTTAGTCCAAGGTACATCATCCCTTTTAAGGTCCTTGATCACATTAGAGTGGTGGACTATTGAATATAACTACCAACGATGCCATCTCAAGTACATGATGTATTCAATGTATCTATCTTGAGAAAGTACATACCAAAAACCTCACATGTACTCAATTCATAGGTGGTACCATTGGATAATGACCTTTCCTATAAGGATAATATGGTGAGGATATTATATTATAGAGAAAAAGTTCTAAAGAAATAAGATAATGCACCTTTTTCAAAGTACTTTGGAGAACCAAAAGTTTGAAGAAGCGATGTGGGAACCAATGGAAGTGATTAAGTAGAGTTACACTTTTCTATTTTAGTGAATGAAATGAAAATATTGAGGGTGAAATTTCTTAAGGGTGTAATATTGTAACATACTAAACATATGTTTTTACTTTAATATAATTTTATTTTAAGTTTACTTGATTTATTTTATAAAGCCTTTGAAAATCCTCCAAAACATATGACATATTTTCAGGTTTTAAAATTACTTATTTAAGAGTCTGACTCACCTCTACATAACTAAGGGCAATATTTTAATAAGTTAGGACCTTATAATTATAAAATAATTTAAGACACTACCATTTTACAAAACCATGTGAAATAATAATGGGATGGTTTGTGGTTTTGGATATTTTATTATGTAGAGTCCAAAACCTAAATAATGAAGAAATATCCCCCATTTTCTATATAAACCCACCAAAGATCCAATTTATTATCAATAAAACTCTTTGTATCACATAAATACTTTACCATACACTCTTTAGAGTCCTCCCATGGAGACATAAGCCATTAATAAATCCTTCCTAATCCTTTGTAGTCACACATTCAAGCAAGGGACCTTCCTCTCCTCCTTTAAAATTCAAGCACCTTCTTTGAAATTTTTTCTTTTAATTTCAATTGGTTATGTTTTAATTCAATTATAATAATTATATTACTATTAAATTTATGTTATTTTAATGAGGTATCAGTTATCCTCCCTCATTTGGAACTTTACCAGACCGGTTACTATGCCAAAATTTTGTAAGGGATCCTCACTTTATCTTATTTATTAACATTTCTTAATGAAATTATGCATTCTATTTCCATTTCCTAAAGTCTAGACACATATTTACATGTCCCTATTACTTATAATTTTATTTATAAATGATGAGAGACCCCTTTATGTTTCATTGAAAATTTTTATGAATTTTTAAACAACACCGTTACACTTCTGAAATTTCACTGTGATTTTTCCATGAAAAAAAAGTGTAGTGAATACCATAACAATTTTTGTATCAATTGTATTCACATTTATGAACATATAATTAATTATTGGGTACTTAAATTTATGTATTACACATTTATTTATCTTTTACTAAATTATGATAATAAATTAATTCATTTTTTTTGATCTATGTGGCAAACTTATGCATGAGAATGAAATGAATATGATAGGTGCACCCAGATAGTGCTCAATTGTATTGGGAAATGTTTAGCATCATGACAAATCATGTTGGGATAGAGAGTAAACTTGATTACTTTATGGTAATTTTTCTAGCATGATGTGTTGGAATATTTATCCTTGCCCAAGATTTATGATGTAGTGTTTTAAGTTGTTTCCACATTTCCCATGCTACCTTTACGATTACCATGCTATATCATGTCTCATTATTCATGTTTATGATTACTAATATTTTTATGCCCCATTTGTATTTCTATTTTTTAACATGAATCGTATTATTCCTGTTGTTCCATGTTTATTCTATTATTGGGCTTTATATCTCACCCCTTTCTTTTGTTTTCCCCAAACTATCCCATGCAGTTTTGAGTTTGTTGGAATTTTATAATCATATCAATGAAGTGTTGAATAATGTTTTTCCTCCCATGTTATAAATTGTCATGTAATGTAAGTAATTCCAAAATAAACTAGATATATAAATCTTTTGGTTTGTATTAAGTGTAATTTTATGTAATAAAACACATGTTAATGTGAGATATAGAGCAGGATTGTTATAGGGATTTTACAAAATTTCCCCTCGAGATTTTAAGGTTTCTCACTTGATTTCTTCCACAATTTATCCTACAATATCCCTAGTGATGAAAAATTTCATCCATGAATTCCCAAGTTTAGATATACTTCGATTATTGTATGTTTAGAGTGCTATTGGGTGTAGATTGAATCTCCAAGTGAGTCTGATTCTTCTCTTACTTCTCTTTAAAATATTAGGGCCCGTCGTTTTGTTTTTCTTCTTCCAAATCCATAGAAACCCATTTTTCTAGAAGATCTAAGGTTGGGGCTTTAAAGGGCGCTTGAATACAAATATAATTATAAGTTTAACTGATCTTTCATATAAGGATTTGAGGTAGGTGGTCTACAATTTATATCCCATAGTCTTGTTATCAATCGGTGCATATGTGGTTGTTATATTTCACTCTTCTTGTTGTGCATTTGATGACTCTAGTAATATTTGGTAAAATGGCTGGATAAATAAATATTGAAACCCGTCATGATCCCCATGGGATGCATTTTGATTTTTTATATCATTTCGGGCCACCCATGGGGTGTTCCAATATTCCGAAAGATGGGAAATTATAATGTTAATCCTAAATTTCATTTGTGTTACGACAGATCCTAGGATAAATGTGTTGATATGTTAGTTTAAATTATAAATTTTTTTCAATGGTAGTTGTGTCTAGTTGTTTTCAATGGAATAATAGACTTTTTGGCATGATATGAGAAAGGGTTAAATGAATTTACGAATGTTTAAAATGGGTTAATGCATAGGAATTTATGAATATGATAAATGGATTAATGTATGAGAATTATTGATCACTCTAAATGGGTTATGTCATAAAAATGGAAATAGGTTAATTGGGATATGATATATTAATTATAAATGCTATAATTTTTTAATTATTTATGATGATTCATAGATTGTATGAAATGGGAATTGTAACTGTTACTTGTATTGGGTTTGAATGGTTTGTGATATCATTTATGTGATAAATGAATATATAATTATGTTCACATGGTTTGGTAGTTGTGGGGTATTGGACTTGAGGATCTATTCCCATGGGTCAGGTTAGACTAAAGCTCTAAACCCCTCCCCTATAATGCACGTGTTAGGGAAGGGGACTGAGGCTCTATGCCCTTAACTATTCTATTTGATGAGACTACCTGAACCAAGGCTCCTAGGTAAGTGTGATGTATATATTTATTAAATTTTCATCCCTAGTGAGATATGGAACTTGAATTATACCCTTATGCATAGTATTTTGGTCATTTTATTCCATTTTTTAAATTATTTAAATGACTAACCCACGTAATAAGTAAAGAATATGGATTAAGTAATTAAAATGGTTTTGACTACCATGTTATTTATATAGTGTTTTTCATAAACTATCTACTTAGAATGGATATTTTGTAGACACCATTGGTGGGGGACTACTAATTTTTACTCAGACCCTGCTCTGGCCGCCATTGGGAACCCGATTAGATTTCTTGGCTACAGGTTAGGACAGGGGAAAAGGCCCAATGTTGGGGAGTTGATTTGGGATCATGATTTATAGGGATGAGGACATAGACTTGGATATATGACCCATTTTAGGATTTGGTTTTTTTTCTTTATTTTTGGGTTTCTTCACCTTTTAGAGTTTTAGCATGACATGATATATTTATATTTTGATTGTGGTTTGTACCTTTTTTGGGAAATAGTTTGTAATGAATGTTATCATTTATTTTTTATTATTTACTTTATTTAATATATTTTCTACTATGTATTACTCTGGTAAAGAGGTAGAATCTCCCCAAATGTTATTTTAGACTCTTTCTTCTAGTTGGAAACCTCTGGAATACAGGGAGGTGCACCTGAGGTCATGTAGTGACCCGGATCGCGGCACCAGTTTAGTGGATTTTGGGTTGGAAAAGTTACAAAAAAGTTGAAAATATTAATGATGAGATCCCGTGGTTAAGGGATGATGGTGTTGATAATGTCTATGATGTAACCAATGAATTTTTCATTATAAGGAATGATGAAATTAAATCACGTATGGAACAATATTATGTTAAAGGGGAAGATGAAGACATTAACAATAATGAGACTGAAGATGAAGTTGAAGATTAAGAAAAAAAATAAGGCGAAGAATGATTTATTATTTGTTTTCAATAAATATTTATTGTTTTTTTACATTTTATATCTTTATTAACAATTATTTATAGGTAACATTCTTTTCACCCAGTTTCTTAGAAGAAGGTTCTATAATTTTTAAATTATTTCTATTTTTTATAGATTACAGATTTTTTATAAAAATAATTATAAGATTTAGATGGATCAAGATGGTTATGATTACATGATTCATAGCTAGAATGAGGATGTTCTACCTAATGATGAGGCTCCTGATTTGTTAGTCAGGGGTGTTTAGCCAATATCATCTTCTAGGAGGGGTTGGGGCATTGTGCGATTGACAATTCTGGATCTAATTCTTGGGGGATTCCCATCTATTGATTTTCATATTCATTAGAATAAGTGAGTTTAAAAAATAATTTTATTTACATTTTCATTTTATTTATTATATTTATTAATCATGTTACTAACCGTTATTGTTTTTATTGTTTTTTACATCTAGCTGTTGGACCGACTAGTGCAATTTTTAGGAAATGTTTTTCTTCTTCTTGGGTTTCATGGGATCAAGTTTCCATCAAGTTGTGTTATAATATGTTTTAGAACTAGTTGGTATGTATAAATAATTTTTTTTATAATTTTATGTTTATATAACTATTATTTTATTGTATTATTAAATATTTGAAATGTTTATGGTTTCCTGTTGATGAGAGAATGAGACCTACTATTTAGGAAGCATGTGGGGATTTTTTTCATGATGGTTTCAATAAATTTTAATATTACCTTTAGAGGAGAGATATTAATAGAGTGTCTTAAATTGTATTGGATGAGTCTTGTAGGTCTCATATACCCAATTATGTCCCCACCCCAGATTAGGAGGGATTGTGAACATACTAGATATGAGGGACTTTCTAGAGGAAATTTGAATCTTTTTGATAGAATTTGAGTAGACAGGATGTTACACTTTGGGATAAGAGTCATGATTTTATTATAAATAAAGTAGATTTGGTAAGTAATATTATTTAACAATTATATACATGAATTTTTAACATTAAATGTATATGATGAATTTATGCGGTCTTCAACTGATCCAAACATTATAGATTTTGATGTGTACAAGAAGATGTAAAATGATAAAATCATTGGAAAAATTATCAATGATAGATAGTGAAATATCATGGTTAGTATATTTATTCTTATAGTTTTTAAAATTAACATAATATATATATATATATTTATTTATTTTAGTTATTAATTTTTATTTATATTGTTATAGGATACATATAAGACAAAGGTTTCCCATATGCGTGAGAGTCAAACCAATATAGATGGTGAGGATGATGCCTCATGTAAGACATGTTTTAATGAGTTGTATTAGATGCGGGTGATTACGACTAGTCCTTATAAAGGTCAGGTGATCAGTATAGGTTCATGATTGACTCAGACTAGTTACTATGTAATTGAAGTGATTTCATTATATGGATCAAAGGGTAAAATTCCATCATAATTGTAATTTTCTACTATAGAGTATGAGTTGAGGTTGAGAGATCAGTATGAGGTCATATAGAGATTGAAAATAGAGTAGGAACAGTATTTATTCCAGTAGAAAGATCATCGATGAGAGTATTCTTAATAACACGAGGAGATGATGGGGTATATACATCAAATTACACATGGTTTAGGGATAGAATTACCTCTTCCAGTTGGACCTGATTTCCCCATAGTGACATTATTTCTGTATGTTTTCTATGTAACATTTTATATAACATATTTTTTTGTAATTTTATAATGAATGTTTATATATTTGTTTTATTATTTTACGTATTTTTATTTTATTTTTAGTTATTTTCAACACAATTGGTATTCCATGATAAATAATCATAGAGAATATATTTTTGAAAACGAATTACTTATCCATCACAAATAATTTCTTTATAAGGAATATAGATTCCATCACAAAGATTATTAGTGATAGAATGTGAAATTTTTCAAAAAATATATTTATAAAATTCTTATTGTGATAGAAAAAATAGCTCGTTACAAATATTATATCTCTACGGGGTTAATTTCAATGTTTTATCACAAATAATAGTATTTATGATACTCTTTTTCATAATTGACTATTTGTGATGGGGATACATAAAAAATTTACTACCATAAAAAAGTGTTTTTCTTATAGTGTAAGAAGAAATGCACATAAAGAAATAGAAATGAGAAAGGAGTGGTTAAATTTTTTTACCTAACTTCTTAGATTATCTCCTTGGAAAAGGGGGTTTAGCCTTTGAGGTATGGTATTTTAAAAAGACCATAACATATTAAATGTGGTGGGGAGAGGTTTTGGTAGATTATGGGATGAACTAAGTAAGTTGTAGTTTGAGGGTAAGTGATGAGAAGAGTACCTATTTTATAAGTGAAAGGGATGACATTTTTTGTAAATACCCAAAACCATTAAATAATGGGAAGTAATTATCAAAGAAAATAGCTCCCAAATTATTTAATAATAGAGAGGGAAGGGATAATATTGATCAAGGCCTCAAATATATATTCCCATGCATGTTTTAAACATGTTTTTGGTACTTCGTTCTAGGTTAAACCCTTTTAACCCTAATTTACTCTTACTGTGGTAACTATTTTTTACCCAAAAAAATTATCATTTATGTGTAAATATAAATTGATACTTATTACATAATTTAGACATAATGATTCCAAATTTAAATTAATTTAATTATATTAGTTTTCTTGTGAAGATAAAAAATATTATTAAAATATTAAATGTATAATGTATTAATTTGTTTTTTCGAAAAATGTAACTTAAGTTATGAAATGTAAAATATTGATTTGTAAATTAAGACCAAAATTTTTAAAATTATAAATTCCCTTATAAAATACAAAATTATTCTTATAAAAAAGTTTCATGAATTTATAATTCATACTTTTATATGAATAATGCCATAAATTTCATTTTTTTTGTAAAAATGGTATTTTAACTATTTACCTAACAATTGATCTTTTTAGAAAAAACAATTTTTTTTCTTAAACTAAAATTGATATGTGGAATTGAAAAATTAAGTTATTTTTTGTAAAAATAATATTTTAAAATCAATAAATTTATATTTTAAATGAAAATATAAAGATAATTGCTTTTATTAAAAAATTAACTTTTTAGACATTAAGTGTTCTTATTACTATCTCATACAAATTAATAACTTAATATAACAACAAATTATGGTTCTATCAGGTATTTTTGGAGGTGTATTTGGATTTACTTTTTCATTGGTTGGGTAATGCTGAGAAGGAATTAAGAGGATACCTACAATGGTGAAGTCAGGGATTTTTTTGAAATTTTTAGCATAAAACCTATAGTTTTTGAAGTATACTGAAGATTTACACACCTTGTAATAGTGTTAAAAACATGTATTAATTGCCTAGAATATGAATAGAAATGAGTACATAGTATGAAATGTTGCACACTGTGTACAATTTACATGCAGTGTAAATATTAAAAATCTAGTTTTTAAAAAAAAATTGATGAGTTTTTTGGCATATATAGGGCTCAAAAATTATATGATGTGTAATGGGGTTACCCGTTGTATAAAATCTTGAGTGTTGATTTAAAGTAGGTAGATTGACTGAAAATATCGTTTCATTCCTCTCAGTTTCTTTCCCTCTCTACCTAGATCCATTCCTAAGTGTTTTTTCGGATTTCTAATATCTCAGGATCATCTATTTGATGATTGATTGTCATTTTGGTTATGGTGTATCTCTCTATGTAAGCTATATCCATATCTGTTGCATTTTTCTCGATTATCGTATTTGGTGTTTGATAAATCATATTTGGATTGATGGATATAATCTCCATGTTGTTTAATTTTATTTCTAGGTTAAGTATCAAGATCTTATTCTCCTTAATTTTCCATTAGCGGGCTCTGTTGTGGGAATTGTGCTTTCATTCCATTTAAAATGACCAATTGAATAAATCATGAATTGTGTTTTTTAGACGGATTTAAATTGATTTGTAAAAAACCAATTCAATGAAAATTGGAACATGGTTTTGATTTGGCATGGATTTTAGGAAATCCCCCAATTCCAATGGAATTGGAATTTGAGGAATTATTTGAAATTGATGGAAATTATGAAAAGAATTTAAAATTGATATTTTGAAAATGTATTAAATTGAAATTATGTTACGATATGATTGTTTTTTTGAAAAATTAATGAATTAACAAAAAAAACATGATGTGATTTTGAAAGTGAATTGGAATTTTGAAAAGGAAAAGTGGTATATTATTAAGTACTTTCTTGTGAAATGGTTTTACCATTTTCTATATATTGATTTAGAACATGTGAGCATTGTTGATTAGTGGTTTATTTGGAAAAAACAAGTTAGGGTTGTAATTCCCTAATAATGGATTGATGATTTAAAAATCTAAAAAATCATAGTTTAGCGTATCTTATTCCCAAATAAGATGTTTATGGGTCCTATTCGGCATGATCCTAAGGGATATGTGTACACATATTGCCGTGGTCACGGATATGAGAGGTTTGAAGATCCTATAAATTAGAACTATCACACCACAAGTAATATGACCTTGATGCTTGTTGTGACTCTTTTGAATATAAATTCTATTAATAGTGAAACTGATTTTATCATGCCTAATTATTTATTTAAACTTTTCTGTATAAAGTTTTTATTTTATCCATGTTTGAAATGTTTCCCATTAATTTTAAATGAAAAGTATATTTTTTTAAATATAAAATTACACTACCATGCCTATTTGGATTAAAATAAAATCATGATTTGGTTTATTATTATAGAATATTATTACGAAACTCTTGGTGATACCCTGAGCCTTTTAGATTACAACCTACCTTTGAATTCAGGTGTTTATAGATTTTCTTCTACTAGGTTTGAGTAAAGGGAAAGAAACTCTTAGAGGACGTGGATGCTCTTGATGCCTTTAGTATTGGAGTGATGTGTCCATTGTGATGTTGGGTTATCTTGTTACTTTTTGGTAATTTGGTGATGTATTTTTTGGGTTTTTAATATACCTATTTGGCCTCTAGTACTGTCTCTCTTTGGATTTTTTGAGTATAGTGATATGTTTTTGTTTCTTCTACTATGTTTGAGGAAAATTCATTTCCACTTTTATATTGTATGATTCCATGTTCTAGTTGCCAACCCAAGGGGGTCTGGAATTCCCTTTGAGGTTTGTCGGATCTGGATTGGTTATCAAGTTACCAGGGTATCTGGGATAGTTTGTGACAAAGTGGTATCAAAGTTAGTTTCATGTTAAGCCTCTTGTCTTGATGTCATCTTTGGTATAGATTGGCTTATTGCTAATTAATCCCCAATTGTTATCTTTGATAGGTATCCTTTACTACACCTGTTAGAGTTTTCCATATCTTTTAGGGAGAATGGGACACAAGGTCGAGTAGATAAAGACCTTATTATCTAGAGTTGGAGAAAATGATATCAGTTTTGGGTTTTTATATGGAGTGGGAATATTTGATTCATGATCTCCATCCAATTTTCAATGAGTTTCTCGATATTTTTCTTTCTAACTTCTCTAGTTTTACATTGGTAAGGGTGATAGAATTTTCTATTGATTTAGTTTCTGGTACTCAACCAGTACTTATTCTATCTTACCAAATGGAATGAATTGAAATATAATAGTTGAAGAATTAAATGGATAATCTATTAGAGAAAGGATTTATACACCTATGTGTGTCACCTTGGGAATCACCTATTCTTATTGTTAAGAAATATGATGGAGTAATTCACTTATCTGTTGATGAACAAAAGACCAATCGAGTCATGGAAAAGAAAAAATATCCATTACCACAAATTGGTTATCACTTTGACCATTTGATAGGGGTGAAGTGGTTTTCAAATATTGATCTTCGATATGGTTATCACCAGTTGGGAATAAAAGTATCTGATAGCCAGAAAACTGCCTTCTAGAGCTGGTATGCCCATTATGAGTATCTTTTAATATCATTTGGTCTAACCAATGATCTTATAGTCTTTATGGATTTGATGAACATGATTTTTTTATGAGTATCTTGATACGTTCGTGGTGGTCTTTGTGGATAATATCCTAGTTTACTTGAATTCAGAGGAGGATAATGTGCGTCTTTTGAGATTAGTTATTTAATTATTGTGAAATCACTATATTTATGACAATTAATTAAAATGTGAATTATGGATTTAGGAATTTAATTTCTTGGTACACGTGGCTCATAACATGGTATTTTAGTTCATCTTGAGAATGTGAAAACTATTATGACATGGGAGTTATGACAATTGATGTCAATACATAACATTTTCCATGTATCATAGCTATAAAATTATCTTTCTGATCCATATCATGTTTGGAGCTAGAGTGATCTTGATGTTGAGATTTATTTATCTGTGACAGATCATCAAGTCAGGATAGTTGATTCTGAGACCAAGGTACCTCATGGTAGGATGATACCTTTAGTCTATGGCTATAGAATCATGGTTCTGATTCTTATAAGACATGGGAGTGTGAGGCATTTATGAGAGAGTAGTGGCCTCACCTTTTTGATACAAAATCTTCTTAAGAGGATTTCTGGGGACAAAAAGTTTTTATGGTGGGGAGGTTATAACACCTCATTATGCTTTTTAGGTGAATTTTATGTTTTTTTGGATTTCCTTTTTTGTTAATTGGGTGATGATGAGAAAGAATTGGGTGGATACCTATACTGGTGAAGTTAGGGATTTATTTTAATTTTTGACTCAAACCTGCAACTTTAGTAGTTTTTTTGGGGATTTACATGTTGTGTAATGGTGTTACATGGCATATAATCATCACCTGGAGGATTCCATTAAATGGGTACACAACATGAAATGTTAAAATTGAAGTAATATTTTCAAGACGTGAAAGTATTAAAAATCTTTTTTTTAATAAAAAGGTTATTATTTTTTCATCATATATAGGGATCAACAATTACACAATTTGTAATGGTGTTACACACCACCTCGAGTGTTAGTTTTAAGCAGGTGGATCATATGAAAATCTCATTTTATTCCTCTAAATTTCCATCCCTCTCAACCTAGAGCCATTGCTATGTGATTTTTGTGATTTACAATCCCTACAAATAATCTGTTCAGTAATTGATCATCATGTTGGTTGTGCTGCATATCTCTAAGTAAGAATTATCCCTTTGTCTTCCATTTCTCTCTGTTATCCTTTTTGGAGTTTGATATATCATATTATGAATGATGGATATAAAATTCATTCTATTGAATCTTTTTTTCCAGTCTAAGTTCTAAGATCTTATGCTCCTTTGTTTTCCATTGATAAGTCCTATTATAAGTATTGTGTTTCTGTTATAAAGGTAGGTGGTTCCATTTAATATATCTAATTAACTAAATTCGGAATTTATGTTTATTAAAATTGTTTTAAATTGATTTTTGAACAACCAATTTGATAAAAATTGGAATTTAGATTTTATTTGGAGGGGATTTTGGGAAAACCTCCAATTCTAATTATTTTGTAGTTGGGGCGTGATTTTAATTGATGTAAATTGTGAAATGAATTAAAAATTGATCTTTGGAAAATGGAATAAATTGAAATGATGAAAACCTACAATTGATTTTATTTAAAAAAGGAATTAAATGAAGAAAAAACCCTGATGTGGTTTTGAAAGTGAATTGGAATTTTAAAATGTAAACGTGGGAGATTGTAAAGTTTTTTTTGAAATAAAATGATTTTCTTTCTTTCTATTGATTGATTGAAAACATACGGGCCTAGGTAGTTAGTGGGTTATTTGGGACAAACATTCTAGGATGGTAAATCCCTAGAAACAGATTGATGATTTAGAAATCTAAAAAAAATAAAAGTTTGGCATATCTTATCCTTGATGGGATGTTCATGGGTCCTATTGGATATGAGCCCGAGGGATGTGTGTACACATATTATTGTTATCATTGATATGAGATGTGTGAGGAACTTATAACTTGGAACTATCATAACCCAGGGAAGATGTCCATTGTGATTGTTGTGACTATTTTGATTATAAATTCCATTGATTATGAAATTGTTTTTATCATGACTAATGATTTATATAAACTATTCTATATAAAGTGTTTAGTTAATACATGTTTGAAATGTTTCCCATTAATTTGAAATGAAAATAAATTTTTTTGTTTTAAGTATATAATTGTGCTACCATTCCTATTTTTATTAAAATTTAAATAATATTTTGGTTTATTATCCTGAAATACTATTATGTAATACTTTGTGAGAACCCACTAGAATTTTTAGATCACACCCTACATTTTTCTTGGAGTGTTTGCAGATTTTTTCCTACAAGGTCTGAGTAAAGGTAAAACGCATCTTAGAGGAGGTGGATGAATTTGATCCCTTGGGGCTTGGACTGATGTATCTATTGAGATTTTGGATTATCTTGTTGCTTTCTAGCACTTTGATGATTTACTATTTGAGTTTTGATATACCTTTTTTCTTTTTATTACTATCTCCCTTTGGATTTTTTTGAGAATACTAATATGTTTTTGTTGCTTCTGCTATGTTTGAGGAAACTTTGTTCCCACTTTTATATTATATGATTCTAGTTAATAGTCACCAACCCCTGGGGATCATGAACACCCTTCGTGATATGTGAGAGCTAGTTCCGTTATTAGGGTACCAGGGTATCTGGGTTGGTTTGTGACACTTAATGATGTAAATATGTTAATCAATATATTGAAATATTATATATTATCAAAATAATATTTTTAAATTGATTCATTTTAAATTATTAATATATGGAAAATATTTTTATATATTAAATAATAATAATTATATGTCCTCAAAATTTATATATTTTTAATTTTTTGATATCTTTATATTTTCTAAATATTTTATTATTCTTAACTATTCTTGATAATAAATATATTGATGCTCATTTTAGTTCGGTGTTGCAACGATCCATTTGACTGGTTTGTGTTCTCCTCTTATAATTTGAAGGATCATGTGACTGTAGGTCTTTTAGATGCGAGACATATATATCTTCAATTCTATAATGAAGATGACCACGCATTTTCTTGGGCCCTGGCTTCGCGTTCTATGAAGGGGTTTAGGTTTTCTCTTTTTCGTTTGACCTTTGACTTTCACCTAAGGTGTGAAGCTTTGACCTCAGCTATCTAGATATCCCTAACTAGTATTCCCTTGTTGTTTTAGAGTCTGGAAATCCTCCATTTGATATGCAATATGTTAGGTTGCTTCCTCTACTCGAATTCCTACACCAAGTCTGTCTGCCATCCAATTGCGCTAAGGATCTATATTGAAGATGATTTATCAAAAGGCCTTCTGGGGTCTATTTCCATCTAAATTGAGGGTGATCTCCACTGGATTTAGATAGTATGCTACCACTCCTGGGTTCCCTTCTGTTCGGGTTGTTGTCGCATAAGTCACGATGTCTCCTCATGCCGGCCAAACTTCTCTGGTTGACCCCGGTCCAGTCCTAGCAATCTTATGGTGGGCGGTATAGTTTAAGTATGAACTACCCTTGTAAAAACCCTATCAGATAAGGGTGAGGATGCTATTAACATGCGTTGTATTAGGGATAATCATGGGATAACCGATCCTCCGGTTTTCATAGGGTGCAAGGAATAGAGGTTGACTAAAAACCCAAAGGTGGATGATGTGTTTAATAAGATAAAATAGAACCTAGGCGTACCATTGTAGGAGTCAGGTGTTAATGGGGAGCAGCTCTATGGAAAAAAAGATTGCATCAGTTCCAAGAAGATATCTCTTATCAGTACTCCAATGAAGAAGATGAAGCTAACTCAAGGTGCTCATGGATGTGCTGCTACAGGGGATGGGAATAATGAGGAGGCCGAACCTCTTTGGAAATAAATACAGGAGGTGAATTTTCTGAATGCTGTGTTGCGTCATCCTGACAAAGGGAGGCCTGAGGATGGGAGTATGGCTGAGCCTCCCAGAATACAGGAGGTTCCCAGGTTATCTGTTGTAGTTATCCAACCTAGTAAAGGGTGTCAGGAGGTGGGGAGTTTCTTGGGTCCATTGTACCCAAACATTCTCTATTAAAAACCCCATACTATCTAAAGGCTTCATGTGTGGGGGAGAATATGAAGATCCCCAATGACCTGAACAACCGGTTTGGGCTGAGGCCCCCCACTGAAAGCTTGAGGGATGAGTTGAGGAACCATTTTGAAAGTCTGGTGGCTCATGATCAAGTATTGCCACATGAGGAAGATGATTCAAGTGATGATAATTATAGCCAACTCTCAATGAACAGCTGAGACCATTTCCAAGGGAAAGGTACTCACAATCCGAGAAGGAAGAAGGGGCTAAAAGGAAAGAGTGACTTCAGGAAATGCATTGTGGTCCAGGGGAAAAAACCAAAGAGACGTAAGTACTATTCTTACTTTCCAAAACCAATGGAAACCAGGTTGGCTAAGAAAGGTGGAAGCAAGGAAAGAAAATACCTGCAATATAAGGATAGTGGTGATCCAAGCAGGGAACCAAAGGTAATGAAAGAAGAGGTAGGGGAGTGTTTAAAGCTCATATTTCACTCCAAAGAAGAAATGATTGAAAAAGTCCTTCAGCCCAATACCTCAAATGAAGAGATTGTAAGAATTTGTGAAAGAAGGTTACAGGTTGAGGCCACTAAGGGGTAGGAAGCGTGGATCTACAAGCAAGACCAAATAATAACTCGATGTTTTAATCAAGTAAAAATCACCTTAGAATAATTCATTTAGACAATGTACATGACGGTTTCTCACCTCTAAGAAATTATCAGGACAGATCCATACACATAGGTTAGTACTTTGAACTTGGAATTATATAGAGTGGTTGATACAAATAATCTTAGTATGGTGTTTAATAACATTTTGTGATCATTTATCATGTCATGGTTTTGTTTTGTGAACGATGGATTCCCACTTGTCTTTAATGTGGATTTAATATTTTTTTTATTTGGATGGGTGACATAAGGTCTGCAAGAGCACTAAGATTCATATGAAGGGTGTGATCATAAAACATCATAGTTCATCACCGAGTACCCATAATATATGCTATAATATGTGAGTTTATTCATGGGGAAATGAAATATGGAAATAAACACGGTTGTTTTACCCATTGTGCACTAACTAGGATTCCCTAACACCTGATAAGGTATGAATTCCCATCCAACCATCAAGTGTTAACCAGGCCACCTGAACCTGGAAGAAACTACTTCAACACCATTCCATAATCCTCCCATTTCCTCGTACCATCACAATGATTCCCATCCCATACCTGAAGACTTAGAGTAGGGTGGCGTCTGAATCCTTAACCTGATACCCACAAACACTGGGTATAAACATATGTCCAAAAGCCTCAAACCATCCCTAAAAGCTCTAGGATTTTCCCTAAATCATCCATCATACCATGAACTATACCATAGGGTAGTCATAAACCCAATCATATACAAAGAAATGTACAATACATGCACATTAACCAAATCCACATCTATCAATGTCCTCAACTCGATACTTGAGAATCTAGGAACAATCATCCATTAACCCATCTCTATAAACACTAGGGTGGTCCACCCCACTATACCATCCTCACAGTCTATAGGGAGTCTATCCCACCGACCTAACCCACACATGGAAAGGTCCTCGACCTGATACCCAAATAAGCAAGGTAAAATCATCCACCAAACCAAGCCTATAAGGAAAGACCAATGAGAACACTAACCCAAACTTACAGACTCTATGGAGGTCACCTCAAGTATCCAAACCCAAGACTCATCAATGTATGGTCTCTAAAGAAAAATACATAGGGACACAACCCATCACCCATCTTTCCAGCTAATCTAATATCACTAGTCACTTGATACCTATCCCCACATCAGAACATATCTCAACTCTCCCATTCGTCTATCCACTGGGTCCTCCAGACCCACCACAACACCACATTACTAATACTACCTCAAACCTATCACCCTAGAGTGACACCACTACCTAAAGTCTTACCCGGACCTAGACCATAATGTCTGGTCTAATCACGATGAAATCCCTCAGGGCGCTCGGTCCTACTACCCAAGGACCATTCAAAGCCTAAATCTACTTGTCTAGCTGATGCCAAGTCCTAAAGGACTTGTCCCTCTCCCCTCATACATCATGACTTTCCTCAAAACCCAGAAGGTATCCCTCATCACATGGGAGACACTTGACAATCTAACCTAGTGACACACAACCCTAAGCCACCATGCCTACCCACCAGTACTAGGTAGCCCAATCTAGGCAATCCACATCTCAAAACGCATGTAAAGACCTTTACAAGGTATCACGTTAGCTCAATAGTACCCTTTCCCCTTGGGGACCAAGTTACTGAGGTGATCCCAAAGTGGATCAAGTTCCCAAGAGAACTAAATCCAAGTCTAGGGTCATAATTTATAATAACCCACACTTTTCATAAATAAATATCACATCTTAATAGAAGAGTATTCATTACAAATCATAATTATCTATTCTAGAATCATATAGGTCAAGTGAATTTGAAAAATTGGATACATGAACAACTAGTTCGTAAGTGAACTACATCATTTCCCACTATGTTTTTCATAACTATCAACCTTCTTAGTGATATCATACATAATAATTTTCTTCATAACTCAGGGAATTGAGACATGATGCTTAGTAAGGGAAAAAAGGTTTATATAAATATAAAATTGGTATAAGGGTATAATAATATGATCATAACATTTTAAAACCAAAAAACTTTATATTAGAGATCATAATTTTAAGAAAAGGAAAAAATCATTATAGTTTATAAGACATGAATAATAACGGAATCAAAGAACATAATCCCTGAGAGCATAACATTAGCATGAGGTATATATTTGTGTAATACACGTAAGTATAGAAAATGTTATATCAAGGATAACCACCAAGACATTAATAACTTTTTGGGATTGGGATAACTATGAATTTACCTGCTCTGGGCTTGAGATAACCTACCATGTACCCTATTTTAGGCTTTTCATAACCTCTCGTGTACCCTTTTTTGGGATTGAGATAACCAACTATGTACCCTCTTTTTTTCTTGTTTTGGATAACTTCTCGTGTACCATTTAATCTCATAGAGTATCAATATTTACCCATATGTATTGGAGGGATATATAATTTTATTCCCACCCCTAACATATTGAAAATCATACATATGTTTTCTAGAAAATCAGTCATCATATCATAACTTATGAAAAATATTTGAGTTTTATAAATATTTCTTCATAGAATAATGGGAAAGAAATAGATTTTAGAAAATTTCATCATCATACTCATAAAAAATTGAGAGAAAGGATAAATATGGTATCATTAGATCACATACCTATTAAATCATAAGAAATATCTAAGGTTGTTATTGTTAATGAATTGAATTACCATTAAATGACCATTAAACCATTGTTGAGTAAAACATCCCTTCCATTTTGAAATCAATTATTTAAAATATTATTTTCTCAAACATTTAAGAAAAAATTTTATTTTAAAATAACATTTTAAACTTATAAATTAATATTCAAATCATTGATATTTCATGATGGAAGGAAATTCTGTACATGCATTAAAATTTAAAAGAAAACATTCCTTTTAGTCTATTGTAAAAAATGTTAAAAAGTATAAAATTTATAAAATGAAAATAAGATTCATTTTTTTTAAATAAAACATCAGTAAAATGATTATAAATAGTATTTTTATAATATTAAAAACATTCTTGAAAACATATATAGAAAACATGGACATGGAAGAGAAATGAATTTTGATCGAATAGAGAAATAAAGTCAGTTTGTCCTTAAACACATTCTTTTGGATTCTTGAGTACATAAAGAGATTAAAATGAAAGGAAAGAATATAATTTCAAGAAATAACTAGGGGAGAATAAAATTCATGGGGTTATTTAGATATAGACCATATATTTCATAATTTTAATCATAATCATAAACAGTCTTCATAAATAATGATATTATATCATAAAACCCTTACTACTTTGGTAATTTTTAAATTATAATACTCATAAAGAAAATAAACTTATACATATAATTATATCCCATAATTTTCATGATAAGGAACATAAAATACATTCATGGTAAGTATATACACCACATAAAATAAATAAGCGATGAATAAGGCATGTGTCCCATATAAATAAAAGTGAGATGAAAATCCATTACATCAAGTATTTTATTACTTAATAAACATTTGAAACTCATATATAATAATTATAGGTTTATTATAAATCAATAAAAAACCCATACTAATATATATAATACCATATATTATTTACTTATAACCTTTTTATCACATATTTATTACCAATTCTGTATTAAAATCACTATTTTATATGATAACTGCTTCGTTTTTATTGTATGTTTTGGTTTGGTAGTTTTAGTCATTGTTATTTGATTATGGTTCCATTATCTCCATAATTTTAGTCATGATATTAATATAATATATATTCATTATATACATATTCCTATTTACCCATTATATTTAGAGATAGAAAAATGAATTACACCATTCATGGAAATGGTAGGTCGAACGTACACATGAACACTATTTTCATTTTTTGATGGATGTGATAGAAGAAATGTAAATATGAATTCACCTTACTGGAATAATTTTTATATCATATATATAATTAATACTCATTACATCTATCCTTATTTCAATCCATGAAAAAAAATGAAAAACATCACATGTCGCTTTGTGGATGCAGTAGTCCACACGTACGCAAGAGAGATGTTATTGTTTTCCAATGAATTGGAATGTAAGAAAGTATATGTAATATTTAAATTAAAAAATTATAATTATTTCATAATTATCATATATATATATACATTAGATACATCATTAAATCCATCCATGAGAGGCGGTTATGGAAAAAAATTACATCAGTTTGTGAGGTGGTAGTCCATTGTACACATGATCGACGATTTCATTTACCATTTTGTGGAAGAAGAGATTGATATAGGTTATGAAATTATCATAATAACATCTTAGTATATGGAAGATACCAATGTTATAATTTCATTATATTTTAAGAATATTTTAAGTATTTTTATGAAGAAAAAAATAAAAAATGATCTATTAAGAATGATATTTCTTATTCGGACAACCTCATTAACTTTGCACGAAAATAATTCCAAGGAGGATTTTCTAATCCAAAAAAGGATTTTATGATGTGGGAAGGGATTTAAATAATGTACTTGGGTATGTATTGGAAGAACTAATTTTTTTTAAGTGTGATAAAAATAGGAGAGGAGGTTCCCTTTTATATGTGTGAAGTGACATTTTTGTAAATACCAAAAACTATTAAATAATGGGATGTCACTCTCAATCCAAGTGCCTAAAAAATTTATAAATAATGGAGTGGAGGTAATATTTGTTCAATTCATATCTCCACCACTAAAAAATGACTATATTGCAGTTTTTCTCCTTATAAGACTTTGGAATATTTTAAGGAATATTTTCAAAGCTGGGCATTGAGTGAGCATGATATTATGGGGCCTAAGGAGGCCTGATATTGATATAATAAAAATATTAAAAGTATTTTATCATGAATTATAAATTTTCAAAAAAAAATTGAATAACTCTCAAAAATATTCTTATATGGGAAAGATGAGACCATAACTGATTTCAGAATGTGGGGTTTATTCTAGGAAAAACCTAAGGTTGTTCGGCATTAGACGTTCTCGGGGTGGTGAATATTGGTGGGTGTGTTTAATAAAATAAATAATTTATATTATTTATTTTTATTAAATATACATAAAACTGAAAGCCCAATTTAAATACGATTTTATGGAAAATATCTAGGGTTATCTTCATAACCCTGTGTGATTATAGACAACAAGGGAATCATTCTTTATTGATAGATTGCGATTAGAGAATGACAACGATCATATCGAGGAGAATCAAGAGACATGTAGAAAAAATGTTGATCTTATTTGTCACTAGGGAATGTGATCTTCACCAATGTTAAATCATTAATTGAGGTAGGGGTAATTATTTAATGGTTTCCACCCATGTGAATTATTGATCTTGGTTTTTGATTATCTACTTTATTTATCCTTGATCCCATGGTTTTCATAAACTAGATTTATTCTTGTTGAAGACCGACTATTAATTTTATTATTTATTCCATGATTCACTCATGTTTTAACCCTTTATGAATCGTTTTCCATGATCACATCATCCAATGATGTATTAACCTTGTTATTATGCCTTTCTCCTACCGTTCATCGCATTTTTTACTATTGGCCAATGAGGTAGTAGCTTGACATTACCGGGGTGGGTTCTGGCATGATCGAATAACTGAATTCATGTAAGTTTTAAAAATTATGAATATATCGATGAATTGGTGATATATCAAGGTTAGATGTAGTATTTGGGGTTTTATTTTTATATTTTAGATCCAGAGCTGTGGTGGATGCATGAAGGGTTCCCAAAAAATAATCAGACTTTTGAATTATACCCTTCAATGGCTAGGAATCGATGGACGGTGGTGGTTCCTATGATTTTGGTGGATTTTGGAGGTCAACCAACTATGAATGGTTGTGAAAAATTATGACCTAGGATCCATGTGGAGAAATGATATTTATGTGAAAAACTTGACTACATGGTGTATAATCTGGAAGAACACATGCCATGTATTCACCTAACTATTGTGGCTAGGGTTTTAGGAGGATATAAATTTCACATACCATGTGGAGACCACGACACACTCTATAACCCAATGATGGTGGCTTAGCATGTGCTCCTAGAGTTCATGGGCCTGTACACATCCAAACAAATAGTCACAACTAGAGTACACAGGCACAACCATGTACTCAGACACAACCAGGATACCTATACACAACCATGTACATGGGCATGTGCCGATGTATATGGGCATGAGTAGGGATCGAGTGGTCGAGACATACCATGTACCACCTGTACATACTGTGTAGTATGAAATATCTTTCCAATATATTCCTAGGGGACAACACACCCTAGAAATGAGATAAGATCCCATGCCATGTAACCCCATTTACATACCATGTTCTTCTCTAAGGATCTTAACCATTCGTATCTCCTTCTTCAGGACTTGTATTTTGGACCATGAGTATCCTATCCTCAGTAGTCTTATTTTTATAAAATGATAATAGACTTAATAGTGGATTTTGAGATATTAATTTTAGTGTTATGATCATGATTCTTCATCAGGTGATGCCTCAATGATAGTAGTGTTCAGGAAGGATCATCGAAGAGATATCGGGTCTAGAAACCCCCCATGTTACACCAGAGTATAGGTACCCCATGATATCTACAAAGGAAGAGTGTAACCCCCTATAACACTATGGAATTATTTCTAGACTTATTGAGTTTCACCACCTTAATCACTATGGTGTGGGTCCTCTACCTACCATGTTTCACCCCTAATGCACTAGGACGCAAGTCGTCCACCTACTGAGATACTTCTCTTTGATGCACTAGGGTGAAGGTCCCCAACCTACTGAGTTTCACCCCCTGATTCTCTATGGCATGTGTCATTTAGTTTTCACATTTAAACCCCCTAATGTACTAGGGTGCGTTTCCTCTACCTATCAATTTGCACCCCCAATGCACTAGGGCATGGGTTATCTACCTACCAGGTTGCACCTCCCTGACACACTAGGGCACAATACCTCTATCTACTAAATGATACCCCTTAATACACCAGGGTGTGGGTACTCCATTGGATACTGTTCCCCCTTAATTGTAGAGGATAATGGAGAGGTATGGGTCCTCCACACATATTCTTGTAAGCTTATGTGAGATTCACCACTATAGATTGTTCCCCCTTGAGTATACAATGCAATGGAGAGGGGGAGGTCCTCCACACTATTTATTTTATGGACACACAAGATTATGGGAATCAATAATGGAACCTTGGAGGTTCCGGATGACCCATTGTTCTTAGCTGGGCTATGGAGATGGATATCCTATATCTCTCATATTTAGGATTATTTTTGAGATTATCTAGGTTATTATATTTTTTCTCATGTTTTGATTAACTTGGAATTATCGGTTGATCTAACCAATCTTGTATCTTTTACCACTCTCTTTTTGGTTTTTTGGGTGTCCTAAAAACTCTATATATACTCACCTCTATATGGTATTTTCCTGCATGTTTCATGTCTAGTGTATACGATAGGTAGGTTGAAATTGAAATTGGTAAAGATTAGTGATACATGGGTGAATTGACCACATACGGTGGTCATACTTTGAGATTAGAAGTTAAGATCTCTTATTTTCCCTCGTTTTCTAGTTATTTTATAGTTGGTCCATCCTTTATTGTTAGGAATTTATTTTTCCTTTTTAATATTTTATTTACATTATTTTACTTTGATTTATTTTTTAGAGGCTATTGCATGCATAGTCATACTCTATATGTTATAGTCTGTTGTTATTCATCTGCACCTTTACATAAATATGGTTTTGTGTGTGAATACAATTACTTTCGGTAAAAGCCTCCAATTTTAGTTTACAACTTCTCAGTGCTTGTTTCTAGACCATGTAATATTGGAGGTGGGCATGGGGTTGTCAGACTCAGCCTTCTACCATCCAGGTCAGCCTCGATGGGTCGGGTCATGACAGAGTGATATCAAAGTAGTTTATCCTCAGGTTAGTGTTGGAGTGGGACCCATGGTGAGGATGGGTTGGGAACTTTGGGTAATAGCGTTAGAGTGTTTTGAGAGTTTATTTTAAGATATGTAATCTAGTGTTGGTGTGAAGGCTAATGTATTCATTCACCAGGACTCGGAATACCTACTTGTCGACTCAGTATACTGAGACATCAGTTGCATGGAACCATTAGTACATGAATCATATAGGATTGAATTATTAGACTATCCTTTTTGAGTTATCTCCATAAATATTCTCATTAACCATGGTACATCTTGATAATTTTCAAGATTTCTCCATGATGATAGTTAGTTAGGATTTAGAGAGAGTGTTATGATAATTTATGGTTGATAAATGAGGCCTTAGTTTACGTATACCCTCAGGTGGTATTTCCTCCAAGATGGAAAAAATTAGTGATACCACATACTGAGCAACATGTTGATCCTCCTCTAGTGTTCTATGATGATTCTCATCTGTATGTTGAGCAGTTGATGGATCTAGTAGGATAGGATGGTGGTATGAGCAGTCTTAGTGTGTTATGTGAGTTCTAGTTATAGACCCTACTAATGTTTCATAGCAATCTATACCCTCAGGTAGTGGAGTATTGTCTAGAGGGATGGTATTGGGTTTTTAGCTTGTGTAGACCCCGACCGATCGTATTGTTGTGCTCACAAAAAATATTCTTCTTGGAGAAACAGTTGGTTTTTGGGTACCGGTATATGATTAAACCATGTTAATTGTACATTAAGAATTATAAAGTATGATATTTTACGAGTTTCTTGGTGATAAAGACACCCTTCTCATGTGGTATAGGATTAACATAAGACTATGGTGTGAAAGTCCCACTTGGAAAATACCCCTATTGATGGTGGTCCTGGTGGTGAGACTCTTCTAGGGTGAAACATGGAATCTATAAATCTCTGTGTTGGTCATTTTTGATGTGGATTCAAATGTTAAAGGAAGTGGGAAAGTTCCCCATCAAGACACATTCTTGTGACATGATCTAAAACCATATGAGTAGGCCAGTGATGGCCAAAGAAGAAAATGTCTTGGTGTGGTGGATGAGTTTATTTAACATGTATTCTTTATTTCATTTTTACATCCTAATGTGTTGGATCATTCCCTAAATGTGGTGAAGATGAAGGAAAGAGAAAGTATGACTTCAACCAGTAGATGACTGTGACCCCAAGGCTCCAGGTGTGTTTCAGGTATTAATCATGTATTCTCTACTCTAGTTGTATTTTTTTAATGTTGTAACAAGCTAATTTCCATTGAAATATCCTTTATGTGAGGCCTAGTGATACCTATGGGTCACTTTTACTCGACCATTGTGTTTGGAGTCTCCTACAGAGAGGATTAAAGATCACAAACTTTTACTAATAGTGTTACCTGACTCTACGATGAAGGATATCCTTGTGTGGAATCTTTTACATAACTGACAGTGAGGCCCTACGATGTTTTCCTTGATATGAAATAGTTTCCTACTATCCATTCCTAGTTGAATACCACCTATCAGGGTTATGGTTTATCCAATATAATGGGTTTTAAATTTCCCTTCATTGGTAAATTTAATCCCAACAAAATTAGAATGAGACTGTGTGACGAAGGATACATCCAATTCCATATCAGTTGGATTGTATGACCCTTGGAGTAGAAGATGCTATTATATTTCAGTTCATGTGATGTTAGAGAGGTATAATGATTTTTCCCTATTGGTGTTCTAGGTTTACCTCCCCATTGAGTTTACATTTTCTGCATTAGATTTCACAATGGATGAACCAATATCTATACTATCATATCTTATGGCCTAGTGTAGCCGTGATAGATAAAGGTTAAATTGGGTTTTTTGTAGAGTAGGGGCTTGTTAAACCCAGTGTTCCCACCAGGGAATCCCTGTGTTGTTTTCCTAAGAGGCGTATGATAGTTTAATGTTAGGGGTAGATTGACATCACCTAAATTAGGTAACTATCTAGAGAGAGAATCCCCCCTAGGAACTAATGAAATATTTGACTGGTGGTTAGGGGTGAAGTGGTTCTTAGAGTTTGACCTCAGTATGGGTGATCACTATCTCCAAGTGAGAGAGAAGGGTATACCAAGCATGGATTCCTAGGGTCGATGTGGTTTATTTGAGTTTTTAGTGATACCCTTAAACATGTTGAATTCCCTAGAATATTTGTGGGACTTATGAGACAGATCCTTACCCCTTCTTGGATTGGTTCATGGAAATCCTCTTCACTAGATCCCTTGTATACTTGGCATCAGAGGTGGATTATGTGACACCCTTGAGGATGGTTCATGATGTGCTCTAAGAGTACTATCTTTATGGGTAGATCTTGTAGAGATAATACTATATTCTTAAGGCCTACTTATTGTGATATGTATTATTGGATATGGGAGTGAAAGTGGACCCAACCATGTTTAGGTGGTTCTAGCTGAAGATCCACCTAAATGCATGACCATGGTAGTGGATTTTAAAAGTGACGCTTTTTGTCCACTATTTTTGAGAGAGGTGATAGAGTAGATGACATTTGTGTAGTTGGATCTTCAGAATGAGGATGGTGTAACTTACATGAAGTTGATAGTTTATACCCCACTATTTCTTCTTCATGTTAGAGAGGCTCAACTTAAAGATACCGATTATATTATCTTTCATGACTAAATATCCACTAGACATGATCATGATCGAGTGCGTATCCTTTTTCAAGGATAGACAATGAAATTAGTAATGAGATGAGAGGATGAGGTTATAAGGTTGTTTTCCCTTATCATTTCATCTAGGTGGAGGTGTTCATGTATCATGGATCATTTGGCATTGGTTTTGGGTTCTAAGGATGTTGTAACTTGTTGTTTAGTTTAAATATTGATATCTCACCTGACTTTAGGTAGAGGATGAGGTGGCCGAATGGTAGTGGAATTGGGATGGTATCTTTGTTGTTTTCATGATAAGGAATTCCAAGATAAGAAAGAGGTCATGATTCTACCTGAGTGATCATAGACCATATTACCAATTTGGCTCACTTCCTAACTATCTAAGAGTACAACTTAGTGGAGAGTTTGGGACATCTCTATGTGTAGGAGTCAATATGATTTCATTGAATTATCTTGATGATTGTTTATAACCATGATTCTTAATTCATGTCATGATAATTGACATGATGTAGGAGGAATTTGGGACTTGGCTGTGGTTGAGCATATAGTTTCTATCTCAAACAAATGACCAGGTATAGAAGAGAGATTAAGTCTTGGAGAACATTCTGGGGGTTTTCATGTTTATTTTGGGCCATAGATAGAGGATCATAAACCATCAGTGGAGTTTTAATATCTCATTATTTTCCATTCCACTATCACTGTATCAAGGTTTGAGGCCATGTATAGGAGACCCTACAAGTCATTGATGTACTATTAAAATTCCATGGAAGACAAGACTTGTGGGCCTACAGTTGGTTCTAGTGAGGTTTTTGAAAGGTGTGGTTTATTTTGGGAATGATGAGGATTGAACAGTGCTGTCAAGAGTTGTTTGTGTAATGGTGAAAGTGGACTTTGGTGTTTTTTGAGGATATTGTGTATTCCAAGAGTTCTTTTCACATCGTGGATTTTAGGGATTTGTTCAGGGTGATATTCTATCTCCAAGGTTTTTAGGCCCTTGTTCAAGTATTGCATTGGGTTCGGAGGGTGGTGTAGCACTCAACCATACAACCATAGTTAGATCAGGTTCTTGATGTATTCCACACATTATGTATGAGGAGATATGTGCATGAATCATTGCATGAAGTTGACTAGGATGATATGGACATTGGGGATGGAGTCACCTTTTCAAAGTGCATAATGGTGTTTGGTAAATGGTATGATAGGACCTTTCATAGGTATGTGTATCCTTTAGGTGCATGTTTTTTGACCACAATAGAACCTTCAGGAGAATTTTAGTGGGTGGGAGAACCAAATGAGATCTCGGTATCCTCACTTGTGAGTAGGTTTCCAATTTTTAGGATTAAAAGTATTAAATTTGGGGAGAATGTAAAAAAATTTTTTTTACCCTAAGATAATTTGGAATATTTTAAGGAATATTTCGAAGCTAGGAATTGAGTTTTCATGATATTATGAGGCTCATAGAGGCCCCTTATTAATATAATAAAAATATTAAATATATTATACCACATGCAAGAAGTTTTTTAGAAGCAATGGAATAACTCCCAAATAGTTTCTTATATTGGAAATATGAGACCATGGTTGATTCCGTAATGTGAATTTTACCCTAGGTATGACCTAAGGTTTTGTATTTTTGGACTTTCTATGAGAGGTGATTATTGGCGGGTGTGTTTAATAAAATAAATAATTTATTTTATTTATTTTTATTAAGTAGCCATAAACCTAGAAACCCTATTTAAATAAAATGTTATATAAAATCTATATGGTTAAACGTATAACCCTCATAGATTATCTTGGAGGAGGGAATCATTCTTCATTGGATGATTAAAATTAGGGAATAATGACCATTAGATCAAGGTGAATCAAGAGGCACACAGTGAACATAGTAGATCTTCTTCATCATTGGAATAATTTCTCTTGACAAATAATAAATCCTTAATTTAGGAGGGGCTCATTATTTTATGGTTTCTACCCTTGTGAATTATTGATTATGAATTTTTGATTACCATCTTAATTTATCCTTGATCTCATGGTCTGTATAAACCATATTAATTTTTTCTGAAGCCCAATTATTAATTTTATATATTGTGTCATCATTAACCCCCATTTACACTATTTATTAATTGATATCCATTATCATATCATAAAATAATGGATTCAACTCATTATTTTTCTTTCCCCCCACTGTTATTTGTATTCTTCACCATTGTCCAATGAGTCATGGTTATAAATCTCTAGGGAGAGTTAAGGAATGATTGAACCCTTGGATTCATGGTGGTTGTGAAAAAAATGTAAAAATAAAGATATTGGTGTTGAATCATGGTTAGATGTGGGATAATGGTGTTACTTCATGGATTTGAGATTTATAATAGCAGTGGATGCATGATGGGTTCCCATGTGATGATCAGAATCCTGATTTCCAGTCATCGATGGCCTAAAATTGATGGATGGAGTGGTTTCTATGATCTTATCATATTTGGGAGGTTAAATAGGCTTCAATGGCGATGTAAATGTTAGGTCTATGATCCACATAAAGAAACATGATTTCTTTGAAAAACTCGATTATATGGCATATAGTCAGGAATAATACACACCGTGTAGTCCCATAGGTGTAAAAGTTAGGTTTTTAGGTAGAGACAAATATCACATGCATTGTAGACCCCACCATAAATTTTGTGACCAGGTTCTGGAAGATCAGTGTGTACTATGAGAGTACACAAACATGGACATAGCTAGGCACCTGGGCGCAACTATAGTATATGGGCATAACTGGGTACTGAAACATGACTAGGATACCTGTACATGACAATGTACATAGGCATGATTCGATATACCCTGAAATAGGTTTTAAGGGAAAGGGAAGAAATAAGATGGACGAGACATGTTTTTTACCACTTGTACACACTGTGTGTGATGACATGGATTCACAATCCATGTACAGGGGAGAACACATCTATAAAATGAGGTGAGGTCAGACACTGTGTGACCCCACATACATGTTGTGTACTTCTCCCAGGATCTTGAGCCATTTCTATCTCATTCTTTGGACTCAAATTTTGACCCATGAGTAGCCTATCCTAAGTTTTTTTCCTTATAGAATGAAATATAATCCGTTGTAGTGGTTTTTGAGATATAAAATGAGGTGTTTTGAGTGTGTTACTTATTCAGGAAATTATTGATAGATAGAGGTGATTAGGAGGGATAATCAATGAGATTATGGGGTTTGAAACGCCCTTAAAAAACCAAGTTATAGGTCCCCCATTCTCTATAATAAGGTTGAGTGGCACCCCTTAATGCACTATGGAATGGGTCTTCCACCTATTGAGTTTTACCCCATGAGGAACTAGGTGATGGGTCCTTTATATACCAAGTTTCACCCCCATGATGCACTAGGGAATAATTCCTATACCTAATTAGTTTCACCCCCTAATTCTCTAGGAACTGGGTCGTCCACCTACGAAGTTTGACCCCCTTGATGAACTAGGGAGTGAGTCCTCCACTAGAGATTGTGCCCCCTCATATGTGGAGGGAAATGGAGAGGCATGGGTCCTCTACATAGATTCATGTAAGGTTAAATGAGATGTACCACTAGATATTATGAACCCTTGAATGTGGAGCATAGTGGTGAGGCGAAGGCCCTATACACAATTTCTTTTAGGGACACATGAGATGATGGCCATCAGATATGGTCCCTTGGAGCTGTAGGCCGACTCATCATTCTTAGATGAGCTATGGAGATAAATATCCCCTTTCTCTTCTGGTTGGGATTCTTGTTGAGAATATCTGGGTTATTAAGATATATAATAATTTTCTTATTAATATTCATTTATGGGTGTTAATATCGAAAAAAATCATGCCACACACTTTTTCACATGACCCATTATATAATACTCACTTAGACACCACATGTCGATTTGGAGTAGAAATGTGTATTAGTGCTGGAAGAAGAAGTAGGTTGGATTTCCATGTTACTATAGACTATTCACACACTGAGGGACATATATTCCTCATAAAAGTTCCCCAATATGGTGTCATGATTTGGAAACCCCCCTCTAGGACTAGGATGTGGATTTTGGAAATAACCGATAAAAAGGTGTCAATGCCTTAAAAACCATTTTTGAGGGTCTTCTGGGAACTTTTTATCATTATGAAACCCCCTATTAGGGTGAATAAACTATCAAAAAGTGTTTAGTTTGATCCATATTCTTTGATTTGACTAGTCCCAAAGACTAAACAGACTTACATATTAAATGTTATGGCAGTATGGAGTTGGGGAAATTATTATTAAGGAATTTGAATTCTTTCCCAGACCATTCATGTAGATCGTTCACACAGATCCCTCAAACAAGTCCCTCACCCATCTCACATAGTTTCTTCACACAATTATCTCATGTAGGTTCTCTAGATTACCTATAAATATACTCCCTAGTTCCTATTTTTAAGTGATGATAGATGAAATTATGAAGGATGAAACAAGGAGATAACTCTACTCATGCTATGTGTTCACACAACTTGTTCACACATACATGGTAGAACCACCGTGGCCATCTATCTACAAGGATGAGGGCCTTAGTATTACATTACCATGGTTAACCACTAAGGATAGGACCTCCAATCCTCCCAAGTATCACTTGGGTGAGGGACTCCAACCCACCCAAGTATCACTTGGATGAGGCACTCTAATCCATTCAAGTATAACTTGGGTGAGGAACTACGATACTCCCAAGTTTCACTTTATAAAGGCGCTCTAATCTTCCAAAGAAACCCTTGGGAGAGATACTCTAATCTTCCCATGTATCACTTGGTCAAGGTACTCCAATCTACCCAATTATCACTTGGGAATGTTACTCCAATCCACCCAAGAATCACTTTGGTGAGGTACTCTAGTACAACCAAATATCAATTGGGTGATGTAATTATAATATTACCAAATAATAATTGGATAATACAAAATTGGATTAACCACACTTTGGTGGGCCAAAAATGGGTTACCCACACTTGGTCAACCCAGACTTGGGTGACCAACACCTGGGTGACCCACACTTGGGAGACACTTTTCCTGAGTCACTCCACTTAGATGGACCTTCACATAAGGAGCCTCACTTGGGAGACCCTTCACCCAAAGGACCCTATACTTGGGGAAAACCAAATTCAATATTTCTCACTAGGTCTAATAACCTTCACAAGACCACACTAGGTTTAAGCATCAATTCAGCCTAGTCTTAAACATGGGCATCATTTTATGACATATAAACTTTGAGTTGAGATACTTATTTAGGTATGGTTCTCCTCATAGATTTTAGACAAAACTAAACTCAAATAACCATGATTTAATATTCTCCTCATGGTTCTAAAAATATGGTAATACTACTAGGTGTAAGCCATAACCAAACCATAATCTCTTTGAGTTAATATTATCCTCATGGTTCAAGAAATACAGGCATCCTTCTAGGTGTAGTCCCCCAAAAATCCTAATATCCATGAGTTGATATTTTATTCATGGTTCTATTAACATGGGAATCATCTTATGTGTAAGCTTCATCCAAACCTTAATCTCCATGAGTTGAGATTCTCCTCATGTCTCTAGAAACATGGTAATTCTATTAGGTGAAAGCCCCAACCAAATATCCAATTCACCCTGAGTTGAGATTCTCATCATGGTTATAGAAACTTGGGAATACTCCTAGGTATAATCCCAAACCAAAATTTGATCTCTGTTAGTTGATGTTCTTCTCATGGTTCCTAAAACATGTCCATCCTCCTAAGTGTAAGCTCAACCAAACCTACAATTCACCATGAGTTGAGATTCTACTCATGGTTTTGGAAACATGGGAATCCTCCTAGGTGTAATCCCAAACCAAACCTTAATCTCCATGAGTTTAGGTTGTAGTCATGGATCCATAAAAATGTGAATCCTCTTAAGTTTAATCCCTAAACAAAACTCCAATTCACTATGAGTTGAGTCTCTCTTCATGGTTTTTGAAACATGGGTATCCTCCTAGTTATGAGCCCCAACCAAAACTTAATATTATTGACCAATCATAGATTTAATAATAAAAAATCATGCTTAACTATGTTTATAATGAGTTTATTGTATTATGTTTGCATTTGGATTTATAATACAGATTTGAATATTGTTTTGAGTATGACCCACTGTTCGTGAGTCACTGCTCTGACTCACCACTAAGGCTGACTCACCACTCTGGATTTACTGCTAAGGATGACTCATCACTCATGACAAACCACTCAGGATTTACCAATAAGGATGAATTATTACTCATGACACACCACTCTTTATTTACCACTAATTATGAATGACCATTACTGACACACCGCTATGGATTCACTATTAAGTCCGAGTCACCATTCAAAATACTCACCATTCCAAGGACTCACCATTCCAAAGACATCACTCGAAAGAGTCACCATTCCAGAACTATACCCACCACTAAATATACTTACTGAAACCTTCAATTTATCATTTTAGATTCAATATTCCAAATGTTTATATTTTTGGAACTTAATGCTACTGGTTATTTTTATTTCCTTTTCCAGCCTTTTGCAGACAACATTTAAATCACCATTAGACCACAGTATGGGGTATGAGGTACCAAAACATGATTGAGAATGTGTTGTATGTTGGATTCAGTTTATAAATCCAAAAATCAATCAAAAATATAGGTGAATGGTAATTGAAGAGAATGAACATGACTTAAAAAGTGTTCCAAACCAAAAGAATCTGTGTTGCATGTGTGTAATCTTATACTTCAAGCATTCAAAGAACACACAAAGAAGAAGATTTATGTACTGTTGGATTTTTCATACAACACAAGATAGAAGCTCTTACGACACTCTATTTTACAACAAACTTATAAAAAGTAACTCGAGCTACATTTCAATCTACCTTCAAGGATCCACAAAGCTACAATGCATATCACACAGAGCAATACTATCCATTCTACTCCTTTATCTTCTCTATTTGTGAACTTTATTTAAATTATGAGTAGTGTGTGATTATATCTATTTTACAAATACACAATGACCCCTATGCATAACTAGAATATACAAACATATCTTCTTAACATATATTTTTACACCTATTATTCCCACAATTAATTGTGGAAGAGGTCCCTACATGACCTGTCACATTCTGAACTCCCATGAAAATTGTGTAAGAGGTCTTTGTGGTATGGAAAATACTATATGTTTTGTTGTATAACTTGATCCAATTTTTGGATCAAGTTTATTTCCATAAACTTCTTAGTGTTAGGTGATCATCAAGTGGAGAGGACTATGTATCATCTTGAGATTTAACCTCTTGTTATTAGTTACACTGTTCCTTTTAATAGTCATATTTTCACTACTATAAATATCTAAATCTGAAAAAATTTCTTTTTATTTGACAAATAATATTAGATAGTATTTATATTATAATTTTATTTTATAAATTGATTTCAAATGTTAAAATAGTATTTCATATTATTTCAACTAATAACTAGTCACTATTTGAGTAAAAGTTTAAAACATCAAAACTTTTATAAATCTATTACTTTGATTGACTAGGCTATCTTTTATTCTGATTTGGGTGATTTTTTTTAAATCTATTTAAATAGAAAATTTTATTATAAACTCAATTTACCCCCTCTTGTGTGTCCCAATCTAACCAACATTTGGTATTAATAGAATTAAGGTGTTTCAAATCCTTTTTAACTTTCAGTATAATTGTTCCTTAAGGATCCTAAATTTTTTGTAAATTCTAAATCTTCCGCACATTATATTTATTTGTGATCTTTTAAATATGGATAATAGATAGGAAGGTTTTACTACCAATAGAACTCTTTTATTTAATGGAACCAATTATGAAAAATGAAAAATAAAAATAAAAATTTATATTGAAATTATGGGGTTTGAAATCTATCCCTCCATGGTATATGAGTATAAAATTCCTACTGCTACTAGAAATACTTGGGACAATGAAACTAAGGTTGATTAAAATAATAATTTCAAATCCATAAATGCTTCATACTGTGACTCATGAGATGAATATTTTAATAGAATGTTTTCATGTAAAATTTCCTATGAGATATGGGATACTATAACTGTTTTACATGAAGGAGCTAAAAATGTTAAATAAATGAGGCCTAACACTTATACTATTAAATATGATAATTTTAATATGAATCGTGATGAGCGTATCTCTAACATGTATCTCAGGTTCAATGAGACCATGAACATAATGTGATCACTGGGAAATCCAGTAACTACAAAAAAGAAGGTCATGTGACTATTGAGATGTCTCCCAGAAAGATGAAAAGGGAAATGAGTGTCAATTAGAGAATTTTGTAGAATCAGTTCAATTCCTATTAAAAAATTGATTGTAAAATTAATGATGTATGAGGAAGAGATAAAGGTTAATCAAGAAGATGATGATGAACCTAAGAGAAAATATGTTAATATAAAAACCACTGCATCCAAGAAAAACTAAAAGGAGAAAGTTCATGTTCAAGATGAAAGTTCAAGTGATGAAGATTCACCATCTGATAGTAATGAGGAAATGGATCAGCTAGCTAGACGATTTATGAAATTTTATAGAAAAAAGAAATTCTTCCAGAAATCCAACTACAAATGAAAGTATGAAAATCGTGGTAATTGGAAATATTATTGGAAGAAATATGATAATTTAAATGACATCATGTGTTAATAATGCAAGATAAAAGCACATGTGAAGGAATAATGTCCAAAAATTAAGTACAAGTAGAAATATTATAACAAGGATCAAAAGTAAAAGAAAGTTATGAGAGATTATTGGAGTTATTTTGAGGACTCCTCTAATGACTTTGATTCATCTCATGATGAATTGGTTTATAAATCAAACTTGTACTTTATAACTAATCTATCTGAGGCAAATTTGGTATCTATTAAACATAACTCTAAATACTCTGGAGATGAAGATGAAAATGATGTTGATGAGAATAGGACTAAATAATATTTGTTTTTATTATTGCAACATGATTGAGGATACTTTTAATGTTCTGAAATAAAACAAAAAACACTTTAAAAACATCATTATCTTACTATTTATGTTAAATCTAAAGTTACTGTAGAAAAGTAAAAAATGATCTGTTTCTTAAAGGAAATACTAAACTTAAGCTATATAATGAACAGTTGAAGAAAGATCTATAAAAATTCATAGACGGGAAAAATATTCTAAAAAAAATTCTTGGAGAAAAAATTTCTCCAAAATACACTATATGTATAGGCTATCAACCTGGATAAAGGAGAATAATTAAAATACATTTATTCCTAAATCTGGAAGATATTCTTCCAGTTCCAGTTTAGAATTTTTTTTGCTGTTAGTTCTGAAAATAATTATATAAACAATTTTACTAGTGGACCTAATAGGGTTTATTTGTCTAAAAATTTAGAAAATGATTGCAGGAAACCCATTAAGCAAGTGTGAGTTTCTAAATATATGATTACTAACATTTCTGGACCCAAGAAAATATGGGTACCAAAATCATTTCTTATCTAATCTATCTTGCAGGAAAGGTACTTGAAGAGTTCTTATAAGAACTTATGGTACTTCGATAGTTTGTGTTCAAGTAATATGATAATAGAGTACTCAAAATTAAAGAATTTAATAAATATTTATGGTGGATATGTCACCTTTGGTGACAATTATAAAGTAAAGATCATTTTTCTTGACCAAATTTGTTACACCAATTCAATTTTTTTTCTAAATTACTCTTTTTTGATGGTTTAAATTATACATTTCTTAGAATTTCCGAATTGTGTGATGATGGTTTCTATGTAAAATTTGAAAATAATTTTGCAATGTTTTTTTCTCTAAAAATGATTTAGTTTTTGCTGCCTATAGAAATGAAAATGTTTATGTTATTAATCTTGATTATTTACTTTTACAAAATGTTTCTTGGTTAAGTGCCTTTCATAGAGAATCTTGGCTTCAGCATAGGAGACTAGGCTATTGTAGCATTTAATAACTTATAAAGATTACTATGGAAGGGTTCTTCAAGGATCTACACAAACTTGAGTTTCCAAAAAATAAAGTTTACAATCCTTTTCAATAAGGGAAACAATACAAGATATCCTTCAAACCAAAGAAACAAGTCTCAACTTATCAACCTCTTGAGTTGGATCACATGGAACTATTTGAACCATCTAGAGTTTCAAGTTTAAATGGGAAGCACTATGTTTGGGCACTTGAAGATGAATTTTCTAGGTATACTTGGGTTTTATTTTTTTCTCCCAAAAGTGAATCTAGCTCATATTTTACCAAGTGTGCTAGATCAGTAGAAAATATAAGTGGACTTAAAAATAAGAAATTAAGAAGTGACCATGGTCGTGAGTTTGAAAATAAATATTTTGAATCATTTTTCTTACAAAATGGCTATAATAACAACTTATATACTCATTTTTCACCTCAGTATAATGGAGTTGTAAAAAGAATAAATAGAACCCTTTAAGATATTTCTATGACTATGCTTAATGAATATGACTTACCTATCTATTTTTGGGCCAAGGTAGTGAATAAAAATTGCAATGTGATCAACATAGTCTTAATTGTACCTATCTTGAAGAAAACCCCATATGAACTATGGAAAATAGAAAGTCTAAGGTTAACTAGTTTAGAGTGTTTGGATTAATGTAATTATTATTAATAGTAAGGATAATCTTGAAAGATTTGCGTCCAAAAGTGATGTAGTAATTTTTTAGGATATTCAGTTTCTAGAAAATCCTAGTGAGTCTTTAATAAGAGAACCAAATGTGTGGAAGAATCTGTACATATAAAATTTGATGAAATAAATCGACATGAGCCCAAGACATCTCTAGAAAATCTTGTGGATGATCAATCAAATCTGGACCTAAATTTCAAATATTCTGATTCTGCTATCAAACAAGTAGAAAAATTATCCATTTCTAGAAAATTTCCAAACTCTGAACTTGTAGAACCTAAATCTTTAGAAGACCCAGAGGTAACAAGTCCATATTTTTCTAGTGTAATTAGAACTGTTATAAATAACCCTTTAGATTCCATAGTTGGATACTTAGACAATGTTACACAAATTTGATCTTATCTAAGAAATCAGGTTGAACATCAAGACTTTTTTATTCAAAGCATGACCTTAAGAAAATCAATGAGGCAATAAGTGATGAATTATCTATAGTGTCTATACAAGAAGGGATAAATCATTTTGAAAGAAATTAATTATGGAAACTTGTTTATAAATCCAAGGATGCCTTAACTATGAGAATGAAATGTGTGTTTAGAAACAAGGTTGATGAATCTGGAACTATAGTAAGGAATAAATATAGATTTGTTACACAAAGTTATAGTGAAGTAGAGGGCATAGGTTATGAAGAGACCTTTACACCTGTAGTCCAACTTGAAGTAATTATAATTCTACTAGATTTTACAGCTCCTATAAATTTCAAACATTATCAAATGGTTGTCAAAAGTGAATTCTTAAATGGTTATAGAGTTGAGAATTTTTTTTTTGAATGACCCCCTATTTTGAAAATCCCTGTTTTTCAAATAATGTTTTTAAATTAACAAAATATTTATTTGGTTTAAAATAAGCACATAGAGCTTGGTTTGACAAGATAAAATCTCTTCTTATTTAAAAAGGTTTTACAATAGATATAGCTAACCCTACCCTTTTTATCAAAATAATTTCAAAATAATTTTTGGTTGTGCAAATATATGTAGATGATATTATTTTTGGATATTCTAAAAACTTCATATGTTTAGATTTTGCAAAAAAGATGCAAAGTGAATTTGAAATGAGTTTAATGGGTGAACATAAATTCTTTATTTGATTTCAAATATTTCAAAACAAATAAAGAATTATTTTAAATAAAAATAAATATACTAATTTCATCTAAATAATTTTGGTTTAGATAACAATAAAGTAGTGATGCTCCCATGAGTACCATATGTAATCTGAATCTTGATGAGCCTGAAAAACTAGTGGATCAAACCAATTATAGAGGTATGATTGGAAGTATTCTATACTTAAATGATATCCAACCTAAAATTATTTTTAGTGTAGGTATTTGTGCAAATTTTCAAGAAAACCCAAAACAGTCATACCCAATTACTATTTAAATTATTTTTAAATACCTCAAATATACTACCAATTTTGGACTATTTTATCCGAGAGGACAAGCATTTGATTTAGTTTGTCATTATCATGCTGATTTTTGTGGATGAAAGTTGTAAAAAAATAGAACCTAGGGAAGATGTCACATTTTGGGTATGTTACTAGTATCATGGTGAAGTAAGAAATAAAATTCTATTGAACTATTTACTACTGAAGCTAAATACATAGATACTGGAAGTTTTTGTGCTCAAATTTTGTGGATGAAACATTCTTTACTAGATTATGGATATCAATTCCGAAATATCCTAATAAATCGTGACAACACAAGTGCTATTGAAATTTATAAGAATTTGGTATCTTATTCTAGAACAAAACATATTGATGTAATACACCACTTTTGAGAGATCATTATCAAATAGGTGATATAACTCTTGAATACATTTTCACAAAACATCAACTTGCTTATATTTTTTCTAAACCTTTGAATTATGAGAGAATGTGTTATGTCAAACATGAGTTTGGAATGACTAATTTTAGTTAAGTATCTCACTGTTGATGACTCACAGTTGATGTCTCACCATTGATGTCTCACTGTTGATCACTCGCTGTGGAGTGTCTCACCGTTGTTTTTACTTTAACATTATTATCTGACTAAGATGACAATTATGATTATTATTATTTTATTTATTTGACATGTTTTGTATATTATATTTTAGAATCTATAATTTATATAATCAAAACCCTTCTAATTTTATCAAGCCTCTCGACCTTTAAACCCCAATTACAATCCTTATTCCCCACCTTTGTGCCTTCATTCCATTACCATCAAACTCTCCCAATGCTTAGAATGGTTATAATAAAGAGACTCTGAATAATATATAGATAAATGATGACCATAAAATAATAAGAAAAGTGTTTTTAGCCAAAAGTATGAGGAACTGTTGAATCCTTAACTCATGAACTGAGTTATTATACTGGAAAAAGAAATATCTGTGGAATGGATTGTATCAAGTAAGTATCTTGTTCAAAGGGTATTGAAATAGAAAGGTTGGCTGGAATGGTTTTCCAATAATAATAAACCCTTGTATCTGAATCTAGTGTCTTAGTTTTTTCAGAATGTTAAGTTTTCTTTGAATGAGAATGATGATTTTTTGGTAAGAAACTGAGTAAATAGACACATATTTGTCTTCTCCTCAAGTCCATGGGATGCATTTTTAGGAGTACCACATGAGGGTATCTTTGAAGATCATCAGGGAAGTAACCCTCATTTCAGTGACATTTTTTTGTAAGATGTTTTAGCAGATCATTTGGATATGGAATTCCTAGAAGAACTTATTCTTCTAATTTAGATGGAGAAACCAGACTATTGTTTAAGTTTATCAAACATTTTCTATACCTGTGAAAAGGTGACTTTTCCACCATAAAATATCCAGACGTATACTTATTGTATATTTTGAAGGAAGGATGCAAAATCAATCTATTCCAATACCTTATTCTACATATGTGTGATATTATTAAGTCCACTTCAAGATCCATTTCACAATTTTACTCAAAGTTCATTTATTCTATGTTGAAAGCCAATGGATTTTTAATACAAAATGAAGAGTCTATCATAAACTGTTATGGTTTTTATATTACAAAGGTTATATTAAAGAGGATGAAAATAAGTTGGAATATGTGGAAGAAATAGTGGGTAGAGGACAATGAAAAAATTTATGAAAATTGCAACCCTCTTGATCATCCCACAAGACCAAAAGACATTACTAATACTAGTTTGGAACCAAATGTAGTAATGTAATAATCAGATGAAGAAGTTGAGGATTATTTCTCTAGTGATGAAGGTAAAAATCTATCTAATGAAGAAGGAAGTGATCTTGATATTCCTAAAGTGCATAAAGAACATTCTATTGAATCTCTTAGTCCTTCAATGTATATCCCCTCTGGATAATCTCTTCTGAAGGATGATGATGATGATGAGACTGAGGAAGAAAACATTGTTTATAAAAGCGGATCTAAAACTCTAGAGACTTGTGTAGAAAAATCTAATGATAAAAGTGAAAAGGATAGTAATGAAAATAAATAAGAATTTGATTATGATGATGAAGAGGAATATGATCATAATGAATAGGAAAAAAGAAAATTATGATGATAAATATGAGGAAGAATCTAATGAAAATAAAGGAGAAAAGGAAGATGAGGAAAGTGATGGTGATAAATAAGATCATCCAAATCATGATGGAGTTAATACAATAGACACTAATCTATCTTCAAGAGATAAAGATGAACCAGCTGATCAGTCAAATAAAGCCATAGTTGAAACTAGGGAAGCTCAAAAATGGATGACTCTATGGATAGAAATGATGATGATATTGAGTTGATAGAATCAATTTATACTCAAAAGGGAGCATCAATTGGGGAGGAATAATACCCCTGTCTTGTGAGAGTTGGAGCACCAAACCCCTCATATCTAGATTATATGGATGAGTGGTACAAACACCCTAGATAAACTTATTTTGGTTACTCTCATGGATCCTTAATTAAAGAAATGGAATTTTCCAAAGGGTTTCAGATCTAGCTAGTATCTGTTAAAGTATCTGCCCCTACCACTACTCAAGAACCTTCAAACTATGAATGTCAGGATGATTTAAAATATTTTGGAGAGTAACAGTTATATGGTTTTAGATATATTATGAGATCACAACATGAACCTATAAAAAAACTTTGTCAAAGAGATGTTGGAATGCTTCTAGAGAAAGTAATTTGTAAAATTCAATAAAGGATGCTTCATGAAATTCAGGATGCTCGAATTGAGAATAAGTAGCTCAGTGATGAATTGGAAACTATAAAGCCATTAGTTGAGGAAATGAAGTTATATTTCAAAACCTTATTGGACAATATCCTTCAAAGTCTTAGAGATACCTCTTCTGATTATTCTCAATATTATTCCCCTCATCCTCCCGTGTTTGATATTCGCCAACATAGATCAATTGTCAGATATGATTTAAGAGGTGAATCTCCCTCTGTACTACTCCTTCTAAATATTTTAATGGTGAGATGGCCATATCAGTTTTTTGGAATAATTGTAGACTATGATGGGTGGTTTATATTAGGATAACTCGAGCAAAATTCATCAAAATAGTGAACATGTACATTGCATGGTTAGGATTTACTCCAAATATGCCAATGGTGCTCAAGAAGAGATAACCAAGAAAGTATATTTCTACTTTAAAAGGATCAATACCAAGAATCAATTATATAGTCATTTTCAGTATTTGGCTAAAAATCCAAGGATGACACCAGTCTTATAGGACTTCATAGAGTAAGTCAAGAAACTTAAGAAATTCACTCCTACTCTTCGGTCCTTTATGGAAAATAATAATGACTTTACTAAGGATATGAAAGAAGTCAAATAATTATGGAATTTATCAATCTAATAAAGCCTTATCTGCATGTTTAGACCACTGAAATTAAAGATCTAGATGCCTTTCCCATTCGTTTAACTTCCACTAGGCTCATTACTAGACCTATGTACCCTTCTTCTCATCTATAGTTCCATTATTATTTTGTCAAAAATACTTTTGAACATTTTTAGCCTACACTTAAACCATTTCCAATGAATCCAACTGATTATCCAAAAAAAAATTATTTTAATTACATTTTAATGGTATTAAATGTTCATTTTTGATCTTATGGGCCTGAGTTAGTGCATTTTCATTATGAACATCCATTCTCATCATTTGTGCACTTCATGCCTAATATACACCAATTTAGGCCCAATGAGTCATCTGATTCTAAGGAATGTAATTATCAATTTTTTTTAATTTGATATTTTGGGAACTTTATCTACACTTAAATGTGAACATTTTTCATTCAGGGATCAATTGATAATTCATGGAAGAAGATGGGGATATTTTGTGATGAAAAGAAGCAATTCTAGAGAAGGCAGATTGGAAACTAGCCCACTGATGAGACTGTGGGGCCCAACATAAAGGCCCAATGAATCCCAAATTTTGTGGAATGCTATAAGACATTAATAGGAACAAATAACCCTGCATGAGCGAATGATAATTCGGCCTCTATGGTGGTCATTAAAGCGGCCCAATTTAGAGATACAATTATGGGCCAGATTCTGCGGCCCAGAAAAAAAGTCCACTAATTTCATCATATATAGGAATCCGTAACTCAAAATGGGCCCATATTTTACAGGAGGTTTGAAGACATCCGGAGATCCATTTTATACTTCTATGGACCACTCTGATTCGGCCGTCTAGAAGGCCTTCCAGACGCTTCTGTTCAGTGAAGGAAAGCTGGCTGCCACTTCGGGTCAAATGTGGAAAAGTTCAAATTCCACAAGATTTCCACCACCTATGGCCTACCAAAATTAATTGAGATGCTTTGTACCATTTGAGGATCGACCTAAGTCTCCCAAAATGCCTATTTAAGGCAGTGTTGGTGAAGGAGCTGAGGATCTTGGATGCTTTGTTCAATTGTAATGTTATGCTGCATTTTTGTTGCCTCAATTTTGTCTTTCACATGTAAGTTGTTCAATTCACTTTAGTTTCTTAATAAAAGTTCTTCTTATACTCCTATTATATTGTTCTTAATATCACTTTGATACCGTTGGATCAAGGTGTGAATTTATTCACACCAACCCTTGTGAAATTATTCACACAACGGTAGAGTGATCATTTTATTTTTGCTATTTTCTTTACTTCTCCATTTCCTCCCTCATGAGTCTACTTTCCACTTCCATTGAAACCATGGGATCAATGGAGGGATAACCCACTTATGGGTTGATCCAAGGGAGTAGCAAGGGGCTGTATTGGATGTTATTTATCACCTAATTAATGTATAAGTCCACAGACATCAAATACTAATACGATCCTTTACCTTGAAGTGCTCAAAACTATGATCCTTCAAGTGTATAGGTGATTAGTATTAGAGGGTGTAGGCATTAAACCAGAAAGTGATGATGTTGTTTTATCTCCTTAAATGAACCCATCTCAAATTTAAGAAATTGAAATCATTAAAAAGAAAATACGTCCAATCCACCCCGAGCGATAACCTAGGATCAACTCATTCTTTTAAATTGAATCCACTTAAATCTATTAGATATCTTTAAAACCCATCAAAAATCAATCCAAGTTGGCCACTTCATAGCCAAAAATCCATCCCTTAGGTTGTGTATCTTAGGTATCTTCTTAGGTCTCTGTGGAATCGACAACCCAAGCTACACTACAAAGACCGTTCTACCCTTCTTCTCTTGGGTAAATTTGGGCGTGAACCAAATTTTGGCGCCATTGCCGGGGACCAAGTAAGTACCTTAGATCCAAAAAAAAACCTTCTTTCCTCACCTCCATTCTTCTACTCTCACCCAAGATCTCTTATCTTGTCCCTTTCTCGCTTTTTTTTGGCGCATGTCCGCCTACACCCGCGATTTCTCAAACAGACTAGTTAGGGTGGAAAGTCCTAGGATAGGGGAGTCAAGTGAACCTAAGGGATTGTTTAAATCAGATTCAATTATTCTTGAAACCCCAAAGTCAGAACTTGAAACAAGTCCAATGGAGGGTCATCCACAAAATCAAATTTTAAACCCTGGGGGGAATAAAATGGGAAACCAAAACCAAGAAGCTCCAAACTTAGGGAATGTAGTTGATCAAACCATGAACGACTACCTCACTCCAGCTTGGACCAATGCCCCTTCATGCATTAGACACAATTCCATAGGAGACACCAACTACATATTCAAACCCCATGTCCTAAACCACCTTCCAACCTTTCATGGGATGGAGTCAGAAATGACATACCTTCATGTCAAAGAGTTCAACGACATTGTTGTAACCATGTGTCCCCCACATCAACTAGAATCCGCTAAGATGAGGCTATTTACTTTTTCATTAAAGGATCGAGCTAAAAATTGGCTAAACAACTTGAGACCTTCATCAATCCACTCTTGGGACCAACTGCAAAGAGAATTCAACAAAAAATACTTCCCTCATCACAAAACAATTGCACTTAAAAAGAGCATCCAAAACTTTTTTGAAAAAGAGGGAGAGTCATTTTATGAAACATGGGAGAGGTTCAAAGACACCCTAAACATGGTTCCACACCATGGGTTTTCCATACCTGAACAAGTGATAATTTTCTATGAAGGGTTGGGTCCGGGTAATAAACAATTCATTGACATGATGTGTAATGGAACTTTTAAAAACAAGGCCCCAAATGATGCTTACGAGTATCTGGAAAGTCTGGCTGAACAAAACCAAACTTGGGGAACTTCACCTTATTCTGAAAATCCACAAAGAACCACTGGAATTCATACACTTAGAGAAGAGGAAAGCCTTAGGGCTAAACTCGCAGCACTCTCTAGGAAGGTTGAAGAGATAGACCTTAGGAAAGTCCATGAAATCCAAAATTTAGACCTTGTTTGCACAATTTGTGACAAACATGACCATAAAACAGACAACTTCCCAACCATTCCATCCATCAAGGATGTTCTTCTAGGAGGACCCCCAGTGGAATTCAATGCCCTAAACTTTCAAAAGCCCCAATACCAAAACACCTTCAATCCAAGGTACAATGACCACCCAGGCTTTCGATGGAAGGACAACCAACAACATAGCCAACCACAGGGGAAAAATCCTTACCCTCAACAGAACTACCAAACCCATAACTAGTTCCAAACCCAACCTATCCAATACCAACAGCCACCGGTCCATTTTCAACAAACCATCCCACCTCTAAAATATCCCCCTGGGATAAACCAACCTACTCAAGCACCAACCCAAACTGTTCCACAAAGACTACTAGAACAACTATGCAAACAAATGGAGAGGATGAACTCAGAAGTCTCTTCCCTAAAACAAGAACTTAAAACCATCAAAATAGGAAAGGCACCCATGCCTACTCAGGTGGTGCCATCCGCAACTTCAAGGGGAGAGTCAAGTTGTGCTCAAACAACTCATGAACAGCTAAAGACTGTGACTGTTTTAAGAAGTGGGAAATCAATTGAGAAACCTAAACAACTAATTCATAACCCACCTGAAGATTCAAACTTGGATGAAAATTCAAATGAACCACCAGATCAAACTGAGGAAACTGATAACAATGTTAAAGAAACAACTCTTCAACAAACAACCTCACAACCTTCACCATTTCCCCAACACATGAGGGGGAAATCCAAGCCTGAACTGAGTGAAACGTTGAGGGAAATATTTTCACAAGTCAAGTTTAACATACCCCTTCTCGATGCCATCCAAACTATACCTTCCTACTCAAAGTAACTTAAGGACTTGTGCACTTTTAAAAGAAAATTTTCACATAAAAACCAAGTCCTTTTGGCTGCTAATGTGAGTACCACCATTCAAGGGACCATTCCTCCTAATTTGAAAGACCCAGGTTACCCTTACATCAATGTTGAACTAGGAGAAAGCAAAGTTGTCAAGGCCTTGTGTGACCTAGGTGATAGTGTCAATCTCATCCCATATGCTGTGTACTGCCAGTTAGGCCTAGAAGAGCTCCAACCCACATCTGTCACACTTCAGCTTGCTGATCGTAGCATTAGGGTTCCAAAGGGGATTTTAAAGGACATTCTGGTAAAGGTTGAAAACTTCATCTACCCTGCTGATTTCATTGTCCTTGACAACCATCCAAATTTAGGAAATAAGGAACAAACCCCAATCATCCTTGGTCTCCCTTTCCTTGCAACAATCAACTCTGTTATCCGAGTCCGAAATGGGAACATGACCATCACCTTTGGGAACATTAGTCTAGACTTGAACATCTATAATGCAAGCTCACAAATAGGGGATGACGAGGATATTCATGAAGTAAACATGATAGGAAGAATTGATAATGAATCCATGGAACATCAAGGAATATTTGATGAATGTTTAAGTCAGAATGAGATTGATTTCCTTTTTTCATATGAAGGAAGTTTATCTCCTTGGCTTGAATCATTTTCAAATTGCTCTTATGATGAAGTATTAGGTCCAACAATCAGTGAAACCTTTCAAGAAACCAATTTCATAGAGACCCCTCTAAATTCCTTCCCTAAATTTGATCAAGACAATCTAGTAGCTGAAACTTCTACATGTGAGGAATCAATCCAATCTGAACCTCTAAAAAAAGAAATTGATCTTGATCCAATGTCCCAATCTTCTGTTGAAATTCTGAACCAACCTGATCTTGAATTGAAGGAACTTCCTGCTGCACTAAAGTATGCCTTCCTAGGGGAAAATCAAACACATCCTATTGTCATTTATTCTTCTCTTGAAGCCAATCATGAGAGGATGCTTCTAGATGTCCTTAGGAAGCATAAGAAAGCCATTGGTTGGACCCTTTCTGATATTCCTGGGATTATCCCACTTATCGGGACTCATAGGATTGTTCTGGAATCTGATTCAAAGCCATGTCATCAACCTCAACGGCGAATCAATCCTAATCTCATGGTGGTAGTAAGGAAGGAACTTCTGAAATTGTTGAAAGCTGGTATCATATATCCCATAGCTGAGAGTGAATGGGTGAGACCAATCCAAGTGGTTCCAAAAAAGGCTGGAATCACAGTGATAACCAATGAGGATGGAGAGATTTTTCCAACAAGGGTGAGTAGTGGATGGAGGGTCTGCATTGACTATAGGAAACTAAACTCATTCACCAAGAAGGACCATTTCCCCTTACCATTCATTGACCAAGTCCTTGAGAGAGTGGCAAGTCATGCCTTCTACTGTTTCTTAGATGGGTACTCGGGGTCAATCAAATTGAGGTCTCCCCAGAGGATCAAGGGAAGTCTACATTCACATGTCCTTTCAGTACCTTTGCCTTCAAACGCATGCCCTTTGGGTTATGCAATGCCCCCGGAACCTTCCAGCGGTGCATGATGGGAATCTTCTCAGACATGGTAGGGGATTTTCTTGAGGTCTTCACGGATGACTTATCTGTGTTTGGGGATACTTTTGAGGGATGTCTGCAGAATGTGGAGAGAGTCTTGTCAAGATGTGAAGAAAAAAATCTGGTCCTAAACTGGGAAAAATGCCATTTCATGGTTAAAGAGGGACTTGTTCTAGGCCATCTGGTCTCGAGTAGGGGGATTGAAGTTGATAAAGCAAAGGTTGAAATCATTCGTCACCTTCCATCACCCAAAACGGTCAAGGAAGTGAGGTCTTTCTTAGGACATGCTGGTTTCTATAGAAGATTCATCAAGGAATTTAGTTCAATATCCCGTCCCCTTTGTGCTCTCTTAGTAAAGGATGCTCCATTTGTTTGGACAGAAAGCTGTGAGGGTTCATTCTCAACCCTCAAATCCTCTATCACCTCTCCTCCCATTATGAAATCTCCAAATTGGAACCTTCCTTTTGAACTTATGTGTGATTCCAGTGACTTTACTGTTGGATCTGTGTTAGGACAACGTTGTGATAAAACTCCTTATGTCATTTCTTATGCAAGGAAATCCTTAAATGATGCCCAAATCAACTACACCACCACTGAAAAGGAGTTACTTTCTATTGTGTTTGGATTAGATAAGTTTCGGTCCTACCTCTTAGGATCACCCATCACTGTGTTCACTGACCATTCTGCACTAAAATACCTCTTCCAAAAACAAGATGCTAAGGCTAGACTGATTATGTGGGTCCTTATCTTATAAGAATTTGACCTCACAATCAAGGATAAAAAGGGATTTGAAAATGTTGTAGCTAATCACCTCTCTAGGATGGAATTAAAAGACAACTCAAATCACCTTTCTGTGTTTGATTCGTTTCCTAATGAACACTTATACTCTGTGAGTGACTTCCCTTGGTATGATGACATAGAAAATTTCTTAGTGACAGGAGTCATTCCAAAATTCTTAGGGACTCAAGCTCGAAGGAAATTCCTTTCTGATGTTAGACACTATGTGTTTGATGATCCATACCTCTATAAGTTTTTCCCTGACCAAGTCATTAGGAGGTGTGCTCCATAATCTGAACAAGAGTCCATCCTTAAATTCTGTCATAGTGAGGCGTGTGGAGGTCACTTTTCCTCTAAGAAAACATCTGCTAAGATTCTTCAATGTGGTCTTTTCTGGCCCACCCTCTCAAGGGACTCCTACACATTTTTTCAAAGCTGTCCTAGGTGTCAACAAGTAGGGTCCATCACAAAAAGGAATCAAATTCCACTCACTCCCATCTTAGTGGTTGAAATCTTTGACTGTTGGGGAATTGATTTCATGGGTCCCTTCCCAAACTCTCGGGGATACCTCTACATACACTTAGCTGTTGATTATGTCTCAAAATGGGTTGAGGCCATTCCCACAAAATCCAATGATCACCAAACTGTGATTAGATTCCTAAAAGAAAACATATTCTCTAGATTTGGAATTCCTAGGGCTATCATAAGTGATCGTGGAACTCATTTTTGCAATCGTCCATTCTCATCACTCATGGAAAAATATGGAATTTATCACAAAGTGTCCACTGCTTACCACCCATAGACCAATGGTCAAGCTGAGTTATCCAATCGTGAAATTAAGAAAATTCTTGAAAAAACTATCAACCCATCTAGGAAAGATTGGTCTGAGAAACTCTTAGATGCTCTTTGGGCCTATAGAACCGCATATAAAACCATTTTAGGAATGTCCCCATATAGGTTGGTTTATGGTAAAGCATGCCATTTGTCAGTGAAGATTGAACATAAGGCCTTTTGGGCAATTAAGAAAATGGATTATGATCTCTCATTGGCTGGAACAAAAAGGAAATTAGGTCTCAATGAACTGGAGGAACTAAGGATGGAGGCTTATGAAAATTCAAGGATCAATAAAGATAGAGTTCAAGCCTACCAATCTAGGAATATCAAGGTCAAACATTTTGAACCAGGAAAACTTGTGCTCTTGTATAGTTCAAAACTTCATTTACATCCGGGAAAGTTAAGGTCTAGATGGTCAGGACCTTTCATAGTGCATCATGTATTCCCCCATGGGGCAGTAGATATTCAAGATCCCACAAGTGGTTACATTTTCAAGGTCAATGGTCAAAGGTTAAAAACATTCATTGAATCATTCAATAAATAGGAAATAGAGGTTGAGTTAACTGATCCAACCTATGAACAAGGAACAAATTAATAGATTTAGGGTCCATGTCAGGCTAACGACGTTAAACAAAGCGCTGAATGGGAGGCAACCCATGGTTTTCAAGTTTCCAATAATTTCGTTGTTTTAATCAACTTTATATTTTTAATAGGGTTAATGAGACATTTTGATATTTTGAAAAAAAAATAATAAACTGTTGACCTGTTCTTCTATAATGAGTATGGATGGGTACGAAAGGGGAGTACCATATTCATCCGTGTCACGTGGTTTGATCCTTGAGTAATACCTTACCCAGAAATTTAAAAAGAATACAATGTATCATCAGTTTATTTTGTTTTATTTTTATTATTTTATAGGTTAAGATTAAAATAAAAATAAAATAACAATAAAAAAAAGTCCACGCCATAGGCCGTGGGGCAAACCCCGTCACAACCGGCGAAGCCGCGGGGACTCGAACCCGGGACCGAAGGGAGACAGGGGCGCGCGCTTACCACTGACCTGCGTCTTCTTGTGCTTTCTTATTCTATAATTTTTATATATATTCTTATATTTTACTTCATTTATTATATAAATATATATATATATATATTGTTTGTTTTTGTTTGTTTTGTTTGTTTTTCTTTTCCTTTTTCCACTAGGGAACTTTGCAAGCGACATGGATATCAAAGGAATAAATTCAAGCGGCAAGAACTTCAAACTTCAAACACCAGGTGAATTCATTCCATGATCCTCATATTTCAATTTCATTATTGAACTCCCCTTTTTATTCCTCTACCCCATTCTAAATTTTGTTTTTATGAAACTAGGGACCGTTTCATTCTAAGTTGTGGGGTGTGGAAACAAAATGTTTGTTTAAAAAAAACAATGATAACAAAAAGAAGTAAAATTTCTTTATCATTCATATAATAACATCTTTACTCACATAAAAACTACATATCAAATAATTATTATTTCCTTGACTCTTAATTTAATTCATGATTAAGTTTAAAAGCATAGATTTTGGAAAGTGTGGCTGTCCAATGTGATATTTCATCGTTTATATTTTCATCCAAATAAAAAAAAATGCCACAATGCATGTCCTCTGGACTGTGGGGTAGTAATTTGAATTTTTGGGGTCCCATAATAAATAGCATAGGCTGGTTTTATTTTTATGAATAATATGAGTATTCAAAAAAAAACTAAAAAAAATTATTAAAAAATAAAAAAAATAAAAAAATAAATTTTTTTTTGCGTGTAGAGAAATGGATTGATAAAATGCGAGGCTTTAGGAACTTAGGGATTGTGACTCCAGAGTGTCTAGCCCTGATTTTTTCAATATATCTCTATTTATGGTAATATTACTTTGTTTTTGATTAAGTTAACTCGAGACGATGCCTGAGTATGTGGGCTTCACTTGGTGCCCTAAGGCCTTGAGTCTGGGAGTCATCGGCAAAGTCTTGCTACATGGGTTAATTTGATTAACTGCAATCTCAATTACTATGACAATATTGCAAAAAAAAAATCAAAAAAAAAAGAATAAAGAATACTCATATTAGGATTAAATTTGATTCCACCTAGCGCTTCCATGATTTCCCCCTTGAATGAAAATGAACCCCCATATCTATTGTGATATACAACACATCATTACACCTAATTGAGTTGGATGAAGTATGATGATGGATTTGATCAAAGGAATGAGCTTGGGATTGAGATCTGATTTTAAATTCATCTTGTTTTAAATTATCTTGATAGGTTATAAAAATATATTTGTGTGCAGTTTACATTGTGAGCACTGTTTGTTATAATGTGTTTGAAGAAAGGAATTCAAATAAAATCATTGAATTATTTGCTCGGGACTAGCAAATCTCAAGTTGGGGGGTGTGATTATCCAATAAAAACATTTATTTTATTTACATTTTAATGGTATTAAATGTTCATTTTTGATCTTATGGGCCTGAGTTAGTGCATTTTCATTATGAACATCCATTCTCATCATTTGTGCACTTCATGCCTAATATACACCAATTTAGGCCCAATGAGTCATCTGATTCTAAGGAATGTAATTATCAATTTTTTTTAATTTTATATTTTGGGAACCTTATCTACACTTAAATGTGAACATTTTTCATTCAGGGATCAATGGAGAATTCAAGGAAGAAGATGGGGATATTTTGTGATGAAAGGAAGCAATTCTAGAGAAGGCAGATTGGACACTAGCCCACTGATGAGACTGTGGGGCCCAACATACAGGCCCACTTAATCCCAACTTTTGTGGAATGCTAGAAGACAGTCAGAGGAACAAATAACTCTTCATGAGACAATGCTAATTAGGCCTCTATGGTGGTCATTAAAGCGGCCCAATTTAGAGATACAATTCTGGGCCAGATTCTGCGGCCCAGAAAAACAGTCCACTAATTTCATCATATCTCGGAATCCGTAACTCAACATGGGCCCACATTTTGCAGGCGGTTAGAATACATCCAGAGATCCATTTTCTTCTGCTATGGTCCACTCTGATTCGGCTTTCTGGAAGGTCTTCCAGACGCGTCTGTTCGGTGAAGGAAAGCTGGTTGCCACTTCGGGTCAAATGTGGAAAAGTTCAAATTCCACAAGCTTTCCATCACCTATGGCCTACCAAAATTATTTGAGATGCTTTGTACTGTTTGAGGCTCGACCCAAGGCTCCCAAAATTCCTATTTAAGGTAGTTTTGGTGAAGGAGTTGAGGATCTTGGATGCTTTGTTCAATTGTAATGTTATGCTGCATTTTTGTTGCCTCAATTTTGTCTTTCACATGTAAGTTGTTCAATTCACTTTAGTTTCTTAATAAAAGTTCTTCTTCTACTCCTATTCTATTTTTCTTAATATCAATTTGATACCGTTGGATCAAAGTGTGAATTTATTCACACCAACCCTTGTGAAATTATTCACACAACGGTGGAGTGATCATTTTATTTTTGTTGTTTTCTTTACTTCTCCATTTCCTCCCTCATGAGTCTACTTTCCGCTTCCATTGAAACCATGGGATCAATGGAGGGATAACCCACTTATGGGTTGATCCAAGGGAGTAGAAAGGGGCTGGATTGGATGTTATTTATCACCTAATTAATGTATAATCACTTTTTTAATTGGGATTTTTATTTGATGATTTTTAAACTCCATCGTCCTTGTTGAATTTAAGGCCACACACATCAAATACTAATACGATCCTTTACCTTGAAGTGCTCAAAACTTTGATCCTTCAAGTGTATATGTGATTAGTATTAGAGGGTGTAGGCATTAAACCAGCAAGTGATGATGTTGTTTTATCTCCTTAAATGAACCCATCTCAAATTTAAGAAATTGAAATCATTAAAAAGAAAATACGTCCAATCCACCCCGAGCGATAACCTAGGATCAACTCATTCTTTTAAATTGAATCCACTTAAATCTATTAGATATCTTTAAAACCCATCCAAAATCAATCCAAGTTGGCCACTTCATAGCCAAAAATTCATCCCTTAGGTTGTGTATCTTAGGTATCTTCTTAGGTCTCTATGGAATCGACAACCCAAGCTACACTACAAAGACCGTTCTACCCTTATTCTCTTGGGTAAATTTGGGCGTGAACCACCAAATAATCTCCTCAAGAATTTAAGGCCAGTAATTTACCAAGAATTACCTTCCAGTACCTTAGCTTCTCTTTCAGTGCCGAATGACATCCCTCAGCCATCAGTATTAGATCCAAGCAACTCTAACATAGGGAAAACACCACTGGATCATACCTTAGAGAGGCCCTAAAGTTATAATTTTTTTGAATGGGATATAACATAAAATTTTATCAATATATATATATAAATTTTTTTTGACTCATTTCTTCCATGTTCTATTTGTTTTTACCTTTTTGATAAACACAAAATAGGGTGAGAATCACTATGGAATACAATTTATTTTATATTTATTACCTCTTTGATATTTATTATTTATCTGATACCATACTCTTTTTTTATCTCAGATACAATTTAAGATTATTCTCTATACTCTAATTCAATTTTAATTATTATATATTCTTTTTTATTATATTGGTTAATTCTTATTCCATGATTTATGATCATAAAAAATGGGGATATTTTTGACCTCTCCTAGTTTTAAAAATTAAAATTAAAACTTAACTATGTTTATAATGAGTTTACTGTGTTTTGTTAGATTTTGGGCTTATAACATAGATTGGAAGATTGTTCAAAGTCTGACTCACTGTTATTGAGTCACGACTCCGACTCACTACTAAGGCTGACTCACCGCTCTAGATTTACTACTAGGGACGACTCACTGCTCCTGACTCACCACTCTTGATGCACCACTTTGGATTTACCATAAAGGATGAATCACCACTCCTAACACACTATTATGGATTTATTGCTAATGATGAACCACCACTCCAGACACACTTCTCTGGATTCACCATTAAGTATAAGTCACCATTCCAAAGACTCACCATTCTACAGAGTCACTATTCCAAAGACACCATTTGAAAGAGTCACCATTATAGAACTAGAATTATTTCTCAAAATACTTACCACTACATTTGCTTTATCTTTTTAGATTCAATATTACTAATAATAATATTTGTGGAACTTAGTACTGATGATTATTTTAATATCCTTTTTCTATACCTTTGAAGTCAACATTTAAATCATTGTTAGACCAAAGTATGTGGTATGAGGTACCATAACATGATCTAGAACATTCTATATGTCGGTTACAATGTATAAAGAAAACAATCAATGAAAAAGATAGGTGTGTGGTAATATATGAGAATAAACATGACTCAAAAAGTGTTCCAAACCAAAAGAGGCCATGTTTCAGGTATGCAAGCTTCTACTTCACGCATTTGGAGAACACACGGATAAGTAGATTTCTGTAAACTTTGACCATTCATAAAATATAATATAGAAGCTTATATGACACTGTGTTTTTCCACAGACATTAGAAAAATGACTCTAGAATCATTTTAATCTACCTTCAAGGAGTACCGAAGCTACAACACATATCACACAGAGCAACATTATCCCTTCTACACTTTTATCTGGTCTATTTGTGAACTTTATTCACATTACAAGTAGTGTGTGATTATATCTATTTTATGCACACACACTGACTCCTGTGTATAAATGGAAGGTACAAATATATCTTCTAAACCTATATTTTTAGACCTTGTATTCCCACAGTTAACAGTGGAAGAGGTCCCTACACAACCTGTCACATTTTTTACTCCCATGAAAACTATGGAAGAGGTCTTGGTGGCATGGAAAAAACTATATATGTTGTTTTATACCGCAATCTAGGTTGTGGATCAATTTTATTTTCATAAATTACTTGGTTTAAGGTGATAAACAAGTAGAGATGACTAAATCTCATCTTTAAACTAAACCTATTTTTATTATTTCGGCTATGCCTTTTAAAATTTATGTTTCACTACTTTAATTATTTAAATTTTAAAAAAATTATTTCAATTTAATATTTAATATTATATAGTATTTATATTATAATTTTATTTAGTAAATTGATTTCAAAAGTTAAAATAGTATTTCATATTATTTCAACTAAAAATGAATCACTCTTTGGGAAATATTTTAAAAGATCAAAATTTTTATAAATATGATACTTTGATTGACTGGGCTGTATTTTATTCTGATTTGGGTGATTTTCTAAATCAATTTTAAATATAAACTTTCATTAGGAACTCAATTCACCCCCTCTGAAGTGTCCTACCCTGACTAACAAATATCAATGAGTTGAGATTCTCCTCATGGTTCTATGAACATAGTCACCCTCCTAGGTTTAAGCCCAAAATAAACTTTCAATTCACCATTAGTTGATATTCTTCTCATGGTTCCAAAATCTTAGGAATACTTCTTGGTATAATCCCCAACCAAACCTTAACATCCATGATTTTTTATTCTCCTAATGGTTTCATAAATGTAGAAATACTCCTAGGTTAATCCCCGACCAAACCTCCAATTCACCATGAGTTAAGATTATCTTCATGGTTCTATAAACTTGATCATACTATTAGGTATAATCCCCAAAAATATCAGTCTCCATGAGATGAGATTATTCATGTGGTTCTAGAGACATGAGCATTCTTCTAGGTGTAAAGTCAAATCAAACCTCTAATTCACTCTGAGTTTAAATTCTCCTCATGGTTCCAAAAACATAGGAATCCTCCTATGTATAATCCCCAATAAAACCTTAATCTCTATGAGTAGAGATTTTACTCACGGTTCTAGAAATATGGGAAGCCTCCAAGGTATATCCCCCAACCAAACATCCAATTGACTATGAGTTGAGATTCTCCTCAAGGTTCTAGAAACTTAGGAATCCATGTAGGTATAAGACCCAACCAAACCTTAATCTCCACGAGTTGAGATTATTTTCATGGTTCAATAAATATGGGCATCCTCTAATGTGTAATCCCCAAAAAAAATCTAATTCACCTTGAGTTGAGATTCTCCTCATGGTTCTAGAAATATGGTAATTCTCTTAGGCATAAGCCCCAATAAATTCTTAATGTAAGGACCTGGCCCTAGTTTCCCTGAGCCGGTGCCTTATTTTATTACATTGGAATACAAATAAGGAATATGTATCCCAAAGGACCCAGTTGTTGAGTAGATTTTGGAAAGAAGATACATATATAAGTTAAACATTACATCATGAATGGAAATACAACACTAATTTATTCCATTAGAAACATCCATGTATCCTAGAATATTCCGGCAAGTCACTGATAACTAACTTATTTACATCTTGGGAAAATGAAACATAAGAAAAGGGTGAGATAAAACACTCCATAAGATTAATCAATACAGTTGATGAAAACATAAACATAAACATTAGTCATGGTGAATAATTGAAAACACATGCATTTACAAATGACAAACTTGAACACATTATGGAAGGAATATGAGATGAGTAAAAAATTCCAACATAATCATGGCTATTCCACTAATCAAATAACCACATGAACTTTCAATAAATTGCTTCATAATGATGGAAGTAAATATACCAAAAATTCTGAAACATATTGTCAATGCCTCATCCAAGACGTCTAAAAATGATTAAGGCCTCGAGCAAAACCATATCTCAAATTGGGAAAGGCCTTGGCCAAGTCCAAATTTATTTGTATCATGAGACATACTGATTCATAGAGGGGATATAACAGGCCCCAATCATCACATAATAAGTCCAATTCATTCCTCATATGAGTAGGGATAAACATAAATAACATATACATTCATATTGAAACTAACATATGAAATGTAAATAACTTTCCCCGTGCAGTAATCTTAAACACTTACCATTAGGAGTAAATTAGTGAAAGGTTTTAGGATAGTAAATCCATAAAAAAAATAGTCTTAAACCTTCCAATTATATGATATCATAAAATATTAATCCCAATAATACATAAGAATCAACAATAGTTTTGAAACAGATAAAAATTCTCTTATAAAATCGTTTAGTAATTCTTAAAATAAATAATCTTTTATTTTGAAAAGAATAGTTCTTTTTGAAAAATATTTTTATCAATACATATGTGATGTAAAATATTAGTTTTATAATAAAATCAGTGATTTAAAAAAATATTTGTTTCTAAAAATAGATTATAGAGTGCCCATGAAAATAGGTAATAATTTGATAAATTCCCTTGAATCGGGCTTGTATTTCAGAAATAATTTTGAAAGTTCCTTATAAAAAATGTAACTGAACATAAAAAAAGGAAGTATTATGGTTGGTAAAAATATATAGAAAAAGTATACAGAATTTATAAGGAGCTCATAAAAATACATAATAATTTTTTTGAGGTAATTAGAAAAAAAGTAACCCGAATTAAAATGGAGGTTCTAGTGGAAAACCCTTACCTAAGTCTGAATGTGTTCCTCTCTTGAACTTAAGGTACTGGAATATGAAATTAAACTTATAAATAAATTTTTAAGGAACCGATTAGACTTTTATGTAGTTTATCATAATTCTTTTTTGTTCAATTATGTCCTTAATGATAAGTTATTATATTGAATTCCATCATTGTGGAGTGTTTGTTTTCTTGATTTTCAAAATCGGTTCACTTGTTTTTAAGTAATGGATTTCATGTATAATTGATGTAAATATACATAATTAAAATTAAATATTATTTTTAAAAACTCATAAGTGTTAATGGTCATTTATTTCCCTTTTTTACCTAGAAAGAGGATGAATCAGTAGATGATATATTAATGACATTCACTTATATTATTTTAGCGGTATTTTGATTTTTTGGAAATAGTTTTGTCATATGATTTAATAATATGTATGTATACTGGTTCTTGAATATTAATTAGGCTATAATAAATATATTATAGTCTGTTTCAACCATATAAATGGTTTAATAACCAGTAATGAAGGAGAAATTGAAGAACAAAACTTTTTCATCCACGAATGTTATAAATTAGAACCTCATAGATGTTAATTTCTTTATAAAATAAAATGGAGAATAATAATATTGATGATGGTTATTTCATTAACAAGATATAATTATAGTAAATATATGATACTAGAGTTATCATGGTCATTTGGACAGAAGAGTTGGGGATAGGATAACAAAATAAGATAAATTTAAATGAAACTAAATGAAAAAGAAGGGTGCTTTACCTCTTGAAATAACCTCCTTGAGAACCTCTTTAAGGGAATGGGTTTTGGTATTTTGGAAATACCAAGAGCTTCTTGGTCGTGGGGTATGAATAGGGAAGGGTATTTGGGAAGAAAATTGAGGATCCTCAAGGCTTATATGAGTGAAGAGAAGAGGGAGTGATGGGGGGGTTATAGTGGAGGAGGGGAGTGAATTTTGAATATTTTACTCATTATTTTATTATTTCTCTCAAGACAACCAATAGTGCTGTTTCATGTGACCCAAAATAGTATTAAGTTCATTTTAGTTTGAACCAAGTTTACTTACTCATGATTCCATAAATAGTGTATTTAACTTATAATTTGTATATACGATATTTTACAATATTTCACTATTCATAAAAAATTCAAGAATTTCAGAAAAATCCAAAAATTCACCCCAACCATTTTTTGATGCATAAATTTAAATATTATCTCAATTTTTCAAAAATAATTTTATAAATATTATTAATTTATATTTAAATTAAATCACAGATAATTTAAAAAATAACAATTTTGAAGGTATAATTAGTTTTATATCACATTGAAAAATTAATTAAGATCTCATTATCTTATTATCATAAGTAAATAAAATAATATCATTATTTACTATTAATAAGGGTCATGTTACTATTCATATTACTATTCATAAGGGTTTGTTACTATTCAAAAAAAATCAAGTTGGTTCTATCAGACTCAAGATGACTTACTCATCACAAATCTAGATTACCATTTTTCACAATTCAAAACATAGAAGCAGCAAAGTTGTGTTTAATTAATAGATTATAAAATGTGTTGTTTTGTATGGAATCAGTGTTTCATGCATTAAATATTTATTTTCACAACCTTAGGGTGTCACATTCTTCTCTCCTTACAAAAATTTCATCCTCAAAATTCATAAAATGTTACCTCACAAAAAGATTTGGGTATGTCTTCAATATAATCTCCTCCGGATACCATGTCGCCTCTTCAATTTTATGATTTATCCAAAGTAACTTTACTAGAATAGTCATCTGATTTCTCAACACTTGTTCTTTAGTGTCCATAATCTGGATATGTTCTTCATAGTAAGATTGGTCAGGTTCCAATTCTATAACTTCAGAAGTGAGGACATGCATTTGGTCTGACATGTACTTTCTCTTCAATGAGATATGGAACACATTGTATACTTTGGACAGGCTAGGCAGCATAGAAAAAGGATATGAAACAACTCTTATTCTCTCGAAAATTTCAAAAGGTCTAATGTACCTAGGGATCAATTTCCATTTCTTCCCAAATCTTATAACACCCTTCAATGGAGATACTTTCAAGAAAACGTGATCTCCCACAAGAAATTCTAGATACTTCCTTTGATTATTGGCATAAATCTTTTGTCTGCTTTGAGATTCTTTGATATGAAATTTAATAGTCTTTTCCTTCACTTTTTTTCCTTCACAAGCTCCAGATCCACAAGCACCCTTTCTCTAACTCCATCCCAACAAGTTGTTGTATGAAATCTCTTTCCTTAGAATGCTTCATATGATTCCATTTAAATAATTGAATGGAAACTATTATTGTAGGAAAACTCCACTAAAGGTAAGTACTGATCCCACATGCCTTGAAAGTCAAGTGAACATTATCTCAACATATCCTATAAGGTTTGGATTTTCCTATCTTTTTTCCCATAAGTCTGTGGTTGGTAAGTAGTACTCAATCGATGTTGGGTATACAAATATTTCTTAATACTTTTCCATAATATTTCTATAAACTGTGGGCCACAATCAAACACAATTGAGAGAGGAGTCCCAAGAAGTCTCAAAAATTCATTGATATAGAGTTATGATAAGTTCTCTAGTTGAAAATCCTACCTTATAGCAACGAAATGTACATATTTCAAAAGTTGATCCACAATTACCCATATCACATCATTATTCCTTGGAGTTTTGGGTAATAAAGTTATAAAATACATGATAAAGTCATCCCATTTCCACTTAGTAATACGTAGAGGTTTCATGAATCGTTTTGGATATTCCTTTCGTCCTTCACTTTTTGACAGACTAAACATCTTGATACATAATCCACAATTTTCCTCTTTATGTTATCCCACCAGAAATGTTCCTTCAAATATGTATAAATATTAGTGCTACCATGATGTTTGTAGAAATTCAAACTATGGGAATCATCCAATAACTCCCTTTTTAGCTCAGGTACAGCTGGAACACAAAGCCTCTTCCCAAATTTTAGAACACCGTCTTCACACACAAAGTCAACCATCTTCCCATCTTTCACAACATTAATTTTCCTTTGAAGGATCTCATCATTAAGATGATAATATTTAATTATTTCTAATAAATATGGTTGGTAAAACATTTGAAAAATTAATGATTTTCACCTTATTTGATAATTCCCATGTCCATCCTTACTAAATCCTTGTACAAAGGATCCTTATCAATCCTAATTTTGTTGAGAACTGCATGATCCTTCGTGCTCAATGCATCAGCTACATTTCTTACCTTTCCAGGTTGGTATTGTATGGTACAATCCTAATCCTTGAGTAGTTCAAGCCATCTCCTTTGTCTCATGTTGAGTTCTTTCCATGAGAAGATATACTTCAGAATCTTGTAATCTGTATATATCTCACATTTTTCTCCATAGAGATAATATATCCATATATTCAGAGAAACTATTACGCCTTATAACTCAAGATCATGAGTGGCATATTTTTTTCATGAAATTTTATCTGTGTTGATGCATAGGAAATAAATCTATCATTATGTATAAGGACACAACCAAGACTATTATTTGATGCACCGCTAAAGATCACAAACCCATAATTCCCCGATTGTAGGGTGAGGATCGGAGCATTCAATAACCTTATCTTCAATTATTCAAAATAGTCCTCACATTTTTTTGTCCATATGAACTTAACCCATTTACGTGTAAGCTTGGTCATTGGGTTGGCTAAACAGGCGAAGTTGTGAATGAAATTATGATAATAACCTGATAAACCAATAAAACTACATACCTCAGTTATGCTCATTAGAGTATTACATTCTTGCACAACCTTTATCTTTATAGGATCAACATATATTCCATCTTTAAAGACAATGTTTCCCATAAAGGAAACCGATTGGATCCATAATTCACCCTTGCTAAACTCCCCATATAATTTATTTCTTATAAGAGTCTTCAGAATAATGTGCAAGTGATTTTTATTATCCTAATAAATTTTGGATTATACCAAGATATCATCAATAAATACCACCACAAAGTAATCCAGATATTCTTGAAAACTCTATTCATTAGATCCATGAAAATAGAGGGTATATTATTTAGTCCAAAAGGAATTACTATAAATCCGTAATGCCCATATCTGTTTCGAAATGTTATTTTTGGAGTATGTGATCATATCTAGATAGAAGATCAATCTTTGAAAAATATTGGGCTCTATGAATCTGATCAAATAAATCATCAATGCGAGGTAGGGGTTACTTTTTCTTTATTGTTATAGAATTGATCTCTCTGTAGTTAATGCACAACCACATAGACCCATCTTTCTTTTTAACAAAAAGAATAGAGGATCCCCATGGAGAAACACTTGGGAGAATAAATCCTTTATCACATAATTAGTCTTGTTATTTATTTGGTTCCACTAATTCCACAGTGTCCATTCTATAAGAGGTCTTTGATATGGGCCTTGAACCCGTAATTTAGTCAATGGAAAACTCAGTTTCCCGCTCTGGAGTATGTCTAGGTAAGTCCTCTAGAAAGACCTTAACATATTATTTAACAATAGGCATGTCCTCTATCTATACATTCATTTCCTCACCCATAGATATTGTATTCCCTTCTACCACAATAATTGAATTCAGTAGAGCTACTGGGGGTGGATCTAGATGATAATGAAATGGTTATGTTTCTGCCCTAAAGATAAGGGATTTCACATCATCCTCAAAAATTGTAACCTCTTTCTTCTTGCAATAAATTTTCACATCATGGTTTGAAATCCAATCCATAACAAGGATTATATAAAAGTAAATCATGGGTATGACAATAAAATCAACAGATAAATCACGTTTATATGCCAAAATGGGGACTTCCTGACACAACTTTATTATAATGATACTTCCCTTAGGGGTTTTGAATAACAACTCCCTTATTAAATAATATTGGAAATATATAATTTTCTTGAAAAAATATGAAGATATGAAAGAATACGATGATCCAAAATCAATCAAAGCATTGACTAAGTTTGAGGAAATGATTAAAGTATCTACCACCACATCATTAGGATATTCAAATTTAGCGTTTGTGATCACATAAGCTTGTCACTGCTCCATTGGCCTTTTCTATTTCATGCTTCCTTGATGCTTTGTAAAATAATTATAATAGTTTCTCATATCCCAAAAATTATATCATTGAACATTAATGGCTTATTTTTTACCCTTACAATCACTAGCAATATGGCCTTTCTGTCCACATTTGTAGCATACTCCTTTTCCTTTTAAATAGGCACCAAGGGGTTTCCTTCCACAATTATCATAGGGTGGAAATTAAACTCTTCCCTTGTTCCCCATTTCATTACTTACTTTTCTAGAGTTTTTAGCAAACCTCTTCTTCTATTTCTTTCCCTTAAATTCATAAGACTTAGAGAATTCCTTTTCTGTCTTGATAGCACATGAAACTATATCCTCATATGATGAAAAAAATGTGGGAGACCAGTGCCTATAGAAGGAATGGATTTATCCCATAAAATAATCGATCAATCTAGCTCCTCAGATTTTGTATGTAGTCCACAACATGGCTTGATAACCTTGTGAAGTTAGCTTCATACTTTTCAATATTCTCATATTCCATTTTCTTCAAATTCAAAAAATACCTTCCCATATCCACTCACTATTTTTGAGGAAATTATATCTCTATGAAGATTTCCTTAATGTCCCTCCATTATATTTCTTCTATATCTCACTCCTTTTTTGTGTTTTGGATTAACGACTACCACTGATCTGAATCTACTAATAGATGATAAAATACCATGATGACCTTATCTCTTTCGTTACATCCCAAAGAGAGAAATATCTTCTCTTGGTAACTTATGCACTACTTAGCTACAAATGGGTATGTAGTCCCATTAAATGATGGAGGCTGTTGTCGCATAAAGATATCTAACAAAGCTCCTCCACGTGGTGAATTCAGATGCTCCATTTGGGTAAGGTTATTATTCATAACCTGAGTAAGTGTTCCTAGTATAGTTATAAGTTTCTCCATGCCAATTTTAGCTCCAGAGCAAACATCATTATCCTGCATTGGAGGGAAATACCCACATGGGATATGCGTGTTCATATGTTTTCTATTTCTTCCACTAGGATCAATTTCTAGATAATTACATACACTAGATTAGGTTATGAATCATAATTTATAATCTCAACATAGAAAAATACTTAGCCTAAATCAAAATCCTATGCATGGGTAACCCCATAATCACAAAAATGGTTTCTTTGAGGAAAAATTTACATTTCAATCCTTCATAATGGATTGTAAAGAAAGTGTGAATTATCTTAAGCATATCCCCCATGGGTGTAAAACTAGGTGAGTACTAAGGCCTATTGTCATGTACCCAGATACCCTGTGTCAAGCCCAAAACTTCTTATCATACTCTAAGGTACATCTGTTCCAGAACCACATACACTTATGGTATCAAGATAAGGATATATTTTCTAGAAATATCCACATAATATATTCCTTAAAAAATACGAGGATGTTATTATATTCTTATCCTCAAAGACTATCTTCAGGATTTTTTTCCCTAATGTACATTTTCTAAATCTAGTTTCTAGGTTTTCTACTAAACTTTCTATGATACCAACTATAAGGACCTGACCCCAGTTTCCCGGAGCCGATTCCTTATTTTATTACCTTGGAATATAAAAAAGGAATATGTATCCAAAAAGACCAAGTAGTTTAGTATCTTTTGGAAATAAGATACAAATACAATCTAAACATTACATCATGAAAGGTAATACAACACTAATTTATTCCATTAGAAACATCCATGCCTCCTAGATTATTCTAGAAAGTCACACATAACTAACTTCTTCATATCCTGCGAAAATGAAACATACGAAAGGGGTGAGATTAAATGCTCAGTAATAGTAAGAAATACGTCATAATATAACATAAACATAAACATTATGGATGGTGAATAATTTAAAACACAAGAATTTCTAAATGATAAACTTCAACACATTATGGCAGAAGTTTGAGCTGAGTAAATAATGCAAAGATAATCATGGGTATTATACTAATTGAATAACTACATAAACTTAAAATTTCTATATTCAAAATGAGGGAATTTTATATTATGGACATTCTGAAACATATTTTCAAGGCCTTGTCCAAGACGTCTAAAAATTATTAAGGCCTCAGCCAAAACCATATCTCAAATTTAGCAAGGCCTCGACCAAGTCCTCGTCTATTTGTCTCATGAGACCTACCGATGCATCGAGGGGATATAGCGGTCCCAAAATGTCATATAATAAGTCCAATGCATTCCTAATATGAACAGGGATAAACATGAATGACATATACATTCATATTTTAACTAAGATTTGAAATGTAAATAACTTTTCCCAAACACTAAGCTTAAACACTAACCATTTGGAGTAAATTGTTGAATGGTTTTAGGATAGAACATCCCCAATAGAAATAATCATAAACCATAAAATTAGACTATATCATAAAATATTAATCCCAATAATACATAATAATCAACAAGAGTTTTTAAATAGATGAAAATACTCTTATAAATTCATCGTATAATTCTTGAGATAAATACTCTTTTATTTTTAAAAGAAGAGTTATTTTGGAAAAATATTTGTATAAATACAAAAGTGATTCAAAATAGTAGTTTTATAAAAAAATGAGTAATTTTTTAAAAATATTGGTTTCTAAAAACAGATTATAGAGTGCCCCTGAAAATAGGTTATAAATTGAGAAATTCTATTGAATCAGTCTTGTATTTTGGAATTTTTTTTGAATGTTCCTTATAAAAAATGTAACTCACCATAGAAAAGGAAGTATTATGGTTGGTAAAAATATATATAATAATAAAATAGAATATACGAGGAGTTCATAGTAATACATAAGAATTTCATTGAGTAAATTAGACAAAAAACTAATCCAAATAAAAATGGAGGTTCAGGTGGAAAACCCTTACCTTAAGTTCGAATGTGTTCCACTCTTGAACTTAAGGTCATGGAATATGAAATTGGACCTTATAATAAATTATTTAAGAACCTATTAGACATGTATTTAGTTTATCATATTTCTATTTAGTTCAATTATTTTCTTAATGATAAGTTATTATATTGAATTCCGTCGTTCCGTAGTGTTCATTTTCTTGATTTTCAAAATAGGTTCACTTATTTTTAAGTAATGGTGTTCATGTGGAATGGATGTAAATATCTATAATTAAAATTACATATTATTTATGAACATATATAATTTTTAATGGTTATTTATATAATTTGGTTACATGGAAATAGGATGAATCATTAGATGAAATATTAATGACATTCACTTAGATTATTTTAGCTGTATTTTGTTTATTAGGAACTAGTTTTGTGATATGATTCAAAAATATGTACGTATACTGGTTCCTGAATATTAATTAGGTTATAATTCATATATTATAGTCTCTTTGAACCATAAAAATATTTTTATTACCAATAATGAAGAATAAATTTAAGAACAAAGCTTCGTCGTCCACGAAGGTTATAAATTGGAACCTCATGGACATTGATTTCATTTATAAAATTAAAGGGAGAGAGTAAGAATATTGATGATTGTTCTTTCATTAAAATGATATAATTAAAGTATATATATGATAATGGAGTTATAATGGTCATTTGGACATAGGAGGTTGTGAGTGGATAACAAAATAAGATAAATTGAAATGAAACGAAATGAAAAAGAAGGGTGCTTTACCTCTTGAAATAACTTCCTTAAGGGAACGATTTTTGGTCTTTTAGAAAGAAAAAGAGATTCTTGGAAGTGGGGAGTTACTAGGGAAGGTTATTTGGTTAGAAATTTTTGGACCTTGATGGCTTATAAGAGTGAAGAAAAGAGGGAGTAATGGGGGTGGGGGGGGGGGTGGGGGTTGGGGTGGGGTGTTTATAGTGGAGGAGGGGAGTGAATTTTGAATATTTTATTCATTATTCTGTTATTTCCCTCAAGACAACAAATAGTTTAGTTTCATGGGACCAATAATAGTATTAAGTACATGTGAGTTCAAACCAAGTTTCCTTTCATCACTAATGATGTCATAAATAGTGTATTTAACTAATAATTTGTATATACAGTATTTAACTGTATTTCACTATTCATCAGAAATTCAAGAATTTTAGAAAAATCCAAAAAAATTCACCCCGAATTTTTTTGATGTGTATAATTAAAAAAATAATTCCATTTTTCAAAAATAATTTTTTAAATATAATTAATTTAATTTTAAATAAAATCATAGTTAATTAGAAAAATAACAATTTAAAGGTATACTTAGTTTTATATCACATTGAAAAATTAATTAAGATCTCATTATCTTATCATCTTAAGAAAAATAAAAATAAAATCATTATTTACCATTCATAAGGGTCATATTAATATTCATAAGGGTATGTTACTATTCACTAGAAAATAAAGCTAGTTCTATCAGACTCCAAATGACTTACTGATGAAAACTCTAGATTATTGTTTTTAAAAATTCAAAACATAGAAGATGAAAAGTTGTGTTTAACAAATAGATTATAAAATGTGTTGTTTTATTGGGACTCAGTGTTTCATGCATTCAATATTTATTTTCAAAACCTTGGGGTGTTACATTTTATCTCCATATTTTGAGATTCTACTCATTGTTCCAAAAAATGGGCAACCTCCTAGGTGTAATCCCTAACCAAAACTCTAATTCACTATGAATTAACATTATTATCATGGTTCCATAAACATGGGAATCATTCTAGGTGTAATCCCCCATCTAAGCCTTCAATTCACCATGAGTCATGATCCTACCCATGGTTCCAGAAACATTGTCCTCCTACTAGGTGTAAGCCCCGAAACACAAAATTTCACTTAACCCACCTACTTAATCATGAACCTTAGGGAATCAAATGGAAAAGACCCACATTTTTTCCTATTTTTTCACATTTCATGACACAATAATTTTCTCAGGGTATCCGTAGGGTGAAATTCCTCTAAAATCTAAGGGTACACACTCATGCAATGTGAAAAATATTATACTATCTCTTGCTTCTCACATTGATAAAGACTCACATGGAATTGAATAAATGAAACAATGATACTATCATCGTTGAGAATATACCTACGTCACAGGTCTCTTGTTGAGGTTTAAGCCCCAATCATTCCATCAATATATATGGGTTTTGATTCATTCTTTCACGGGATATGTAGAACACCTCTTTGAGGTTCGATCACGACTCAAAAACAATAATCACCTCCCTAGATGGAAATATACTCCACAGATCTCAGCTAGTTATATTTAAAAAAAATCATCACAAATTAATAATAGATTGATGAGGAAACTTTAATGAATATTGAGGTTTACATCAAACACCTTGTATCAATCATATCATTGGAATATGGATAACCAGTCTCACACTGGGATTTAGGAAGGATGTTTGAATATATATTAAATATTAAATAGACTTCTAGAGTAGGAAATAATTCCCCACAAAGGAAGTAATGAGCCTGACCTATGCTCCTATCAACTAATGTGTTTTATAATATGTCTCTATAAAAGTTCCAATTACTGCCTGACTTTAGAAAGCAGTTCCACATTGACTCGTAGTGAGTGCGGGCATGAAATACATTGGAAACGAAAATTGTGAACCTGATGTGAATCCTTTAAAATTTTAATGAATCTTATATCTAAAAAAGTACTAGGATTCCATCCTTTAACTATGAAGGGGATTGAATGACCATGCACTATTATATAAGATGTTTCAATGATGAGTGTCTTGTTTGTAATTCTACTCAGCACATTCAAGATTTCATATAATCGAAATGTAATCACTGAATGTGCCAATTAATTATAAAATAATTTAACAATATGGTAGTACTCACATGACACCTCAATAAACTGTGTACAACCAATATAAATTACAAAACTATGCCTTGATTTCCATGGAGACCACGGCTTCATGGCCTCGCTGTACACTGTCATCAACATAGTCCCTCCAATGATAGATGGAAAATGTTATAGTATGGGGATATAATTATAATGTCTCTATCCAACCACCATAATCAAATCATGAATTTATCTATAGGTTAAATCCTAATAGAATCTCCTATTAATGATGAGTTTCAATGAAGAATGTGGTAGTCCTCTCCATATCCATTATTTTTGGGAATGTTTCCTTAGAGGACAGTAAAAATTTCCTTCCCTATATTGGGGAGGTGGAGGAGGATGACCAAAAAATCATGAAAACCACCCCAGGAGCTACCTAAGAAGGTCCATAATAAATGTTGTCATAATCACTGATCTATGAAACCAATTATAAAATAAAATTCATATCAATCAGTGCCTATCCCAACCATCTATATTTAGAAATCCAGGAGAGCTTCTTAGGGCACCCAACCACTACAAATCCTGATATGTTCCATACCCATAATATTTTCATCATCTATGACGTCCATAGGACCATACCTTAAGCTTCAAACTTCAGTACAACTATCCTCAGTGATAGTAGAGTTTGAGGGAAAACCCCAATCCATAGGTTTGGGGGATTTTTTTTATCTATTTTATCCCTTAATTCATCTCCTGTATCATCTATTGGGAAGGAATATACCAAGAACATAGATATTCCTCCCCAATTGAATCTATGTTTCCTCCCACATGTTTAATATCAGTGAATTTCATAACTTCTTGAACAAATGATGATGAAAAATTTGATACTATTGACAAGAAGAAAGATATAACCCCATTAAAAACCAACCCATTTTCTAACCATAGTGAAGCCATATTATCATGAAATAATATTTTTGAGCTTGTATACAAAATTTTAGAGATTAAAAAATCCAATGTTGACTTGCTTAAGGGGAAGTAGATATTTTGAGTATGATCATTAGGTTGAAGATGCTATTCCTCTTTTATCCAAATCTCTTCAACGAGAGAATATTTCCAAACCCATAATTGATAAATAAATCCACCCCATTGAATTTATATTAAATAAATCATCATATTCTACTATAGTGTTGATTGATTTCCAAATTCTCCCACTACTGGGAAGAATCAACTACTAGTTTAGGAAAATCATTTGAGTTTGACTTAGAGTTGGATATTTCACGAATTATTAGATTACATCATTGATAATATAGGTTATCTTGAATGAAAATTTGTAATATTAAACCTAGAGTGGAATAAATATCCTATGTGGGTTGATTATACTCCCCTAATCCCAGCTTCAGGAACCCAAAATCATCAACATTCAATGGAATGGGTGATTCAAAACAACTCACCCATTTCTCTTCCCAAAGCAGCCCAATATTTGGAACCCCAGAACAACAAGAGGCTATCATGATCTGATGTTTCCCGTAGAACTTGAAAGGATTTTCCTTTTCATGGTATAATAACCTTAAAAATTGGGTTATCTCAAGATAGAATGATCTCCATTATAAATTCATTTGGAAATTCATATCTACTCCAAGGAAAACGAAAATCATTTACCTATGTAATTACAAGGAAAAAGAAAATTATAGTGTCATGGAATTCATTGAAATGTGGAAGGTACTAACTTATTTCATGGAAACAAAACTTCCCCAAGAACAAATATATTAGATATGTGTGGAAATACTATAGGAAGATTTGTTAACAATGATAATTCTTTTGAAGTACCCTAGTGGTTTCATTGAGTTCATGTCCAGAACATAATGTATTAAGGAAGCTATTCATAGAACAGAGGAAAGATATTATCCAGAAACATAAGAATAGTTATTAAATACATGGAAAGTTGAAATAGGTTTTTTCACCCTAAATCCAAAAAGGACGAGGTGACGTGACCTTGAAATCATGAATTATAAAATTTATTCCTTATGTAATGATATGTTTCTAGGATACTTCATCTTTTATATTGAAGAAAACATGACCATGCTTCTCAAAATCAAGAAGTCAGATGAAGTAGGGCTATATGACCATCCATATTACTACATTGAACGTCATATTATAGGTCACATGATCCAGGAATGCTTCAACATAAACGATCTATTAAAAACTACGACCTATGAGGGTTAAAATCAAATGAAATATTCTATGGAATATGTGGCATATATTTCTTCCATTCTCCCAAATGAAGAATAAGAATGGTCATGGGAAACATCCCAATAAATGGACCAATGGGAACCATCCTACCAAATGGATCAATGATCACCGTCCCACCAAATGGGATAATCAAATGAAGAGGAACATCAATCCAAATATGTATCAATCAACATAGTGTGAATGATGTCTGAAGAATTTCAACCTAGTTCATATGATAACATTCTTAATTAGGATAATTTTAAATTCCTTTAATATTTTAATCCCCAATAGTTTGAATTTCCACCCACTTCAATCATTAGTGATGAAGGGCTCAGTGATCCCTACCTACTTCTATAGAAGGAATTATCAACATTTTTATACTTCATAGTGAATCATTAGGGTAGCATGTGCCCAATTTCAATAAGAGATCCAATCTTTGGATTCAATGTTGAGAGTCCCATCATCATATACCTATCCTAAAATTAAAAAACGAAATGGAATTGAAAATTATTTTTCCTATCATTCCAGGAAAGATGATAAGGACATCTTTATTAAAGAACAAATCAACAAGTTGGAGAAAGAAAATGAGGGTCTCTGTGAAGTAATTTTGAAGATTCTTCAGGGATATTTTCCTCATGTAATACCAACATCTGTTTACAGACATCCTCCTTATAATGAATTTTCCCAAATCCTAGTGTTCAAGGTATTTTAAATAAATTCATCCACTCATCAGGTGAATTATATACCTCATTTCACCTAACTTCTGCCCACAATATTGTAGGAATTTACATTTTTTCCACCCTATTATCAAGTGAATTTTGGAATTTATTTGACCTTAATAGTTTTAATAGAGATTCAAGGAGATTCAGAGTTCCCAAATCTTGGGAAAACATCATAAGAATCTATGAACTCCAATTACTTAGCTTCTACCATTGAATTAACTGAGATCTAGATACTATCTCCCAGATCCCATATTTGTCCATGCGACCATAAAAATAGTGGTATATGTAATTTAATGTGGAATCATAGTTTTCATCCATATCTTAATGATAAGAAACATAAATTTTGTTCCTTCCAATTGCATCAAGTCCCTAATTATTTTTCACATTCAATGAAAATTATTTTATTGAACTCTCATAGATTAAGAAAACTAAAGTGGAATATTTTAGAGAATATCCAAAATACTTCCCCTACCATCGATTGTTAGGATATACATCTGATAGGTGCTTTGTATCGAAGGATTGAATTCAGAAGAAGATATATGTATTGATATTAGAGTAATGGAACCCATGTTTCAACGTTATCCATGTTGACAAGTTAAATAGAGCACAAAAAATATATCAAATAATATGGTCCACCCATCTCTTAGAGATAGAAAAATTATGGTCATACCCTTAAATCTAAGTACGTGGTTGTGTACTTTGCATGTTCACTAAAATAAAAATTTCCTGAGCTTCCAAGGACTAGGATACCTGAGGATGTGATCATAAAAGATAATCCAAATTATTGTCCCTAAAATTGAATTATGGGTCATGTAATTGAAGAATGATTAATATTCATATATTGGTTCTAGAATCATGTATATGAATTCCTGATAGAGTCAGAGAATCTTGAGATACATGCTATATGTTTGTGAGTTATTATAACTATACAAGAAGATAACCATTCCTAATGAGTTATTTCTCCTTAGGTACTAATCTTATGAACCTAAACTAAATGACACTCTAATTAGATACATATGAATTTAAAATACCTAGAACGTTTCCTGAACAGATGATGTTAAAATATCAGACAATTTCATTTTCATAGGATGTTAAAATGTATAATTTCTGTCCTGACTACAAGATGTTAAAATTCTTTTCAAACATCCTTATCATAAGATATCAAATTTCATAGTAAGAATCCTTACCATATGATGTAAAATCACATCATATGTTTTCCCTTTCCTAAAAGTACATTTTCATTCAGTATCCATCATAAAAAACACTATGTTGTAGAACTAAATATTTCTTGATTCTAATTTTACGGGATACGTAGTTATTCCTAAACCCCCTATCTTATGAAAAAAGATATGTTCTTACCCATAAGGGAGATTTTATTCACTAACTTTCATCCATCGAGCCTTCGTTAATGTCAGGTTCGTTGTTACTAGCTCGCGAATCCGTCTCACCCTCACCACTGGTCCCAGTATTAAGACCCTAAAATGCAAGAGACCAAGGTCCTAGTTGTATGATGAAAAAATTAATGACACTATACACTGAGATACATGAAATTATAATGCCTAGTAAAATTTCTTTTTCACATGAAATAAACTGTATGATGGCTCTTCCTCATCTTAATATGTTTGACCATGTGTCCAACATCCATTTCAAAAGACGTTAAACTGTACGGCCTAAATCCCTATCGTATGACTCAAAAATGTTTTATTATTTGGCCCTCCTCTAAGGAGACCTATGTTTAGAACTAGTAACCAACAGTTCCCCTTTAAAGAACTATTTACATCTTGATTTTGGATTTCATGTGATATGTAGTAACTCCCAGACCCTCTATCTTAGGAAAATCCAAAAAAAATATTCTTTTCATATAAGACCATCTCCACTGGAATTTATCCCCTAAGGCCCCTATTCATGGTGGTTTTGTTATGAATACATGAAAAGATGTGTCACCCTCACAATTGTTTAAATATATTCAACACTAAACTTTGGAAACCATTCTCCCTCATAAAATAATGTTAAACTGCCTGACATTTGGTCCTAGCCACAAGACCTTTAAATTTTGTGGTACGTGGTGAATCTCAAGTGACCATAATATGATCAAGTATGTCACACACAAATTATCTTAATCAATAACCACGATTCCACAATTTCATCTTGAGTTCCATCTCCATTACTTGTTAGATTTAAATCAACCTTCCTTTCATTCGAGGTTTAATCCACTTACTCAAACAGCCTGTTTAACAAGTGATGTTATAGACATGGAATTTTCAAAAAACTTTTGAATAATACTTCATCCACTCAACTAACTTCTTATATTTTGATGTATGAATCAAAAAATTCATTGATTTTATTTTTCCTCTTGGTTATATCATTTTTAGAAATTTTGGTAACAAGGATTTTTTAATATGTAGGTAACCCTTTAAGATTTGATGGTGAAAATCTGAGTTTCCTTCTCAAGCCTTTGAATTAATCCATAGGGGATTCTTTCATAGAAGAAATATCCATCTAAACCACATATTATATCAATAAACAATGCATGGAATTAGTTATTTTCCATCACTAATGGTCATTCTACTCTAACGAGTCTCTGGTCTCCAATTTAGAGATTGAAAGGAATGATCTATTTATTCCGTTTTTCTTTGTTCATAGGTATCAATAATGTACTTGTGTTTTATTCCATCACACTCTATGGGTACTATTAAAGATCCTCCAAGTCAATAGAGCATAAATCCTGAAATGATTCAATCCACCCTGTATAAACATAAATTGTATAGAATGGTGAAGTCCATGATACCCATATGATTTACATTAGTGTAATATCTATGTAATATCTAACAACATATGTTCATTTATCCATAATATTATGTAGGGATGAGAGTGTACCGTACATCAAAACACCCACAACTAATACAAGGATCCTCAAAATAGCTTTTTAAAAATCTTTTCATTAGTTTACATGCCTTGCTCATATGATGATAAACTATAGGACATTATCCCCTTAATATGATGTTAAACTATGTGATTCCCCATTCTCTCCTTACGATGTTAAAGTGCATGTCAAACATCCTTACTACTATGTAACGACCCAAACTTTTTTCAAATGAATTTATCCCTTCTTATAGTTATTTCACATAGTATAAATCATATAAAATCACTTAGATACCATAGTAAAATCTTTATAAATAAATAATTAATGAAATAAGATGTATTTATAGAAGATAAGGAACCAATACCAATGAAATAGTAACTTAACTTAGGAATAGTAATATGAACCTGATTAATATTAAATCAAACAAATGAATAGTAAAAACACCCATGATATTATAAATATTTTTTTAATATTATAAAAAAATTATGGTATAATTATATCATAGTTTAAGTAAATAAATGTTCTAAAAATTATTAATTAAGTGTAGGCACTTTTATAAGTCATAATTAATTATTTAAAATTTTATGATTAATTTAATAATTTAAAAAACATATATTTTGATAACATGTATTCATAAATTAATATTTTGATTTTTTATTATTTTAAGATAATTTTATGAGACCTTAAGTAATTTTATATAGTGTTATAAATCAGTTATAATTTTAAAATTTCTATTTTCCAAGTAAATTTAAATAAAAAAATTAAATTATTAATATTTAGAAAATTATTTTCATAAAAATAATTTCATTTTTTAATTCTAAAAATCCAGAAATGGTTAGGGTGAATTTTTTTTGAATTTTCTGAAATACTTGAATTTTTGATGGATAGTAAAATATTATAATTTTTGATAAATGCTAAATACATGAATTTTTTAGTCATTATTGATGTAAGATGATTTAAAAAACTTAAACTCTAAAATCACTTCATTATTTTAATATATTTATAGAAAATTCTCAAACTATTCATATTATTGAGCCAAAATAATAAAGTAATGAATATAATATTTAGAAATCACCCCTCTCCTCCACTACAAATACCACCCCTCACACCCTCTTCTCCTAATACCTCTCAAGCTTTGAGACTTTCTTAAATTATAACTAATAATATTTTCTACAACCTTGAAAATTTTCTAGATCTATTGGTCTCATCAAAAGGACAAGCCTAGGTTTCTTGAGGAGGATCTCAAGAGAATAATTCAAGAGGTAAATCCTCTCTCTTTTTTCATTTAATTTCCTTTTAATTTCAATTTATTTTAGTATTATCTACTCACCTACATTAATCCAAATGGAATGATAACTAAATTACCTAAAATATTCTGGAATTATATCATTTTTATGTAAATCCAACATTAAAATCCTCTCTCTCTCTCTCTCTCTCTTATCTTAAAAATGGAATCCTCTCATGATCTGTCAATTTACCAATATCGTGGGTGATGCACTTTCATTTTATTTGAAAACCTTCAAGGTTTTTATTAGGACCATTAAATGGCTTAAAAAATATTGTATAGTTTATTTTATAACCCTTTCTATGTTCTGGAAAACTATTATACTCGTAATACTAAATGACAAAATGAAACGAGGCCATTGTGTTCGAAAAACAGCCAAAATTAACCTAAAATGATCATCATTAACTTCTATGTAATGAATCATCCTTATGATATATAACCAAATACTTTGTATGATCATTTAATATTATGGATGATCATTAATAACATATAATAACAATTTTGGATGTTCATCCTCATTATAATCGAACTTCCATTCATGAATACAAGTGAACCGATCATGAAAACTATGAAAATGTACACTTTCAAATGATGAAATAAAACTCTATAACTTATACCAATGCCCATAAATAAAGATAATAAAACCATAATGAATCATATTAATGTATAAAATGTTCTATAATTGTTAATTAATGAATCTAATGTGATTATAGAGGATATTAAAGTGAATAAATCATTCAGACACAATGTAAGGGGATTTCTCGAACCCTACTCTCTTTCTTTTGGTGTTCCCTATTTCACCACATATTCAGTAGGGTTATTCCTTAAAAATAAAATTTTCATCATTATATTACCATTTATGGTGTATAAAATGTTTTCAAATTGAGTTTATGACCAACAATTTTTTTTCCCAAAAGAACTATTCTTCAAAAAAATGAACACACATTTTACTTCTCAAAATTGCTTCCTTAAATCAAGGTTGATGATTATTATATTAAGTATGTGATTAACAATTTCATTTGAAAAACCAAAATTTATGAAGGTATTATTATGAAATGAAACCCATTACTTTCCATGGGTTATTATATGTTCAAGATTGATATATGTTCTATGTGACATGCATGATAATGTAAATGTAATGATGTGATGGGTGCACCCATAATTATATAGCGGTCTAATGCATTGGGTAATGTGAAAAACCTCATGAGTAAAAGAAAAGATGAATTAACATGATTCTATATTTTTTCACAACTATGTGTGGTAGTTAACCACTATGACATGATGTTTCAATTTTATGCATTACCACATTTAGAGACTTTTCTTAATGACTCCTCTCCTGATTATGATCCTAAGATGATTTCATGATTATGATGTTATGATTATGATCACCCCATGTAATATTATTTCATGATCTTATCCATCCTCTTACAGGGATATTTATATCACCACATTTTTATTTATATCCTCAGGTGACTACATGTACTAAGGATAATTAAAGGGCTAATAAGAAACTAGTGAAGAAGTAATTAAATAAAAGTTTATATTTTTTAAAATATTTTATTTATGGTACTAATTTTACCAAGACACAAAACCTTTGGTTCATCATTATGTAATTATTTTAGGTTGTTTTTCTTTAAATTTTTTTAATAATACATTTATGAAAAATAAGGGCTGCTATAGTAGGTATCAGAGGATGGTTTAGTTAATTTGGGATTTAGGATTAGAGAACCTTAGTGAAAACCCTTAGTTTGAGACTAAGTATAACTTAGTTCCCTAGAAGCTTTCTTTTATAAAATTATAAACATAGGGATCCATAAAGATATTAATTTAGTCTTAAATTCATAAAGGAATAAATTATTTATTCATGAATTGTTGAATTATATTTTGTTTTAACATTTTATATTTTAGAAAGTGGTGGGAACCATTAGAAAAAAGGAAAATAACCCATGCGAGGAACAATGATGGGATTTTTCGAATGACATACCCAATACTTTGGGATGAGGATTTAAAAATCTCATGGTGATTCTTACCTAGATGTCTTAGGTTATAAACAATATACTTGATAATGTGGAATGAACTCCTTCACCAATGAGGGCACAACTGTCTATCGGGTGTTTTATGTGGAAACGATAGTCGACATTTAGTAGATCTTCTGATCCATTAGTCAGAGAGCAGTGGGTCAACTCAATAGAGAAGATCTTTTCTGTGCTTCAATGTTTAGAGATGGATATGGTAACTCTGGTCGTTTATTATCTTGATGGAGAGGCCGATCAGTGGTGGGATTTGATTAAGAACACTAAGATGAGATATGAAATTGAAGATATGGAGTGGAAGAGTTCACGTTAATGTTTCTTAAAAATTATTTCCCTCAGAATCTTCTAATGAAGAAGGAGATAGAATTCATAGATCTATAGAAAAAGGAAGGATATCCTGTCACAGCCTAAGAGGCAAATTTTACAAGGCTTTCAAGGTATGCTTCAGGTTTTTTTATCAAAAATTATAACAAAATTGATATATTATTTAGTGGTTCAAAACCATAACTTCGTAAGGCTCTTGTAATTTGAGACTTTGGGAGTTATGAAGAAGTTATTCGATGTTCTCTCAAATTGGATATGGATTTTGGAGAATGGTCCCATGTCTATGGTGATAAGAAGCAAAATATGAAGTTTAAAACTTGAGGATCTAATGGGAAAGGTGGAAAGAAAACTCAACCACCCACATTTTAAAATTCTGGGAAGAAGCATCATGATAACTACCTCAAACAGATTGGGAAATGCTTAAAGTGTGTGAGAGAAGTATACCAAGCTCATGAATGTAAAAAATAAATGAAAATTTAGGACATTGTCGTTGAGGAAAGGAAAGAACCACTCATGGTCCAATGCTATAACTATAGGGAGCGAGGGCACTGTGCAATCCAGTGAACTAAACCTCGAGTTATCATGGGTAATCATCATCATCAACCACCAAAGAAAAATTAGAAAGGGAAGGATTATGCCATCACTACTACATAAGTGGATCAAGAAAATGATGTTGTACAAGGTAAAATTCCTATTCAATAAAGAATGGAAACATTATTAATTGATTCTGGTTTTACACATTCCTTTATATCTTGAAAGTTTTCTAGTACTATTTAAATGAAGCCCCAATAACTTGAACTAGAGATATCTATAAAAACATGAAGTTGTGAAATCATTTCAAACTAAGTGTTGGAATTTTATCATGTATGCGTATGTAAGAATATTATTCTAGAAAATATCATGATAGTTCCCTTGGTGGAATTCAATTCTATAGTGAGGATGGATTGTCCCTAATTATATGGAGAACATATAAACTATAATGAAAAGGAAATATCTTTTCATATTCCAAACTATAGGATCGAAATAATGATTTAGATGCTCAATTTACAAGAGGGGGGTGAATTGTAAACTTTATAAATTCCTTTGGAACCTTTAAAGTTAGTTATGAATAACTGTGTTTTCCTTAAGAAAAGGAAAGGGCTAAGTTTAACAAAGTTAAACTTAAGAAAATTCACAACACCTCTAATACCAAATGAAAACTTGGAAATAGATTCTGAAAGTGGGTTCCGGAAATATGGTTCCGGAAATTGAAACTTAACAAAAGATTACAATATGAGATTCTACCTTAAAGCATATAGAATCTAAATGAAACAGAGTACAAGTAAGGAAGTATAAGAAAGTTATACTTTCCTTATAATACAAAATGCAGCGGAAATAAACAAGTAGTAAAACAACAAGTAACAAGATATAAGTATTTTAACCCAAAGAGAAGGGTATCCAACAACCTTGGATAAAGGTCCCTTGATTTATACTTTCAAGCAAGTCTGTCTTACCCACCCCAAGGTAAGCCCTCAATACGAAGATCGGAGTGTCTCTGTCTTGCTATCCCCGCAAGCCCTCAATTTCAAGGTAGTTGGAAACCTCTGTCTTCCTTAGCAAGGAAGACCTCGAACTTCAAGGTAGTCGACACCTCTATCTTCCTATCCCTGGAAGTCCTCGAATTTAATCACTAACATTCGGAGTCACACGAAGCTTTGAGAGTTAATAAGAGCCTCTCTCTCTAGAAATCACTTCAACAGCATGTATGCACAATAACCAAGTTGTTCATCCATCCGTTGTGAGCTCTTTCAAATGAGCTCCTATTTATAGGTAAGGTTAGCCTCCTTCCCAACGGTCATATTTTCCTTAAAAATCAGAGGGACCTGTACACGTGTCACTTAGTCAACGATTAGTTTATAACAAAATAGACGACATCGTTTTATAACAAAACAAGTGTAACAGAATGTAAGACACCGTTTAAAATCTAACTCAAAAGATTCGGAGTGAAGGTTCGGAGTGAAAGTTCGGAGTGTAAGAAAAATAATAAAGAGTAGACAGAATATAAAGGCATAAGAAAAATGGAAGTTCGGAGTGAAACTTCAGAGTCTGAAAAAATTCAGAGTGTACAAAACAGAGATGATCAGATTCTGTTTAATAGATGAATTCGGAATGAGAATTCGGAATGAGAATTCATCATCAGAATTCATAGTGAGAATTCCTCATCAGAATTCGTAATGGGAATTCATCATCAGAATTCGTAATGAGATTCCATCTTAAGATTTTGTAATGAGAATTCATATCCAAAATTCGGAATGAGAATTCATCATCAGAATTCTTAATGAGAATTCGTCAACATAAATCTTAATGAAAATTCATTATCAGAATTCGTAATGAGAATTCGTCATTAGAATTCGTAATGAGAATTCAATGTCGAACTTCATAAGGATTCGTATCCTGAATCTGGAATAGTACTTAATTAGAGTTCGTATCCAGAGTTCGGAATGAAACTTTATTACAGTTCTCATATGGATTTTGGAGTAAAACTTCCTTACAGTTCTTGTCTAGAATTCGGATCCTAAAAACAGAATACCTCATATCAAAGTTTCAAAAAATTCCGAGAATAGAGAACTGAATCCGAATCTTATATTTAAGAAAGATATGGATGAAAATATGATAAGGAAAATTTTTCTTACAAAAACGATTTTCCTTATAAAAGCAATTTTCCTTATAAAAGCGATTTTCCTTATAAAAGAGATTTTCCTTATAAAATAGATTTTCCTTACAAAAGCGATTTTCCTTAAAGATAAGGTGTTTGTGATTTTCAAAACAAGAAGGAATGGAAAATTCATAAGGAAAACCTTATTGACTCAACAATCTCCCCCTTTTTGGAAAGAACAAACATCCTTGAAAAAGAAATTCTAAGAAGAAAGAAAAACATTAAGGCTTATCTCCCTTTGCTTTAAGGATATTGATGAATACGACTAACTCCCCCTTAGGCTTTGAAACTCTAAGGATCGTATTATAGATTTCCGGAGTGACACTTAATTACGAATAAGAAAGTCTTCTTTAATGAAAAACTCCCCCTTAGATAAACTCTTATTAGAGTTTGTTTTCTTTCTCACCCTTTGTTAAAATTCTTTTTCCCTTTGCTTAGAGTTCTTTTCCTTCTCCCCCTTTGTGATTTTCAAAAAGAATATAAGGGAATGGAAAATATAAAAAAGTACCTGAAAGATTAGTAGTAACAACAAAAAGAAAAGAGCAAGCACAAAAATCTTATTAAGATTGAAAATTTCAACAACAAAAGAGTTAAATTACAACAAAAGACCGGATATGTCTATTTGGGATCTTTTTCCTTTGCCATGAGACCCTTTAGAATAGTCTTTATCTTCTTTAAGTCTTTATGATGTTCTTCAGCTTGCTTCTCTAAGACCACTATTCTTGCAGATTGAGCTTCAATATTTTCTTCCTAAGCTTGAGGCTTTTCTTCCTGAGCTTTGATCTTTTCTTCCTGAGCCTTCAATTTCTCTTGAAACTCAATCCAATGATCTCTTTCAAACTTTCAGTTTTGAGAGATAGAATTTATCTTCCCATTCAGATCTTTGACTTCTTGAATCCGGAAGTTCTTTTCATCTGTCAGCTTCTCTTCAAAGGAAGAATTCAGCTCATTTATCTTCCTGTCCTCAGTTTCAAAAGCATCTTTAACATTGTCTTGAAATTCGTCGAATAGCCTCATCTCTTATACAGTTTTCTTCGACCAGTTTGTCATCCTCTTGCAAGATTTTTTATGAGCTTCGTATCCAACAAAAAAAGTTTTGAACTGAGCCTCAATCTCAACACACTTGTCCATAACCATAGACACGGAGTTTGTTTTCTGATTCAAAGCATGTTGGAGCATCTGGCATCTTGAATCAATACTTGAGAAGGTCAGAATGGTTCCCACCAACTTTTTTAAAGACTGAACAACAAAATCATGCCCCAATGAAGATGACTCCAAATCTGAGACTCTGCTTGGAGAATTTTCTTCTTCAATAAGGTCAAGATTTCTCTTTGAAGAACTACCAACTTCCTTTCTCTTCATCACTTCTGAGCTCGGAGTATCAGCAAGAATTTTCTTTCCCTTGTCTTTTTTTGGAATAGAATCCTATTCCGGAGTTATCTTTTCACTATCAGAGACTTGGAAAACATTATCTTCCTCATCAATAACTTCCTGAACACCATCCTATATGCTTTCCATCTGAGCAATATCATGTAAAAGTTGTTCTTCTTCTCCATTATAAGATAATTCTTCTTCTCCTTCCTCTTCTTCCATTGCTGGAGTAACTAGCTTCGAAGATTCAGCTTATGAAGTTCGGAGCGATAAGTGTTCCGAAGGTGTCCCCTTATAATCATCTACTTGTTTCAACACATCTCCGGTTTCACCACTTCCTTCAGCAACATCTTATTCTTATTCTACTTGCTCAACTTGCTCACCTTGTTCAACTGGCTTAGCCACTGCCTCTTCCGGAGCAACAAACTCTCTTCCTGGAGTCTCAGGTAGAGATTCCAATGAAAAGGATCTCGGAACAAGAATGTTCGCAGAAACCATCTCATTGAATTTTAACAAATACTGAGCTACCTCAGCCTCAGACATCTTCTTCTTGAGCTTCTTATCTTTTTCTAGTTTTTCTAGCTCATCGGCAGTTATTTCCTTCAAGGCTTTAGCCTCCGCAGGATCCAAGCCAAACTGAGGCTCCCCTTGCACTGTCTTCTCTTTCATCTCCCTCTATTTAGCAACAACCTCATCTGGGTAAGCTTTCTTCTTCTTAGGTTTTGGTGGTGCGGAAAGAACTTCCTTAGACTTGGGATCCTCGGCTTCTACTTCCACTTCCTTCAGCTTTCTCTTCCTTACCGGCTTAGAGGATTCCGGATCAGCAGCTTTCGGAACTGATTCTTTTTGAGCAGGTAGATTAATAAACTATCCAGACTCCTTGTCAAAGGCTACATCCATTCTTTTGAGTGTACCATCACTCGCCAGCATAATCTTGCAAACTCTTCTCTTAGACTTACAAGCCTCCTTGAAAGACTCAAGGCACCGAACTATCAACTTGGAGAGGATTGCTGGATACATTATAATCTGAGCTCTCAGATTTAATTTCTTCAAATTCTCAAGAGTGATAAGAATGTGCTTCATCAAATTAAACTTCCTGAGATTTATCAGAAAATCTAGGATGTAGATATCACTCTTCTTCAAGCTATCTTTGTCAACTTTCCTTGGTACGATAATACCCTGTACCCATAACTCCAGAATCCAGAAATTTGTAGATAAACTAGCAATCTTCAGAGCCTTGTCATCTGCCAGACCGAGAGTTTCTAAAACTTTTTCCTTGTTGAAGCTACCTTTAGAATCTGGCAACACATGAGACATAAATTCAGCTTCACCTTCATTATTCAGCCCTTCCAAGCTGGCTACTTTGTCATAATAAAGCTTATAAGTCTTACCATAAGACTTAAAAGACAATTTCTCCTTTCCATCTTCATTAAGAAAGGAAAGAGTCTCATAGAAATCTATAAGAAAATCTGAATATACTTCATCTTGGTTCCCGGGTTTTGACACCGCAACATCTTCCCAACCATTAAGCTTGATATTCTTAGAAATAAGAGAATTGTACTTGTTGAAGAAATCCGGATGAACTAGCCTCTCTCTATATATTAACCACTTCGAGATCGTCTTAGATGAAGACATGTCTTGAGAAGTTACTTCCACAGACATTTGGATTTGAAGACCTCTAAGAAGTTTGGAACTGAGAAAACTAAAGTTCGGAACGACCTTAAAACAGAGAGGCAGAGCTTCGAGACGCTGGAGCTTGAAAACCGATGTGGGACAATCATTTGGGGTCCCCTTTATATAGGCAATGAAAAAACGGTTCAACTTCCACGGTTGATCGAACGGTTGTGATAAGCTGAGATCAGATCTGACGGCCAAAAACCAATTCTCTTGAATCCGATCTTTTGAGGTTTTTATTAAAACAAAGAATTAAGAAAACTATAATCCGAAAACAAAATATAAGAAAATGTCAGCAAGTAAAATATGATTATGAAAATTTGAGAAAGGAAATATTACCTTTCGGATTGGCTTAGGAGGATTATTCGTAATGGGTAATATAAAAATGACTACGAAAAATCTTCATTATGAAAAGACATAGTTTGCAAAACTCACTATGTAAAACAAACTGAGTATGGAAAACTCAGTATAAGAATTTCATTACAGAATTTGAAAACGAAAAAACTCATTTTGAAAGATTCGGTACGAAAATCCCGTTACGAAAATATTAGTACGAAATTTTCCATTCCAGATGTTTTCAATACGAACACTTCCATTCCAGAAGTATTCTGTACGAAAGTATCCATTCTGGAAAATTTTAGTTCCAAAAATTCCATTCCGGAATTTTAGTTCCGAAAAGTTTGAAAACAAATTTTGAAAAACTTTGTTAAACTAACAATCAAATGTACTCCCCCTATGAAAAGGAGTTTTTTGCTGTCAGGAGACTTTTTCAACATAAAGTTAATGAAGAATGATTACCTTATAGTTATCATTCCTAACTTCTGTTTAATGTATTCAAATCTATCAGAAGGCAAAGATTTTGTGAAAATATCACCAAGTTGATCTTGCGTTCCAATAAACTGAAGAATAATATCTTCTTTGAGTGTGTGATCCCTAAGAAAGTGATGCCTAATATCTATGTGTTTTTCACGAGAGTGATGTGCAGGGTTCTTACTGAGGGCAATGGAACTTGTGTTATCACACAAAATTTGAGTTTTAGTAAAACTCAAGCCATAGTCAGTGAGTGTGTGTTGCATCCACAACACTTGAGCACAACAACTTCTAGCTGCTACATATGCAGCTTCAGCAGTGGAGAGTGCTACAAAATGTTGCTTCTTGCAAGACCAAGAAACTAATGAATCTCTTAAGAAATGACAAGTTCCGGATGTACTTTTTCTATCCATTCTACATCCACCAAAGTCAGCATCAGAAAAGATTTTTAGGATAATATCATTTCCAGAAGTATAAAATAATCCTAGATCCATGGTTCCCTTAAGGTAGCGAAAAATTATTTATACTGCCTTTAAGTGAGATTCCTTAGGATTGGATTGATATCTTGCACATAAGCATACTGAAAACATTAGGTCTGGTCGACTAGCTGTTAAGTATAGTAGACTTCCTATCATACCTCTAAAATATGTTTGATGTACTAGTTTCCCAGCTTCATCAAGGTCTAAAGAGTTTGAGGTACCAATGGGAGTACTAATACTTTTAGTGTTGTCATAACCATACTTTTTAAGAAGGTCTTTAATATACTTATGTTGAGATATGTAGGTTCCTTCTGGTTTTTGAGAAATTTGAAAACCAAGGAAAAATGTTAACTCACCCATCATACTCATTTCAAACACATATTTCATTAGACTTGCAAAAGAGTCGGTCAAAGATTGCTGAGTTGAACCAAATATGATGTCATCAACATAAATTTGAACAATCAAAACATTTTTCTTATCTTTCTTTATAAAAAGGGTTGGATCTGTATTTCCCTTAACATATTTATTTTGAAGCAAAAATCCAGTGAGTCTATCATACCATGCTCATGGGGCTTATTTAAGGCCATATAGAGCTTTGGTAAGTCTAAAAACATAATCAGGATGTTTTGTATCTTCAAAGCCAGGAGGTTGTTCAACAAAAACTTCCTCTTGAACGTAACCGTTAAGAGAATAACATTTCACATCCATTTGGAAAAGTTTAAAATTAAAGAATGCTACAAAGGCAAGTAGAATACGGATAGATTCAAGTCTAGCTACTGGAGCATAGGTTTCTTCATAGTCTATTCCCTCTTGTTGATTATATCCTTTAGCAACAAGTCTAGCTTTATTTATTACTATGATTCCATTTTCATCACACTTATTTCTGAAAACCCATTTGACTCCAATAACAGAAGTTTCCTTAGGTCTTTCAACCAAGGTCCAGACTTTATTCCTTTCGAATTCATTTAGCTCATCTTTCATGGCTTTAATCCAATCATCATCACCTAAAGCTTCATCAGTGCTTTTAGGTTCTAATTGGGAAAGAAATGCTAGATGTTCTACATCATTTCTTAAGGAACTTCTAGTCCTTATAGGTTGATTTACATCCCCAATGATACTATCACTAGGATGATTCTTAAGAAACGCCTAATTTGGGTTTTGAAAAGCCTGTTAATCAACATAGGGTAGAAAATCTTCTGGGGTAAATGTTTCAGGAATATCTTCTTGAACATTATCCTGATCAGAAGGTTCTTCTATCAAAGGTTGATAATCAGTTTTTGAAAACACATCTGAGGATGTAGGCTGAGATGTTTTAAAAACAAAAGGATCTGACTCATCAAATTTTACATGTATTGTTTCTTCAATAGTACAAGTGTTTTTATTAAAAACTCTATAAGCCTTAGATGTTGTGGAATAACCTAAGAAAATTCCATCATTAGATTTTGGTGCGAATTTATGTAAGTTATCTTTAGTATTCAAAATGAATACTTTGCAACCAAAAACCTTGAAGTAGGATAGTCTTGGTTTTCTACCATTCCATAACTCATAAGGAGTTTTATTAAGAAAAGGTCTAATCAAAACTCGATTTATAGTATAGCAATCAATACTTACAGCTTCAGCCCATAAATGTCTAGCTATAGAATATTCACTCAACATTGTTCTAGTTATCTCTTGAAGAATTCTATTTCTTCTTTTAACTACACCATTTTTTTGAGGAGTGCTAGGTTCTCAAAAATTGTGAGTAATACCTTTTTTACTACAAAAAGTTTCAAAATCTGAATTTTGAAATTCTCCACCATTATCACTATGAATAGTTTTCAATGGAAGGTTTTTCTCATTTTTAACTTGAGCTCTAAAACTTTTGAAATAAGAAAAAGCTTCAGATTTCTTTGCTAGAAAATAAACCCAAGTAAATCTAGTGTAATCATCAATTAGAACAAACACATAGTATTTGCCTCCAATACTTCCAGTTTGTGTTGGACCAAAAAGATCCATGTGCACTAATTGTAATGCATCGGTTGTTGAGACTTCACCAATTGATTTAAAACTAGATTTATGTTGCTTACCATATTGACAAGGATCAAAAACTTTAGAAGAATCAAATATAAGCTCCGGTAGATCCTTAACTAGTTTCTTCTTAGAGAGTTTACATAGGTTCCTAAGGTTACACTAACCTAGTCTTCTATTCCATAACCAGGAATGATCTTCCATTGCACTAAGGCAAGGTAAATCTTGGCTTCTAAGATCTTCTAAGTTTAAGGTGTAAACATTCTCTTGCCTATTGGCTGAGAGAATAAATTCTTCCTTGGAATTGTGAACTAAGCACTTATCATTCCTAAAATTCACAAGGTAACCTTCATCACATAACTGACTTATGCTAATAAGGTTGTGCTTAAGACCTTTAACAAAAAGAACATTTGAAATCAAAGTTTTACCAAGAAAAACAATATTACCAATACCAAAAATCTCACCCTTAGCATTGTCTCCGAAAGTTACCTTTCCTCCTTTCATTTTGATAATCTTTTCAAAATAGCTTTTGTTACCAGTCATGTGCCGGGAACATCCACTATCCATGTACCATGTATTGTTGCTGGTACTCTCTTTATTTTCCTGAAATCAAGAAGAAAATTAGACTTTCGGAATCCAAATTTGTTTGGATCCGAGATTTCTAGATAACAAAATTTTAGGTACCCACATTTTCTTAGAAAAGTAATCTTTGTGAAATCCTAAAGATTGGGTTTTGTTTAAGGAACAATCCTTTGCCGAGTGACCACCACATTGACACTTGGTACAAAATGGGGCACTTTGAGGAACAAAATAATTGTTACTGAAAATTGGTTTTGCATGGGTATAACCAAATCCGGATTTATTTCTTAAAGGTCTTATTTGGGAATATATTTTATCAAAATTTTCTTTCCCATGGGTAAAGTTTGATAAACACTTCTTTAAGGAAAAAATTTCAGACTTGAGTTTTACAACCAAGTTTTTATCCTCAAAATCATTAGTTTTATAACTATAGTTAGGCTCGAAAACATTTTTCTTAGAAATTACTTTTTCTAATTCTTTAGAAATTTTGTTCTTCTCAGAACTTACTTCCTCAAGATTTTTTGAAATACTTTCAATATCAGCATTTTTCTTATCAAGATCTTTAGAAAGATCTGATATCTATTTTGTAAGAATAGAATTCCTAGAGTTTGCCTTATCAAGTTTTTTATTGAGTTTAGAATTCTCAATCTCAAGAAGTTCAGAAAACCTAGAGACTTCTTCATAAGTAGGTAAAGTATTTTCTTCATCAGAAGAAGATTCTTCATCAGAAGAGTCATAATACTTACTATCATTAGAATTTAAAGAAACATTGGTCAGTGATTCAGCATTTCGTACCTTATCCATAAAACAATGATTATCAATAGGTAATCTGGCTATAAGACCAAGATTCTTCTATCCTGTAGATTCATAATTAGAAGATTCATCTGAAGAGTCACCACCACTGGAACTCCAGGTGTCATTAGCTTTCAGAAATTTCTTAGCTTTTGCTTTATAATACTTCTTTCTGTTCCTGTCTAAATGTCTTTCTTTCCTTTCTTTCTTTTTGAGCATAGGGAAATCTGGTCTTATATGTCCAGCTCTCTTGCATTCATAACAAGTAACTTATCCATCTTTCTTAACTTTCCTTTCATTTTTCTTATACTTGGATTGGAAATTTCTCTGGCCAGCTATCTTGTTCATCCTTCGAGCAAGATTTGCTAATTCATTTTTCGAGATTTCACTCTCACTAGAATCTGACTGAACTATCATCTTCTTAGACTTAGATCTGGTTACTCTCTCAGGAGTATTAGCTTTCATATGATTTGATATAGTTGTAAAAGCAATATTACCATTTCCATTTTTCTTTTTGATGTTGTCAGCATCTCTCTTCATTATGGTTTCATGTTGGAGAAGAGTTCAAAAAAGCTCATCAAGAGAAATCTGAGTGAATTTCCTGTTCTCATCTATAGCTGTTCTTTTGGATTCCCACTCATTAGGCATGATATCAATTATCTTATCAACAAGAGCTTCATCATCTAAACCTTTCTCTCCCATAGACTGTAGGCTGTTGACGATATTCATAAATCTCTGTTGTACTTTACAGATTGGTTCTCCATAAGGAAAGTTGAAGCCATGATATTCAGCTCTAAGCATATCTCTCCTAGTCTCCATCACTTTAGAAGTTCCAAAGTGTGTAACCCCTTACTTATTCCAGATACAGTTAGCTGCTTCACAAGAAGAAATTTGGCTATATATATTTCTAGTCATTGAACAAAGTAAGGTATTAGGTACCTTATAGTTGAGTTGATACTCTTTCTTTTCCTGATTAGTAAAAGTTCTAACTTCCTTGTCAGGAATTTTATAATCACCAGTAAGCATAACAAAATTTTCTACTCCAGTATTGATAACAAAAGTATTCATTCGATCTCTCCAGTACTCATAATCATTACCATCAAAGATTGGTGGTCTTGTAAGATTTAGATTATCAATTGAACCAACATTAATTCCTGCCATACTAAAAATAACCTTCGGCACACAAACTTGTTAGTAGAAAAGATTCGTAATAACAAAGTTCGGAATGGAAAAGTTCGGAATGGAAAATATCGGAATGGAAAAGTGAGCAAGAAAAACTTATACGTGAGTACAAGTATTTTAGAGACCTCCTATGATACCAATTGTAGGATCGAAATAATGATGTAGATGCTCAATTTACAAGAGGGGGGTGAATTGTAAACTTTAAAAATTCCTTTGGAACCTTTAAAGTTAGTTATGAATAACTATGTTTTCCTTAAGCAAAGGAAAGGGATAAGTTTAACAAAGTTAAACTTAAGCAAATTCAAAACACCTCTAATACCAAATGAAAACTTGGAAAGAGATTCCGAAATTGGGTTACAGAAATATGGTTCCGGAAATTGAAACTTAACAAAAGATTACAATATGAGATTCTACCTTAAAGCATATAGAATCTAAATGAAACATAGTACAAGTAAGGAAGTATAAGAAAGTTATACTTTCCTTATAATACAAAATGCAGTGGAAATAAACAAGTAGTAAAACTACAAGTAACAAGATATAAGTCTTTTAACCCAAAGAGAAGGGTATCCAACAACCTTGGATAAAGGTACCTTGATTTATACTTTCAAGAAAGTCTGTCTTACCCACCCCAGGGTAACCCTCGATACGAAGATCGGAGTGTCTCTGTCTTTCTATCCCCGCAAGCCCTCAACTTCAAGGTAGTTGGAAACCTCTGTCTTCCTCAGCAAGGAAGACCTCGAAATTCAATGTAGTCGGCACCTCTGTCTTCCTATCCCCGGAAGTCCTCGAATTTAATCACCAACATTCGGAGTTGCACGAAGTTTTGAGAGTTAATAAGAGCCTCTCTCTCTAGAAATCACTTCAACAGTATGTTTGCACAATAACCATGTTGTTCATCCATCCATTGTGAGATCTTTCAAATGAGCTCCTATTTATAGGTAAGGTTGGCCTCCTTCCCAACAGTCATATTTTCCTTAAAAATCGGAGGGACCTGTACACGTGTCACTTAGTCAACGGTTAGTTTATAACAAAATAGATGACATCGTTTTATAACAAAACAAGTGTAACAGAATGTACGACACCGTTTAAAATCTAACTCAAAAGATTCGGAGTGAAGGTTCGGAATGAAAGTTCGGAGTGTAAGGAAAATAATGAAGAGTAGACAGAATATAAAGGCATAAGTAAAATGGAAGTTCGGAAAGAAAATTCGGAGTCTGAAAAAATTAAGAGTGTACAAAACAGAGATGATCAGATTCTATTTAATAGATGAATTCAGAATGAGAATTCGGAATGATAATTCGTCATTAGAATTCGTAGTGAGAATTCCTCATCAGAATTCATAATGGGAATTCATCATCAGAATTTGTAATTAGATTTCATCTTAAGAATTCGTAATGAGAATTCGTATCCAAAATTCACAATGAGAATTCATCATCAGAATTCGTAATGAGAATTCGTCATCATAAATCTTAATGAAAATTCATTATCAGAATTCGTAATGAGAATTTGTCATTAGAATTCGTAATGAGAATTCAATGTCGAACTTCATAAGGATTCGTATCCTGAATCTGGAATAGAACTTAATTAGAGTTCGTATCCAGAGTTTGGAATGAAACTTTATTATAGTTCTCATCTGGATTTCGGAGTAAAACTTCCTTACAGTTCCTGTCCAGAATTCAGATCCTAAAAACAGAATACCTCATATCAAAGTTTCAAACAATTCCGAGAATATAGAACTGAATCCGAATCTTATATTTAAGAAAGATATGGATGAAAATATGATAAGGAAAATTTTTCTTACAAAAACGATTTTCCTTATAAAAGAAATTTTCCTTATAAAAGTGATTTTCCTTATAAAAGTGATTTTCCTTATAAAAGTGATTTTCCTTACAAAAGCGATTTTCCTTAAAGATAAGGTGTTTGTGATTTTCAAAACAAGAAGGAATGGAAAAGTCATAAGTAAACCCTTATTGACTCAACACAAACCATCCCATGCTCCTCTAAAAATTCAAGGGAGATCATGAATCTCCTTTTGAAAATCCTTCAAAGGTGTGGGTGTTGATTCCTTGTGAAGAAGCATACCTCACTCAAATGGCTGAGTCAAAGGAAGGTATAAAACTAGGGAAAATTCCCATTGTATGTGAGTACAGTGATGTATTTCCTGAAGAGTTACCAAGAATACCCTCAGATCATGAGGAAGAGTTCTCAATAGAAATCATACCCAGAGCTACTCCTATCTCAAAGTGTCCCTATAGGATGGATCCAATGAACTGGAGGAGTTAAAGAAGAAGTTTTAAGAGAATTTGGTTAAAGGGTTTATAATCCCTTATTCATCACCATGGGGTTATGTAGTGGTATTTTTCAATTAAAAGTATGGATCAATGTGACTGTGTATCAATTATTAGGTACCCAAAAAATCACCATAAAGAACAAGTACCATATTCCAAGGATTGATGAATTTTTTGATCAGTTGAGAGGAGATTGGTACTTCTCAAAGGTGGATCTCCATTATGGATATCATTAGCTAAAGGTGAAGAAATAATATCTTTAGAAGAATACCTTATATACAAGGTATGGGCACTATGAGTTTCTGGTGGTGCCCTTTGGACATACTATTTCCCTTGTGATCTTCATGAACATGAGGAATAGAGTCTTTAGACATTAGCTCGACAAATTTGAGTTATTGTTTATTGATAAAATTCTCATATACTACAAGATCAAAGAGGACCATGAAGAAAATAAAAGGCTTGAATTGGTGATGTTAAGGAAGGAGAAGTTCTACACCAAATTTATTGGGTGTGAATTTTGGATGAAACAATTCACATTCTTTGGACATGTGATGACAAGTGAGGGAATTTATTTAGACCCTTCAAAAATAAAGGAAAATTAAGAATGGCCTAGACCATTTAGTGTTAGAGAAATCATCATTATTTTTTTATTAGAAGGATAATATTGATGTTTTGTGATAAAATTCTCAAAGTTTTCTTTCCTGCTAACAATGTTTACAAAGAAATTGGTAAAGTATGTATGTATGAAACAATGTGAGGAAAGCTTAAAGAAGATAAAGAGAAGGGTTATCTCCGCACCTGTATTGAAATTACCAAAAAGTGGAGAATTTTTTGTTATATGTAGTGATTCCTACAATAAGGTCTTGGGTTGTGTACTCATGCCAAATGATAATGTGATAGCCTATGCCTCAAGGCAGTTAACGATCCATGAGCAGAACTATATGAAGATAACATCTATGATATTTACCATAAAAATTTGACTGAACTACCTCTATGGTTTGAAGTGTGACATGTATATCAACCACAATATCCTAAAGTATATATTCACACAAAAAGAACTAAACATGCATTAAAGGAGATGGTTGGAGCTAATCAAAGACTATGATTTCTCTATTCATTTTCATCCTTGAAAGGAGAATAAGGTAGCTGATGATATTAATAGAAAATAATCTACAACTATATCCATGTTGCAGATTGAGAAAGACCATATCTTTATGGATACAAAATGGATGGATTTGGAAATCATAACAGAAAAAAATATATCCTACATTAACAAAATGTTTTCCCAATCACCTATCCTCAAGGATTATGGAGGCTCTAAGGGATGATCCATAATTACAAAAGAAGGTTAGTATAGTGAAGGAAGGGAATATTTAAGAGTTCCATATCAATGATGATGGTGTAATTTGGTTTGAAACAAAGATTTGGGTTTATTTATCACCTGGGATAAAGAAGGATTTATTGGACAGTGAACATTGCTCAACATTCTCTATCCATCCTAGGTGTACTGAGATGTACCGTGATCTTCAAGAACACTTCTGGTTAGACAACATGAAGAAATATATTGCATATCATATCTCAAGGTTCTTGATATATCAGCAAGTTAAAGCTAAGTAATATAATTCCAAAGGGATTATGCGACCATTGCGTATACCCATATAGAAATGGGAGAATGTCACTATGGACTTTATCAATGGTCTCCCGAAGATATCCAAAGAAAACAATGCAATATGGGTTGTGGTGGACCAAATCACTAATACTTACCACTTTATCACTATTTAGGAAGATCTATTGATTGAACAAATTGATAATATATATAAGAAAGAAGTGGTGAGACTTGATGGAGTTCCAATATGAATTATATCTCATTGTGATCCTAGGTTCACATATAATTTATAGAGGAGTATTCAACATGCCTTGATTATTGAATTGAAATTCAGCATGGCCAATCACCCCCAAACTGATGGCCAATATGAAAGGACTATTCAACCTCTAGAAGATATGCCAAGATCTTCTTATTTAGAATTTAAAGGTGGATCAGATCGACATATCTCATTGGTTGAGTTCTCATACAAAAATAGCTTCCACTTAAGTTTTTAGATGGCTTCATATAATGATTTATATAGAAAGTGATGTATAACTCTAACTTGTTGGGATGAATTTGAATAAAGAAAGCTAGTTGGACCCGATATTTTGCAAGATATGATAGAAAAGGTTCATGCCATCCGGAAACATATCAAAACTGCTCAAAGTTAGAAGAAGAGATACACTAACAACCATCAAAGATACTTGGAGTTCAACATTGGGGATAAAGTCTTATTTCGAATATCTCCATGGAAGAGAGTAATGCATTTTGGAATGAAAGGAAAGTTAAGCTCAAGGTTCATTGACCCCATATATATCCTTGATCGCATTGAAGTATTATCATATCAACTTACACTCCCACCAAATATGACTCAAGTTCATGATGTGTTTTGTGTATCACTATAGAGGAAGCACATACGAGATCCTTCAAATGTGCTGAACTCCGAGGTGGTATAGTTGAAATATGATCTATCTAATGGGGAGTATCCAGTAAAGATTATGGATAGGAGAGATAAGGTTCTAGGAAACAGGAAAACCCACCATTTCATAGTTTTTTGAGGAACTATATGTATGAAGAACCAATATGGGAACCAGACGATTCAATGAAAGATAAGTACTCTCACCTGTTTATGTAAAATGAAATTTCTAGTGAGAAATTTCAAAATGGGGGAAGAATGTAACTACCCAAAATTTTATAAAACAAAATTTTCCCTTCTTATAGAAATTTCACAAAGTATAAATCACATAAAATCATTGAGATACCGTATTAAATTCTTTTAAAATGAACAATTAATGAAATAAGATATATTTTTAGAAGTTAAGGATTGAATACCATTGAAATAGTAACTTGACCTTAGGAATGGTAATTTAACCCTTATGAATAGTAAATAAGACAAATGATTAGTAACCACACCCATGAAAGTATAAATAAACTTTAGGCATCTTATAATTAAAATTATGGTATAATTATGTCATAGTTTAAGTAAATAAATGTTTTAATTTTTTTTATTTAAGTGTTTGTATTTTTATGGTTAATAAATAATTAATTACAACTTTGTGATTAATTTAATAATTTAAAAGAAAATATATTTTCAAAAAATGTATTCAGACATCAATATTTTTATGTGTTATAATTTTAAGATAATTTTATGAGACCTTATGTAATTATTCAAAGTGTTATAAAATTAATTATAAATTTAAAATCTGTATTTTCCAAGTAAATGAAAATTTTAATTAACAATTAAATTACTCATATTAGGAAGATTATTATAATAAAATGGATTTCATTTTTCAATTCTACATGTAATAAAATTTTTAGGATGATTTTTTGGGATTTTTATGAAAAATTTGAATTTTTGATGAATTGTAAAATACGATAATTTTTTATTAATGATAAATACTTAAATTTTTGATTTATTATTGATGTCAGGCTAATGTAAGAACCTTAATCTAGAACCATATTTTATTATTTTAATATATTCATAGATAATTATCAAACTATTCATAGTCATGATCCAAAATAACAAAAAAAATTAAAATAATATTCAGAAAACACCCCCTCCCCCACGTTCAGAAGCTCTTGGTGTCATCAAAAGTCCAAAACTACATTCCTTGAGGAGGATCTCAAGAGGATAATTCAATAGGTAAATCCACTCTCTTTTTCTTTTAATTCCCTTTCAATTTCAATTTATTTTCTTATTATATGATCACCTAACTTTATCCAAATGTTGTGATAACTCTAGTACCTTAAATATACTATAAATATATAATGATCAGGGAAGATCCAACATTAAAATCCTCCATCTCTCTCTCTCTTTTCGTAAAAATGGAATTTTCACCCATGATGTGTCAATTTACCAACATTGTGGGAGATACACTTTCATTTTACCTAAACACCATCAAAGCTGTTAATAAGACCATTAAATGGTTTAAAACATATTTTAAATTTTATTTTATAGCCATTATTGTGTTCTAGAAATATCTTATACTTAATGATAAAATGAAACGAGTTTGTTGTGTTCAAAAAACCACCAAAATTAACCTAAAACGATCATCATTGACTTCTATCTAATGAATCATCTTAATTTTATATAATCAAATCATTTGGAAGAAAATTTAATATTATAGAGGGTCGTTAATAATATATCATAACAATTATGGAAGTTCATCGTCATTATAAATAAATATCCATTCATGAATACAAGTGCAACGATCATTAAAACAATGAAAATGAATGTTCCCTGGTGATGAAATTAAACTCTATAACTCATACAAAGGCCCATAAAAGAACATAATAAAACCATAATGAATAATATTCATGTATAAAGGGTTATTTAATTTCTAATTAATTAATCTAATGTGATTATAAAGAATACTAACACGAAGGAATCATTCAGAAAAAAGGTAAGGGGATTTCTCGAACCCAACTCTCTTTCTTTGGGTTTTCCAATTTTCACTACATATTTTGTATGGTTATTCCTTTAAAATAATTTCATCATAATTATATTACCTTTTATGTGATACAGATTTATTCTAACTGAGTTTATGAAAAACACAATATTTTCCAAAATAACTATTCTTTGAAAAAAACAGACCTTTTACTTCTCAAGATTCTTCACATCACTCAAGGTTGATGATTCTTATATCAAGTTTGCGATTCCATTTTTCATTTTGGAACTCAAAGTTTATGAAGGTATTGTTAATAAATTAAACCCAATCCTTTTCTTAGTTTATTATATGTTCAATATTGATATATGTTCTATGTGGAATGCATGGTAATGTAAATGTTGTGATGTGATGGGTGTGCCCAAAATTATATTGTGCAATGTAAATGTTATGATGTGATGGGTATTTCATCCCAACTTTTTATCACATAAACTTTCATTACTTTTTACAAAATTGAGGATCTTTAAGGTTTTGGCTCTTGGAAACCAGGAACTTAAAACACGAAAACATAAAACATTCTTCTTAAACGCTTGAAAGGTTTCTTCTTATCGTCATCCTAGGTTCATCACTGCATCTCATAACCTGGGGACATACATAAAAATAGAGGATGAGTAGAAGGACCAGTAAGGGAAACAAGGGGGAAACATTTAACATGTGAATTTGAGATACATCAACAATGTCATGAAAAAGAACTTTAAGGAATGAGAAAGAAATCATGAGGAATATCATAATAAAAATAACGTATTTCATAACATGAAGATGTGACTACAAAATTTAATATTGACAATCATTTCCGTTTCACCAAGGTCCATCCTCAAGGTGTCATTAAAAATTACCATGGTAATTCACCAAGGCGTCATTAAAAATGGTCATCTCTAGAGATTAAGTCTTACCCAATGCATTGGAGTGCTATCAGGGCGCACCCTTAATTTATCTTTATTATAATTTTAGCCACATATATCATCATCAATCATTTCATAAACTACTCATATAGCATAAAATAAATGGGTTTCATTTCATAATCTTAACGTTTTAAAAACTACTTTAAATACATGATCTTTATGTCACTTTAAACCCACGAAAAGGGAAAGCGGGTCTCATGTATGTAAATCCCCGACATTAAAATAGAAGAATTTGGTATATATGTGAATACCCATTTAGAATAAAGTGATTTGAGTGTTCACTTAATAAAATGAATTTGAGGATAAGAGAGAGACATTTTGAGACGGAAATTCTGCAGCATAATAGCTATGTTTCAGGGTTTTAGAAAACATCGAAAAGAGAGGGGACAAGGGTCACTTACTCATAAATGATCCATAAAACAGTATAGGGAAAGAATATAAAGGGTATAAGAACATGGTAATGAAATTTAAAAGATATACCATATGAAATGAAAAACATAGAAGGAGGACAAAAATAAGATTTCTCTTATGAAAATTCGGTAGCCTAACGACGTCACTTAAACATCAGAAAAAATGAATTGATGAGATCAAATAGGGTATCTCATCATATGAACATATAAGATCAGTATGATATATATATAGATTATACCCCAACATAATAAAAAATAACTTGAAAGACTTGACATGAAAAAGGAGAAAGGTGAAAGAATCCCTTAAAAATTCGGAAACCTAACAACGTCACTTAAACTTCAACAAAAATGAATTGAAGAGATCAAATAGGGTCTCTCATAATATGAACATAAAATATCAGTATGATAGATTTAGATATCATACCCCAACTTAAAAAAATTAACTTGAAATAATTGACATGAAAGTAGAACTTTGAAAAAGGATAAAGGTGAAGGAATCCCTTAAAAATTCGGCAGCCTAACGGCGTCACTTAAACCTCAAAAAAATGAATTGAAAAGATAAAATAGGGTCTCTCATCATATGAAAAAAATATCAGTATTATATATATATATATATCATACCCCAACATAATAAAAAGGAACTTTAAATATTTTACATGAAAATAGATCTTGAAAATGAGAAGGGTGAAAGAATCCCTTAAAATTCGTCATCCTTACGACGTCACTTAAACTTCAAAAAAATGAATTGACCAGATAAAATAGGGTCTCTAATAATATGAAAATAAAAGAATAGTATGATAGATATAGAGATCATACCCTAAAATAATAAAAAGGAACTTGAAATACTTGACATGAAAATAGATCTTGAAAACGAGAAGGTAGAAAGAATCCCTTAAAATTCGGCAGCCTAACGGCGTCACTTAAACTTCAAAAAAATGAATTGATGAGATAAAATATGGTCTCTCATAATATGAATATAAAATATCAGTATGATAGATATAGAGATCATACCCCAACATAAAAAAAGGGAACTTGAAAGACTTGACAAGAAAATAGAACTTGAAAATGAGAAGGGTGAAAGAATTCATTACAAAAATTTCGGCAGCTTAACGACACCACATAAACATTCATAAAACATGTACATGGCGGAGAAAACAAAGGGTATGGTTTTGAGGGAGAGTGATAGAAGACATGATTAGGAGAAAGTTAACAACAAGAAAATCACAAACTTATGATGGGTTAAATGGTATTTTATTTCCTAGTAGGAAACGTTAACAGACAACGTTTTTGTTTTACTTTCCTTTTCATAGTTTTGAGGAATTCATTTACTAAATAGAATAAAAATACAAGAAAATACACCTACCTTCAAGTATAGTTTCATCCTTTAATAAGTTTCTACAAAAACTAATCTTTTCTCCAAACTATGAGCATTCAAAAACACTTGGTCTCATCAAAACACAAGAATCATCTTCTTGAGTGTCACGAAATCCACAAAATATTAACTATCTATTTCTTTTATCTTTAAACATTATCCCAAAAATAGAAAGGGTAAGATAAAACAACTCTTTAAAAAGAAAGAATCCCATAGGAAGGGAAACTTCTTTAAATCTTCAAAATTCCACTGTACTACCCAAATTTCATCATAGACCATTCCATAAATAACTATCCCTAAAATTCCTCAAAATAAACCAAACTAAGATTGAAACCCAAATACAAGAAGGATTTGATAACATAGTCTTCCAAAATAAACTTCATCATTCATCTCCAAACAACATCAACCACTCCTAACATCTTATAACAAAAGTTTCTAACCTAAACATATTTTCCCCAAGATAGGTTAATCATTTCCATAAGTAACCTAAATTACTATAAGTCCACCTTAAATTCATCGATTCTTCAAAATATAAGTCAACATTTACTCCTCAAAGAAAATACCATAATAATCTATTTACCTCGATCAAATAGGGTTCCCAAAATAGTGAACGTCTTCCAAAATAATAATCATATTTTAATCCCCTAATCATCTTTTTTTAAGAAGAACAGCTTCACAACATCAACATGTGGTACATAACAATTTATGTTTTCCTTATTGATAATAAACCATCTTAGGTAGTGACTCGATGTTCTTAGAAAACATTAAAGATATGCTCATAGGGCATGAACTAAAAAAAACATGACATAGACAATTATTGCGAAGAAGTCACATGTACTTTAGTCATCAAGATCCATCTCAGCATAGGACTTGCATTGTTCCCTTGTCCTTGAAGATTGTTGATTCTCATCTTGCTTCTCATCCCTTCCAATAGAGCATTTCCTTGGATAATGTATAACTTCTCCACATTTACGACATTGAAAAGTATAAGGTACATTAGATCAAGCCTTATCTCTATTCATCACATTATCCATTTTTTTAAATCAATTGGATAATTTATGCCCTATCTTCCCACACTTAAAACATATCCCGGTTCCTTTGTGACATTATCCTTGGTGCCTCTTCCCACAATTTTTTGAAAAAAAAGAAACTGGGTCTTCTTTCCCTTATCAACTTTATCAGACGAACATCCTTGAGACTTTGTCTTCTTCTTCCTTGATGAATTTGGGCATTCAACTAGGTACCAATTATTAATTGTGATTTTTGATAGCTGGTTTGGCAAAATCAAAATATGTTCAACTTGATCTTTTGTCATATCTATCACATTAATAGGGCAATCATCACATTTCCTATCACATTGGTTGTTGGGACATGCTCTTCCATTTACCGCCATTAACTAAGAAAAGGATGTATAATTAGGGGGCTTAAATAATTTACCAATAATCATGAAAAGGAAACTTAAAACATAGAAGGATACACTTGTATTAGAAAAGTATACCCTAACTTGTGATCCCCTAGGTCCCAATCTAGGTTATCCATGATCAAATATTCTTATGTGAATCTTTATTTTATTTTATCTTTGTTCCTTTAATAATGGTTCATACCAAGCATATGAATTTACCAAATAATATCCCCTAGGAGTGTCGTAACCAAGAGTCCAGCAAGGAACGTTGTCGTGTACCAGTTCCTGTTCGAGTCTAGCTCAAGGTGCTGTTTTCCTATTTTACCCCTATGTACATCTGTGCCTGAGCCACCTCTACCTGCTCGTATCCAGACAAGGATGTATTTTCTTGGCAACCCCTTACTCAATACTCACCAAAATACCAGGAAGATTTTCTATATTTAAACTTTTCTATAGGTTTCTTCCTAAAGTTTTCATATCCTACACAAATAACTAAACCATCCTTTGATTACAACTATTGATCCCGCCTTTTTATCACACAAACTTTCATTACATTTTACAAAATATAGGATCTTTAAGGTTTAGTGTCTTGGAAACTGGGAACTTAAAACATGAAAACATAAAAAATTCTTCTTAAACCCTTGAAAGGCTTCTCCTTATGTTCATCCTAGGTTCATTACTACATCTCATAACCTGGGGACATACATCAAAAGAGAGGGTGAGCAGAAGGCCCAGTAAGGGAAACAAGGGGGAAACATTTAACATGTGCACTTGAGATACATCAACAATGTCATGAAAAAAAACATTAAGGCATGAGAAAGAAATCATGAGGCATATCATAATACAAATAATGAATTTCATAACTTGAAGATGTGTCTACAACATTTAATATTGACAATCATTTCCGTTTCACCAAGGTTCATCCCCAAGGTGTCATTAAAAATTACCAAAGTTATTCACCATGGCGTCGTTAAAAATGGTCATCTCTAGAGATTAAGTCTTTACCCAATGCATTGGAGCGCTATCAGGTCGCACCATTAATTTGTCTTTAATATCATGTGATCCACATATATAATCATCAATCATTTCATAAACAACCCATATATCATTAAAGAAATGGGTTTCATTTCATAATCATAACGTTTTAAAAACTGCTTTAAAGACATGATCTTTATGTCACTTTAAACCCACGAAAAGGGAAAGCGGGTCTCATGTATTTAAATCCCAAACATTAAAATAGAACAATTTGGTATATATGTGAATACAAATTTATAATAAAGAGCTTTTATTATTCACTTAATAAAATGAATTTGAGGATAAGAGAGAGACATTTTGAGACGGAAATTCTGTAGCATAACGGCTATGTTTCGGGGTTTTAGAAAACATTGAAAAGAGAGGGGACAAGGGTCACCCACTCTTAAATGATCCATAAAACAGTATAGGGACATAATATAAGGGGTATAAGAACACGGTAATGAAATTTGAAAGATATATCATATGAAACGAAAAACATAGAAGGAGGAAAAAAAATAAGATTTCTCTTATGAAAATTCACCAGCCTAACGACGTCACTTAAACTTCAAAAAAAAAAAAAGAATTGACGAGATCAAAAAGGGTCTCTCATAATATGAACATAAAAGATCAATATGATATATATAGAGAACATAAACCAAAATAATAAAAAGGAACTTGAAATACTTGACATGAAAAAGGTGAAAGGTGAAATAATCCCTTAAAAATTCGGCAGCCTAACAACGTCACTTAGACATCAAAAAAAAAATGAATTGACGAGATTAAATAGGGTATCTCATCATATGAACATAAAAGATCAGTATGATAGATATATATATCATACCCCAAACATAATAAAAATGAACTTGAAATACTTGACATGAAATTAGAAAATTGAAAAAGGAGAAAGGTGAAAGATTCCCTTAAAAATTCAACAGCCTAACGACGTCACTTAAACCTCAAAAAATGAATTAACGAGATCAAATAGGGTATCTAATCATATGAAAATAAAATATCAGTATGATAGATATAGAGATCATATTGAAACATAATAAAAAGGAACTTTAAAGACTTGACATGAAAATAGATCTTGAAAATGAGAAGGGTGAAAGAATCCCTTAAAATTCGGCAGCCTAACGGCGTCACTTAAACATCAAAAAAATGAATTGATGGGATGAAATAGGGTCTCTCATAATATGAAAATAAACGATCAGTATGATAGATATTGAGATCATACCCCAACATAATAAAAAGGAACTTGAAATACTTGACATGAAAGTAGATCTTGAAAATGAGAAGGGTGAAAGAATCCCTTAAAATTCGACATCCTAACGACGTCACTTACACTTCAAAAAAACTAATTGATGAGATCAAACAGAGTCTCTCATAATATGAACATAAAATATCAGTATGATAGATATAGATATCATACCCCAACATAATAAAAAGGAACTTTAAAGACTTGATAAGATAACTAAACTTGAAAATGAGAAGGGTGAAAGAATCCGTTACAAAAATTTCGGCAGCCTAACAACGCCACTTAAACTTTCATAAAAAAAATTATGAGAGTAAGAGGGGATCTCTCATCATATGAAAATGAAAAGGATAGTTATATTAATATAAAATAACAACCTCCAACATAAGAATATGGAGCATAAAATAAATGACTTAAAAGAGAATATTTGAAAAGAAAGAGAGAGGTTGGATCCCTTACCTTAAAACGTAACTCTTAAAAACTCAAAGGTTGGGACCTTGAGGGCTTAGGGCTCCTTGGGAGGACTTATTGGGAGGTAATGAGACTAGAGCTTCATTGTGGGAGAGTTGGGAGTCGAATGGATGATAGGATGGCTTGGTATTTATAGAGAAAGTGAGGGGACAAGGCATTAATGGTCAAGGGACACCTCATTGGTGGTTTTGAAAAAACCACGGGCTTTCCCATGGTATTTTCCCATGGTATTGGCCACTTGGGACACCTCATAACTTATCTTACTATTAATAAGTCGACCATATTGATTACATACATAATACATCATTTAATGATGTCATTAAACACCCGTAACTTAAAAACTGTATTTTCACTATTCATTGAAAATTCAACTTTCTCAGAAAAATCCCAAAATTTTACCTTAACCAAATATCGATGAACTGATTTCAAAAATGAACACCATTTTATAAAAATAATTTTCTAAATATTTTTAATTTACTTTTTAAATAAATACACTATTCACTGAAAATTCATTTTTTTTTCAGAAAAATCCCCAAAAATTACCTTAACATAATATCGATGCTCTGAGTTCAAAAATGAAATCCATTTTATAAAAATAATTTTCTAAATATTTTTATTTAAAAAACACTATTCACTCAAAAAAACTAATACTTGACTAATAATTTATGAAACCATTATTTAACCATTTTATTGAATCACATTACTTAATCAGGGTGCCTAGATTATATTAATACTTTCTTTAAGTGAGATTACTATTCCATTTGGTCACATTACTAATCCTAAGCATAAAACCACTATTCATAATTTACTATTCATAAAAAATTAAGTTGATCTTATTAGATTCTAAATTTCGTACTGAGCATAATTGTAGAAGACCATTTTTTGAGAATCATTACAAATTTTTAATTATTTAAGGTTAACATAAACATTTTTAAAATATCCTTTTTCTAAAATTCATGAAAAATATGGATAATATATTTATCTGGACATTTGAAAATTCAAAAACTTCACCATAAGAAGAGAACAAAATTTTATTTATAACAAATGATTACACAACGTAGCTATGGTCTCTTTACATAGCCCCTTATAACCCCAGCATAGGACCTAAGTGTAAGGTGTGCTAAGGTGAGAGAATCTGAGGGCGGCTCAACCAACATCGCACGAGTAGTAATATCTATCAGTTTGAACTTCTCACGAAGGCGATTTCAATCTAGCTTCACACGATGAAGTTCAGCTTGGGTTTGGTCCAGAGCAAAGCCCAGTGGTGCTACCTCCTTCCCAAGTTCTATTAGATGGGATTCTATCGGTCCAAGACTACTGGATGAGGCCATCAAATCTTATTTCTATATTAATTAACTAATATCACTTGTATTTAGAGACAATTGTAGCAACATTCAGTTTCCAACGGTCATACTGACTAATGGTCATATAACAATCGAAACCCAACAATCTCATTTTAATTATACTCATGTTATCAAATGAAATAGTTTTGTTGAGTATAAAATAACACAAAAAATTAGGAAACAAGATTTATTCAAAATTTTGGGTCGTTACAATCTTCCCCCCTTAAGAAATTGCATCCTCGCAATTTTTAAAATTAGGATTTGAAATTTCATTGAATGTCCCACATCAGAAAAAGAGTCAGTAACACTATTACTTTAAAAGAAAGAAAGGGAAGTAAAATGTTCACCCGAGTTAACCAATACTAGGATTCCATGTAGGAAAACATGTACATGGAGGAGAAAACAAAGGGTCAAGTTCTGAGGGAGAGTGATAGAAAACATGTTTAGGAGAAAGTTAAGAACAAGAAAATCTCAAACTTATGATGGGTTAAATAGTATTTGATTTCCCAGTAGGAGACGTTAACAAACAAATTTTTTGTTTTACTTTGCTTTTCATAGTTTTGAGGAATTCATTTACTACATAGAATAAAAACACAGGGAAATATACCTACCTTCAAGTAGAGTTTCATCCTTTAATAAGTTTCTACCAAAACTAATCTTTTATCCAAACGATGAGCATTCAAAAACACTTGGTCTCATCAAAACACAAGAATCATCTTCTTGAGAGTCACATAATCCACAAAAGATTAACTATCTATTTCTTCTATATTTAAACATTATCCTAAAAACATAAAGGGTAAGATAAAACAACTCTTCAAAAAGAAAGAATCACATAGGAAGGGAAACTTATTTAAATCTTCAAAATTCCACGGTACTACCCAAAGTTCATCATAGACCATTCCATAAATAACTGTCCCTAAAATTACTCAAAATAAACCAAACTAATATTGAAACCCAAATACAAGAAGGATTTGATAACATAGTCTTACAAAATAAACTTCATCATTCATCTCCAAACAACATCAACCACTCCTAACATGTTATAACAAAAGTTGCTAACCTAAACACATTTTCCCCAAGATAGGTTAATCATTTCCATAAGTAACCTAAATTACTATAAGTCCACCATAAATTCATCGATTATTCAAAATACAATTCAACCTTTACTCCTCAAATAAAATACCGTAGTAATCTATTTACCTCAATCAAATAGGGTTCCTAAAATAGTGAACGTCTTCCAAAATAATAATCATCTTTTAATCCCCTAATCATCTTTTTTTAAGAAGAACAACTTCACAACATCAACATGTGGTACATAACAATAGATGTTTTCTTTAATGATATAAAACCATCTTAGGTAGTGACTCGATGTTCTTAGAAAACATTAAAGATATGCTCATAGGGCATGAACTAAAAAAATCAACATGACATAGACAATTATTTCAAAGAAGTCACATGTACTTTAGTCATCAAGATCCATCTCAGCATAGGACTTGCATTGTTCCCTTGTCCTTGAATATTGTTGATGCTCATCATGCTTCTCATCCCTTCCAAGAGTGCATTGACTTGGATAATGTCTAACTTCTCCACATTTACGACATTGAAAAGTATAAGGTACATTAGATCAAACCTTATCTCTATTCATCACATTATCCATTTTGTTTAACGCAATTGGCTACATTATGACCTATCTTCCCACACTTAAAACATATCCCAGTTCCTTTGTGACATTCTCCTTGGTGCCTCTTCCCAGACTTTTTGAAAAAAAATAAATTGGGTCTTCTTTCCCTTATAAACTTTATCAGATGAATATCCTTGAGACTTTTTCTTCTTCTTCCTTGATGAATTTGGTCATTCAACCAGGTACAAATTATTAATTGTGATTTTGATAGCTGGTTTGGCATAATCACAATATGTTCAACTTGATCTTTCATCAACTCTATCACATTAATAGGGCAATCATCTCATTTTCTATCACATTGGTTGTTGGGACATGCTCTTCCATTTCCCTCCATTAACTAAGAAAAGGACGTATAATTAGGGGGATTAAATACTTATCCAATAATCATGAAAAGGAAACTTAAAGAATAGAAGGATAAACTTTTAGAAGAAAAGTATCCCCTAACTTGTGTTCCCCTAGGTCCCAATCTAGGTTATCCATGATCAAATATTCTTATGTGAATCTTTATTTTATTTTATCTTTGTTCCTTTAATAATGGTTCATAATAAGCATATGAATTTACCAAAGCATATACCCCGGGAGTGTCGTAACCAAGAGTGCAGCAAGGACCGTTGTCGTGTACCAGTTCCCATTATAGTCTAGCTCCAAGCGGTGTTTTCAGGTTTTAACCCTATATACATCTTTGCTAGAGCCACCTCTACCTACTCGTATCCAGACAATGATGTATTTTCTTGGCAACCCCTAACTCAATACTCACCAAAATACCAGGAAGATTTTCTATATTTAAACTTTTATATATGGTTCTTCCTAAAGTTTTCATATCCTAATTTCCAAAAATAAGTAAACCATAATTTTATTACAACTATTTCATGCCGCCTTTTTTTTACATAAACTTTCATTACATTTTACAAAACCGAGGATCTTTAAAGTTTAGTGTCTTGGAAACCAGGAACTTAAAACATGAAAACATGAAAACATTCTTCTTAAACCCTTGAAAGGCTTCTCCTTATGTTAATCCTAGGTTCATTACTACATCTCATAACCTAGGGACATACATCAAAAGAGAGTGTGAGCAGAAGGCCCAATAAAGGAAACAAGGGGGAAACATTTAACATGTGAACTTGAGATACATCAACAATGTCATGAAAAAGAACTTTAAGGCATGAGAAAGAAATCATGAGGAATATCATAATAAAAATAACTTATTTAATAACTTGAATATGTGGCTACAACATTTAATATTGACAATCATTTCCTTTTCACCAAGGTCCATCCCCAAGGTGTCATTAAAAATTACCAAGGTTATTCCCCACAGCGTCATTAAAAATGGTCATCTCTAGAGATTAAGTCTTTACCTAATGCATTGGAGCGCTATCAGGGAACACCCTGAATTTGTATTTATTATAATGTGAGCCACATATATCCTCATAAATAATTTTATAAACAACCCATATATCATAAAAGAAATGGGTTTTATTTCATAATCACAACGTTTAAAAAACAGCTTTAAAGACATGATCTTTATGTCACTTTAAACCCATGAAAAGGGAAAGAGAGTCTCATGTATGTAAATACCAGAAATTAAAATAGAAAAATTTAGTATATATTTTAATACCCATTTATAATAAAGGGATTTTAGTATTCACTTAATAAAAATAATTTGAGGATAAGAGAGTGACATTTTGAGACGGAAATTCTGCAGCATAACGGCTATGTTTCAGGGTTTTAGAAAACATTGAAAAGAGAGGGGAAAAGGGTCACCCACTCATAAATGATCCATAAAACAGTAGAGGGACATAATATCAAGGGTATAAGAACATGATAATTAAATTTGAAATATATTCCATATGAAATAAAAAACATATAAGGAGGACAAAAATAATATTTCTCTTATGAAAATTCGGCAGCCTAATGACATCACTTAAACTTAAAAAAAGAAAATGAATTGACGAGATCAAAGAGGGTATCTCATTATAAGAAAATAAAATATCACTATGATATATATAGAGATCATACCCCAACATAATAAAAAGGAACTTGAATGAATTTACATGAAAAAGGAGAAAGGTGAAAGAATCCCTTAAAAATTCGGCAGCCTAACAACGTCACTTAAACTTCAAAAAAAATGAATTGACGAGATCAAATAGTGTCTCTAATTATATGAACATAAAAGATAAGTATTATAGATATATATATCATACACCAACATAATAATAAGGTACTTGAAAGACTTGACATGAAAGTAGAACTTTGAAAAAGGAGAAAGGTGAAAAAATCCCTTAAAAATTCGGCAGCCTAACGACGTCACTTAAACCTCAAAAAAATGAATTGATGAGATCAAATAGGGTCTCTCATAATATGAACATAAAATATAAGTATGATATATATAGATATAATACCCCAACATAATAGAAAGTAACTTTAAATACATGACATGAAAATAGATCTTGAAAACGAGAAGGGTGAAAGAATCCTTTAAAATTCGGCAGCCTAACGACGTCACTTAAACTTCAAAAAAATGAATTGAAAAGATCAAATAGGGTATCTCATAATTTGAACATAAGATATCAGTATGATAGATATATAGATCATACCCCAACATAATAAAAAGGAACTTTAAAGACTTGACATGAAAATACATCTTGAAAACGAGAAGGGTGAAAGAATCCCTTAAAATTCGGCAGCCTCACGACGTCACTTAAACTTCAAAAAAAATGAATTGACGAGATCAAATAGGGTCTATCATAATATGAACATAAAATATCAGTATGATAGATATAGATATAATACCCAAACATAATAAAAAGGAACTTGAAAGAGTTGACAAGAAAATAGAACTTGAAAATGAGATGGGTGAAAGAATCCGTTAGAAAAATTTCGGCAGCCTAACGGCGGCACTTAAACATTCATAAAACGAAATGATGAGATTAAGAGGGGATATCTCATTATATGAACATGAAAAGGGAAGTAAGAGTAATATAAAATAACATCCTCCAACATAATAACATGTAGCATAAAATAAATGACTTAAAAGAGAGTATTTGAAAAGAAAGAGAGAGGTTGGATCCCTTACCTTAAAACGTAACTCTTAAAACTCAAAGGTTGGGACCTTGAGGACTTGGGGGAACCTTGTTAGGACTACTTGGGAGGTAATGAGACCAGAGCTTTGTTGGGGGAGAGTTGGGAGTCGAATGGATGAGAGGATGGCTTGGCCTCCCCTCGCCACCCTAACCCCCTCCCTCCCTCGCCGCCCTCCCCTCCCCCGCCGCCCGGCCTCCGCCGCCGCCCGGCCTCCCCCGCCGCCCGGCCTCCCCCGCCGCCCGGCCTCCCCCGCCGCCCGCCCTCCCTCGCCGCCTGTCCTCCGGCCTCCGGCCTCCGGCCGCCGCCCTCCGCCCTCGGGCCTCCGGCCGCCGCCCTCCGGTCGCCGCCCTCCGGCCTCTCAGCCCTCCCCCCCCCCTCCTCGGACGGCACCCGCACCCCGGACAGCCCCCCCCCCCCCCCCCCCCCCCGCGCACTCCGGACCGCCCCCCGCACCCCGGACGCCTCCCCGCACCCCGGGCAGCCCCCCCTGCACTCGGACACCCCCTCCGAACCCGGACAGCCCCCCCGCACCCCGGACAGCCCCCCCCCCCCGCACTCGGACACCCCCCTCCGAACCCGGACAACCCCCCCGCACCCCGGACAGGCCCCCCGCACCCCGGACACCCCACCCCGCACCCCTGACAACCCCCCTGCACCCCAGACAGCCCCCCCCCCCCCCGCACCCCAGACACCCCCGCACCCCGAACACCCCTGCCCGCACCCCTGACAGGCCCCCGACACCCCGGACACCCCTCCCCACACCTCGGACAGCCCACCCCCCCCCCCCGACCCCGGACACCCCCCCCCCCCTCGCTGCCCGTCCCCCGTCCCCTCACCGCCTCCTCTCCTCCAGCTCCCCGCCGCAGCCGCCCGTCCCCTCCCTTGCCGCACCGCCTTTGGCTCCGGCTCCCCTTCGCTGCCTCCTCTCCCTCGCAGCACCGCCTTCGGCTCCCCTCCCTTTCAGGTTTGTAGCTCAATCAGGTAACATGAGCTTTCAGTTACATTATTATTTTATCAATGGTTCATAAACAAATGGTTAATATTTATTTTGAATATAGTTGATTTGTAAGTTAATTCAGTCATAAATATTTAGGTTGATTAACTTTCTGATTTTTTAAAATTCATTCACAACTAATTATTCAATCCATTATTTGTTTGATTAACAGTTGTACAAGTTTGATTTATTAAGAACAATCCAATTTATCTTTTAAACACTTTGGACTCATTACTGATATTTTCTATGACTGCAGACATGTCAGGGGAAGAGGCAGAAGATCCACATCATCCATCTGAGGAATCTATGTCTCAGGGTCGAGGTATGTTTGAATGTCATTGTCTATATTTTTTATGTAATTTACATATATATATATATATAACATTTGTCAATTTATATATAAAATTGTTTTCAACAGGATCAGACTCGGCTGCTTCTTCCTCTCGCAGGAGAGGCCCTGGTCATGGCATATTATCATGGAATTCCGACACGACGATAGATGTTTCATTTGATGAGGTATTTCATCCCGTGGGACCGAATGCCCCGGCATTTATTCGTCAGCTGGGTCATATCATACGTGACCCACATCGATTTCCATTGACCACGCGTGATTGGGCTTCTATCCCTCAGGACACATTAGATCGTCTATGGAGGGAGGATCAGGTAAGAAAATAATTTTACTTTATTTTCTATTTATAAAGAATACTAATATGTTTGATTATTTTCTTTATAGCAAAATTTGAAAGTATGCCCTAAAGAGTTTCGGCCCGCGTGTATGAGCAAATGCCGTAAGATGTGGAAATATTATAAAGGCAAAGTGAAGAGGGACCACTGGGTACCAAATGTGGGTGCCCTTGACATTTTGGAAAAAGTCCCGAGAGGTGTCCTCCCGGCTCAGTGGCGTGACTTGGTTGCATATTGGTCTACTGAGGGTGTTGCGGTTTGTATATTAATTATTTTTCTGTATATATATTTTCAAGAATATGCGATTTGTTTGAAATTTGAATGAATTGAATGTAGGAGGTGTCAACACGCCATTCGGAGAATCGAGCGTTGCAGGGACCAGCTCACAGGCTCGGGACTCGTCACGTGTCTCAGATCCGACATGAGGTATATATTATTTATTTTTTAATTTATTAATTAATATGGTTTTGTGCTTATATTCTTTTAATATACAGTTGCGAGGGCAAGGTGCAGCAACTGATAAAATGTCGGTGTGGATAAGGACTTGTGATCGTAATGATCCAGAGGTTGCAACATTGATAGTAAGTGTCTGTACTTACCAATAATTACATAAATCTATATATTAACATATATATATTTATATATATTTAAATATTTCACAGGATCAATTTGAAGCTGAGTTAGAACATCTGCCAGAGGACCAGCGACAGCTTCCCATGCGACGGGATGAGATCTTTCATCGCATTATTGGTCGGGACGGGCATGGCTATAGTTTGACCTACGGAGCAGGGATTCCTCGTTCTGTAGTGTCACGCGCTGCGGTTGTCGGTCCTGCTATTGCTCATATGACACAGCAGATGTCAGATTTTGAGGCACGGTTGTGCGCTTCCGAGGAGACAAATGCGCAATTGACAGCTGAGGTTAGAGCACTGCGGGAATATGTGCGTCGAGCTGATGGTACATGGGATCATACGACGCAGGTATATACTGTATTTATTTATTTAATTTAAATTATTTTTGTTATTAAAATATTTATAATGTTTATTTGTTGTAGGCACCTGGCCCACCAGAAGGAGGTAGCAGTGATGACAACGCGTGACGCACCATATATTCACGAGATATGTTTTTTGTTTTTACTGGTAGGGTTGACATTGATGTACTGTATTTATTCATTTAAGTAATGCATTATTACCATCCATGGTGGTCTTTTAAATATTTTATACACATATTGAGTTTTTGATCAGATAATCTTGAATGATTCTACATTTGAAAAAGTCAAACTAATTCCAACAGATCAATAAATCTGATATTATAGATTATGTATTATCCAATATATTTTTTATAAATTTCTGTATGGTATCGATAAAAGAAATATGTATTAATTAGATGTTATCACTTTTATTTTTCACTTTTGTAATCAATGGGATGACCTTTGCACCCCTGGAGAGCCCCCCGCACCCCCGTACAGCCCCCCGCACCCCCGTACAGCCCCCCCCCCCCCCCCCGCACCCCCGTACAGCCCCCCCCCCCCCCCGCACCCCCGTCCAGCCCCCCCGCACCCCCGTACAACCCCCGTACAGCCCCCCCTGCACCCCCGTACTGCCCCCCGCACCCCCGTACTGCCCCCCGCCACCCCCTTACTGCCCCCCGCACCTCCGTACTGCCCCCCGCACCCCCGTACAGTCCCCGGCACCCCCGTACAGCCCCCCCCCCCCCCCGCACCCCCGTACAACCCCCCGCACCCCCGTACTGCCCCCCGCCACCCCCGTACAGCCCCCCGCACCCCCGTACAGCCCCCCGCACCCCCGTACAGCGCCCCACACCCCCGTACAGCCCCCCCGCACCCCCGTACACCCCCCGTACCCCCGTACTGCCCCCCACACCCCCGTACTGCCCCCTGCCACCCCCGTACAGCCCCCCGCACCACCGTACAGCCCCCCGCACCCCCGTACAGCCCCCCCCCCCCCGCACCCCCGTACAGCCCCCCGCACCCCCGTACATCCCCCCACCTCCGTACAGCCCCCCCCCCCCCGCGCGACACGTCCGATTGTGTCCTTTTTAGCAGCGCGGCGCGCGCTGAAATGGCGCGTTGGGGGGTCAAAACCACCCGAACGACCTCCAAATGCCACGAAACCGTACGACAACATCCGGGGCGTGAATTGTGAAATGGTCGGCCAGATGGAACCTCATTCAGAGGTGCCGTGTGACCGCGGCGGCCGGAAACGCGTTTCGGGCGCCATAAAACACCAAAACGGCGTGCGGCGGTCCCATTCGGAGCAAACGTGCTCCGAAAGACCTGAAACCGCACGAGAATGATAGAAATATTATTCCTGAGATGCAGGAGGAGGCAGCACGTCCAGCGGGCGTGCGGTGCGCGCGGCACGTCCGATTGTGTCCTTTTCAGCAGCGCGGGCGCGCGCTTAAATGGCGCGTTGGGGGTGTCAAAACCACCCGAACGACCTCCGAATGCTACGAAAACGTACGAAAACATCCAGGGCGTGAATTGTAAAATGGTCGGCCAGAAGGCACCTCATTCAGAGGTGCCGTGTGACCGCGGCGGCCGGAAACGCGTTTCCGGCGCCAGAAAACACCAAAACGGCGTGCGGCGGTCAAATTCGGAGAAAACGTGCTCCGAACGACCTGAAACCGCACAGGAACGATAGAAATATTATTCCTGAGATGCAGAAGGAGGCTGCACGTCTATCGGACGTCCGGTGCGCGCGGCACGTCCGATTGTGTCCTTTTCAGCAGCGCGGCGCGCGCTGAAATGGCGCGTTGGGGGGTCAAAACCACCCGAACGACCTCCGAATGCCACGAAACCGTACGAAAATATCCGGGGCGTGAATTGTGAAATGGTCAGCTAGATAGAACCTCATTCGGAGGCGCCGTGTGACCGCGGCGGCCGGAAACGCGTTTCCGGTGCCACAAAACACCAAAACGGCGTGCGACGGTCCAATTCGGAGCAAACATCCTCCGAACGACCTGAAACCGCACGGGAACGATAGAAATATTATTCGTGAGATGCAGGAGGAGGCCGCACGTCCATCGGACGTGCGGTGCGCGCGGCACGTCCGATTGGGTCCTTTTCAGCAGCGCGGCGCGCGCTGAAATGGCGCGTTGGGGGGTCAAAACCACCCGAACGACCTCCAAATGCCACAAAACCGTACGACAACATCCGGGGCGTGAATTTTGAAATGGTCGGCCAGACGGCACCTCATTTGGAGGTGCCGTGTGACCGCGGCGGCCGGAAACACGTTTCCGGCGCCATAAAACACCAAAACAGCGTGCGACGGTCCCATTCGGAGCAAGCGTGCTCCGAAAGACCTAAAACCGCACGGGAACGATAGAAATATTATTCCTGAGATGCAGGAGGAGGCAGCATGTCCAGCGGACGTGCGGTGCGCACGGCACGTCCGATTCTGTCCTTTTCAGCAGCGCGACGCGCGCTGAAATGGCGCGTTGGGGGGTCAAAACCACCTGAACGACCTCCGAATGCCACGAAACCGTACGACAACATCCGAGGCGTGAATTTTGAAATGGTCGGCCAGACGTCACCTCATTCGGAGGTGCCGTGTGACCGCGGCGGCCGGAAACGCGTTTCCGGCGCCATTAAACACCAAAACGGCATGCGGCGGTCCCATTCGGAAAAAACGTGCTCCGAAAGACCTGAAACCGCACGGAAACGATAGAAATATTATTCTTGAGATGTAGGAGGAGGCAACACGTCCAGCGGACGTGCGGTACGCACGGCACGTCCGATTGTGTCCTTTTCAGCAGCGCGGCGCGCGTTGAAATGGCGCGTTGGGGGGTCAAAACCACCCGAACGACCTCCGAATGCCACGAAACCATACTAAAACATCCGGGGCGTGAATTGTGAAATGGTAGGCCAGACGGCACCTCATTCGGAGGTGCCGTGTGACCGCGGCGGCCGGAAACGCGTTTCCGGCGCCATTAAACACCAAAACGGCGTGCGGCGGTCCCATTCGGAGTAAACGTGCTCCGAAAGACCTGAAACCGCACGGGAATGATAGAAATATTATTCCTGAGATGCAGGGCAAGGCAGCACGTCCAGCGGACGTGCGGTGCGCGCGGCACGTCCGATTGTGTCCTTTTCATCAGCGCGGCGCGCGCTGAAATGACGCGTTGGGGGGTCAAAACCACCCGAACGACCTCCGAATGCCACAAAACCGTACGACAATATCCGGGGCGTGAATTGTAAAATGGTCGGCCAGACGGCACCTCATTCGGAGGTGCCGTGTGACCACGGCGGCAGGAAACGCGTTTCCGGCGCCATAAAACACCAAAACGGCGTGCGGCGGTCCAATTCGGAGCAAACGTGCTCCGAACGACCTGAAACCGCACGGGAATGATAGAAATATTATTCCTGAGATGCAGGAGGAGGCCGAACGTCCATCGGACGTGCGGTGTGCGCGGCATGTCCGATTGGGTCCTTTTCAGCAGCGCGGCGCGTTGGGGGGTCAAAACCACACGAACGACCTCCGAATGCCACGAAACCGTACGAAAATATCCGGGGCGTGAATTTTGAAATGTTCGGACAGACGGAACCTCATTCGGAGGTGCCGTGTGACTGCGGCGGCCGGAAACGCGTTTCCGGCGCCATAAAACACCAAAACGGCGTGCGACGGTCCCATTCGGAGCAAACGTGCTCCGAAAGACCTGAAACTGCACGAGAACGATAGAAATATTATTCCTGAGATGTAGGAGGAGGCCGCACATCCATCGGACGTGCGGTGCGCGCGGCACGTCCGATTGTGTCCTTTTCAGCAGCGCGGCGCGCGCTGAAATGGCGCGTTGGGGGGTCAAAACCACCCGAACGACCTCCGAATGTCACGAAACCGTACGAAAACATCCGGGGCGTGAATTGTGAAATGGTCGGCCAGACGGCACCTCATTCGGAGGTGCCGTGTGACCGCGGCGGCCGGAAACGCGTATTCCGGCGCCATTAAACACCAAAACGGCGTGCGGCGGTCCCATTCGGAGCAAACGTGCTCCGAAAGACCTGAAACTGCACGGAAACGATAGAAATATTATTCCTGAGATGCAGGACGAGGCAGAACATCCAGCAGACGTGCGGTGCGCGCGGCACGTCCGATTGTGTCCTTTTCAGCAGCGCGGCGCGCGCTGAAATGGCGCGTTGGGGGGTCAAAACCACCCGAACGACCTCTGAATGCCATGAAACCGTACGACAATATCCGGGGTGTGAATTGTGAAATGGTTGGCTAGACGGAACCTCATTCGGAGGTGTCGTGTGACCGCGGCGGCCGGAAACGCGTTTCCGGCGCCATAAAACACCAAAACGGCGTGCGACGGTCCAATTCGGATCAAACGTGCTCCGAACGACCTGAAACCGCACGGGAACAATAGAAATATTATTCCTGAGATGCAGGAGGAGGCCGCACGTCCATCGGACATGCGGTGCGCGCGGCACGTCCGATTATGTCTTTTACAGCAGCGCGGCGCACGCTGAAATGGCGCGTTGGGGGGGTCAAAACCACCCGAACGACCTCCGAATGCCACAAAATCGTACGACAAGATCCGGGGCGTGAATTGTGAAATGGTCGGCCAGACGGAACCTCATTAGGAGGTGCCGTGTGACCGCGGCGGCCGGAAACGCGTTTCCGGCGCCATAAAACACCAAAACGGCGTGCGGCGGTCCAATTCGGAGCAAAAGTGCTCCGAACGACCTGAAACCGCACGGGAACGATAGAAATATTATTCCTGAGATGTAGGAGGAGGCCGCACGTCCATCGGACGTGCGGTGCGCGCGGCACGTCCGATTGAGTCCTTTTCAGCAGCACGACATGCGCTGAAATGGCGCGTTGGGGGGTCAAAACCACCCGAACGACCTCCGAATGCCACTAAACCGTATAAAAACATCCGGGGCGTGAGTTGTGAAATGGTCGGCCAGACGGCACCTCATTCGGAGGTGCCGTGTGACCGCAGCGGCCGGAAACGCGTTTCCGGCGCCATAAAACACCAAAACGGCGTGCGGCGGTCCCATTCGGAGCAAACGTGCTCCGAAAGACCTGAAACCGCACGGGAACGATAGAAATATTATTCCTGAGATGCAGGAGGAGGCAGCACGTCCAGCGGACGTGCGGTGCGCGCGGCACGTCCGATTGTGTCCTTTTCAGCAGCGCGGCGCGCGCTGAAATGGCGCGTTGGGGGGTCATAACCACCCGAACGACCTCCGAATGCCACGAAACCGTACGACAACATCCGAGGCGTGAATTTTGAAATGGCGGCCAGACGGCACCTCATTCGGAGGTGCCGTGTGACCGCGGCGGCCGGAAACGCGTTTCCGGCGCCATTAAACACCAAAACGGCGTGCGGCGGTCCCATTCGGAGCAAACGTGCTCCGAAAGACATGAAACCGCACAGGAACGATAGAAATATTATTCATGAGATGCAGGAGGAGGCAGCACGTCCAGCGGACGTGTGGTGCGCGCGACACGTCCGATTGTGTCCTTTTCAGCAGCGCGACGCGCGTTGAAATGGCGCGTTGGGGGGTCAAAACCACGCGAACGACCTCCGAATGCCACGAAACCGTACGACAACATCCGAGGCTTGAATTTTGAAATGGTCAGCCAGACAGCACCTCATTCGGAGGTGCCATGTGACCTCGGCAGCCGGAAACGCGTTTCCGGCGCCATTAAACACCAAAACGGCGTGCGGCGGTCCAATTCGGAGCAAACGTGCTCCGAAAGATCTGATACCGCACAGGAACGATAGAAATATTATTACTGAGATGCAGGACGAGGCAGCACGTCCAGCGGACATGCGGTGCGTGCGGCTCGTCCGATTGTGTCCTTTTTAGCAGCGCGGCGCGCGCTGAAATGGCGCGTTGGGGGGTCAAAACCACCCGAACGACCTCCGAATGCCATGAAACCATACGGCAATATCCGGAGCATGAATTGTGAAATGGTTGGCCAGACGGCACCTCATTCGGAGGTGCCGTGTGACCGCGGAGGCCGGAAACGTGTTTCCGGCGCCACAAAACACCAAAACGGCGTGCGGCGGTCCAATTCGGAGCAAACTTATTCCGAACGACCTGAAACCACATGGAAACGATAGAAATATTATTCCTGAGATGCAGAAGGAGGTCGCACGTCCATCGGACGTGCGGTGCGCGCGGCACGTCCGATTGTGTCATTTTCAGCAGCGCGGCGCGCGCTGAAATGGCGCGTTGGGGGGTCAAAACCACCTGAACGACCTACGAATGCCACGAAACCATACGACAACATCCGGGGCGTGAATTGTGAAATGGTCGGCCAGACGGCACCTCATTCGGAGGTGCCATGTGACCGCGGCGGCCGGAAACGCGTTTCGGGCGCCATTAAACACCAAAACGGCGTGCGGCGGTCCCATTCGGAGCAAACGTGCTCCGAAAGACCTGAAACCGCACGGGAACGATAAATATATTATTCCTGAGATGCAGGAGGAGGCAGCACATCCAGCGGACGTGCGGTGCGCGTAGCACGTCCGATTGTGTCCTTTTCAGCAGCGCGACGCGCACTGAAATGGCGCGTTGGGGGGTCAAAACCACCCGAACGACCTCTGAATGCCACGAAACCATACGACAACATCCGGGGCGGGAATTTTGAAATGGACGGCCAGACGACACCTCATTCGGGGGTGCCGTTTGACCGCGGCGGCCGGAAACGCGTTTCCGGCGCCCTAAAACACCAAAACGCGTGCGGCGGTCCAATTTGGAGAAAACGTGCTCCGAACGACCTGAAACCGCACAGGAACGATATAAATATTATTTCTGAGATGAAGGAGGAGGCCGCATGTCCATCGGACGTGCGGTGCGCGCGACACGTCCGATTGTGTCCTTTTTAGCAGCGCGACGCGCGCTGAAATGGCGCATTGGGGGGTCAAAACCACCCGAACGAGCTCCGAATGCCACGAAACCGTACGACAACATCCGGGGCGTGAATTGTGAAATGTTCGGCCAGACGGCACCTCATTCGGAGGTGCCGTTTGACCGCGGCAGCCAGAAACGCGTTTCCGGCGCCATAAAACACCAAAACGGTGTGTGGCGGTCCCATTCGGAGAAAACGTGCTCCGAAAGACCTGAAATGAGATTATTTCTTGAATCGAAATTTTTAAAATATTATAGCACAATGATTTGATATTATATATATATTATATATATATTAAAACATTTAAAATATATTATATATATATATATATATATATTTAAAATATTGTATTTAATAGTATATATATGAATATTTATATATATATATATATTAATATTTATATATTCAATACAATAAAAAAAAATTTTAAAATTTTTTTTTTTAGCCTAGCGACCGTCGTAGGCGGTCGCTATAGGCTGCCCGGCAGAGGGGCTGCAGCGACCACTTGGCGGTCGCTGAAGGCCGATCTGCCGGCCTTCTATAGCGACCGCCATTAGCGGTCACTGAAAGCCTCTAGCGACGAGGGAACAACGACCGCTAAAGGCCGGATTTTCAGTAGTGCCACTTGGGACACCTCATACATTATCTTACTATTCATAAGTCGACCATGTTGATTACGTACTTAATACATCATTAAATGATGTCATTAAACACCTGTAACTTAAAAACTGTATTTTCACTATTCATCGAAAATTCAACTTTCTCAGAAAAATCCCAAAATTTCACCTTAACCAAATATCGATGCTCTGATTTAAAAAATGAACTCCATTTTATAAAAATAATTTTCTAAATATTTTTAATTTAATTTTTAAATAAATACACTATTCAATGAAAATTCATTTTTTTCAGAAAAATCCCCAAAAATTACATTAACATAATATCGATGCACTAAGTTCAAAAATGAAATCCATTTTATAAATAATTTTAATTTAATTTTTAATTAAAAAAAACTATTCACCTGAAAAAATGAATACTTGACTAATAATTTATGAAACTATTATTTAACAATTTTATTGAATCACATTACTTAATCAGGGTGCCTAGATTATATTAATACTTTCTTTAAGTGAGATTAATAATCCATTTGGTCGCATTAATAATCCTAATCATAAAATCACTATTCGTAATTTACTGTTTATAAAAAAATAAGTTGATCTTATTAGGTTCTAAATTGTGTTCTGAACATAATTGTAGAAGACCATTTTTTGAAAATCATTACACATTTTTAATTATTTAAGGTTTACATAAACATTTTTAAAATATCCTTTTTCTAAAATTCATCAAAAATATGCATACTATATTTATCCGGACATTTGGAAATTCAAAAGCTTCACCATAAGAAGAGAACACAATTTTTTTTATAACAAAGGATTACACAATGTAGCTATGGTATCCTTACATATCCCCTTATAACCCCAGCTTAGGACCTAAGTGTAAGGTGTGCTAAGGGGAGAGAATCTGAGGGCGGCTCAGCCAATATCGCAAGAGTAGTAATTTCTATCAGTTTGAACTTCTTATGAAGGCGACTCCTTTCTAGTTTCACACGATGAAGTTTGGCTTGGGTTTGGTCCAGAGCAAAGCCCAGTGGTGCTACCTCCTTCCCAAGTTCTGTTAGATGGGATTCTATCGGTCCAAGACTACTGGATGAGGCCATCAAATATTCCTTCTATATTAATTAACCAATATCACTTGTATTTAGATACAATAGTCTCAACATTCAGTTTCCAATGGTCATACTGACTAACAGTCATATAATAGTCGAAACCCAACGGTCTCATTTTAATTATACTTATGTTATGAAATGAAATAGTTTTGTTGAGTATAAAATAACACATAAAATTAGGAAACAAGATTTATTCAAAATTTTGGGTCATTACAATGGGTGTGCCCAGAATTATATAATACTCCATTTTATTTGGTAATGTGAATAAACTCATGAGTAAAGTTAAATTTTCATGAACATGATTCTAGCTTTGTTCACAATTACGTGTGGTAGTTTACCACTAAGACATGATGTTTTATTTTTATTCATTTCCAGATTTCATGAATTTATATAATGTTTCCTCTCTTGATTATGACCCTTTCCCTATGTTAGGATGATATTGATTATGCTCACCCCATGTTGTATTATTTCATGTTCTTATCAATCCTCATACTTGGATTTTATCTCACCCCTTTTTGCCGTATATCCTTAGGTTACTACAAGTACTAAGGATAATTGAAGGTATAATAACAGGCTAGAGTTGAAGGAATAAATAAATGTTTATGTTTTATTTTGTAAATGATATGTGTGGTCCTAAGTTTCTCAAGAAACTGAACCATTGGATCCTTTTTGTGTAATTATTTAATTTTGTTTATCTTTAAAATGATGTAATAGGATATGTAATAAAACCCAGGGTTACTAAAGTTGGTATCAGAGGATAGTTTAGTTAATTTTGGAGTTAGGATTAGATAACTTTATTGAAAACCGTCAGTATGAGACTAAGTATAAGTAAACACCCAAGAAGATATATTTTTATAAAATGATAGACATAATAATACCACAAGATATTCCTTTAGAATTAAATATAAAAGGAATAAATTATTTATTCATGACTTGTTAACTTACGTTTTGTTCTATACTTTTCTTTTTTAGAAAATGGGGGCAACCATGAGGGACTAGCCCAATAAGCTGTGCAAGGGACAATGTAGTAATTTCCTTAACAACATCCCCATTGCTTTGGGAGGTGGAGTTCAAAATTTCATGGTGATAGTTACCCAACTATCTCAAGTTATGAACCATAATAATTTGGAACAACATCCTTCACAAAAGAGGGATAAACTGAATATCGAGTATGTTATGTGGCAATAACCACTGACATTTAGTTGATCTTCCAATCCACTAGTCATCAAGAAATGGGTAAATAAATTCAGAAAATATTTTCCATGCTTCATTATTATGATATGGAGAAGGTGACTCTAGTCATTTATCGTCTATATAGAGAGGCTGATCAATGGAAGGATTTGATTATGAACACCCAATAAAGGTAAAAAATTGAAGATATTGTGTGGTAAGACTTAAGATAATGTTTCTTAACAAGTATTTCCATGAGACTCTTTGAACAATGATGAAGAGAGAATTCATAGAGCTGAATCAAAATAAAGGAGAATCTATCACGACCTACGAGGAAAATTTTACAAGTCTTGGAAGGTATGATATGGGGTTTTTATTAACAATGACCTCAAAATTGATAGATTATTTAGTGGTTTAAAACCACACCTTCAAAAGGCACTTACAATTAGAGACTTTGGGAGTTATGAAGAAGTTGTTTTATGTGCTCTCAAATTGGAGATAGAGTTTGGTGAATGGTCCCATGGCTCTAGTGATAAGAAATAAAAGATGGAGTTTGAAGCTAGATCATCTAATGAGAAAGGTGGAAAGAAAACTCAACCACACACATATCAAAAATGTTAGAAGAAGCATCATGGGAACTACCTCAAAGGGATGGGTAAATGCCCCAAGTGTGGGAGAGATGGCCACCAAGACCATGAATGTAAGAATGAAATGAAAATTTAGGAAAATGTGATGGAAAAAAGGAGAGCACCAACTTTGGTCTAATGATACAACTGTAGGGATCAAGGGAACTATACATTTTAGTGAACTAAACCTCGAGTTCTTAAGGGTAATCAGCATCATCAACCACCAAATCCAAAGGTGAATAGGAAGGCTTATGCCATCACTACTATAGAAGTGGAGCAAGAAAACTAAGTCGTACATGGTACACTTATTATTCACTTAATAATGGAAAAATTCATACTTTATTCAGGTTCTACACATTCTTTTATATCTTTCATGTTTTCTATAACTATTGAATCAAATCCCCAAAACCTTGAAGTATGGATATTTGTAAAAACACCAAGTGGTGCAATCATTATAACCCAAGTGTTGGAATCTTCTCTTATTGGTGTATGTGGAATGTTTATTCTAGAGAATCTCATGATACTTCACTTGGTAGAATTCAATTCTATAATGGGAAGGATTGTCTCTCATTATATGGGGCACATATCCACTATCAAGAAAAGGAAATATCTTTTCATATTCTGAACCACCCTATGATCCTCTACAAATGCAATAAAGATCCTGAATATCCTTTTGAAAATACTTTAATGCTATGGGTGTTTATTCCCTATGAAGAAGCATACCTTATTCAAATGGTCGAGTCAAAGGGAGGTATCAACCTAGGGGAAATGCCCTTTATAAGGGAATATAGTGATGTATTTTCTAAACAGTTACCCAAACTACCACCATATCACGAGGTAGAGTTATTAATAAAACTCATACATGGACATACTCCTATCTCAAAGTGTCCCTATAGGATGGATCCAACAAACTAGAGGAGTTAAAGAAGCAGTTGAAAGATCATTTGGATAAAGGGTTTATAAACCCTAGTGCATCACCGTGGGGTGTGCCAGTGCTCTTTTTAAATAAGGATGGATCAATACAGCCATGTATCGATTATCATGAACTCAACAAGATCACCATAAAGAAAAAGTATCATATTCCAAGGATTAAGGACTTTTTCGTTCAGTTGAGATGATAATAGTACTTCTCAAAGGTGGATATTCATTTTGGATATCATTTTCTAAAGGTGAAGAAGGAAGATATTCAGAGGACTACCTCCCATACAAGGTATGGGAACTATGAGTTTCCAATGATTCCCTTTAGAATTACTAATTTTACTATGATATTCATGGATTTCATGAATATAGTCTTTATATATTTCTTTGAATATTTTGTGGTAGTGTTTATTAATGACATTCTATTATACTCTAAGAGTAAGGAGGAACATGAAGAACATATAAGGCTTGTGTTGGAGACATTAAGGAAGGAGAAGTTCTACGCCAAGTTTAGAAAGTGTGATTTTGGATGCATCATGTCAAATTCGCAGAACATGTGATCATAAGTGATAGAATTTATGTAGACCCTTAAAAAAGGCAATTGAGGAATGACCTAGGCCCTCTAGTGTCACAGAAATATGTAGTTTTCTTAGATTAGTAGGGTACTATTGATATTTTGTGAGAGATTTATCATGATTTTAAACCCTATTAACTAAGTTAACAATGAAAGGGGTAAAGTATGTCTCGATGGAATAATGTGAGGAAAGTTTCAAGGATCTAAAGAGAAGTATGATCACTACACCTGTAGTCACATTACCGAAAAATGGAGAAAGTTTTGTGATATACAATGATTTTTACATGAAAATCTTGGGTTGTGTACTCATGAAAAATGATAAAGTAATAGCCTATTCCTCATGGAAATTTAAGATCCACGAGCAGAACTATCTAATGCATGATTTGGAGCTAGCAGCTATTATTTTTACCATGAAAATCTGGTGGTACTATCTCTATTGCGAGAAGTATGACATATATACCGATCACAAGAGACTAAAGTATATTTTCACAAAAAGGAGCTGAACATGTGTCAAAAGAGATTGTTAGAGATAACCAAAGATTACAATTTCTCTATTCACTTTCATCTTGGAAAGGAGAACAAGGTAGCTGATTCTCTTAACAGAAAATAACCTGCTACTCTATCCATATTGCAGATTGAGAAAGACCATATCTTCATGGATTTGTAAATGATGGATTTGGAAATCATTACAGTAGGGAATGCATAATAAATTTCCCAAATTATTTCCCAACCATCTATCTTTGTAGATTAAAGAGGCCCAAAGGGATGCTTCATAGTTACAAAAGAATGTGAATACAGTAAAGGAAGGGAATATTCAACAGTTCCATATTGATGATGATGGTGTAGTTCAATTTGGAACAAGGATTTTTGTGACTTCATCACCTGGGATAATGAAGAACCTATTGTAAAATGCACATAGATCAAATTTTTCTATCCATCTCAGGAGTACCAAGATGTACCATGATCTTTGAGAATACTTTTGGTGGGAAAACATGAATAAGGATATTGCAAAGTGTATCTCAAGCTGCTTGATATGTCATCAAGTTAGAGATGAGTGACAAAAGTCCAGATGGATGATGCAACCACTGCCTATAACCATGTAGAAATGGGATAATGTAATTATTGACTTCATCACTGGTCTCCCAAAGAAATCCAAAGGAAATAATGCAATATGGGTTTTGTTGGAACGACTCACCAAGACTGCCCACTTTATCACTATTTAGGAATATCTCTCACTTGAACAACTTTATAAGACATATATGAAGGAAGTGGTGAGACTGCTAGGAGTTCCTCTCTCAGTTGTCTCTGATCATGATCCCAGGTTCACATCTATATTTTAGGGGAGTCTTAAACATCCCTTGAGTATTGAATTGAATTTCTACATGGCCTATCACCCCTAAAATGATGTCTCATATCAAAAAACTATTCAGAAAATTAAAGATATGCTAAGATCCTTCTATTTATAATTAAAAGGTGGATTGGATCAGAATATCCCATTGGTTGAGTTCTTATACAACAACAACTTCTAATCGAGTATTCAAATGGCTCCATATGATCCTCTGTATGGAAAGCAATGTAGAACTCAACCTGTTGGGATGAAGTTGGAGAAAAAAATCTACTAGGACCTGAACTTGTGCAAGAGATGACGAAAAAGGTTCAAGCCATCTAAAAACATATCAAAGGTTCTCAGAGTTTGAAAATATCTATGATGAAAATCATCGTAGGGACTTGGAGTTTGACATTTGAGATAAAGTGTTTTTTCAAATATCTCTATGGAAGAGAGTAATTTAGTTTGGAAAGAAAGGGAAGCTAAGTCCAAGGTATATTGGCCCCTTTGATATCCTTGATCACATATGATGTGTGTCCTATTGGGTTGAACTTTAACTTAATATGACTCAATTTCATGATGTGTTCTATGTATAACTCCTAAGGAATTACATACCAGATCCCTCACATATACCAAACTCTGAGGTGGTACAACTGGAAGATGATCTCTCTTATGAGGAGCAACCAGTAAAGATTCTAGACAGGAGAGATAATGTTTTATGCAACAAGACAACGTTCCTTGTAAAAGTGTTGTGGAGGAACCATAAGTATGAAGAAGCAACTTGGGAACTGGGGGATGCGATGAAGGAGAAGTACCCTCACCTATTTATGTAAAATGAAATTTCGAGGGTGAAATTTCAATAGGGGAAGAATGTAATGAACATAACTTTTATAAATGGAATTTTTATCTTCTTATAGTAATGTAACATAGTATAAATCACATTAAATTACATAGATAACATAGTAAAAGCTTTATAAATGAATAATTAATGAAATAAAATGTATTTCTAGAAGTTAAGGAACCAATACAAGGGAAATAGTGACTTGACCTTAGGAATAGTAATATTACCCTTAATGAATAGTAAACTAGACATATTTACCGTAACCACACCCATGAAAGAATAAGTAAAATTTAGACTTCTTATAAGTAAAATTGTGGTATAATTATATCCCAGTTTAAGTAAATAAATATTTTAAAAATAATTAATTAAGTGTTGGTATTTTTATAAGTAATAAATAATTAATTACAGTTTTATCATTAATTTAATAATTTAAAAGAAAATTTATTTTCATTAAATATATTAATATATTAATATTTTTATTTCTTATGATTTTAAGATAATTTTATGTGACCATAACTTATTTTTCAAAGTGTTATAGAATCAGTCATAATTTTAAAATATGTATTTTCCAAGTAAATGATAATTTTAATTAAAAATTAAATTGCTCATATTTAGAAAATTATTTTCATAAAATGGATTTTGTTTTTAAATTATACATGTTAATAAATTTCTAGGGTGTTTTTTTTTAATTTTTCTGAAATACTTGTATTCTTTATGAATAGTAAAATATGATAATTTCTCATAAATGCTAACTACATGTATTTTTGAGTAATTGTTGATGTAAGTGTAGGTAAACAAATTAGAATAAGAAAATCATAGTATATTTTTCATACTTTTTCTGTTATATAATAGTGGAATAAGAAGAGTTTTTGGTGTGGATAATGGAAATAAAACTAAAAAGTTTAAGGAAATATGTTACTTCTTAATTGGGTAACTCCTTTTGGTTTGAACCAAATGATTCCTTGGATTGATTTCTTCACAAGGGGTGAATTATTGGATGAGGGGAGTCTTTTTTAGTTAATATTGTGGCATATCTTGGTAGACATAAAGTGGATTTATAAGTGTGATGAAGTGGGAGGAGATGGGGATTTTTATAGTGGAGGAAGAGTGACACTCTTGTAATATTTTGACACAGGAATTCCATACACATTTTTCACATTAAAAGTGGATCCCATAATGGTTGAATTTATATAAAATTGGTTATATGGTCAAAATATGTGCATAAAATGTATTTTGGACAACTCTCTATGTTATTTGGGCTGTTATGATTAAGGTTTAGTCCCTTATTAAGCTTAATTTTTCCTTAATCAATGTAATTAATTTTAATTACATTCGATAATATTTTTGGGAAAAAACTAATCTGAACTTATTAGAAATTAGAAATTATTTTTATTCAAAATATGAATTCCATTTTTCCAAATTCCAATTTAAAGTGGCATAAATTAATTTAAATTTAATCTCATGGATGAGATGACAATGCAAGTTTTTAAAGTAAAAACATCCACAAGTTTTCTATGTTTTTATTATAAATTTCAAAGTGAAATTGATTCCAATAACCTAAATTGGGTTAATTGATAAAAATATTATCTAATTAAACTTTAAAAATAGATTAAAATGTTATATAACTTTGTAAATAAATTTGATGAAAATGTAGTTTTGAGTTAAAATTCTGTATTTTTCAATATTCTTTAAAAAATGAAATTTCATATAAAAAACAAAAAATTATCCATAAACTATTTTTTATATTTTTATTCATAATATGAAGTTTGTTTTTACATATATAATCAATAATATTTCCAAAAATTAAATTTATAATAGGTTATCCATTAAAAGGCTGTAAAAATGCCTTTAAAAAAATATAGGTTTTCATTCGTAAAATTGAGATTTTTCATTTCTTATGATTATAAAATCTATTGGATAAATATAAAAAATATTATACCAAATAGATAATATATATAATATATTAATATCACTTACTATTTGTATTTAGTTTCATCTATTAGGGTAAAACATCTTTCTGAACATAAAAATAGCTTTCTATAAAAATATTCTTTTCATATTCAATTGACTCTTAAATTCATTTATAATAAATTTTTAACCAATTAATTAGTTGTGTAAACCATATAATTTCATATGTTATTTGATACTAATCATAATTTATTGTTTATATATATTATTTAATAATAATATTTTGATAATATTTTTGTTGTTCAGTAAAACTCGGCCTTGCATGTAGCACAAGGCATTGAAGAAACTCATTGTTGCAGATGTTTCATGCTAAATCAGTATCATGTTCATTTCAAGATATAAAATAAATTTAAATTATAATTTTTTGAAATATATTATAAAAACCTAGGATATTATATTCCCTTACATGCTTGGTGTCGTGCATCATACACACTATCAAATAAAAGTGACACTTTTAGTATTTTTGATGTGTTACAAAAACTTATAAATTTATCTTTTAAATGAAAATATATTGAAAATATAATGAAAATTTATTTTTTTTAAAACATAATTTTTAAACACTAAGAGTTATTAGTACTATCTCATACCTATTTCTAACTCAATGATGTTAAAATGCTACTTAATAAAATTAAAGAATATATATGATCAAAATAATATTTTAAAAGTGATTTATTTTAATTTATTAATACATTAAATAGTTATTTGAGAATGAAAAATCTTTCTATATATTAGATTATATTAATTGTATATCCTCTAAATTTAGTAATTTTTAATTGGTTAGTATATTTTTATTTACTAAAGGTTTTATTATTTTTAAATTATGATAATAATAAATATTTATTGACTTAGTTAAGTTTGGGGTTTCTTGTGGAGAAATCTATTTTACAAATTATTTATTTGATGAAATATATTCCAAAAACTTGGGGTGTTACATATCCATAATATCCATCATAAGTATCATGTTGGGATTAGAATCGGTAACCATATCTCAATAGCAGAATGTTTATCTTGTGAGACTAAAATGTTAGATAATTAGGAGTTTAAATCTTGTAAAAGTGGGAGTCTATTGTAGTTGGTGACCTAGAACCAACTACTTTGAACATTAAATTTAAAAAATATTAAAAGTATTGAATATTAAAATCTTATCATGTGATGGTGATTCTTCTTTCTGACATCTATATGATAATATATTAAGGATACTTATTATAATAAATGGCCATCACAGTTCCCAACTAAAATGAGAACCTATAATTTCTATGATGATATTATTAAATATGTGTTCTATGAATGGATGGTATCATTTGAAAAGACACAAGTGATATAGGATATTCGGGGTAAGGGGATCATCATACATTGCTACTTCTTTCCATGAAGTTCATCCTTCGTAATCTATAAGATAAGAAGGTTCTAATAATTTGACCTATTAGTAGGAAATTTAAATTTCTATATTTCATTTTATAGTCATATTTATAGATGTGCATAATGATATTTATACTTTAAGATAATAATCAATACATATCATGAGTTTCATACTTTAATGTATTTATAAAATATATAATGTAATATACTCTTGGAAAGGTAGGATATTTTGGGTATAACATGATTGATATTATGTTAATGAATAATGAAAAAATGATTTCCCCCTTCTGTTCTTTAATAGAAGTTTATATATCTTGACCTTTGATGGAATGTGAAATTATTTGATTAGTGAAGGATAACTAAGTGTAGGAGGGTGTGAATCAATGATAACTTTAATTTAATAATTCTTCTTATGAACAAGACTTCTAAAAGTTGTTAGAGTTATGATTCACTCAAATATATCTCTCAGCCTAACTTCTTATGCAACAATATAAAGTGATAAATCAAAAACAATTACATGGTTAGGTATAGATAACCACTTCTTACCGTGTTGGTTATAACCCCAACATGGATTCTTTTATTGACTTATTTCAAGAATATAATATATCTAAAAAGAAGTAGTTCTACACCTGATTAATCATTATTCTAGATAAAAATAGTCCTACACCCGAAAAATCATCCCATATACCACTTTTGGTAATACACCCTACTATCCTTATCTCATCCACTTACATGATCCTTCCTAGCTAAAGGATATTACTTCTTATTTTTTGATCCACTATGGAGAGTTATTCTTCTTTATATGTTCCTTCTCTACCAGTTAGTTTGATAATGTTTTCTAGTGTATAATCTCAAAGACCCTCAGAAACTCTCTTAAGAGTTTGTTATTATCAAAAATTCCTTATGGTCTTTAAAATACCTTGAAAAATAAATCTCACCTTATGAACCTTTTTTCAGAAATTTACCTTTTAAAAGTCTATTCGATTGACCAACGTCGAGTATTCCCTATGTATGATGGATCTTAATATCCAACTAGTATGTCTCTACCCTATAATTCTAATAAAAATTCACTTTATTTTGGTGAAAATTAGTCTGATTAACCCCATTCTGATGCTTTTTCTTCATTTGGTTTACTCCCTTAAACTAAGTAGGAACTTAGTTGAAAACCCACACTCAACTTCTTATTCGAATAAGGATAATTAGTTTGATACTTTTTTCTTAGCCAGATGAAACTTAGTTTGTTATTATTATTATTGAAGATCCTCATTACAATTTTTCTCCTTCAACTAAGTAGAACCTTGGTTGGATGATCCAGACACAAATACTTACGTGCTTCTACTCCTATATATATGAACAACATCACACACGCATACCATTTGACCCCTTTTAATTGGTTTTCCTATCAGGTGAATAAGTGGGAACTCTAAATTAATTTCTTTCTAAAATGAAACTCAAATTTTAGACTTCCTGCACAATTTAATTTCAATGGATGTCTCTAAAATGTTCTGTAGTATTCCTGAAAATTCTTACAAACCCTGAGTATGAATAGTTCTATGAAATTTCTTAATTTTAAAAATAGGGAAATTATTTAGACTTCCTTGAACTTAGAAAGAAAAAAACTATTGAATGAATAACTTTTCATTTTCATAGTTAAGGAATTTATAAAGTTTATGTAATACAACTTATAATTTCATTCAACTAATGTTATTATATTGTACTTTGAAGAAAATCCATTGTCCAATGGTACATCTTCAAAATTCTCCATTTAATGAACTGAAAATCCAAGTCATTGTATTATATATCATTGAATGGTTCCAATATAATAATAAAACTCTATCATTTGAGATCAAAATGTCTCTTTCCAACAAAAATCAACATCATCTCAATCTTTGAATGCCCTTTTTTATTTGGAGTGACTCCATTCAATTGTTTCACCATTCTCTATAAGATTTAATCATAATAATCCATCTATTGGATCTTTTTAGATATTGTTAGATGCACCTTTATCTAATTGAAGATCATAGATTTTTTTCCCAATAATCTCTATTGTTTTATCTACCTGATATTAAGGACATGATATCCTCATTTCAACATATATATTAAATCTATACCTTATACTTTGTATAGACTTGATAACATCAAAATTTGTACGTGTTGTCACATCAACCTTTTAACACGAACATTTCTAAATCTATCTATCTATTGGAACTCTATGGATTCATCATCTCACTTTGTTCAGTCTTTATATGTCTTATATGAATTTATTCATTTTCGTCTGGTAATATTCTCACATATCCTTGACTGATTCACTGCATGATTTTTCTCCACCCGATCACTCTTTGTCTGTTCATGATAACTTCAACAATCAAACATTGGACAACCTAAACTTATTATATCAATGACCATATAGTCTTATCATTAAACTTTTTTACTTATACTATATAAATATCTATATATTCACATTGATTCTATCTATTCGATACAATTATTCAACTTTTTATAACCTGAAACTCAAGATGTCTCCATAAACCAACTTTATACTCTTTATACAAACTCATGAAAACTCAGTAACACCAACTTCTTACAATTTTCCATTTAGTAATATTATCCTTATAATATTTATTAAAATTTTGTTTCATTAAATTTTTTACTCATTTCCCTTGGTAATAATGTGTAAAAACATCTTGAATCATGAGTATGCTTATAATGTTAGAAAATTGTAGATCATCATAAAATAATTTTACTTTTTAATGATAATTTATTACACTATAAATGGAAATATTTTTACACAACTCTAGAAAAATGTCTTATATTAAACTTATTTAATAATTTTGATCAACTTTATCTGAAAACACATATTGACATATTGTCAAAAAACGAAAAAAACTCACTTTAGAACAAAAATCTTCCCCTTTTTGTTTTTTTTCAACATCTACATAATACTTTAGACTTCTTTAAAGTATGTTTGATCAATTATTTTCCCCCCAATGTTTTTACTTTTCCCCCTTGGTGACTATAAAATTTAATGTGTAACATAAGGATAATCTCAAATAATCTTCCATTATTTTGGAAATTTGAAAAAATTTCTCTAGAAAACATAGAATCAAATGAGTTTCTTACCAAAGATCCATTAACAAAAAAACTCTAAGCCTAAGTGGATGAACCTGGTATAGAAAAAACGTGTGTATAATCATCATGATAAATTTTTTACATTACACACATATCATGAAATTATTTCCTCAAGACCATTTTAACATATTTATATCAGGGTATATCTGAGTAATACTATTAAGATAGATCATTCACCCATATCAACAAAGATGTCAAAATAGTTCAAGTGTATAAAGAAAAATCCCCTTGGATCTCATTTTTTTATCATCTCAAATTTTCAAGAAATGAGTTATTTTCATACCTCGACTACATATTCTCTCACTATAAAGATCCTCGGTAGTCTATATGCCTCATTGTAATTGTCCATGTAAACCTTCCAAGTGGTGGAAAAATTATTTTCCATATACCACATTGTAGGTACTGTCACCTACCACATGGAAATGAAAGAGATGTTTGGATACCAAATGGATGATTACAATGCGGAGAATGGGATGCCGAGGATCATTTCATAAAAGGCACATTTTTATGTAACAATCCTTTACAGAACATACGCAACACCAGAGTTGGACACATATTATATAAAATTGGCAGTGAAATGCCTCTCCACATTCCACATGGATGATACTTTCCCACATAATTTAGGGTTTTGTTCTACCTCCCCCAAAACATGAACTTTGGACCTTTGGCAGCATAAATCACCATGGAGAATTATGAGTACTATTAGGTCTATCCAGGGATTTACTCTGTCTCCCTCATAACTCAAACTTAGGACCTCTCACAACAAATCCCTTGGAGGATCATTACAAGTACCACTAGGTCAATAGATTAGTGGTACTCAAACTACTCCTTAGTGGGTTATTATGACAGAGGTCCCTAGTTCGAGTTACGCAAGAGGCAGAATAAAACCCCATATAGAAGGGGACAATACCTTGCACATGGAAAGTTGAGAGGTGTTTGGATTCCACTTTTCCTATTAATACAGCTGTTTGTGGTGTGATTTATGCCAGACTTACCCATGATTCTTATGTGATGCGTGTGGGTTCATGTGTATCCATGATACTTTCTTTATTGGCATATTATTATTATACAAGTTGATATTATTTAGACTATGTTGAGTTTCTCACATGTGTGTATTTGTAGATTTTGTCACACTCATTATAAGTTAGGTATGATTCCATTTTTCTATGTGCTATTCTTGGTATATGATATTTTGTTGTGTTATGAATGGTACCAAAGTGACAAGTGGGCCTATTGTGGATCGATAGAAATAGAATTGGAGCTTGTTCAGATGATGAATGTGAATTGATAATGAGAACAAGATGGATTATGGATCATGATGGCCTAGTGTAGCATGACATGGGGGCATTGTGATCATGAGTGATCAGAATTTTATGTGATGATCGCAGGGAATGATTATTGTGAGTGATCAAACCTACATAGAAATAATGGTACATGATGGTCAATGTGACCTCACCTAGATATAGAATTAGGTCATATTGATCTATTGTGGTTTGACCTAGAGGCATAAGGACTGTATGGCTATTTGAGCATCTTAAGGATTGATCAAATGTTAATACATTTCCATGATTGTTATGATATTTTTGGTGAAATAGTGGGCACCCTAGACCCAAGTATTCAGTGATTTTGATTACCATATAATTAATACTGTTATATATACACGATGATAAAATACCATTATAGTGTAGATATTTCTACATCTTCTATTTAATGTTAATGTATAAAGATTAATTGTCATATCGAAAGGTTATAACAGATCCCTGACTATAACGAGAACCTCAAGATACTATTACATTAATCTTAAGCAAAGGTTCTACAGTCTAGATACATCTTATTGATTGGACATAATATATGTTTGACTACCAGGTTCTGGGGGATCATAAGAATTGTGACTTCTTCTCATGAAGTTCGTACTTGGTGATCTCAAGTAGTGAGATCACGAGGAAAAACTTTCCAATAGGAACAACACATGTTTTGGGTGTCATTAGGTGTTCCTTTCTATGATCATGTCTAATGGTCTTTTTACTTGAGATCATTGTCAATGTATGTCATTTTAATGTGTACTTTGATTCAAGAATAATACCATGATATTGAAATCTTGGTGTGGTAGTTTGTGTTGGGTGTGATATTGGTGGCATTGATGTTGGTTGAATGGTCAAGAAAGGATTTTTGTTGCTTCCAGGTTATGGAAGTTATATATCTCGGGCTATGTTGATCAGGATGGTGGTACCTTCATAAGACCAGGACCATGAAAGTAGAGGGTAAATCCATCTAGTTAGATCAACAAACAATAAAGTAAGAAAAGGATGATGCCATGTAAGTGCATCGTGCTTTATGATATGTTAAAGACAAAGATATTATATTACACAATGCATTTTCATAGGTTGGTTGTCACCACTGTGCTAATCCTTCTCTCTTTAGGGGACATGATGGGTTGCTAGAGCTCACTCTTGGTCTGTGAATAATATTCACTACTATCAAGAAAAGGTCCTAGAGGTTCACACGCAATATCATATTCTATAATATTACCTATTTAGTTTAATATGAGTTTTGGACATGGTGGGCCCCACCAATGGAGTCTAGGTTTTTTCCAAGGAGACATGATCACCAATTCAATAAATAATTTCATATTATTCGGGTTTAGAATAATGGTTATTAAATTTAATTATTAAATGTCTTTACAAGTTTTAATTAAATACATAGAACATATGAATTGAATGAATATGATTTTAATATATTTGAGGTTTAATTAATATTTATGGGAATGATGAGTCACGTTAATAAATCATTTATTTTCATGTAATATATTTATTATATTATAGGAAAATGATAATAATATTTATGACTCAGATAAGAAGTCATAATATGTCAAATATAGTGTGTTAAATTATTCAAGGGATGAGGTTCCATTTGGGTAATTTACTAAACACTATATATAGAATAGGAGAGCCTCCCACTAGGGACTATTCATTGGATTTTCCCTCCTCTTATCTCTCCCATGATCTGGAGAGAGAATATCTAGATCCATGGAACTTGGATTGAGCTCTCTCTCAGGCATCACAAGTAGAGCGATGCGGTGATCATTGAAGTGTCGAATGTGTTTTCGGAACTCTGTGATAACACCATGATTTCGACGAACAGTGCTACCAAATTTTCTTGAAGTGTGTGTGGATGATCTAGAGTAATTTGGCTTTAGATTCTTCAAGTAGAGATGCCGAATGAAGTGTATATTTTGTGCACAACTTTATATTTAAACCAGGTATTTTTTAGTTTAAATTTGTTCTTAACTTCTATTACGTGTGATCCTAAGGAGTTCATCGGGCATCGATTCACCGACATCGACAATATCATGTTGATCATTTGTGATTTTTTAAAAAAAAAATACCATTTTGGAGCTTCCACTGCATGTCCAATTCCTTCAGTATTACAGCATTGTGCCGAAGCAGGTATAACTGGGGTCTGTGGAGGCTTTGTTTGCATATGAATGATCAGAATGATGTTTTCTTATTTATCATTTATTTATTATTATGTTATTTACTCCTACAAATTCTCACCCTTTTTAAAGAATAATTGGTTGTATCCAAATGGGTCTTTTTACTCACAACCTACTCGAGAATTTCAGTGCACCAATAGATTTTATGACCCTAGATCTGATGAAGGGAAAGGGCTCTATAATGGATGGTTCAGTAGTGGATAATGGAGTAGGAGAGGGATAAGGAAGAATCTAGAGGACCTATATATGTTTATTTATTTATTTTTCTCTCTATGTATCTTTTGTTTCCTTTTTGGATAGTATATCTACATTAGGAAATGTTTATTTATATGAAATGTTTAGTTCACTATTATACATGATTACTCCGATTATTTATTATTATTATTTTTTATTTATATTTGTTCTAAGAATCAGTATAGTGGGTACAATATCCCCACTCTTGGACTTAGACACTCAGTACTGGTCGACACCCTCTTTTTTATGGGGAGGTGCACATGAGCCGACATATTATTCTACTTTGACTTGGTTGTTTTTGTTGGGATGTCACAAATGGTATCAAAGTACTATGTTTACAAACTTATTTTTCTTTTTCCTAGATTTGGAATGGGATAGATAGAATATAGGATGGTAGGGACTCTAGAAGGGGAACTATGATAGTTTTTGACCCACACTATAGAGTGGACCTCTGAGTTTTCGTAAAGTGGGAAAATTATGTTCAGTGGTTACCATTTATTAAATTCACCTTTGGCCTAAATGGCCCGAAGGCCATTATTTTTATTGATTTTTTGATAAACCACCTTTTAATGGATGAGGGGGAACCCTTAAGAGGCCCGTAGGCTCAGAGATTACATGGACCATAGGCTCAGGAGATTACATGGCCCGAAGGTCTTAGGGAATTTAACAAACCTATCTACAAGGAACTGCCCCTCCCCAGTATCTGCATCCTGATGGTAGCTCTCCACCTTTGCATGATCGTCTGGATAGGCTTCCCGTGCAAGCACAGGATGGTACCGATGACATAGCCATACCCTCTCATTATGAAAATCCATTTAGCTCTGCTCTAGTGAGTGCACCTGCTCTAAATCCTCTTCTGGGGTGCTCCTTTTTTGTAGTGTGTCTGGGGCCTGCATTCATGTGGCCCAAAGGCCTTGGGGTGGCCCTAATTCCTTAAGGTGGCCCGAAGGCCTTGAGAATCAACTGGCTCAAAGCCCTTGGGTGGACCGAAAGCCCTACAGGACCTAATGACCAAACCGGTGACCCAGATGGATGAATAGTTCTGGCTGCTACAGTACCGAACAGTTCCTGCTACAGTACTGCTACAGTGCTGCTAAAATACCCCAGGTATATGATGTATGATATTTTTGGGTGTATTTAAACATCATTACTAGACATGTAGTTTATCTTTCCATGTATATACTTGTTTTCGTGATGCATATAAGTTATTTAATTAAATGACTTGATTTATTCTATCTATTTTGGAGCGTTTCCTTGATTGTGTGATATATATGTCTTTCCATACTATTATGATATATCTTTATTGGATTTAATTAGTTAAACTGAATAAACTATTGTGTTAGTATATATATGATGAATGTGAATAACATGCAGGGGCATAGACCAAGATTAGTGTGTAGAGGGGTATACCTTCAGTTATGAGTAGACTCCTAGGAGAACCTTGTGTGATCCCATAGACTGGTTAAGGTCTATTTATGTTCATAATATTATCACTATTTTTTAAGTACCAATTTTTTGATGCAGGAGATGGATTTTTTTGTTCAATATCATTGGTTTGAGTTTTTCGATCAAGACAACTAGATTTACTTCTCAAGGATGAGAAGTTCATAGAGAGGGGTAATTTTAATATCCAAATTTTTTCATAATAATTAACTGTCTCTTTTTTATTAATTATGTGTATTTTTAATTAAAAATGTATTTTTTCAATAAAAATTACTTAGTAAATTTTTTAATGGATTTAGGAAAGGGTAAAATCCCAATTAACACTTTATAATATTCTATAGAATATTTTTGGAGTTAGGACCTGAGTTAACCCAAGATTCCGGGGGTCGTAGAGACTCGGCACTGAGAGAATAAAGAAATTAAATAAATTTTATAAAGATCATTCTATTTTTTACTAAATAATTGGATATCTTTCAAATGGTGTCTCATATGAAAAATCAGAGACCACCCTTAGGTTTAAGATTTGGGGTTTTCCATAGGCATGGAAAAACATTTGTGCATTTTGGTTTTTTGGTAACATTGCATGCGAGGGTAATTAATTAAATATTTTTATTATAATTTTTCACAAAAAATTGAAGTATCACTTATACAACATGTCATATGAGAAATATGAGGTTGTCATTATATCTAAAATATATGGTTTACCCTTAGTGAAACATAAGCTTTGTGTGCCTCAGGTGTTCGGTTACATCACATGTAAGGGTAATAATTATTATATTATTATTGTTATTGTTATTTTCAAATAAAATGGAAATATTCTTTGTAATTAAATAATTTTGATTTCTATTAATTGATGTACGATGTTTGATAATGGTTGAATATTTATTGAGGGATTAGGTAATGATATTGATGTTATTTTTTGTGATAAATAAATAATAGTATGTGTGATTATTAAATTATTTTATTAACGTTGTTGGAATTTAATTTATTTTTTGATTTTAAGGTTGTAATGTTTCCTGAGATTTAATAATAAAAATTGTTATCATCATTACTATTAAATTGGGAAAATAATATGTGTGTGATAAGTTAATATATGTATATATATAGGTTATATATATGTATATATATATATTTATGTGCAAGTATATATATATATATATAACATGTGGGTTAAATATATATATATATATATATATGTGTGTGTGTGTGTGTGTGTGTGTGTATAATAGATGATATGGTGTGTGGCATATTTCTTGAAGAGGTGAGAGGAATAAATAAATTAATGGAATAAAAAATAAGAGATATGGAAAATAATAAATGTTGGATTGAAGAAAACATTAGTATGAAAGTGTTAAATTGGGAGGCATGTAAGGGTTTTGTATAGGGGTTTCTCATGTCTTTCTCTATAAATATACCTTACCCCTTCTTCTATATTTTCAAATTTATTTTATTATTTTCATCCAACTTATATCTTCAATAACTTTTCTTTTAATGATTGATTCAAAAACCTATCAATTCCCTTGGGTTCATTCCATTGACCATAAGAAAAAAATTAAATTTATTTTTTAATGAAATGAAGTATTTTTAATATGATTTCTTCCCATTTTTAATGGATAATTAATTTTTTTTTTCAAAAGATAACTATAAAAATATAATTTATAAGAAAATTTAGGAAGATAATTATAAAATGATATTTATTATTGAGGGGAATTTTGTGAGCACATACATCGACCTATAATGATTATTTATAAATTATCCTAGAAATAGAAAGTATCATTTCATGTGTAATTTTATTTATTTTGGGAATAAAATATCTATATCTTCTTTTGTGAGTCCTTGGTTGGTGATCGTATTCTAGCTGGTGTGAGAACATGGTTCAGGTGACAACACCTTCTGTAGACTTTACCATTAATGTTGATGACTTTGGTGTAGGAAGTTCCTTACCATTTGGGGCCATGTATATGATGTTAACCTGATATGTGATTTGTGCTATACTAACCCATGATTGTTATGTGATGCATGTGGGTGCATGTGTATCCATGAAAATTCTTGATTGACATATTATGATTATTCAAGTTGATGTGCTTTTAACCACGTTGTGTTGCTCACATGTATGTATGTTTATATTTAAGCATAATATTGATAAGTTATGTATGATGGAATTGTTGTTTTGTGATATTATTGGTATATTCTATATTGTTGTGTTATGCATGGTACCAAAGTGACAGGTGAGCTTGTTGTGTCCTAGTATCCTTGTGGGGTAGGGTGGTCAAATAGTTCCCAAGTCTTGATGGTGAGACCGAGATGGATGATGGGGTATGATGTCCTAGTGTGGCCTGAATTGGGGGCATGACGACCATGAGTGGTCCAACTCATATGTGATAACGTGGGGTCATAATTTTGTGGAAATAGTAGGACATGATGGTCTATGTGACCTGAATTAGAGATAACACTGGGGAAACATAACCTAGTGTGGTTTGACCTAGAGGCCTATGGACAGTAGGGTTATTGAGAATCTTGAGTCTAGATCTAATTTTGAAATGTTCTCTTAATTGTTACAATGTTTCTTGGTATGGAACTGAAGCTAGTATAACTGGGGTTTATGAAAGCTTGGGTAGTTAAGGAATGCTCAGAATAATTGTTTCTTGTGTGCACATTTGTTAATTCTTATGTTATACACTCTTAATCATGTGCACACTTATTAAGGACAGATTGGTTATGTCCTATAGAGTCTTTGTACTAACACCCTACTCAGGGATTTTAGCGTGCTTTTAGATTTAATTACCTAAGATCCAGTGAAGGTAAAGAGATTTATAGTAGATGGTTGAGTCTTCAAATAGGGAGAAGCAGTGGGCTATGATAGACTCTAGAGGACCTGAAAATATTTATTTATGTTTTATCTCTTTATATATCTTATACTTTCTTTAAATATTTGCACTTTAGAAGCTATTTTTTACATGACATGTTTAGTTTACTATTCCACATGATTACTCTAATTATTTATTATTATTGTTTATTTATATTTGTGCTATGACTTAATATGAAGGGTATAGTCTCCACACTATCATAATTAGACAATCACTGCTAGTTCTCATCCTATTGCGTATGAGGAGGATAACATGGGGTCATATAGAATCCAGGATAGACCTGGTGGTTTGGGTCAGAATATTACACTACCCCTTATCCAAACCTCACCATGGTGATCATTCTATTTCACAGGGGATGTAACTTCTTACTATAAAACTTAAACAACACCCAACAACCTTTTACACTTATTTTATTTCAATTACCTGTAAGTTAGTACAAAAAATAAAGTATATTAGGAATAAGGAGGATCCTTAATATTCATTATAATTAATGATTATACTGAGAGTCTTCTCATAGTCTAGTCTTATTTTTCTTCTTCTACTTCGATTTATAATGAGATGTAATTTTATCCCTATGATCATCCTTTATATATTTTGTAACAGTTTTCTTTTCATCTTTATATTCTTTAGATGAATCTGTCATCTTATCTTAATCTTTTATAACTTATTTTTACCTTTATTGTGTAACATCCTCATCATGATTTCCTCTTCGGATAGTAATATAGTTATAAAAATTTATGTAACATGACTATATTTCTCACATCTCTTTCACTTTTTATGAATCTTTAAAACACCATATGTTGGAAACTTATTATCACTGTTGTTTTCATATTTTGAAGCATGTTTCTTAACCTTTTCATCAGTATGCTTTTTTTCTTCCTCTATCATTACATATATGACCATTTTATTTGGAAAAATATCTAGTCATTCTTTCTTACCTTACACAATTTTATTTATATTTTCACTTGTTGTTTTAACATACTTATGCTACTGAAATTTCTTTTCTTCCCCATCATACTTTATTAAGAAATTATTTCTTCTCTTATCAGTATATCTCCCCTAGATTCATAGCCTTTTCCCTGTAGAGATATATTGTCCTTTATGAATTTTATTTTTGACCGAATACTCTACAACACCAATAGTAATCTCTTGATTTTTCCTTTATACTGATAGTATTACTTCTTTGAAGTCTGTTTTTATTGTTTACTTAATATCTATGGGATAATTTTTTAGGGAGATACTTTTTGAATGAATTCAAATCTTTCATAGTGGCATATGATTTATTAAAAATCCTAATTTTTGAACCTACATTTTTCGTAGAAGAATATATAAATTTATATGTTTTGGGAATAAAAACATCCTTCTAATAAGGATAATTATTTTCACTATCATGAGGATATTTAAATTTAATCTCAACTGCTTTTGAAAAGTGTCATATAACAATACATAACTCAATTTTTTTTGTAAGAAACATTGATTGTGTTTATGATAATTATTATTCTTTATCAACCAATTTTTTTTATGAACATTCACCATCTTCTCAAATTTATCCTTATTTATCATGTTCCTCTTACATTCCCCAACATGGGTTATTTATACCATGTTGAGATTTTCCTCTCTATATAATGTTCCTTCACAAACTTTTAGTTTCCTTCCAAGATAATTCACTACCATTTATTGATCTCTATTCTAATTAAGTCTTATTACCTACTTTTTGATTCACTAACCATTCTCCTAACTTATTTCTTCAACTTCTTCCATTCCTTGTTTATTTGTGTCATTTTCTTAAGAGAATCATCCAAATTTTATTTTATAATCCACTCAAGTTCTATTATTTATTGTTTATAATAATCACTTTTTGATAAATTAATTCCTTTTTAACAAATTCTTGGATGTTTAAATGACAATCACATTCATTTATGGATAAGGAATCATTATTCACTCTTCTTTACAACAAATTTTCTTCTTCTTTATAATTTTTTTTTTCACTTTTTTCTCACACATCTATTTTTGAGACCTATCATATTTTAGAGATGAAACATTAGAATCAAATCTATGAATAAAATTTATCATTAGTTTATTAAGGATTTTATAATCTTCCAGTTTCTCCCTAAAAACTATGATATTGTTGAAAATATCACTGACTATTATAAAGTAATTTTCTATAATTTATTTATCAACTATCTTAATGTCTTCAAAATTTGTCCTTCAAATTTATTTATTATCTTCTCGAACTTCTTCATTACCTTCTTCTATACTTATCAACTTGTCCCACATTTTTTAGCCCTCATAATTTCCATAATATTTTTATTAACATTATCTGAGGGAGCCATCAAAAGAGAATTTTTATATTTTCCATCAACTTCCAAATTTCTCTTATCAATAGTGTAACATCATAATGTTTTTTAAGGATAATAAAAACCTTCTTGATAACTTATGATTTTAAGGATTCTACTAAAGTAAAAATAATTACTATAACCTTGTAATATTCAATGGTATATTTTTAGAGTTAGGTGTTAATTTAGTGTAAGATTCTGAGGCTTATAGAACCTTGGTTTTGATATAATATAAACATTAAATTTTTATATCGACAGATTCATGAAATTTTAACAAAATAATGAAATATCTCCCAAATAGTGTGTCATATGGAAAACATGAGCCCATTTATGGTTCCATGATGTGGGGTTTTACCATAGGCATGATATAAAATTTGTTCTCATCAAGAATTTGGTCATATTTCTAGCGATGATAACTTATTTAATATTTTTATTTAATATTTTTATTAAAGGAATTGAATATATCCCAAATGGAATCTCATATGAAAAATCAGAGACTATCATTAGGTATGTGATGTTGATTTTACCCTAGATGCCAGATAATATTTGTTTGTGTCGGGCTTATAGTCATATCACACACGAGGATAAATTTTTTAAAATTTTTATTACATATATTTTTTGAAAATAATTAAATATCTCCCAAATGTTGTCTCATATTCTAAATATGTGGAGAATGTTAGGTCCGAGATGTGGGGTTGACCCTATAAATGACATAAATTTGTGTTCATGATACATTTGATCAAATTTCATTTGAGGATAACTTATTTAATATTTTTAATATATATTTTTCTGAAAATAATTGAATATCTTCAAAATAGAGTATTGTATGAGAAATATGAGACCATGGTTTGGTCTGAGATGTGGTTTTTCCCATAGGCGTGACATAACATTTGTGCGAATAAGGCATTTGATAATACCAAACATGATGATAACTTACTTAATGTTTATAATTATATTATATTTTATTAAATTCATTTATTCACCTTCTTCTTCCTGTACCCACATCGCACACCCATATTATATTTTAAATCATTCACCATTTAAAAACCTTCATAAATTAACCATTTTGATCTGTTAAAACTATCAAACCCTAAATAAGGTAGAATTAAATATTCCACAAAAACATTCTGGTTGAATCATGAATTAAATTGGGTGTTGTAAATTGGGATTTTAAATTATGTGATTTTGGGGTTTGATATAGCCAAAATATTTGGATTTCACCATTGGTTTGACCTATTGAGTCCAAGAAACCCCTTAAACCCCATTGGGAATGATCAATAAAGTCCCCAACATTCCCCTTGTGTAGTTCTAGGTGCGGTGGAACCAATATCCTTCCTCCTATTTAGACGTTCCAAATATTTGTGTTTTTTATGTTTTATTATTTTTTATTTATTTTATTCAATTTTTTCTCTTTATATAAATAGTAGGAAAAATGATAAACTGAATAAAATAATAAAAAATATATTATCCAAGATAATTCCAAAATTATCAATGGATAACCAAAACAAAAAAATTTCAAAAGATAAATGCTGCAAATCAATAAATAGATAATTTCCAAGAATTATTTAATGATATTTATAATAAATTTTCAAAAGATAATAATTAATAATTATCAAATAAAATTATAAGGAACTACTAAAATATAATTCCATTGAATTATAAAATTATAATTTATAAAAAAATTATAAATAGTTAATTATATTGAAATTATCAAAAAATAAATTTAAGAATTATAAAATGACAATTTTAATGAAATTATCCAAAGATAATTACAAAAGGATAATCACATGAAATTATCATGGGATAATTTACCAATAAAAATTAAAGGGAAAATATAAAAATTATCGATAATAATTATCAAGAATTATTAAAGTATAATTGAAAAAAATTATCAAAATATAATTCCATAATTAGAAAGGATAATTTTTGAGGAAAATTATTAGAAGATAATTTGAAAAATTATTTAAGTATAACTATAATTGAATTATCCAATGATAAGGATATCAAATTATTTGAGGATTATTATTTTATTTTCAAGGATAATTATATGTTTTTATTAATGAATAATTATACAAAATACCACATGTTCTCTTGAATTAATATAGATATATATTTTATTTAATGTGGTTTTTTATTTATTCTCGAGGAGAATATTGTGAACATATGCTTTGAAAAAAAATGATAATTTGAAAAATCTCAAGGAGGGATAAAATATCATCACATGTGATATTTTAATGATAATTTGAAAATAATCTAGGAGATAGAAAGTATAATCACATATGGAATTTTATTTTTTCTTGAAATAAAATAGATTGTTTTGGTTTTAAGATCCATTGAAAATCCTCAAATGATGATGTAACGAACCAAGTATTTATAGGATAATAAATTTTCATATCTATTAATATTTATGAATAAGATATTAATTTTATTTTAAATAGGAAAATCTGTCGGATAATTTACTCAACATGGAACAATAGGCTTCTCTAAAATCTTATGTTGCACACAACATTGAGTTATACCAAAAAAATCATATAATAATATTATTATTTTAAATGATAGTTAACTCCTAACCGTTGTATTAGAGGGAATAAATATAAATAACTATAATATGATTATTAAATGTCTTTACACTTATCCAATAAATTTTAGAGGCTTAAAATAATAATGAATTCGATTTTAGGCATGAAAATCTCTAATATTTTTAAAAGGTCATTTTACCGCCTTTTGGTGGAGAACCCTTTTTAAATCTAGTTTTTGTCACTTTTATATGTTCTATTTGACTAAATAATATTCTTATTTATAATAGGGACATAAATATTTACATTGGATGAAATTGTGGTATTTTTCTGATAAATTTCATTTTTAATGAATACTGAAAAATACAAAATTTTAATTCAAAACTGACTTTTAATCTAATTTAATTATATAGTTTTATTTTCCTTTTAATTGGTTTTAAAGTGTAATTGGATTATATTTTTATCATTTAATCCAATGTTGGTTATTGGAAGTAATTTCACTCTTAAATTGGACATAAACACAAGTCAATCATATATGATTCTAACCATTGTTCATTTCTCATCATCTCTTCTTGAGTCTATTCTATAAGTTCAGTAACATGATGATGATTTAAAAATAATTTGGTAAACCCTATATGGGGGGGTGGGGAGACCATTTCAGTTTGGTATTCATCTCTAGATGGTATTCTTAGTTTTGGGGATTGGATTTTAATGTTAGCATTAATGAGGATCTTAGTTTTTATTATTATTATAGTTCTTTGTGATATGTTTATCTGAGCACTATGAAGATGTATTATGACATGAAATATATATTGTGGTGGTTGGGTATGAAGTGTGGTATTTATTATTATGTGTCCCATTATTACACCTACCCATAGATGAAGGCAGAGCACTTAAAACTTTCTGGTTTTCTCTATCCTCTTCTGGTTCTAGTTTGGAAATGGGACTAGGTAACTATATAATTTGTTGTTGTATTAACATGGAATCTATATAGGATTAATTCTATCTAGGTAGTTATTGATCCATTGAAAATTTTGGATCATTTAATTCTGATCAGGGACACCACTAAATTTTATGATCTAGGTAAGTTATATGTATAAGAGACTTTTAGGTTACATGTGATTTCATCTTGAATTGTTTCAAATAGGGATCATGGGGTTACTTTTATGTTCTGGAGGATTCTCTAGGAGGTTATGGGGACATGAGTCAGGTTGAGTATAGCATACCATCCATCGATAGATGGTCAGATAGGGCATTATATTTAGCTCTTAAAGGATAATCTTCAAGATTTTGTCTTCGGTTTTGGTGGATATTTTGATATCCATATTGGATTGGTTGAGTTTTCTTATTAAAAAATTTATCATTTGTTGATTATAATGGATAATTTCAATAATATTTATGTTTTCCAGTGTTGGTAACCTCTTTGTTAGGTATAGGTGTGTGAAGCCTATTTGGTGGGACTAAGTTTGGTTCATAAGGCATTAATGATGATTCAAGATATATGTTGGAATCTGGTTAGATATTAGAGTCAACAAAAACCTTATAAAGATTAATTAAATTATCCTTTGGAGTTTTCCATAGGTGATTTGGTTTTCTTCAAAGTTTCTCCTTGATTAGGTCACCATCATCTTGGAAAATATGTTAAGTTGGATTTGAGATATGTTGGACCATTTGGGTTCACTGAGCGACTTGGGTAGGTTGCTTTTCAATTGGTATTTATTTTTAAGTTAATTGGAATTAGTGATATTTTCGACATATCACAGCTCAGGAAATACCATCATGATCCCTCTCACATTCTAATTTAGAAGAAATTAAGTTAGAGAGATATGTTTCTATTGTGGATCATCTAGTATAGATCATTAAATCTCATGTAAAATCTTGACTTGGAACTCAATTTCATTGGTCCAAGTGTTATGCTGACATAGATTAGATTCTTAGGAGACTTGGGAGCATGAGTCATTGATGAGGGATCAGTATCCTCACCTCTTTATCAGACTTCATTCTTCCACATGAATTCCTGAAGATGAAAAGCTTTATGGTTGGGATTTTTTAACATCTTCTTACCCACTTTTAGGTAACTGTCTTCTATTTACTTGTTTTCTTCTTTAATTGGGTGTATCTTGGGACTCTTGAGTTTGGTGAGCATGTGCTGGAAAAAATGAACTAAATTTTAGGGATGTATGTTTGTTTAAATTTATGTATTTGAGGTATAAAAATGTAATGGATTAAAGGTGTTCTCACTAAGTTCTAATAATTCCAGATTTGGTTTATATTTTTCTACTAGAAACTTGTCTTCTTGCAGAATACAGGAAAAATACACGTCATGTAATGGGATTACATGTCCTATAATTTCCACTGGGAAGATGTTGTGTACGTGGTACACTGAGTGAAAGGAGTACATGTCATGTAAAGGTTACATTCTTTGTAATGTTTAATGATCATTTTCATTCAAAGGAGATGGGTTTTTTGGATTATAAAGACCTTGGGGATTATACAACATGTAACGGGATTACACGACATGTAATCATCACAAGTTTGGATTTTAGGGTACTATATGGATAATTTTTATTTCATTCTTCTACATACCTCTTTCCTATAGACCTAGAATCACTCTCTAATGATTTTAAAAACATACTCCCGTTTATGGTTGATTAGTTCATTGTTTCATTATCTGGGTTTTGCATGGTGTCTCTTCTTGGGAGTAATATTATTTTCTTCTATGTTTCTTTTGATCCTAATAGCGTCGTTACATTGCATTATCATATCTGTTGACCTATTGTGATGATTCTTCTTGATTCTATCTATATATTTAGTTTGGTATTATTCTAGGTTCCCATCCATGGTTGGTTGTGGTGATTTAGTTCTGTGTTCTTCAAGGTATGTGTGATTTATCCTCTTCACCGACCCTTTTTTCTAAATTTAATCAATTATAAGAAGTGTAGATTGATTCTAGGACCTCTATTGTCATTGTTGTGTTCTTCCTATCCGGGGATCCCATTATGGGTGTGTGCGATCTATGTTTAAAGTAGGTGGTTCTATAACTATTCTGTGTTGGTGAATTGCATTGATCTAGTTTTTGATAAACTATTTTATAAATGAAATGTCATGTTCGAATAATTTTATTTGTGTGTGTAGAAATGGGTTTTTTAAAGATGGATTTACCCTAGTTTTGATAAACTAACAGGATTTTCAACTCTTTGTGAAATGGTTTTCAAAAAATGGTTTTGATTAAACGGTTTGGGAATTTGGTTTGGAAAATAGAATGCATGGGTAGTGTTAGGTACTTAGGTGGAAGGTGTAGTGATAGGCCTCATCCACTATCAAGGGGTTTATTTATGGGGTGTTTCTCTACACCCCAATAATTTTGTTCTAGTAACAAGTTAGACATGTTGGAGGTTTCAATTGCTGGGGTGTTCCTATACTCTCATGATTCAAAGCGTATATCTAGAGGATTGATATACACATGATTTTCTATATTAGGTATGAGTGTCTAACTATCCAGACCTAGTGTGATCCTCAACGTGATGCTACCTGTGCTTTTGGCATGTGTTATTTTGGTTCTACGTCCATGTATTTGATATGATATGTGATACTTTATTTGTTTTGATACAAATGATTTTTTTATATGTAATTATTTGAATTTGATTTACCTATTTTATTTATAAATGTGGAAAATGGGGAAATTAAATTTTTTATCACGCATTTTAGATAAAAACTACTAAACTTTTTATCATTACTTGTTTTATTTAAAATTTATCATGGTTGGATTAATTTTCAGAGACATGTTATGGAGCACCTGGGTTGGACACTACTGAAAATATCATCTCAAACCCTACGCACCTATTTAGTGGTGCATTGACCTTGTTATGTATTTTGATGTAGGGAAAGGAAAGGAACCATATTGAGGTGGTGAGGTTTTCTATCAGCTGGGTTTGGGTAGATGGATGGTGAGATGGTTGTGGTTTTCCCACACTATCACATGGAGACAGTTGAAGTTTCCATTTGGTTTTTTCACCTTTTGCAATTGGACTTTTCATTTGGAGATTGTTTTTCTACATTTTCAGTTGTATCACTTACATTGTTTTCTTTTTGTTATGATATGTATATATTCATGTGTTCTTCTACTATTTCTTTTTGTACAAGTATATATATATATCATGAATTCTTATTATATATAGGAGAAATAATTTACTATATTTTTTCTTTCCCAGGTGTTAGATACCATCTTGTGGGGATCAAGAGCACCCATCAAGTATGTGGAAATTTAGGTTGAGTGTTGAAGGGCTCTAGAACACCCTAAGAGGGGGTGAATCAGGGTGAAAACCTTTTCCCTTCTTTACTGGATCTTGTTCCCACATTGGTAGGAACTTGTTTAACCCTGTATGATGGATATGTAAAGTAATTAAAACATTCACATGTAGAATGAAAACACAACACTTTTACATGGTTCACCACTAAGGGCTACGTCCAAGGAGAAAATGCTGACAGGTTTTCAGTTATTTATAATTCCACCAATCTTCACTTATATGTGGATTAAAAAGGTTTGGACACAATCAATCTATCCCTTGAACACTTCTTATGGGATCAGGGATAGCTCACTACTTCCCTCAGATCACTTGCATTGAATCCCCCTGGCTCACATCCTTGGGTGAAGTCTCACTCAGTTTATAAATGTGAAGGTCTCTTCAAAAAATTTGAATGGAAGTTCTTTGTCTCTTGTTCATCTTGAGACATTTCTTGCATTAGATTCCTGAATTGATGATGTTCTATATTCAATCTTCTCCTTAGTGAAAAAACTGATTGCACTTTGACTTCTTCTTCTTCTTGGCTAGAGTCACATGATCTTATGAGATTATTCAAGCAATGAGGATCAGGTCATAAGGCATCATCATAATCAACTTCTTCTCCTTTGTTCATGAATGTATGTGATCATGCATGTGGAATTTAGGTTGAACTCTATTCTTCCCACTTCTTCTAAGTCTTTAAACACATGAACACAATGTTTTTATTCCTGAATTAATTGTCTTCAACTGTGCATGTGCATTCATGTATGCCTTCACTTTCGTCTTCACTTTCTCTTTCACTTAGTTAGGGTGCTTATTCATATTTATATGTGTGTTTATTCAAACCCAAATAGTGAAACACTTTGGATGAGTTCTTTGTGCACACACCGCCTATGCCTTTCTTCTTCTCATCTTTGCATCAACCACACCCGAATGGGTGATATCCCTTTGACAGGTTCTTTACATGACCACACACAATGCCTAGGTCTTCTTTAGATCATGTATATGAAATCATACAAATACGTACTACCCTTCTCTTTAAATATCCTTCTTCTCCGAAACACAACCCCCTACAAATATTGGGATATGTCATGCATAACTTAGGGATCTCTCTTTATCTTCATGAACCCGATAGGTTCAATGTTCTCCTTTGTGAAAGAGATTCATGATTCTACCTCTTTGAAAAGATTAGTGAGAGTATGAGGCTTAACCACTGGCTCACGATGGTGAAGCCTTCACAAAGCACAATGAGGGTTTAGAAAAACGACCGCGCTTTGGTGGAAGCCTATACTTTGAAAATTAATTTGAGAGTTTGTAGCACCTATCGCGGGCTTGTGGGATCCCTTCTTCATAGAGCAGAAGTTTCATAATTCTTATTTCTTTCTCTTCACAAAGTGAATGTGCATAGAGATGTTTTTTTTTTCAAACAGGTGATCTCGGGAATGCGGGAGCAACCAACTTTTCTCATCTCGGGACTTCTCCTTTTATAGATGAGGAATATATATTTCTCCATGTTCTAAATCTTTCCTATGAATCATATGAGATCCTAAATCTGAATCAGGTGAGATCTTCTTCATTTAATATTTTAAATATCATGTTAATGATATCCCACATAACTTGGGATGCTTCCTTTTTTCAAGAGAGATGGCCTTTTCTCCCTGGGTTTAAAATAATGTATGTAATCTCCTTTTAAATCCTCACTTGAATCCATGTGGCCTCGACAACTCCTTTTTCCTCAGCCGAACCTTATTCATCGAGGTATCGCATGCATGCCAGATGAAGATTGCATGCATTGTATTAGTATGATCCAATAGCCTTTATGAAGCCAAAAATGATAATACATGGAGGTTCGGGACATGGTTCTTTATCAACTTCGGTGGATGGAAGTGGTGGCATCCAGCGCTAGAGGTTAAAGATGGTGTGGTTTAAACCAGAATATGCAGGAGATCGAATGGATCATGTTCAATTTAGCACAGTGTGGGATGATGGATGACCACAATTAAATCTATCATTTATGGATTGTTTGGATGGTTGAGTGAGATGCGAGATTAGATAAAAAACTAAGATAGCGTCCGTGTTTTTTTAAAACATGAACCACATCAAAATGGAGATGCGAAATTGTCACTATTTATTAATCTAATCTCCCCACCTATATCCCAGATTACTTATTCTCCCTCCACAGTACCGCCCTGTACCATGTTCTCTGTGGGAGCACTCTGAACCCACCCTCTGATTCCAGTGGGTGTGCTCTGTGTCCACTATGTCGCTTTTAGGTTGTCGTGGATGGATTCCTCATGGGCACGGTCGACCCCTATGGTCCTGTATGAGTTTCAGGTTGAGGATGGGTGGCTAAATAGTGGGACGATGTATTTTTTTATTAGTCCCATAAATTACGTTTAAAGTGTTGGTAAACACCCACCTTAAATTACATGTATGGCCACCTCAAAGTCCAATTCTCTCCTTCAACCTTCTTCTTCCTCATTTTCATTTTTGATTATCAATTCCCAATCACTTCAATCATCCTTAAAAGAATGCTACTTCAATGTTGTAAACAATGTATCAAACTTTGATACAAGTTCTATGAACTTTAAGATCAATGTATCAATCTCTTGATTTTTATTCTTCATTTCACTTAGGAGAGTTCCTTTATTCATGTTGATCATCATTGATATACATTGACACCCATTGACAAAAAATAAAATCTTCATATACAAAGTGGTCCCAAAAATCTCCCTTTTTTGTTTGTTGTCAATACTTTAAAGTTATCTAAAATGATCAGGTCAATATCCAAATGAGAGTCTTCTATCTTCACTCTCACGTTCACTTATCTTCTCTCATTTCACATCCTCTCCCCCTTATTGATAATAAATACAAAGTTTATGGTAGAGAGGGTATCGGTCCACACTTAAGCAATGTGCCATCAATCATTTCACTCAAAGTCTACTTGAGCAATGTTCAGTGTAGAAAACAAGAGGACTTGATCTAGACAAAAAATCTTTCCATTATCCTCTGATCATGATGCCTCATGAGATGAGAACTCATATACTTGTATTCAAGGGACTTTACACTTTCATTCCAGGTTAAAGATATGAAATACTTTTAAAAATAATCAACTTCAAGCTCCTACACCCACTTCAAGAAACGGATCAAAAAACTCAAGTGCAATATGCATGATAAGTGACCTTGATTCAAATATAATTTTCTTATGTCACTAATTGATTTATTTACTCCCCCTTTGTAAAATAATTTTTATTTTGATTAACCAAGGACGAGATATTGAGAAATGACATAACTTTTCCTATGACATTATCTTCAAATAATTATTTAGAGTAATTGAACTTGATACCATCTGGAGTAGATACCAGTTGTAATAATAAATATAATTGCTTCTTTATGTGTCTCCCCTTCAAGGGAACACTTCTCAGGTTCTCCCACCTGTGGGATTGCTTCAATTTCTATTGCCTATAGAATAAGAACAAGTACAATACACAAAGAGTTACGGGAATAAGGTGGATCCTCCCAACTTCATCAAAGTGAACGGTAAGGTTGAGATGATTTTCTTAACCAAGATTCTCCATTATTCAAACTTTCACAACTGATATTCAATTTTAACTATGGTTGTGTGGTTTTCACTACTTCTTCCATTTTTCTCATTATTTTCATATCCTCTATCTAGATTACTATTATGTCACTTAGAATTGAGGCATCAAAATTGGATCTTCCACATGGCTTTTTCTGAGTGTCATCCTTCTTAGAAGTTCTTTTGGATGCACTACCCTTCACCTTCTTGGATTTGGAATACAAGGAATTATCACCTTTCCTTCTTGGAATTTTCTTCGGAGAGTTTTTTTAAAACATTCTTATGATTTCTTCCCAAGGATGCTTCTTATTTCTTATCCATCATCTACGGTATTCTCTTCTTATTAGATTTTTATGCATATTGTGATTAGAATATACCAACCTGTGATCACTTCTATTGCATACATCACCTATGTTTTCAAGAATTCCAAATATGTTTTCAGTATATAGATGCTTATGGATCTATGGATGTTGCTTCTTCTTATCTATCTTTCTCCCCCTTGAGTTGGGCTTCATTTGTGATTTTTCATTTTAATGTTTGTACCAACAATTTGATGAAAAATGCCCAAACCTATTGCAAAACCAATATTGGCCCAAAAATCTTGACTTCTTGATTTTTTGTGCTTTACCTGGAAATCCACCTTCCACATTCTTGTTCTTCCTATCCACCCTAGCCATGGTGATAAGTATCTCCTAAATTTTCTTCATCCATACTTGTTTATAATTTTTCTTCCAATCTGAACTTTTTGTAGAAATTTTTTTAGAAACATTAGTATATGTTGGTATGGATAGTAAATTCTTCTCAGATTATTGTGATAGATTAATTAGTGAAGCCATGATCTTCTTATCATATGTTGGAGGTCTTTTGACAGTAGAATCCTCCAGTTAATATTGAGAGCTGACAACTACTATTTTCTTATTTTGTGAAGACTCAATATGTGTCTTCTCAAGATTGGTCAATTGAGATTCAAATTCTAGACTTCTCATATTGAGGATGAATTTTTGGTCTTAAATCATAGTCATATTCTCTTAACGAACCTTATCTAATATTTCAACTTCATCTTCATGCATCTTAACTTTTTTTTTTCTGTAACAAAAATTCAAGTTCCTTGAATTTCTTGGAATTTTTTTACAAACATAAACTCTTTACTTTAGTGTTATTCTTCAGCTCACCTTCAAGAGCATGGATCTTTTCTTCCAAAGTCTTATTGAATATTTCTTTCTTTTAAAAGGATTAAATATGTATGTAGAGATCTAAACATTCTAAATATTTTTCTACTAAGCCCTTTTCTACATTATCAGCTTCTCTTTTCAGTCAGGTGATCTCAACCTGCATGCATTGAAATATTCTACAAACAACAACAAATATTTCTTCATTAATACCATGTGGATAGTTTCCTAATTTCTATTGATCACTTGAAAGCTCAAGGGAGGTAAAAGTTTGATCAACATCACCACTTGTGCTGGAATCCGTGTTTTTGGCGGTTACCTGAGCCACTTGGTCTTTAATTTCCAACCCTGATATTTCTTACTTATTGGAAGGGCATGGAGAAACAGACACTACATCTTGTTTGGATAAGAGGGACTTCTTCAAATGATTATTCTCTTTCTTTTTCCTATTTGTCAATGTCTTGATGGTTATAGACATCTGAACATTGGTAACTAAATATTACACAAAACTTCACTTCATTGTTGAAATAGGAAAGAAAACATAAATTCTCCATTGGATAAAATTACTATAGAGTATCCAACATACCAGAAACTTTGTTCTCTGATACCAAATGAAGGACCCTAGACCACCCTGAGAGGGGGGTGAATCAGGGTGACAACTTTTTCTCTTCATTAATGGATCTTGTTCCCATGTTGGTTGGAACTTTTTTAACCCTATATGATGGATATGTGAAGTAATTAAAACATTAACATACAAAAGGACAACACACCACTTTTACTTGGTTCACCACTAAGGTCTACATCCAAGGAGCATAAACTGACAGGTTGTTGGCCGTACCTAATTCCACTAATCATTACTAATTTTGGATTACAAAGGTTTGAGAATAATCACTCTATCCCAGGCACACTACCTAAAGGCTCAATGATAGCTCACTGATTCCCTCGGATAACATCCATTGACTCCACCTAGCTCACTGCCTTGGGTGAAGTCTCACTCAGTTTATAGATGTAAAGGTCTCTTCAATACATTGGAATGAAAGTTATTTGTCTCTTGTTAATCATGAGGCATTTCTTGTATCAGAGTCCTAAATTGATGATCTTCTATATTCAATCTTATCCTTAGTGTAACAACTGAATCCACTAGGACTTCTTTTTCTTTTTGGCTTGAATCAAAAGCTCCTATGTGATTATTCAAGCAATGAGGATTAGTTCACTAGGCATCATTAGAATCAACTTATTCTCCTTTGTTCTTTAATGCATGTTATCATACATGTGGTATTTAGGTTGGACTCTTTTCTTCCTACAACTTCTTAGTCTTTACACACGTGCACACACTGATTTGATTCCTCATTTAATTATCTTCGCATGTGCATGTGCATGAATGAATGCATTTTATTTACTCTTCTGTTTCTATTTCACTTAGTTATGGTGTTTCTTTACATATATATGTGTGTTTCTTTAAACCTGAATGGGTGAAACACTTTGGATGATTTCTTTGTACACACACTTCTTATGCCTTTATGCTTCTCCTCTTTGCATCAACCACACCAGAATGGGTGATATCCCTTGGATAGGTTCTTTACATGTGCACACACAATGCCTATGGATTCTTTAGATCATTCACATGCAATCATGTAAATACATACTACCCTTATCTTGGAATCTCCTTCTTCTCCAAAACACGAAACCCTGCAAACATTAGGATATGTTTTGCATACCTTTTTAAGCTCTCCTTCTCTTCGAGAACCCGATAGGTTCACTGTTCTCCTTCATGGAAGAGATTCATGGTTATGCCTCTTCTAAAAGAACAATGAGAGGCTGAGGCTCAACCACTGGATCATGATGGTGTGACCTTTGGAAATCACATCAAGGGTTTAGAAAACCGATCACGTGTTCCTGGGAGCCAGTACTTCGAAAATCCATTCAAGAGTGCGTAGCACCTATCGAGGGTTTGAGGGATCCCTTCTTTATAGAGAATATGTCTCGCGGGTCTCGTTTCTTTATCTTCATAATGTGAATGCGCATAGAGATGGTCTATTTTTCCAAACAAGAGCTCTCCGAAATGAGATAGCGGCCATCTATTCTCAGATCAGGCCTTCTCCTTTTATACATAAAAAATAGATCTTTTTCTTCATTATAAATATTGAATTTAAATCACCTGAGATCCTCCCATGGAATCAGGTGAGATCTTATTCATTTCATATTTTCAAACTCATGTTAAAGATGTGCCACATTACTTGGGTCGTTTCATTTTTCATGTGAGATGGCCTCTTATCCCTGATCACGTTCATGGGTTTAAAAGAACACATGAAATCTCCTTTGAAACCCTCACTTGAATCCATGTGGCCTCTGCAACTCTATTTTCCTTGGTTGAACCTTATACATCGAGATATTGCATGAATTCAAGAAGAATAATGAATGAATGGTCTCGGTATGATCCAATACCCTTTACAATTCCAAAAATGACAAGACATGGAGGTTTGGGACATGGCTCTTCATCAACTTTGGTGGATGGAAGTGGTGGAGTTGAGCACTAGAGGTTGAAGACGATGTGGTTTAAACCAGAACCCATGAGAGATCGAATGTCTCATATTCAATTTAGCATGGCACGAGATGATGGATAACTATGATTAAATCCATATGCCATGGATTGGTCATACTTTTGAGAGAGATGTGGGATTAGATAAATGGCAAGATCGCATTTGTGTTTTTTAAAATGCATCCCACATCGAAACAGAGACGCAACATTGTTGCAGTTTATCAGTCAACTCACCCCTTCTACATCCCAGATTAATTTCTCTCCCTCCACAATATTGCCTCTTACCGTGTTCTCTATGGGCGTGCTCTGCTCCCACCCTTTACTTTTTGTGGGCACGCTTTGTGTCCACCATGCCACTTGTGGCCTAGCCTAACTGGCTTCCCCGTGGGTGCAATCAACCCCTGTGGTCTCGCATGAGCCTCAGGTTAAGGTTGGATGACTAGCTAGTGGGATGACCTATTTTTTTAGTAAGCCCATAAAAACAATTCTTAGTGATGGTGCACACCCACATTAAATTAAAAGCATGGACACATCAAAGTCTAACCCTCTTCTTTAACATTATTCTTCCTCCTTTTCATTTTGGATTCTTAGTTCCCAAGCACTTCAATCATCATTAAAAGGATGCTACTTCAATGTTGTAAACAATGTATCACACTTTGATGCAACTTATGTAAACTTTAATATCAATGCATCAATCGTCTAATTTCCATTCTCCATTTCACCAATGAGAGTTTCTTTCTTCATATTAATCATAATTGAAATCCATTGACACCCATTAACAACAAATACAATCTTCATACACAAAGTGTTTCCAACAAGTGCCTATATTGAGAGGGTATCAAGGTTGGTTTGATCACATTTCATGCATTTATGTGATTCCATTATTTTCCAAATTACACTATATTAATGAGAAAATTACCTACACTCTCATTAATCAAGTTAAATAAATACTTTTTGTCTACCTATTATGTCATGACCCCATCCCTCCAAAGCAACACCTCATAAGATGGAATTTAAGGAAGATATATAATGACCCCCAAGTCCCACCTCTAGTAGGATCTAGGTTGGAAAAAATTACCAAGGGTATATAATATTACCTGTGGGAGGAATTAACCTATAATATAAAATAGGATTGGGATATAGGATAAAAACCCACCAAGTAACTCCAGTAGATAATATAAAATAACTCAAAACCATCCCAAAATGCCTGACCAATTTCAATAGATACAAGAACAAATATCCAAAGTAAAACACCAAAAGAAAATCCATATAGAAATGACTCAATAACAGCTCCAACCAAAGATATACATGTCTATATTAGTTCCCAAATTCCTCCTAGAAATCTGAAAACGATTTATATATATAGGATGAGCATACAAGTACACTCAGTTGGATCATACCCAAGGTATCGAGTAGATTTGAGAAAAGATAATGTTAATGATTTAGTGAACAAATGGCAGAACCAACAAGAACCTAAACAGGTCAAATTACCAATCCTAGCATCACCATGGATCACACACCAATTCATGCATCTAATATAGTAATATAGAATCAAGATTGTAATAAAGAAAGGCACCCCACTATCTCTACCCCATATATTTTCAACTCCCACACCTCAACATCGAACTTCACATTCTCCCATACCTTCTATATATATCACATATCATGAAACATATCTAATGTGGATCAGGATTCATCCCTACCAACCCTACACTTGCAAGGTCTAGCATCTCATGCTAGTATCTAGCATCATCACATCACATCACATCACATATCACCTAAAGACACTTTATCCATCACACTACATCTCACTTCAAGACACATGGGCCATCATATCACATCTCATCACATAACCAGAGTAGTAGGGTATCATGAATATGAAGGAAGTTAGCATCATTCCCTTCTCCTATCACACATGACCCCCACCACATATCATATCACATCACTGCCTCATCACATCAGATCTCGCTTAAAGATACCTGTGCCATTTTAGTTCAAGGAAGTGTGGGAAAGAGGTGGTATCCGGTCATCCATATTACCACCATCCTGGATATTAGGGAAAACACACAAAACCCAGAACCTCTGATAATTTTTAAGTTCATTCATCTTAGGTATGGAATGTATAGAAATAACATAAAATACATGATATATATATAGTAAACATTACTTAACATATGGATTGACAACCATTTCACTATCACTCACCACCACCACCACTGCACCACACATCAACCATCCGAACTATTGACACTACTATATGAAACACATGACACAACCACCACACAAATCCAAATGTTTGCACTTTAATTTATAACAAACCATATTTTATTTTTACAAGTTACATAAATCCAATTATTTCATTCCATATTTACATAGTCATTAATTTATTCAATTCATTTAATCTGTCTATCACACAATGATTTATAGCCCATTTTTATTCAATTTTCCACCCATTTATTTACCCAATTCATTCAGTATCATAATTTAATCCATTTATAACTGGGAAACTAACACAAACACACCACATATATCTTCCCTTCCTCACACAACCATTTATAAAACACCATACATTAACCATCATCATTGTTCTACATCCACCAAGCCATCTCACCACAACATCCACATACGTCAACCACCACACATCATGACTACTATGGACCACAACCACTGTGCACCGTGAACAATGTGCACCACAAATATAGTGAACCAAAACCACTACACACCACAATCACTACACACCACAACCACTATGCACCATGAACACTACACACCACAATGTTTGTACACCGCAATCACTATGCACCACAACCATTGTGCACCACAACCACTACCTACCACAACCACTGTGCACTATAACACACCACATCACCCAACTTTTCATGTCACATCAATGCCAACGAACCAATGCATCATTGGTATATGCATAAAATATCCTAGTAGGTCACATGCATCACTACATAATATCCCAAACCATGTAGGGAAACATAATAGGCACAAGCATACACAATGAAAACACATCACGACTTCCACAATTTATTCAGAAGATTTTATCAAAATACTTCTTTATTTTTCATGGGTATTTTTACATAAACTGGATTTATATGGGAAACTAATTTATTATCCATATTGATTCTTTAGGATTTTATTCATGATGAATTAAAACAAAAACAAAGTAAGGTTTTCACAGCAGATCATCTACAACATAAACAAGGCTTCTAACATGTATTATTTTCTGAATGGGAAACATGTATACAAAATATGAACAACAATATCATGACAGTAGTAAAAACTTGTGATAACTCCCTTACCCAATCAATTTCAGTTCATGAATATGTATTAGCTTAATTAATCTAAACCATACTGACCATTGAATGGAAAGAAAACCCATGAAATCCATACACATTGCATGTAAAAAGGGAGAGAACGAGGATCCCTTACCTTAAATAGGCTCTCTGATCTTGCTGTACACCACAGAGTGAAGAATGAAGAACTTAAAAACCACAACCACACATGGAAAACAACGATCACCTTGAACCACACTAAAGGGTTGTAAAAAATGCATCCCAACACACACCCGGATCAAAACAACATCACTATAGTGATTATATGAGCGTAGAATGTGAGGTAAATTGGGATTAAGAGGAAGTAACTCACCACCAATCACTAATGAGAAACCTCCAAAATCCAAGTATCAAGGAAAGAGAATATGGTATGGATGGTCTCCCAATATTACTTTGGGTTCTTCCACAAACAAGAGAAAGATTGGCAGAATGAGAATAAAAGTTGGTCGAGCATCAAAATTATACATGCTTTAAAAATACATATTGACATCATAAATTTTATATTTATGACTTCAATATCAAGGGCCCATATGTTATAAGCTATAAAACTAGATTTTAAGCCATGAACTCTCAAACCATCATCTTTCCACCAAAAAACATGGTGCCTCATCCGGAATTTATTTATCCCATAAATTTCTATTTTTTGATGTAAACCATTTTCATGTGGGTATCCCCACTGAACACATTCCATAAACATATGTCCATATAAACTATAAAAAAATTCTTGTTGAAAATCCCTCTTTTATGATGTGAACAACGTTTTGAAATTCTTCTTCATCTCTAACCTCTAAAAAACCTCTTCTAGCCTTCTACGGACACCATAGACTATGAAAACATGAAAAGTAATAGTTTGGGAAGACATGGACCATTACATTTGATACCTATAAAATGATTATCCTCCTTGAAAATCAAAACCAGGCTTGAAAAAATGGTCCGAATAGCCACCCCATGAGATACCTCTCAAGGATCTCATTACACCTCAAAACAATGACCAACAAGACACCCCAAACCTAAATTCCTACAAAACATATATCATAGGAATCCAAACCTAAAAACATCTCAAACTAACCACCACCACAAACAACACACAATAATTCCCTGAGCACATGAATCATGGAATTCCATCCTCTATGACAAGATATTGTCTGCTTTGGGTGGAACTAACTTGCCTACATGATTTTAAAATTTTCAAAATTATAACATGTATTGATTAGGAATTATTTTTCCCTTCTCTATATATTGGAATATTTATCTCACATTACATAAACAAGGAAGAAATAAATCTCATAAAATAATAAAACCAAACATTACATCAACAAGGAAAATTGAACTAGGAAAAAAGAAAAAAAAACTCAAGGTACTAGCAACGAAACTACATATCTCACTCCAAATTACTCTCCTTATAACCACCATGCCTCCATATAACATGAAAAAATAGAATGTTTTATCTATTCATCATCTTATCTCATTGATCTTGGATCCTTACTAGATACTCCATGAACTTCACATCATCCCCGATATCTAACTCTCCCCATTTAATAAAATGAGAACCATCACGAAGATACTGAAAAATCTAGAATATGTGGAAGATATTATAGATCCTTCCCAACCATGGTGTAACTTCAAAATGATATTCCAATAAGATAACTCACCCCAAAACTTCAAAGGTCTCAGAAACCCATGGAGAAATCTTACTTCCCATGTCAAACCTCTACTACCCTAATTAAGCAGAGACTCTCAAGAACACATGGTCTTAAACCTCAATCTGTAGTGGCATCCACATATGATTGGAATAGGCCTTCTGATGGTCTTGCTCTTCACCCATCCTCTCTCAGACCAATTTGATCATGATATGAACCACATCAGGACCAAGAACTGATGACTCCCCATACTCCATCTAGAATAGTGGAGAATGACATGGTTGTCTATAAAATGCCTCAAATTGAGTCATGCCAATGGATGAGTGATAGTTATTTTTGTATTCAAACTTAGACAGAGGTAGATTCCTTACTCATGAAGTACAAAAGTTCAAGATAAAGGTTCACAATATTTCCACTAGTGTTTGGATGGTCCTCTCCATTTTCTTATCTATACGAGGGTGGAAAGAAGTGCTAAGGTGCAACTGGGAGACAAAATAATGCTGAATTACCCTTCAGAATCATAAGGAAAAATGAGGATACAAATTAGTTATAATGGTCCTTGATACACTAGGTTTTGTAACAAACTTTTCTATATACTACATTTCCAAAACATCCACAAAACTCAATTCCCAGATCACTAGAAAATGATCTGACTTCGTCGGTTGGTCCACTATCACCCAAACTCAATCATAGCATCCCTAGAAATAGAGTAACCCATTGATGAAATACATTGATATGTTTACCCACTTCGAATTAGAAACATACAAGAACTATAATAAACCTCCTAGAACATAGTGCCCCACATTCGCTATTGACAAACCAGGCACTTTTCCGAAAAAATTTCCACCAACCATTTCATACCCAGACTCAAAAGTTATCTAAAAATACATCTTTTTGAAACCTGGATTCACTTATATAGGTGACTTTTGAAACTTATTGAGAACCCCCTCATGCACTCCCAATGGAATAAACAACCTCCCCTAAAACAACACCTGATTATAACCATCTTCCTTTCATCAATCTAGAGTATCACCATGGACAACACAGTCACATATCACCTCTACCTATAATTATATCCATTGACACTCATACACTTTCTTCATTAATGATGAATCTATATTTATCTGATAAATAGAACCTTGAGCAATGTTCTATCCAACATCAAGCTGCATCACTGCAAGCTCCTCCGTCCTTTTCCAACCATATGCTAACTCCTGAATCACATCTCCTCAGATCTTATGACTCCACACATCGGTAACCACATTCCATTTTCCTAGGGTGTAAGAGATCTCAAAATCATAATCATAAAGAAAATTCATCCAACTTCCCTATTTTAGATTCAAATATCATAAAGAAAAATTTATTTTAGGATCTTATGGTCCTAGAAAACCATAAAGTGATCCTCAATGATGTAATTATTCCACAACTTCAGAAAAAACACTACTACTGCTAAATCCAGATTATGGGTGGAATAGTTACTCTCTCGGGGACATAACCACCTTAACTCGTAAAATATCAATTCCCTATTTTACATCAACATACATCCCAATAATATAAATTATGCATCATAGAAACCCGCGAAAAACAAACACTACTTAGAAAACCAAATCACTAGAATAGTGAACAAATTTTTCTTTAGGCAATTGAATATTGTCTAGAACTGATCAATCCAAACAAATCCATAAATTTTCCTATTAAAATCTGTTAGAAGTTCTAAAGATTAAGAAAATCATGCAAAAACCTTTGATAATAACCTACAATACAAAATAAACTATGAACCTATTCTATATTATTGGGTTCCTCCTAACAAAAAACTACCCAGATATTGGACAGGTCCATGGCCACACCCTATTGGTCCATATCCATAACATTGAATTAGACAAATTCCCATCGATTTGATGGTGTCAAAGTACCTACAATGCAGCTCTCTGAATCTCAACATGAGCCTCCTCTAACATTGATTAAATTAAGATATTGTCAATGAGCACAATACTAAACCGGTCTAAGAACTCATATAAGATGGATTTCATGAGCCCCATGAACACGACTAGTGCATTAATGACACATAACAACATGTACATTAACTCAAATTTTCCACATCTATACTCGAATAGAGTATTTAGTATATACCCATCCTTATCCATTAACTATTGATATCCAGACCAAAAATCAATATTTAAAAATTGACTAGCTCCCCTCAACTGGTTGAAAGTCATCAATCCTCAAAGGGGGTATCCGTTCTTGGAAATATTCTTATTTAACATCTTGCATTTGATAGAAAACCTTGAACCATTATCCTCCTTATTGGTAGAAAATACTTTTACACCCCAAGGAGACTCACTAGGTCAAATGAAACCCCTCTACATCTAATCAACCACATAAAAACTCAACTCATGTAGCTCTATAGGCACCATTCGATAGGGATACATAAAAATTAGAGGCTAACATAGTAGAAAATATATCCAAAACAAAACATCACATCATGGGGGTTGTTCTAAAACCTCATCCATGAAATCATATAGAAACTTCTACACAACTCTAGGAACACCCCTTCCATGAGATTCCATTAGCATCTCCACCAAATGAGAAAAAATTGGCTCTACATTCCTACCACCCATCTGATAACCTCACTCACTAATGAATGTCACCTTTTGTCCCTTCACATCATTAAATGAAAATATCATTTGGAAATAGTTGATTAGTACATGAATTTAATGCATCCAATCTATGCTAAGGATGACATCGTATGGATATATCTGTAGAAATAACAAATCTACCATGGACTTGTGTTTCCCCATCACCATCCTATATCCCTAGAACACATTAAACAAATTTTTCCGACCTCCAACTAGTGTAGATAACACCCTAAGAATTAGAAGCCTCTCCACATCTAATAACAAAGCAAAAACCAATGTATGAGAAAAAAGGAGTGTGAGTATATTTAATCAATTAAGAACAAACAAGGGTAGATGATAAATTAATTGTTCCTCGAATAACTTATGGATATTTTGGCAATGTCACAACTAACATGTGTATATAACCATGCACATATCCTCTTATCATATTCTACTGAACTCCATGACCATTACATGGATTAGGTCCCTATAGATAGGCACTTTCATGTGGATACTCTCTATTGACACCTTCTTCCCTTGGATACTGAACAAACACTGGTGATACCTACTGCTGAAACTACCTTGGAGGAAACTAATGATACTGGTAAAAAGGGGCTTGAACTACCACCTGATACTAGCCTCCCTGAGATGTCAAACACTGATCCTGAAATCTCCAATGGAAAAAAGATGAAAATGGAAGTCCACTAGTAGGTGATCAAAATTCCCCTTCCTTAGAAGGATAGAAAGAGACCTTCCATAGTTGGTTCCCTACAAGTTGGAACCATGACTTCCTAAACACCTACACCCCCAAACCTAAATCCCTACTTCTAGAGACACCACACTGGTCACTCTATCGATGCTCAACTCCTAGACAAATCATCTTCTCAATCACCTAAACTTTCTTCTACAGATCCAGTTCCATAAGGAGTGTAAATGAGGTGATAAAATACCTACTCACTGGGAATAAAGCCTCCTCTAGATTCCATGTAATAGACTCGTCATCTTGGAAAACATCTAAGGGGAAATGTAAGATGTCCTTAAACTCAATCTCATGTTCCTTCACACTCATCCTCCTATACTAAAGTGAGAGAAACTCCTACAAATTTGTCTCCTTTATCATCAACAACAGTAAATCTAAATGGAAATATTTATGTAATTCTATCCACAAAACGTCTACATCCTTACGGTCACCAAGAAACATTGTACACCACTAATAAATAGCTCCCTATAGCTAACTGAGAACCCACAACTCCAAGAACACAACCCATTACCAGATCAGACTGAAAGCAATCTGGAGCTCCTCCAACCATTTCTCCACCTCCACATTCGATACACTCCCCTCATACTTCCCCAAACATTTCTAATGAAAGTCATCATAATCCCTCTACCAAACCTCATCCTCTACTATCAGGTCAATCTAAAGCCAATAAACCATATCAACCAGTTTGACGTCAACTTTCTGTTCCACTTATGAACAACGACTAGGTTCCATTCTTGATTATCAAGGAGAACATCCTAACCTCTATAACATGGAATTTTTCATAGATTTTTTTATTTAATTTATTTTAATTTCTCATAATAATACAATTTAGAGTTGAGAAAAATCAATCATGGTGTATGTAACTCTACTTTCTATCTACAAAAAAAAGAATCCCTCCTCACATTTACATTCAGTTATCTCATATTTCATTCACCAAATAACAGGGGGCCTAAAATCCCATGTAATAGCTGGTCTCCCTAGCTTATGTCATATACCAAGATCAACTGAAACTATTTCCTTATCAACCCATGAAATCCTCACTATTCCTAACTTTATACTCTATCTTATCTACCAACCAAAAGCTCTGCTACCAGTCCTCCATGGACCCATAACTCTATAGATACGCCCACTTGGTTGTTATTGAAGGAAGATAGATAATAACCCCTAAGTATAACGACCCATAGTTTACATACATTATTATTACTTCAGAATTGAAGAATACTTATTACAACATATAACCAAACCATGATAGGACCATATAGGTATAGTGTCTTTAGAAACTGGGAAAGATAAGCAACTAGTTCACAAATCATCTACATTGTCTCCCGTTAATTTCATCATATCTGGAGTACCTTTTGTCATATCCTACTTGATACCCTTCTTCTTGACCTGGGGAAAAAAAACAAAAGGGTGATCTCAAATGCTCAGTAAGGGTAAACAAAACAAATATCAATCATATCATATTCATAATAATATAAAATTTTGAAAATATTAACCTATAAAAGAGATCATAATATCATAACATGGGATAAATCATAGTAGCTAAATGTAATCCCAATAATCATAAAATAAAACATGAAAGTTTGTGGCATACACACATAATCCTAGAAAATCATTTCAAATTAGACAAGACTCATTGCAAAGACTATCATAGTGGACAAAGTCCATTTCTGAATCGAGTTCACTCCTTGTTCCAATCTTGTATCATTGAACCATATTAACTTGTCATTCCATCCATGTCTATCTCATGAGATATAAATCTTTACCCAATTCATTGGAGGGAGATATAGGTCCCACCCATCTCATATTGAAACCATTCTTATTCATGCCACAAAATCATAAATCATACATTATAGCATTACCCACTTAATAAAAAAATGGGATTCTTAAAAATCATGCCATCATAAAATAATACATATAAGATAAAAAGACTTCATAAATAAAATTACATCATAACATAATCCAATCAATGTAATAATAGGGATAGAAACAAAACCCTATATTATCTTATATGGAAAATAATTTTGATAAAACACTTGAACTCTATTCTTGTGGAAAATGTCCTTTCTACTTCAAAAACATTTTTCCTTTATTAACATGTCATAATATTTTAAACTAAAAGAAGTTAATTTAAAATAAACTTGAAAACTTGTAAAGGAAGATTCATGGAAATTATGTTCTATAAAATCATAAAAAATCCATTCATGCTGTATAAGTTAAAAAAACAATTTTCTCGTACTTTGGCCTGAGAAGTCAAAAAATATCTCGTACTAAAAATGAAAAAAGATTCCTTTAATAACTATTATTTTAAAATTCACCTATAGGTAAAATTAGATTTAAAAATTTCTAGGAGGAAAGAAATAATATTACATATTGAGGAAACATGGATGTGGATGATAAATATTCCCTAGTAAATTCTAAAGCATAAACAATCTCAGATAAAAATGAGATTGTGAGATTTTCCCTTACCTTAGGTCCGATATGCTTTGTATGTGTCTGAACCTACTGTATAAGGATTTAAAAAATATCATTGAATTATTCTAGAATCATACTCATTGTTATGATATCATATATGGTCATATTATTAGCTTCTTATTAGTAATATTTCATTGCTACTTGTTATTTGGGTGTTCATTGCTTTATGTTCTGATGCATATTTTGTAGAATAAATTATTATTCTATTTTTAGTTTAGAACTACATAATTTGAAGAATGGTAGTAGTATAATATATATCAGATTTATTCATTCAATTTGTTTATATAATCATGGTTTAATGAAGATCATGTAGAACGAATCACATCGCATCATGGCGATAGTAAGCCGTACATACACACAAGCGACGATATCGTTCCCATAATTATTGAATGGTCTTGGAGTGGATGATAGAATATCTCAGAATTAGTATGATGTTAAAATAATCATATATAGTTATTCTCTTCACCATTATAACCATCCATGTAAGGTGGTGGTGGAAAACAGATTACACCACGGTGTGGAGACGGTGTTCCTTACGTACACACACGTGGTGATTTCATTTTCCAAAGGATGGATAGAAGGAGAAATAGGTTTGTTTCATATTTATAATAACATATCAGTATGTTAGTGATACTGATGTTATTACTTTATAATTAAACCAATAAAGAAGAGTATGTATAAGAAGAAATAAATTTAAAAGGATCGGTAAAGGATATTACCACTTCTTTGACGTGCCTCTTCTAAGCCTCTTATTAGGGCACTAAAGTTGGTATTTGAAGAAGACCAGGACCTTTAGTATGTTTCTAGGGAAGTGGAGAAGATAAATTAGCAGGGTTTGGCTGAGAATGAATGCTCAAAATGGTGTGAGAAGGGGAGGGAGGAGGTGCCCTTTTACAAGGGAGGAGAGGGGCACCTTTGGAAACATAAGAAATATTAATTAATAATAAATTCCAACCCCACTTAAAAACCTCCAAAAACGACTCAATTCAAATATGAGATGATATAGAGTTGTAATATCATCAAAAAATAAAATTTATACATGTTTTGAATTTATTTTAAACCTTATCAAATTGATTTATCCTTATTTAATCTATTTAAATTTATTTGTGTTAATAATATTCCTAATTTTAAATTGTTATAAATAATTACTTATGTGTGGTGAACTGTCCATAATTGGATAATTTATGACATTTTATACCATATTAATTTCAATTTATAATTTTTAAATATTTTTGTGATTTTTTAAACAATTTTATAATATGTTATTTTTGTTAAATAACAATGGTTTCAATTTTGAAACTATTCATTTATTTAAATTTAAATAAAATCTACATAGAGGATATGTTAGAACAAAAATATTTAATAGATTCCTAACATTTCATATTTTTCCATAAAATTCATGGATCACATTAAATAGTTCATATAATATTTATTTTAATATTTTTAAACCATTTATTTGATATTTCAGTCAATAAAATAATCTCAACATCACTATTGTGTCATCATTAATGATAATTATTTAATCCCTAAAAATTTTAAATAAATTAACATGATGTATATAATTTATAATATTTCTGTAGACTATTCATGTTTGATGTTTTATGAAGTTTATCACTAAATTAAAATTATTACACTTATAAGATATAAGAGAGTGACATGTTGTCACTTTCTTTGGTTTTAATAATAATTATATAATTTTCATTGTCAAAAGTCCATGAAATGAATCTATTCTAACCCTTGGGTGATATGGGTCGACTTTTATTCATCTAATAGAATTTTGGAAGGTTTTAGGGTAATTTTATAATCTTATTTTTACCCTTAATTACCCGATTTACCTTTAACTGTAGTAAATAAAAATTACCATAGTTACTATTCATAATAACAAAAAAATAAAAGTAACCGATTAACATAATTTGAACCCACTGAATATAAATATGGAATCCACTTTTTAAAATTCAAAACACATAAGTTACAGTAATTTATTAATCCCATTGTTAAGAAAAAGGGTTTGAAAAGTTAAAACATTGTCAAAGATTGAAATGTTTTTACCTATGAATTCAATGAAAAATTAATGGTAAAGACATAAATTATATTAAATGGTAAAATTATATTCTATTTATACTTTAAAACCATTAAATTTTCTCATTTAACCATATAAATTATCTTGATGAAAAAAGTTGTTTTTAAGAAAAATTTAGCGTATTTTTACTATTCATCAAAATATGAAAGTTATGAGAAAAGTATCAAAAATTTATCCAATGTAAATTTTTATATCATGATTAAAAAGAAGAAGTTTATTTTTTAAAATTGAACCTATAAACTTTTCAAAATTTATGTTTAAAATGGGTGCGCCATCAAAAGGCGGTAAAACTATATTTTTTGAAAAATACTGCTTTTTTCCGAAAAAATTGATTTTGTTTTCATATCTCATTATAGAAAATGTGTAAGATGAATTATAATGTTATAAAATTTAAAATTCGATTAATAATATTCATAACGGATAGTTCATAGTATTATAAGAATATATAATTGTTTAGTGAACTCGGCATTGCGTACAACACAAGCTATCGAGGAAGGTTACTCTTGCGTGTAACGAAAGGCAAGCCAGTGTTGTGTGCAATGAAAGATTTTCTTTGTGTTGCGTATAACATAAGATATTAAAAAAAATATTTCTCATAATATATCAGGGTGTTACATTTTACCCCCCTTAAAAATAATTTCTCCCTCAAAATTCGTCACTTCGTCACAAACAGATGAGGATACCTCTCCCTCATCATATTCTCAAGTTCCCATGTAGCTTCTTCTAGTTGGTGGTTCCTCCATGAAACTTTAACCAAGAGAGTGGTCTGGTTTCGTACAACCTTTTTGCTACAATCCAGAATCTATATTGGCTGTTCTTTATAAGAAATATCTTGCTCCAGTGGTACAACTTCTGAGCTTAGTACATGAAGGATCAGGTATGTACTTTCTCAGGAGAGATTCATAGAACACATCATGAACTTGAGAGAGATTCGTTTGAAGCACCAATCGGTAATCTACCTTCCCAACACAATAAAGTATTTTATAAGGACCAATATACATATTGCTCAGCTTTCCCTTCTTTCCAAATCTCATTACTCTCTTCCAAGGAGATATTCGTTAGAACACTTTATCACCCACTTCAAACTCTAGGTTTTTTTTCTTCAGTTGTCAGCATAACGTTTTTGTTGACTCTGAGATGCTCTTATCTGTTGTTGAATATATCTTAACTTTTCTACTGTCTCATCAACAAGATCAGATCCTAATAGCTTTCTTTCCCCAACTTCATCCCATCAAGTTGGAGTTCTGCATTTCTTTCCATAGAGAGATTCATAAGGAGCCATCTAAATACTGGAGTGAAAGCTATTATTATAAGAAAATTCCAAAAAAGGCAGGTGTTGATCCCAACCACCTTTGAAATCCATAGGGAAAGCTATAAACATGTCTTCTAGAGTTTGAATGATCCTCTTAGACTGAATTTCTGTCTGAGGATGATAATTAGTGTTGAAACTCAACTCAGTATCTAGATTATGTTGAAGACTTCTCCAAAACTTATAGGTAATCCTTAGATCCTAGTGATGTTCTCCCATTTCCATTATGGTATGGTTAATGGTTGTAACATCCCCTTAGACTTATGTCTCTCAGCTTTAACTTGCTGACAAACCAAGCATCGAGAGACATATTCAACAACATTTCTTTTCATTCCATCCCACTAGAAGTACTCCTTCAGGTCCCTTTACATCTTTGTGCTTCCAGGGTGAATATAGAATGAAGAACTATGAGCTTCATCCAATATTTCCTTCTTTAATTCTGGGATGGGAGGAACACAAACCCAATTCCTAAACCTTATTATTTAATCACAATCAATGTGGAATTTAGGAACATTTCTCACCTTCTTTTGTAACTATACATCTTCTTTCTGTGCCTCTTTAATCTTCACATGTATATATGGTTGAACATTCATTTGAGAAAGAAAAGATTTTTCCCCTTCCATTATAATTTCAAGATCCATCCTTTGTATATCCGTAAATATTGGATCTTTTTTTATCCTCATAATGGATATGATAGCATGGTCTTGTCAACTTAATGCATCTGCCACATTGTTTTCTTTCCCAAGGTGGTAATGAATTGAGCAGTCGTAATCCTTAATCAACTCCAACCATCCTCTTTGGCGCATATTCAGCTCCTTTTGTGTGAAAATATACTCTAAAATTTAATGATCAGTTTAAATATCACACCTTTCAACATAAAGATAATACCTCAAAATCTTTAATGTATAGATTACTACAGCTAACTCTAAATCATGAGTTCGGTAATTTTGCTCATGGATTTTCAACTGTCGTGGGGTATAATCTATCCCCATATCATTTTACCAGAGAACACACCCCAATCCCTTCTTGGATTCATCACTGTAGATCACAAACCTTTCTCCACTACAAGGTAGTATGAGCACAGGTTCACTGGATAACCTTATTTTTAACTCCTTGAAATTATCTTCACACTCCTTCGTCCAAACAAACTTAACTCCTTTTTAATGAAACCTAGTGAGTGGATTAGATAATTGTGATAAATCGTTCACAAAACGTCAACAATATCCAGCCAAACCAAGAAAACTTCATATCTCAGTTACTGTTGTTGGTCTTGAACATCTTTCAATAACCTCTATTTTTTGCTGGATCCACAGATATCCCCTCTTTTGAGATTATGTGATCCAAAAATGAAACTTTTTGAAGCCAAAATTCACATTTGGTAAATTTTTCATAGATCTTATCCTTTATTAGTATCTTAAATAAAATTTTCAAGTGATCTTCATGTTCTTCCTTTCTCTTTTAATCGATAAGAATATCGTCTATAAAGACTACCAAAAACTGATCAAGATAGTCTCTAAAGACTCTATTCATTAGATCCATGAAGATAGCAGGGGAATTAGTAAGACCAAATGGCATCACTATAAATTCATAGTGTCAATACCTTGTATGGAAATCCGTCTTTGGTATATCCTCCATTTTGACCCTTAATTGATGATACCCTGAATGAAGATCAATCTTGTAAAAGTATTGAGCTCTGCATATTTTTTCAAATAAGTCATCAATGCATTGTAGAGGATATTTGTTCTTGATAGTGATCTTGGTAAGTTCTGGATAATCAATGCAGAGTCTCATTAATCGATCTTTCTTCTTAACAAATAGATTAGGTTCTCCCTAAGATGATGCACAAGGGTGTATAAATCTCTTATCAAGATTCTCTTGGAGTTACTTCTTCAATTCCTACAACTCAATTGGGGCCATTCTATAAGGTGTATTTGAAATGGGCATAGAACCCGATATGAGTTCTATTGAAAACTAAACTTCATGATTAGGTAGAAGACCAGGAAATTCCTCTGGAAAGACATCATCAAACTCCCATACAATGGGCATATTCTTAATCATGAGTTTCTCTCCAACAATTGGAGATAAATAACCTTCATTTATTAGAATCAAGACCCATAAGATGGAAGAAATTTCCACTGGAACGTTATATTCATCCTTGCATCGATAAATGATCATAGATTGATCAGGAATATGAAATGTGACTTCCCTTCTTTGGAAATCGATATGAGCTCCATATAAGGAAAGCCAATACATGCCAAGAATCACATCAAATTCCACTATAGGAAGGATCACAAGATTTTCAGGAAGCACTTTCCCACAAACGTCAATTGGAGAAGAATTATAAACTTTTGATGTAATCGTTGTGCTATTATGAGTTGTCAAAACTAACTCAACAGCTAATTGTTGAGGTAGTACATCGATTCCCTTAGAAAATTCTTCAGAAATAAAAGAGTGGGTGGATCCAGAATCAAATAAAACATTTTCTACTTTAGAGTGGATGGTAAGTGTACCTTTCACCACTTCGTAATGATACTCTACATTGACGATAGAAATTGCATGTGACTTTACTTTGTCTTTGGCCTTAAGAGTTTTTTGATGTCGATCATCATAAAAAACCCTTGGATTTGGTCATTAATTAGCATAATTCCCCATTTCCTTGTACTTGTAACATTTAAGTGTTGGAGGTGCATTCTGGGTAGCCTTTTCCTTGTTCGCATCACTAGGCATATTTTTCCCATCACTATGGAATTCAAATGCCCGATGACCTTATTTTCCACATTTGAAACATTTACCTGTCCATTTAATACAATTCCCTCCATGTTTCTTTCCACACTTTGAGCATAAGAGAAAACTCATCTTCTTTTCAGTGTGGTCTTTAGATTTCCATTTGAATTCCATTTTCCTCTTCTTATCAAACCCATAGGACTGATGAGTTACTCTAATCTCCATATCAACCTTGAGAGCACATCGAAATTTTTTCTCATATATATTGATGTCCCTTATGGATAACACCCTTAGAAGACTTGGTTTTAATCCACTAAAGAATCGATCGATCATACTCTCAGGTTGGATACTAATTCTGGAGGCATACCTTGCAAGTCTTGTAAAACTTTCTTCGTAGGTACCAACAGATTCATCATCCTTTTTCTTTAGTTCAAGAAACTCCTTATCCATCTTTGTTTGAAGAAAACGAGGGAAGTACTTATTAAAAAAATCTGTTCTTGAACTTGTCCCATTCCATGGACTCAATTTTATCTCTTTTCCTCGTATTCTTGATAAGATTCCACCATCGATCAACTTCACCTTCTAAATGATATACTGCAAAGATAACTTTATAGTGTTCAGAACATTGTAGAACTGAAAATATCTTTTCAGTGGTATTGATCCATTGTTCAGCCACTAATGGATCGGTAGACCCGCTGAATGAGGGTGGACGCTACCTTATGAAGGATTCAACAGAATGTTTCTCCTTCCTTTTCTTGTTTGGAAGTCGTGCATGATTCATAGCTTGAGAAAGTTATGTGAGAATGGATATAATATTTTGAATTCTAGCTTCCATAACATTTAGTTTCTCAAGGGGACAATCATTGCATTGCTCGTCGCATTCAGCATTAACACAGTTCCTTCAGGTTCATGCCATTGACTAAAACCAATAAGAATAGTGTGAGAAACAATAATCATAATAGGAAAACCACATAATCAAGAATAAAATTTCACACCTTAGGTCTTATCATAGGTTATTCATGGCCATTTCTAAAACACTAATATTGTGTTCTATGCTTAGACATATCCTTAGGGTTCTTACTAAGGATTTCATATCCTAGTTTCCAAAGGTTGACTATACCTTTCCTCTGATACCAACTACAATGACCCATACTTTAAATACATTGTTATTACTTCAGAATTGAAGCATACTTATTACAACATATAACCAAACCATGATAGGACCGTATAGGTATAGTGTATTTAGAAACTGGGAAACATAAAAAACTAGTTTATAAAGAATCTACATTGTCTCCTATTTATTTCATCATATCTAGAGTCCCTTTTGGAATATCTTACTTAATACCATTCTTCCTGACCTGGGGAAAAGAAAATACACAAAAGGGTGAGCTCGAATTCTCAGTAATGGTAAACAAAGGAAATATCAATCATATTATATTCATAAGAACATAAAATTTTAAAAATCTTAACCCGCAAAAGAGATCATAATATCATAACATGGGATAAATCATGCTAGTGAAATGTAATCCCAATAATCATAACATAAAACATGAAACTTTGTGGCATACACACATAATCATAGAAAATAATTTCATATTAGTCAAGACTCATTGCCAAGACTATCATAGTGGAAAAATTACATTTCTGAACCGAGTTCACTCCTCGTTCCAGTCTTGTATCACTGAACCAGATTAACTTGCCGTTCCAGCCATGTCTATCTCATGAGATATAAATCTTTACCCAATGCATTGGAGGGAGATATAGGTCCCACCCATCTAATAATGAAACCATTCTTATGTGTTCCACAAAATCATAAATCATATATTATAACATAACCCATGTAATAAATAAAATGGGATTCTTAAACATCATGCCATCATAACATAATACATATAAGATAAAAGGAATTAATAAAAATAACTCCATCATAACATAATCCAATCAATGTAATAATAGGGATAGACAAAGAACCCTATATTATCTTAGATGGAAAATAATTTTGATAAAACACTTGAACTCCATTCTTGAGGAAAATATCCTGTTTACTTGATTTTTTTTTACTTTCTTAACATGTAATACAATTTTAAACTAAAATAAGTTAATTAAAAATAAACTTGAAAACTTCTAAAGGAATCTTCATGGAAATAAATTTCTATGAAATCACAAAAATCCATTCATGTCGTATAAGTTAAAAAAACATTATCGTACTTTGGCCGGAAAATTCAAAAAGTATCTCGTTCTAAAAACAAAAAAAGATTCCTTTCATAACTATTAATAGAAATTAACCTAGAGGTAAAATTGGATTTAAACATTTGTATAAGTATAGAAATAAATTTACATATTTATGAAACATGGATGTGGATGATAAATATTCCCTAGTAAATTCGGAAGTATAAACAATCTCAGATAAAAATGAGATTGTGAGATTTTCCCTTACCTTAGATCTGATATGCTTTGTACATGTTCTAACCTCCTGTATAATGATTTACATAATGTCATTGACTTATTCCATAATCATACTCATTGTTATGAATTCATATATGGTCATATTCTTAGCTTATTATTAGTAATATTTCATTGCTACATGTTATTCGGGTGTTCATTCCTTTATGTTCTTATGCATGTTTTGTCAAATAAATTCTTATTCCTATTTTTAGGTTATAGATAAATAATTTGCATAATGTTAGTAGTATAATATATATCATATTTATTCATTCACTTCATTTATATAATCATGGTTTAATGAATATCATGTAGAATGAATCACATCGCATCGTGGAGACGGTATGCCGTACGTACGCACGAGCGACGATATCATTACCATAATTATTTAATGGTCTTGGAGTGGATAATATAATATCTCAGAATTACAATCATGGTATAATAATCATGAATAGTTATTCTTTACACCTTTATACCCATCCAAGTAAGATGGTGGCGGAAAACAGATTACACCACGGCGTGGAGACGGTATTCCATACGTACGCACTCGTGGGGATTCCATTTTCCATAGGATGGATAGAAGGTGAAATAGGTTTGTTTCATATTTATAATAACATATAAGTATATTAGTGATACTGATGTTATTAATTTATAATGAAACCAATAAATAAGAGGAAGTAGAAGAAGAAATAAATTTGAAAGGATTGGTAAAGGATATTACCTTTTCTTCGACGCGTCTCTTCTAAACCTCCTATTAGGGAACTAACTTTGGTCTTTGAAGAAGACCAGGACCTGTAGTATGTTTATAGGGAAGTGTAGAAGAGAAATTTTTAGGGGTTGGCCGAGCATGAAGTCTCAAAATTGTGTGAGGAGGAGAGGGAGGAGGCGCCCTTTTATAAGGGAGGAGAGGGGCACCTTTGGAAACATAAGCAATATTAATTTATAATAAATTCCAAACCCACATAAAAACCTCCAAAAATGACTCAATTATAATATTAAATGAGATAAGGTTGTAATATCATCAAAAAATAAAATTTATACATGTTTTGGATTTATTTTAAACCTTATCAAATTGATTTATCCTTATTTAATATATTTAATTTTATTTGTGGTCATAATATTCTAAATTTTAAATTGCTATAAATTATTACTTATGTGTTTTGAAATGTCCATAATTGGATAATTTATGACATTTTATACCATATAAATATAAATTTATAATTTTTATATATTTTTGTGATTTTTAAACAATTTTATAATATGTTATTTTTATAAAATAACAATAGTGTCAATTTTGACACTATTCATTTATTTGAATTTAAATAAAATCTAAAGAAAGGATATATTCGAAAAAAAATATTTAATAGATTAATAACATATTATATTCATCTATAAAATTCTTGGATCACATTAAATAGTTTATATAATATTTATTTTATTATTTTTAAACCATTAATTTGATATTTCATTCAATAAAATAATCTCAACATCACTATTGTGTCATCATTAATGATAATTATTTAATACCTAAAAATTTAAATAAATTCAAATTATGTATATAATTTTATTATATTTCTAGAGACTATTCATGTTTTAAGTTTTATGAAGTTTATCACTAAATTAAAATTATTACACTTATTAGATATAAGAGAGTGACATGTTGTCACTTTCTTTGGTTTTAATAATAATTATATAATTTTCATGGTCAAAAGTCCATGAAATGAATATATTCCGACCCTTAGGTGATATTAGTCCACTTTTATTCATCCAATATAATTTTGGCAGGTGTTAGGGTAATTTTATAATCTTATTTTTACCGTTAATTACCCGATTTACCATTAATTGTAGTAAATAAAAATTACCGTATTTACTATTCATAATGTCAAAAAAATAAAATTACCCTATTAACATAATTTGGACCCACCAAATCCAAATATGTAATCTATTTTTCAAAATTCGAAATACAGAAGTTGCAGTAATTAATTAATCCTGTTGTTAAGAAAAAGAGTTTTAAAAGTTAAAACATTGTCAAGGATTGAAATGTTTTTACCTGTGAATTCAATGTAAAATTAATGGTAATGACATAAATTATATTAAATGGTAAAAATATATTATATTTATAATTTAAAACCATTAAATTTTATCATTTAACCAAATAAATTATCTTGATAAAAAAAGTTGTTTTTAAGAAAAATTTAGCGTATTTTTACTATTCATCAAAACATGAAAGTTATCAGAAAAGTATCAAAAATTTATCCAATGTAAATTTTTATATCCTGATTCAAAAAAAAAGAAGTTTATTTTGTAAAATTTAAATTATAAACTTTTCAAAATTTATATTTAAAATGGGTGCGCCATCAAAAGGGGGTAAAACTGCATTTTTTGAAAAATACTTCTTTTATCCGAAAAATTGATTTTATTTTTATATCTCATTCTAGAAAACGTGTAAGATGAATTATAATGTTATAAAATTAAAAATTAGGTTAATAATATTCATAACGGCTAGTTCATAGTATTATAAGAATATATCATTGTTTAGTGAAACTCAACATTGCGTACAACGCAAGCTATCGAGGAAGGTTGCTCTTGCGAGTAACGCAATCCAAGCCAGTGTTGTGTGTTGTGAAATATTCTCTTTGTGTTTCATATAAAATAAGACATTAAAAAAATATTTCTCATAAAATATCATGGTGTTACACTATGTCCCACCTCCAGTAGTCCTTAGGTTGTAAATAATTACTGAGGGTATAAAAAATTCACATATGAAAGTAATTTACCTACAACATAAAATAGGATAAGTAGATAGGATAAAAACCCACCAAGAATCTACATAATATAATATAAAATAACCCAAAACTATCCCAAAATACATGTCCAATTTCTAAAGATATAAGTAAATTTATCCAAAGTAAAATACCAAAAGACAAGTCATATTGTAGTGACTCAATAGTAGCTCCAGCCTATGAAAGAAATGTACAAATTCATCCCCAATGTCCTCCTGAAAACCTGAAGAACATTTTATATGCATATGGTGAGCATAAAACTATATTCAATAGGATCATACACATGTTCTAAAGTGAACATGTCATAAGAGCACACTAAATCACTAGTGAACAAACAACATAACCAAAAAACACCTAAAAAGGTCAACTAACTAATCACAACCTCACCATGGATCACTCCCCAAATCACACATCCAATATATTAATATATCAATTAAATAATAAATAATCAAGGTTCTATGATTCCACTTACCTAAAATTTTACCCTCTCATTCCCCAACATCAAACATCCCATGCTTCCATCTCTTCAATAGATATCACATCTCATGAAACATATTTGATGTGGTTCAGGAAGCAACCCTACCTACCCCACCCTTTAAAGGTCTAGCATCTTGTACTAGCATAAAGAATCATCACATCACATAATATCTCACCATAAGACACCAGGGCCATCAAACCACATTTTCCCAAAGATACCTAGTCAATAACATCACATCTCATCACATAACTAGATTCGTAGGGTATGATGAACATGAAGGAAAACAACCTCATGCCCTCCTCCTACCATGAATGACCCCCACCACATGTCACATAACATCACTACCTCATCTCATCACACCTTTCCCAAAGACACTTAGTCTATATAAACTAAAGGAATAGAAAGTAAGAGGGGGTATCCATCCATCCATATCCCCACCAAAATAGATATTGGGGAAAACACCTAAAACCCAGAACCTATGAGTGTTGGTAAGGTTATCCAACTTGGGTGGGGATTATATATGGAACACAATAACCAACCTATGGGTTCAAAAAAAGTGCACTATCACACACATCCAGTACCACTACACCACATGTCAACCATCACAACTATTTCCACCACTATATGAAACACACAAAACAACTACCACACAAAGACACATTTTTTACTTTAATTTAAAACACACTATATTACATTTTTTCACAGGTTACATCAGTCCCTTTATTTCATCCCACATTTACATAGTCATTCATTTATTTAATTCTTTTAATCCATCTACCACAAATTTATTTCCATCCCATTATTATTCAGTTTTCAACCCATTTATTTAATCAATTCATTCAACATAATAATTGATTCAATTGATAATCAAGAAACTAATATAACTACCCCACAAATAGCTTGCCCACCTCACACAACCATCATCACAATACCATGAATCCACTGTCATCACCACACGACATCGACCATGATATCTCTCTATAATAACCGCTTGCCTCAACCACCACAAAACACAACAATTCCACACCATGAACACTACGCACCGAAACCACTACTCACAAAAACCACTAGGTACCATAAAAACTGACACCATAACCACTAGGAACCACAACCACTGTTCACCATAACCACTGTTCACCACAACCACTATGCACCACAACCACTGTGCACCACAACCACTGTGTACCATACCCATAGTGCAAAAAAACCCACATAACATTAAAGCTAACCAACAACTACATCACTTCCCCATTAATCACATAACCCAACTGGTTGGCTTCATCACGAGACAATAGTTCAGACCACACAGAGAAAGAATTGGCACACATACACACAACAACATATCACATTTTCCATAATTTATTTCGGGTCTTTTATCACAATACTTATTTATTTGGCATAGTTATTATCACATAAAAAATATTTCCATGGGAAACTAATTTATTATTCATATATATGTTCTTTAACCTTTTATCCAAGGTGATAAAAATCCCTAAAAAAGCAATAGTATCACAACATACCATCTACAGTGTTAAAAAGGCTTCTAATTGCTGTTATTTTAAAAATTGGCAATAAGCATGCACAATATCAGTGAAAATATCATCGAAGAAGTAAAATCAAGTGATTACTCCTTATCCCCATTAATTTCAGTTTATGTAAATTCATTACCTTTGTTACATTGACCCTTACTATCCACACAAAGAAAAGAAAAACCATGAAATCCCTATACATAGCACATAAAAAGGGATAGAATAAGGATCCCCTACGTTAAAGAAACTTTCTAATCTCACTGTGCACCATAGGAAGATGAGGGAACAACTCAGAAACCAAAACTGTAGATGAAAAACCATGATTTCCCTAAACATCTCCAAAGGATTATCAAAAACACATCCCAAACATCAAATTATGGTATAAAATTCCATTTTAGTGATTTTACCCGGAAAGAAAATAGGGGAACAATGGAATAAAGAGGAATGAACTCACCACATATCACCAATGAGAAACCACTAAAACCCAATGATCAATGAGATAAAAGATGGGTTGGAAGGTATCCCAATATCTCATAGGGTTAATCAAAAAATGAGAGGAAGACTAGATATATGAGAAAAAAATTCGTTCAAGTGCCTAACTTATACAGGCTGTAAAAATATGGACTGACATCATAAATTTTTGATTTATGATGTGAATATCATGGGCCTGAATTTATAATTCATAAAACCAAATTTTAAGTCATGGAATCTCAAACCTTAATATTTCCACTAAAAACCATAGCTCATTGACCATAATTGATTTACTTTGAAATCATGTATTTTATAGTATAAACTTGTTTCATGTGGTTCTCTCCACTAATCACAAGTCATAAATGGCTCCCCATACAATCCATAAACCAAAAATTCACACAATAAATCTCTCTTTTATGATGTGATAAACTTGTTGAAGTTTTGCTATAGATCTAACCTCTAAAAACGTCTTCTATTCTCCTCCAAACACCATTGACCATCCAAAATGGAAAATTAATGGGTTGGGAATTAAAACACTGATAAATTTTATGCTATCAAAATCATTATTTTAATTTTATTTCATTTCCATACAATATCATTATGATGTGAATATCCATATCATTTCTCTATTCATAGGCATTCACATATATGTAACCATGATTCATTTATTGGTTACTTCCAAATATAAACCTTTCATTCCTTTTTATGTGTTAAAAATAATGTAATACTCATGCATGTAAGAACTTATGAAATTAATGAATTTTACATGAAATGATTTTATTATTTACCAAAGGATATTAATTAAAATTTTCATTTGATATATATGGTACACATTAATTTATACATAAAAAGGTTGTTTCCTGATAGATCTTGAATTCATTGGGTAAAAAATTAGTCTCTATTTAAGACATGTTTATGATAACTTGCTAATTAACCATGGTAATTATGTTTTATGAAACCTAGGTTATAAGACTTGGTGATATGATTATGAATGTCTCATTTTTATTTTATATCCATATTTACATATTATGGTTCATGATCATTATATTGTGATATATTTAATGTTCTTATGATCATTCATTATAGTTATACCTAATGATCACATGCTAAATATTTCCCTAATTATTCCATTACTAGGATTTATGTTCACCCATTTTTTTAATTTATGTCCCTAGGTGATGGGATGTAGTAAAATTAACCTATTATGAATCTATGAATAATAATTTCCAGAGGATTATAAGAAATTTTATGCTTTCATATATTACATTCCTAATTTCCAAGAAACTAAAACTCAAAATATCCTCATTATTATTAATTTCAGCACTATGTAATGAATGTTTTATGTATTAAAAATATAGAATGACATAGTTGGTATCAAATAAAGGTTTAGTTATTTTTGGAAATTAGGACTATAAAAAATTAATAATAACCATAGGGATAAGTTTAAATAATGGAAAACATCCTAAAATTTCAGTGTATTATTAATTTAGTGGTTTCCAGGTAATTAAATCCCTATATGTATACTAGAAGTGAATGTGGGTCTGGAAAAGTTGCACCTATTGGTAATAACCTCTAAAACTACACATTAGGTATTAATTAGGTCTTCACCTAGTGAATGATAAAGATGAATTTTTTCATACTAGGTTTAACACTCCTGGGGGATATGTTTCTTTAATCACATACATTTTAGAAACCATTAGAAAGGATATATAGAAAATATAATTACTATTAAAAGAGAATAAATAATAATGTCTTAAAATCATGTTTTTTGGGACTTAAAATAACTCTAGAATTAAAATATTGCTAAAAGTGACACGTTTCTCACTAAGGATTTCTTATTTTATAAAAAATGGCAAGAAAAATGAGGAACTACAGAAATGATGAGTGTAGTGGAAAATTCATAGGAGTCCTTCCTAATATGATGGAAGTCGGGATGGAAAAAACCATGAGGATGATGAATTTGACTATTTCGGTTTATGAATAATAACTTGAATCATGTTTACCACTTAGATTCACCTTGAACCGAAATACTTGCATGTGAGACCTTCATCCATTAATGAACACCTTAGTTTAGTGGATCTGTAGATCCATTTATTTTAAATCATATGATTTCCTATATAGAAAATATATTTTTTATACTATATTTTTCAAAGACAGAGAAAGTCACCTAAGAATTTTACTATATAGAATGAGAATATAATAAATGGTTGAAATTGATTAAGAACATGAAGCCAAGTGGGGATATTAATGTTATAAAATGGTAAGAGTCTTGGATAATCCATTTCAATTAATATTTTCCCTATTCTATGAAAACAAAAATGGAGAAGGAATTATTTGATCTAAATTAGAAGGAAAATAAATTAATGGGAATATTTAAAATGAACACTAAAAGTCTTTCTCGATACACCTACATCTTTGTTATGTTTCCTAATGTAAAGGTTGATAGGTTATTTGGTAGAACAATACCCCATCATTGGAGGAATATAGTAAAATGAGACTATGAAATCTATGAGGGGATAGTGAATACTTTTTTCAAGGTTGAAATGGAGTTTTTAAAGACATAGTTGTCTCATAGGACACATTAAAATAAGAGAGTAATGGATCCAAACTCTATAAATAATTTTCATAATGGAAGATATGGAAATAAACTAAAAATTCCCATTTGAAAACAAATGTGGGAAGAAACATTTGGGTAACTAAATTCATAGAATTAAAAAGTGATACAAGTGTGAAAGAGATGTCTATATACCTCAAAACTGTCATGGGGAGGTGAATCCTCAATATCTCAATGAAACCAAAAAATGGAAGATAGTGTAAGAACATCATTATGTTCAATTCTTCAAGTGTAGATAACTATGTAATTTTGAAAATCAATATCTAAATTTAAATATAATAGAGGGAAAGTACCACTAACCTCAACATAGGATAAGGAATTACATTCATGAATTTTTAATCATGACTGTGGATGTAGAGGATCTAAATGATGTGGGGGAAATTAAACTTATTATGCACTCAATGTTATCAAGTACATTATTTGTCACTATTTTTATGCATTATTTTAAATCTTTCAAGTTTTCAAACAATTTATAATCATACCATAAATTGATAAAATTATAGTTATCAGTTAAGCCTCATGGAAGGAATATGAACACATCAAATGTGTATAGAAACTATAGTATCAAATTTGGTGAGTACAATCTCATCACAAATCTAGTAGTAATTCCCATTTTGGAATTTGAAACTATACTAGGGATGGACTGGATCTCAAAGTATAATGTTATAATAAACTATAGAAGAAAGAAAATTTCATTTGTCTTGAATCGAAAACCAAGATTTATTTCCAAATAATAGATATCCCATCCTAATCTTTTTTTGTAGAAGCATACCCCATTGCCTTATGTTTAGAGATGATCAGTGAAGAGGAAGAACAAAATGAAAGTATAAAGATATAAAATGTCAATATTTTTTAGTAATACATTGATGTATTTTTAGAAGAGTTACCTAGAACCCCCCTTTAAAAAGAGGTATATTTATCTATTAAACTCATGCCAAGATCCAAGTTAATATCATTGGCGTATATAGAGTTATAGGAATTAAAAAATAAAATACAAGACATGTTATAAAAATGTTTTATTTAACAAAGTGTGTCTTTTTGGGGATCACATATTCTCTTTAAAAAAAGTATAGATCTATGTAGATATGAATTTAATATAGAGAGCTTAATGGGATCACAATAAAGGTTTATTACCCTCTCCTGGGGATTGATGATTTGTTCGACCAAATTCAAGGGACTCAATTATTCTCTAATATTGAATTCTGATTGGAATATCATTAAGTGTGAAGAAAAAAGATATCCCAATGACTACCTTTTAAAAAAGATATGGGAATTATGAGTTTGTCATTGTGATATTCAGTATAACTAATGATCCTTCCATTTTTATGGATTTTGTGAATATATTATTTAAGGACTACCTTGATAATTTTTTTGTAATATTTATTGATGATATTATGATATATTACAAAATTTGTTGGGAGTATGATGATCATCTAAGGTTTATATTACAAACTCTGAGGAAGTACAAGGTTTTTGGTAAATTCATTAAATGTGAGTTGTGGTTACAACAAGCTCCATTTTTGTATTGCATTGTAATTAGTAAAATAATATCAATTGATCCTTCTAAGACAAAGGCTGTAGAGGATTTGGTTCATACTACAATAGTAACTGATATTCATAGTTTCCTTGGTTTAGTGAGATATTATAAATGGTTTGGGAAAACAATAATAGATTTATAATCCACTAAGGAATTTAACTAGAAAAGTAGTTAAGTTTATCTATAAAATGGATTGAAAATAATTTTTCCAGGAACTAAAGAATAGGTTGGTTAGTGAACCTATTCTAACTCTACCCTTTATCAAAGAAATATCTGATTTCTATAGTGATTCATCTCTAAAATGGATTGATTGTGTTCTCATGAAAAATTACAAGGCAATATCCTATGTATATAAATAGTTAAAGACTCATGAGAATAATTATCCCACTCGTAACCTACAGTTATTTGTAGTAATTGTTTCATCGAATATACTGATACATTATCTTTAGGGGTAATTTTGATACATAAATAGACAACTAAATTTTAAAGTATATATTCTCGCAAAATGAAATGAATATGATAAAAAGGAGTTGTTTGGAGCTTTTTAAAGACTACGATTGTTCAATTCATTATCGCCCTAGAAGAGAAAACAAATTCTTGGATGTATTGAATTGGAAAGACCATGGTGTTCTTGAAATGATGAGGATTGAAAGATATCCATTGATCAAGGACCTATTATGGTTGGAAATGAGAGTCATAAGATAATATACATCATTTATCTTATCCCAAATTATTTCCCAACAATAATTTCTAGATAATATCAAGAAAGATAAAAGAGATGATTCTTTGATGAAAAATAATATAGAGGCTGTGAAAAATGGGATGTTTTCTTAATTCAATATTGATTAATAAGGTGTATTGAAATTTGGTACAATGATATGTATCACATCTACTCTGAAAATAAAGAAGGAGTTGACGGATGAAGCTCATATCTATACATTATCAATATATACTGAAAGAAATAAAATTTATAGAAACTTTCATGGTCATTATTGGTGGTATAATATGAAAAGGGAGATTGTTGATTACATTTTAAGGTTTTTGTGTTTCAATAAGTGATGGTAGAGTGATTACTTTCCAAAGGGGTATTTCAATCACCACATAAACCTGTATGGAAGTGGGACAACCCCACTATGTAATTTTTCTCCAGACTACCTAAGATATCCAAATGAAATAATGCTATATAGGTAATACTTAGTAGGTTGAAAGAGTCTTCCAATTTAATTTCCATAAGAGAGGATTTATCCCTAGAGTTCCTAGCTCACCTATATGTTAAAGAAGTAGTGAGACTCCATGGAGTAATGTTATCGATTGTTTCTAATCGAGATCTAATATTTACTTTTATTTTTGGGAGGATCCTTCAAAATTCTATGTATAAAGAAGTAAACCTAAGCACAACCTATCATTGTCAAATTAATGGGCAGTCTAAAAAGATAATTCAAACATTGAAATACACGATAAGGTATAGTTTACTTTATTTTCAATGGATTTGAGACCAACATCTCCCACTAGTTGAATTCTACCATAAATACAATTTCCACTTGAGTTTTCAAGTGGTGAATATAAAATATATCTATGTAAATGGTGCATAACTCTAACATGTTGTTATAAAGTTGGATAATAGAAACTATTGAGACTAGAAATTATTAAGGATGATATAGAAAATATACAAGGGATTCAGAAACACATCATGGGTGCTCAAAATAAATATAAAATTTATGTTGTAAACCAAAGGAATGACATCGAATTTATTGTTGGACATCATTTATTTCTCAAGATATCATAGTAGAGAGGATTTGTGAGATTCTGAAATAAGGTAAAATAAAGTCCATGGTAAATTAAACCATTTGAGAGTTTAGAATGTGTTTGAGTGGTTTTTTTATCGATTAAAACTCGTTACAAATATTTAAAATTTCCATGATGTCTTTCATGTGTCTCTTCTAAGAAATAATATTTATAACCCAATACATGTACTTCATATTAATTGTGTGGAATTGAAACCTGACTCTTCATGTGAAGAGAAACCAGTCCATATTCTTGATATGAGGGAACAAGTGTTGAGGGAAAATAAAATATTACTTATGAATGTCATATAGAGAAATAACAAGTTTTAATAATCTAATTGGGATCATGAATAATAAAAGAAGGAAAAATCCCCCCATTTTTTTGAAGTACATCATGAATTTCAAGGGAAAAATTTAATAAGGGGGAGAGTGTAAAGACTGGAAATTCATTCGTTGATTAATAAAATAACTCTTCTTTTTATAATCACTATTTTATTGTATTTAATAATTTAAATACATAAAAATAATTTAATATAAAATAATATTTCATGTTAAGTAAAAAATCTCAATTTCTATAGCTAAGACTAGTATAGGGATATAAAAACCAAAGAATAACAACCATGCAATGACATAATCCATAAAATCAGACACTACTAGGAATATTACACATACAATTAAAACTTTTAAAAGAAAAGGAAACATTATAATTATGATAAACATTATCAAAGGAATTATAAATACCTTTGGGAACAAATTAGTGAAGGTTGATGTTTGGTAGTTTACATATAATATGTAACAGAAAATGTGACCCTTAGGGTTTGACTATAACATTACTATCATGTGAACATTGTTTAACATAATCATATATATATATATGAATGTTGGTAATGCAGGTATGATAAAGTAATTTTTAGGGTTGTTTCATATTAAGGTAAATGGTAAGAGTGAATTGAATAGATAAGGAAGAAATGGTGGCCTCAACCATTTGAATCAATATTTATAAAGATCATCTTGTAGAGATAGGGAGGGAGGTAGCATGGTTGGTGTTTTCCCTAGATCAAGACCAAGTAGATCTTCAATAAGTGAGGCTCAAACAAAATAAAAAACAAATAAATTCTAGATAGTAGAGATCACCACTTGATCAATGTTATCCAAACCACCATATGAAACTACCACAATCGCATACCATACTCTTAGATCCAATGTCTCTATAATAATATGTTATGTGTCTAAGACCTATTAATGTTAAGGTATAATTATTTAAGAAATGTGTTAAAATGTTTATTGATTTTTCATTCTTATTTAGTGTTAAACCCTTATATAACATGTAAATTATTAGATAATATGATAAAATAGATTTTTATAAAAAGAGATCATGATTTTAATTTTATATAAATTGTATATAATTAATTTCTATTAAATTAATTTTTTAAAAAGGTTTCTAAAATTTTCAAACAAACAATATTTATTTGTAAAATAATTTTATTAAATTATCTGTAGTTCTTAAAAGGGATATAAATTTTATTGTATAATAAAAATTGGTGGTTTTGATAAATAATTATTTTATATTTAAAATTTAAATTTCTCAAATTTAGAAAAAATAATAATAAAATGGATTCCGTTTTGGAACAAGTGCATCAAAATTATCCAATGGTGAATTCTTCATAATAATATGAGATAGTCAATTTTTTGGGTAAAATATAAAATACTATATAATATACATTAATTATTTTACCATCATAAATACATAAAAGTGGTGTAATAATTTGGATAAAGTCCTTCTCAACCAAAAATAGATTATTTTATTAATATTAAGTATTTTAATGGATTTAAAAAATTTTCAAACCTCTTAATGGGTTTATAAAGTATAAAATTGAATTTAGGATTTTTAAAACTATATTGTGTGGAGAATTTACTATTATAAGTCCAAAGTAATATTAAAAAATTGATTTTTATTATAATTCAATAAAATATTATAAAACATGACTTATATGTCTAAAAATATGAGAAAAAACTATGGGTAAGCCAATGGTTTTACATTTTCCACAACCTAGAATTCCAAGACCTATATTTAGAAATTATTAAAAAAATCCTCCTCTTTTACTATAAATACCCACAATTCCTCTCAACTATAAATCCTTTTACACAATTTTTTTTAATTTTAACTCCCACATATTCCCTCCATGGTATTATTATGTTCTTAAGGTGTCATCCTCAAGTTTTAGGAAGAAAATCTTCAAGGTAAGTAAATTTTCTTCCTCTTTCATCATTTACTTTCAAGTACTTCCTTTATAATATTGTCTTTTCCCATTTTTAGGATTTCATAAATTAAAATTATTTCATTATCATCCAAATAATTTTCTATTAACTATATAATTACCTACACCCTAATTAATCCTTTTCAATAAATCATTTTTTTACCTATTATGTTGCTGATATCATTTTTTTTCATTTCCTTACAATATCCTTATATTATGAATACTCAAAATATTCCTCTACTAATTGGTATCCACCAAGATGTACCCATTATTAATTTATTTGGGGCTTCCCAATATTAAACTTTTATTCTTTTCATAGGGGTAAAAAATTATGTAATACTCATATATTTCAGAATTTAAAAATTTAATTACTTTTAAATGAAACTCATTTATTATTTCCTATAGGTTATTAATGAAATGTTTCCTTATGATCTATATAGCACAAATGAATCTATAAATATAAAGGGTGTTCCCTAATTTCTATATAATTAATTGGGTAAAAAGTTATCTTTAGAGATGACATGTTTCAGGGTACCTTTATAAATAACCTCGGTGGTTATGTTTTATGACATACTGGTGATAAACCTTGGTGATATGCTTATGAATGTCTCATTTTTATGTTGTAACCACATTTAAACATTATGATTATTGATAATTCTATAATTATATTTCACACATTATTATGATCATGACATATTGTTATACCTCATGATCACATGATAAATATTACCTTTTTTCTTCCCTTATTGGGCTTTATACTCACCCCTTTATTTTTATGTATATCCCCAGGTTTTGAGATGTAGTAAAACTAACCAAGGATGAATCTTTGAAGAATCCTTTCAATTATATTAGAATAATTTTTCAGTTTTTGTGTATTACCTTCTTAATTTTCAAGAAACTAAACCTCAAAATATCATCTATATTATTAAATTTTATACTAGGTAATGAATGTTTTATGTATTAAAAAGGTAGGATGTCATAAGACAATTTAGCATTTGGATTTCTTTGTAATTTATAAAATTCCTTATTATCCTTGGATCATAACAAAAAAAAGTGAAAATTTATGGGGTTTAATTTTTGGGTCTTAAATGAGGTTATTAATTGGTTACAATATCTATTAAGAGATTTTATACTACCCTCTTGGTTGATTCCTTTAATCCAATGATTTATAGATGAACATACAAGAAATTTATGGAAAGGATTTGGTTGAGACTCGTGTTTTTTATAAGACCTTTATTGTTTTTTCTTACCTATTATTGGGTTGATCAAGGGTTTCCTTTAATCCTTCTTCCCAGAGGATTTTGGTTTGGGTGTTTTAGTGATGTTATTTGGTGAGTCTTCTTGTTTGGAAAATTTTCCTTTTTTATTCTATGTTCAACCATGGAATGATTTAATTATGTCTTAGATGATGATGCATTGTGTCATATAGAGAATTAATTATAGCAATGGTGTGTCAAAACCCCTCTTGAGGATTGGTGGTGTTCTACAAAATCTCAATGGCATTCTCTTGGTGACATCCCCACTTATCATTGTATAAGAGATACGGTTTCTTATTCCCTTAATTGGACTTGAATATTACCATTGACAACAATTAAACATTTTTAAGTATTTTTATACCCTTGCATTTATATTTCCTGATCATGTCTCTATAAAAAATATTATTTTATTTGGAATCTGTTCTAGGAGTTCTTGGTGTGTGAGCTTGTTTTATTTAGTGTGAAAATGTGGTTTATGAGATGAAACCCTTGAAAAACATTGACTTCAATATCGGAAAAATTATATAAGGATGTTCCTTACAATTTTAGGATCTCACATATACTTGTTTCCAAGGTATGATTCATGTGTTTTCATGAATTTTTGATCTTTATTGACAGTGACTACTTTTGGGTGTTAGTTTTTCTATGATATCCATATATGATCCTTATTTCCATTATAATTTATATAGTATCTTGTTATGATTCTTGATGTTGATTTACATGTTGTTATATGATTCTAATATATTTCTCATGATTCCTGGTTATTCTTGTTTTTTCATGATATAACTTTTGTTAGATTTACTTGGAAGTTGGTTCTTGGTATCTGTGATAGGTGGACTGTCATGGTATGTTTACCCCTAGAGGAAGAGAGCACATGTCATGCGATAATGAATACAATATACCCATACATGTGGGTATAATTATAATAAACTTTTGGCCCAAATTGATCTCGATTACTTGAGTATATCATGAACCATGATGAAGCTTGATTCCTTAAGGAAACTGAATAGCATGTCCACTCAATTCATTAAGGATGTTAAGTGACATTTTGATAACCTTGTGGAAATTTATGGTTATTTTTGGACATCTTTATTCATCCTTACATCATAGAGTTGAATTATGTAAATTCAGGGCCCTTGGTGGCTTGGTTACTATACGAGTGCTTGATATGTGATTATTATTATTTATTATGCATTTATTATTATCATTTAATATGCCTTTTATACATGTTCACATTAATTAAGTATTCATTGGTGGTGCCATACTGGGTTTTATTGCTCACACCCATTATGATAATTTTGATGCTCGTGTAGACTTCATTTATAGGGATATGAGAATGGTCAAGGGGCCTGTGGAATACCGTTGTGTTGAATAGCATGGATATTTTATTAGTATTAGGATATAATCTGAAAGATTATATAGTTTTTTTATTTACCTTCTTGCACATTTGCTCTATTTTGGATTTCCACTTTTGGAACCCATTTATTTACCTATATGAGTTTTGTTCCAATTTATTATTTAGTTTCATAATGTTAATTTAATATTTGTACTATTTATTATATTTTTTTGTGTAAGGACATGATATTGGGGATATTTTCTCCCCACTATTGGTGTTTAGACCCTCACTTTTTTTGGAAAAATCTTTCATATGGGGAGGCATGCATTAGATCATGTGGTTATCTGGTTCAGACCCTATGGTTTGGGTCAGGGTGTTACAATAATTGAACTCTCAAAGTATTTATTTGAGTTATCCCTAATTTATGTTCAACATCAAGTATTTTAGGTTGTAATAAAATTCTAAGTTTATCATGAGTAGGATTCCAAGATCAAGAAACAGAAATACTTATGAGGCACAAAATGAGTTTTTTGTATTTTATTGACTACTGAGTATACACCACATAGAGTTCCATACTCTATGGATTTGGTATACTATGGGTGCATGGTTCATGTTTATATTTCTCCATACAATAGGTTGTAAAGATACGTATCATGATGACCCTTGTACTTTTATAACATTGTTATGAGATCCTTGAGGTTTAGATAATCAGGGGTGGTTGGGTATGTTTCTAATCGTGTCGTCAGTTGGAACTTAAATAAGATGGTATTTGTCCTTTCATATGAAAAGTATGAAATATGGTTCTTCGATTGATATAGATTAAGGAATTTCATGGACATACCTGGATAGTACATATGATGTTCTTATTTATTGGGTTGGGAGGATGTGATGTGTCCATCCATAAAGTTGAATATAATGTAATGTATTCATTGACCGAGCCAGTCAATACATAGAGAATCAATAATGAATGAGTGAGTATATATATTTCGCATACTATTTTTATCATGGTTACTTTATTTCTTAGACAATGTGATCATATGAAAATGTGTGCTTATAGATGGTGAAACTGGTGGACACAAGTATAGAGATACATGTATTTTACAGAGATCACACCAGATCCCTTGGTAACTTAAGTATGACTGATGCATTTATAGCGAGAACTCTTTTTGTACATTTATTAATTCAGTAATTCATATATTTTTTTCAATTCTATAAATACACAAGGGGTTACACTTTTTGGTTGATTGAATGGGGATTGGGTTTGACTCAAATAGATTCTCTTAATGTGTTTTAGAGTTTATCCAAAAGGAGATTTTAATGTGTATTCACTAAGTATTGCATATAATTTAATGCATTGTAAATTTGATGATAGATTCCCAAAAGTGATTTGGCATATATTCCAAAGGATTTATAGATATATTTTCAAAAGTTAATATATCTGATACAATATAAGGTGATATGGAAATAAGATTAGGGGTATTTAATGCAAGTGGGAGATTAAAAGAGATGTTACCTAAATATATTATTCACGTAATCCATTTGGATACATCAAATGTGATGATATGGGAATATCATAATGCATTAAATATAGATTTCATTCCAATACCTTATACAATAGTATTTTATAATTGGGTAATATTTTATTTGGTGTTATAAGTATTATTGTATGGTATGATATACACTTACATCCTATGATTACTTGGTTCTCAAATGATAATTGTTATCATTTTGGAATCTTCTATATGATTATATCATTAATATAAGTGTTTAATACATTTAAACTCATGGGAATATCATTGAATTCATGAGATGATTTCATGGTTATCCATATAATTAACTCATAGGTTATAAATGTATGAGTTAATACATTGGCTCATCTCTATGGATATATAAGGAAGAAAACACCATTGATATGGTATATTTTAATAATTAATTTCTTCTTACAAACTCTCCCTCACTTTAAATATATCTTCTTATTCATTCTTTCCTATGACAGGCACTAGCATGACAATTTCTAAAGAAGAGTCACACCCATTTGATAGGTGATTCACATTATCCTATGGGTACATCATTGAGGAGGGAGTTATTTGGACGTCTCTTGGTGGTATTCTTCAAGCTTACATGTTTTAATAAGATGAACAAACCCATAAATGTATGGTATACATCATAATAGTTATTCATTTTATATATATATAGTTTTAGGTTTCATGCGTGATGATCTTTGTTTCTTGGGTTTCTAATTGTTTATTCTACCTTGATTAATTGTTAATCTATCCTTAAAGACATATTAGAATTTTCATTTTGTATCTATCACTTGTCCAATGATACTTATGTTGACTATATTATTTATTGAGTGACGATTGTATATAATAATGTGTTTAGTGATTCATATATGTTTTGGAAAATTTTATATTTCTATTTTTATGGGAATGTTTTCTAATTAATATAGAGGGGAAAATTTTGTTGATAGTGATGATATATTAATGTTTACAAACGGAAATGGGGTTTATAAATGTGGTTTTTGAAAAAAAATATCAATTAAATAGAATCGATTTTTAATTTAATATAAATGATTCATAATAACCATAGAATTTTGGAATATAATTTAACCTAGAAGGTTTATAAAATGTGATTTAAAAATGCAGAGATATAAAAAAATTTCATTGGTATTATGAAATTGATTTTTAAATATAAAGGTTTTGAATTATTTTTTACTTTATTTGGATAATATTGAAGGGTTATTACATATTTCACTCTATTAAATTACTTTCTTGTATAGTTATAATTTTTTTCAATTAGTAATTCAAGTTTATTTTATGTTTTACTCAATTAAATTTCTATTTTATTGATTAATGGTTGATGTGTTTTTAGTTAGATTCTAATATTGGTTATATTATTTTGAATGTTTAAAAGTGATTTAGTATGTGTGAATTTATAATTCATATGAAAACATCTAAAGTTTGATATTGTTCGTATGTGATGTTTCCTAAAAATACTACTTTTGGATGTAAAATATTCTCAAAAATTTTAAATTCTAAAATTATAAGTGTGTAATGTAACATTTTCAAAGAATACATTAGTGTTTATTGATATTGGGTTGGGTTTTAATGGGTTTATTTGGACTATAAAGGGTTTTCAAAGTTTGGAAAGAATTTGAAATTTCAATATTATTATAACATTTTAGAATAAAAAATGTTGTGAGATATTAATTCATTATCAAAGTGTTTTGGTTAATAAATAATTGAACATTCTTGATATTATTGTGGTATAGGTATTTATTTAGGTTGTGTATGAATTTTTAAAAAGTATTAATTATAATTATATGGATTTTAAATAATTTTTCCATATGTATAATGGGTTTTGAAGGTTCGATTTTGTGAAAGAATTCATGGGTTTTTATTTTATTTTTTATGAAGGTGTTCTGATTTTGATAATGATTTCCATTGTGAATGATAATTTTATGAATGTGAGACATTTTTGGTTCTTGAATTTTATTAGTAAGTGTTTATTTTTTTATTTCTTTCAAGTTATTTGATGGGTATTGATTGTATTGGGGATCACAAATCCTTAAAATTGAGAATTCCAATTTTAAACATGTGTAATATATCTATATATACATATTTAGAACTATTTTGAATGGTTATTAATTTAAATTAACATTTTTAAATGTTCATTTATTGTAAATTCATAAAATTGATTCTATTTTCTTAATAAACAAGCGATAGATTCAATAAAACTCATTGGAACTCAATTTTAGAAGTGGAAGAAAATCTGTAATAGATGTATTTTAGTGTTAAAATGTTTTGGAGATGTTTTGGGTTGGAATTGAAAAAAATAGGCACAAATTATAAATTTTCAACAATTGAGCCATCTACTAGGTAAAAATTAACGGCCAATGCACAATATCGAGGACCATGTAACTCAAAAATCATGATTTAGGGAGTTGTTCATGGTCCTATACGAGATATTCATGGTGATCATGCATGTCTAAGAAATTCTTTCAGAACATTTTTCATGGAGACTATATACAATAATCGTGCAATGGGAACAATGTCTATAAATCATGTTTTGGCTCTTATTTTACCTTAGTAACTCTCCTATATTCTATTATGGTCATTAGACATCTCAAACATCTTGGTATAAGTTTAAAACATGATTTTAACTTAAAAGAGTTATAACCTTTGGTTAGGGTTCCTGTTTGGGCTCAATGAGATGTCAAATAGAATCTTGTTAAGATATCGACGATGTATTCTACTAAGGTACCTATAAAAAAATTATTACTCAAAAATAGGTTTATAAGACCTAAAAAATATGTTTTAATTTATAATATCCTAAATTTCTTTTTTGGTGGGGAAGATTATAAATTTTGGTTTGGACTTTGAAATATATTTTTCTTATAAACTTGAGTTTTTTACATTACCCTTGGGATTTATAAATGAGTAGAAGTTTTAAAAATGAATTTTATTTAATAATAAATATTATTTATTAAATCACTTGTATATTTTTAAAGTAAAAGAGGACTTTCAAAATTTTCATATTTGATGAACATTGAAATGAAAAGTGAGTTGGATTATTGCTCCATTAAATTGAGAATTTGGGTTATATTGAGATTCTTTATAGTTGGGAGTATCCACATGGAATTATAATAATGGGATTCCTATTTTTTAATTGAAATGTTTTCAAAAAAGGAAATGAGAATTTTATTACAATTTGAAGGTTATTACATTGATAGTTTCTTATTTACTCAAATCATATTTTTTTATATCAAAACCCATGGGTCTGCTTTTAGGGTTGGAAAGTGTTATGGTGTGGGGGATTGTAACACCCTAATTTTATATTTTTAAGTATAATTTATTATAATTATATTTTAGAAAAGAAAATAGTGAGGTGTTTAGAATTACATAAATTTTGGGTGAATGGATGTTCAATTCATAGTCTCAAAGATCGTTCATGATAACTATGCAGTGTTTGTGCATCGAGTAAGAGGACATAACATAGTTAGTGCATAGTCTGAGAGACCATGAAAAACCATTTTTTGTTCCAAAATAAAGAGTAGAATACTTATTTTTATAGTCCTAACTAAATTATATTATTTGTAATTGAGTTTTAGAGTATTATAATAGTTTTATTGAATATTTATTTTCAATATGTAATTTATGAAAATTAATTTTATCAATTTATTTCATATTTATATGAAAATATAAGTCATAAAAAATGTTTCTTTAGGAATATTATAGATTTATTATTACGTGATATTATTATTATGAAGGATCTGATATTGAAATAGATTAAGGTAAGTATTATTATTGATGATGAATAATTATTTGATATAAGAATAGGATATAGAGTTATAAATATTCATTATTAATAATTCATGCTTATAAAAAATGTCTAATTTATTTCATATTTTTATTATTATTAGAATATAATAATAACTTTGTAATTTCGTAGATCAGGATGTTCTCTTCTTGAAACAATATAGAATTGGTTCTCTCAATATAAAGATATCTATTGATTTATTTATGGTTCTGGTAAAGATAATCTTCAATGGAAGAATCTATTCAGGCATCCTTTCATACCTCTATCAGGAAAGATTCTTATCTGGATGTTATAACTCAATTGTATTCTAACAGAGGACAACTTCCAGTTATCTGGATGGAAGTACCAATCTTTCTTCTTTCTCTATATGAGAAATCATGAAATCATGCAACTTTTTTTTGGGAATTCCCCTTTTTGGAAGGATATACGAGTAGGGAGAACATACCCTTCACTACTCAATTAAAACCAATAAAAGCATTCTTGAATTCATGGATTGATTATTCAATCATGACTTTACCTTATAATTGAAAAAACCACATTTGTTATTTTGTTGATATTTTATTTCACTATATTTGGAGAGAAATTAATGACCATAGTTTCAATATAATTTAACCAAAAACCATAGGTATTATTGTGGGTACCTTCAAGGACATTCAAATGGATTAAAAGAGGAAAAAAATTTGTATGAACAACAATATGAATCATCTTATCATCATTAAGTTGATAGGTGTTAAATATATTCTATTGGAACACACTTCTCATAATTTTTTTAGTTGGATCTTACACTTCCATCATGAATTATGTTTAATATGGATATAGATTCTCATGGTGAACCTGGCCATACAGGATGTAGTTCCAATTTCAGAACCAGTAATGGATTTATCTAAGTTTGTTTCCAAAAAATACTTGGCACTTTCTTTTCCATTGAAGTGGAGCTTTAGGATATGATCCATGAAGTTAGGAATTATTAAGATTTTAGATGGGTTAATATGTATATTGAGAGTGACTCTACCATGGTGGTTAATCTTATTAGGATATGGTCAATAATGGTTCCTTAGTAACTCTTCACTAAATGGACATCCAGTTTGGATTACCTTGGTAAAATTGAATTTGAAGTTACTCATATCTTTTGGGAGGTGAACATAGTGTTTGATGTCTTGTCCAAGAATTAAGTTCAAGATGTGAATTCATCATGGTTTTTTTCACATGATTATTTTATTCCTCATTTACATTTTTTGAATTTTAGGGGTGATATATACACTCATCTCAAAGATCTTCTTATTTCAAATATTTCTTATTTTATTTAATAAAACTTGATGGGAGTTGTTCTTTGATCCATTTGTTAGAACATATTAGATTATAATATAATTTTTAAATTATAGAGGAAACCCTCAATTCCCATTACCATTTGGTTACAAAGACATAATAGAAAGGGGGGATCCTCCCCTTTATCCTCCCAGTGATTCTCAAGAAAGAATCCCCCATGGGAAAACTCTAGCAAGTTTTTCATCACTATTTCCCCTCTTTTTTTCTATTCACCTCTACTTATTCATCTACCTCTAATGTTTCCTCATCCCATGGTTTATAACAAGTTGTTTGTTCACTTAATAAGAAAAAAATCATACTTTAGATGGAGATTTTTGTGATATTAGGATGTAATCATTATTTATAACCCCAATTCATCTTTTGTTGCGGAGTGTGTTAAGGTTTCATTGATATATAGGTAGTGACTCTATGTAAATACTTTTATTTAACATTAAAATGATTCTTGATATTTTTAAATAGTTTTTCTTACTTAAAATATATTTTTTAAATTTATTTAAATTTTTTTCCTTATAAATTTTCAGGGTTTATTTCCCATACCCATGTCTGGCCATGGGAGATTTCATGGTTATCTTAAGTAAAAATATACCCAATTAATTTTATGAACACAATGTGTTTTATAAAATTTTAATCTGAATTTTATTTATTAATATGAATTTATAAGTATTTCATAATAAATTTTAATAGTTATAGGAATATTTCAATGGTTTTCAAGAATTGGATTTTAAATGCTACATTGTATGCATAAAAGGTGTTTGATGAAATGTTCATGGAACTTGTTTTTGGTTTCTTTGTATTTATATTTTTTGTTTGAGACGTGTTTTACTATTATAAAATAAAATATGATGATATAACATTATTTTGTGTTTTATAAATTCTTATTTTGAATAATTGATATTGATACTATTTATCTAATATTTCCTTTGTTATTCCCATTTATTGTGTTGTTAATATAAATTTTAGAATTGATTATGTTTATCATTATGTTATGGATTTGATAAAGGGTTCATTGATGATATTATTGGGCTATATTGAATCCTTAGGTAGTTATGTGGGAGGTTGAGGACGAGTGCTAATCTAGCTATGATTTTACTATGGGTAGGGTCCATTAGTTATCATTTCACTCTAGATAGGGGTTTCCACCTAGTGAGGACATGAGTGTATGTCATAGTTTGTGTCACTTGGTTCACATCATAGGTAAATAGGTGGTTCCATGAGTGAGGTCCTAGATTGAATCTATATTCTTGAGATCGTTATCTCATATCATGTTTTTCTTCATGTTGTGACTTATTTTATAATTTTATTTACTTCGTATCATTTTTTTAATTTTTTATTTATACTATGTGACATTTTTGTTATTATTTATTTATTGCATGGTTGGGTTCATTTTTAAAGTAATAATGGTTTTAAAAAGAAAGTAAAAGGTGATTGGTTTTTCTGATTATGTAAATGAAGTAAAATTATTTTATATTTGTATTTCAAACTAACATTTTAGGTATTAATTATAAAAGATATTACATTGATTCATGGTGGTTTCCTGCTGGGCATTTACTTAAACCCTATATACACACCACGAGGTGTATATAGTCTAGTATTTCTATATTTTTTTTGTAGGTTTGGAAAGAGGTCTTCCTTTATCATATTCCTTGGACTATAGACTAGGTTATGGGACTATAGGGGATATGGAATTTGAATATATCACATGCTGTATAGGGAGACATGGGTTTTATTCTCTTCACTGGTTATTTTTTGTATTTATTATTTAGACCTTACCTCCATGTTACTATTTCATTTTTGTTATTCACTTATTTATTTTATGGTTGGGTTTATTTTCAAAGTGACATTGGTTTTCAAAATAAAGTAAATTTCATTGGTTTTCTTAATTATGTAAATTAATAAAAATCTTTTATAAATGTATTTAAAACTAATAATTTTTGTATGAATTACAAAATGAATTACATTGATCCATGGTGGAATCCTACTAAATTTTTTATTACACCGTACAAACACACTTTGGGGTGTATTTAGTCTAGTTTTTATAGCTTTTTATGCAGGTATGTATTATAGTCTTCCTTTATCATAGTATTTGGACCATAAACTCTGTGATGAGAATATATAGGATATATAATTAGAAGTTGTCATGTATTACATGGGGAGAGAAGGGTTTTATTATGTTCACATATTGTTTTATGTATTTATTATTTAAAACCTGTATCCATGTTACCTTTCATGTAACAACTTTTACAATTGAATTTTGACCATATTAGTTAGTTGTTTTTCTGTTTTACCGCATTTATTCTTTATGTATTTATAAAGATTAAAGTGTTATCATTCCATGTGTGATTTCATTATCACTTATTCCAGCCTAGGGAAATCATAAATTCACTTTAGGTTTGTGTAATGTTGGTACGAACATGATGGAAAGGTATTCAGGCCAATATTTTATGCACCCCATTGATGTTTTCAAGAAGGTCCTATATAAATAAGGAAAAAAATGTGATGAAATTTGATTTAGAGATATTTAAAATCCAATTCTTTCCCTTTTCACTAATTCTTTTACCATTAAGGATCTAATAGTTTATGGAGTAAGTGATAAATATGAACTTTAGTGATCATGATTTTTTTAACACAATTATATGATGCCTAAATAATATTTTTAAGTGTTTTTGGATAATGTAAAAGTGTTGTACCCTAGTCAAGGAAGAGTATTAAACCAAGTGAAGGCTAAGCATATTCACTTCTCAAGCTTGATTATACACCCTTATGAAGCTTAATCACATATCCTAAAATTAAGGTTAAGTGAACAAATAAAATTTTCTTTTTAATAGATCCTTTTACTTGTACATTTGATACATACATAGAAGATAGAGGAGTAGAGTAAACAAAGGAGAAAATAACTCTAAGCTTGTCATGTACAAGATCCAAGACTCTAAGTGGTGATTTTAAAATAAAATCCAAGTAGAAGAGATATAATATGTGTGAATTTGAGTCATTTAATGGTTTTAAACACAAAAACTTCATGAAATACCACTTCACCTAGGCCTTAGATATAAACCTAGTAGAATGATACATCTTAATGAAAATTTTAATATAGGCTAAGAAAATAGGGTTAGAGTCACTCCCCTTCAATTAAAAGTTGTTTTTCATCATCCTTATAAAAAGTGTTTATATTTTACTAGGTAACCTAATTGGGAGAGACCCCTCTATTTTACCCAAGTATTCATTCTGGCGTTAGTGGCCTAATTTCTCTCGGGTCTTCCCCTAAGAAGATGGATTTTTCTATCCCTTCACCTCTATAAATATATCCTAATAATTGTACTCTTTTCCATATTCATGTGGCCTGTATGATCATGTATTTATTTGGAAATTAAAATCTTACATCCAACACATTATCTCTTCCATGAAATTACTCTTCTTATCATGGATCTTCAATGGGTGGTCAGTCATGTATTCCATTGACAACATGATTCCTTCATTTTTTAGGAACATGTATAAAATCTCTTATACTTAAACCACAACATGGATATTGAGGTAGAAATCAATATTGTAAATATTCATTTCTATGATAAGCACTTATTATCACCCAGATCTCACTTGAAACCTTGAGTTCATCCCTTAGTGAATCTCTAAATGCTATTAATCATAGCTATCTCCACAGTCTTTTCTTTATGGATTTTCCAATTAATGTAAGTGAATTTTCACCTACAGAATTAGAAAAATCATTAAGAGGGGGTGAATTAGCAATTTAGAATTATTTTATGATATCCTTTTTAAACCAACCTTTTACCACTCACTATAAGAAAAACTGATTTAGCTATGGTTTTTTCAATACGGTTTTGAAAACCGCCGCTTAATTGTTTCCCCAAAAATACTTAGTGGTGCTTTTGTTGTGGGTGTTTTAAAAACAACTGCTAAATGTTTTTTTGATTTTTTTTAAAAAAAAGCAAAAAAATATTAAATTATTTTTTGGTGAAGGTTTTTTTAAAATCCATTTGGAAATAGAGGCTGTATTTTAAAAAGTGATACTAAATTAAACTATTTTTTTAATATATATATATATATTTATGATCTATGATTTTTTATTTACTATAATATATTGTTTATTATTTATAATTTTAAATAATTATAATGTGTTAATTAATAATTATTTATAATAATTTTTTAATAATAATTTAAAGCTTAAACTAAATATCCAATAAGTTGAAAATAAGATTTCGAAATCAAGTAACCATAAATTTTGATTCGAGAGCCCATTTTAGTTACACAAACAATCAAATCTAAGCTTATGAAATGAACTAAAACCACATTAGATTTAAATTTTGTCACAATGAAAAGAATAAAATTTATTATAGTTTCAAGAAAAATTGGAAATCGAATTTGAAATTCAAACGACTATAACCTTTGATCTAGGTGTCTGTTTTGGCTCTACCATATATCAAATAGCAGCCTATGACGGTCTCTACATGCTAGTGACCAAAAGACCCCAATCACATTTTTTCAGAGCAAAAAAAGGCCTTAAAAGCCTCTAAAACTGAGTTTTTAGTGGGGGTACCCCCATTTTTTACCATTTCATGGGATTTCAACCTTATTTAAGGTGGTCTTATTATCATTTTTCAGTGGGGACTGAATTGTTTCTCAACTATTACATTCATATTGATATTATGGTTTTGAATTTTTATCATCTTTCAAAATATAGTTTTATTTATAATTGAATATATATGTGTATTTCCTTATATTTACTTATAATAAATCACTTGTATAAATAAATAGTTATTTAGAAATGTATTTTTAAACATAAAAACCACATGGAAATAATTATTTTTTATTCATTTCATTTAAAATAAATAATTATTTATTTTATTTACCCTATAAAAATGCATGAATTTGTATATATATACCTATACAAGTAATGTTTATATACAAACATGTGTGTATCAATAAAAAAAATTATATCTATGTGCATATTCTAATATATTAAAATAAATACATATATTTTTGTGTATACAGCATATATAAGTTTATTTTTATATAAATATATCATTATCATTAAATTTAGTATATAAATGAATTTACAATAAAACTATATGAATATATTTATACACATATGTAAATAATTTCAATATATACATATGTGAGTGTATTGATAAACATATATATATATATATATATAAATATTTATATTCTAATATATGTAAATAAATATTAATATATAATATATTTAAACAAATTTAAGTATATATATATATATCATACACATTCGATGAGATTTTGGCTTTGTTTGAGAGTGCCTTCATATTCTTTTTATGCTGTTTATGATTTTATTTGGTTGATTTAAATTCCTATTAATTTGATGGTATTTTAATTATTATGTTTTCCTCTCTTTTGGTAATATATTATCAACTATGTATATCTATTTATTTGAATTTATGAATATTTGTGTATATTTATATACATTTGTAAATATTTTTACAAATTTATGTTTATATACTTTTATATCATGTATGTGTAAATATATATAAAGTGACATTTAAATTTACTTGTATATTTATATATATGTAATTATATATATAAGTGTGATTATTTATAATTATGTAACAAAATGTCTGTTTATATATATTTATATAAACTTTGTTATATGTATATATATTTATAGATATTTATATCCATTTATTATTTTATTATTTTATTATTTTATTAATTATTAATTAATTAATTAATTAATTAATTAGTATTCATTTATAGTTTATTTAATATATATATATATATGTGTGTGTGTGTGTATATATATATTTATTTATTATTCATTTGTTATTCATTTATTGTTTATCAATTCTATATTTATTACTTTTTTATTGTTTATTTATTGATTGATTGATTTATTAACTTATTTATTTATTTATTTATGCAATTATTTATTTATGTATTTATATATTTATTATATATTTATTATTTATCTATTATTTATTTATTATTTATCGATTATTTATTTATTTATCATTATTATCTATTATTTTATTATTTATATATTATATATTATGTATTATATTTTTATTATTATATATTTATTATTTATTTATTATTTAGTTAGTGTGTATACATTAATTATTAATTAATTATTAATGTCTTATTTATTATTTATTATTTGTTACTTTTTTTATTTTTTATTTTATTTTGTTCCTTATTTCTTATTTATTTGTTTATTATTTATTTATTTATTTTTATTTTATTGTGTATATATTAATTATTATTATTTATTTATTGTTTATTATTCATTATTCATTACCCATTACTCGTTATTTATTATAAATTATAAATTATAACTTGTAAATTATTAATTATTAATTATTTATTACTTATTGTTTATTATTTATTATTTATTATTTATCATTTATCATTTATTATTTATTATTTTTATAAACTATTAATTAGTAATTATTCATTATTCATTATTACTTATTTACAATTTAGTTTGTATTTATTTGTTATGTATTATTTTTTCCAATTAATATATATAAAAGTATATTAAATTCAATTTATTCCCCACATGAAGCGCATGCTAGAGTGGTGATGTCTTTAGAGAATAAGCAATAGGTAAGGGATTCAAATCTCAAATAACACAGAATTTATATATACCGACATATACATTCATGTGCATGTGCATGTGTATGTTTATATTCATGTGCTTGATAATAAATACTAAATTAAAATTTAATTAATTATGATAATTAAAAAATTCACAAAAATATAATAATAATAATAATAAACTAATAAAAAATAAAAAATTTAAATAATTAATTTTGAGAATAATAAAATAGGAAAATAATAAATAAATAAATAACGATAATAAATAAATAATAACAAATAATAATAAATAATATATTAATTATGTGAATAATATAATATTTAAATATTAAAATAATTAATTACAAATTTTTTTTTAAAAAATAATAATAATAAAATACTGCTATATCATTTCAGGTTGGTTTAAACAGCCGCTAAATTAGTCCCATAATTTTAAAAATACCACTGTTAAATTGTTCAGTGACAGTTTTGAAAAATCGCCACTACATAAATATCGACACATGATTTTGTGGCGAATTAAACTGTCGCTAAAAGTCTATTTTGGCATAGTGAATAGTTAGATTGATTGACTTCACTATGAAAACACACACATGGACACACAGAAATGCATACATATTTATAATTTTCACCACTCAAAATGAGAAGGATAATTATTTGTATGATTTAGAACCACAAAAGGTCATATGATCCACTAATATCAACATGTGGATTAAAGTGAGTTGGGAATATCCTTTAAAATCATATTACACTTCTATCATGTTGTTTAGAATTGATTTTTCTTACCCTTTTTCCAATGAACTATTGCAAGTCACTCTTCATCTTCTCTACATTCTTCATATTCTTCTTATATATTATAAATTATCTCTGTTTATTCTATGTAATGCATATCCATTATCTGCGCTCTTTTTTTCTTCACTATGTACCATTTCTTGCACAACATTTGTATTTATGTCAAGTTAAAATTCAAAATTCAAAATCAAATTAAAAACTTTAACTTCCTTCAACTTGTCCTACTTATTTTTAGACCATTAGATCTTAAAAGACATATTAGTCAACATTGAAGAGTTTTCGGGATTTTAGAGATCAAGTATAGTATCCTTAATAGTCATAAATGATCCGCATCATCAGATCCACTTAAATCAAGAATAATCCTCTGACCACAACTAACATGTTGTATACCATTTTAGAAACTTTTACTAACTATATTCACCACTACATAATTTTTTACACCATTATAATACAACTAATCTGAACAACATTTAAACTACTCTTAAAATTTTTATCATTTGGAATGTTTTCCACCTATCATTTCATATAGTGATTTTTATATTTCACTATAGTATCCTCTATGTCAGGTAGCTCCACATTTCAAACATTAGACAACTTCCCAATAGTATCACTCCATAGGAATAATCCACCCTAATACTATGAAGAATTCATGAAATATTCACTAAGAGTATATCATAGAATGGCGATCCTTATTCTGATTCCTAGAAACCTACTCTCCTTTAGACACCATGCCAACCTTCACAACATATTCTAGCTTGTCGTTTCCTATAGGGAAAACATCAAGCAAGAACACACAATCAAAAAATTGCTATTATAGCGACCCGACCTTTTCTTACATTTCTATTACATCATTTCAAAGATAGTATTACACATGGAGGATCCAGAGGTTTAGTGTCTTGGGAAAACTAGGACTACACATAACAATTACAACATCAAGCAGAAAAATTCATTTAATCTCTTCTTCTATAGCTTCTTAGTAGCACTTTTCCTCTCCTTAGTACATGTAGCCACCTGAGGATATACATCAAAAGGGGTGAGCTAAATGCCCAGTAAGAGGATAGATAAGAACAATATAGCATGGGGTGAGCATAATCATGAAGAAGATCTTGAACATGAGAGGAGCATAAACAATAAACTTGAAATGTGGCAAAGCATAAAAACGAAACATCATGTCTTAGTGGTTAACTACCACACATACTTGTGAACAAAGCTAGCATCATTTTCACGCATCATTTCACATTTACTCAGGAGATTCATCACTTTACCCAATGCATTGGAGCGCTATATAATTTCGGGCGCACCCGTCACATTTAAACATTCATATTGCGCTATATAATTCCGGGCGCACCCATCACATCATAACATTATCATTATCTTTCTTGCCACATAGAACACATATCAAACATGTACATAAATAACCCATGGAAAGGAATGGGTTTCATCTCATAATAACACATTCATAAGCTTTGGGTTCCCAAAAGAAAGAGGGAACAACATACTTGATATAAAAACCATCAACCTTGAATGAGAGGTAAAAGGTGAGATCTTGAAAGAAGAGTTCTTTTGGAAAACATTTTGATGGACATAAAAATCAGTGACAAACATGCATATCCCAGAAAAGTCAAGTAAATGATGAAAAAATGTTCTTTGAAGAGTAACCACATCAAAAATGGAGTGAAAGAGGGAGAACCCGAAGGAAGAAAATTGGGTTCGAGATTTCCCCTTACCTTGTACTCGAATGCCTCCTTCTCTTTAATGTCCTGTATAATGACATTATATTAATTAATTAGAAATTCCAGAACCTTTTTTACATTAATAGGGTTCATTCTGGTTTTATTATTTCATATTATGTTCCTTTGTATGACTTATAGAGTTTAAAAACATTGTTCGGGGATGTTCGTTTTCATGGTTTTCTTGAGCGGTCCACTTGTATTCTTAATTTGATGTTTGGGTAGATCATGGGTAAATATCCAGAACTGATATTACATGTTATTAATGATATTACAGAAGCTTGAATGATTTTATAATGAGTTATATTAGATCCATGTGGATGAATCATTAGATAAGAATTAAATGAAGATTATTTGGGTTAATTTGAGCGGTTTTTGGATCACAACGAACTCGTTTTAACTTTTCACTTAGTAATATGGCCATAGGTTATTTCCAGAACTTAAAATAGAACATAATACATATAAAATATTCTGTTTCAACCATAAAATTGTTTCATGACTAGATTTAAGGTATAAATGGAAGAAGAGAGCATGTTGTTTTTGAAGGTGATAAATTATCACCACATGAACAACGTTCTCTTTAATAAAATAAAAGGATGGGGGAAAGGGTGTGGGGTGATATAATATAACATTATAATCATAATATTACAGTATATATAAAATAATGGATTTACAGAACAATTTTTATGAAGATAGATAGAGGGAGATCAAGAAAGGAACTTGAGCTTGAAAGGAAATTAAAGGAGAAGAGGGAGAGAAAATTACCTCTTGAATCCTTCACTTGAGAACCTCCTTAAGGGACTAAGCTTTGTCTTTTGATGAGACCAGAAGCTCTTGGACATGGGGGAGAGGCTAGGGAAGATTATTGGGCAGAACTTAGACAATTCATGAAGCTTGAGAGGTGTGGTTTGGCAAGAGGAGGGGGAGGGCTTATTTATACATAAGGAGGGAGGTGTTTTTGGTATAAAATATTAAATAAAATAATATATCATAAGTTAGACTTGTAATAGTAGTTTTTTGAAATCCTAAATCATATATTAATATAATATAATTCGTTTTAGGCTTTAACTCTTCTTTCTAATTCGAATTCATTAATTTATTAAAAGGAAAGTGAAAGAAAGAGAAAAAGACACTTTAAGAAATTACCTTTTGACTTTAGGCTTTGGAAAGTTCTTTTTAGGTTTGAGAATTGGATTTATTGTATTTAAAGGAAAAATTTATGAAATTTAATATGTTTTGGCCGAAATTAAAGTTCTAGAATGTTTATGTCATCATTACATCATTAATGATGCAATTTAGTATATACCGATTATACGAAAAACTGTATTTTTTTACTATTCACCCGAAAATTGAAGTATTTCAGAATAAACCCAAAAATTTACCCCTACCATTTTTCTACGTGTAGAATCCAAGAATGATGTCCATTTTTCAAAAATAAATTTCTTAAATATTATTAAATTAATGTTTAATTAAAATCATAATTTACTTAAAAAAACAGTTTTTAAAATTAAAACTGATTTTGTAGTTCTTTCAAAAATTACGTAGGGTATTATAAAATTATCTAAAAACTATTAGACATTGATTCAATACTATATGAATACATTCCAGGGGAATAAATATTCTTTTAAATTAATTAATTAATTATAATTAACTATTTATGACTTATAAAATACCAAAAATGTTTACTAAGGTCAAATTGTCACTTTCTAAGATGTCTAAATTTTATTTTATTATTCATAGGTAATGTTACTCTTATTTACTATTTATAAGGGTCATATTAATATTAATAAGGGTATGTTACAATTCACAAAAAATTATTTTTGTTTCATTAGACTTCAAAAACTGTCTTGAACACAACCGTGTATGTCGGATTTTTAAAATTCCAAACATAGGGGTGAAAAAATTATGTTTAAAGGTCACTTATCACTTAGTAGTTCATTATTTTGTGTTTTTATGACATAGATATAAGAAGTAATTTCCATTGAAAAACTTTGGGTCGTTACATTCTTCCCCCCTTAAGAAATTTCACCCCCGAAATTTCACTTTACACAAACAGGTGATGGTACTTCTCCTTCACCATTTTCTAAAATAGAAAAGGTTAGAACAAAACATAAGTAAACAAGTCATGAATAACTTATCCTTTTAAACAATTATACCAAAAACATAACATATGGGATCCCTAGGTAAATATCCTTGTGTGCATATTTGTACTTAGTCTCATGCTAGAGGTTTTCTTTAGGGTTCACTAATCCTAATTCCCAAATTAACTAAACCTTTCCTTTGATACCAACTATAGCGACCCGAACTTTTATTACATTACTATTACATCATTTCAAAGATAGTATTACACATGGAGGATCCAGAGGTTTAGTGTCTTGGGCAAACTAGGACTACAAATAACAATTACAACATCAAGCATAAAAATTCATTTAATCTCTTCTTCTATAGCTTCTTAGTAGCACTTGTCCTCTCCTTAGTACATGTAGCCACCTGAGGATATACATCAAAAGGGGTGAGCTAAATGCCCAGTAAGAGGATAGATAAGAACAATATAGCATGGGGTGAGCATAATCATGAAGAAGATCTTGAACATGAGAGGAGCATAAACAATAAACTTGAAATGTGGCAAAGCATAAAAATGAAACATCATGTCTTAGTGGTTAACTACCACACATACTTGTGAACAAATCTAGCATCACGTTAATACATCATTTCACATTTACTCATGAGATTCATCACTTTACCCAATGCATTGGAGCGCTATATAATTCCGGGCGCACCCGTCACATCATAACATTATCATTATCATGCTTGAAACATAGAACACATATAAAATATGTACATAAATAACCCATGGAAAGGAATGAGTTTCATCTCATAATAACACATTCATAAGCTTTGGGTTCCCAAAAGAAAGAGGGAACAACATACTTGATATAAAAACCATCAACCTTGAATGAGAGGTAAAAGGTGAGATCTTGAAAGAAGATTTCTTTTGGAAAACATTTTGATGGACATAAAAACCAGTGAAAAACATGTATATCCCAGAAAAGTGAAGTAAATTATGAACAAATGTTCTTTGAAGAGTAACCACATCAAAAATGGAGTGAAAGAGGGAGAACCCGAAGGAAGAAAATTGGGTTCGAGATTTGCCCTTACCTTGTACTCAAATGCCTCCTTCTCTTTAATGTCCTGTATAATGACATTATATTCATTAATTAGAAATTCCAGAACCTTTTATACATTAATAGGGTTCATTCTGGTTTTATTATTTCATATTATGTTCCTTTGTATGACTTATAGAGTTTAAAAACATTGTTCGGGGATGTTCGTTTTCATGGTTTTCTTGAGCGGTCCACTTGTATTCTTAATTTGATGTTTGGGTAGATCATGGGTAAATATCCAGAGCTGATATTACATGTTATTAATGATATTACAGAAGCTTGAATGATTTTATAATGAGTTATATTAGATCCATGTGGATGAATCATTAGATAAGAATTAAATGAAGATTATTTGGGTTAATTTGAGCGGTTTTTGGATCACAACGAACTCGTTTTAACTTTTCACTTAGTAATATGGCCATAGGTTATTTACAGAACATAAAATAGAACATAATACATATAAAATATTCTGGTTCAACCATAAAATGGTTTCATGACCAGATTTAATGTAGAAATGGAAGAAGAGAGCATGTTGTTTTTGAAGGTGATAAATTATCACCACATGAACAACGTTCTCTTTAATAAAATAAAAGGAAGGGGGAAAGGGTGTGGGGTGATATAATATAACATTAGAATCATAATATTACAGTATATTTAAAATACTGGATTTAAAGAAAAATTTGGATGAAGATAGATAGAGAGAGATCAAGAAAAGAACTTGAGCTTGAAAGGAAATTAAAGGAGAAGAGGGAGATAAAATTACCTCTTGAATCCTTCACTTGAGAACCTCCTTAAGGGCCTAAGCTTGGTCTTTTGATGAGAACAAAAGCTCTTGGACATGGGGGAGAGGCTAGAAAAGATTATTGGGCATACCTTAGACAATTATTGAAGCTTGAGAGGTGTGGTTTGGCAAGAGGAGGGGGAGGGCTTATTTATACATGAGGAGGGAGGTGTTTTTGGTATAAAATATTAAATAAAATAATATATCATAAGTTAGACTTGTAATAGTAGTTTTTTGAAATCCTAAATCATATATCAATATAATATAATTCGTTTAAGGCTTTAAATCTTCTTTATAATTCGAATTCATTAATATATTAAAAGGAAAGTGAAAGAAAGAGAAAAAGACACTTTAAGAAATCACCTTTTGACTTTAGGCTTTGGAAAGTTATTTTTAAGTTTGAGAATTGAATTTATTGTATTTAAAGGAAAAATTTATGAAATTTAATATTTTTTGGCCGAAACTAAAGTTCTAGAATGTTTATTTCATCATTACATCATTAATGATGCAATTTAGTATATACAGATTATGCGAAAAACTGTTTTTTTACTATTCACCCAAAAATTGAAGTATTTCATAATAAACCCAAATATTTACCCCTACCATTTTTCGACCTGTAGAATCCAAAGATGATGTCCATTTTTTAAAAATAATTTTCTAAATATTATTAATTTAATGTTTAATTAAAATCATAATTTACTTAAAAAAACAGTTTTTAAAATTAAAACTAATTTTGTAGTTCTTTCAAAAATTACGTAGGGTCTTATAAAATTATCTAAAAACTATTATACATTGATTCAATACTATATGAATACATTCCAGGGGAATAAATATTCTTTTAAATTAATTAATTAATTATAATTAATTATTTATGACTTATAAAATACCAAAAATGTTTACTAAGGTCAAATTGTCACTTTCTAAGATGTCTAAATTTTATTTTATTATTCATAGGTAATGTTACTCTTATTTACTATTTATAAGGGTCATATTACTATTCATAAGGGTAGGTTAATATTCACCAAAAATTATTTTTGTTTCATTAGACTCGAAAAACTGTCTTGAACACAACCGTGTATGTCAGATTTTTAAAATTCCAAACATAGGGGTGACGAAATTATGTTTAAAGGTCACTTATCACTTAGTAGTTCATTATTTTGTGTTTTTATGACATAGATATAAGAAGGGAATTTTCCATTGAAAAACTTTGGGTCGTTACAGCTATAATAGTGCTCTCCCTATTTATATATTGTACCACGTACTCAAGAGCACCACATTCTAGTCATCATAACACCATAGCATAGACAAGATATATTCTATAGACCAAAGACAACCAAAACACCCATTTTCTACTTGAAAAATCAGTTTCATCTTTCCAGATCATCTCTATGGACATTGTGTATATAACCATGGTGCAGTGATGTCATCTACACTTCAAATACACTAAAAATATATTCATCAACCTTAAAATTTAATTCATTTTTTTCAAATCATTATAAAACCATGGATTGAACATTATCTCAAATAAATCACTATGAAACCATTGAGTTTTAACATGATTTATGTATTGAAAAAAACTAAATCATAATTTTCACTTCAAGGTATATCTTTACTTCCTAAATTGAAAATATCAAAAATCTTATATAGTGTCACAAAAATACCCTCAAGGTCATAACATATCCCAAATAAACTCTTAGAATCAGCAATCTCCCCTTTGGATTTTTTTGCAAACCAAAAAACATAAATCTCCTTTAGTCTCAAAGTATATAAAAATGAATCAATATTAAATTACTCTAATCCTATGTAGGTAAAATCAATGTAGGAAATTATTACATTGAATAATAATATCATTTTTTCCATAATTAGTGGCTTACATTAAATTCTACTCAATGCTTGATACCTCTTGAAGCTTGAAACCACTTACTATTAGATTCAACTTCTTGGAGTAACTTTAATAAAAATAAAAAATTTAATTTATACTTTCTAAAAAATAAGTTCCCAAGTTCAATCCCATCAAAATAGTTAAAATATTTCACAAAATCTATAAAACTCAAAGACTCACATTCTCTCTCTAAATACACGCCCCCCCTAAATAAAATATTTATCTCCCATTTGGTAAAACATGCATTAATGGATACTCTCTAAAATAATTTTCTACCCCTTTATTAATGCATAGAGTAATAAAAATTAAATATATTTATTTTTTAATTTTCTATCCCCATTTTAAAACAATTACCAAAGAATAATATGGTAGAGGATATGGAAACTTCATACCTTTTACTTGAGAGTATTGAATGCCCATCTTTAAACTCAGTATTTTACATGCATCTTTTGGTCATTTTTTGGTGAAAACAACTTCAATTTTCTCCTAATTAGAAAAAAGTTCAAGATTTTACTCATTTTTATTAACTATCCCTTTGATTAATTGGTACTTGATGTCAACGCTCCTAGATCTTGAATACTAAATTGTGTTTCTTGATGAATTGACAACTCTTCATTAATCACAATCTAAAATTAGTGATAGGTTCACTTCCACCTTGAGATCTTACAACAGATTCCTCAACCATATCAATTGGTTAGTTTATTGAGTAATATATACATACTCTACTTAATTATTACTTAAGATCATATAACTCCATGTCTTTGTGTGACAATATACATATTTCTCTCCTAAAAAGTAATTATACTTAATATGTAGATCTCTTTCATTAACATTTCCTTCCCAAACTACATCATTGTAATTAATAGATCAATAATTACCTTGTTTTCATAATTTAACCCATAATATGTAGTTCCATTTATGTATCAAATAATTCTTTTCCCATATATTAGATGAGACATTTTTAGTGCACTTTAAGACCAATCACAAAGGGTAACAATATATATAATATATGATCTAGAATTTTTCAAGTACACCAAATTCTTAATTAGCTTGTATAATTATTTTGGTTAAACTACCTTTCATTTAACATCCTTTAATAATTTGGTTCCCGTAAAGATATGAATAGAAATAATCTTTAAATTTTCCATTCCAAACTTCTATTAAAGTTCTCAAGAAAAATTCACTTGATAAAAAAATATGTGATTTCCTTCTTTAGACATTTATAAACCTAGAGAGTATCTCATTTCACCAATAATAGAAATTTAAAATAAATTATTCAACTCCATGGAAAACAATTAAAAATTATCAGCTGTGGATTACTATGAAAAATAATATACAGTGGATTCAAACTAGAATTCCACATGAAATCTAAAACATTTACATTAATCCTTTTTATCCCAATTTTACATCATGGAAAACAATCCCATATGCTGTTTTCACCAATTATAAAAAACTACCATAAATTCCTCTCTATAATCCAAACTATAATTTCAACACATTTATCTTGGAATATACATTATTAAAAAATTAATTCCATGCTTAACTTTACAATTTTCCATGATCAGGAATATTAGTTCAACCCATGGATGGATCTAATTTGGTCAAATCATCATCATTGCATCCCACGGGGATCATGATGGGTTAAAATAATCATTTATACAATGGTTTTACCACGTCTTAATAAAGGAATAAAATTCACAATAAAAGGGAACCAAAATCACAACCACATATGAAAAAGTCAATATTTAAAACAATGGGATATAACTTTTAGACCATCTAGATCAATTCTAGAGATAAATGAACCCTTAAGCACATCTTTAGATCTATATTCAAGTTCCCCTTGAATCCTAAACCTAGAATACATTATAAAAACATGGTTCTAGGGATTAAAAAGGAGATAACCAAATCCACAATCTCTAATTCAGAAAAGAGAAGCAAGGGGATCATTAGACTTACCCGAAGATTCGATATGCATCCAACAAGACTCCAAACATCATATAATTGAATTAGAATGATACATTAGAATATTGGATCATCTAGGTTCATCACTAGGATGGAGTGGGCAATAAATGGGGAATAAATCAATTAAAGCACTTAAAATCTTGAGGGGGGATCTTTGTAAATTTCCACTTTTAATGGGGCGCATGGTTAGGAAAATTGTGCTCCAACTGTGTGTCAGCTATTTCCCAAGGGAAAAATAAGCCACAAGGTTACCTGGAGATTCTAAATTTTTTTTAAAACCATGTTCCTATCGTGTGTAATGACACTATCCAAGAGGACTAGGTCGAACAATTTTTCTAGGGATACTGCACGATTTAGAAAAGCATGCACCAACAGTGTGAAATGTTTCGATCCAAGGTCGCATAGTTTGGATCTCCGCACATTTTTTTTGTATATTATCGGGTGTTTATTACTTTGAAAATTAGTGTATAGTCTCCCCAAAAAATTTATTAGACCCTCACTGCTATTTAGAAACCTCTGATGTACGAGGAGGTGTGTTTGAGGTAATGTGGCGACTCAGATCGTGGCACCGCTTAGTGGATTTCAGGTCGGGGATATTACAAAGTGGTATCAGAGTGGTTATTTTATATGAGTTATTATTTTTGGATGGTAGACAAGAGATTATCAAGTATCATTCCTTATAAATGAGATTGTGCATGGGAATAGATAACCCTTGTATGAGGGAAAATCCAAGTTCTTAGGGTGGGAATTGTTGTTCTTATTTTGGGTTGTTATAGTTGGATGATATTTCACCATTGGGTGATTCACTTGATGTGTGGTGTGACTATTTTATGATAATTTTATCATGGATGTAATGGAACGAGGTTGTGAAATCATGCATCCTTATAGGAACCTAGGGATATATATGTGACATGCATCATAATAGGAACACATGAGATGCATGTGTGGGACATAGAGGGAGAAAAAATAATTTTACTTTGTTGAAAAAATTGAATAAAATTGTGTATAATAATAATGATGGAAATGGTTGAATTAAAAGAATATGAAATAATGAGTAAATAATTATACTTTATGAAGGGTTATAAATGATTTAACCCTCAGTTGTGACAAGTTGTGAGAGAAAATGTATAGAAAATAGAAAGTCTTATGTTGTGAAAATGAAATGGTTTAAAAGGGTACCCAGTGAAGGGATCGTGGAAATGTAAGTTGGATTACCCATTATTAACATGGCCCTCGGTAGGGATGGTTGAGGGTAGTGTTCTAGATGTGATGGTTTTTGTTGGTATAGTGTATGTGAAATGGGATGTTTATGGCTAGTGGAGAACCGTATTTGTATAAATTGTCGAATATTTATGTTATGTGTTATAATACTTGTGTTTGAAATTGTAGAGAAATTGCACCATGATGATGTGTTGCAATTTGGAGACAAGAGGATATCACTAAGAATACTCCCCTAGAAGTGGAGCAAGAGACCCCAATGGTTCAGGGAAATAGAGGAGAGGATTGGTTCAAGGTGAACCTCACTTGTTTTATGTAGATGATGGAATTGGACCTATAGAAGGTTGTGCCAAGTATGTTTGACCTGAATCAATTGTTTCAGCTAAATCACCCTCAAATATTTACCAAATAGGGTGGGATAGAGGGAGATGAGTTTTGGATGCAATGAATCTAGATGATTCTTTATCACTTAGAGACTCTTCTTGAGAATAGGGTCAATCTAGAAGACTACATGTTGCTGTGTCAGGCAAAGCCTTGGTGGGAAATCATGGTTCAGATGAAGAAGATAGAGGGGATTTTGTTGAAGGGTTTATAAGAAACGTTTTAGGACCATTATAATATAGATACCCTGAGACTGGACAAGGCTATGAAGTTTATGAGGTTGATATTGGGAACTATGTCGGTGATGGATTATGTAGTTCATTTCATGAACTTGCAGTGTTTTGTTCCTGCTTTGATGGGAGATGAGGCAGCTATGGCGTGACTTTTTCAGGATGGACTTTTCTATGAGATCAAGTCGTGGGTGAATATATTTCATATAATGAAATTCGAAAAGGTAATGGATTAGGACCTTATCTCATAGGTAAATATCAATGAGGCTTTAGGTAGTGGATGTGTGGTTTCGGTAGGGTGATCTAGTGGTGAAACTTTTGATGGTAAGAAGCGTCATTTTTAGAGCATCCACTAGGTCAATGCTAAATAGGGTAGTTAGAAAAGGGACCAGTGTCTAAGGGTGGAAAATGATTCTTTTGTTATTAGTTTGTTATGTTGGGACACATGTAGAGTCAGTGTTCTTAGACACCAGTCAAGTGTCGAGTGTGCAGTGGGTTGGCCCATGAGGAGATGTTCTTTAGGAACCCTCAATATCCAGGCACAGAGGGATGATTAGGGAAGATGCTAGGTGTAGTTTGGGGGTTGGTTACCCTATATTAGGTAGGTAGTTTGAGCTCAACTGGTCATACTATTCAAGTTTCCAGATGTATTAATTCAGGGTGGGATTTTCCATATCAGCAGGGGGTCACAGTGCCTGGATCTTAGACTGGAGTCTAGTGTAGAGGCAGAGTCTAGCTTCATGTAATTAGATTTACACCAGGACATGGTGAGGCTAGACCATTGACTGTTCGAGGTATGGTTCTAGTTCCTTCTACTATTTCTATATCTTTATTTGATATAGTTGACTCACATTATTTTATTTCCTCTCATCATTTGGTTGTGTTGGATCTGGAGGTGGATCATGTGTGTTGAGTTGTGTCGATTGATACACAGTTGTGGGTGCAAGAAGAAAACATCAAGCAATGTAAGGGGTGTGATTTGGAGATTAGTTGATGCCATTTTCTATGGGACTTTTTCAGGCTTGAGATGTCATGTTTTGATCTTATTCTGAGAATGCATCAGTTATGATTATACTTGACCCATATTGATTTTTATTATCGTAGAGTAATGTTCATATCACTCGTAGGGGACATATAATTCCATCGTGGTGAATGGGATATTCAGGCAGGCCATGTAGGGACATTTTTACATCCATTGGGTGGGCTCATAGCCTGAATGTCTTGTATTATGATTGATAATGAGGTATAAAATCATCTTTTCTTTCCTCTGGTGGTGGATTAGTTTTATGATGTAATTTTTATGGACTTCTTGTGGTTTCTACCGAAGAGAGATATTGATTTCATGATATTTTTTCTACTGGGAGTATATCGAATTCCCATTCCTCCATATATAATAGAACCTGCAGAACTCTAGGAGCTTAAAACTTAGATGGATTAGTTAGAGATTAAAGGATTATTCTATCCTAGAACATCACCATGGGGATCACCAATGTTGTTTTCAAATAAGTTTGATGGATCGTTGTGATCATATGTCAATTATAGAAAGATGAATAAGATGAAGGTCAAGAACTGGTACCCTCTTCCATGAATTGATGATCTACTTTACAAGCTAATGGGTGATTTGGTGTTTTTCAATATTGATATGAGTTTATTGTATCATCATCCAAGGGTGATACCTTCTCATATACCACAAACTACCTTTAGGAGAAGTTATGGGTTTTATGAGTTTGTTTTTATGTCATTCGGTTTGACCAATGCGTCAGTAGTGTTCATGGATATGGTGAACTGAATATTTCACCCTTATCTAGATCAGTTTTTAGTTATTTTTTGGGATGGCATCTTGGTGTAATCTAGAAATCCTGGCGATCATTCAAAACATATTAATATTGTTCTATGTACACTAAGAGATCATAGGTTATATTCCTAGCTATCAAATTGCCATTTCTGGATTGACAGCGTGCATTTCTTGGGTCACATATTCTCTAAGGAAGGTGTGTCAGTGGACCTAGAGAAATTATAGGTAGTGGTATCTTGAGAGCATCCCATTAATGTTTCTAATGTTCATAGTTTTCTTGGATTGGTAGGTTATTATTGAATATTAATCAAGTATTTCTACCATTTAGGGGTTCCACTATCAGTGTTGTCCAAGAAGGGCATAAATTTTAGTGGTCAGGGGTTTGTGAAAATGTTTTTCAAGAGATAAAGGAGTGGTTGATGACTGACCTGATTCTGATCTTACCCAATCCTGGTTGGAGGTATACATTTTTTGTTATTCATCTGGTGTCGGACTTGGGGCGGTATTGATTCATGATGATTGGGGTGTGGCTTATGAGTCATGAAAGTTTAGGCCTCATGAAAGCAACTACCCCAATCACGATCTTGAGTTGGTTGTGGTAGTTTAGGTGTTGTAGTGTTGGAGACACTACTGAAAGGTAAGGCATCACACAATGAACTTAGAAACTAAATTCTCTCAAATGGTATGACATAATGATGTAATTCATCAAGGGACTTCTTAGGATGCCTTAGATGAATGATGTGATCTAGGTAATTGTGGATTAGTGGCTAATGTGGCTTAGTTGATTCTAATTTGTGAGACTTTCTTTGTATATCAGTTGGGTGAGTTGTACGTTCAAGAGATAGTACAACTGAAAGGGGTGATGCCTACTATATTTTTGGATCATGATCCACTTTTCACATCATGCTTCTTATAGATGTTGTAGAAGTCACTTGGTTCCTGAGTGTTTTTAGTATGGTTTTCCACCCACAGATAGATGGGAATTCAGAGCATACTATCCTGGTTCTAGAGGATATATTGATGGCATGTGACCTTGAATTTGGTGGGATGTGGTAAAATAACCTATCACTGGTTGAGTTTTCCTAAAACAATAGTTACCAGGATATGATTTAGATGGCATCATTTGAGTCACTCTATGGTAGACCATATATATTTTAATTATGTTGGTTAGAGGTTGGGGAATCAGATTTATTGGAACTAAATATCATACAGGAGACGTAGAAATAGGTTTAGTTGATTTAGAAACGTATGGAAATGGGTCAGAGTAGGTAGAAATCGTATGTGGATTGATGTCGCAGACCTCATAATTGTGGGGTGGATAATAAAGTGTTCCTTATGGTGTCTCCAAGGTTGGGTCACCATCAGATTCGAAAATAGGTAAAGTTGGAACCCAAGTATATGTGGTCATTTGTGATTGTGAATAAGATCAGACCCGTTTCATACTGGTTGTCTCTTACACCGCGGTATAGTGGTATGCATGATGTTTTTCATGTTTTACAACTTTGGAGGTATCACCCCGCCCCATATGATGTGCTTGATATTGAGGATGTTGATCTTGAAGCTAATGCATACTTTGAGGGGAATCCAGTTCATATTGAGGATCATGGTGAGGAAATCATGTAAGGAAAGACAGTTCCCTTGGTTTGGGTTTTGTGGAAGCATGGGAATTTTTCAGAAGGAACTTGGGAGAGAGAGTCGAATATGTGGGATCAGTGGCCAAATATTTTTTCTTTGGAAGCTTAGTGATGCTTGGAAGTGTGTCTTGAGGATAAGACATTATATATGGAGGATGTTATAAGATCCCATAATTTCTGTAGACATGTCCTTGTTTTTTTCTTGAATCCCCTTAACGTGTCTAATTAATTTTTTTTTCTAGAAAATGAGAAAGATCAGGGGTGTTTTGGGGGTTGGGGACATGAAAGAAATGGAGAAAGGACCATCTGTGCATGTTGAACGGTTTGTATGAAGTTATTAAAAACCATGCACCCAAACCATTCTAGCTATGATAAGGGGTGAATGGCTTAAAAAAACTTTTAAGGGCGAGAGTCAAACCGTGCGACCTTGGATAGTGGAATTTCTCATGGTTGGCACTTGGTTTTTCAAAGCATGCAGTCTCCCTAGAAAAACTGGTTGATCCAATCCCTCTTAGATAATGGCATTACACACATTTGGCACATAGTTTTACAAACTATGTATAATTCACCAATAACTAAGTTCCTTAGGTTTCCCTTTTGCGGCAGTTGGTGCATGGTTAGTGCATGTTTTGGAAAATCATGTGGCCAAAATGTGTGCCCCATCAAAAGTGGAATTCTTTGAAAATGCCCCTTCAGGATTTTAAGTGTTTCACCCAAAATTTCTCCAAGTATTCCCCACTAAACCTTATTGATTAAAATAGGTTACCCAATCTTCCAAGGGATTATTCTTCTCCAACTCTAGGCCTTTTTCTCATTATTGGGTGTAGATCGAAGCTTCGGGTAAGTTTGACACTCCTCTTGCTTCTCTTTTCTAGGTTAGGGATTATGGAATTGGATATCTCTTTTTTATTCCCTAAAACCCTATCATTTTGTGGATTCAAGGTGGAGGCCTCAAGAGGAGCTTGAATCCAAATATAAGTCAAAGTTTAATGGTTCTTTCATCTTTGGAATTAAGATAGCTAGTCTATAATTTATATCCCATAGTTTTAAAAGTTTATTTGGTAAAGTGTGGTTGTGATTATGGTTCCCTCTTATTTTTTATTTGATGAATTTCATAAGACTTGGTAAAAGGGTTGTCTAAATGATGAATTTAACCCATATAGATCCCCATGTGATGTGTTGAGGATGATTTAACCAGATTAGGGACATCCATGGGGTGTTTCAATAATCTTGAGCATTTAAAATAGAAAAGATAAGAATGGAATTAATTTTTAATATTGTAGAGTCGATGATAAATGTGTTGACATTATAGTTTGGATTATAGAGAGGGATTTATCGTAGTTGTGTCTAATTATTGAAAATGGAATATGGGATTTTTTGGGATGATGTAAAAAGGGTCTAAAAAAGATGAACATAAATGTTTTAAACGGTTTATGGTTTTTAATGTAAATACATGAATGGTTTAAGGAATATAAATCATCAAATACTTTAAATGCCCCAACTCATGTGAATTAATGATATTTTGTGAAATGGATAATGTATGGAAGTTGTAAATATGGTTGATGGTTAAGGCATGGGAACAAGAAATTGATGAAATGGTCTATTCCATGTAAGAGGTAAATGGGTTATTAGGTTAAGGATTGGAAATGATTCATGTTTTGAATGAAATGAGAATCATAAATGGTGTGTATATTCTTTGTATATGGTTTTTATATGGTATATAGGGTAAATATATATAATCATGTTCACATAGCTTGGAAGTTGTGGGTGGTGACTGATACTCTACTCCCATGGCTTTGGTTGGACTGATGCTCTAAACCCCACCCTAAGAATGCACAGGTTAGGGAGTCGAACTGATGATCTAGGCCCCTATGTATGCAATGGATGATTACCTGGACTGATGACCCAAGGTAAGTATGATGAAATTGTATGATTACCTAGACTAACTCTCTATGGTAATAATAATGGATTTGGTAAAACTACCTTGACTAATACTCCAAGGATTGTGAATTGGTTTTCTTGTGTGGTGCTCAACCTAGTGTGATAGAGAGCTTGAGTATTACCTCATGTCTAGTGGTTGAACAACATAGGATATTTTGATATAAATGGAACACCAAACCATGTAATTAAATGATGATAATAGTTATTTAAATAATGGTTTGATAAGGTAATCATATCACTCCATGTTTACTTGTTTTATATATAGTAAATGAAAGCACTTTCTCTTTAGACAGGATATTTTTTAGGCACCGTTGGTGGTGGACTACTGAGTTGTACTCACACCCTACTTAGATTAAAGTTGGGTATCTAGGTATATTTTATGGTTATAGGTCAAGTAAGGGCCCTATGTTAGGGAGTTAAGTTTGGCTTGGGACTTGCTTGGATGGGGATCCAAACTTGGAGTCAGGACCTATTTTAAGGAGTCATATGTTTTTCTTTTTTGGGGTTTTCTTTAACATTTAGCACTATTATCATGAAATGACATGTTTACTTGTTTTATTTTGGTTTTTACCCTATTTTTGATTTGCTTATCAATGCATATTTCTAGTTTATTGGTTATTTTTTCCTTTGTTTTTTAAATTATATGATGTGGCTTACTCTGAAAAGGAGGTCATAGTATCCCCACATGATTTATTAGATCATCTCAGCTAGTTGATAACCTACAACATATAGGGAGGTTCCCTTAATGTCTTGTAGTGACTCAGATTGGGGAACCACTTAGTTTCTTGAAGGTTGTGGACATTGAAATGTTGTATCAAAGTGGTTATTTTCTATGAATTGAAATTTGGGGAAGGTATAAGAGATATTAGGAAGTGTCAGACATTGGAAATGAGCTCATGTATAGGAGTAGCTAACCCATGTATGAGGTAAAACCCAAGTTCTTATGGTGGGAATTGTTGTTCTTACAGTTGGATGATATTTCACTATTTGTTGATGCACTCATTGTGTGGTGTGACTATTTTATGATAATTTTACTGTGGATGGAATGAAATTAGGTTGTTCATTTATGTATCATTATATGAACCTAGGGCTATAGGTGACATGCATCATGATAGGAATACATGGGATGGGTGTGTGGGACATGGAGTGAGGAAAATCATTTTACATTCTTGAAAAATCTGAAGAAAATGGTGTCTAATAAGAATGATTCCAATGGTTGAATGAAAATAATTTTAATAAATGAGTAAAGAAATATACTTGATGAAGGGTTGTAAATGGGACAACCCTCAGCTGTGATATGTTGTGAAAGGAAATGGTTCCAAAATATAAAGTCTTATGTTGTGAAAATGAAATGGTTTAAAAATGGTTCCTAGTTAATGGGATTGTGGTTATGTAAGTTGGTTTACCCATATTCCCCATGGCCCATGGTAGGGATGGTTGAGGGTAGGATTCTAGATGTGATGGTATCTGTTGGGATAGTGTGTGTGAAATGGTATATTTATGGCTAGTGGAGATCCTTCTTTGTATAAATTATGGAAGCTTTAAGTTATGCGTAATAAGACTCATGTTTGGGATTATAGAGAAATTCCACCACATTGATGTGTCCCGATTGAGAAACCAGAGGTTACCACTGATAAATCTATCACAAAATTGGAGGAGACCTCGGTGGTATAAGGAAATAAATGAGTGGAGAACTTCTAGAATAACTTAACTCATTTTATATAGATTATAGAATGGTACCCAAGGCGGGTTGTGTCGAGTATGTTTGACCTTGAAATTTTCAACTGCATCACACTTCAAGCTTTATTGGAGAGGATAGGCCAGATACAATTGATTTCTAGATAGAGTCCATACAAATGATTATTAATCACTTAGAGACTCATCCCGAGAAGTGGGTCAAGATAGATACCTATATGTTGCGATGTCCGATTAAGTGCTGGTGGGACATCTTGGTTCATACAGAGATAGTAGAGGGGATGTTGTGGAAGGGTTTCTTGGAAAATTTTCTAGATCATTACTATTTGGTGACCCTGAGATAGGGAAATGCTATTAAGTTTTTGATGTTGACCTAGGGAACTATTTCTACAATGGATTATGTTGGTCGTTTAACATACTTGCAGTGTTTTGTTCCCACTTTGAAGGGTGATGGGGCATTTATGGTGGAACATTCCATAATATGATTTGACATGATATCAATTCCCATGTGAATATATTTTTTCTAAATAGGTTTGAAGAGGTATTAGATCAAGCTCTTATCTCATAGGAAAATATCTAGGAGGATTCATGTAGTATACATGCAGTTTCAATAAGGTGATATAGTTGTTTGAATTTAGACGGTAAGAAGTGTTTTTTGTGGGAATATACCATGGAAATAGTGGGAAGGATAATCAAAAAAGGGAATTAGTGTCTCAGTGTAGTGACTGAGTCTATTTTTATTAGTGTGGTAGAACATGACATATTCGGATTCAGTGTTCTCAACCACCAGCTGAATGTTGGGAATTTAGATGGTTGGGCCATCTGTAGAGGTTATATAGGAATCCTCGATAACTATACATTGAGGGAAGATCGAGGTAGATGTTGGGTGTAGGTAGGGGTGGTTACCCTATATAAGGAAGGTAGTTGGATATCGACTGGTCATATCAATCAAGGTAGTAGATTTGGTACTCCAGAGTGGGAGCATCCATATCAGTAGGGCAGCACAATGCCATGATCTTAGACAGGAGGCCAAGGTAGAGAGATAGGATATATTCATGCAATTTAGTCTACACTGGGAGGTGACAAAGTTAGACCATAAACTTTTGAAGGTACAATTATAGAGGATTCTACACTTTCTAGCACATTATTCAATACAGATTCCTCAAATTATTTTATTTATTCTCAATTTGTGGTTGTGTTGGGTCTAGCGGTGGATCATATGTGTGGACTTATATTGATTGATAGACCGTTAAGGGTGAAAGCCGAAAGAACCGGTCAATGTAAGAGGTGTTCTTTGTAGATTGGTGGATACCATTTTCTGTGGGACTTTTTCATACTTGAGATGTTGGGTTTGGATCTAATTTTGGGCATATATTGGTTAGCATTATACCATGACCATATTGATTTTTACCATTGAAGAGTAATGTTCACGTCACTTGAGGGGTAAATCTATGTCGATCATTGTGAATAGAATATTTGGGAAAGTTGTTCATGGATAGTTTATCATCCATTGGGTGAGAACACATGCTTAGTGACTTGTATTATGCTTGATGATGATGGAGAAGAGAATATTTTCTTTCCCCTGGTGGGGGATCAGTTTCAGGATATGTTTCCTAAGGAATTCTTGGGAGTTTGTGCCAAGAGAGACGTTGATTTCATAACAGAGTTGTTTTCTGGAGTAGATCTAGTTTCCATTCCTTCATATAGAATATATCCAATAGAACTCCATGGACTTAAAAATTAGTTAGAGGAGCTGAATATTAAATGTTTCATCTATCCTAGTATGTCACTATGGGGATAACCAGGGTTTTTTTTTTCAAAAAGGCTGATTGATCCTTGCGATTTCGTGTCGATTATAACAAGCTAAATTAAATGACGGTCAAGAAACGATACCATATTCCTCAAATTAATGATCTTTTTTCCATCTAATGGGTGATTTGGTATTTTCCAAGATATATCTGAGGTTAGTGTATCATCATCTATGGGAGAAACCTTCTGACATACCAATGACTACCTTCAAGAGCATGTATGAGACCTATGAGATTGTTATTATGCCATTAGGGTTAACAATTGCATCAGAAGTTTTCATGGCTATGATGAACCAAATATTTCACTCTTATCTAGCTCATTTTGTAGTTGTTTTTGTTGATGAAATCTTGGTGTATTCTAGAAATACTGATGATCATTCCAAACACATTAACATCATCCTAAGTATACTAAGTGGTATTACGATATACAAAAAGATATAAAACTTTCATTTATGGATTGATATAGTGAATTTCATGGGTCACATCATATTTGAGGATGGTGTTTTAGTGGACCCCGAGAAAGTGAAGGTAGTGGAATCTTAGGAGCATCCAAGGAATATTTTTTATGTTCAATTTTTTTAGTATGGGATGGTTATTATTGAATAATAATCAAGGATTTATCCAATTTAGAAGCAGCGATTTCAGGCTTGAACAAGAAGGGTGTCAATTTTCAGTGTTCTAGGGCATGTGAGAATTATTTTCAAGAGCTAAAGGAGTGGTTGAAGAACAAACAGATTCTAATATTTCCTGATCCAGGTCAGAGGTATACCTTATTTTGTGATGCATATGATGTTGGGATTGGGGAGTTATTGATGATGGATGATTAGTTAGTGGCTTATGGGTCATGAAACTTTAGTCCTCATGAAAGGAACTACCCCACTCATGATCTTGAGTTGGCCATGGTAGTTTACGCCTTGATGTGTTGGCGACACTACTTGTTGGTAGAATAATTCATGGTATATACTGACCATAAAATCCTAAAGTATATATTCTCTCAACATGACTTGAATATTTATTAGTGAAGACTTTGATTTGGTTTAAACACTAGGAAAGGAGAACAATTTTGTAGACACTTTGATTTAGATGGATCAAAATTAGGCAGTATATGAGTCCTTTATAGATTGGAGGATTATGGTGTTGTTCAATGAGATGCATCCGGGGTTGCAGGATGGGAATGGGTAGATGAACCTTGTATCCTTATAAGTTGATTCCTTTATCTTTATATAGATCAAAGAGAATCAGTTTCTGGATCCATAATGTTTATCAATAAAGGAAAGTTCTAAAGTTGGGGAGTCACCTTCTAGTTGGACTATTGATGATTATGGTTTCATTTATGTTTTTGGACATGCTGTTTTTCCAAGTTTCATGCGAGAAGTGTTGATGTAGGAGTTTTATGCATCAAAGTTGGTGGTGCATTCTAGTTTGACCAAAATTTGAAGAACCTGGATCTTCATTTAAGGTATCGATCTTGATTTCAGGTTTCTTTTTAAAAAAAGGATAAAATGGGGTTTTCTATGTGCATGTCATGTACTTCTGTGTGTACTACGTGTACCCAGCATCCACGTACATCCATTTTTTGGCCATGTAACGGTCGAATACATGGCTGTGTGGTGACCTGGAAGACAACTTAAGTTGGGGGCCAGTTAAGGCCACTACACAACATGTAGTTTTAATGAACACAACATATACTTTTATTTTCATTTTATATATTGGATCAGGGTCATGTATTATGTTCTTAAATGTATTCTTCTCCCAATGGTTCATAGAGGAGAGTGATAGAATGGATGAAGACCATCGAACCCCTCCTGAATCTCTATTCAAGCTCTAATTGAGACATCGTCGGGTGCATCAGAATCCCATCGGTGAGTTCTAGAATCCTCTAGAGCCTTTATTTTTTATTCTTCCTCCCTCGTGAGTTATTCAAGGATGGGATTTTTTTTACCTTTTTGTAGATTTATATCAATCAGGGCTGACCTTCAAGTATATCGATCATACAATATCGAGGTAGGTAGTTTGTATAAGGACACGTCCTTAAATATTAAATAATCTTGAATTGTGTTTATAATTCAAAATAAGGATATTTTCAAGTTTAGAGCTTTATATAATTAGGTCATAACATATACATAACAATTTTAATATTAATTGTAGAAACTTCTACTAAGTATCAATTTATTTCATAAAATAAAAACTCTTGAAAAAAAGAGTCATTTCTAGTTCCATCTTTTAGACATCATGAATTTTCCTTGATCCGATCCTTAACCTTATTCATCTTTAAGTCTTGTGAAAAACATTTCAAAAAAAAACATGGGATGAGCATAAAAAGCTCAGTAAGGGATACATAAAGAAGGAAAACTGTTAGTTTTTCAAAACAAGTAAACCCTGAATACTTTATCATAAGTAATACTTTTCACCTTTTTGAAATAGTAAATACTCTTCACTGAATAAAAGGTCATTTCTTACCCTTTTGTAACCAAAATATTACCATAAAACTAATATAAATTGTAAAAAACATGTAAAGGTAACTTTGGACATAAACATACTTAAATGGAATAACCATACGGTCGACTTCCACGCATATCACTAAATTGAATAGCCATACAGTCAAATTACATACCCAATGCATTAGAGGTTATAACATTACAACTCTTCCTGGTTTATCATGACACCACCAGTCATTTGGTTTATCACGTAACCAACCATTAAATGTCCAAGTACCATTATAAAATCATAACACATAAAATATTTCCAATATAAAAATTTCACTAATAACATTTCATTTGAAATCAGAAGATATAATTTCAAGATATTGAAATAATCAATCCACTTCAAAAACCATTTTCAATACCGAAACACCCAAAAAATAGAATAAGGTATTTCTTTTCCTTTTAAAAAAATTAAGTCTTAAAGAGGAAGCCAACTAACGATTATGACAATAGGGAGGTCATTGACACCGCAAATGTTAAAAACATTCCTTTTGTCATTTAGTAAATTACTTCATAGAAAAAAGGTTCCATTTAAATGAAATTAAACGTCAAAGGTGTTATTATATACCGTATAAAATAAGGTGGTTTATATCATCGAAACATGCCTCAATGAAAAGAGATTGAGACGAAGTACCTTACCTCATGTCTGACTTGATCCGTTCATTCTTTAATTTACTAAATAATAAATGTAAGTTAATTTCTAATTTCTTAATAAAATTTTTCAAGTTTATTATTCCTTTTATATCACATATTACTTTTTTATAACAATTAGTTAGTTATTTGAGTTCATATCGGACATTTTGTCGATATTTAGAATTTGAGTTAAAAATGAACTTGTTATAATTATAATTTGTCTATGTGACCAAAAATAAATTATCTCTAGAATGATATTAATTATTTATATATCATATATATCATATATATCCAGTATATATGTATTTTTTGTGGTCCATATCATTAGTATATAGGAAAATGAAATGTATTGTTCTCCTCTGTATGCCTTCCCAACATAGCTGCACCGTTTTCTCTGTGGGAAACCATTCTGAACACATAAATATCTTAGGTGAAGAAACATGGTAATATTTAAATGCTATATCATTTCAATATTAATATAAATTAATTTATGGATGTTAATTAAACAATACCCTAACTCCTAAAGTTGTCAAAACCAACCTCTGATACCAGCTATAAGGACCTAACCTTAAACATTTGATAATATTTTATTAATTTAATAATTCACATTGAAGATATTTTCAATAATAGAGATTTATAGAATTATGTCATAACATATAAATAACAATTTGAATATTACATGTAGAAACTTCAACTAAGTATCCATTTTTTTCATAAAATAAAAACTCATGAAAAAAAGAGTCATGTCTAGTTCCATATTTTAGACATCATGACTTTTCCATGATCCTATCCTTGAACATATTCATCTTTTAGTCTTGTGAAAAATGTTACAAAAAAAACTTGGTATGAGCATAAAAATCCCAGTAAGGGATACACAAAGAATGAAAACTGTTAGTTTTTCAAAACAACAAGTAAACATTGAATACTTTATCATAATTAATACTTTCAACTTTATGAAGTAGTAAATACTATTCAATAAATAAAAGATCATTTCCTACACTATTGTAACAAAAATATTACCATAAACCCCATAGAAAGAACACATAACATATAAAGGCAACTTGGGACATAAACATACTTAAATAGAATAACCATACGGTCGACTTCCACACATATCACTAAATGGAATAGCCGTTTGACCGAATTCCATACCCAATGAATTGGAGGTTATAACATAACCACCCATAGTGTTTTATCATGACACTACCCGTCATTTGGTTTATCACGTATCCACCCGTCAAATGTCCAAGTACCATTATAAAATCACATCACATAAAATATTGAAAATATAAACATTTCATAGATTACATTTCATTTTCAATCACAAGAACTTATTTAACGATATTGAAATAATCAATCCATTTCAAAAAACATTTTCAATACTAAATCACCCAAAAATAGAATAAGGGATTTCTTTTTATTTTAAAAACATTAAGGCTTATAGACGAAGCCAATTAATTATTATGGTGACAGAGAGGTCATTGTCGCCACAAACGTTAAAAACATTAATTTTGTCATTTAGTAAAATGATTCATAGAAAAAAGGTTAACTTCGAATAAAATTAAAAGTAAAAGGGGTTTATTATATATCATGTAAAATAAGGAGGTGTATATTATCAAAACATGCCTCTATGAAAGAGATTGTGAAATACTCCCTTACCTCATGACGGACCTGACCCTATCGTTCTTTAATTTCCTGAATAATAAACTTAAGTTAGTTTCTACTTAGTTTAGAACCCTTTTCATGTTTATTATTCCTTTTATATCACTTATTAATTTGTTATAACAATTATTTAATTATTTGATTTTATATTGGACTTTTTGTCGATGTTCATAACTTGAGTTAAAAATGAACTTGTTGTAATTATAAATTTTCTATGTGGTCGAAATTCCACAATATCTAGAATGATATTCATGATTTATATATCATATATATCACATATATCTACTATATATTTTTTTATAGTAGTCCATATAATTTGGATATATGAAAATTAAATGTAGCTTTTATGGAGACAGTAAGCCGTACGTATGCATGAATGCTACTTCCATTTCATTTTTTTTCATTTTAAAAGGAATGAAAACAAAATGATACATATGTATATTATTATTACATTATAATATCATATTTTATATACATTACCAAATTTCATTAACACTATCCTTTATACATTCAATGTATGGTATGAATGAGTCATATCACTTTGAGGGGGTGGTAGTCCGCACTTTTTCAAATGAACTTATCGCATTTACCCATTATGGAAACCATAAAGGTATGCTATAAATGAAAAATAAATAAGAATATAGAAAACATAAACATAATATATATCTTATATAAATACATTTCCATCATAATGGACACCATAATAGGTGGTAGGAGAGGATTGGAAAATCATTGTTTCGTGAGGGAGTAGTTCGCCGTCCCCAGAAACATTATATACTATACCCATTAGATAGAGGTGAGTGTAAGTGTAGTTTTAATACATCTCATAAAAAAAACCTAGTATATTTAGGATAATGGTGTTTTTATTAAAGAAATGAATAAGTAGAGTTTGGTGGGTCAGATAAGTAAAATAAAATAAGAGTTTAAGAGAAGACGTTACCTTTAAATGGGGTAACTACCTTTTGTTTGAACCAAAAGACTTTCTTGAAGTCCCTTCTGCCTAAGGTAAGGCTTCTAGAATGAGGAGAGGGATGTAGGTATCTTAAATGGGTAGATTTTGGACGATAAAAGGGGATTTAGAGGTGTGAGTAATGGGTTTGAGGTGATGACTTTTTATAAGCGAGAGGATGAGCTCTTTAGGAAAGTGTGAAAATATTATTTTATTATAAAATTATTTTCAGTTTCAAAAGGTCCAAAACACATTAAATTATACGATAAGATGGCTCATGTTTGAAATAAATTCATAAAATAAGAATTGGACAGGTTTTGGATAGTTTTCTTTAAAATTTTATAATCTCATTTATTTAAATCATTCATTAATAAGGTAATCGCTGCATCAACATTGTGTCATAAATAATTTTATTTATTTGATGTCTAAAAATTATAAATAAAACACCATGATGTAGGATATATTTTTATCTTTATAATTAATATTTATAGTCAAATATATAAATTACATAACCCCATGTAAAAAATTGATTTATTAAAAGATATATGTTTATGTCATTTTTGTCCTTCCTTTAAATTAATCAATATAAAGTGGAATTATCACTCCCAAGTGGATCCATGGGGTCCCAAAATAGACATAAGGATATCCATGGTCGGAAATGTATTAAAAAATATAAATATTACACATGTTTGGGTAATTTAATATTGTAATAATAATATTTTATTACCCTTATTTACCAGATTTACCCTTTAACCATTGTAAATAAAATATTTACTGAAGTAAATATTCATAATGTCTAAAAATAAAAGTTATATATTTACAAAATTTGGACCTCCTGATTAGAAATATGGAATAAATTTTTCCAAATTCAAAACATAGAAGTGTCAGAAATTAATTTAAAATCTATTCTCGTTGTCAAAAAAGCGTGTTTTAAGAAATAATAACTATCAAAAGATTGACACTTTTTATGTCCAATTAAAAAGTGAAATTACTTAAAATGAACAAAATTGGATTAAATGGTAAAAATATAATCTAATTAAACTTTAAAACCAATTAAAAAGATAATCTGACCATATAAATAAATTAGATTAAAAGGATGTTTTGAATTAAAAAGCATTATTTTTCACTATTTATTAAAAATGAACTTTATCAGAAAAATACCAAAATTTTACCCAAAGTAAATTTTGATATCCCAATTCTAAATAATAAGTTTATATTGTAAAATAAAACATATAAAAGTGACAAAAACTATATTTAAAAAGGGTTCTCCATCAAAAGGCGGTAAATCCACCTTTTAAGGAATATTAGAGCATTTTTGCTTAAAATTGGATTCATTCACATTTGAAGCCTATAAATTTTATTGGATAAATGTAAAAATATTTAACAAACATGTATAATCATATTTTAGTTTGTTCTATTTATTCATGCCAATACAATAGTTATGTGTTAACTACCATATAAAGTAATAATATTTTTTATTATTTTTTAGTATAACTCAACATTGTGTGCAACATAAGTTTTCAAAGAAAATCGTTGTTGCGTATCAGGTATTCCATTGAACATAGAATATACTTTAATGTAAAATTAATATTTAATTCAAAAATATTAATAAATATGAAAATGTCATATTCTTTGTTCACCTTGGATGCTACAATTTGTGCCTTTTGTTGTTCATCTTTGGATTATATATGCTAAAAGTGCCGCATACCCATGAATGGGGTATTGCTTGATTTGGAATTTAACCATGTTTATTACTTGATATGTTTTTTTGATTGAAAAGGGGTTGTTTCTTATGTGTAAGGTTAGATACCTTGTTTACAGGACACCCCTTGGGTGTGTTTTCCTTGATTTATTGTTTATGGCCATTTAGTCTAGGATGCCTGTTAGGCTTGCCTTGTTTTCCATTCCTCAGTTGATTAGGACACAGTTTGTTTGATTATATGAAACACATGTGACATGCTTTGTGAATGTATATCCATGTTGTAGTTATATATTACATTAGTAATTTTGATATTTCACGCGTGCTATTTTTTCAACGGACCATTAGATCCTTAGACTAAGAAAACTATGGGAACTTCCAACTTATTAATATGGTATTGTGATAGCCTTGGTGTAGATATTTTACCTAGTGGTGTTGACTGTGATAGATACCTAGGAGGTCATTTATAATTTATTAAGTTATGTTGACCAAGGTGTATTGACCATGAGAACTTCCTAGGTGGTCATTTGTAATTGATATATACTATTTGGAACCAAAGGGGTTATACCATGAGAGCTTCCTAGAGGGTAATTATTTAATGAATTGGTGCCATGTTAAACCAAATGTGTTAGACTGTGAGAGATTTTACAGAGGATATTTTTTGATCGATTGAATGATTGGGATGAGTCTTCCAAGACAAAGCACAAGCTTAGACTAAGTCTTACTCGATTGTTTAGATGGTCTTCTAAGACATATGTTTTTTTACTATTAAAAATGGGGATACAAAGATTAAGTTAGATCTTGAGATTACATGATTGAAAGGATTAATAATAAATGTTGATGAATGTAATTGAAAACTAAAGGATTTTTTTTACTTTTGATTGCTTCCAAATTTATTTCATTACTTCTATATATTACCTGATATATATATTCACTAATAGTTAGGAACAGATCATTTGGTGGTAGCCTACTAGGATTCGTCTCACACCCTGTTTGGGCCATGTTTTGGACCTAAGAATATTATATGATTGAAGATATAGAAAAGGGAAATTACCCTTCATCATCAGGTACTTGATTACTTGTTTGGATGTTTTTTAGGCACATGTGACATTCATAATTTACATATATGCTCTAATTGTTTTATTACTATCAGTTTTCCATTGTTTACTTCTGTTGTATGGAATTACTACTTTTGCTATTATTTACTGTTTATATTCCACTGTGTATACTATACCAATGAGGTCATAGTTTCCCAAATATCACATGTTGGACCTCGCTACTATTCAGCATCCTCTATCATTTGTGGAAATGTGCTTGAGGTCATGTGACCAACTGGGTTCAGGGCACCTTTGGGTGCCACCCGGATCTGAGACATTTTAAAGTGGTATCAAAGCAGTTTTATTTTATACCTTGCATTATTATTTTTAGCTAAAAGACTAAGATATGAATAAATATGTATTTGTTAATAAGTTATGCTCAGAAGGAGCTAACCCATGTACAGGAAAAATCAAAGTTAACTCAAATATTGCAATTTATTTGGTTTTGAAATTTTTACAATTGATTTTATTTCACCATTGGGTGATTCACTTGTTTTGTTCTATTATGGTTGATATTATTGTGGTTCAATTTATGTTGCAATCCAATAAGATGAGGATATATCATTGTAGGAATCATATATGCCCTTTCTATAGATCACATGTCGTACATTCTTGTCATTCCATTTAGTGTGCATTTCTGATTGCACGTTGTTGTGATATATGTTGTTCTATATATGAATGGTTTTGAGATAGAATACATGATATAATACTTACTATTTTGATATGCATTGGTATATGTAAAGTTTTATTATATGGACGCCAAGATTTGGTCCCTGAGGTGTTATGGGCCCTCTTGGATTGGAATTTGGTGGATCATGCTTGTACTTTAATTTAATTTGGTTAAGATATGACATGAATAAGGATTCCAAACTTTGATTCGTAGGGATTATGGGATCTCACGAATCAGAACTTGGAATGTGTTGACCAAAATTTTACGATTTTGGTAGTTCCAGTGAAGTTTTATTGGCTTACTATCTAGAAAACACAACGTGTGATGTTATGAGCACGCACCATGTGTTCTTATATTCTGAAAGAAATGAATTATCTTAATTAAAATCCATAAAACATCTATACATGTAATTTATTTGTTAACCATGTGAAAGACTATGTGAGTAGAGACATGGGGTTGATAAAAATTTGGTAGAACACATTGTGTAGAAGGAGTACACGTCGTGCTGTAAAACACCTTATATCTGGTCGTGTGAATAACGACCCAGGTGGATGAAACTATGTTTGTACACACCATGTCTATATTATACACTTCGTATTGTAATTTAATGTGTATCCGGCTATGTGAATAACAATACGGGTGGACAGAACATACATGGTACACACTCTGTCTAGGGTGAACATGTCATGTATTGTTACACTAGTAGAACCATGTTGTTCTAGATGTATAGAATTGTTTTTTCAGGAGGTAATATTGAAGTACACGCTGTGTAGGAGTAGTAACATGTCGTGTGTATGGGTGTTACACAACCAGGTTTCCAGAGGTACACTCCCATGTTAAGGCTTAAAGGGAACGCAACAGGTAGTTAATATACACGCCATGTAACCATCTTTTGTAAAACTTGAATGATTTTCATCTCCAGTTATGTTCTAGTAATTCTAAGTTGCAGTCCTTGATAGTCTTGAGTTGGGGTGTGTGCTTGAACTTGCAGATTCATTCCACCAAGATGTCCTCTGGTTCTATTCTAGGTACATGGTGATGATTAGGCACTAGAAATGGTAGATCAAGGAATATTAGGAGATCCTCCCATCGTGCCCGTCTTGGAACAAGTTCTTATACTAGACACATGTGCTGATTCATAGTTTTGTGAAGTATTTTTGAGTATGATATAGAAGTTTTAGGGAGCACCAAATCCTTCCATGTCTATAGAAGAGATGATGCGGGTGTTCCAGTAGTAGCATCCTCCCACCTTTTAGGGGATAGAGGACCACAAGATGCAGATTAATGGTTATAGGCCATGATTTCTATTTTTTAGAATCTAGATACACCTCTTAAGAGTAGGGTGAATCTCATGACAAACATGATAATTGATTTCTCCAAGAGATTGTGGGATGTTATCTCACATTCAGGACGTCATTGGGATACATCTTGGAAAGAGTTTCAGATGACCTTCAATGATTACTTCTACTCTGAGATGTTGAAATCCGACCAAGCTTGAGAGTTCATGCATTTGGAGTAGGGAAATATTTTAGTGATGGATTATTTTTCTCACTTTATAGAGATTCGGTGCTTCACACCTATTTTGGTAGGTGACGAGTTATCACTTGCGAAGCGATTTTATCATGGTCTGAGGCACAACATCTGATCCTAGGTGAGTGCTTTCAGGCTGAATTCAATGTCTGCTATAGTAAACCAGGTGATGATTACTGAGTGAAATCTGAGGGTGTTTGGAGCTGTGGGCCAAGACAATTTGGCATCCAGGGTTGATACTCCTTCGATCGATAGTAGGTAGTTCCACAAAGAGATTACACACTGTGGTTATTCTAGTAGCAAGGATGTTTCTTCAGGTAGCCAAGTGGTGTATTAATAGTGGGGGTAGAATGGGAACTTGAGACCATAGTGCCTGAGAGACCCAGTTGAGTGCTGATCTTGTAGAAAGGTGGGTCATATTCATCATTTCTTCTGGATGTTCTCACCAGCAACAAGTGAGAGGGGATCTGTTAAGACTCTGCATTCAGGATCTGGACCACCAGTTTCACATCAATCATGGAACTAGAGTTCATCAGGCCGTTCAGACTGAGGAGGTGGTCATGGCCATGGTATCCAGATGATAGGGTTTCAGCAATAGATGGGTGGATCTTCTTTGGGTTACTAGGTAGGGTTGTAGGGCTATGGTAGAGGTCAGACAATTGCGATGGAACAAACCCAGTACGAGCAGGATCCCAAACCCTCTATGGTTAGATGTATGATTCTAGTTGCCTCAGTTTTATCTTCTTCTCTTTTTTACATGGTCTTCCCATAGTTTTGTATATGTTATCATTGTGGAGATCCTCAGGCTCTATATATTTACTTTTGATTATGTTCTAACACATGACACTCCTTTGGGGATTTGGACGACTAGTGTATATCATTAAAATTAGTTCCCTCCTGAAGTTGGTGGGTGTCACTTCTTGTGGGACCTCTATATATTAGAGATTATAGGCTTCTATTTCATTCTTAGAATGGACTGGTTGTCCTCTTTTTAGTCTTTTTTTGATTTTTATCTCCGTAAGGTGTATTTCACGCCACTAGAGGGTAGATCTTTTCTACATAAGGGCAAATGGGATGTCCAGACGAGCAGAGTTGGACCCAAGCATTATGGGTTTGGAGTAATTACATCCCAGATTTCTAGTTTATATCTGGATGACCATGGGACTTCAAAGATGGAATTTCCTCCAGTGGTGGATCATTTCAGAGATGTATTTACTGATGAATTTTCATGTTTACCTCTACAGTTATGTCGATTTATCTATTGAACTTGTGTGAAGAGCGTCACCAGTGTCCATTCCTCCATATAAGATGGATACACCAAATTTATAGGATTTCAAGAATTAGTTAGAGGAGTTACAGAAAATGGGTTTCATCAAACCCAGTACTTCCCCTTGGGGTTTGCCTATCCTTTTTCAATAAAGGTGGACGATATCCTTAGACATTGTATGGATTATCGGAAGCTAAACTAGTTGAAATTCAAGAACTGATATCCGTTTTTGAGGATTGATGATCTCTTTGATCATCTTCGAGGAGACTATGTGTTACTGAAGATTGACTTGAGATCTGGTTATCATCATTTTCATATTAGACCATATGACATACCTCTTACAACCTTTCAGATCTGGTTTGGTCTATCAGAGTGTTTGGTTATGTCGTTCAGTCTCATAAATGCACTGGCAGTTTTAATGGAATTAATGAACCAAGTGTTCCATCCTTACTTAAATTATTTTGTTTTAGTCCTCATGGACGATATCTTGGTGTACTCTCACACACGACATGACCATGCCCTCCATCTTGAGATTGTATTGAGTACACTGAGAGAGCATACATTATATGCTATGCTCTCAAAGTGCCACTTCTAGATGGATCTGATTCATTTCTTGGGTCATGTTATCTTAGAGATAGAAGTACCAGTAAACCTAGATAAAGTGAGAGTAGTAGTTTCCTGGGAGAAACCGAAGAACATATTTGAGGTACATAGTCTTCTAGGGATGGTTTTTTACTACCGATGATTTATACATAAATTTTCATGCTTAGCAGCGCCATTGATGGGTCTAACTTAGAAGGGTGTGGTGTACATATGGATAGATTCATATAATTCAACCTTTTAGGAGATAAAAGGGATATTGACTTCATCTCAGATACTGATTTTTCTTGAACCTGGTAAGAATTACACCATTTACTGTTATGCATCAGGTATCAGGCTAGGATCAGTGCTTATGTCGGGGGAAGAAGTCATTGCATATGGGCCTCGGCAGTTGAGGCCACATGAGATGAGCTACCCTACACACGATCTCGAGTTGGCTGTAGTTGTGAATGTTTTGTGCTGTTGGAGACATTACTTACTGAGAGAGAATTTTGTGGTATAAACTGACCAAAAAAGACTCAATTATATCTTTACTCAATGTGATCTGAATTTCAGATAGGGAAGGTGGGTTGAGTATCTTCAGTCTTTTGACTTTAAGATTGCCTAAACACCTGGGAAAGGCATTGCAGTGGCTGATAAATTGAGTAGGGGGACTAAAATAGATGTAGTTCAGGAGGCCCAAATTGAGTTGAATCTTATGGATCAATTTTATGAGATACATTTGGAGGTGCACAATACACAGGGGAATACATTTATTTTTTCTATAGCTGTTACCTCTACTCTTCAGGATCAAGTGCGAATGAGGCAGCTATCAGATTCTGAAGGCCCAGTCCTATGGGAGAGTGTGTCAGGCGAGGACCCTACTCTTGGGTGGACTGTAGGCGAGGATGAATTTTTTCATTTCCATCGACACATATGGGTGTCAGAAAAAATAAGCAAGGATATGTTGCAATATTTTCATGCCTCGGCATGGGTGGTTCATCCTGGGGTCACCATGATGTATCGATATTTACATCGTCAGTACTGGTGGCTTGGAATGAAGAGGGATGTAACTGGTTTTGTTATGAGATATTCCACCTGTCAGTAGGTGAAGGCAGAGCATCAACAACTATAAGGTCTTTTACAGCAGTTACCCATTCCTGAGTGAAAGTGGAATGATATCGTGATGGATTTTGTGATAGGTTTACCAAGGTTTCCTTGAGGGAATGATGCTATTTTGGTTGTTATCGACAGGCTCACAAAGGTTGCACATTTCCTTCCGATTAAGGAAACCTTCAGTGTTGATGATCTTGGAAGGTTGTAAATCTGAGAAATAGTACGTTTTCTTGGGGTTCCACACTCTATCATTTTAGATAGGGATGCATAATTTACTTATCATGTCTCTAAGGGACTGAAGAGGGATTTTTATACACATGTAATTCTGAGTACAACTTATCATCACCAGATAGATGGCCTATCTGACCGTACGATTTAGGTTTTGGAGGAAATTTTTTGAGCATGCATCCAAGATTTCGGGGGCACTTGGTAGAGCCACATACCCATAGTGGAGTTTTCCTACAAGAAAAATTTTCATAAAACAATTCAAATGGAACCTTATGAGGCATTGGACGGTAGGCCATGTCGATCACCCCTATGTTGGTTGGTGGAGGGAGAGGTATTTATGTTGGGACCCCATCTTGTCCAGGTGACCATTGAGCATGTGGAGTTAATTTGTATGAGGTTGAATACTGCATAATATCACCAGAAATCTTATGTTGATCGATGGAGACGAAATCTTGAGTTCGATGTCGAGGATTAGGTTTTCCTACATGTCACACCAAGGTTGGGACATAGGAGGATTATAAGACAAGGGAATAAACCATTAAGATACATCGGGCTATTTCAGGTTTTGAAGAGAGTTGGTCCAGTTGCCTATCAGTTGTAGTTACCTCTGAGGTATTGGGCTATACCGGACATCTTTCATGTTTCTTAGCTATGACGCTAATTTTCAAACTCATCTCATGTTTTTAAACCTGAGGAGGTTGAGTTGAAGGTGGATGAATCCTTCGAGGAGCACCCTATCCTAATTAAGGATCACATCACTAAGATTATTTGTGTTCATTCTATTCCTCTGGTATGGGTGCTATGGAATCACGGGCAAGTACAGGGCAAGAATTGGGAGAGGGATGCTAACATATGATCACAGTGCCAGAGTTATTTTAATATTTTTCTTCACCACCATTGGAAGGTAAATTCAGGGATGAATTCTTTTAAGGGGGAAAGTTTTTAGAACCCAAATCTTCATATCATGTTTGTATTTAGATTTTGGGTTGTTTTTGAGGAAAAAGGAAGAAATAAGATTTTTTCTATGTACATGTTGTGTACTTATGTGTACACACTATGTACCCAATTTCCACATACAATCATGTTTTGGCCTTGTAACGCCAGAATACATGGTTATGTGGTGAGCTGGAAGACCGCCTATGTCTAGGGCCTATTAAGGAAACTACATGGCATATAGTTTTAATGAACCTGCAATGTACTTTTCCTTTTATTTGATATATCATAGAGGGGTCGTATCTTATGTTTGTAAATGTATTCTTCTCCCTGTGGTTCATATAAGAGAGCGATGGAATGGCTGGTGAACTTCAAACCCCTCTCAATTCTCCATCTGAGCTCTGATTAAGTCATTGTCAGGTGAGTTGGAATCCCATTGTTGAGTTATCATATCCCATAGAGTCCTTATTCCTGATACTTCCTCTATAATGAGTTATTAAAGGTTGGTAGTTTTTCACCTTTTTGTAGATCTACTCTAGTCTAGGCCAATTCAAGGGTCGAAATTCATGTGTATCAATCATACGATATCGAGGTATATAGTTTGTGTCTTTCATTGGTTGAATTCAGATTATATTCACTAAAAGTTCCTTATACCCACGAATGGTGTATTGATTGACTTGGAATTTAACCCTGTTTATTACCTGCTATAGTTTCTTTGATTGAAAAAGAGTTTTTTCTTATGTTTAAGGTTAGATACCTTGTTTACGGGACAAACCATGGGTGTGTTTCCATTGATTGATTGTTTATAGCTGTTTGGTCTAGGATTCTTATTAGGATTTCCTTATTTTCCATGCCTTGGTTGATTTGGATGGAGTTTGTTTGATTATATGAAATGTATGTGACCTTCTTTTTGAATGTTTATCCATGTAGTATTTAAAAATTACATGACACGTTTTGAAATGTTATGTACACTTTTTTCCAATGGACAATGAGAGAATTGGGCCAGGAAGAATAAGGAGACTTCTAACTTATTTATATGGGACCGTGAGAAACTTGGTGTAGATGTTTGACCTAGGGTTATTGACAGTGAGAGCTACCTAGAAGGTCATTTATAATTTATTGATGTTATGTTGACCAAGGGGTATTGACCATGAGAGCTGCTCAGGGGGTCGTTTGTAATTGATCTATACTATGTGGAAAAAAGGGGTGAGATTGTGAGAACTTTCCTAGAGGTTTGTTTATGATAGATTGAATTATTGTGACGAGTCTGCCATGTCAAAGCACAAGTTTGGAGTCAGTCTTACTTGATCCTTTAGATGGTCTTCTAAGACATCTGTTTTGTTACAATTACAAATGGGGATATAGAGCATAGGCTATATACTGAGATTACATGATTCAAAGGATGAATAATAAATGTGGATGAATGTAATTAATAACTATAGGATTGTTTAATTTAGAGTAATTTCTAGTTTATTGATTCATTTTTTCATATCATCTGCTATATATATTCACAAACAGTTAGGCACAGATCTTTTGGTGGTTACCTAATATGATTCATCTCACACCTTGTTTAGGTCTTGTTTTGGACCCAAACAGATTATATGATTGCTAGTATAGATAAGGTGAAGTTCCCTTATTTATCAAGTATTTGATTACTGTTGGATCTAGAGATCATGGGACCAAGAAGAGGCCTGAAATGCTGGTGGAGTTTACTGTTTTCTTTTTTTCCTTAGTTTTTTTATTTATTTCCAGCATTGTGACTTGTTTGGTTGTTTTCTTAGACACATGTGACATGCATCATTTACTTATATGCTCCAGTTTTTTTATTAATATCAGTATTATGTCATTTACTTCGGTTGTATGGTATTACTACTTTCGTTATTGCTTACTATTTATATTCTACTGTGTATACTCTTCCAATGAGGGAATAGTTTCCCCAATATCACACATTGGACCTCATTTCTAGTCAAAAGCCTCTGGCAATTGGAAAAATGCTCTTGAGGTCATGTCACCAACTGGGTTTGAGACACCTTTCGATGGCACCCAGATCTAGGATGTTACAAAAATGTATTGTGACACTTGTATGTAGTATTAGTGGATAGGGATGAAGAAAGAAGTTAATGGTTTCATGGTGAGATGTCTTACCTATTAGTAGGTGAAGGCTAAGTATCATCGATCGAGTTGTTTATTTCATCAATTACCCATTCTAGAGTGGAAATAAGATGACATGATGATAGAATTAACTGTGGGGCTTCTGAGGATTCCGCGTAATAATGATGTGATCTAGGTAATTATGGACCGGTTGACTAAGGTGGATCACTTCCTAAAAATTAGAGAAAATTTCATTGTTGATCATTTGTATGAGTTGTACATTCCAAAGATAGTACAGTTTCATAGGGTTCCACATACTATAATTTTCAATCATGGCCTTCATTTCACTTCGCACTTCTGGAAGGGGTTGTAGAAGGTCTCTGGTACCTAACTGTTTTTGAGTATATCTTTCTACAGACAGATAGAGGATAATTTGTAAAATACTATCCATGTTCTAGAGGATATGTTGAGGGAATGTGCTCAAGAATTTGGTGGGTTGTGGGAAAAGCACCCAACACCAGTTTAGTTTTCCTATAATAGTAGTTACCAGGTTATGATTCAGATGGAACTATTTGTGGTACTCTATTATATAGTTTTAGATCTCCATTATTTTGGATAGGGGGTAGGTAACTAAACTTTTTGGAAACATGGAAAGTTGGTCCCCAGGTACATGGGTCCATTTGAGATTGTGAAGAGAATCAGACTGGTGGCATACTGATTGGATCTTCTACATTGATATAGTGGTGTGCATGATGTTTTTTATGTTTCATAGCATCAAAAATATCTCCCTTACCCATCACATGTTTTTTATATTGAGGATGTAGAAATAGAAGTTGATGCGTCCTATAAGGAGAATCTAGTTCGTATTGTGGGTTATGTGAGAAATTCTTGTGAGCCAAGATAGTTCCCTTGGTTCAGGTTTGGTGGAAAAAATGGGAATGTCCAAGAAGAAACATGGGAGAGAGAGAGGTGAATATGTTGGCTCAATGGTGTTCTATTTTTTCATCGAAAACATGGGGATGCTTGGAAGTGAGGATCAATGACGAGTCATTATAAGGTGGTGAGTTTTTATGATCCTAGACTTTGTAGAGGTATATCCTTGTTTAATTGTTTTTGGATTTAATTCCCTTAATTTGGATAATTAAATTTTTACTAGTAATATGAGGAATATTAGCGATTTTTTAGGAGTTTGAGACATAAAATAAATATAAAATTTTCCTTATATTGATATATCATGGTTGGTGCATAGTTAGTGAAAACCAGACACCCAAACATTGACATCCAGGAGGAGGGGTGAATGGTATAGTAAAATATTCACGGCGGAGATCCAAACCGTGTGACCTTGGACAGAGGTATTTCACACAGTTGGTGAATGGTTTTCTAAACCATGTAGTATCCCCAGAAAAACTATGTGACCCAGTCCCTCTTAGATAGTGTAATTTTTCACAGTTGGTACACAATTTTCCAAACCATACAGAATTACCCACTAATCATGCTACTTAGGTTTCCCTTGGGTAGTAGTTGGTGAAAGGTTTGGGAAACTGTGCACCCCATTAAAAGTGGACATTTATAAAACTTCCCCCTCAATATTTTAAGTTTTTCACATGATTTATTCCACATTTCTTTCCCACTCAACCGTAGTGACAAACCTAGACGACCCATGATTCCAAGGGATCATTCTTCTTAGATTCTAGTCCATTTGGATCATTATTGGGTGTGGATCAAATCTTTTTGTAATTCTAAATCTTCCCTTGATTCTATTTTCTAGATTAGGGATTGAGGATTTGGATATCTCTTTCCAAATCCCTAAAACTATATTTTCTATTGGATTCATGGTTGAGGCTTCAAGGGGAGCATGAATATGTATTTAAGGCTATTTTTAAGGGTGTGTTCATCTATGAAATTGAGTTAGGTGGTCTACAAGTTATATACCATAGTTTTAAATGTTTACTTGTGCATGGGTGGTTGAATTTTTTTTCCACTTTGTTGTGAAATTCATTCCTTTAGTAAAACTTAGTAAAAAGGTTGTCTGAATGATGAATTGAACCACTCATGATCCCCATGGGTTGTGTTGAGGATGATTTTACCAGATTAGGTACATCCCTGGGGTTTTCCAATATTCTTGAACAAGAAAAATGGTAAACATATGCATGGAATTTATTTTTAATAATTTAGAGTCCATGATAAATTTATTGAAATTCTAGTTTTCATCTAAGATAATAATTTGCGGTAGTTGTTTCTAATTTTTGAAAATGTCATATGGGATTGTTTGGAATGATGTAAAAAGTGTCTAAAAAGGATTAATGTAAATGTTTTAAATGAATTATGGATTTTTAATGGAAATCCATGAGTGGTTTAAATCATATGAATTATTGAATATGTTAAATAGGAAAATGATTGTGAATTGGTGATTTTTTATGAAATGGTTAATGTATGGAAGTTTTAAATATTCCTGATGGTTAAGGAATGAGAAAGAGAAATTGGTGAAATGGGTTATGCCAAGTAAGAGGTAAATGGGTCAATAGGTTAAGTATTACTAATGATTCATGTTTTGAATGAAATGATAATCATAAATGTTGTGCGTATTGATTATGAATACTTGTGATATGGTATATGGGGTAAATGGATATGAGAATGTGCACATGGCTTGGAAGTTATGGGTAGTGACTGATGTTCAACTTACTCAGGTTGGGTTAGACTGATGCTCTAAACCCCACCATGAGAATGCACATGTTAGGGAGCCAGGCGGATGCTCTAGGCCCCTATGAATGAAATGGATGATTACCTGGACTGATACTCCAATTTAATTATGATGAAAGTGGATTATTACCTGGACTGATTCTATAAGGTAAGAATAATGGATTTGGATAAGACTACCTGAACTGATGCTCCAAGTTATGTAAATTGGTTTTTTTGTGTGGTGCTCAACCTAGTGAGATAGGGAGCTTTATTATTACCTTGTTCTTAGTGGATGACGGGCATAGGTTTTTGTGAAATGAATGGAACACCAAACCCATGGAACTAAACGATGATAATGGTTAGTTAAATAATGGTTTGATAATGGAATATTATCACTTCATGATTAATTATTTTATTTTATTACTTGCATCCACTGTATGTTTATAGTGGATACTTTAGAGAAACTGTTGGTGGTGAACTACGAAGTTGTACTCACACCCTTCTCAGACCTCTATTGGGTACCCAGATAGATTTCATGGTTGCAGGTCAGGACAAGTTCAAGGGCCCTATACTAGGGGGTTGAGTTGGGCATGGGGCATTCTTGGATGGGGATCCAGACTTTGAGTCAGGAACCATTTTGGGGAGTCATATTTTTGTATTTTTTGGGTTTTATTTCATATTTGGAACTGTTAGAATGATATGGATTGTTTACTTGTTTGGTTGTGATTTGTACTGTATTTTGGATTTGGTTATCAATGCATGTTTCTGGTTGATTGGTTATTGTTTCCTTTGTTTTGTACATTATATATTGTGACATACTTTAAAAAAGAGGGTATAATATCCCACAAGATTGATTAAATACCCTCTGATATTTGGAAAACTCTGGCATATGTGGAGGTGTGCTTGAGGTCATGTGACAACTTAGGTCATGGGAACCACTTAGTGGATTCCAGGTCAGGGATGTTATAGAGGGCACCTTTTTTAACTTATAGAGAATGAATGGATTTTACCACTATCACGACTAATATTTACTTCCAATATTCATTTAAAAGTTTATAAGGTTCTTTAAAAATAATTTCTTTTTTCAATTATAGTTGAATGGAATATTTAAAAAAAAGTTGTTCCATAATGAAAAATTTATTTTCATTAATAATTATTTGAAGCGATCTTTAAAAACAATTTTTCATATAAAATGAAATCCTTCTATGTTTTTAAAGCTTTACTTGGAATGTTATCCAAGTAAACTATCCTTATTCTTCCTCTGGATGGTTTATACTTATAATGAAAATATTTTTATAAAACTCATTCCCTTTTCCACAGGCTATATTATGATGAATTGTATATAAAATCTATTTCTTTTTATGGGTTCTAATATGATTAATGGTTTCTAATCTATGTCACACATATGTATCATTTAAATTATTTGATGAGTTAGACCTATATCTCCCTACAATTTATTTGGTAAATATGGGTAACTCTTGAGGTAAACATGTTATGAATAAACCTTATTTCATGTTCACAATTTTATGTGTGGACCAGAATTTCACTTATATTAGTTTATGTGTAGTCATATCTTCCGTATACAAATGTTTCTATAAGGACCTAGATTTCATGTCCATAAGATTATGTGTTGACCTGGTTTCATGTCCATATGTTTACGTGAGGGCCTTTTTCACATCTTTAACCAAATTAGTGAACATGTCTCTATTTATACTTATTCAAAAAGTTATAATTTTATGTTTATTCCACAATTACATATATTATGAAAATTTTAATCTCTTATGGATCTTGTTCTTTGATTATTTTATTATTCATGACTTATGAAAATCCATGCTTTATTCCATGACTCAAGATTGTGATCTATGGTATGTAGAGTGTGTATTTTAAATGTTAGTGTGGATTATTATTTTATGTAAATAATATTCATATATTTATATGCGATAACTATTTATGAAAAGTTTGGGTCAGTATAGTTGGTATTAGAGCCACATTTAGTTAACCATTGGAAACTAAGATTAGAAAACTTTAGTGAGAACCCTTGGGATAAGTCTATGTATAAGATTAATCAAAAAGTTTTGAAAATGATCATGAATGAACTTTTTTAAACCTAAGGTGTAATAAAATAATTTTTCATGACTTAGTCACACTTTAAATGAATTTTCATGACTATGTGATTTCACACTAGGATTATTGTTGCTCACATTATGCTTTTTGGTTTTATTCAATTGGTGGAACATGAAGGAATCGAGTTAATATGGAATATGATGTTCAATGTAATTATTATCCTCATAAGAAACAAACGTAATTAAGAAATGGAATGTGAAACCTTGTGATTCTTCATAATAATCTATATTGATATATGATTAATAATCTCAACTTGGGTGCTTTTCCTAAACATACCTAATAAGATAAAGATGGAGTTTTATGAATACCATTGAAGAAAGAATATTCATCTTAAAACATGTTAAGAATGTGGGAAGAAGCACTCAAGGGAATTTCCTATAGGAAAATGAAGATATTTTGAGTGTGGAAAATAAGAAAATAAAGAAATTAATTTATAAATAAAAATAAAATTTTTGGCTAACATAATGTATGAGAATAATGGTCTCCCTAAGGTATTCATGGATTTTGAATGTTTTAAAAGTTTAGAGTATGGTCATTACACAAATCTATGTCCTATGTGTAATTATTGTGAAAATAATATGCAAGGTTGTATGATTAATGGTTTTATTGATGATGATGAAGAGACTATGAATGACATATGAAAGGTATGAAGTGATTTAACAGTATTTCATATGTTAAAAGTAAGAAACATGATTAAAATATGGTTAATAAAACTTAATACATGATTAATATTTTATATTTTAGGAAATAATTATTAGGTATTGAGATAATAAAGACTAGTTAATGGTTTAATAATGAAGTGGAATAAATGAAGTGTTTATGTATTTGGATTAAAAAGTTATGTTATATTACTGTTAAACTAATGATATTTAGGTTATAAAAAATCCAAAAAAAATTTAAGTATTATTCTGTATTTGTTTTAATTTAAGTATTTATAAACATATTTTGAATGATACAAAAAACCATGAAGTTTTATTTAGTGGTAAGATGATATTTTTTGTGAAAACGCAATTAAGGTAAAGACAAACCTTAATGTGTGTTGAATTTTGTGTTGATAATGTTTAGTTGGGTTAAATTGATGATTGAAATTGATTGTATTAGTAACCTTTAAATTGGTTATTGATTTAATTAAAAAGCGATTTATGCCATCTTTGATGAAGTTTATTATATTTTTGGATTTATGTAATATAGTCAATAGTTTGTGAAATTATTTGATCAATAAGAATTGTGTTAATTGTTTAGAAACATATATTTTTTCATGTATGTTTAATATAAAATCTATAGATACCAAGATGGGTTTATATGTTTAAGATTGTTCATAAGTTTAAAGGAATCAACACCAATTTTTAATGTTTTAAGTGATGAGACATATATTTTAAACTATTAATGGGTTTTAGGAAGAATACTCTATTGAAGTTTAAGTATCCATTTGGGTTGGTGTATGATTTTATGATATGATAATTATTGACCACATGATATAGGGATATAGATAATATTTGTGGTTAAAAATTTATTTATTTAAAAGGTGATATTTTTAGATATATTTATGGTTAAATTAAGGATTACCTTTTAGTTTAGTAACTAAATTTGATTCATGATATTTTGTTGAAGTTCAATACATTACAAGATTATATAGAAATTTATCATGCTGATTAATGATATTTGGGAGATGTTTCATTGGGTTGATGCATATGTAACCCTTATTTTTAACAAGTGATTTATTTAGATAGATTATTGAGGAAGAATGGATTTAAATTTTTGAAGATAAATGGTATGAAATAACCTATGATATTAAAACATTTTTTATCATTTAGGTTATTGTAAAAATTAAATTTTTGGAGATTAATATTGTACATATTCATATAGAGGTTTATGTATTTTGATAATTATCTTATGCTAGACATTTTTTGTTTTGGTAAATATTCAGAGTCTATAGGAATGAATTATGGATCTTATGATACATTAAAAGTGCTTCAATTGTAAAAATATTCATCTCGAACATCCATTTCCTGGAGTAAGAGATGAATTAGAAATACACTAAAGCACAACCAACAAATTATATTATTCTTATGAAATGAAAAAAATCATGTAATTTTATTTTCTTAAATGTTTTATGTTAATATTAAAATAATCCCTTGAATTTAAAAAATGGTCCCTGAAATAAAAAAATTAATATTTTTACTTTTCTTACTAATAAATCAATGGTCTTTTAACCCCTCATTGATTCCTGTTTTTTTGGTTGTTAACTTTCTCACGATCATATTCTCTATCAATCTATATTAGTCCTTGGGTATTATTTTTCTCTTTTATTTCCATGTTTTCAATTCCTAGTGATGGTATCCTATTCGTTAACCTTGTCTTTTGGTGACCTTTGTACTTCCCATTCCCTCTTTTTAGGGGGAATTTTTATTAAACCTTTTTATGATGTGGGTTTTCTATAAAGGAATTTACAAATATCAAACCTTTTATTTTTGAGAACAAGTTAAAATTGTGAGGATATAATATATTAAAAGGGTTTATAATGTAACACCTTGAGATTTTAGAAAATATTTATCTTTAAATAATTTTATATCTTCAAAATCTTGTGTTACATGCAACACCAGATTTAGGAAAACCATGATACACTACTGAAATATTATTAATTAATGTAATATTTATAACCTAGCTATTAAATTGGATGGAATGAATATTATTATATACTCTATGAAATAAATATTAATTTCCTAATCTGTATAAATAAATTGATAAATTTTATTAAATAATCACATAATTTTTTGTAAAGTTATTTTATGCTCCACAAATATGTCTTCTTCAAAAAATGATTTTATTGATTTTTTTGTGAAAAAATATTATAATTAATTTCATGAAATATTAGAAATTTTATTTATTAAAAGTCATATTATTTTTTAATTAATCATATCAAAATTATCTCAGCTTTATGTTTTTGTATTTTTTTAGAAATATTAATTTTTTGGTGAAATGTAATAAAATACAGTTTTTATGAAATACGATATCCTTTATGACATCTCCAAGACAAAAACATAATATTGAAATTTATGAATCATATTGAATGAATAAATTGTGATAAAATAGTAATAATATCATAAAAAATAATTGAAGAAAGATAAATTATAATTTATAACATTATAAATATGAAAATCATTTTCAGTGCCAACACAAAGCTTGCGCAACACTAGAAAAGTCAAATTTGGTATCATAAAGATAATATTTGAGATATAATATGTACTTTATTGACTTAGTTATTAAATAATAATTATTATATTTTATTTTTATGCCTATAAATTAATTTTTAACTTATATAAAAAGTTGTTTATCCAAATTTTGGTGCAATGCTTACATAAGGTTGAAAAAGTAAAAATTACATATTAAAGATGTTAACATGAAATAGATATAAGTTAAAATACATATTAAAAGAATATCAATGGGAATTTTTAGAATAATAAACTTTTTTTTGTTATGATAATTTATTTATTCATTTTAGGTTTTAAATAAACACCTTAAATGTTTATACAACACTGACACAATAATTATTAAATTTATGGAAAAATAAAATAAATGATATTAAAAATTTTAAAAGTATTAAAATTTGATATAATTAATGTGATATTCAAATTTTATAGATTAATATGACAAGTTAGGGATGTATTAAAATATTTGGTTCTAATTTTACTTTTTTTTCTTCATGTTATTAATGTGAAAGTAATTAATTGTTATAAAAATTGACATTAATTATATTTTAAAATAATTAATATTTTATTGAAAGATATAAAATTCATAAAAATATTATATTTTTATTATTTTTAGGATATATTTTATAATATTTACCGTGGTCCATTTATTTTCCATTTATGCATTAATGATAACTATCTTGACCCTCAATGAGTAAAAAACCTTATTATCACGGTAAGTTCGAAGAGAGTTAACGAAGGGTTAAAACCAAAACGATCAGGGTAAAAAAACAGCTAGAAAATTGTATAAATTTTCTTGGATTAATATAATTATACAATACTAATATTATAATCAAAATTTAGATATTTAATGGACACATTTCCATGTAAATGGCTTATATATTATTTAAAATAATGAAAGTTACAAAATGTTACGCTCTTTGTTTTTAAAATATGTTATGTGTTCACATAGAGGGAAAACTAATTATGAATGAATAATAAAATTAATTTTGTGTATAATGAAATTATTTTCATGATTAAAATTTATTTATAATTTTTAGTAATTATTTAATTACCATAAATGCTTATACAACACTGATGCAGTATTTCTCAATTTAAAAAAAATATAATAAATGATTTTAAAAATATTAAATAAAATATAATTTGGGTTATTTAATGTGTGAAATGAATTTTATATGTCAATATAACATATTAGTTTTGTATTAAATTATTTTATTTTAATTTAAACTTTTTATTTTTGTATTTTAAGTCAAATAGAATAAATATCGTCTAAATTGACAATAATGATATTTTGTGAGAATAATATTTTAATAAATTACCTAAAAATCATAAAACATGAAAAAAATTATAATTTGTGGTATAAAAGTTTATCCCTTTTCCATTTATAGGTGTTTTGGAACCACTTTGATTGAGAATGAATTTCTTATAATTTAATCTTTTAAGAAATTACAAAAGTGACCATCTCGTCAATTATTAAAGGGAACCTCCTCCCTAAATTATTTATGAAACATTGGGCCCTTTAGCTCATAAAACCTCTAAAAATTTATATTCTCAAATTATTTATCAACATTATATATGTGATTCTATTCCCAAAAGACCTACCCTTGAGCCATTTAGAGGAGATGTAAAGGATTTGTTTCCAAGAAGAGGTAATCGCTTAAACTGATCTCTTTCTTTTCTACTCTTATTTATCTCATATAAATAAATAGTGTTTATAATTAAATAATAAATACATTTCTTTCAATATTATAAAATTATATTATTCAAAAAAACCATTATATACACTCTTTTTTATCAAATGAGAAGTTAAAGTATCGCTCATGCGTATGTATGGTTTACCATCCCCACATAGCGATAAAATTAATTTCTCATTATATATTTTGTGGATTGTTATTGTGTTGGGTTTAATATTTATATATGATTCATATAATATAATTATGCTTCTTTAATTATAATATAACATCGACCTTCTTACCTTCCAATCCTTTGGAAAATGATAATGTAGTTTGTGTGTATGTGTGGACCACCACCTCTACGAAGTTATGAGATTCATCTTTTGTTTACATTTTAATTATATGGTAATAAAGATAGATTTTTTATGAGCAAGATGATAAGGATGATCATATTCAGGTGATGTTTTTTTTGTTAAAAAAATTTAAGAAAAAAATGAAGTTTAATAAGAAAAGAAATCACCTCACTTTGTATTTGGTGAAATTTGGAATAACCACCGTATTCAAGAAATCGGACTCACAATGCTTGAGAAGGTCCATCAGATTAAAGAGAATATTTCTAGAAGTAAGGGATCATCGTACTCACCTCAGGTATATATTGAAGGGTGTGATCGTAATGGGAGAGAATCAGAGTCTGTGTGACTATGATAAAAAATGTTACTATGGTTTACTGATAAGGGAGTTCTCATAAATAATAGGTTTTTCCTAAAACATGTGATAAAATATTGATAAAATAAAGGTGGAGAACATGTGTTGGAAATTGTATTTAGTTTGATCAAAATCATGTCAATCATATTCAAGCTGGTAAGTAAAGAAATTCTTTGATAGGAAGGTTACAATACATTCCTTGGTAAGTCAGATGATGCTGAAGTTGATCTCAAATGTATTCAAAGTCATGAAGGAAGTCCTTTTACAAAGAAGAATTTTGTGAAATAAGGAAGTTTCTAAAGCTAAATATACTGATGATGATCCATTAGATTCAGTATACCATTGTATTCATCAGATGAAAAAATTTGTGCAAAAAATAATTGGTATCGTATTCAGAAGAGAAGGAAGTTATTGAAGTAGAAGCTACTGATACCAGTCCATTGGACTCGGTATAACATCGTAATCATTAGAGGAATAATTTTTTAGAACTAATGAATGAAAATAAAAATAGTATGTCATGGACTATACAAAGAAGAAATTTAGGGTTTAATAAACAGTTTTTTAACCATTTACAATGGATTGAATTACTTTTATTGTCATTCAAATGGTTTAAGATAAGATATAAAGAAGACTATATTTATTTACATTTGTCTATATTTTATTGAGACAAATCGTAGTCAGAATTGGAATTAGACTTCAAGTATCTTATAGGTAATACAAATGTGATGGATAAGGGGAGGTTGAATTTTGAATAAGATGTTTTGTTTCCATCATTTTGTGAAGATAAATGTAATAAAGAAAATTTTTTAGGAAATTAGAAATAGAATGGATTTTTCTAAGAAGATCAAAACTATCTATTTCTTCATATGTGTAATTGGTATGGAGCATTATAATGAAGAAATATTATGGAAGAAATCAGAATGAAAAATTGGAATTGATTGGGTGTTTTTTTTTAAAGAATTCATAAGTGAGATGAAGTTTTTATAAGATTCTAGAATGATCGAGAAAAATTGAGAAGTGTTGACGAAGTAAAAATATATATGATATTCTAGGAAACATGAAAATTCATAAAATTTGGTTGAGTGGGGAACAATTAAAAATCCTTCCCAAAACATTTTTAGGAAGATTATAAAAGGATAACAGTACATTTTACTTTTTTAACTAATGAATTGTTCATGAGATATAGAGATAAGGTGGAGATCTTTAGAGAATAAGGGTTTTATGATTGGTTATTACTTGAAGAATTCATGTCGGGAAAAAGTTAAAGGAGAAGAGACAAGATTTAAATGTGCTTAGATAATTATCATATCCAGTCATTTATTGTATTTTGATGATCATTGTATTTGGATTGGTTATCAAGTTTGGATTTTCATATTGACGAAGAAAGTGTTTATAATTGTCTCAACCATATTCAGATGGAGGCTTATATTCTCCGTATTGAGAAATAAAACTGGAAGAATCAAACTGGGATAATTGGACTAAGAAATTAGACTAAGTGTTGTATCAAAGTCCATGAAATTCATAACATATTCCAGCTAACATATTGATGATTTTTTTTGAAAATAATACATTTTTGAAATTTGATAAATAAGAATAGTAATGTGTTTTGTTACAAAAACATTTTATTACATCATTTGTGAAAGAAGAAGAACATGCACTAATGAATTGTTTATAAAGTTCTACATGAGTGAAAGTTTATATCATACTCATTTTATTCTAAAAAAAGGATTTTTTTTCTATTGTATTGTGTAGTATTTGATAATTTCTAAACCAAAATAAAAATGTGGCTATTATTATTGAGTTGTGAACCTTTCAAATTCTTATGTTCCTCTATATGTGTGTTTGAATTATTTTTAAGCAAGGAAAAAATCATTAATAGGAGGTAATGTTTGTTTCATTTGAAAGGAAACATAAAAGAAAAAGGTATTCCTAATTCACCCCCTCCCCCTATCAGTGATACAACTATCCATATTGAGAACTTATAATTAGTATCATAGCTAAAGGTTCCCTTCATTTTTCTTTGCGGATGTTTTGAAGAGAAGTTAGTGGAGAATCTAAATTGTGTGAACAGTAATGGTATCATAGTTTTTAATGGTAATAATCATAATATATAGCTAGATATAATGTTTACTTTTTTTATGTTTGTTGGATATGATGTTCTTGAATATTCAATAGATGAATTTCCTCCAATTTATGAAAACGTTCTGATTACATATGATGATAAGAAGAATCTTGAGAATGATAGAAGGTCCAAGAATACTTTACTACCGTCACTTTCTAAAAGTGAATTCTTGAGGGTAATGGGTGTTTTCCAAAGCAAAAAGGTATATGGGATTAATTTAAAAACATATACGAAGGAAATAAAATAGTGAAGAAGGAAAAATTACAAGTCGAAAGGCTAAAAAATGATGATTTGAAAATGGGTGAGTATGAATATATTGGGGACTTCATTAGTATGGTAAATTTCATTGTTCATACTATTTTATGTATTGGTGAAATTTTATAGGATTATATATTTGTTGAAAATATTTTAAGAATCCTTCCCTACAAGGAAAACATTTTTTCATTGGATGATAGAGATCATAAAATATTATCTTTATATTATTTACATAGCACTCTCATTACTTATGAAATGAGAAGGCAAAAATCTATGAAAATAAAACCAAATGGTGATATAGAAATGTCTTTCAATGCATCCATGAAAGAAAAGTCAAGGAAGATTATTATTTAAGAAGAATCTGGTTATTATGATTCCAAAAATGAGATATATAAAAATCTTGATGATATTTTAGCCTTGTTTTCTAAAAATGTGAGAAGGGGTATAAGTAATTACAAATGGAAACATCCCTTGAAATGATTTGAATGTGGAGCCATTGGGTACTTTTCAGATAATTATCCTAAAATAATGAAAGAATATTATAGTGATGAAAAATAAATAAGGCAAAGTATATAGTGGAAGAAATAGGGTGATAAGGAAAAATATTTTTCTATATGGAAAGAAAAAAAATTCTTCAAATCCAAAAGAATAAGTTTATTATATAAAGATGAAGAAGAATAAGGTAGTAATGATAAATATGAAAAAATATACTGAGTATGTTTGTGAGAATACATTTATTGTAACAGTGAATGACGAAGGGTTAGAAAACAATAGATTATAATAAGAAGGAACTTGATTAGAATATCTTTGGAAGTAGAATTGAAAAAATTCCTGAGAAAGGGTGGAAGGAAATAGAAAGAAAGAAAGAAGTTAAACAATGAATGTTCTTAATAAAAATATATATAATGTATTCTTGATGAAAATTATAAGCTGGAGAAATAAATTGATGATTTAAATAAATCTATTGATGAAGAAAATAATCGTAATGAATATCTGGAAGTGAAGTTGAAGGAAAAAAGTAGAAGAGTTATAACTTATCCAACAAAAACATTCTAAATTTGAAGATAGAAATACAAGTTTTAAAAACTCTATCTTTGAAGTTGGTGAAAGTTCTCATAAGGAGATACCTGAGAAGGATAAAAAAAGTAAACTTTAAAGTTTGAGAAGAAAGCGCAAAGTTTTTCTGAAAAGAAGAATGTTGGGAAAGTTATGTATGTGTTCAAGACCAAAAAAGTTGTGAATTGATAAGTTTTTAAAAACCCTGGGTTAGAAAATTTTTCTAAGAATTATGAATATGGAAAAATTTAGATTACTTTTAATTCTGATAATGCTGAAAATAAAAATTAGATTATTATTGATAACAAAAATTTGGTAGTTCAGCTATGAATGAAAATAAGGTTGCTGAGAAACGTATTCACAACTCCATTTAGTATGGAATTTTCATAGAAAAATTTCTTTTTATGGATACAACTAGTATTTTGGTGGATTTGGACATAAAAAAAATATGTGTTTGTTTAATCAAAAACATTACTATTATTCTATAGGTTATAGAAGGAAAAGTTTTTTTTTGGGGGGGGTCAATCCTCTCAAAATAAGAAGTCTAAGACAAAAGTTTTGAAGAAATCCAAGGAGGTTGGTGTGATAATTGAAAATAGCTTCCAACCCTTAGAAACTATTTTTAAAATATGTGAACAACCTTTAAATATTTCTACGGTTTTTATTGTTTTTTATTGGCACAAAAAACGTTTCTTGACAATTCTTAGAAGCTGGAAGTGAAGAAAGAAAAGAAAAAAGAAAATTCCCTTGTTGTTGAAACCGCTCTAAAAGATATAAAAGGATAATGACCTTGGATTCTTGATATTGGGTTCTCTTCTCATATGAAAGGATACATAAAGTTGTTGAAAATTTTGAAAGAATTTAAATAAGGAATGGTAATATTTGGAAATGATGAATCTTTGAGAATCAAAGGTATTGATTCAACAGTCATTGGGAAAGAAAAGATGAAATCCAAAAATACTTATATGTTTATGGTTTGAAACCCAACTTACTAAGTGTTTCACAACTTTTTGATGAGGGTAAAAAAGTTATATTTAGAAAATCTGGGTTTTTTGTGAAAATTGAGGAATATGGAAATATTGTTATAAGATGAATCATACAAAAGGAAACTTATTCCAAGTTGGTGAACTACAAAACTCTGTTACTTAATTATGGTGTAAGAGAATAAATTGTGGCATAAAATGTTGGAACACATGTGTCATAGAAACATGAGAAAGTTATAAAAGTGAGATAGTGTCCATGATATTCCTAATTTTACAAGAAGAATATATTGGTGTTGCACTATTTTTTAGGAAGGAAAGATTACAAATTATATGAATAAGAAAGTTGATCTTTGTTCAAAACAACCCCTAGAACTTATTCATGTCGATATTTTTGGGACATTGAGAAAACAATAAACAAATCAAGATAAGTAATTTATCACTTTCATTGATGAATTTACTCTCATTACTTCTGTCATGTTTAGGAAACATAAGTAGAATTATTTAAAAATGTTTAAAAGTGTCTAGAGGAAAGATGAGAATTAATGCAAGTATTCAATGAAGAAATTGAGAATTGAAAATGGTGGTGAGTATAAGAATAAAGAATTTTAAAGTTATGTTGAGAATCATTTAATTCGACATGAGTATAGTTCACCATACACTCCTCAACAAAATGGGGTTTTTGAAAGGAATAATAGAAGTTTTGTTGAAATTGGGAAAACTATGTTACGTGAACTTGATCTTTCTAATTACTATTAGAGGAAGGTCATGAGTACTACTGTATATATTCAAAAACAATATTTCTATATTCCAAATTCACATATGAATTTATATGAAATCTTTTATGGAAAAATCTATGTTTGAAACACTTAAGAGTTTTTAGGATTTCATGTATTATAAAGAATAAAGGTATAAACCTAATAAAGTTTGAGAAGCAAGGTGAAAATGGATTTTTTAGAATATAAGTGTGGAATGTGAGAAGAGAAATGGTTTCAGCTACAAACTCTTATATGAATCATCATCCCACAAAGATCAGTGTATTTTTACCCCAAAAATTACCCCCATGCCATTGATCACTTATAAGGATACATGTGAGGATCTTATACACCTTCTAATAAAGTTATTTTTAATATTACTAGGGGTATCCCCATAGATATATTATAATTCAACTCCTTTATTTTTTTATAATTATTTGTGACCAAAGGATATTCTCTCGGAATAACATTTCATTGAAAATATACTACTTCATATCGACAATAGCTTCACAAGGCATGAAAAGTTTTAAGTCCCTATAATAGGACAATAGTAAGGGATGAATATGACCACACCCTTGATGACCACCCCAAAGTCAATGATGCACCAAAATTCATAGATATAGATTAATACTTGGTTCCTATTGGATTCACATATATAAATTTCATTACAGTAAATCCTTCTAATATTATGGACCATGATGTTTATAATGAGAAGAATAAATGAATAAAATCTATGGGAAATATAAATTATATTAAAATACAAGATGATGATGTACATATCTATAATCAAAGGGTCCATGAATTAAATTTCCCACCTGATATATCATTGGAAACTACTAAGCGTGCCATGGATAAGGGAAATTTCATTATTATGTCTTCTCCTAACCACTACTTAAAACTATTAAGTTTATTTCTATTTAGGAAAAAATTCATCAATTAGAGTAAAAACTATAGACTTAAGAAAATTAATAATAAATTAATCAGTGGAAACATACATGATGAAATGATTTTTAAGAAAAATATATACCTCATTTGTCTATCCTTCTTTGATAGGAGGAGACTCCTTAACAAAAAAATTGCATAATCAAGTAATTCAGTTAACCCAGTACCATATTTTCATGTTTTTTTAATCACATAACTTGTATATTACCATAATTTTCTTCTATTGGTATTCCAACAATCATAGACTCAAATGATTCTATAAGAATAAACTTTAGCATAAGCACTAACGACATAACAAGATATAATGGATGGCATCAATACTTGACTAGAGGCAACTAAATCATGATGTGCATTGAAAATAAACTATATCCTAATTTATTATATATAAACCATCCACCTTATAACATTGAAATTACCAAATTTTAATCATTCAAATAAATGAGAGTCATAGTGAACAATATCACTCATTTTACTTCCTAATGTGTCTCGATGTTAGGACCCCCCAAAAAAATAGGAGGTATCCAAGATTAGATGTTTTTTGTAGACTATGGAATATAATATATTTATCTATTAAAATATCCTATAATGTGGATCTATTACTAGTTGGGAAGATATTTTATATAAATTACTTGACCAATTAAGTTCTACGCTAAGAAAAAAAATTCATGACCTCTCTAAATGTAAACAACAACATAATTAGGGAGTTACAAATTTTATTTCAATAATGAAGGGTTATAAACACTTCTTGAAGAGAAAAATCTCTTTGGAGAATCCATTATAGATATCTGTATAAAATTTTCATGATGAATTTCTTACTATGTTAATTCCATAGAAATTTCTAGGTGCGTTATGAGAATTTAATGAAATAGTACAATGTCTGAAGGACACTGTCCATTAAACTAGAATAAAATCTTGGAAAATGACCACAAAAAACAAGGAGTTCTAAAAAGGAATATCATTCCACTATCACTCTCAAACCGGTATTAGTAAAGGCCCCAAACTCTAATATAACTATCTTTTTGGATATACTTCTTTATAGGACATTACAAAAACAACATACTTTTCCTAACCCAAACACTCATGATGTATACAAGGTAATTTTTTTTATAATTTTTAGAAATTAAATAACTTTATATATTATTTTTAGAAATATTGGGTCCCAGGGTATTTCATTTCTACCCAATAAAACAACCTGATCACATTTACAGAATTTAAGAAATTTAATTAGGTAGGGATAAATAATCATCCTAATTATTAACCCTACCATTGAATTCTATGTTACACGATCCAATATTTTTTTTAATCTTTAATGACTTTCTCTAAAAAGATGTTGAATGAAGTCAATGTAGTGTTGGATATCCATGAGGCACTTCTAACTTGTGTGTCAGCTACTATCCTTGAAGAAAAAGAACAATATAAGGTTGTTCTTGAAATAAATGTATTTAGTTTTTATAACTACATGATCTAATAGGTAATTAATCATGAAAATTCAATCATCAATACTTGGTTAAATCAACCATTCATTAACCCAATTCCTTTAGTAGATTCAATATTAGTGTCACTCTTATATTCACATTCTCTAAAGAATTTATGTAATCAATGACACTGAAATAAGGAATAAAAAGAAGAACCCCTAAAAGTACCCAGTCCAGTCCGAACTCATATAATATTATTTCCCCCAACATTAGTACTATTAGAATCATCTCACCAAATGATATCATCTTTCAATTAATAAAACTATTCTACCAAAGTTATCATTATTTGATTAATGGATAGGTATTCTAAGTAGGATGTATTTTATGAATTAGGATCCCCTATAAATTCTCATGGAAGCCTTTGAGGTATGGGAAGACATTCTCACATCATGAATCAAGGTTAAGAAGTGATATATGATTACATAATACATGACATTTAAATTAATAGGTAGGTAGTTTAATGAGATAATTAAGAGAATAAATATGATCCTTGACCCTATAATACTCACTCTATTACTATCAGGTTTATAGATCGATTAGTCAAGGGAGAGTTACCTAGTAAAGCTCATAATTCATTGGGATCTAGTCATTCTTATCTATAAGTAGTAAACAATTTACCAAATTCAAGCTCTAATACATCATCTCATAAACTAAATTGGTCATTAATTCCTCAACATCAATAGAAAATACATATAATTTAATAAACTTCTACGGTTTAGCCTCACACGATACCTGATCTGGCCTTCCACAAGGCTTGAAGAGCATTCCTGGTTACCATTGTCTTGAAAAAAACACCAGGGTATAAAAAACCATTTGAGAATGGTTTCAACCTCAAAATATAATTAAATAACACAATTATATCTCCAAAAAATATGACATTACACATCCATAAGTTAAACACCTATGAAAAAAAAAATACTTCCAAAATAAGACAAAAAAACAGTATAATGCAGTAATAACATACAATAATATATAAACATCACCCCAAGAACATAAAAAAGTGATAAGAAACAACCATATAGAATGTTGTTGAAAATATGTTCAAGTATGTATTTATTGGTAAAAAATAAACCAAACATCATTGAGGATCCAAAAATTATCCTCATGATCCCAAACACCTCATAACCCATAGTCACCACCACTGCTACATCAAAGAAGGATTATGAGAATTAGACTTATACACTGAACTACATATCACTCTTAATATTACTTGTATCCAATAAAATAATTTCTGTATATTTATATAAAAATATGTAAGGTATGATTAATTTACTAGTATGATACCACAATGAATCTATATAATTCATTTTCCCATGAAAACCACAATCCCTAGTTTAAAAATAATTTTGAAATACATTTTATTCTAAAACCATTGATTTCTTTTTAAAAATTTCAATCTCTAAAATTAGAGGGAACATGGAAGTCATATATAAAGCAGAAGGGAACCTGTTATAAATAGAATCAAGATCAAATAATGAAATAGGAAATAAGCAGTAATACATCTCAATCAAGTGTCTTAAATGCATCATGATATCATACCTATGGGTATAATGAAACTAGGAATAGCTATAGGAATGGTACCAAACATAAATTAATATGTAACCACCATGGTATACCTCTTAGAATAATCGAGTACATAATCTTCCACATCATAAAATACAATCCATCCCATTAGAGCACTCATTGTAACTAGGAAACATTCTCCAGTTAGAGCACAATATATGCTAGGGATATTTTAGTTTAGTTTATCCACTCACCCAAAGTCTCCCATTTGCATATAACAAATAACCTGTAGTAAATATAAACTCAATCACATTCCTAATCATTTACCTAATGAATATACAATTAATCAAATAAAAACCATTATTTGAAATATTCTTTGAAATCACTTGGATTCAAGAATCCCTTTGAAACCATTTAAAACAACTTTAGGTTGTAAAACTAGTTTTCTAAGGAATTTTTTTTGAAAACATAATTTCGTGTGTCACAAGACAATAATCACAATTAAAAATCCAAAAAAAACCCTTAAAAACTCATTTCACTAGTTGTTTATTAATTTAAACTAAAGTAAAACCAATAAATGAAGGTGATTCATGAAACATACCCATTAGTTTGATACAACTACCTCAAATATGATGAAAAATCATCACCTTTATCTAAAACCACTAGAAATAGAACAAAAGGATCCCAAAAATACTATAGCATAATTAAATTTCATTAACACTTCATCCCTAACACTAGGTTATATCCCTATGGACTTAAACAGTTCTAAAACTCCTTGTAAAATGAATAACAAGGTAAGGGTGGAAGAATTGAGGAGGAAACCAATAGAAATAAAGTCTTATCACAAGAGAAACTATCAATAATGAAGGGAGATATCCAATAAAACAATAGAATGATATCTTCATGGGTGGGTGAAGGTTGGAAATGTGAATGCGAGAAGAAAGGGGGAAGAGCATTTAATAATCATAAGGTAAAATAGTTATTTAAACATTTTTAATATTTTTGTGTAGACCACATGGTTTGGCTACAAGTTTAATAAAAGTATGAGCTAACCATTCATTTCAACCCCCTTTACAAAATAGGTTGCATGGTTTTCTTAGAAACCACTCACAGTTAGAAAAATCATGTAATAACTATGAGAAATGGTACTATATTCCCACACCCCATGCTCCTATGGCTAGGTGTATAGTTATCACTAATCATGTTCCCTTGTACGCTTTCCCCCAAAAATAAAAAAATTACCTAAAACCTCAAAAATCTCTAAATTAAATGAAATTAAATGGAAAAATCAAAATAAATACATACCAGTGACCTAACAGGTGTCACAAATCCCCCATTCTAATTTATTTACCTAGAATTTAATTATAGTTCTAAATCCATAAAAATATAAGGCTGATGATCCCTTGATAATTCTTCACACTCCCACATTTCAGTTTTATTCGAAACACACTTTTATAGTACACGGATCATGGAAATTAACATACCATATAGAACCTTGTTCTAAAATCCATGATATCAACAGGCTCCTCGACAACTGTGATGTTGATCTCCACTTCTAAATCTTCCCTCTAAATCACATATGATTTTGTTTGGATGATATTTTTTTAATTAGGATACATTGAAAACATAAATAATATATTACAGTTATGGTGGTAAGGCCAACTGGCACTCCACCTTCTTGAGATGCTCCATAATCTCAAACAACTTGACATCACACAATTCTATCTAACCCTATCACCCTATCTGATAATGTTCTACCCAAGGGGACCATCAAAAATACAAAATCACTCAACTCAAACTCTAACAGATGATAATAAATATTGACATAATATTTATAATGAATTTGAGTTTCCTCAAAGATCTTCAAGATCAAATTCACCTTCTCTTTCATGTCTTGAATGATTCTCACCCCCAAGAAGGAGCACTCACCAAATTTTATCTAATAGAGAGGATATCGATTTGGTTTCTTATAAATATCGTAAAATGGATTCCTATTAATCAAAGCTTGATAAATATTTTTATAAAAATATTCAACTAACAATATATGATTTTCTAAATAACTACTGAAATCAATAGCCCAAGCTCGAATCATATCCTCAAGGGTTTGGATAGTTTGCTCAGTATGAAAATCCATCTGAGGGTGATACATTTTTCTAAATGTTAGTTGATATCCCATTAACTCTTCATGGCAACTCCAAAACTAGGAAATGAAGACAGGATATCAATTCGAAAAAATAGATGAAGGAACATTATAAATCCTTGTGTTCTTTTGGATTTAAAATTGTATGAGATCCTCTATGACATCCATGTCTTTATTTTCATGTATTTTTCCTTCTTGTCATTGTTCTACCCTTTACTCTAGGCTTATCATTGATTTTTGGAGAAAAATGATGATTCTTGGGTGGCCAGACCTAGGTGCACAGTTGGTGCATGGTTAGTGGGAACCACGAACCCAACCCATGTAACCGTGCAGCATGAGATATAACCTACCACACAACCATTGTATGGTCATGAGCCTCAGCCCAGGTAACCATCAAGCTGGATATAGTGTTTGCCATAGTTTTTTTCATGGTTTATTAAATCATTCAGTCTAATTGTGTGGCTTGTACAACTCATTAAAAAATTGATTTTTACCATTTTTTTCTATTCATATTTAACCCCATTTCTTCCCCTATACTTCCCCACTCAAGATTTTTATCCATAGAAGGCCTCATTTTCCCCTATTTCATCCTTGGACACCCATTTTCTAAGGTGGATTTTGTGGGTGGGGGGGGGTGTCAATAACCTTCAAGTAAGTGAGTTTTCTTTGTTTTCTTCCTTGTTTTATTACTTCCTTTTAGGGTGTATTCCCTATTTTATTAGGGTTCTATTTTTTCCTTCAGCTAGGGTTTCGTTTTTCGGGTTTGATCTTGAGTTTTTGGGATTTATCTTCTTGATCAGGGTTTGTTTTTTCTTTCTTGTGGTATGGTTGAGTTGCGTTTGGAGATTCACATTGATATTTTTGGGATTTCGACACCAAAGGTAGGTGGTTCCATTTATAAACATTATTTGATAAATTTATTTTTCTTTCTTGAGTAATTTTTCTTTTTCTATAATTATTTTTTGTGGTGATAGATTAGTTTTTGAAAGGGTTTAATATGAGTTTGAATTTAAAATGGAATTTTTATATGGAATTGGGTGTATTTTTGGTGTAAACCCTTGTTGTGCTAATTTCAAGTGTTTTATAATTTTTTTTAAAGATTTAATAAATTATGTAAGAGGTGTGAATAATTGTTGGGAAAGGTTTTGGTGTGAATATTAATTTAAAATGTAATTTTTAGGTGCAAGTGGTGACTTATGATTTGTAATTCTTTGTATTTTTTTGTAAATTGTTTAAACGATTTATTAGATTATGAAAGCGATGTAAATCTTGTTTTAAAATGGTTTTTGTGTGTGTTTACTTTTTAAATAGGATATTTGGATTTTCATGTGGCGGATTATTATGTGAAATTCCTTGTTTGGTTGATGAAACATTGATGTGGTGTGTTATGTGACATGTGAAACTTGTTTGAGCACAAAGGGAAACCCAAATATCTAGGTGGGAATACTATGACTAGTATGCTAGTGATATAGAAGTGGCTATGGCCCAGTTTTACTTAGTGAAACTTATGATGATAATACTAACAAAATATGGATGATTATTGGATACCACTAAAATTTTGGATATTTTTCATCTCTGGTGGATCATACACGAGAACACTGTTGGTTGTGGTTTCTATGCTACATTTCACCAAGATAGGAGGTACCTAGTGTCCCATTTCTTGCTAGTTCCTAGGAGTTTTTCCCATGAATATTCCTCTTTAGATATATCACACTTACCATTAGAATATGATATGACATATTGGTTATTTCCAAAGCAAGTATGTTTTCATTTAAAGTTGTTTTCTGAAAAAGTTTTTTCTCTAAAAAAAATGTTACCGACATTTCCTTTTTATAAAACTTACATGTTATTTATATTATAATGTTTATTCCATGGAATCTTGTTTTGGGTGTAATCCAATTGGTATTTTTATCAAACCCTACTTACACCTTTGGGTGTAAATATACATGGTAATGTTTGACACATGTAAGGGAAAGGCTCTTGGAGATGGTGGTTTAGGTTGATAGAGGTTCACCTTGGGGTATTTTGGTGTAGATAGACATAGAACGATGTCCCCCTTTCCATGTGGTGGTCTTTGAGATAGTCTTGTTTCCTCTTTCATTGTAGAATTTTTGGTTTTTTAAAAATTGTAACTCAAATATGAAAATTGTTTAAGCCTTATTCGGTTTGGGTTTTTTATATTTGATTTATTATTATTTTTTTTGTTTTTTTATTTTAGTAAATTAAGGTAAATCATTACCACTATTTATTTATGATACCTGAACATTTTTTTCCGCTTTTTGTGATAGGTAACTCCCTTCAGGACTTTCCATGGACCAAGTCGGGTGTTAGCTTGGATGGTGACCCAACTTGGTTTTTGAAAAAATGGTATCCTAAGATGGTTCAAATTTGGGTCATGTTATTTGGGATGGGTTTGGATGGAATAGAGCTAGGATTTTTGGGAGTTGGTGTTCTGGTTGTGAGTAGGGTACTTAGACATCACACCTCGTGATAGACCTCTAGTCACCCTGGGATGTTTGGATTTTGTTTGACTTCTCTTCCATGCGGGCCTTGCAGGTTTTAGACTGTATGTGGAAAATTGGTAGAGGTAAAGTGGTTTGGGAATTTCATTGTCTTAAAGAGTTTAATTTATTTATATTTGATGTTATTGATGAAAATTTTCAGATCTATTGTAATATGATTTTTCTTGTGACTCTTGTTTTTTTTATCAACATGCCTCCCCCGAGAACTCCTTTGCAACCACGAGATAAATATGGAGAGAGTTATTTCTCACTATTTGATCATAGGTTGGTGGAAGCTATGGTTTAATCTATTCAGGATCTGGGGTAGGGAAAAATTATTTGTCCTTCCCCAGTTATATAACATGAATCTGGTCCTAGGAAGGATAAAATCCTAGGAGTTTCTCAAGAACAAATGTCCTTCTTTCTGAGGTTTCACAGATCCCCAGGAAGGGGAGGAGTTGCTTGGTAAGATAGATCACATGTTTTAATTTCTTAATAATCCAGATAAATTCAGAGTAAAATTCCCCTCATTATTGATATAGGGTCTCGATCGAAGGTGGTGGGACTCAGTTCTTCAAGCTGGGAAGTATGAGCAGATGAGATGGAAAGAATTCAAGACTATATTCAATAACTTGTATTGTCTAGAGGTCTTGTTCTATTCCTGATACAATGAGTTTATGGATATCATTTAGGGAGACCAGTCTGTGATGGAGTATCCTAACTGATTTTTTCAAGCTAGTCTGATATGCACCTAAAATAGTCCCCAAATAGTGGATGAAGGGTCATAGGTTTGAAAGGGGTTACGGCTGGAGATCTATTCTCAGGTACTCTTGTTCAAGATGAAGGCATACACTGTGGTAGTTTATTGAGATTTTATGGTGGAGATTGATCACAAGGGAAGGTCTGGTTTCTATGGGGATATGTTAGTGATGGGAATCTGTAGTTTATCTAAGAATAAGAGGAAAAGAGATGAGTAGGGAAAAGAGGGAAGTGGCAGTTTGGGTGACCCTTCCCAGTAGTCATCACATATGTCTTATGATGCATGGTCGATTTTTTTGCCATCAGTGAGGGAAGGTGGGGTATATATGACCTGTGTGTCCATTCCCACCTAGATCATTCCATCTATGTAGAATTATGGGGCACCTAAAACATTTTTTAAGGGTGATTCACCCATACCATGGTGAGGCATGATCTGAGGCTTCCAGGGGGTTCCAGTTTAGTATGAGCCACCCAAGACGGTGGGATCTTGGTTTGGTGGCCATGGAAGTAGGACCATATCATTTTTTGGGAAGATATAGTTCATGATAGATCCACAGGTAACCATTTGTTTATAGGTAGAGACCTAGTATATTTATATTATGGATCAGGCATCAACGAGACCAAATACAGGGCCTTCGATAGTTCGAGGTACAATTATGATTTCATCTTCTAATATAGTTGTTTTATTTGATACTGATGCTTCTAATTCTTTTATATATTCGCACCTTGTAAATCTATTGAACTTTTCAACTGATCTGATGTCTTATGCAATGGAGTTGGTAACGTTATTGGGAAACTGGAATGTGCAGTGTCTCAGGTGCACATCTTGTGTGCTATCTGTGTCAGTGGTTGAGAGAGAATGTGATTTACTAGACTTTGATATGGATTTTTTTTAATATAATCCATGGAATTAATTTGATAGTGTGCTTCCAATCATATATTGATTGTTATAGGCGGCAGGTGGGTTTCATGTCACCAGATGGGATTCCCCAAATTTTTATTAGGGAATGGGATCCTCTGTCAGGTTGTGCGGGACCTCAACTCCCAATGTTGGGAAATCTTGTTTTTCAGTTATCATTGCTCATGTTGGAGGGTGGTTGTGGTGCCCCTAAGGGTGGAGTATCTACTGTAGTGGATGATTTCCCAAAGTTATTTCTAGATGATTTTTGAGGCCTACCCTCAGAGAGGTACATGGAGTTCTCAATTGATTTGACACCGATAACATATCCTATATCGCATCCTTAGTATAGTATGGTCCCCACTGATTTAAATGAATTAAAGATATAGGTAGATGATTTAGAATCTAAAGGGTTCAATTAAATGAGTTTCTCTCCTTGGGCCACCACAACATTGTTCATGAATAAGGCCAATAGATCTATCTGGCAGTGCATCGGTTACTAGATACTGAATAAGGTAACCCTCAAGAATAAGTATCATTTTCCTTGAGTTGATGAATCGTTTGATAAAATGATGGGTAAAAATTGGTTTTCCAAGATAGAATTATGGTTGGGTTACCACCAAGTATAATGGTGATAGAGGCAGATATCCTCACAATGACTTTCTAAAGTAGGTATAGGCACTTCGAGTATTTGGTCATGCCTTTCGGATTGAAAAATACTTCAATAGTTTTTATGGTTCTCATGAATAGGGTGTTACACTATTATCTTGAATACTTCATTGTGGTATTTGTGGAAAACATCCTAGTATAATCTGGATCTAAGGAAGAGTATGAGCATCATTTGTAGATCGTGTTGGGCACTCTGTGGGATCATTGCCTTGTTGAAAAGTTTTCAAAGTTCACCTTATGGACCTGGGAAGCGAAGTTTCTTGGCCATGTGTTTTTTGAGAAATGGGTTTTTTGGACCCTAAGAAGATCATTGTAGTTATGTCATGGTATCATCTGAAGAATGTGTTCTATATCAAGAGTTTTCTTGTCCTTTTAGGTTATTATAGATGATTTGTTCAATATTTCACTTAGCTCACTTTGTCTATGATCACACTCACCCGAAAAGTGGTGAAGTTATGATGGAGCCCAAAGTTCCAAGTATCCTTTATGAGTTGAATTAGTGGTTGGATACCTCACATGTATTGATCTTTCGAGAATTTGGTATGGGGAACATGGGTTTTTTTGATGCTTCATGTATTGGCCTCAGGTGTGTGATCATGAAAGATGATCATGTATTGGAATAAGGTTCTATCCAACTCTGACCACATGAAAAGAATTACCTAACCCAAGACTTGGAATTAGTAACAGTGATGTATTCCCTGATGACTTGGAACCATTATATTTTTGTGCAGAAATTTTTAGTCTATTGAGATCATAAAATCTTAGCCTACATCTTCTCCCAAAAACATTTTAACTTGAGGCGGCATCATTGGATCAAGTATTTGTATGGGTTTGACTTTTATATCATCTATACCCTAGGAAAGGGTAATGTGTTAGCAGATCCCTTGAGTAGAAAAGTATCAGTGCATGTGTTGTGGAAGTCCATCGATGAGTAGACTTTGATGTGGCTGTTTTCCCAGATGTACTTAGAGACCAAGGAACACAATGGAGGTGTGTTCTTAGAGAGCATATTGTTGGTTCCTTCTCTTCTAGGGTTGATTCTTTGGGAGAATCTTGGTGATGAGTTATGTCAGTAATCTATGTTTTTCCTTCATGGCGGGGAGACATCTCTTGATTTATCTTTATCTCCTGAGGGAATCATGTGATTTATGGTCCATTTTTTGGTGCCATGGTCTCCGAGGAAGGTGGAGGTTCATGATAGCCACCAATATTTGTGGGTCATTCATCCTAGAGCAACCAAAATGTATTATTATGTTCATTGGTTGTTTTTGTGGCCATGAATGAGGCAAGACAAAGATGATTTCATATCAAGGTGCTATATATGTCAATAGGTAAATCCAGAGCATCAAAGGACCTCTAGTTTTATCCAGTAGTTACCCATTCCTACCTGGAAGGGGGATGAGGTCTCCATGGATTTTATCATTGGATTTCCTTTGACACCTTGGGTAAGGAATTCCATTTAGGTGGTGATTTATCATTTGACCAAATCATCCCATTTTATTCTTATCAAATATTCAGAAAAAGTGGATGAGCTTGGTTGGTTGTATGTTCAGGATATGGTAAGGCTTTGTTGTGTTCCAGCATCAATTGTTTCAGATAGAGACCCCATGTTTTACCTCTAGATTTTATTAAGGCCTTCAAAAGGCATTGGGGCCATATATTAAGATGATTATGGCATACCATCCTCAAACATATGGTTAAAAGGAGCAGGAAAATCAGATTATGGAGGACATACTTCATGCATGTGTTTTGGATTTTGGAGGATCATGGGATACCCATTTTGGATTAGTAAAAATTTCTTATAATAAAAATCAAAATTCCTCAGTTCGAATGGATTTGTTTTTGGTGATTTATGTTCGTCCATACTGGTCACCTTTATGTTAGACTGAGGTAGTCGTAACCTATATTTTGGGACCAGACCATGTGCAAGAGACATCTGAGAAAGTAAAGTTGACCAGGTAGTGGTTATTGAAAACTTATAGTCACAAAAAACCTTATGACAATTAGTGGTGTAAAGAAATTGATTTTACCATGGGTGATCAGGTATTCATGAAAGTGGCCCCTCACTTGGGTCATCATTGCTTGGGAAAATAGAAAAATCTAACACAAAGGTATGTCGAACCTTTTGAAATCACTGAGAAGATTGGAAAAGGGTCCTACAGGTTAGCCTTCTTTATCAGTTGGCGCCAATTCATGACATATTTAATGTCTCCAAATTAAAGAAGTATAATTTAGATCCTTCCCAAGTATTGAATTGGGAATAGTTGGAGATAGATCTCAATTTATCAGTGTTTGAATGGTTGGTGCAGATAGTGGATTCTCAAGATAAGGTGCTTCATGGGAAGTTTATTTCATTGATTTGTGTCTTTTGGAAGCATGGGATTTATGTTCATGAGGCTTAAGAGTGGAAATCATGGGTCATACAAGTGTATCCATTTTTGTTTTCTGATCAATATTTGGGTTTACTTTCCATGGACAAAAAGTTTTCATGCTGGGAAGAATTACACATCCACATCGTTATTTTAAGGTATTTTTCATTCCTATATTTTCTCTAGAATTTCCTCTATGTTTATCATTGAGTTTTGGAGAAAAATGAATTTTTTTTGGTGGCCAAACCTAGGTGTACGACTGTTGTATGGTTAGTGGGAACTGTGCTCCCATCCCAGGTAATCGTGCGGTAAGAGACTGGACCTACGACATGGCCATCATACGGTCATGTGTTTCATCCCATGTAACCATTTGGATGGATAAAGTGTGATGCATGGCTTGACACCTGGTTTATTAAACCATGAAGACTAATAATGCACCCTATCCAACTCATTAAAAATGGATTTTCACCATTTCCCCTTCTCATATTTAACCCCATTTACGCCCCTCTTCTTCCCCACTTAATATTTTCAACCATTAGAGGCCTCATTTCTCCCAATTTCTGTCTTAGACACCCATTTTTTAGGTGGATTTGGTGGTAAAACTTTAAGATACTTAGATTAAGTGAGTTCTTCTTTGTTTTCTTCATTCTTTTTAGGGTTTATTATCTCTTTTATTGGGGTTCTATTTTTCCAGCATCTAGGGTTTCTTTTTTGGGGTTTGATCTTACGTTTTTGGATTTGATATTCTTGATCAGGGTTCATTTTTTCTTTCTTGTGGTGTGGTTGAGGTGTAGTTGGAGATTCACATTGATTTTTTTGGGATTTCAACACCAAAGTTAGGTGGTTCCATGGATAAACATTATTTAATGAATTTATTATACTTTCTTGAGTAATTTAGAATGTTATATGTTCTCCGAAGGTGGTGGTGGTGATGTCTCTGATGCTTTCTGATATATGATGTTGTGATGCCTACTTTTTGATTTCTTTCTCTACTTTGTACCCTGTACTCTCTTTTTATTAATAGATTTCGGGGGGACTGAGCACTCGGCGTAGTCCTATGCCTTATGTGTTAGAATGTTCTATTATTATTATGTGTGGTGAAAACTTAGTTTTAAAAGGGTTTAATATGAGTTTTATTTTAAAATGGAATTTTTATTTTGAATTGGGTGCATTTTTGGTGTAAACACTTGTGCTAATTTGGAGTGTTTTATAATTTCTTTAAATGATTTACTAAATTATGTTAGAGGTGTGAATCATAGTTGGGAAAGGTTTTGGTGTTTGTATTAATTTTAAATGGAATTTTGAGGTTCAAGTGGTGACTTGTGATGTGTAATGATTTAGAAATGTTTTATAAATTCTTTAAATTCTTTATTAAATTATTTAAGTGGTGGAAATCATGTTTTGAAATGGTTTTGGTGTCTTTTTGATTTTTAAATTGTATTTTGGGTTTGAAATTGGTGGATTTTTCCATTTAATTCCTAGTTTGGTTGATGAAACATTGATGTGGTGTGTTATGTGACGTGTGAAACTTGTTTGAGAACAAAGGGAAGCCCTAGTATCCAGGTGGGAAGACAAGGAATACTATGTTAGTGATACAGAAGTGGTTATGATCTGATTTTACTTAGAAAGACTGATTATGATAACACTATCTTAATATGTATGATGACTGGTGACCACTTGAATTTTGGATGTTTATCCTCTCCAGTGTCCTGTGCACAAGAACGTTGTTGGTTGTGGTTTATATTCCACATTTCACAGAGATAAAAGGTACCTAGTTTCCCATTTCTAGATAGTTTCTGAGAGGATTTCCCATGACTAGTGATCTATGAATATATCCCACTTACTGTCGGCATACGATATGACATGTTGGTTATTCCAAAAAAGTTTGTTTCTATTTAAGGTTATTTTCCTAAAAAGTTTTTTCTTTTAAAAAAATGTTCCTAGAATTTCCTTTTAATAAAACTAGAATGTTATTTATATTATAATTTTTATTGCATGGAATATTGTATTGGGTGGAATCAAATTGGAATTTGGCTCACACCCTACTTACTCATTTGGGGGTATGTAGACTTGGTAATATTTGACACAGTTAAGGTAATGGCTCTTTGATATGGTGGTTTGGGTTCTTAGAGCATCCTCTTAGTGTGGTGTTGTGGAGATGGTCAGAGGGTGATGTCCCCATTTCCATGTGGTGGTTTTTTAGATAGTCTTATTTCCCCTTTCATTGTAGCCTTTTTGTTTTTTTCTTAAAATTTGTAACTCAAATCAAAAATTGTTCAAGGTTTATTTGGTTTGGATTTTTCCAATTTGGTTTCTTAATTTTTTGGGGTTGTTTTATGTTTATAAATTTAGGCATATCATTCCCAATCTTTATTTATGATACTTAGAAACTTTTTCCATCCTCTAGGGATAGGGAACACCCTTCATCCCTTGCCCCGGACTAGGTCGGGTGCCAGTTTGGATGGAGACCCAGCTTGGTTTATGAATTCTTTCACCATAGTTGACTCTCTGATAAGATGGAAGTGGAAATATTTATACAATTTATTGATAAACACCCAAATAGAAACCTTACTGCATCGAGTACGAGGTAATACAATCATGAAATACATGTAAATATCTTTCCACATCCACACTAGAATGGGAAAGGGATATAAAATATTATAAAGACACTAATTCTCTGCCTTGGTCGTCTAATAGGTGAGATAATGAGATACAAAATCAACAACCAACCACCCCATCCCAAGATACCAGTATTTATTTCTTGTATCAGAAAACATTTTTTTGTATCCTCGGGTAGAACAACCTAGTTCAAATGGGTCCCACCCTCTATCAACTTCTTCCTCAAAGACATAGGAAGGGAAAACCTATTTTGAAAAGGAATAACATTATTAGAATACTGAAACCAATCAACCAAGGTCTTCCCCCCAATTAAAACTCTTCTAATATGTTTTCATATAGGGACCTTCAACTTCTCAATCCTAATCTAATAATCCCTAGAAGGCATGACTTGAATCCAAGTCAAAATCAATGGATTTTCTTCCTCTCCCACATCAAAATTTATTTCAGTAAAAAAACCGACTAGGCACCATTAATCCTCAAATTCTCTAACTACCTAGGTCAATAGTTTCCTACATGAGGAATCAGCTACCAAATTTCCATTTTTTGAGGTTATAAGATATATGCAGGTCAAAATTTTGTAGATAATCCACCCAGTGTCTCTAAAAAACATTTAAGACCCAATATGTGAAAATATACTCCACCTATTATAGTCTAAATACATAATGAACTTCTCCCCCGAAAGATAATGGAGCCACATTTTCCAAGTATACACCAACACTACTAACTCAAGGTCATTAGTTGGGTAATTCTTCTAATGATGGTGTAACTAGAAATATACATATGCTAGCACATGATCCATACACATTATCATACACCCCAATCCCAAATATAAAGCATCACAACACATGGCATGAACCTTTTCTGACTTATGGATTATCAGAAGTAGTTCTCAATTAAACATCAATTTCAACTCCTCAAAAGACACTGACACTTATCAACTAATTAAAACTTCATCCTATTTTAAGTCAAATTCAGCAAGGGTGAATCCTACTATGAAAATCCAAAAAAACAATTGACTATATTATCCATATAAACATTGAAATCTCCTAATTTTAATCACATTCTTAGGCTTATCCCAAGACAATAATCTTGGATATTCTCATGATCCACCAAGTCAACATTCTCTAATATCAAATGTCCCAAAAACCTCAATTCTTGAATCCATAACTAATATTTATATAAATTAGCATAAATGTGGTTCTATTTCATGTTTATTAGAACCAAAACAATATGATACTCATGTTCCTCCCTCAACTTGGAGTACAATAGGATATCATCCACAACACCACCATAAAAGAATATAAACACTGATAAAAGTTACAATTCATAATATACATGAAAATAACTAGATAATTATTATATATGATGAGAATAAAAAATATTTATATTGCTTATACCTTCTACTAGAAACTGTCATAGGAACATAAACTTCCTAAAAACTCAAGTTATGGTATCTCAATCTCAAGTCAATTTTTTAAAACCAACTGGCTCCCCTGAGTTGATCAAAGAGTTACTCAATCTATTTTAATGGGTATTTATTCATGATGGAATCTTATTTGATTTTTTGGTATCCAATGAAAATTTGAAGGCTTTCATTTACCTTCTTTATAAATAGGATCGATGATGCCAAAGGTGAAACTATCGATCTAATAAATCATTTTCCTTTTATATCCTTTAGATGGACTTTCAAGAGCTTTTTCTTGCTATATGGAATCTAGTAAGATGATAAAGAGATGGAGCTCATCCTGTGAAGTAAGTAAGTAGAGAACTCTACCCCCCATTAGAGAAAAACCTATAAAAATCATCTAAAAAGGCCTTTGGATACCTATCTTACACCATTAGATGTTGGAAATAGGAACTCTACTCTACTCTATCAAAGAGAAACATAGAAAAATAGCATGGGATAAATATGACATCTGGAACAATGGTTCCTTCTCTTCTCGAACTAGGGTTCCACTCACCCTGAGATACATGAGTAATCTCATCAGGATATAAAAACTAAGCACAAAAAAGATATCAATAAATCTATGATTTAAATATAATTGATTTTTCCATACTAATAATGAGATAAAAAATTATAGGTTAAGGACCAAGAAATAACACACCATCTCAAAATTAGAAATCACAACCCAACACTTTGAACACTTAAAGTCTTGATCTTTACTCTTTCCTAATAGAGTGGAAAGATAAATTCTAAATGGAATTATATTGGAAAAGAAACCGAAATTTTTAATCAAAATTGAAGAAATAAACAAATAGGATTCATCTACATAAAAAAATGCTAAAACTGTAGAAAACTTAATAAGCATTATACCTCTCTTGGTGGATAGTACAACATTGAAATCCTCTAAAACATGATCATCTATATATAAACACCTAGAATTGGTCCCAATATGAAACTTATTAGCTATTTGAGAGTCTCCATTAGATTGAGAATGGGGTCTCATTCCCTTAAATGCATAAAAGTAAACCTAATAGATCCTATAAAAATAATATCTAGTTTGGAAAACCTAAGGAGGTCCTCTACAAAATTACTAGAGATAACCTAGATGCCCATATCAGTGGCATTTCTTGAGTGCCTCCTGGAACATTGATATAGCGTGTATTACTTTCTCACACTGGAAGCGGGTCAATACTCCATGAACTAATTATTATAATAGTGTATAACTTGATGAACAAGGGGTTCCCCCATGAATTATCTAATATAACTCCTCTCACTTCCTCTTATATCCCAAATAGGTACCCAAACTAAATCCTTATACAAAAGAGAAACTAATGAGCTCAATAAAACACACTAAATCTATCTCTTCCCTAACTGTCTTATCAACCACCTTTACATAGGTTGGAAATCAATAGAAAATACCATATCTTAGGATTCAATTTTATTTCAAAGAATTGTTCCTTGAGATAGTCTTTCATGATGAGCTTGGAAAAAATATATACCAACTCATCAAAATAAGTGGCATACTCTATTACCAAAAAACTCTCAATATGTAAGTACATGAACTCATGGGCCTTCTCTACCATCAATATTTTTGGACAAAACCATTGATTGAATGTACTCTTAAATGAAGTTCAGGTGAGATCTCTCTACAATTTTCCTAGCACTATAGACTCCCACCACTTCTAACCCGTTCCTTCCAATATATTTGTGGTGAATTCATCTTTATAATACCTTTGTGTCCTCAGAAAATTAAATTCATTCTCAATACTTTCCACACACTCCTCAAGTTCCAAATGCCCTATGACACCATAAAATACTAATGGATCTTTCTTAGTAAACACTTGACCATGGTTCACCATCATTGTATGACCTACTCCACCCTTTTAGAAAAAACATTTTAAGGTCTGGATAACTAATTCAATGTGAAACATGATCTATAAAACACAATACTTAAAACTAAATCAATACCAAATTACAATTACAAGATCATTAATTTAATCCCAATAACCCATTCAATTTATCATAAATAAGAAATTAAAAAAATCACAAAAATTCCTCATAAAAAGTGTTTAATGCATAAAAAATTTATTTATTTCACCACTATGAATAGTTTTGTTTCATGGTTAGGAAAATCATGGACCAATAGGGTAATTTCCACTAGAAGGAGTTGCTAAAATGGTTACATGAGTGCCGCCTCGTTTCTCCCAACCATGTTCCCCTTCCTTCTTTAACTATTTCACCCTAAAATTAGAAAATTCCTAAAAATACATGTTTTCTTCCCAGAACAAATAATCAATGGTAATAAATATTAAATATAATCAAAACAACTAAAACATGAACTCAAATCCAAGACAAAATTCTAAACACCCATGGTAACTCAAGATTTGACACGAAGAATAGAAGACCATGAACATTCCAATACTTACATATTGAGCTCCAATGGTTATATCTCTATTCTACCATTAATTTCCCAATAAAAAGAGGTTTTTCATACCATTTTGTGGGAAACCATCCTGGATCAACCTAACACATCACCCAATTTGACCCCCCAAAAGGCCAAAAGTGAATTTTGAATCACCATAGTCAAGATACAAGCATAAATTCATAAAAATAAAACTTTTTGAGAATGGTTTCACCCTAATAATCCAAGTAACTAATATTCAAATTCCAACTATAAATTCAGCATGACCCATTCATAAATTATACACTAGAACCAATAAATAAACAGTTCTAAAAGAAGATAAAAAACATATAATAATAAAGAAATAACATAAAATATCTCATAAACATCACACCAAGGTCATTAGTAAGTGGTAATCAAATCCATATATAAATCCATATATAAATACAAAAAAATATGATTAAAGACATAAAAGATGTCACCAAATAACACAAATATAATTTAGGATCCCAAAATGTTCCACACAATCCCGAACACCTCATAACCAATGTTTACCACAACCGCTTCATCGAAGAAGGGTGTAAAGAATCCGGAAGAGCCACTAAACTGTATAAAACTCTTAAATCTACCTGTATCTTAAAAAACAAAGGCTGGATATGCCTAAATGCATGTAAAAAGTGTGAGGAAAATCTTAGTAGGATACCACTATGAATATTAATAAGGATTTTTTCTATGAAAAACATTATCTATAGTTTAAAAGACTATTTTTAATGATATTCCATTTTCAAAAAATCATTTTAAACCCTTTGGTTTCCTTTTAAATAGGTCATGTTCAATAAATAAGAGAAACATGGAAAAAATATTAGTAGAATAAAACATGTCATAAATAACATCAAACTCAAATAATTAAATGGTAAATAATCATTAACACAACTTATTCAAGAGTTATATATGAAAAATAGGATCAAACCTTTGGTTCTAAGTAAACTAGGACTCGCTAGAGGAACTATGGATACCATAAATGAACCTTTTACCATCTCGGTGGACCGATTGGACTAACTGGGTATATAATCACCACCATTGAGTAATACAATCCTTCTCATTGGAACACTCTGTAAAATTGGGAAGAATTCCTTATCCATCACACAATCGATACCAGTGATTTTTTAATCTGGTTTACCCACTAACACAAGGTCTCCCATATAAATATTATAAATATTAAATTAACAATATAAAAACAATAATATTCCCAATAATTACCATAATAAAAAAATAAACAATAATTGGAAAAAATGTAAAAACATTTTTTGAAATCACCTTCGAGTTAATAGTCCACTTGAAACAATTTATCAAACACATTTAGTGTGTCAAAATATTTTTTTACTGAAAATAATTTGAAAACATCATGTTATCCATAAAAAGACAATAATAATAATTAAAAATCAATAAATAACCCTAAAAAATCATATAATTCATAATTTATCAATTTAAACTAAAGGAAAACCAAGAATTAATGGTGTTCTATGGAAAATACCCATTAAGTAGAGATACCTACCTCAAATCTGATGAAACCTATTTACCTTCATCTAAAAATGATATAAATAAAATAAATGGATCCCCATAATACTATAACATAAATAAATTTCAATAAACCCTCATATCTAACCCTATGTTTAGTACCAATTAGATTTTAGGGTTTTAGAACACCATGTTAAATAAATATCAAGGGAAGGGAGGAAGAATAGAAAAGAAAAAAAAAAGAAATCAATTCCTACCACAAGAGAAACCAATAAAAAGAAATGGAGATATCTAAGGAATCAAGGTAAATATGTATCTATGGATGGGGGAATGTTTAATTTTTTATTGGGAGAAGAAAGTGAAAATATTAGTTAAATAGAGTAAGGGAAAATATTTATTGTAATATTTTTAATATTTATTTGTAGACCACATAGTTTGGATGCATGGTTAGCAAAACCATGTGCCAACCATGAAGGTAACTATTGTTTCATAGAAAAGGTTAAATGGTTTTCCAAGGAACCCCAGGGAGTTATAAAAATTTTGTGATAGCCATACAAAATGGCATTGGAATCCCTACCCCCTCACATGGTCAAGTTCATGGTTAGCACTAACTATACATTAACCACGAAACATGGTTTACTTTTTTTAAAAAATCACACTTTTCACCCCCAACCCCTAAAAACTAAAAATTAAATGATTTGAAAAAGAAAATTAAAATAAACACCTATGAGATACCTGGGGGATTTCTTATTGTAGAAATAATAGTCTTCTATATCAAAAAGTATGAAATGTTAACAAATGATTCCTTTATTAGAGAAATATTAAATTTTTGACTCTTTCTATTTTTATAAAGATCATAGGGAGGCCCTTTTTAAGGCTTTATCAAACCCTTGAGAGATTAAAATGAAAGTGTTTATTATTGAGGTATATTATACCAATATTGGACCCACTATATTCCATGCATTTATGTTCTTTATATAAGAGTATTGAGAAAGCTCCATACATTGTCATATTATGGCCTTATATTTGTTTATAAAAATTATTGATGTTAATATTTTTCATGCTTTGAGAGACAATGGTTCGAGAATTAAATAATTATGACCAAGATTCTATGTCATTTGGGATATAATATTGTTTATTTGTCTCCCTATGATTAGAATATGTAGTGTTATAAAAATATTGAATATAAACCCTTAGGGGAGATCAAGTTGAAATTGAAATTTGGAGACCTTGTATCTGAATTTGAGTTGATGGTGTATTTCCACGACACTATGTATAATGCTCTATTAGGTTTGTCATAGAATTATACATATATAGTAATACCCTATTTATACCATCAATGAATGATGTTTTCTATTACTTAACAAATAAAAGTGATTTATAGTGATAATTATCCTTTTAAATTCTATATAAATTGATACATCTATGTAGAATACTATAAAAGAGATAAGAAGTAGTCATATAATGAGAACAAAAAATAATCCTTAAACCAATTAAATGGTGTTTTCTGTATGGATAAAATGTCTCCAATTAACTATATTGAAGAATATATTTTCATTGAAATAATTTAGAATAGTAATATATTGGTTGATTTTTTTCAGAGTGCTTTTAGGTATACGTATGCCTCTTTTAATAAGTGGATTAGTCATTTAGATTACCCTATTAATAGGTGCATCCCTAGGTCTTGGTCTAACATGCCCAATTCATCTTAATCTACATTTGATAAAAGGAATTTATCATAAATTAAATAAAAAATATTAGTGGTAGCCCCAAATAGAATGGAGGCCACCCCTATCATCCCATTGAATAGTGTGAAGAAGATTTTATTTATTTCTACCCGTCATATTGAAGAGACAAATCCAGACTATGGAATTAGTTTTTTCCTTCTATCCAAATGAAAAAATATCCCTATGTCAACTTCTTAATTTATAAAAGATGAGTATATTTACCTTTTAAAAGGTATCTATATATAAAATAAAGTATCCTAATACAATATATTTTCGTTAATCCTAACATAAAGTGTATATATATGTGAAAAAATTTATCTTATACCCTATCATCATAGCCAAAAAATTATGAAATAATGGTATATCACTAATTGAAGACACAGGGCTTGGGAACATCCATTATTATTCACATTTTATCAATAGGGTTAAAGGAACTTTGATCCAATTTTTATGTGTGTGATCTTAATAAAATGATGTAATTTCTATGTAATAATTCTAACCTCTAGAGGTTAAGGGTTATATATCCTTCACTCCAAGTGTAAATGAAGTATAGTTGGGACATTCCCTAACTATCTTTGAATAATTCTTCTCTACCACTATTATAAACTCAAAAAAGTGAATTTAAGTACTGAATAAGATCATAAACCTATGTTAATTAGTGAAAATAAGAATCTTGAGGATAAATAATTATACATTTACTTCTTAAAGAAATCTGATATATTTTTTTATAAAATTTCATGTAAATTACAACATTGTCACCTCAAGTACTTATTATTTATTTTTGTCCAATAACTAACCATTATAGTTTGAATTAGGTAGTGATAAGGATGAAACCAACTCACTATTTCATAATAAAAGATAAAGTAAAAAAATTTAATCAAGGTCACTTTTTTTGTGAGATTTAATACCCCAACTATTTGGATAACATTTCCCTATAAAAAATTAAAAAGGGAAAATCAAATTCTAAATCCATACTAGGGACCTCAACTATCATTTACCAAAAGATTATTTCCATGTACCAATTATTAAATTATTTATTTATTCTATAACCATTTTTTTAGACCACACTTTTTTGTGGGGGTATGAAGGTTATAAAAATTTTCAATAGACCCTAAATATGATGAGGCCATTAATTTCAGGGAACCTCATAGAATGTACTATTACAAAGTGGTGTCTTTTAGTTTAAAAAATTTCATAGCTACCTATTAAAGTTTAGTGCACTTAATTTTTTCAACCCTACAAGGTAAAACTATATACTGTTATGTGGATGATCTATATTTTAAGTTATGATAATATACATATCAATTTTTTGATCTCAAAGTGGTGTTTTATAAACTTCAACCGCAAAACCTAAAGATAGACCCACTAAAGTATGCATTTGGGGTGACTTCAAAAAAATTTCTTAGATTTGTGGTCCTTTATTAATGTATTTATGTTGATACTAATAAAAATAAGGTGATACTTTACATACCACCAACTCATAACCATTCGTAATTAAGAGGACTCCAAGTATACCTCACTTACATCTGGTATTTCATTGAAAATATCATTGTAAAAGGTTTACCCTTCATATATCTAATAAAAAATTGTTTAAATTACCAATGGGACCATTAATTATGAAGTGAATTTGATAAATTAAAATATTATTTATTACATACTCCTATTTTAATGCCTCTTATAGAGTGAAATCCACTCATACTTGTTTTTGGTTTCTTCAAAACAGTCTCTTTGATACCATCTTTCTTAAAAAAATGTTGTTGGCTAGGAGAAAAGCCTTTATTAACATAGATTGTAAATGTTGGAGGTTGAGGGAAAATATAAAACCATTGAAAAAAAAATCCTTGATCACCATGATGAAGAAGTTGTGTCCCTATTTGTAGCATCAGTAAGTTCACATAGTCTCCCACATTGATCCTTTGAAGTAAATCCTCAGTCACCCCATGTTGATTGCATGATTAAAAGGATGGGTTGTTATTATCCATTATCTTTATATCTATTTAATATAAAAGAAAATAGATAAATATCTGGAGTGTATATATATATATATAAATTATGCCCGGTACATATGTCCAGGAAAATAACCAAACACATTACAATGATGGAATAAAGAACAGTACTAAGCCAAAGTACAAAAGAAAATAGATAAAATGATCCTCAGCATCGTAAGCCTCAGCTTGGTCCCATTCTCTCTTGCTCCACAACATATCAAGTACCTGAAGTGGAAGGGAGATTTCATTTATCTATAATTGTAGTTATATAATATGTTTGGGCCTAAATGCATAGCCCAAATAGGGTGAGTGACTAAATCCTAGTAGGAGATCACCACAAGATATGTGCCTAACAGTCCGTGAATATATGGTAGGTAATAAACAAAATAAATATGTAAATAAATAAGTACTCAAAAATAATCCATCATACAGTTACAATGCAATCAGTTCTATACATCAACGACAGTAATTAAGCAGGGAACCCTCGGGGTAGTACTCTCAGCCTAACTCCACTGGTTCAATCAAAACAAGGATACTTCAGAGACTCTCTGAGGAAGCTCCCTCTGTCAATTCCCCTTATAGTCCCAAGATTTTAAATACTCTCTAAGTAATCTCACATGGTCAATTACCCTTATTTTATAAGGTATTAAAGGACTCTCTGAGGAAGCTCACACGGTTAATTCCCCTTATTTCCCCTTGTGTTCAAAAACTCTTTGAGGAAGCTCACTCGGTCAATTTCCCTTATAGTAAAAAATGGTTCAAAGATTATCTGAGGAAGATCACTCAGTCAGTTCTCCTTATAGTCTAAAATGGTTCAAAGACTCTCTAAGGAATCTCACTCTGTCAATTCCCATTATAGTCTTCTACACCTGGTTCTCACAACCCTCTGTAAGTCAATCAATATAGCAATGACATACAGCCCAAGTAAACCTCAAGAACTACTTGTCTAATCAGTCTACAACATATCAATCATGTCAAAAAACAACACTCAACCCTACAACAATAGGTATGGAAAAATAGGAAAGGTGGCCAAAAAGGCTAAGCAAGACCAAATGGTTGTATACAAAACATGCATGGAAAACCACATCGAAAACATAACAATCAATCATATTCATATCCAAATAACCTCTACTCAAGAATAAAAGTAGGGAAGAAAATTAACATGGGTAAAACGGTAAATGAACAACACCCCATTATAGGGTATTGGGAAAAATTTCACATAATACTCAAAGACTTTCAACAGAAATGCACAAACCACCTACCTTTAGGGTTCCGGCGAAATCGACCCACAAAAAACCGCACCCCAATCCAGGAAAATTCTTCACAAAAACCACACTATTTATCCTTCCCTATCATCCACAAGCCTTAAAATCAATACCCAAGGCAACCCCAACACAAGATTTACAAGAAACATATGTAGATATTGAAAACCAAGAGAGAGGTAAGAGAAGACCTAGAAAAAACCAAAGTGAAACAAAGAGGAGAGACGTACCCAAGAAGAACTGAATTCAATCCAACAAGAAACCCCTTCAATTTGCTTCCCAAACAAGTGGGAGAGCACCTTAAACCCTTGAGAACCACAAATACCGAGTGAGGCTTGAGTGGGAGAGAGTTTGGAGTGAAATGAGGCACCCTTGAGGGAGCTCGGATTTAAAAACCCTATTTTTAAGTGGCCACACGGTTAGTATGCACTGTTTGGAAAACCGTGCGATAACCATGTGAACAACACTGCCTCGAGAGGAGGGTTCCACATGGTTGCCTCACACGGTTTGGAAAATTGTGTGTAGGCTGTGCAAAGCTTATTGTCTCCTCCTGCAGAGTTTCCTGAAGAACCCGCACGATTTCCCCTAACCGTAATCAAACCATACTCCCTAAAAAAGCCTCCAAACTTATTCAAACCATTACAAACTCTCCCAAAATCTTCCCAAATCAATCCATGTACTTTAAACAGATAAAAAGGAAACCATACCAACTCATAAAGCACACGACATGTACTTCAAAAATTTCAAAAATTTCATCTTTTTCTCAAAAACGACCAAAAAAGGAAAACATACCTGAAAAAGAAGATCCAGATTCTTAAAAACTTCCCCCTTTAAATAAATTCATCCCCAAATTTCCCTAGCAAGGAAGATTAGAAGACAAAACCCCAAAAATCTTCGGCCACTGTGATCATACATCCACCTCCCTCTCCCAAGTCTTATCCTGTACTCACCGGTGATACCATAGCACCCATACCAGAGAAAAAGACAAGCCACAAAGAACCTTTGTACTTCGATCAACAATACCGATATGATTCTCCTCAAATGATGCATCCAGTTCCAACTCAATATCCCCAGGTTGGAAGACATGATACGGGTCTAAGAATTAACTTCAAATCTGAGAAACATGGATGAAGTCATTCATAGCCCAGTACCTCTGAGGCAACTACAACAGATAGGCAACCGGCCCAACTCTATCCAAAACCTCAAATAGTCCGGCGTACCTCAGCAAAAGTTTACCCTGTCTCTTAATCCTCTTCTACCCCAATCTCGATGGGACTTGCAAAAAAACCTGATCCTCGACCTCGAACTCTAGAGGATGTCTCCACTGATCAGTATAAGACTTATATCGAGATTGTGCAGTAGCCATCCTCTTCCGAATCAACTCTATCAGCTCTGTGGTCTCCTGTACAAGACGAGGTCCTAGCATAGCTGCCTCTCCTACCTCCCGCCAACATAAGGGTGATCGGCATGGCCTACCATAGGAAGCCTCATAAGGTGACATCTGAATAGTTGTTTTAAAACAATTTTTGTAGGAAAAATCCACAGGAGGTACATGCTTCTCCCATAAACCTCCAAAATCCAGGATACATTCATGAAGCTTGTCCTCAAGCACCTTAATTGTACGCTCAGAATGGCCATCTGTCTAGGTATGGTAAGTTGTACTCAAAAGTACATATGTACCCAAAGCCTTCTAAATCCCCTGCCAGAGTTGAGAAGTAAAATTTTCATCTCTGTCTAAAATAATGGAGTGTGGAACTCCATATAACCTCACAATCTCACGGATGTACAACCATCCCAGATCATCCACATTGAAGGTCTCCTTGATCGGAAATAAGTGAGAAACCTTCATGAGTCTATCAATGACAACCCAAACTGCATCATTCTCTCGAGGCGACCTTGGTAAAACTATCAAAAAATCCATCACGATATAATTCCACTTCCACTAGGGAATAGGCAACTACTGCGAACGTCGTGCGGGTCGCTGATGCTCCACCTTCACCTGCTAAATGGTGGAACACTTCATGAAAAAACCATCAACATCTCTCTTCATACCTGGCCAACAATACTGACAATGTTGATCATGAAAAATCTTGGTGACACTAGGATGAACTGACCAAACTGAGGAGTGAAAGTCTCGCATCAACTCCTCGTGTATGTCTGCTAGCACCCATACACGCCCCTGAAAACACAAGATCTCATCCTCACCAACAGTCCATCCCAGAATAGGGTCTTCTCTTGACATGCTCTCCTGTAGGACTAGGCCCTCTAAATCTTATTACTGAATCATTCACACTCAATCAAGAAGAGTAGAGGTAACAGCCACAAAAGCAATAAAATCCATCCCCCATTTGTCAGGAACCTCTAAATTCATCTCAGAGAACATTTACTTAAGTTTCTACTCACTGTAGGACTCCTAAACCTATATTTGAGTCCTCCAGCTCAATGCATTAGCCACTATGTTGCCTTTCCCTGGTGTATAGGCAAGCTCAAAGTCAAAGGACTGAAGGTACTCAACCCACCTTTGTTGTCTCAAATTCAGATCACGCTGAGTGAAGATGTACTTGAGACTCTTGTGGTCTGTGAAAATCAAAAATATTCTCCTAGAATATAATGTCTCCAAAAGCGTAAGGCAGGGACAACTGTAGCCAACTCAAGATCGTGCATCAGATAATACCTCTCACGTGGTCTCAACTACAGAGACTCGTATGCAACGAATCCTTTTCCCTACATAAGCACAACTCCGATACTGATACCTGAAGCATCATAGTACACTGTATATCTCTTTCCCAGATCTAGAAAAACTAGTATCGGTGCTGAAGTCATCCTTCCTTTCAGCTCCTGAAAGGCCGACTCACAAGAATATGACCACAAGAACTTCTCATGCTTCTTAGTCATACTTTTCAGTGGTGATGCTAAGTGTGAAAAATCCTGAATAAAATGTATGTAGTATCCAGTCATCCCTAGAATACTTAATACCTCAAAGATGTTCTTCGACTGCTCCCAGGAAACTACTTCTATCACTTTCTCTGGGTCTACTGATACTCCTATCTCTGAGATAACATGACCCAAAAAGTGAATCTCGCCCATCCAAAAGTGGAATTTTGTGAGCTTAGCATATAACTAATGCTCTCTTAGTGTACTCAAAATGGACTTAAGATGCATGGCATGGTCATGTCGAGTGTGAGGGTACACCAAGTTTTAATCTCCAAAGATCACCATGAATGAATCCAAGTATGGATGGAACACTAGGTTCATCAGTGCCATGAAAAATATTGGCACGTTCATGATACCAAACGTCATAACCATATACTCATATAGACCATACCTACTCCGAAAGGCTGTGAGAGGTATATCTAGTGGTCTACGTGTAACTGATGATAATAGAATCTCAATTCAATCTTTGAGAACATCCGAGCTCCTCGAAGCTGATCACAGAGATCAAAAATCCTCGGTAATGGATATCAGTTCTTGATCATCAAATGGTTCAGATTCCGATAATACACACAAAGCATAAGGGTACCATCTACCTTCTTCAAAAACAGGATAGTCGAACCCCAGAGAGAAGTACTGGGTCGGATGAATTCCTTTGCCTGAAACTCCTCCAAATGCTTCTTGAGCTACTGTAACTCCGGTGTATCCATCCTGTAAGAAAGAATAGACACTGGTGCCGCTCCTAACACAAGATCAATTGAAAAGTCTACCTCACCCTCCAGAGGAAAACCTGAAAAATATTCTGGGAAGACATCTCTAAAATGATCCACCACTGGAGGAAAGACTTACTGTGAAGTCCCCTGGTCATATATATAGAATAAAAATTTGGGATGTATCTCCTCCTAACTTATGATGCTCGGTTCCCGCTCTACTTACCTGGATATCCCACTTTCCCTTAGAAAGAAAGGATCTGCCCGCTGGTGATGGGAAACTCACCCTACGGTGATAGAAATCGACGACTGCCTGGAAGGGAACTAACCAGTCCATTATGAGAATGAAATCATAGCCTATCATCTCTAGGAAATAGAGGTCCCATAAAAAAGGACACCCACCAACCTCTAGAGGTAACTCCATGCACTGACATACGCTTGCCATTGTAGTCCCCAAAGGATTGTCTAGTGTCAGGATATCAGGAGAAGAAATGTTGCAGAACCCAAGGATCTCCACAACCGCAATAGATATAAAGCTATGGGAAGCCCCTATATCGAAAAGAGAAGAAGATAATAATAAGAAAAATAACATTGTAACTTGAATTGTAGAAGGTCTGGGATCCTGATTTTGCTGGGTCTGCTCCACTGTAGAAGTATGGCCTATACCACGACCCTGTGACCCTGCCTATCCACTCTAAGCTGATCCGCCGAGATGTCGCTGAAAACCTGGTGACTGGGTACCACGACCACGACCTCCACCTTGGCCTGAACGGTCATAAGAACTCCATTTCCTAGGTTTTTGAGAAACATGTGGCTATTCTCCTGAATGAGGAGTAATAAAAGAACCCCTTCCACTAACTGCTTGTGAGAAGATCTGACAGAAGAACTTAAGATGAACCATCTTTCCGAAAGATCAGAACTCCAACAGGTCTCTCGGGTAATGCAGCCTCATATGCCTTCTCCTCCTACACTGGTAGCATATCACCAGGATACCAGAAGATGCGTACCGCCTACTCCAATATCCTCATGAAATCTCCCTATGGCACTTCCTGCTATCAGCTGGCTGAGCAGTAACTCTGGATTCCGAACCGCCCTGGCTCATAGCTCCAGAATCCCTCTGATTGCTCTTAGTGATCAGCGCCTGGTTGACTATAGAAGTGATATAAGTCAACCTGAATATATTAACCTACTATTAGATGTCGTGCCTCAGACTGTCCTCAAACTTCTTGGTAAGGAACAACTCATCATCTCCTGGAATAGGCGTAAAATGTTGTAGCTCTATGAAGTGAGAGGAATACTCCATAATAGAAAGAGTACCCTTCTCCAGAATCATGAACTATCAGGATTGATCATCCCTTAAGGTATCCAGATAGAAGTAATTGTGGAAGATTCACTAAAACTCATCCCAAGTCATGTTCTACTGGCTTCCCACCTGTGACATCACATCCCACCACCTCTTGGAAGAGTCTTGAAGAATGTAGGTAGAGAGCTTCGCCCTCCTCTATAGAGGTATCTCTAGATGGTCGAAGATTTTCAGTGTGGCTTCCAGCTATGACTCTATAGCCAGAAGTCCTCTATCCCCTGATAAGGTGGGAGGATGCTACTGCTAAAAGATCCTTGTTAATTCTGCCATTGACAGGGTAGGAGGAGGTGCTCCCTGGAAGGTCTGCATCATCCTCATAAATCCCTCCCTGAACTGTGCATCAACACCTGTGTCAGGTATAACTACTGGTTCCAAGACTAGAAAAACTAGAGGATCTTCCGGATGTCCTTGATCAGCCATATCTGGTGCCTGATCATCGCCTTGCAACTGGCATACCACCAAAGGATGTCTCGATGGCATGAATCTGCAAGGTCAAGCGCACACCTTAGATTAAGATCACCAAGGATTAAGAACGGGAAACATAAGAAGGGAACTAGAGAAATAAAACATTCCAGTTTTACAAAAAAAGTCTACACGGCATGTATAATAACTACACAACATGTTCCCTTAAGTCTTTCACATGGGTCCTTACTTCTTCCAGAACTGGTCACGTAACACCCCAAACACATGGCGTGTTGTTCTTAGACAAAACATGTACTTGAATTTTCTTCCCCTGCCCAAGTCTTTCTATATGGATAAGCCACACGGATCCCTTTGAACAAGGTTACGTGACATTTTTGTTTTATACACGACCTGTACAAGAGGAGCTTCACTGACCCGTGTTGTTCGTGACATGACTAGGTACTCGGATGACATGACACGGAGTGTTCCATATGGACACGATTTTCACTAGAAAGGATAACACTGACTCGTTTTGTTAGTTACACGGCCAAATTCCAGGATTACACTACCCGACGTGTTTATAACCGACACAGCGTGTATCACCTAAGGTTTCTTCGTCTGTGTTTTTAGTCACACGGTCGGATAGAGGGTCAAACCTACATGACAAGTACAACTGGTACATGGCGTGTTCCCATAATAATTTTACTGTCCCGTGTCTCTACCCACACAGCCTATAACACGGTTAGAGACTACACATTGTATATGTAATGTACACAGCTTTACTTAATAAAAATAGTTTCTTCTCAAACAGAAGAACACATGGCATGTAGTCAAAACTACACGATGTGTATTCTGGGATTTTCCAGATAATAAGCCCCAAAACTACTATGGAGCCCAACAAACACTGAAAAAAACATCAAAGTGCCAGATTTTAATATGTGAGGGCCCATACTCCCCGTTAATCAAAGTTTGGAATCTTATACATGTTATAATAAGAAAAACAGTGCAATAATCCACCAAATTCCGGTCCGTGGGGGCCCATAACACATAAAGAAACAAAGTTTGGCATTCATTAAAACAAAAACTTACACAAACAATACCCTATCAAAAATCAGGTATTTTTATCATGACAACTATCACAAAAACATGCAAATCTTGCACCACACCTATCACAAAAATATGAAATTTCTAATGCACCCTATATGGAATGGAAAGAATTCATGAAATTTGATCCCTAGAAAGTTCCAATATGATGCATGAGATGTCATGCCATCATCTCGTCAGGTTGAAATAGAAATAGAACCTCAATAACATCAAGAAAAACAACACAAATCATGTGAATCACACAAGGTGAAATCAAATCTAATGTAATAATTTAAAAACTAGAAAAATTGGAATTAAATGAGGCAGATTAGCGTTTCCCTGTACATGGGTTAGCTAATCCTTGGAACAACTTATTACAAAGTACCAATTCCATCTTATCCCTAGAAATAGGCTCCAAATAGAAAGTCAAGAAGAAAAAACTCCTTTGATACCACTTTGTAATGTCCCGATTCCATAAGCCAACCAGAGGCACCCCGTACCCAGTTTGTCACATTGCCTCAAGTGCATTTTCCCGAATTCCAGAGGCTGCTGACCAGCAGCAAGGTCCTAGGGAATGTTTGTGGGGAAACTACGCCCTCATTGGTAGAGTAACATAGTGGAAGAAAAAAATAGATAACAATAGCAGAAGTAGTAATAATCCATACGAAAGTAAACATCAGAAGAATGAAGAAATAAAAAGATGGTGTGTATATATATATAAAAATGATGCATGGTACATATGTCCAGGAAAATAGACAAACACATCACAATGTTGGAACACTGAACAATAATAAGCCAAAGTAAAATTGAAAATAGATAAACAACGACTCAGTATTGCAAGTCTCAGCTTGGTCCCATGCTCTCCAACTCCACAACATATCGAGTACCTGAAGTAGAAGGGCGCTTTCCCTTATCTATACCCACAGAAATATAATCTGTTTGGGCCCAAATGAATAGCCTAAATGGGGTGTGAGACTAAATATCAGTAGGCAATCACCACAAGATATGTGACTAACAGTCAGTGAATATGTGGAAGGTAATAAAAAATAGGAATCAATAAACAAGGAAGTAATCATTAGTAACCAGTCCTACAATTTCAATGCAATCAGTTATATTCATCAATGCAAACAAATAAGCACTGAACCCTCTAGGTAGTACTCTCAGCCTAACCTCTATAGTTCAATCAAAACAAGGATACTACAGAGACTCTCTGAGGAATCTCCCTCATTCAATTACCCTTATAGTATCAAGCGTTTAAAGACTCTCTGAGGAAGCTCACATGGTTAATACCTCTTATAGTATAAGGTAGTCAAAGAATCTATGAGGAAGCTCACGCTGTCAATACCCCTTATAGACCGAAGTGGTCAAAGTCTCTCTGAGGAAGTTCACTCGGTCAATTCCCCTTATAGTCTAAAATGGTTCAAAGACTCTCTCAGGAATCTCACTTGGTCAATTCCCCTTAGAGTATAAAATGGTTCAAAGACTCTATGAGGAAGCTCACTCGGTCAATTCCCCTTATAGTCTTCTACACTAGGTTCTCACAACCCTGTGTAAGTCAACGAGTATAGCAATGCAATATGACCCAAGAAAAACTCAAGAACTACTTGGCTAATCAGTCTACAACATATCATGCATGTCAGAAAACAATACTCCACCCTACAACACTAGGCATGGGAAAATAGGAAAGGAAGCCAAAAAGGCTAATCAGGACCAAATAGTGGTAAACATAACATGCATGGGAAACCACATCCAAAACATTGCAATCAACTATATTCATATCCAAATAACAACTACTCAAGCATACAAGCAAGGAAAAAATTAACGGGGGTAAAATGGTAAACACACAATTCCCTGTTCAAGGGTATTGGAAAAAATTTCACATAATACTCAAAGACTTTCAACTAAAAGGCACAAACCACCTACCTTTAGGGTTACGATGAAATCGACCCACAAACAAATGCACCCCAATCCGAGAAAACGCTTCACTAAAACCACTCAATATCTCCTCCCCATCATCCAAAATCCTTAAAATCAACACCCAAGGAAACCCCAACACTCGATCCACACGGAATGGATGTAGATCTAAAAAACCAAGAGAGAGGAAAGATAAGACCTATAGAAAACCAAATAGAAACCAAGAGGAGAGACTTACCTGAGAAGAACTGACTTCAATACAACCTGAAACCCCTTAAATTTAATTCCAAAATAAGTGGGAGAGAATCTTAAACCTTTTATAACCCAAAATCCCAAGTGAGGCTCGAGTGGGAGAGAGTTTGGAGTGAAATGAGGTACACTCAAGAGAGCCCAGATTTAAAAACCCTATTTTTAAGTGGCAACACGGTGAGTACGCACGATTTGGAAAACTATGCGCTAACAATGTGCATGAAACTACCTCAAGATGAGGGGTCCACACAATTGCCTCACACAGTTTGGAAAACCATACGTAGACCAAACTCTCCCAACCTCTTCCCAAATCAATCCATTAACTTTAAACACATAATAAAGCAACCGACCCAACTTATAAAGTACATGTCTTGTACTTCGAAAATTTCTTTAAATTCCTCTTTTTCTAAAAAATAACCAGAAAAGGAAAATGTACCCGAAAAAGAAGACCCAGGTTCTTACAAGGTGTACTAAGGACTAAAATTGGATTATTTTCTATAAGAACACCCTTCTCCATAGAAATTACCTTTGGATATGAAGCTCACTGATGAGGAAGTATTATATCAATAATTCTCCTCAAAACTTGAAGAAATTATATTGATGGTTCTTTGTGAATTCAAACTAGGAATTGTATGGAGGATATTATAGAATTTTTCATATATTAATGGATTATAATTATTTTGTTAACGATTGGTTCATTATCATCAATCCTCTATTTGTTGTTAGTTGCACCTGCAAGTCCTTCTTTACAGCTGGTTGTTAGACCCATTGGGTAGCCTAGAACAAGGACATCCATAATGACTCTCACTTCAAAAAATGGCCATATCAAACCACTTATGCTTAGATTGATCAAAAAACATGTTCCCTTGAAAAAGTAAAATGAGGGTATTATAATCTTCTAAAGTCTCCCCTTTCTCATTATTTCTCCTTTTCCAGATGCGCATAGTATCGGGATAGGTATATAGATTTTATAGATCCCCCAACAGTTGTGTTCAGGCTCAATATAGATAGTGCATGAATGCATGGTGTTATTAAATGTGGGGGTATCATCTATGATACTAGGGGATAGATTTTCCCATGATTCAATGTTTCATATGATTCTTCTAATTCTATCATGGAAGAGATAAAATCCTTTCATTTTTTTCCTTTCCCTTTATAGAATTCATAAATTCACTATGGTTTTAGATGAAATTGAATCCATGATATTGATCTCCTTATTATATAGTATTTATTTACTCTATTAAAGTGTTTTTTAACCTTGAAATAATTTAAAAGTGTATCAGTTGAAAGGTGTACATTCAACACATCCATCTCGAAGTAAACATATCAATGTGATTTTTGGATATAAGGGGATAAATAACTAAGCCCTATATAATGTATCACAATAATATAACCCTACCCCTAGAATTTAATAACATTGTGGTTAGTGATGTGCTTAGCCTACTCCATTACAGACCTCTCTAATATTCCCATCTTGGAGTTTTCCTTTTAATAAAAATTGAAATGTTGATGATTTTGTAGGATCGAAATCTATATTTTCTATTTGGGTTCATATTTTTTTCTATAAAAAATCACTCTTATCATAAAACATAAACCTTACAAAATGTTTTACCAATAATGAGGTGAAATATTGATCATTTATCAATAGCCTAGAGCTATATTTTTTATTATCAGTTGTTCAATGGAATAACAAAGGCTACTCAAAAACTAGTTATTAAACAATGTAATTGGGAATATGCTATTAAGAAAGAGTATTTTATTCCTTTTACTGACCATAATAATAATTGATGGAATATTTTCCCTATAAAGTAGTCTTATATTATATTCCATGGTTGGATAATGATCTAGTGGATGTGTTATACTTGACAACCCAAATCAATATAAAATGATCATTTTTATTTCACACCATATGGTTGTCATTCCTAAAAATAAGGAAATAGGAGAGGTAGATGATATTGATTTAACCTTGTCTTTGGTTGAGCCCTTATACCCTCCAATTTATCAAGTAGTTAGTTATATGAATATAATAGTCAGTAACCTATGAAATGGATTACTCTATAAGAGAGAGCTATAAAAGATAAGATTTATGGTTGAGAAACAAAATCCATCCATTATGATACCCCAAAATCCAATAAAATACTCTATAAATGAGGCTTTATGGGATTATTCTTATATGAATTTAAGGACAAAAGACCCATATAGTATTGAAATAATTTGATGTTAGTTTATGTGGTGCTCAGCATATAAAAACTGAGATCTCTCACTAAATTAAGGGACTTCTGTACTTGTATCCCTTTATGCTGCATGATTAGATTAAATTTAAAAAGAAGTTTCATGTGTGTTAAGTGAAGAAACATCATTTACAAACCCTTGTTGTTTCTACATGCTAAAAAATAATCCTGGTCATTTTCTTTATGGGGGATAAATTCCATGGTTTTATACTCTCCAATGACTATTAGGTAGTTCAAGTTCATCATTAATGTACCCTATTATTTTTTTTCTAAATGGTTTGAAGCTAAACCCTTAAATGGGATTAGAAATAAATCCATGGTCAATTTTTTAAAGTCCAATATTATAACCGGATTTGGAGTTCTGTGCATTATTTTTATAGATAAGAAAACCTTATTTGATAGTGTATAGAACTAAAGTGTTATTACTTATTGAGTATTAATTGAATTTAGCTTGAATAATAATTTTTTTTTCAGTTAAATGAGGTAAAAAAAATCAAAAATCTTGTTTTATGAGTTAGAAGGTCTCTATGAGAAAAGGATATGAACATTAAATAACTTTAAGGTACACTAGAATCTTATATCCTAGGCATTAAACAAAAAGTTTTTTCCATTGATTATTTGTTCTGGGGGAATTGGTGATGGCATTAAAAAACAATGATACTAAGATGGAAATACCCAAAATTAGAGCTTAAATGGAAGGACCTTAAATCATAAAAAAGGCCTACTATAATATATTGTACTCCTCAATCACTCAATATAGAGAGAATATAATAACTCCCATAAATTAAAAGTTTTTCAAGAAATACTTTACATAAAATATTCATGATAGATTCAAAGTTCCTTATCGTAAGACCATAAACATCATGGAAAAAGGTCCTTACCACATGATTTTAAACTATACGATGTGTAATATTTGTCACATTACCTTAACCTACATGAAATTCAATCCATCATTCTTAACCCTAAACTTATTATTGTGGTTCATCATGCAAGAATATAAACTATTTAAACTTCTTTACATAATATATCCATCTACGTAAGATCCATCTTTTTTAAGTGATCTAATTTCTAGGAAGATATTTTTTTACTTAAATGTTAGGGTTCAACTAGCCCATGATCATTGAGCTTATACCAATGGTTTTTTAAAACCATTGGTGTAGGGTTCTTCTGATTATACCAGTGTGATCCTACCATTCCCAACCATAGTTTCACTTACCATATGAGCATTTTCTTCATACCATTATATTCCCTTTAGTCTTCATCTATTATTGATAACTTTTCAATGATTTTTATGTATAATCATCAAGTTATGTTATTTAACTTCACCTTATATTATTTTGTTCTTTTTTTTATTTTCATTCCCTAGATTATAATGGTGTCCTAGGGTTTCATTTCTCATGAATTTCATTGGGGTATTTTTTATTTTTAGAGTTTAAAAGAATCAAATAAAGACCTTTCTTTATTTCTCATAGTGGCATAATATTTGGTTTCATTAGATTTATTATTCATGGTATATGGTTCTACATACCACCTTTGGTTTCCATAACTATGTCTAATTACATTAATTTAATTATGTATTTCCTAAATATTAATTTGTTTATTGTTTATGATTAAATGGTTATAGTAATGTCTTCAGTTTACATTGGTTTTAATGTGATAAAACATGGTTTTTACTTAAAAATGTTCTAATTTAATTTGAAAAATAATATTTCACAAACGGTGTTTAATGAGATGTCATTTTCTTATGAAATAATTTATATTGTTTCTATAAAGGATTTGTGGGGTGTTATAAACAAATAATTTCATAGTTCAGGTTTTTTTAAAAAACATAAGGATTTTTTTGTATTGATATCAATGTTGTGTGTGTTTTCTAATATCAAGATTTTTTATGAATTATTTATCAATATCATTGTTATGGGGGGTTATCAAGATTCATTTAGATTAATATCAATTGTTTTGGTTAATTTTTAAATGTTAATAATTATTTAAGGGGTATTATAATCATTTAATTGTTTTTTATTAATATCAGTAAGAGTTTTAATTAATATAAATAATTGTTTTATGGAGTATTTAATAATTTTATTTAAATAGTGAATGTTTTTTTTGAAATTTCAAAGAGGGGACCTATATTTAGGACTGTGAACAAAATTTCTAAGAGAATATTTTTTTTTGTTTTGTGGATACTACGTTCATATCTAATGAATTTTTTCTTTGATAAAGACATAATTGAGGAAAATATATTTAAATAAGTGTTATAGTTTGTGTTATCAAACTTTAGAGTTGTATTTTCTTCTATGTTATTATGTTCTACACACTTCCCTTTACCTTAACCGTCACTTATAACCTCTATATATCCATTTTTTTTTCTTTGATTTCATTTCATCATAAAAAGAGATCCTATATATTAATATTTTATTTGGTCAATTTCTCTAATCACTTAGGAGTGTCTCTAATACATAAAGTGGCATAAAAATATATAAACATTGTTATATGAAAAATTTATATTTTTATTTATTATTGGAATTATTTTTTATCCTAATATGTTTTCAAAATATTAATTGTTATCATAAATTTTATTATTATAGTCCACTCTAATTATTTTAATAAATCTTTTTTTATATCATAATAGAAAGAAGTTGGATGTATGAAAATGACCAAGTCGCAACCACATTTCAAAATAAGCTATATTTCATTTAGATTTTTCATTTAATAATTATTTAGAAAGAAGACCTATATTATACCAAAACTCTAATTGTGTTGAAAGTCCTTTAAAATTCAAGAATAAGTGAGTTATCATATATCAAAATATGGTTTTTATACTAAATATTATGTCTAGTATTAAAATGGAGAGAAAAATCAAGATTGGTCAATTGATGATCTAAATAAATGGAGTCAAATAGATATTATGATATTTGATTGATTTTTTATTCATTATAATAAGAAAAAAATTATAAAAATTTATGATGAAAATTGTACGAATATTAATGATGTAACTAATAAAAATGAAGACGGTGAGAGGGTGAAAATTTTGATGGATGATGTGTGGAATCCTGTATATCTAGCATGTGGTTCAACGAAAAGGATGGAATTTTTAATTTGAATATATTTTGGGAAAACCATGTATGAAATTTATTGTACTAACACTAATTATATTCTTAAATCCTAAAGAACTTACTTACTAGTGATGTCGATATTCCTAAAAATCATTATATGGCATGTAAGTTAATTGATTAGTTTAGATTTTCAACAAATAAAATTCATGATTTCCTGAAATATTATATATTATTTTGGGATTCAATCAAGGGACTAAAGGATTGTAAATACTATGGAATATCTAGATGGAAGCCAAATTTTGATGGAAACCCATATCTTGTTCCATACAAAGTATTGTGTTTCTTTCCATTGATTTTTAGGATCCAAATAGTTTTCCCATCTAATGAAATGTTTATAATTATGTGATGGAATGATGCTGAGATAATTAATTATAATTATTGGTTGGTTCATCTTGAAGATGGATTAGTATGGTATACATTTGATGCATGATATATTGATTTTAAATCTGAGGTATGTAAATCCAGGTTCATTCTATCATGTAATGGTTTTAATCTATTTGGTTAGATTCTTACATAACCACACTTGGATATCATTCATTTACTTTTATAAAATTTCTCCATAGATTTTTTATAAAAATAATTTACTTTCTTGATTATACTCATACTTGGGATTTATGATCCTAGAAATGATATATATGTGCACTTTAAACCTTTAATAAAAGATATTAATCAACATTGGAATGTGGGTGTACGCACATACAATGATTCTTTTAAAGACATTTTTAGATGTGTGTTTCACTTGTGTGGATAATAAAAGATTTTCCCACTTATGGAATGATATTTAGATAAAACATAAATGGTAAACTATCCTTTTCCATTTTTTATAAAGATTACATAATCCATAATGGTTAAATATCATTGTAGTTTCAGTTTCTGAAGTATATATTCCCTATATAATTTATACATATATTATAATATTTATCATATGGAATGATATAACCAATCATTGAATATTACCTATATGAATTTTTTTTTCCATGCATGAGGGTTATATAATATTACACAACAAGGAATATCATATGGTATGGAATGAGATTTCATGTCCCCGCATAACCCAATCATATTGTACAATTGGGTGATATTATAAGGAGTGTTTTGAGTAAAATCATGAGGTATGATATATACAAACATCCTATGATAGATATAGTGGATAAATTTTAATTTTTAATATTTTAGGGGTCTTGTTAGTTGGCTATAATAAAGTGAGTCATTTCATAAGATGAAATTCATAGGAGATTCATTAATTCTATGAATGATTGAACTGGATAAGGCATTTAATCATGAATTATAACACACGAGTAAATGAATGTGAACTAGAAGAGAACCGTAAATAGATTTATAATGTCTATTTCTATGTGATGGTATTGTGTTCTCAGTTTTTAAATCATAATAAAAAATCCATCACCAGAAGATCTCTCCTCTAACCTCCTTTACCCATGAGGCACTAGCATGTCGTAGAGGGTGGAAAATCCCACTCATGTGATAAGTGATTTTGTTTCAGCCTATGGATATCTATAGAGTATGGATATAATTTGGATTCATCTATAGTGGTATTTAACAAGCCTATATTATTATGGTTGAAGAAGTTATAGTGACAGAAATGATGTAAGTTACATATTTTCTGGTTATTCTTTTCCAGTTTATGCATGATTTCATTTATCTATCATGGTGATTTGGATTTTGGGTTTATTTATTACTTTCACTATATTTATATATTTTTTAGATTCTATTAAACCTATAAGTTGTATAATAGCCTTAACATTCCTTTCAATTGATGAAATTATACTTAGAAATGAAGTTTTTTGAAATCGTATAGCCTGTCATATTCCTATCATAAAATATTATATGAATTTTTTATTCCCAATTAAATCCTGGATTATGATAGGTGGGTATCAAAGCTATAGATTTAGTAAAAAATACATGGATTTTTACTCATAATAATGTAAAATTTGGTATATTATAATGAACCATCCTAGGTCACCCTTCAACTGGGTACCTGAGCTAGTATGTGGCAAGGCACAAAGGTCATTCCCAATTCCCAAGGTTGGTACTAACCGTATGGAAAATCCTAAAAAACCAATAGTTTTTAGAAACACTTTTTTACATGGTTGGTGCATGGTTTTTATAACCATGCATTCAAATTGTATAATCACCCAAGTGAAACCAATTCCACTTGTAGAGTTATCACACAGTTTTTATAACTATATGATCAAACAGTGTGGTCTAACCAGTTTTGTTAAAAATATAAATTTACCTTTTTACCCCCTTACACATGTTAAACCATATTTCCCCACTTATTACATGATTCGACCTAGGAACCTCTCCATATCACACAAAATCCTCTCCCCTATTCTTGGATAAATTTTAGGTGATATTTAACCAAGGTTATTCAAGGAAACTTTAAGTGTTTTCTTCCATATTCCTTGGGTCTTTTATCCTCGTTTATTTGGTTTTAGTTGTAACTCAAAGTTGTAAATAACTAAAGTTCATATTTTATGAACCCATTGATAATGTTTTGGTTTATTAGGGTCCTATATTACATATTTTAGGCCTTTTAAACCATTAACTACTGGATTCCACCATAAGTGGGTTGTTTATCTTGATAAAGGTCAGTGGTTTTATAAGTTGACTTTATTTCATGAATGCTATTTTATTTATTGATTTCAAATTATGTTTCAAATCATTTAAATGCATGTTTTATTATATTTTAAAATTGATATATATGTCATGAATGTTTGGAAATTATTTCCCATTTTTATTTTTGTTTTCCAAGGATTAATCATGAGTTTAGGGGTTTCTTGTGTAGTGTTTAATGATGTTTTATATGGAAATGGTTTTAATTGTAAAATGGTGCCTTATTGAGTTTAGTAAATCACATGGGAGCCTGGGTATACATATGGGAGGACGAGGGAAAGAAAGACTACACTTGGATCACCCTTCCTAACATTAGACTCATGTTATAACACTATCTAAATACCTTGATTATATATATTATGACTCGCTTGTTGGGGTGACCCCATCCCACTAGGATTTGATATTACTCGCTCTAATTGTAGCATGCGTTGTTTAATTTGATTTATTCAATCACCATGTTATGTTATTATCCTATATTCCTTAGGCCTTAGATATCTTAGGTCTTTCTCATGGTGTTAATTTCATGTTTACAGTTTAAAATTACTTACATACCTGCATTTTTCTTTATAATTTTAAACTAACATCCATTTTTTTCTTTAAAATGATAAAATCCTACACAGATAGTTAATTTAAAAACTATAATTCTTGGTTTTATTTAATAAATACTACCTATGAAACACTTTGTGGGATCCTACTAGGATAGTTGTGCCCAAACCCTACATGTACCAAATAGGTAGATGTATACTTTTTTTCCTAGATTTAGGTTAAGGAAAATTTATGCATGGTAGTGGTGGTTCATCTTATTAGTAGTGGAGTATGATTGGTTGGTGGTAACACTGTGGGACTGAGCCCTTATATGACACAACAATGGGTAACAGCTTTTTTCACATTTGGTTTTGGTTTTTATATCTTATTTATATATTTCCTACTCATCTCCCCATTTCATTATTTTATGTATGTATATGGTTGTATCATAATTTTATTATGTCATGGTTTTTTATATTTTAGTTTATAACTGATCTTATCATTTTAAGATTCTATTGATATTAGGGCATGTTGATGTGTTATTGTTTTTCTTATATTTATTTGAGATGACAACTTTACAAGATTTGGAAAGGCCATATCGAGTGCTCGATTCGGACCCGTTTAATTATTTTCTTGGGAAAAATATTCCCAAGGTTATTCTTAATGACTAGACACTAATTTCAACCTACATAGATTAAGAATTCCCTCCAACCATTTCCATGGAACTACTCAGGTAAATGGTTGAGGAATGATCTGGAATAGTTCCTAACACCTATCAAAGTCAATGATAGTGATTACAACATGGTTCCAAAAAAAGGACATTGCATCATATTTTAAATATTGGTGTGAATCATTGAATATGATATGTACATCAGAGGTGATGATACAACTATTAGTCATAAAATATAACTGATGGAACCTAAAGTGTTTAAGCATTATTTCCTATCTATCATATTCTATGATTCACCTTATATCATAAAATATAAAATTGAATAAGAAATATTTAAATAAAATTATTAATTAAATTATATTATTTGTAAATTTTTTATAAATATTATTAAAAGGTATTTTAATATATTTATATATTTATAAAAGTGTTTATAATTTTATTAATTATAAAATATTTATAATTATATAAAATAATTTTTATGAAACATTTATTCATGAATATTATGAAATATTAGGAATTAATATTATAATACATTTTACTAATTTATATGGAATTTATTTTGACTTGAAAATAAACTTTTTATTTAGAAATCAAAAGGGAATGTTATAAAGTGTTTAGAAATTAAAAAATAAGGCTAAATATAAAGTGTTTATGTTTTAAGATTATGATTTGTTCATAAACCATAATTTGAATTATTAAAATTAAATGCCTTATTTGGCATATTAATCCACATCAAAAGAGTTTCAATAATTTGTTTGATGAATGTTTAAATAACGTTAATTATGTGATATTTATATTATATAAAATGTTTATATAATATAAATTAGATTATAAAATGTTTATAATTTATAAATTTTTATATTTTTAATTTAAAATTCCATATAATGGATAATATGAAGGATTTAATATTATGAAATGAATATAAAGCGTTTATATTCTAGAATATGAAAATTTTAAAATGAATGTCTAAATTATAAAGTGTGTCTAGTTAGTTTTTTATGAATTGTTCATAAATATTTATCTCATATTTAAATATATGAAGTTTTAATTTAATTAAATGAATTCCATAATTTATTATTCATAGTTGTATATTTTTATATTATTAATGATAGTATTCCTTAGTTTAAAGTTGTTGAAAAACTTCAAATATTATAATACATGCATTTAAGAAGTTACATGCTTGGTACGATAATTGATTTAGTTTCCATTTACGGTGAATTTGGTTTGTAATAAAATCTATTAGCCTGAATTGTTTTTTAATATAGTTTATACATTTTAGGTATTATTTATGATGAATTATTATCTCTCTGGAGTAATGCATATATGGGTAATTTGCGTTGAACTTCTCACTAGCTTGGTCACTTATTCCATGTTCTAGAAGGGTAGTTTTTGGATATATATGGTTCCATGATTTCTCATGTGGGGATTGATAATATCATATAATTATAAATATTTACATGAAAATTTCATGTACCGTATTAATTAGATTCATTTTTATGTGTTTAAATATGCGTGAAATCTATTTTTAGGAGAGTAACACAGACTATGAGTTTTTTGAATAATTACACATCTATATGATTTAAACATATATATTTGGTGAAAGGGATAGGATTACAAAACAAAATCAATATAATAATTCATAAATAAATCTAATAACATGTGATAATATGTTGAGAATTAAATCTCCTTTAAAATACTAAGAGTTAGTTTCCTTCTAAAGTAACGCTTTTCAAGATATCAGACATCCAGCTGGGTGGTCCATGCCAGAGATGGGTTCCCCTAAATTATATAATGTAAGTGAAGAAAGAAATAAGGAAAACCTTTATTTTAGATTCCTTATTCTTGAAGTTTTTTTAGTTTGAACATATTTGGGAAACCCTCACAATTAGGAAAACAAAGGAATTTAGTTGAGTGAATCCAAAAAATAGATTTTATAAATAATTATTTACTCAACTATTCAAGAGTCATATATGACGTGACTGATAATAGTTTTATACTAAATATTTTTTTGGATTATATATATGATATTGAGTGTAAGTGATGATGAAATATATATTCTAGGACACCAATGGATTCTATAGATTTCAAAAAGGGTAATCATATTATAGGGATCCTATTTTATAAAAGTTCATATTAAATGTTAGTTAAACATGATACTCTTTTGTTTAAATCTTATGTTGTAGATAGATAAAATTATCACCATCAAAGATATCTTTGATATCAATATTATAGGAAGGATAATATTAATGTAATAAATATCATAGGATGATAACTTGAGAAAATTTCTTAACTGATATAAATTCTATCTGTTAAAGAAACACCATCCTGAGAAACAAAACTATTGAAGTTATTTAATTAGTGAATCTATATTCTTAGAAGAATCATAGAATGGCACATGAGCCTCAACCTAGTTGGTGAGGTATCCTTAAGTGCATCTGAAAGACCCAGGTCCAAAACCAGGTAGAGACATATTTCTGGGGTTACTGTAGTAGTACTGTAGTAGAACTGTACTCTGTACTGTTATTGTGGCATGATTGTACACTGTACGGGTATTGTAGTAGAACTATACACTGTGCGGGAACTGTAGCGGGAACTGTAGCAGTTACTATAGCAGGTATTGTTTGATACTGTAGCAGTTAGAACTATTCAACTTGGGCCACTAGTTTGGGCTTGGAGTCTTTAGGGATTTCGGTGTACCACCCCGACCCCAAAAGCCTAGAGTTAGTGCATTATTACGTATCATTGACAAGATCACAAAAGATCAAGTCTCTAAATACCAATTAGTTTAGTAGCCTTGTAGGTACTAGATATATTCATAAGGTTCACATTACATCATAAAATTTAAAACTACAACAAAATTGTTTCCAAAGACAACACTGAGATCCCATAGACTATCCCTGCAGTTCAGTGATAATATACTTCTTCGAATCCTGGGAAAAATAAAACATAGAAAGGGGTGAGCTCAGACGAATAATAAGGATAAAAATATAGTGGAAAATTTCATAAATAAGCATAAAAATTTAAAGAAATGTATAAAACTAAAAAATCCTTTTCAACATAAACTTCATCATAATATGGAAAATATAAATCAGAATAATTCTATTTAATAACTCACATTGATATTCTAATAGTCGAATAATCACATTCAATATCAATATCCACTTTCATAATGATGGAATGCATAATGCCAGACATCATAACCACATAGTCAAGGCCTTGTTCCAAGACTACGAATAAGATTTTGTCAAGGCCTTGTGCCAAGACACTAGTTTGTCTCATGAGACCTAACGATGCATCGAGGAGATATAACAGGCTCCACCCGTCACTTACAAATTTCAATACATTCCTCATATGAAAAGGTTTAAACATAATATTAACATTCATATTAAAAGTAGCATAATAAATGTAAATAATTTATCCATAAACCATGAATGGTGTAAAAATAACACATCCACAGTCAAATATATCACAAAACCTGCAATACAATATGGAAGTTTTGTATCATAATAAATCAACTTCAAATAAGCTTAAAATCCATCAAAGGATGTTGACATAAATGAAATCAAAACCTTTTTTTCAGAAATATCTCTTTCTATTTTTAGATCATTTAAGAGTCATATAATTATAAGGAAAACATTTATTTTGAGAATATTATTATAAGTTAATAAGGTATGCTTCGACGATGATGTAACAGCAGAAAATAGCCGCCTCCGCCGTATAATTTTAAAAAAACATTATTACCTTAATTATGTCGAAATGGTTATAAGGTACCTTGTTTGGAAAACGATGGAAAGATTCCTGTCAAACCATTTTATAAAAATTAAAACAAGTGTATAAATGAATTTAACCCATAGTCTAGTAAATAATTAAAATGTTTTGGAATACATTTTTAAGAAACATGGATGTGGATGATAAAGAGGTCCTAGTAGATACTTACGTAAAAACAACCTCAGATAATAACGAGATTGTGAAATTAACCCTTACCTTGTACTTTTCCTTGGTCGAAGGTAGGTTAACCTCTTGTATAATGGTGAAATAATTTTTATTAAATTATACAAGAATCATATACATTAATATGATATCATATATGATATTTTAATATTTCTTTGTTAATAATATTTTAGTATTATTGTCGTTTCGGGTGTTAACTGATTCGTTTTCCTTTATATGATTTTTTACTTATGTAATGTTTATTATTGATAGGATATATATTATTCATATTCAGAATGATATTATGTATTTAAAAATTATTTTTAATCATCTAATGAAAATTAGTCTTGGATGGATACGATGGGGAATGAATCTCATCGTGTTCGTGGAGACGGAAATCTGTACGTACGCACGAGCGATAATATCATTATTTTGATATTAAAATTGTATATAATTGGATGGTATATCATATATATAAATAATCATTATCATGTCATATTTATTATTTAAATCATTTATAATCATTATTATACTCATCCAAATGATGAAGTGTTTGAATAATAAACTACACCATGCCATGGAGACGGTAAGCCGTGCGTATACATGTATGGTGACATGTCATTCCTAGAATGGTTAAAATAATGAATATGGTTGTACAATTTTTATAACAACATAAAAATAAATAGAATATACTAGAGTTATTATTTTATAATGGAAACTACAAATAAAGGGGAAGTGGAAGAAGAAAATAACTTGAAAGAGGTGATGAAATATTTACCTCTTCTTAGGGTTCTTCCTTTTAATTTGTCAAAAGGTCTACTTAGGCTTTATTTCTGACTAAAGGAAGGTCTCTAGGATGAAGGGATGATAGTTGAGAGTATATTTGGGTGGATTTTTGCTAAGCCAAATGGATTTGAAGGTGTGAATTTGAGAGAAGGGGAAGTGCCCTTTTATAAGAGGGGTGATGGGACACCTTAGGAAAATATTGACATATTATTTTATAATAAAAATCATTTTCAATTTATAATGGCTCCAAAATGATTAAGTTTGAGGATAAGGTAGGGATGGGTCGAAAGCCACTCAACCAATATGTTTTAGACAGGGTTGGGTCACTATGTTAACCTTATCTTCTAGATTCAACTCTTAACTAATTAGGTTGACATTTACCATGTCTCTTTGTTTTTTATAATATATGGTTAATAAATTTACTATAAACTTCCAAGAGAACCTCAAGTGGTTAATTAATTACATATATAATATTACTTAAGACCTTTGACCAAACCTTAGATATTTAGTAAAATAATATCAATTAATAATATAATATTTGTTTTAGAAACACATTTATGTCAATTTTAAAAATATTTAATAATTGATTTTTTTAGAGTCCAAAAAACATTATTACTTAAAAATAAATACATTTAATCAACCCTAACATGTAATATTAACCTATAAAATTGGTTTAATTCTTTTAAAGACTCAAATTATATTTATTTGGATATTTATAATATCAATTATTTTAATCTTTTATTAATATGTTAATTACTGCATCATCACTGTGTCATAAATAAATTTAATTATTTAATGTATAAAATTCTAAATAAAATACCAATATGTAGGAAATTTTTTTATCTTTCTAATTAATTTTTATAGTCAAATTTATATTGTGTGTAACCCTATATAAAAAATGGTTTAGTTATTAAACATTGAATTTAACTCATTTAACTCTTCTTCAAATAAAATAACAATAAATGCACAAATATAATCCAAGTGGACCAAAGAGATTAATATTTTATTTCTAAGGTTATTTTGGGTTGAATTGTACTTTTCCAATAGAATTAGTACTTGTGTTAGGGTAATAATAATATCATTTTCACCTTAATTACCCTATTTACTTTTAACCGTGGTAAATAAAAGTAAAAAGTTACTGTTCACCAAAAATTATTTTCATCTTATTGAACCACATTTTACTTATTGATGTCAACTTTTTCTCTCAGATTTTTGAAATTCAACTCACAGAAGTGGTAAAATTAAGTTTTATGTAAATTTGCAAATGCTCCTAGGAGGTTGGTAAAAGACGGTAAAAAGCTCAATAAAATTTTTATAAATAAAAAATTATTATAGACTGACTCCAATGAATTACATTGAAATTATATAGCCATTATGTGTCTATTTTGACCAAAACTAAATTTAAATAAAATAAATAATTATTTAAATAAAAATTCGGTTTTAAACAATAACTCTATGTATTTCACTATTCATCACAAATTGAAAGTTTTCAAAAAATACCAAAAATTCACCCTAAGCTAATTTCGATAATCCGAATACAAAAATAAAGTCAATTTTGAAAGATAAAATTTATAAAATTTTAAAAAGTGGGTATTACTATTCGTAACTTCTAGTTTGATTGGTTGTGGTGTGTTAGAACTTGAAGTTGCGTACAACACACGCTATTGTATTATTCAAAGAGAAGTGTACTGTGGAAGCTTGGGGTGTTACATTCTCCCCTCCTTCAAATAATTTCATCCTCAAAAGTTATAAAATATTACTGTATAAAAAACTCAGGTGGTTCTTTATGATAAGTTCCCGGGGTTCCCATGTTGCCTCTTCCATCTTATGGTTTCTCTATAGAACTTTTACCAGACGAGTCATCCAGTTTCTCAGCACCTGTTCTCTTCTATCAAGAAACTTGAAAGGCTCTTCGCAAAAAGACAGATTAGGTTCCAGTTGTAATTACTCATAGGTGAGTAGATGTGTTGGGTCAGTCAAGTATTTTCTCAACAGTGATATGTGTAACACATCGTGAACTGTGGAGAGACTTTTCGGCATTTCCAAATGGTAAGCTACAACCCCAAGTCATTTTAGAATTTTTAAAGGTCTGATGTACCTGTGACTTAATTTTGACTTCTTACAGAAATTTATAACACCCTTCCATGGAAATACCTTCATGAAAACAAGATCTCATACCTGAAATTCCAAATCCTTTCTCCGATTACCAGCATAGCGCTTCTGCCTACTTTGAGCTTCTTTGATGTGGTTTTGGATTACCTTCACCTTTTCCATCGTTTCCTCCACAAGTTCTGTGCCTACGAGTTTTCTTTCACCAACATCATCCCAATAGGTTGGTGTGCGACATCTCTTTCCGTATAACTCTTCCTATGGTGCCATCTGAATACTTTAATGGAAGCTATTTTTATAGGAAAATTCTACCAGAGGTAAATATTGATCCCACATACCTTGAAAGTCAAGTGAGCAAGATCTCAACATGTCTTCTATGGTTTGAATAGTTCATTCTGATAGTCCATCAGTTTGGGGGTGGTAGGCAGTGGTCAAACGAAGTTCAGTATCCAGGGATTTCTGAATACTTTTCCATAATTTTGATGTAAAATGCGGATCACGATCAGAAATAATCGATAGGGGTACTCCATGAAGTCTGAAAAATTCATTAATATATAGTCTTTATAGACTTTCAAGTGGTAAATCTTCTCTTATAGTAAGAAAATGTACTGATTTGGTAAGACGATCAATAATTACCCATATTGCATCATTCCTTCTTGGAGTCTTTGGTAGTCCAATGACAAAGTCCATCGTAATATTATCCAACTTCCACTCAGTTATGGGAAGAGGTTGCATGACTCCTCCATGTTGTTGTCTTCCAGCTTTCACTTGTAGACAAACCATACATCTTGACACAAAATCAGCAATCTCCCTCTTCATATTGTCCCACAAAAAATGTTCCTTAAAATCTCTATACATCTTAGTGCTACCAGGGTGTATAGAGAAATTGGAACAATGGGAATCATCCAACAATTTTTTTTTCAGATCAGGTATATCAGGAACACAAAGTCTCTTACGAAATTTCAAAATTCCATATTCATACACAAATTCACTCAATATCCCATCATTCAGAGCTTTAATATTGTTTTGAAACTCTTCATCATCAATCTGAGAACTCTCTATCCTTTCTTGTAAAGATTTTTTGGAAACCATTTCAAAAATTATTGATGTTTCACCTTCCATGGTTATCTCCATGTCCAACTTTACTAGATCCTTGTATATATGATCCTTTTCAACTCTCATCTTGTTCAGAACTCCAAGATCCTTCTGCTCAAAGAATCTTCCACCTTATTTTCCTTCCCCGGGTGGTAGTGTATGGTGCAATCATAATCCTTCAGTAGTTCAAGCCACCTCCTTTGCCACATGTTCAGTTCTTTCTGTGAGAAAATATACTTCAAACTATTTTGATCGGTATATATCTCACATTTTTCACTATAGAGATTGTGTCTCCAAATCTTCAAAGAAAAAATTACAACTGCTAACTCAAGGTCATGAGTGGGATAGTTTTGTTAATGAATTTCTAGCTGTCGTGATTCATAGGAAATAACTCTATCGTTCTGCATAAAGATACTACCAAGTCCTTTCTTTAAATCATCACTATAAATAACAAACCCATCATTCCCTGATGGTAGAGTCAATACAGGAGCATTGACTAATATTTTATTCAGTTCATCAAAACATTCTTCACACTCTTTTTTCTAAAAAAAATTAACCCCTTTACGTGTGAGCTTGGTTAATGGGATAACGAATCGGGAAAAATTCTGGACAAAACGCCGATAATAACCTTCCAAACCAATAAAACTATGTACCTCAGTTATAATCGTCAGTGTGGGCCATTCTTGGATTTCTCCTGTCTTAGAAGAATCAACGTATATTCCATTCTTAGGGACAATATGGCCAAGAAAATAAATCTCTTGAAGCTAGAAATCACACTTTCTAAACTTCCCATATATTTCATTTCATCTAAGAGTCTTTAGGATAATGCGCAAGTGATATTCATGATCTTCATAGATTTTGGATTATACCAATATATCATCAATAAATACCACTAAAAAGTCATCAATATATTCCTTGAAAACTCTATTAATTAGATTCATGAAGATATAGGGTGGGTTATTCAATCCAAAAGGCATTACTTAAACTCATAATTCCCGTACCTGGTTTGAAATGTTGTTTTTATAATGTCTTCCTTCTTCACACACAACTGATGATATCTAGATCGAAGGTCAATCTTTGAAAAGTATTGAGCTCCATGAAGTTGGTCGGATAAATCATTAATTCGAGGTAGGGGGTGCTTGTTCTTTATTATTATAGAATTGATCTCCCTGTAGTCAATGCACAACCTGATAGATCCATATTTATTCTTAAAAAAAATAACCGGGGCTCCCCATAGAGAAACAATAGGGATAATAAATACCTTTTTGCTTAATTAATCTAGTTGTTTATTTAGTTACACTAATTCCACAGTGGCCATTCTATAAGGGGTCTTTGATATGGGCCTTGAACCAGGAATTAAGTCAATAGAAAACTCAATTTCTCATTCTGTTGGATGTCCAGGTAAATCCTCTAGAAACACATCAACATATTCTTGCACAATAGGTACATCCTCTATTTGAAATTTTCTTTCCTCACCCATATTTATTTCATTCTCTTCCTCCCCAATAATTGAATTTATTTGAGCTACTGGGGGTGGATCTAGATAAGAATTAGGTGGTGACGTTTCTACTCTAAAGATAAGTTACTCCTTATCATCATCAAAATTTGTAACCTCCTTCTTATTAAAATAAATGTTTGCATCATGGTCCAAAAGCCAATCCATACTGAGGATTATATCAAATTCAATCATGGGTATGATGATGAGATCAGTAGATAAATAATGTCTATATTCTTTAATGGGAACTGATTCACAAAACATTTTTGCAATGATACTTTCCTTATGAGTTTTGACTAAAAACTCCCTGGTTAAATAAAATTGTAAATATCTAATTTTCTTAGAAAACTGGTAAGATATGAAACAATTCAATGATCTTGAATCAAATAAAGCATTGGCTAAACTTGATGAACCATTAAATTACTTGTCACTACGTCTTTCGGAGCTTCAACCTCCGCAGTAGTGACAACATAAGTCTGGCATTGATCCCTTGGACTTTTATGAGGTAAGATCCCATGACACTTAGGACATTTATTTTCATAATTACCCCCTTTTATAGAATTGTATCATTCAACATTAACAACCTATTTCCTATCCTTGCAATCACGAGATTGGTGGCCTTTTTCACCACACTTGTAACAAACTCCCATTCTCTTCAGACAAGTACCAGAGAGTTTCTTAACACATTTACTACAGGATGGATATTCAAATTTTCCCTTTTCCCCCTTATTTCCGTTTCCAGATTGTTCAGAAGATCTCTTCTCCTCTTTCTTTTCTTTTAAAGTCGCAAGACTTAGAAAATTCTTTTTCTGTATTGATAGCACATGAGACAACATCTTCGTATAACGAGAAGGATTGTGAGACTAATTCTCGATGAAGAAATGGTTTTAACCCATCAAGGAAATGATAAATATTAATTCTTGGATTATGTATATAATCTTCATCATGCCTCACTATCCTTGTAAAGTTAGCTTGATACTTTGTGACATTCTCATCTTCCTTTTTCCTCAGACTCAGAATTTTCCTTTCAATATCCCCTAGATGGTCATGAGGAAAGTATTTTTCTAATAAAATTTCTTTAAACTCCCTCCATTACATATTTGAAACTTCATAATCTTCCTTTGTTTTTTGAATCAATGACCACCATTGATCAGCAACTCCAGTGAGGTGGTAAACTGCCCTGAAAACATTTTCCCTTTCGCTACTCCCCAAGGAACAGAATATTTTCTCTAAGGAATTTATCCATTTCCCAACTACTAATGCATTTTTACTACCATGGAATGTTGGTGGTTGTTACCTCATGAAGCGATCTAACATTGATCCTCCATTATACGGATCAGGGTGATCCACATGGGAAAGGTTATTAGTCATAACCTGAGTGAGTTATCCCAGTATGGTGATTAGCTGATCAGCCCCATTTGCATCACCAGCTCCACTATACTTATCTTGAGTAGGAGGGAAATACATACATGGATTGTGTGCATTGATACAGTTTCCGTTCCTTTCACTAGGTTCCATTTCTAAACAATGGCATACACTAGATTAATTTATGAATAGTAACACATAAATCCAAACTTTTAAAAAACTTAACATAAATTGAACAGTCTATGGATATAATCCATAATCATAAAAATGTTTTCTTTGAAAAAGTATATACTCATTAACCCTTCATATTGGTTTGTAAATAAAATGATAATTATTCTAAACATATCCCCCAGGAGTGTCGTAACCAAGAGTGCAACAATTCCCGTTGTCGTGCACTAGTTTCCATTCGAGTCAAGCTCAAAGCAGTGTTTTTGGGTTTTACCCCTAGGTATATCTATTCCAGAGCCTCATATACTTGCTTGTATCAATAAAAATATGTATTTATTGGAAAAATCACAAAATCTATACAATACCAAAATTCTAGGAAGTTATTCTATACCAATCCTCAAAGTCTATCATAGTGCTATGTGCTCTAATCAGAGTTTATCTAAATCTAATTTCCAAGGTTTTTACTAACCTTCCTATGATATCAACTATAACGCCCTGACCCTAGAAGCCTAGAGTCGGTGCATTATTATGTATCATTGGCATGATCACAAAACATTAAGACTCAAAATACCGATTAGTTTAGTATCCTTGGAAGTACTAGATACATTCATAAGGTTTACAATACATCATAAAATGGAAAACTACAACAAAATGGTTTCCAAAGACAACACTGAGATCCCATAGACTATCCCTGTTGGTAAGTCATAATATACTTCTTCGCATCCTGGAAAAAATAAAACATATAAATGGGTGAGCTGAGATGATCAGTAAGGAGAACAATATAGAAGAAACTTTCATAAATAAGCATAAACATTTAAGGAAATATATAAAACTAAAAGAAAATCCTTTTAAAAATATAAATCAAAATAAGGCCATTAACTTACTCACATGGATATTCTACTAGTTGAATAATAACATGAAATATCAATAGCCACTTTCATAATGATGGAATTCATAATGATAGACTTTCTAACCACATTGTCAAGGCCTTGTGCGAAGACTACAAATATGATTTTATCAAGGCCTTGTGCCAAGACACCATTTTGTCTCATGAGACCTATCGATGCATCGAGTAGCTATAGCGGGCTCCACCCATCACTTAATAAGTCCAATTCATTCCTCATATGAAAAGGTTTAAACGTAACTTAAATATTCGTATTAAAACTAGCATATGAAATGTCAATAATTTATCCATAAACCATGAATGGTGTAAAAATAACAAATCCATAGTCAAACATATCACAAAACCTTAAATACAATATGGATGTTTTGTATCATAATAAATCAACTTCAAATAAGCTTAAAATCCATCAAAGGATGTTGACATAGATGAAATCAAAACCTTTTTTAGAGAAATATCTCTTTCTATTTTGAAATAATTTAAGAGTGATATAATTAGAAAGAAAATAGTTATTTCGAAAATATTCTTATAATATTTTAAGGGAAGTTTTTATGATGTTATAATAGCGGAAAATAGACACACCTTCCATATAAGTTAAAAAAACATTCTTACGTTAATTTTGTCAAAAAGGTCAAAATGTGACTTGTTTGTAAAATGAAGGAAATATTCCTCTCAAAACCTTTTATAAAAAGTAAAAAAGGTTATAAATGACTTTAAACCATATTCTAGTATATATTAACAATGTTTTGGAATACATTTTTACGAAACATGGATGTGGTTGATAAAGAGGTCTCCGTAGATACTTACGTAAAAACAACATCAGATAATAAAGAGATTGTGAAATTAACCGTTACCTTGTACATTTCCTTGGTTTAGGGTTTGTTAACCTCCTATATAATGGTTAAATAATTGATATTAAATTATAAAATAATCATATACATTAATATGATATCATATATGATCTTTTAATATTTCATTGTTAATAATATTTTAGTATTATCGTCGTTTGAGGTGTAAATTGATTCTTTTTTCCTTTATATGATTTGTTATGTAAGTAATGTTTTTTATAAATAGGATGTATAATACTCATATTCATAATGATATTAAGTCTTTAAACATTATTTTTAATTATCTAATGAAAATTAGTCTTGAATGGATACGATAGGGAATGAATCTCACCGTGTACGTGGAGACAATAATCCGTACTTACACACGAGTGACAATATCATTATTTTGATATTAAAATTGTATATAATTAGATGGTATATCATATATATTCAGAATCATTATCATTTCATATTTATTATTTAAATCATTTATACTCATTACTATACACATCTAAATGATGAAGTGTTTGAATAACAAACTACACCACGACTTGGAGACGGTAAGCCGTACGTACGCACGTATGGTGACATGTAATTCCTAGGATGGATAAAATAATGAATATAGTTGTACCATTTTTGTAATAAAATCACAGTATATATATTTTACTGGCGTTATTATTTAATAATGTAAACAAAAAAGAAAGAGGAAGTGGAAGAAGAAAAGAACTTGAAAGAGGGGATGAAATATTTAACTCTTCTTCGGGTTCTTCCTTTTATTCTGATTAAAAGGGATCCTTAGGATGGCTTTATCACTAAAGGAAGGCCTCTAGTATGAAGGGAGGATAGTTTAGAGGATATTTGGTCATGGTTTGGTCGATCCAAATGAATTTGAAGGTGTGAATTTTAGAGAAGGTGAAGTGACCTTTTATAAGAGTGGTGAGGGGCACCTTTGAAATGATTGAAATGTTATTTTATAATAAAATCATTTTCGGTTTATAATGGATCCAAAATAAATTATTTAGAATATAAGTTTGGTATAGGTCTAAAAACACTCAAAAAATAGTTTTTAGACTGGTTTGGGTGACTATATTAAACTTATCCTCTTGATTTAACTCTTAGTTAATTAGTTTGAAATTTTCCACGTCTCTTTGTATTTTTATAATATATGGTTAATAAAAATACTATAAACATTCAAGAGAACCTAAAGTGGTTCATTAATGAAATATATAAAATTATTGAAGTCCTTTGGATGAACCTTAGATTTTTATAAATATAATATCAATTAATAATATAATATTTTTTTTAAAACTCAATTACGTCAATTTTGACATTATTTAATAATTGATTTTTGTTAAAGTCCTAACAACATTATTACTTCAAAATAAATAAATTTAATCCACCCTAACATGTCATATTAACCTTGAAAATTAGTGGAATTTATTATATGTCTCAAATTAGATTTATTTGGATATTTAAAATATCAATTATTTTAATCATTCATTAATACAGTAATTACTGTATCATCATTGAGTCATAAATAAATTTAATTATTTAATGTATAAAATTATAAATAAAATACCATTATCTAGATAATATTTTTATATTTATAATGAATATTTATAGTCAAATTTATATTGTGTGTAACCCTATATTAAAAATGATTTAGTTATTAAACATTGAATTTAACTCTTTTAACTCTTCTTGAAATAAAATAATAATAAATGTCCTAATCTAATACAAGTGGATCAAAGAGGTTCGTATTTTACTCCTAAGGTTGTTTTTCATAGAATTATACTTATCCAATAGAATTAGGACATGTGTTAGGGTAATAATAATATCATTTTTACCCTTAATTACCCTATTTACTTTTAACCATGGTAAATAAAAGTAAAAAGTTTCTATTCACCAAAAAAAATATTTTTATCTTATTGAACCACATTTTACTTACTGATATCAACTGTGTCTCATAGAGTTTTGAAGTTCAACTCACATAAGCTGTAAAATTAGGTTTTATGTAAATTTGCAAATGTTTATAGGAGGTGGGTAAAAGATGGTAAAAAGTTCAATAAAATTTTTATATATCTAAAATTACTGTAAACTGAATCCAATGAAATACATTGAATTTATATAGGTATTATGTGTCTATTTTTACCTAAAATAAATTTAAATAAAATAAATAATTATTTAAATAAAAATTCTGTTTTAAACTATAACTCATTGTTTTTCAATATTCATCAAAAATTGAAAGTTTTCTGAAAAATACCAAAAATTCAACCTAAGCTAATTTCGATACTCCAAATCCAAAAATAAAGTCCATTTTTAAAGAAAAAAATATAGAATTTCAAAAAGTGTGTATTACTATTCATAACATTTTGTTTGATTGGTTGTGGTGTGTTATAACTTGAAGTTGCGTACAACACATGCTATTGTATTACTCAAAGAGAATTGTACCATGGAATCTTGGGGAGTTACATTCTCCCCTCCTGCAAATAATTTCATCCTCGAATTTTGTAGAATATTACTGCAAAAAAAAGACTCGGGTGGTTCTTCATCATTTGTTCATTGGGTTCCCATGTTGCCTCTTCCATCTTATGGTTTCTCCATAAAACTTTTACCAAATGAGTAATCCGGTTTCTTAACACTTATTCTCTTGTATCAAGAACCTTGACATGATCTTTGTAATAAGACAGATCGGGTTCCAGTTCTAATTCCCCATAGGTGAGTACATGTGTTGTGTCAGGCATTTATTTTCCAACAGTGATATGTGGATCACATCGTGAACTTTGGAGAGACTTGGAGGCATTTCCAAACTATAAGCTATAGCCCCAAGTCGTTCTATAATTTCGAAAGGTACGATGTACCTGTGACTTAATTTTACCCTTTTACCGATACGTATAACACCCTTCCATGGAAATACCTTCAGGAAAACATATTATTCTACCTAAAATTCCAAATCCTTCCTCCGGTTATCGGCATATCTCTTCTGCATAATTTGAGCTAATTTTATGTGGTTTTGGATTACCTTCACCTTTTCCATTGTTTCCTGCACATGTTCTAGGCCTATGAGTTTTCTTTCACCCACATCATCCCAACAGGTTGGTGTGCGACATCTCTTTCTGTATAGCGCTTCATATGGTGCCATCTGAATACTTGAATGGATGCTATTGTTATAGGAAAATTCTACTAGAGGTAAATATTGATCCCACATACCTTGAAAGTCATGTTATCATGATCTCAACATGTCTTCTATGGTTTGAATAGTTCATTCTGATTGTCCATCATTTTTGGGGTGGTAGGCAGTGCTCAAACGAAGTTTTGTATCCAGGGATTTATAAATAATATTCCATAATCATGATGTAAAACATGGATCATGATCAGAAATAATCCATAGGGGTACTCCATGAAGTCTCACAAATTCTTTAATATATAGTCTTTCTAGATGTTGAAGTGGTAAATCTTCTCTTATAGAAAAAAAATGTGATGTCTTGGTAAGAAGATCTACAATGACCCATATTGCATCATTACTTCTAGGAGTCTTTGGTAGTACCATAACAAAGTCCATCATAATATTATCATATTTCCACTAAGGTATGGGAAGAGGTTACATGACTCTTCAGGCGGTTGCCTTCCAGCTTTCACATGTTGACAAACCATGCATCTTGATAAAAAATATGCAATATCCCTCTTCATGTTGTCCCACCGAAAATATTCCTTCAAATCTATATAAATCTTAGTGCTAATAGGGTGTGTAGAGAAATTGGAACTATGAATATCATCCAACAATTACATTTTTAGATCAGGTATATCAGGAACACAAAGACTCTTCCCAAATTTCAAAATTCCATCTTCATAAATGAAGTCACTCTATCTCCCATCGTTCACAGCTTTAATCTTCTTTTGAAACTCTTCATCATCAATTTGAGAATTCTTTATCCTTTCTAATAAAGATGGTTTGGTAACCATTGGAAAAAGTATTGATGGTTCACCTTCCATGGTTATCCCCATGTTCAACTTTACTAGATCCTTGTATATAGGATCCTTTTCAACTCTCATATTGTTCAGAACTCCATGATCCTTTCGGATCAAAGCATCTGCCACCTTATTTTCCATCCCCGGGTGGTTGTGTATGGTGCAATCATAATCCTTGAGTAGTTCAAGCCATATCATTTTCCTCATGTTGAGTTCTTTCTATGAGAAAATAGACTTCAAAATCTTATGATCTCTATATATCTCACATTTTTCACCATAGAGATAGTGTCTCCAAATATTCAAAGCAAATATTATAGCTTCTAACACAAGATCATGAGTGGGATAGTTTTTTTCATGAATTTTTAGCTGTCATGATACATAGCCAATAACTTTTTCATTATGCATAGGGGAAAAACCAAGTTCTTTCTTTGAAGCATCACTATAAATAACAAACCCATCATTCCCCGATGGTAGAGTCAATATAAGAGTATTGAATAATTTACTATTCAGTTCATTAAAATATTATTCACACTCTTTTTTCCAAAAAATTTAACCCCTTTATGTGTGAGCTTGGTAAATTGGTTAGGCAATAGGGAAAAATTCTGGACGAAACACAGATAATAACTTGCTAAGCCAATAAAACTGCGTACCTCAGTTATACTCGTCGGTGCTGGTCATTATTGGATTGCTCTTGTCTTAGAAGGATCAAAGGATATTCCATTTTTAGAGACAACATGGCCATGAAAAGAAATATCTTGAAACCAGAATTAACACTTTCTAAACTTCCCATAAAATTCATTTCTTCTAAGACTCTTCAGGATAATGTGCATGCGATTTTTATGATCTTCATAGCTTTTGGAGTATACAAAGATATCATCAATAAATACCACTAAAAAGTCATCAAGATATTCATTGAAAACTCCATTCATTAGATCCATAAAGACAGAGGGTTCGTTAGTCAATCCAAAAGCCATTACTATAAACTCATAATACCTGTACCTAGTTCGAAATGCTGTTTTCGGAATGTCTTCCTTCTTCACACACAACTGATGTTATCCAGATCGAAGTTCAATCTTTGAAACGTATTGAGCTCCATGAAGTTGGTCGAATAACTTATCAATGCGAGGTAGGGGATACTTGTTTTTTATTGTTATAGTATTGATCTCCCTGTAGTCAATACACAACCACATAGATCCATCTTTCTTCTTAACAAAAAGAAAAGGGGATCCCCCTAGAGAAACACTTGGGAAAATAAATCCCTTATTACTCAATTCCTCTAGTTGTTTCTTTAGTTACACTAATTCCACAGTTTACATTCTATAAAGGGTATTTGATATTGGCCTTGAATAAGGAATTAAGTCAATGGAAAACTCAATTTCTCATTCTAGAGAATTTCCAGGCAAATCCTCTAAAAACACATCAATATATTCTTGAAAAATACGTTCATCCTCTATTTGAACATTCCTTTCATCACCCATAGTTATTTCATTCTCTTCCTCCCCAATAATTGAATTTAGTTGAGCTACTGGGGGTGGATCTAGATAAGAATTAGGTGGTGACATTTCTTCTCTAAAGATAAGGTACTCATTATCATCATCAAAATTTTTAACCTCTTTCTTACAATAAATTTTTACATCATGGTATGAAAGCCAATCCATAACGAGGATTATATCAAATTAAATCATGGGTATGAAGATGAGATTTGTAGATAAATAATGTTTATATGCCTTAATGGGAACTGATTCACAAAACTTTGTTGCAATGATACTTCCCTTAGGAGTATTGACTGACAACTCCCTTGTTAAATAAAATAGGAAATATCTAATTTTCTTAGTAAACTAGGAAGATGTGAAACAATGCAATGATCCAGAATCAAATAAAGAATTGGATAAACTTGAGGAAACCATTAAATTACCTTCCACTACATCTTTTAGAGATTTAACATTAGTAGTAGTGGTAGCATAATCTTGGCCTTGATCCCTTGGCCTTTTTTGAGGTATGTTCCCCCGATGCTTAGGTTATTCATTTTCATAATGACCCCTTTCTCTACAATTGTAGCATTCAACATCAACATCCCCTTTCTTCCCCTTGTAATCACGAGCTTGGTGTCCTTTTTCACCAAACTTGTAACAGACTCCCATTCCTTTAAGACAAGTACCAGGGTGTTTCATCCCACATTTACTATAGGATGGATATTCAACTTTTCCATTATTCCCTTTATTTCCATTTCCAGAGTGTTCAGAAGATCTGTTCCTCTCTTTCTTTTCTTTAAAGTCGTAAGACTTTGAGAATTCTTTTTCTGTCTTGATAGCACATGAAACAATATCTTCGTACGACGAGAATTATTGTGAGAATAATGCTCTATGGAGAAATGGTTTCAACCAATCAAAGAAAAGATCAATCATACTTATCGGTTTGCATATATAATATGCAACATGCCTCACTAACCTTGTAAAGTTAGCTTCATACTTTGAGACATTCTCATCTTCCTTTTGCCTCAGACTCTGAAATTGCCTTTCCATATCCACTCGATGGTCACGAGGAAAGTATTTTTCTAAGAAACTTTCATTAAACTCCCTCTATTCCATATTTGATACTTCACCATCTTCCTTTGTGTTTTGAATCAATGACCACCATTGATCAGCATCTCCAGTAAGGCGGTAAACTGCCAGGAAAACTTTTTCCCTTTCGCTACTCCCGAATGCATGGAATATTTTCTCTTAGGAATTTATCCATTTCTCAGCTACTAGTGGATTTGTACTCGCATTGAATGTTGGTTGTTGTTGCCTCATGAAGCGATCTAACATTGATCGTCCATGCTACAGATCACGGTGCTCCATACATGTAAGGTTACTATTCATAACCTGAGTGAGTTGTCCGAGAATGGTGATTAGCTGATCACCACCAGTTGCATAACCAGCTCAACTATAATTATCTTTAGTAGGAGGGAAATATCTACATGGAGTGCGTGCATTGATACAGTTTCCGTTCCTTCCACTAGGAACTATTTCTTAACAATGTCATACACTAGATTAGTTTATGAATCACAATACATAAATGCAAACTAGTAAAAAATTGAACATAAATTGAAAAGTTTATGGATATAATCCATAATCATAAAAATGTTTTCTTTGAGTAAGTATATACTCATAAACCCTTCATAATGGTTTGTAAAGAAAATGAGAATTATCCTATGCATATCCCCCGGGTGTTTCGTAACCAAGAGTGTAGCAAGGCCCGTCATCGTGCACCAGTTCTCATTCGAGTATAGCTCAAAGCGGTGTTTTCAGGTTTTACCCCTAGATATATCTATTCTAGAGCCACCTCTACCTTATCCTATCTAGATAAAGATTTATTGTTTTGAAAACATAGAAAATCTATGTAATACCCAAAATATTGGATGTTCTTCTATACTAATCCTCAAAGTTTATGTTAGGGCTATGTGATCTAATCAGAGTTTATTTAAATATAGTTTCCAAGGTTTGTACTAACCTTCCTCTGATATCAACTATAACTCCCCAACTCCAGAAGCCCAGAGTCGGTGCATTATTAAGTATCGTTGGAATGATCAAAAAATATCAAGTCTCGAAATACCGATTTGTTTAGTATCCTTGTAAGTACAAGATACATTCATATGATTTACATTACATCATAAAATGGAAAACTAAAACAACATTATTTCCAAATTCAACACTGATATCCCATAGAATATCCTTGTAGGTTAGTCATAATTTACTTTTTCGCATGCTAGGAAAAATAAAACATAGAAAGGGGTGATCTCAGAAGCTCAGTAAGGACAACAATATAGCGGAAACTTTCATAAATAAGCTTAAACATTTAAGGAAACGTATAAATCTAAAACAAAATCATTTTCAACATAAACTTCATTATTATATGGAAAATATAAATAAAAACAATGCCATTTACTTACTCAAATGTATATTTTACTAGTCTAATAATCACATGTAATATTAATAGTCACTTTCATAATGATGGAATGCATAATGTGAGTCTTCAGAACCAAAAAGTCAAGGCCTTGGTCCAAGACTAAAAACAACAATTTGTCAGGGCCTTGTGCCAAGACACCAGTTTGTCTCATGAGACCTACCGATTCATCAAGGAGCCATAGTTGGCTCCACCTGTCACATACTAAGTCCAATGCATTCCTCATATGAAAAGTTTTAAACATAACATAATCATTAGTATTAAAACATGCATACAAAATGTCAATACTTTATCCATAAACCATGAATGGTGTTAAAATAACACATCCCTAGTCAAACATATCACAAAACCTTCAATACAATATGGATGTTTTGTATCATAATAAATGAAATTCAAATAATCTTAAAATCCATCAAAGGATGTTGACATAGTTGAAATCAAAACCTTTTTTAGAGAAATTTCTCTTTCTATTTTGAAATCATTTAAGAGTCACATAATTATAAAGAAAAAATTTATTTTGAAAATATTATTATAAGATTGAAAGGGAAACTTTGACGATGTTATAACAGCGAAAAATAGCTGCACCCGCCATATAAGTTAAAAAAACATTCTTACCTTAATTTTGTCGAAAATGTCATAAGGTGCCTTGTCTGGAGAACAATGGAAAGATTCATTTAAAAACATTTTATAAAAAGTCAAAAAAGGGTATAAATGAATTTAACCCATAGTCTATTAAATAGTAAAATTGTTTTGGAATACATTTTTAAGAAACATTTTTGTGAATGTTGAAGATGTCCCAGTAGATACTTATGTAAAAACAACCTCAGATAATAAAGAGATCGTGAAATTAACCGTTACCTTTTAATTTTCCTTGTTCGAGGGTAAGTTAACCTCCTGTATAATGGAGAAATAATTTTTATTACATTATTCAGGAATCATATACATTAACAAGATATCATATATGATCTTTTAATATTTCATTGTTAATAATATTTTAGTATTATCATCGTCTCAGTTGTTAACTGATTCATTTTCCTTTATATGATTTGTTATGTAAGTAATGTTTGTTATGGATAGTATGTATCTTAATAATATTCAGAATGATATTATGTCTTTAAACATTATTTTTAATCATCTAATGAAGATTAGTCTTGAATGGATACGATGGGGAATGAATCTCATCGTGTTCGTGGAGACAGTAATCTGTATGTACCACGAGCGACAATATCATTATTTTGATATTAAAATCATATATAATTGGATGGTAGATCATATACATACAGAATAATTATCATTTAATATTTATTATTTAAATGATTTATACTCATTTTTATACTCATCCAAATGATGAAGTGTTTAAATAACAAACTACACCATGACTTGGAGACGGTAAGCCGTACGTACGCACGTATGGTGACATGTCATTCCTAGGATGGATAAAATAATGAATATGGTTGCACCATTTTTCTAATAAAATCACAGTATATATAAGATATTGGAGTTATTATTTTATAATGTAAACAACAATTAAAGAGGAAGTGGAAGAAGAAAAAACTTGAAAGTGGTGATGAAATATTTACCTCTTCTTCGGGTTCTTCCTTTTGATTTGATCAGAAGGGCTCCTTAGGTTGGATTTCTGACTAAAGGAAGGTCTTTAGGATGAAGGGAGGATCATTGAGAGGATATTTGGGAAGGGGTTTTCCAAGCCAAATGTCTTTGAAGGGGTGAATTTGAGATAAGGGGAAGTTCCTTTTTATAAGAGGGGTGAGGGGCACCTTAGGAAAAGATTGAAATATTATTTTATAATAAAATCATTTTTGGTCTATAATGGATCCAAAATAATTTATTTCGAGGCTAAGGTAGGGATGGGTCAAAAAACACTCAACCAATAGGTTGTAGACAGGTTTGTGTCACTATATTAACCATATCTTCTAGATTTAACTGTTAGTTAATTAGTTTGACATTTACCATGTCTCTTTGTTTTTTATAATATATGGTTAATAAACTTAGTATAACCTTCCAAGTGAACCTCAAGTGGTTCATTAATGACATATATAATATTATTTAAGACCTTTGGAAGAACCTTATATTTTTAGGAATAAAATATCAATTAATAATATAATATTTGTTTTAAAAACTCATTTATGTCTATTTTGACATTATTTAATAGTTGATTTTTTTAAAGTCCTAAAAACTTTATTACTTTGAACTAAATACATTTAATAAACCTTTACATGTCATATTAACCTATAAAATTAGTTTAATTCATTAAAAGTCTCAAATTATATTTATTTGGATATTTATAATATCAATTATTTTAATCATTCATTAATATGGTAATTACTTCATCATCATTGTGTCATAAATAAATTTAATTATTTATTGTCTAAAATAAAAAATAAAATACCATTATGTAGGAAATACTTTTATATTTTTAATGAATATTTATAGTTTAATTTATATAGTGTGTAACCCTATATTAAAAATGGTTTAGTTATTAAACATTTAATTAACTCTTATAATTATTCTTCAAAGAAAATAATAATAAATGTTCTAATCTAATCCAAGTAGATGAAAGAGGACCATATTTTTTTCCTAAGGTTCTTTGTGGTTGAATTATACTTATCCAATAGAATTAGGACATGTGTTAGGGTAATAATAATATCATTTTTACCCTTAATTACCATATTTACTTTTAACCGTGGTAAATAAAAGTAAAAAGTTACTATTCACCAAAAATTATTTTCATCTTATTGAACGACATTTTACTTACTAATATAAACTATGTCTCTTGGATTTTTGAAATGCAACTCACAAAAGTGGTAAAATTAGTTTTTATGTAAATTTTCAAATGCTCATAGAGGGTGGGTAAAAGATGGTAAAAAGTTCAATAAAATTTTTATATATCTAAAATTCTTATAAACTGACTCCAATGAATTACACTGAAATTATATAGGTATTATGTATCTATTTTGACCTAAAATAAATTAAATTAAAATAAACAATTATTTAAATAAAAATTCGTTTTTAAACTATAACTCAATATTTTTCACTATTCATCAAAAATTGAATGTTTTCAAAAAAAAATAGAAAGAATTCAGCCTAAGCTAATTTTGATACTCTGAATCCAAAAATGAAGTCCATTTTGAAAGATAAAATTTATAAAATTTCAAAAAGTGTGTATTACTATTCAGAGAAGCTAGTATGATTGGTTTTGGAGTGTTAGAACTCAAAGTTGCATACAACACACGCTATTGTATTATTCAAAGAGAAGCGTACCGTGGAAGACCATGGTGTTAAATTCAGGCCACCCAGGCCTTAGGGTCAGTAAGGATTTCTGGACACCTTTAAGGCCTTCGTGCCACCATAAGGCCTTCAGGCCACATGCAGTTTCCCCTGACAGACTACAAAAAAGGAGCAACCCCATAAGAGGATTCAGAGTAGGTACACTCACCAGAGCAGAGCGAAATGGATTTTTTCAGAATGAGAGGCTATAGCTATGCCATCCGGACTTGCCTGTGCTTGCACGGAAAGCCGAGCCAGATGGCCATGCGAAGGTGGAGAGATACTATCATGATGCAGATGCTGGGGAGGGGCATTTCCTTGTAGATAGTCTGGTTGTATTCCCTAGGACCTTCGGGTAATGTAATCTTCTAAGCCTATGGGCCATGTATTCTTTGAGCCTACAGGCCTTGTAAGGGTTCCCCCTCATCCCATGAAAGGGGGGTTATCAAAATCAATAAAAATGAAGTCATTCGGGCCATTCGAGCTAAAGAATCATAGAATGATTCAACAGATGTTTTTAAAGAATTAGATATGAAATTAAATAATTAATTTTATTACCTTCACATATATTTAATATGATTTTATATGTTAATGATTTTGTGTGACTAAAAATTTTTTAAGTCCTGTTCTGGTTAAGGAATTCATCATGTCGTCAACTATGGAAATTTTTTGATAATATGAATGAGTTCGAGAAAAATTTTCCTAATATTATTACTATAGGAAAATGGGTCAATAGTGGTGGATTTTTATGTGGTTGGAAATGATTTAAATTTCCACTAAATTGTTTTATAGTGGATTTAAGAAATTGCTGCTAGATATGGTGTAAATAAATATTTCATGTAATATTTTTGAATTATGTGGAATTTGTTTTCCAAAATTTTTCACACTTTCTATTTATGTCATTTTTTACATTTTGAGTGGAGTTTTTTCATTATAATTTTTCTTTTATTAATAATGGTTGTTTACACTAGAACTAAATAGTTAATGTTATATAGTAGTGGTTTAAATCATCGATATTTGAAAAAAAACATTTAGTGGATATTTAAATGGCTGGTAAATTATTAGTCACATTTAGTGGCGGTTTAAACTACTACTAGTTGTTGACGTATACAAAAATTAATAATGCATCCCCCAACACTAATAAAAAATAGAAAATATATCACAACAATATATAAACATCAGTAAACATAATAACCACTGTATTTAAATAAATTAGGCCATAGAAATTGACCTCAATAGTACATTAAAGGCCTGAAATTATAATGAACAAAAACCCATAATTCACGCTTGAATATGATACTCCATCCAAATAACCTATCCAACAATATTTTCTTAAACTACCGAGAGGGATTTCATGGGTTTGGCATCCAAAAAATCTTTTATTTTTACCTATAAATAAAATATCAATCAAACATAAAGTAATATAAAAATAACAAAAAATAGAATAAATATAATTTATACATATAATAAATAATTTTACATTAAACCATACCAATCACTAATGAAATAAGACTATTAATTTTTGTATTTAGTGATGAATATCTACACAACTCCTCAAATTCCAAGGTCTGAAGTTTGAACTAGTTATAGATAATGTTTAAGAAGATTCTAGAGGAAGTATTGTAAAATTTATATTCCATTAAAAATAAAAACTTCAAACTCTCCCATAAAAGAACATATAAATGAAAAAGTGATAATGTTAAAAAACAAAGGTACACAAATTAAAATCACTGTTCCTGATAAAATATATAACTATCTCACTCGTAGGTGATTTATAAACATATATTCAAAAGAGTTTCAAATGGCTTTAACCAAAAAAAGCATAATTGTATTTAAAAATAAAAGGTAAAAAAACATCCATAATGCCCATATGCATTTAAAAACCTACAATATTTCAATATTATAACCAAAACATATAACTTTAATAATTTCATGCCAAGAAATCATTTTGACCAATGACACTCATTTACAAAATTCAACTAGGAACTAAAACCCACCACCTAATCACGTTCCAAGATTAAATACATAAATAAAATTTGTGTGAAATAGAATAAAATTTGTAAACATGATGATACCAATTTTAAATACCTAATGGGTATTCTATATTATTTTTTAATAGAATGAATTAGGGGTTAACTCAAATATACATAAAAAGAACTTACATGACACAAGTCCTTTGTTAAATCAAATAAGGATGAAAAAATATAAAAAGAATAAAGAAATATGTTTCCTAATGAAGTATGATTGTCTCAAATGGTTTTTGTAATGAACCACCTTGGATCAACCTAAAACATCACCTGAGACAGCCTGACACAAATCCAAAAGTGCATTCCCAATTCCCATAGTTAAGAGACAAGTACCTCGTTATCAATATGGAAAATAATATGAATTATATAACCTAAAACACATGTCTCATGAACTAAGGGAATATATATATATATATATATATAAACCAGATTACAAAGTGGAAGTCTGAAAAAAAACATCATACATAACAAGATAAAGGCTCATTGGTCCAGAACACAATACAAACCATGATCCATAATTATATATTTGTGTGACAATAAGTAAACACCATCTCAAACCACCTAAAGAAGACATCGACTAGGAGGATATTTCAATTAATATGATTCCATCCCCTTTACTCGAGTCCTATAGAACTAAGTCTACATATTCCTAATGTCATGTATAGAGTGTTAGAAAATTCACATTATGATACCAATATAAATCTATATAAAGTTTTTCACCATGAAACTCTTAGTTATAGTTTTAAAAAAACCATATTTTATAAAGAAAAATATATAAAAACTAATTTTTATAAAACATCCATTTGGTTTTCATTTTCAAAAAAATCCATATCTGAAGCCTTATGATCATTGAATTAAAACATGTTTTCTTATGTAAAATTGAAATAACAAAGAAATCTATGTATTTTAAAACAATGGGGCTAAAAAAGCACAATCATCCATATAATATCTACTAAAAATATGAAAATGAGCTATAATATGTAGATTATGATACTAAGATATTCAAAGAACTTTAATTGATATACGGAATCCTAGGACCCTACCAAAACACAAATCCCAATGTCTTACCAAAATGCCAATGTCTACTATTACATTCAAGATAATCCAATCCTAATCTTTTGAAATCTTCTTTATGTCATTTAAATTAACAAATAATGTTAATAAAAACTATTTTAAATAAAACCCATTAAAAAAGTTTCCCATTTCCACCAAAGATAAATTAAGAATAATAGATTTCAATTTGAACTTTAAGAATATTAAATCAATAATTTTCATAACATAAGATCAAGGAATTTCAAAAGAACATTCAATTTTTTCATGGAAATAATATCTTTGATAGAGACACCTACCTCACCAAAGGAGGAATCCTCAACAACTTCAAATTTTATGAATGTGAAAGAAATAGATGTGGTCCTTAAAATCATATATCTAGAAATAACATCATCAAATATCTACCAAAAACAATAAATCTAATAATCACATCCCAATTGCGTTCCAATGGTTGAAGTGGAAGAGAGGTCATTCATAGAACTAGATAAAAGATGAAAATCAATAATAAATCTAAACATTCCTTGAAGAGATCCACCCAAATTGATCGAGAATCAACAAGGGAGAACAGGGAGAGTCCTCTCTTGAATCAGTGAATGTTTGGGTTGAACTAATGAGATATTATAATGATATTAGACTAAAACAAAATCATGTCTGTCAAGGTATTTATCCATTTTATAAAACTTTGATGAGGAAAATGGTTAGGCCGCATGGTTATAAAATCATGTACTATCTATGAGATTGATACTATCCCTTGAAAAACAAAGTTTATAGTTACTAGGGAATAGATGCACTATTAGAAAAACTGTGTATAAGTCATGTGTCTTTTTCTAGACCTAAACTCTTACACATGAATATTTTTCTTGGTGAATCACAAGGTTAGACAATCCATGATCAAACCATGGAAATAACTGCTGGAATCAACATATCCATATCACACAGTTACCACATGGTTACAACTTACAATGAAAAAACCATGATCCTACTATATTTCCCCCAAAACTCTATATTTCCAACCCCTGACTCCCAAAAGACTTCAGGACTTCAATAGTGAAAAACAAATCCCAAAAGGAAACATACATATGACCAGGAGGGTGTCACAATTCTACTAATCAGAAAAAATTTAGTCCCTAGAAACTGCTCATGATTTTGGGCACATAAATAAATAAGGCCACTACAAGCTCATAAATGTTTCCCACTCCCAAGTCTCATGGCTATCTTGTATACACTATCATTGTACATGGACCAAAGTGACTTTTTTACCATGAAACACATTATAATAAAGATCCAAAATATGAATTTGTTATTCAATCACTAAGGTAATATGTTCAATATCTATATCCTCTCATTCAATCACATGGGATGGATATGAATGGTACTTCTTCAACTAGGAAACATATAACTTTTCATGAATAAATGTGAATAGATATTGTTAGTTTAAACAATATGACACCATTCCAAATCTCTCAATGATCTCAAAAGTGTAATATCTTGTGTTTTTTGAGGTGTAAATTTTTGAAGGATTTTGAATTTTCAATTAATGGATGGCTAAAATCTTGATCGTAGATTTGAAATGGAATTTCAATGGTTAGAATGGCTCTAAATATATTTTTTATATGGAATGAGGCTTGTTTTGTAGATAATAGTTCTTGAGTGTGTCTCGAGGGTTCAGGGATGGAAATAAAAGTTTTAGAAAGGTGCAGACAATGGTCCAAGGTTAGTGCGTACTATGTGGCCTAAACATGTAGGACATTTTGTGAAGGAGAACAGCTTGAGAAACCTTATAGTGGGATACATGTAGTTCCTCAACCTAGTTTTCCAAACAAATAGTGCTCTGGTCTGGTTGGCCATTGAGCCTTAGGTTCACCTCCCTATAAACATATAGTTGATGGATAACAGTGAGGATATGAGGAGGTGATAGTGGAGAGACTATACCCTATAGTGGTGGTCATAATAATGTTATGTATATTTATATAATAGTGGAAGAAGGACCATAACTTAGAGGAAATAATAAATAAACTCAACAGAATCATAATAAATAGTTGTAGTAATAAATAATCCCAAAGGCATAACCATTTATAGATGATAACATGTCATATCAAGGCATATAAAATAATATAAAAGAATGGTTTCCTGTGGATGACCTTATCAATATACATATATATATAAGATAAAAAAAAGACTATCTCTATGTAGAGGAACCACCTGGTCCACTATTATCCATCCCATTAAAAAGGTATAACTATGATCCCTAAGGTCCATCTCTCGAGCCTGATCTCTTACAAGATCTCAAACACATAAAGTGTACACACATCTCAAGGAGCCCATATAGGGTGTGAGTGTGAACTCAGTAGGACACCACCAACGTGTGCCTATCTTACATCCATAATTATGTCAGTTTAAGGAAAAATAAAAAAGGAAACTTATATATATTTAATTATTTAACCTTCTACACTTATGCTCAACAACCACAACTCAGTGTTTACCTACTTCGTCTAATTCTGGTGTATGTCTGGATATGTGACCCCAAATATATATATTGCATATAGTACATATCTGCATATATAGACATGTAGGGGAGAGGATTTGTGGATTAATTCCCAAGTCTTCCCCTGAAGAATATCATATCAAGTGAGCCATCAGGTCCCATCCATAAATATACCATCAACACCTCATGCCATCAATCAAGCATATGGTGTCCTAAATGCATGCCCAAATAAGATGTCCCTAGTCCCTCAGACCTTAGATTATAAAATCCCCATTGTCTCAACATCCCACTGTCCCAAGGCATGGAGATATCCATCCTATAATAAATAAATCACCATCAAATCAATATCCTGACATCCCGAGGCATAATGATATCATTCTGCCCATAATCTCTGTGCACTAGCCTCAAATATAATAGAGAGATTCATCCCCCAACCAAAGGCCCAAACCCTATCTTTTGATTTCTCTGATCATCCATGTGGATTTATATGGCGAGTACCTCCAATATAATTAATGTTCAACACCATCCCCTAAGTTGAAATATCTACAAAGGCCTTCACCCACAACGAGTGATCATTACCTCCTCAACTAAGTCCTATCTTTATGAATATGACTCCAATGACACGTTATCCAACAAAGGTAAGAAATAATCACCAAAAAACATAAGACACGTCATTCATAACCTCGTTCCCCTATGACCATATTGCTAAATCCCATCGTTCAACTCCACCTCAAGTTACACGGGCCATTGCCTCATCCGGATGACCTCGTCACCTCAAACCGACGATCATGTCACCTCAACCTAGTGATCATCATGACCCCATATATATATATATATGTATATATATATATATGAGGACAAAAACTCATCCTAACAACCATGTCACATCAGTCCATGTGATCAACATCACTATAATCCTTATGTCATGCCTATAACATTCCCAAGGAACCACAAAAATCAATACATACAATTTAATTAATTAAAACACATAATCATCCCAACCTGCACAGCTGGTCAAAATCTCCTTACTTGATATATCATAATAAAAGTGGAATGATTCATCCTCAATGGAATCATATAATATCAATTAACTTAATTATAGGCAAGAATTAATTAATTTTGGGTCTCACTCAGATAACCCAAAATGCGCATTTAGGTACTCATCCCAAAACACCAATAAAATTAAGGATAAAGATAGGAAACCCCTACCTTATACTTTTAATTTCTCACTCATTTGATATTATCCTCTAAGTCAATCCAAAATGAGAGAAAATAGATATTTATATAAACACCATAAAAAGTTAGGAAAAGGGCATGTAGGGATTTAACATACTGTATGGAGAGATAATAGAATAAGAGAATCCATCATAGTTGAGAGATTTTCCTAAGGGATCCAACATGACTGATGAAAAGAGAAATGGAAACCTTTTGGGGAAGATCTCAAGAACCCTATTATGTGGAAAGGAGGCACTGAAAGACCCTTGTACACCCTTTTTGTGCGTGAAGAGGTAGTAATGGGTTGATCCCCCTAATCCCTTTTAAAAAAATGGCCCACTAATTATAGGTCGTGTATTCCTTGGGGTAATTCCATAATCCTTTCACATAGTGAATCTTCCGAAAGCACCTCATTAACCCATTACATGTTGTGCAAATTATTTACATGCCATGTAAAACTCATAGTGGTTGTTTTTAGTAGTTTGGTTTTTTTTTCCTCTGGTGTTCGCCCGAACCCCTAAGACTTCCACTTAAAATTAAACCCCATTTAAAACAAGGTCTTGGAGCTATCAAACTTTTGGAATTAGGTTCCAAATATAATTATTTAAGTTGTTCCAACCACCAAACTCAAAGGTTGAAATTTACCTAAGAAAAATGACCTATTCAATAGGCCATGGATGTTATAGTCTCCCCACATTATAATATCTCATCCCCAAGCTATCAATCATTACCCGAAGATGGTGTCGAACATACCCATATCTTTTAAATTAACTTGATCTACCTTGGTTATACAATCTTAAGTTAATTACTCTCATGGAACTCCCCACCGTAGTAATTACCAAGTCGATCACTTCCTAACCCAAAATTAAACATCTTATTTTTCCTCCAACCATCCTTGGACATAAAAGTCTTATTTTGACATACAATCATTCCTAAACCTCATAATATACTCAATTACTTCCCATGTCATACCTAACACCCATCAAGTCACGTATCTTATCAGATACCCATTTAACATCCATGTCAAACATGAAACTCATCAAAACCTACATCTAATCAGTTTCCCATAATTATTTCACCTCAAAAGATACTAAAAAAACCTATAACATATATACATATGCCCAATTGCCTGAAGGGATTCTTTTTTTTATTGATTTTGATAACCCCAATTTCAAGGGATGAGGGGGAACCCTTACAAGGCCCATAGGCATATAGATTACATGACCTATAGGTCTTAGGAAATATATAGGATATAACTAAAGAGAACTGCTCCCCCCAAGATTCTTCATCATGATGTCACCTATCCACCTTCGCATGGCTAGTTCAGCTAGGATTCCCATGCAAGCACATGCTGGTCTTGATGGAAAATTCCATACCCTCTCTTCTGGAAAAATATGCTTCAGATTGTTCTCTAATGAATGTGCCTGCTTTGAATCCTAATTTGGAGTCTTCTCCTTGTAGAGTCTACCAGATCGTTAAGCCCTATTTCAGGTGGTCCGAAGGCCTTAAGATTTCTTGAAGGCCTTGAGGTGGCCCAAAGGCCTTGAGGTGGCCCGAATGCCTTGTGGTGGATCGAAGGCCTTAAGGTGGCCTGAAGGCCTTGAAGGACCCAAGGCCCAAACTGGTGTCCCGAAATCCCAGTCAGATGAATAGTCTTGATTGCTATAGTACCTTCTAGAGTACATTATACAATGCCAACTATAGTGCCTTCTACAAAACTCAAAAACATGTCTCTCCCGGTTTTGAACTCCGGTCTCTTGGATTCACTTTTCGTGTCTTCACCAACTGGGCTGAGACCCTTGTGGACACAATATATACATATTCATTCCCATCAATTCACTGATAACTACGCACATCATATATGTCATGAATCATACCGATTCCCATAATAAATCCCAATTCCTACACACCTCATATATATATATATTCCACATCATAATCAATGCAACATACAAACCAGTTTCTGGATAGAATAAAAACAACATGTGGATCTTGTGCACTAAAACTAGCCATGCCAAAACAAAAGGAAAACTCAGTTGCACCCATATTGTACCTCTAACTATCATCGAATCACCAACCTACTCTGACCTTGGAATCTCAGTAGCATGCACTTGTCCTGAAGCCTAACTACTTGAGGCATGGCATCCTAATAGAGCCACACCACCTACCGGCCACTGATCCCATTGTTGGGTCTCTATGTATCTTCCATGACCTATGTGTGTTACTAAATTTGGGATACCAGATCATGGTACTTCTCTCTTTCCTACATATGATCCTTTAGTTTGACTTTTTCCATATATTTCATCTGACTGAGAAGGCTTCCTACAAAATCTATTAAAGTGGCCAATATGACCACATTACCAACCCTCCTTTAGATCCCACTCACACTTTATTCGTACATTCCCAAGCCGCCCACACTGGAATCATAATGTTACTTTTTGGTCTACCTAAATCTCTGTCCTAACTGCCATGCTAGGACTCCTCAGAGACCCACAAATTTCAACCCGAAGCATCATTTCTAAGATCACCAAATGTCGTTACCTAGCTTGAATATGAACAATATGTCAAGTTTACCTCATCTATTAATGCCTTATTTAATACCTCTGATAAATATTTTATACTGAATATATTTACATGAAATTTGATGGCATGCGTTATTCCATACTCGAAAATTTGAACCCTGGTAATACCATTTCCCACTATGGCAGGTGAAAAATGGGGCAGATCTGTGAAACTAGATGCATAATCCATGATAAATGTATCTCCCTACTATAGATTCATGAACTCATAGGATTTGGGCTCCCTAAACATCTCTAGGAAGAAGTTATCAAAGAACCTCATCTTGGAATCCTTCTAAGATGATCCCTCATTTCTGCTTGTCTTTACCTTTATATCCCACCAGGACTTTGTCGATCCTCTGAGCATATAGGTCGCCAGCTTCAACCGACGGCCTAGGGGTGTCTCAAGCTGGACAAAGATAGTTTTTATAAACTCGTTCCAGTTCTGTACTACCTATGATCCACTCTCAATCTGAAATGATGGTTGGTGTTGAGACTATAACTCATGAGTTAGATGCACCTATGATCGTTCATCTCCCGATGCTCCTCTATTGATACCCCACGTAACTTGAACCAATATCTCCCTAAACAACTCATAAAAATATATCCCAATGTCTTCCATATATTTTGGCTATCCCACCTACACCATATCCTATACATGTGGCTCATGATCAACCCAACCCTTAGGGGCCTCATCCTGACCCTTAGGGGCCTCATCTCATGCATGCTCATACAGCTCTATATCTCTTACCTCTTGAAGCTACACTAGAATTCATATAAGTGGAATCACACTAATGAAAAAAATAAAATGGTCAAACATACAAATAGTATATATATTTATCATGGATAGGGAAATATATAACAGGAATCACTTCTCACCACCTTTACAGACCCCTAACACACCCATGTCACAAGACATCTGACCTCATAAACCTCTACCTACACATAATAGAGTCAATTATCATATAAAATCCAGCCTCATGGCCCCTACCAACCCATAATAGATCCATGAATCAAGTATCATATAGAATCATTTCCCCTTTCTTACCCATAATAGATCCGTGAATCAAATATCATGTATATCAATCTGAGTAGCTCAGTGTAATGCCACCCAAAAGGCTATGTAGGAAAGTGTTTTTTAGCTTCTTTGTTGACACTTTAAATAACTCACCCCCTTTTTATCATCCCTATATTCCCTTATTAGGGTTATTACCATAAATACTATACACACATAACACCACATGTTGATCTCATCAGGAACCATGTACTTGGGCTAGCGAGTAGAATGCCACCAAAATGGCTATGTAGGAAAACACTACTTATATTCTTTATTGACACTTTAAATAGACCAAACCCTCTTAGTGTATTTGAGGATCCCAATTATGGTAATAATAAAAACACACATTATATGAACCTATATTCCTATCACGATGCATAAAAATTCCTCTCTTTCCATACTGGGCTAAGGTTTAAACCAAGTAATAGATAAAAATCACACCCAAATGTGCCACTCAAGGTGAAAATAAAATCAAATATAAAATCACATAGTAAGACATAAATTTCCCAGACCTAGAAACTTGGTCTATACCCCATGCATGGGGCATCAGGAATCCAAACATGAGCTCTTTACCCAATTTTGACTACATCCTAGTCTCAGGTCTACCATAGCCAAAATAGTAAGACCAAAAAAGAAAAAAACTCCTCTAATGCCATTTTTAGCACCACTACACAGTTTTCTATCCAAATTATGATCCGAGAAAGTTGTACACTGGCCCTTAGGCATTCCTCTTCATATTCTAAGTTTTCTGAATAGTAGTGATGGTTTAATGAGGTGATAGTGGGGCGACTATACCCTATGGTGGTGATAATAATAACATTCCATATATATATATAACACAATGTTACAAGGAATATAACACAAATGACCCAAAAAAGAAGCTCATCAAGAGTATAATAAATAGAAATAGTAATAATTGAGCCCAAAGGAATAACCATTTGTAGATGATAACATGTCATTGTAAGACATATAAAGAAATGGAAAAGAAGGGCACCCTATGGAAGACCATATAAATTCATAAATATATATATAATATCAAAAAAAAAGTTCAACTTGATGTAGAGAAACCACATGGTCCACTGTTATTCATCCCATTTAAAAGGAAGAGCAATTATCACTAAGGTTCATCTCCCGAGCCTGATCCCTTACTTGATGTCAAAGACATAAATTCTAATTGCATCCAAACGGGCCCATGTAGTGTGTGAGTATAAACTTATTAGGCCACCGCTAATGTGTTCCTATCTTACATCCATATTTATGAAGGTTTATGAAAATATAAATAAAAGATCAATGCACACACATTCAATTATTTAACCCTCTCCACTTATGCTCAGCAACCATAAGTTAGTGTTTACCTACTTCATCCAACACTGGTATATCTCTGAATGTGTTCCCCCAAATATATATATGGAATATGGTACAAGTATACATTTATAAATATATATTTATATTGGTGAGGAACCATGGATTAATTCTCAAGGAATCCATTGATGAATATCATATCAGGTGAACCCTCTTGTTCCACCCATAAATATACCATCAGCACCTCATTCCATCAATCAAGGATCTAGCATCCTAATAGAACAACCAAAAAATAATTCCCTTGTGTTTTAGATCTCAACTCAAAAATTACTTATCAGATAGAAAACCAAACATCCCAAGGAACAATTATATATTTCCTCTAATAAATAAATCATCATCAGATTAATATCCCAATGTCTTGAGGAAAGGTGATATCTATCTTCCCATATTTTCTGCCCACTAGCCTAAAATATAGAGGTGAGACTCATCCCCCCAAAAATTATCTCAGTACCATCTCTCGATTGTCCATCACCATCTACATGGATTTATACGGTGAGAACCTCCAACACAACTGATGGTCATCACCACCTACTAAGTCGAAATATTTTGGGGGAACTCCACCCATAATGAGTGGTCAACACCACCTCAACTATGTCCTGCCTATGTGCACATAACTCTAATGGTGTGTCAGATAACAGCGGTGAGAGGAAATCACCAAACAACCTAAGTCACATCATATGGAACCTCATGTCTCAGTGAACATGTTTCTAAACCCCAATGGTCAATACCACATCAATTCACAAGGTTTATGGCCACATCAAAATGGCCTCATCATCTCAAAATGATGACGATGTCACCTCAGCCTATTGATCAACATCATTCCATATATATATATATATATATATATATATATATATATTAGGCCACACCATCATCCTAACGATCATTTAACAAGAATCCAATATATCAACATCACTTCAATCCTTGGTCCATGCTATTCAAATTCTCATGGAACCACAATAATCTATGAATACAATTTAATTAATTAAAATACACAACAAGCCTAACCTTCCTAGTTGGTAAAAATACCCTTATCGAGCTTATCACAATTTAAGTGGACTAGGTCATTCTCAACATCATCCTAAAATACCTATTAACTAAATTAAGCGAAATCCTTAATTAATCAGGGGTCTCACTTGGACAACCTAGCATGCACATTTAGGTATTGACACCAAAACACTTGTAAAATTAAAGAGAAAGCTAGGAATAACCTACCTTATACTCTTAGGCACTCTCTCATCTGAGATCATCATCTAAATTCATTTTAATATAGAGAAAATAGAGATTTTGTAAGACATCTTGAAAGTAGGGAAGATGAACTCGCCTGGATTTAGAACATTGTATGGTGAGATAATAGGTAAAGGGAAGTAAGAGGAGTTGAGAACTTTCCGGGGGGATATAATGTGACTTATAAAAAGAGAAATGGAAACTGGATGGGGGATATCTCAAAAACCCTATGGGGGGGGGGGAAGAAAGTAATGTGAGACCCAAAGCACCCTCTTCTATGTGTGAATAGAAAATAAGGGGTCGATCCCCCAATTACCTTATAAAAAAGAACTCCCACAAATTTCACAGCATGTAACTATTACACGTCACGTAACATTTTCAAAATGTGTAATTGATACACATCCTATATTTCATGGGGGTGATCCCAAAAGCCTTTAACATTGTGAATCTACTATATGCTCTTCATGGACCCATTACATGTCATGTAAATGATTTACATTCCAGGTAAGACTCACAACAGTTATTTTTAGTAGCATGTTCATTTGTTCTTACTCTAGTGTTCACCTGAACCCCTAGGACTTCACTGAAACTTAATCCCCAAATAAAATAAGGTCATTGAGCTATCAAACTTTCATAATTATATTCTTAATATTATAATTTTATTTGGTCTGACTACCAAACTCAAATGTTTAAATTTATCTAATAAAAACAACCAGTTAAAAAAACCGGGAAATTACACTCTAGGAAACCATAGAGGGGATCTAATTTTTTTTTGTAAACATGATAAATGGTAGGTGAATGGTTTGACTAACCATGTTCTAAAACCATTCAAGGTGGAGTGTGACTCAAATTGAAGAGGTGCATGGTCTATTAGACCATGCACTGCAACCACGAAAGATGATGGACCATGATAGTTCCCACCATACAGTTAGCGCATGGTTTGGAAAACCATATGGCTCATTAAAGAGGGGTAAATTTCCATTTTCTTCCTCTATCCCTTAAATATTTAACATTATTTTGTTTTCCCATTATCACCCATGTTTGTATCCATAATTCTCACTCCCTATATGGGAGTTCTACATCATTCTTGGTTAGAATCAGAAGTCATCAGGTGCATTAGAAAGCTTGAGGTAAGCCTTCAACTCTGTTAGCCTCATTCACATTACTTTACTTCTTTTTCTAAGATAGGTTCCATTGGTTAGGGATATTGGTCATGATTCCACTAGAGCATGGTGGAATCTGATAATAGTGATAGGGCTTTCACTCTTCCTAGGAAGAGGATAAACCAAGAGGTTGTCTTCACTTCTCCTCATGTAGTTTCACCAATGTAAATCACCATTGTGAATTTATAAATATTTTGTGATTAAATTAAAATATTTGAATCAGTTTTTTGATGTTATTTATTAGGTATTACTCCTGTATTGTGGCTGGGATTACGTTGTTTCATGTTAACGAGTGCTAGGTAGTCTCTATTTGGAAGGGTTGGACAGTAATATTTTTGGTGTTATTCTAGTTTTAAATAAAATGTATCTTTAAACTAAATCATTGGGTTTTAATTTATTAATTATAATTTTCTTGTAATTAGTTGTTTTTTGTAATTGTTTCTATGATACAATACCCAAAATGACTCGGTTGATCTTGGAGAGGCCTTGCCAGCTACTGTTAGTCTTTAAAAATAAATGGAAAGCTTCCAAAGGGTAACTGGTCTATCATACCTTCCCTAGATTACTAATGCATGTTTCTAAGGTATGTTTATAATTGGGATTTCCCCTAAGGGTGACACAACCTATTATATTTACCCCTATGAAATTTTTAATTAAATTATTTAATTTGGTAATTTAGTGGACGAATAGTAGGGGTCACTAACATCCCCTATGTGATAGCTTCAATATTTAACTTATCACTAATGCTGAGGTTCCCTTGAGGGATTCATCTATGTATGATCTGACCTAGAGGATCCCATATAAGATGCCTCCTTTTACTTACTCCTTACGAGGATCCAAAGAGTGACACATTTACTAACTTGTTGGATTAGAGTATCCTTGGTAGGATGCCTCTCTAGCACTTTTACATGAGGGACCCAGTGGGTTCCCTGATGTTGGACCGAACCTGTGCTAGTATATCATGGGTTTGGGTAGATTTGGTAGTAGGTGTCACCTCTAACCTATATCAAGCATGTATTTCATGATGTTGTGAAAGTAATAGTAGATCTAGCAATTCAATCACCCTTGATATTTTTTTATGCTTAACAAGATTTTTATTGATGTAACTATGATTTATAGAGCTTCTTCCTATATTTTGGATGATGGTCCTGACACGATGTGGTATATTTTAGGGATTACATGATGTGCTTCTTGGGATCCAAATTCTGATCCCTATTGATAGATATAGATATCATGGTATGGAACCCAAGAGGGCATTAAAATACGGAACTGAAAATGTTATATGACTTCATCCTTATTGGACTGACCCTGAGATTGTATATCAACCCTCTATTCACTCAATTTAAGACCAAAAACTCATATCACACACCTATCTCAGATAAATAATATACATTCAAACATATAAATTCTTATGTTCTTGATCATTCCACCATATTGAAAAATAAATCCCTCAACTGACTCATTCTAGCCAGGAAATATCACAAGCCAGAATGATCTTGATGAGATCTTCATATCACATAACCCAACTCAATTTATCAGTCAATAAAATGAGATAGGAAGGGGGAAAAATAAGGGGATACCACAGAAAACCATTCTTGTGAAAGAGTGTTCTCTAGAACACCCTAATTCATAGTCACAATCCACTTAGGTAAAGAAGAATTGATGATCAAAATGAAGCACAAATCTCTCTGTACCATCGAGTTTCACTACCTGAATCGAGCCTCATGAATTAGTTTCCCATTTCTCGGGATTCTAGATCACAACACGAAAGGAGGAGAAAAAAACAGAAAAACATTGCAATTCAAATCACAAACCAACGATATAATAATGATATTTACAAATATGAAATAAAAACGTAAACAGTGAAAATGGGAAGTAGAAGAGAAGTGGGGTTACCGTCTAAAGTAATTATGATAGTTCCCATATTTGGGATTTTTTCTTGAAAATAGTGGTGGAATATCTCCTATTATTCTAAAAAAAATTCAATCATAAAACAAACTAACAAGAAGAAGAAATAATGCATATGGCATGCCTGGAGATGTTTATCTCCAACTCCAAGTTAGCTTAACCAACCTCTTGCAACGACACCACTTCCCCTCACATTTTCTCACAATCATTAGCATAGATCACTACCAAAAAAATGAAGTAATAATAATAATAATAATAAAATAAATATGTGTGTGTGTATTATTAGTTATATTTAATAATAATAACTAAAACATTAAATGATTTTAAATATTATTATATTATTTGCAGCACTCAAGAAAAAAATACCTATATATGTTTATATTATCATTTTTATATATGTTTTTGTGTGTGTGTGTGTATAAATGATATATATTATAACTATAATAATAATTATTATTCTAGAAATATATAAAAAATATTTTCAAAAATTATTAATAATATTAATAATATATATATACATATCATTTAAATATACCTTTTATTATTGAGATCATATTATATATGTAAATATATTTATACTTATTATTTTTATTATATTATTTTTATTATATATTATATTATATATATGATTTTATATAATAAAAATGATAATGAAAGTAAGAGGGGTTAAAATTCAGATAGGAAGAGGGTGGAGTGGGTTTGTCTTTATGAAGGAAGGCAGAGGGGGTGACGACTTTAGAAGGAAGTGGTATGATAGGTTTTGATAGTTGGGTGTGTGGTGGTAAGGGGTCATGGGATTCTAGAAATGGTGTGTAATTAGTGTTGTGTGAGTGGGGTTCTATAAGTAGTATCCTTAGTAGACCGATGAAGTAGGCTCGAGAAGAATTATATGAATTGCAATGGGGGTGAATTGATGGGAGGGTTTCGGTTCAACAAGTACAATCTCGAGCTACGGTTGACCTTCTTCTTGGATCACAATGCTATATTTAAGCAATGGGGATGCATGTATCTGATCAGGTTAGGTGATTGGTGTTCTTTGTTCTTCATCCAAGATTTTGGGTGTTCTCAATACTAAAATATTTTGTCATTTTCTTTAGATAATGAGAAAATTGAGCTCAGATTCATCCTCCCAAGTTCTCTGGTTTGATTTTAAGAAATATTTCTTATTGTATTATTGAATTTTGAAACATATACTCTCATTTATCATCTAAGTTTCTTCCACATGTGTGTCTTAGATGTGGTTGGAGGTTGATTGTAGAATAGGTGGTAGTGTTTGGTGGTTCCAGTGGGATACTTCTCTTAAAGAGGGTGTGGTGATGGAAATATTGGTTGTGGAAATCCCAACGGTGTCTCTAGGATAGTGATAACAGAGGTATTGGTGGAAAAAAGAACTTGAAGCAACTAGAAGTGGATTAACTTGGTAGTTTTGTTTCATATAGAAGTATCCCTGGGTGCTGGTGGTGGATGAGGGTGACAATGACAGGACAATGGTGGTGGTGGTAGAGGTTTTACTGCTGATGGAGGCTACATGTGCTCTGTTTCTATAGTGTATTAGGTGAAATAATATAAAAATTCTATCATTGGTAGGTGGATGGAGGAGGATTTTCTGGAAGTAGGTGTTTGAGAAGTAGTAGGGGTGAGCAGTGGTTGACAGTGGCAGTAGCAAGAATGGGGGTATCCCTAGAGAAAAACATAATAAATTAATTTTAGAAATTACAACTTCAAAATAAAATGAAACAAAACAAATTAAAATTAAAATCAATAAGGATAAATTTTTTATTTCCACATTAATATTAATGAATTAAATAACTTAATTTGAAAAAATGAAAAATTATTTGAAAAACAATTAATGTACTGAATAAATAAAAAAATTAATCAATTTCATTTATGAATTAATTGAAAGTGATAAAAACTAAATAATATAAATTAATTACATTAAGTAATAAATAAATAAAATTATTATATAAAAATATTATTGTACCCACAAGAACCTAATTTATATAAATACAAAATCCACTAAAATTGATAATTTATTAAACAAAAAACATTAATTTGAAATTAAAAATATAATAAAATTCAATAAATGATGTGGAAATGTGTATTAATCAAATATCATATCAAACTCCCCCACAGTTAAATATATTGTTTACTCAAATAATTCCATGTTTTTGTCTTTTTAGAACATAAAATATGATTATTCACAATCATTTAAAAGTAATCATGTATATATTTTTAAAAACAAGGGAACATGACGAGATGAGGGTTAGGCTTTTCAAATGAACAGTTCATGGAAGGTCCGACCTAAATTCAAATACCCATTTAGAATTAAGGGAGAAAAAATAAATTTTTCATTTAAAATGTCATTCCACTTATATATAATCACCTACTTCCTTACTTAAATTCCAATTCAAGTTCCTATTCTAAGAGTGATCAATAGTTTTATATAAGTGAAAATAAAATATTAAAAAAAGGCGACTTCAATTTTCACTTTCTCCTAGGTTCCAAAAAATATCAGTTAATTTTTTTTATCACTTTATTGGTAGAACTCAAATTATTTTCATACAAGTCAATTAGCCCCTTATTTATCTAGTTTCAAAATTACCATCACCACAATGAACTCATTTTTTATACTAGGTACTTTATTGATTTTTCCTCTTTTTTTCTTTTTTGAATTTTACCCAGACATGTATGTATAGAGAGATATGAAAAATAACTTCTTTTATATTTATAGAGAGCTTACACACACACACACACCTAGTACCTAGAGTCTTATATATTCACTGTTGGATATCGTTTCCCAATTTTATGCCAGTTTCAAAGGACTTATCTTATTATCATTTGAGTTGTCTCTCTTATGTGATTACATTTCAAAATATACCCCTAGGTTCTAGTTAAAATTTCTAATTTCCTTAAGTCATGATGATAATTGTAACGACCTGAATCTGGAGCCACTCAACTGGTGCCCGTACCTGGTTCACCACATGACCTCAAGCACATTCCCCCGAACGCCAGAGGCTTCCGACTAGTAGTTAGGGCCTTTGGTAAGGTAGTTGGGGGAACTATGCCCTCATAGGTAATGGAAATAAAAGGAAGGAAAAAATGTATAACAGAAGAACTAGTAAACAAAATTCTCATCAGAATTTAACAGTAGAAGACTTTATAAAATAATAATTAACTGGAACTGAAGATATGATGCATGGCATGTTATATGTCTAATAAAACAGCCAAACCAAACAACAGGATAGAAGCAATATGGTAACAATGAAAAGGAAAAACAAAGCATCCAAAATTCTCCTCAGCATCGCAAGCCTTAGCTTGGTCCCATTCTCTCCAGCTCTATAGCAAGTCAGGTACCTGAAGTAGAAGGGCTCCTGCCCTTATCTATACATGCAGCAACATAGTCTGCTTGGGACCAAAAACATGGCCCAAACAGGGTGTGAGACAAAGTCCCAGTAGGCAACCACCCAAAGATTTGTGCCTAACAGTTAATGAATACATTGAAAGTAAAGTACATGAACAGTAAATAAGAAATACACAACAGCTACAATTCACAGTTCTAACAAATAAAGTACACAAGTAAACAACCAAAAACAAGAAAAAAATAAGTAACCCTTTGGGTAGCTCTCACAACCTAACCCCTATGGTTCAACCTATAAGTACTAGAAACCCTCTAGGAGGCACAAACAGTCTCACCCCTCTGGTTCAGCTAGGAAATTAATAGACTCTCTAGGGATGCACTCACCGTCAATTCCCCCTATAGTCTCGTATCGTGCTAAAGGCTCTCTGGGGAAGCACTCAACGTCTATTCCCCTATGGCCCGCGTCGAGGAACTACAGACTCTCTGAGGAAGCACTCAACGTCAATTCCCCCTATGGTCTCGCATTGTAATTTAAAGACACTCTGGAGAAGCCTTTCTGTCAATTATCCCTTTGGTCTACTACTCTAGGTTCTCATAGTCCTAAGTGAAAGGTAAAACATTCTCATCACTTGTGTACATCGTCCAAGTAAACCTCAAGAACTACTTGGATATCAACTAAGGCTCAGCATCATAACAAGGTTGCAATTCCACTGTCCTACGACTAAGCATGGAAACTAGAAAAACACCAAACATGCAGAACAAGAATAGAAAAAATCCAAACTACAGTAAAGCTACCATAATCGCAGGAAAAATATCTACTCTAGTAATCAAGAAAAGCAAGCAATACAACAAAGGCAAAATAGGAACATGCAATACCCCGTTCAAGGGTGTTGGTGGAATTTGCACAAAATATTCATCAACTTTCTATGGAAATGCACAAACCACCTCCCTCGAGTTGAGAAGGATGATATACTTGGATGTTGGCTTTCATGTTTCCCTCAGAGTGGACCCAGGTTAACACGCCTTGCTTTATCTGTCACGCAGTCGCACATACGCGACTTTGATGTGCATATATATATATATATTTCTATACACATAAAAGTGATGCGTATATATAACCTGCAACGTAAACAACAACGTATTACTAAAACAATGAAACCAACAGAGGACTAGATAAAAAGAACTATTGTAGTGTAAACACACTTTCATACCCAAACAACGATAAAACGTAATTGCGCTTGTCCCCGGGTGTCAAAGTGTGGTCCAATGGTCTAGAAATGTTTCTCTCAGAACCTTGAAAATAGGAGAATGAAAGAGTCTAACAAACCCTAATAAAGAGTTTTAGGTAAAACCAACCGGGCATCAAAACAACCTCAAACCGAAAAGGCGATAATAAGAAACATCAAGGAATTATATACCTTGATAAATCGACTCAAACCAAAGAATAAATCTGGGTGAATCGATTCGCGAAGGAGAAGCCAAGAAGGGGTTGGTCGCGCGCCATGGGTCTACCCGGCCGTTATGCTGCTGCAGCAAGTGTCTGCCATGGGGGCCTGTTCGGGTCGAGGGAGAAAGAGAACCAGGGAAGAGAGGACTCACGCCGTGGGGAGGAGCTAAATCACGGTGTCGCGCTACAAGCGTTGTCCTGGCAGGAGTCAGTTGCTCGGGATCGCATCGCAGATAAGCCGTGTTCCGAGGTCTCGCCACAGCAGGTCCGTCGCGCCAGGAGGAGTTGTCTGGAGGGAGGAGACCCGGCTGATTCGTGCGCTATGGAGGAAGAGAATCCAAGGGGGGTCTGGTCGCGGGGCTAGTCGCGCAGTAGGGAGTCGCGCCGTTTGGAGAGGGAGTCTTGTGCGGGTTTGGTGATATGAAGAAAAAGATGGAAGAAATAAAAATAAAAGAGATAGAACACCATGTGGGGGCCTGCGTGATTGAAGAAGAGGAAAAAAGGGGCAGGGGGAGTCATGCCCCCTTGCGCAACGCCTCTTTTTTTTTAAAAAAAATATTTATTTTTTTTCTTACTCATATATATATATATATTACTAATAATCTATATACATATATATATATATATATATTACACTCTCTATATATATATTATAGGCCATCATTAATGTTATATTTATAATAACATTCACAAGAATATAATAATAATAATAATAATAATAATAATAATAATAATGGTCAACAATATTTATTATTAGGATTAATCACACTTAAATCCTTAAATGGATTGTTCACCGATCTATTTAATTAATTAAGTCAATCATAACCCTTATTTAATTACCCAAGTATTATTATAATAATATTTATCAAAACAAATACTTATAAATAAAAATTTAATTAAACGCTCTCGTTTAATTAAACTCTTCATTGCAAAGCCGCCGCAATTAAGATAATGCGTTAAAAATAACACTCCCTTTAATTAAAGAAAATTCAAAGTTAATTAAAATCCACTAAACCACGATTTTTATTTAACATTCCTAGTCAAACTGCAACTTCACATTTAATTGCATTTGACCAATATTTAAATAAACGCCTTTGTGCAACAATTAATAATAATAATCTACCAAAATTATTATTATTAAAAACAGCAATTTATTTAGAATAATTAAATAATGTGTCTGTATTACATTTAATAATAATAATATCCTAACATTATTATTATTAAAACTTCCCTTCAAAATAAAATATCTTTGACCCAAGTAATCAATGAATTTATTTCACGCAATTAATTAAATTCACCTTTCCAGGAATTTAATTAATAAAACATAATATAATTAATAATATCCTTATATTATTATTATTATTAAACACCCATTTAATCTCATTGAGTGACTTAATTAAATAGAACATATTTTATTAAACCAAAATGTCAATTAAAATCTGTTAACCATGATTTTAATTTGACACCCTTTGGTCAAACTGTAACATTACATTTAATGGAATTTGACCGCCACTTAAATAAGCACGTCTGCGTAATATTTAATAATAATAGTCTTCCAAAATTATTATTATTAAAACATCCAAATTTAATCTCTTTTGTCCATAATTTTATTAAACACATTTTCACAACATTTAATAATCATGATCTCTCACTATTATTATTATTAAAACATCCATTACTTCAAATTAATTAGATAACATGTTTTGACAATCGGTTAACTCCGCGATTTGACCCGCATGGTTTAACCGCCCATGTGCAGCCCGATTTCACCGCTTGAACCAGTTCGCGCACTCGAAACCTCGTTCCAAAGTGCAATTTTAAAACTGACCCACTGATAAATGAAAATTAAAAAAAATCTCGTATTTTATCCAGTCTAAGAAAGTAGGTTCTTACAATAATTCCACAAATATCTATCATATACCCCTCACTTTCGTAGTTCCTAAACATAAAATACGTGAAAATAATAAGAAACAACACTCATCATTCATACATCCCCAAAAATTTCTGATTCAGTTCCACCCATAATAACCATCATTTTTTATCCATTAGATAGGAAGAATTCATGATTATTTGGTAGCCTAAGACCCTCAATTTGTGAAAGAATTTGAAAAAAATGACTGTTTTAAAAAAAAAATCAAGGGTTAATTTTAGATGTCTAAAATGTAATGAACTACTTAGCATAGAAAGGCCCTATCCCCCACACATAAAATTAAACATTGTCCCCTATATTGAATCCTAATGTTGGAGAATTCTTCATTCAAAATATATGGGAAATTTTGTAGTTAAATAATTTTGAAGGGGTTACAGAAATGTTTAAAATTCACCTTACCACACAAAAAAACTAGTAAAACAAAAAACCATATATAGTGGAACCCCACCTTCCACCACCATAATATCAAGCATAATTGTTTTTTGAAAATTTCATGCTTTAAATTTTTATAAACTAACATAATATTTTATTCAATTCAGTTCAAATAGAAGCTCGATGAATAATGTTGTATCATACAACATTTTTAATCCAAAATCATTGTAAGGGTGAGAACCATGTTTTTATATAGAACTCAACTTTATTTTTCAATTTTTCAGAAATAAGAAAGAAAAACACCCAGTTATGAAAACAGATTCACAATTCATCTTAAAATGGGGAATTCCCCAATAGTTAATTTCTATCAGCCTGTAATATGAAAATGATGATTGATAAAATTAGATTATTAAAAATAGTTCTCCCTTGAGTGTGGAAGATTTTCATTTTTTTCAAGTTCAGCCACATGTGGCTTCCATTAATTGGATTTTTGAAAATTCTATTCGTAATCAGTTCCAGTCTTTAAAAATATAAAAAATAACATTAGAATTCAAGATTTGAATCCCAAAGTGAAATGAAAATAGGTTCGAGTTAGGGAGTTTTGATCCTATAAACTTTAGTGTGTTGTTACCTTTATCCTTGAATGACTACCATGAGGAATAACTTTTTGATTATTATCCTACTAATAAAAATCACACAAATTAAAATAAAAAAAGAAACTAATACATGAAACTAAATAAGGTAATCATGGGATAACCCCCAAAGGGGTGTTTTATTTTGATTGACCATAGCTGGAAAGCTAGTGAGTCATCCCCAGTTTGACAGTGGTTGTGGTTTCTTGTTTAAGAACCACCATGGTATATTTTTTCCAACTACAGATCATTGAAATTTTTGGAGTACACCTGGTGGAGCATTGTGAAAATACCTCCCCTTGGTCGTGGACCACTTGTGGATTACTGGAGAGAAAAGGAAGGGGAACTTGCCTCCTTTTTAATCTTGACGTTGAGAGTACAGAGGTTATAAGAAATATGCTCCAGGATGTGACTTTTCCTCTAGTTCAATGAATTAAAAAAATTATTACTTGACAATAATAAATGTATCAACATTATTTGTGACACCCATTTAGGTTTCCCACACATTCTCTTCAGCATTATCTACTAAAAACATTGAATTTTAAACAAACACTAGAAGTTATATTAGTTCCTCAGTAGATTCATCCTCATGTCCCTCTTGAGTGTCCTACTAATCACAAAAATGGTCTAAAAGATCAATACCTCCAGTGGGATCAATAAAATTTAAATCATCTATAATGCAATAAAATTCAAATATAAAGATAGATTCTTCCATGAAATTTTCTACTCCCTAAATCAAATTAGCCTTTTTCTTCTTCAAGTTAGAATAGTGATCCTATGAGTATGGTTGGATCAGGAGTGAGGTAGTCAACCTCCTCCAGCCACTCTTCAAAATACATCACCTCATTTTTTGAATCATTCATGGAAAATAAAAGGATGTATTGTGATAGATCCACCTATTTAATCACTGAACAATCATTTAAAAATTCAATGTAATCAAAATCTTTTATTTGAAAATCATGGAAATAATGATCATCAAATAATTATCCATCATCATGATATTTTTCATGTTCTATCTACTTAAAATCCTTTAAAACATCCTTAGTATGTGGATATTTCATCCCCATCCTTGAATCTAGGGGAAGTTCAATTTCGAAAGTAGAAAAAACCAATTCTTCTATATAAAATTGAAGGAAAAGGTGAGGGAAATCTTTAGGTTCTTTAACAATGGATTCCAAAATTTTTGTTCTCATCTCCTCCTTAAATTATTTAATAAGTTCTTAAAAATAATATGGATGTAAAATGTTAACTTTTCCTTAAGTATATAAGAAATGAATTCTAAAAATTCCTATGAGGGTCAGGGTGGTCTTGCTATTTTTTAGTTTTTTTGTTTTAGTTTTTTCCAAACAAAAAATGGAAAAATGAAAAAGGAAAATTTTCTCCCATAGTAATAGTAGTAAAATTTTACATTTTACAAGTTATGGGGATGGTAAAATATAAATTTATAAAACCCAAGATATAGAATTGTGGATAACCTCAGGGTATCTTTCAAGGAATCATTTTTAAGTTCCCTAGTGGTATTTCTGAAAATATTTTGGTGTTTTTAAAATTTTAAATAAAAAAATTAAAACAAAATGAAATAAAGTTGAAAAGAAAAATTATAATGATAAAATAGATAATGAACAAGAAAAATAGGAAACAGAACAATACAAATACTTGAAAATATTGAAAGGAATATAAGAAAATAAATAATAATGAGCCAATATCGATGTTTATCCACCCTCAACTACCCTTCATAGATCTTTTGGAGAAGACCATCAACCCCCAATTCACTCAATGAATGACTGATAAATCAGATCAAAAACATCTCTTACCTAAACAATGAACACTCAAAAATATAAATTCTTTAGTGCTAGAGTATTCCTCTAGATTGGAAAATGATTCCCTCAACTGACTCATTCTGTCCTGGAAATCTCAAAAGAACGAATAATCCTGCTATGATAGTCAGATCACACAACCAAACACAATTGATCAATCGATAAAATGAGAGAGTAAGGAAAAAATAAATGAGGTTAGGTAGTAGAAAATTGTTCCACTTCAAGAGTGTGCTCTCATATACCCTAATTCATAGTCACAATCCGCTGAAGTGAAGAATAAGTGATGATCAAAACGAAACATGGATATCCTGGTAGCATCAGGTTTCAGTACCTAAATTAAGACCCATGAATTAGTTCCCCATTTCTAGAGATTCAAGATCACAATATGAATGGAGGATAAAAAATAGACAAACATCACAATTCAAATCCAAAAATAGAGAGAAAAATATGATATTGACAAAGATTAAACAAAAAATAATAATGAAAATGGGAAGTGGGAGAGAAGTGGGGTTCCCATCTCCAGGAATTGAGATGTTTCCCATGTTCAAGATTTTTTTTGAAAAAAAAAGATTAATAGCTCCTCTTATTCAAAAAAAAATTGAAATTTAGTGATGAAACAAACTAATAGAAAGTAATAATAATTCACATTGCATGATTTTAGACACCTTCCACTAGATCTAAGTGCATTCTATGTGATTTCACCCAACATCATAAAAGTACCCCACTTCCCCTCACATTTTCCCATGATCATCAACATAGATTACAACCAAATAATAGAAAAAAAGAAGTAAAGAATTAATTGGTTTTAAATATAATTATATTATTAGTAGTGATGAAGAGATATATATATATACCTATATATATTTATATTATCATTATTATATATTAAGATATATATATATATATAAATGATATATATTATAACTATAATTATTTTTATTATTCTAGAAATATAAAAAATATATTTAAAACTAATGTTAATAATATTAATTATATACATATATATATATATATTATTTATATATACTTATTATTATAGATATCATAATATATATATAATTATATTTATACTTATTATTATTATGTTATTATTATTATTATATTATTATTATATATTATATTGTATATATAATTACATGTAATAAAAATTAGGAGAAAAGTGGGTGGTTGAATTCGGATAGGAGGAGGGTGGGGAAGGTTCAACTTGAGGTAGGAAAGGGATGGAGTGGATAACGAAACAGGCAGGGGTAGGATTGCTATCAGCCATCTAGTGAGCAGAGGAAAGGGGGTTTTAGGGTTCTGGTTAGGGTGCAACATTGATGGTGTATGAGTGGGGTTCATCATGTGGTAACCTCAGTGGACCAGTGAAGTAGTATTGAGTAGCTTTGGAGGAGTTCTGTCATGAACCCACCCGGGTGGACCCTGAACTGGTCACCCAAGCCGATCTGTGGCAAGGCCCAAGAGGCGTTCCTGATCCTCTTGGGCTGACAACAAGCGCCAGACCAGTGGCAGAGATGATGAGAATGATTTTTCCCATGGTAAATAAATAAAATCAAAGGAAACAATAAAGAGTAGGTAAGAATAAATAAACCAAATAATATGACAAAAATAAGAACAAAATAAAATAAACTGACCGAACTCGATTTCTGAACTGACTCCATGCGGCCTCACAGGTCCCTCCCCAAATCAAGGATCAAGAGTCACCAAAGGTGAGTGCATCCAAACTGGAACCTGCAAAAACACTATAAACAAAAAAGAACTATAGGAATGTTTATTAAAACTCAGTAGGCTAGCCTGATATCTATTCCCAATGAACTTCCTTTAAAATTAAGAAACATCAATTCTATGTTTGAACTAAAATATATTAAAGTATAGATTGCTACAATTTTTACTTGAAAAAATTTAAAACTGTTTCCCTTATTCATTTGAAAAACCAGAATAATAGTGTTTGAAATACATTTTCTTTTGAAAGAATTATCATAGGAGTTAAGAAACCAAATTGTCACTTTTCATGAAAAACACCACACAAGGGTACCAAGGATGATATAACAAGGGAAATGTAAATAGGAATGAAAATATCTCAGCAACATTTCATTAGCTAAAAATCACTAGACATAGGTGAACCTGATAAATCTAGAATAATCCAGATGACACTAATACCTATGACCCCATCTACAGTACCATGCCACATTTGATGAAATCTAACGCTCGAAAATGATTGACCATCCTTTCATAGGAAAGCCTAGGGAAAATCCCATAGCAATAAACCCAAACATATTAGCCTACTATGGGCCACCAGTCAGTACCATAACCTACTCGTGTAGTACTCATGTCAAAAAATTCTCTCAGTATGCCAGGTTCATATATCACAAGTATAAAATGGCGTGCGCCAACATATGTTGCCAAGCATCAAATCACAATCTATATTTATAATAATAATTTATAGTAGGACTCACCCAGAGTCTTCCAAAGGATGAATCTCATGCCTTTAAGTCAAGAGATACCAAGGTTTCCCAACCAAGGGAACCATATAATGGAAACCATGGATTCCATACCGAGAAAATCCCAATCATCCCATGTCAACGAGGCACGTGGAACATCCATGGGGGTTTTGTGACAAACATTCTCAATCATTCATTTCAAAATGTCCAAATGGGACCTTAAACATTATTTACAAAACCCAGTTTTATCAAAGGTACAATTTTAACATTTCCAAAGGAGGTGTAAAAACATCATTTATCACATCCAAACATTGATAAAACTATTTTTAATATAGTTACATTACATACTCAAGACCCGACCATTTTTAATAAAATTTCAAAACAAGGCAAAACATAATACACATGTTTGTAAAATTAAAACTACTTGAGAAACCACAGAAAGAACTAGAAACATTGTTTTACACACTGTTGGTCCATTTGTAAAACCTAACACTCTATTTTACATCCCACTTTAATTCTAAAATCCAAACATGCATTTTTATAAAAAAACACACAACATGAAATATTTACCAAAAAAATTTGTATTTAATACAAAACAATGTGTAAACACAAATTGCATGCCTTAAATTTATTAAAATTGTAAAAAAATGTTTTCACATTACACACCATCTACATAAAACACCCAGTGTTCAGAACTCGACAAAATATGTCGCATGTTAAAATCAATTTATAAAATAATGTGCTCCCCAAAAACACTCATTTATAATTCGCACTACCAAAATAATTTAATAGAATTTGAGTTATTTATAAAAAATCAAAAAGAGGCACAAAAATGTTCAATATCAAAACACACCCAATTTTACATAAAAATACTAATTTAAAATTAACTGCACAATAATACTATTTAAAAAAAGACTTAAAACATAAACCACATACCAAGAAACTAACCATATGGTTTCACAAAAATATTTACATATATAAGATGTGCAAAAAAATAGAATTATAGTTCCTTAAATTAATAATGGAAAATTCTTGGGGATTCCTATCTCAGATGTATGGAATGATGATAATTCCCACAAGAAATGGCCTTGCACAGGTTCCAAAACCTCATTTATATCAAGAACGACAATCCATCAACCAAAACCCCTATCAAAACAAGGATAAAAAGAAGAATTACGTAAGAGATATAATTTTATACCGATGGGGAGAAAACCCATCTCTGGAGGGTGACTCTTGGGGGGGGATGTTGGGAAAGAGAGGGGTGCAGTGTAGCTACGCACCAATCAGAGGGGCCAAGGATTGGTTGGGTGGAGGTCGGGCAGAAGCTGGGGAGATCCCACCAAGGGGAGGGGTCCTAGTTATGCGCAGCGGAGGGGAAACAACAAAAGGGAAGAAAATCGTAGAAGTTTTTCCATTAGAAGGAAGTTTGAGGGCCGGTGCTGGGTGAAAGGGAAGATCCAGCTGGGTTGGAGCAGGGCGGCGCTATAGGGGGGACCAAGGGGGTCAATGCCATAATGGGAAGGAGATCTCGACGGTGTGTCAACCAGCTCGCACACCACAATGGAAAAGGTCCTCAGCTTCTTGGCGCAGAGAGGGAGGGAGGCCGAGGGGGCCGATGCTGGAATGGGAAGGAGGTCAGTGTGGGGTCACTCCAGACTGTAGGGGCAGAGTTAGATGGATTTTGCTGGAGTGGAGGGTGGCGGGTGCATCAGTGAATTTCAAGGGAAGCAGGCCATCAGATTTTCTTTGAACAGAGGGGAGACATGACTTAGGACGACACCCGGGTGGTAAGGGTGAAGGAGGAGGCACTGCTATGTCCTAGGGTTGGGTCAAACTGCACACATCCAAAGAATGTGGAAGGATAATTGGAGAGAGAAACTGATTTCCACAATCCTAAAAAAATAAAAAAAATAAAACCAACCAAAAAATGGTAATTAAAATTTGTAATAATAATAATATAATAATAATAATAATGATAATAAAAATAATAATAACCTTAATGATAAAATAAAAATAATAAATATATTCATATCATTTTAATAATAATAAAATTAACCATTTTAGTTTTCATTTAAAATAAAAATATTAAAATTATTAATAACCATAAAAATGTTAAATGATGCAATAAATTACCATTTATTTACCCATTTTAATTCTTAAAAGACAAAAAGGACACACAGTTTCCTTGGAGAATCCGCACGGTGTCACACATTTCCCATGCATCCAATGACATCAAACCCAAGACACACACATTTATCAAAAACTCATGAATTTCATCCGGGACTCACCCCGAACCCCAACAAAAAATTATTTAACGCCAAATAAATAGTAAAATAAAATAAATGCATAGGTCGGGGTGTGACAATTCCCCCCACCATAATGTTTTCCTCCCCCGAAAGGCCACCACACTACTCATCCAATTGATTAACACCTAAGGATTCCACACAGTCATGATCCAACCTCTTAAGTCAAGTACATTCCAGCGACCACCAATGGGACTCAACCTCATTGTTCGAAACATATCACCAGCAGAGGGTTGGCCTAACCGGAGTCCCCACCTTAAATATTCAACTAGCCTATGGTAACGACTTAAAAGAAAACTCGAAGATATGGTGGGTCTCCCCACCATAAAAAACCAACCTATACACGGCCAACAGAAATATAACTTAGACCTACACCAGGCCTAACTCAAGGTAAAAGAAGCACCACAAGAAAATTCAAACCACTCACTCTCATCAGAAAGATATAAGAGCTTATACTAAAAATCTACCTAAAGTAATAACACTAACCCCACGAGAAGGAAGGGAGGGGACAAGAATTGGATCAATGAAACTATGACAGACTACTACTCGCGACCCACCACTTCGGGATGGACACAAACCAAAGACACAAAAGATTCACATGGGTGATCCACGCAAGGCCACTGATCAACAACTCGCATCGAAAAAGTAGATTTACTAGCATTTCATGAGGGATAATTCCATCGTGCTCTTTGTGAGAAGAGGTAATTTATAACGACCGAGAATCCAAAATTGAAACTCTAAAACCGTCTCACCGCAATGATAGAGGCACAACCTTAGCCAAGATTTTTAAAATTCCCTAGGGTTCCTGACTACGCACTGACTTCACTCCAAGGCCTTTTGGCTAGAACTATGATGGATGAAGCATCTTCTAACTCACAGTCTAGTTCTGATAATCATAACAATAAACATACATCTTTGATTTGACAAAAGAAGAGATAAGACTTTAAAATAAAATCCACACTATCATTGAAAACTGGAGTTCATCAAAAGACACACGAAATTCCCACACATTTCAAAACCCAAAACACCATCAGTACACTACAATGATAAGTGATCCCCTAAACTGAAAGGAAAATCGCACAAGAAACATTAAACAAAAAACCTATAACCATCACTTATTAGATCTTCCTCTGCGACACTTTCTAGCAATGCCCCGACAGAATCACCGCAAGTGACCCAGGCATTAACAAGCCTGGCAGGGCTTAAGAGCAATTTTACACGATGGATTTTGGTGACCTAGTTTTCCCCACTAATAAAACACGAGGATCTCTCACTCCGAAGAGTTTGATAAAGGATCCTGAGGCCGCTTGATTCCACTACTTTCTCTGTAAACTTTCAATAGCTTACTCATCTTCTTATTTGAAGTCTCCCCACTACTCTTATTAATTGAAGGAGGGATGTCCACTTCAAGCAATCCCACCACCATGGATTCAAAAAGAAAAGCATGTATCACCACATTGGAAAATTAAGTTAGGTTGGACGCTAACACCTTCGACTGTAGATTGGGGTGGAGACCCTCCTCGAAGTGTCGAGCCTTCATGGATTCATCTGTTACATACCCTGAATCATAAGGGACTATCTACACAAAAACTAGAAATATCCCAACACAGATCTATTGCCTGGATGAAAATAACATGTCTTCATCCCATTTCTCACCATTTCTTCTTCAAAGAAATACTGACGAATGAAAAACGTCTTGAAAAACTCCCAAGTAAGCTCTTGACTAGGCATTTTTCTGAGACACCGAATTTCACCACATACATGGTGAAACTTCAAGCATGAGGGTTTCAAACTTGACCTTCAATGACTCGGGCAACACAATGAGGTTATAGTTCCTTTCCATCTTCTGAATCCACTCCTCTTCTAGGGAAGGGTCTGAATGTCCCTAAAAGAGAGGAGTATCTAACTTCTAAAACTCATGCATAAAAACCTTAGGTTCATCAACCACACTACGATCACCCCTAGAAGTTTCAAGGGGATAACCTTTGGACAAGAAAAGTCAAGAACTCAATCAAGGGAAACTCAATAAATAAAAATCCTCAAAATTAAAAACCACATATATGACAATCTCTAAAATCAAGAAAAAAATCTATCATAACATCAAAATTTCCTTTTAAAAACATCCTTAATTTAAAAAAAGTCTGGTCGGTTAAACGCTACCATTGGTAATATTTAGAGTCTCTCTCACATGCATATTTCTATGGCACCCCGGGAATCCATCCACCATACCAGACATTCATTCACATTTCCATATATGACTATGCATGTGAGCACTCTTGGGAACACAATGGCCAAAACAAAACAACTTCATTTTCCAAAAACTAATCATTCACCATATTTCTTTTAAAATAATCCACAAATTTAACATGTCATTTCAAACCACCTTTTTTTTCAAAACCATTTTTTTTCAAAATCGAACCACTTTCAGAAGTCAGAGGTGACCCAAAACATTTCAAACATGGAACTAGTGTCGGTGGGTGACTTGACCTTATGGTTGGAAGCCATATGCCGAACACGTCACCGACACTGAGGGACTTTTAATACCATTCCCCTAGATCCACATGGATTTCCAGGCCGTGCGCCTCATGGAGACTATTTTTCCAACTCCCTTTTTTGTATCCAAATCATAAAAACATACCCTAAAACCCAAAGAAACAAATTAAACTGGACTTACCATGGAAACCCGAGGATTAGAATGAGAAAGAGTTTGTGACGCTCTTCCCGCACCTACCTCTTTAGTCCCGACAATACTAGTCCATATACCTTGACATCCCAAATAAAAAAAGGAACTCTAAAAACTGAGGTCCGCTAAGAGAAGACCTGCTCTGATACCATTTTCTCATGAACCAACCCAGGTTGACCCTGAACCGGTCACCCAAGCCGATGTGAGGGAAGGCCCGAGAGGCGTTCTCGATCCTCCCGGGCTGGAAACAAGCGCTAAGGCATCGACATAGGCTATATGAACGATTTTTCCCAAGGTAAATAAAAAACAGAGGAAACAATAAAGAGTAGCGCACAATAAATAAACTAGATAAAATGACAAAAAACAAGAATGAAAGAAAATAGACTGACCAAACTCGATGACCGAACTAACTCTGTGTGACCTCATGGGTCGCTCCCCAACTCAATGATCAAGCATCATCCAAGGAAAGTTCACCCAAGATAGAGCCTGCACAAACAATAAAAACAGAAAAGATCTATAGTCATGAGTATTAAAACATTGTATTCTAGCCTGATATCTATTCCCAATGAACTACCTTTAAAATTAAGACACATCATTTCTAAATTTGAACTAAAATATATTAAAGTGTGGATTTCTACAATTTTTACTTGAAAACAAAGTTCAAACCATTTCCCTTAGTTATTTTAAATACCATAACAAAAGAGTTTGAAACACATTTTTCTTTTGAAAACATTATCATAAGAGTTAGGAAAACCAAAATGTCACTTTTCATGAAAAAACCACACAAATTTACCAAGGAAGATATAGAAAGGGAAATGTAATTAGGAACGAAAATATCTCTACAATAGTTCATTAGCTAAAAATTACTAGACATAGGTGAACCTGATAGATTGAGAATGATCCAAATGACACTAATACATGTGACCCCATATAGAGTAGCATGACACATACGATGAAATCTAACGCTCCAAAATGCTCGGCTATCCTTTCTCAGGAAGGCCGAGGGAAAATCACATAGCAATAAACTCAAACATATTAGCCTACTATGGGCCGCTGGTCAGTACCATAACCTACCAGTGCATTACTCATCTCAGACAATTCTCTCAATATGTCAGGTTCGTATGTTGCAAGTATAAAAGGGGGTGAGCCAACAGATGCTGCTGAGTATCAAATCACAATCTATTTTTAAAATAATAATTCATAGTATGACTCACCCCGAGTCTTCACAAGGACTCCCGCATGACTTAATGTCAAGAGATACCAAGGGTTCCCATCCTAGGGAACTATATAATGGAACTCAAGGATTCCATACCGAGGACATCCCAACCATCCCATGTCAATGAGGCATGAGGAACATCCACGGGGTTTTTTGACAAACATTTTACACCATTTATTTTCAAATCACCAAAGGGGCCCTTAAACACTATTTACAAAACCCACTTTTATCAAAGGTATAATTTCCAAATTTCCAAAGGAGGTGATAAAAAATCAATTATCACATCCCAATATTGATAAAACTCTTTTTAATATAGTATTATTACACACTCAAGACCCAACAATTTTTAATAGAATTTGAAAACATGTTAAAACACAATACACACTTTTTTAAAATCAAAACCACTTGAGAAACCAAAAAAAGAAATGAGAACATTATTTTGTACACTGCTGATCCATTTTTAAAACCCAACACGTTATTTTAAATCCCACTTTACTTCTAAAATAAAAACAAGCATTTTTATAAAAAAACAAGACATGACATATTTACCAAAAAAATTTCTATTTTATACAGAACAAGGTATAGACACCAATTGCATGCCTGAATTTTATTTAAATTGTCAAAACATGTTTTGACATTATAGACCATCTATGTAAAACACCCAGTGTTTAGAACTCGACAAAACATGTCACACGTTAAAATAAATTTATAAAATAATGTGCACCCTAGAAGCACTCTTTTATAATTCTCACTACTAAAATAATTTAATAAGTGTTGAGAAATTTATAAAACATCGACAAGAGGTCAACAATGTTTGATATCAAAACACAACCAATTTTACATAATAATACTACCTTAAAAAAATTGCACAATAAGACCATTTAAAACAAGACTGCAAACGTCAACTTATTTCCAAGAAACTAAATATTAGGTTGCACAAAAATATTTAACATATATACGAAGTACGAAAAACAAAGAATTATAGTCCATTAAATTAATGATATAAAATGAAAGGGGATTCCTACCTAGGATACATGGAATTATAATAATTCCCACTTGAAATTACCTTATGTAGGTTCTAAAACATTGATTCTATCAAGAACAATAATCAATAAGAAAAAACCCCTAACAAAAAAAAAAGACAAAAACAAGAATAAAGTAGGAGGTAGAATGTTAAACTGATGGGGAGGAAACACATCAGTGGAGGATGATGCCGAGGGGGGGGGGGGGGTGATGGTTGGGAGAGGGGTGCGGCACTACTACGCACTAATCAGGGGGACTAGGACTGGTCAGGAGGAGGTCAGGTAGGATCGGGGGAGAGCTCACAAAGAGGAGGGGTCCTGGTCGTGCACCGCACTGGTGAAAAAGCATAAGGGAAGCCAACCGAGGAGGTTGAACCACTATAAGGAAGGTCGTGGGCTAGTGCATAGTTCAAGGGAGGAGCCGATCAGGTTGGAGTAGGGTGATGCTACAGGGGGCCAAGGGGGCTGACACTGGAATGCGAAGGTGGTCTCAACGGGGTGTCGACATGCTCGCACACCGCAATGGAGAAGGTCTCCAGCTTCTGTGTGCTGAGAGGGAGGGGGGCCAAGGGGCCCGACGCCAGAATGGGAATGAGTTTAGGGCGGGATCACACCATACTGCAGGGGCCGCGCTGGAGGGATTGTGATAGAGTTTAGGGTGGCTGGTTCACTAGTGCAGTGCAAGGGGAGTAGGCATGCGGTGCTGCATCGAACGGAGGGGAGATGAGGCTATAGACGATGCCTGGGTGGTCAAGGGGAAGGAGGCAGTGCTGTTATATCCTAGGGTTAGGTCAGGCCACACACACCCAAGAAGGGGGAGGGCTAATTGGAGAGAGAAAACCAATTTCCACAATCCTAAAAAAATAAAAAAATAAAAAAACCAACCCAAAAAAGGTAATTAGAACTTTTAATAACATAATAATAATAATAATAATAATAATGACAATGATAATAAAAATAACAATAAACATAATGATAAAATAAAAATTATAAATGTATTCATATCATTTTAATAATAAAATTAATAATTTTAGTTTTCAATTAAAATAAAAATATTAAAATTCTAAATAACCTTAAAAATTTTAAATGATGCAATAAATTACTATTTATTTACCCATTTTAATTCTTCACAGACAAAAAGGCCACCATGTTTCCTGGGAAAAGCCATGAGGCATCACGATCTACCCATGAAACCAATGACGTCGAACCCAAGACACACAATTTTATCAAAAACACATAAATTTCGTCCGGGACTCACCCCGGACCCCAGTGAAAAATTATTTAAGGCCTAATAAATAGTAAAATAAAATAAATGCATAGGTCAGGGTGTGAAAAGTTCCATGGGGTGACTCGATTGGATGTTTTGGGTTCAACATGTGAATACTCGAGTAGTGGTCGGCCTTATTATTAGTTTACGATGTTGGCTTCAAGTGATGGGGAGGCCCGACTCAGATCTCATTCAGTGATTGGTGTTGGTTGTCCATCATCCAATATTTTGGGTATTTTCAATACTGTAATATTTAGTCTCTTTAATCAGTAATTTTGATAATTAGATACTGGATTCATTTTCCAATGATCTCTGGTTAAATATTCAGCAGGTTTGTCAGTTCTATTCTTGAATTTGGTAACATATCTATCCAATTCTGGGCTAAGATTATTCTACATGTGTAACTTGGATGTGTTTGGTGGTTGACCATAGAAAAGGAAGCAGTGTCTGGTGGTGGTAGTGGGATGCTATAGTAAAGGGGGTGTGTTGGTGGAAATCCTAATCATGGATATAGATAGGGGATGTGGAAGGATTGGTTGAAGCATGGACTTATAGTAGTTGGTGGTGTATTAGTTAACTAGTTTGACATTTACCATGTCTCTTTGTATTTTTACAATATGCGGTTAATAAAATTACTATAAACATCCAGGAGAGCATAAATTGGTTCATTAATGACATATCTAATATTTTTTAAGCAATTTGGGTGAACTTTATATTTTTAGGAATAGAATATCAATTAAAAATATAATTTTTGTTTTAAAAACTCATTTGTTTTTTCAATTTTGACATTATTTAATAATTTATTTATGTTAAAGTCCTAAAATAATTATTAATTAGAAATAAATACATTTCACCAACCCTAACATGTCATATTAACCAAAAAAATTAGTGGAATTCATTAAAAGTCTCAAATTGGATTTATTTGGTTATTTATAATATCAATTATTTTAATATTTCATTAATAAGGTAATTACTTCATCATGAGTGTGTCATAATTAAATATAATTATTTAATTTCTAAAATTATAAATAAAATACCATTATGTAGGAAATATTTTTATCTTTCTAATAAATATTTATAGTCGAATTTATATTATGTTTAAACCTATATTAAAAATGGATCAGTTAATAAACATTGAATTTAACTCTTTTAGCTATTCTTTAAATAAAATAATAATAAATTTCCTAATCTAATCCAAGTGGACCAAAGAGGTTCATATTTTATTCATAAGGTAGTTTTTGGTCAAATTATTCTTATCCAATAGAATTAAGACATGTGTTATGGTAATAATAATATCATTTTCACCCTTAATTACCCTATTTACTTTTTACCATGGTAAATACAAGTAAAAAGTTACTATTCACCAAAAATGATTTTCATCTTATTGAACCACATATTACTTTCTGTTATCAACCATGTCTCTCAGATTTTTGAAATTCAACTCCCCGAAGTGGTAAAAATATGTTTTATGTAAATTTTCAAATGCTCATAGGAAGTGGGTAAAAGACGGAAAAAAGTTAAATAAAATTTGTATATATCTAAAATTATTAAAAACAGAATCCAATGAATTACATTAAACTTATATAGGTATTATATATCTAATTTTACCTAAAATAAATTTAAATAAAATAAATAATTATTTAAATAAAAATTCAGTTTTAAACTATAACTCAGTGTTTTTTACTATTCATCAAAAAATTGAAAGTTTTCAGAAAAAACAAAAAATTCACTCTAAGCTAATTTGATACTCCAAATCGAAAAATGAAGTCCATTTTGAAAGATAAAATTTATAAAATTTGAAAAAGTGGGTATTACAATTCATAACTGCTAGTTCGATTGGTTGTGGTGTGTTAGAACTCAGAGTTGCATACAACAAATGCTATTGTATTATTCAAATAGAAGAGTACCGTGAAATCTTGGGGTGTTACATTCTCCTCTCCTTCAAATAATTTCATCCTAGAAATTTCTATAATATTACTGCATAAAAAGACGTAGGTGGTTCTTCATCATAAGTTCCTTGGGTTCCCACATTTCCTCTTCCATATTATGGTTTCTCTATAAAACATTTACTAGATGAGTCGTATGGTTTCTCAGAACTTGTTCTCTTGTGTCAAGAACCATGACAGGCTCTTTGCAATAATACTAATCGGGTTACAATTCTAATTTCTCATTGGTGAGTACATGTGTTGGGTCAGGCATGTGTTTTCTCAAAAGTGATACGTGGAACATATCGTGAACTTTGAAGAGACTTGGTGGCATTGCCAAACGATAAGCTATTGCCCCAAGTCATTCTAGAATTTAGAAAGGTCTGATGTACCTGGGACTAAATTTTCCCTTCTTACTAAAGCATATAATACCCTTCCATGGAGATACCTTAAAGAAAAATGATCTCCTACTTGAAATTCCAAATCCTTCCTCCGGTTGTGGTCATAGCTCTTCTTCCTACTTTTAGCTGCTTTGATGTGGTTTTGGATTACCTTCACCTTTTTCATCATTTCCTCCACATGTTTTGGGCCTACGAATTTCCTTTCACCAACATCATCCCAACAGGTTGGTGTGCGACATCTCTTTCCATGTAACGCTTCGTAAGGTTCCATCTGAATACTTGAATGGAAGCTATTGTTATAGGAAAATTCTAACAGAGGTAAATATTGATCCCACATACCTTGAAAGTCATGTAAGTATGATCTCAACATGTCTTCTAAGGTTTAAATAGTATGTTCTAATTTCCATCAGTTTTTGGGGTGCTAGGAAGTGCTCAAACAACGTTCAGTATCTAGGGATTTCTGAAGACTTTTCCAGAATCATGATGTAAAATTTGGATCATGATCAGAAATAATAGATATGGGAACTCCATGAAGTCTCACAACTTCATTAATTTATAGTCTTTCTAGACATTCAAGTGGTAAATCTTCTCTTATATCATGAAAATGTACTGACTTGTTTAGACAATCAACATTGACCCATATTGCATCTTTCCTTCTAGGCGTCTTTGGTAGTCCCATGACAAAGTCCGTCATAATATTATCTTATTTCCACTCAGGTATGGGTAGATGTTGCATGACTCCTCCAGGCTATTTCCTTCCAGCTTTTACATGTTGATAAACCATACATCTTGACACAAAATTTGAAATCTCCCTCTTCATGTTGTCCCACCAATAATGTTCCTTCAAATATCTATACATCTTAGTGCTACCAGAGTATATAGAGAAATTGGAACTATGAGTATCATCCAAAAATTCCCTTTTTTAGATCAGCTATATCCGAATCACAAAGCCTCTTCCCAAATTTCAAAATTCCATCTTCATACACAAAGTCACCCAATCTCCCATCATTCACAACTTTAATCTTCTTTTGAAACTCGTAATCATCATTTTAGAACACTTTATCCTTTCTAATAAAGATGGTTTGGAAACCATTTAAAAAAGTATGGATGTTTTAACTTCCATGGTTATCCCCATGTATAAAATTACTATATCCTTGTATATAATATCCTTTTCAACTCTCATCTTGTTCAGAACTCCATGATCCTTTCTGCTCAAAGCATCTTCCACCTTATTTTCCTTCCCTGGGTGGTAGTGTATGGTGCAATAATAATACTTGAGTAGTTCAAGACATATCCTTTACCTCATATTGAGTTCTTTCTTTGTGAAAATATACTTCAAACTCTTGTGATTGGTATATATCTCACATTTTTCACCATACAGATAGTGTCTCCAAATCATCAAAGTAATTATTACAGCTGCTAACTCAAGATCATGAGTGGGATAGTTTTGTTCATGAATTTTTAGCTTTCATGATGCATAGGCAATACCTCAATCATTCTGCATAAGTACACAACCAAGTCCTTTCTTTGAAGCATCACTATACATAAGAAACCCATGATTCCCCAATGGTAGAGTCAATATATTGGCATTGACTAATCTTCTCTTTAGTTTTTCAAAAAATTCTTGACACTATTTTCTCCAAACAAATTTAACTCCTTTACATGTGAGCTTGGTTAATGGGTTATCCAATCAGGAAAACTTCTGGACGAAATGCCGATAAAAACTTGCTAAACTAATAAAACTATGTACCTCCATTATACTCGTCGGTGTTGGACATCCTTGGATTGTTATTGTCTTAGAAGGATAAATGGAGATTCCATCCTTAGAGACAATATGGCCATGAAATGAAATCTCATGAATCCAGAATTCACACTTGCTAAACTTCCCATATAATTCATGTCTTCTTAGTGTATTTAGAATAATGAACTAGTTATTTTCATGATCTTTATAGATTTTATAGTATACCAAGATATCATCAATAAATACCAGTAAAATGTAATCAAGATATTCATTGAAAACTCTATCCACTAGATCGATGAAGACAAAGGGTGCATTAGTCAATCAAAAAGGCATTACTGTAAACTCGTAATGCCCATACCTGGTTGGAAATTCTGTTTTTGGAAAGTCTTCCTTCTTAACACACAAATGATGATATCCAGATCGAAGTTCAATCTTTGAAAAGTATTGAGATCCATGATGTTGATCAAATAAATCATCTATGCGAGGTAACAAATACCTGTTCTTTATTATTATAGCATTAATATCCCTATAGTCAATGCACAACCTTATAGATCAATCTTTCTTCTTAACAAAAGAAAAGGGGCTCCCCATTGAGAAACACTCAAGAGAATAAATCCTTTATTACTAAATTCTTCTAGATGTTTCTTTAGTTCCACTAATTCCATAGTGGCCATTCTATAAGGGGTATTCGATATGGACCTTGAACCAAGAATTAACTTAATGGAAAACTAAATTTCTCATTCTAGAGGATGTATAGGTAAATATTTTGGAAACACATCAACATATTCTTGAAAAATAGGTACATACTCTAATTTAAAATTCTTTTCCTCACTCAAAGTTATTTTATTCTCTTCCTCCCCAATAATTGAAATTATTAGAGCTACTAGGGGTGGATCTAGATAATAATTAGGTGGTGACGTTTCCACTATAAAGATAAGGTACTCCTTATCATCATCAAAAATTGTAACCTACTTCTTCTTAAAATAAATTTTCACATCATGGTGTGAAAGACAATCCATACTGAGGATTATATCAAATTCAATCATGGGTAAGACAATGAGATCAGCAGATAAATAACATTTATATGCCTTAATCGGAACTGATTCACAAAACATTGTCACAATGACACTTTCCTTAGGAGTTTTGACTGAAAACTCCCTTGTTAAATAAAATTAAAAATATATAATTTTATTATCAAACTGGGAAGATATGAAACAATTCGATGATCCATAATCAAATAAATCATTGGTTAAACTTGAGGAAACCATTAAATTACCTCACACTACGCCTTTCAGAGCTTCAACCTTCGTAGTAGTGATAACATAAGCTTGGCCATGATCCCTTGGCCTTTTTTGAGGTAAGTTCCCCTGAAGATTAGGAAATTCATTTTCATAATGTCCCCTTTCTCTACAATTTTATCATTCAACATTAACAACCTCTTTCTTCCCCTTGCAATCATGAGCTCGGTGGCCTTTTTCACCACACTTGTAACAGACTCACATTCCCTTCAGACAAGTACCGGGGTGTTTCTTCCAAAATTTACTGCTGGATGGATATTCAAATTTTCCCTTCTTCCCCTTATTTCTCTTTCTAGAGTTTTCATAATATCTCTTATTCTCTTTATTTTCTTTAAATTCATAAGACTTAGAGAATTATTTTTCTATCTTAATAGCACATGATACAATATCTTCATATGGCGAGAAGGATTGTATGACTAATGCTCGATGGAGAAATGGTATTAACCCATCAAAAAAATGATCAATATTATTTATTGGGTTACATATATAATATATAGCATTCCTCACTAACCTTGTAAAGTTAACTTCATACTTTGTGACATTCTCATCTTCTTTTTGCCTCAAACTCAGAAATTTTCTTTCCATATCTGCTCGATGGTCCTGAGGACAGTATTTTTCTATGATTTTTTTTAAACTCCCTCCATTCCATATTTTATACTTCATCATCTTCCTTTGTGTTTTGAATCAATGAACACCATTGATCAGCATATCTAGTGAGGTGGTAAACTTCCATGACAACTTTTTCTCTTTCGCTACTCCCCACAGTGTGGAATATTTTCTCTAAGGAATTTATCCATTGCTTAGCTACTAGTGGATTTGTACCCCCCAGTAAATTTTGGTGGTAGTTTCCTAATGAAGTGATATAACATTGATCCTACACACTGCAGATCAGGGTGCTCCATACGAGTAAGGTTATAACTCATAACCTGAGTGAGTTGTCCCAATATGGTGATTAGCTGATCAGCACTAGTTGCATCACCAAATCCACTATAATTATCTTGAGTAGGAGGGAAATCCCTACATGGAGTGCGTGCATTGATACAGTTTCCATTCCTTCCACTAGGCACCATTTCTAAACAATGGTATACACTAGATTAGTTTATGAATCACAATATATAAATCCAAACTTGTAAAACACTTAACATAAATTGAATAGTTTATGGATATAATCCATCATCATAAAATTTTTTTATTTGAGGAAGTATATACTAATAACCCCTTCATAATGGTTTGTAAAGAAAATGAGAATTATCCTTTGCATATCCCCTGGGAGTGTTGTAACCAAGAGTGTAGCGAGGCCCGTTGTCATGCACCGATTCCCATTTGAGTCTTTGTCAAAGCAGTGTTTTCGGGTTTTAAACATAGGTACATCTGTCCCAGAGCCACCTCTACCTGCTTCTATCTAGACAGGGATGTATATCTTGGAAAAATCACAAAATCTTTACAATACCAAAATTCTGGGAATCTCTTCTCTATTAATCCTCAAAGTCTATCTTAGAACTGTGATCTCTAATCATAGTTTATCTAAATCTAGTTTCCAATGTTTGTACTAAAATTCCTTTTATAACAACTGTAACGCCCTAACCCTAGAAGCCCAAAGTTGGCGAATTATTATGTATCATTGGCATGATATAAAAAGATCAAGTCTCAAAAGATCGATTAATTTAGTATCCTTGGAAGTACTAGATACATTCATAAGGTTTACATTACATCATAAAATGGAAAAATACAATAACATTGTTTCCATAGAAAACACTAATATCCCTTATACTATCCCTGCAGGTCCATCACAATATACTTCTTCACATCCTGGGAAAAATAAAACATAGAAAGGGGTGAGCTCAGATGCCCAGTAAGGATAACAATATAGCGGAAACTTTCATAAATAAGTATAAATATTTAAGGCAGTGTATAAAACTAAAACAAAAGCCTTTTCAACTAAAAAATCATCATAATATGGAAAATATAAATCCAAATAATTCCATTTACTTACTCACATGGACATTCCACTAGTCGAATAATCACATGAAAAATCAATAGCCACTTTCATAATGATGGAATGCATAATGCAAGACTTCATAACCACATAGTCAAGGCCCTGTGCCAAGACTACAAATAATATTTTGTCAAGGCCTTGTTCAAGACACTATTTTGTCTCATGATACCTACCAACGCATCAAGGAGCTAGTGTGGGCTCCACCCATCACTTACGATGTCTAATACATTCCTTATATGAAAAGGTTTAAACATAACATAATCATTCGTATTAAAACTAGCATACGAAATGTCAACACATTATCCATAAACCAGGAATGGTTAAAAAATAACACATCCACAATCAAACATATCACAAAACCTTTAATACAATATGGAAGTTTTGTGTCATGACAAATCAACTTTAAATAAGCTTAAAATACATCAAAGGATGTTGACATAGATGAAATCAAAACCATTTTTAGAGAAATATATATTTCTATTTTTAAATCATTAAAGAGTCACATAATTATAAAGAAAACATTTATTTTGAACATATTATTATAATCTTGTAAGGAAATCTTTAATGATATTATAATAGTGGAAAATAGCCGCACTCGCTGTATAAGTTAAAAAAAATTCTTTCCTTGATTTTTTCAAAAAGGTCATAACGTACCTTGTTTGGAAAACGACAGAAAGACTCCATTCAAAACATTTTATAAAAATTAAAACAATGGTATAAATGAATTTAACCCATAGTCTAGTGAATTAGTAAAAATGTTTTGGAATCAATTTTTATGAAACATGGATTAGATGATAAATAGCTCCAAGTAGATACTTATGTAAAAACAACCTCGGATAATATAGAGATTGTGAAATTTACCTTTACCTTGTACTTTTCCTTGGTTTAGGGTAGGTTAAAGTCATATGTAATGGTTAACTAATTGTTATTAAATTATACAAGAATCATATACATTAATATGATATCATATATGATCTTTTAATATTAAATTGTTAATAATATTTTAATATTATCGTCGTTTCTGGTGTTAACTGATTCATTTTCCTTTATATGATTTGTTACATAAGTAATGTTTGTTATGGATGTGATGTACCTTATTCATATTCATAATGATAATAAGTCATTAAAAATTATTTTTAATCATCTAATGAAAATTAGTCTTGAATCGATACGATGGAGAATGAATCTCATCGTGTTCTTGGAGACGGTAATCTGTACATACGCACGAGCGACAATATCATTCTTTTGATATTAAAATCACATATAATTTGATGGTATATCATATATAAAGAATAATTATCATGTTATATTTATTATTTACATCATTTATACAACATTATTATACTCATCTGAATAGTAATGTATTGAGTAAGAACTACACCACGACGTGGAGATGGTAAGCCGTACGTACGCACGTATGGTAACATGTCATTCAAAGGATGGATAGAATAATGAATATGGTTGTAACATATATAAAATAACATCACAGCATATATAATAAACTAGATTTATTATTTTATAATGAAATAAACAAGGAAATAAGTATTGGAAGAAGAAAAAACATGAAAGAGGTGGTGAGATATTTACCTCATTTTCAGGTTCTTCCTTTTGATTTGATCAAAAGGGATTCAAAGGCTGGATTTTTGAATAAAGTAAGGCCTATAGGATGAAGGGAGGACATTTTATAGGGTATTTGGGTAGGGTTTTTCTGAGAAAAATGGATTTGAATGTGTGAATTAGAGATAAGGGGAAGTGCCCTTTTATAAGAGGGGTGAGGGGAACCTTAGGAAAAGATTGAAATATTATTTTATAATAAAATTATTTTTGGTTTCTAATAGCTCCAAGATGGTTTATTTCTAGGATAAGGTGGTGATGGGTCTAAAACCATTCAACCAATTGGTTTTAGATAGTTTTGGGTCACTATATCAACCTTATCTTCTAGATTTAACACTTAGTTAATTAGATTGACATTTACCATGTCTCTTTGAATTTTTATAATATATGGTTAATAAATATTCTATAAAATTCCAAGAGAACATCAAGTTCTTCATTAATGACATATAGAGTATTATATAATACCTTTGGCTGAACCATAGATTTTTAAGAAAATAATATAAATCAATAATACAATATTTGTTTTAAAAACTCATTTATGTCAATTTTGACATTATTTAATTATTGATTTTTGTTAAAGTGCTAATAAATTTATTACTACAAACTAATTACATTTAATCAACCCAAACATGTCATATTGAACTATAAAATTAGTGAAATTCATTAAAAGTCTCAAATTATATTTATTTGGATATTTATAATATCAATTATTTTAATATTTCATTAATTCGGTAATTACTACATCATCATTGTGTCATAAATAAGTTTAATAATTTAATGTCTAAAATTATAAATAAAATACCATTATATATGAAATATTTTGAGTTTTATAATTAATATTTATTGTTGATTTTTTTAGGACCATGCTGAAGGAAGATATGGTTTGCATGGATTGTCTTTTACTGATCTTGAGGAAGTTTTCATAAAGGAAAGACACCTTGAATTTCTAAGAATTCGGAAGCAGGAAGTTTGAAGATTCAGAACCAAGAATATTGAACAATCGAAACCTGGTGATTTAAGAATTTGGAGTTTGGAATTCGGAGTCTGGAAATTGGGATGTTCGGAACTGGGAAATTGAAAATTTTTGAAAGCTGGGTGATAGGAGATGTGAAGGCACTAATTGTGACGATGCTTGGTTGTTTTGTAACTCTAAATTTGTGAGTATATGAAATTACTAACAATGCAAGAAACAATTGGATTGATAAGTCATTCCGAGAATTAATAAGAGCCGTTCTGAGAACCAGAAGTCATTTCGAGAACCTGAAGTCATACCGAGAATCGAAGAAGTCATATAGAGAACCAAAAGCCATTCCGAGAATCAGAAAGAGCTGTACCGAGAACCAGAATGCCATAACAAGAACTGGTGAAGTCATATCGAGATCCAGAGGAGTCATACCTAGAGTTCAAAATCTTCAGTATCGATGACTAAAGAAGGGTCATACCAATAATTGGAATGGTGTCATGCCGAGGAAGTAATGAAATGTGGATATGAAAATGTGATACTGAGAAATCAGAAGAGTGGATCCGAGAATGTGACCCCGAGAATCCTGTGTAACAATGTCGGATCCGGAAGAGGCCATAGCTCTAAATCATGAGAAGGGTAAGAAGGCTCTAGAATATTCTATAAGCTTTGAAAAAGTATTAATTACTCCGAGATTTTAGGAGAAATTATGATTTGGGTGAATTTAAGTGAGTGGGAAAATTATTTTGGTTTCTGCCTAAGCACACTTTGGGGCACCTATAAAAGGAGATCAGAGTACTAAGTAAATTGATTAATGATGCTATAGTGAGAGAATCTATGATAATCTAGAGAGAGAATGAAGTGTGTGGTCGACTGAGTTTTCTTTGAAGTTTCAATTGAAACGAGAATTTGATACTGGTTGACAATGTATTGAGTTTCTCGGAATAATGAAAAGTCAGATTGAAGAATCGGAGTGAAGAAGAAAATTCGGAGTGAAGAATTCGGAGTGGAGATTTGGAATGGGGAATCAGTAATGGATGTCACCGAATTGAGTTTCTCAGAATGACAAAGACTTGGATTGAAGAATCAGAGTGAAGAAGAAAATTCGGAGTGAAGAATTCGGAGTGGAGATTCGGAATGGGAAGTTCTGACTGTAATTGATCTATCCATAGTCCAAGAAGTCCTTTCCTTTCTTCTGGGTAAGGAATTGAATATTTTTTCTGAACTTGCTTACACTTGTGTTTTTGAAAGGAAGTGCAGGTAACATAAGTTGTTACAAGAAAAGAGACTTTTCCCTATTGTGCTAAGTGGGTGCACACTCACTAGAGTGATTGTTTCACAGTGCTTCATGAGTGTAAGGGTATATCCCACTCATTCTAATCCTAGAATTGTTTTCTTAGTGGATTTTATGGTGCTGGATTGTTTCCAACCATACCAAGGAGGTAGCTATTCTTATTGAATAGTGAACTTTATAAATTGTTGTGTTCTTTTGGATGTGTGATTGTTTGTTTCTTATAAGGGAAGTATATCTTTAATAGGATACAAAGGTTGTTCTCATTTTAAGGGAACTTAAAAGAAGAAAAAGGGGTACCACTGATTCACCCTTCCACTCTCAGTGGTTCATTACTCCAACTGGGTCCTTACAAGTGGTATCAAAGGGAGGTTGCCTTTGTTTTCCTTGCTAATGGAGAATCTGAATTGTGTGAACAATAAAGGAATTCTGGCATTCTATGGGAAGAAAAATCACATCTAGAAGGATATAATGTTATAGTATCTCATGTCTATTTGTTATGAAGTTCTTGAAGCTGCAACAGTTCGGTTTACCCCCATTGAAGACAATGTTCCACTTACACCTATTGACAAGATGTTTCTTGAGAGTGATGGAATAGCCAAGAATGCTATATTGTCTTCACTTTCTGAAAGTTAATTCTTAAGAGTAAAAGGAGTGGCTACATCCAAGGGTATATGGGACAAACTGAAAAAAATATATGAAGTCAATACAAAAGTCAAGAATGAAAAACCTCACATATGGAGATTGAAGTATGAAGACTTGAAGATGGGAGGGCATGAATCTGTTGGGGATTTCTTTACCAGGGTAAATGATATTTTTAGTACCATCAGATGTCTTGGTGAATATCTGAAAGACTCTATTATGGTGGAAAAAATCTTGAGGATTCTTCCTGATAAATTTGATGCGAAGGTATCTTCATTAGAAGACAGAGACTCAGAGACTCTATCTCTTGATGATTTGCATAGCACACTCATTACTTATGAGATGAGAAGGGAAAAGGCTATGAAGACCAAGACAAAGGTTGATAGAGAATTATATTTCAAAGCCAATAAGAAGTAGAAGTCTAATAATATCTTGATTAAAGAATATGGTGGTGACTCTGACTCTGAAATGGAGGTATGTAAAAATTTTAATGATATTTTATCCTTGTTTTCAAAAAAATGTTAAAAGAGGAATAGGTAAATACAAGGGAAAACTTTCCTTGAAGTGTTTTGAATGTGGAGGCATTTGCCACTTTGCAGATAACCGTCCTCGAAGGTAGAATTAATAAGACAGTGATGAAGAAGAAAGAAATCCAATAATGTTATCGAAGAAGCAGTGTGGTAAAGGAAATTCGGGTAAAGAAAAGAAGTTCCTCAAATCCAAGAGAAAAATATTTCTATCCATAAATGAAGAAGATGAAGAAAGTGATGTTGAATCCAAAAAATCTTTTGATCATGGTGTTGAGAATACTTTAATTGCAACAGTAAATGATGAGGATTTCAGAAGTAGCAGCTCGGAAGAAGAAGAAACTCAGCTTGAGATGTATCTGAAAGAAGAATTGAAGGAATGTTTAAGGAAGATCAGAAGGCTGTAGAAGCTTAAAAAAAGTAGGAAGATGAATGTTTCTCAGTATCCAATCAAGTCAATGATAAATAGGAACTTGATAAAAAGCTTAAAGACCTGAAAATGTCTCTTGAAGATGAGGAAAATCAAAATGAACACATGAGAGTTAAGCTAAAGGAAAAAGAGGAAGAATTAGAACTCGTTCAAAAGAAGCTCTCAGAAGTTGAATAAAAAACATCTGTTTTTAAAAATCAACTACCGATTTTGGTGAAGGCTCTCAACAAGCACATTATGAGAAAATTCAATAGAAGAATAATGTGGTTGCTGTGAAGAAGAAATTTGAGAAAGTTACTTATGTGGCCAAGACTAGCGTTACTGGGAACTCTGAAGTTTCAAGGAAACCTAAGTCTAACACTGGTGAAAAACAAGAAAAATATGAGAAGGTAGAATTCCAGAAAAGCAATCTTGCTAACAAAATAATGTTTTGTGGGGTTGAAGAAAGAGAAATAGAGAAGTATCAGAGCAAAAGCTTTAGAGAAAGGTACTCCTTCTATGGGTACTGTTGGTATTGTGGTGGATTCGAGCATACAACGAATATGTGTTGGTTCAATCAACATTATTACCATCACCCCACAAGTTATGAAAGGTATAGATTGAGGGGGAGTCAATATCCTGAAAGGAAGAAGAGTGAGAAGGTTTTCTTGAAGAAAGTTGAGAATAATGAAGTCATGACAGAAAATTGGTTCTATCCTCTAGAGACCCTTTGTGAAAGGTGTGATCAACCTGGACACCTTGAAATGATGAATCGTTAAAAATCAAAGGTTTTCGATCATCCATCAGTGGAAAGGAAAAATTAAAGTCCAAGAAAACTCTGTATGTTGATGGGATGAAGCACAAATTGCTGAGTGTATCACAATTATGTGATGAGGGTAACAAAGTTATCTTCTAGAAAGATAGATTTAATGTGAAAAGTGAAGAAGATGGGAAGATTGTTACAAGAGGCCAATGAACCAAAGGAAATCTATTTCAAGTTGGAAATTCACAAAACTCTTGTTACATGAGCATAGTGGAAGAAAATCAGTTGTGGCACAGAAGACATGGACACATGTGTCAGAGAAATATGAGGAAGTTATCTCAAAGGGACAGTGTTCGAGATATTCCAGATTTTCCAAGAAGAAGAGATTGGTGTTGCACTACCTGTCATAAAGGAAATATTACAAGTGTTGTGCATAAGAAGGTTTACATTTGTTCAAAAAAACCCCTTGAACTCATACATTATGATATATGTGGGCCAATGAGCAAACAATAAACATACAGAGACAAGTACTTCATCACCTTCATTGATTATTTTACTCACATTACATGTGCTATGTTTGTGAAGCACAATTCAGACACCCTGAAAATGTTTAAAGGCTTCAGAAGGAAAGCTGAGAAAGAATGTGAGTACTCTATGAAGAAGTTGAGAACAGATAATGGTGGTGAGTATAGAAGTGAAGAATTTTAATACTATCTTGAGAAGCATGGGATTTAACATGAATATAGTCCTCCATATACACCTAAAAAAATGGGGTTGCTGAAAGGAAGAACAGAAGCTTGGTGGAAATGGGAAGAATCATGTTGCTTGAACATGGTCTTACTCATTACTTTTGGAGGCAAGCTACAAGTACATCTGTTTATATTCAAAATTGATATTTCTCCAGGAATCAATCAAGAAAGACTCCATATGAACTTTTCTATGGAATTACTCCAAGTATGAATCATGATAAAGTATTTGGGAGCCCATGCATTATAAAGAAGAAAGGTGGAAGTAGTGGAAAATTCGAGCAGAAAGGAGAAGATGGAATTTTTCTTGGTTATGCACTAGAAGGAAGAGGTTATAGATGCTTCAAAAACGAAACAGAAATAATGGTGGATGCTGTTGATGTAAAAGTCATTGAAACTCCAGGAAAAGATAATCATGTCCTGACAGACAAGGATGATGAGGAAGATGAAGTTAACGATTCTGATAAGGATGCAATGAATTGTAATCCTAATCAAGATGAAGAATCAGATTCAGCCATATCAACTGATGAGGAAGGAACACAAAAAACTTATCCAAGGCTAATGAAATAAGTGAAAGCTCAGAATACTATTGGTGATCAACGTCACACGGTTCAAATAAGAAGAAAAAGTAATTCTATATCACATACTTCCTTGTATTCCAAAGTGGAACCCAATGATGTTAAAGAAGCCTTTGAGAATCCGGAATGCGTTCAATCCATGAATGAAGAATTGGATCAGATTAAAAGGAATGAATGATGGGAACTCGTACCCATGTCTGAAAATAAGAACATTATTGGCACCAAATGGGTCTTCCGAAACAATTTGAATGAAGAAGGTGATGTTATTAGAAATAAATCAAGATTGGTTTGCAAAGTCTACTCTCAGATTGAAGGAATTGAATTTTAAGAAACTTTTGCTCCAATAGCCATATTAGAAACTATCCGAATCTTTCTTGATATTTCTACACAACGAGGCTACAAAAGCGTTCAAATGGATGTTAAATCTCCTTTTCTTAATGGTGATCTCAAAGAAGAAGTTTATATTTAGCAAACATGTGGCTTTATTTTTGGAAAGAATTAAAGTTATGTGCGCAGGTTAAAGAAAGCCTTGTATGGCTTAAAGCAATCTCCAAGTGCATGGTATTCCAAAATTTATATTTTCTTAAAGGAGATGAACTTCAAGAAAGGGAGAGTTGACAACAATCAGTACATCAAGGAAATCCAAGATCTTTCTCTCATTGTGATTGTCTATGTTGACAAAATTATTTTGGCTGGGAATGACTAATGGAGTTGTGAAAGGTTTTCTGAAGAAATGAATAATGTCTTTGAGATGTCTATGTTGAGTGAAATGAGATACTTTCTTGGTTTACAAATTTTTCAACAGAAAGAATTCATTTTTCTCTCCCAAGAAAAGTATGTTAAGGAACATGATAAGAAGTTTGGGATGGAAAAATCAAAACTTGTTTCCACTCCTATCTTAGTGGGAACGAAGCTAAGAAAAGATGATGAAGGAAAAGTAGTTGATCAGAAAGAATATCAAAAGCTGATTAGAAGTTTGTTATACCTGACTGCATCAAGACCAGATTTTGTTTTTTCTATTACCTTATGTGCAAGATTTCAGAGTTCTCCTAAAGAATCACATCTTGTTACTGGAAAAATAATTCTCAGATACATAAAAGGCACAACAGAATTCAGAATCAAGTATAGTGGCTCAAATAACATTGATTTGTTTGGCTATTCAGATTCAGATTGGGTAGAAAATATTGACGATATAATATCCACATCTGGTGGAGTTTTCTTTATTGAAAAAAGTGGTGTTTGCTGGCACTCAAAGAAGCAAAATTTTGTGACACTTAGTACAGATGAAGCTGAATATGTTGCTGCCACCATGGCCACTACTCAACTTCTCTGGATGAAGACACAGTTGGAAGATTTGTTAGTTGAACTGAAGCTTCCCTTGCTCTTGGGCAGTGATAATCAAAGCACAATTAATCTTACGAAGAATCTAGTCCAACATTTTTGTTCAAATAATATTGACATCATATTTCATTTCATCAAAGAGAATGTGGAAAAGAATGAACTTAAACATGAATACGTTTCATCTAATGAACAAGTTGTTGATATTTTCACAAAACCTATGCCAAAGGAATCATTCTCAAGATTGAGGTTGAACATGGGTGTCCAACCTCTTTCTCTTCAAGGATAAGGTATGTTGTACCATCCCTTCTCTCTTCTTACCTTTGGATTGTTTTGTCAAGGGGGAGAAGTTGTTTGTATCATAAATCAATTGTTCATAGAGAGAGTTGTGGGTAAGCTGTGAACTCAGCATTGTTTGTGTATGTGAACTATTCTAACTGTTTGTTGAAGTGGTTGTAGGAAATTACTTGAAGTTGTTTACAGGAAGTATGAAGATGAAGATGTCATTTTCACTACCTATGGACAACATGGTATTGCTGTCAATGATTCTTGTTTCCTACATTGAGTTAGCTCACGTAAGCTTAGAATTATTGATAAGTAATCAATTTCTTGAGGTCTCTAAGTTTGGTGATTTATGAAAACTTGGTTGAAAACAAAATCCAAAGGTGGAGATTGTTAGAACCAAGATGAAGGAAAATATGGTTTACATGTATTGTATTTTTTTCATATTGAGGAAGTTTTCATAAAGGAAAGACACCTTACAATTCTAAGAATTTCGAAGCTAGAAGTTGGAAGATTCGGAACCGTGAATATTGAAAAATCAGAACCTGGTGTTTGAAGAATTTTGAGTCTAGAATTTGGAGTCTGGAAATTGAGAAGTTTGGAACTGGGAAATTGAAAATTCTTGAAAGCTGGATGATAGGAGATGTGAAGGCACTAATTGTGACAATGCTTTGCTGTTTTGTAACTCTAAATTGTTGAGTATATGCAAGTACTCACGATGCAAGAAACAGTTGGATCGAGAAGTCATTCCAAGAATCTGGAAGAGCCGTTCCGAGAACCAGAATTCGTTCTGATAACCTGAAGTCGTACTGAGAATCAAAGAAGTCGTATCGAGAACCAAAAGGTGTCCCGAGAATCAATAAGAGCTGTACTGAGAACCAAGATTCCATACCTAGAATAGGTGAAGTCCTATTGAGATCCAAAGGAGTCATACCGAGAGATAAATATCTTTGGTATCGATGAATAAATAAGGGTCATACCGAGAATTGAAATGGTGTCATTCCGAGGAAGAAAAGAAGAGCGGATATGAGAATGTGATACCAAGAAATCAGAAGAGTGGATCTGAGAATGTGACTCTGAGAAACCTGCGTAACAAGGTTGGATCTGGAAAAGGCCAAAGCTCTAAATCAAGAGAAGGGGAATAAGATTTGAGAAGATTCTAGAAGAGTTGACAAAGTCTTAATTACTCTGAGATTTCAGGAGAAATTAATATTTTGGTGAATTTAAGTGAGTGGGAAAATTATTTTGGTTTCCCACCTAAGCACACTTTAGAGAACCTATAAAAGGAGATCAGAGTACTAAGTAAATTGATTGATGATGCTGTAGTGAGAGAAGCACTGATAATCTAGAGAGAGAAAGAAGTGTGTGGCCGACTGAGTTTTAAATGAAATTTTAATTGAAATGAAAATTTGTTACTGGTTGACACCGTATTGAGTTTCTCGGATTAAAGAAAACTCAGTTTGAAGAATCAGAGTGAAGAATAAAATTCGGAGTGGAGATTCGGAATGTTAAAATTCGGAGTGATGATGGAAAATTCAGAGCGAAGAATTCGGAGTGGAGATTCGGAATGGGGAATCAGTACTGACTGTCACCATATTGAGTTTCTTAGAGTGAGGAAGATTCAGATTGAAGAATCATAGTGAAGAAGAAAATTCGGAGTGGAGATTCGGAATGGGAAGTTCTGACTGTAATTGATCTATCTCTAGTCCAATAAGTCCTTTCCTTTCTTCTGGGTAGGAAGTGAAAATTTGTGATAAAATTGCTTAAACATGTGTATTTGAAAGGAAGTGAAGGTGACATAAGTTGTTACAAGAAAAGATACTTTTCCGTATTGTTCTAGGAGGGTGCATGCTAACTGGAGTGATTGTTTCACAGTGTTTCATGAGTGTAAGGGTATATCCTACTTGTTGTAATCAAAGGATTGTTTTCTTTGAGGATTTTATGGTGCTGGATTGTTTCCAACCATACCAAGGACGTAGCTATTCTTATTGAATAGTGAACCTTATAAATTGCTGTGTTTCTTTGGATGTGTGCTTGTTTGTTTCTCAGCAGGGAAGTGGATCTTTAACAGGAGACAAAGGTTATTCTCATTTTAAGGAAACTTAAAAGAAGAAAAATGGGTACCACTGATTCACCCCCCTCTCAGTGGTTCATTACTCCAACTGGGTCCTTACAGAATTTATATTGAGTGTAACCCCATATTAAAAATGATTTAGTTATTAAACATTGAATTTACCACTTTTAACTCTTCTTTAAATAAAATAATAATAAATGTCCTAATATAATCCATGTGAACCAAAAAGGTTCATATTTTATTCCTAAGGTATTTTTTGGTCTAATTATACTTATACAATAGAATTAAGACATGTGTTAGGGTAATAATAATATCATTTTTACTCTTAATTACCCTATTTACTTTTAACCTTGGTAAATAAAAGTAAAACGTTACTATTCACCAAAAATTATATTCATCTTATTGAACAACATTTTACTTACTAATATCAACCACGTCTCTTGGAGTTTTGTAATTCAACTCACAGAAGTGGTAAAATTATGTTTTATGTAAATTTGCAAATGCTCCTAGGAGGTGGGTAAAAGACGATAAAAAGTTCAATAAAATTATTATATATCTAAAATTATTATAATCTAACTCCAATGAATTACATTGAACTTATTTAGGTATTATATAACTATTTTGACCTAAAATAAATTAAAAAAAAACATAATTATTTAAATAAAAATTCGGTTTTAAACTATAATTCAGTGTTTTTCACTATTTATAAAAAATTTAATGTTTTTAGAAAAATATCTAAAATTCACCCCAATCTAATTTCGATACTTCGAATCCAATAAATTAAGTCCATTTTAAAAGATAAATTTTTTAAAATTTCAAAAGGTGGGTATTACTATTCGTAATGGCTAGTTTGATTGGTTGTGGTGTGTTAGAACTCGAAGTTCCGTACAACACACACTATTGTAGTATTTAAAGAGAAGCACACCGTGGAAGGTTAGGGTGTTACATACTATGATGAGGTATTATCATATACAGATACCTTATTAGATTCAATTTTTTGTTTTTTATATATTATATCATGACCCCTTAAGGATCAATCCATTATGAGGATGATCAAAGAGAATCTGGTCCTCGGTAGGATGATGTTGATAGTTTTTGAGCCTTGTAGGTTGATTCTATTGATACCTATTTTATAGAAGGTTGATAGGAACATTATTTTCCTTGTGGAGAGATGGGTGCATGAATAATTCCCCATGAGATGTGACTTTGTTGTGATTTTTGTCCTTTATGGCTAGTTGGAAAATCTAGAGGCCCTTAGTTGTGACTCAGAACCTCATTATTAAATGTTCCGTATGATCAAGGTAATCCTTTTCCTGGGGTTCATGTGTTTTGATACTGGCTTTGATGGGCAGGATTGTTAGGGTGCCTAGGATAATCGACCAGTGGTTTCATGTTTGATGCTTAAAATTCATAAAATAAAGTTATGTGATGGGAGGTCATGGAATTAATTGTGGAACAAGAGAGGTTCTCGATTTTGAAGAGGAGTTCCAAGGGATATCCTGGCATGTTAATACTAACAAGTTATATAGCACGGTTAGATTGGCCTTGTTGATGAACTACCCATGGGAGTGTGATTCAAGTGATTATGATCATGTGGTATGGGATTGTACACCTACTGCATAGGAAATTTTGGAATATGTCAGATACATGTTGTTCCATTTAAATCATACTGTGGTGAGAGGGAATGTAAAATTCAAGGATCAATGGTATAAAATAAATGCTACATGAATAGTTTCCTAGAAGTTGTGTCTTAAATTATGAATGTCTCTCCATGGTAAAGAAACCATCGAGAATAAAATGGGTGTTGGGAGGTAGTTGACCCGTGGTTGGACCTGGACACACATTATTGGGAGATGTGGTGTTGGGGGTTGGATAAGGTGAGTCCATATTGTTGAAATGTTAGAATGACTTGGATGAGAAATACATTCCTAAAAATGAAATATTATTATAATCTTATATAGAGGAGATCATGCCCAATATATGTACATCCTCTTGAGTATACTAAGATAGCGTCATCTACAAGACTATCTAATTATGTATCCTTTAAGGTTGGATAAAATATTCCCTGGAATTATTCTCAAGGAGTGGTTTAAAGGTAATCCAGATGCTCCATATTACACAATTGGTCGTTTGTGGGTGGCGACCCTCATCTTATGTTTAATTTCAATAAGTTACTTGGAAACTTTTCTTGGGAATCATGAATGGTTCAAGGGAGAAATTTACATTGATGCTCTAGATGAGCGAGTTCTCATCCATTCTAGTTGTTATGTATAGGAGGGACTGAGCATAGGCTATGGTGATTGGGTTCTCTTTTCATTAGATAGTAGACAAGAATTATCCTAAGATTGGGAGATAGGCGTAAGTTACTGGTTGGTGACCCTCATGTGAGAAGGGTTGTGGGATCTTAAAACTGATATTTAGATGGAAATTTTGAATACCATATTCCATTAAATAAATGGATCAAAGTACAACTGGATTTATTGTCAAATTCCAAGTAAAATTTTGAATATGGAATTGGGTGACGTCAGTGTGCGGGCATTAATCTTAGAGTATCTTGTGACAGTCCAATAGTTTTGGATCAAGTATTCTTTCAGTGATTGTGTTATAACATAGATTTTTTTTTAATAAGGGATGGTTCAACTAAGAGCTTTCACTAGAATTTAGTTATGGACTTCAGTGATCATGTTGAAAATGACATCTGTATGCCTTGTGATAGAGGCATCTGATTGGTTTTTAGTGGAACATCGGTTGTGAAAGATGATATATTTAGATAATTCTTAAAAGAAGGTGGTTTGTCTTGTTTTATTTCTTATAGTTGAATACAGTTAGTATAGAACCACATCAATCATGCCATTGGGATAATATGGGTGAAGACTAGTGGTAGGGTGGGGATTTTTAAGAAAAATTCAGCATGAATAGGTTGAGTTAGGTAGATTGGAGTTCGACTATTAGATATAATGGGGGAATGAGGGTAGTATCCTTGTGTGATATTGGATGATCATTAGAATACTATGTGGTGTTTTTTAGTAAATTCTAGTGGTGTAGGTATCATGGTTAGGAATTTATCATTAAAATAAAGAACTTATAGCAGGTATCACCATATATTTTTTTCGTTAGAAGAGACAATGATGTGATCATTTATTTAGTTAGATGGGACTGGGTAAGCATTTTCTTGATGTTGTAACACATCTTATGAGTGTTGTCTCAATTTTGGCGTTTAAATATCTTATGATTAAAGTAGTTCTTGGAGGCTTGTTGGTTATTCATAAATGTATCACAACCTTTCAAATTTAATTCAAGACCCTAGTAGGTTGGGTTGTTCATTTTGATGTCCACTAAATCTTCTTGGGGATGATAACTTTTAAGGTGTGGATGCTGTAAGATCCTGAGTATTTATGAGTTGTAAATTTATGAAGGATTTTATATTTTCAATTATTGGAAAGGTCAAATATTGAACAGATATTTTAAACAAGAGTTCAATGATTGGAATGAATATACAAAATTTTATTATATTTGGAATGAGTCTTGGTTTGTATCTCAGAGCTTTTAGGACCATCTTGGGGATTCGGGGCACAAAACTGATGTTTTGTAAAGGTGTATACAAAGGTTCATGTTTTTCACATGGTTAGTGTTAACCATGTGTCCAAACCATGTAGCCAATTTTGTATAGTATAATGGTTTGAGAAACCATATGGTTTGATAGAGGAAACTGTGAAGGTGGTTTAAATTTTTCTATATACATGACGCATAGTTGGTACATGGTTTTACTAATAGTGCACTGCTGTTGTGAAAGGTGGAGTATTCCATAGATAGTAGAGGTTCACAATTGGTGTATGATCTGTTAAATTGTACACTACAACCATGTGAGATGAGGGGACAGACAGTGCCAACTGCATGGTTGGTTAATGGTTTAGAAAACTGTGTGACTCATTAAAAAAGGGAAGATTACTATTTTCCCCTTCAGACCTAAAAAGGTTTAACCCTATTTTCTTTCCCCTTTATACCCTATAGATACATCACCCTTTATCCCTTTCTCTATGGTATTTATCCCTAATTCTTGGTTTGAATCAGATTCCCTCCAATGCATTGGAAGCCTTGAGGTAAGCTTTTGATTTCATTAGCCTCAGTTTTATTCCTTTCCCTCTTCCTGTATCTTTGGTTCCATTGGTTATGTATTTTGGTCTAGATTCCACTGGAGCATTATGGAATCAGATACCAGTGATATGGTTTTCACTCTTCCTAGGAATAAGATAACCCAAAAGGTCATCATCACTTCATCTCATGTAATTTATTCTAGTTACATCACCATGATGAATTTATAAATATTTTAATATTAAATTAAAATTATCAAATGGTTGTTCTGATTTTGTTTCTTAGAATTTATTCCTAGCCTGAGATTGGGAGTTTTATTTAGAGTGTTAGAAAGCCCTAGGTCACTATTCTAGTTCAATGGATCTGACAATAAGATTTTGGGCCATATGTAAATTTTAAATAAGATAAATCATTAAAATAATTCATTATGTTATAATTAATTAAATATAATTTCATTATAATTATTTTTTTGGTGGTTTTTACTATGATACAGGGCACAACATGACTCAATTGAGCTTGGATAGGCCATGGTAGTTGTTTCCAACCATTGGAAATAAATGGAAATATTTATAAAGTAAGGTGGTCTATAATACCTACCCTAGTGTATTTATGCATGTTTTTATAGTATGTGTATTCTAGATCTTTTACTTGGGGATGAATACCCCTATTATATTTAACCATATGAACTATTAAATTAAATTATTTAATTTGGTAATTTAGTGGATGAATGTTAGTGGTCACTAAAAACCTCTATGCTCTGGCTTCATGATTTGAATTGTCCTTGAGACCAAGGGAACCCTATGGGATACCACTGCATTTGATTTGATCTAGAGGATCCCATAGAGGATGAATCCTTTTACTTACTACTTATGATTACCTAATGAGGGAAACCATTACATAAGAACATCCTTAGAGGATCCCAAGAAGGATGTATCTCTAGAACATTCCTGTGAAGACCCAGTGGGTCCCCGGATGTTAGACCAACCCTAAACTACTATATCATGGTATTGGGTAGACATTATAAAGGGTGTCACCTAGAACCCTTACTAAGAATGTAATACTTAAGGTTTTGGTATTAGTACCATCTTTAGACATCCTTCGACCCTCAATCCTTCTTTATGCTTCACATGGTTACTATTGATGCAACTATGATGGCTTGAGGTGCTTCCTAGATTTCTTTACAATGGGACATATATGATGTGGTATATTTCAAGGATTCACAAACGTGGTTCTTGTGATCTGGTTTCAAATCCCTTTTGATAAATATGGATATCAAGGTATGGAACGGATGAGGAAATTATGGTATGACACTGATAATTTCTAATTATATGACACCATTTACTGAGTTTTTTATGGACGTGATAAATGAACTCGAATAGGATTCCAATGGTCAATGGCCTTGGGTCCTCCCTATGTTGGTCTATATTATACCATGTTTTAAATGGATATGATCTATAGACTCAATAATGATGGATTAGTCAATGGCCTTGGGACATGGGCCTAGTAGATCAATATTATATTGACTTTCCTATGAATGATCTCCATGGTCTCGAATAGGACACCTTGGTCAATGTTCGTGGGTCCTGGACCTCTTAGGTCTGATACTTGAAACATTCAGTGTAGTCCACAATTGATGTAGTTCCATATTTATAGGATTTTCCATCGACAAACAAAATCCTACATTTAGTGATTAGAGGAGAGTACAAGTGATTCCAGGGCTATAACATATATCCCCCTTGGTTATGTTTTTTCTTAGAGACTTCTCTAGTGTTGGCCAAAGAAGGTATTTGTTCTAACGTCCCAGTTCCAGAAGCCACCCAGAGGCGCCCTATACCCGGTTTGTCACATGGCCTCAAGCGCATTTCCCCAAAAGCTAGAGGCTTCCGACTAGAAGCGAGGGCCTTGGGGGTGATAGTGGGGAAACTATGCCCTCATTGGTAGAGTACACAATGTAATTAAACAGATATATACAATAGTGGAAATAGTAATAATGAAATACAGTAGTAACAACAGAAGAATGGAGTATAAACTGGAGAAAATATATAAAATGATGCATGATACATATGTCTAAGAAAACAACCAAACAAGTTGCAATGATGGAATACAATGGTGCTAAACCAAAGTGAAAAAGAAAGAAGATAAACTCCTCCGCATTTCCAGTCATAGCTTGGTCCCATGCTCTCCATCTCAAAAAAAAATAAAGTACCTGAAGTAGAAGGGAACTTTCCCTTATCTATACCTGCAATAATATAATATTTTTGGGCCCAAAAGCATGGCACAAATAGGGTGTGAGACTAAATCTCATTAGGAAACAACCCAAAGATATGTGCCTAACAGTCAGGGAATATATAACAGGTAAAGTACAAAAAATAGTAAACTGGAAGGTGCTGAATAGTAACCAATTCCACAAGTCAAACAATCAAACAAGAATAGTAACCCTCTATGAAGTGCACACAACCTATACACTCTGGTTCACTATATGAATAATCTCTGAGGAAGCACTCTCAATCAATTCCCCTTATAGTCTAAGGTAGTCTGGTACTATCTGAGGAAGCTCACTCGGTCAATTCCTCTTTTAGAACCATGGTCAAGGAATCTCTGAGGAAGATCACTCAGTCAATTCTGCTTATAAACCAGGTCATTCATTGAATCTATAAGGAAGCACTCACCATTATTTCCCCTTAAAGTCTAAACAGTTCAGGAATAAAACAAAGTCTCTCAGAGGAAGCTCCCCCGGTCAATCCCCTTATAGTCTAAAGCAATCAAGGACTCTCTGAGGAAGCTCACTTGGTCAATTACTCTTAAACCCCCAAGTGGTTCTAGGCTCTCTGAGGATGCTCACTCATTCAATCCCCCTTATGTCGAAAAGTTCTCAAAGACTCTCTCAGGAAGCTCACCCGGTCAATTCCCCTTATAGTCTACTACACCAGGTTATCACAACCCTGTGTAGGCCAACAAGCATGGAAGTGTGATATGTCCAAGTAAACCTATAGAACTACTTGAAAAAATAGTCTACAACACAACAAGCTTGTCAGAATACAACTCCCCATCCTACAACAACAAGCACGGAAAACAGGAAAGGCAACCAAACTGGCTAAACAGGATAAATCGGTCGTAAATAGAACATGCACAGGAAAAACATCCAAGTCATAGAAAAACAACCATATTCATATCCAATTAACCTCTACACAAGCATACAAGCAAGAAAGGTAATCAATAGGGGTGAAATGGTAAACATGCAATACCCCATTCAAGGGTATAGGTGGAATTTGCACATAATTCTCAAAGACATCGAAAAGAAATCCATAAACCACATACCTTAGGGTTAGAAGATCGCTATATGTAAACCTCAAAGCTTGAATCTCCCTAGAATGTCAAAGATCTAAAAAATTTACTAAAATGTTTAACCCACTATCACTTAAGAGAGAAGAGAAAACACGAAACGAGGCTGAAGAAGAAGAGAGAACTCACCAATGCGATTCCAACACAACCAACAGTGTTTGATTCCGAAGACAGATGGAGGCTCAGGGGATCATCCAAGATCCATGGCTGTATGGACTCTCTTGGGCGAACAAGACCAAGAATAAGGGTGTTCTTACTATTAGACGCGACCCTAGTGTGTTTAATGAAAAAAACAAAATACACGACGTGTACTTTTGGATTATACAACATGTACTCCCATTTTCCGTTCTCCACTTTATGAGGTCTCCAGGTCATTCCCACACGGTCATGTGTGTGTCCACTATAGGGCCATCACACGACCTCCTGTGGCAAAGCAGTACAGGGTGTGTACTCATAAAGTACACAGTGTGTAAATTGAAAATTTCCAGAATTTCCTTTTTCCTCAAAAACTACCACAAAACGAGAAACAAACCTGAAAAGAAGATCCAGGTTCTTACAAACTTCCCCCATTAAATAAATTCGTCCCCGAATTTCTCTAGTGCAGAGTAGAAGAAGAAACCCTGAACAACTCCAGACACTAATCTCGTATATCAGACTCCCTTTCCCAAGTCTTATTCTGTACTCACCCGTGATGCCATAACAGTTGTACCAGAGGAACAGACTGGCTATAGAGATCCTTTGTACTGCGATCAACAATCCGGATAGGATGCTCCTCAAATGACGCGTCCACCTCGATCTCAACCTCCTTGGGTTGGAAGACATGACACGGGTCTGAGAAGTAACGTCAAAACTGAGAAACATGGAAGAAGTCGTGCATAGCTCGGTGCATCTGAGGTAATTGTTGCCGATAGGTCACTAAACCAACTCTCTCCAACACCTCAAAAGACCTGACGTATCTTAGGAAAGCTTACCATGTCTCCTTAAGCTCTTGTGTCCCAACCTCGGTGTGACATGCAGTAAAACCTAATCCTTGACCTCAAACTCTAGAGGTTGACTCTACGGATCATCATAAGACTTTTGATGAGACTATGTAGTAGTCATCCTCTTCAGAATCAACTCTATCTCCTCTATGGTCTCCTGAAAAAGATGAGGTCCCAGTAAAGTAGCCTCTCTTGCCTCTAGCCAACATAATGGTGATCATCATGGCCTACTGTACGAAGCCTCATAAGGTGAAATCTGAATAGTTGCTTGAAAACTATTATTATAGGCAAACTCCAAAAGAGGCATATACATCTCCCAAGAACCTCCAAAATCCAAGATGCATGCTTAGAGAATGTCCTCAAGCACCTAAATTGTACGCTCGGACTGGCCATCTGTCTAAGGGTGGTAAGCTGTACTCAATAGTACCTGTGTACCCAATGACTTCTGAAGCCCCTTCTAGACCTGAGAAGTAAAGCGTGCATCCCTATCTGAAAAAATGGATTGTGGAACTCCATGAAGATGTACAATCTCTCAGATGTATAACCATCCCATCTCATAAACACTGAAAGTTTCCTTGATCTGCAAGAAGTGAACAACCTTAGTGAGTATTTCAATGACAACCCAAACAACATCATTACCCCGAGGTGACCTTGGAAAACCGGTCACTAAGTCCATCATGACTTCATTCCACTTCCACTTAGGAATGGGTTACTGCTGTAAAATCCCTTTTGGTCACTGATGCTCCGTCTTCACCTGCTGACAAGTGGAACATCTCATGACAAAACCAGCAACATCCCTCTTCATAACTTGTCACCAATACTGACGGTACAGATCACAATACATCTTGGTGACACCAGGATGAACTTCCCAAATTGAGGAATGAAAATCCCAGATCATCTTCTCACGTATATCTGCGGGCACCCATGCACTTGCCTAGAAACGTAAGATCTCATCCTCTCCTCTAGTCCATCCAGGAATATGGTCATCTCTAGACACAATTTCCCATTGGACTAGGCCTTCATAATCTAATAGCTTCCTCATTCGCACCCGATCAAGAAGTGTAGAGGTAACAACTATAGAAGAAAGAAAAGTCTTCCCCTCTCTATCGTGCACCTCTAAATGCATCTAATAGAATAGAGCCATAAGTTGCCACTCACTATTGGCCTCATGAACTACCTATATCTGTTTCCTCCTACTCAACTCATCTGCCACGGAGTTTCCCTTCCCAGGCATATAGGAAAGCTCAAAGTCAAAATATTGTAGGTACTCGACCCACCTCTACTGTCTCAAATTCAGATCATGCTGAGTGACGATGTACTTGAGACTCGTGTGGTCGGTGAAAACCACAAAGTTCTCTCCCATAAGATAATGTCTCCAAAATCATAGGGCATGAACAATAACTACCAACTTCAGATCATGCATCTAGTAATTCCACTCATGTGGCCTCAACTGCCGGGACCCGTATGAAGCTACTCCATCACCTTGCATAAGCACAGATCGCAACCCGATACCTAAAGCATCACAATAAACAGTATAGCTCTTTCCTAGATTCGGAAATACTAGTATCGGTGCTGAATCCAACCTCCCTTTCAGCTCTTGAAAGGATGACTCACAATAATATAACCATAAGAACTTCATAACCTTCTTATTCAGACCTGTCTGCGGTGCTGACAAGCGTGAAAAGTCTTGTATAAAGCGTCTGTAGTGTCCGGACAGCCCTAGAAAACTCTGCACCTCAAAGATGTTCTTCGGCTGCTCCCAAGAAACTACCGATCTCACCTTTTCTGGGTCTACTGATACTCCTATCTCAAAGATAACATGACCCAAGAATTGAATCTGATCCATCCATAAGTGTCACTATGAGAGCTTAGAATATAACTGATGCTCCATCAGTGTAATCAAAATGATCACAAGATGGGTAGCATAGTCGTGTGGAGTGTGATAGTACACCAAGATATTTTCCATGAAAACCACCATGAAGGAATCCAAGTATGGATGGAAGTCTCGGTTCATTAGTGCCATGAAAACTGCATAAACTTTCATGAGACCGAATGGCATAACTATATACTTGTATAGACCACACCTTCTTCGGAAGGATGTAAGAGGTATATCAGATGGTCCAATGTGCAACTGATGATAACTGGACCTCAATTCAATATTCAATAACACCTGGGCTCCTCGAAGCTGATCAAAGAGATCATAAATCCTAGGAAAGGGATATCGGTTATTGACCGTCAACTGGCTCAGCTTTCGATAATCCACACAAATCTTAAGGGTTCTGTCTGACTTCTTTGCAAATAAGACATGCAAACCCCAAGGAGAAGTACTGGGTCAGATAAAACCCTTTTTCTGAAACTCCTCCAACTACTTCTTGAGCACTTGCATCTCTGGTGTAGCCATACTATATAGAGGAATGAACAACAGTTCCACTCCTGGAACAAGCTCAATAAAAACGTCTACCTAATGCTCCGGAGGAAAACCTGAAATGTCTTTTAGAATGACATCCCTGCAATGATCCCCCACTAGAGGAAAGTCTAATTGTGAAGTCCCTTAGTCATCTAGATATAGACTACCAATTTGGGCTGTAACTCCTCCCAACCCATGATTCTCTGGACCCACTATGCTTGCCTAGACATCCAATTCACCCTTATGAAGAAAGGATCCACCCTCTAGTGATTTGAAACTCACCCTAAAGTGATAGAAATCACCGATTGCCTGAAATGGAACTAGCCATTCCATTCCGAGAATGAAATCATAGCATGTCATCTCTAGGACATAGAGGTCCCATAAGAAGTGACATCCACCAACCTCTAGAGGGAACTCCTTGCACTGACGTATGCTAGATTTTGTCATCCCCAATTGAGTGTCAATCATTAATATATTAGCAGAAGATAAGATGCAGAGCCCAAGGATCTCCACAACAGAAACAAATATAAATCTATGGGAAGCCCCTGTATCGAAAAGAGTTGAAGATAAAACCGAGGCAATGGGGATCTTAATTCAAACGGTATAAGGCCTTGGATCCTTCTCCTAGTGGGTCTACTCCACTGCAAAAGTCAGGCCTATGCGACGACCCTGTGACCTTGCCTGACCACTCTGAGCTGATCCACCCTGCTATCATTGAAGAACCGGCGACTGACTACCACAGCCACGACCTCCACCTCGACCTGGACAACCGAAAGAACTCCAGTTCCCAGACCGGTGAGAAGCTGGTGGTGATGCTCCCGAACGCAGGGTCATATAAGAACCCATGTCACTAGCTTCTTGTGAAAATAACTGAAAGAGATACTGAAGATGGCCCATCTTTCCACAAGATCGGCATTCCATCGTGTCTCTCAGGCAATGTGGGCTCATATTCCCACTCCTCCCACATTGGTAGCACACCACCTGGCTATCGGAAGATGCACCCCGCCTGCTCTGATCTCCCTATGCAATCTCCCTATGGTGCTTCCTACTATCGGCTGGAGGAAAACTAACTCTGGATGTTGAACCACCCTGGCTCACATCTATAGAATCCTTTAGATTTCACTTAGTAATCTGCGCCTGATTTATGATAGAGGATATTGAAGTCAACCTAAAGATGTTCACCTAGGAATAGATCTCCTACCTAAGACCATCCTCAAACTCCCTATCCAGGAACAACTCATCACCTCCTGGAATAGGCATGAAATGATGTAGCTCCGCGAAGCGAGAGGAATACTCCATCACAAAAAGAGTACCTTGATCTAGGCTCATGAACTTCTAATCTCAATCAGCCATCAAGGTCTTCGGGTAGAAGTAATCATAAATGATACGTTGGAACTCCTCCCAAGCCATATTCTGGTGGCATCCCACCTGAGATATGACATCCCACCACCTCTTGGCGGAGTCTTGGAGCATTTAGGTCATGAGCTTCACCCTCCTCTCTAGTGGTACCTCCAGGTGCTCGAAGATCATCAGTGTGGATTATAGGCACGACTCTATAGCCTACGGTCCTCCTTCCCCGGAGAAGGTGGGAGGATGCTGCTACTGAAAAACCCATGTCAATTCTACTACTGACAGTGTAGGAGGCGGCGCTCCCTAGAATGTATACATCATCCTTCGAAAACCCATCCTAAAATGTGCATCAGCTCCTGCAACTGGTATAATTTTTGGTGCCAAGGTTGGCAAATGAGAGGATCTACAGGAAGTCTCTGATCAACCATATCCAGCATGTGATCACTGCCCTGCAACTGGAGGTCAACCAGAGGACATCTAGGTGGATTGACTTTTCAAGGTCAAATGCACACTTAGATTCATGATATCAAGGACTGAAGACTGAAGGCACAAGAAAAAAACTGGAAAAACAAAGCATTAAAGTTAAGTAAAACATGACTAAACGGTGTGTATTTCCCCTAGACGGTGTGTTCCCTTAAGTCATTCAAATGGGTGTGTACTCCCGCCACAACTAGTCGTGTAACACCCAAAAACACACGTTGTGTTCTCCTAGAACATGGAGTGTACCTGATTCCTCTTTCCTTTCCTGAGTCCTTCTACATGGTTAAGCCACCCTTCTCTCTTAAGGCAAGACTACATGGCTTGTTCAAGGAAGACAATGTGTGTACTAGACAAGTTTCACTTGGCCCGTGTTGCCAGTGACACGACTGACACTACATGACATGTTTCAGATGAACACAACGTGTGTGTGAAAGGATAACACTGATCCGTGTTGTTCGTGACATGACCGGGTACCTAGGTCATACTACACGGTGTGTAAAATCATGAAAAAACATGTATGTGAAAAGATAACACCGACCCATGTTGTTAGTGACACGGCCGGGTACCTAGGTTAGACTACACGGCGTGCTAAACTGGTATACGGTGTGTTCCCACAAGGAATTCCACATCCCGTGTCTCTGCCACATGGCCTATGACATGGTTATAGATTACACGACGTGTGCATATGGTACACGGTGTGTACTTAAGAAAACAATGTTTCCTCCCATATAGAATAACACATGGAATGTTGTCAAAACTATAGGACATGTATTCTAGGTTCTTCTAAATAGTAATCCCTAGAAACTGCTTCGGAGCCCAGAAAAACATTGAAATGAAGATTGATGGTGCCAAATTCTGGTCCGTGAGGGACTATACTCGACACGAATCTAATTTTGGAATCTATAAATGTTATAAAAATACAAAAAAGTGATGATCCACCAAATTCCAGTCCATGAGGGCCCATAACACCTCAAGAACCAAAGTTGGGAGTTCATCCAAAAAAAACCTTACACAAACAATACCTTATCAAACAACAGGTATTTTGTCAATTAATCTATCAAAACAGCATGAATATCTAGAACGACACCTATCAAAAGAACATGAAATCCCTAATGCGTCCAAGATGACATGAAAAGAATGCGTGACATGTGATTTCTAGCAAGTTCCTATATGATACATGGGATGGAATACCCTCATCTCATCAGGTTGCGGTAGAAATAGAACCTCAATATCATCAATAGTAACAACACAAAACATTTGAGTCACCCATCGGTGGAAATCCAATCAACTATAAAATTGAAAAATCAGAAAAATTGAAATAAACATGGTAGATTTCCTTTTCCCTATACACGGGTTAGATACTCCCAGGAACAACTTATTACCAAGTACCTATTCCATCATATCCTTGGTTAGAGGCTCCAAACAGTAAATCAACAGAAATGGATTCCTCTTATACCACTTTGTAACGTCTCAGTTCCAGAAGGCACCCAGAGGCGCCCCGTACCCAGTTGGTCACATGGCCTCAAGCACATTTCCTCGAATGCCAGAGGCTGTTGAGTAGCATTGAGGGCCTTGGGTGTGATAGTGTGGAAACTATGCCCACATTGGCATAGTACACAGTAGAATTAAATAGATACATACAATAGCGGAAATAGTAATAATGACATACAATAGTAACAACAGTAGACTGAAGTATAAACTGGAGAACATATATAAAATGATGCATGATACATATGTCTAAGAAAACCATCAAACAAGTCGCAATGATGGAATACAACGGTGCTAAACCAAAGTGAAACAGAAAGTAGATAATCTCCTCAGCATCACAAGCCATAGCTTGGTCCCATTCTCTCCAGATCCACAACAAATCAAGTACCTGAAGCAGAAGGGGGATTTCCATTATCTATACCTACATCAATATAATTTGTTTAGGCCTAGAAGCATGGCCCAAACTGGGTGTGAGACTAAATCCCAGTAGGAAACCACCCAAAGATATGTGCCTAATAGTCAGTGAATATATGGCAGGTAAAGTACAGAAAATAGTAAACAGGAAGGTGCTTAATAGAAACCAGTTCCACTAGTCAAACAATCAAACAAGCACAATAACCCTCTAGGAAGTGCACACAACCTATCCACTCTTGTTCAGTATATGAAGACTCTCTGAGGAAGCACTCACAGTCAATTTCCATTATAGTATAAGGTAGTCTGGAACTCTCTGAGGAATCTCACTCATTCAATTCCTCTTATAGCCCAAAGGTCAAGGGCTCTCTGAGTAAGCTCACTCGGTCAATTCCCCTTATATACTAGGTCATTCATAGACTCTCTGACGAATCACTCACTATTAATTCCCCTTATACTCTAGACAGTTAAGGAATAAACCAAAGACTCTCTGAGGAAGCTCCCCTAGTCAATCCACTTATAGTCTAAATCAATCAAGGACTCTCTAAGGAAGCTCACCCGATTAATTCCCCTTATATCCCCCAGTGGTTCTTGGCACTTTGAGGATACTTACTCTGTAAATCCCCCTTATATCCATAAGTACTCAAACGCTCTCTGAGGAAGCTCACCCAGTCAATTACCCTTATAGTCTACTACACTAGGTTCTCACGGCCCTGTGTAGTTCAATGAGCATACTAGTGTAATATGGCCAAGTAAACCTATAGAACGACTTGGCTAAAAAATAAACATCATAACAATCTTGTTAGAATACAACTCTCCATCCTACAACAATAGGCTTGGAAAATAGGCATAGTAGCTAAACTGGCTAAACAGGACCAACCGGTCGTAAACAGAACATGCATGGCCAAAACATCCAAAGCATAGAAAAACTACCATATTAATATCCAATTAACCTCTATGCAAGCATACCATCATGGAATGCAATCAACAGGGGTAAAATGGTAAACACAAAATACCCTGTTTGAGGTTATTAGTGTAATTTTCATATAATACTCAAAGACTTCAAATGGAAAGGCACAAAACACCTACCTCGGGGTTAGGAGATCACTATATGCGAACCTCAAAGCATGAATCTCCCTAGAACGTCAAAGATCTACAAAAAATATAAAACATTAAACCCATGATAACTTACGAGAGAAGAGAAAACACTAAATTAGGCCCAATAAAAAGAGAGAACTCACTGATATGATTCCAATGAAACCAAAAGTGTTTGATTTGGAGGAAGAATGGAGGCTCGGTGGCTCGTCGAGGATCAACGGCCATACGAAGTCTCTCTAGTGAACGAGACCTAGAAGAAGGGTGTTATGCCTATCAGACGCGACCTCGATGGGTTTAATAAAAAAACAAAATACATGGCATGACTTTTGGACTACACACCCTGTAGTCTCCTTTTCTGTACTCCACTTTAAGAAGCCTCCAAGTCACTCCCACATGACCGTGTGTGTGATCACTATATGGCCAGCACACGACCTCCTACAGTAAATCAGTTCACAGCGTGTACTCATAATGTACACAACATGTACTTTGAAAATTTCCAGAATTTCCTTTTTCCACAAAAATGACTGGAAAAGGAAAAAAATTCCTGAAAAGAAGATCCAGGTTCATACATTTGTTGATCGGGATTGTGAACACAAGGATTGACTATGGTTTGATGTTACTTATGTCATTTGTCTTTTAACTCATATAGTCACACCCATTTGTTTATATATTTTTAGGGGTATATATATACAGATTTATATATATGTGTGGGAGACGATACCTTTTTCAGAGACCTTCTATCTTAGGTCGAAGGAGGTATAGTCATTCTAGATCACCGACCCAAGGATCAGTTGGGGTTTATTTTATTTACGTATTTATTTGTATTTAGTGTCTCACTTATTATTATTATTATTATTATTATTATCATTATGAGTATGCTAGATTTACATATATTTCGTATTAAGGTATATTTATGGGACCACATTGGTTGTTCCCTACTATGTTTTTTTTACTCACACCATGCTTGAGTCGCCATTTCAGTGGGTCACTCGAGTAGAAGTTCACTTAGTTGTTGGCACAGGTTGGGATGAAGCATGGTACTAATCCAGAGAGATGGCTCGACCATGTATGTGGACATCCGGTATCTATTATGGCTTAATATATATAATATATCCTTATACTTTTATTTGTAAATATTATATTTACTCATGTATATGTATGGTCATCCGAGTGAGTGATCAATGTTATATGTATGACATGGTCATTCAGACCTTTACTTCAATCCATTTAATATTATAGAATTCTTCTATTTTAGTTTATTTGTTTCTTCCACACTCTGTTTTTTATTTCTATGGATGTTATATAGTTATTTCCACTATTTTTTTACTCTGGAATAGTATCCACACTATTACACCCTAGGCCCTCATTGTTATTTATCAGCCTCTAGCATATGGGAAGGTTCACTTGAGATCATGTGGAGAACAAGATCAAGAACCAAATTAATGTAATATGGGGCAGGATGTTAGATAAAGGACCAATATACCATGGAGTAAACTTACCCAACTTTTCCAATCGATGATTTCCCAGTTTTGAAGGAACTCTGAGAAAAACTGGATCACCAAACTCAAAATAAAATGTTCTAGACTATGGATTAGAATATGATTTATATAGACTCAGAGCTGTCACTAATCCCTTTTGGATGAAATACAATTTATTCATCATCTCCTAAACAAGTCTCATTACTATAATTGATCTCTCACTAAGCTCTTCCCAACACAAAGGGAACCTATATGGGTACCCATAAAATGCCTCAAAGGGTGATATTTTAACCAAGTCTTGATAATTTTTGTTATTGAAAAATTTAACCAAGGGAATATACTTCTCCCATGAACCACCAAAGATAATCATGCATGCCCAAAGTATATCTTATATAATTTGGATGGATCATATAGTCTGAACATCCATTTAAGGTTGATATTTCATGATCATTTTCAACTTATAAACTATCACCTCCAACAATCCCATCCAAAACCTAGATGTAAAGTATGAGTCTCTACGAGAAATAATATTATAAGGAAATACATGGAGCTTTATGATCTCTTAAAAATATATTTATCAAGTTATTCTACCTTCATTGACTCCTTAATTTGAAGAAATTGAGATGATTTAGTGATTCGATTGACGATCACTCAAATTGAATCCTTTCCACCAGGTGTTTGAGGAAGTCTAATGAGGAAGTCTATGGATATCTCATCCTATTTTAAAACAATAATAGGAAAGGACTAAAATAAACTAGTATGTATTTAGTGATCCACCTCAATCTTTTAGAAAGTAAAGAATTGTGACATGAAGTCTGTAATCGATTGCCTCATCCCCAACTACTTGTACCTAGTTCTCAACTCGTGATACATCATGGTAGTCTCAAGGTTCATATACTAACTAGAATGATGTCCAATATCAATCAAATGTTTCTATAGAGATATTATATTGACTAATCTTCCTAAAAAACACATGACACCACTATGAGACTAAGACCAATCACCCAAGATCTCCCCATTATTAAGGATTCTAAAATAATGCTGAAAATATGTTTTTGTTTCCTCTCCATGATGAATTTAATTAGAAAATGATGAAGTATATTTCACACAACAAAATATCATCTACCATTATCCTCTCCTACTTCCAAATTTATCTTAGTAAATAGACTCATTAGATACCACACTACCAATGAATCTTTCTAGTCTTGATTTGGGAACTTCCTACTCAATGTGTCAGTGACTATATTCCATTTTCCAAATGTGAATGAATTATAAAAATAAAATGTATATAGATACTCAACCATGAATATACATCTTAAATTTAGTTATCTATTGGTAAAAAAAATTTAGTATCTTATGGTCAGAATATAAATTGAACCACTCTTCGAAGAGATAGTGGTTCCAATTCTTGAGAGCATGAATCAATACAGCTAACACGAGATCATGTGTAGGATAATTCTTCTCATGAGGACAGAGTTGGTTAGATCCATAGGCCACCACTCACTTTAACCGTGTCATCACACACCTTAGTCTCATACTCAAGGCATTGTAGTAAACATTATAACCCAAAATATGTTCAGGAAGAACCATAACTAGATATGAAGTCAACATTACATTCTATTCCTCAAATGATCTTTGAAACTTATTATTCCACACAAACGTATCACCATTAGAGGATATTTCTATCATAAGAAATGAAATCTTGGAGATGTTTTTAACAAAACAACTATAATAGCTCGATATACCCAATAGAATCCACATATCAAACACATTTCTAGGTTTCTCCCAAGATATAACCTTATAACCATCTAATGATCCACTAAGATATCCCTCTCACATATCACATGCTCTATAAACTTCACTTCCCAAATCCAAAACTCAAACTTGGATAGATTCTCATACAAGAGATGCTATTTAAATATTATAATGATGATATCCAAATGATCAATGTGTTCCTAATCTAACATTGAGTACAAAAAAATATTATCCACAAAGATAACTATGGATGATTGCAAGAACAGATGAAAAATTTTGTTTATTAATTAAAAAAATATTAATGAATCATTATTAAGTCCAAATGGAATAACTAAGAACTTGAAATTACCACATTGGATCCTAAACACTATCTTATATATATATCCTCTTCCCAAACACTCAACTAATGGTAACCTAATCACATGTAAATCTTAGAAAACCATCAGTCTCTTCTGATTTGATCAAAATACTGTGAATCATAGGTTGGGGTATTTTTTCTTAATAGAAATCAGATTAAAATTTTTGTAATTAATGAAAATTCAAAGGCCTTCATATTCCTTATTTGTAAAGATAATTGGTGAAGCATAAGGTGAAACATTGTGATTAATAAATCCATTGGCCTCAAGATCCTCATGGTAAACTTTAAGCTCCTTTAACTCAGTAGTTTTCATACTATTTGATAGATTAGAAATAGGTTTCATCCCAAGGATAAGGTCAATAGTGAACTCAATCTCCCTCCGGGGTGGTAACATAAAAAAATCACTTGGAAAGACCTTAGGGTCCTCACTCAACAATACAGAAAGCAAACCACTAAAATGATCATCAATAGAGTCAAGAAATATCTCTTCAAAATTTCATGAAATCATTCCTTCATAAGGAGAAATAAAACCCTCTATCCTTGATCTAGGATCCCACTCACCTTGGAAAACATGACTGACTCCGTCGAAAGAAAGAAAAAAAAACTCAATGATGATAACAATCACTCTGGGAATTAAAAATGATCACACAATCCATTCAAATGATAAGGTCAAAGATATCAATATCAATAACCAAGAAATACCATATGACTTCAAAATAGACAAACATCACTTGTTACTCTATGCATTTAAAACCATACTCCTTCCTCTTTCCCAAGGGAGTGAAAGATACATCATGAAGTGAATAATCCCTGAATGAAAACCCATTATATCCATCAACTTAAGTGTTTTGAACGAATTTTATTGATTGTATCCAATAATTATAAAACTATATGAGATTAAATAAACATTATACCTCTCATAGTAGTTGTCCATACATTAGATTCCATTGGTTTATACTCTACTAGGTAAATATAACTAGACTCATATTATCCTTATTATTTCTTTACTACATGATTTTCACCTTTATCATAAGAGTGATTTCAACCTCCTTTCATTACATTATACTATAATTGATATCCTTTAGTAACCATGGATCTAGCCTTACTAGCTAGTGGTACCATTCCACATCTGCATTGAATATAAAAAAATTATCCATAGATATGTCATAATCTAGGTGTTATATTATAATTTGGTTCAGTGTAGTAATTTCTCCAATACAGGATGTAGAATACAAGGTTCTATCCTAAAATATACATTTCCCCAATACCACAATCCTAGAATGGTTCTCCTCGCTTCCTCTTCTCACTTGAAGATGCATCCAAGATTCTCCTTCCAATTATTGGAGCTCTACTAAAATTAGTCTTCTCAAATATTTCTACCACCATAGTTACATTTTCAAACACCTCACTAAAGGTCAGAAAGTATAGAAGAATCATTATAAACTAAATATTTTCTCCTAGACCCACCTCGATCCTCCAAGATTTATTATAATCATTAGAAACAATTTCAGGTGATAAGTTCACTAACTCAAAGAAAATAAGTAGTATACTCCATGTAACATCCTGGATCCAAGAAAACATTATTTTAACAGTTGGGAGGTTTTTTGTGGATTGAGTTTTTTCTTAGAAAACCTGATGGTTTTTCCTAAGAATTTAGGTTGAAAAACGGATACAGGAGTCAATTCACAACATGAATATATATTCACGATGTGAATAGATTCTAGGAAGAAGCCATGATTTTGGTTTCAAGACATGAAAAATGATTATGACATGAGATATTATTCATTTTGTGAATTGGTATTTTTGGATATTATAAGCCAAGGAAATGAATTTTTCATTATATCATTCCTTCTAAAATTTCACATCATAATCCAATAATTCACGATGTGAATAATTCCTATTCCAGTAGATTAAATTCTTTAATGGACCATATTTTTTTATTCACCTCAATTATCCTTTCCTTGAACCCTATGTCTTTTCATTGAGATCTTGGGTGATCCATATCTCTCAAAACTCATTCACTTTGTGTTTTGATCTCAGTTTGATAGATTATCATTGGATTAATAAGTTTTATCAAATATATCGCATCTCTTTTTAATCTCTTAGTCTTTTAGTGGTTCTAGTCTACATTGTTCGAATATGTTGATCATGTTGTGATCTATCAATCCTTTATAGATTTTTTGTTTTTTTATACAAGAGTTTGGATCACATGTTGGTTGGGTGAGGTTCACATTATTATTGATTAATGTGTTGATAACCTTCTCTGCAAACCCTTTTTTCATTTGAAAACATGATTCTATGTTTTTAGAATTGTTGTTTAGGTCCTACTATTTCTTGTTCTTCACTTCTATTTATTTAGAATGTGTGAATCTCGATTTGGGTTTTTTGTGACCCAAACTTGAGGTAGGTAGTTCCATATTTACCCTATATCTTACAAACTGTTGAATCAATTTATTTTATAAATGGATTTATAAATGAATTTTCATGATCCTTGAATTGATTGATTTGTGTGTGTAAAAGTTTTCTTGAAAATATATGGGTTTTCCCTCATTTTAGTATTGGGCCTTGTTCATTGGAATTCTAAGGGGGTTCAAGTTCTGAGGATATTCTTCATTCCTATATCATATATACATTGGCTCTAGGACCATGATTGAAATTCTATGGTTGTTCACTTTCTAGGGTGTTCCTCTATACATGGTTTATGGATGCATTGACTATGGGGACTTCAGTGTGCATTATTCATTGATTGGTTATTAAGGTAAGAGTTCCCTAGCTATCCCAAATTTTTTTATCCTAGGGGTGTTTACCATTTTGATTTGTATTTTTATTATTTTGGATTTGATAGGATATACTAAATTCTTTGATAAATGTATATGGTTTATGGAAATTATGATTAGAAATTGTATTACCTAGTTTTGTGGACTAACTATAGAAAAAGGACAAACTTTTTTACCATGATTTTGTTAGAAAACTGTATAACTACTTATCATTCCATGTTTTATTGAAATTAATCATATTAGGATTATTTTGTATGGGATTTTAATGGAACACTTGGGTGGGATCCTAATGAGTCTGTTTAGCTCACACTTTACACAATCCCTCAAGGGTTTGAAGACCTTGTTTAATCTAATATAAGAAAGGGAATGGCATCATCGTGATTCAGCAAGGTTTATGGAAATTGGGTATGAATAACTAGTGCTAAGATTGTTGGATGTTACCCACATGTCACCTGGAGTAGAAATTGTTAGTTTGGGTGTCCTTTTTGTTGGTTGTTTTTTAGGACATGTACCTTTGTTTTTATCTTGCTACCAAGAGTTGTATCAGCACCATTGTCTCTCTTTTGTTATGGAATATTTATCTTATGGTTATATGTATAAATATATTTGTGTGTTTGTGTGTTTTTTATGTATTTTTTTAGGTTGGGATAATTTTTCCCTCTAATTGTTGGATTCCCGAGTGCTAGTCTTCAACCTATTGAGGTCAGGAAAACCCTGTATGTATTATTATGATTTTTTTATAGCCAAGTTGGATGGTTTTTCTAGGATTGGTCAAGAAAATTTGGTATCAAACCGTAGTTATTCATATTCTCAGGAAGTTGGTGGCTATGATATAGGATTTTCGGGACTTGAGGTGATGGATTCAGTGAGTTCTTGGAAAGATCTTGTCATGAAGATCCTTAAATTTACATGGGGAGTGGGGATGTGTGTCTCTTGTATTGGGTTTTGTTCTTGATCTCAGATTCTACTTATGTTCTTCTAGTTTAGACTAAGATTGTTTTTTCTTGTGATCGTTTATCTTTGCATTTGTTATATAGAAAAAAACCCTTGATTTGTCTTCCACGGATCCCTTATGAGGGTGAAGTGGGATATTCTTCTCAAGTGAGTCCTCCTTTGGGTCAGAATATATTTTTGTCATCTAGGTGATTTCTGTCCTGGACTAGAATGTATTGTGGGTTTATAACCATGCTTTTGAGGTGAAAATAACTGCTATAGAAGATAGGTATAGAGAATAAGAGTTAGTACACAATAATCCCCCAACCATTAATGGTACAAATGAACCCCAAGAGGTGTAGGATTGGCTAGAAAAGATCTATTATGTTTTCAAATTCCTAGAGACACTTGAGTCTATCAAGGTAAAATGTGAAATATTCAAGCTTGAGGGTCCTAGTAAGTAGTGGTGGGATTCCATGGTATAAGAAAACTAACCTGTGAGCTTGGAGTGGAAGGAATTTGAGACCCTTTTACTTCATAAGTTCTTCCTATAATTTCTGATGATAGAAAATTACATGGAGTTCCTGTACTAACATTAGAGAGAGTGTTCATTTTTAGAGTACACAAATTGTTTTGTAGAGCTAGTTTTTTTTCTCCATGAGTGTCGATGAATGATATATGAAGGCTCAAAAATACCAGTAGGTTTTGTGAACATACATCTGATTATAGGTATATTTGCTAACTATAACCATTCATACTGAGGTGACTGATAGGGTGATGATGGAAGAAGTGGATATGGTAGGCAAGATTAGCTTCTCTAGCTCTTCTCTTCCACCCAATAGACGTTTTTGTGGTTACTAGGGAAATAAGAGGAAGTGGAACAATAACTATGAGGTTTGAATAGGTGGTTCTCAACAGTGGTCTTCCTTATCCCAATCAACATCATCTAGTAGTGTACCTATAACTTGTTATTATTTTGGAAATATAGGTTACACATGATAGTATTTTCCCTCTTTTGTGAATATTTTCAATGATTATGACCGCTAAGGCTATCTATGAAGGTTATTCCATGGTTTATTTATTCCACAATATGGACAGGGATCTTGAAATCCAAAGGCCACTATAGAATAATCGAAATTATTATATTCTATTGGGATCTAGCACTAGGTATCAGGAATGAAGCACCTTGACATTGTGGATGAGTTCCTAGAGGAGGTTGTTGTGGGACTAAATATAGTGAGAAGTACCATATTTGTTCCATATTCCATATAAATTAATTTTCTGATGTAAGTACTTCACACTCTTTCTTTATTTGGTTGTTTAGTTGGTGTGATAAAAATTTGGATAGATCTCATGTCCTTAGTTATGGAGAAGTTTATGCGACTTAGAAAGAGGAAAGAGCATGGGTTTCGTTGTCCATCTTGTTCTATTTTGACAGTGGATGTGGCATTAGTCAAAGATTTATTGGTTCTTTATTTAGATCTTTTCAACATTATTATTCGGATGGATTAGTTTTTCATTCACTAAGATGGAATTTATTTTTATCATCAGCATTTTTCATTATCTGTTTCCAATGGAAGCTATCGAGTGTTCCAAAGAGATTGGGACCTAAGGAATGATCCTATGGGGCCCTTTTACACAGAGCTTAGGCGTCTATTTTCTTTTGTTGTAGTTGAGACAGATTATGTTTCTCCTCTTGTTTATTTTCCTGTAGTAGTTTAGGATTTCTCTGATGTTTTTCTATAAAAATTATCTAGTATTTTTCATATAGAGGTAGAGTTATCGAAGTGTTGGGTACCTAGATAATTTTTCAATCTATGGTTCTTTTCAAATTTGTGTAGACTATCAAAAGTGTCACCATGTGACTATTAATATGTAATAATATTTCTCTAATTTTAATGACCTGCTTGATCAGTTAAATGGGGAGAATTGGTTTTCAAATATTGATCTTCATATGGGATATCACCAACTCTGATTTTGGGATCATGAATTATTGAAGATCAATTTTAAGATAAGTTATTACCATTGTTAATATCATATAATTTATTTTGGGAAAACAATTTCCCCAATAGTTTTAATCGATTTTGTAAACCAGATACTTAATCAGTATATTGCCACCAATGTAATGGTATTAATAGATGATATCCTTGTATATTCAAGATCTGAGTCTAAGCATGGGCACTATATAAATTTGGTTTTAAAAATCTTAAGGAGCCACCAAATTTATAGAAATCTACCAAAATGTAATTTATGGATCCATGAAGTAAATTTATTTAGGGAACATGATTTCTGAACATGGTCTTTTAATCAACCATGAGATGGTGATGATTGTCTTGTAATGAGAAGAACCACATAATGTCTTTGAGATATGGAGCATCCTAGGTTTGTCTTGAAATTATCAGTGGTTTTCCAAGGATTTCCTGAAGCTTGCATCACCTTTTACTGCTCTTACCAAGAATGCGGTAAAATTCACTTGGGAAAATAAATTTCAAAAAACTTTGGAGGAATTTTAATGGATTCTAACATTAGGTCTTGTTTTTATCTTATTAAAACCCGATAAGATATATGAGGCATATTGTGATTCTTTTTGTGTTGGTCTGGGGTGTGTGCTTATTCATGATGATCATTTTGTGGCATACGAGTCTTGTCAGGTTCAACCACATGATAAGAACTAACCCAGTCATGATTTAGAGCTTCTAGCATTATGAAAGAGATTAATTATTGGAGAAACTATCTCTTTAGGGAGAGGTTCATGATATTTTATGATCACAAGAGTCTGAGTAACATTTTTTCTTAGAAGTAACTGAATTTCATGTAAAGAAAATGGGTGGAATACATCTAAAAGTTTATCTTAGGAATTTCTTATACCATAGGAAAGGGGAATATTATTATGGATTATCTCAGTAGAAATTACCAATCATAGGCTATTATGGAATTGAAATAGGATTGGATCCTTATGGATATTTCACATAGTTTCATATGTATTTGATGGAGGATGATTTTAAGTATGGTTTAGATCAGCGTTTCATTGTAATCATCTCTCTTTGAGTCTATTCTATAGGCACATCCATATGATGATGAGTTCAAAGGAATCATAGAAACCAAATATAGTGGGAAGATAATTTCTGTTTGGTTATCCCATTATCTATTAGAAAATATATATTGCATGATTTCCATAATTCTTCTAGATCAATTCACCCTATAACTATAAATATGTATTATGAAATGAGATGGAGTTTATGGTGGTCACGTATGGAGTATGAAATCACAAATTATGTGTCCCGTTATTACACCTTCTCATAGATAAAGGCATAAAACCTGAATCCATATGGTCTAATCAAGATTTTTTTATTCTAGTTTGGAAATGGGATGATGTGTTTACGGATTTAGTCATCGGATTACCTTGGAGTCACTAAGGAAATAATGATATCTGGGCAGTAATTGATTAGTTAACAAAATTATCTAATTTTATTCTTATTAGGGATACGACAAAGGCTTAATATATCAATAATATTTACATGTATTGGATTTTGAGGTTACATGGGGTCCTTTATACCATTATCTCTAATAGGGATATTTGGTTAAACTCACACTTCTATAAGATTCTCCAAGAAGTGATGAGAACTAATGTTAGATGGAGTAAAACTTACCTTCCACATATTGATAGACACACGGAGCATGATATAAATATTCTAGAGGATATTTTTCATTCCTATGTCTATTATTTCAATATATCCTAGGAAAACCATCTGGTAATGGTTGAGTTCACCTATAATAATATTTATTAGTCATCGATCAGAATGAATCCCTTTGAGTCTATGTATCATCACCTGTGCTGGTCATCTTTTTGTTTGGAAGAGGCAGGGGAGGACTCTCTCATGGGACCTAGTCTCATTTAAGATACATTAGTAAGGTTTCAAAATATATTTTGATGATTGGTTAAATCTCAGAGTTAAAATAAATATTATATGGATCTTTAATTCTATAATTTGGAGTTTACTATAGGGGATAATAATTTTTTGAAAGTTTCTCCATGGTTTGGCTGCTATCATCTGGGGAAATAGGGGAATTTATCTTCAATATATTGTAAACTATTTGAGATCACTAAGTATGATAGACATGTTTCTTATCATTTTGGAATTAGTTTCTTAGTTCGTAGGTATTCATGATGTTTTCCACATATCTTAGCTCATGATGTACCATCCCAATCCTTCACATGTTCTGAGTTAGTATGAGATTGAGTTGGAGGTGAAATATTATTTTATAGAGAATCCAGTGGAGGTAATTGATTATTATATGAAATTATTTTGTGGTAAGTCTATTATTTTGGTCAAATTATTGTGGTGGAACACATCAGAGTCTCACAATACTTGGGAGTGGGAATCTTTGGAGAGGGAGTAGTGGCCTCACCACTTCCCAAAGAATAATTTGTATTTCAAAATTTTTGTGGATAAAGATTCATAGGATGGGGAGAATTGTAACATCATGGATATAAATATATCCTATTTTTACAATTTATAGGTTTATTTTCAGGTTCAAGTGGTTTCAGAGGAAAACATGGGGCTTTTCTTAAGAACTTGGGTAGATCAATGGCTATAGAATTTGGTTCACACTGTGAATGTATATTCATGATGTGAATGGGTTCTAGGAAAAATCTAGGATTTGGGGTTTAGAAAAGGAATATTTTTCACAACATGAGACATTATTCACACCATGAACTAGGATTTTAGGATTATAAGCCAAGATAATAAGTTTTTTGGTATATTGTAAATTATTAAAGTTTGCATTGTGAACCAATGATTCTCAATATGAATCATGTCTGTTCTAGTAGATTAAATATTTTTTTCACCCATCAATTTTCTCATTCACTTCCATTCTTCATTCCTCAAACCGAAGGTATTCTCCAAGTGACTCTACGAGATCGAGCTCTCTTTGAACCCCTTATCATGTTTATTTTATCCAAGTTTTATCAGTTGTCATTGAATTAGTAATTTTGATTGAATATATATCATTTCTTCTTGATCTCCTGCTTTTATAGTGATCAGGGGCTTTGGTGTAGGAATCTATTGATCATTTGTTGATCTCTATCAATCCTTTATAGATTCATCATGAACTTTTCTCCAAGAGGAAAAATCACATGTTGGTTTGGTGTGGTGCAGGTTATTCTTAAGGTATGTGTTGATCTACTATAATGACCCGCCAATTCTCATTGGCTTGAGAGATCAATGAGTCATTACTAGGTCTTAAGTGATATCCCCAAGGTGTCAAAGGCTGGAAATAAATGCCAACGGGTTTCAAAACAAGTGGGGGATGATTTACCCTTTTTGAATATACCAAGAAACCAACAACCATAACCAAAATAATCAACTATGTGATGCATGATAATAGCTAAGGAAACTCAACCATTTATATTATCATAACTAACCAAGAGTACCACAAAGGAAACAAACATTAATTAGAGTAAACAACGGAAAGAAAAACTCAAAGACAATAAGACAACAACCAAACTCCATGCTCCACAAGCTCTAAACTCCAACATCACGAACCAACCCAAGCATCACGAAGTAGTATGGAACACTTTACCTTCTCCATCATCCCGGTACCTGACATCTGCAAAAGCACCAACATACCAAAGAATGGGGTGAGTAATGAAACTTTTTAGGTTTTACCCGATGACTTCCTAACCCATTCCTCTAGGATAAAACATGCTAGCACATTTATATAAAATAATTTATATAAAACAATTCCAAAACAGTTCACTGTATAACAAGTTCCATATCAAAACCATTTTCCAACAAAAACCATATTTCTCTATAAAATCAGCGAAGCAAAGTTTCCAATTAAATTCCCATTTCCATTTTTTCACAATCATTCCATTTCACAAATCTACACAACAAACCATGCATGTAACCCGGACCTCCCTATACTCATGAGTGGTGAGTTATCCTTCCACTAAGCTATCACTTAGTGGACTACCTTGACGGGGGTACTTCACGACCTTATCTGCCCCTTTTTATGGGGGTACGTCTCGCCCTTATCCATCCCAACCATTTTGATGGGGGTACTTCTCGCCCTTATCCATCCCAATGCATATGAACACACACCACAACCCATGCAAGTCAATGCCCAAAACCATGTGTGTTCAAAACCCTTCAATAAAGCATCACCCTTTTATTGAAAAACATTTATTTCAAGAGGCAAAACCATAGCCAATTTAAAATCACCAAATTAAATTTACTTCTACAAACACTTTCCAAAAACACACAATTTCCATCAGCAATTACAAAAAAGGGGTTTCAACCATTCTTTCAAAATAGATAAACAAACCATTTCAATTAAGGTAAACAATTTGAAAATAATAGTTCATGTTCTAAGAAAGAGGAATCGAGAGTGACACCACCTAACTCAACAAAATTGGTGAAACCAACCAAGAACCGGGTCAAAACACCACAAAACCTCCTTAATTGCCTTCCCCTATCGCCACCAAGACCAAAAACTGACTTAAAATTCATCCAATACCTTAGATCTACCCAACTAGGGCATAGATCTAAGGATCCATCAAGAGGGAAGAAGGATATCTAAGAAAAATACAGGAAATGAGACTTACCTCGATCAACCGGCCTCTAAACGCCAAGGCAACCCTCCAGATCACTTCCAAAATTCTTGGTAAGTGCTCTCCCACCTTCAATAGAGAGAAATCCCGAATTAGGGCCATGTAGGAGAAAAAACAAGTGGGTTTAAGGATAAAATGGATTATATCCTTAAAAATAGTATCTAGGTTGACTTCGCGCATAGTTAGTCTGCACAATTAGTCAAATTGTGCGCTAACCGTGCGATAGTCACTACTTGGAAGAGGTGCTCTGCACGACCTCCTTGCATGGTTTTACCAAACCGTGTGCACACCATGCAGTCTTCTTTGTCCAAATGACCACCACCTACCCGGCTTCTGCACGGTTTGGGAAAATCGTGCGCAGCCTGTGCGTCCCCACATTTTTTCCTTCTTCACTTTAAAATTCTCCAAAACTTCCTCAACCATTTCTTGTATGCTTTATGTACTTAAAAATAATAAAACAAGGGTTACTTAATAGAAACCAGAGATACTACATTCTCCCCACCATTGGCCTTTCCATCCTCGGAAAGTAGAAATCCATTTCTTGCCTAAAAGACTTCTGGACACTGCTCTTTCATTTCTTTCTTGTGTTCCCAAGTCTCTTCCTGAATCTGACCATGTTGCCCCAAAACCCGCACTAGACCGATGATTTTTCCACGCAAGAATTTATGCTTCCTTTACAAAATTTGTACTGGAATATGTACCAACAAAGCATCTGGATCTAGGTCAATGTGATCCCATCTGATCACATGGTCAGGATCAGATTGATACTTCTTCAACTAAGATACATAGAACACATTATGCACTAAACTGAACCGTGGTGGTAATGCCAACCGATACGCCACCTCGCCAACCCATTCCAGTATCTCAAAAGGGCCTATATATCAGGGAAATAATTTTACATGCTTCCCAAAACGACGTTGTCCCAGCCATGGAGATATTCTAAAAAAGACATGATCACTCACTGCAAACGACAACGGTCGTCGGCGATGATCTATATAAGCTTTCTGACAACTCTGATCCGTCTCTATCCTCTTTCTAATCAACTAGATCTTCTCCATTGTTTCATGGACAAGGCTCAGACTAAATATTGAAGTCTCACCTGTTTCCACCCACCAAATTGGAGAACAACTAGGACGCCCATACAATGCTTCAAACAGAGCCATGCGTATCGAGGCTTGATAGATGTTATTGTATAAGAACTCCCATAATGGTATATTATCCTCCCATGAGCCCCCAAAATCCATTACACAAGCCGGCAACATGTCTTCTAACATTTATATCGTCCTCTTAGATTTCCCATCCGTCTGAGGATGATACGCCATGCTCATTGTCAACTGAGTCCCAAGGGCTTACTATAATGATTTCCAGAAATGAGATGTGAACCTTGGATCTCAATATGAGACTATGGAAACTGGTACACCATGCCTCTTTACCACATCTCAGATATATATTTTTGAAAGATCTTCCACCGTATGAGTTTCACGAATCAGGATGAAATGGGCCGACTTGGTTAGATGATCCACTATCACCCAAATGGGTTCATGTTTCCAGACCGTTTTTAGAAGATGTTTAAAAAAATATGTTTCTATCTAATCCCAATTCCACAATGGGATAAGTAAATATTGTAACATACCAGCTAGCCACTGACGTTCTGCTTTAACCTGCTGACAAGTTAAACACCTTGAACCAAATTCAGCTACCTACCATTTCATGCCGCTCCACCAAAACTGCGCCTTCAACGCCTCATACATCTTCTGTGTACCCGGATTTATAACCCATCTTGAATGGTGGTAAGCATGAAGGAGTTTTTCTTGAGAAATTAAGAGTACAACTATCCAATCATGAAATTTCCAAACTGAACTCCCATCCAGCTACCATCCGTCAATGGTATCCCAACCATTGAGTTTTGAACTCATTTCAACATAGTTTATATCAGATGCATGTGCCTACTTTTCTATCTCCACAAAATCAGGAACAAGCGCAACTAGAACGAAAACCACAAAATCTGCTCAATCTTCACATTACATATGCATGTCGTCTATGAGAGACATCAACTGCAACTCATCTGAAGCTTCTTTCTCCAACTGAGCATACAACTTTCTGCTTAATGCATCGGCCACCGAATTTCCTTTACCTAGTGTATACATCAAATAAAAGTCGAACATTTGAATATTATCTATCCATCTCCTCTTCCTTAGATTAAGATCTCGCTATGAGAAAATGTGTTTCAAGATTTTTTGATCCGTAAACATAGTAAATTTCTCACCAAAGAGTTAATGTCTCCATGTTTTCAAAGCATGGACGACTGCAGCCAACTCCAAATCTTGTGTTGGGTAATTCTTTTCATGCACTCTCAACTATCTTGAGCCATAACAACAACATGGACTCCTTGCATGAGAACACAACCTAACCCTATTCCCAAAGCATCACAATACACCACATACCCTTGTCCTGATTTTGGAAAAATCAATATGGGTGCTAATGTAAGGTGAACTTTCAACTCTTGAAAAGATCTCTGACATTATTCAGTCCATTGAAAGGCACTGTTCTTATTTGTTAATGCTGTCATAGGCAAAGCTATTTGTGAGAAGTCACGGAAAAAGCATCGATAATAACCAGATAGACCAAGAAAAGTTTGTATTTCAATGAAATTCTTCCATCGTTGCTAAGAAAGAAAAGTTTCTATCTTTTCTGGATCCACTGAAACACCTTTCTCAGAAACAACATGGCCCAAAAAGCGTACCTATTGCATCCAAAAATCAGACTTTGATAATTTGGCATAAAACAGATGGTCTCTAAATATTTCCAACTCTATTGACAAGTATTGCTCATGCTCAGCCCGTGTTCTTGAATACACCAATATATCATCCACAAACACCACAACAAAAGAATCCATATATTGATGAAATATCCGATTCATCAATTCCATAAAGACTGCTGGTTGATTCGTAAGACCAAAAGGAATGACTACGTATTCATTGTGGTCATATCTGCTTCTGAATGCTGTCTTCAGAATAGCCTCTTTCTGAACTCGCAGCTGGTGATATCCTGACCGCAAGTCAATCTTGTAGAACCACTAATCTCCCATCAATTAATCAAATAGGTCATCAATGCATGGAATTTTATATATATTATTTTTCTTAACTTGGTTAAGTTTGCAATAATCCACACATAGCCTCAATGTTCCATCTTATTTCTTTACAAACAAAACTGGTGTTACCCACAAGGACATGCTTGGCCGAATGAAACCCTTGCGTTCCATCTCCTCTAACAACACTTTCAATTATCGTAACTCTGTTGGTGCCATCCTATAAGATGGAAGTGAGATAGGGCTGGTCTCCAGAAGGAGATCAATCGTAAACTCCACTTCTCTTAAAGGTGGTAACCTTGAGAAGTTTTCAGGAAAAACATTAGGAAATTGATCTACCACAGCTGGAAAACTATTTTCTGCAATCTCTTCCAATGATTCCAAATTCAATGCTTCCAATTGGCAATAGATCGTTCCCACCATTGGTTCCAATAAGCTCTTTTCATGTTTCTTTACTATCCTTTCTCCTCTAAAGAGATGTTCGATGCCATCCTCAGTCATGAAACTAACAGTTCTCATATAATAGTCAATGTGAACCTTAAACCTTGTCAACCAATCCATACTTAGGATTACCTCATAGATATCCATATCCAACATGGATAAGTCCCATTTCATCTCAGCTCCATTAACAGTTATAGCACATGCTCTACAGATGAATGCCTGACATTCCCTTTCACCCAGAGGAGTTTACAGATTCAAGATAGAAGGAATCATTTCCAGTTTTAAATATAGCAAGTCAACAGTATGAGAAGCAGTGAAGGAATCTGATGAACTAGTATCAAAAAACACTTTCACAAAGGTAGAATTCAAAATAATTGTACCTATTACTGTTGATGGTCTAGACTGATAATCCACAATCATCTGCTCAGCTCCATACAATTACTTCGTCGCTGCACAATTCTCCTTGTTTCCTTGATCTGATTTCCCTAGTTGAGGAGTCATGGTATTTGAAGAATCACCATGGCTAGATCTGTTATTCTAATGAGACTGGCTCTACTGTCCTTGTCCTATTGAAGCATACGATGCTTGCGATGCCTGGGAAGTGTCACGTGCACCTGAACTCGGTGTATTTCTATAATAGCACTATAGATTCCCCATATACTTCCAATTGTGAAAATGTCTAGGTTGCTCCGTATGCTCTCGCTTTATGTGATCAGTTGGGCCACATTGAAAATGCCCAGCTTTCATCATGGGTCTCGGAGGAAGATTCAATGATCTAGCCGTCTGATTCTGATTCACACTCCCACCTTGGAAGTAGGTGTCCCTCTTCTGCTTGTTCCCAGCATTAGAGTTCCCACCCGTTCCTGTGGGTATCATCATACTTCCTCCTCCCATAACTCATAAGATGTCTCTTTCAGCTACAGTTGCTCTATTTACCATTTCTGTATAATCTATAATATAGAGCATAGCTATCTTCGAGCGAATCTCCAGTCACAACCCTTATTCAAAGATGCATGCCTTTAGTGACGCACTTGCAGCAACTTATAATGCAAAGCGCACTAAATTCATGAATTTATCCGCATATTCTATGACAAAGATATTCTCCTCCTTCAGGCTAAAAAAGTCCATTTTCCTCTGGATCTAGAACGTGTGAGGATAGAATTGTTTATTGAACAATTCCTCAAATTCCTCCCAGCCCAGTCCTTGATCCACCATAGACTGCAACACTAGCTCCCACCACTGTCGTGAAAGATCCTCCATCATATAAATCACCAAATTTACTTTCAGTTTTGCTGGTGTGATGGTGAAATCAAAGATACGATTCATCCTACTTAAGCATACCTCCGCCCTCTCTAGTTTAGAATCACTCTGAAATATGGGTGGATTCTGCTTCTGGAACTGGACGAAATTGCCTACATGCCTTGACTCATCCCTCTGATTCCTTGTGTCCACAGACTGGAATACTTGAACAATACTCTGAACTAGTTCTTGGTTCACACGTGGTTCAGGTGCAACCACATTCTTCGCACCTTCTTCAGGTTGGTTTCTACGATTCCTAATGGGTGCCATTTTCTATACCAACAACGCACGCCGTTAGTCTCACTTAATACCAACTGAAGGCTTAGTATTTCAAATTCTATCACATCAACTATCACCACATTGTTTTTCAAAACAACTTGTTCCCCTGTTCAACCATTTTGGAAAAAATCCCACATGATTTTTGAAAATCAGACCATTTTCAATATACACCAAATATCCTGTTTTCAAAATCATTTTAGATGAAAATAATTTCTGTATTTTTCAAAAATTTGCACCATCCTGAAATCCTTACATATTACTCACAATGAGATATGAAATCCTAGTGGGATTTCATTCCTCTACAATGCATGTGATGCTCATCTCATTGGCTAAACCCATGACAATGAGATTTCCAAGATTATTGAAGTGTATCTAAAACACTTATGTACCCAACACCCTCGTAACTTGAAGTTCATCATAAATGGGTTAGCTACATCCATTTATGTTATAAATTTTATGTTCCAACAATTTTACTATTGTCTAAGATTCCAACCCAAGGAATGGATGGAAAGGAATTTCAAATCCATGATTGAGAACATCGATGACCACTTGTTATGCAAGGGCCGAACAAGCTGATACAATTTTTAATGACCCGCCAATTCTCATTGGCTTGAGAGATCAACGAGTCATTACTAGGCCTTAAGCGACATCCCCAAGGTACCAAAGGATGGAAATAAATGATGAAGGGTTTCGAAACAAGTGGAGGGCGATTTACCCTTTTTGTATATACCACAGAACCAACAATAATAACCAAACTAATCCACTAAATGATGCATGGTAACATCTAAGGAAACTCAACCATTTATATTATCATAACTAACCAAGAGTACCACAAAGGAAACCAACACTAATCATAGTAAACAGTGGAAAGACAATCTCAAAGACTACAAGACAACAACCCAACTCCATGCTTCACAAGCTCTAAACTCCAACATCACGAACCAGCCCAAGAATCACGAAGCAGTATGTAACACTTTACCTTTTAAAACATCCCGGTACATGACATCTGCAAAAGCACCAACGTGCCAAAGCAGGGGGTGAGTAATGAAACTCATTTGGTTTTCCTCGATGATTTCCCAACCCATGCCTCTAGGATAAAACATGTTAGCAAATTTATATAAAACAATCTATATAAAATAATTCCAAAACAGTTCACAATATAACATGTTCCATGTCAAAACCATTTTCCAACAAAAACAATCTTTCTCAAGAAAATCATCCAAGAAAAGTTTCCAATAAAATTCCCATTTCCATTTTTTCACATTCATTCCATTTCACAAATCTACACAACCAACCATGCATGAAACTCGGACCTCCCTACACTCGCGAGTGGTGAGTTATCTTTCCACTAAGACATCACTTATTGGACTACCTTGATGGGCGTACTTCCCAACCATATTCATCCCTTTTGATAGGGGTACTTCACACCCTTATCAATCCCATCCTTTTTAATGGTGGTACTTCTCACCCTTATCCATCCCAATGAATTTTATCACACACCACAACCCATGAATGTCCATGACCAAAACCAAGTGTGTTCAAAACCTTTCAATAAAGCATCACCCTTTTATTGAAAACCATTTCTTTCAAGCAGAAAACCCATAGGCAATTTAAAATCACCATTTTTAATTTACTTCTACAACCAATTTCAAGAAACACACAATTTCCATCACTCGTTACTAAAAAGGGGTTTCAACCATTATTTCAAAACTTATAAACAAACCATTTGAATCAAGAAAGACAATTTGAAACTAAGCTGTCAAGTTCTGAGAAAGAGGAATCGAGAGTGAAGCCACCTACCACAAAAAAATTGGCGAAACCAACCAAGAACTAGGTCGAAACACCACGAAACCTCCTTCGATTCCTTCCCCTATCACCAAAAAGACCAAAACCTGACATAAAAGTCATCAACTACCTTAGATATACCCACCTTGGGCATAGATCTAAGGATCCATCTAGAGGGAAAAAGGAGATCTATGAAAAGTAAAGGAAACGAGACTTACCTCGAACAACCGGCCTCTAAATGCCAAGGAAACCCTCTGAATTGCATCCAAAACGCCTGGTAAGTATTCTCCCACCTTCACCAGAGAGAAATCCAAAGTTAAGGCCGTCTTGGAGAAAAAATGTGTGGGTTTAAGGATAAAACAGATTAGATCCTTAAAAATAGGATCTAAATTGACTTCGTGCATGGTTAGTCCGTGTAGTTAGTCAAATCGTGTGCTAACCATGCAGTAGTCACTGCTTGGAATAGGCGCTCCACACGGATTCCTCGCACAGTTTATCAAAACCATGAACACACCGTGTGGTCTCCTCTATGCAAATGACCACCACCGGCCCGACTTCCACATGGTTTAGGCAAATCGTGCACAACCTGTGTTTCCCCACATTTTCCCCTTTTTCACTTTAAAAGTCTCCATACTTTCCCCAACCAATTCTTGTATGATTCATGTACTAAAAATCATAAAACAAGGGTTACTTACCAGAAACCAGGGGTACTACATCTACCTTCCCTGAAAAATCTTTTTAAAAACATCATTCTAAGTTATTATATTTTTAGGAACTCCTCTTAGTTTTTTGATTTCCCTTTATTTCCATAGTGTGGATCCTATTGTGGGTGGTGTGTGACCCAAACATATGGTAGGTGGTTCTATCTCTAACCTATATCCTATGAACTGTTGATTCTCTTTATTTTATACATGGTTTTATAAAGGAATTGGAATAAAACTATAATTTATTGATTTGTATTTGTAAAGGGGATTTTGAGAAAATATGGGTTTTCTCCACATTATTATAAAATAATGGTGTTTATAAAATCAATTTGAAATGTATTGTGAAAATGGGTTTCAATGAACGTTTTTTATGAATAAAGGTTTTTTTGGTGTTGTTTTTAAAATGTGATAAGCCATTTGAAATTTATTTGGTATATGTTGTGCATGAGAACTTTGGGTATCAATGTAGAGGGCTTAGTATTGAACCTTTTCCATTGGAATTTTATGTGGGTTCATTTTATAGGGTGATCCTCTATTCCAAGATCATATAAATATTGGCACTAGGAACTTGGTTGACATTGTAATGGGGATTAAATTTTGGGGGTTTCCTCTCTATTTAGTTTATGGATGCATTTACTCTAGGGACATGTGTTCACACTGGTCATTGATTAGTTATTGCGGTACAACTTACCTAGCTATACTAACCTTTGTTATCCTATGGGTGTCTATAATTGTTATTTGGATTTGTAAATTTATTTATTTGATATAATATTCTACATTTTTTGATAAATGTGAATGGTTTAAGGAAAGTTTGATTTGAAATTATATTTCTTGATTTTGTGAAAGAACTATGGAAGAATAGTAAAATATTTTCCATTATTTGATATAAAATCATGTTACTTATTATCATTCCATGATTTATTTAAATATAAAATATTGGTATTATTTTAAAAAGGCTTTTTATAGAACACATGATTAGGATCCTACTGAGTCTGTTTAGATCACACCCTGTACACTACCTTAGAGGCAGTGAGGTTTATTTCATTTGAGAATGGGTAGCTGGTGGTGAGGTTGTGGGACATTTCCCACATGTCATATGGAGTATCATTTGTTAGTTTGGGTGTATTTTCTATTGTTTTTAGGACATGTACCTTGGTTTTTATCTTACTAACTTGGTTTATATCACAACCATTGTCTCTCTTTTGTTATGGAATATTTATTTAATTATTTACATTATATGTGTATATATATATATATTCCTTGTCTATTATTTTAGGTTGGTAAAATAGTTCCCTATTGTTGTTGTTGGATGATTGGGTGTTGGTCACCAGCCCATGGGGATCAAGAATTACCTTCGGGTCTTTCTATGGTCTGGTTTGAAGAAAAGTTGAATGGATTTTCCAAGATAGGTCATGATACTCCAGATCCAAATATTCTTATTGATCCAAAGTAACAAATTCACGAGTCCTCACCACTCAAAGCTTTTCTAGATAAAACTACTGATTAAAGACCTTCTTAAAAGTGGTCTAGGTAAGAACCTCATGAAACTTACCTTATATGATATAGTCCCTCCATCACTTTCCTAGTCCTTTAAGCATATACATGAAAAAACCCTCATTTTAGTCCTCTAGAGTCTTTAAGAACTATAGAATCCTTTAAATCCATTCAATACACTCATTAATTTCGTGGGTTCCTATTTCACCATAAAAGATAGGTGGATTTTTCTTGATAAACATTGAAGAATAATTCATTGGTCGTTCTGGGTTTTGGATACCTACTTAACCCAAATTTCAGATTGTCTAGATAACCACATCAACAAATATAAGGTCTACTGGAGGATTTCCCTATGGTAATTTTCTTGTAGATTCCTAACTTAGATTCTAAAGAGGTCTTCTAGGAGTTATTATATATTAAACATAAAATATAACTATTGGTAATAAATAGAACACATCTTCAAATCAAAAATTGAACTTTAATAATCCATATTAAATAATTTAAAAAAATATTTTAAGGAAAAAATATATTCAATAAAAAAGTGATGAAATCATTATAAACCAATAAAAAATAAGGAAAGGTTCATCTAAATGAAAACCAAAACTATGATCATTTAAGTAACCAAAAACCAAAGTCAATATTGATGAAAAATACTTTACCACCCATAGTAACTCGATATCAGATACATTAGTGAAATTTCTAGGAACCCTTCCACACTTATTTCCCAAGTATTGAAATTCATACTCTAGTCTGCTAAAAAACCCATAAACAACCTCCTTGGAAATAAATTTGTAATGAACCAACTGAGGTTGACGTAACATGTGACATGAGACAACCCTCCAAAAGGCCCAGAGCATATTCTCAATCACCATTGGATGGTTTCAAGCACCTGGGTATCAATATGTAAAATAATGGGAACAATTTAACCCTCAAAACATGTCTCATGTACCAATAGAAATATATATATCCAAACTAGAGTAAAAACTTGACGTTTAAAAACAAGAATCATACACAATAAGATAAAGACTCATTGGTCCAAAAAACAAGACAAACCATGATTCAAAATTTTATCTCTATGTGAATATCAGTGAAAACCATCTCAAACCACCCGAAGATGATGACTAGTAGGATTCATCAGGATACAAAATACCTTTCCCTTTATCCACATCTTGATAAACTAAGTCTCGTACACCCAAAATCATATGTAAGGTGTGATGGAATTCTCATTAGGATACCACTACGAATATATATAAATTCTTTCACCATGAAACCATTAGTTTTAAATTTTAAACAAAACCAAATTTTATAAATTAGAACATATGAAATCATATTTCCCTAAAACATCCAATTGGTTTTCCTTTTCAAAATAATCCATATCTCAAGAGTTAATAACAAGGAAGTAAAACATGTTTGACTATATAAATGTTCAATAACTAATTAAACCTTGAATATTAAAACAAAGGGGAAATTAAAGCATAATTATCTATGAAATGTATACTAATAATGCACAGATGGGATACAAGAGAAAGCCATTAATACCAGTACATCCAAGGAACTTAATCCAATAAAGTTAATCCTAATTCCTTACCAAAACAAATGTCCCAAGGTATTCTCGAAGTGATAAAGTTTACCATTACATGAATGATTATCCAATCCCACTATTTGGAAATATTTTTACGCCATTTCATTGAACACTTAATGTTTATAAAATTTGTTTTAAAGAAATCCCATTTAAACCATCTTTAATTTCCACTAAAGATCAAGTAAGAATCATGGATTTAAATTTGAATCTTAAAAACATCAAACCAATAATTTTCTTATTCCAAAATTATTTAACTTCATAAGAACACTCAGGTTTTCCATGAGAAAGAATCCATTGGATAGAGGTACCTACCTCACCAATGGAGGAAACGTCAATACCTTTGAATCTAATGATAATAAACAAAGAGATTCAGCCATTACAATCCTAGATCTAAAAATAATGTTTTAAAATCTCTTCTCACAACCCTATATATGAAAATCATAGCCTAATTGGATTCAAATAGGTTAAGTGGAAGAGATATCGAGGATATATCTTGATAAAAGAGGATAGATAGGGAGAAAATATGATAATAAATTGGAAGAGATCCACCCAAATAAATTGAGAATCATCAAGGAATAAAGAGATGAGTTATTTAGATAATTACGGAAAGTATGGGTCAATCTAATGAGTTATTATGAGTATATTAGACTTAAAAATTATCAATGCAACTATGGTAATTTTACATTTTTAGGATATTCATACAGGGTACATGGTTAAGTCACACGGTTAAACAAATTATTTTCTAACAATGTGGTAGATATTATACCTTAATAACCCAAGTTAATGTTTATATGGGAATAATCAAATTGTTAGACAAACCATGTTCAAGAAAAGTGATATGCTCTGAACCTAAACCCTTACACCCTCATGGTTTTCTTGGAGACTCATACATTTATAAAAACTATGCTCAAATAATGATAATTTACACTTCAACCAGTAGATACATATTTAATAGTTATTTTATGGTTACTACTAACTATCCACAAACCATTCACCTGTCCAGTTCTCCCTAAAACTTTAAATTTTCATACTTGACTCCTGTAAGCCTTTATTTCCTAAAGATTAAAAAATAAATCCCAAAATTAAACCTACTTATAGACCATATGGAATCATAGTTTTGTAATTAGTTCTTATAATGGTGTAACCTATGAAATCCACATAATTGGAATATAATTTTATCCCTCACAATTTGAAAAACATAAAAAATACTTTACTAAAACATCAACTTGGCAGCCAATTTTCGAAATTCTCAATGGAAATTATTTTTGAAACTTTCTAACATGTTTTGATACCCAAAGTATGTAGAGAATGAAACCTAGTTCAATGAAAATAAATATGAATATGTATTTTGGTTAACTAACTTATTTTTAATCGTAAAGAGGAGTATTTCATGCAATATTCAAAATGAAATACTATATAATTTATGCCTAAAAGTATTAGAGGAACAATGGGATGTGTTATGCTAGTCAAATTACCCATGGAACAATGGTTAGTTTATCCCCAATCAGTTTCATTATATCCTTTCATAGCCCAATGTATTACGAACTTTAAATTATTTTTTTCTTTATGAAATGATTTGATTGAAACTCTAATTAAAATTTTATTATTATTATTATTTATCACTAAATATTTTCATGATTATAACCCCATTAAAAGTCAGTTTACTCATTATTATGTTTTCTTATTAAAAGAATTTGTTGATTATGACTTTATTCAAAATTAATTTTTTAGTGGTTGTTTTTAAATACATCAAAGGGAAGGATTTGTCTTTGGTTATTCCTGCATGTTAAGTATTTTATTAAATGATAATAAAGAGTAGAGTATGCCATGGGATGGATGATTAAACTTAATAATGCCACATAATGGAGTGATTTCTCTAAAACTATCATGCTGAGAAACATGTTAATATTGCGAGGAATATGAATAAGTCGAGGAAATATCTTATCATAAATCATATTTTATGGAATTAAAAAATAATGAATAATATAAATTTTTCCCCAATGTCTTTCGCATGATCGTTCACATAACATTCATCATATTTTTAATGGACATCCAACCAAACTTCTGTTTGAGACACTTGTCACTTTAACTTCTTTAGGTATATGAAAAATAGATAAATCATATTTCATTATATTAAACACAAAATATTATCATATAAATATTGTAATTCATGAAAATATCACTGTAATAGATCTATTTCTTGAAAAAATATTTTAATTGGATGTGTAAAGGATGATAAGTTTTTCTGTACTCGATTCATTTCTTTGGAAAATTCTATAAATAAATAATGGGTAATTTAATAATAGTTTCATATATATAATGATATTAATAAAGTAATATATTATTCAATACTCTATTTTTTTCATGGAAATGGTTATCGAAAAAGCATTCCATTGTTCTTGAGGTACACCTTTAGGTATATTGTCATGAATATATTAAATAGTTAATGAGGTGTCATTGAATTTATGCCACAATATCTATTTAAAATTATTCAATTCCTTACCCAAAAATTGTTAACATCTAATTACATGTGATAACATCAACCTCAATAAAGTGGATAAACATATACAAAAAGACATTCATTCAAATTATTAGAATTTAATCTTAAAATTACATTAAATTTAATTTGTGATGCATTATGTATTAAAATTACCTTTGTCTATGGATCAAATAGCTCATTATTTTAAGTAATATACATATGTATCCAATATGAATATGTAATGGCAAGGGTCACTGGATCATAATCTAGTTGGCCTAATATCTAACCAAATAAACCCACAATATCCTTTGTCGATGCCCCAAAACTATCAAACGATATAACTATATTAATATTATTCAAATTCTACATATTTAAAATATCAATATTTTTTTCTCCTATATTATTATTTTTATCTATTATGAAAAATAATAATCTATTAGCATAGAAAATTCAATAATTTTTTTCACATGAAATTTTTTATCTATAATCATGACCCTCCAATATAATCTTGAGGTAACTAGAGTGACCACCTTCTCCCTAGATGTATAAACATGACCTAAAAACTTGATGAATCTATAATAAGTGTTATAGATTCTTTCAGGATAGAGATCAAAGGCATGTAAGATGTCATTAGGATGGATCCAAAGGGCATTCAATGTTTCATCTAAAGGGAGATAGAGGGTTTTTCACATTTTGTTGGGAAGGATCTAGAGGGAACTCTAGATACAATATGTTATGATGAACATTCAATGTTAATTATGTTTGGATTGTGGGAAAACCATTTGGTTTCAATCATCTCTTTCCACTTATTCATTTTTTCCTTAGCAATCCTTTTATTTGAAAAAAAACTTTTGAACAAATTTTTTAAAATAAGTATAATATATACATTTTAATAATTAATCACTTTTAGTATAAAAATAAATTTAAATACAATAAAATATTTAAAACAAGAAAAATAAATAATATAATAAATATATGGTTGATGATTTGATGGATGAATACACATACAATCATTTTCTTCATCAATCATATCATTTTTATATTGTTGTTACTTATTCAACTTCATCCACCCTTATAGGACCAATATTTTCAATATCATCGTAGAAAAATAATTCAATTTCTTATTATTTGTTGGATTCAATTTCATAAGTTAATTCATCCACTTCATCACCCATATCATACAAGTCTCTTTATTTCATGTTCATAGCTACACTCCACACTTCATCCAATGCATCTTTAATATAATACTCTATTTCCTCTTATGATGATAAGATATATGGATGTTGTAATTCATTGTCTCAAACATCCATCAAGCTAGAAAAGTTCACAAAAGTAAATTGTAAGGAATCTATTTTAATACCACTAAAAATATTTACCCACTTTCATTCAATTAAAATTACTATAAAATGATAGTGGTAGTTTAATTATATAATATTGGTACAATTTTATATAGTATCCCAGTTTGGAAATTATAAATATACCACAATTATATGTTTTTAAACCTTATTCATTATCAACTACATGAAAATTAATTCCATTAAAAATTTAAGTGTTGAATTTCCTAGCCTACTTTAAAGTACCATGATCCAAAAAAATCAAATCTTTTGAAAATTCATCATGAATATTGATATTAATGATCAATAAAAATTAATAAAAATTTTATGTTTATAAAATATATATTTCGACCAAATATATAAATGAATTTTTTAATTTATAAACTTAAACAACATGAAAACCATTCTATCGTCTCTTAATTAACAGCTTCGTTTCTATTTTCTCATTCTATGTTTTAATTTTGATATGTATATTTTTTTATCCTTATATATTCATTGAAAGGATCTGTACATTAACTATTTAGTAGCACATATCTATGGGTTTATAATAATTACAATTATGTTAGTGTAATATTTGAGGTTCTCTTAATCAGTCGGCTTATAGTAGGATATATCATTGACTTCTTATCTGGTTGACATTGATTCAGTATGCCTTTAAGACATTGAACTTGATTGAATCACATCTCAATACCATCCAAGTATCTAGAAAAGAATTTATGACACTCCTCCATCAGGTAACCTTCAGAAATAGTGCCTTCTGGTTGGGATTATTTTCCACATATGATTTCAAATGATCGAGTAATGAAAAAAAAGAATGAAGGATAGTTAAATATGTGTGTAATGAATTGGAAATGATGGTTTAATTAAGAATAAAATCATATAAATAAAGTTCCTATCAATTCGATACATCTATGAATAATGTATGGTGCCTTTTAATTTATTTTCCTTGACCATATACATAGTTAAATTCATTATGACATTAAAAATTGTGGGAGAAAGATTATATACATTGAAAAAAGTGAGTAAAATTATATCATAATGATTTTCAAGATCACGTAATTATATATTTTCCCACATAGTTTTTTGGACAATGTGAAGAACTTCAGTACAATTACATTTTCCTTTTCAGGTAATAATGTAAGCAATGCAAAAGTTAGTAATAAATCTAGAAAAATTTGTGAATCATTACTTTTAAATCCATGTAACCTATGATACTTCAACTCAACACATCTTAAAATTTTACTTGAACACCCATCAGTTACTTTCAAATGTTTTAATATTTGATTTAATATATTTTCTCCTTAATTTTCATTGTAAAAACCATTACAACATACTTTCCAATATAATATATCAATAGATCATTATTTATATTCATAAATTTTATGTTCTTACAAGAATTACAATCAACCTTGGATTTTACATGTAACGCCCCGACCCCAGTTACCCAGAGTCGGTGCATTATTACATAACATTGGCATGATCACAAGAAAGATCAAATCTCGAAAGACCGATTGGTTTAGTAGCCTTGGAAACACTAGATATATTCGTAAGTTTTACATTACATCATAAAATGAAAAACTACTACAACAACATAATGTTTCCACAGTCCACACTATAATCCCTTCATAACATCCCTGAAGGTCATTCATAACTTACATCTTCACATCCTGGGAAAAATAAAACATAGAAAAGGGGTGAGCTCAAATGCCCAGTAAGGATAACAATATATCGAAAACTCTCATAAATAAGAATAAATATTTTAAGGCAATGTATAACTAAAACAAAAGCCTTTTAAACTTGAACATTTAATATAGTATGGCATAAATAAAATGAAATAATGCCATTCAATTATTCACATGGTTATTCTACTAATCGAATAATCACATGCAAAATCAATAACCACTTTCATAATGATGGAATGCATAATGCCAGACTATCATAACCACATAGACAAGGCCTCGTGCCAAGACTACAAATAAGATTTTGTCAAGGCCTTGTGCCAAGACACTAGTTTGTCTCATGAGACCTACCGATGCATCGAGGAGCTATAGCGGGCTCCACCCGTCACATATTAAGTCCAATGCATTCCCATATGAAAAGGTTTAAACATAACATAAACATTCGTATTAAAACTAGCATACGAAATGTCAATAATTTCATCATAAACTATGAATGGTATAAAAATAGCACATCCACAGTCAAACATATCACAAAACCTTTAATACAATATAGAAGTTTTGTATCACAATAAATCAACTTCAAATAAGCGTAAAATCCATCAAAGGATGTTGACATAGATGAAATCAAAATTCTTTTTAAAGAAATATCTCTTTTTATTTTGAAATCATTTAAGATCCATATAAAATAAAACATTTTCTTTGAAAATATTCTCATAAGCTTGTAAGGAAAGCTTTGAAGATTTTATAACGGCGGAAAATAACCGCACCCGCTGTATAAGATAAAAAAATATTCTTACCTTAATTCTGTCGAAAAGGTTAAAAAGGACCTTGTTTTGAAAACGACGGAAAGATTCCTTTATAAACCACTTATAAAAGTCAAAAAGGGTATAAATGACTTTAACTCATACTCTAGTAAATAGTAAAAATGTTTTGAAATACATTTTTAAGAAACATGGATTTGGATGATAAAGAGATCCCAGTAGATTATTACACATAAACAACCTCGGATAATGAAGAGATTGTGAAATAACCCTTACCTTGTACTTTTCTTTGGTTGGGGTAGGTTAACCTCCTCTTCTTCGGGTTCTTCCTTTTGATTTGATCAAAAGGGCTCCTTAGGTTGGCTTTCTGATCAAACTAAGGCCTCTAGGTTGTAGTGAGGGAAGTTGGGAGAGTATTTGGGCAGAGTTTGGCCGAACCAAAAGGCTTTTAAGGTGTGAAGAAATGAGAAGGAGGAGTGCCCTTTTATAAGAGGGGTGAGGGGCACCTTTGGAAAAGCTAGAAATATTAATTTATAATAAATTCATATTCGGTTTCTAATGGCTCCAAATTTGATTATTTAAATGCTAAGGTGGGGATGGGTCGAAAAAAACTCAACCAATAGAATTTAGACAGGTTTGGGTACTTATATTAACCTTATCTTTAAGTATTAACTTTAAGTTAATTAGTTTCACTTTTACAATGTCTCTTTGTATTTTTATATAATATGGTCAATAAACTTACTATATACATCCAAGAGACTCTCAAGTGGTCCATTAATGATTAACCTATCATGATATAAGTCTCTTGGCCGAACCTTAGATTTTTAAGAATTTAATATCAATTAATAATATAATATTTGTTTTAAGAACTCTTTTATGTCAATTTTGACACTATTCAATAGTTGATTTTTGTGAAACTCATAACAGATTGATTACTTAGAAAAAAGTCAATTAAATAAATCCTAATATATCATATTATCCTAGAAAATTAGTTTAATTCATTAAAAGTTTCATATTATATTTATTTGGGTATTTATAATATCAATTATTTTAATTTTTCACTATTATAGTAATTACTGCATCATCATTGTGTCATAAATAAAATAAATTATTTAATGTCTAAAAATTATAAATAAAATATAATTATGTAGGAAATATATTTATCTTTATAATGAATATTTATAATCTAAAATCCAACATATATAACCCTATGTAACAATTGTTTTGCTAAAAGATATATGCTTGTGTCATTTTTGTATTCATTTTAACTTAATTAAAATAAAGTGTCATTATCACTTACAAGTGGATACATGGGGTCAAAAAATCGACCCAAAGATGCCCATGGTCGACCATGTATCAAACAATAGGGTTAAGACACGTTTTAGGGTAATTTAGTATTATTATAATATTATTTTTTAACCCTTATTTACCGGATTTACCCTTAACCATGGTAAATAAAATATTTACCGCAGTAATTATTCAAAATGTCTAAAAATAAAAGTTACCTATTTACACAATTTGAACATCCTGATTCCAAATATGGAATCCATTTTCCTAAATTCAAAACACATAATTGGCAGAAATTAATTTAAAATTAATTCCCGCTGTCAAAACAAAAAGCGTGTTTTTAAGAGATAATAACTATCAAAAGATTGACACTTGTTTATGTTCGGTTTAATTGTAAAATTTTGTCCAATGACCAAAATTATATTAAATGGTAAAAATATATTCAAAATATACTTTAAAACTACTAAAATTCATAATTTATCACTATTAATTATTTTGATTAAAAAAGTTGTTTTTAATTAAAATTTAGTAATTTTCACTATTCATCAAAATATGAAAGTTATCCGAAAAGTACCAAAATTTCACCCTAGGCTAATTTCAATATTCCGAATCCAAAAATGAAGTCCATTTTGAAATATAAAATATATATGATTTCAAAAAGTAGGTATTACTATTCACAATGGCTAGTTTAATTAGTTGTGGTGTGTGTTAGAACTCGAGGTTGCGTACAACACACGCTATCGCATTATTCGAAGGGAAACGTACCATGGAAGCTTGGGGTGTTACATTCTCCCCTCCTTCAAATAATTGCATCCTCGCAATTTCTAGGGTATTACTGCATAAAAAGACTCGGGTGGTTCTTCATCATAAGTTCCTCGGGTTCCCACGTTGCCTCTTCCATCTTATGGTTTCTCCACAGAACTTTTACCAGACGCGTCGTCCGGTTTCTCAGCACTTGTTCTCTCGTATCAAGAATCTTGACGGGCTCTTCGCAATAAGACAGATCGGGTTCCAGTTCTAATTCTTCATAGGTGAGTACATGCGTTGGGTCAGGCATGTATTTCCTCAACAGAGATACGTGGAACACATCATGAACTTTATAGAGACTTGGCGGCATTGCCAATCGGTAAGCTACAACCCCAATTCGTTCAAGAATTTCGAAAGGTCCGATGTACCTGGGACTCAATTTACCTTTCTTACCAAAACGTATGACTCCCTTCCATGGAGATACCTTCAGGAAAACATGATCACCGACTTTAAATTCCAAATCCTTCCTTCGATTATCGGCATAGCTCTTCTGCCTACTTTGAGCTGCTTTGATGTGATTTTGGATTACTTTCACCTTTTCCACCGTTTCCTCCACCAGTTCTGGGCCTACAAGTTTTCTTTCACCAACGTCATCCCAACAGGTTGGTGTACGACATCTCTTTACGTATAACGCTTCATATGGTGCCATATGAATACTTGAATGGAAGCTATTGTTATAGGAAAATTCTACCAGAGGTAAATATTGATCCCACATACCCTGAAAGTCAAGTGACCAAGATCTCAACATGTCTTCTAAGGTCTGAATAGTCTGTTCTGATTGTCCAACTTTCTGAGGGTGGTAAGAAGTGCTCAAATGAAGTTCAGTATCCAGGGATTTCTGAAGACTTTTCCAAAATCTTGAAGAAAAACGGGGATCACGATCAGAAACAATCGATAAGGGTACTCCATGAAGTCTCACAACTTCATTAATATATAGTCTTGCTAGACGTTCCAGGGGTAGATCTTCTCTTATAGCAAGAAAATGTGTTGACTTGGTAAGACGATCAACAATAACCCATATTGCATCGTTCCTTCTAGGAGTCTTTGGTAGCCCCATGACAAAGTCCATCGTAATATTGTCCCATTTCCACTCCGGTATGGGAAGAGGTTGCATGACTCCTCCAGGCTGTTGCCTTCCAGCTTTCACTTGTTGACAAACCATACATCTTGACACAAAATCAACAATCTCTCTCTTCATGTTGTCCCACCAAAAATGTTCCTTCAAATCTCTATACATTTTGGTGCTCCCAGGGTGTATAGAGAAATTGGAACTATGAGCATCATCCAGCAATTCCCTTTTTAGATCAGGTAAATCGGGAACACAAAGTCTCTTCCCGAATTTCAAAATTCCATCTTCATACACAAAGTCTCTCAATCTCCCATCATTCACAGCTTTAATCTTCTTCTGAAATTCTTCATCATCGGTCTGAGAACTCTTAATCCTTTCTAGTAAAGATGGTTTGGCATCCATTTGAAAAATAATTGATGTTTCACCTTCCCTGGTTATTCCCATGTCCATCTTCACTAGATCCATGAAAATTGGATCCCTTTTAATTCTCATCGTGTTCAAAACACCATGGTCTTTTCTGCTCAAAGCATCTGCCACCTTGTTTGCTTTCCCCAGGAGGTAGTGTATCGTGCAATCATAATCCTTGAGTAATTCAAGCCATCTCCTTTGCCTCATGTTGAGTTCTTTTTGTGAGAAAATATACTTCAAACTCTTGTGATCAGTATAAATCTCACATTTTTCACCATAGAGGTAGTGCCTCCATATCTTCAAAGAAAATATCACAGCTGCTAACTCAAGATCATGAGTAGGATAGTTTTGTTCATGAATTTTCAACTGTCGTGATACATAGGCAATAACTCTATCATTTTGCATAAGGACACAACCAAGTCCTTTCTTTGATGCATCACTATAAATAACGAACCCATCATTCCCCGATGGTAGAGTCAATATAGGAGCATTGAATAATATTCTCTTCAGTTCTTCGAAACATTCTTCACACTCTTTTGTCGAAACAAATTTAACCCATTTACGTGTGAGCTTCGTTAATGGATTATCCAATCGGGCAAAATTCTGGACGAAACGTCGATAATAACCTGCCAAACCAATAAAACTACGTACCTCAGTTATACTCGTAGGTGCTGGCCATTCTTGGATCGCCTTGGTCCTAGAAGGATCAACAGAGATTCCATCTTTAGAGACAATATGGCCAAGAAAAGAAATATCCTGAAGCCAGAATTCAAACTTGCTAAACATCCCATATAATTCATGCCTCCTCAGAGTCTTCAAGATAATGCGCAAGTGATTTTCATGATCTTCGTAGGTTTTGGAGTATACCAAGATATCATCAATAAATACCACCACAAATTCATCGAGATACTCCTTGAAAACTCTATTCATCAGATCCATGAATACAGATGGTGCATTAGTCAATCCAAACGGCATTACGGTAAACTCGTAATGCCCGTACCTGGTTCGAAATGCTGTCTTCGGAATGTCTTCCTTCTTCACACACAACTGATGGTATCCAGATCGAAGGTCAATCTTTGAAAAGTATTGAGCTCCATGCAGTTGGTCAAATAAATCATCAATACGAGGTAGGGGATACTTGTTCTTTATCGTTATAGCATTGATCTCCCTGTAGTCGATACATAACCTCATAGATCCATCTTTATTTTTAACAAAAAGAACAGGGGCTCCCCATGGAGAAACACTAGGGTGAATAAATCCCTTATTACTCAATTCCTCTAGTTGTTTCTTTAGTTCTACTAACTCTACAGTGGCTATTCTATAAGGGGTCTTCGATATAGGCCGTGATCCAGGAATCAAATCAATGGAAAACTCAACTTCTCGTTCTGGAGGATGTCCAGGTAAATCTTCCGGAAATACATCTACAAATTCTTTCACAACAGGTACATCCTCTATTTGAACATTCCTTTCCTCACCGACAGTTATTTCATTCTCTTCCTCCCCAATAATTGAATTAAGTTGAGCTACTGGGGGTGGATCTAAATAAGAATTAGGTGGTGACGATTCTGCTCTAAAGATAAGGTGTTCCTTATCATTATCATCAAGAATCGTAACCTCTTTCTTCTTACAATAAATCTTCGCATCATAGTCCGAAATCCAATCCATACTGAGGATTATATCAAACTCAATCATAGGTATGATGATGAGATCAGCAGATAAAGAAAATTTATGTGCTCTAATGGGGACTGATTCACAAAACTTTGTTGCAATGATACTTCCCTTAGGAGTTTTAATTGACAACTCCCTTATTAAATCAAATTGGAAATATCTAATTTTCTTAGCAAACTGGGAAGATATGAAACAATGCGATGATCCAGAATCAAATAATGAATTTACTAAACTTGAGGAAACCATTAAATTACCCGCCGCCACGTCTTTCGGAGCTTCTACCTCAGCAGTAGTGATAGCATAAGCCTGGCCTTGATCCCTTGGCCTTTTCTGAGGTAAGTTCTCCTGACGCTTAGGACATGCATTTGCATAATGCCCCATCTCCCTGCAATTGTAGCACTGAACGTTGGTAGCTTCCTTCTTCTCCTTGCAATCATGAGCTTGGTGGCCTTTTTCACCACACTTGTAACAGACTCCCATTCCCTTCAAGAAAGTACCAGGATGTTTCTTCCCGCATTTACCACAAGATGGATATTCAACCTTTCCCTTCTTACCCTTATTTCCATTCCCAGATTGATCAGCATGTCTCTTCTTCTCTTGCTTTGCTTTAAAGTCATAAGACTTAGAGAATTCCTTTTCGGTCTTGATAGCACATGAGACAATGTCTTCTTACGATGAAAAGGATTGTGAGACTAATGCTCGATGGAGAAATGGTTTTAACCCATCAAAGAAACGATCAATCTTACTTCTTGGGTTGCGAATATAATCTCTAGCATACATCGCTAACCTTGTAAAGTTAGCCTCATACTTTGTGACATTCTCATCCTCCTTTTGTCTCAGACTCAGAAATTGCCTTTCCATATCTGCTCGATGGTCGCGAGGAAAGTATTTTTCTAAAAACAGATCTTTGAGCTCCCTCCATTCCATATTTGATACTTCATCATCTTCCTTCATATTTTGAATCAATGACCACCATTGATCAGCATCTCCAGTGAGGCGGTAAACTGCCATGATAACTTTTTCCCTTTCACTGCTACCCAAAGCCTGAAATATTTTCTCTAGGGAAAATATCCATTGCTCAGCTACTAAGGGATTTGTACTCCCATTGAACGTTGGTGGTTGTTGCCTCATGAATCGATCTAACATTGATCCTCCATGCTGCGGATCAGGGTGCTCCATACGGGTAAGGTTATTATTCATAACCTGAGTAAGTTGTCCCAGTATGGTGATTAGCTGATCGGCACCAGTTGCATCACCAGCCCCACTATAATTATCTTGAGTAGGAGGGAAATCCCTACATGGAGTGCGTGCATTGATACAGTTTCCATTTCTTCCACTAGGCGCCATTTCTAAACAATGGCATAAACTAGATCAGTTTATGAATCAAAATACATAATCCCATACTTATAAAACTCTTAACATAAATTGAACTATTTATGGATATAATCCATAATCATAAAAATGTTTTATTTGAGGAAGTATATACTCATAAACCCTTCATAATGATTTATAAATAAAATGAGAGTTTTCCTACGCATATCCCCCGGGAGTGTCGTAACCAAGAGTGCAGCAAGGCCCGTTGTCGTGCACCAGTTCCCGTTCGAGTCTAGCTCAAAGTGGTGTTTTCGGGTTTTACCCCTAGGTACATCTGTGCCAGAGCCACCTCTACCTGCTCGTATCCAGATAGGTATGTATTGCTCGGAAAACTCACAAAATCTCTACAATACCAAAATTCTAGGAAGTTCTTCTATACTAATCCTCAAAGTTCATCTTAGGATTACGTGCTCTAATCAGAGTTTATCTTAATCTAGCTTCCAAGGTTTGTACTAAACTTCCTCTGATACCAACTGTAACGCCCCGACCCCAGTTACCCAGAGTCGGTGCATTATTACATAACATTGGCATGATCACAAGAAAGATCAAATCTCGAAATACCGATTGGTTTAGTAGCCTTGGAAACACTAGATATATTCATAAGTTTTACATTACATCATAAAATGAAAAACTACTACAACAACATAATGTTTCCACAGTCCACACTATAATCCCCTCATAATATCCATGAAGGTCATTCATAACGTACATCTTCACATCCTGGGAAAAATAAAACATAGAAAAGGGGTGAGCTCAAATGCCCAGTAAGGATAACAATATAGCGGAAACTTTCATAAATAAGAATAAACATTTTAAGGAAATGTATAACTAAAACAAAAGCCTTTTAAACTTGAAAATTTAATATAGTATGGCATAAATAAAATGAAATAATGCCATTTACTTATTCACATGGTTATTCTACTAATCGAATAATCACATGAAAAATCAATAACCACTTTCATAATGATGGAATGCATAATGCCAGACTATCATAACCACATAGACAAGGCCTCGTGCCAAGACTACAAATAAGATTTTGTCAAGGCCTTGTTCCAAGACACTAGTTTGTCTCATGAGGCCTACCGATGCATCGAGGAGCTATAGCGGGCTCCACCCGTCACATATTAAGTCCAATGCATTCTCATATGAAAAGGATTAAACATAACATAAACATTCGTATTAAAACTAGCATACGGAATGTCAATAATTTCATCATAAACTTTGAATGGTATAAAAATAGAACATCCACAGTCAAACATATCACAAAACCTTTAATACAATATAGAAGTTTTGTATCACAATAAATCAACTTCAAATAAGCGTAAAATCCATCAAAGGATGTTGACATAGATGAAATCAAAATTCTTTTTAAAGAAATATCTCTTTTTATTTTGAAATCATTTAAGATCCATATAAAATAAAACATTTTCTTTGAAAATATTCTCATAAGCTTGTAAGGGAAGCTTTGAAGATTTTATAACGGCGGAAAATAGCTGCACCCGCCGTATAAGTTAAAAAAACATTCTTACCTTAATTCTGTCGAAAAGGTTAAAAAGGACCTTGTTTTGAAAACGACGGAAATATTCCTTTATAAACCACTTATAAAATTCAAAAAGGGTATAAATGACTTTAACTCATACTCTAGTAAATAGTAAAAATGTTTTGAAATACATTTTTAAGAAACATGGATGTGGATGATAAAGAGATCCCAGTAGATTATTACATATAAACAACCTTGGATAATGAAGAGATTGTGAAATAACCCTTACCTTGTACTTTTCTTTGGTTGGGGTAGGTTAACCTCCTCTTCTTCAGGTTCTTCCTTTTGATTTGATCAAAAGGGCTCCTTAGGTTGGCTTTCTGATCAAACTAAGGCCCCTAGGTTATAGTGAGGGAAGTTGGGAGAGTATTTGGGCAGTTTTTGGCCGAACCAAAAGGCTTTGAAGGTGTGAAGAAATGAGAAGGAGGAGTGCCCTTTTATAAGAGGGGTGAGGGGCACCTTTGGAAAAGCTAGAAATATTAATTTATAATAAATTCATATTCGGTTTCTAATGGCTCCAAAGTTTATTATTTAAATGTTAAGGTGGGGATGGGTCAAAAACAACTCAACCAATAGAATTTAGACCGGTTTGGGTACTTATATTAACCTTATCTTTAAGTATTAACTTTAAGTTAATTTGTTTCACTTTTACAATGTCTCTTTGTATTTTTATATAATATGGTTAATAAACTTAATATATACATCCAAGAGACTCTAAAGTGGTCCATTAATGATTAACCTATCATGATATAAGTCTCTTGGCCGAACCTTAGATTTTTAGGAATTTAATATCAATTAATAATATAATATTTGTTTTAAGAACTCTTTTATGTCAATTTTGACACTATTCAATAGTTGATTTTTTTGAAACTCATAACAGATTGATTACTTCGAACAAAGTCAATTAAATCAATCCTAATATATCAGATTATCCTATAAAATTAGTTTAATTCATTAAAAGGTTCATATTATATTTATTTGGGTATTTATAATATCAATTATTTTAATTTTTCACTATTATAGTAATTACTGCATCATCATTGTGTCATAAATAAAATTAATTATTTAATGTCTAAAAATTATAAATAAAATATCATTATGTATGAAATCTTCTTATCTTTCTAATGAATATTTATAATCTAAAATCCAACATATATAACCCTATGTAACAATTGTTTTTCTAAAAGATATATGCTTGTGTCATTTTTGTATTCATTTTAACTTAATTAAAATAAAGTGTCATTATCACTTACAAGTGGATCCATGGGGTCCCAAAATAGACCCAAAGATGCCCATGGTCGACCATGTATCAACCAATAGGGTTAAGACATGTTTTAGGGTAATTTAGTATTATTATAATATTATTTCTTAACCCTTATTTACCGGATTTACCCTTAACCATGGTAAATAAAATATTTACCGCAGTAATTATTCAAAATGTCTAAAAATAAAAGTTACCTATTTACACAATTTGAACATCCTGATTCCAAATATTGAATCCATTTTCCTAAATTCAAAACACATAAGTAGAAGAAATTAATTTAAAATTAATTCCCGCTGTCAAAACAAAAAGCGTGTTTTTAAGAGATAATAACTATCAAAAGATTGACACTTGTTTATGTTCGGTTTAATTGTACAATTATGTCCAATGAACAAAATTATATTAAATGATAAAAATATATTCTAAATATACTTTAAAACTACTAAAATTCATAATTTATCACTATTAATTATTTTGATTAAAAAAGTTGTTTTTAATTAAAATTTAGTAATTTTCACTATTCATCAAAATATGAAAGTTATCCGAAAAGTACCAAAATTTCACCCTAGGCTAATTTCAATATTCCGAATCCAAAAATGAAGTCCATTTTGAAATATAAAATATATATGATTTCAAAAAGTAGGTATTACTATTCACAACGGCTAGTTTAATTAGTTGTGGTGTGTGTTAGAACTCGAGGTTGTGTACAACACACGCTATCGCATTATTCGAAGGGAAACGTACCGTGGAAGCTTGGGGTGTTACATTACAAGCTCATTAAATAATGTGAATATCAAATTATCACCAACATTATTATCAATATGCATAATATAAAAATTATGATAAAAAAATTAAATTCCCAATATGGAATTTTGGAAAATATTCTTATTTATTCCATTTTTATCCACAAATATCAACTAATTATGTACTTTAAACTCATTTCCTATTTTCATTAAAATTATAGACCTTCCTAAAATCTCCTTCAACATTTACTAGTTGTGACAATATTTATAAACTTGTCAGCAACAATAGATTTGGTCTAGAATCAATGATTTACTTTAATTTTCACTTGTTCAACTAACATCTATGAGACTAATTGAGAAATATATAAAATAAATAATTTTAATTATGAAAAAATAGTGATGGAGTGATTGCTTCATTAATAAAAGATTCAAATAAATGATGTAATAAATATTAAAATAAATGTAATTTTGTTATTTTGATGTCATCCATGAATTTTTTGGATGATAGTTACATTTAATATTTTTATTAATGAAGTTTTTTTGATGTAATAATTATTTATGGATTTTTAAAAAATTCATGATATTAATAGTGTCAAAATTGACACAATTCATATTTTAAAATATAAAATATTTCATTATATATTTTAAAATTTCAAAAAATCTATGATTCCGCTAAAACATTATCATAAGTCTAAATATTTATTATTGACACTTTAATTAAATATTTTTTCATGTTTTGGTAAATATTTTGATTCTCAAAGTGTCAAATGCTTGATAAAATGGTAAGAGTAAAAAAACATTAAATAAAATGATAAGAATAAAAAAATATCCAAAACCTATCCAATTATTATTGGATGATTTTATTTCTAATTATATTAATCTTATATTATAAATAACTTAATTTGGACTAATTTATAATAAAAATATAATTTATAATATCATAATTATTCAAGATATTCCTTAAGTGCTCATCCTCCCTCTTATAAAAGGCCACCACATCTAACCCTTAATCACATCTCTCAAGCCCCCTTGGATCATCCAAAATGTTCCCAAATAAGCTTCCAACATCCCTATACTACTCATGTAATACTTACATTATGTATAAGGCAATTTAAGATGGCTTTTTTTGCATAAATTGAAAGGAGTTACATGATTTGAGGTAATGTCTTCTCTCAAGATTCTTTCATTTATTTTTCCTTCTCCAAACCCATAAATCACTTTATTCAATTATTTTATAACAAAAATATTATATTAAATATAATATTATGTTTTTATTACAGTTATTACACTTACACTCACACACACCTCCATCTAATGTATTTAGAACATACTGTTTCTGTGGATAGCGAACTACTGCCTCATGAAACAATGATAGTTCAATTGTCTAATACCTTCTCTCATGGGGGCCATTATGATTTTAATATATTTTTATATTGTATATATAATATTTATATTGTCTCTATTCTTCAGTATTTATCTTTTAAAACATACCATTTTGCTTTCCATAACGCGTAAATATGATAATTTTATTTGAGGTAGTGCCGACTACTTCCCCCACAAAGTGATATGACTCGTTCATGTTATACATGGAACGTATAAATGATGGAATTAATTAACTTATGTAACATATATAAAATATATATTATACTGTAATTATTATATACCTATGTATAATTTAGTTTTCATTGCTTTAAAAATGAAAAAGAAATGAAAGTAGCTTTCATGCGTACGTACGGCTTGCCGACTCCATGAACGATGCATTTCATTTTATTATATCCAAATGTTATGGACTATTATAAATACATATATACTATATATAAATAATTATATAATATATAAATATAATATTTAAATCATGAATACAATTTTGGAGATAATGTACTTTTGACCACATGGGTAATTTGTAATTTTAACATGTTCATATTTAACTCAAGTACTAAACATTGGCAAAAAGAATGATATGAACTTGAATAATTATTTGATTATTTGAGAAATATAATAAGTGATATAAAATGAATAATAAAATTGAAAAAGGTTCTGAATAAATTTGAATTAACTTACATTTATTATTTAGGGGGATAAGAAAAACCTGATAATTCAAACACAAGGTAAGGGAACCTTTCACCCTAATCCTTTTGTCAAAGACTTATTTCATGTTATATATTTTAATTTCCATTTCCATATAATGGGAAATATTCTTATTAATAATTATTGCTTTAAATTTTATTTCCATGTTATGATAGACCCTTTTCGGCCTCATCAACTCATTTTATGAATTTTTAAGTGACGTTGTTAGGCTGCCAAATATTTGTGAGGGGATTTCTAATCTCAATTTCCACTCATTTGGTTTTATGCATACTGAATTGATTATATTATGCCTAGATTATTTATGGAATATCTATTTGTTTATTTATGTTGTAATTTTTACTTCTTTTTTTGTGGATATACTATTGCTACACATAATCACCCCACTGATAAATTATTAATTCATTTATACGAACTTCGTAAGGGAAATCATAACTCAATCTCCATTCATTTAGTTAAATATCCATGTCATTAGTTTTTTGTCTATGAATATGTGTGAATGAACTATGATAGTTTTACACTTAATATAAAATTATGTTGGGTTATTTATATTTTTCACAAATATTTATGTCAATTATTTATCCATAATCAAGAGATACGATGTTTGTAATGGATTTCGTCTCATTTTACATTCCATTGAGACTTATTTATTGTTATAAACCAATTTACTTTTATATGGTGTATAAGTGACCTTGGACATATTATATCATGAATCTCTTTATTCTCAACATATTATAAGTATTTTTAATTTTATTTTTTCATTATTTTTATTTAAGTATTTTCACAAGTGGTAAGGAACGCTTTAACTAAAACATTGTTTAAAATGTTTTAAAGATTTAATTTTCTAAATAATTATCATTAATTTTCATGTTTTCAAAATGATTTTAAGGATTTATTTATATGGAAATTAATGTTTTAAAATGATAATTCCATTAAAATTTTCATAGTGGTATGAGACACTTTGATTCAAAAATATCTTTATTAAATGTTTCAAATGGTTTCCAAAATGGATTGAATATTTTAATATCTTGAAATGATATATTGTTATTGTAATGTGGAAATTTTATCTTTCCTTTATTCTCATTTTATGTGTTTTGGTTCTTGGGAGTTTTTTAAGTATATGGGTGGTTCCGTGATAAACCTAGGGCGGGTGAGCCTGAGATAGCTCTCCAATGTATTGGGTAATGTGACAGAGGTAAAAAGTAATTTTTCTCCTAATATATTTAGGGAATATACTGTGATGGGTATTCCAAACATAACTCCCTATTTAGATGTGAAAGATACAATGTAAGTATGATATGTATTCCCCAAGTTACCTATATGATTTATTATTACTATGTGTTATTCATAAATCTTATGATTTCGTGAGGTATGAAAAAGGTCTTATGTTCTGTATGTATTGATGGACTAATGTTTTATTTATTTATTTTATAACCATTACTGAGCTTTTTATGCTCATTTAAAGTTTTTGAAATGTTTTAAATAGTGTATAAGTAAAGGTAAGACAAAGGAATTATTCAATAAGATCTATATCATGAAATGAAATCTTGCTTTATTTAAGGAGTCTTATTTATTTGAAAATTTTGGATAGAGTAGAAGTGTCTACCTTGTAATATTGAGATGAAATGTAATAGTTATGGAATAATTCTACAAAACTCTAAACCTAAAAAGATCGTCAATGTGAATTCTTGACTTAACACAAGATTATGTAATGTTTAAGTTTGGGGACTTATAGTTGGTATTATAGGTCAGTTTTGATAAATTTAGAGGTTAGGGTGTTATGTGGGTGTAGGTAAAGGATCCTATAAAACCAAGAGGGTTATTATCATATGGAATATTTTGAAGTGTTAATGTAAAATAGGCTATCTGAATAAAAACCTAAAAAATGGAGATATAAGGAGGTTGATGTATTAGAGTAATATAAAATATTTTATGTTATCTTTACCCTATAGAGGATTCCTTTTGTTAATAATAATTCATTTACTATTTAAATGTTGATTATTTTTAGGAGATTAAAGATCATTTGTCAAGATGTAAGCAAGTAGATATTTCACTACCTTCTTATCCATCCTCGATTATTTTATTATCACTATTATGGAAAAATCACGTTTAAATGATTTTGATAGCTTCTTGAGAATTAAAATCAACTAGATGAATTTTTTTTGAGTTATCCAACAACTACTCATTTATAAAACAATATTATGGTTCATGGTATCTTTTTCATATGATTTAAAGATCTCAAATTTTCCAATTTTAAAGAAAATTAATATTATAGAATTGGAGAGAACTATTAATTTTTGAATGTATGACAACATCCCGAAATATATAGGGAACATCCTAGAGATCATTATATCTAGATTCAAGGAATGATTTATTTTATTAGCCATAAATAATGAGGCATATTTGGATTGATATTTAAAAATGATGAGGATATTCGATCTACAGAAATGATTTATTATGAAATAAGATGGAAATTCGTAGTTAATGGATTATGAAGAGCACTGAATGAGTAAGAAGTCAACATATAGGGGATTCAAGAGTTATGGAAGATTGTAGGATGATGAAATGTTTAAAAGTATTAATGCTCTTTTGATGATGGTATTTCTTTGGGAAGACTTTTTATAATATCTCTAACCCTGATGTTTGATATGTGAAAATGTTATTCAAGGAAGAATTAATTTTTATTGTGTGTAAATAAAGGATAACTGTTGGGATTGATATGATCTTTTGTTTTTTAGGTGATTAATGGTTAATACATTTTGGGATGCAAAATGAAAGGTATTAGATAACCTTTGAGGACAAAGCAGGGTATAGTAATTATTGAGGAAATTATCATATTTTTTTAGAATGTTGTAAGAATGATATGGTTTTATAAAAAGTAAAACAGATAGGATGGGTGAAAACCCATTGCGTCTAGCAAGGTTGTAGGAATTGTACCCACAACAGAAGGGAGAAAAGGGCGCATCACCTACCACTAGTATGAATTATTTTTTTTGTTAAATGATTTTATTCTTCAAGAATATGTTGATTCAGGAACTTATATTTTATCCAATGGATATACTTAGTATAAGAAAATGTTTTTGTGATTAAGTGATAAAGGTTATTTTGGAAGATGTTTTCTCTTTTGGGAACAATATACGCGTAAGGAAAATAAGATACTTTGGGATTTCAACTGAGTAGTAATAGTGGAAAATTATTTTTGGAATAATATATGTTTTTATTGTGGAAATATGGATATTTGGGTTATTTATGGAAATAATTAACCTATCATAGATAATATGTTATTAGGTTAATTAATTTTCAGTATGAGACTTTAAGACTAATCGATGTTTTTTGGAGATAGATGTTAATATTTTGTGGAAGACTATGTGATCAAATCCTTCTAAATTTTTGGTTTCAAATTTAGTTTGGATTATTTTGAATAATTTTAAGGATAGTTGTTTATTGAATGATGTTTGTTGAGATTTGGGTATTATTTGTTCAATTTTGGAGGTTAATATTTGTATTTCTATTTATAAAAGATTATTATTCTGGGGTATTATCTGATCTTGTACTAATGTTTTTTGTTTTGGTTAATATCTAAAGGTAGAGGAAATTTTTGGTTCATATTTTTTGGATCATGTTATTATATAAAAGTTGATTATATTTCTTTAGTAGTGACCAAGTCGACTTGAATACTCATGGGTTGAAGAAAAGATGAGTTTTGGTTAGAAACTTATTAAAGGATGAAACTCTACTTGAAAAGAAAGTATATTTACTTATGTTCTTATAAAATATCATAAATAAATTCTCCAACTTTATAAAAAGGAACCTAAAAAAAACATTGTCCTTCTACTTTTCCTTCCTAGGAATCAAATAATGATTAACCTATCACATGTTTGTGGTATTCTAATGAATAACTTTGTCCTGGTCATGTTTTCTATCACTCTCTATTAGAACTTGACACTTAGTTTCTCCTCCATATCCATGTTTTCATGGAATCCTAGTATGTGTTATCTTTTTTACCTTTGTACTTATCTCTTTTTTTAATGGGATAGTTTTATTGACTCTTTTTCTAATGTGGGACTTTTAATGAATTTTCCAAGACCAGTTTTAAAATTGGGAGGGCACTATTTCTAAAAGGGGGGAAGGATGTAACGACCATGGTATTTATAGAATAATAATTTTCATATCTAATAATATTTATGAATAAGATATTAATTTTATTTTAAATCGGACACGTTGTCCAATAGCGTACTCAACAAACAAAAATTGGTTTCTTTGAAATCATATGTTGCACATAACTTTGAGTTATACCAAAAAAAAATATAATAACATTATTATTTTAAATGATAGTTAATGCATAGACATTATATTGGAAGTAATGAACAAAACTAACAAAAATATGATTATTAAACCTTTTTACACTTATCTAATAATTTTCATAGGCCTAAAATAAAAAATATTTTTATTTTAAGCATGAAAAACTCTAATATTATTTAAAAGGTCATTTTACTGCCTTTTGATGGAGAACCCTTTATAAATATAATTTTTGTAACTTTTATATGTTATATTTGACAAAAAATATTCTTATTTAGAAGAGGGAATTCAAAATTTACATTGGATAAAACTTAGGTATTTTTCTAATAAAGTTCATTTTTTAACGAATAGTGAAAATTACTAAATTTTAATTCAGAACTAAATTTTAATCTAATTTATTTATATAGTTAGATTATAATTTTACATGGTTTTAATGTGTATTTAGATTATATTGTTATCCTTTAATCCAATTTTGGTCATTGTATGTAATTTCAATATTAAATTGGACATAAACACATGTCAATTGTTTGGTAGTTTTTACTTCTTAGAAACACGCTTTTTCGTTTTGACAATAAGAATTAATTTTAAACTAATTTCTAACAATTCTGTTTTTTGAATCTTAAAAAATTGATTCACTATTTGGAATCAATAGGTCCAAATTGTGTAAATAGGTATCTAATATTTTTAGACATTATGAATAGTAACTTTAGTAAATATTTTATTTACCTTGGTTAAAGGGTAAATTTGGTAAATATGGGTAAAAAAATAATATTATAATAATATTAAATTACCCTTACACTTTTCCTAACCCTATTGAATGAGATATCTCATACCATGGTCATCCTTGGGTCTATTTTAGGACCCCCTGGAGCCACTTATTTGTGAAAATGACATTTAATTACTTTTAATTTAATGTTAAGGAAAATATAACACAAACATATATCTTTTACTAAAAAAATTTATATATAGTCGTATATAAGTGATATATTCGACAATAAAAATTTATTTGAATGATAAAAATATTTCCTACATCATGGAATTTTAGTTATAAATTTTAAACATTAAATAAATAAATTTAATTATGGCATAATGGTGATGCAGTGATTGCTTCATTAATAAAGGATTCAAATAAATGATATAATGAATGATAAATAAAAGAAATTTTATTATTTTTATGTCATACAAGAATTTTATGGATGACAGTTACAAGTTATATTTGTTGTAATGAAGTTTTTTTTGATGTAATCAAGTTTTTATAGATGTTTAAAAAAGTTATGATATTAATAGTGTCAAAATAAATATAATTCATATTTTTAAAATATAAAATATTTTATTAAATATTATAAAATTCCAAAAAATCTGAGATTCAACCAAAAAGTTATCATAATTCAAAATTCCTATTATTTTCTCTTTAATTGGATATTTTTCATGTTTTGGTAACTATTTGTATTTTCAATGTGTTAAATGCATGATAAAATAGTAAGAGTAAGAAACGGTTAAATAAAAAAGACACGGATTAAAAAATATCCAAAACCTATCCAATTATTACTTTATGATTTTATTTTGACTTATATTCATCTTATTTTCTAAATAACCTAATGTAGACTCCTTTATAATCGAAATATAATTTAAAATAAAATAAGAATTAAATATATTCAATAAGTGCCCCTCCTCCCTCTTATAAAAGGTCACCACCACTAACCCTTACTCACACCTCTCAATCCCGCTTTTATCATCCAAAATCTGTCCAAATAAGATACCAATATCCCTATCTCACTTTGATAAGCCTTAAATTGGGCATAAGGAAATTTAAGAAGGAATTTTATTTTAAATAAAATGGAGTTACCCGATTTGAGGTAATGTCTTCTCTCAATATTCGTTCATTTATTTTCCCTTCTCTAACCCCAAAAATAACTTTATTAATTTAGTTTATAAAAAAATTATATTCAATATAATAGTATGTTTTTATTACAAGGATTCAACTTACACTCACCCACACAACCATCTACTGGATTTAGAACATACTGTTTCTCTGGACAACGAATTACTACCTCAAGAAATGATGATTGTTCAATTATCTTATACCGCCTCTCATAGTATCCATTATGGTAGAACTATATTTATATTTGGTATATATAATATATATATTGTCTCTATTATTCTTTATTTTTAATTTATATCATACCATTATGCTTTCCATAACACATAAATACGATAATTTCATTTGAGGAAGTGCGGACTACCGCCCCCTCAAAGTGATATGACTCATCCTTGCTATACTTGGAACATATAAAGGATTGAATTAATGAAATTATATAACATATATAACATATATATTATAAATTAATTATTATATACCAATTTATTATTTAGTTTTCATTTCTTTAAAAATGAAGAAAATGAAATTAGCGTTCATTCGTACGTACGACTTACCGCCTCCATGAACGGTGCATTTCATTTTCTTATATATCAATTTTATAGACTATTCTAAATACATATATACTAGATCTAAATACATATATAATAGAGACAAATTATATTTAAATCATGAATACAATTCTATAGATAATGGAATTTTGACCACATGGACAATTTGTAATTATAACAAGTTCATTTTTGACTAATGTACCGAACATCTACAAAAAGATCGATATGAACATGAATAATTATAAGATTTTTATAGCAAGTTAATAAGTTATATAAAAGGAATAATAAATTTTAAAGAGGTTCTAAAGAAATTATAATTAACTTAGGTTTATTGTTTAGGGAGATAAAGAACGGAAAATACAATTCAGACACAGGGTAAGGGAACCTTTCACCCTCATCTTTTTGTCAAAGATTTATTTTATGTTATGTCTTTTAATTTCCATTTTAATATGTTGAGATATGTCATTTTATATCCATATTGCTCTATATTTTATATCCATTTATTGAGAGAGACTTTTCTCTCTCATCAACACATTTTTAGAATTTTTAAGTGACGTTGTTAGACTGCCAATTTTTCGTAAGGGAATTTCTAATCTCAATTTCCACTCCATGGGTTTTACGCATACTGCATTGATTATAGTATGGCAAGATTATGTGACGAATAACTATTTGTTTATTTATGTTCTAATTCCCAATTCCCTTTTTTGGATATACTATTTCAATACATAATCACCCCATTGATAAATTCTTATGTCATTCATACGAAATTTGTACGAGAAATCTTAACTTAATCTTATTTCATTGAGGTAAATATCCATGTAATTGTTTTTTTACAAGAATATGAGTGAGTGATCTATGATTTTATCCACTTATATTGAGTTTATTTATATTTTTCACCCGTATTTATGTCAATGATTAGTCCGTAATATATAGATACAATATTTGTAACGGATTTCGTCTCAATTTACATTCCATTGAGACTTATTTGTCTTTATGAACAAATTCACCTTAATATGGTGTAATGTAACACCCCGAGATTCAATGATATGCTTCTCCTTCAATAATTCAATAGCATACATTGTACACAAGTTCGAGATTTTATCACACCACGACAAATCAAAGTAGCAGTTATGAATATTAATACCCACTTTTTTAAATTATATAAGTTTTATATTTCAAAATGGAATTTATTTTTGTATTAGGAATATCTAAATTATCCTAAGTTGATTTTTTTTTTAATTTTATGAGAACTTCTAATTTTCTATGAATAGGGAAAATACTTAAAAACAACTTTTTTAATCAAAATAATTTATAGTGATAAATTATAATATTGAGTGTTTTTAAGTATAATTAGAATATTTTTTTACCATTTTATCCAATGGTGGTCATTAGAATTAATTTCACTTTGAAATTGGACATAAACAATTGTCAATCTTTTGATATATATTTTTTCATAAAAACACGCTATTTTTTGTGACAGCAAAAATTAATTATAAAATTAATTAATGGAACTTATATGTTTGTAATTTTGTAAAATAGAAATCATTTTTTAATTTGGAATATCAATTATAGCTTAGGGTGAAATTTTGGCATTGTTTTGAAAAACAATAATTTTTGATGAATAGTGAAACCACTGAGTGGTAGTTAAAAAACTAATTTTTCATTTAAATGAAACATTACCACTTCTGTGATTTTATTTTCAAAAATCTGACATACATGTTTTTCATTAGGAAGTAAAATGTGGTTCATTGAGATTAAAATAATTTTTTGGTGAATAGTAACTTTTAAGTTTAATTAATCGCGATTAAAGGTAATTAGTGAAATTTAAGGTAAAAATGATATTATAAAAATATGAAATTACTTTTACACTTGTTCTGCACATATTGGATGAGTCATGGCCGACCGAGAAAATCCATGGGTCAACTTGGGGACCCCATGGAGCCACATGGGGAAGAAAATGAGATTAATAACTTTTTATTTAAAGTAAAAATAAAATTGTCACAAATATGTGTTATTTTAATAAAATAATTATTACATGGGGCTATATAAGTTATGTTTTCGACTATAAATATTTATAGAGAAGATAAAAATATTTCCTAAATCAAGATATTTTTTTATAATTTTTAGACATTAAATAAATTAATGTTTTTATGACACAATGATGATGCAAAGATTACCTCATTAATTAACTATTTAAATAAAATGAAAAGATAATGTAAAATATAAGGCTTAAACTTGTCAAAAACCTATTGTATGGGAATATTTAGAACCCTTATCACCTTATCCTCGAAATATATTATTGTGGGACCTTTATAATCCGAAAGGAATTTCATAAAAATGTAACATTTCAATCTTTCCAAGAGTGCCCCTCCTCTCCTCTTATAAAAGGCCCCCACCTCTACCACCTTATTCACACATTCAAGCCATTTGGATCGGCCAAACTCTGCACAAATACTTTCTAAACTTCCCTATCTTACTGCTATAAGCCTCACTTTGGGCAGAAGTCTTTCCAAGGAAGCCTTTGGCTCAAACAAAAAAGAGTTACCCGATTTTAAGGTAACGTCTTCTCTTGTGTTCTTTTGTTTTATTTTGCTTCTCCAACCCCCTAAAACCATTTTATTACTTTATTTTGTAACAAAACCAGTATCCCCAATATACTTGGATGTTTTATTGAGAAGGATTTTATTTACACTTACACACACCATCGTCTAATGGTTAAAGAACATACTGTTTCTGTGGGTGGCAAATTACTGCCTCACGAAACGATGATTGTTCAATCTTCATTTAACACCTCTCATGGTGGCCATTATAATGACACTATTTTTTATATATGATATATATAATGTTTATGTTTTCCTTATGCTTATGTATTTTTCATTTATGCCATACCTTTTTTATTTCCACTATGGGTAAACACGATAATTTCATTTTAGGAAGTGCGGACTACCGCCCCCTCAAAGTGATTTGAATCTTTAATTCCATATGTGGGATGTATTAAGGATGTAGTAAATGATATTATATAAGATATTATACTGGAATTATAATATACCTTTATATCATTATTATTTCATTCCATTAAATACGAAATAGAAATGAAAGCAGCATTCATGCATATGTACGGCTTACCGTCTCCATGATCGGTGCATTTCATTTCTTACCTCTAAATGTTATGTAATATTATAAAGGAAAGTATATACTAGATATATATGATATATACGATATCTACATCATGAATATAATTCTGGATATAATTGATATTTTACCACATGAACAACTTGTAATTATAAGTAGTTTATTTTTGACTCAAGTACCACAGATCGACAAAACGACCGTTATTAAGATAAATAATTACATAATGTTCATAAAATGGTAATAAGTGATGTAAAAGGAATAATAAACTTGAAAAAGGTTCTTCGGAAATTATAAATTTACTCTAGTTTATTATTTAGGAGGATAAATAATGGTTGAGTCAAGTAGGACACGAGGTAAGGGAACTTCTTAACTCGATTTCCATTCTTTGGGTTAATCTCCTACTTTCAAATTATGTCATGATATTATTATGTTCTATCTTGTATTTTTACTTTCTTTATGTGTACTTATAGTGAATATACATAATAGATATATTATATTTAAAAAGATGATCTTTTTAAGGGACTTCATATCAATCTCCTTTCATTAAGACATATTTTATTTTATACACAACTTTCTCTTATATAGTGTATAAACCCCTTTGACTTTTATGTTTATTCAAAATCAATATTTTTTATACGAAGCATTTTACTAAACGTCAAAAGGGAATGTTTTTTTGTCGTACGTATGCGGCGACAATGACTTCTCCACAGTCATGACCATTATTTGAGTTTCGTCCTCCTCTACAAGCCATAACTTTTTTTAAATGAAAAATATATACAATGATTTAATTTTCCTTTATTTTGGTATTGAAAATGTTTTTGAAAGTATTTTTTTATTATATAAATGTGTTTTATTGATATATTGTGATTAAAATGTGGAAATGTTATGTTTCCTTTAAGCATGCTTTATGTGATACGATTATGTTATGGTTTATGATATATTTAAACCTGTTCATATGTGGAATGCATTGGACTTAATAAGTGACGAGTGGAGCCCGCTATAGTTCCTCGATGCATCAGAAGGTCTCATGAGACAAACTAGTATCTTGGAACAAGGCCTTGACAAAATATTATTTGTGTTCTTGGCATGAGGCCTTGGGTACGTGGTTATGATAGTCTGACATTATGCATTCCATCATTATGAAAATGGTTATTGATATTGCATGTGATTATACGACCAGTAGAATATCCATGTGAATAAGTAAATGGAATTATCTCATTTTACTTTTTCCATATTATGTTGAAGTTCAAGTTTAAAAGGATTTTGTTTTAGTAATAAATTTCCTTAAATGTTTATGTTTATTTATGAAAGCTTCCGCTATATTGTTATCCTTATTGAGCATCTGAGCTCACCCCTTTCAATGTTTTATTTTTCCCAGGATGTGAAGAAATATTTTATGACTGACCTACAGGGATAGTCTGAAGGGGATAGAAGTGTGGACTATGGAGACTATGTTATTGTGATTTTTCACTTTATAATGTTATTTAACATTTATGAATGTATCTAGTATTTCCAAGGCTACTAAACTAATCGGTCTTTCGAGACTTGATGTTTTGTGATCATGCCAATGTTACGCAATAATGCACCGACTCTGGGTAACTGGGGTCGGGGCGTTAGAGTTGGTATCAGAGGCATTTTAGTACTAACCTTGGAAGCTAGATTTAGATAAACTCTGATTAGAGCACATATCCCTAAGATAGACTTTGAGGATTGGTATAGAAGAACTTCCTAGAATTTTGGTATCACAGAGATTTTGTGAGCTTTCTGAGCAATACATCCCTGTATAGATACGAGCAGGTAAAGGAGGCTCTGGCACAGATGTACCTAGGGGTAAAACCTAAAAACACCCCTTTGAGCTAGACTCGAATGGGAACTGGTTCACGACAATGGGCCTTGCTGCACTCTTGGTTACGACACTCCCGGGGGATATGCTTAGGATAATTCTAATTTTCTTTAAAAAACATTATGAAATTTTTATGATTATATACTTCATCAATGAAATTTTTTTATGATTATGTATTATATCCATAAATAGTTCAATTTATGTCAAGTGTTTTACAAGTATGGAATTATGTATTTTGATTCATAAACTGATCTAGTTTATGCCATTGTTTAGAAATATATAGTGCCTAGTGGAAGGAATGGAAACCATATCAATGCACGCACTCCATGTAGGGTTTCCCTCCTACTCAAGATAATTATAATGGAGATGTTGATACAACTGGTACTGATCAATTTATCAATATACTAGGACAACTAACTCAGGTTATGAATAATAACCTTACTCATATGGAGAACCCTGATCCGCAACGTGGAGGATCCATGTTAGATCATTTCATGAGGAAACAACTTCCAACATTTAATGGGGTTACAAATCCATTAGTATCTGAGCAATGGATAACTCCATAGAGAAAATATTCCTTGCCTTGGGGAGTAGCGAAAGGGAGAAGGTTGTCATGGCAGTTTACCGGCTCACTGGAGAAGCTAATCAATGGTGGTCACTAATACAAAACACAAAGGAAGATGAAGAAGTATCAAGTATGGAACGGAGAGAGTTCAATGATCTTTTCTTAGAAAAATACTTCCCTCGTGACCATCGAGAAGATATGGAAAGGCAATTTATGAGTCTGAGACAAAAGGAGGATGATAATTTTGCAAAGTATGAGGCTAACTTTACAAGGTTAGCAAGGCATGCAGTAGATTATATATGTAACCCAAGAAGTAAGATTGATTGTTTCTTTGATGGGTTAAAACCGTTTCTCCATTGAGTATTAGTCTCAAAAACCTTCTCCTCATATGAGGATATAGTCTCGTGTGCTATCAAGACAGAAAAGGAATTCTCTTAATCTTATGACAATAAAGTAAAGAAAGAGAAGAAGATAATGGTGGAACAAGAGACAGATAAAGGGAAAAAGGGAAAGAAGAATTTTCCATTATGTGATAATTGTTGGAAGAATCATCCCGATACTTTCCTTAAAGGAATGGGAGTTTGTTATAAATGTGGAGAAAAAGGTCACCAGGCTCGTGATTGCATGGGAAAAAAGAGTCTATCAATGTTGAATACTATAATTGTAGGGAAATGGGGCATTATGAAAATGAATTCCCTAAGCGCCAAGGAAACTTAACTCAGAAAAGGCTGAGGGATCAAGGAAAATCTTATGTTGTTACTACAATTGATGTGGAATAATTAATGTATTGGTGCTTTTGGACTGAAGGATTATATTCTGGTTATAAGAATAATGTGATATATATAAGTATTGTACTGAAGTACTTGTTGTTTTCATTAAGGTTTTAATATGATAAAGGTAATCATATTTTTCTATGTGACAATAATAGAAACCTTACTTTGTTTGAGTAATCTGATGATACAATTTATTTTTGATTTTAGAGACCTTTTAGAAAAAGTCTGGACATAGGTATTTTGGATAACTATAAAGGTTGGAGTGGATTAAGTTTAACTTTGGATAGTATTGTTTAAGGTTAAAACATTTCTGAAGATTATTTTTGGAATATTATAATACTATACTTTTAGAAAAAGGACAACCTGTAGGTCGGGGGATAACCCGTTGCGTCAGACAAAGATGCAGGAATCGAACCCACAACCATAGTGCGACAGGCCTTTATTACCTACCACTAGCCTACAGGAAGTCCCTGGTTATTACAAAATAGTTACCTAATCTAAATATTATGTGGTAATATTTAGAACCTTATGCAATTAGGATAAATAGAATATTTCTGAGTTCTGTTACCATTTGGAGTGAAAGATGGGTTTGTGGAAAAAATTTATTAAAGAATGAAAGTCTACATTACAAGTAAGTATATTTCCTCACACTATTTATAAATCTCTTAAATAAATTCCTCAACTTTATGAAAGGTAACTAAAAACAAAAACATTGTCGGTTAAATTTTCCAACTGGGGATTCAATGACCGTTTAACCAATCACAAGTTTGTGATTTTATTGTGGTTAACTTTATCCTAATCCTATTTTCTACAACTCTCCATCAGACCATGATGATTTTTTTCCTCCATATCCATATTTTCATAGAATCCTAGTATGGGCTATCTCGGGTGACCTTTGTAATTCTCGGTCTTTCTTTTAAAGTTATATTTTTATTAACCTTATTTCCCATGTGGGTTTTCCACAAATGTATTTTCTATTTTCAACCTTTTATTTTAGAAGAACAATTTCAAATTGCGAGGATGCAATTTATTGAAGTATGGGAGAATGTAACACCCCAGGCTTCCACGATACGCTTCTCCTTCAATAATGCAATAGCTTACATTGTACCCATGTTCGGGATTCTAACACACCGTGACCAATCAAAGTAGCAGTTATGAATAGTAATACCAACTTTTTGAAATTATGTAAATTTTATATTTCAAAATGGACTTCATTTTTGTATTCGGAATATCGAAATTATCCTAAGTTGAATTTTTTGTAATTTTCTGAGAACTTCCAATTTTCTATGAATAGAGAAAATACTTAAAAACAACTTTTTTAATCAAAATAATTTATAGTGATAAATTATACTATTGAGTGGTTTTAAAGTATAATTAGAATTTATTTTTACCATTTTTTCCAATGGTGGTCATTAGAATTAATTTCACTTTGAAATTGGACATAAACACTTGTTAATCTTTTGATATATATTGTTTCTTAAAAACATGCTATTTGTTGTGGCAGCGGGAATTAATTATAAAATTAATTAATGGAACATATATGTTCGGAATTTTGTAAAATAGACATCATTTTTTAATTCAGAATATCAATTATAGCTTAGGGTGAGATTTTGGCATTGTTCTGAAAAACTTCAATTTTTGATGAATAGTGAAACCACTAAGTGGTAGTTAAAAAACTAATTTTTCGTTTAAATGAAACATTACCAATTATGTGATTTGATTTTCAAAAATCTGACATTCATGGTTGTCATTAGGAAGTAAAATGTTCTTTAATTGGATTAAAATATTTTTTTTGGTGAATAGTATCTTTTAAGTTTAATTAATCGCGATTAAAGGTAATTAGTGAAATTTAAGTTAAAAATGATATTATAAAAATATGAAATTACTTTTACACTTGTCCTACACTTATTGGATGAGTCATGGCCGACCCAGACAATCCATGGGTCATCTTGGGGACCACATGGAGCCACTTGGGTAAGAAAATGAGATTAATAAATTCTTATTTAAAGTAAAAATAAAATTGTCACAAACATGTGTTTTTTTACTAAAACAATTATTACATGGGGTTATATAAGATAAATTGTCGACTATAAATATTAATTGGAAATATACAAAGATTTCATACATCATGATATTTTTTTTATAATTTTTAGACATTAAATAAATTAAATTTTTTATGACACAATGATGATGCATCGATTACCTCATTAATTAAGGATTTAAAAAAAATGAAAAGATAATGTAAAATCTAAGTCTTACACTTGTCAAAAACCTATTGGATGAGCATATTTCGAACCCTTGTCACCTTAGACTTGAAATATATCATTGTGGGACCTTTAGAATCCTAAATTCATTTCATAATATTGTAACATTTCAATCATACCAAGAGTGCCCCTCCTCTCCTCTTATAAAAGGCCCCCACCTATACCACCTTATTCACATCTTCAAGACATTTTTTTCAGCCAAACAATGCCCAAATAATCTATAAACGTCCCTCTATTACTCCTAGAAGCCTAAATTTAGGCAGAAGTCTTCCCAAAGAAGCCTTTGTCTCAAATCAAAAATATTTACCCGATTTTATGGTAATGTCTTCTCTTGTGTTCTTTTGTTTTATTTTTCTTCTCCAACCCCCTAAAATCTGTTTATTACTTTATTTTGTAACAAAAAAATAATCCTCATTAAAATTGGATGTTTTTGTGAGAAGTATTTTATTTACACTTACACACACCTTCTTCTAATGGTTAAAGAACATACTCTTTCTGTGGGTGGCGAATTACTGCCTCAATAAACGATGATTGTTCAATCTTCTTTTAACAAATCTCATGGTGGCTATTATGATGACAATATTTTTTATATATGATATATATTATGTTTATGTTTTCCTTATGCTTATTTATTTTTCATTTATGGCATACCTTTATGATTTCCATTATGGGTAAACACGATAATTTCATTTTAGGAAGTGCAGATTACCGCCCCCTCAAAGTGATTTGAATCGTTAATGCCATACGTGGGATGTATAAAGGATTGAGTAAATGATATTATATAAGATATTATACTGGAATTATAATATAACTTTATATAATTATGATTTCATTCCATCAAATACTAAATAGAAATTAAAGTAGCATTCATGCGTACGTACGGCTTACCGTCTCCATGAACGGTGCATTTCGTTTCTTACCTCTAAATGTTATATAATATTATAAAGGCAAGTATATATTGGATATATATGATATATATGATATCTAAATCATGAATATAATTCTGGATATAATGGATATTTTACCACATGAACAACTTGTAATTTTAAGAAGTTTATTTTTGACTCAAGTACCAAAGATCGACAAAATGACCGTTATTAACATAAATAATTACTTAATGTTCATAACATGAAAATAAGTGATATAAAAGGAATAATAAACATGAAAACGGTTCTTAATCAATTATAAATTAAATCTAGTTTATTATTCAGGAGGTTAAAGAACGGTCGAGTCAAGTCGGACACGAGGTAATGGAACTTCTTAACTCGATTTCCATTCTTTTGGTTAACCTCCTACTTTCAAATTATGTCATGATATTATTATGTTCTATCTTGTATTTTTACTTTGTTTATGTTTAATTATAGTGAATATATATAATAGATCTATTTTATTTAAAAAGATTATCTTTTTAAGGGACTTCATATCAATATCCTTTCATTGAGACATATTTTATTTTATACACAACTTTCTCTTATACGGTGTATAAACCCCTTTGACTTTTATGTTTATTCAAGATGAATCTTTTGTATTCGAAGCATTTTACTAAAATATAAAAGGGAATGTTTTTTTTGTCGTACGTATGCGGCGACAATGACTTCCCCACCGCCGGGACCATCATTTGAGTTTCGGCTTCCTCTACAATCCATAAATTTTTTAAATGAAAAATATATTCAAAGATTTAATTTTCTATTATTTTGGTATTGAAAATGATTTTGAAAGTGGTTTTTTTATTATATCAATGTGTTGTATTGATATATTGTGATTAAAATGTGGAAATGTTATGTTTCCTTTATGCATGTTTTATGTGATACGATTATGATATGGTTTATGATATGGTTAAACCTGTTCATATGAGGAATGCATTGGAATTAATAAGTGAAGGGTGGAGCCCAATATAGCTCCTTGATGCATCAGAAGGTCTCATGAGACGAACTAGTGTCTTGGCACGAGGCCTTGACAAAATCTTATTTGTGGTCTTGGCACGAGGCCTTGGCTATGTGGTTATGATAGTCTATCATTATGCATTCCATCATTATGAAAATGGTTGTTGATATTGCATGTGATTATACAACCAGTAGAATATCCATGTGAATACGTAAATGGCATTATCTCATTTTACTTTTGCCATATTATGTTGAAGTTCAAGTTTAAAAGGCTTTTGTTTTAGTCATACATTTCCTTAAATGTTTATGTTTATTTATGAAAGCTTCCACTATATTGTTATCCTTACTGAGAATCTGAGCTCACCCCTTTCAAGGTTTTATTTTTCCCAGGATGTGAAGAAATATTTTATGACTGACCTACAGGGATAGTCTGAAGGGAATAAAAGTGCAGACTATAGAGACTATGTTATTGTGATTTTTCACTTTATGATGTAATGTATCATTTATGAATGTATCTAGTGTTTCCAAGGCTACTAAACTAATCGGTCTTTCGAGACTTGATCATTTGTGATCATGCCAATGTTACGCAATAATGCACCGACTCTGGGTAACTGGGGTTAGGGAATTACAGTTGGTATCCGAGGCAGTTTAGTACTAACTTTGGAAGCCAAATTTCGATAAACTCTGATTAGAGCACATATCCCTAAGATATAATTTGAGGATTAGTATAGAATAACTTCCTAGAATTTTGGTATTATAGAGATTTTGTGAGTTTTCTGAGCAATACATCCCTGTCTAGATACGAGCAGGTAGAGGCGGCTCTGGCACAGATGTACCTAGGGGTAAAACCTGAAAACACCACTTTGAGCTAGACTCAAATGAGAACTGGTTCACGACAATGGGCCTTGATGCACTCTTGGTTACGAAACTCCTAGGGGATATGCTTAGGATAATTCTCATTTTCTATACAAAACCTTATGGTGGGTTTATGAGTACATACTTCCTCAATGAAAACATTTATATGATTATGGATTATATCCATAAATAGTTAAATTTTTGTTAAGTGTTTTACAAGTATGGAATTATGTATTTTGATTCATAAACTGATCTAGTTTATGACATTGTTTAGAAATGGTGCCTAGTGTAAGGAATAGAAACCGTATCAATGCACACACTTCATGAAGGGTTTCCCTCCTGCTCAAGATAATTATAATGGAGCTAGTGATAAGACTGGTCCAGATCAGTTTATCACTATACTGGGACAACTCACTCAGGTTATGAATAATAACCTTACTCATATAAAGCACCCTGATCCGCAACGTGGAGTATCCATGTTAGATCGTTTCATGAGGCAACAACTGCCAAAATATAATGGGGGTACAAATCCATTAGTAGCTGAGAAATGGAAGTTTACGGGCTCACTGGAGATGCCAATCAGTGGTGGTCAATGATTCAAAACACAAAGGAAGATAAAGAAGTATCAAGTATGGATCATAGAGAGTTCAAAGATATTTTCTTATAAAAATACTTCCCTCGTGACCATCGAGCAGATATGGAAAGGAAATTTCTAAGTCTGAGACAAAAGGAGGATGGGAATGTCACAAAGTATGAGGCTAACTTTACAAGGTTAGCAAGGCATTCAACAGATTATATACGTAACCCAAGAAGTAAGATTTATCATTTATTTGATGGGTTAAAACCGTTTCTCCATTGAGCATTAGTCTACCAAACCTTCTCCTCATATGAAGATATAGTCTCATGTGCTATCAAGACAGAAAAGTAATTCTCTAAATCTTATGACAATAAAGTAAAGAAAGAGAAGAAGAGAACGGTGGAACAAGATACAGATAATGGGAAAAAGGGAAAGAAGGATTTTCCATTATGTGATAATTGTGGGAAGAATCATCCCTGTACTTTCCTTAAAAGAATGGGAGTTTGTTATAAATGTGGAGAAAAATGTCACCAGGCTCGTGATTACAAGGGAAAAAAGAGGCTATCAATGTTGAATGCTACAATTGTAGGGAAATGAGGAATTATGAAAAGGAATGCCCTAAGGGCCAAGGAAACATACCTCAAAAAGGCCGAGGGATCATGGACAATATTATGCTGTTACTACAGTTGAAGTGGAATAATTAATGTATTGGTTCTTTTGGACTAAGGTATTATATTCTAGTTATAAGAATAATGTGATATATATAAGGATTGTACTGCAGTACTTGTTTTTTTCATTAAGGTTTTAATATGACAAAGGTAATCATATTTTTGCATGTGACAATAATAAAAACTTTACTTTTTTTGTGGAATCTGATGATACAATTGATTTTTGAATTTAGAGACCTTTTAGAAAAAGTCTAGACAGAGGTATTTTGGATAACTATATAGGTTGGAGTGGATTAAGTATAACTTTGGATAGTATTGTTTAAGGTTAAAACATTTTTGAAGATTATTTTTAGAATATTATAATACTATACTTTTAGGAAAATGACAACCTGCAGGTCGGGGGATAACCCATCGCGTCGGACAAAGCTGTAGGAATCGAACCCACAACCATAGTACGACATGCCTTTATTACCTACCACTAGCCTACTGGAAGTCCCTGGTTATTACAAAATAGTTTACCTAATCTAAATGGTATGTGGTAATATTTGGAACCTTATGCAATTAGGATAAATAGAATATTTCTGAGTTCTATTACCATTTGGAGTTAAAAGATTGGTTTGTGGTAAAAATTTATTAATGAATGAAAGTCTACATGACAAGTAAGTATATTTCCTTATGCTCTTAGTAAATCTCTTAAATAAATTCATCAACTTTATGAAGGGTAACTTAAAACAAAAACGTTGTCGGTTAACTTTTCGAACTGGGGATTCAATGACCGTTTAACCAATCACAAGTTTGTGATTTTCTTGTTGCTAACTTTATCCTAATCCGTTTTTCTACAACTCTCCATCCGACCATGATGGTTTGTTTTTCCTCCATATCCATATTTTCATAGAATCCTAGTATGGGATATCTCGGGTGACCTTTGTACTTCTCTTTCATTCTTTTAAAGTTATATTTTTATTAACCTTATTTCTAATGTGGGTTTTCCACAAAGGTATTTTCTATTTTCAACCTTTTATTTTCAAAGAACAATTTCAAACTGTGAGGATGCAATTTATTGAAGGATGGGAGAAGGTAACACCCCGAGCTTCCACGATACGCTTCTCCTTCAATAATGCAATAGCTTACATTGTACGCATGTTCGAGATTCTAAAACACCGCGACCAATCAAAGTAGCAGTTATGAATAGTAATACAAACTTTTTGAAATTATATAATTTTTTTTTTTCAAAATGTACTTCATTTTTGTATTTAGAATTTCGAAATTATCTTAAGTTGAATTTTTTGCAATTTTCTGAGAACTTCCAATTTTCTCTGAATAGAGAAAATACATAAAAAAACTTTTTTAATAAAAATAATTTATAGTGATAAATTATACAATTGAGTGGTTTTAAAGTATAATTAGAATATATTTTTACCATTTTATCCAATTGTGGTCATTAGAATTAATTTCACTTTGAAATTGGACATAAACAATTGTCAATCTTTTGATATATATTGTTTCTTAAAAACACGCTATTTGTTGTGACAACAGGAATTAATTATAAAATTAATTAATGGAACTTATATGTTTGGAATTTTGTAAAATAGACATCATTTTTGAATTCAGAATATCAATTATAGCTTAGGGTGAAATTTTGGCATTGTTCTGAAAAACTTCAATTTTTGATGAATAGTGAAACCACTAAGTGGTAGTTAAAAAACTAATTTTTTGTTTAAATGAAACATTACCACTTCAATTATTTGATTTTAAAAAATCCGACATACATGGTTGTCATTAGGAAGTAAAATGTGGTTCAATGGGATTAAAATAATTTTTTGGTGAATAGTAACTTTTAAGTTTAATTAATCGCGATTAAAGGTAATTAGTGAAATTTAAGGTAAACATGATATTATAAAAATATGAACTTAATTTTAAATGTGTCCTAAAATTATTGGATGAGTCATGGCCGACCAAGACAATCCATGGGTCAACTTGGGGACCCCATGGAGCCTCTTGGGTAAGAAAATGACATTAATAACATTTTATTTAACGTAAAAATAAAATTGTCACAAACATGTGTTTTTTTACTAAAACAATTATTACATGGGGTTATATAAGTTAACTTTTTGACTATAAATACTAATTGGAAAGATAAAAATATTTCCAACATCACCAGAGTTTTTTTATAATTTTTATACATTAAATAAATTAAATTTTTAATGACACAATGATGATGCAGCGATTACCTCATTAATTAACGATTTAAATAAAATGAAAAGATAATGTAAAATCCAAGGCTTAAACTTGTCAAAAACCTATTGGATGAGCATATTTCAAACTAGTATCACCATAGACTTTAACTATATCATTGTGGGACCTTTAGAATCCGAAAAGCATTTCATAACAATGTAAAATTTCAATCTTTCCAAGAGTGCCCCTCCTCTCCTCTTATAAAAGGCCCCCACCTATACCACCTTATTCACACCTTCAAGCCATTGGGATCAGCCAAACTATTCCCAAATACTCTCTCAACTTCCCTATATTACTCCTAGAAGCCTCAATTTGGGCAGAAGTCTTAGCAAGGAAGCCTTTGGCTCAAATAAAAAAGAGTTACCCGATTTTAATGTAATGTATTCTCTTGTGTTATTTTGTTTTATTTTTCTTATCCAGCCCCCTAAAATCTTTTTATTACTTTATTTTGTAACAAAAACAGTATCCTCAATATACTTGTATGTTTTTATGAGAAGGATTTTATTTACACTTACACACACTTTCTTCTAATGGTTAAAGAACATACTGTTTCTGTGGGTGGCGAATTACTGCCTCACGAAACGATGATTGTTCAATATTCATTTAACACCTCTCATGGTGGCCATTATGATGAAACTATTTTTTATATATGATATATATTATGTTTATGTTTTCCTTATGCTTAGTTATTTTTCATTTTTGTCATACCTTTTGGATTTCCATTATGGTTAAACGTGATAATTTCATTTTAGGAAGTGCAGACTACCGCCCCCTCAAAGTGATTTCAATCGTTAATGCCATATGTGGGATGTATAAAGGATGGAGTAAATGATATTATATATGATATTAAACTGGAATTATAATATACCTTTATATAATTATGATTTCATTCCATTAAATAGGAAATAGAAATGAAAGTAGCGTTCATGCGTATGTACGGCTTACCGTCTCCATGAACGGTGCATTTCATTTCTTATCTCTAAATGTTATGTAATATTATTAAGGAAAGTATATACTGGATATATATGATATATATGATATCTAAATCATGAATATAATTCTGGATATAATGGATATTTTACCACATGAAGAACTTGTAATTATAAGAAGTTTATTTTTGACTCAAGTACGAAAGATCGACAAAACGACTGTTATTAACATAAATAATTACATAATGTTCATAAAATGGTAATAAGTGACATAAAAGGAATAATAAACTTGAAAAAGGTTCTTAAGCAATTATAAATTAATTCTAGTTTATTATTCAGGAGGTTAAAGAACGGTCGAGTCAAGTCAGACACAAGGTAAGGGAACTTCTTAACTCGATTTCCATTCTTTGTGTCAATCTACTACTTTCAAATTATGTCATGATATTATTATTTTCTATCTTGTATTTTTACTTTATTTATGTGTAATTATAGTGAATATACATAATAGATCTATTTTATTTAAAAAGATGATCTTTTTAAGGGACTTCGTCTCAATCTCCTTTCATTGAGACATATTTTATTTTATACACAACATTCTCTTATACGGTGTATAAACCCCTTTGACTTTTACGTTTATTCAAAATGATTCTTTTTTATATGAATAATTTTACTAAATGACAAAAGGGAGTGTTTTTTTTGTACGTATGTGGCAACAATGACTTCTCCACCGCTGTGACCATTATTTGAGTTTCGGCTTCCTCTACAAGCCATAACTTTTTTAAAAAGAAAAATAAATAAAAAATTTTAATTTTATTTTATTTTGGTATTGAAAATTGTTTTGAATGTGTTTTTTTATTATATCAATGTGTTGTACTGATATATTGTGATTTAAATGTGGAAATTTTATGTTTCCTTTATGCATGTTTTATGTGATTCGATTATGTTATGGTTTATGATATGTTTAAACCTGTTCATATGAGGAATGCATTGGACTTAATAAGTGACGAGTGGAGACCACTATAGCTCCTCGATGTATCGGCATGTCTCATGATCCAAACCAGTGTCTTGGCACGAGGCATTGACAAAATTTTATTTTTGGTCTTGGCACTAGGCCTTGGTTACGTGGTTATGATTGTCTGGCATTATGCATTCCATCATTATGAAAGTGTTTATTGATATTGCATGTGATTATTCGACCAGTAGAATATCCATGTGAATAAGTAAATAGAATTATCTAATTTTACCGTTTCCATATTATGTTGAAGTTCATGTTTAAAAGTCTTTTGTTTTAGTCATACATTTCTTTAAATGTTTATGTTTATTTATGAATGCTTCTGCTATATTGTTATCCTTACTGAGCATCTGAGCTCACCCCTTTCAATGTTTTATTTTTCCCAGGATGTGAAGAAATATTTTATGACTGACCGACAGGGATAGTCTGAAGGGGATAGAAGTGTGGACTATGGAGACTATGTTATTGTGATTTTTCACTTTATGATGTAATGTATCATTTATGAATGTATCTAGTGTTTCCAAGTCTACAAAACTAATCGGTCTTTCGAGACTTGATCTTTTGTGATCATGGCAACGTTACGCAATAATGCACCGACTCTGGGTAACTGGGGTCGGGGCGTTACATGTAAATAATGACCTTTGACATTTTATATCATGAATCTCCTTATTCTAATGATATTATAAGTTTTTTTTAATTTTAATATTTCAATCTTTTTATTCATGTATTTTCTCAAATGGTAAGGGTCTCTTAAACTAAAACCTTATTTTAAATATTTTAAATATTTAATTTTCCAAATATTTCACATTAAAGTAATTGTTTTAAGGATTAATTTATGTGGAAGTTAATGTTTTAAAATTTTAATTACTTTAAAAGTTTCATAGTGGTATGGGTTACTTTTATTTAAAAAGATCTTTATTAAATGTTTTAAATAGTTTTAGAAATTGATTGAATATTTCAATATCTTGAAATGATATATTTTTATTGCAATGTGGAAATGTTATCTTTCCTTTATTCTTGTTTTTTGTGTGATGGATCTTGGGAATTTTTTAATTATATGGGTGGTTCCATGATAAACGTAGGGAGGGTGAGCCCAAGATAGCTCTCCAATGCAATGGGTAATGTGGAAGAGTTAAATGTTAATGTTTCTCCTAAGAGATTTGGGGAATATACTATGATGGGTATTCCAAACATAACTTCCAATGTATATTTGAATGCTACATTTTAAGTATGATATGGATACCACAAGTTACCTATTTGATTTATGATTACTATGTATTATTCATAAATCTTATGATTTCCTGAGGTATGTTAAAGAGCTTATGTTTTGTATGTATTGATGTACTAATGTTTTCTTTACTTATTTTATAACAATTACTGAGATATTTATTATCATCCCTTGTTTTTGAAATCTTTTTCATAGGGTACAAGGAAGGGTAAGAGAAAGGAAGTATTCAAGAAGATTTATATCAAGAAAATAACTCTTTCTTTATTTAATATGTTTTATTTTTATGAAAATTTTGGATAGACTAGAAGTGTCTACCTTGTAATATTGAGGTGTAATGTAATAGTTATGGCCCAATTCTCTAAAACGCTTAACCTAAAAAGACCCTTAATGGGAATTATTTTCTTAACTCAAGATTATGTAATGTTTAACATTGTGGCCTTATAGATGATGTGTCAAAAACTATGACAATAATATCTAGAAGGATGTTTTATTGACTATTGAGGTTTCTAATACATATTTCATAGCACACATTGGTGGTCTATCCTTACTAATGACATCAATGAATTTGATGTTGGAAGTTCCCTTCCTCTTGGGATCTCATTTATATATTTTTCCATACATCATTTATGTATTTGATTACTTGATATCATGATTGATTGTGATACCATTTGGGTGTACAAGTAGAATATGGGATCTGTTTTTAAAACATAAGTGATATTACTGTGTCCTTTTCCATGATTGATTGTTATAAAATTTTGTCATCTATTCTGAAATATACTCATGATGATATATTATTTTATACCTGCTTGGGTCCTCACCCTATATGTGTATTACCATTTTATTGGTGGTTATGATTGGTACTTGAGATAGGTGGATCGTCATAGAAATTTAACCCTTAGTGGGTAAGTGAAGTTGATTGTGATAGTGTAGAAGAGGAACCTGATCACAGGGTGGAGGTAGAAGATGACCATGGTGTCTTGTCGAGGGTGTAATCGAGGTGGCCCTGAGTTTCTAAGTTCCATCCACCACATGATATCAGGGTCTATGAGAGAACTGGATATAATCATACAGAGGTCCTGGGTGACATGGTTATCTTGTGGGATAGATGATGCCAAATATCATCTCCATGACATTTTAAGGACACCTTACAAGGGCTAGTATTATTCTTTCAAATAATATAGTTACATTCTGGCATGTAGGTGAAATGGATACAACTATGGTTTGTGGAATCTTGGTTAGTGCATAAACACTCCATTTTTTATTTTTTATTCATATTAAACTTTTATCATTATTTTTATATACTTTTTTAAATTTGATAACATTATTTAAGGCCATATTGGTGGTGTCCTACTAAGTCTTTTACTCACACCATACACAGGAATTTCAATGTTATTATAGAATTCATGAGAGTCCCGAGAAAGGGATAGGGCCCAGTGGTGGAAAGATAAGAAGTGGAGAATGGGTATTTTGGTAGAAATAGATGTATTTCTATGGTCATGTGGTTTTATTATATCTATTAATCTACTTTACTAATTCTAGTCAGGATTGAAACATTGGGAGATACTTATATATTCAAAATGTATGTTATTTACTTTTCCTCATGATTACTCTAATTGTTTATTATATTTTGTATTATTTATTACTGATCACATGACATGGTACTAAGAGTATAGTCTCCTCATTGATGTACTTAGACACTCATTGATAGTCGGCTGCCTCTTGCATACAGGAAATAAATCATGAGGTATTGTAACACTTTGCTCAGACCTTGTGGTTTAAATTAAAAAGTTTAAAAATGGTATGATAGTATCAGGTCTAACTAACTTTTTCTTCACTTTTTTTGGTTGAGGACAATTTAGACAGAAGATAGGATGGTTTGGAATTGGATAGGGGAACTACGACCATGCCTTTCCAACACTATGTAGTGGAACTATTTTTCCATAATGTGTTGAAATTTTGTTTTGTTGTAACATTTGATTAAATTAATGTTGGATGATGCACACAATGTTAATATATAATTTATGAGACTTCACGTATGTTCATGCATCATGAATGTTCATTTAGGTTCACATGTCACACAAACACACATATATACCTATTGTAGTGTTTCATAGTAGTTATTTAATTAAATTCCTTGATTTTTTCTATCTAATTATGATAGTTTCTCTTTGTGTGATATATTTGTGTTATTATTGTGAAATATCTTTTCCTGAATTTATTAGCTGAATTGAGAATTTTATTGTTTTTTTATATATATGATGACTGTGAATAAAATCTAAGGATAAATTCCAAGTTTATTTCTAGGAGGTTTATACATGGGGTTGATGGAAGACTCCTTCGAGAAACTTGGGGTGATTTAATAAACTGATTAGGGTTTATCCTAATTTTTCTTTCAGAAGTGTTTCCTTCATGTTATTGAAGCTTTTACCTCGATTTAGTCACATGGAGATACTTTATAAGTATTCCAAAATAATTCCACATGGGGGGGATGTTTATACTTTACCACTGACAAGTAGGACAATACTATTGATCATGATTCCATATCATCTTTAAGGTTTAGGCAACAGGGCCGCTTTGACCAGATATCTCTCTCTTAGTACATGTCTTAGTTATATGAGTTCATAACTGTGGTAAAATTTTCTCTAGCATAAATTCTAGATTTATTAATCCTTATAGGGAAATATACTACCTTAGGATGCTACAGAATTGTTTGAAATCCTTTTGGGAATCTATGACCTAGTTGAGACTCTAGAGGATCAACAAGTTTAGATTAGATAGAGATCATTCTAGGTGTATAGAACATTTCAATACCTCTGTATGGTATAATGTGAGCTAAGTTGAAGGTGATCAAGTTATAAATAGACTAATTATAGAGGAATGGATTCATAAAGTCTATTACTTCACCCTGGTGTTAACTTATGTCACTCTCTAGGAAGGAGGACATTATCCTTTGGATATGTGCTGATTATTGGAGGCTAAACTAGGTGATAGTAAAGAAAAAATCTCCATTAAATAGGATTGATATTATTTTCAATGAGTGAAAGGTATCTTGGTGGTTATACAAGATTAATATATGATTGAGTTATCACGAGTTACATGTTATAGAGGTGGATATTACTAAAGCTGTATTTTTGAAATAGGGATTAGCTATAAGAGTACTTGGTGATGTATTTCAGACTTATGAACATACCTAAAGTGTTCATGGACATCATGAAAAAACTATTCCACCCCTAACTAGATTATTTTATTATAGTTATCTTAAATTGAATCCTCATTTACTCTCCAAAACCTGGGAAATATTCTAGTCACGTTGATATAGTCCTGAGTACACTTAGAGAACACTGTTTTTATACTAAGTTATCGAAGTTTGACTTATGGATTTGAGAGGTGAGGTTCCTAGGATATGTGGTGTCTAAAATGGGTATATCCATAGGCCCTAATTACATTGATGTAGTTATGTTCTAGAAATGTCCTCATATTTTGTAGGACATCAGGATATTTATGGGTTTAGTGGGTTATTATCAACAGTTCATTCACGATTTCTCCCAACTATCAGCACCCATGGCAGCACTGAAGAAGAAGGAATTAAAATTACAATGGTTAGAACAATTTTAATATGTATTACCTAAAAAAATTTTAATGTTAATGATAACTTTAGTACTAACACTCTCTAAGATAGGGATTTGTTATGTAGTGTATTGTGATGCATTTGAAATTAGTCTAGGAGTGTTGTTGACATAGAGATATTAGGTATCAGCCTATGGGTATCATCAGCTATAAATCCATGAGTGTAACTACCCAAGACATGATCTTGAGATGTAATCCATGGTATATGATCTAAAATATTGGTGGCACTATCTATTTGGTGACAAATGTTTTATACCGACCACAAAAGGTGTCACTATATATTGAAACAGAGTGACTTAAATCTAAGGTCAAGGCATTGGGTTGAGTATCTCTAGACGTTCGATTTTGAGTTTTGTATCCACTTAAAAAAGGTAATGTAATTATGGATTCTCTCAGCATTAAGACATAGGTAGAGTACAGTTATGGTGAGAGCACCTCAGAGGAGTAGTGGCACTTGATGACATTATTGGATGATTGGAGGGTGGACTATTTGATGGATAAACTGTGTAATCCCTCCTTTTTATCACATAACTTTTCATTACATTTTACAAACATATGATCTTTAATGTTTAGTGTCTTGTAAATAAGGTAAAAAATACAAAAAACCATAAGAAAATATTCTAATACACTTGTAAGGATTCATTATAGGTCCATCCTATGTAAAATTACTATATCTAATAACCTAGGGACTTACATCAAAGGAAATAGTGAGTAGAAGGCCCAATAAAGGTAAACATGGGAAACAATTTAATTGTTATATCAATAAGAACATAATGAAATATATAAAAACATGAGAAATTGAAAAATATGCCTATCTTAAAAAAATGAACATGGGTTATAACATGAAATTGTGGTTACCATATTTAATTTTGAAATTACTTAGCATATCACCATGGCCCACCCCCAAGGTGTTGTAAAAATTACCAAGGTTTTTAACCAAGGTATCATAAAACTTTTCATCTCTAGAGATTAATTTCTTCACCCAATGAATTGGAGTGATATCAGAGTGCAACATTAATATATAATAATTTCCATGTGAGCCACATAAATATTAATCAAACATTTTATAAATAACCCAAAGAGAATAAATTAAATGTATTTCTTATGAAAATCTTGACGTTTTAAAAAGTGATTAAAAACATGATCATTATATCATTTATAACCCATAGAAAGGGAATGATGGTTTTATGCATGTCAATTATAGAATAAAATATTTAATTTTTATTTCTTTATGAATACCCCAAGAAATTTAATGGGTTTTTGTATTCACATAAATAAAAAACGAGAATTTCTTGATAAAAAGAGAGAGATTTTGAGATGAAAATTCTACACCATAACAATTATGAAAAATAGTTTTAGAAAGCATTAAAACAAGAGTGGATAGGGGTCAAACATTCATAAATGACTCATATTATAGTAGAGGGAAAGAATAAAATGGAAATAAGAACATGGTATGGAAACTTGTAAGGCATACCACATAAAAGAGAACTTGAATGGAAAAAGAGAAGTTAAGAATTCCCTTACCATGTAGAGTAACTTCTAGAACACTAAGATCGGGACCTTATGGGATTGAGGGCACCCTGGGATGAATATTTGAAATGTAATAGTATTATAAATTTTTGTAGAATGATTTTTAAATTAAAGGAAATGAAGGAATGGGTGGGTATTTATAGCAAATGTGAGGGAATATTTTATTAATTTCAAAGGACCCCTCATTAATGGTATTTTAAAAAACGTGGGCTTGTCCATGGTATTTTCCCATGATATTGGCCACATGGGACATATAAGATTGAATTTTAATCTATAAGAGTCGACCAACATCATATATTAATCATTAAATCATTATTACATAGTCATGATGATATTAAGCTTACCAAAAACTGAAAACTATTTTGTTTACTATTCACTAAAAATTCAACAGTTTTAGAAAAATCCCAAAAATTCACTCTAACCATTTTGCGACGTGTAGAATTCAAATAAAAAATGATTTTTAAAATATTAAATTTAATTTTAAAATAAATTAAATAATTGAAATACTAATACTTATCTTATATTTATAAAATATATTTTTACTTATACTATGATATAATTATATCACATTACCACTTAAGATGACGAAAAAATATTTATACTTCCTGAGGTAAAGTTACTATTACATTGGTTAAATTAACATTCAAAAGTTAAAAACTAGTATTCCCAAGTGTGACGTTACTATTTACCAAAAAATTAGTTTGATATTATTGAACCACATTTTCTCCCTGATTATAACCATGTATGTCCTATTTTCAAAAATCATTTCAAGGAAAAAGTTATTTAATAATAAATTTTTTACTATTCATAAAAAACACTATTCATAAAAAACACTTTTCATAAAATACTATTTTAAAAATTAAAACTTCTTAGAAAAGTTCCAAAAACTCAGCCTATGATAATTTTGACATTCGAAATTAAAAAATGATATTTATTATACCATAATAATTCTCTATTTGTGAGAAATATATGAAAAGTACAATTTTCTACTTCTAAAATAAATTTATCAAATTTTTATTAATTCAACATTTTATTTTATTAATAAAATCTATTCTTAAATTAGAAATGATGATATTCCAATGTTATTTATACCAAGGGATTATACAAAGTAACTAAGGCCTCATTACATAGTCCCTTATAACACCCACAAAGGACATAAGAGTAAGGTTTTAAATGGTGATAGAATCTTGGGGTGGCTCCGACACCGTTACCTGAGTGGTAATTTTTATCAACTTGAAATTTTCCTGTAAGAGATTTTTTTCATGTTTAACATGTAGAAATTGGGCTTGGGATTGGTCCATAGCGAAGCCCAATAATGCTACCTCCTTCTAAAGCTCTGAAAAATGGGCTTCATATAGACCAAGTCTACTAGATGATGCCATCAAATCTTCATTCTGCAATAATAACCATTATCATTTCTATTTATAATCAACAATATTAATTTTAAGAGTATAGTTTCCAATGGTCATATTGACCAACATTCATATAACAATCTAAATCTAATGACCTCATTTCAATAATACTCACTTTATTAATAAAGGGATATAGTTTGGCTGAGTCCAAACTAATATAACATACATTTTCAAGAAACAATTATTGTTCAAAAAGTTTGGGTCTTCACATTCTCCCCCCATAATAAATTTCATCCTCAAAATTACAACTCTTTCCCTCAAAAGTGAAAAGGTGTGGGTACTTCTTCCACATAGTATCTTATGGTTCCAACATGGCTTCTTCATATTTTGGATTCATCAACAACACTTTTACAAGGTGGGTAGTCTTGTTTCATAGAGTTTTGTCTCTATGATCCAAGATCTCCACCGACTACTCCTCATAAGAGAGGTTTTATTCCAGTGACAATCCCTTAGGATTCTGGACATCTGAAGGGTCAAGTATATACTTCCTTAAGAGGGATACGTGGAATGCATCATAAACTTGTTCTAGAATTGTAGGAAGTGCAAGATGATAGGCCACTGATCCTATACTATCAAGGATTCCATAGGGTCCAATGTACATGGGGATGAGCATCCCTTTCTTTCAAAACTGCATGAGTCTATTGAATAGAGAAATTCGAAGGAAGACATATGCACCGACTTCAAAATCCAAGTCCCTTCGATGGTTGTCAGTGAAGATCTTCTGTCAAATCTAAGTAGTCTTAATGTATTTTTAGATTGCATGGGCCTTTTCAATCATCTATTTTACAAGATCAGGCACAAGAATATTTCTTTCACCAACTTCATCCCAATAAGTACGAGTTCTAAATCACTTTCCATATAGAGTTTCATAGAGTTCCATTTGAATGCTCCAGTGGAAGCTATTTTTGTTAGATAAATCATCAAATGGGTGATTTTGATCCCAACCACCTTTAAATTCCATTGAACATGCTCTCAACGTGTCATCGATTTTTTGAATAGTTATTTCAAAATGGTTATCAGTTTGGGGGTGATAGTCCATACTAAAATTCAATTGGGTACTTAATGCATGTTGAAGATGTTTCTAGAATTTTGTTTTGAACCTCATATCATGATCAGATATGACAGAGAGTGGTACCCCATGCAACCTTACCACTTCCATCATGTAAATCCTAGAATGTTTATAATGAGACAAATCTTCCCAAATAGAGTTAAAATGGGAATTCTGGGTGAGATGGTCTATTACATCCCATATCGCATTGTTTTCTTTGGAAGTTCTCAGGAGACCAGTGATAAAGTCCATAGTGCTATTATCCCCCTTATATTCTGGTCTGGGTAGTGGTTGTAATACCCCTTTTGAAAGTTGTGAATCTACACACACTTGCTGACACACTATGCACCTTTTAGTGTACTCATCAATCTCCCTTTTCATTTTATCCAATGAATAATGATCTTGAAGTTCCCTATACATTTTCATGATTCCCGGATGTGTAAGAATGTAGAGATATGAGCTTAATCAATCAATTGCTTCTTTATTTCTAGAATAGATGGATCACATAGTCTTGTATAAGAAAATTCAGTACACCTTCTAGATCAATATTGAACTTAGGAAACTTCCCATCCTTCACAACATCAAACTTATTTGGTAAGAAAGAATCTTTTTTCTAAGCTTTCTTGATCTTATATAGTAATGACGGTTGAAAAATCATTTGGTTTTGGGTTTATGATATCTTTTCCATTAAAATTCCCATTTCTATATTTACTACATCATTGATCAATTGATCTATTTGAATCCTCATCATTACAGCAAAGCATTGCCTTTTCTACTTAATGAATTAGAAACTATGTTTTCTCTTCTCAGATGACAATGAATTGAACAATCATAATCTTTAAGAAGTTCCAACCATCTCATTTGTCTCATGTGTAATTCCTTCTATGTGAAAATATACTTCAAACTTTGATGGTCTATGTATATATCACACTTCTCCCGATAAATACAGTGCCTCCAAAGCTTCAAATAAAAAACAACCGCAACCATCTCAATATCACAAGTAGGATAGTTCTTCTCATGAGTCTTCTACTACCGAGATGCATAATAAATCTCCTTTTCATTTTTCATGAGAACACACCCAATAACATTCTTAGATAAATTGATAAAAATAATGAATAATTCTCTATTTGAGGGAAGAGTTAACACGGGTGCAGTAACCAATCTATTATTCAGCTCTTGGAAACTATCATCACATTTCCTTGTCCAGATAAACTTAACCCCTTTTCATGTCAACTTGGTTAGTAGATTAGAAATTTGTGAAAAGTTTTTCACAAACCTATTATAATACCCTACTAATCTAAGAAAACTATGAATCTCATTTGTTGTTGTAGGATGAGGCCACTCCTCAACAACCTTTATCTTTGTAGGGTCAACTGTGATTCCTTTATCGGTTACAATGTTCCCCATGAAAGCTAGTTGTTGTAACCAAAATTCAAATTTTCCGAACATTCCAAAAATATTCTCATTACTTAGTGTTTTAAAAATAACCCTTGGATGATCTTCATGCTCCTACCAACTTCTGGAATATATCATCATATCATTAATAAAAACTACCACAAAATTATCAAGGTAGTCCCTAAAGACATTATTCATCAAATCTATAAAAATATGTGGAGCATTAGTCAAACCGAAGGACAAAAAAACAAACTGCTAATGCACATGTCTTGATCAGAAGGAATTTTTTAGAATGTATTATTTTTTTACCCTCAATTTATGTTAATAAGCTCAAAGATCAATTGTAGAGAATAGATGAGCCCCATGAAGTGGTCAAATAAATACCCAATTCTTGGAAGAGGGTACTTGTTCTTTAATTTGATCTCGTTCAGATATCTATAATCAATACATAACCACATCGATCCATCCTTATTCTTTACAAAGAGAATAAGTGATCTCCAAGGAGACACACTTATAGGGATAAACTGCTTCTACAAATGATCTTGTTGTTTCTTCTTTAATTACTCCAACTCCACATTCTCCATTCTATATGGAGTTTTTAAAATCGGCTTGGAACCAGACATGAGTTCAATGGATAAATCTACCTCTCTTTCTATGGGAGGTCCAAGTGACTTCTTAGCAAATACATCAATGTATTCCTAAATTATGGGGAAATTTATATCCTTATACTCTCATTTACTTCTTTTTATTCACCGATCAACTCTATAAAGAAGGATGTACGTGGTTCTTCTAACAAAAAATCAAGTTGAGATATATCTCCTTGGAAGATAAATGTAGGTTTTCCATTAAAGACTACTGAGATATCCTTGATTCTACAATTGATCTTAGCATTTACTTTAAGATCCAGTCCATCTCTAGTATAATGTCAAATTCCAACATGGGAATGACTACAAGATTTACGATAATATTGCGTTCACTAAAGTATATACTAAAGTTTTTGAAATACTATTGATGCTTGGATAATCCGTCCTGATGTATTGACCGATAACTTTACTTTTATCAGTTCTGGGATTGATTCTATATTATTTGTAAAATTTATGGATATAAAGAAATGAGTTGAACTAGAATCAAACAAAGTACTTTCTAGCTTGGAGAGAAAAATAAGTGTACCTTCCACCACATAATTTAGAGATTCAACTTTAGCCATCATGATATCAAACACATAACCTTTATCCCTTGTCCTATACTAAGGAAGATGGTGATTCCCCTCCACTATCCTCAAATTGGGATAGTGATTGGAAAAGTTCCTAAGCCTTCAACTCTTAAATCATTGGACATTATGTAGGTCCTGTACCATCTTACCTTAGTCGTTAGAGTTGGGAAGTTGAGGCTTCACCTCACTACTACATATCTGATCAATATGACCTTCTCTTCCACAATTATAACATTTCACACTCCCAAGATGGTAGTTCCCTAAATTCTTCTTACCACGTTTATTTCATGTGGAACGTAGCTCTTACTTTCTAACCCTTAATTGGTCCTAGTTCCTCCCCAATTTTGGCTGCAAGTATCTATTATTTTCATTGAACTTGTGGGACCTCTATGTCTCACCAAACTCAATCTCAACATTCATAGCACTATGTATGCTTTCTGCATAGCTATCATAGTCTCTATTTGAAAGATTCTTCTATAGATGAGGTTTGAGTCCACAGAAAAATCTGTCAAACATCCCATTAGGATCCATGAAAAATATACAGGTGTAACATGGAAGAGTTGTGATTTTAATATCATAGCTTCCCACATATTCATTGTCCTTCAGCATCAACTTCTAAAATTCCATCTCTATTTTTTTTCTCATTGAATGAGGGAAAATAGTTATTGATGAAGACCCTCTGAACTATTCCCACTACATACCTTCAATATCCTCTCTCAACATTGTATTTTTAATAATTTCCTACCACATATTAGCTTATCCCTCTAAGAAGTAAATATAAAAGGTGGATTTCTCTTGTTAGGATCTACAAAGTATAGAAAAAATCTTCTCTATAGAGTTTATCCACTATTCCAAAATCAATGGGTTGGCAGATCCACTGAATGCTAGGGGTTTTTAACGCATAATATAATCAACTGAATGATGTTCCCTTCTTGGGGAAATAGGTATCTCATATTTATTCATGTTATTTACCATATCTTGAGTCATTTGATTCATCATTCTCATGAATGATTTCATTCTAGATTCCATCGGAGGGCCATCCAAGCATGGTCCATTATGATCACTATTTACAAGGTTCCTCGTATTTCCCTCAATTTTATAAAAGAATAAATCTTAATGAGAAACTTGTTTCATTTAAGAATGTTATATCTAAAAGTATTTATACATCATAAAACGTTATGCATAAACTTTTTATTCTATATCAACAACTGTATTTCCAATAAATCCTTCAAAATGATTCATAAAATGATTTTAATTAACCAAACATATTCCATGGGAGTGTCAAAATAGGAGTGCAGCCAGACCCCTTGTCATGCACCTATTCTCATTCAATTCTATCTAAAATTTTTACTTTTTTGGGTTTACACCTAGATACATATGTGTCAGATCCATATCTACATGTTCATATCTAGACATGGATTTATTTTTTCAAAAACCACATACTTAATATTTCACCAAAATACCCAGAAATTTTCTTATAATTAGAATTCTTCTAGAGTTCTTTGTAAATTTTTTTCATATCATAATTTCAAAAAATAACTAAACTATCTGTTTATTACAACTATGGAATCCTAACTTTTTATTACAGAACTTTTCATTACATTTTACAAATAGAGGATCTTTAAAGTTTAGTGTCTTGGAAATAAGGTAAAAATTATATTAAAACATAAGGAATTATTATAATACAATTTTAAGGAATCATCAACGCTTCATCATAATTAAAATTACTACATCTCAAAACCTGGTGACATACATCAAAGGAAATTGTGAGCAGAAGGCCCGGTAGGGGTAAACAAGTGCAACCGTTTACTTGTGAAATCAATAATAACATGATTAAATACATAAAAACATGATAAATGGAAAGATAGGACTATAATAATAAAAATAACATTAATCATAACTTTAAAATGTGGCTAAAACATTTAATTTTTGCATTCGTAAGCATATCAGCAAGGTCCAACCCCATAGTGTCATAAAAATTACCAAGGTTATTCATCAAGGCATCATAAAACTTGTCATCCATATAGATTAGTTTATTTACCCAATTCATTAGATATATATCAGGAAAAACCCTTAATATGTATTTATTTTCAAGGCATACACATATATCATATTCAAAAATATCACAAATAACCCAAATATAATAAAATAAATGGGTTTCTTTTAAAAATCCTGATGTTTTAAAAAGTGCGTAAAAACATGATCATTATGTCATTCATAACTGATAGAAAGGGAATGGGGGTTTTATGATTATAAATTATATATTAAAATATATTTTTTTTTGTCTTGATGAATACCCCAAGAAAATAAATATGTTTGGGTATTCACATAAAGAAAAAAAGATAGTTTCTTGAGAAAAACAAGGATATTTTGAGACAAAAATGCTACCGCACCACATCTATTGTAGTACCCCCAATTTCTAGTTAGTAATACTTGTTTTATGATTTTTAAGTACATGAATCATATGAGAAATGGTTGTGGAATTTTTGGAGACTTTTAAAGTTCCAAAGGGAAAAAAGTGGTGACGCACGGGCTTCGCACGGTTTGCCCAAACCGTGTGAATTCCAAGCAGGTGGTGTCGCTTTGAAAAGAGGAGCCTGCACGGTGTGCACACACTTAGGGAAAACTGTACGATGAGGTCGTGTAGAGATCCCCTTCCAAGTAGTGACTACCGCACGATTAGCGCACGATTTGACTAACCGTGTAGACTAACTGTGCGTAAAGTCAACTTTGATCCTATTTTTAATGATCTAATCCATTTTATCCTTAATCCCACAGATTGTTTCTCCTAGATGGCCCTAATTTGGGATATCTCTATGGTGAAGGTGGGATAACACTTACCAGGAATTTTGGTAGTGATCCGGAGGGTTGCCTTGGCATTAGAGGCTAGTTGATCGAGGTAAGTCTTGTTTCCTTGAGTTTTCTTAGATCTCCTTCTACCCTCTTGATGGATCCTTAGATCTACACCCAAGGTGGGTAGATCTAAGGTAGTGGATAAATTTTAATTCAGGTTTTGGTCTTGTTGGTGATAGGGGAAGGAATCTAAGGAGGTTTCTTGGTGTTTCGACCCAGTTCTTGGTTGGTTTCGCCTAATTTGTTTAGGTGGGTGGATTCACTCTCGATTCCTCTTTCTTACAACTTGAAGGATTAGTGTCAAATTGTTTTCCTTGATTGAAATGGTTTGTTTATCTTCTGTGAAAGAATGGTTGAAAACCCTTTTTAGTAATGGGTGTTGGAAATTGTGTGTTTTTGTAAAGTGTTTGTTGAAGTGAATTTAAAATGGGGATTTTAAACTGGTTATGTTTTTTTTTGTTTGAAATAAATGGTTTTTAATAAAATGTTTGACGCTTTATTGAAATATTTTGAACACACTTGGTTTTGGCATGGATTTTCATGGGTTGTGGTGTGTGTTCATATGCATTGGGATGGATAAGGGCGAGAAGTACCCCCACCAAAAGGTTGTATGGATATGGGCAAGAAGTACCCCCATCAAAAGGGATGGATAAGGGAGTAAAGTACCCCCGTCAAGGTAGTCCACTAAGTGACGACTTACTGGAAGTATAACTCACCACTCGCGAGTATAGGGATGTCCAGGTTGCATGAAAGGTTGGTTTTTTGGATTTTTTAATTGTTATGAATGTTCCAAAACGGAAAAGGGAAGTCATATAAATGTGCTAACATGTTTTATCCTAGAGGCATGGGTTGGGAAGTCATTTGGGGAAAACCTACTGAGTTTCATTACTCACCCCCTGCTTGGGCACGTTCGTGATTTTGCAGATGTCATATACCGAGATGTTGGAAAAGGTAAAGTATCACATGTTTATAGCACCACTTCGTGATTCTTGGGCTGGTTCGTGATGTTGGAGCTTGGAGCTTGTGGAGCATGGAGTTGGGTTGTCATCTTATGGTCTTTCAGGTTTTCTTTCTGCTGTTTACTCTGATTTAGTGTTGGTTTCCACTGTGGTAGTTTTGGTTGGTTTATGATAAAACAAATGGTTGTGTTGCCTTAGATTTTATCATGCATCATTTAGTTGATTTGTTTGGTCATGGTTGTTTTTTATGTGGTATGTTCTAAAATGGTAAATCATCCCCCACTTGTTTTGAAACCCTTCGACATTTATTTCCAGCCTTTGGAACCTTGGGGACATCGCTTAAGTCCAAGTAATCCCTCACCGCCTCCTCAAGAAAATGAGTTAGGGGAGGGGTGTTACAAATGGTATCAGTTTGTTCGGTCCTTTGGGTATAAATGCAATCAGCTTGTTCCTTTGTGGAACAAGTAGTCATCAGTTTTTGTGGGTATTTGCATTGAATTCTTACGTATCTATTCCTTGGGTGGTCATATTAGGAAGGAGTGGGATTTCCAGAACTTGGAATGTAGAGCATAAAAAGACGTAGCTAACCTTTTTATGCTGAACTTCAAGTTACTAGGGAGTTGGGTAAAAAGTGTTTTGGAGACAATTATAAGATAAAAAATCTCATTGTCATGGGTTAATTCATTGACATGAGCATGACATGCATTAGAAGAATGACTTCCCACTAGGAGTGCATATATCATTTTAGAGAAATGGATTATGGTTTGATGCAAAAGAATGATTTCTAAAAATTTTAAACTTTCTTTTAATTGAATGATTTTGAAAAGAGATGGGTTGATGTATTTTGAAATAGATTGATTTTCAAAATAAGAAAAGATTTATTTTTAGAAATGGGTAAATGTGGAAAAGCTTGATGGTCAGAAATCAGTTTTTATATAGTAATATAATAGAAATTGAAATTCTATGCCTTCAATTTCAAGGAAGTGAGACTAATGGCATGTGTTTTTTGTGTAGAAATGGCACCCGTTAGGCGTCGTAGAAACCAAACCGAAGAGACTGTGGAGAATGTGGTCGCATCTGAGACACAGGTGAACCAGAAGCTAGTCCAAAGTATAGTTTATATGTTTCAGGCTATGGAAATAGGGAATCTGAAGGTTGAGTCAAGCCACGTAGACTATTCCGTCTAGTTCCAGAAGTAGAATCCACCCATCTTTCGGGGTGATTATGAACCAGTAGGAGTGGAGGTGTGGCTGAGTTGGATGAATCGTATCTTTGATTTCATCGGCACACCATTATAACTGAAAGTAAAGTTGGAAACATATATTCTAGAGGATCTTGCACGACAGTGGTGGGAGCTAGTGGTGCATTATAAGGTGGATCAAGGACTGGGCTGGGAGGAATTTTTGGAATTATTCAATAAACAATTTTATCCTCACAAGTTCAATATTCAGAGGACGATAGACTTTTTCAGCCTGAAGAAGGAGAATCTCTCTGTCATGGAATATGCAGCTACATTAATGAATTTAGTGTGCTTTGCCCTGGAAGTTACTGAAAGTGCATCACTGAAGGCACACATCTTTGAATCAGGGTTCCGATAGGAGATTCTCTCAAAGATAGATGTGCTCTGTATTACCGATTATACAGAGATGGTGAACAGAGCAACTATTGCTGAATGTGATATATTAGGAGTTATGGGAGGAGGATGTATGATGATACCCATGGGAACAGGTGGGAAATATAATGCTGGGAACAAGCGTAAGAGGGACACCTACTTCTACAGTGGGAGTGCGAATCCGAATCAGACGGCTGGATCAGTGAATCTACCTCCATGACCCATAATGAAAGCCAAGTGTTTTCAATGTGGCTCGATTGATCTCATAAAATGAGAATGTAGAGCACCACCAAAAGCATGACACAATTGTTACAAGATGGGGCATCTTTAGTGATTTTCTCACAGTGATCCACGTTCGGGTGTTCGTGACGTTTCTCAGGTGTCGTAAGCATCATATACTTCGACAGGACGAGGACAAAAAAATCAGTCTTTCCAGCAAAATAGAGCTAGCTATGGTGATTCCAAGAATACCATGACTCCTCAGGTAGGGCAATCTCAACAAGGTAATAAGGAGCAATGTGCAGCAACAAAGAAATTGTATGGAGCGGAAGAGGTGATTGTGGATGACAAGGATGGACCGTCTACGGTGAGAGGTACAGTTCTTTTGAATTATACGCTCATGCAGGTGTTATTTGATACTGGTGCATCACATCCTTTTCTTACTTCTTGTATTGCTGATTTGCTGAACTTAAAACTTGAAATGATGCCTTTTATGATAAAATTTCAAACTCCTCTCGGTGAAAGAGAATGTAGAGCCTTCGTGTGTAGAGAATGTTCTATAACTGTTGATGGAGTTTAGGTGAAATGGGATTTCTCTGTTATGGAGATAGATATCTATGATATAATCATGTGTATGGATTGGTTGACAGAGTTCAGGGCTAACATCGACTGTTATATCAGAACAATCAGTTTCACAACAGAGGATGGTGTCGAGCATCTCTTTAGAGAAGAAAAAGTGGTGAAGGCAGGTGAAACGGGCTTGTTGGCACTAGTAGTGGCAACAATCTCTTACCAGTTGGTTGTGTTAAACTTGGAATCGATGGACGAGATCATGAATAATAGATTACCAGTAGTCATGGATCAATTTCCTAATGTTTTTTCTAAAAACTTCTCAATGTTACCACATGTAAGAGAAGTGGAGTTAACGATTGATATCCTTCCTGGGACCAGTCCTATCTCACTTCTATCTTATAGGATGACACCAACAGAGTTAATGGAATTGAATGTGCAGTTGGAAGAATTGGAAAACAAAGGTTTTATTCAGCCAAGCATGTCTCCATGGGCAGCACCAGTTTTGTTTGTAAAGAAAGAAGATGGAACCTTAAGGCTATTTGTATATTATCATAAACATAACCAAATTACAATAAAGAATATATATCCACTTACATGCATTAATGAAAAATTTGATCAATTGAGGGGAGCTCAATGGTTCTATAAGATTGACATGCAGTCAGGATATCACTAGTTACGAGTTCAGAAGGAGGATATTCCGAAGACAGCCTTCAGAAGCAGATATGGACACTATGAATATGTAGTCATGCCTTTTGGTCTTACGAATGCACCAGCAGTATTTATGGCATTGATGAATTAGATATTTAAGCGATACCTGGATTCTTTCATTGTGGTGTTTGTAGAAGACATATTGGTGTATTCAAGAACAAGGTCTGAGCAAAAGAAACACTTGGTGATAGTGTTGGAAATCTTGGGAGACCATCAATTGTATGCCACGTTATCAAAGTGATATTTTTGGATACTAGAAGTACGCTTTCTGGGTCATGTTGTTTCTGAGAAAAGTGCTTCAGTGGATCCAGAAAAGATAGAAGCTGTTCTTTCTTTGCAACTGTCGAATAATGTCTTTGAGATACACAGTTTTCTTGGTCTAGCTGGTCATTACTGATGCTTTGTGCGTGACTTCTCACGACTAACTTTCCCTATTACATCATTGACAAAGAAGAACATATCATTTCAATGGATTGAGGAATGTTAGAGATATTTTTAAGAGTTGAAAGTTCTCCTTACATCATCACCCCTCTTGATTTTTCCGGAATCAGGACAAGGGTACGTAGTGTATTGTGATGCTTCAGGATCTGGGTAGGGATGTGTTTTCATGCTAGGAGACCATGTTGTTGCTTATGTACCAACACAGTTGAGAGTGCATGAAAAGAACTACCCAACACAAGATTTGGAGTTGGCTGTAGTCATCCAAGCTTTGAAAACATGGAGACATTATCACTTTGGGGAGGAATTTACAGTGTTTACGGATCACAAAAGCTTGAAACACATTTTATCACAGTGAGATCTGAATCTGAGGCAGAGGAGAAGGATAGAGTATCTTCAAATGTTTGACTTTAACTTGATGTACACCCCAGGAAAAGGGAATTCGGTGGTGGATGCATTGAGTCGAAAGTCATATGCTCAGTTGGTGAAAGAAGCTTCAGATGAGTGGAAGTTGATTTCAGTCCTAGCCGACATGCATATGGAATGCAAATACCGAGCTGATGATGCAGTTTTCTTTCCAGTTGCTCTTGTTCCTGATTTGGTGGAGATAGTAAAGTAGGCATAGGCATCCGATGTAGACTGTGTTGCAATGAGTTCAAAAATCAATGGCGGGGAGACCATTGATGGATGGAAGCTGGATGAGAGTTTAGTTTTTCATTTTAGAGATCAGATGGTTGTACCTATGGTTTTTCAGGAACAACTCCTTCATGATTATCCCCATTAAATATGGTCTGTACACCTAGGTACACAGAAGATGTATAAGGAATTGAAGGCACAATTTTGGTGGAGCGGCAAGAAAAGGAAGGTGGCCGAGTTCATCTCACAGTGCTTAACTTGTCAGCATGTGAAAGTAGAGAATCAGAGACCAGATGGTATGTTACAATCATTACCTATACCAATGTGGAATGGGATAAGATAATAATGGATTTTGTTACAAGTCTTCCAAGAACGGTTCAGAAACATGATTCCATTTGGGTGAGAGTGGATCATCTAACCAAGTCAGCCCATTTCATCCCAACTCGTGAATAGAATACAGTGGAGGATCTTTCAAAAATCTATATTAGAGAATTTGTAAAGAGGAATGGTTTACCAGTCTCTATCGTCTCAGATAGAGATTCGAGGTTCACATCTTGTTTCTGGAAATCATTACAGCAAGCCCTGAGTACTCAATTCAATATGAGTACGGCGTATCATCTTCAGACGGATGGACAATCTGAAAGGATGATAAATACATTGGAATACAAGTTGGGAGATTGTGAAATAGATTTTGGGGGCTCATGGGGGGATCATATAACCTTAGTAGAGTTCTCATACAATAACAACTATCAAGCCTTGATATGAATGGCTCCGTTTGAAGCATTGTATGGGCGTCTTTGTCGTTTTCCACTATGCTGGGTGGAAACCGGTGAGAATTCACTAATTGGGCCGAGCCTTGTCTAAGAAACAATGGAGAAGATTCATTTGATAAAGAAGAGGATGGAGATGACACAGATTCATCATAAATCTTATGCGGATAATCGCCGAAGACCGTTGTCATTTGCGGTGAGTGATCATGTTTTTTTTGAGAATATATTCAGGACTTGGAAATCGTCATTTTTGAAAGAAATGAAAATTATCTACTCAATATATAGGACCTTTTGAGATACTATAATAGGTAGGAGAGGTGGCGTATCAGTTGGAATTACCAACACGGTTCAATGTAGTGCATAATGTGTTTCGTGGATCTTAGTTGAAGAAGTATCAGTCTGATCCTGACTATGTGATCAGATGGGTTTACATTGACCTAGAGCATGATGCTTTGTTGATATATATCCCTGTACAAATTGTGGATAGGTAAGAGAATTTCCTGCATGGGAAAATGATCGGTCTAGTGCGTATTTTATAGAAACATGGTCTGATTCAGGAAGAGACTTGGGAATGCAAGAAATAAATGAAAGGGCAATGGCCAGAACTCTTTCAGGCAAGCGATGGTTTTCTACTTTCTGGGGACGGAAAGGCCAATGGTGGGGAGAATGTAGTACCCCAGTTTCTAGTAAGTAATCCTTGTTTTATGATTTTTAAGTACCTGAAGCAAAAGAGAAATGGTTGGGGAATGTTTGGAGACTTTTTAAGTGTCAAAGGCAAAAAAGTGGTGACGCACGGGCTGCACACGGTTTTCCCAAAACCTACAGAAGACGTGCAGGTGGTGTCACATTGGACAGAGGAGACCGCATGGTGTGTGCGTGGTTTGGGCAAACCGTGTGAGGAGGCCGTGTAGAGCACCCCTTCCAAGCAGTGACTGCCACTCAGTTAGCGCATGATTTGGCTACCTATGCAGACTAAATGTGCGTGAAGTCAACATAGATCCTATTTTAAGGATCTAATCCATTTTATCTTTAAACCCACTCGTTTTTGCTCCTAGATGGCCCTAACTCGGGATTTCTATCTTGTGAAGGTGGGAGAACACGTACAAGGCATTTTGGAAGCGATACAGAGGGTTTCCTTGGCATTAGTGGCCAGTTGATCAAGGTAATTCTCGTTTCCTTGAGTTTTCTTAGATCTCCTTCTTCCCTCTTGATGGATCCTTAGATCTACGCCCACAGTGGGTATATCTAAGGTAGTGTATGACTTTTATGTCAGTTTTTTGTCTTGTTGGTGATAAGGGAAGGTATCTAAAGAGGTTTCATGGTGTTTCAACATGTTCCTTGGTTTGTTTCGCCTAATTTGTTGAGGTGTGTGGCTTCACTCTCGATTCCCCTTTCTTAGAACTTGAAGGCTTAGTTTCAAATTGTTTTCCTTGATTGAAATGGTTTGTTTATCTGTTGTGAAAGAATTGTTGAAACCCGTTTTTAGTAAATAGGGTTAGAAATTGTGTGTGGAAAGTGTTTGTTGAAGTGAATTTAAAATGGTGATTTTAAACTGATTATGGTTTTGATGCTTGAAATAAATGGTTTTCAATAAAAGGCTTGACGCTTTATTGAATGGTTTTGAACACACTTGGTTTTGGCATTGATTTTCATGGGTTGTGGTGTGTGTTCATATGCATTGGGATGGATAAGGGCGAGAAGTAACCCCATCAAAAGGTTGGATGGATAAGGGTGAGAAGTACCCCCATCAAAAGCGACAGATATGTGCGTGAAGTACCCCTGTCAAGGTAGTCCACTAAGTGATGACTTAGTGGAAGGATAACTCACCACTCGCGAGTATAGGGAGGTCCATGTTGCATGCATGGATGGTTGTGCGGATTTGTGAAATGGAATAAATGTGCCAAAATGGAAAAGGGAATTTGATCGGAAAATTTACTTGGTTTCTTTTTTTGGGAAAGATGGTTTTTGATGGAAAATGGTTTTGACATGGAACTGGTTATATTATGAACTGTTTTGGAAATTTTATTATATAAATTATTTCATATTAATGTGCTAACATGTTTTATCCTAGAGGCATGGGTTGGGAAGTCATCGGGGAAAACCTAATGAGTTTCATTACTCACCCCCTGCTTGGGCTTGTTGGTGCTTTTGCAGGTGTCATATACTGGGATGTTGGAAAAGGTAAAGTGTCACATGTTAATATCACTACTTCGTGATGCTTGGGCTGGTTCATGATGTTGGAGCTTGGAGCTTGTGGGGAATGGATTTGGGTTTTCATCTTGTGGTCTTTCAGTTTGTCTTTCTAGTGTTTACTCTGATTTAGTGTTGGTTTCTACTGTGGTACTTTTGGTTGGTTTATGATAAAACAAAAGGTTGAGTTGTCTTAGCTTTTATTATGCATCATTTAGTTGATTTATTTGGTTATGGTTGTTGGAACTATGGTATGTTCTAAAATGGTAAATCGTACCCCAATAGTTTTGAAACCCTTTAGCATTTATTTCCAGCCTTTGTAGCCTTGGGGATGTCGATTAAGGCCAAGTAATCCCTCACCACCTCCTAAAGAAAATGAGGTAGGGGTGGGGTGTTACATCTATGCAACGTGGTTTTAGAAAAAACATAAAAGAGAGAGGATAGGGGTATCTCATTCATAAATGAATAATAATATAGTATATGGATAGAATAAAATGTATATAAGAACATGGTATAGAAACATTTAAGGCATACTACATAAAAGATAACTTGAATGGAAAAAGAGAAGTGGAGAATTCCCATACCTCGTAGAGTAACTTCTAAAACTATAAGATCGGGACGTTGAGGGATTGAGGGAACCTTAGGATGATAAATGGGGAGGTAATAATATCACAAATTCATGGAGAATGATTTTATAATGAATTTAAACAATTTAATGGGTTGGTATTTATAACAAATATTGGGGGATATTTTATTAATTTCAAAGGACACCTCTTTTTGGGAATTTGCAAAACCAAAGGATTTACCAGGGTATTTTCCCACGGTATTGGCTACTTGGGACACATCATATTATTATTTTATCCATAATATTCAACTATAATCTTATCTTACTCATTACATCATTATGACACCGTTATGATGTCAATAAACTTACCGAAAAATCAAAACTGTATTTCTACTATTCACTGAAAATTCAACTGTTTTAGAAAAATACCAAAAATTCACCCTAAACATTTTTTGATGTGTATAATTTCAAAGTGAAATCCATTTTATTAAAATTAATTTCATTTTAAGAAAAATTAAATAAATAAAATACTAATACATAACTAATAATTTCTAGAACATTTTTTTACTTATACTATGATATAATTATATCACATTACCACCTAAGATGTCTAAAACATATTTATCCTTTATTAGGTGAGGTCACTATTCAATTGGTAAAATTATCACTCATAAGGTTAAAATTACAATTCCAAAGGTTTACGTTACTATTCACCAAAAAAATATTTTGATATTATTGAACCACATTTTTCACCCTGATCACAACCATGTATATATTTTTTTTCGAAACTCATTACACAGAAAAAGTTATTTAATTATAAAATAGTTTTTTATTATTCATCATAACACTATTCATAAAATACTATTCATTAAACACATTTCATGAAATACTATTCATTATATTGAAACTTCTTAGAAAACTTCTAAAAAATCAGCCTAGGTTAATTTTGACATTTGAAATTTAAAAATAAGGTTTATTTTACCATAATAATTCTCTATGTATGAGAAATATCTGAAATGTACAACATTTACTTATAAAATCATTTTATCAATTTTTACTTAATTAAACATATATTTTGTTAACAAAAGCTATTCTTAAAACATAAATGATGAAATAAATATTTTATTTATGAAAAGGGATTACACAATGTAACTAATTCCTCATTACATAACCCCTTATAACACCTTCATAGGACATAAGAGCAAGGTGTGCAATGATTATAGAATCGTGGGGTGGATTAGAAAACATTGCCCGAGTGGTGATTTCTATCAACTGAACTTCTCTCGTAACTGATTTGATCCATGCTTAAAATGTTGATTTTCGGTTTGGGCTTGGTCCTATGAGAAGCCCAGAGATGTTATCTCCTTCCCAAGCTTTGAAAAATGGGATTCGTATGGCCCGAGTCTTCTAGAAGAGGTTGTCACCTCTTCTTTTTGCAATAATAACCATTTTCATTTCTATTTATAATCACTAATCTTAATGTCAAGAGAATAGTTTTAGATGGTCATATTGACCAACGATCATATAAATGTTGACACCCAACAATCTCATTTCAATTATACTCACTTCATTAAGAAATGGATATGGTTTTGTGAAGTACAAATTAATATAATATACATTTTCAAGAAATATTTTTTATTCAAAAAAAGTCCAGGTTGTTACAATAATGGATTTGTGACTTGTACTCCTTTGGTGATCACATCCACACTTGTGGATCAAGTGAAGACTGGTCAATAGTCAGAACTAAAGTTTACTATGATGTGGAAACAAATAGTTGGAGGTGATCTGATACCTGAGAGATTCTTTAGTGACAACAATGTTGTCATGGTGCATGTGAGATTTGTAGTCTCTTGTTCTATTAGGGAGGAGATGATGGGGGATTTCCATTCTTCTAGTTGAGAAGTACATCCTAAATCATCAAAGATGTACCATGATTTCATATGAGTGTTTTGGTAGCCAGGGATGAAGAGAGGCATTGCTGGTTTCGTCTCCCGATGCTTTACCTATCAAAAGGTAAATGTTGAGAACCAACATCCTGGTGTGTTATTGAAGCCTATCCTAATACCCATGTGGATGTGGGAATACATCATGACATACACTGAGATGGGTTTCCCATGAACCCATGATTCATGATGTGGTATGGGTGATTTTCTATGAGCTAATGATGTTTTCTCACTTCTTTTTTATTAGAGAGACTCACTTAGTGAAGGATCTGGGAAAGATCTATATTTGATATATCATACTCTTTTATAGAGTTACCTTTATCATTTTTTAAGATAGAGATGCATATTTTACATTTATATTTTGGAAGTTATTGAAAAAATCCATAGAGACTTAACTAAGATTGAGCATGACGTACTATCCTCAAACAAATAGATATTATGAACATACTATAAGAATTTTGAAGGATATGGTTTGAAGATGCATAATAGATTTTATTTGTAGTGTGGGATGATCACATATCTTTGAATGAGTTAAAATAAAATAATAGTAACCATATTTCGATTCAGATGGCATATTATGAGGGTCTTTTAGAGAGGACATGTCACTTACGTCTCGATAGGCATGAGGTAGTTGAGGAAGTGATTGTTGTCCCTAAAATGGTTTAGTAGAACTTTGAAAGTGTGCAGTTGATGAATAATAGTCCGATCACCACTCCAAATGGACAGATATCTTATGTCAACCATATTAGGAGCCCCTGTTTCTCACCATGGGAGATTAGGTTTTCTTAATATTTAATCCTTGGTTTAGGAAAAAACATATAGAGATGTACGGAATGCTAGAACCTCATTTTTGGACCCTTTGAGTTGAATGAGTGGATTGGGGTAGTGGTGTACCATATGAAGATCCCTTCTCACTCTCGATGTATACATGGCATGTTCCATCTGTTATAGTTTTGGAGGTTCATACCTGACACTATGCATGTTTTTAATTATGTGGAAATAGAGATGGAGACCGATGCATCTTATAAGGAGTTTCTAGTGCAGACCATATACTGAAATGAGAAGGTGTTGTGAGGAAAGGATTTACCACTAGTCTAGATTCAATGATAATGTGGATGGATCTAGGAGTATACGTGAGAGTGAGAGTTTGATTTTAAATCTTAGTGTCCTGAATTTTTAGATCAAGACTACAATAGATAGTTCTTGGGGATGTGAAGTCAATATAAGGGGATAATTGTAATATCAAAATGATTTTTAAAAACAATTAAAAACCCATTTTGAAAACTATATATTTTAAGGCTTCATGTAATTTTAGAATCCTATTAAAACCTTGAAATATTCTACATAAATTTTTTTGAGTTAATTACTATGTTGGCCTAATATTCTGAGGCCCATAGTGCCTCAATTTTGATATAATAAAATTATTAAATTTTTTATATTGATAGGAATGCGAAATTTTACTAAAATAATGAAATATCTCTCAAATGGATTGTTGTATGAAAAAATATGAGACCACATTTATGTTCGGTACGTGCGGTTCACCCTAGCTATAATATACCATTTGTGGGGATTGAGTGTTTGGTCAGATCAGTCATGAGGATAACTTATTTAATATTTTTATTATACATTTTTCTGAAAATAATTGAATTACTCTCAAATATTGTCTCATATTAGAAATATGATACCTCCAATAGGTTCAGGATGTAGGGTTTACCCTAGGAACAACATAACGTTTTTTCATTTCGAACGCTTGGTTAGATCCTACGTGAGAATAACATATTTAATATTTTTATTTAATATTTTTATAAAAATAATTGAACATATCCCAAATGGTGTCTCTTATGATAAATATGATACCAATGTTAGATATATAATTTAGGGTTTACCCTATTTATGACATAAAAATTGTGCATGTTGAGCATTTGGTCAGATCACACATGGGGATATCCTATTTATTATTTTTGTTATATATTTTTCCAAAAAATTTTGAATATATAATATGTGTTTTATGCTAAATTTGAGAGAATAATTAGGTTCATAATGTTGGTTTTATCCTAGTATGGTTATAAAATTTGTGCACGTCTGGAGTATGGTAACATCCCACGCATGGAAAACTTATTTAATGTTTTATTATTTTATTTTATTTTATTATATTCATTTATTTGTCTTCTTCTTCTTTCTCCCACATCACACACCCTACGTAAATTTTCAACTAGAAACCATTTCAAAACCTCATAAAATAAACCTTTTTGACATTTTAAAATTTACAAATCCTTAATGAGGGTAAAATTAAATTGTAACAGCCCGAGATTTTATGAAAAATATTCTTTTTTATTTAACTAATGTCTTATGTTGTACGCTACACCAAAAGGAGCTTGCACAACACGCATCCTTGACTTGCCTTGCATTACACGCAATCACGACCTTCCTCGATAGCTTGCGTCGTACGCAATACCAAGTTTCACTAAACAACGATATGCTATTAAAATATTATTATAACTAGCCGTTATGAATAATAATAACCACTTTTTGAAATTTTATAAATTTTATTTTTCAAAATGGACTTCATTTTTGGATTCGGAATACCGAAATTAGCCTAGGGTGAAATTTTGGTATTTTTCTGAAAACTTTCAATTTTTGATGAATAGTGAAACCACTAAGTGGTAGGTTAAAAACTGAATTTTGCATAAAACATAATGTTACCGCTTCTGTGAATGGAATTTCGAAAATCCGATAGACACGGTTGATATCAGTAAGTAAAATGTGGTTCAATGAGATAAAAATAATTTTTTGGTGAATAGTAACTTTTTACTTTTTTTACCGCGGTTAATAGTAAATAGGGTAACTAAGGGTAAATCTGATATTACTATTACCCTAACACATGTCCTAATTCTATTGGATAAGTGTAATTCGACCAAAAACAACCTTATGAATAAAATATGACCATTTAGGCCCACTTGGATTAGATTAGGACATTTATTATTAATTTATTTAAAGAAGGGTTAAAATAGTTAAAATCAAAGTTTAATAAGTAAATAATTTTTAATATGGGGTTATAAATAAGATTAATTCGATTATAAATATTCATTAGAAATCTAAAAAGATTTCCTACATAATGGTATTTTATTTTTAATTTTTAGACATTAAATAATTTAATTTATTTATGACACAATGATGATGCAGTAATTACCCTTTTTAAGGAAATATTAACATAATTGATGTTATAAATGCTCAAATGAATGTAATTTGAGACTTTTTATGTATTTAACTAATTTTCTAGGTTACTATGATATATTAGTGTTGATTTAAGCAACTTGGTTCGAACATATGATTTTGTTATGACTTTCACAAAAATCATATATCAAATAGTGTCAAAATTGACACAAAATAGTTTTTAAAGCAAATATTATATTATTAATTGTTATTTTATTCCTAAAAATCTAAGGTTCGGCCAAATGACTTATACAAGGATATATATATTATTAATAAACAATTTGGGGTTCGTTTGGCATGTTATAGTAAGTGTATTAACCATATAGTGAAAGAAAACAAAAAGACACGGTAAAATTTAAATTATTTAACTTAGAGTTAAATCTAATTGATAAGGTTAAAATAATAACCTAAACTTGTCTAAATCTTATTGGTTGCTAGGATTTAGACCCATACCCACTTTAGCTTCGAAATAAGACCCTTTGGAACCATTATAAACCGATTTTGACATTAATATAAAATAATATTTTGAGGTATTCCTAAGGTGCCCCTCTCCTCCCTTATAAAAGGAAACCTCCTCCCCCTCCTCCTCACACCAATTTGAGCACTCAAGCTCGGCCAAACCCTGCCAAAATATCTTCTCCACTTCCCTATCAACATCCTAGAGGTTCTGGTCTTCCTCAAAGACCAATTTTAGTGCCCTAATAGGAGGTCTCAAAGAGGCGCTTGAAAGAAGAGGTAATTACCGTTACCAATTCTTTCATCTTTATTTCTTCTTCCACTTCTTCTTCTTAGGTTGTTTCATTATGAAGTAACAACATCAGTATCACTCATATACTGATATGTTATTATAAGTATGAAACAACCATATTTCACCATCTATCCATCCTACGGAAAAAGAAATCACCGCGCGTGCGTACGTACGGAATACCGTCTCCACGCCGTGGTGTAATCTATTTTCCACCACCACCTTACATGGATGGGTATAATGGTGTAAAGAATAACTATACAGAGTTATTACAACATCATATTGATTCTGATATATTGTATAATCCACTCCAATTCAATTCAATATTTATGGAAATGATATCATCGCTCGTGCGTACGTACGGACTACCGTCTCCACGACGCGATGAGATTCATTCAACATGTTAACCATTTAAGAATGATTATAAAGTATATATAAGAAATAATAATGAAATATATGACATTATAAAGCTACTGGATTTATGTATATATATATATATTTATGTCATCTACTTACTTCCATTCAAGACAATAAGGAATGGAAAATAGCGTTCATGCGTACGTACGGACTACCGTCTCCATGAACGGTGTTTTTCATTTCATTTATCTATCTATTATATATATATATATACTGAATATATATGATATATAAATCATATTTTATATTCTGTAAGTAAGTAAATCATGATATAATTAATAATAATGTCAAGAACAACAAGTCAAAACACCTACGATAAATGAAACGATTTTACCCAAAACGCTTCTTTAACATGGAATTTACAAAAGAACGGGTAATATAATGTCATAAGTGAACCATATATGATATCATAACAATGAATATGATTATTTAATAAGTCAATGAAATTATTTAAATCATTATACAGGAGTTTTGGACACATACGAAGCAAATCGGACCTAAGGTAAGGGAAATATCACAATCTCATTTTTATCTGAGATTGTTTATACATTGGTATCTACTGGGGTGTATTTTATCATCGACATCTATGTTTCCTCAATATGTAATGTTATTTACATCTACCTACAATTGTTTAAATCCAATTTTACCCTTTGGTGAGGTTTTAGTAAAAGATATGAAAGGAATCTTTTGTCGTTTTTCGTATGAGGTACTTTTTGACTTTTTCGACAAAAGTACAAAGAATGTTTTTTTTAACTTATACGGCATGAACGGATTTTTACGGTTTCATAATGCCTCATTTTCAAGAAGCTTCCTCTACAAGATTGCATGATTATTTTCAACAAAAACCCTTATCTTTTAAAATTGCATTGAATTTTGTGAAAAGAAAATGATTTTAAAGAAGAAAGGATATTTTCCTCAAGAATTCATTTCAAGTGTTTGGTCAAAACTATTTTTCATCTAAGATGAAATTATTTCATATGTGTATGTTTCAAGTAAAATTCCTCTATGATTTAAATGGTTTCAATTTTCTTATGATGAAATGATATCAGTTGTTTATGTATTATGTTATGATGGAATGATGTTTAAGAATCCCATTTTATTTCATGGGTTATGCTATGATGTATGGTTTATGATTTTGTGGCACACATAAGAATGGTATCATTATGAGATGGGTGGGACCTATATCTCCCTCCAATACATTGGGTAAAGATTTTATATCTCATGAGATAGACATGGCTGGAATGGTAGGTTATACCGGTTCAGTGAAACAGGACTGAAACGAGGGTTACTCGATTCAGAAAGGGACTTTGTCCATAAGATAGTCTTGGCAATGAGTCTTGACTAACAAAAAATGATTCTATATGATTATGTGTGAATGCCACAAAGTTTCATGTTTTAAGTTATGATTATTGTGATTTCATTTCACTACCATGATTTATCCCATGTTATGAAATTATGCTCTCTTTTGCAGGTTATGATTTCCAAAATGTTATGTTCTTATGAATACGATGTGATTGATATTTCTTTTGTTTACCCTTACTGAGCATTTGAGCTCACCATTTTATGTTTTCTTTTCCCCAGGATATAAAGAAAGGTTTTAGGTAAAAAAAAGGAAGATCTTTATGGGAGATGTTGAAGATCTTTCACCACGATTAGAAGATTTTATTCCGAGTTTCCAAAGACACTAAACTATTACGATCCTTGTGTGTGTGTTTTTGTTATGTACTAAGTATTCCGAAAAAGTAATGTAAAGTCCATGTAAGTCAGGCTTCGGGTCTCTACAGTTGGTATCAGAGGAAAGGTTTAGTCAACCTTTGGAAACTAGGATGCGAAAACGTTAGTGAGATCCCTAGAGATATTTCTACGGTATGTCTAGGGATGTACCTAAGGTTAAGTATACGTATAGGTTATAGTACTAGAACTACGCTAAAGATCATAGAATTAAACCTAAGATGTTAGATATTGAAGGTACTCCCCCTTTATTATGTTGTTTTCCCTAGCATGATTTTTGCCTCTCACACTATTCTTTTTGGGTTTTAGACAATGGCTGGAACCCGAAGGAACCGTGTTGATCAATGAAATGGACAATGCAATGATTGCCCTCCTGAACAAACAAATGTTATGGGAGATGGAGTGAAAAATCTTATTGCTATACTTACATAAGATATGAATCATTATGGACATCCAAATGAGCAGAGAAGGGAACAATATTCTATTGAGTCCTTCATGAGGCAACGTCCACCTTCTTTCAGTGGGACTTCCGATCCACTTGTTGCTGAAAAATGGATCAGCACCACTGAAAAGATATTTTCAGTTCTTCAAGGTTCTGAACATGATAAAGTCATCTTAGCAGTGTATCGTTTGGAAGGTGATGCTGATCAATGGTGGAATCTTATTAAGAATACGAGGCAAATGGATGAAATTGAGTAGATGGAATGGGACGAGTTCAAGAACTTATTTTTCAATAAGTACTTCCCTCGTATTCTTCGAACAAATATGGAGAAGGAGTTTCTTGAACTAAAGCAAAAGGATGATGAATCTGTTTGTATATACGAAGCGAATTTTACAAGACTTGCAAGGTATGCATCTGGCATTATCATCCAACCTGAAAGTAAAGTTGATCGATTTTTCAGTGGCTTAAAACCAAGTCTTCGAAGGGCATTAGCTATAAGAGACTTCAGTAGCTATGAAGAAATTGTGCGTTGTGCTATCAAGGTAGAAATGGAAGTTGGTGTTACATATCCATCTCATGGTTTTGACAAGAAACGAAAGATGGAGTTCAAGGAGAAATCTTAGAATAATGGTGAAAAGAAGATGAATGTTTCCTTATGCACAAAGTGTGGAAAGAAGCATGGTGGAGATTGTCTTAAAGGGACTAGAAAATGTTTTAAGTGTGGAAAAGAAGGTCATCGAGTAGCTGAGTGTCGAAGTAATGGAATAAGGGATTCTAATTATGTGAATAAAGCAAACACTGCAGAGAACGCACCACCAACACTTCAATGCTTCAAGTGCAAGGAAATGGGGCATTATGCTAATAAATGCCCTAATCCAAGGGTTAGTGATGATCGACATGAGCAACCACTTAAGGCAAAGGACAAAGGGAAGTCACATGCGATCACCATTGGCGATGTTGAATATGATAACGATGTGGTGGAATGATTAAGTGTTTATGTAATGGGATTCCAAAATAATGTTGTATCGTAAAGTATTTATGTATTGGTCTAATGTGGTATTCAATGTGATTGAGATATTTTTGGAAATAAGATGATATGCGCATACTGAAGGGAAAACGAGAAAACGAAATGTTTAACAGTATTCATGAGCTCATGATTGATATAAGGACTAAGTGATATCATGGTTTGAGTATATAGAATTTTGAGGATTTTTGTATATGGAAAGTGTTAACTTTTAACTGCATTCAAGTTTTCACTATGGATCAATGGGTATTCAAGAGAGTACAAGATTATGGCCTTTGAATGTTTGGAATGTGACCAACAAGACATATCTTATGATATATGGGGATCAACGATAGTATTAAATCTCTAGTAATCGTTTTCACTATATTATGAGAGTGGACTGCAGTATTATGGATAAGCCTAAAGATTACAATGGATTATGTTGGACATAAGTTAGTATTGTTTAAGGATAGAAGTTCTTTTTCGATATTATTCATGGGATGTTATAGTAATATAGTTTTAGAAAAAGGACAACCTGCAGGACGGGCGACAGCCCATCGCGTCAGACAAGGTTATGGGAATCAAACCCACAACCGAAGTGCGACAGGCCTTTATTGCCTACCACTGGCCTACAGGAAGTCCCTGTTTAGTAGAAAATAGTTTTATTATATTAAGCAGTATGATATATGAAGTATAAAGTCCATTTTAGGAACCATATATGATTAATCTCACTATAGATCGACTTATGTATATAATTTTTGCTAACCTTTTTGAGACAGATGGAATGACCCGTCATTCTATCTCATGATCTTCTAACACTTCAAGAATAACAAATTCAACTTCATTTATTTATGATATGAAGTGTAAATTGTTAAAGGCACGAACAACAGTGAGATTGTACCAAAATAAAGTAAGTATATATTCTAATTATTTAACTTTAGGGAAACGATCTTGAAAACCAAAAATGTTGTCCTATTGATCTTATATCTGATGAATCAGATGGTACCTTAGATCGTCACAAATTTATGGCTTTGTGATTGCTGGCTTTTCCATAGCCATGTTCTCTACCACTCTCCCTCAGAACATGATGGTTAGATTTCTCTTCCATATCCATATTTCACCTATGTGGAAACCCAGTGATTAGTTTATTTGGGTAATCGTTACATTTCATAATTTAGTTTTTAAAGCCAAGTTTCGGTATTCCTTTTTACGATGTGGGTTCTTATTAAAGAAACTTTCGAATAGTAAACCATTTATAACCCCGACGAATTTCGAGGGTGAAATTCATTTTAAGGGGGGTAGAATGTAACAGCCCGAGATTTTATGAAAAATATTCTTTTTTATTTCACTAATGTCTTATGTTGTACGCTACACCAAAAGGAGCTTGCACAACACGCATCCTTGACTTTCCTTGCATTACACGCAATCACGACCTTCCTCGATAGCTTGCGTCGTACGCAATACCAAGTTTCACTGAACAACGATATGCTATTAAAATATTATTATAACTAGCCGTTATGAATAATAATAACCACTTTTTGAAATTTTATAAATTTTATTTTTCAAAATGGACTTCATTTTTGGATTCGGAATACCGAAATTAGCCTAGGGTGAAATTTTGGTATTTTTCTGAAAACTTTCAATTTTTGATGAATAGTGAAACCACTAAGTGGTAGGTTAAAAACTGAATTTTGCATAAAACTTAATGTTACCGCTTCTGTGAATGGAATTTCAAAAATCCGACAGACACGGTTGATATCAGTAAGTAAAATGTGGTTCAATGAGATAAAAATAATTTTTTGGTGAATAGTAACTTTTTACTTTTTTTACCGCGGTTAATAGTAAATAGGGTAACTAAGGGTAAATATGATATTACTATTACCCTAACACATGTCCTAATTCTACTGGATAAGTGTAATTCGACCAAAAACAACCTTATGAATAAAATATGACCATTTAGGCCCACTTGGATTAGATTAGGACATTTATTATTAATTTATTTAAAGAAGGGTTAAAATAGTTAAAATCAAAGTTTAATAAGTAAATAATTTTTAATATGGGTTTATACATAAGATAAATTCGATTATAAATATTCATTAGAAAGCTAAAAATATTTCCTACATAATGGTATTTTATTTTTAATTTTTAGACATTAAATAATTTAATTTATTTATGACACAATGATGATGCAGTAATTACCCTTTTTAAGGAAATATTAACATAATTGATGTTATAAATGCTCAAATGAATGTAATTTGAGACTTTTTATGAATTTAACTAATTTTCTAGGTTACTATGATATATTAGTGTTGCTTTAATCAAATTGGTTTGAACATATAATTTTGTTATGACTTTCAAAAAAATCATATATCAAATAGTGTCAAAATTGACACAAAATAGTTTTTAAATCAAATATTATATTATTAATTGTTATTTTATTCCTAAAAATCTAAGGTTCGGAAAAATGACTTAGATAAGGATATATATATTATTAATAAACAATTTGGGGTTCGTTTGGCATGTTATAGTAAGTTTATTAACCATATAGTGAAAGAAAACAAAAAGACACGGTAAAAGTTAAATTATTTAACTTAGAGTTAAATCTAATTGATAAGGTTAAAATAATAACCTAAACTTGTCTAAATATTATTGGTTGATAGGATTTCGACCCATCCCCACTTTAGCTTCGAAATAAGACCCTTTGGAACCATTATAAACCGATTTTGACATTAATATAAAATAATATTTTGAGGTATTCCTAAGGTGCCCCTCTCCTCCCTTATAAAAGGACACCTCCTCCCCCTCCTCCTCACACCAATTTGAGAACTCAATCTCGGCCAACCCATGCCAAAATCTCTTCTCCAATTCCCTATAAACATCCTAGAGGCTATGGTATTCCTCAAAGACCAATGTTAGTGCCCTAAGAGGAGGTCTCAAAGAGGCGCTTCAAAGAAGAGGTAATTACCGTTACCAATTCTTTCATCTTTATTTCTTCTTCCACTTCTTCTTCTTAGGTTGTTTCATTATGAAGTAATAACATCAGTATAACTCATATAATGATATGTTATTATAAGTATGAAACAACCCTATTTCACCATCTATCCATCCTACGGAAAAAGAAATCACCGCGCGTGCGTACGTACGGAATACCGTCTCCACGCCGTGGTGTAATCTATTTTCCACCACCACCTTACATGGATGGGTATAATGGTGTAAAGAATAACTATACATAGTTATTACAACATCATATTGATTCTGATATATTGTAGAATCCACTCCAATTCAATTCAATATTTATGGAAATGATATCATCGCTCGTGCGTACGTACGGACTACCGTTTCCACGACGCGATGAGATTCATTCAACATGTTAACCATTTAAGAATGATTATAAAGTATATATAAGAAATAATAATGAAATATATGACATTATAAATCTACTGGATTTATGTATATATATATATATATGTATGTCATCTACTTACTTCCATTCAAGACAATAAGGAAAGGAAAACAGCGTTCATGCGCACGTACGGACTACCGTCTCCATGAAAGGTGTTTTTCATTTCATTTATCTATCTATTATATATATATATATACTGAATATATATGATATATAAATCATATTTTATATTCTGGAAGTATGTAAATCATGATATAAGTAATAATAATGTCAAGAACAACAAGTCAAAACACCTACGATAAATGAAACGATTTTACCCAAAACGCTTCTTTAACATGGAATTTACAAAAGAACGGGTAATATAATGTCATAAGTGAACCATATATGATATAATAACAATGAATATGATTCTGTAATAAGTCAATGACGTTATTTAAATCATTATACAGGAGTTTTTGACACATACGAAGCAAATCGGACCTAAGGTAAGGGAAATATCACAATCTCATTTTTATCCGAGATTGTTTATACATTGGTATCTACTGGGGTGTATTTTATCATAGACATCTATGTTTCCTCAATATGTAATGTTATTTACATCCACCTAAAATTGTTTAAATCCAATTTTACCCTTTGGTGAGTTTTTAGTAAAAGATATGAAAGGAATCTTTTGTCGTTTTTCGTATGAGGTACTTTTTGACTTTTTCGACAAAAGTACAAAGAATGTTTTTTTTAACTTATACGGCATGAATGGATTTTTACGGTTTCATAATGCCTCATTTTCAAGAAGCTTCCTCTACAATATTGCATGATTATTTTCAACAAAAACCCTTATCTTTTAAAATTGCATTGAATTTTGTGAAAAGAAAATGATTTTAAAGAAGAAAGGATATTTTCCTCAAGAATTCATTTCAAGTGTTTTGTCAAAACTATTTTTCATCTAAGATGAAATTATTTCATATGTGTATGTTTCAAGTAAAATGCCTCTATGATTTAAATGGTTTCAATTTTCTTATGATGAAATGATATCAGTTGTTTATGGATTATGTTATGATGGAATGATGTTTAAGAATCCCATTTTATTTCATGGGTTATGCTATGATGTATGGTTTATGATTTTGTGGCACACATAAGAATGGTATCATTGTGAGATGGGTGGGACCTATATCTCCCTCCAATGCATTGGGTAAAGATTTTATATCTCATGAGATAGACATGGCTGGAATGGTAGGTTATACCGGTTCAGTGAAACAGGACTGAAACGAGGGTTACTCGATTCAGAAAGGGACTTTGTCCACTAAGATAGTCTTGGCAATGAGTCTTGACTAACAAGAAATGATTCTATATGATTATGTGTGAATGCCACAAAGTTTCATGTTTTAAGTTATGATTATTGTGATTACATTTCACTACCATGATTTATCCCATGTTATGAAATTATGCTCTCTTTTGCAGGTTATGATTTCCAAAATGTTATGTTCTTATGAATACGATGTGATTGATATTTCTTTTGTTTACCCTTACTGAGCATTTGAGCTCACCATTTTATGTTTTCTTTTCCCCAGTATATAAAGAAAGGTTTTAGGTAAAAAAAGGAAGATCTTTATGGGAGATGTTGAAGATCTTTCACCATGATTAGAAGATTTTATTCCGAGTTTCCAAAGACACTAAACTATTACGATCCTTGTGTGTGTGTTTTTGTTATGTACTAAGTATTCTGCAAAAGTAATGTAAAGTCCATGTAAGTCAGGCTTCAGGTCTCTACATAAATACTCCACAATCATATTTTGGTTGAATCATGAATTAAATACGTTGTTTTAAATTGGGTTTTAAATGCTACAATTTTGGGGTTTTATATTTCCGAATGATTTGGACTTCACAATTAGTTGATCCTAGTGAGTAAAAAATACCCCCTAAACCACCATTGATCATGATCAATCAAGTCCCTGATATTTCAATTTTGGGGTTCTAAGCACGGAGGCATGGGACCCCTTCATGCTATTTTGGCACTACATAGATTTGTGTGTTTTTATATTTTACTTTATTAATTTAATTTATTCAATTTTTTGTCGATATATATATTGTGGAAAGAATGGTTGAAATTATATAAAATAATAGAATCTATATTATCAAAGATAATTTATAAATTATCAAAGGTTAACCTATAAAAAAACATTGAAAAGATAAATGATGCAAATTTATTCATATATAATTGTCAGAAATTATTAACTGATAATTATAATGAATTATTAAAGTATAATTGTATGGGATTATCAAACTATTGCAATTAAGAAAAATTAAACATAATTATAATTAACTCTAAGAATATAATCCCATATAATTATAAAATGTTAATTTCTAAAAAAATTATGAAAAGGTAATTATGGAAAAATTATTTAAATATAAATATATGAATTATAAAATGATAATTTGATCAATTATTACTAATACATTTGTAGAATGGTAATCACATAGAATTATTGTGGGATAATTTATCAATAAGTATCAAAGGAAAATTAGGTGAATTATGAAAATTAATTATCAAGTATTATTAATGGATAACTGCATCAAATTATCAAAGGATAAATTGATAATTGTGAAAGGATAATTTTTGAGGAAAATTATAAGAAGATAATTATAAAAATTATCTATGGATAATTATAAGTTAATCATTATGTATTAAGGGTATCAAATTATCATAGGATAATTAATAAGTTTTCAAGGACAACTAAATGGTTTTATTAATGTGTAATTATATGGAATACCACATGTGTTCTTGATTTAATTTAGAGACATATTTTTATCAAATGTGGTTTTATTTATATTCATGAGAAGAATATTATGAACACATGCGTTGACCTAAAATTATAATTTTAAAATTTTCTAGGAGAGAGAAAATATCATCAGATGTGATATTTTAATAATAATTTGAAAATTATTCAGAAGAGTGAAAGTATCATCTCATGTGATATTTAATTTCTTCTTGACATAAAATAGTTGGATTTAGTTCTAGGAGTTTTGAAAAACCTTGAATGATGAGGGTAGACAAATACGATAATAATTCACAAAAGGAGGTGTTCTTGACTATTAGGTTTCAACTCCAGCTTTTGAACCATACATTGGTGTTTTATCATTATCGTTGAAATTGATGACATTGAGGTAGAATGTTCCTTACCTTTTGGTGGCTTGTTTATGCATGTTTCCAAACATGATTTATGTATTGGATTTTTTTATATCATACTTGATTATGACAGAATATTTCTATTCTTGTTTCCCATGAGTCTATTTGTGATTTCATCAATGATATTTTAGTATCCTTTTACATGTTTTTTTGTTATTTCATGTTGTTATATTTGCTGTTATATAATCATGATGATATATTATGCTATGCCTTCTTATGTTCTCACCATGTATATGTTTTACCATTTCCATGGAGATTATGATTGTTACATGAGACTGGTGGATGATCATGGAAAATTATACCATAGTGGGGGAATATGCCTGATTGTGATAGTGGTAACGAGGGACTTGAACACAGGGTGGAGGTATGAGGTAACCATGGTGTTGTTTTGATGGTGTGCTTGAGGTAGCATTGATTTTATAAGTCCCATTCACCACAAAATTTCCATGTCATCACAAGTATTAGATATTCTCATTCAGAGGACATGGGTGACATAGTACTCTTGAGGGATTGATAAAGCCAGGTAGCATCTCCAAGACACTATGAGGATGCCGTACATGGGATGGTTTTATTCTTTCGAATTATTTCGTTATCTTATGGAATCAAATGAAATAAGATATATCGGGGGATTTTGGTATATTGTTTAGTAAATGAACACTCTATTTTGTATTGTGTGTTTATGCATGTCGCACTTCTATCTCTAAGGGAATACAATTTTTACACTTGATCACCTGAGTGGAGGATGTATTGGTGGTGTCCTACTAAGCCTGTACTCACACCCTACTCAAAAATTTTTATTTTCTTATAGATTTTATGAAAGATATAATGATGGGAAAGGGCTTGGTGGGGGATGGATGAGCACGGGAGCATGAGGATGGTGGTTGATGGGGATGAGTTCTGATGGATATGTAGTTTTCTTTTATTTGTTTATCCACTTTACTTATTTTGGATAGTATTTCCACATTGGGAGATGCTTATATATATACCATGTATTTCATTTACATTTCGTCATGGTTACGTTTATTGTTTTGATATTTTATTTATTATTTATTATTGAACCTATGACATGATACTAATTGTATACTCTTTAGATTTATATACTTAAACCCTCACTATTATTCGATATCCCATTGCAAACGTGGGAGTATGCATGAGGTTCTGTAACACTCAGCTCAAAACTAGTCATTCATGTCAGGATGTTACGAAATGGTACTAAAGGATGAAGACTAACTAAATTGTTCTTCTCTTTCCTTGGTTTGGAACAAGATAGATAGTTGATAAGACAGTTGGGACTCGAGTAGTGGAACTATGACAATGCCTGGTCAACACTGTGTAGTAAACCTATGAGTTTCCACAATGTGGGGATTTTTTTCCATTACAGTTTATTAAATTCATATTGGCTAATTCACATAATGTTGATATATGATTTATGAGACTTCACTCATGTTAATGCGTCATTAATTGTCACGTAGTTTGACATTCCAAATATATATATACCTTTTATTCTACTGCATAATATTTTTTAATTAAATGCCTTGATTGATGCTATTTGATGAGGATAATTTCTACTTTTTGTGACATATGTGTGTTGTTTTTGTGATATATATATCAATATTTATTAGTTTAACTGAGGATACTTTTGTGTTATTATATGTATTATGATTATGACTAGCATGCAGGGAAGACAAACATGGTTAGTTCTAGGAGGGTTATACCTTGTACTAAGGGTAGAATCCTAGGAGAAACCTGGTGTGATTTTATATACTGAGTAGGGTTTATCTTAACAACTTTTTTCTGAATCATTTTCTTCACATTTCAATAGACATAGCCTCAACATAGTCTTGTGTAAATACTCTTGAAGTAAGATGAAATACTCAAACATGGGGGATTTTTTTTTCTTTACCTATAACATGTAGAATACTTCATTTAAGTACGATTCCACAACTACTTTGTGTTTTTTGTAGTAGGGCTAATTCAATTTAAATTCCTCTCTTAGTTCATGTCTGAGGCATATCAAAATTATCCCAATTTATTTTCTAGAATTTTTCATTCTTTTAGGGTAATGGAGGCCCTCAGGATGCTAAAAAATGGGTTGAAATCCTTATGGGAATCTTAGATCTATTAGAGACTCTAGAGGATCTACAAGCCAAGATGGAATTGGCCTCATTACAGGTGTGTAGAAAATTTTGATACTCCCAAATATTTTTAGGACAACTAAGAGGAAGGTGTATCTGGATGACTTTGAGAGGAAGGGATTCATAAAACATATTACTTCACCATAGGGTTCACATGTGTTGTTTCCCTAGAAGGTGGATGATAGTTTTTGACTATGAGTTGATTGTGGGAGATTTAAATAGGTGATAGTGAAGAACTGATATCCCTTACCGAGGATCAATTATAGTTTCAATCTCTTACAGGGTTCCTACATTACAAGAAACCAATTTTTTAACAGCAGTTTTTTTGCAGGAGTTTTCAAAACCACAGTAAACTGTTTTTCGATCAAAAATTTAGCAGCAAATTTTTAGTAGAATTTTTAAAAACCACTTCAAAATATTTTTAAAACATTTTTTATAATTGTTTTAAAAATGTTCCCAAAAAAATTTGAAATTATCTTTTGCGGCAGTTTTTTCAAAACACCCGTGAAATTGAAGAAAAAAATAAAAAATTATTTGTTTGTTTATTATTAATTAGAAATTATTACACACAATCAAATATGGTTTATTATTAATAATTTAATTATTTATAAGGTGTCAATTAATAAATATTTATAGTTTTTAGTTAAAAATATTTTTAAACTGAAAACAAATCTTCAATAAGTGGAAAAACAAACCTCAATATCAAATGACCATAAAAATTCATTAGAGAGTAAGTTTTAATTCCACAACCAGTCAAATCGAATCTTATGAAATGAGCTGGAACCAAGTTTTATTTAAATTGGGGGAAAAAAGCAATAAAATTTATTATAGGTTCGAAAATGTTGTAAATCAAACTCGATTTTTTAATATTCAAAAAGCTATAACTTCAAATCCAGATGTATATTCGTCTTGTACAATACAATGTATGAAAGATCACTTCATGATCTTTGATTTGACTTGTTGTGGCACTAAAAAAGGAGTTCCAAATCATATTTTATGGCCATTTTAGTGTTTTTAGTTTTTTCAATGTCTCTTAACGTTTTATGATTGATTGATTGATTAATTTATATATTTGTTATTTATTAATTTAATATCTATTTATTTATTAGTTAAATAGTAATTACTTTATTACATAATTAATTAATTAATTATCTAATTAGTTTTTTATATTTATTTATTTATTATTTAGTTATTATGTACACATTAATTATTAATTTTTTAATTTATTAGTTAATTCTTAATTAATTAATTATTATTTGTTTTTTATTAATTAATTAATTATTTATTTATTATATAATCATTATTTATTTATGATTTATGATTTATTTATGATTTATTTGTTAATTATTTATTAAATATTGAATATTAAATATTAAATATTAATTAATAATGATTAATTATTAATTATCATGTTTTAATTATTAGTTATCATTAGTTATTAGTTATTAATTATTAATTAATTATATATATATTATTTAATATTTATTTATTAATTTATTAATTTATTAAATATTTATTTATTTTTAGTTTATTATTAATTTATTCTTTATTTATTTGTTTACTTATTATTTATTTATTTAAGATTAAATACTTATTAGCCATTGATTAATTATTTATTAATAATTTATTAATTATTTAAACATTTATAACTATGAAATTGTTAATTATTTATTATTAATGATTAATGATTAATTATTAGTTATTATTAATTATTAATTATTAATTAATTAATTAATTAATAATTAATTAACTAATTAATTAAATATTAATTAATTATTATTATTAATTAATGATTAGTTATTTTACTATTTATACATTGCTTATATATTATATGTTATATATTATATATTATATATTATATATTATATATTATATATTGTATATTATATATTATATATTATGTATCATATATTATGTATTATATATTATGTATTATCTATTATGTATTATCCATTGTATATTATATATTATGTATTATGTACTATGTATTATATATTATATATTATATATTAATATTTTATAGTATTTCATATTTAGTATTTTTTATTAATAATTTAATATTTAATATTTAATATTTATTATTTACTATTTACAATCTACATTTTATTATTCATTATTTATTATTTATTATTTTCTATTTACTATTTACCTTTTTATTTACCATTTATTTCCATATTATATATTTCTTTATTTATTATTTATTTATATTGTATTTATTAATTAGTAATTTATAGTTAAAATTTATTAAATATTATTAATTAATTTTTAATTTTTAATTACTTATTATTTATTATTTATTAATAATTAATAATTGTTGATTATTGATCCTTGATTACAGATTAATCACTGTTGGCTAATAATTATTTATTTTGTATCTATTTGTTATGAATTATCTGTTTGTTTAATATATATATATATATAAGTGGATTAAATTCGATTTGTTGACTACATGAAGAGTTTGCTGGAGTGGTACAGTCTTTGGAGAAATGCAAGAGGTAAGGTGTTCAATACTCACCCAACACAAAATTTCTATATATGGTAAGGACATGTGCATGGACATGGGCTTGTGCATGCAGATGAACATGAGGATTCTAATAATAAATAATAAATATAAATAATTAATAATAAATGATAAATAATAAATAAATAACAAATAAATAAAAAATGAAAATAAATAAAATAAATTAATTAATTACAAAAATAAAAATAAATTAAAAAATAGTTATTAAAATAAAAAAATTAAAAATTAAAAATGAAAGGGAAAAAATGATTTAGCGACGGTTTCAACCGCCGCTAAATCATTCTACGGCTGTTTTAAAAAACCATTGCTAAATGATTACCAATACACGATTTAGCAACTATTTTCCAAAACCACCGCATAATGATTTAGTGGTGGCTTAAACCACCCCTGAATACAAATTATGGCATAGTGAGAATGGTTCTCTAGATTATTCGTTGATTTGGTTAAGTACATTTATGAGTTAGAGAGGAGGATATTCTGAAAGAGACATTTTAGAAATAGGTATGGGCTATAAGAGTGCATGGTGATGTCATCAGGACTTACAAATGTGCCAGAAGTATTCATGGACCTCATGATCAAGTTCTTCAACACCTAATCATAATTTTTTGTAGTTTACTTCAATGACATACTCATCTACTGACAGACACTTGAGTTTCATGATAAGCACCTATAGATATTCATGAGTATGCGTTGAGTGCACTGACATTACACTAAGATATCAAAGTATGAATTTTGGATTCGAGAGGTGGGGTTCCTAATACATGTGGTATCTGAGATGGGTATATCCATGGAACTTGTGAAAGGTGAGGCTGTCAGGTTCTTGAATCATCCTAAGAATTTGTTTGTGATTAAGACTGTTATGGGTTTTGCGGTGTATTATTGATGGTTTATCTAGGTTTTATACCATCTATCAACACCCATGATAGCCCTGAATAAGAAGGGAGTGAAACTCCATTGGTCAGACCAATGTTAAGAGTCATTCCTTGATATTAAGATAAGGTTGATGATAACTCCAATACTAATACTCCATAATCCTGGGATTAGTTATGAAGTGTACTGTGATGCATCTAGAATTGGTCTAGGAGTGGTGTTGATATAGAAAGAGCATGTAGTATCTCATGGGAATTATCTGCTACAACCCCATGAATGGAACTACCCTACATGTGACTCGGAGCTGGTATCCATGTTCCATGATCTGTAACATCGGTGACACTATCTATTCGGTGATAAATTTTTTGATTATACTGACCAGAAATGAACTTACTATATATTCACATAGAGGAACATGAATATAATGTGGAAGCACATAGTTGTTTATCTACATACATTAGATTTTGAGATGTTGTATACACCTAAAAAAGGTATTTTCTTTGAGTATGTTGTTAGCATTAAGGTAGAGGTTGAGAAGAAGATTACGGAGAGCCCCTGAGAAGGGAAATATCACATTATGAGATTATTGGATGATTAGAGAACACATGATTCATAGGATCTGGGATTTTTGACTTGTACTCCTTTTGTGGTCACATCATCACTTATGGATTGAGTGAAATCTAGTTTGGAGGTTGTTCCAGAGTGTATTGTGATGAGGGAACAACTATCGGGAGATGAACTGATACCCGAGGGATGTTTTTGGGGAAACAATGTGATCGTGGTGTAGGTGAGAGTAGTAGTCCCTAATACTATGAGGGAGGAGTTAATGATGGATAACCATTCCTAAACACAATAAATACATTTTAAATAGTCAATGATGCACCAAAACAGTAGGCCTTTGTTCTAGTGGCCATGGATGAAGAGGTACATTTCTAGTTTCATCTCTCAATTGCTTACCTATCAAAGGGTTAATTTCATGAAAAATCATCCTAGTATGTTGTAGTATCCACTCCCAATACTGATGTGAAAGTGAGAGTACATCATGATAGGCATTGTGACGAGGTTTTCTATGACCTCAAGTATTCATGACATATCATAGGTGATTTTTGATCGGCTAACAATGTTTTCTCACTTCTAACCGATCATAGACTCCATGAGTGGAAGAGTTTGGAATGATCTATGTATAAGATATTGTACTCCTATATGGAGTTCCCTTATGCATTGTTTCAGATATAGATTCATGTTTTAAATCTCACTTATGATTGGGGTTGGAAAAATATCCGGGGACTCAGTAGAGATTAAACTTGGTGTACCATCCTCAGACTGATAATAATTATGAGTAGACTGTATATATATCAAATGATATTATATGATCTTGCATAGTATAATTAAATGGATCGTAGGATTATCACCTATCCGTAATTGAGTTCACATACAATAATAGTTATTTGACTTGGATTTAGATCGAATATTATGAGGCTCATTATGGGAGGCTGTATCGCTCACAACTCGGTTGGAATGAGGTGGGTGAGGTAGTGATTGTTGGACCTAACATGGTTTGACATACCTTTGAGAGAGTGAAACTAATACATAGTTAGTTTATCATCACTCAGAGTAGATATATATCTTATGTTCTCCATATTGGGAGACTTCTAGATTTGAATGTGGAATATTGGGTTTTCTTGAGAGTGACTCCTCAGTTAGGTAACATATGTTTTGGGAAGGAGGGAAATCTAACACCTCATTTTGTTAGACCCTTTGAGATAACTGAACAAATATGGGTAGTTTTATACTATATGGACCCCCTTATCTTTATTGAGGTATGAATGATGTGTTCCTTGTGTCACAAATTTAGAGGTACATACCTAAACCTGTGTATGTTGTTGACTGTGAGTTCATTTATCTAGATACTGATGCATCTTATAAGGATAATCTAGTGTAGATCATAGAATGAAGTGAGAAGGTATTGTCAGGAATGATGGTACCACTGGTCCAAATTTGATGAAAGAATAAATGAATCGAGAAGGATATGTGGGAGGGTGAGTTTGAGGTTCGATATCAGAGTCTTGAGTTGTTTAGGAAAGACTACTAGAGATATTTCTCAGGGATGAGAAGTCGATAAAGGAGTAGAATTGTAACATTCTAAAGTATTTTGAAGATAATAAAAATACCACATTTATAAATTATAACATAAATGATTTACGTTAGGGTAAAGTCCCCATTAAAACATTAGAATATTCTATGGGAAACTTTTAAAGTTATGTGTTATGTCAGCATGCACGACTAGAAATAAATCCTATCGACATGGTTTAAAACCATGGCCGCTATCCCCGTGGCAATAGGTCCTGACCAATTTCCATGGTTTTGAAAGCTGTGGAAATAATCCTCGAAAATGGCACTATGGCGGATGGCATATAGACACAGTTTAAATCGTGGCAATAACATCGGTAAACCGTGGAAATATCCAAAATAAAAAATATCACCTGCGAGTTTCTATCCCTTTACTCCCCCCCTTTGCGATCCAACATACTCACCACTACACCGCAAGAAAAGTCATGTATATATATATATATTATGATATATATATTAACAAAAACTGTGGGAATATCCTCAAAACTGTGGCAATAGGGCTTCCCACCAAATATTTTGTGGCAATTTTTCTTCCCACGGAAGATTCAAAATTATATAGCCACGGTTTTAGAGAACCGTTGCAATAGGGATTTGAAAAAAATTCCATATAACCACGGTTTTAAAAACTAGGGCTATAGGCCACAAAATCATGGCTATAGGCCACATAAAATAGGCCTATAACAACTATTTTAAAACCATAGATATAGCCCAAAAATGATGTCTATAACCACATATAGTCGGAGTTTTAAAACCATGGATATAGGTCCGTGGTAGTAGCTTCATTTTCTAGTTGTAATGGGATTTTGAGTCCAGTAGAGCCTCGATTTTGATATTATAGAAATATTAAATTTTTATATTGATAGGGACATGAAATTTAAAAAAATAATGGAATATCTCTCAAAAAACATGTATTCTAAAAACTCTAATGCCATCATTATGTTAGGGATATAGGGTTTACCCTAGGCAACACATGACATTTTTACACATTAGATATTTTTTCAGATCACATGCGAGGATAAATTATTTTAATTTTTTATTATATATTTTCTTGAGAAAAATTGAATATCTACAAAAATGTGTCTCGTAAGAGAAATATGTGACCACTTTTAGGTATGGGATGTGGGGTCTTCCGTAGGCACCACATAACATTTTTGCGCATCAGATGTTTGGTCAGATCGCAAGGAGAATAAATAATGTAATTTTTTATGATATATTTTTTCTGAAAATAATTGAATATCTTTGAAAATATTTTTTTTATTAGAAATAGGAGACCATATTTTGGTTTTGGATGTAGGGTTTTACCTAAGAATGATATAAAATTTATGTACAACATATTTTTTTTTAAATCTCGCACGAAGATAACTTATTTAATATTTTAATTACATATATTTTTTTTGAAAAAATTGATTATCTCAGAAATGGGATCCCGTATGAGAAATCCAAAACCACCATTTGGTCTGAAATTCATGTCTTACTCTAAGAGAGATCTGAAATGTCTGTGTCTCAAGAATTTTCTAACATCGCACGTGATGGTAACTTATTTACTATTTTGTTATTTTATTTTATTTTATTAAATTAATTTATTACCATCTTCTTCCTATACCAACATCACATGACCTACCTCCATTTTAAACCAGTCGTAATATCAAAACCATCATAAATCAACAATTTTTACTTGTGAAAATCAAAAAATCATTAATGGAGGTATAATTAAAGATGCCACATTCAATTTTTGGTTGAATCACAAAATATATCCGGTGATTTAAATTGATGTTTTGAATGGTTCAATTTTGGGGCTCCATATAGCTGAGGGATTCAGATTTTACCATTAGTTGATCCTATTGAGTCTATATTCCCCTCTAACCCGTTGGACATGATCAATAAAATCCTTGATATTCACCTTTTGTGGTTATAGGTGGGGTGGAGCGTGCCTCCATTCTCTTAATCAGGAAGTTCACAAGTTTGTGTTCTTTTTTATTTTATTTTGTTTATTTAATTTCTTTAATTTTTCCTCCCTCTATAAAATGTTTCAAAAATTTTTAAAATTATATAAAAGAATAAAACCTATATTATCATAAACAATTCCTAAATTATTGATGTATAACCTATAAAAAATATCAAAAGATAAATTTTGTGAATTTATCAATTGATAATTGTTAAGATTATCAAATGACTATGTAGGATTTTAGAAATATAATAATCAATAATTAATAAAGGTAATTATAAGGAACTATCAAAATATAATTTCATTGAATTATAAAATAATAATCTATAATTTTTTTTACTGAAAGATAATTACAGTGAAATTATTAAAAAATAATTATAAGAATTATGAACCAATAATTTCATCAAAATATAATTATAGAAGTATAATCACATTAAATTACCTGGGGATAATTTAAGAAGAACTGTTAAAGGGAAATTATGTGAATTATTGAAAATAATTATCAGGAATTATTAATGGATAATTGAAACAAATTATCGAAGGATAATTTAATAATTGTGAAAGGGTACGTTGGGAAGAAAATTATTTGAAGATAATTATACAATTTATCTAAGAATTATTATGTTGGAAATATCATGTGATAAGGATATCAAATAATTACAGGATAATTATGAAATTGTCTTTTATAATTATATGGTTTTATTAAATAATAATTTTATGCAAAACCACATGTGTTCTTGATTTCATTTTGAGATATATTTTATCGAGTGTGGTTTTATATATATTATTGAGTTAAATATTGACATCACATTCATTAATATAAAATGATAATTTATAAATTATTCAAGTGAGATAAAATATCATCGCATGTGATATTTAAAGGATAATTTAAAAATTATTCAGGAGAAATAATGTATCATCACATGTGATATTTTATATATTCTTGAAATAAAATAGTTGGTTTTGGTTCATGGAGTCTTTGATTAACCTTGAATGATGATGTGTCAAAAAATATGATAATAAAGTTCGTATGGATTTTTTATTGACTATTGAGGTTTCAACTCTATCTTTTGAGCCACACATTCATGGTTTACCCTTACTATTGACATTGATGAATTAGAGGAAAGAGGTTACTTACCTCTTAGGCTCTTGTTTACCCAGGTTTCCTTACTTGATATATGTGTTGGATTATTTCATATCATACCTGATTGTGATTGCATGTGTGTGTGTGTAACCTATCTATCCCATTGTGATTCCTCGAGTGATTATAGTGTATTATTCTTCGTGTTTGATTATTATCTCATGTTTCAATGTTTTCTATTATACACTCATGATGATATATTATACTACAAATGCTTGTGCACTCACCCTATATTTTCAAAACCATTGTTGTAGAGGTTATGGTTGGTTCTTGTGATAGGTATACTGTCATAGAAAATTATAAATTAGTGGGTTAGTGTGTACTATTTTAAGGATGGTGGAGAGATACCTAATCATATAGTGGAGGTATGAGGTGTTCATGGTGTCGTTTCGAGGGTGTTCTCATGGTTTCCTTGATTTTCCTAGTCTTATTCACCTTGTAATAGCCTAGTAGATGTGATTAACTAGATATTATAGTCTAGAAGACTCAGATTACATGGTCCTCTTGAGTGATAGATAATGCTGAGTATTATCTCTATGAAACTGTGAAGACTTCATACAAGGTATGGTTTTATTCTTCCAACAGATTCCATATCTTCAAGCATTAATCTTACGTAGGTGCTGTTGAGGTTTGTGGTAGCTTAGTTAGAACACAACCACTCGGTTTTTATTTTGTGTTTATACTTATTACACTCTTATAATTACTATAATATGCTTATTGTACATGAACACATCATGTAAGTGTGCATTGGTGGTTTCCTACAGATTCTTGTACTTAAACCCTACTCGAGCATTTCAATTTGCTTGTTTATTTCTTGAGAGACCTAATGAAGGGAAAGGGCCCAGTGGTGGATGACTGAGAAGAGGGGCATGGGGTTAGAGTTGGTAGGGATGAGGTTTTATGGATTTATAGTTTTATTTTATATATTCATCTGATTTACATCTTTTTTATAGGATTACAATATTGGGAGGTACTTATTTGTATGACATGTATGCCATTTACTTTTCCTAATGAATAAACTGATTGTTACTTATATTTTTTATTATTTATTATTGATACTATGACATGATAGCGAGGGTATAGTCTTCCCATTTATTATCTTATACCCTTACAGTTAACTAAAATCCTCTTGCATATGGGGAGGCACACATGAGGTCACATAACACTCATCATGGACCCAGTGGGTTGGGCCAAGATGTTGCAAAATGGTATAATAGGATCATGACTAAATAACTAGTTCTTCTATTGATTTGGGTTGGGATAGGTTATAAAAGATATAGGATGATTGTGAATTGGGTAGGAAAACTATAACAGTGTAAGGCCAACATTATGTAGTGGACCCCTGAGTTTCCATAATGTTGGGAAATTTTGTTTTGTAATCATAGTTGATTAAATTCACTTCAGGTGACTCATATGATGTTTATAGATGATTTATGAGACATGTTGTAAGTTCATACATCATTAATTGGAATTTAGGTTAAGATTATATGTATATATATATATATATATCTTTTATAGTATTTCATAACATTTCTTTAACTAAATACCTTAATTTTTACTATTTTTTCTAGATAGTTTTTTTGTGTGATATATTTGTGTTTCTGTTGTGATATATCATTACCAAATTTTTTTAACTGAACTGAACAAGCTATTGCGTTAGTATATATATGATGACTATGAATAATATGTAGGGACAAATACCAAAGTTAGTTATAGGAGGGTTATACCTTGGGTTGAGGGTAGAATCCTAGGATAAACCTGGTGTAATCCCATAAAATGATTAGGGTTTATCATAATAACTTCTTTTCTAATTTTTTTCCTTAACATTATTGAATCACCAACATAGTCTATTAAAAATACTATTCAAGAAGGTTGAAATAATCCCACAAGGGAAGATGTTTCTGCTTTAGCACTCACATGTAAGAGAATGATCTTAATCATGCTTCCAAAACTAATTTTTTGGTTTAGATAGTAGTTCCGCTTCAACCAAAAGTCTCTCTCTTAGTGCATTCCCCAAGGCATATGATTTCATAACTATGGATATATTATCACTGACTTCAAGTCCATTATTATTCACCCTTCCTGGAAACTAGATCCCTTAAGGATGATAAATAATGGTTTGAAATACTTATGGGAATCTTTTAACTCATATATTATCTAGAGGATCTGAAAGTTAATATGGGATTAAGATCATGACAGGTGAACATAACATTTTGATTCTCTCATGTCATAAGGAACCAACTGAGAATGAAGTGCTCAAGGTATAGCTGGGTGACTTAGAGAGGGAGGGATTAATTAGGCCTACTACATCACTATGGGGTTCACCTATGTTTTCCATCAAGAAGGTAGACAATAGACTTTCGATATGTGTTGGTTATCGAAGGTTGAAACAGGTGAAAATAAAGATTAGATACTCCTTAGTCAAGATCGATGATATTTTCAACCAGTTATAGGGATCTTGGTGGTTCTCAAATTTTATTATTTGATCAGGTTTCCACTAGTTGTGATTTAGAGAGTAGGGTATCCTAAAAGTAGTATTTTTGAAATAGGTATGGGCTCCATGAGTACATGATGATATTGTTTAGACTTATGTATGTGCTTGAAGTGTTTTAGCCCCTCATGAAAAACATCTTACACCCCTACCCAGATTCTATTTTTCTCGTTTTCTTCAATGAAATCCTTGTCTTCTCACCAAAACCTAAGATGATTTCTAGGAACCTAGAGGTAGTCCTGAGAATTATTTTATCATACAAATTTTATGCTATGTTTATAAAGTATGACTTTTGGATTTGAGATGTGAGGATCCTAAGGATGTGGTGGCTGAGATGGGTATATCCATTGGACCTAAGAAATTTGAGACAGTTAGGTTCTAGAAATGTCCTAAAAACATGTTTAAGATCTATATTTTTCTATAATTAATAGGTTATTATTGACAATTTATCCCGGATTTATCATGACTATCATCCCCAATGACAGTACCGATGAATAAGGGAATGTAATTATTGTACATTGACCAGTGTGAATAGGCATTCATTGAGATAAAGAGAAGTATAATGATAAATCCAATACTAACATTCCCTGGGCCTGAGATTGGTTATATAGTGTTTTTATGCACATGATATTAGTTTAAGAGTGGTTATGATGTCGAGAGGGTAGGTAGCGGCTTATGTTACTCAAAAACTATTACTCTATGATAGGAAATATGTATGAGTTGTAAATGGCTGTCATTTTCCATGATTCGGAATATTGGTGAAATAGTCTCTTCAGTGAGAAATTTATTATTTATATAGATCAAAAATACTTTTCTATATCTTTACACAGAGGGACCTAAATATTTTGTGGAGGTACTAGGTAAAGGATATGTATAAATTTTATTTATAAATGATATATTCATCTAGAAAAGGTTACATCATTGTGGATTCTCTCTTATCTGTAAGATACAGGCTGAGAAAGAGCTTGGTGAGAGGCCCTCATAGGAGTCGTGACACTTTATGAACTTATTGGATGATTAAAGAGTGGAATATTTGGAGGATCAAGGATTTATGACTTATACCACTTTGGTGACCACATCCACACTTGTGGATTGAGTGAAGCCTCATAAAGAGTTATAACTAGAGTTTACTATGAGAGGGAATAACTAGATGTATGTGATCTAACACCTGAATGATCTTTCAGAAATAATGATGTGATCTTGGTTCATGGGAGGGTAGTAGTCTTTGATTCCATTTGAGAGGAGATGATGATGGGTTAATAATCCCCAAGATGGGTCGTATATCCTAAATCATTAATGATATAACATGACTTCAAGAGTTATTTATGGTGGTTAGGGATGAAGAGGGACATTTCTAGTTTCACCTTCTAGTGCCTTACAAATCATATGGTGAAGGAGAGCACCATTATATAGTTGGCTTGTTTCAGTGTCTTCTTATATATCAAGTGGTAGTGGGAGAAAGTCATGATGGAATTTTTATAGGGTTAACCGGAATCCTGAGGTGTCATGAAGTAGTATGGTTTATTTTTGATCCACCAACAGATTTTGTTCACTTCTTACCGATCATAGAGTCTCACTCAGTGGAGGATCTAGGAAAGATCTATGTCCCATAGATCATATGGCTACATGGAGTTACTTTGATCCTTGTTTTGGATATAGATGCACTTTTTATGTCAGGCTTTGGAAGGACTTGAAAAAATCTCTGGGGGATCATTTGATATTGACCCCAACATACCATTCTCATTGTGACAGATAGTTCAGGTGTACAATACACAGATTGGATGATATGATTCGAGTTTTCATGATATATTCAATAGATTTTGTTATGGTCACCTAAACTTGATTGATTTTTCATAAAATAATAGTGGCTAGGCTTATATTTATATGGAATCTTATGAATATCTTTATTGGAGGCTGTGTCTCTCACCACTTTGTTTGAATGAGGTAGGTGAGGCAGTGGTTTTTTTCTCAAACACGATTTTAGAGACATTTGAGAGAGTGTAGTTGATAAAAAATAGGTTGACTAATAATCAGATCATACATAGATATTATTTAATCCATATCAGGATACGCTTAGTGTCTGTTGTGTGAGATTCAATTTTCTTGAGAGTTAATTATAATTTAGTGAAAAATGTCTTGGAAAGAAGGTCATGCCAACACCTCATTTTATTGGGAGACTTTATGTCACTGAGTGAAGAGGGGAAGCAGAATACCGTTTGTACCTCCCTTATCACTATTGAGGTATTCATGATGCGTTCTTTGTGTGAAAAATTCTGAGGAATATGCCCAACCCTATTCTTGTTTTTGATTGGGAGGATGTTGGGATGGAGACTAATTCATCATTTGAGGACCATACAATGTGGAATTTAGATCAAAGTGAGAAGGTTTGATGTGGAAATATGGTATAACTAGTATAGATTTTTTGCTAGCATGGATAGGTCCAGGAGGAGACATGGTAGTGTGAGTTTGATTTTCGAGTTTAGTGGCCAGATTATTCTGAAAAATTCCACAAGAGAGACTTCTCAAGTATGATAAGTTGATATGGGGAGGGGGAGTTGTAGTAATCTATTTTTTTTAAATAATTAAGAAAAAACACTTTCATATGTTATTATTTAAGGGATTTTCATTATGGTAAAATAAAAGTTAACCCATTGGAATATTCTTTGGGATATGTTTGGGGTTAGGCACTAAATCATCATCATATTTTGATTCCCATAGGTCCTCGGTTTTGATATAATGAAAATATTAATTTTTTATATTTACATGAGCATGAAATGATTCCAATATAATGACATATTTCCAAAAAGATGTGTTTTTATGAAAAATTTGAGACTATAGTTTGGTTTGGGTTATAAGGTTTACCCTAGGTGTGACATAAAATTTTTGTGCATTAGGTGTTTGGTCAGATCACACATGAGGATTACATAGTTAATATTTTTATTATATATTTTCATAAAAATAATTGAATATATATTAAATGGCATCTCTAATGAAAAATATGAGACCTCTGTTTGGTTTAAGATGTAGGGTTGACTCTAGACATGAGATAACATTTGGTTGCAATAAGCGATTGGGCCGATCACCCACGAGGATGACTTATTTAAAAATTTTATTATATATTTTTCCAAAAATAATTAAATATCTCCAAAAATTCCTTGTATGAGAAATATGAGACCACTTCTAGGCCTGATATGCTGTGTTTACCCAATATGCGAAATTACATTTGTGCATTTCAGATGTTTGGTCCGATCACATGTGAGGATAACTTATTAAATATTTTCATTATATATATCTCTAAAATGAATTGAATATATTTGAAATGGTGACTATTTTGAAAAATATAAAACTAATATTAGATCTAGGATGTGGATTTTACTGTAGGTGCAACCTAACAAATGTTCCCATCAGGCATTTGGTAACATCATACATGAATTAAATCGGGTTTTTTAAATTAGTCTTTTAAATGCAATGATTCTGGGGTACCATATAGCTGAACAATTCAAATTTTACTATTTGTGAATACCATTAAGTCAATTATCCCCCTAAAACTCTATGGTTAGGATCAATCAAGTCCCCGACATTCCTCTTCAATTTGACTGCCACACATGTTTATGTGCTTTTTTTCTTATTTATTTAATTTCATAATTCATTTATATATACGAATTGTGAAAAAAATGGATGCAATTATATAAATTATTAAAAATTATATTATTATAAATAATTAGTAATATATAAAAGAATAACCTATAAAAAATTATCAATAAATAAATGTCATGAATTTATCAATAGATAATTGTCAAAAATTATCAAATGTTAATTAAAATGAATTATCAAAGAATAATTATGTGGGATTGTAGAAAGAAAATAATGAAGTATTATCCAAGATAATTATAATGAAAAAAAATTTAGTTTTATTTAATTATAAAATGATAATTTATAAAGAAATTATGAAAATATAATTATGGAGAAATTACCATAAAATAATTATAAGAATTATAAAATGATAATTTTACCAAATTATCCATAGATAATTATAAAAGAAAAATCTAATTAAATTATCTGGGGATAATTTGTCAAGATCTATCCAAGGATAATTAAATAAATTAATGAAAATAATTATCCATAATTATTAAAGGATAATTTCATCAAATTATCTACGGATAAATTGATTATTGTAAAAGGATAATTTATGTGGAAAATTATTAGGAGTTAATTATGATGGAATTATCATGTGATAAATATATCCAATTATTAGAGGGTAATTTTTAAATATTATAGGATAATTATATAGTTTTATTATAGAATAATTATTTGGAATACCAAATTTGTTCTCAATTTATTTTAGAGATTTATTTTATCGAATTTGGTTTATTGTTTTTTCTTTAGGAGAATACTGCGAACAAATTAATTCACTTCAAATGAAAATTTTAAAATTATCCTTGAGTGATCAAATATTATCATATTTGATATTTTAATGACAATTTGAAAATTAACCATAAGAGAGAAAGTATCATTGCATGTGATATTTTACTTATTCTTGAAATAAAATACTTGGTTTCGGTTCTAGGATCCTTTGATGAACCTTGAACGATGCAATTTCAAAAAATGTGGTAATAATGACCATAAGGATGTGTTCTTGACCATTGATATTTTTTCACACCATATTTTAAACCACACATTGGTTATTTATCCTTTACATTTATGTCAATGACTTTAAGGTTGGAATATCCTCACCTATTAGGGTCTCATTTGCACATGTTTACATACTTGATTTAAGTGTTGGATTATTTGATACCGTGATTGATTGTGAATGCATGTGGGTGTGCTTGTAGAACATGAGGCATGTTATGATTTCATGAGTGATATTAGTTTATCATTTTCCATGTTTGATTATTTCCATGTGTTTTTATTTTGTTTACTATATTTTCATAATTATATATTATGCAACTCCTGCTTGTGTGCACACCGTGTATATGTATTACCCTTATATTGGAGGTTATGATTGGTACTTGAGAGAGGTGGACTATTTTGAAAAAAATTCCCTTTGTGGGGGAGTGCACATTATTGTGATGTTGGAAATAAGGTACCTGAGTATAGGGTGATGGTACGAGGTGGACCTGGTGTCCTGTCAAGGGTGTGCTCAAGGTAGCCTTGATTTTACAAGTGAAATTCACCACATGATAGCCTAATCGATGTCATTACTAGATATTCTTGTCCTTAGGACTTGGGTGACATGTTCATATTGAGGGTTATATGACTCCATATACCATCTCCATGACACTGTGGGTATACTGTACATGGGATGGTTTGATTCTTTCAACTCATTCTATTTTCTTCTGGTATAGATTTGAAGTAGGTGAAACCTGGGGTTGTGGTAGCTTGGTTAGCGTACGACTAAATAGTTTTCTATTATTTGTTTATTCTTATTACAATTTTATCATTATTAGAATATATTTTTTATATATGATAACATAAAGCGAGGACACATTGGTGGTGTCCTGCAGAGTCTCGTACTCACACTAGACTCAGGGTTTTCAATGCACTTTTACATTAAATGCAAGACTCGGAAAATGGAAAGGGGTTAGTGGTGGATGGATGAGTAGAGGAGAATTGGGATGGTGGAGGATAGGGATGATTTTTGATAGAAATATAGTTTTATATTATTTATTCATCTACTTTAATTATTGTAACACCCCAAGCTTCCACGATACGCTTCTCTTTTAATAATGCAATAGCTTGCATTGTATGCATGTTCGAGATTCTAACACATTGCGACCAATAAAAGTAGCTCTTATGAATAGTAATAACCACTTTTTGAATTATATTAATTTTATATTTCAAAATGGACTTCATTTTTGGATTCAGAATATCGAAATTAGCCAAAGATGAATTTTTGGTACTTTTCTGAAGAACTTCCAATTTTCTATGAATAGAAAAAAATACATAAAAACAAATTTTTTAATAAAAATAATTTATAGTGATAAATTATACTATTGAGTGGTTTTAAAGTATAATTAGAGTATATTTTAACCATTTTATAAAATGGTTATCATTAGAATTAATTTCACTTTGAAATTGGACATAAATAATTGTCAATCTTTTGATATATACTATTTCTTAAAAACATGCTATTTGTTATGACAACGGGAATTAATTATAAAATTAATTAACTAAACTTATATGTTTTTAATTTTTTAAAATAGACATAAATTTTGAATTAGGAATATCAAATATATCTTAGGGTGCATTTTTGGTATTTTTCTGAAAAACTTCAATTTTTGATGAATTGTGAAACCACTAAGTGGTAGTTAAAAAACTAATTTTTCATTTAAATGAAACTTTACCACTTCTGTGAATTTAATTTCAAAAATCCTACATACATGGTTGTAATTATTAAGTAAAATTTGGTTCAATGGTATGAAAATAATATTTGGTGAATAGTAACTTTTATGTTTTATTAATCGCGATTGAAGGAAATTAGTGTAATTTAAGGTAAATATAATGTTATAATAATATGAAATTACCTTTACACTTGTCCTACCCTTATTTTATGATTCATGGACGACCAATAAAATCCATGGGTCAACCAGGGGACCCCATAGAGCCACTTGGGTAAGAAAATGACATTAGTAACTTTTTATTTAAAGTAAAAATTGAATTGTCACAAACATGTGTTGTTTTACTAAAACAATTATTACATGGGGTTATATAAGTTAAATTTTAGACTATAAATATTCATTAGAAAGATAAAAATATTTCCTACATATTGGAAATTTTTTTATAATTTTTAGACATCATATAAATAAATTTATTTCTGACACCATGATGATGCAGTGATTACCTCATTAATGAAAAATTTAACTAAAATGAAATGATAAGGTAAAATCTAAGACTTACAATTGTATAAAGCCGATTGGATGGTTGGATTTCGAACCCTTATCACCTTATCCTCTAAATATATCATTTTGGGACCTTTAAAATCCGAAAATCATTTCATAATATTGTAATATTTCATGACTTTCCAAGAGTGCCCCTCCTCTCCTCTTATAAAAGGCCCCCAACTATAACACCTTATTCACACCTTCAAAGACATTTGGATCAGCCAAAATCTATCCTAATACTCTCTAAACATCCCTCTATTACTCCTAGAAGCCTCACTTTGCGTAGAAGTCTTCCCAAGTAAGCCTTTGGGCAAATCAAAAAGAGTTACCCGATTTTAAGGTAATGTCTTCTCTTATGTTCTTTTTTTTATTTTGCTTCTACAACCCCTTAAACTCTTTTTATTACTTTATTTTGTAACAACACAAGTATATTAAATATACTAGTATGTTTTTATGAGATGTATTTGATTTACAATTACACACACCTTCGTCTAACGGTTAAAGAACATACTATTTCTGTGGGTGATGAATTACTGCCTAACGAAACGACAATTTTACAATCTTCTTTTAACACCTTTCATGGTGGCCATTAAGATGTAAATATATTTATAAATGATATATAATATTTTTATGTTTTCTTTATGCTTATTTATTTTTCATTTATGGCATACCTTTATGATTTCCATTATGGGTAAATAGCGATAATTTCGTTTTAGGAAGTACGGACTACCACCCCCTCAAAGTTATTTGAATCGTTAAAGCCATATGTGAGACGTATAAAGGATGAAGTAAATGATATTATATATGATATTATACTGGATTTATAATATACGTTTATATAATTATGATTTCATTCCATTAAATATGAAATATAAATGAAAGTAGCGTTCATGCGTACGTACGACTTACCGTCTCCATGAACAGTGCATTTCATTTCTTATCTCCAAATGTTATGTAATATTATAAATACATATATGTACTGAATATATATGATATCTAAATCACGAATATAATTCTGGATATAATGTATATTTTACCACATGAACAACTTGTAATCATAAGAAGTTTATTTTTGACTCAAGTACCAAAGATTGAAAAAACGGCCGTTATTAACTTAAATAATTAAATAATGTTAATAACATGGTAATAAGTGATATAAAAGGAATAATGAACTTTAGAAAGGTTCTTAAGAAAGTATAAATTAACTCTAGTTTATTATTCAGGAGATTAAAGAACGATCGAGTCAAGTCGGACACAAGGTAAGGAACTTCGTCTCAATTTTCTTTCATTGAGGCATATTTTTTTTAATACAAGACAATATTTTATACAGTGTATAAACCCCTTTGACATTTACTTTTATTCAAAATGAATCATTTTTATACGAATCGTTTTACTAAATGATAAAAGGTAATGTTTTTGTCTTAAGTATGCAGCGACAACAACTTCTCCACCGCCGTGACCATTATTTGAGTTCCAACTTCCTCTACAAGCCATATATTTTTTTAAATGAAAAATAAATACCATATTTTACTTTTATTTTATTTTGGTATTGAAAATGGTTTTATCATATCAATGTGTTGTATTGATATCTTGTGATTGAAAATGGTTTTATCATATCGATGTGTTGTATTGAAAATGGTTTTATTTTGGTATTGATATCTTGTGATTGAAATGTGGAATTTTTATGTTTCCATTACGCATGTTTTATGTGATACGAGTATGTTATAGTTTATGATATGTTTAAACCTTTTCATATAGGAATTCATTGGACTTAGTATGTGACGGGTGGAGCCTGCTATAGCTCCTAGATGCATCGGTAGGTCTCATGAGACAAACTAGTTTCTTGGCATGAGGCCTTGCCAAAATCTTATTTGTAGTCTTGGCACTAGGCCTTTGCTACGTGGTTATGATAGTCTGGAATTATGCATTCCATCATTATGAAAGTGGTTATTGATATTTCATGTGATTATTCGATGAGTAGAATATGCATGTGAATAAGTAAATGGAATTATTTCATTTTACTTTTGCCATATTATCCTGAAGTTCAAGTTTAAAAGGCATTTGTTTTAGTTATACATTGCTTAAATGTTTATGTTTATTTATGAATGTTTCCGCTATATTGTTATCCTTACTTAGAATCTGAGCTCACACCTTTCTATGTTTTATTATCCCAGGATGTGAAGAAATTTTTTATGACTGACCTGTAGGGATAGTCTAAAGGGGATATGAGTGTGGAATATGGAGACTATGTTATTGTGATTGTTTCACTTTATGATGTAATGTAACATTTATGAATGTAACTAGTGTTTCCAAGGCTACTAAACTAACCGGTCTTTCAATACCTGATCTTTTGTGATTATGCCAATGATACATAATAATGCACCGACTCTGGGTAACTGGGGTCGGGGCGTTACAGTTGGTATCAGAGGAAGTTTAGTACTAACCTTGGAAGATAGATTTAGAAAAAATCTGATTAGAGCACATAGCCCTACGATAGACTTTGAGGATTAGTATAGAAGAACTTCCTAGAATTTTGGTATTATAGAGATTTTGTTAGTTTTCTGAGTAATACATCTCTGTCTAGATATGAGCAGGTAGAGGAGGATCTGGCACAGATGTATCTAGGGGTAAAACCCGAAAACACTGCTCTGAGTTAGACTTGAATGGGAACTGGTGCACGACAACGGGACTTACTGCACTCTTGGTTATGAAACTCTCGGGGGATATGCTTAGGATAATTCCCATTTTCATTACAAAACATTATGAAGGGTTTATGAGTATATGCGTCCTCAAATAATTTTTTTTATGATTATGGATTATATCCATAAACTGTTCAATTTATGTTAAGTGTTTTACAAGTATGGAATTATCTATTTTGATTCATAAACTGATATAGTTTATTCCATTGTTTAAAAATGGCGCCTAGTGGAAGGAATGGAAACCGAATCAATGCACACACTCTAGGTAGGGATTGGCCTCCTACTAAAGATAATTATAGTGGAGCTGGTGATACAACTAGTGCTGCTCATCTTATCACCATACTGGGACAACTCACTCAGGTTATGAATAATAACCTTACTCGTATGGATCACCCTGATCCACAATGTGGAGGGTTAATGTTAGACCGCTTCATGAGGAAACAACCACCAACATTCAATGGGAGTACAAATCACTTAGTAGCTGAGAAATTAATAAATTCCTCAGAGAAAATATTCCTTGCCATGGGGTGTAGTGAAAGGGAAATGGTTTTCATGGAAGTTTACAACCTCACTGGAGATGCTGATCAATGGTGGTCGGTGATTCAAAACACAAAGGAAGATTTTTAAGTATCAAATATGGAATGGAGGGAGTTAAAAGATATTTTCTTAGAAAAATACTTTCCTCGTGACCATCGAACAGATATGGAAAGGAAATTTCTGAGTCTGAGACAAAAGGAGGATGAGAATGTCGCAAAGTATGAGGCCAAATTTACAAGGTTAGAAAGGCATGTTGCAGATTATATACATAACCCAAGAAGTAATATTGATCATTTTTCTAATGGGTTAAAACCATTTCTCCGTCGATCATTGGTATCACAATCCTTCTCATTATACGAAGACATTATCTCATGTGCTATTAAGATGGAAAATGCATTCTTTATGTATTACGTCTTTAAAGAAAAGCAAGAGAAGAAGAGATCTTCTGATCACTCTAGAAATGGAAATAAGGGGAAGAATGGAAAAGTTGATTATCCATACTGTAGTAAATGTGGAATGAAACACCCTCGTACTTGCTTCAATGGAATGAGAGTCTGTTACAAGTGTGGTGAAAAAGGCCACCAAGCTCGTGATTGCAAGGGGATGAAAGAAGCTACCGATGTTCAATGCTACAATTGCAGGAAAATGGGGCATTATGGAAATGATTTTCCTAAGCATCAGGGAAGCTTACCTCAGAAAAGGACAAGGGATCAAGGCCAATCTTATATTGTTACTACAGTTGAAGTGGAATAATTAATGTATTGGTGCTTTTGGACTCAAGGATTTTATTCTGGTTATAAGAATAATGAGATATATAGAAGGATTATACTGTAGTAATTGTTGTTTTAATTACAGTTTTAATATGATAAAGGTAATCATATTTTTAGTATGTGACAATAAAATAAATTTTACTTTGTTTGGGAAATCTGATGTTACAGTTGATTTTGGAATTTAGAGACCTTTTAGAGAATGTCTGGACATAGGTATTTTGGATAACTATAAAGGTTAGAATGGATTAAGTTTAACATTGGATAGTATTGTTTAAGGTTATAACATTTCTGAATATTATTTTAGGAATATTATAATACAATAGATTTAGGAAAAAAGAAAACCTACAAGTCGGGGGATAACCCGTCACGTCGGACAAAGCTGCAGAAATCGAACCCACAACCATAGTGAGACAAACCTTTATTACCCACCAGTAGCCTACATGAAGTCCCTAGTTATTACAAAATAGATTTCCTAATCTAAATTGTATGTGTTAATATTTGGAACCTTGTACGATTAGGATAAATTTAATATTTTTGAGTTCTATTATCTTTTTGAGTGAAAGATAAATTTTTGGTAGAAATTAGTTGAATGTTGAAACTCTACTTGTCAAGTAAATATATATATATCTCTCTTATTCTATGAATAAATTAATTCTTAAACTTTAGGGAAGAGATATTAAAACAAAATTGTGTTATCCTAATACCATATGTTTTGTTGAACTGATGATATTTTCATCATAGAGTGATGGCTTTGAGGCCCTCAATTTTACAGTTGTTTGTGATTGATGACCTCAATCAATCCCTATAAATATTTATATTTTTCCTCCAATTATATGTCTCTAATTTCCACCAATGTTCTTCTAATCGAGATCATAATTTTCTGGTGACTTTTTCATTTCCCTTTCCCTCTTATTAAGGCTAAATTTTATTAACCTTATTTTCGATGTGGGTTTTCCAAAAAGGTATTTTCTATTTTCAACCTTTAATTTTTGAAGTACAATTTCAAATTGCGAGGACACAATTTATTGAAGGAGGGGAGAATGTAATACCCCAAGCTTCCATGGTACACTTCTCTTTCAATAATGCAATTGCTTGCATTGTATGCATGTTCGAGATTCTAACACACTGCGACCAATCAATGTAGCTGTTATGAATGGTAATACCCAATTTTTGAATTATATAAATTTTATATTTCAAAATGGACTTTATTTTTGGATTCGGAATATCAAAATTAGCCTAAGTTGAATTTTTTTTTATTTTTCTGAGAACATCCAATTTTCTATGAATAGAAAAAATACGTAAAAAAACCTTTTTAATCAAAATAATTTATAGTGATAAATTATACTATTGAGTGGTTTTAATGTATAATTAGAATATATTTTTACCATTTTATAAAATGGTGGTCTTTAGAATTAATTTCACTTAAAAATTGGACATAAATAATTGTCAATCTTTTGATATATATTGTTTCTTAAAAACAAGCTATTTGTTGTGACAAAAGGAATTGATTATAAATTTAATTAATTCAACTTATATGTTTTGAATTTTTTTAAAATAGACATCATTTTTGAATTAGGAATATAAAATATATCTTAGAGTGAATTTTGGGTATTTTTCTGAAAAACTTCAATTTTTGATTAATAGTGAAACTACTAAGTGGTAGTTAAAAAACTAATTTATCATTTAAATGAAATTTTACCACTTCATTAAGTTGAATTTAAAAAATCCGACATACATGGTTGTCATTAGTAAGTAAAATGTGGTTCAATGAGATGAAAATAATTTTTGGTGAATAGTAACTTTTAAGTTTTATTAATCGTGATTAAAGGTAATTAGTGTAATTTAAGGTAAATATAATGTTTTAATAATATGAAATTACCTTTACACTTGTCCTAACCCTATTGGATGAGTCATGTCCGACCAAGAAAATCCTTGGGTCAACTTGGGGACCCCATGGAGCCACTTTGGTAAGAAAATGACATTAATAACTTTTTATTTAATGTAAAAATAAAATTGTCACAAACATGTGTTGTTTTACTAAAACAGTTATTACATGGGGTAATATAAGTTAACATTTTGACTATAAATATTAATTGGAAAGAAAAAACTATTTCCTACATCTTTTTAATTTTTTTATAATTTTTAGAAATTAAATAAATAAATTTATTTATGACACCATGATGATATAGTGATTACCTCGTTAATGAACAATATAAATAAAATGAAATGATGAGGTAAAATATAAGAATTATACCTGTCTAAATCCTATTGTATGGGTGTATTTCTAACCCTTTTTACCTTATCCTTGAAATATATCATTGTGGGACCTATAAAATCTGAAAATTATTTCATAATAATGTAATATTTAATGACTTTCCAAGAGTGCCCCTCCTCTCCTCTTATAAAAGGTCCCCACATCTACAACCTTATTCACACCATCAAAGCCATTTGGTTCGGCCAACGTATGCCAAAATACACTTTCAACTTCCCTATATTACTCCTAGAAGCCTCACTTTGGGCAGATGTCTTCCCAAGGAAGCCTTTGGATCAAATCAAAAAGAGTTACTTGATTTTAAGGTAATGTCTTCTCTTATGTTCTTTTGTTTTATTTTGCTTCTCCTACCACTTAACCTATTTTTATTCATTTCTTTTGTAAAAAACCAGTATATTAAATATAAAAGGATTTTTTATGAGAAGGATTTGATTTACACTTACACAAACCTTGTCTAATGGTTAAAGAACATACTATTTCTGTGGGTGATGAACTATTGCCTAACGAAACGAAGATTTTTCAATCTTCTTTTAACACCATTAGTGGTGGCCATTAGTATGTCACTATATTTATATATGATATATATTATGTTTATGTTTTCCTTATGATTCTGTATTTTTCATTTATGGTATACCTTTGTGATTTCCATTATGGGTAAACAACGATAATTTCATTTTAGGAAGTGCGGACTACCGCCCCCTCAAAGTGATTTGAATCATTAATGCCATATGTGGGATGTATAAAGGATGAATTAAATGATATTATATATGATATTATACTGTAATTATAATATACCTTTATATCATTATGATTTTGTTCCATTAAATATGAAATAGAAATGAAATTAGCGTCCATGCGTACGTACGGCTTACCGTCTCCATGAACGGTGCATTTCATTTCATACCTCTAAATGTTATGTAATATTATAGATGCATATATATAATGGATTTATATAATATATATGAAATCTACATCATGAATATAATTCTGGATATAATGGATATTTTACCACATGAACAACTTTTAATTATAAGAAGTTTATTTTTGACCCAAGTACCAAAGATCGATAAAACGACCGTTATTAACTTAAATAATTACATAATGTTCATAACATGGTAATAAGTGATATTAAATGAATAATAAACTTGAAAAAGGTTATTATGAAAGTAGAAATTAACTCTATTTTATTTTTCAAAAGATTAAAGAACGATCCAGTCAAGTTGGACACGAGGTAAGGGACTTCGTCTCAATCTTCTTTCATTGAGGCATATTTTTTTAATACAAGACTTTATTTTATGCAGTGTAGAAACCCCTTTCACTTTTCAGTTTATTCAAAAGAAATATTTTTTATATGAAGCGTTTTACTAAACGATAAAAGGGAATGTTTTTGTCTTACGTATGCGGCGACAATGACTTCTCCGCCACCATGACCATTATTTGAGATTCAGCTTCCTCTACAAGCCATAACTTATTTTTAAATGAAATAATAAATACCATGTTTTACTTTTCTTTTATTTTGGTATTGAAAATGGTTTTATCATATCAATGTATTGTATTGATATCTTGTGATTGAAATTCCGAAATGTTATGTTTCCATTATGCATGTTTTATGTGATACGATTATGTTATGGTTTATGATATGTTTAAACCTTTTAATATAAGGAATGCATTGGAATTAGTATGTGGTGGGTGGAGCCCGATATAGCTCCTCGATGAATCGGTATGTCTCATTAGACGAACTAGTGTCTTGGCACGATGCCTTGACAAAATCTTATTTGTAGTCTTAGCACGAGGCCTTGGCTATGTGGTCATGATAGTCCGGCATTATGCATTCCATCATTATTAAAGTGGTTATTGATATTTAATGTGATTATTCGACTAGTAAAATATCCATGTGAATAAGTAAATGGAATTATTTCATTTTACTTTTTTCATATTATTCTGAAGTTCAAGTTTAAAAGGCTTTTGTTTTAGTTATACATTGCCTTAAATGTTTATGTTTATTTATGAATGTTTCCGCTATATTGTTATTCTTACTGAGCATCTGAGCTCACCCCTTTCTATGTTTTATTTTCCTAGGATGTGAAGAAATATTTTCGGAATGACCTGCTGGGGTAGTCTGAAGGGGATATGAGTGTGGACTATGGAGACTATGTCATTGTGATTGTTTCACTTTATGATGTAATGTGACATTTATGAATGTATCTAGTGTTTCCAAGGCTATTAATCTAATCGGCCTTTTGAGACATGATCTTTTGTGATCATGCCAATGTTACTTAATAATTCACCGAATCTACGTAACTCGGGTCGGTACGTTACACTTATTGTGGAAATGATTTCCACATTGGGGTTTCTTATTTTTATGACTTTTACACCATTAACTTTTTGGCATGATTAATTTGATTATTTGGTATATTTTTTATATGAATTATTGATCTTATGACATGATACTATGGGATTAATCTCTCAATTGATGGTCTTAGACCCTCAATACAAGTCAGTATTCTTTTTTATATGAGTTGATGTACATGAGATCACATAACACCCAACTTGGACATTGTGGTTTTGGTCAGGATGTTACAACTAGCTATCATATAAACCACATTAATGGGTGGAAATACCATGGTTGTAGTGTGTCTAACATCTACGGTAAGACGTAAAAGATATGGTAATATATTATTCTTCCAACTGTGATAGTTTCTATCATAAAATACATAAACATGTATACTATTCATTGAATTTATATTCTCTATATTTATTAAAGAGTTGATTCTTTTGTGGGAAACTACTCTCATACCAACCGAAGTTCTTTTATTAGTGTAGGATCCTTGATAATTTGAGAGGGTAAATAAGTGATCAATTTTTTAGGAATTATTCTTATAAACTCAACCTATAAAACTTTTTAGGGTTATGGTACACTCAAAGATATATATCAACCTCACTTAACATGTAGTAATATAATTTTAGAGATCAATACATAATATTTATAAGGTTCAGTACAAAGAAATACTCCTTTCAATGTTAGTTATCCCCCCATCAGAGATTCTTTTACTAATTTATTTTTGGAATACAAAGACACATGAAAAATTGGGATTACACCCAAATAATCATCCATCAATCTAACCTTGATTCAACAACCCATTAATCAACACTTCTGGCATAGTTGGTCATACCGCCCCAAGTTTCCTTCTCATATCCACTTACTTCCTAGATGGTTATATACCCCAACCATAATAATTTTCAGTAACTAGTTCTATATACTAGATACATTATATTCCATCTAGTTTTTTGATCCACTATTGAAAGATCATCTTCTTCAGATATTATTTGTCCATAAGGAAGTTGGATTACCTTCTCTTGTATACAATCTTAAATATACTCAATAACTAAATAAATAGAATTTTGGTGTTGAAACTTCTTACTAATATTTGAAGGACCTAGATAACTCAATGTCACCTTACTAAACATTGTTCCTAATTTTAACGTAGAAAAATTTCCACCGAACGATCTCTCACTAGTATACCATTTTTCCGATGGGTCTCTATCTCTGTTTGGTATATATCCATCCCACACTCCTCAAATCAATGAACTTTATTTCAATAAAACGTGGTCTAATAAACTATATTATGATAACAATTTTTCATCTAGTGAACTTACTTCAACTAAGTATAAACTATGTTGAATAATCATGATCAACTTCTTCTTCGACTAATGATACTCAATCTCATATTTTTTTGTTAACCTGATGAAACTCTTCCAGATGTTATTATTCTCAATGTTCCTCACCATGATGATCCAACATCATCTAAGTATAACCTTAGTCAGAAACTCATGCCAAAAATCCTTCATAACTAATCCTCCCCTATATATGAACAATGTTTTATGACCATACTGTTAAACACTCAGTTTAAAGGTGGGATTCTCAGATTAATAAGGAGGAAATCTTATTTTATTTTCCTTCTAAATTAAATCTGAAATTTGAAAATTCTTACTCATTTCATATTTTCTAGATTCTTATTAAATCTTCTGGAATATTCATAAATCTTTTTACAGACTAGGCATATTCATCATTATTTAAAGTTCCTTAAACTCAACCTTAATGTTCTTCTTTAAACTTCCTTAACCTTGAAAAGTAGTAACTATTGGATAAATAACATAACATTTTTGTTGTTAAGGACATTAAAATGTTTATGTAAATATATTTAGAACTCTGTTTAAAAAATCCATGTATGATGTTATTTGCAGGAACACCTCTATTCAATGGAACCTCTTCAACATTCTCAATCAAATAGACTCATAATCCAAATCTTCATCCGATATGTATTTTCCTGGATCCAATATGTTAGGATCCATCTTTCAATTAGGATCAACATATCTTTTTATGATAAAACTAAAATTTATCCCAAACTTCTTGAGCACATTTTTAACTTAACATCCCTTCTGATTACATAAAAATTATCGACCTGATGTTGTCAAATACTCCATCTATAAGATATATATAGTTTATGTATTATGTCACTTTATCCAATGAAACCTCATAGATTTCTGTATTTGGTGATCTAAACTAGTAATATCCATCTGATATCATTGAAATGTTATCATCTATATGATATATTATTCAACTATATACCTGATACTTTGTACATAGTTCATAACTTTATACTTTTTATAGCTTGTAACATCAACCTTAAAACATGAAATTTATAGAAACTGTCCATCCATTGGAAATCTGTTGATTTATCATATTTCTTTTTTCAGTTTGATTCAATTTAGTATGACTTTACAAAGGTTCATCCAGTAATATTTATATAGCTCTCCAACTGATGCACTACAAGATTGTTCTCCATCAGGTAATTGTTTAACTGATCATGATAACTTCAAATATCAAACTTTGGACTATTAAAACTTCATAGATCATTAATCATAAAATCATATCATCAAACTTTATAATTTAGACTACATACATCTAAATATTCTCACATTGATTCTATCCATCCAATAATATTGTTCAACTTCATACAACCCACTGCTCAATATTTTTCCAAAAACCAATTTCTTTCTCTTTACAAAAATTAGTAAAAATCGGTAAAATGAACTTCTTACAACTATCCATTTGGTAGAATCACACAAGTTCCTTCTGGTAACATTGTGTGGAATCATATTTTATACTTATTAACCTTTATATTAATACATACAAGTTCAACTTATATCATGAGTACAATCATGAAGTTAGGAACTTTAAGATCCATATAACATAATATGAGTTTTTATTTAAACCTTCTTACACTTCATAAAGAAAGTTTCTCACATGACCTTAACAAACATCTCTTTTTCCAAAATTCCTTAGGATTCATAAGAAACTTTCTATAAGAAAATATTGAAATATGTATAACAAATTCATCTAAAATCACTTTGTAAAAAATAATAGAACTACCTAAATAAGTCCATATCCATGGTATTCTATCCGCAATTTTATTTCTAAAAATTCAATAAAAGATACATCGATCACATAATTTGATTACATCAGTATGTAACCTGCTTGATTTGTGATATTGAGATAAAGTGATTATATTAAACATTTTTTGTTTGTATGATGTTTCATGTCATTTTCATATTAACTTCTGTATCTATGAGTGATTTAGTGTGTTTCTAGACTTTAATCTTGGATTTTTGGGAGTTTTACCGAATGCCACCGCGATTGGGGCCTTTAATGTCACACACTAAGTGTATCCAAAACTTTAGTTAAATTTTATATAAATTTAACATGTTGAATAAATATTATTCCTATATGTGATTTTAATTATTGTTCATTTCTAATTATATAAATTTACAAATATTTTTTATCTATGTTTTATTAACAAGGTAAAGCATATTTATTTATTTGGTTACGTAAATATTTTTTTATATATTAATTTTCTAGTTTACAGAATATTTTATTAATTTAATTACTGGAAAATAAATATGTAAAATTTATTTATTTAAATTAAAATAAATTATTAAATGCCTGATAAATATTGAGGAGGAATGGAAGAACAAGTTTAATGGTTTGTTGATAATTAGAATATTACTTATTATTTGAATTAAGATTAATTAATTGATTTAAGAAAATAACATTTACTAATCAATGAGTTTAGTTCATGCTAAAATAATAATAATAATAATATTTAGACATGGGGCTCATTAGGCATTAATATTACAATAAAATCCCTTGTTTAGTTTTTTATTCTATAACCCGAGGTGTATAAATACCTAGTTGTGTCATTCTCTAACCTTGGGAAGTGTAGTTGAGCCACCATTGTACACAATATATTCTAGTGATAGTCCCCCTTATACTTATAGAAATATTCACCGAGAGTGTTCTAAAGATTGGAGTGAAATCCTCCACCTTCCCCCGCTCGAGTCTAGAGAGAATTTTTTTAATTTTACCTCACTTTAAAGGATTCAATTACGATTAACAATGATCAACATCAGAACTAGAATCATCCTCTCTAGAACCCAAATAATTTTACATTGATGATCGAAGGATCATGGGGAACATGTGGATCAACAGTAGTGGAAGTTTAACCTTAGTTCCTCTATTCAAAGATTGTATGATAGAGTGTCTTAGTTGACTCATTGATGAAGAATGAATTCCAATAAGGGATAATTATTTTTCTTGGATCAGTTTACTTATAAATTACATGTGATAATCCTATCTCATGGATTCTTGGATAGTAATTCATCTAATTATAAGGAAAAATATGAATAATATAATAAATTATCATTTTTTGGAATGGGATTTGTGGTTTACCTATTCCTTAAAACCATAAAATATAATTAATTGTCATTGAGAACAAGTATCTCATGATAAATAATTAGGTAAAAAAGCATTTTATTAACCAATGGATGATAATGTATACATTAAAATTTAACCTCATAATTATTGATCCTAAGTGGACCAAAAAGACATGAAATATAATAAATGTACTTTCATTGGTAAACTTATGGTTTTATATATTTAATTTAATTTTCCCTATATTAATAGACTATCCATTTAGAAGTCTTGAGAGTTTCCTTTAAATAACATAATACCCATTATGAATTCTTATTATATAGAGGAATTAAACACCTCCTTTATCCATAGTCTAGATGTGATAACGATTTTCAGAAATATATTTAAATCAAAATAGATTTATATGAAAGTTAGGATTACAAATTATTTTAAATTAAAATATATGTACCAAAAGTTAGGATTATTTTTTATCTTTTAGGCCCTTCAATTAATTTCTCACTACCATTTAATGTACTTGTAATAACACTTTCCAATTTATGGCTAATAATATATTTATCATGTTACAAATTTATATCTATAGGGGTGTTTCTAAGTAGAAATATTTCTTTATCATAAGAGTAAATCCATATGGTTCATTTAATAACATCCACTTCTTTTAAAATAAAATAAATACATGCATATAAGGAATAAAATTAAATGAAACTAAATTAAACATTAAACATTCGATAAAAAAATTAAAAATTAAAAAGTAAATATCTATTATAAGAATGTACATGTTATCAATATTTTAGACACATTCAAGGTTCAAAAAATAACTAGATATGGAATAATTCATAATTTTATCGTTTTGTTTCAAGTCTTAGTTGCTTCAACAATTTTTTTCCACTTTGATTGATTTTTGATAAAGGTCAAAAAATTTTTAATATATGATAAGTGATCAATGACCATTATAGAAAAACTATCAATATTTTCTTTCATCATTACTTTTTTTATCTTATGGTTGTTCATTATTTTCCAATGTATGATGGTTCACTTTTCTATTCTCTTTTGGTTTATGAACACCTTGAGTAAATGATTTTCCTTTACCTTGATTGCATTCATTATTTTCTTGTCCTTGATTATGAAAATTTATATTCATGTTAGGGAATGAAGATACAATGGTTGGTTTGGATTCATTATTCCTCATTGGAAGTTCACTATTCTGTTCTACAATTGGATGGATAGGGAGAAATTTTGAGTAATTTTCAAATCCATTCTCATGATATTTTTTTGTAGAATAAAGTTCAAGGTATGGAAAGTGGTATACATATTTTCTATCATATCGATGTTAGTGATATTTTTTCCACATAATTTTAATTTTCATGTTTTTTTAAACATTGAGCATTTATATTCCATTTCCAATTTAAAATCTTATAATTTTATATGACTGCACTCATATATTTCTCTTGGAAGTATTACTAGTTGAATGTGATCGTAACACTCCTAGAGGTATTTCTATAACAATATAGGATACTTTACCATTAGGTACTCATTATTAAAATTTTCATAGAGGTGGTTATGAAGGAATATCAGAGATCAGGTATAGTCTTTAGTGGATGCATGAATTAAAAATTTTACTATATTGAAAATTATGTTTTCATCCAGATGAATCTCAACATCTAGAGTCCCGGATGAGTATCACTTTCCAAAAATTTCAAGAGGTAGAAAATTAAGATTTATAATATTTTCCATGGAAAAGTGACTTACTAACATATTTGAACAAATGAATCTCATTTTATTAACCAATAGCGAAATTAATAGAATGAAACTTAAAATCATGATGAATTTTGAAATTGGTATGAAATATTTAATAAATTCAATCTACTAGACTGAAAAAGAGTATAATTAAAGAAAGAGTTACTGGAAGGAATAGAGAATGAAAATTAGACGGCCTGAAAAATCTCACATTTCATTAACATATCACCATATATATAGATCACATGTGATTTGATCCAACAATTGAGATTATTCCCTAATATATCTAATCCAACGGTTGGAATTCCAAAAGCAAGAGAATATAGAATATTATTCATGAGAAGTGTTGCATTGAGAAATGAATAGTCACCAAAATTATTATTATTATTACAACATCCATAAAATAATTTATAATAATTTATAATATTTTTCATATATATTTCAGAAAACAAAAATACTGTATTTTTTTATAAATAGGTTCATAAATAACACAAATTTGGGGGCACTCCAGAACACCTTTATAATTTATCAAATCTAGACATGTTTATTATCTAATTATTTTTCAAAAAAATTCAATACTCTTTATTAATAAAATTGTAGAAAATAATGTCTTCTAATATTTGTTTCACCAATTTTTTTATTTATATAAAAAATCACACACAAAATTATAAGGATACTACTATAATAATGAAAGTGATTAGTAAATATTTTTAAAGGTAGACCATCAACCATTAAATTACTATCATTTTTACTTTGTAAGTAAAGAATTTAGAAACCATAAAATCTTTTTGATAGTCACTAAGGGGTATAAAAATAAATAAAATGGTACCTATTAATGATCAATAATAGTGGTGACTATTGAAATTACAAAAAACTAAAATACACTCATCTATATTACATATATAAATAAAAAATATGATCCACCACTCACTGATACAAATTTCTGAAAAATAATATTCTAGGCATAGAGATTGAACTTCATGCATAGAAGATTCATACACAGCCTCTAGAAAAAAACATGTCTACTAAAAGATAAAATTTCATTAAGTGAAATTATTGATATGATCAGTGGATTGCAGACTATCCATCATGACTATAAAATAACCTGAGAATACACTGTACTCCTGTTAAAGGAATTTGGAAAATATTTTATCCACACTCCATATTGGAATACTAAAAATGAAGAAAATAATAATTAATATTACCACCAATTTCATTAAAACATGAGGAAAGTTTCTCAAATAAATGATCAAATACTTGAAATACATATGTATTTTAAAATCATGCTGTATAAAAATAAATGTATAAATACATGAAATAATTTTTTAAATTATTAATATGATGTATTTAAGAAAATATATAAATTCATGAAATATACTTTATATTTTAATATTTATATATTTTCATATTATAAAAATTTTAATATGAAAATATGTTTTTAATTTTATGTGTGTATTTTAATGTCTAATGATTTATGTAATGTTACACTAACTATGTGAAGAGCCTACCAAAATTTTGACTACCTTGTATGAGTCTGATTCAACTTCAATAATATTAACATTATATATAGTGAAAAAGAAAAACCTGAACCCAGAGAATACTCCTCTTTGTAGATTGGACTCCCCTCCCCATAAAAGATCGAGAATGATAAAATGGAAGAGACACGATATTCATGGATGATTCCGCCACCACAAATGATACCCTGGATAAATGACCCATCCTTGTTCATCTTGAGTCCTGGATAAGTAAGGTTCCACTTAATCCAATGATCTATGATACCACTCATTGTAAAATTCAAAGATGCAGACAATGGAATCTAGCTGTTGAGGGGTTGTTGGAGGAAAATCTCCTTAAGTAATGAGTTAAGGACACAAATACACACAAATATAAATATGAACATATATATTTAACTATATTTATTATAATACATAAATATAAAAATCTAAATAAATATATAAATGAATAAATACACACACACAAAAATATATAAATAAACACACATATATTTATATATATATATATATTAATATATATATATATATATAAGTATAAAAATAAATCATTATATAATAATAAAAAATAGCCAGATTAATGGTAATGTTGATTATTGATAATGTTTTGGGAGAATGTTCAAATCCCTCTATGAGTTATTGATGATAAAATATTTATCCTTAGTAGTGATTATAGAATGTCAACATATTTATACACTATAAAGAATTCGATTATTAGTTACCAAAATTAGATAATAACTGATCTCAATCAAATCCATTTAAATTTAAAATAGATTGTATTATAATGAAAAATAAGTAGAAAATAAAAAGTACAGTCCATTTTTTTACCTATTTAAAGTTATAAAATAAATTAAGAATTAATTTTTATAAAATAATCATTAATTTGACAGTTCAGACTACACCTCACAACAAATTAATGTGTCATTTTACAACACCTCTTATCATAATAAACTCATGATTACATGATTTATAAAAAGGGTTAAACGTTATTACATTTTAAGGATCTTTTAGGTCTACAATTTTTTACAATTATGAAAACTATTACATAACAATGTATACATTTCTATACAATGTCTATTCTTTCAACAAAATAGGTTCTTTTTTTTTACAATCATGTTTCATTCATGACAATTTTGATTCATTGAAGACAAACCACCATTGAAATTTCTGTAAAACCTACAAAAAATTTTTTCCTATGAAAGACATTTGAAAATTTATGATGAGAGAAAATCCCATTAATGTAATAAAAAGAAATAAACCCATTAGTCCCCCTGAAAAACATGAAAATACATAAAGATGTCTTCCCTTAAAAAATCTTGGAACATGAATATTCATTTACTTACGCATGAAAAAATTTATTTCTTAATTTTTTTATTAATGATTTTTTTATCAAGAATAAATGAAGAATCATAACCAGGATAGTTTGTTGAGAAAATTTAAGAAATCAGGAAAGTAATAACTTGAAGAAAAACCTTTCAAATTTAAAATGCCAAAACATTTCATAAACCCAGTTAATTACCTAATAAAGTCAAATTATTTCATTGAAACTCATAGAAATAATTGAAAATCAATGTATAAATATTGGGAAATTATCATTATAATCACCCATAAAATAACACTTATATGAACCCTAACAAATAAATAACTTTCATGGTTAATTCCATACAACTCTTCTTGAGAACATGTTATTACCTAATGCATTAGAGTGATAAATAAGACCCAACCATCCTTATATAAAAATTAAAAGTGCCTAAACATGAATAAAACATATAAATGTTTTCATTTCCATCATAAAACTCATGAATATTTCCATTAGAACCAAATTTGAAACAATTTCAGATATCTCGAAAAATGAGAAGAAATATCCTTTTTTGAAAACATTTAAAAGTAAAAATTCCTAGAAAAATGAAAATAGTGTATTAATTGAAAAACCATCAAAACTTATATAGGAATATTTATAATGAATTTTGATTATGATTTTGGGAAAATAAGGTAATACAGTAAATGTTAAAAAAACTTTATTTTTTTACTTTATAAAAAAATTAAAATATAAATCATATGGTAACATTTGAAAAGTTTCCATTTAAATATTATTAAATAAATTCACTACTAGTTAAAAATTAAATTTTAAAATATTTTAATTATGAACAAGAAAAATCTTGAAACATTCTAAAGAACATGAATATGGAAGAGAAATATTTTTTAAGGAGAACTTCAAAACATGATTTTAGAGAGAATATATTACCTCTTGTCCCAAATATTCTCATACGTATTTTACTTTAAAAAATAAAAAATATTTATTAATTATATTATTTTTAATACCATATTCATCTTCATTACTGTTATAATTTTCCTTTTATTTATATTTTTACCAATATTTATAATTATTATTTTTATAAATTTAATATACTTTTCAAAACAATTCATGTAAGGGGGTCTTGAAAAATGAAATGCATCATTTCTTGGTGGTGGTAGTCTACACTTACACATGCGTCCTTTTTCTAATGGATGAAAAAAATAAAGAAGATAAATCTTTAACATAATAGAATAATAATAATATTTTAAATATAATATATATTCATTATATCCATCCTTTTGACTCACCATATAATTTGAAAAGGGAAACAAAATCACATCTCTTCGTTGAGGTGGTTGTCCACACATACACACGAGTAGCATTACCATTTTCTACGAAATGAGAGGGAAAGATAATAGATAATATATTATATTAATAGAATCATAATTTTATCATAAATATCATATATATAAATTAAAACCATATTTATAACCCTTTTTTATGTTGTCATGAGGAAATAAAACAAATCCCTTTGTGGAGGCAATATTCCACACATACGCATGGTAAAAGATTTAATTTCCCATAAGTTGGAAAATATGTATAAAATAGTGATTCCATTAGCATAATAACATTTTATTTTTGTAATTATACAGATGTAATTATATTTGGAATATTAGATTATATTTTTATTGAGGTATAAGAATAAAAAACTATAAAAAATGTGGTTAAGACTTATACCTCCAACATGGATATCTTCATCTCGCTTACATCTAAAGCCTTCTAGAATTGGTGTTTTAGTGAGAAAAGAATGTATAGGATTTGAGTAAAAGAGTTTTAATGGTATTTTAGTATATATTTTTTGATATAGAGTTCTAAAATTGTATGAATACATTAGGATAGGGGGTCCCCTTTAATAAGTGAGCGAAGTGATACCCATCTAAATATTAAGTACTTTAAAATATAATTAGCGTATTTATCATGGAAAGTAGATCCAATTTTGTAAAATTTAAAATATATTATATTTTAAGCTAAAAATATAGATAACCTATCATATTTAGTCAAGTATTAGAGATGTTTTAAGAATAATATACCACATTAACCCCTTCATTAACCCTTTTAACATTTACTATGGTAACAAACATTTACCATGGTAACTATTAATTGACACAAAAAATGAAAATAAACTACCAAATTTTTTAAAAAATCAAAATTAAATATAAGGAATACATTTTATAAAATTTAACTTCTCTAAGAGGTAAACAATCATGTTTAATATAAGTTCTTAAAATGCAATAAAAACCACTTTTTAAAAAAATGACCTTTTTAAACATAAAAATAATTTTACACAAAAATAAAATATAATGTTGATTTAAATAGAATTAATTTGAATATTTTAATTAAAATAATATTTATTTTACTTTAAAACCAATCCAAAATAGAAAATAGCTTTTTGAAAACTTGATTAAAAGAGATGATACAAAATAGTTTTTGTTAGACTAAAAACTATACATTTATTTCCAAAAGGACAAACATAGATTTCTAATTGAAAAATTATACTTTTAACTCATTATATTAAATTATAAATTATATATTTTTTGTCTATAAAAAATATTTCATAAACATTAAATTCATTCTTATATAATGGTAATATCATTAAACTGTAGTATTTTTAAAATTAGTATTTTTCACTAATCACCTAAAAATCAAGTATTTCAGAAGAACTCCAAAAATTCATATTATGATTATTATTAAAATGTAATCTCATAAATTAATTTAATTTGATAAATTTTAAATTTTAAAATTATGAAATTTAACCTTTAGGTAAAACCTTATAATTCTTGGGAAATTTATTTATTTAAATAAAACCATTCATTTTTTAATTGAAAAATTTTCAAAACATATTTTTAAAACTATGATAAATATAAATGAAAAAATGAGTACTTATAAACCATAAAAATTGATTATCTCTAAGATTACCTAGGTTTTCACATTCTTTCCCCCAAATTAAATTGCATCTTCACTATAATGGCCCAAATGTTTTCAATAGAATTTCCATTATATAATTATTTTGTATAGTATAAAACACTAACATATCAAATAAATACCAATAAAAGATTTATTATAAACAATGAAGAGTTAAATAAATGATATTCATGTAAATTAAGGAACCAATACTGGTGGAATAATAACTTGACCCTTGAAATAGTAATATGACCATTAGGAATAGTAGTCCATCCAATACAATAATAGCAACACCAATGAAAGTATAAATAAAATTTTGGGCATCTTATAACTGATAATATGATATAATAATATCATATTATAAGTAAATAAATGTTTAAAAAATAATATATTAAATGTTGGTATTTTCATAAAACATAAATGTTTATTTTAAATTTTAAAATTAATATAATTATTTAAAAGAAAATATATTTTTCTCAAATAGATTCACAAATTAATATTTTTTTGTCTTATTATTATTATATAATTTTATAAGTACTTAATTGATTTCTAAAATTTTAATAAAATTAGTTATGATTTTAAAATCGATATTTTTAAAATAAATGATGATTTTAAATGAAAATAAAAATTCTGATATTTAGAAAATTATTTTCATAAAATAGAGTTCATTTTTGAATTCTACAAAATGAGAAAAGTATAGGTTAATTTTTTTGGGATTCTTCTAATATAGTTTATTTTTTAGTGTATAGTTAAATATGATAATTTGCAATATTTAAAAAATACAAGAATTATTGAGTCATAGATGATATATGGATGATGGAAGACAATAATATCAATATCTACGAAACTATCTAATATATTTAGTGATAAGATTCAAAGTATTGATAGAAATGAGTCAAAATAATAAAATAACGAATAAAATAATCCAAAACCACCCTTCTCCTTCCCTATAAATACCACTCCTCACCACCTCTTGTCCCCACACCTTCCATGATTTTATGATTGAAAATTTATACACAAAAATATTCCCAATCCTCCACAAGACCAAGAGACTTTTTTTATAAATGAGAAAAATTCAATTTCTCTATGGAGGTTCTCAAGGAGAAGAAGTTCAAGAGGTAAAATCCCCCTCAGTTTCTTTTAGTTTCTTTTCAAGTTAGTTTATTTTATTATTCTATCCTCACCTACCATAATCCAAGTGGAATGATAACTAAAATATATTATATATTCTTTCATGTTATTATGTTAAGGGAATAATAAATAATCAAATCTCTTATCCTCTACCATTTATTATAAAAATGAAAACATTGTCTGTGAGGTGTCAATTTATCGCCTTCTTGGATAAAAACTTTTCATTTTCCTTTAGTGCCTTCAAGGATGGTCCTAAAACCTCTATAATGGTTGAAAAAAATTTAAAATATTCTTACAAGATTTTTAGGTTCTTGAACTAACATATATACATAATATTTAATAATAAAACAAAACTATTTCGAAATGATTGAAAGACCACCAAATTAATATTAACGATTATCATTGACTTTTTATCTAATGAATCATCCTCATATCTAAAAAAAATAATATACAATACCATTTGAACATTTTTAATTTCTTTAATAACATATTTTTTCAATTTTGGATAATTATTCTCATTTTATAATATCTTCCATACATGTATACAAGTGAACCAATCATGAAATCCAAGAAAAACCAAAACTCCAAAGCGATAAAATTAAACTATATAACAATTAAAAATGGCCATAAAAAACATAATAAAATTTTAATGAATCTAATAATTGTATAAGAGTTTTTTTCTTTAGTAATTAATGAATGAAATTTTATAATCTAGGATGTTAAAGTGAATAAATGATTCAGACATTAGGTTTGGGGATTCTTGAACACAATTTCATTTCTTTATGTTATTCTACTATCGTACCAAATTTCAATGTGGATGTTAATTTAATACTCCTAAAATATAATTTAATTTCTCTTAGTTTTTATTTTCTGGTATATACATGCTTCTAACCTGGTTTTAGGAAAAATAAAATGATTTTCCAAAAATAACTCTTCTTTCTTAAAACACGTCTTTTACTTCACTGGAGGTTGTTTCTTATTCACTCAAGACTGATGATTCCTATACTGGTATAATATTCCCTTTTTGGAACCCCAAACATTTTCATGAATTTATTCTTTTTTAAATGATACACATTCTTCTCCATGGGCTATTTTATATCTAATATTAATATACATTCTATGTGGAATATATGATTACGGAAATGATATGATGTGACGGGTGAACCCAGAAACTAATAACACTCCAATGTATTGGGTAATGTTTTCTATATCATGATATAATGTGAAATATTCCTGAAACATATGCTATATTTGTTTAGAATTATGATTTTATGATTTTTCACATATGATTTTCATGAATTTGATGCTAGATTGGTTCACAACTATGAGTGGTATTTGACCACTAAGATATGATATTTCGTTTTTCTACACTTCCACATTCCAAGAATTTATATGATGCTTTCTATCAGGATTTTGATGTATATCCAACACTTATGTTATAATGATGACGATTATTATCACCCAAATTATATTTATTCCTATCCTTATTTATCCTCTTGCTTTGCTTTTAGATCACCCCTTTAATTGATGTATAAAACTATGGTGATTACTTATACTAAGGAGAATGTGAAGGCCACTAAGAATCGATACAAGAAAAAATTAAACAATGATTATGTTTTATTACATAAAAGTTTTTTATAAGCCTAATTTTCTTAATAAACTAAATCGTTTGATCATGGGTTTGTAACACTATTTTATTTTTATCTTTAAAATTATTTAATTGTCATGTAAGACAATTTAACGTCATTATAGTTGGTATTAAAAAAATTTATTTAATTTGGGAATTTAGATTAGAAAACATTATTGACAACCCTTAGTATGAGACTATGTATATGTAGTCACCCAATAGTCTTTGTTTTAGGAAAATAGTAAACATAGGGATCCCACGAGATATTTCTTTAATGTTCATTGCACAGAAAATAAATTATATCATCATGACTTGTTGAATTATGTTTTTTAAATACTTTTCTATTTTATAAAATGGTGGGAACCAGAAGATATCATGGCAAAAACCTTTGTGAGGGACAATGTAGCGAATGACTGAACAACATCCACAATTCCTTGGGTGGGGGAGTTCAAAATTTCAGGGCAATGCTTACCTACTTGTCTCAATATATGAATAATAACCTAAATAATGTGGAATTTACCCCTTCAAAAATAAAGGAGAAACTGTCTATCAAGTCTCTTATACAGAAACAACCACCAATGTTTAGAGGATCTTCCAATACACTTGTCATGGGAAAGTGGGCCAACTCAATGTAGAAGATCTTTTTGGTGCTTCAATTTTCTGAGATGGAGAAGGCAACATTGGCCCTTTGTTTTTTAGATGTATATGCTGAACAATGGTGGGTGTTGATTAAGAACACCAAGAAGAAGGACCAAATAGAAGATATGGAGTGAGAAGACTTTATGGAAATATTTTTTAATATATATTCCCTTCAAAATATTCATTCAATTATGAAGGTAGAAATCATAGAGTTGAATAAAAAAATTAGGTGAATATTTCATGGATTACGAAGAAAATTTCACAAGGCTTTCAAGGTATGCCTCAGGTTTTGTTATCAATAATGATTGAAAAATAGATAGATTCTTTAGTGGTTTAAAACCACACCTTCAAAAAGGATCTATAAATTTTAGATTATGGGAGTTATAAATAAGTTGTTCGATGTGATATAATAATGAAAATATAGTTTGGAGAATGGTCTCATGGCTATGGTGATAAGAAACGTAATATGTATTTTCAAGTTAGATAATCTAACTAGAAAGGTAGAAAGAAAACACAACCACTTAGATGTGAAAAATGTGCTAAGAAGTATAATGGTAATTTCATCAAAGGGATTGGGAAATTCTTCAAGTGTGGCAGAAAAGTAAACCAATCTCATAAATTTCATAGAAACATAAAGAAGATGACCAATATGAAGGAGTAAAGGAGATAACCACATATGGTCCAATGATTCAATTATAGGGAGAAAGGGAACTATACAATCCAGTGCAATAAACCTCGAGTCCTCATGGGTAATCAACATTGGATTTCACCAAATCCAAATAAGTAAGGGAAAACTTATGCCATTACTACCACTGAAGTTGATCAAAAAAATAAATTAATATAAGGTACACTTACTATTCACTAAATAATGGAAAAATTATTATTTTAATATAGTTATAAACATTATGTTGTATCTTTCAAGATTTCTAGAACCATTAAATCAAATCCCTAAAACTATGAAGTAGAGATATCTATAAAAATACCTAGTGGTGTGATCATTGTAACCCAAGTATTGGACTCTTCTCCTATTAGTGTATGTGGGAATATTCTTCTAGTGAATCTCATAACACTTCTTCTGGTGGAATTCAATGCTATACTAGGGAGGGATTGCCAGTCATTATATATAGAACATATCATCTGTCTAGAGAAAGAAATATGTTTTCAAATTATAAACTATTCTAAGATCCTCTACAAATACAAGGAAGATCATGAATGTCATTTGGAAAATCATTCAATTGGGTGGGAGTTGATTCCCTATAAAGAATCATACCACAGTCAAATGGTTTATTTAAAGGAAGGTATCAACTTGGGGGAAATGCCCGTTATAATGGAATTCAGTGATGTATTTCTAGAAGAGTTACCCAGACTTCTCCTGGATCGTGAGGTAGAATTATTAATAGAACTCATACCCATTGTGACTCTTATCAAAAAATTCCCTTATAGGATATCCCCTATTGAACTCGAATAGTTAATATAGAAGTTACAAGAGAAATTTGAAAAAGGGTTCATATTCCATAGTGTATCAGCTTGGGATACACCAATACTCTCTATAAAGAAAAAGTATTGATCAATGCGGCTGTGTATAGATTATTTGGATTTCAATAAGATCACTGTAAAGAACAAGCATCCTATTCCAAGTATTTATGACTTGTTTAATAAACTATGAGGAGATCAATAATTCTAAAATGTTGATCTTTGTACAAGATATCCTCAAATGAAGGTGAATAAGGAAAATATCCGAAAGACTTCTTTCCCCACAAGTTATAGGCACTGTGATTTTCTAGCGATTCCATTTGAACATAATAATACCCATGTCATCATTATGGATTTGATTAAAAGATTATTTAAACACTACCTTGAAAATTTTTTGGCTGGGTTTATCAATTATATTATCATATACACTATATGAAAGGAGGAACATGAAGAACATATAAGGATTATACTAGTGAAATTAAAGTAGGATTAATTGAATGACAAGTTGAACAAGTGTGACTTTTGGATGCACAAGTCCATTATTTTAAAACATGATCATAATTGAATAAATTTATATGGACCCTTAAAAAAAATGAAATTGTGAAATGTCCAAGACCCACTAGTTTTACAAAAACATTTAGTTATCTTCTGTGACGCCTCGACCCCATAATCCTAGATTTGGTTCATTATTTTAATACGTTGGCATGATTACAAGGAATCAAGTCCTGAAAGACTGATAGATTAGCACTCTATGAAAATAGACTACATAAATGAAAGTTTCATTACAAATTATAAAATAAATCCCAACATAAATGATACTTTTATAATGCCATTAATCCTTTAGCTTAACCCTACTTATCAAACATAATACACTTCTAGGAATCCTGAAAAAAAAACATAAGAAATAGGTGAGATCAAACGCCCAGTAATGGTAAAAAATACTACAGAAGATAACATAAATGTTAGGCATGTTGAATAACTGAAAACACATGACTTTAAAAATAATAAACATGAATACTTTATGGAAAGAATATGATATGTGTAAATAATGCCAAAATAAAACATAGTCATGGGTATTCTAAAAGTCAAATAACCACATGAACCATAATTACTATTTTCATAACGATGGATAGTATAATGTCGGACATTCTGAAACATTTTGTCAAGGCCTCATCCAAGACATCTAAAAATGATTATGGCATTGGAAAAAACCATATATCAAATTGGGAATGGCCTCAGCCAATTCCATGTCTAATTGTCTCATTAGACCTGCCGATGCACCGAGGAGCTATAACGGGGTCTACCTGTCACTTACTAAGTCCAATACATTTATCATATGAAATGGTTGAAACATAACTTAAACACTTGTATTAAAACTAGAATACGAAATTTCAATATTTTAACCATAAACCATGAATAGTATAAAAATAACACTTCCAAAGTCATGTAGATCAAAAAACATTCAATATATTATGGAAGATTTGTATCACAAAAACTCAACTTCAAACATGTTTAAGATCCATCAAAGGATGATGACATTGATGGAAATTATTAGTAAAACTTATTAAGAGAAATATCCCTTTCCCATGAAAACATTTAAATGTCACACATTTATAAAGGAATTAATTAAAAAGGGATTTCTGAATCAAAGTGTCCCATGCCACATTGAATATTTTGAAAATAATTATCATTTCGAAACATTCATGTCTATAAATATAAATCCTTAAAATCATTTTGAAAACAAGGATATTAATTAAAAGGGTTTAAAAAGATAAATCTTTAAAACATTTAAAATGATGATCTACTTAAATATACCCTCCCATAAAACCTTAAAAGATTAATTTTTAAAATATTTTAATTAAATATGGGTATCAATGATAAATATGTCCCAGTAAATACTCACACATAAACAATCTCAGATAATAATGAGATTAAAGAAATAACCCTTACCTTGTACTTTTCTTTAGTAGATGGTACGTTAAACTACTGTATAATAGTTAAATCATTGTTATTAAATTATACAAAAAATATATACATAAATATGATATCATATATGATCTTATAATATTTCTTTGTTAATAATATTTTAGTAGTATCATCATTTTGGGTGTTAAAAGATTGGTTTTATTTTATATGCTTGGTTTTGAAAGCCATGATTATTATGAATAGGATGTATCATATTAATATACAGAATTATATTATGTTTATAATCATTATTTTTAATCATAAAATTAAAATTATTCTTGAATTATTATGATGAGGAATGAATCTCATCGCGTTCGTAGAGACGGTAATCCGTACGTACACATGAGCGACAATATCATTATTTTGATAGAGAAATCGTATGTAATTGGATAGTATAACATATATACAGAATCATTAACATCTTATATTTATTTTTTACATAATTTAAACTCATTATTATACCCATCCAAATAATTAAGTGTTTGTGTAACAATGTAAACCATGACGTGGACATGGTAATCCGTACGTACGCACGTATGGTGACTTTGTCATTTGTAGGATTTATAGAATAATGAATATGGTTGTAAAATTCTTATAAAAACATCATAGTATATATAATATACATTATTTATTATTTTATAATGGAAACAACAAAGAAAGAGGAAGTGGAAGAAGAAAATAACTTTAAAGAGGTGATGAAATATTTACCTCTTCTACAGCTTCTTCCTTTTGATTTGATCTAAAGGGATTTTTTGATTGGATTTATGACCAAAGTAATCCACCTATGATGAAGGTAGGAAAGTTGGGAGGATTTTTGGGAAGTGTTTGGCCTATACAAATGGCTTTGAATGTGTGAAATTAATAGAAGGGGAAGTGCCGTTTTATAAGAGAGGTGTGGGTCACTTTTGGAAAAACTTGAAATATTATTTTGTAATAAAACTATTTTCGGTTTCTAATGGCTCCAAAATGAATTATTTATAGGATAAGGTTGGGATGGTTCTAAAAACTCTAAACCAATAGGTTTTAGATAGTTTAGGTCACCATATTGACCTTATATTTTCGATTTATCTCTTAGTTAAATAGTTTGACATTTTCCATGTCTCTTTGTATTTTTATATTATTTGGTTAATAAAATTACTATAAACATCCAAAAGAACCCCAAGTGGTTTATTAATGATACACCTATAATTATATAAGTATTTTGTCTGAACCTTATAATTTTAGAAATATTATATCAATTAATAATATAATATTTGTTTTTAAAACCCTATTACGTCAATTTTGACACTATTTGGTATTTTGTTTTTGTTAAAGTCATAACTGCACAATTACTTAGAATAAAATTAATTTAATAAACTCTAAAATGTCATGTTAACCTATAAAATTAGTGGATGTCATCTAAAATTTCAAATTATATTTATTTTAATATTTACAATATCATTTACTTGATTCTTTTATTTATAAGGAAAATACTGCATCATTATTGTGTCATAAATAAATATATTTATTTTATGTATAAAAATTACAAACAAAATACCATCACATAGGAAATATTTTTATCTTTTAAATGAATATTTATAGTTGATTAGATCAATTATATAACCCCATATAATAATGTTTTACAAAAGGGTACATGCTTTTTTTATTTTTGTCATTACTTAAGATTAATTAATATAAAACAACATTATCACACCCAAGTGGCTCCATGGGGTCGTAAAATATATACATGGATTTGTAAGGTTGGAAATGTATCATAGAATAGGGTTAAGACATGTGTTATGGTAATTTAATATTATTTTAATATTATTTCATTACCTATATTTACAAGATTTAGCCTTTAACCATGGTAAATAAAATATTTACTGATGTAATTATTCATAATTTCTTAAATTAAAATTTACATATTTACTCAATTTGAACCTCATTATTCCAAACATGGAATCCATTTTCCCAAATTCAAAACACTGAAGTGTCAGAAAATAATTTAATATTAATTTCTATTGTCAAAACAAAAAGCGTGTTCTTAAGAAATAATAACTATCAAAATATTAACACTATTTTATGTCCAGTTTAAATGTGAAATTACATCCAATGACCTAAATTTTATTACATTATAAAAATATAGTCTAATTATACTTTAAAACCACTCAAATTCCTAATTTAACACTATAAATTATTTCTATTAAACATTTTTTTAATTAAAATTTAGTATTTTTTCATAATTCATCAAAATATGAAAGTTATCAGGAAAGTACCTAAAATTTATCCAAAATAAATTTTTTTGTCCTTATTATGAATACGAATTTATTTTCACTAAATTTAATATATAAAATTTTCAAATATTATATTTAAATACAGTTCACCATTAAAAGTCAGAAAAACTGCATTTTTTGAAAAATAGCTCTGTTATCTTAAAAATTGAGTTTTTCATATATTATTTCTAATAAACACAAAATATTATTGTTATAATTATACAAGATATATAAAATTTAAATTTTTTTTAATAATATTCACAACCTTTTTTTTGAACGGCTAGTCTGGTAAGTCGTGGTTCACACGAACTCAGTATAGCGTGTAGCGCATGTTATTAAAATACATTGAAGAGAAAACATACTATAAAATCTTGGTGTGTTACATCTTCTATTATAAGGATACTACTAAAATATTGTGAGAAATATCTCATGATTGTCTAGGCCACTAACTATGTTGATATGGCAAGGGGTGAAGTGTTTCTGTATAGAAGGATGTTAAGAAAGCATCAAGGAGTTAATGAGATTCTAATCAATGCCCCTATACTCACACTAACAAGAAGTAGGGAATGTTTTTTTATATGCAATATTGATTAAGAGAAAGTATTGGGGTGCATACTCCTGAAAACTGAAAAAGTGATAGATTGTGCCCTATAAGATTTCAAGATATTTGAGAAGAACTACTCGACACTTGATTTGGAACTAGTATATGTGATCTTTACATTGAAAATCAAGTTGCACTACCTATATGGTGAGAAGTGTGAAATATATAATGATCACAAGAGCTTAAATTATGTATTCACACAAAATGAGATCAACTTTCATCTAAGAATATGTTTAAATATAATTAATGACTATGTTTTATATATTCACTATTATATTGGAAAAGAATAAAAAGTTATCTCATGCTCGTAGTCAGAATGAAACTGCTCCGTTATCCATGATGCAGATAGAGGAAGACTCTATCTTCATGGATATAAAAATGGATGGATTTTGAAATCATAACGATATAAAATACATCCAACCTTCCCCTAATTATTTCCCAACTATCTACCCAAGGGAATATTAAGGTGGTATAAAGTGAAGATCTAGAGCTTCAAAAGAAGGTGAAAGAAGTAAATTAAGTAAAGCTATATGAGTTCCATATTGATGACGATGTATTATTTGTTTTGAAATGAGGATTTTTGTGTCTTCATAACCTGAGATCGAAATAGAGCTATTAGATAACACACATAACTCAACATTCTTTATCCATCCAAAAATTACCAAGACGTACCGTGATATTTGAGAACACTTCTAGTGGGACAACATGAAGAGGGAGTTTAGGGAGTATATCTCAAGTTTCCTAATATGTTAGTAAGTTAAAGTAGAGTGACAAAATTTGAAAGGGATGATGAATAAATTTCTTATACCCAAGTGGAAATCGGAGAATTTCACCATGTACTAAATCATTGGTGTTATAAAGTCATCTAAACGAAATAATGTGATATGATTTATGGTGGACCGACCCACCATTATTGCCCACTTTATCACTCTTTGGGTAGATTTATTGGTTGAAAATTTTGCCGAGATATATGTGAAGGAAGTCATGAGGTTTCAAGGGGTTCTACTTTCGATCATATATTATCATGATCTAAGGTTCTCATCTAAATTTTGGAGAAGTATTTACCATGATTTAATTATTGAATTAACTTTCAGTACAACCTATCACCCCTAAACTGATAGCCAATCAGAAAGGACTGTTTAGACCCTTAAAGAGATTATAAGATCTTTCTTAATGGAATTAAATGGAGTATGGGATCATCATATCCCATTGGTTGAGTTATCATACTATAATAGCTTTCACTTGAGTATTTATATGGCTCTATATGAATCCCTATAAGGAAAGCGATGTATAAATACAACATGTTGGGATACAATTTGTGAATGAAAGATACTTGGACATGATCTTGTGCAAGAGATGAAAAAGAAGGTTCAAAACATCCAACAACATTTACAGTCTAATAATTATTGGAAAATGATCTATTATTACAACCATTGAAGGGGATCAGTGTTCAATGTTGGATATAAATCCTTCCTTAGAATATAACCATGGAAGAGAGTCATGTGGTTTGGAAATAAAGGGAACCTAAACCCAATGTATATTGAACCATTTGAAATCATTTATGAAATAGGTGTAGTGGCCTGTTGGCTTTCAATTCTACCAAGTATGTCCCAAATTCAGGATTTGTTCCATGTATATCTACTAAAGAATTACATACTAGATCCCTCACATGTATTAAACTCATAGGTGGTAGAAATGGAAGATGATTACTCTTATGAGGAGAAGTCGATAATGATTCTAGGCAGTAGATATAATGTTCTATGCAATATGATAACCCCCCTTGATAGAGGGTTGTGCATGAACCATAATTATGAATAAGCATCTTGGGAACCGAATGATACAATAATGGAGAATTACCCTCAACTGTTAATGTAAAAAACAATTTCGAGGGAGAAATCTTAAAAGTGGGGAAGAATATAATGATCCAAACTTTTATCAGAAAACTTTTCATTATTATAATTATTTTATAGAGTATAAAACACATACATATCATATAAGTCCTAATTAAAATGGAATTCTAATTAATTAATAATGAAATATATGATATTCTTATAAATTATGGATCCTATACTGATAGAATAGTAACATGACCATTGAAATTGTAACATGACCATTAGGAAGAGTAATTTGGGAAAAAGAATAGTAACATTACCAATAAAATTATAAATTAAATTTTGGAATATTATAAATTATAATATTATATAATCATATCGTTGTATAAGTAAATAAAGTTTTATAAAATAATAAATTAAGTGTTGGTATTTTTTTAAAACATAAATATTTAATTAAATTTTATATTTAATATAACTATTAAAAAAATATATTCATTAAATAAATTAATAAACTAATATCTCTTTGTCCTGTGATTATAATAAAATTTTACAAGACCATTATTAATTATTCAAAGTGTCGTAATATCAGTTATGATTTTAAAATCGTTATTTTTCGAATAAATGATTGTTTTAAATAAAAATTAAATTTCTCACTCATAATAAATTATTTTTATAAATTCTAGTTCATTTTTTAATTCTATATGTTGGAAAATATTTAGGGTGAATTTTTTGTATTTTCCTATTGTATTTGAATTTTTAGTGAATAATGAAATACGATAATTAACAATATATAACAAGTACATGAATTATTGATTCATAAATGATGTATGGTTTATATAAGCCCATAGTATCAAACTGTCCATAATTATTTAATATAATTTGTGAGAAGGTTCAAATTATTGATAGTAATGATCCAAAATAATAAAATAATGAATAAAATAATTAAAAAACACCACACTCCTCTCCTATAAGTACCACCCCTCACCACCTCTTCTCCTCATAGCTTTTAAGATTTAAATCTTTTAAAATTGTGACCGACCCACTTCTCAAGACCATCCCCCAGATTTAGGATCCTTTGGTCACAACAAAATACCAAAAACAATCTCCTTAAATAGGTTTTCATGGATAAGATGTTCAAGAGGTAAAATCCTCTTCTATTTTCATCTAATTTATTTTCATGTTTTTTTCTTTTCATATTCTATCCCAACCATCCCTCATAAAAGTGTATAGATAAATCAAATATATAATATATACTATAATGTTATTATGTTAGTGGAATAATTCATCATCAATCCTATTCTCTTCTCCTTTTTTTTCTAAAAATGAAAGCATGATCGGTGTGGTGTTAATTTATCACCTTTAAGGATGTCATGTTTTTATTTTCATTAATGACTTTCAAAGTTGGTCATAAAATAAATATAATGGTTGAAACAGATTTTAAAATTTTTTTTCACAACTTTTTTTATGTTTTAGAACTAACATATGTAAATTATATTAAAGAATAAAACAAATATATTTTGTAATGATCGAAAATACACCAAATTAATCTAAACGATAATGAATAATTATTTACCTTATTAATCATCCTCAATGATGAAAAATAATAATATATAATACCATTTAAACATTGGAAGGTTCATTAATGACATATAATTTTAATTCCAGATAATTATTCTTATTTTACCTGATCTTCCACACATCTATACTGGCGAACCAATATTTAAATCTCAGGAAAACCAACACACCTAAACAATGATATTGAAATCTGAAACTCATTAAAATGCATATTAATGAACATAAAAAATTATAATCAATCTAAAATATATATAAGAGGTTATGGATTTAGTAATTAATAAATATGATTTTATCATCAATAATATTAATGTTAAGAAATAATTCAGACATAAGTTAAGGTGATTCTGGATCCCAATTTTTATTCTTTAGGTTACTGCCCTTTCATGAAAATTTTTAGTTGGATGTCTATTTAATACTTCTCAAATATAATTTCATCGTTATTAAATTTTATTTTCTTGGATATACACATTTCTAATATGGTTTTAGGTAAAATACATTGATATTCCAAAAGAACTCTTCTTTCTATAAAAACATCTTTTACTTATCTTGATATTGTTTCTTCTTCACTCAATTTTGATGGTTCATGTACCAATATACTATTAACTTTTTTGATCCCTTTAGTTTTTTCAGGGATTTATACTTTATTAAATGAATCTCATTCCTTTCCATGTTTTGTTTTATGTCTACGATTTATATACGTTCTATGGGGCATGCAAGATTATGTAAATGTTATGATGTGATGGGTGTACCTAGAATTATATAGCGCTCCAATTCATTATGTAATATGATACATCTTGTGAGATAATTTCTAATATGAATAAACGTAATGATATATTTTTCCAAAATGATGATGTTATGATTATTCATATATGTTATGTGTGAACATGATGCTAGATTCGTTCACAGCTATGTGTGGTATTTGACCACTAAAACATGATGTTTCTTTTTTATTCATTTCCACATTCCATGCATTTATATAAAGCTTACTATCAGGATTATGATGACGATCCTATGATTATGCTTTCATGAAGATGTCTATGATCACCAATGATATATTAATTCAGGTCTTTATTTATCCTCTTACTAATATTTAATCTCTCCCCTTTCATTGTTGTATATCCTCATGTGGTTACTTATACTAAAGGGAATATGAAGGCCAATAAGTAGCTACATAAGAATCAATTTAGTAATATTTATGTTTTATTAAGTGAAAGTTTTGTATAACCCTAATTTACCCAATACACTAAACCATTCAATGCTAGATTTGTGACACTATTATGTTTTTTAAATTTAAAATGAAATAATAGTTATGTAAAAAATTGTAGTGGTGTTATACTCAGAGTTTTATACATTACTTATATTTGTGAGGGTAATTTTACTTCATAGATTTTTCAGAATCCCATGTTTTATATTCAATCATTTGGTTTTCTATAAAACCTTAACTAGGTGAGTTATGTTTTTTATTACAAAATTAGCTTTCTATGATCTATAATATGATCTAAATTTTCATCATAAGAATGATTATATTCTAATTGTTCCATTTCTGGTCTCTAAACCTGAGTTTCATTAGGTATATATTTCCTTAACAATAAAACATGAAACACATCATGTACCTGTAAAAAACATATATTCAAGTCTACTAATTAGGAAATTAATCAAACCTTATACAAAATTTCATAAGGTCCAATAAACCATGTAATTAATATTCCTTTTATACCAAAATACTTAACACATTTATAAGGATTTATTTAAAAAATGGTCTCCTACATCAAACAAAAGAACATTCCTTTCGCTTACTACATAAGTTTTCTTCCCCTTATGAGATTCCCTCATATAATGTTGGATCGTATTTACCATCTGAACCAAATTTTATATTATCCATGGTCAAATTAATTTTCTTTATATGACTTATTCCCAACATGGTAGAGTCTGAAACTGATTTTTGTATAATGCTTCAATTGGTTCCATATATTTAATGATATGCAAACTATTTTTATAATAAAATACCACTAATGTAATATAAAGATCCCAACTTACTTGGAAATACAATGAGAAAGCTCAGAGAATATCAACTAAATTTTGAATCATATTCTCAAACTCCTCATTTTTTTGAGGTTGAAAAGATATACTAAAACATAAATCAGTACCCATTGAATTATAATGTCCTTCCAAAAAATTGGTTGTAAATCCGTGATCTTGTTCAGATACAATAGATAGGGTGAATCCATGTAATAAGACTATCTCTTTATTATAGATTCTAGTATGTTGATCAAAATAAATAATATTTCTAATAGGAATAAAATAAAAATATTTAGATAAACTATCAATAATAACAAAAAAACACATTATTACCAATATATGTATTTGTTAATCTATCATGATGTTTATGCATATATTATTCTATTTTCATTCAATAATTGAAAATAGATAAATAAATCTCATTAGTTATTGTTTCATAACTACAGGTTATTGGGAAGTGAAGCGTTAATGAAAAAATCAATAATATATCTCATTATTCATTCATACTAATATTACTTTTGATTACCTCTATATGTATTTGTGATACTAATATGAAAAAAACAAGGGAGTTATGGGATTAATTTAAAAAATCTTTATTCCAATAAAAATCACTTGAAACAACAAACCTGTTACTAAAACTAAAAATACATTTCTTTTCAACATTATAATTAGGAAATTTACCATCATTAACCAATTGTAACACTCTTTATAAAAGAACCCCTCCTTCTGAGCCTTTCTAATTATTCATGGCAGGAGTGATTGTTTAGATACCCAAGATAAGAAAGTAGTTTTTCTATATAAACTTTCCATTCCAAGATTCATTAAACAATTAACTAATGGATCATTTGATAAATTTCACATAGTTAATGATGCATTATATTTTTGACTCAAGGCATTTTCTATATTTTATAATTCTCCTGCACTATAGTGAATGATGAAATTATAATATTTAATCAGTTCCACCCATAACCTTTTCCTCATGATCATCATTTTTGAGTTAATATATATTTTAATATTTCTTGATCCATATATGTTTCAAATTTTGACACATATATAAAATGCCTCAAAATTTTTAAATAAAAAACCTATGATGTATGATCAAGATCTTGTGTTGGGTAATTCTATTAATGGATTTTCGATTGCAATGAAGCATATACAATTACCTGATCATCTTGTATCAAGATAGAACAAATTCCTTTAAATGAAGCAACACTATAAATAAAAAATTCACCAATTCTCGATTTTAGGGATAATACTGGTATATTAACAAATATTTTTTAAAATTATTGACAATATTCAGCACATTTTGTTTCCCTTTTAAATTAACTCCATTTCAGGTTAACTAGGTTAGTGGTCCAGATAACTGAGTAATTTTTTCAACAAATAGTGGATAATAACCTACTAATCCAAGAAAGATTTGAATCTCATTGAAATTTGTAGGTATTGACAATTCTTCCAAAAAATAGTTTTAGTGGGGTCTAAAATTACTCCATATTTAGAAATGATTATACATGGGAATTAAATCTTATATAACCAAAATTCATATTTATAACTTTACCATTAAGTTTAATTATAAGGCCCCGACCTTAAACCTTACTTAATATTTAATTAAATGAACAATTCACATCGAGGATCTTTTCAGGTTTAGAGTTTTAGAGAATTAGATCATAAAACATGCATTACATTCCACATATAAACAAAGTGGTTACATAAAGATAGTATTCTTCATTCCCATCAATGGAAACACATTTAAAATAAGACATGGATTATTTCATGACACTTCCTTGACACTATCATCATATCATGTACCTTTCCCTTGACCTGTGAAAAACATTTCAAAAAAAACTTGGGGTGAGCATAAAAAGCTCAGTAAGGGATACAGAAGGAATGAAAACTGTTAGTTTTTCAAACATCAAGTAAACCATAAATACTCTATCAAAGTAATACCTTCAACTTCATGAAGTAGTAAAAACTCTTCACTGAATATAGTATCATTACTTACCTTTTTGTAACCAATGGATTACCATAAAACCCATAAAAAGAACACATAACATATATAAAGGTAACTAGGGACATAAACATACTTAAGTAGAATAACCATACGGTCGACTTCCACACATATCACTTAATGGAATAGCCATACGGCCAATTTCCATACATACTTAATGGAATAGCCATACGACCAACTTCCATACCCAATGCATTGGAGGTTATAATGTAACCACCCGTCCTGGTATTCATGGCACCACCCGTCATATGGTTTAGAACGTAACCACCCGTTAAAATTTCCAAGTACCAATATAAAATCATAAAATATAAAACCAATATAAAGGAATGATAACATTTCCACATTTCAATCACAATATATCATAAATATATTAACATAATAGAATCCTTTATCAAAACCATTTTTAATACCAAAATACATAAAAGAGTATATGGTATTTATTTTATTTTAAAAACATTACGTCTTGTTGAGGAATCCAAAGACCAAATAATACTCGCGGCGGCGGAAAAGGTCGTTTTTGCTGCGTACGTTAAAAGAAACATTACTTTTTGTCGTTTTGTAAAACGCTTCGTAGAAAAATATTCCTTTTGTATAAAAGTAAAAGTAAAAGGGGTTTATACACCGTATAAAAGAAAGTTGTGTATAAAACGAAATATGCCTCAATGAAAGGAGATTGAGACGAAGTCCCATACAAAGATCATTTTTAAAATAAAATAGATATACTACGTGTATTCACTATAAGTACACATAAATAAAGTACAAATACAAGATATGACATAATAATATAATGACATAATTTGAAAGTAGGAGATTAACCCAAAGAATAGAAATTGGGTTAAGAAGTTCCCTTACCTCGGGTCCGACTTGACTCGATCGTTCTTTAACGTCCTAAATAATAAACTTGAGTTAATTTATACTTGATTAAGAACCTTTTTAAAGTTCATTATTCTTTTATATCACTTATTTCCATGTTATAAACATTATGTAACCATTTAAGTTAATAATGTTTGTTTTGTCAATATTTGGTTCTTAAGTCGAAAGTGGACTTCTTACAATTACATGTTGTTCGTGTGGTCAAAGGATCTTTATATCCAGAATGAAATTACCGATTTGGATATAATATGTATCATATATATCTATCATATAAATTTATTTATAATATTACATAATCATTTAGAGGTAAGAAATGAAATGCACCGTTCATGGAGACGGTAAGCCGTACGTACGCATGAACGCCACTTTCATTTCTTTTTCATATTAATGGAATTAAAACTAAATGAGAGGTATGTATATTTTAATTCCAGAATTATATTCATCATTTAGATATATCATTAATTATATATATCCATTATATACAAGTACTTTTAATAGTACATTACATTTGGGGATAAGAAATGAAATGCACCGTTCATGGAGACGGTAAGTCGTACGTACGCATGAACGCTAGTTTCATTTCTATCTCATACTTTAATAGAAAGAAATAATAATGATATAGAGGTATAATATAATTCAAGTATAACATCATATATAATAACTTTAAATCCATCCTTTACACGTCCCACATAAGGCATTAACGAATCACATCACTTTGAGGGGGCGGTAGTCCGCACTTCCTTAAATGAAGATATCGTGTTTACCCATAATGGAAACCATAAAGTTATGCCCAAAATGAAAAATACATAAGCTTAAAGAAAAAATAAACATATTATATATCATATATAAAAATAGTGACATCATAATGGCCACCTTTGAAGGTGTTAAATGAGTATTGAACAATCATCGTTTCGGGAGGCATAATTTCACCATCCACGGAAACCGTATGTTCTTTAACCATTTAATGTAGTTGTGTGAGAGTTTAGCTCGAATAAATCTTATAAAAACATTCTAGTATATTGAAGATACTGGTGTTGTTACAAAAGAAGTAAATAAAAAGAGTTTAGAGGGTTGGAGAAGCAAAATAAAACAAATGAACAAGAGAGAATGAATTACCTTTAAAAGTGTAACTCTTTTTTTATTTGAGCCTAAAGGCTTCCTTTTAAAGGGTTCTGCCAAAATGGAATCATCTAGGATGAGGAGAGGGATGTGGAGAGAGTAAATGGGCAGGGGTTGGAAGAGCCAAAGGCTTGAGGAGTGTGTGAAATGTGGTAGAGGTGGGGGCCTTTTATAAGAGGAGAGGAGGGGCACTTTTGGAATGTAAAGAAATATTACTTTATTTGAAAATGTGGTTCGGTTTTAAAAGGTCCCACATTGATATAATTCGTGTATAAGGTGATAAGGGTCCTAAATACACTCATCCAATTGTTTTTGGACATGTGTAGTTCATATATTTTACATTATCTTTCCATTTTATTTAAATCGTCAAATAATGATGTCATCGCTGCATCATTATTATGTCATAAATAATTTAATTTATATAATGTCTAAAAATTATAAAACAAATACTATGATATAGGAAATATTGTTAGCTTCCCAATGACTATTTATAATCAAAAATCTTACTTGTATAACCCCATTTAAATTTTTTTTAGTAAAACATATCATGTCTGTGTCATTTTTACTTTTACATTAAATAAAAAGTTATTTATGTCATTTCCCAACCAAAGTGTCTCCATGGGGTCCCCAAGTTGACCGATGGCTTTTATTAGTCGGCCATGACACAACCAATGAGGGTAGGACATGTGTCAAGCTCATATTATTTTATTAAAGCATTATTTTTACCCTAAACTACACTAATTACCACTAATCGCGATTAAAAACTTAATAAGTTACTATTCACCAAAAAATTATTTTAATCTCATTGAACCACATTTTACTTCTTAATGACAACCATGTATGTCGGATTTTTGAAAATAAAAACATAATGATGGAAAAATTTCATTTAAACGGAAAATCAGTTTTTATAAGTACCTCTTAGTGGTTTCACTATTCATCAAAAATTGAAGTTTTTCAGAAAATTACCAAAAATTCACCCTAAGATATATTTGATATTAAGAATTCAAAAATGAAGTCTATTTTACAGAATTAAAAACATATAAGTCACATTAATTAATTTAATAATTAATTCCCCCTGTCAGAGCAAATAGCGTGTTTTTATGAAACAATAAGTATCAAAAGATTGACACTAGTTTAAGTCCAATTTCAAAGTGAAATTGATTCCAATGACCACCATTGGATTAAATGGTAAAAATATATTCATATTACACATTAAGACCAATTCAAAAGATAATATAATCATATAAATAAATTAGATTAAAAAGCAGTTTTGATGTAAAATGTAGTATTTTTCACTATTCAATAAAAAATGAACATTGTCAGAAAAATACCAAAAAATCACACAAAGTAAATTTTGATGTCCTAATCATAAAGAATAATTTTATTTTGAAAAAAATAATTTATAAAATTATCAAAATATAGATTTAAAAAGTGGTTTCCATCATAAGGCAGTAAAACAGTCTTTTAAGAATATTAGTGTATTCCATGCTTAAGATTGGATTTATTTTCATTTTAAGCCTCTAAAACACTAACTTAATCATTAATAGACATAGATAAAAATATCTATTATTCAATACTTACTTGGGATGTAACATCCTTCCCCCCTTTAGAAAATTGTGTCCCCGCAATTTATTTACTTATCGAATAAATGGGGGTACTTATCCCTCATTGCATTTTCAGATTCCCATGTTGCCTCTTCAATCATGTGGGTTTTCCACAAAACCTTTACCTGGTGAATCACCTTATTCCGTAACACTTGCTCCCCATGGTCAAGAATCTGGACCGGTTGTTCCTCATAAGATAGGTTCTCTTCTAGCTGAACTACCTCTGGGCTCAAAACATGAGATGGATCTGGAATATACTTTCTCAACATCGAAACGTGAAAGACATTGTGTACCTGAGATAAACTCGGAGGTAAAGCCACTCGGTATGCAACTGATCCAACTTTCTCCATAATTTTGTATGGTCCAATGAACCTTGGACTCAACTTTCCTTTCTTACCAAATCTCATCACACTTTTCCATGGAGAAACCTTGAGAAAAAACATGATCACCTACCTCGAAAGATAGATCCTTCCTCCGGTTATCCGCATAACACTTCTGCCTGCTCTGAGCTGTTCTCATGTGCTTCTGAATCAACTGAACTTTTTCTGCCATCTCTTCTACCAATTCTGGTCCCATCAGCTTCCTTTCACCCACTTCATCCCAGAAAGCTGGAGTTCGACACCGCTTCCCATATAATGCCTGAAATGGTGCCATCTGTATAATGGAATGAAAACTGTTATTATATGAAAATTCAACCAAAGAAAGATGTTGGTCCCAACTTCCCGGATAATCCATCGAACAAGATCGTAGCATATCCTCCAATATCTGGATTGTTCGTTCTGACTGCCCATCTGATTGAGGATGAAAAGCTGTACTAAAATTTAATTCAGTACCCAACGACTTCTGAAGGCCTTTCCAAAAGTTAGAAGTAAAACTGAGATCACGATCAGATACAATGGAGAGAGGAACTCCATGTAACCTGACTATCTCTTTAAGATACAAATGGGAAAGTTGATCTAGAGAGAAAGTATCTCGTATAGAGACGAAATGAGCAGATTTGGTGAAGCGATCAACAATAACCCAGATTGCATTATTACCTCGAGATGTCCTCGGTAATCCCACAACAAAGTCCATGGATATGTTTTCCTATTTCCACTCTGGCACTGGTAAAGGCTGAAGCATCCCTTTCGGTAACTATCGCTCTACTTCAACCTGTTGACATGTCAAACACTTCACAGTAAAATCAGCAATGTCTCTTTTCATTCCATCCCACCAATAATACTCCCGCAAATCTCTATACATCTTTGTACTGCCCGGATGAACTGAAAACGGAGAACTATGAGCTTCACATAAAAACTCTCTCTTCAATTATGAATCACAAGGCACACATATCCTCTTCCCAAACCTCAAAACACAAACACAAACTTATCCAAGAACTCATGGAATTTTTTTTTCATAAGGTCCATGAATACAGCAGGTGCATTGGTTAACCCAAAATGCATAACTACAAATTCATAATGGCCATATCTAGTACGGAACGTAGTCTTCAGAACGCCTGCTTCTTTTACTTTCAACTGATGGTACCACGACCTCAAGTCAATCTTTGAAAAATACTAAGCTCCCTGGAGCTGATACCACTTCATTTGATGGCCCAACATCTGCTGAAGTTGTTGCAAAGGATTTCACCACCCCTTTCTGCTTGTAGTGTGGCTGCATTCCCCCAGTTGAGTTCTTCGTTGGACACTCGTTTTCATAATGACCCATTTCATTACAATTAAAACATCTTACCGTTGGCTTTTCATTTCCTGCTTGATCATCTTCCTTACAGTTATGAGCAATATGACCAGACTTACCACACCGAAAGCACTTACCAGACTTGGATAAACATTCTCCAGGATGCATTTTACCACACTTCTCACAGGATGGATATTTGGTTTTCTTACCTCCTTGCTTCTTTGATGAATTCTTCCCCTTTGCCTGCCAACTAGACCTCTTGTTCTGTTGTTTGTCATAGAACACCTGATAATCAGCAAACTCCATTTCCACCTTCTACGCACATCGAACAAGTTTTTCATAACTTTTGAACTCACGAGAACCTAAAGCCCTTAAATACTTTGGCTTTAACCCTGAGTAAAAACGGTTTATTTTACTATCAAGATCTCATATGAAGTTTGTAGCATACCTTTCCAATCGAGTGAACTTTTCTTCATAAGCAGCCACTGAATCATCCTCCTGCCTCAATTCTAGGAACTGTTTTTCCATCCTAGGACGAACCACCTTAGGAAAATACTTCCCAAGAAACATACCTTTGAATTCATCCCAGTGAAGATCCTCAATCTCATCACTATCCCTTATATTTTTCACCATAGACCACCACTGATCAGCTTCACCTTCAAAACGGTAAACATCAAGACTAACCTTTTGATGTTCTGAACACCCCATGACATCAAAAATCTACTCCAGTGCTTTAATCCACCCTTCAGCTTGCACATGGTCAGATGATCCTCTGAATGATGGGGGATGTTTCCTCATAAAATGTTCCACCACTGACATGTTCCTCTGCGGTTGATCTGGCTGATCTCGTGCATGGATACCACCACCATTTATAGCCTGAGTCAACTGTGCCATCACTGCAACAATCTGTTCAGTTCCGATTCCGACCATCTCAGGTTGCTGATTTGGAAGGTTATCTTCCTCCTGATGTCATCCAAACACAGATGCTTTGTTTCCTCTGCGGAAAACCATTCTGAACACAGAAATATCTTAGGCGAAGCAACATGGTAATCCGTAAATGCTATATCATTTCAATCATATTATAATTTACCACTTTTCTAACTCCTAAAGTTTTCTAAACCGACCTCTGATACCAACTATAAGGACCCGGCCTTAAACCTTACTTAATATTGAATTAAATGAATAATTCACATCGAGGATCTTTTCAGGTTTATAGTTTTAGATAATTAGATCATAAAACATGCATTACATTCCACATATAAACAAAGTGGTTACATAAAGATAGTATTCTTCATTCCCATCAATGGAAACACATTTAAAATAAGACATGGATTATTTCATGACACTTCCTTGACACTATCATCATATCATGTACCTTTCCCTTGACCTGTGAAAAACATTTCAAAAAAAACTTGGGGTGAGCATAAAAAGCTCAGTAAGGGATACAGAAAGAATGAAAACTGTTAGTTTTTCAAACATCAAGTAAACCATGTATACTCTATCAAAGTAATACCTTCACCTTCATGAAGTAGTAAAAACTCTTCACTTAATATAGTATCATTACTTACCTTTTTGTAACCAAAGGATTACCATAAAACCCATAAAAAGAACACATAACATATATAAAGGTAACTTGGGACATAAACATACTTAAGTGGAATAACCATACGGTCAACTTCCACACATATCACTTAATGGAATATCCATACGGCCAATTTCCATACATACTTAATGGAATAGCCATACGACCAACTTCCATACCCAATGCATTGGAGGTTATAATGTAACCACCCATCCTGGTATTCACGGCACCACCCGTCATATGGTTTATAACGTAACCACCCGTTAAAATTTCCAAGTACCAATATAAAATCATAAAATATAAAACCAATATAAAGGAATGATAACATTTCCACATTTCAATCACAATATATCATAAATATATTAACATAATAGAATCCTTTATCAAAACCATTTTTAATACCGAAATACATAAAAGAGTATATGGTATTTATTTTATTTTAAAAACATTACGTCTTGTTGAGGAATCCAAATACCAAATAATACTCGCGGCGGCGGAAAAGGTCTTTGTCGCTGCGTACGTTAAAAGAAACATTCCTTTTTTTCGTTTTGTAAAACGCTTCATATAAAAAGATTCCTTTTGTATAAAAGTAAAAGTCAAAGGGGTTTATACACCGTATAAAATAAAGTTGTGTATAAAACGAAATATTCCTCAATGAAAGAAGATTGAGACGAAGTCCCATACAAAGATCATTTTTAAAATAAAATAGATATACTACGTGTATTCACTATAAGTACACATAAATAAAGTACAAATACAAGATATGACATAATAATATAATGACATAATTTGAAAGTAGGAGATTAACCCAAAGAATAGAAATTGGGTTAAGAAGTTCCCTTACCTCGGGTCCGACTTGACTCGATCGTTCTTTAACGTCCTGAATAATAAAATTGAGTTAATTTATACTTGATTAAGAATCTTTTTAAAGTTCATTATTCCATTTATATCACTTATTTCCATGTTATAAACATTATGTAACCATTTAAGTTAATAATGTTTGTTTTGTCAATATTTGGTTCTTAAGTCGAAAGTGGACTTCTTACAATTACATGTTGTTCGTGTGGTCAAAGGTTCTTTATATCCAGAATGAAATTCCCGATTTGGATATAATATGTATCATATATATCCATCATATACATGTATTTATAATATTACATAATCATTTATAGGTAAGAAATGAAATGCACCATTCATGGAGACGGTAAGCCGTACGTACGCATGAACGCTACTTTCATTTCTTTATCATATTAATGGAATTAAAACTAAATGAGAGGTATGTATATTTTAATTCCAGAATTATATTCATCATTTAGAAATATCATTAATTATATATATCCATTATATACATGTACTTTTAATAGTACATTACATTTTGGGATAAGAAATGAAATGCACCGTTCATGGAGACGGTAAGCCGTACGTAAGCATGAACGCTACTTTCATTTCTATCTCACACTTTAATGGAAAGAAATAATAATGATATAGAGGTATATTATAATTCCAGTATAACATCATATATAATAACTTTAAATCCATCCTTTACACGTCCCACATATGGCATTAATGAATCACATCACTTTGAGGGGGCGGTAGTCCGCACTTCCTTAAATGAAGATATCGTGTTTACCCATAATGGAAACCATAAAGGTATGACCAAAATGAAAAATACAGAAGCTCAAAGAAAAAATAAACATATTATATATCATATATAAAAATAGTGACATCATAATGGCCACCTTTGAAGGTGTTAAATGAGTATTGAACAATCATCGTTTCGGGAGGCAGAATTTCGCCATCCACGGAAACCGTATGTTCTTTTACCATTTGATGTAGTTGTGTGAGAGTGTAGCTCGAATAAATCTTATAACAACATCCTAGTATATTTAAGATACTGGTGTTGTTACAAAAGAAGTAAATAAAAAGAGTTTTGAGGGTTGGAGAAGCAAAATAAAACAAATGAACAAGAGAGAATGAATTACCTTTAAAAGTGTAACTCTTTTTTTATTTGAGCCTAAAGGCTTCCTTTGAAAGGGTTCTGCCAAAATGTAATCCTCTAGGATGAGGAGAGGGATTTGGAGAGAGTAAATGGGCAGGGTTTAGCCGAGCCAAATGCTTGAGGAGTGTGTGAAACGAGGTAGAGGTGGGGGCCTTTTATAAGAGGAGAGGAGGGGCACTTTTGGAATGTAAAGAAATATTACTTTATTTGAAAATGTGGTTCGGTTTTAAAAGGTCCCACATTGATATAATTCGTGGATAAGGTGATAAGGGTTCTAAATCCACTCATCCAATTGTTTTTGGACATGTGTAGATCATATATGTTACATTATCTTTCCATTTTATTTAAATCGTCAAATAATGATGTCATCGCTGCATCATTATTATGTCATAAATAATTTAATTTATATAATGTCTAAAAATTATAAAACAAATACTATGATGTAGGAAATATTTTTATCTTTCCAATGACTATTTATAATCAAAAATCTGACTTGTATAACCCCATTTAAAAATTGTTTTAGTAAAACATATCATGTTTGTGTCATTTTTACTTTTACATTAAATAAAAAGTTGTTTATGTCATTTCCCAACCAAAGTGTCTCCATGGGGTCCCCAAGTTGACCCATGGCTTGTCTTGGTCGGCCATGACACAACCAATGATGGTAGGACATGTGTCAAGCTCATCTTATTTTATTAAAGCATTATTTTTTACCTTAAACTACACTAATTACCACTAATCGCGATTAAAAACTTAATAAGTTACTATTCACCAAAAAATTATTTTAATCTCATTTAACCACATTTTACTTCTTAATGACAACCATGTATGTCGGATTTTTGAAAATCAAAACACAATGATGGAAAAATTTCATTTAAACGGAAAATCAGTTTTTATAAGTACCTCTTAGTGGTTTCACTATTCATCAAAAATTGAAGTTTTTCAGAAAATTACCAAAAATTCACCCTAAGCTATATTTGATATTACGAATTCAAAAATGAAGTCTATTTTACAAAATTCAAAACATATAAGTCACATTAATTAATTTAATAATTAATTACCCCTGTCAGAGAAAATAGTGGGTTTTTATGAAACAATAAGTATCAAAAGATTTACACTAGTTTAAGTCCAATTTCAAAGTGAAATTGATTCCAATGACCACCATTGGATTAAATGGTAAAAATATATTCATATTACACATTAAGACCAATTCAAAAGATAATCTAATCATATAAATAAATTAGATTAAAAAGCAGTTTTGATGTAAAATGCAGTATTTTTCACTATTCATTAAAAAATGAACATTGTCAGAAAAATACCAAAAAATCACACAAAGTAAATTTTGATGTCCTAATCATAAAGAATAATTTTATTTTGAAAAAAATAATTTATAAAATTGTCAAAAGATAGATTTAAAAAGGGTTTTCCATCATAAGGCAGTAAAACAATCTTTTAAGAATATTAGTGTATTCCATGCTTAAGATTGGATTTATTTTCATTTTAAGCCTCTAAAACACTATCTTAATCATTAATAGACATAGATAAAAATATCTATTATTCAATACTTACTTGGGATGTTACATTAATTTATTTTATATTTTTATGAAAAACCCTAATATGATTCTAATATTCTTTATAACTTAATGAATAAACCGTAATGTCCTCAAGGGATATCATTAATACATTATCTGAATAATAACAAAAAATTAATTCATAGGATCCATTTAAACAAAATTTCCATACCCAGTACAAAACACCATCTTTATAATTTCCAATTCCTTTACTTTCAACTAATGTTATTTGGACCACATGTCAATCTTTAAAAAATACTGAGCACCCTGAAGCCGATCAAATAAGTCATTAATATGGGAAATGAATAATTGTTCTTAATATTAATGTTTTTCATTCTCTATAATCATTGAAATGCCTCATAGAACCATATTTATTTTTAAAAATGAATATAGGAGTACCCAAAGGTGAATTATTATGGTATATGAAACCCTTATCTAGTAAATATTGTAACTACTTTTTCAATTCTATTAGCACCACTGGATCCATTCAATAAATAGTTTTTGAAAATTTCTTTGCATCAAGAACTAATTCAATTATGAATTCAACCTATTGATTGGGAATAACACCATACAAATAATTAGGAAATATGTATGAAAATTCATTTACCACAAGCATATCACATAGATAAATAATTAATCTGTTTTCAATGACACATGATAGATAAATTTAATCCCCATATTTAGTAAATTTATCATATTATTTATATGTGATCATGTACTTGAACTTATTCTTATATTAAAATTGGAAATCAATTTTATAATTTAGTATGACTTTTTTAGCTACGTAACCCATCTTGACATGACAAACTGAAAGGAAGTCTATACGTAGAATAACATCATGATCAAATAAGTACAATACAATACTATTTATAAGGAATTCCATTTCACAAATGAGAATAATATGGTTACCATATATATTTGTTACGTTATTACTTCCAAAAAAGGTTTTTACCAAAAGTTCATTAGTCATTTCCTGAGGTGATATTGGAATTTTACTACAAATATTACTATAAATAAAAAAATAAATTGACCCTAAATAAAAAAACAAATTGGAATAATATGAGTAAACATGTAATGTCATTAACACCACATAATTTAATGGTAAAAAATGTTTTGAGGTACTAGTAACTGATATTTTAGCACCATTTCATTAGGGTCTTGATGATATCTATCCTTTGTACTTGTATTTAGATATACAATTGCATGGAGGCATATCTCTTCAAAATTAAAACACTTTACCTAGAGACTTTAATTATTAATCTGACCATTTCCATTTCTCTTTTATTTATATTCATGAATTAAATTTCCCAACTAACCACACCAAAACACTTTACAGATCTTAATTTGTTGAACAATGTCCTCATAGCTTCAAAACTCATGAGTATTGAATCCCTTAATGAACTTGGTTTCATTCCTGAGTAAAGTATATCAATTTTACTATGATGTTCTAGAATAAAATTCAGTTCATACCCAACCAATCTATTAAAATTTTCTTCATAGTTGGTAATTGAGTCCTACTCCTTTGAATAAAATCCCAATAAATTCCATTAATTTCATAGTCAAATTACATAAATAATTTTTTTCAGGGAAAAAATCCTTAAATTCAATCCACTACATGTAATCGATATCATATTTCTCATTGCTATTACTAACTAATGACCACAACCGATCCACCTCACCTTATAAATCGAAATTGAAGATTGGTACCTTATGATACATTGAATTCTCAAATACTTTTAAATTTATATCTAATGAATTGATCCACTATTTAAATATTAATTGGTCTGAAGATCAACTAAAATTTGGAGGGTTTTGTTCCGTGAACTATTCTCTTATAGACACATTCCTCTATGGAGAACCTGGTCGTTCCCTTGTATGGGTTCCACCATTGACATAATACATCAACGAAGTTAACACAACCAAATATTTCTCTATTTTAATCCCAAAAATTACAAGTTACTGATTCAAGAGTATGTCATTCTATTGTTTCCATTATACATTATATTTCTTATTTTTTACGTGGAAGACCATTCTAAATAAACATGGATTAAAAGAAACAATTGAAATCCTCAAAATCTATCTCATGATAATATATCCATAAATTAGAATATATTAAAAATGTCATTTAACTTCATCATAACTTTTAAAGTTATCAAAATACTTTATATAGTACCAAACGCAACACCATGTATACTAATCAACCCATAATTTAAATATTTATAAATCATATGATAAAAATTGAAAAGATTCGTTTTTAATGATTTGTAAAAAAATTGTAAATTAGTTAATATGAACATTAATAATATTTTTAGTATAAATAAGAACATTCTTGAAACAATTTAAAGAGAAAGTATATGGAAGAGAAATAATATTAAAAGAGAACTTTTAAACAATATTTAAATAAAATTCCTTACCTTGTGTAATGAATAATATAGTATGTCATTTAATTTCATTAATAATGTAATTATATTAATTATTAACATTCCTGATAACCTTTTTTATGTTCATTATTTTATCACTTTTATTTTATTTTATTTATTACTGTGTTTCATTTAGTTACTAAATTACCTAAGTTCTTGTTAGATGTTCTAGGATCATTCAATCCAAAATAAGTATGGTTTGTTGATAAATTTCGAAGGGTAAATGGTTCAACTATATATATAATATTAAATCAATTATAACTATAAATTTTATAAAATTTATATACTTTTAAAAATATCTATTTAAGGGAGTCAGAAAATATGAAACACTTTTTTTCGCACATGAACGACGTTTCCATTTTTCTAATGGATGAAAAGATAAAAAATAAAAAATAATTTCTTTTTAATAATCATAAAAATATTATAAATATCATATTTATTCATTAAATAAATCCTTATTATTACCCACGTATGGTTTAATCAAATAACCAAACACATCACTTTGTGGTGGTGGTTGTACACACATATGTAATAGTGACATTATCATTTCTCAAAAGATGGGAGGGAAATAAGGTAGATAAAATATTATATTGGAAGAATAATAAAATTTTTATAAATATAATTTATATATATAATCCATCTTTATAACCATATATATGTGGTTGTGATGAAAAACTATGAACATTGCTTCGTAGAGGCAGTATTCCTCAGGTACGTATAAGCAAAGATTTTATTTTCCATAGGATGAAAAATAGGTTAAAATAGTTGATCAATTAGAATAATAACATTTTAGTAAATTAAATTTACATACTTAATTATATTTGGATGGTTTTAATACATGTTATGTGGTATAAGAAAACATAAATTTGAAAAAATTGGATTAAGACTTATACCTCTTCCTGAGATATCTTTCTTTGGATTCAATTTAAGGGTTCTAGGTTTGGTCCCTTAGTGAGACCATAACATCTATAATATGGTTAGGAGATTTGGTATGGTATTTAGGAATATATTTGTTAAGATATAGTGCTCAATTTTTGTAAATAATTAAGTAGAGTAGGTTCTATTTTATAAGTGATTGGAGTGTCACCCTTGTAAATATTATGAACTTTAAAATATAATGAATTTATATAAAATAGAAAGTAGATCCTATTATATAAAAATTAGAATATATGATAGATTATTGTTGAAATAGACACATTAAAACATATTTCGGAAATTATTATAGATATTTTAATACTTTTATATTCGTTTAGTTCCCCCTTGTGAACCCTTTTAACATTTACTATAGTAACAAACCATTACCCTGGTAACTATTCCTCATGAATAAAAATAAAATTGAAATCATTATAAAATTTGAACATGTGGATTCAAAATATATAATATATTTTATAATATTCAATTTATATAAGTGGTGAAAATGAATTTTAATATATGTTCACAAAATGGAATGAAAAACATTTTTTTATAAAAATTCCCGTTTTAAGAATAAACATGATTTACACAAAAATGGAGAATAATTCTCATGAACTATAATGCCCTGACCCTAGTTACCCAAATTCGGTGCATTATTACATAACATTGGCATGATCACAAAATATCAAGTCTCGAAAGACTGATTAGTTTAGTATCCTTGGAAACACTAGATAAATTCATAAGTCTTACATTACATTATAAAGTGAAAAAAAACTACAACAACATAGTCTCCATTTTCCACACTCATATCACCTTAGAATATCCCCGCAGGTCAGTCATAAAATACTTCTTCACATCCTGGAAAAAGTAAATCATAGAAAGGGATGAGCTCAGATGCTCAGTAAGGATAACAATATAGCGGAAACATTCATAAATAAGAATAAACATTTAAGGCAATGTATAACTAAAACAAAAGCCTTTTAAATGCGTATTTCAGCATAATATAGAAAAAATAAAATGAAAAAATTCCATTTACTTATTCACATGGATATTCTACTAGTTGAATAATCACATGCATTATCAATAACAACTTTCATAATGAAGGAATGTATAATACTAGACTATCATAACCACATAGTCAAGGCCTTGTGCCAAGAATACAAATAATATTTTGTCAAGGACTTTTTCCAAGACAGTAGTTTGTCTCAGGAGACCTACTGATGCATCGAGGAGCTATATCGGGATCCACCTGTCACATACTAAGTCCAATGCATTCCTCATATGAAGATGTTTAAATATAACATAAACATTTGTATTAAAATTTGCATAAGAAATGTCAATATTTTATCCATATACCATGAATGGCATAAAAATAACACATCCACAGTCAAAAATATCACAAAACCTTCAATACAATATCTATGTTTTGTATCATAATAATTCAACATCAAATAAGCTTAAAATCCATCAAAGGATGTTGACATAGATGAAATCTAAACTATTTGTGATAAATGTATCTTTTTTGAAATAATTTAAATGTCACATAATTCTAAAATAAAAAATTTAATTTGAAAATATTCTTATAAGCTTTTAAGATAAGATTTTATGATTTTATAATGGCAGAAAATAGCCGCACCAGACGTTTAAGTTAAACATATATCCTTACGTTAATTTTGTCAAAAAGGTTAAAAAAGACGTTGTTTGGAAAATGACGGAAACATTCCTTTATAAACATCTTATAAAAAGTAAAAAAATGGTACAAATGACTTTAAACCATAGTCTATAAAATAGTAAGAATGTTTTGAAATACATTTTAAATAAATGCGGATGTGGATGATAAAGAGATCCCAGTAGATAATTACATATAAACAATCTCACATAATGAAGAGATTGTGAAATTAACCCTTACCTTGTACTTTTCCTTGGTATAGGGTAGGTTAACCTCCTGTATAATGGTAAAATAATTGTTATTAAATTATACAAGAATTATATACTTTAATATTATATCATATATGTTCTTTTAATATTGATTTTTTAATAATATCTTAGTATTATTGTCGTTTCAGTTGTTAATTGATTCGTTTTCCTTTTTATGTTTTTTTACGTAAGTAATCTTTGTTATGGATAGGATGTATCTTATTCATATTCATAATGATATTAAGTCTCTAAACATTATTTTTAATCATCGAAGGAAAATTACTCCTGAATGGATATTATGAGGAATGAATCTCATCGCGTTCATGGAGACGGTAATCCGTACGTACGCACGAGTGACAATATCATTTTTTTTATATTAAAATAATATATAATTGGATGTAATATCCTATATAAAGAATCATTATCATATTATATTTAATATTTACATCAATCACACATAATTATTACACCCATCCAAATAATAATGTATTGAATAACAATTACACCACGACGTGGAGATGGTAAACCATATGTACGCACGTATGGTGACATGTCATTAAAAGGATGGATTGAATAATGAATTTGATTGTACCATATTTATAATAACATAAAATTATATATAAGATACTGGATTTATTATTTTATAATGGAAAAAACAAATAAAAATGAAGTGGAAGAAGAAAGGAAGTTGAAAGAGGTGGTGAGATATTTAACTCTTGTTCGGGTTATTCCTTTTCATTTGATCAAAAGGGATCCTTCGGATGGATTTATGACTGAAGGATGGCCTCTAAGATGAATTGAGGACAGTTGAGAGGGTATTTTTTCAGAGTTTGGCCGAGCCCAATGGCTTTGAAGGTTTGAATTAGAGAGAAGGGGGAGTTCCCTTTTATAACAGGGGTGAGGGGCACCATAGGAAAAGCTAGAAATATTATTTTATAATAAAATAATTTTCAGTTTATAATGGCTCCAAAATATATTATTTAAATTATAAGGTGTGTATGGGTCTAAAACAAATCTACAAATAGGTTTTAGACAGGTTTGGGTCACTATATTAAGTTTATCTTTTAGATTTAACTCATAGTTAAATAGTTTGACATTTACCATGTCTCTTTATTTTTTTATATTATATGGTTAATAAACCTACCATATAATTCCATGAGAACCCCAAGTGGTTAATTAATGATACACCTATCATTATATAAGACTTTTGTCTGAACCTTAGATTTTTAGGAATATAATATCTATTAATAATATAATATTTGTTTTAAAAACTCTTTTATGTCAATTCTGACACTATTTGGTGTTTTGTTTTTGCTAATTTCATAAAAACATTATTACTTAAAAAAAATTCATCTAACCAACCCTAATATGTCATATTAATCTGTAAAATTATTTGAATTCATAAAAAGTCTCAAAATACATTTATTTGGATATTTATAATATCAATTATTTTAATATTTCATTAATTAAGGAATTAATGCATCATCATTATGTTATAAATAAATTAAATTATTTAATGTCTAAAAAATATAAATAAAAAACCATTTTGTAGAAAATATATTTATATTTCTAATGAATATTTATAGTCAAATTTATCTTATGTTTAATCCTATATAAAAAAATTTTTAGTTATTAAACATTGATTTTAACTCTTTTAACTCTTTTTTGAATTAAATAATAACCAGTGTCCAAATATGATCCAAGTGGACAAAAGACATTCATATTTTATTCCAAAGGTTGTTTTTGGTTGAATTATACTTATCTAATATAATTAGGACATGTGTTAGTTTAATAATATTATCATTTTCACCCTAAAGTACCCTATTTACTTTTAACCGTGGAAAATAAAAGTAAAAAGTTAATATTCACCAAAAATTATTTTCATCGTATTGAACCAAATTTTACTTACTCATATCAATAGTGTCACTCAGATTTTTGTAATTCAACTCATAGAAGCGATAAAATTATGTTTTATATGAATTCGCAAATTCTCCGAGAAGGTGGGTAAAAGACGGTGAATAGTTAAATAAATTTTTATATATCTAAAATTATTATAAATTGACTCTAATGAATTAAATTGAAATTATATAAGAATTTGGTATATATTTTTAACTAAAATAAATTTTAAAAAAAATTATTTAAAAAAAATTCGGTTTTAAACTATAACTCAGTGTCTTTCACTATTCACCAGAAATTGAAAGTTTTCAGAAAAATACAAAAAATTCACCCCAATCTCATTTCAATATTATGAATCCAGAAATGAAGTCCATTTTGAAAGATAAAAAATATTAAATTTTAAAAAGTGGGTATTTCCATTCATAATGGCTACTTTGATTGGTCGCGGCGTGTTAGAATCTCAAAGTTGCGTATAATGAAAGCTATTGCATTATTCAAAGGGAAACATGTCATGGAAGCTTGAGGTGTTACATTCTCCCCTCCTTCGAATAATTTCATCCTCAAAATTTCTAGAATACTACTGCATGAAAATACTCAGGTGGCTCTTCATCATAAGTTCCCCGAGTTCCCATGTTGCCTCGTCCATCTTATGGTTTCTCCATATAACTCTTAATAGACGAGTCATCTGGTTTCTCAACACTTGTTCTCTTGTATAAATAATCCTAACGGGCTCTTTGAATTAAGATATATTGGGTTCCAGTTATACTTCCTCATAGGTGATTAAATGTGTTAGGTTAGGCATGTATTTTCTCAATAGTGATACGTGGAAAACATTGTGAACTTTGAAGAGACTTGGCGGCATTACCAACCGGTAAGATACAACACCAATTTGTTCAAGAATTTCAAAAGGTCCGATCTACCTAGGACTCAATTTTTCCCTTCTTACATAATCGTATAACACCCTTCTAGGGATATACATTCAAGAAAACATGATCTCCAACCTGAAATTCCAAATCCTTCCTTCGGTAGTCAGCATACCTCTTCTACCTACTTGGAGCTACTCTGATGTGGTTTTGGAATACATTAACCTTTTACATTGTTTCCTCCACATGTTCGGGGCCAACGAGTTTTATTTCTCCAACATCATCCCAACAGTTTGGTGTGGGACATCTATTTCCATATAACGCTTTATATGGAGCCATCTTAATACTTGAATGGAAGCTATTGTTATTGGAGAATTCTACCAGAGGTAAATATGGATCCCACATTCCTTTAAAGTTAAGTGAGAATGATCTCAACATGTCTTCTAAGGTTTTAATAGTCCATTATGATTGTCCATCAGTTTGGGGGTGGTAGGCAGTGCTCAAATAAAGATCTGTATCTAGGGATTTCTGAAGGCTTTTTCAGAATCCTGATGTAAAACAGGGATCACAGTCAGAAACAATCGATAGTGGTAATCCATGAAGTCTTAAAACTTCATTAATATATTGTCTTACTAAACATTCAAGTGTTAAATCTTCTCTTATAGCAAGAAAATGTGCTGACATGGAAAGACGATCAACAATGACCCATATTGCATCATTCCTTCTTGGAGTCTTTGGTAGTCCCATGAATAAGTCCATCATAATATTATCCCATTTCCACTCAGGTATGGGAAGAGGTTCCATGACTCTTCCAGGCCATCGCCTTCCAACTTTCACTTGTTGACAAACCATACATTTTGACACAAAATCCGAAATCTCCCCCTTCATGTTGTCCTGCCAAAAATGTTTCTTCAAATATCTATACATTTTGGGGCTCCCAGAGTGTATAGAGAAATTGGAACTATGCGCATCATCCAAAAATTCCTTTTTTAAATTAGGTATATCGGGAACATAATGTCTCTTCCCAAATTTCAAAATTACATCTTCATACACAAAGTCACTCAATCTCTCGTCATTCACAACTTTAATCTTCTTTTGAAACTCTTAATCATCGGTTTGAGAAATCTTTGTCCTTTCTAGTAAAGATGTCTTGGCAACCATTTGAAAAAGTATTGATGTTTCCCCTTCCATGGTGATTTCCATTTCCATCTTTACTAGATCCATTTATATAGGGTCCTTTATAACTATCATCTTGTTCAAAACTCCATGATCCTTTCTACTCAAAGCGTCTTCCACCTTATTTTCCTTCCCTAGGTGGTAGTTTATCGTGCAATCATAATCCTTGAGTAGTTCAAGCCATCGCCTTTTCCTCATGTTGATTTATTTCTGTGAGAAAATATACTTCAAAGTCTTGTGATCAGTATAAATCTCACATTTTTTCACAATATAGATAGTGTCTCCACATATTCAAATCAAATATTACAGCTTCTAACTCAAGATCATGAGTATGATAGTTTTGCTCATGAATTTTTAGCTGTCGTGATGAGAACGCAATAACCCTATCATTTTTCATTGGGACACAACCAAGTCCTTTCTTGGAAGCATCACTATAAATAACAAACCCATCATTCCCCGATGGTAGAGTCAATATAGGAGCATTGACTAATCTTCTCTTCAGTTCTTCAAAAAATTCTTCACAATATTTTTTTCAAATAAATTTAACCGCTTTTCGTGTGAGCTTTGTTAATGTGTTAGCCAACTAGGCAAAATTCTGGATAAAATGTCGATAATAACCTGCTAAACCAATAAAACTGTGTACCTCAGTTATACTCATCAGTTATGGCCATTTTTGGATTTCCAAGGACTTTGAAGGATCAGTGGAGATTCCATCCTTCGAGATAATATGTGCAAGAAAAGAAATCTCATGAAACCATAATTCACACTTGATGAACTTCCCATATATTTCATGTCTTATCAGAGTATTCAAGATAATGTGCAAGTGATTTTCATGATCTTCATAGATTTTGGAGTATCTAAGATATCTCAATAAATAAAACTACTAAGTCATCAAGATATTCCTTGAAAAATCTATTAATTAGATCCATGAAGATAGAGGGTGCATTAGTCAATCCAAAATGCATTACTGTAAACTCGTAATTCCTGCACCTGGTTCAAAATGATGTCTTTGGAATGTCTTCCTTCTTCACGCACAACTGATGGTATCCAGATCGAAGGTCATTTTTTGAAAAGTATTGAGCTCATTGCAGTTGGTCAAATAAATCATCAATGCGAGGTAGGGGATACTTGTTCTTTATTTTTATAGCATTAATCTCCCTGTAGTCTATGCACAAACTCATAGATACATCTTTCTTCTTAACAAGAAGGACGGAGGCTCCCCATGGAAAAATACTAGGGAGAATAAATCCCTTATTACTGAATTCCTCTAGTTGTTTCTTTAGTTCCACTACTTCCACAGTGGCCATTCTATATGGGGTCTTTGATATGGGCCTTGATCCAGAAATTAAATCAATAGAAAACTCAATTTCTCATTCTGGAGGATGTCCAGGTAAATCTTCTGGAAACACATCAACATATTCTTTCACAATAGGTACATCCTCTATCTGAACATTATATTCCTCACCCGACATTATTTCATTAACTTTATCCCCTATAATTGAATTTAGTTGAGCTACTGGGGGTGGATCTAGATAAGAATTAGGTGGTGACGATTCTTCTCTAAAGATAATGTGTTCTTTATCATCATCATAAAAAATTGTAACCACCTTCTTATTACAATAAATCTTTGCATCGTGGTACAAAATCCAATCCATACCGGGGATTATATCAAATTATATCATGGGTATGATGATGGGATCAACAGATAAATAACATTTATATTCCCTAATGGGGACTGATTCACAAAACATTGTTACAATGATACTTTCGTTATGAGTTTTTACTGACAACGCTTATGTTAAATTAAATTGTAAATATCTAATATTCTTAGAAAACTAAGACGATATGAAACAATGTGATGATCCAGAATCAAATTAAGCATTTTCTAAACTTTAGGAAACCATTAAATTACCTGCCACCATGTCTTTCGGAGCTTCTACTTTAGCAGTAGTGTTATCATAAGCTTGTAATTGATCCCATGGCCTCTTTTGAGGTAAGATCCTGTTACACTTAATAAATTCATTTGCATAATTTCCAATCTCCCTGAAATTGTATCATTGATCATTGATAGGTTCTTTCTTCCCTTTGCAATCACGAGAATGGTGGCCATTTTCACCACACTTGTAACAGACTCCCATTCGTTTCAAGAATATAGCAGGGTGTTTCTTCCCACATTTACTACTGGATGGATATTAAAAGTTTCCCTTATTCCCCTTATTTCAATTTCCAGAGTGATCAGTAGATATCTTCTTCTTTTTCTTTGCTTTAAAGTCACAAGACTTAGAGAATTATTTTTCTTTCATGATAGCACATGAGACAATATCTTCATATAACTATAATGATTGTGAGACTAATGCTCAATGGAGAAACGGTTTTAACCCATCAAAGAAATGACCAATATTACTTGTTGGGTTACGTATATAATCTGCAGAATGCATTGTTAACCTTGTAAAGTTAGCTTCATACTTGACGACATTCTCATCCTCCTTTTGAATCAGACTCCGAAATTGCCACTCCATATCTTCTCGATGGTCAAAAGGAAAGTATTTTTCTATGAAAAGATCTATAAAATCCCTCCATTCCTTATTTGAGAGTTCATCATCTTCTTTTTTGTTTAGAATCAATGATCACCATTGATCAGCATCTCCAGTGAAGCTGTAAACTGCCATGAAATTTTTTTCCATTTCAGTACTCCCCAAGGCATGGAACATTTTCTCTAAGGAATCTATCCATTGCTCAAATACTAATTTATTTTACTCCCATTTAATGTTTGTGGTTGTTGACTCATGGAGAAATCTAACATTGATCCTCCACGCTATGGATCAGGGTTCTCCATACGGGAAAGGTTATTATTCATAACCAGAGTGAGTTGTCCTAGTATGGTGATAAGATGATCAGCACCAGTTGTATCACCAGCTCCACTATAATTATCTTGAGAAGGAGGGAAATCCCTACATGGAGTATGTGCATTGATATGGTTTACATTCCTTCCACTAGGCACCATTTCTAAACAATGGAATTAACTAGATCAGTTTATGAATTGAAATACAAAATTCCAAACTTGTAAAACACTTAACATAAATTGAACAGTTTATGGATATAATCTATAATCATTAAAAAATGTTTTCTTTGAGAAAGTATATAATCATAAACCCTTCATAATTGTTTTTATAGAAAATGAGAATTATCCTAAGCATATCCACTGGGAGTGTCGTAACCAAGAGTGCAGCAAGTCCCGTTGTCGTGCACCAGTTCCCATTTGAGTCTTGCTCAAAGCGGTGTTTTTGGGTTTTACCCCTAGGTAATTCTATGCCAGATCTACCTATACCTGATCGTATCCAGACATGGATGTATTTCTATGATAACTCACAAAATCTATAAAATACAAAAATTCTAGGAAGTTCTTCTATACTAATCCTCAAAGTCTATATTAGGGCTATGTGCTCTAATGAGAGTTTATCTAAATCTAGATTACAAGGTTTTTACTGAACATATTCTAATGCCAATGTTAATGCCCCGACCCCAGTTACCCAAAGTTGGTGCATTATTACAAAACATTGGAATGATCACAAAAGATCAATTCTTGAAAGACAGATTAGTTTAGTCTCCTTGGAAACACTAGATACATTAATAAGTCTTACATTACATGATAAAGTGAAAAAAAACTACAAGAACATAGTCTCTATAGTCCACACTCATATCCCCTCAGAATATCCCCCACATGCCAGTCATAAAATACTTCTTCACATCCTGGGAAAAATAAAACATAGAAAGGGGTGAGCTCAGATGCTCGGTAAGAACAACAATATAGCGGAAACTTTCACAAATAAGCATAAACATTTAAGGCAATGTATAACTAAGACAAAAGTATTTTAAACTTGAACATCAGCATAGTATAGAAGAAATAAAATGAAATAATTCCATTTACTTATTTACATGGATATTCTACTAGTCAAATAGTCACATGCAATATCAATAACCACTTTCATAATGATGGAATGTATAATGCTAGACTATCATAACAACACAATCATGACCTTCTGCCAAGACTACAAATAAGATTTTTTCAAGGCCTTGTAACAAGACCCTAGTTTGTCTCATGAGACATACTGATGTATCGAGGAGATATAGCAGGCTCCACCTATCACATACTAAGTCCAATGCATTCCTCATATGAACAAGTATAAACCTAATATTAACATTAGTATTAAAACTAGCATACGAAATGTCAATACATTATCCATAAACCAGAAATGGTATAAAAATAACAAATCCATTGTCAAACATATCTCAAAACCTTCAATACAATATGGAAGTTTTGTATCATAATAAATCAACTTCAAATAAGCTTAAAATCTATCAAAGGATGTTGACATAGATTAAATCAAAACTATTTGAGAGAAATATCTCTTTTTTGAAATCATTTAAAAGTCACATAATTATAAAATAAAACATTTACTTTGAAAATATTCTTATAATATTTTAAGGGAATATTAGATGATTATATAATGGAGGAAAATATACGCACCCGCCATATACTTTAAAAGTACATTCTTACCTTAATTTTGTCGAAAAGGTTAAAAATGAACTTTTTTTGGAAAACGACGGAAAGATTCCTTTATAAGAATCTTATAAAACGTCAAACAAGGGTATAAAGGGATCTAAACCATAGTCTATAAAAAAGTAAGAATGTTTTGAAATAAATTTTAAGAAACATGGATGTTGATGATAAAGATATCACAATAGATAATTACATATAAATAACCTCAGATAATGAAGAAATTGTGAAATTAACCCTTACCTCGTAATTTTCCTTGGTCAAGGGTAGGTTAACCTCCTGTATAATGGTGAAATAATTGTTATTAAATTATACAATAATCATATACATTAATATTATATCATATATGATCTTTTAATATTGCTTTGTTAATAATATCTTAGTATTATCGTTGTTTCGGGTGTTAATTGATTCGTTTTTCTTTATATGATTTTTTACATTAGTAATGTTTGTTATGGATATGATGTATATTATTCATATTCATAATTATATTATGTATTTAAACATTATTTTTAATGATCTAATGAAAATTAGTCTTGAATGGATATGATGGGGAATGAATCTCATCGCATTCATGGAGACGGTAATCCGTACATACGCACGAGGGACAATATCATTCTTTTGATATTAAAATAATATATAATTGGGCGTTATATCATATATAAAGAATACTTATAATGTTATAATTATTATTTACATCAGTTACACATCATTATTATATCCACCAATATAATAATGTATTGAATAACAATTACACCACGACGTGTAGATGATAAGCCGTACGTATGCACGTATGGTGATGTCACATTAAAAGGATGGATAGAATAATGAATTTGGTTGTACCATATTTATAATAACATCAAAGTATATAGAAGATACTAGATTTATTATTTTAGAACAGAAAAAAAATGAAGTGGAAGAAGACATGAACTTGAAAGAGGTGGCGAGATATTTACCTCTTCTTCGGGTTCTTCCTTTTGATTTGATCCAAAGGTATCCTTATATTGGCTTTCAGACTAAAGTAAGGCCTCTCGGATTAAGGTAGGACAATTTAGAGGGTATTTGGGCAGATTTGGGCCGAGTTAAATGGATTTGAATGTGTGAATTAGTGAGAAGGGGAATACCCTTTTATAAGAGGGGTGAGGGGAACCTTAGAAAAATCTAGAAATATTATTTTATAATAAAATAGTTTTCAGTTTCTAATTTCTGAAAAATGGATTATTTAAAGGATAAGGTGGGGATGGGTTGAAAACTACTCAACCAGTAGGTTTTATATCGGTTTGGGTCACTATATTATCACTATCTTTTAGATTTATCTATTAGTTAAATAGTTTGACATTATCATGTTTCTTTTTATTTTTATATTATATGGTTAATAAACTTACTATATACTTCCAAGCGAACCCCAAGTGGTTCATTAATGACACACCTATCATTATATATGTCTTTTGGCCGTAACATAGATTTTTAGGAATAGAATATCAATTAATAATATAATATTTGTTTTAAAAACTCTTTTATGTCAATTTTGACACTATTTGATATTTTTTTTATAAATTCATAACACCATTATTAGTTAGAAAAAATTCATCTAAAAAACCCTAAAATTTAATATTGATCTAAAAAATTATTTGAATTCAAAAAAAGTCTCAAATTACATTTATTTTGATATTTATAAAGTCAAATATTTTAATATTTCATTAATTAGGTAATTACTACATCATCATTATGTCATAAATAAATTAAATTATTTAATGTCTAAAAAATATAAATAAAATACCATTATGTAGGAATTTTATTTATATTTCTAATAAAAATTTATAGTCTAATTTATCTTTTGTGTAACCCTATATTAAAAATGTTTTAGTTATTAAACTTTGATTTTAACATTTTTAACTCTTCTTTGAATTAAATAATAATAAGTGTCCTAATCTGATCCATGTGGACCCAAAGGGTTTGTATTTTATTCGTAAAGTTATTTTTTTTCAAACTATACCTATCCAATAAAATTCGGACATGTGTTAGGGTAATAAAAATATCATTTTTACCCTAAATTACCCTATTTACTTTTAACTATGGTAATAAAAGTAAAAAGTTACTATTCACAAAAAATTATTATCATCTTATTGAACCACATTTTACTTACTAATATAAACTGTGTCTCTTAGAGTTTTTAAATTCAACTCACAGTAGTTGTAAAATTATGTTTTAAGTGAATTCACAAATTCTCCTAGGAGGTGGGTAAAAGACGGTGAAAAGTTCAAAAAAAATTATATATCTAAAATTATTATAAATTGAATTCGATGAATTAAATTGAAATTATACAGGTATTATGTATCTATTTTGACCTAAAATAAATTTAAATAAAATAAATAATTATTTAAATAAAAATTCGGTTTTAAACTATAACTCAGTGTTTTTCACTATTCACTAAAAATTGAAAGTTTTCAGAAAAATAACAAAAAATCACCCTATGCTAATTTCGATATTAAGAATCAAAAAATGAAGTCCATTTTGAAAGATAAAACTTATAAAATTTCAAAAAGTGGGTATTACTATTGATAACGACTACTTTGATTGGTCGGGGTGTGTTAGAATCTCAAAGTTGCGCACAATGCATGCTATTTAATTATTCAAAGGGAAACGTACTATGAAATCTGGGGGTGTCACATTAATAGGGAATTAATTGGATTAATTTAAATAAAATTATACATTTTTTACTTTCAAAACAATCCAAAACCTAAATTAATCTTATGAAAACTAGATTAAAAAAGAAGATCAAAAAAAATTTGTGAGAATAAAACCATTACTTAAATTTTCAAAATGTCACACATAAATTTATATGGTTAAAATTATAATTTTAAATGAATTTTAATAATTTTTAAATATATATTTGGTCTATTAAAAAGATTCATAAACTTTGAATTCATTTATATATAATGATAATATCATAAAAATGATGGTATTTTTTAAAATCGGCATTTTTTCTCTATTCACCCCAAAACAACTATTTTAGAAAAATATGAAATATTAATATTAATATTATTTTTACATGATTTTGACAAATATGACGACCATTTTATTAGTTTCAAATTCCAAAATTATAATATTTATCCATTAAGTTAAACCATGTAATATATGTAAAAACAATTTTTTTTTGATAAAACTATTCCTTTTTTACTTGAAAAATGATTTATAAAACAATAATGAATATGAATATATAAAATGAATACATATAAATCATAAAATTTATTTATATATTTAATTAATTTGATTTTTATATTTTTTCCTACGTGTTATAAATTAATCTACAACCATTGTCATATAGTTTCATAAAAATCTAACATAGTTTGTTTGGTTTTTACCACATCACTGGTTTTTAGTCGCAATCTGATATTAATGTGTTTTATTGATCAATATAAGAATACCAGCCATTATATTTATGTAACTTTTTGTTCTTAGATTTTTTAAAATAATCATGAATAAATATCTTATGATTTCATGACAATCTAGGCATGTTTGCTCCATCCTGACTGTATCATTTATTCTTATAAATTTTTAATATAAAATATATTTTATTAATATTTAGAGAACACTAAACATAATATTTAAATATCATTCATCCCTACATTTCATTATTTAATTAGGGATTTCATTCCTATAATTTCAAAATAGCTTGAATTTTTTATCTATTTGGACTGTTTGATGGACATGTTTAAACACATTTGAATATATAAAAAAATCACTTTTAGTCATTAGAACTTTAAAAAACATTTACATGACATTAAATTTGTTTTTAAAGCTAAAAAATTACTTGAAAAGCACTTCCCTATGATTTCATGTTGATCCAAGGTTGTCTGCATAGTTTTTACTGTATCTATTTTTAATCAAGTTTTTATTTAAATTTTTATTTCAGTCATTCTAATAACACTAAAAAACATATATTAATTCCATATGTTTCTACATGTCAGAAAATAATCAGGGAAAATTTTCCTATTATTTAAGGACAATCCATGCTTTTTTTCTTTGTTTTGATAATAAATTTTAATGTAAAACATTTTTTAATTATTCTAAGTATACCACATATTAGATTGATGTTCAATTATTTCCTCCTTATAAAAAATAAATATGTGTCCATTTTTCTTAAATTTCATGTGAATTTATGAACTTTTTCTATGTTTTGACCATTTAACATGTTATTAAACACTTTTAAATCTACAAAAATACACTTTTAGTCCTTCTAAACACCCACTCTATTGAATTAATGTTCCATTTTTTCTTATAGAACATAAATAATAAAATATTAGTGTCCTATTATTTCATAACATGACGTGATTAATTTCACGGTTATGACCATGCCACTTTTTTTCAATCACATTTTAATAAAAAACATTGGGTTTTTTTCTAAACACACCGTATGTTGGATTATCATTCCATTTTTTTTCAGAATGTCACAAATTAGGAATTGGTTATTGTTCTATATATTGATGATAATTTAACATCGTTTGGTCTTCTTTGAATGTATAAATTAATAATAATCACTTTTTAATTTTAAAACTCATTTTTAGTCATTTCAGGAACACTTCATGTGTGATTAAAGTATCATTTAGTCGCTAAATGCCACAAAATAAATAATTATTGTTGTCAAAGGATTTCCTAAAAATATCTTGTATTTTTCACAATCTTTACCATTTAACAGACGTTTTTAAACACTTTTCAATTTATAAAAAAATACATTTGGTCATTCTAACCAAACTGCATGCTAGATTAATTTTCTGTGTATCCATATATATTAAAAATTAACTGACCATCACTTTTGTGATGATTTATAGATTATAGTTGAAAAAAATATAAAAACATCAGTTAATATCCAATCAACATTTTCTTGAAAATAATCTTGGGTTGTAATTAGAATTAACTATTGAAGTAAAATATTATTGTTATGAATTTTTAAACCCTGTAATTTCTTGATCAACACATTAAAATTCTTGGAAATATTAGAATAATAACCATTGAGAACCTTTATTATCTTCAAAATTGAATTAAATGACTATTGTTACTAATCTTGTGATGTGAGACAAGAAACTATGCCTTATTATCATCAATATACTAGAAATTAAAATATTTTTTCAATCCTATTTATTATAGGTCTGGTCATAAATTGGAACTGTCTTTTTATTTCCCATTAAGACCAAAAATAGCCTATAATATATTATCAAACATATTTTTTTTCAATATTCACCACATCCAAATTGTGACTTAAAATTATATATTCCCTATAAGAAAATTTTAAGAAAATAATTTTCTCTATTCAATTATGACTAACCTAATTCCAAATTGTTTTAATAATATGATAATACTTTTTTTTAACTAGGTTAATAGGGAAACCTTACATTATCTAGAGGCCTAGAGGAATAAATCATTAAGTCCATAGCCTAAAATCCCTGAGGAATAGTCCCTATTAAATGTTTTTATGACTTTACTACACTAGATTAACCCCTATATAGGACCTCTTAAAGTGTTCATCTATTCACCACCTGACGTTACTAAGGATTTTTATTTCCCTTGTGTAGAGACGCATGAGGTGAGTATTCACACCATATCCCTCCTTTTGTCCCAAGTTTAGTTTTATTTTCATTTTTGTAAGATACATGCATTATTGGGAGATGTTCCAGGTTTTTTTAAGGTACCCTTTTTTCCTTATTTGATTACATTATGTTTGGTTTTAACCTTGGGGTGAATATGGATGAAAATTTAGAAATTTGGATGGAAGTGGGGAAGTGAACGATTGGAATATGATTGTCCTAAACCATGTGTCCTGGAACAAAATGTAACTACATGAACATAATTATACTTGTAATAATAAATTTTTTGTTATTGTTATTATTATTATTTTTAATGTAATTTGGTGTGTTTTATTTCAAATACACTAAAGATAAAGAGAAACATTTTATTCAAAGAAAAAATGACTTATTTCATTGTCATATGAGATTAAAACTACAAAAGAAAAATCATTGTAAGTCCTAGTAGAATAAAAAGAATACTACCAAGCATAATAATAATGCCGATAGTTTAGTTGACATTGCATAGATTGGTCGTAACAAAAAACAGTATGGAAAACAGTATAGGAAAAATGATAGGAGTCAAAAAGATGTTGAGAACCATCCTCTTAAAAAAAGTAATTATATTTTATGCCTTGTAAGAGTACTTATATGTCCAATATGACCATTATATATGGATGTTGGGAGTTTAAAATTGACTATTGGGTTTTATAGTTTTAGGGTGTGTTTAAATAATATATTGTTTAAATGAAATTATGATTTGAAATTAATAACTTGTGTAATAAAAATGAGTCTTTTATGTGTATTGGAGAGTTAAAATATTTTGAATTAATAAAACCTAGTTTTTTTATTCTAGTGTTTAAAATTAATATGAAAATGGTTTTTATTTAAAGGATGTTTTTATTTAAGGATTTGAATTAAAATAGTTAAAAGAAATAAATTTTGTAAATAAGGGAATAAAATAAAATAAGTTTGGATAAAAATTTGTTCTATGTCTATTTTTTTTAATTTAAAGCTTTTCAAGTATTATAAATTTGGAACCATCCCTAAGATAAGGGGAAACCTTAAGTACGTTGGGGGACCCAGTCAGCCCCCACCAGGAGGTGTCCACTTGTTCCTAAGGAAGCATGAGCAGTTGGAAAACTGGGAAAGCATATCTTAGGAAACACCCACACAGACCCATGTATAGGTCCTAGTTAGGCACGAGCAGAGGGTGTTCTGGGTTCCCAGGGTTGGGTTCCCATGTGTAAGTACCCCTTGTGCATGTGTTGGTTCATCATGACAAGGCACTGCACAATGAGGATTATAATAAAACCCTGAAACTGTTGAGGTGTTGATGTGGGATGTGAGTTTTTCTAGGACCCACGATCTATGACACATGACTGCACCGTGTAAGATTCAGTCCATCCACTCTGATACCCTGTTCGAGTCCCAACATCACTATTTATTACTGTATGTTTTTTAAGACCGTATGATCAGGATCTTCCTGATCTAGAATGTTCAACCTAATTTAAAATGTGCGGATGATCGTAGTCATCTGATCCTTCCAATCTAATCTCAACCACTCATCCCATTTAATACACGGTGATCAATTCTGGGTTGTTTTATTAGATATGTGGTTTCATCCTCTCTATCCATTATCCAACTACAAGATTCCAATCATTAAATTTTTTTAGGGTTAATACAAACATTTGGATCGAATCAAAATAGATATGAGGAATTTGTTCTTTATCCCTTTTTATTCCCCATGAAGCCACCCCAGTCCCCATCCAACCTTGTAGCTGCCAATCGCTCTCCATCCTCCCTTTCTCGTGATGTCATATTTCCACTCTCATCGTGTTTTCTTTGGCCTTTAACCCTTTTTTAATTTCCTTGTGTGGTGTTATTTTAAACCAAACATCTTCATCCTTGACTCAGATCCTCTTCACTGCTGCAATTTTATATTTTAAGGAGTAAATCAACAAGTTTTTCATTGACTTTCTCTAATTAATGTTTTTGTTTAGGTTGGCTACAGTCAATTTGGAGCAGCAATTGAAAAATTTGTATTTTTTTTAAAACCTCATTTTGCACTGAAGTTGTTACCTGGAAATTTTACCTGTCAAGCTCTCTCTTTCTTTACCTCAGTTCTAGAACACTCAACCTATCCACAATTGAATCATGTAAGGGATTCTATTATTTTATAATATTCTTTAAAGAATATATAAAAATATGTGCATATATATGTGTGTATACCATAAATTTTTAATCCAAGTGGTATATATGATATCCAATATAGATTTTCATTGACCTATTTTGATAGAATTAATGTTTTATGCGTGGAATTTTACTACCATATTATGATATTTTTCTAAAAATTGTATATATATGTTTATATACATGCGTATATGCACATATAAAACTTAATAATTTTATTACACACACACACACACATATATCTATAATAAAGGTTACTATTTCTAAGAAACCTAGATCTAAGAAATTATGTATATTAGGGTTTAACTTTGTTCTCAAAATTTAATGATATAAGGGAGATATACATATGTATATGTGTGAGTATATGTATAATCCTTCATGCAAGTAAACACGTGGACATTTATTTTTCATCCCATTTTCTCTGTGAGTTCTTGGGTGGGTTCTTATTTTAAAAATTTGAAAGAATTATATGCATACAATCCAGATGAACATACACATGTATATATATATATATGAATTTAAGTATAAAAAACTTAAGTACAGTTGTTCACCCCCATTTATTCAGAGATTATAACTTGTATTTGTAAATCTCCAAACCTATATCTCGTGATTTTAAATTATTATAAAAAATTTCTTTTCTAAAATTAATGAAGTATATCTTATTATTTTATGTAAAAAATTGAAATAAGTTATCATTTCATGTGTGAAACTATGTTCGCACCTCGTGGTATGTCATGTATAGTTAGTTATGGTCAACATCTAATTTATAAATGAGATTCCATGCAGTTTAGAGAGAATGTATGTATTTAATTCATTACACAATTTATTTGTGCATTAAAAGTTATTACATTTATTAAGAAGATTAAGATTAATAATTTTATGATGTTATAAGGATTAAGAATTAAACTTTTCAAAGTGATCTGATACACTTTGGACTATTTAGATATTATGTACCTCAATAATTTTTCAATGAATTTATTTTTATTTATGATTATGATTAAAATAAATAAAAGTTGTATGAGAAACTTTAATTTAAAGGAATATTTTTATTAGACACATGAAGAATGAATTTTACTTTTTATGTGATGGGTGAGGCCCGCTAAAACCTCTTGGTGTATCGGTAGGTCTAATTAGACAAACAATGATCTTGGCACAAGACCTTGGAAAAATGTTTATTAATGGTCTTGGTATGAGGCCTTAACAATATGATTATTTATGGTCTTGTCATGATGGCTTGAGGGTATGGTTATATTTTATCTCATTATTTTTTTCTCTCATTATTAATCTAGTAGGTAAAAGTCCATGTGGTTATTCAAATAGAAGAATATCCATGGTTAATGATCATTCTCTTACGAACCTATATTAATCGGTTTCACATTTTCAAATGAACATGGTAAAATTTTTTATATTTAAGTATATAATTATATAGAAAGTCTTCTATTTTTGTTTATTAATAAAAAGGTTAGAAACTTTTCAATAATTTCATGGATTTCATTTATGTTTTGAATGATAAATGACATTGTTGTTTGTAAAAATTTTGAACAAATATTATTTCATGTGTAAATTAGTTCCTGCATCCCTCGCATGTCCAACATAATTAAGTAAGGTCATTATCTATATTTTAGGTGAAATTTAATTCCTTTTTTTTCAACGGAGTGTATATCTAATAATGCATTTTTTTGTAACTTTTAAATTAGAGTAGAAATTCTTTAGCATGACTTCCCAAAAAATGATTTTTAGCAACTCATGAAAAATAACGATGACATGCTATGAGAGAGGTTATTTTAAATTTATTAATGTATTTTATTAATTTTAAAGAAATTTTTTTAACAGAATTTATTAATTTTTTTTAAAACCCCATATTAGGAATTTTAAATGATCACCCTATGAATTGTAGTCACTTTTACAGGCTTAACAAGCTTATTGCATTGAAACTCTATTGTGGAAGCAATATTCTCATGAATTGTTGTTTTTATTTTGTGATTTTTGTTGAAATCTACAACAGATATCTAATTTTCTAGAACCTATACCGGTAAAAGGTCCCATGTTTTATTTAATGTAGTGTATTTATTCAAATTTATTTTATACAAAAAATTACACAGCATTTGTATGGGAAGAGTCAGGTTGCTTGTGCTCGTATCCTCACACAACAAAGCATGCAACCCAAGTTATAGGGGATTCAAAAGTTTGTGCATAATTTGATAAAATGTGTGCCATTTTATTAGAAACTATGAACCCACTATAAGATGTGCACATTTAAGGGGCACGGTTTGAAAAACCATCCACCCCCTACCAAGGAAACAATGTGCTGGTTTTTAATTAACTCAAAAATAGGATTTAAAATTATATAACCCCACTTTTAAACTAACATTGACCCTAACTCTAGAAAATATTATTCCAATAATTTATAGATGTTATTGGATGAATTCCAAGACCTCCCCTCCTCTATTCTTGGAGAATTAAAGGGCAGATTGAGGATCTTCACCTCTCCCAATAAGTAATCCCCATCATGATTAGTAAATCATCTCATTCCCATTCTTCTTCCAACCCTAAAAAGATGTTTTCCCCTATTCATGGTGGTTCTTGATGTAGGTTTTGTAACATCTAATCCATTTAAATATTATATTTAGGAATTGAATAAATATATAATTCTTTGTCATGATTAGGGATATTCCTATAAAATTGGGAATATTTGTTGTCGAGCGTTTGTCCTCAATTTTGAGATAGTTGGTCTATAATTTAAATCCCAAATTCTTGATTCCAATTTTTTGTGTTTAATTGTAGACTTTCTATTAGATAAAAAGAAAATGGGTTTCTTAAATTTAATTAATTAATTTGGTTAATGAATTAATTTAAGGATTGTGAATTAGAGGTATTGAATTAATTAAAATGAAATAATTATTTATTAGTACATTGGGTTTGTATAATTTTATTAATTAATTTATAAATGGATTAATGGAATTGATGTCATTAATCAATTGTTGGATTAATTAATCGATTTGATGTGATTAATTAATTAATGAATTAATTAATGGAATTGACCAGATTAAATAATTGATGAATTAATTTAATGGAATTAATTTGATTAATTAATTGATGAATGGATGAATTGATTTTTTTGTGATTAATTAATATATTTATTAATTTATGGTGTTATTTTTATTAATAAATTTTTAAATTAATTAGTGAAATGAGGTGAATACGAAATTGCTGAGTAGGATTAATTAACTGGAGAATTAATGTTTTGTTCTATTTTGATATACGTGTTATCACGATACTGTGATAATTGTATTATTTAAATATTGTTACATATGTGAATTAAGACAATGAATGGTAACAATGAAATTAATATTTGAATTGAGATAACGAATGGAAACAATGACATTCATATGTGAATTCAGATGATGAATGGTAACAATGACATTTATATGTGAATTGAGATAATGAATGGTAGTAGTGGCATTTATATGTGAATTGAGATGATGATTGGTAACAATGGAATCCATATGTGAATTGAGATGTTGAATTGAAAAAATGGAATTCATATGTGAATTGAAATTGTGAATGGTAATAGGGGAATTTTTATGTGAATTGAGATAATGAATTTTAACACTAACAATAATATTTGAATTGAGATAATGAATGGTAACAATGTAATTAATATTTGATTGGATATTATGATTGTTAAAAATTAAATTCATATATATGATATCCTTTTGAGATTGTTCAAACTCTGGCATGAGCTGAAGTAGGTTTTGATAGTTCATGTTTCCTTAATAACTCGAGAGTTTATGTGGTTAAATAAAGAGTAATTGAAAAAATGTAAACTTTTTTACATTATTCCTAGTATTTATTCTTTAAAAAACTATATACACTTTTTTGAATGGATATTTTTTTAGACACGATGGGTCATTTTCTACTAAGTTGTACTCACACCTTACTCGGGCTACCTCATCTGTACCTAAATAGATTTCATAGTTGCATGACTGGATATGGGAAATAGCCATAGGTTAAAAGAATGTGTTGGGGTGTATCAGGGATGAGGGAACCAAACTTGGATTTATGCCCCCTGAGGATAATTCACTATCTTTATTTATTTGGGTTTTTTCATTTGACACTTGACACATATGGGAATGGAATATCTACCATTTTGTTTTTGAGATGCATTTTCTGTTTTGGTCATCATTTGATTCTGGTAATATTTTCGTTATGGTTATATATTTTCATTATTGTTTATTTATTTTTAACTATTTTGATACTTTTATAAATAGGTTATAGTCTCCTCATGGTCGATATTGACCCTCACTACTAGTCAAAATCCTCTGACATATGGGGAGGTGTCCTTGAGGTCATTTAGTGAAATGGATTTAGGAACCAATGTGTGGAACCTAGTTATAGACATAACAAAGTGGTATAAGATGTGATGTATTTTGTTTTTATTTTTATAACAATTTGGAAAAGTAGATAAGAGAATAATATGAGTTGGGTATTAGTTTAGAGATCGTGCATGGGAGTAGCTAACCCTTGTATGAGGGTAAAATCCCAGTACCTACGGTGCCACATTGCGGTTGAATTTGAAGAGTGAAACTATGTTTATTTGGTTAAACCATGGGACAATGTCCATGATGGAAAATACTGGTCAGTTTACAGACTTCTAGTGCTTCTCTCCAGCACTAGAAGGTGATGAGACAACTATGAAAAGACTTCCCAGGATGAACATAAAGGTAATATTGAGCCCCATGTTAACCTATTTTGATTAAATAAGTTTGATGAGGTGGGGGATCAAAGTCTCATAGTTGATGGGAAAATGATTGATACTTCTAGTGAAAGATATGTTGTTGATCCTAGATGATATGAAGTTATGTCTTCTGATAGAAAGAAACGTCACTATAGGAGTGTTAGCTAGGGGGATAATAGGAAGGGTGTCCTGAGGGAAGGATTAGTTACCCAAGATCTTACATGTATTTTCTACCACTAGTGTAGTAGGATGATACACTATCATAGACACTATACCCAACCACCAGAAGTGTGGTGGTCTTGTGGTAGGTTGGGACATATATAGAATTTCCATAGGAACCCACAGCAGACATGTAGTGATGGAGGGACTAGACAGAACTAGAGTGTAGGGAGTGGATCTTCTACACTATATCATTTGGGAAACTGGTTTTTTACTAGATGTGGTGATTGAGGCTATGGGTGAGGTACTTTTGGGAAAGATAACCCGTATCGGTAGAGTAGTGTTGATCAGGGAGTTCAAACTTCGTAATAAGGATTAGGTGAAGGAAAATTACTTGTAGTTAAACATACATTGGTGGATAGTGAGGCTGAACCATCGAGATTGAGAGGTAAAATTATTATAGATTTTATATTATCTTGTGTATTATTTGATACTATGGACTTTAATTATTTTATATATGAATAACTTCTGAATGGTTTGAGCTTGGAGGTGGAGGTCATGGGCGGGGTGTTGGCAATAGATACACTATTGGGAGTATATTAGAGGGATATCTATTTATGAAATGAGTATTCTCTCAATGTTGGGGTGTATCATTTTCCATTTATATTTACATCATTAACATGTTTTTCTTTGACCTAATTTATGGTATGGACTAGTTAGTAGAATACTGAGCCCATATAGATTGTTACCATAAGATATTGATCTTTATGTATTATAAGGGTGACAATTACCTTCATCATGGGGAATGGAATATCCAAGCGGGCCATACATGGCCATTTCATCAGAAACAAGGGGACCATACCACCTAGGTTTAAAGAATATTGCTGGATGACGGGAGTGTTAAAAATGGATGACCTTCTACATATAGTTGATCAAATTTAGGATGTGTTTCTTGAAGAATTCTCAGGGCTTCCACTTGAGAGATATGTTTAATTTATGTTTGATCTAATGATTGGAACTGAGCCAGTTTCAATCACACTATATAAAATGGTATCAATAGATATTTAGGAGCTCAAGAAACAACTGGAGGAGTTGGAGGATAAGGGATTTATCCATTTGTGTATTCCTCCATGGGGTTCTATAGTCGTTTTTGCAAAAAAGTCTAATGGAACTCTATGCTTTCCTCTTGATTACAAGAGGTTAAACTAGAAGAATTTGAAGAAAAAGTATCCTATTCTTCATATCAATGATCTATTTGACAATTTGAGATGAGCTTACACCATTTACAATATTGAAATGAGATCGGGGTATCATCAACTGAGAGTACGACCATATGATATACTAAGGTATACTTTCAGAAGAAGGTATGGACCATATGAGTTTTTTATAATGACATTTGTGTTGTTGAATGCACTAAATGTGTTTATGGAATTGATGAACAAAATCCTCCATCCATACCTAGATCAGTTTGTTGTTGTGTTCATGGATGACATCTTGGTGTAGTCTAAGACTCATGACGACCATGCCAAACATATTGACATATTCCAGAGTACACTGAGAGAGCATAATCTATATTCCAAACTATATAAGTGTCTCTTTTGGATATATCAAGTACACTTGTTGAGTCACATAATCTTGGAGGTAGGTGTGTTATTGGACCTAGAAAAAGTTAAGGAAGTGGTTTTTTTTGGGAGCATCCCAATAATGTTTTTGATATCTATAGTTTTCATAGGTTATATGGATACTATCAGGGGTTCATCTAGGAATTTTATCGATTGGATATTCCACTTTTGGTCTAGAAAAATAAAGGGATAATGTTTTAATGGTTGGAAGCATGTGAGAATCCCTTCCAGGTTCTAAAGATGATGTTGAATTTGACCCCAATCTTGATCCAACCATATCCAAGTTAAGACTATTCAATTTTTTGTTACGATTATGGGATAGGTCTTAGAGGGTTGTTTATGAAGGGAGATAGTTTTGTGAAATATGTGTCTCTATTTTTTAGGAAACAATAATGAAACTACCCATCACACGACCTCAATCTAGAATCCATTTTTTATTCTTTGAAGTGTTTGCAACAATATCTGTTGGGTTAACATTTTACTATGTATAATAATCACAAGAGTTTAATGTATATCTTTTAGTGGTGAGATTTGAATCTCTAACAATGGAGATGGGTTCAATATATGAATTTATTCAATTTTAATTTTCATACATGATTGGGAAGGGAAATAGTGTGGTTGAATCTTTGAGATGAAATACATAGATATATTTAGTTCATGAGTCTAGTGTTGAGTGGAAGATGATGACATTGAAAACAAATATGCATATTGTGGTTTAAGAGAGTCAGGAGGAGATACATATAATATCATTTTCAATTCAGTCTAAACATTATACTGGGATTTGGGACCTGTAGTATAAGGATAACAAATTTTATCCCTTTAGGGAAAAACCTAAATACGAGGAGTCACATTTAAATTAGACTATAGATGTGGATGATACCATCTATGTTAGGAATCAGGTAGTTATTCTTATGAGTATGCATGAAGAGTTATGTGGTAATTTCCTGACTTAATTTGGGCAGTGAATCTAGGTGTGAAATAAATCTACCATGACCTTCAAATAATGTTTTGGGGGCTGTAAATAAAAAATTAGATAGCAGGGTTCATGACACAATGCTACACCTGTGAATAGTTGAAGGCCAACCATCAACGACCTAATAGCTTATTGTAGCCATTTCCCATTCTGTAATGGAAGTCTAATGATTTTACCATAGACATTGTGGTGGGTCTCTTGAGTATGACATAGAAGAATGACTCTATTTGGGTCATTTTACACCATTGAAAAAAGGTATCACATTTCATAATGGTACGAGAGACTTTATCAATGGAGGAGTTGAGACAATTTTTTTGTTCAAAGAATTGTATGTCTGTACAAGGTGCCACAGACTATTGTTTAAAATTGTGAGTTTCATTTTACTTGATGCTTTTCATAGAGATTATAAAAAGTTCTTGGTACATAGGTTTTATTGAGTACAGTTTTCTAACCACAAACCGATGGGAATTCTGAGAATACTATATGGGTGCTTGAGAATATGCTATGAGAATTCACCCAAGACATTGGTGGATCTTGGGATAATCACATAGATTTGGTGGGTTTTTTCTATAAAAACAGTTATCATGACACTTTTTTGATAGAACCATACAAGTCTCTTTATGGTAGGCCATGTTGATGGCCTATATGTTGGAGGGGGGAATGTGAGTAAGAGTTATTGGGAATTGGTCTCATGTAGGAGGCATCAGAGTAAGTTTATCTAAGTTAGAAACATATGGGTATGAATTAGAGTAGAAAAAATTTGTATACTGATATATTTTGATGAACCATATAGTTTACAGAAGGTGATCATGTATTCTTATGAGTATCGACTATATTGGGACACCATATGATACATATATAAGGAAAGCTGGTGCCCATGTTCGTTGGACCATTTTATGTGTTGGTGATAATCGTGATGGTGGCGTACCAATTGTATCTTCTATAGAGATATAATTCTAGGCATCATGCTTTTCAAGTGTCACAACATTAGTGGCACCACCCTAACCATTCTCTTGGGATTGATGTGGATGATGTTGAGCATGAGGCTGATGCGTCATTTGAGGATCATTCAATTAATTTATTGCAATATAATGAGAAAGTGTGGTGGGGAAAGGTTGTGCTATTAGTTTGTGTATCTTGGAAACATTGGCATGTGCAAGAGGACACATGAGAGAGAGAAGCAGATATGTATGCTTAGTGGCCTGAATTTTTTGACTCAGAATTTTCGAGATGTTTGGGGGTACATATAAACGATGAGTTGTAATTAGGTGGGGATATTGTAAGATCTCGACCATTTATAGAGATTTCCTAGACTTTTTTTTTCAGGTAGCCTTTATTTACTTATTTGGGTACTTTTTTTGGGGTGTACCTTTCGGTGCATCTCGATTAAAATTGAGAAATAAGGAAGGAAGACAGAAAGTGAAGGGTTGGTGCATAGTTTTCCCAAACTGTGTGCCCTATCCCAATAAATCATGAAACCCTAGAAATATGGGATTTTCATAGCTGAAGAACAGTTTAAAATAATGTGCAAACTTTTTGGATAAAACATAACCCCCCCAAGGCTCATAATTAAGGTACACGGTGTGGAAAATCATGTGCCCCTACCGAAGAAACCTTTCACGAATTTTTAATTAATCGGAAATTATATTTAAAATTATTGAAAAACATGTTTTGACCCAAAATCAACCCTAACTCAAGAATATTCTATTCCAATCATTTTTTAAGACATCTAGACAAACTCCATACCTTACTGACCTCCGTTCTTACCGAATCAAAGGTTTGATTGAAGGTCTGCACCTCTCCCTATAATTGAGCCTTATTTCCATTGGTTTACCATCTATTTCATGTTCATATCCTATCCTGGAAGGGATTTTTTCCTCTATTCATGATGGATCTTGATCTAGGTTTTGTTAAATCTAATCTACTTAAATCTTTGATCTTTGAACTGAATCATGATATCACTCTTCATCATGATTTGGTTTATTCTGCCTGAATTGGGGATATCTATTAGTGAGTGTTTATCATCGATTTTGATGTTGGTGGCGTATAATTCAAATCCCAAAGTCGTGATTCAAATTTCTAGCATGTAATTGTATATTTCTAATTGGATGATTAGAAATTTGGTTTCAAAAATTGGATTAATTAATTTGTAGAATTAATTAATTAAGGGATTGTGAAATTGGGGATATTGAATTGATTGAATTGAAATAATTAACTGTTGGTATATTGGGTTTGTAGAATTTGATTAATTAATTGATGAATGGATTAAGGGAATTGATGACATAAATTAATATTTGGATTAATTAATCGAGTCAATGTAAATAATTAATTATTGAATTAATTATTAGAATTGATGTTATTAGCTAATTGATGAATTAATTAAAGGAATTGGTGAGATTAATTAATTGATGAATGGAGTAGTAGAATTGATGTTATTAATTAATTGTTGGATTAATTAATTAACTAGATGTGATTAATTATTTATTTAAATAATTGAATGATATGAATATGAAATTGTAGAGTTGTAATAATTAATTGGGGAATTAATTAATTATGATATTGTGATATACTTGTTATCATGATATTGTGATATTTTAATATTGTGACATATTTAAATTGATACAATTAATAGAAACAATGGAATTAATATGTTAATTGAGACAATGAATGGTAAAAATTGAATTCATATGCGAATTAACTGATGAGTGACAATAATGGAATTGATATGTGAATTGAGACGATGGATGGTAACAATGACATTCAGATGTGAATTGATATATTGAATCATAAAAATGAAATTTATATGTGAATTGAGATGATTAATAGTAACAATGGAATTCATATTTGAATTGAAATGATGGAAGGTAACATTGGTGTTCATATGTGTAATGAGAGAATGAATTCTAACAATGGAATTCACATGTGAATTGAGACAACAAACCGTTACAATGACATTCATATGTGAATTGAGATAGTGAATGGTGAAAATGAATTTCATATATATGATATCCCTTGGGGATGGTTCATAATCCAGCATGATCTGAAGTAGGAATTGAGAGTTCATATGTCATTTGTAAACTGAGGGTTTATGTGGTTAAATAAAGAGAAATTGAATGAATGTAAACTATTTTCATTATTGCTGGTATATATTCTTTATACAAGTCCATACAATATTTTTAATGGATATTTTTATAGAATTTATTCGTGGCAGCCTACTTAGTTTTAATCACAACCTACTCAGAATAACTGATCAGTACCTAAATAGATTTCATGGTTCCAAGATAGGATATGTGAAAGATCCATATGTTTGATGGATGAGTCTAGATGGATTGTGGATGAGGGAACCCGAATTGAATTCGAGACCCATTTGGGAGTGGTCAGTGTCTTTATTTTTTTTGGTCTTTGCATATTGACACTTGACACATATTGGCATTACATATCTACCATTTATTTTGGGAGATATATTTTAGGTTTTGGTTATAATGTAATTTTGGTATTGTTTTGGTTATTTTTATATATAGTGGTCGTTGTTTATTTATTTTCTATTGTTATGATACTTTGGTAAAGAGGGTATAGTATCCCCATGATCGATATTGACCATTGTTGCTAGTTGGTAGTATCCAGCATACATGGAGGTGTGCTTGAGGACACATAGAGAACCAGCTCGGGGAATCAGTGTGTGGAACCGAGGTCAGGATGTTACATTGTGAATCCTTATGACGTGATCAATTAGCTTGAGGATTCTCAAGTAATCCAAACATACTCGGCTTCATGGGATGGGGGACCTATATCCTAAAATCCATGATTATTATGTCCCATAGGTATTGTGGATGGAAATATAATGGATAGCTTGAAGGATCAATGGCCCAATGGACCTCTGGCCTGAAGGCCCAATTTGGGTGAATAATTTTACTACTATAGTACCGCTATAGTACATTCTACAGTATTGATATAATAACTACTATAGTAACATGGGAATAATAACCCATTGAATTTTAACCCTAGACATTCATGCAGGATTATGGGGTTCTTTACCTCTAAAGTAAACCCAAAATATCTCTCAATTATGAATTCATTTTATATTTGAAATCTGAATAAAATATAATGAAAGATCTAGAAAATCCTGAAAAATCATACATAGTGTGAATTTTTTCTTGGTCAATTTGTACAAAATTATAAGTAATTTATTTTATTTATAACACTGTTCATGTTCTTAGTACCCATCAAACAACAGTCGGTATATTTCACACTTGTGTAGTGGAGGAAGAAAGTGTTTTTGACCATGGTATAATTTTTTTTATTATTCTTAATTCATATTGATTTTTATTATTATATTATAATAAGGAAAATAAAATTCTTATTTTACACTCCAATCAGATGAATTATCATATGTGTAGATATCATTAATTAGCCATAATTAAGTGGATCTCAATTTTTACATTTTATTATCTACTTAGTGAAAATCAATCACACCTTCTACTTAAAGTTAATATAACCCACACATCAATGTTTTAATTTAAAAATATATATTATCATCCAACCATATTTTTCTATTAATTATAGTGAACGGTATAAAATATTATTATCTTATACATAATAATAGGAGAGAGTTATACGGAACTAACAACACAGAGCACAGTATAAAATACCCTATATGTATTTTATGGTGTGAATTTATTTTATATTTCACTAAACCATGTTTATTTTTAATGGTTTTAGACTGTTGGTGGAGTTGGAGGAGGATGAAGGTTGGAATTCGAGGCATTGGGATTGATGCTAAAAAATCCTTCAAGAAGAATGATTGAATTCTGTACATTTTGGATTGGTACTAGGTACCTAATTGAAACAAAAATAAGGGGGTGTAACCTCTATGAACCCACACTCTCAAATTAGGTGCTAAAGAAATAAACATAATATTTTTGGAATTTATACCAATAAATGTGACCCAATTTTTTCCATAGAAAACATACTACAGCAAAAGAAAATATTATATCACTTACAAACCCAATTGCCTTTTGAGTTTAGAGTTTTATAGAATTAGTAAAAACTCTTAAAAACATGGTTGAAAAAAGAATCAATTCATGAAGATCCACATCATATCCCACTATACCTATAATTACACATCCCATAATAATTCATCAATATATCCTTAATATTAATAACATATGAAACCATTCAATTGAAAAATAAATTAGCATATTATTCATAACATGGAGAAAATGAAACATAATATGGGCAAGCTCAAATGCTAAGTAAGGGTAAACATAAGCCTTAAAAATTGAATTTCATTAGAGTGAGTAAGATAAGCATAAGAATTTGATGAAATAATCATAGTAATGATCACAACATAATGGAATTCATTCCAATTAATATATGAATTAACAATTATGGAATAAATATTTAATAATGGAAAGGTACCTGGAATCAATAATCATGAGACATGCAATGTCAAAATTTATCAAAGGAATCATTAAAAACCCATAGCAAGAATAAAAAAAAGTGTTGATATATTGGAACATCACCTTAATAGAACCCTTAAAATTGGAATAACAATATGGTGGACTTAGAAAATAATTTTCTAGAAATAATAATCATTACCCAATGTATTGGAGCTCTATTTTGGTGCACCCATATTATAAGATATATCAAGATAATACATAAGCTAAAATGGGCCACCAAATATCATATAAAATATATCAGGTTAAACTTTGGGATATAATATGGAACAACCCCTCATAAATAAATTCTAAAAACTATAACATGAATAAAAAATTTAAAATATTTCACATTTGAATATAACCCCACAAAAAGATAACCATCACATCTTTCTTAACCCATGAAAAAGTAATGAGTTTCATTAGAATCACTATAAAACAATTATATTAATCCATACATAGTAAGATGATGGATGGTATCAAAATATCACAATCCTATTGAAATAAGTGAATCATTATAGGATTTTGACATAGATTAAAATACCATTAAATGAATATTTAATTTTTTTTGAATATCAGAGAAAAATACTTGTTTATTTCGGTAATATTTAAAAAAATGGAGGGAGAAAGATTATATTTAAAAAAAACATTCAATCTTAAAATTTAATCCTCAAATAAAATAATAGTTATGATGGAGGTAAATTTTTTTGTTGTCATAGATGTTAAAAATAAAGGTCCTATTCAAACATTTTAAAAAGGGAAATCAAAGTGGCCCATTTTGAAAATGTTAAGAATTTTTTCAAATACTTTTAAAATAAGGTCAAAACCCATGTGAAATAGATTTATGAAATCACTTTTATTTAGAAAATGAAATTTTAAGAAACATATTAGTAAATATGTATATAGAAGATAAATATTCTTGATATAAAAGAAGATAATAGATCAATATCACTTACAATTTCTCATTTTTTATTTATTCAATAAAAAGAGAATGGAAACCAAACATGTAAAAAAATCATAATTAGAGGATAATAAATGATATTTGGTTCAAGAAAATAATATCATATGATTTCTCACAAATTTAATTTGAACATAAACAATCAAAAAATGAAAGGAGATTGTAACATAATGCCTTTGGCACTTTGGTAACTTTTCAATAATAAGCCCATGAAAGGATAACTTCAAATAAAAAATTAAATATCATTAACAGAAGAGACTTAATTATTTAACATGTTTAATTGGAATTATATTAATCTAAAAAAATAATTTTGGTATATATCATAAATGTATGTCCCAAAGAAATAGAATTTGAGATGAATTACGCTTATAAAGATCATATCATTGAATTGAGAATTAATCAATAGAGTGCTTATTTGTAACAAATATAAATCCCCTAAAAAATTTTAAATATACAATAAAATAATTTAGAGATCTATGCGCACATAATCATGGAATAACAAGGTCAATGAAGAAGAGTTATAACCTAATGAAAAGAAATTGAGTTAAGAATCCTATTTTCATGTGGAAACTTTTAAGTGAAAACCTCTTGGATGAAGTAAATAAATTTATAATTAATATAACCTAAAGTATAAGTAATTCATTATATAATATCTAAATATAATTATATAAACCATATAAAATAAATTTTGTTCATAACAAAATAATACGCCTCACTGGAAGAAAATATAGAAGAAATCTGTTATACTGAGTCGAGACTTTCCATGTATGTAATTTAACTCATGTATAATAAACTCATATAAACTATTGGATATATTAAAAAAAATTATATGTTTAATCCATTATACTTATAACATATATTTCACTTATCTCATTGATATAGTTAATTAGTTAATCAGTTCGGTTCACATCATGTATTTTTAGAATGTTTGGTCCATAATTTCAAAACAGATTTGGTCTATTAACCGTGGTAGAAATGGGTCATTATTACATCCCATACAGAATATAAATCATGAAATAATTATCATTTTAATACATAAAAAATACTTTTTAAACAAATAAAAAAATATGTTTTGTGGAAAATTATCTATGTTACAATCAGGGAGACAGTAGGTCATACATATGCATGAGCAGCGATTCCATTTTTTGAGGATCATTATGTAAAGATGATAAGTATTATTTTATATTTATATAATGATAATAATATCATAATTACCATATTATTTCTATAAATATACCAAAATATACCATTAATGTGACTTGGTAATGAAAAATGTATCACATTTATTATCAAGGTTATAGTCCACTCATTTGCATAAATGATTGTATCATTTTTCTCTGAATGGAAAGATAAGAAATTAAATGATATATTATATTTCAAAAATTAAAAATATTTCACAAATATAATATATATACATTTATTGTATCGTTATAACCAATTGTGTGGGGGTGGTGTAAAAAACTAGTTACATCAGCATGCAAGGCGGTAGTCCGCCATTCACACTTCTTTCCCATTCGATGGAGGTGGGAGATAGATATTGGTAATAAAATTAACATATTAATATATAGTTATATGGTATATAATAAAATTATTATATAATAATCTATTTTTAATACTTGAATGGGGTGTAATGACAAATAAAATAAAAATAATTTGTTGCGAAATATACCTCTTATTCAGACAACTTCCCTTACTTTCACTTTAAAACATTTATGTTTAGTATTTTTACCAAAATAAAATATTAATAATAAGGGGTGGTATGTTATGAATGTATTTTTTATTTATTATACGAAAAAATGGTTCATTAAGTGTGATTAAATGATTAGAAGTGGTTCCCTTTTATAAGAGAGGGCGGTGGAACTCTTATAATTTCTTAAAATATTAAATTAATATAAATTAATTTTTATGTAAAGAGGATAGAAATTGATTATATTAGAACATAAAAAAGTTTTATTTTATCTAATATATTAAAATTAAAACATTAAAAGTATTTACTATTTTTCTACCCTTTTATTTTGTTTTTAGCCCATGTTAACCCTTTTCACACTTACTGTGAGAACAAGGTTTTCTTTACTCTTTTAGGGGCATTAGAGTTACAATAAATATAAAAAGTCAACTAAATGGACCATGGATGATATGTTAAATAATATTATAATTAATTGGGTAAAGATATGATTTTTAGGAATTTTATATCATTTAATAATATATTATTTTCATAAAATATGAATAATGTCAATTTTAGAACTATTCATTTATATTGAATTTGATATCATCAAGAAAACAAAATAAATTTGATTAAGATATTTTAATACACACCTAACATGTTATGTGTATATTTAAAATTCAATTTTTATATTAATTATTTCAAATTATACAAATTTTAATATTTTTAATATCATTTATTTTATTTTCATACTAATTGAATAATTACTGCATCAGTGTTGTGTAAGAATTTATGGTAATTATTTTATCACTAAAAATGAAAAATAAATTAAAATTATAAATATATATTATGTATACTTAAAAATATTATTTTTAACTTAACATATCCTCTTTTCATACCCCTATAAGAAATATTATAGTTATTAGAAATAAGACTATGACATTTTTAACTTTTCATTACACAAAATATTTTCAATGTCATAATAAAATCCAAATGTAAAAAAGGAAATATAACCAAATATTTAATGAGAAAAGATTAAATGGAATCATGAAATAAAATTAAGTCAATTGTTAGGGACATTTTCTAATCCTTATCATTTTATTTGTTTTACTTTGATTATTCGATATAACATTTACTGTAGTAATACAAATTACAAAGAATACTATATAGATTAACAAAAAAATGGAATATTTACCAAATTTTTACTTATGGATTAAAATTATGGAATCCATTTTTCAAAATTAAAAATAGATAATTTTCAAAGTATAATTTAAAATCAAACATGAAAAACCTGATGAAAAATGACTTTTCAGAAAATTATATTTTTAAATATATAATATTTTTATTCGAAATTCATGTATAAAATTCATTTAAACAACCTTTATTTGATTATCTTAAACAAAAATTAAATAATTAAGTTTTAAAACTAATGAAAAATACAATATTACTTTGTAAATACTTTAAAATAAAATATAGTTTTTAATAAAAATATGTATTTTTCACCGTTCACTGAAAAATCAATGTTTTCCGAAAGATAGAAAATTTTACATGAAGGTAATTTTGATATTATAATTTATAAAAATATATAATTTTTATCAAATAAAATTTTAAAATATATTTTAATTTATTATAATTATTTTCGCATAAAAAGCAATAAATACCATTTTGGAGGAAAACATATCTTTGAAGAATAAAATATCTTTACTAAAAAAATTGAGTTCTCTATTCCCAAGAGATTATAAATACATTTTTATTTATTATAATCTTCATACATATTTCAAAAATTAGTTAATCCATTACATACATGATAATTTAATGTATAGTTTATAATGACCATATTTAAATAATAATATTTCAGGGTTCGTTTATGCTCAGTGTTTTGTATTTTGTACGCCATCGAACGTAGTCATTATTTTTTATAATCTTGGAATATTAAATTATCCCCCTTTAATAAATCACTTCTCGACAATTTTGACCAAAATCTCAGTAATACAAGTTGGTCATTTAAAAAAATATTTTTTTGAAATCCCACATCATAAAATGGCTAATAATAATTCCTCTTGGGAAAGGTAAAGAGAAATATAAGGGCTATCTCAAGTATCACATAACTATGTTTATAGATAGAAAAAATATAGTGGTAAGTGAATATATGGGCATGGAAGGAAAAATATATGTCTAAATTATGATGATGAGTGATGGAGAAAATTGATCCCAAGAAAGTCAATGATTATGAGGAAGTCAACAACCAAAAAACCATTAACCAAAGATGAGTGGAAAATATCATCAATTCATTAAAATATAATGTAATATAATAAATGTTTTAAAAGATATTTTAAGATATTTTTTAAATTACTCTACTATGTAAAATAATAACCTAATGATATTTACATTCTTGATTAGCAGAACTTTATAATTTATTCAATTTCCACCACAATCTCATCTTTTTCTCTAAATAATGAGTATTCAAGATGATTACTATGCTCAAGGAACTAAAACAATGTTTTTTTTAGATCATTATCTTCCACAAATGAATAATAATATATACCTCCTATCTTTAGAAATTTAAAAAACAAAATGGTTATCACAAGTTAAGATAATTCCAAAATTTAATGAACTTTAATATGACTCAATATACCAAATTCAATGATAACAAATCATTTTAAAACCAATCATTGAATAAATAACTATTTTTTAAATTCTTCAAAATATTTCAAATCAATCATGAAACTTAAAATTTAGAAGAATTTGAATAACATATTATTCATAGTTAGACATTTCTACAAATAATTTCAATCAATCCTAAAGTCTCATAACAAATATATATATTCCCTAATCAAATAATCTCTAAGTTCAGTTGACCATTTGCATAAGTAACTTGAATCACCATAAATAAATATTAATATCATATATTATTTAAAAAGATAAATCAACATTTATTCCACAAAATAAAATCCCATAATATCACATAATATTAACCAAAATTATAGTGTTGTTATTATGAAATATCATTAACAATTTAATCTTGAAACAATTCTTGAATCCCATGGTTATCAAACTGAAACAAATATTTCTTCAAATTGTAATAACCCTTAATTACCTCAATAACAAAGATCATATAAACCCTAAAGGTTACAAATAAAATAAAAAAATATTTCTAAAAAATTTAAATACAATGTTTCTCAAATAATACATCATGTTAAACCTAAAGGTTACATTCACCTCTATCCAATAAAACATCTCCCAAAATATCATTAGTCGCCTTAAAATTCCATCACATAAAAATATTAAAGGGGTGTTGTTTCTGACACTTTCGCCAGGGCACACACGTCTATCTTGTTCAAGGACGATGATGCTGTTTGTTTCCCTGCATTCCTGCTTTCCAAAGGCGGGAATCATCCATTCCTTACTCAAAGATGTTTTCTCATGGATCGAAATGGGATGATGGGATATCGGTTCCTCATTCTGTGGATTCCTCCTCGGAACTCGTTACGTAGTCTGAGTCTCCCTTATAGATTTAAGATGTGGTTCATGAAACTCTTCCCAGTTCTATATCTTCATGGACACCGGTTAATTACACTACTTCTGTCGGGACATTCCAAGGGATCCGGTTAGGGCATCAACCTTCGGTCGGGGGGGGGGGGGGGGTAGTCATGTTGGAAATCATTGGTATTTCTAGAGGCTAGAACACTAGAATGTCTGGGTTTCTTCCCCTTATTATAGGGCTTCTGGAGGGAGAGGAAGATAGAGGCATCCCATGTCGAATACGGGGAATCGTATCCCATAGGAATGTATCTGAGGTTTTCCTCAGCTTTATATGTTTAACACAGGGTTGGCTGCATGTTTAACATCTAGCAGTGACAGACCAGACTGATTAGAACACTGATTAGAGTGGATCAAGTGGGAGCAATCCCTGTAGGGAACATTGATGTTGGGGAAAACGTGTGGTTAACTATCCGATTCCTGTTAAATTGAATGGGGAATGGGGTGGTATGATCCCACTGGGATGTGGCGGCCTAGGCATGAATCAAAATGGATGAAATATGGTTACGTTAAGTTGGTGGAGAACGAGATTGAGTCGACTCACGGACGATGATGATATTGGGCTTGAGACTTGAAGAGACCTCCTACGTATCACTATGGTAGGGAATCAATGTCCTAGTAGTTCATCTGACGACGACATATAATCGATTGGTGATTCAACAGCTTACCGCTATATGGGGGCATGACGGCTTACCGGTGGATGGGATCACAACGGTTTACCACCGGATGGGGTCACAACAGCTTACCGTTGGATGGGGATGTCAACGGCTTACCGTTGGATGGGGATGTCAACGGCTTACCATTGGTTGGGGATGTCAACGGCTTACCGCATGATGGGGTCACAACGGCTTACCATTGGATGGGGTCAAAATGGCTTACCACTGGATGGGGAATGTCAACAAATTACTTCTAGATGTGGTAACAATGACTTACCACTACATGGGGTCACAACGGCTTACCGTTGGATGGGGTCACAATGACTTCCCACTAGATGGGGTCACAAAGGCTTACGACTGAATGGGGTTGGAAACAGATTATAGCTGAATGGGGTTGACAATGTCCTACCATTGAATGGGGGATGACAATGGGTTGTCACTGAATGGGGTTAACAACAGATTACCACTGAATGGGGTTGACAACAGATTACCACTGAATGGGGGAAAACGTTTAACGTCGTTCAAGATGAAAAGGGGACATGAAGTTTCATGTTGTGTGGGGAGAAGGTGGTCTGACGTTATCGGGGGCTGGAATCAATGGTTGTTGGGCTTTAACCACAGGGAGGGTTCCTACGTACCTTGCCTTGGTAAGGATTAGAGACCTCATAGTTCATGATAAGTGTTGGTGAACTGATGTGACGATGGTTAGGACCAATGGGTGTTGGGATTGAACATCAGGGAGGATTCCTATGTACCTTTCCTTGGTAATAATCAATGTACACATAGTTCACGAAGGAGTCGGAACTGACGTGAAGGGGGTCAGAACTAAGGGGTGTTGGGATTGAACCTCATGGAGGCTTCCTACGTACCATTCCTTGTCAAGGATCAAAGACCTCGTTGTTCATGATGGTGTGGGAACTGACGTGAAGATGGTTGGGTCAAATGGGTAGTGGGCTTGAACCTTAGGGAGGATTCATACATACCTTGCCTTGGAAAGGATCAAATACCTTGTAGTTCAAAATGGTGTGTGGGGAATACACTCTAGGCTGCCCATAAAGGATTTCATGGTCGATGCTTTCTCTAAGCCCATGAGAGTCATTTTCTATGTGAGAAATTATAGGCAACAATGACCTGATGATCACGTCACGGAAGGTGCGTCTGTGGGAAGTAGATTGGGGATAATGCGTAGGTAGCGGCCCAAAATGGTAATAGGGGCTTACGCGTGGTCCAAAAACCAAAGAGAAAACATGGGCTTACACACGGTAAGAATCCTATGGTGGTTCAGATTGGGACTCACTCTAGGATGGAGGATCAGGTGGTGACAAAGCCAAGTAGTAGAGGGATTTGTCACCCAGGAAGAGAGGAGGAGCAGGGGTGAGGCCTCATGCAGAAAAGGATAGGGGCTTACACCGGGGTGGTTGCACTTTTCCCGCGAACAAACTTCTCTTTGATAATGAGATTGTCATTCCATGTGAGGAATGAACTCTCTCCCATGGAGACCAGTGGTCATAGAGAATGTCCGAGATGAGACACCCTGCATGACCTACATAGGGCGAGGTCATAGTTTAACGTCATGTGCGGAGGACGATGGCACTTGGAAGTTTAACATCCTATATCTTGGACGAGGTGGGTTTGCTCGGAACCCCTAGGACTTACATAATTCATACCCACAGTCCCATGAAGATAGGAAGGCATCAATAATTCCGTAGCGGGGGGGGGGGGGGGGGTATCGTGAGGTGATCCCATTGGGGTCCACGTTAGCGTGGCTATGCGAAGAAGTAATAGCTGTTAGCATGACTATGTGAAGAAGCATGAGGTGAAGAAACACAATGGGTAGCACAGCCCAAGGGACATTAAAATTATTTCATGCAAACTTGAATGACCGCATAGGAAAAGGAGTTGTAGAGAAAAAGGGTCCATAGGTAGAGGGCATGTAATGATTGAGAGCTCCATGAAGTGGAGGGGATTAATGAAGGGATTTTCTTCACAAAGTGATGTCGCCGAGCCCAGGAAGAGAGCATAAGTGCATATGGAAGGTGCTTCATGAAGGGGAAAGGAATTCACGGATCAATGCCTCATGAAGCAAGGGTGCCTTGCGAAGCATAACATTGTGAAGCAATGAGCCTCATGAAGCAGAGTAACCACACCTTATCATGCGGGTCACATGTATACGAAGGGTGTTTCACGAGTCATAAACACTCCGTGACTACCCGAGTCCCCTTGGGGTTCTCCTCACTTCACGGAGGCCCGTGGGTTCCTTGAAGGGAAACCCACTTTGAAGAGGGCTGGAATTCATGTAAAGGGGAAGGCACTTCGTGATGAAAAAGTACCATCAAAAGCTCATGTTTAGTAGAGAAAAAATTTCTTCACAATGTGGGAGCTTAGAAAGAAAAAGGTCGAAGGATCCATCCTTTGGTATTGAGTGGAGCCTAGTATTTATTGGCAAGAGGCACAGCAAAGCAGAGCTTGCTCGGCACAAAGAAGAAGCTTGCTCCGCGGTGAGTTTGCGAATGTCAAACAGCTCACGGAGCACCCCACCTCTTTTCTCCGTAGTGGGTTTGCGAACACCAAAGGGATTCACAGAGCATACCACCCCCTTGATCCATGATAGGATTGCGAATGTCAAAGGGATTCATGGAGCAGCCCACCTCCTTGCTCTGCGGCAGGTTCACGAATGTTAACCGGGCTCATAGAGCAGCCCACCTCCTTTCTCTACGGTGGGTTTGAGAACATCAAAGGGATTTGCGGAGCAGCCTACCTCCTTTCTCGAGAGAGGGTTTTTGAAAATCAGAGGGATTCACGGAGCAGCCCACATCCTTGCTCCGCGGTGGGTTCCTGAAGGGATAGCTCTTCACCGATCGCGGGGCATTGGTGACTCCGCGATCGGTCTTCATGAGGCATCCCCTAAGTCTGTTCCTTTGTTTTGTCTTTTCCTTGATTTTGGAGTCAAAAAATTCCCCCTTTGGAATTTTATCTTAGAAGAAAATGAGGGTCAAAGTCAGAGGTTCAATCGCTAAAATATCTCAATCATCGCGAAGCGGCCTCGCAAAGAAGACTCGTGAAGCGGAGCAGCGGCGTGGGGTTGAGCATACTGCGAAGCTCGCCACAGCTAGATTCACCATGAAGAACCTGGGGTTCACACCTATAAATAGTGGGTGACATCTCTTTTTTCCTTTCTCTTCTTTGCGATTTTGGATTTTAGCGCTCTTGATTCACGAAGCTCTGCATACATTGTGATTGCTCTCCACGAATATGGCCTTCTGATTTGTGGCGCATAGTGAGTCTTTGAGTTCAAGTCGGATATCTTTATGACTTGTGTTTGAATGCCATGGTAGAGCTACGTAGATAGTATTTGCAAACGAGATCCGCAAACTAGCTCCGTTAAAGAGCTTCGCAAACTAAACCCAAAGAACACCCAAAATCAAAAACTGAATGGATCACCCAGAGGCTGCCAGAGGGGTCCTTGCCGATGTTTCCCAGAGGGAGGAGATGAAGAATATTTTGGGTTTAGGGGAGTTGGTAAAGAATCATTCCGACCATGGTTCATTGGTGGAGCTTCTGTCGGCAAGACAAAGGAATTATCCGTTGTTCAAGAGGCTTCCTTTGTACGACTTTAGGCTGAGGGATGACGTCTTCATCCCTGAATCCAGCAAGAAAGAGCCAGCTTACTAGTTCCAAAGCACTCCGTGTCAGTGATAGTGATTTTGGGCGGCTGACAGCTATGCCTAGGAGGACTTCACACTTATCATTGCTAACAGTTTGTTCAATCATCTGTTCAATGTTGAAGGGAAGGGATTGCTGCTGGATACATCCCCACTCTGTACCAGACGATCTTGAAGGTGGCCATGAGGAACCCATCAATGGGATGGTCTGATGGGTGGGATCTTTTCTAGGGATGAAACTTTACATATGATTGGGCATGGGACAACCTAGTAGGCACCTCGTGTGAAGATTTTTGGGTAGAGATGAGGAGAGTAGGTCTGTAAGAGGCGGCTTGGGCCTCCCAATTTCATATCTACCAATTGAAGTAGATGATATCAGAGTTGTTGAGAAGGTGATCATCGATGAATAATACCTTCCATTTGTACCACAGGTAGGTTGGCATTAGTTTGTGGGATGTGTACCAGATCTCAGGTGTCCTGATAATGGGAGCGATGTGTGATGAATTCCTCGCTACTATGGGTGCCTGGGAGGATCCAGATAAAATGCCACCACTGGCTATGACACTGATGGAGCTGGTGCTGGGAGAGGACAAAGAGTCAGTGGGAGGCTTCCACTTCAGACAGTGGTTCAAACCGTTTATGAACTTCATGGAAAATAGACAATTTCTAGTGAGGCCTTGTACATCCCCAAGGGGGGATCAATAGGGCAAGGAGCATTCATACTGGCGGCTCCTGGAGGATAGCCAGTGGAAAACCTGGGTGTTCAGTGTCAGCACCGAGCAACAACTGGTAGTCAGGCTGGCGGCATTAATCACCACCCTTATATGCGGTTGGATCCTGCCAGTGAAGGATAATAACATGGGCGTGAAACCAAGCACATTTATTATGGCGTCTATGTTGGCGACAGGAGGGAGGGTGAACCTTGGAATCCCGATGCTTGTCATGCTATACAAAATGATATGTCATGTCAGTGAGGGGAATGGGGCATAGATGATATGCCGACTGTTCCACATCCTGTATGGGTGGGTAGCATCACACATCAGGAGAGTCTACGAATATCCAAAACCCATCTCTCCTATAGGATTGAACATATGTACATCCATTTTGAATGCCGAAAAGATACTTCCAGCCAAACTAAGAGTCCAAGTGGTACTGAACTGTGTCTAGAAGATAGAGGAATTTAAACTTCAACCATTCCCACTGCCAATAGGCGCTTTTACTGATGATGGAAAATGAACGGAGGAGAACCGGTTCTATCTCCTAGCCTCTCTAGGAGGAGTTCTGGTTGCCCAAATAGACCGGGAGCCCCTCTGCGAGCTGTACACCCCGCACTGATTCGCTAGACAGTTTCGATGTATGCAGCAGCTGACCCCATAGGTCTATATAGGGGTGTGGCATGAGGAACATCTGTTTGTGATAACGAAAATGTGGCTCATGTTCATGTTAGAAGACGGAAAGATGTGGAACAAATTGCCTCCTCCCACGGCCTTCTTCGGGTTGGTGAAGGAGTATGCCAAAAATTGGGAGGCTGCTTACCTAGGGGAGATGCTGAAGTATCCAACCATTTGGGCTGGTGATGGTGTGTCTCCCAATCATTGAGGTTGGGGCCGTAAGACTGCGAGGACATACCATGGTGGTAGGGCTACCATGACGGCAAGGCCCGTACCAGATGGGGGAGAGGTAGAGACAATAGATCCAGCGATGACAGCAGACCCAGTGGTTCTAGAAGAACAGATTTATCCCAAGGGGAGGCCACTGTGAGGATTCTGTGGAATATCCACAGAGTCTCCAAGGAAGCGGATGCACCATATAGAAATTCTAGATAATTCTTCCTTCTCGGTGGCTTCAGACATCTTGGATGTCAACAAGAAATTCGCCGGCCCATACGAGATGTGGAAACACTCGAACCATCTCAGGATGGACTTTTCAGGAATTGGCCCTGTTAGGTCCAACTTAACAAAATCTTAGAAGTAGGCGGAGCTATACCTGACTGATTTGGAGGATTTTTCCACTCCTAGGGTGCCCTACATCCATTGACAGATCAGGTGAAGGTGTTGTTGAATCAGACAATCCCTTTGCAGTTGTCAGCTGCCAAACTATGGGAGTGATTTCCATTTCTAGAGGAATTGGATGAGTCATCATGGGAAGAGGAGGCTAGTAGAGGGAGACCATTGTAGGAGGGAAAAGTTGGTGATCAAGACTCAGGCTATGAATAATTTTCGTAGGTCCTTGCGGTAAAATCCCAAACCCCTTCCTCAGGGTCTACTTCCCGTCCATTCTGGACTCCTAACTAATATTTGAACTGTGTAGGAGGGTCTCATACATAGAACCCATTCTTTCCCCTCAAAAAATGCAGATGTGGGACCTTCTGGATCCACACCTACGACATCATTGATTATCGCATCCAATAGGTCCAGGACACCTGAGGTGGATTCTTCGGAGCTTCTAGACCTTCCGAAAATATACGAGGGGCCACGCCTCGGGGTCTCAACGACGTCAACCCAAGAAAGAGACAAATAATTTGACATATGTAATTCTCATCTACTAAATTCATGATTTCTACACATTGACTATGGCATCTAACATCCAATCCCCATTTTGGTGTGCATAGTTCTTCAAATGGAATGTGCCACCTTGGCGAGGTTGGTCGGGACTTCTCATGGTGTCTTTCCCAAAGTAATAAAGGTGATCATGGAGGCGGATATCCAGACTGACCGAGCATTGGCACTCCTAATCACTAGTGGGACCATCAGCAGGGCTGAGTCCATGATTATTGAGGTGGGGTCCAATGTTAAGGATCGATTAGATAACCTAGGTCCCACCATACCTAATCAAATTCCATATTTGGACCCTGCTGATGAATTCCTATGGGAGTTACCCACATATGAGCCATCCAACCGTGCCAAATGAGATGAGATGACCTCTGATTAAGAGGATAGAAAAATTGTCCATCGTCGATTGTGGAAACTGATCATGCGCTTCATCAATGACACCCCCCAAATATTGTGGCTGGATGAGATGGATAGACTTCGCTCGCGGATGCGTGAACTATGTGCTGGGGGAATGGATGGCTGACGTCCCCCCATGCTCGGCCGAGATCTTATGGTAGAGAAGATTCGTGAGTATGATTGTGGCCTCGGTGTGGGCTGGCAGCAGAAGAAAGCGGTGAACATCAAGAGGCTCTGGGAGGCTGAAGATGAGATTCAGCAACTGCAGGTCCTGGAGGATGAACAGTCAGCCTCCCTCAATGCTCAATCAGAGATTATATTGCAATTGATGGCATAGTAGGTAGAGGATGATGAGTGCATGAACAAAACCTCCAAAGTGATGATCGTCATCTAGAACGATGTAGATAAGGATCCGATTGCGGCTGATGGATTGCGCCCCATCGCTTCCAAGGAGGAGCAGGAGCAGAACAAGTGGCAGCAAATCCCGAACTCTACATGCTAGAGGGTGGTAGAGTTGCAACATTATTTTTACGAAGTTAATCTATCAAAGGGAGGGATGGAATCTTGGGTAGTGTAATGATTACAAACAATCAAAAGTACTTTCATACTTTGATTGTTTTATGCTATATGAATGCATGAGTTCCATTATTTGTATTGGTTTATTGCATTCCTATCATATTTGTGGAGCATACAACGACCAATCCCTATGATCATGTGGGTCAGACCTGGTTTGAGAAACAAGGTATGACCATCTTATTATTCCACCCAAATATAAGTGTGCAAACCACGCTTCGGGCATCCGGGGGTTTGAACAATGAATCTGGATTTCTAGAAAGAGATGGGAGACACCCGTTTGGAGGACTAGGACCTCCAAAAAATCGACATTTTATCCTTCCAATGTGCTCTAGTGCATGATTGGGTTAACTCCAGGGGCGTTCGGCTTAATCAGAACACATGGGGATGGAAAGTTTGAATCAAAACACCCAATGTTTGAAACATTGTAAGGGTGGCGTGGTAATAAAGGATGCATGCTAACTATGTTCGAAACACAATATTTTTATTGTGTTATCCTGGAATGGGAAACAAATGTGGGCTGACCCTTGACCATGTTCAAAACACGTGGCATGACTCGAAATGTATTCCATTAGCCTTCCAGAATGTTATCCCAGGGCAGTAGGTGAGCCATAGGCCGAGCATCTGAACTGTTAAGGGGTTCTTTCAGACGCAAAAGAGGAAAAGTGTCTGAATAAAGGGCACACAATGCATGAAGTGTAGAGTGATGGGTTGTTCGAATGGAACTCTTGAAATTACGCCGCTGTGGTGACGAGACATTTGCTGGGTGCATCGGTATGAACAGGGATCATACCTACTCTTGAACAAGACCACACTAGTAAGGACTTGGGATGAAATGTAGTTTTACGTCATACTAATGATGATGATAGACACGTAGTTTAACGTCATATGGTGAGGAAGGTGCATGTAGTTTTAAGGTCATACTACCTAGACCAAGGATAATAGTTTAAAGGCATGGTACCTGGACTGTAGGCTCATAGTTTAATGTTATAGAGACATGATCGGGTCTGAGGGGCCAGGAGGTTTTATAACCCTAGGGTTAGGCCCGAGGTGAAATTCCTGGGTGTTCCCTACGTATCTCATAAGAATGAGAATCAAGCCAAACATAGTTCTTAAGCATGGCATGGCTGGGGGCTAACACTTATAGGGAAAATCCTCTATCGTAAGGGATTTGGTATATCCCATGATTAACATGGGGAATCCTGAACTTGTTCAGGGTAGAACCACAGTTTAGTGTCTTGTGTCAAGAACATGTGGAATCATGTAGTTTAATGTCATAGGTTATGATGATGGGTGAAAGGGGAGATACCCAGAAGAGTGTATGTGGTGTGGTAGCTATAAACCTGATGTGAATGGGGACACAAGGATTTCTCACCACACCACGTATCCCCGAAGGAAATTATTTAGGTCAAGGGACCAAAAACGAAGGTTAGGCTGGGCTAGAAGCAAAGCAGTCAGGCGTTCCTACGTACCCCATTAGGATAGGAATCAAGATGCACATAGTTATTTGGGAACATTTTAATGTCATGTAGGATGATGGGAGGCATGAGAGACATGGCTGTGTCAGTACACATCTTACTAGAACTATTAAGCCCGTGGGAGACATGTTCACTATGGGAAACAAGGAGTAGTGATGTGAATTTCATCGCATAGGAAGGCACATGTTAGGGGTGATGGGAAGCTAGGTGAATGACATCCCAATGATGTTGGCCTACCTATATAATGCACCTAGGTGCTCGAAGGAGTAAATCCGAGTATGTAGGAATTCCACTTGGACATAAGAAAGTAGAAATATGGGAATAATAATGCTCATGATCTGGATCACAATGGTGGTGGCATGACAATGGGGGATAACTATTGACAATGTTCAAAACCCAATGTCAATATAGCGTTATCCTGGAATGGGGACCGACAAATGAGGGTTGACCGCTGACCATGTTCGAAACACGAGACCTGTCGCAATTATCGTTTGAGGTCTTCAGGGACATTGGCCCAAGACAGTAGGTAAGAATGTGTGGCATGATACCAGGCTGTAATGGGGGTCCCTTCTGTCATGGAAGAGTATGAGTATCCAAATGACGGGTGCACATGTTTTGGAAAGGGAAAGTGGGGAATGTCCCTGTGAAAATTCCACACTTCGGGCTCTTTGTCAAAACGCATCTGAATATGACTATAAGACGTATCCGATAGAGAGAGTCGAGTCCGTTCTCTCAAAGGACAAGGGTCCCGAGGTTACACAATTCTAGATTAATGGTCGTAGGTTGATCCATTGAGGGAATATTGATTTAATGGATAGTGCATAGGGTGGAAAAGAGTCCAAACATGACGTGCTGTTCCCATAAAAAGATCTTAGTTTAGAGTCATAGAGCTTAGACCAGGTGGGGAGAAGATGTGGGAGGCACATGGTGCAACCTTTTTAGAATCCGACCTGACTGAGAAGCCATGAGGTACTCACCACACCCCACGTCCATTAAGGAGTTTGGATTGAGGTAATGAAATAGGGAACATGATTTTTGGATTCCTGGGACTAGACCTAGAGACCGGATGTCTGGGCGTTCATAAGTATCCCATGAGGATGGGAATCAAACCATACATAGTTCTGAATGATTTCATGCAGTTTAACATCTTTTAGCAAGGACGAAGAGTGATATTATTTTACAACCATAGATCTCGGACTAGGTATGGTAGGAAATGTGGGAGATGCACGGTGAGGTACTTATGAATCCCGACATGAATGAGGACCCGAAGTCCAGATCACCATGTGTTCCTTGAGGAAGTTTCAAGTTGAGGGATCAAAAAAGAAAGTAAGGATGAGCCCGAGGAAAAGTGCACAGGTGTTCCTATGTATCCCTTGAGGATGGGAATCAAGCCACACATAGTCATACAAGAGACACAGTAGGATGACAGTGTTAGAGATATTGAGGTTGTGCGGGTCTATCCCTTGCCCCGAAAGAAGCTCTATTTGATAGATCTTGTTTGTCCTTTAGGATGAGTGTGTGTTTTTTTGAAGTGAAGGGAGTAGGATAGAAAATCTAGGCACTCCACAAGAATCAATCCATATGTCTGCATTGACAAATGGTATGGTGTGTGACCGATACCAAACATGATGCCACCCCGAGTGAGGATATCATGATGCAATTCCATTTTTTTCATGTGGCGAGGACGATAACGTCACAATTTAGGGTCATGTGATGGGACCAACCAAGAATTTTAACATCGTGCAGTATAGACACAATGGTTTAAAGTCAATTGGAACTAGGATGCATTGTTGAAAGTCATATGGCTCGGGCATATATAAAAAATACGAGGTTCAACAAAGAATGTGTATGGCATGATAAATCATACCTGATGTGAATTAGGATGAGGTCCACATCATACCATGTGTGATTCTGAGTAGGAAACCTCCGACCGAGGGGCCAGAAAAGGTTAGAGGATACCTGATAGGAAGTAGGGGTAACTCTTTAAAATGGGAATACGTGGTGCAGATGATGCAAAACCAAACGTGGATGACGAAATAATCCCATACCACGCCGCGCGGTCCCATAAGAGTTAGTGCCTAGAATTCAGAATAGAAGAGATAATTTCTTGGAACTCAAGATGGACCCAAAGGCAAGATGTTTAGGTGTTCCCATGTATCCTAGAGGAATGGAAATCAAGTCATACGTAGTTCTAAAAGAGATATTCATTTAAGGTCATAGAGCTTGGACCATGGAGATGCGAAATACTTGCAAGTAAGTGCGGACCTCAACCCGATCCCTAAGCCCACGTGAATCAAAATCGGTGTTGGAAACAAGGGCAGAAGAGGTGTTTTGCAATACCCTGAACGCGTGCCAAAGGGAAGTCAGTGCAGAGCCCCAAATGATGCATTTACCACTGCTTTTGTCTTCCTAATGTGCAAATGAGAACTGAGGGGTAGTGCCAACAGTGTCAAAATTACATTTGGAGCTAATGGGTTGGAAAATAATGTAAATCATTTAACCAAAATTCAAGGCTTGAAGGGGATGACGTGAAAATGGTGGATGACTGTTGACCATGTTCGAAACATAGCATCCATATCGTGTATCCTAAAATGGGAACAACAAATGTGCGTTGATCGTTGAACATATTTTCAATGTGGGAATTGTATCGATTTGTTGTCTAAAAACCTCAAGGACGTTGCCCCATAATGGTAGGAGAGCCCATAAGCATAACATCCATGCCATTTGGGGCTCCCTTCAGATGTGAATGATAATTGAAGCCCAAATAAAGGGGAACAGAAAGCCTAAAAAATGGGTGAAAACATGTCCAGGTAGAATCTGACTCTCCAGGTCTAGTGCAGAGTACTCATGGGCCAATTGGTGAATCACTGAAGAAGACATAGGGACCGGACTTAAGGGAAGCCAACTCAAAGAGATGAAAGTAGGGAAACAGAGTGAAGGCCGCTCATGAGAGAGAGATAGGTACGAGGCGTGGTTGTTATAAACTAGACGTGAATGAGGATGTGAGTCCATACCACACTATATATCCCACTTCTATAAAAACACAGGAAAATGGGCCAAAATTATAGAGAGGTTTCAAGGAGATGGGGCTGGACCAAGAGACCGGAAATTCAGGTGGTCCTACATATCCCATGAGGGTGAGAATCAAGCCACACATAGTTCTGTGAAAGGGATGACATAAATAAGGAATAGATACCCCAATGAGGGGCATATACAACATGGTGAGTAACCCAATGTGAATAAGTACATGATTCCATACCGTACAACCCTAGGTGAGAATGTGGGCCACGGGCCTGAAAAGACCAAGGGGCCTAAGGCTGGGCCTCAGACGGAATATTTCAGCCAGCTTGCAGTTTAATGTCTTAAAGTGAGGATAAAGATAATGGTAAGGTATATCATCTAGGGATGTGAACAACACGACGAGTAACCCATTGTGAATGAGGTCGAAGGCCTGCGCTACACCATGTGTTTCATCCCAATGGAAGGTCCTGAGGTTTTGGGGCTGGGTCTACAAATGAAATGTCCAGGTGGTCATACATATCCCATGAGTATGGGAATCAAGCCACACATAGTTCTGAAAGGGCCATGCAGTATAGCATCATGCGATAAGGACGTGGGCGGATTAGAAGATTAATGGAGGGAACATGGTGCAATAATCATAACCTTGATATGTGTGGGGCCAAAGAAGCCTAAACAACCCCATGTGAGATCCTCCAAAAGAACTGTTCGCATGAGGTGATAGTCAAAGAAGGAGTAGGGCTGGACATAAGACGAGGCATCTAAGTTTTACTACATATCCCATGAGGGTGGGAATGAAGCCGATCATAGTTATTAAGATGCATTTTAACGTCATGCAAGATAATGCATAGTTTAAATTCATGTAGGACTGAACAGTTTAAGTTCATGTTGGACCATCATGCAGTTTTGGGTCGTGCAGAACCATCCAGTTTAAGGTCATGCATGACCATATAGTTTATGGTCATGTGAGACCCTAGAGGTCAACAAAAGTATTTCTTGATGAACTTGGCAGTGGTGGGAGGAGTTATACGCTCACCATCTAGGGTAACTAGTGAGTATGTTCCATTAGAGTAAACCTTGTGAATGATGTAAGGCCCCTTCCATTTTGGATCAAATGTGGGTGGATTTATTCAGGGTATCATTTGGTTTTCTCAAGGCCAATACCAAGTCTACTTGAAATAAAGAATGGAGGAAAAATTTCTTGTTGAAAGCCCTGACTATCTTGTTCTGATGCCATTCCAGATTATGCAGGGCATGAAGCATATTCTCGTCGAGTTATTCCAACTCATCTAGATGAATTTTGGCTACTTTATTTGGTGATTTATGATCATAGACAGTTGTGCTCAATGAGGACAATTGAATCTCGATGGGAAACATGACCTCTGTCCCATACACCAAGGAATATGGGTTCACTTGGGTGGAATTACAAGTCATCGTCCGATAATCCTAGAGTGGATTGGGGAGCTTATCCTACCAACTCCTCTTATTTTGACCAACCATTTTCTGTATAATTTTAGAGAGTGTCTTGTTGAACACCTAGTTCTATCCATTTGCTTGTGCATGATAGCCAGAGGTATGATTAGAATGGATTTTGTACTTAACGTACAATTTCTTCAGCTTAGCCGCTCGGAAGTTCATTCCGTTATTGGTGAGGACAGCATGAGGGATCCCAAATCGGAAGATCTTGTTACATCTCACAAAGTCAATGATGGAATGGGCCTTGACCTCTTTGAGTGGAACTACCTCTACCCACTTGGAGAAGAAATCTATGGAAGTCAGGATGAACCTGCACTGGTGAGCTTTCGCTGGTGGATATGGTCCAATTACATCAAGTCCCCATACCAGAAATGGACAAGAGTATTTGGTGGAGTGGGGAGGATCTGGAGGCTGATGCATAGAGTTATCATGAATTAGGCACACATGGAATCACTTGGTGAACGTGATGCAATCATGGATCATGGAGGGCCAAAATTACCTCAATCTTATGATCTGGTGGGATAGATTCGGCCCAGTCTAATGATCCCCATAAGAGCGAACGTGAAAATCATGCATGAACTGAGAAATCTGATCTCCTTAAATGAAATATAGGAGAACCCCATCAAACCCTCACATGTAGAGGATCTCCTCATGGCCAGGGCCGTCCAGGATGGTGAACTGCAATGTGCAGCATCAGATTCTCTTGTGCTCAGCCTAATTCGCTGAGAGGTAACTGTTTTAGAGATACTCGACAAATGGAGCACTCCAGTCAGGAGTCACTTCAACCACTGAATCTGGGGGTCCTGACCTGGAGGCTCCGGTGGTAAGATGGCTCACCTGTAGGCTATCATATTCATTTGGGGTGACTTGAGCAATGAATATCCGATGTTCCATGTGGATAATCAGATCATCCTTCTTGGGTTGCGCAAGTGATGCAGCCAGGCTGGCCATGGTGTTAGCTCGACCATTCTGAGATCGAGGGACATGAGTAACATCAGGCCAAGAAGGGAACTGAGCCATTAGAGGGAGAGTGCACTCAAATAATGGTATGAGCTCTAACTTTCTAACGATCTAGTCACCGTTGATCTTCTTAATGAGTAGTTCAGAATAACCTTTCACCTGCAATTGGGGAACACCAATCTCAATGGCCAGCTTGAGGCCAGTGATGAGAGCCTGATACACTTCTTCATTGTTAGTGAAATCTTATGATAATAGAAATGAGTATGGAAGGATGTGTTGTGACAAGGTGATGAAGACAATACCCAGGACTACTCTATTGATCCTAGGGTCATTGATCCTCCTTCTAGTGGGGCTCCGAGAAGCATCATCGAAGTGCATCTGCTAGCATGACATGGATTGGTCTACCGGGAGGATATCCTCATCATGGAAATCAAGTTCCATGGACTGGTCAACAAGATCCATATGGGAAATAAGTATTTCTACCAATGCTTTCCCCTTAATATCATTATGAGGGACAAGCCTGATATCAAACTACTGTAGAATCACTACCCACTGAGCTAGAAAACCATCCAACTTGGTGACGTTTAGGATGTACTTCAGTGGGTCAACTCGGGACAATAGTTGTAACTCATGGTGCTATAAGTAATTTCACAATTTATGTACTATGAATACCAGCGCAAGGAAGACCTTTTCGATATGGGAGCATCTGGTCTTCGTATCGATGAGAATATGACTGAGGTAGTAATGGATGTTCTCCATCCCTTTATTGTTCTTCTGGGTGAGAAGGGCACTGAGAGATCATTCCAGGGAAGTCACATAAAGGACCAATGGCTTTTCGGAGAGCAGTGGCATTAAGACCGGAGGCTGGAGCAGATATTTTTTGATTTCCTCTAAGGAAATCTGACATTCTTCATCCCACTCATAGATGGTGCCTTTCTTCATGAAATGAGAAAATGTAATACACTAGTCGGCCAGATTTGCAATGAATCGGAATATGTTGGCCATGTGGCCTTGGAAACCTCAAAGATCTCAAATGTTGCTCGGTGGAGACATCTGGCTAATGTCGTTGATCTAATCTAGGTTGATCACAATGCCCCTGTATCTAAAAAGGAATCCGAGAAACTTTCTAGAAGTTACTCCGAAGGCACACTTCAATGGGTTCATCTTTAGGTGATGGGAATGGAGGAAGCTGAACACTTTCTCAAGGTATTTGAGATGGTCTTGACACTTGTGATATTTTACCACCAGATTTTCCACATAGAATTCCACCGACATTCCAAGGATTGTATTAAATATAAATGCATAGCCCACTAATAGGTGACACCTACATTATTTAAACAAATTTGCATGACTTGTTAATAGAAAGTACCTTGTGGTGCCTTCAATGATGTGAACCTCTCATCCTCATGGGAAATTCAGATCTGGTTGTACCCAGAGTACCCATCCTTGAAGAATAGGGCATGAGATCCCGTTGTAGCATCAATCAACAACTCTGACATAGGAAGAGGAAAATCATTCTTCGGACAATGATGGTTGAGATCCCGAAAGACGATGCAGACTCTGATATGTGCTTTCTTCTTCCTTATTGGCACAATATTGGCCAACCATTTGGGGGTACTGGACCTCCTTAATAAACCTAGATCTGATGAGTTTATCAACATCTGCCTTAACTAGGGCACCGTGGGAATGGTGCATCTTTCTGGGAGGGTGTTTGAACTCGTGATGATTTGTCGGGAGATCAAGGTGGTGGACGACTACATGAGGATCTAGTCCTGGAATCTCAGCATAAATTCAGGAGAATACATCGTGGTTTTGTTTCAGGAAGTCTATGTACTACTGCTGCTTCTCAAGGGACATGGTGGCACTGATCAATGTGTGTCTCGGGTATGCCTCACAACCGAGGTTCACCTATACCAACTCATCGACTATTGTAGAGACGACCTTTTCAAAGGTATGGGAGAATCCCCTAAGTCCTCTTCTTCACTTGTGGAGGGGTAATCCTCAGTGGGATGAGTTTCCTATGAGTTGGAAGATCTGAACGGGAGACTGGTACCAGCCGGAGCGGAAGTGGTCACTACATTGGAGGACTCACGTGCTACCACAACCATAGCGATGAAGGCTGTTGATTCAGTACCATTTGGCCTTCAACACAAGGGTCCACGATTGATGATGTTAAAGAAATAGTGGCGTGTTGGCTTGATCCAGTTGATTCTATCCCAGTAGAACAAGCACGTATGACGTATCTTCGTTGCTATGGGGAAGATAGCCCGATACCTTATGGGGGTAAGAGGATCCAGGATCACCTGATCCTGATTTATATCGATGTACGAGGTGATCTTCCTGTATTTCTTAGGACATGGAATTTTTCCCCTTCCCCATCATAGATACAGTGAAGCATTGTCATTTTATAGGTTCGTAGCCTCAAATCGGTTGACTGGATAGACATAAGCATCATCTAGATCTTTACACAGGTCAGTTGCTGACGCAACATGCTCGACCTCATTAGTCTAAATCTTCTTTTCCTTACTCTTGTAGTAGTCAGAATCTTGTTAGTGGGATTCTGAAGTGGAAAAGGGAGATGCATCACCTTGGATCATGACCACTTGACCATTAAGGGAGTATTTGAGACACTAGTGATATGATGAGGGAACTGCTACAAGAAGGTGAAACCATGTCCTTCCCGTCAACGCATTATAGGCAGTGTCCTGGGAGACTAGTATAAATTTGGTGATGCTGACTTGGCCACCAAACTGGGTCTTCAAACGGATCTTACCGACCAGGGTCTATTCCATCCTGTCATAACCATGGAATCTTATGTTTGAGGGGTTCAGATCATCTTTAGACAATCCATATTTTTTCAATGTTAAACTTGGGATTAGGTTGATACCAGGGACCGTGGTGGCGAGAGAGTAGCGAACCTCTATGCCATTGAACTGTCTGATGATGTACAGTGTGCGAATGTGACACTGTATGGGAGTGCCTACATCTTCTCCAGAGAACGAGATGATGTCCTGGAATTCAACATTCTCAATTGCCTCAACATTAAAGGCTTATGAAACTTCTACTTCCATCTCAAACTAGAGTGGGATTCTTAAATCATCAGAAAGGGCCTCACAAATATAACAATAGGAGAAGGGCCTCAAGGATTGAGAATTTTGCTGGAATACTAGAAAGATTCTTAAGAACATCGTACTTCCATGACAAGTGTGATCTTTTTCTTGCAGGAGGTCGCTCTATGACGGGAGGTATGGTGGGCCCTACCGACTAGACTAAATGCTGACTGGTACTTGGAACATCCTGCTACCCACTGGTCGAGGCCTACATAGTGACTACCAGATGAGGTTCAGATGATGGAGACCAGGTTATAGAAGGGTGTGGAGGGTCACGACATGGTCAGGGTGGCTCTGCCTACTCCAGAAACATAAACGGCAGCGGAGGTGGGCTAGATTCTATCAAATGAGAAGGTTGCGCAAGCTAAGATCTTCACTAGGCATGTTTCCTTGTTTCGGTAGCATCCAAATCCTGGATGGAAGTGCTAACTAAGGAACTCTGATGGCCCAAATATCCATGGCTTCATCGACATTGATGATGGCTGGGGACATTGGGAGGATTTTCCGAACGCTCCTCATCATCAGGAATCATGTAGGGGTTTACCACCTCTATAGTGTTAACCGAGGCATACCCTTGACTGTCACTCGAAGATTCGTCCACTACTGGACAAATTCAGGGAGTGATTTCCATATTTGATGTCATGAAGTCACTGAGAGTATGGGATGACGATGAAATCAGCAGGGGACTTTTCTTTCCCTTGTGTTCCCAATGTTTGTTCTTCTGGGAAGAGGCCAACTGAGATAACGAAGAAAAAGTGGTGGCTACAGCTTCTGAAGGATTTAGCTAATTCAGGCATATGTGGATGGAACCATGGTAATGAGAGGATATTTTTCAAGATATCTAGGCTTCATACTTCTGGGACCCATGACTGGAAACCTGATGCCACTCGCCCTCACTGTCGCTGTCACTATCTGTCCTCATGAAGATGCATGCCACTTGTGCCGGAGCCATCCTAAATGGAATATGATGTTATCTACCTAGTCTTGAAGCCATTATTTGAACACATATCACTTCCTGAGAGTGTTCCCCCAGATCTGGTCGTAGGGGAAGTAATTATGGTGATTAGTGAGGTTTTCCCCTTTCAATTTTCTACACTTAGGAAAACGTAGAATCCCATACTCCGAGGCACTGCAGAAGTAACCAGGAACCTGTGCCTTGTTGAATGGGAATGTTCTATTTCTCCTATTCAGAAAGGGGACCTTGGAGCTTGACCCTAACGAGGGGCTGGAGGACCCTATCGAGGAGGTGAAGCTTGGTTATCTCTCCTGGGAAGTGGCATCGCATTGCGTGGGGCACCTACCGATTCGGGGGTGGGAACTACTGGGCTAGTGGTTGTGCCTGATGTAGGGGGCCTCTATGAGGCTGTGGAGGAGGCTCCACTGGAAAAACCTCTATTCATCTAGGGGCCTCTATTTGGGCCACTACGGTAGTCTCATCTTTGGTGGAACTTCTCACAGTGATCATAGGAGGCAATAGATTTCCCTACTTAGCATGTTGTAAGGGTTCCTCTCCACCTTGGGCTTTATCAGATAAGTCTCGGAATCCACTGGGATAGTTCTGGGTGATCAGAGGAGGGACCAACTCCATCTTGACGTTCTCTATGCATATCGTCAGCAATTCCTCCTAAGTCAGTGACATTTCAAAGGAATAAGCGATTCCATTCCATCGGGAAACAATGTTGGGGACACACTCATCAGGCATCTATTTTCATTTGAAGAGGTCTGTGATACTCTTCTTCCGTGTGGTGGAACTGAACTAGTAGAAGAATTTACTACGAAGGTCTTCTAAGTCAGTTACTAATCTGATGGGGAGATGGCTATTCCAGTTAAACGCAGGACCTTCCAATTTTTGCATAATACATCTGAGCTTGGAAGCCTCCTACTTCACTAGATTCCAAATATAGGGCCACACCTTGAGGTAAAGTGGGCCAGGTGTTGTGGTGGGTCCCCTGTCCCGTTGAAGGGGTAAGAGGTTGGACTCCCGAAACATGGAGGTGTTGGAATATCATCACCCAATACGGGATATGGCTTTCCATCAGGCGGGAGTGCCACCTGTCGCGTCTCTAATGTCTCGAGATAGGAAATGAGGTCCGCCATCAGTTCATCTGGGCATGGGTTCTAGTATTTATGGAGATCATTAACTAACAATGCGTTGGCGGGTTTTTCAACATGATAAGGTGGCCCAACGGCTCATGGGGAAGCCAGTGGAATGACCTGTGGGGCAGCTGTGGGAGCCTGAGCTGGATCCCGAGTGTCGTTACGCCGTTCAGAAGGATTTGGTGATACGTACCACACCCTCTTTGCATAAGCTCTAACCTCAACATTGTTTGCGTGGGAAGGATAATCAGGATCAACTGTAGTTAATTTTTCATGGGAAAGTTATGTCTGCCCCTGCTGCCCTAGCCTAGGATCACCATTGTCCGGACGATGCTCTAGAGCGTGTTCAGCGAGGAGGTCATTAAACACCTTCTTATGTTCGCAAAGTTACTAATGCAATATGACTTTTAGGGTATTCCTCTATCTTCTAAACTGAGCCAAATGGGTTGGAGGGCATGACCACTCCAAGGAGTCCCTTTCCCTTACCGTGATTCGGGCTAAGGACTAATGCCACGGTGGGCATGAGGAGACCCAACAGGCTTCTATGTTAGTGAGTAACCCAACCCAACGAATCCAATAGCTGTGGAATGCCTTCAGGGGGTAGGTCCCCATCAAAGATCTCTACCTCATTCTCCTCTTCAGATAGGATGGCCATTCTGACCGCGACTCTACCTGGGGGGATGTTCTCGATAATTCCTAGTGAGTCGGACTGCCGCAAGATAGGAATGAAGAGGAGGGCACCATATTTTCCCCAGCCACAGATCTGCACCTGGGGGAAGCCTCTTTGATAATATTGCAGAGTACCTTCAATCTCTGGAAGCATCTTTTCTCGAGGGCCTTATGATAGTCGGGTGAATCATGGCGGTGATCCACAAGGAGTGCAGACAGATCAACCAGATGGTATTGCTTGACAAAGTCTTCAAAATGTGCTTGGATTTTTGGATAAACTGATCCTTAGTGATGAAGGTGGAAGTGTATCATCCATAGGGTTTGACGAAAACACTAAACTTCTTCTAGGGTGAGGGATTCTGGCATGCAAAAATTTGGTGCTACGACGGGCCAAAACATATTAGGGAAGTTGTCCACTGTGAGGATATTCCATAAGCTCCATGGCTTGGATTTAGGGTTTGGCCCTTCATTACCCCACTCATCAACTAGAGGCGGCTAAGGAATAGGTAGCGGTATCGAAGAAAACCATTGGGATGGTAGGATGGCCGGTGGAGTGTACAACAAGCAAGCCGACAATCTTCCGCATCTCGGGCTGTCCTCTGTATAGTGTAGCAACTTAGCCACCACATCACAGTAGGATGAACTGATAGATCTAGTTCCTAGTGTAGGAACTAGGGATACTAGTGATGGACCACACTGTTGCTCGTCCACCATTGGTCCCCAGAATAGCTCTTCGCGATCTCTAGTCAAGGTAGAGAGTGCTTCAGATGATGACGGTGGCGATTTCATGACCATAACCTGCAGGGTTAGAAAATTTTCTTCCTCCATGATATACCTGGAGAGGAAGGTGGGAATCCGGTGGACTTCGCATTCTAGGGGTATGAGGCTGTTGTGTCTTTTTCCTGCCCCGAACCTTGACACAGAGGACCTGGGTGAGGGTTCCATCATTGAGTCGTATTCAGCTTCGGAATCTGAGAAGAAAACCAGTTTTATCTCATTCTGAATCTTATCAGTGTTACTTTTATGGCATCAAAGACCCACCCTCTTGCCCCGAGATAGTTCTTCATCATAGGGAAGACTTCCAGCATGAGGATGTCCTTCTGCCGTACTAGTGATAGGGGGGAGAGGAATTTTTCATGAGTAACCCAACATGTGAGGATCACCAGGATAGATATCAAAGGGGATATGGTGAGGAACTATGTGGGAAGTGATGGAGTGGGTAGGACCTCAACTCGAGCCCATAAGAGAATATGTGGGACTCCTATATTTTCTTCCCCTAGTGACATCAGTGAGAGGAAGGTCCTCGTACTAGTTCAGATGAACATGAGTAGGGCCTCTGTGCTGGGTGATGGTGAAGCAAGGCTGGTCTTCACCCCTGGTTGCTAAGGAAAGGTGGAAATTTGTCCACTATTGCAAGAACATGGGGAGGGGCTCCATGATGGAGATTGTCCGGATGTGCAACTTCCCCACACCGGCGGTCTGTGGTAGGTGGAATGACTCCGTACCCGATGTAATGAGCACGAGAGATGCTACCATACTGGGTGTCACCTTAATGGGGAGGTACCTCATTCAAACTGAGTTTAGGATGAGGCTAACCTCCATGTCAAGAATGGATGTGGGGAGGACCCATGTTATCCATGGCGGTTGTGTGGGGAGGGCCTTTGTACTAGTGACAGCCATTACCTGCACTGGTAGCTCAGAGAGTTGACCCAACCAGCCCATGGGGCGGTTGGGGCCTCGATCCGAGCCGGGTATCCAAGTTCACCTGCAAAGAATACACAAGGGGTTGATGATATATGTTGGCAGTGGATTGAGCCACATCAGTTGATGATGTTGAGACCCCTTGGAGAGCATCCTTCTCATCCTATGCGCGACGCTGGCGTCAGGTCAACCTGAATGGGGATAACGGTGCAGGCACATGGATTACCTACTCCTCGACCTGTGGGACTGGATGGCCGCGCTGGTCCGGCCTAGTGGGAGCCCTCCTCGGGGCCCCCCTGAAATGGTATCCCAACCAAGCTATCCTATACATCTCTTAACTCGTCAATGTATGGGAGAGAGTCGTTGATGAATTTTGGGAAGAGGCTCTCGAAACGATTGTATGTTGGGGTGGGGTGTAGTGGCTCCCTATGTGGCCCTTGGGGGCGGTGTTGGTGGTGAGGTGTAGATGCCTCTAGATCTTGGCTAGAAATATCCCATGTTGGGATAATCCCCTCTTCCTCATACCAACATACAATGTCGTTGATCACTCTCCGCTGAATGAATTCAGATGGAGAAATGGGGCATGGGGGCCTGGTGTTTGTAAGCATGGATATTATTGTCAAAGAGGTGGAGCAGCATGGGACTTCTGGGTTGGCATTGCCCCTGCCCCTGTGCCAGTGGGTGGGCAGTGATCGAATCCCTCTAGTAGCTTGGTTCCTGAAAAGCAGGGAGATTAACCCATTAGTGCTAAAAGGAAACAAATCAATGACTAGTGCCCCAAGGCCATTCCGTCTTCCATGTATGGTAAGATGGATCCACGTTGACAACGTTGCGGACCAGGATGTCCAATGTTTTGACTTCCCGAACTTCTGGTGAGTTTCACACAAGGCCCACCATTTGTTTGGGGGGACTCGGCGCCGTATGGCTAGATCCGGTGACATGCTTGTCCGTTGATTCCTTGAATGCTACTAATCTCCATATTGATGAGAAGATATTCACAACGGGTTCACCATTTTTGTTTCCAATGTTTTCGCTGGGGTGAGTGCATCCATCTTGTTCGATGATGACAACACTATTTTTAGCCCTACATCCCTAATTTCCAAAGGTGGGTGGCATCCATTGCTTACTCAAGGATGTTTTCTCCTTTATCGAAATAGGATGATGGGATGTCGGTTCCTCCTTATGTAGATTCCTCCTCGGAAGTCATTACATATTATGGGTCTGCCTTATATATTTAGGACATATTTTGCGATATTCTTCCCAGTTCCATATCTTCATTGACACCAGTTAATTGAACTGCTTCTGTTGGGACATTCTAAGGGGTCTGGTCAGGACAGTAACCTTTGGTCGGGTAGTAGTCATGTTGGACATCATTGACTTATCTGGATGCTAGAACACTGGTGAGTCTGGGTTTCTTCCCCTTATTATAGGGCTTCTAGAGGGTGCAAAAGCCTGAGGCATATCACGTCGAATTCAGGGAATCGTATTCCATAGGCATGTATCTAAGGTTTTCCTCAGCTTCCTATGTTTAACACATGGTATGTTGCAGGTTTAACATCTAGTGAAGATGAATTGGACAGATCAAAACATTGTTTAGAGTGGATCGGGTGGGTTCAACCCTTGGATTGAACACTGATGTTGGAGCCAACATGTGGTTAGATACCCAATTGTTGTTAAAGTGAACGGGGAATGGTGTGGTATGATACCACCATGATGTGGAGGCCCAGGAAAGAACCAAAATGGACGATAGAGGGTTAATTTAAGTGGGTGGAAAATGAGATAGAGTCGACTCAAGGATGACGATGATGGTGGGAAAAGTCTTGAAGATAACTCCTATGTATCCCTATTGTAGGGAATGAAAGTCCTCAAAGTTAATCTGATGATGGCCTACCACCGATTAGGGATTTCAACAGCTTACCACTACATGGGGTCACAATGGCTTACCATTGGATTGGGATTTCAACAGCTTACCGCTGGATGAGGTTGTCATCAGTTTACTACTAGATGGGGACACAATTGCTTACCACAGAATACAGTCACAATGGCTTACCAATGGATGGGGAAGGTCAATAGCTTACCACTGGATGGTTTCACAATAGCTTACCACTGGATGGGGTCACAACAGCTTACCCCTAGATGCGATCATAATGGATTAATGATGGATGGGGTCATAATGGATTACCACTAAATGGGGTTGGCAACGGATTACCATGGAATGGTGTTGACAACGACTTACCGCTGAATATGGGATAACAAAAGGTTACCACTGAATGGGGTTGACAATGGCTTACCACTGAATTGGGTTGACAACGAATTACCACTGAATGGGGGATGCAGTTGAACATCATGCAGGAAAAAAAAGGGGACATGCAGTTTGACGTCTTGTGGGAAGAAGGTGGTCTGATGGGAAGGGGGGCCGAAACTAATGGTTGTTAGGCTTGAACCTCAGGGAGGCCTCCAATGTACCTTACCAGGGCAGGGATCAAAATCCTCATAGTTCATGAGAGGTGTTGGTGAACCGACGTGAAGATGGTCGAGAACAATGGGTGTTGGGCTTGATCCTCTAGGAGGCTTCCTACGTACCTTGCCTTGGCAAGGATCAAAGTCCACGCTATTCATGAAGGAGTGGGAATCGACATGAAGGGGAGTCAAAACCAATGGGTATTGGGCTTGAACTTGAGGGATGCTTCTTATGTACCTTTCCTTGTTAAGGATCAAAGACCTCATAGTTCATGATGGTGTGGGAACTGAAGTGAAGATGCTATGGACCAATGGGTAATGGGCTTGAACCTCAGGGAGGCTTCTTACGCACCTTTCCTTGGAAAGGATCAGAGACCTCATAGTTCAGGATGGTGTGTGGGGCTTACACTATAGGCTACCTAGAAAGGATTTCATTGTTGATGCTTCTCTAAGACCACGTTTGTCATGCTCGGTGTGAGAAACAAGAAGCAGTAAAGGCCTATCGATCACATCAGGAAAGGTGCGTCCATGGGTAGTAGAGTGGGGCTGATGTGTAGGTAGCGGCCCAAAAAGGAAACAGGGGCTTACGCGTTGTCCGCAACCTAGAGAGAAAACTTGGGCTTATGTGTGGTAAGTATCCTAGGGAAGTAAGGGTTAGTACTTACTATGGGATGGAGGCCCGATTGGTGAAGAATCCTAGTGGGAGAGGGATTTTTCACCCAGGAAGAGAGGAGGAGCAGGGGTGCTGCCTCCATCACTAGTAAGGCTAGGGGCTTACACCAGGGTGGTTTTCCTTTCCCATTGGATATATGCCACTCCGATAAAGGCTAGGTCATTCCATGTGAGGAATGATATCACTCCCATGGAGACCAGTGGGTGTAGAGAATGTCCAAGATGGGGCACTTCGTGTGGAGAACACATGGAAAGGTCACAATTTAACGTCATGTGTGGATAAAAATAGCGCTTGACGGTTTAACGTCCTGCAGCTCGGATGAGGTGGGTTTGATCCACACCCCTAAGACTTACATAACCAATACCCACCCACCCTTGAGGGAAAGGAGGCATCAAAAATGCCGTGGTGGGGGGTGTTGTGAGGTGATCCCACTGAGGGTCCACGTTATCGTGGCTATGCGAAAGAGAAATATCCATTAGGGTACCTATGCGAAGAAGCATGAGGAAAAGTAATGCTATAGTTAGAAATTCCCAAGGGACTTTGAAATTGTTTCATGCAAACCTGAAAGGCCGCATGGAGAAATGAGTTGCATAGAAAAGGGGTCCATAGGTAGAAGACCTGTGAAGCTCGGGTGCTACATGAAGTGGAGGGGCATTGTTAAGGGATGTGCTTCGTGAGGTGAAGTCGCATAGCCTAGGAAAAAAGCATAGGTGTATAAGGAAGGTGATTCGTGAAGTGGAAAGGCATTCTTGGAGCAATTACTCGCGAACCAAGGGTGCCTTCAGAAGCATAAAATTATGGAGTAATGTGCTTTGTGAAGAACAGTGACCGTGCCTCAGCTTGTGGGTCACAATTGTATGAAGGGTGTTTCACGAAGCATAAACACTTCACAATGACCCGAGTCCCCTTGGGGATAACCTTCCTTTATGGAGGTCCATAGGATCCATGAAGGTAATACCCCTTTGAATAGGGGTGTAATTCATGCAAAGGGGATGGAACTTCACAATGAAAAAGTACCTTGAAAAGATCATGGTTCACCGCGAAGAAATTGCATCATGATGTTGGAGCTCAAAAGGAAAAAGGTCAGAGAATCCATCCTTTGGGCTTGATAGGAGACTGGTATTTATAGGAAAGAGGTTCCGTGATGTAGAGATTGTTCAGAGCGAAGACAGAGCTTGCTCTATGGCAGGTTCATAAATGCCAAATCGGCTTGCAGAGCACCCGACCTCCTTTCTCCGTGGCGGGTTCGTGAATGTCAAAGGGATTCGCAGAGCATCCCACCTTTTTACTTCGCGGTGGGTTCACGAATGTCCATGGGATTCATGGAGAAGCCCACCACCTTTCCCCATGGTAGGTTCGCGAGTGTCAAAAGGATTCACAGAGCATCTCGCCTCTATGCTCCGTGGTGGGTTCACGAATGTCAAAGGGATTCACGGAGCATCCCACCTCCCTGCTCTGTGGTAGGTTTGAAAACATCAAAGGTATTCATGGAGTACCCTACCTCCTTTCTCTTTAGGAGATTCGTGAAGGGAGAGCTCTTCACAGACAACAGGGCTTTGGGGACTCCTCGATCGCTCTTCGTGAGGCATCCCCTAAGGTTGTTCAATTATTCTAGATTTTCCATGATTTTGGCTTCAACAGGTGTAGATTACTTTGAAATTGTGATAAGACTTAAAATTATAAACCCATGATGTAATCCTTAACACTTAAGATAATCTCCCATGAAAACATCTAGATCTATAAAGTTATCTAAACCATTCTCTCATTCCTATTGTAATATCCCTGAATCCACACACTCAAATCTAGTGCTAAAAAATCTTTTTCAATTTTAGAATTAATACAAATAAATGTGGCCCAATTTTTTCTATTCTAACCTTACAACATCAAAATGATATATTAGATCACTTATATGCCCAATCACCTTTTAAGTTTATAGTTTTTGGGTAATTGGAATAGCATTTCACAACGTGGGTTCATAAATAGCTGTTTCATAAATATCAAAATCATCTCGCACTATAGCTATATTTTTATATTCTGTGTAAATACATAATTATTTCACATAAAATTATTGAAATATGAAACATTTATAATCAAAAAAATATTTAGAATCATAATTCATAAACCAGGGAAAAAATCAATACAATGGTGAGCTCAAATTCTTAGTAGGGGTAAACAAAAGAATTAACAATTGAATATAATTAGTGATAGAAAGATTAGAAGAAGGTTATGATTAAATAATAGTAGTTCATGATAATGACCTGTTGGAATTCATACCCATAAATACCAAGATCATATATCATGTAATAAATTGTAAACCAAGTAAAGAGTTGTTGGAATCAATAATCACATTCCTTGTGATATCAATATTGATCAAATGAATCATTAAAAAATCATAGAAAGCATGAATAAAACATGTTAGTATATTGGAACATAAATTCATAGAACCCTTATATAACCCTTAAAATTGGAATAACCATACGACTAGCTTCCAATATATTTATCTACATACAATAATCATAACCCAATCCATTGAAGTGATATCTGGGTGCACCCACTGTATAACCTATATCGGGCTCACCTATGATCTATAATAGAGTTCAAACCTTTATATAAGTCAAATCAAGATTAATCATGAGCTATAATGGGTCTCAACTCATTGTAAATACTTTCCATGAACCATAACTTGAATAAAACATGTATATGTTTTCACTTTTCAACATATAACCCTTGAAAAAAAACCAACATATCTTTCTTAACTTGAAAAAAATGGGTTTCAAGATAATATCATTAAAAAAATCATCATGATCAATCTAGAGAAATAATATAGAAGTTATAATTATATTGAAATCATATTGAAATAGGTGAATCATTATAGGATGTTGAAATAGATTGAATATACCTTTAAAATAACATTTAAAACATTTCATTGAAAATATAGTAAAATACCGTTGTATTTAAGTAATATATTAAAAAATAGAATAAAAATATTTCCTTAAAAAAGAAACATGGAAAATTATAAATGAATCATTAAGTTAAATATATGTTATTATGGTGGTAAAATCCATTCATGGTGTATATGTTAAGAATAATATTTCATTTTAAATTTTTTGAAAAAGGTAATCAAAGGTGACCCACATGAAAAAAGTAAAGAAATATTATTATAAATAATTTTAAAAGAAATTGAAATACAATGTGAAATAGGTATATGAAATATATTATGTTTAGAAAAAAAATATTTTTGAAAACATTTTAGAAAACATAGATATAGAAGGGAATGATTCACTATATAAAAAAAGATACACGATCAGTATCACTTAGAAAGGACTTTCTCGATGTTTTTTATTCTATAAGGGGGGAAATGGAAACCAGGTATTTATAAAAATTCATATTTAGAGGGAAGTAAAATAGATTTGGTTCAAGAAAATTATATCATATGAGATTCCCCAAATGAACTTCGAACAAAAACAATCTCAAAAGGAAAGGAGACAGTAACATAAAGCCTTTTAAACTTTTGTAAATTTTCAATAATAAGCCCCCTGAAATAATAAATGAAAATGGAACATTAAATATAATGAACATAATGGTATTCATGATATAAAATTAAAAATAAGAAATATATACACTTTAATATAGAATATAGGTTCATATCACTAACGTATGTCCCAAAGAATTAGAATTTGAGAAGAATTACCCTTACAAAGATCAAATTATTGAATTGAGAATTAATTAATGGATAGATTATTTGTAACAAATATAAATACAAAAAAAACAGTATGAATATTTAAAAAAACATTTTACAGATATATTTACAAATAATAATGGCATAACAAATTCAATAAATAAGAGTTATAACCTATAAAATGGAATTGAGTTAAGAATTCTTTTACCACTTCATAACTTAGAAGTCAAATGACCATGGATTAGATAATCCAAATGAAAATTTAATTATGATTAAGTATGAATTATTTATGTTATAACATGTAATGGTATGTATATACACCATATTAAATAATTCAAATTTATAATAATAAAATATAGCTCAATGAAGTAAAATTGAGATGAAATCCCTTACCCTAAGTGTAAACTTTCTATGTATGTACTTTAACTCATGTATAATAAAATCATATAAATTATTATATTTCATAATATAAATTCAGAGGCATAAAATATTATACTTAATCAAATTTATTTCATCTATTTTAATTACATTGTAAATTGCAAAATAAGTTAAGTCCATGCCACAAACTTTTAGAATGCTCGATCAGTAATTTCAAAAAAACTTCGGTCAGTTGATAGTTGTAAAAAGGTTCATTATTAAATAATATCAAAAATAATTATCTTGATATTATTAAAATTTTTATACACAAATTATTCTCTTTAATACAATCATTAATTGTAGTTATCAAAAATAAACTATGTTGTGATCCTCGAGATGATAAGTCATACATACGCTTGTGTAACATTTTCATTTTTAAAGGATAATTATGGAAATAAGGTAAGTATTAATTTATCTTTAAATAATGATCATAATATCATTAATTAGATATTAATTTTTAAAATAGACTCATATATATCATCCATGTGACGTGGTGATGAATAATGTATCACATCACTTTATGGAGGGGGCAACACACACATATATACAAACAACATTATCATTTTTAAGTGAAAAGAGAGATACAAAATTAAATAATATATTATATTTTAATAAAGATAAATATTTCATTAATATCATATATAAATAGTAAATTCTGGAAAATGGGGATATTTCCATGTATCTATACCAACGGTTTATAATAACCATTAGTATAGAGTCCCTACCATCATTCAATAACAATAGTTTCTATAAAAAGTAAGTATATATTAGCCTATACAAATGAGTCTTATAATCTTTTGGTATACATTATCATATAACAACAATTTTTTAAAAATAGTTGGTATAGCATTTTCACATATCCCTTGGCCTCCCCACCCCTTCCTTCCCATGATCCTTAATCTCACCTCACCCAAGGGTTGACCTCTCCCATTTTCTCCTCCAATGATCTCCTCTTATTCGATGCTATATGATTACATTTGTATTATCCCATATTTCTCCAATTAAAATCAAATTTGAGTTTTTATTAGACAAATTTTTTGGGTTTTCCTTCTTATTTTAACCTTGATGGTTGTTTCCCTTTTTGGGGATAGAGATAATATTTTGGGGAAAATGACCGAATGTTTGGGGATGTATGTTTTTTTGAATTAAATGAGTATAGGTATAAATGTATCAAGGTATTACAATGATTTTATATGGATTATAAGTATTTAGTTGTGGTTCTGATTGTTTTTTCATAATATGGGATGTTCACTATCCTCTGGACACTTTCACATCATGAACATTTTACATGACATGAACTTATTGGAGGGAAAAATCCATGAGTTGGTTTAGAGTGTGAAATGGTTACACAAATTGAATTGGGTTCATGTTTTGAAATGGTCAATTAGTGGTATTTTAACCCTAGGTGATGCGTGCTTAGTCATATCTTATAAATCAATAACTTCACATCATGAATGGGTTTCACATTAGAAATATCTTAGACTTAGATGTTTTGAATAAAGAGGTGCATATAGTTTTATTTTATCCATTGTGAAACCTTATATTTCGAACTTTATAGAAAATACATGAACTTTTTGAGCAATTTTTCCCCCTCTACACATCACAATATTGAATTTAATCTCTAGTGATTTTTTTCTCCGGGTTTCAACTTCTATTCCACTTTCTCTCTGTTATCATGGCGTTCTCTCTTAACCGCTAGTGAATCTGGTTTTTATCTTAATGTTTTCCTGATTTAGGTTATCCTAGGGATCACTATCGCCTTCATTATTTTTGAAATAACCTATTGTAAGTGTTTCCTTGGTCTCCAGATAAATGTAGGTGGTATAGAAAAAATTCCTCTGGTATGTCACTAATTTTTTTAGTATATGAAATATCATAAGATGGTGTTAATAGAACATGCACAATAACTAAGAAAATAATGGGCGATGATGATCATGTACTTGGACTATTCCTTGGATCGCTTTGTATTTGGTAATGTTGTGGCCTGGATTGTGGCTACCCATTAGATGTTCCAACACTTAAATAATAAATAAATGGCAATGGCTTAAAATATGATTTATCATGACATGAAATCTCATGTGATTGCTTATGATAGATTCACATTGGAAAATGGATTCCTTAATTTTTAAGTGAATGGTGTTGGTTTAAAATAAATTAGTGTATATGATGGTATGATAATGGATTAAGGTATAATTTAATTAATTAATTTATAATTGAACACAAATAGTAGTTTTCAAAATTGACCATTGTGACTTTTGTTGTTATATTGTGTTATTATGTCTATTTTCGACTTGTGTTGCGATTTATGCTAAAATGATTAGATAATGAGATTTGCGTGATGATTCTAAAACACTAATATAAATGTATTTTCCTATTGATGCTAAAATTATTATATAAAGGGATTTTCTATGTGATGCTAAAATGATTATGTAAATGTTTTTTCTAAATTTTGTTATAATTCTTATATAAGGAGTTTTACCCAGTTATACAGAAATGATTATATAATGGGATTTTCCTAGTTATGCTATAAATATTATAGGGATTGGATCAGTTATGAGATTATAAAATGGAATTGTAGTTATGGTTGGCATGGCTATGCTACATGATCAGATATATTCTAATATGGTGCAAAATCAAGTTGAACATTGTATCTTATTAATTGATTAATTAATATTTCTAATTATCACTTCACTGCATGAAATTATTATCAGATTTGTTTGTTTATAAAAGGTAGTGTCGATCTACTAGTTTTTACTCACACCCTATTCCTTCCACCATTTGGAACCTAAATAGATTACTCAGATGCAGGTTTGGACAAGGGAAAAGTACCTTGTTGTTGATTATTGTTTGCTGGATGGGTTGGAACATAGAGACATGACCGAAATGGGGGTTGGGATTTAATAATTTTGATTTTAGTTGTGTTTTTATGATATTTATTCTATATTACCATTATATTGACATTTAGATTCATTCCATCATATCATTACATTATCATTTTGTTATTATTTGATTATTCAATCAATATTTATTGTTTGGTTTATTTTTTGTGGTGTACTATTTATACTATTTTCTATTAATGTATTATTTTTTATTTATTCAATATTATAACTCTGTACCCAGGGATATAGTCTCTATAATTTGTTCTATACACCACTTATACTATTCGATAGCCTATTTCATACATAGATATTCACTTTTGGTCATGTAGTCAAACTAGTTTGTCCATGTGAGAGAGTGTTGGGTCGGGGGGCTATACAAAGTGGTATCAGAGCATCAGGTATTCCTTTTCTATTTTTTAGTACTTGGTAAAGGTATAAAGGAGACAAGGATGTTTCAAGACATGTTAATGAAGTTGTGCATTTAGAATCTCACCGATGTGCGGGGGAAAATATGCATACCCATGGATAGGATTGTTGTTCTTGAGATTTGTTTGTTATATTTGATGTTATTTCACATTGAGTGATTCACATGTTGTATGACATTGTTGTTTTTTGAGATTTATACCAGGGCCTTGTATGGTAAAATATTAGTATGCATGCATCGCGATAGGGACATAAGGATATATATTAACATGCATTGTTCATGGTAGGGACATATTATTGCATGTGAAATATTTTCTGTGTGAACTGTGGGATGAGATACCAATTAGATCTAATAAATTAAATGAAAGAACTTTTATTTTAAGTTAATTTACTTGTTAGTAAATGTTTAGAGAGACCATGATCCAGTGGTTCTCTATTTTTTTCATCTATTGAGGTCAACCTTTTTGTTATCTAGTGTTCTAAGGAGTGAGGTTGTCCTATAGAGAAAATGACTCCTCATCATCTTGGAACTGAGTGTTAGGAGAGTGGGAATCAGAATGCACCTTACATAGTTTATCCAAATATTCTAGTAGATTCTAAGGATATGATGGATTTTCAGCATCATTAGAGCTTCCCTAGTGTAATGAGATCCATGAACAGGGAGACAATTTACATCGTGCCTTTGATGTATGTGTTGATGATAGAGTTTTATCTATAGCATCTTCTTATATTCTTTGGGGAGGGAGGATAATAAGATGATTTGTTCTGGATTAAGTCAGTATAGATGATCTTTAAGCACCTTAGGACACCCACTTAAAGAAAGATATATATTTCTAAATGCATGCTTCATGGACTAGCTAAGAATTAGTGAGACATAGTAGAGTGATATGGGTAGAAAGATGATTTTTAATATAAGGACTTCAAGAAAATGTTTATAAGTAACTTATATACTGAAACACTAAAGGATGAGAAGGACTATGAGTTCATGGACTTGACGAAGGAGAGAATTTCAATGATCAAATACACTACAAATTTCATGAACTTTTAGGGCTTTGTGCCATCTTTAGTAGATGATGATATTGTCAGGGAAAGGTATTTCAAAGATGGGATTCACTCTAATGACAAGTCATAGGTGATATTTTTTCACTTGAGTATATTTTTATACATGATAAATCATGTTCTCATTATAGAATGGAATCTGAGAGGGGTACAGTGCAACCACCAAGATATATTATATGGGTGAACTAAGAGATCTTATTTTCATGGAAATAAGCACAAATATGCTAGTATCTCCAAGTAAATAGTGGATAGAAAAACCCTAGTAGTTATAAGACATATCAAGATCATGTTCTAATGTAGTTCTATCAGATTGGAATGTATGTTTATACGAAGACTCATTGTATGTACAGTACTTTGGAGTGTCATTCCTATGATAGGGTGGGTCACCTGCCGAGGTTTTTTAGGTGTAATAACCTAGTTTTCATTTGAGTTATGGTTCCATTTAAATTCAATATAGTTATTTTTTATGAACCTAATATGGACACCCTTTGAGGTTAGAATGGTTCTAGGGGTGCCTAGGGATTTTTTTGGAACTCAGAACCCCGAACAATGAAAAAAAATGATTGGACCATACATTTTTTGGAAACTGTTGATTAATTCCACACGGTATCTCCTATTTATTTGAGGTTATACAATGGGGGGAAGTAGAGTGCACAATTTTACTTAACTATGCATCAGGGGCCCCACAACCACACATAATGTCAATAATTTTTATTAGAGTAGAATCACATGATTTGAAGACAGTTTCCATAATCATACAACCTAACCATTTGACTACGCACCTTAAGTAGTGGGAGGTGTATGGTTGGTGAAATGTTTGATCAACCGTGTGTCCAAAATATGTGACCCCTATATTTTGGGTGAATTGAAGCTTTTTCCCTTAAAATAAATTAAATATGCACCCCTCTTCTACTTTTCTCTCCTTTCTAGCAGGCAGTGGGTTTCTCTTCCCTTTTGAGATTCTTCCTCCCTCAAGATATGGTGCTTGATAACTCTCTAATACGGTGTCTGAATAAAAACAAGTCAATATCATTGGATATCAACCAATAAGATCCTTTTTCCTTTTTCATAGATCTATATTTATCTTTCTCTTTATGGAGTTATCAAGGTGAAGGCTCAAATTAAATTTTAGAGAGTTTTTCTATTCATTATATTTCATCCAATCTAGGAAAAACTAAAGGCTGATACGGGATGAGGAGTGTTTTAAAAGTACATGGTAGCTGGTATATAAATTACCCCTTATGTTTTGGTGTTTTATAACATGTTCCACTATTCCACATGTTGGTTTCACTATGTGTTTCCTTGAAATTATATCTATATTGAATGGGTTTCCATACATGGAGACTAATGACTTGTTATAACCCAAATTAATATCCATTTCCAATCTTAGAGTGATCCATCCCATTGGGTGTTCCCTATTATATTCCATTTTTTTCCCGGGGTATATAGTTATATACCTATCAGTGTGTTTGGTTTTAACTATAAATGGTTATATCATTTTAGTTCAAATAAAATGAAGTGGCATATCCTAACTTGTTCCCTTAATAGTTTTAAGGAATTGAATTTATAGGAGTGGTGATCCCACATCACTTTCTTAAAATGGACAATGGTTACACCCTTAAAATCATTAAATGTAAATGAATTTTGAGTTATGACTTGGATCATATTAAATCCAATGGATAAAACTACTGATTATGTCTGGGAATGGAAAACCTTTTTAATGATGGAAATTGGGAATGCTGGTCCTTATGGATGACGTATATTAAAATGGGAATGGTGTCCCTCCTACTTTAAAAAAATGGGCCGGATGACACTTAATAATTATACTAAATAAACTTGATGACCCGTGAATTGGTTATATCAATACAGGCATGGAGATCCTTATATAAATGTGATACTTCATGGGCATGAAATCCCTTGTGATACTATTTAGACATGACGTCGCTTGTGATACTACACTTGCATGGTATACCTTACTATGATATTGGGCATGGAGTCCCTTATAAATGTGATACAGGGCATGACATACCCATTACTACTATGATACTGGGCATGCAGTCCCCTTTACTACTATGATACTAGGAATAATGCCCCTTATTACTATGATACTGGGAATTTCCTCCCTTGATACTAGATTAGAGTTATTCCGAAATAAGATGAAGAAGGAAATGTTATCCTAGTTCCCTTTTGGGAATCAAAGTTCAAAAATTTATAGTTGTTATTACTAATTTAATTTCTATATTTTCACAATTCCATATTGTATATACATGCTGGATATTTATACACTCTGTTGGTGGTGGCCTATTGAGATTTATCCCACACCCTATCGGGGTCGCCTATGGTACTCAGGAATACAAAATTCTTTTCGTTGAAGATTAAGGGGAGTTTCATATTATAGATGCATGACTTCATGCAGGACTTAGGATGGAGGATTGGTATCAGATGACTAGGAAAGAGATAAAGATACTTGTATAATATTTTTTCATTTTTTTATATTTTCTTTATCTTGTACATAATGTATTTCCTGCTGCTTATACACAAGTTTTTCTATTTTTTAAACACATGAAATAATTATCCATTGAATATGATTTAGTTTACTGCATTTGATTGTTATTCAATGCTTGGTTATTCATTTATGTTTCCAATGTTTTGTCACTGTTATACTAATTCCACTATTTATCTGCTGATTGTACCACTATGCTAATCTTGTAAAGTGAGAATAGTATCAACATAGACACACCAAAGGGTAGGGGAATAATTTAGGGAGATGTTATGGATACAATGTTTCCTACTAGGCTAGGGGAACCATTTACTGGAATCTAGGTTAGGGACATCATAGTAGGGGCATGAAATAGTTGAGCAATGTCAAAAGAACAAGATAGGTACTGGAGAATGAGAAGGACACAATTATTCTTCAACAGACTGGTAGGTCGATCTCCACTAGATATTCAGGTTGAGGTAGAAGAAATGGTACTCCAACACATGATTGAAAATACATGGTAGTGGGAACAACAAAGGGAGACATACTGGAACCCTGGGTAGAGGGTAAAGTCAACTGCATGCTATATAGTCTACTCCATCTAGTTTGGATGTCGGACCTTCTACTATTAGATGTATGATTCTTATATCTTCTACCCTTGATTATTTTTTTTCTATTTTGGATAATTAATTTCATTTATATGTACACATTTTCAAAATGGTTTAGACTTGGTTTTTAAAGAGATTGAATGGTTTCTTGACCATCGACACACTGGTGAAAGTGCATTAAGAGAATATTAAATGTTTCAAGGTTTGTTCTCTATAAATTATTGGTTTCCATTTCTTTTGGGAACAATTTATGGTAGAAATGATAGGTTTCGATTTGATTCTTGGTATGGATTGTCTTGTTCTATACCAAAATCATGTTGACTATTACCAGAGGTGAGTTTCATTTCTATCTGGAAATGGAGGGAGTTATTTTCACTAGGGTGAGTGAGATCTTCAAGATGGGATTACAAGAATAGTTTAGTAAAGATTAGATTGTATCACAATGAAGATAGTAGGTCTTAACCAAGATTATGGTGGAATGAAACAAGATAAATTTACTCTAGTTATAGACCATTTCCTTGATGTCTTTCCTGATGAGTTATATTCATTACCTCCCAAGCAGGAGATTGATTTCATCATCATGTTGGTTCTATAACAAGTGCCAGTTTCTATTAATCTTTATAGGATGCAAACAATAGAGCATCAAGAATTGAATGTTTAGTTGGAATACACAGAAAATAAAGGATTCATACATCCCAGTATTTCCCTATGGGGTTCTCGATTTTATTCCCCAATAATGTTTATGGGGCTTTTCTCTTGTGTTTGGACTATCCTAGATTGAACTAGATGATGATAAGAAACTGGTATACAATTCCGTGCATCGATGATCTATTCGATTGGATGATAAGTGCCGAGATTTTCTATAAGATTTAATTGGTATGTGGGTATAAACAGTTGTGAGTGAGAACATCAAGCACAACTCATATAAATTTTAAGAACAAGTTTTGCCTATATGAGTTCATGGTGATGCAATTTGGTCTAATGAATGCACAAAATTCATTCATGAACATGACGCATCATATCATTAATAATTTTATAAACCAGTTTGTGGTGTTTTTTAGATTATATCTTAGTATTATTCTAGTCAGTGGTTGATTGATCCCAACATATTGATATATTCTTATGTACATTGAGAGAACATCAACTTTATGTTGAGCTAGCATAATTCAGTTTTAGGAATGATAAAGTTCACCTCCTAGGCTATGTCAACTTTGAGGTTAGAGCTTCAGTGGATGTAGAAATGTTTTCATCCATGGTATATTGGGAGTGGCCTAGGAATGTGTTTGGGAGTTAGATGTTTCTAGATTTATAGGTCATGATTGAAATTTTATTTGTGAAAATGCCCAGTTGGAGTATTGTATCAATGAGAGGTGGGAGGGGTGAATTAGTGATACTATTTTTCTTTTATGTTTCTTTTCAATTGAAACAATCTTCACCTATTGTTAATGATTTCAATTCCCCCAATGAGAAACAATTCAATACACATCCACAGGAAAACAAATATTTACAAGGTTCACTATTCAATAAGAATAGCTACATCTTTGTTATGGTTCGTAAATGATCCAATACCAAACAACACACTACGAAAATAAATACTTGGATTAGAATGAGTAAGATATACCCTTACTCTCATGTAAAACTATGAAACAATCCCACTAGTGCATGTTCACCCTCTTAGCATAATAGAGTAATTCAATTATTTTGTAACAACTCATGTTACCTACTCTTCTTTTCAATTCAACAAATATATTCAATTGAAATACTATTAATTAATTCCTTACCCAGAAGAAATGTGATAACTACATAGACTTTGTTATTAAACACTAAGTAAGATTTTTTCTGTGTTCGATTCCTCTGAGAATGATTCTTACAAAATAGTACTCCAAGTCTGATTTTTTGATAGAATACAATAGAATAGAATCGAAACCACTTCAATTATTGAATAAAATTTTAAAGCCGAATAGAATAGGAATGAATCAAAACCACCCAAAATAATTATCAATACTAAAGGAATTGATCTATTCTTCTCTCTAGTAACCCAGAGCTTCTCTCTCTTCTGTAGTAAACAATGAAAGTCTCCATGAAGTACAATGTACCTATTTTCTTCTTATAGGTGACCCAAAATTTTTTTTGTTGGGAATCCCAAAACACATTCCTGCTCACTTAAATTCACCCAAATATGAATTTATCATGAATCCTTGGAGTAATTTTGACTTCATAAAAACTTCTCAATTCTTCTTGAAATTTCTACAATCTTCATCTCTTATTTTCTAGAATCCCATTTAAAATGTCAATATGATAAAAATTGATGAGAAATAAATGGGTTCTATCATCTGAATCTGATTATTTCATGTTGATTTCTTCGAAAAAATGCTTGATACTATACCAATTGATTGTGTTTGATGAAATGAACTTCTCCACTTGATATACAGTCACTCTTTTAACTGAAAGGCTCCACCATGACAATTCATTCATAAGTATTCACTTTCATTTATTTTCTCTTGACACACTTGAGAAAACACATCATCATATTCAAAACCTATGCTTGAATCGTGACTTCATTCATGACTTTGAATGAATTGGAGATCAGCTTAATCATCATCTGAATTAAATTAGAAAGTATTGTAACATTTAATTTATTCCTAATTCTTTATTTTCATCTCAACCCAAGCAAGATCTTTTCTGAATACAAATGGTCTAGATACGATGATCCTGAATAGGATCATTTTTAGTTACGAACACTGGTTATGAATAATGGATACGATTACTGGTCACAATTGCTTGGTACAATCATTCGGGTTATAATCCTTATGGTTATGATCATTCTGGTTATGGTCATTATAGGTATGATCATTCTAGATATGATAATTGTAGTTATGATCATTATAGATCTGATCTTCCGAGGTACAATCATTTTTGGTTATGATCAAATACAATCTGAAAATAATGATATGCCTGGATATGATACAATATAATATGAATGTGATTCATTCTCAATCGACACAATATATTTCCTTTTCCATAATCTAAATATGCTTTTTTTAAAATCAGGGTCTTATCTTCCATTGGCGTCACCTCTTACATCGACACCAGTTAAATCAGAACCACTTTCTATCAACATCACCCTTCCCATCAGAAGCACCCCTTTCATCGACACCTACTATCCATCAATACCACTTCGATTATTTTGAAACACAATCGACACTAGAACTTTTACATTCAATCGGTATCCAGTGGTTCTAAAAGTCAATCATTTCAATCTGGATACGATTATTTTGAAAAACAATCAGTACCACTTCTCTCTCTCTACCATCAAGATATGATAAATCTGAATATGATTCTCTTCTGATTTTTTTGAAAAACAACATGAATACTAATATTTTATTAATTTTTTAAAAACAATCTGAATACGATTCTTTTCAAAACAAACCTAAAACAACCCCAAAATAATTATTTCTTCATAACAAAGTGATGTGATTTCCTTCCTTCCAAACTTACATTTACAGTAAAATACAACACTTGAACACAAAATAGCCTCATCATCTTGTTGTTCCTAACAATCCCCCCTTTAGATTTTGTTTTCAATCAAGTTTCATAAATCACTAAAATTTTTAACATCCTAAAATTGATTACATATCAATAATTTTAATCCTATGTGAGATAAATCATTATAGGAAACAAGAATCATTAACAACAACACCCAAATATCCAAAAAAATAGTGATCATTAAAACCCTTTTATTTTATCTATCTTTTCTTCATTCTCTATAGAAAATAATTAAATTTCAATTTATTCTCCTACAACCACTCCAACAAATAGTTAGAATAGTTCAAAAATTAAACAATGCTGAATTCAAAACTTACTCAGAACTCTCTCTTCTGTGTAATAGATTTATGAAACAAAAGAAGTATTCCCCTTGAAAAAACAATCCAAAGTTAATATGGGATAATGGACAAATACACATACCTCAATCCTGAAGAGAAACAGGATGGACACCCTTGTTCAATGTAATTTTTGAGAATGATTCCTTCGATATAGGTTTTGTGAAGATATCATCAACTTGTTTGGATGTTGGAACATACAAAAACTTCAATTCATTATTCTCCACATGCTCTTTGATAAAATGATATTTGATATGAGTATGTTTTGAACGAAAATGTTTCACTGGATTCCCAGTGAGATTAATTGTACTTTGATTATCACAACCCAATAGAATCGGTAACTTCACTTCAACAAGTAAATATTCCAATTATGTTTTCATCCACATAAGTTGAGTAGTGTCTTAAGTAGGAGCTACATAATCATCTTGAGATGTACTGAGAGTTATTGAGTTTTGTTTCTTTTAATGACAACCAACACAAATCTTTCCCAAAAAGAATACACCACCAGATGTGTAACTTCTTTCATTAACATTTCCTGCCCAATCTGCATCAGAATACCCCAATAAATCAATTCTATCTGAGCTGAAATACCTGATTCCAAAATTCTATTGTGACTATGATGTATTTGAGAATTCTTTTTATACCAAGTAAGTGTGATTATTTTCGAACCCCATGAAATCTTTCAAATAAGTTAATAATATACAAAATGTCCGGTCTTGAGGTAGCCAAATATAATAGACATCCAATTAGCTTCTGATACACCTTTTAATCAACTTCTTTTCCTTATCCATCTTTACTCAACTTTTTTGTCTATTGAAATGGGTGTGGAAATAGGTTTTGAATTTTCCCTTTCAAACCTATTGATAAGTTCTCTTGCATACTTTTCATGGGAAATGAAAATATAATCCTTCTTTTACTGGATTTGTAACCCAAGAAAGAATTTCCTTTCACCTAGCATTGAAATTTCAAATACATTTTCATTTATTTAGAAAATCTTCCACAACATAATTCATCATTCCCAACAATGATAATATCATCTACATAAACATTTAAAATGAGGGAATACTCTTAAATTTCATTTATGTAAATATTTCTATCCAATCTTCCGTTGTTAAAATTCACCTTTCTTAAGAATGTATCGAATATGGAATACCATGCAGAAAGATCTTGTTTTAGTACATACAATTCCTTTTTCAATTAGAAAACATAACATTGTTTTTTTTCTAATAAAAAATCCACAATGTTGTTCAATAGTAACCTCTTCTTCAAGATCACCATTTTCGGATGAAGATTTATCATCCATTTGAAAGATATTGAAGCCTCATTATGCAGAAATATAAATAATGATTCTGATTGTTTCAATCCCCTCTACTAGAGAAATGGTTTCAAAAAAATAAACATTTTCAATCTATGTGTACCCTTTACAATCAAATCTTGCTTTGTTTTTTATGACTTCACATTTTCGTTCAGCTTGTTCTGGAAAACCCATTTTGTGCCAATGATGTTTTTGTTTTTAGGATTGGGTATGAGTTCTTATGTATTATTCCTTTCAATCTGATACAATTGTTCATTCATGGCTTGAACCCATTTTGGATGCTTAAAGGCTTCTTTCACATCATTCGGTTCGACTTTTGAATACAAAGAAGTATGTGAAATGGAATTGGTTTTTCTTCTTGTTTAAACTTTTTGATGTTGATCACCAATTATATTCTATGCTTCAACATGTTTCCTCTGCCTTAGATGTGACTTTAGATTGTATTCCTCATCACTAGAAATACCTGAGTCTGATTATTCACCATTATTAGGATTATAATCATTTGTATCCTTATCAGGATTATCTTCTTCAACTTGCTAAACTTTATTTTTTGACTGAACATGTTTCTCTTTCTCAAATAATTCACTCACTTTTACATTAAATAAATCAACAATTATTTTTTTTCTTTGTTGAAGCATTTTTACCTTCTTCCTTATAGGTAATTTATAGGAAATATTACATCTTCATATTTCTACTCAAACTTAACATTGTTTCCAACTTTGCTTTTTATAATACAAGGACTCCTGAAAACACTAAAGTGATTCAAAATTGGAGTTTTTCTATAAAAAATTCATAGGGAGTCATACCAGGTTGATTTCTCTAGAAACAAGAGTTCTGAATATAAATTTCAGTACTTATAGCATGCCTCTAAAAGTAATGAGAAAGGCCATTCTCATGTAACATGGATCTTACCACTTCCACTAAGATTCAATTCTTCCTTTCAGCAACCCCATTTTGTTGGGGAGTGTATGGAGAGCTATAATCACACCAAATTCCATGATTGTCAAGATAGTCTTCAAACTCATTACTTCAGTATTCACCACAATTATCAATTCTCAACTTGTTCACAAAATACTCACATTCATTCTAAAATTTTATTCAGAAAATTTTAAACATTTCCAAAGAATCTGATTTGTGTTTCATATACATAACACAAGTAATGAAAGTAAAATCATAAATGATAGTAATGAAGTACTTATATCCATGTTTTATTTGTTTTATCATTGAGCCCCCATATATCGGAATGGATCAACCCCAGATGCTGATTTGAACAAAGATCATCTTTCTTATGCAGAACAATTGTAATTTTTTCTTTCTAGAAGATAGTGCCACACAATATCTTCTTCTAGGTAAATCTTGAATGTCTCAAACACTATCTATTTTAGATAACTTTATCATGTTTCAATGACACATATGCCTAAGACTTTTATTCCATAACTAATTGTCTTCCACTATACTCATGCAACAAGAGTTTTGTGAATCATCAACCTGAAACAAATTTCCTTTCGCACATTGGACTCTTGTAACAATCCTTCCTTCATCTTCACTCTTTAAAAAAATATTTCTTTCTTGAAGATAAACTTATTACCCTCAACATAGAATTGTGATACACTTTTTAAGTTGTGTTTATTCCCATCAATATACATTGTTTTCTTAGATTTCATCATTTCATTCCCAGTAATGGTTGACCCAAAACCTTTGATTTTCAATAATTCATAATATTTAATTGTCACTATGCCTTCTTTATAATCATTCACATCCTTCAACAATTTCATTTCTCTTGCCATGTGAGAAGAACATCCACTATCAGGTATCAAGGGTCATTATCCTTTCATGGATTTTAATGTAATTTCAACAACATTAGCCATTTCTCCATTATTTTTATTCTTCACCATCTGCTACTGAGAGTTGAGAATATTTTGGTGAGCCAGAAACAAAACAACACATCTAATTTCAAGGTGTCCAGGTTTTTCACATTTTCATAAATAGTTTCCAAGGGTTGGAACCTATTTTCAATATTCACCACATTCTTTTCAAGTTTATTCAGGAAAACCTACTCACTATTATTTCATTGAGGAGATTGACTCCCGATCAATATCTTCTTTTCATCACCTGTTGGATAATTGTAATGTTGTTTTTTGGACCAACACATAATTTCTATGTTCCTGAATCCTCCACAACTCCAGAAATACCCATATAAAGAGTATTTTCCTCTCAAACCTTCATACTGATTAGAAGTGTGAAAAAATTTCTCAGTCATGTTCTTTTCTCATTCATCTGGATTAATCTTATTCTTTTCATCCTCAATAGGATCCAAAGTATTTGAAACTTATCGAGATCCTGATAAAACATTCTTAGAATTAAGGTGTTTTATAACTTATGAATTCTTCAGTTTGACCACATACATAAATTTCCATGCATTCTTCTTATTAGACACAATTCCATTATTCTTCTTACCATTTGAATTTATCCTTTGTTGAACCTTCCCATGTTTCTCATTATGAGAACATTCACCAACTTTATGAATATAGTTTTAGAGACATAAAATTTTCTTTTTTTATCTCTAGAGAGTTTTTGTTTGACAAGTTCACACTCTTCTTTTATTTTATTTACTTTCACTTCCAACTGCACATTACAATTATTTTCATCTTCAAACTACATCTTCAAATCATTAATCTCTTTAGCCAGATTTTATTTCTCACTAAGAAGAAATTATTGATTTTTTGAGAATTAAACTTCCAAAATTTTGTTTTTCCTTTAATAAATTATACTGTTTCTCAAAAATTCATTCAATTATTCTTTCAATTGCATTTCAAGATGGGTTTCTTCTTATTATTCTTATTCAGAACTACTACTTCCAAATTCTTCATCATTCACAGTTCCAATGTAAGTATTTTCATTACCATATTCAATGGATTATTCGGATTCAGAATCATTCTCTTTTTCTTCTTTATCATTGGAAAATAAATTTATTCTTTTTTGTTTTAATGATTTTTTTTCATTTCCATTGTCTCTATTTTTCTTCCACAATATTCCTGTATTTCTTTCTTCAATATCACTATCCTCTTCTTTCTTTAATTGAGGAAAATTAGCTGTAAAGTAACCAACACTTCCACATTCAAAACATTTCAAGGGAATTTTTACTTTGTATTTCTCTATACATCTTTTAACAATGTTATAAAACAATGATAGGATTTCATTGAGATTTTTACATACCTCATTATTAGAGTCAGAATCACCAAATTCATATTCAATAAGAATATTATTTGACTTTTCCTTCTTATTATCCTTGATAGATATTTATCTATCAACATTTCTTTTTTTCTTCATATCATTCTCTCTTCTTATTTCAGAGGTGATAAGGGAGCTATGTAAATCATCAAGTAATAATGTTTTAGGATCTCTATCTTCTAATGAAGAATATTTTACATTGAATTTGTCATGTAGGATTCTCAAGATCCTTTCAAAAAATGTAGAGTCTTTCATATTTTCACCAAGACATCTGATAGTACTCATAATGTCATTCACCTTAGTAAAGAATTCCCGAACATTTTCATTCTCACCCATCTTCAAATCATTATACATCAATCTCCATATTTTTAAATTTTCATTGATCAATTTTTTTATTGAATTTGTATATGTTTTTCAATTTATCCCATATACCTTTAGCTATGGATACACATTTCACTCCCAATAATTAACATTCAGAAAGTGATTATAATATATCATTCTTCGGCCTTTTATAATTCTCAAAAAAACAGCTTTTCAATAGGTATAAGTGGAGAACTACCATCAATGGGAGGAAAACCAACTGTTGCAGCTTCATGAACATCATAAATGACTGACATAATAGATGGAAATATTCTATATTTCCAGATATGATAGTTATTTCCATCAAAGACCAGAATACCTTTACTGTTCACATATTTCTCATTCTCTATCAGCATAAAATAGTGAAGAAAACCTACCTATGACACCAATTGAAAATGCCTAGTTAGTGTATTATATCACTGAGAGGGTGAGGGGTGAATTTGGGATACTTCTTTTCTTTTATGTTTCTTTTCAATTGAAACAACCTTCAAATATTTTTAAAGATTTCAATTCCCCTCTAATTAATAAATCAACAAACATCAAAATGAAAACAAATATTTAAATGGTTCACTATTCAATAATAATATCTACATCCTTGGTATGGTTTGGAAATGATACATTACAAAAAAATCAACTATGAAAAAAATCCTTGGATTAAAATGAGTAGGATATACCCCTACACTCGTGTACCACTATGATACAATCCCACTAGTGCTTGTGAACCCTCTTAGCACAATAGAGTATTACAATTGTTTTATAATAACTCATGTTACTTATGCTAATTTTTCAATTAAAAAATGTATTAAATTGAAATAAAATTCATCAATTCATTAAGCATAAGAACGGTAATATCAACTGAGAATTTGTTATGAAACACTGAGTCCAATTTTTCATGAGTCTGATTATTCCATGTTTCATTCTTACAATGCAATACTCCTAGTCAGATTTTCTAATAGAATACAATTGAGTAGAATCAGAACCACTTCAATTCTAAAATACAATTTTCAAGCTGAATAGAATACGAATGAATCAACACAACCCAAAATAATTGTTAATACAAATATAATTGATATATTCTTCTCTTTAGAAACCTGGAGCTTCTCTCTCTTCTGTAGTGAATAGTGAAAGTCTCTATGAATTATAATCCACTTGTTTCCCTTCTATAGGTTACAGAAAACAAGTTTAAGTTGGAATCCCAAATGACTTTCCCACTCACTTAAATACACCGAAATCGTAATTTCTCCTGAAATATCAGAGAAATTATGACTTCATCAATGCTTCTCAATTATTCTCAAAACTTCTTAAATCTTGATCTCTTCTATTCTAAAATCCCATTTCAAATGTAAATATGATTACAATTGATGATAAATACATGGGTCTGTTCATCTAAATCTGATTCTTTCAGGCTGATTTCTTTAAAACAATGTTTGATACCATACTAATTTCATGTGTTTGAAGAAATGAACTTCTCCACATAAGATACAATCATTCTTTTAACTAAAAGGATCCCCCTTGAAAATTCATTCATCAATCTTCACTTTCTTTTATTTTCCCTTCACCCACTTTAGAAAACACATAATCACATTCAAAACCTATTCTTGAATCATGACTTCCTTCATGAGTTTGAATTCATTGAGGACTATATTTATCATTGTATGAATTCAATAGGAGATTATTGTAACTTTCCATTCATTTCTAATTCTTTCTTTTCATCTAAAACCCTGAATGATATTTTCTTAATACAAATGGTATGGGTATGATTATCCAAAATATGATCATTTCTGGTTACGATTGTTGGGTACGATCATTTTGGTTATGATCATTCTGGGTATGATCATTCTGTAAATAATCATTTTGGTTAAGATCATTCTCAATACGATCATTCTAGGTACAATCATTTCTGGTTACGGTCAAATACAATCTAAAAGAAACGATCTGCCTAGATATGATACAATACCATATGATTGTGATTCATTCTCAATCAACTCCAAATATTTCCTTTTATTCTACCCATATATAATTGTTTTGAAAAATAATCAGTTTTTCATCTTTTATCGACATAACCTCTTCCATCAGCATCACATTGATCAGAATAACTTTCCATCAGCATCACCTTCCCCATCAACATAACCCTTTTCATCAGCACCTCCTTTCCATCGGTACCACTTATATTATCTTGAAACGAAATTGGATGAGATATTTTACTTCCACTTGGTATCCAATTTTTTTTAAAGGCAATTGATACAATATGGATATGATTTTTTTCTAATTTTTTTTGAAAATCCATCGGTACCACTTATTTATCTCTGCCATCCATGTATGATAAATATCAAAATGAATCTTTTCTGATTTTTTTTGAAAAAGAATCTTAATACAATTCTCTTCTGATTGTTTGGAAAACAATCTGAATATGATTATTTTCAGAACAAACCCAAATCAAACCCCAAAAAATTGGTTCCCCAAAATAAAGTGAAGTATTTTCCTTTCTTCAAAACATACCTTGATAACAAAAGAGAACACTTGAATACAAAACACCTTCACTATCAGCAAGGTCCAAACAATTAGGGAATTATCCCTTTTGGTTGCATTAATTTCTAGGATGACCAAGAAAGGGGCGATGTTTTTTTGGTCGGATTATATTGATATATCCTTTCAGGAGATGAATGGAAGGATGAATATAGAATTAATCCTCAACTTACCTATCCATAAAGGCATATAATGTGTAATGTGATGTATCCTGAGTTAGAATTAGAGCAATTTTGATATTGGATGATCGAGTTGTTGCTTATGAAACTAGACATCTGAGACCCCATGAGTGGAATTATCCTACTCAGAATCGGAGGTCAACTGCAATGGGATACACACTAAGATTCTTTTTAGTGTGTTGTTTTTAGTGTACGCATACCGGAAGTATCTCTAGTGCATCTTTTCTCAGTAATACGTTGACCTTTAGCTGAGGAGGTGGGGTGAGTATATGGGGCCATTTGATGTTGAGTTGGATTATACACTAAGAAATAGAAACATCATTGCTAATTAATTGAGGTGGAATATAAAGATATAGGTAGTGTGGAATTTATGTAATGAGTGGTAGATGATTGAAATATTTAAATAATTGTATCTAGATGTTAAGGATTCAAGGGATGAGATGATATAACTTTGACATATATTATACCCATGATTTTTGTCTCGATCAAGAATGAGTAGATATTTGAATCGAATGGATTAAATCTAAGAGACAATATATATATTGGGGAGAATCCATAAAGGTGTTATTTTTTATGAATTAATTTTCTTCTTTTCTATGGATGAGTATGGGTTTCTACGGGCTTGCATGAGGAGCTGATGGGAGAGTTTCATTCTTATAGATGGGTGGTAAATCCAGGGATTAAAAAAATATATCTTGTTCTTTATATAAAATCCTAGTGTCTTGGAATAAAGAAGGAGATAGTGTTACTCATGGAAAGATGTTTCATCTGTCCGTAGTTGAAAATGAGCACTATAGGCTTGTTGAGATGTTGCAGCTTCTGCCCATTATAAAATTGAAATGAAATGATTTCATTATCTAATTTGTGATAAAATTACCTAAGACACCTCACAAGAATGAAGTAGTATTGGTGACAACATATCGACTGAAAAAGGTTGATCACTTTTTTTTATCTGGGAGACCTTCACTTTTGATGATCTGGGTAGTATTTACATATGTGGTATTGTTCAGTGGTATGTTGTTATAAGTAGAATATTTTCTGATGGACAAGTCTGGCTCTTATAAAATCTATACAAGCCCCTAGGATTGGGTAACACACATGAATGTATAAAAATATAAATAAAAGGGAATTGATTTCCCCCTTTTACTATACCTCTCTATGAAACTAAAGGAAAATGTTTTGATGCCGATATTTTGAAAAAGAATTAACCGAGACATTCTTGCGGATTGAGATAATTTTTTGACATCTCTTTTTGGAAGGGTCTTCTCTAGTCCTTAGGATCACAAGTTATTTTGAGTACAACCTTTCATCCTCAGACTATCATCCAATCTGAGTGGACTATCCACATTTTGTAGCATATGTGACAAACTAGTGTTTTAGATTGAAGTGGTTCATGGGATCAATATATGGAACTAATAGAGTTTTCATATAGAAATAGATTTCAATCATTGATCGAAATGGAACATTTTTGGGTCTTGTATAATATGTTGTTCTATTTTTATTGTTGTTGGTTGGATTCAGGTGAGTAACTATTTTTTGAGATATTATCATGTAAGAGGCTCCTGACATGGTTCAATTGATCAGGAGGTGGTTGGTGATTGTGCAGAGCTAATATAGATCATATTAAGACCATTGAATATAAAATTTAGAGTTTTAGTGGTGTCATAATATTTTCCATCAAGTGACATCTAGGTTGGGGAAATTCCAAATCAAGAAATAGGAGAAGCTAGCGCCTAGATTATTTGGTCTATTCTAGATTGTGGAAAAGGGATAGTCCAATGGAATACTGATTGTACCTTACACAATGATATAGTACCATTCATGACGTGTTTCTTATGTTTCAGATTCATAGATTTCATCAAGATGTTTCTCATGTGGTATAAATTGATGACGCCAAATTTGATGTAGATGCATCCTTTAAGGAGAATTCAATAAGGATTGTTGAAAGTAGTGTGAATTATCCCTAGAAAAATATTATACCTCTAGTTTGAGTGTAGTAGTAGCATGGATATGTTCAATATGATACCTAGGAGAGGGATTCTAATATACAGTCATAGTGGCGTGATTATTTCACTGATACCCCATAGTGAAACTTGGAGCATCTCAGGATGACCTATTATATGGTGAAGAAGTTGTATATACCCATATTTTTTCAGGTATATCCCTCTTTGAGTTTTATTTAAACATATTGGAGTTGGGGTTTCCTTCTTCTTGTAACCATGGTGGATGAGTCCCTTTTTGGGGATAGAGAGAATTTTCTAAGGAAGATGACATAAAGTTCTTGGATGTATGTTTGTTAGAATTAATAGAGTCAGAGTATAAATGTGTTAAGGGATTGAGAGAGTTTCCTATGGTTTTGAAGGCTTTATAAGTGGTTCAAGTTTTTTTGTAGAATCTTTGTTTTGTGATTTCTATTGGACACTTTTACATTGGGAACATATTTCACAACATGAACCGGGTTCCTGGAGAGATCTGTGAACTGGTTACACATGGTGAATCTGGTTCACATCATAAGCTGGCTAATCTAGGTAATTATAACCATAGGTGGCATGTTTTCTAACATATCTTATGAATCTATAATTTGATGTCATGAAAGGGTTTTATGTAATGAATGTCTCTGACTCTATGGTTTTAAACAAGGAAATGTGTATGATTTTATTACATTTGTTTCATAACATTATCTCTTAACCCCTAGTGCAAATCCAAGATATATATTCTCTTCCATACATCTCAATATAGAGTTTAAAATTTGGTGATTTTCTTGTCTTATGTTTTCCCCTTATCTTTATTTTGTTCCCCATTAGCGTAGTGTGATCAGTTGAACATAGTTAAATCATATTTTAATCTTGATGTTTTTGTGATATAGGTTTTCCTTGTGATCACTTCCACCTTCATAATTTATTGGCATTACCTATTGGAAGTATTTATTTTATCTTCTGATAAATTTAGGTGGTCTAAAAATATCCATTTTCTCTGTTTCTAATTGTTTAAGTATGTGAATTATGTTGAAAATTCACTAAATCAATGTGTATAGTAACTAATAGAATAATGGGTGATTAAAATAATGTGTTTGAAATATTACATGAATACCTTTGGTTAAATTAGTTTGGATACATGGATCACGAATACACATAGTTTGAGCTTACCCATGAAAAATAAATAACTTTCTAATGGCTTAACATATGATTTAGCATGCCATGGAATCTCAGGTGATTACTTATGATATATTCACCATGGAAAATGGATTCCATTATTATTAAAAGACTCTTGATGATTTGATATAAATGATTCTGTACCCTAGAATGATAATAGATTAAGGTATAAGTTAATTAATTTATGTATAATTGAAAGAAAAATGGGATTTCAATTATTTGACCATTGTGAATTTTGATGTTATGTTTTTTATTCTGGCGATTTTGACTTGTGTTGTGATTTATGGCGAAGTTATTAAATAATGGGCTTTAGCTAGTGATGCTAAAATGATTATATAAAGGGATTTACCCAATGATGTTGAAATTTTTATATAAAGATATATACATGGTGATGATGGAAGTATTATATAAAGGGACTTTCCAGGTGATGTCGAAATGATTATATAAAGGTATTTTCTAAAATATGTTAAAATTATTGTATAATGGGATTTTTCGGTTAGGGTGAAATGATTATATAAAGGGATTTTACTACTTATACTATAATTCTTATAGTTATTATCCGGATTATGTGATCATTACATGGTCTTGTGGGTATAGTTGGCATGGTTATGCTACATGCATAAAGATATTCTGACATGGTGCTAAAGCTGGTTGATTGTTGTGTCATATTAATTGATTAATTAATATTCCTAATTACTGCTTTATTGAAGGTACTAATTATCATACTGGTTTGTTTATAAATAGTGTTGTTGATCTGTTATTTTCATTCACACCCTATGAATGACAATATTTGGTACCTGAGAATATTCCAAGGATACCTGTTTAGACAAGGTAAAAGGTCATTATTGCTGATTTTTTCTTATAGGATGGGTTAGAGCTTAGAGACCGGTCCAACACAGGGTTTTGGACTAGGGTATTTTGAGTTATTTTTTTATAATAGTAGTTTATCTGTATTACTTTTATTTTTGAAATTTAGATACATTCCATCCTATCTTTACATTATCATTTTATTTGGATTATTCATTTGAAATTTATTGTTTGGTTTTTCTTCTATTATGTACTACTTCTAATATTTTATGTTACTCTAATATTTTCTTATTTACACTATATTACAACTCTGTTATAGAGGGTATAGTATCCATGCTATTTTATATAAACCCCTACCACTAGTCAACAATCTCTGGCATATGGGAGGTGTGCATGAGGTATAGTAACTAACCATGTTTTTACACGTGAGAGAGTTGAAGGCTGGGGGATGTTACACTGTTCTTCTTCAAAATCATATTTGTGTGTTCCAAATCATTTATATCTCTTTCCAAGTATTATTTTTACCTTTATATACATATCAAAACCTAACCAAGATTTTTTAGGGTCATTATTTTTCACAATTCTTCATGAAATGCTTCATTTTTCTTATATTTATTGTAGTATTTCATTATAAATGTTATTATAAAAGATATAGATGTTTTTCTAAATCTAGTTATCCACCCCCTTCACATCAATTCATGAAATTGTTTTTAATATAAATTAATTAACTATTTAAATAATTAATATATATTATTTTGTTTTATTATTATATTAGTGGATTATTATTTGTACTATGATTATGTAGAATAATTTAGGAAAGATAAATTGGATAATTCAGTGGGAATTTAGGATAGATACTTGGTTGGTTGCCTATCTAAAATTACATTTGATATGATTTAAATTATTATGTATAGTTTTATTACGAGATGTTAATCTCATGGAGTAAATAATTTGGGGATGTGGTTATCTTATCAAAATTGTACCATATAGACATGGCGCTTCCATGAAAATACACCCAACTGATATGAAACTCCCCTATATAATGAACTATGCATATATTTTTATCCCATGTAAATATAACACAAGGACATAAAAATTTAAAATGTATCTAATGATTCCCAACCATAAATCTTTTGGAACATACCCATGATCCTTACTTTGAATGTTATTATGAGATATTATCTTAATATATTCTTATTTAATGTGATGTATCTCACATAATCTGATTTTTCATTATTATTTTTTCTTACTTATGTCCATCATAGTTTCATTATTGATTAATAATTCATATATATTTAACATTCACAATGTATTTATATTAAGTATAAGTTAAATGGTTTTTTATTATTATATAATGATCATTGGATATAAGGTGATGTTTTATTTGAAGTTGTTATTTCCATTTAATCTATATTTGTTTCAATATAAATCAAAATTTGACCCTTATATCTTGATATTTTTTAATAGTCATAAAAAATTTATTTGTGAGACCATTTTCTCCCTATAAATTAAATATAATTCTCTTATATATCCATATTTCCATAAACTTTAGGAAATAAATTAGCATATATGTTTTAAAAGTGTATAGAATTCATGTCTTAAAATAGATATAGAAAAGTTCTTTCTTTGATACCATTTCTATTTATTGAAAACTAAAATATTAGTTTTATAGTTTTATTATAAACTAGCATTGAATGTATGATATTATAATGGGTAATAATGGAGAATTAAGTATTATCATAATAGTGGTTATATTTTTCATAATATATAAACATAAATCTGTATTTAGGACCAATTCACTTAGATTGGATTATGTAATAGTTTTTTCCCATTCCATTTCTTATACATTGGTTGGTTCTTTATTTGTATGTATTTATTATGACATATGTTACATATCTTATTATTTGTTTTTATAACTTCTTATATTATTTGATGATTTGATATTAAAATTGGTTGTGTTGAATTTTGTAATTATGGTTTAATTTTTTTTGGAATATAATTTTTTTATTTTATGGAATAGATTGAAGTTGGAAGTGTCATGTCGATTTGATTTTAACCAAATTTATAAATAATTTATATTTTTTTATAAATTTTTCCTTTATCAATGATTTATATTGAGATTTTATACATTTTCCATGTTATAATATTCTTATATGACCTTGTTTATAAAGGTCATAAGTTATATACCATATAAAAAAAGTTAGATTTCAAATGAACAGTTATATTTGGTATCACAATAGAGAGATGTGACGATTTTAAATTAGTCATTAGCATAAAGAAATAAGTGGTATAAAAAAATTGACATTTGATCAGTTTCCATTTATGTATGATCATGATAATGACAGTATTCCATTACCAAAAGGCAATGATATCAATACACATGATGAAAATATTGGTATTGATGATGTTGAGTGAGTGAAAAAATAATGGATAATATTGAGACTCTTGTATATTAGAAATGTACTAAAATGTAAAAGTTAAACATATTAATGTGGTACGTCATAGGAAAACCATATATTGATTTTATTATACCTCAATTGATTATATTATTACATTCATAAAGGAATTACATCATGATAACACAGATAGTCCTTCATATCATTATATGGAATGAAATTTATTTAACTAGCTTGGATTTTATACTAATAAAATTCATGCTTTTATTAATGATTTCAGTTTATTTTGGGTGAAAAAATAGACCTTAATAATAGTAAATATTTTGTAATATATTTATGGAAGAAAAATACAGATGAAAAACCATCTCATGGGCCACAAAAGGTCATGTGGAACTTTCCATTGATTGTTATGATTCAAAATCTATTCATGTATACTAAAATATGAACAAATATGTGATGACATGATGTCAAGAGAGTTAATGATAATTTTGAATTCGCTCATGCTATATATGGATTTTCATGGTGGATATTGTTAGAGTTGGGGGCCTAGAACCAACTAATTTGTACTTTATTCATTAATAAATTAAATTTCATATCTTGATTGTTCTTCTACATGAAAATGTATGTGATAATGTCCTAAGGATAGATGTTTCATTAAAGGGTCATAGTAGATCCCTACTATGATGAGAACCCAGAAGTTCCATAACATTGTTCTTCAATATATTTTCTATAGCCGAATGATGTTATTTGAGGGACTCAAATAATACGTGCCATTGGGGTTGAGGACTCATAAAACTTTGAGGTACCTTCTCAGGGTTTGTTCCCTTGGTAATATCTTGGATGATATTATGAGAACGAGACCCGCCAGTAAGAAATCCACATTTCATAGTGTCCTTGGATGTTCCAATCTGTGGATGTGTTTATTGTTCTTTGGAATTTATGATTATTATTAATGGGTATTACAACCTATACACTTACATGTATTGAAGAAAACTATAACGATACACTATTCGTAGCGAGGTAGGATACATTGGATGTGTCACAAGTGAAACTGTATTAATAGATAATGTAAGAATGGGTTTGTACCTTCTATTCTATAACAGAAGTAGATATCTCATGCCCTTTGATGGAATTGAAATATCCTAAATAAATCCATGGCCATAGTGAAGAATGGGAAAGATCAATTCCATAATTTTAAACAATGAATAATCGAGCACATGGGTAGCTAGATCTAGCATGTAACCCACTTGATTCGAGATATCAATAAAAAGGGATTATATTACATGGTAAGAATTTGTTGGCGGTGAAACTTCACTAGGACATTAACTTTTTTCTCTATGGGTGCCTTGGTGTGTTTCTAAACGCTAACCTTGGACTTCAGGTAGGCTCTGCCTAATGACACTGAGAAAGAGGCCTAGAGGGTCATACAGTAAGTGTGTCCAAGTAACTCAGTTAAATATTAATTTAACAAGTTGAATAATGATTATTCTCGATTTTGGTTTAATAATTATTTAAGGATGTCTGACTGCATTTATTTCAACACTAGTTATTTGAGCGAGTAAATTGTGGGTGAAATAATATATACAATAGTGAGTAATGCAGTGATATTTATTTTAGAAATAAAAATCCATTTTTCAAGGTCTAATAAATGTGGTGGAGGAAATAAAGAAAAATGGAAAAACCAAAGTACACGCTATGTATATTAAATATACACGCCAAGTAATTTTTTTTTGGGAATTTCTGAGAAATAATATAATTTAATTAATTAAATAATATTAGGTGTAATTTGCTGGGTGCAAGTCAGGTAATAATAATATTCAACTGTTATTCTTAAACATGGATTATTACTAAGAATTAAATGAAATGAATAAATTCTTTCAAGTAATTAATTCATTTAATTATTCTATATAATTAAAAATACCAATTATATATTTCTCATTATCCTAGCCATTTTTTTGTGGTTTTGCACAACAGATCTATAAAAAGATCTAAAGCCAAGAGAGAATCATTTTTATCCAAGAATGCTCTAAAGCTATGAGAGAGAGAGCCTCCTCCACCAGATTAAGGCAATCGAAGGTAGACATCACAAGTGAAGGCTATTACATGCTTGCACCTGTAGATCCCTTTGGTGATTTCCAAAGATACATGGAGAATGTGTGGATCATCACTAGAGGAATCATACAATTTGATTCTATGATGCAATGACGGATCACATCAGATCGTGACCAGAAACATTAATGAATAAATAATTCAATCAAGGAAATTCTTGTCAATTAATTAAATTAATTATAACCGACATATTTTGATCCTATCTATGGTTCTAAGACTCCCCTCTTTTGTTTTTGTTCTTTATTCTATTCTATAGATCTGACATTTTATTACCGTGAAAGATCTCGTATTGATCATTGTTAACGCTAAAATTAAAGTTGGGTACACCCATCAATGCACTTACGTTGTGCTCCGAACCTACAAGTCGTATAATAGTAGGTCACATCGTTTACTATAATTATTTAGTTTTTCGTTGGTGATTTACACATTTAATAATTTAGTTGTTTCAATTCAAGTTAATAATTTTTTAAATCTGAATCTCAAGATCTGTTCCTCCTCTTTCATTTCTCATTCTCCTTACAGAAAAAAATTTTAATTTTAATTTTTGATTAATATAAAATTGTGGATCTCATCCAGAGGTGCCAAATGTTCCAGGCCATACAACACTAGAGTACAAAACATGTATCCAACAGTACACTCCCTGTTGTCTAGGTTCAATGCATCAGAATGGTATTCCAAATCAAGATGTGTATTGGAGTATTTCTATCTCTTAAATGAAACTGTGGGTTGACCTGGAATAGGTGGCACACAGTTTCCAGATTACACGCCGTGTGGTCCACTGAACACAACATGTAGTCCCTTAGGGTTAGGGTTGGATTGTGTACCCCATACACGGATTGCCCAGATGGAAGCTGTGTAATGTGAATACCACACGACATGTGTCCCACTGAACATGCCGTGTACACCAAAAAAATTTCCAATGTATATCTACACACCATGTCCCTGGGCATGTAATTCGGATGGATGGTGAACAAAAGTACACACCGTGTAGTCGGAACTACATGCCATGTACTCATCCTAATTAAGTTGATTTATTAATGTTTATTAGTATATTCTACAAACCCTTGAGACGTGTATGATAGTGCAGGAATAAAGTTGAGGCACAAAATGTGATATGTGTTTTATATATTTTTGTTTAATTTAATATTTTCATAATGTTCACTTCTACTCATTGGGTGATTATGAATGGGAATTCACCGGGTTTCCTCTAAGGTACATGTTACATACACAGATAATTTTAAATTAATTTATTTGTTTAAAATTATGATGGATGATAATCTCAAGGAAATTTATAAAAATGGATTAAGATAAAATGATTTATTAATTAGTGATAATTAATTTATTCGAGAATGATTTATCTTAAACAAGAATGATTAAAGAATTGAATTATAGTTTTATTTATGAGTAAATATCGTTGCATGCATGGATGATCATGAGCTAAACCAAGAACTTTGTATGTGAATGTTTTTTAATTTATTTATTTAAATAAAATTTTTTGTCATGTAAGACTTCTCCTCATTAATATGTAGGGCATGCATGCCCAATGTTTCTTTTATGTGAAACCCCATTTTAGCCCTCTCTTTCGTGTGAGATTAAAACATTTGTAATGGATGGAGCTCCCAAGCTAGTTGATGCATCTCAAGTTATGATCCAAGGTGAAACCAATTCAAAGAGATACAGATGTAGAAACACGGAACACTGTAAACACAAACCCAAAAGGTTCAAGGTTATTGCCCCTAGGTCTTGGGTTATTTTATGAACCACTAGAAAACCATCTAATAGAACAATATAATGATCATACCATTTATTTTATTTCTGTTATTTGCACGGTTTATTTATTTTTGTTGTGTTGTCACGATCACACAATTAATGAACTAAACAAGCATGGAAAATGGAACTAAAATAAGACTGGCTTATGTGCAAAATATTATCATAGACTTTCTTAATCACTTATGTATAATCCACATTACATTAACAAGAATGAAATCAAAGATAATAAAATGGAAATTTGCATATAAGTATGAAATTCCTCAAAGAAAATATCAAGTCGGTATAGCATTCCATAATCTTGGTTAGATTTGAACCTTAGTTCAAAGTGCTTGACCAACCCTAGTTATGGAGCTTTCAATTATCATGGAATTCTAATTTAATGTTTTGGGTCGACTTAAACTCATTGGCATCAAGGGTTGATTGCCATAGCAGGACATGTTTTGACCAAGAGGCAAAGGTTGAGGAAATTCGAAATAAAAGTATTTCAAGATTGGGGAGTCCACTGAGCAGATCAAGAAGCTGCGTTTTAATGCATTTGGAATTTGGAATGCCTACCTAAAACCCATGAAGTTTCCTAACCAAACCTAGTTGGGGTAATGCGAAGGGAAATATGGATCTCTTCCACTTGAATATTCAGGAAACATAATATTCCAATGTCAATGATGAGGGTTATTGGATTTTGATAAAATAGTGGAAGGATAATAAGTATTAATTTATTTATTTGTCTTAGTTTTATCATAATAAAGTAATAAACATTTTCTCATCATAATTTATAGAAATGGAAAGAAAAATTAATTCAAACATATTATTGTGAACCATACATGAGAAGGAAAACCTTCTCAACGACACCGATTTCCAAGAGTGGCACAAGAATTTACGTGCCATCCTTCTCCACAAGGGGAAATTGTATGTGATGGAAGGGTCTGTTACAATTGCACCTAGAAAAGAGGCCAGTGATGAGGAACTATCATTATATGTGAAACATATGGATGATGCCACATATGTCCAATGTTTCATGATATCATCCATGTCTAATGAGTTCTTGAAGTGACATTAAAACATAGACGCGTATAACATGATGTCTCACCATAAGGATATCTACCAAGAGAACATGAGACAGGAGAGATATGAGGTCTCCAACACGTAGTTTACAACTAAAGTTGGATATTCTGTGCTAGTTGGTCCTCATATAGTCAAGCATATTGGTTACATTTAACGCCTATACATCCTATGGATTACGTTCTCGGATGAGTTTCATGCAAATATCATCAAATCATCACTGCCCAAGACCTTTTATAGATTTATTGTCAACTATAACATGAGAAATAATGAGAAGAGTCTATTGGAACTTATGACCTTAATTCTCCAGGTAGTTAAGTACATTAGGTGTGACAAACCCGTAGTCCTTATGGTGAATAAGAAAATGAAGGATAAGGAAAAGGGGCCAAGGACATATAAATTATTTGAAGCCCCTAAGCATAAACCCTCTAAGAAGGGGATAATCGAGAGGTATGGCAAGGAACGAGAGGAATTTTGTTTTTCATGTGGAAATCTAGGCCACTGGAAGAGGAATTTCACCATGAAGCATGGGGACACTAAAGGTGCGTTCATTATCGAGTATAATCTTTCCGTTTACACACATTGGGTATCATATACATCTTTTGGGGCTCACATATATATTCAAATGTAGGAACCAAGTATATTTAGAAATATTTCTAGAGGAGAGGTGGATCTTCGAGCTCCCAATTTTGTGAGGCTCGCTGTGTTATCCATTGGTGATTAACACCTCTCATTTCCAACTGGGATGATTTTGGTTTTACATAATTGTTATTATATTCTAAGTGATACCAAAAACATAATTCCTATATCATTTTTGGATATGTATGGATTTATTTTCATGTTTGGAAAGAAGGGTTGCTTATTTTATAGGAACAATGTAATGGTATGAGACATTTAAATAATGGTTTGTATGTATTAAATTACAAAAACCAAGTGTTGGAAATAGATAACCAAACAAACTCAAATGACTCGTACATCACCCAATTTTGGCTTCACTATCTCAGTCATATAAACGAGAAGTGCTTGAAAATGATCTGCCAATATGGCTATCTAGATTCTACTTAGCTAAAACCACTTGATAGATGTCATGCTTGTTTACAAGGTAAAATGACCAAGCTACCTTTCAGTTGACAGGGTGAGAGAGCCACAGATCATCTCGGATTGGTCTGCACAGATGTGTGTGGAGTATTTCCAGTAGAAGCTAAAGGTGGATATTATTACTTCATTACTTTTACTGATGATTTGAGTAGATATGGCTATGTCAAATTAATGAGGTATAAGTCAGAATCCTTAGAGAAATTTAAGGAATTCAAGAATGAAGTTGAAAATCAACTGGGTAAGAAGATAATGTAGCTTAGATCAGATAGAGGTGGATAATATATAAACCAAGAGTTCATCGATCTTCTACAGAAGTATGTGATTCTATATCAACACACTGCTCTTTATACACCACAATGGAATGGTGTTAGTGAAAATAAGAACCACACCTTGTTGGAAATGGTGTGGTCGATGATGAGTCATGCAGATCATCCATTATCCTTTTGGGGATATGCATTACAGAATACATCATACACATTAAACAGAGTACCAACTATGGTGGAAAATGGAATTCCCTTCGAGTTATGAAATAGAAAGAAACCCATTTTGTCACACACACGTGTATGGGGATGCACGAAATTTGTTAAGGCCTTATCTGGAAACAAACTAGTACCCCAAGGCACAAAGTGCATCTTTATAGTATATTCCAAAGAAATGAAAGGATATTACCTATATAACACTTCAAACAAGAAAGTGACTATCACCAGAAAAGCTGTCTTTCATGAATGGGAGCAAATCCTCAAAAAGGATAGTGGTAGAAAGATTTGCTTCAACAAAGTTGATGGTCCATATACAAAGGAGTTGGAATAGGAATAAGTTCTACGTGTCCCTGTGGAAGAGGATCCAGAATCACAAGTACTGCGTAGGAGATTAAAAGAGGTATGAGAACCAGAGAGATTTGGTTTTATTTTCATCGAGAATGGTGAATCATTATTGTTGGACAATGATGGACAATGATGAACCTCTCTCCTAAAAATAAGTAGTAGAATGCTCAAAATGTGCAAGATGGCTAGATGCTATGAATTCTGAGAATAATTCCATGTATCAGAACCAAGTTTGGGTTCTAGTCAATGAGCCATTTGATGTAAATCCTGTTGGATGAAAATGGATATTAAAAAGAAAAATGGACATGGAAGGCCAAGTTAGCACCTATAATGTAAGGCTAGAAAGTGTCAAGGAATTTATTATGAAGAATCCTTCTTGCCAGTTTCCTTGTTTAAATACATAATAATCATACTTGACATAACATCTTACTGTGACTACAATATTTGTAAAATGGATGTCAAAATAGAATTACTTAATTGGAACCTTCATGAAGATGTCAACATGAAACAACCAGAAGGGTTTGTTAAACCAGGTGAAGCCAAATGGGTTTTCAAGTTGCAGAAATCCATTTATGGATTAAAGAAAGCATCCAGGTCATGGAACATTCGACTTGATGTGGCATAAAGGAATTTGGTTACATTAATAATGAATGTGAGCCATTTTTATAAGTGGTTTAATGGGAATGCAGTCATTACAGTATTAGTATATGTTAAGGACATATTTCTTATTGGTAATAATGTACCCCTCTTATAGTCAGTTAAAGACTAGTTGAACAAGTGTTTCTCCATGAAGGACTTGAGTGAAGTAGCTAATATTCTGGGGGATCAAGATCATTTTTGATAGATTCAAGAGTTTTCTTGGACTATGTCTGGGCTCATATATTGGCCATATACAAAAGAGATTTAGTATGGAAAAATCCAATAGGGGATTGGTTATACTATCACACGACCTACATTTTTCTAAAAAAATGTGTCCTCAGACAAAAAAGAGAAAGAATGAATGATTAATATCCCATACGCTTCAGCGATAGGATCCATCATGTATTCAATGTTATGTAATAGGCTTGACGTTTCCTGTGCACTGAGAAAGCTAGGATGATACTGAACAGATCTAGGATAATAACATTGGGCGGTTCTAAAGATTATCCTTAAGTATCTGAGAAGAACTAAGGATATGTTCCTGTTGTATGGATGAGATGAAGAGCTTGTCATTAGAGGGTATGTAGATGATGGTTTTTAGAGAGATCATAACGATCTGAAGTCGCTATCTGGATTGGTTTTCTGTATCAATTGAGGAGTTATGAGATGGAAGAGATCAAAGCAACTAGTTATCGCCGATTATATAGTAGAGTCTGAATATATTATGGATTCTGATGTATCCAAGGAATCCATTTTTATTCTAAACATAATCCAGGAGCATGATTTGGTGCCTTGCAGTAATGATCATATCACATTATATTGTGATAATACTCCTGTGGTGGCTCTTTCATAAGAACCAAGGTCACATCAAAAGACAAAGCACATACTCTAGAAGTATCACCTCTTGGGGGATTTCAATCAAAGGGGTGAATTTGTAGTGACCAGAGTGTCCACACAAGAGAACGAGGTGGACCCCATGACTAAAGGCCTATCTCAGTAGAAGAATGAATATCATGTGAGAGCTAGTGGGTTAAAATTTGTTAGCAGTAATCCCTAGTCCAAGTGGGAGTCTGTTAGATTTGTAGCCTAGAACCAGCTGCTTTGTACTTTATTCATTAATAAATACCTTATCACATCTTGATTGTTCTTCTACAGGACAATACATGTGATAATGTCCCAAGTATAGTTGTTGCATTAAAGGGTCATAGAGGATCCCAACTATAATGGGAACTCAGAAGTTCCATAACACTATTCTTGAATACATGTTATATGTCCAGATAATGTTACATGAGGGACACAGATAATACAGGACATTAGGGGTGAGGACTCCTAAAACATTGAGGAACCTTCTCATGGTGTGCTCCCTTGGTAATATATAGAGGATAATATGAGAATGAGACCCGCCAGTAGGAAATCCACATTTCATATTGTCATTGGATGTTTCTATCTGCACACATGTGTATCGTTCCTTAGACTTTAAGATTATTATTAATGGGTATTAGAACTCATTCACTTATATGTATTGATGAAAACTACGATGACACACTATTCTTAGCAAGGTAGGGTACATTGTGCATCACGAGTGATACATCATTAATAGATCATGTAAGAAATGATTTGTCCATTATGTTCTATAATGGATGTAGATATCTTGGACCCTTTTGTGGAATTGATATATCCTAAATAAATCCATGGACATAGTGAGGAATGGGAAAGTTCAATTCTGGAAAGTCAAAGAAAGAATAATTGAGCACATGGGTTGATGGCACTAGCATGCAACCCTCTTGATTTTAGATATCGACCCAAGGGATTATATTACATGGTAAGTATTCGTAGGAGGTGAGACATCATTGAGGCGTTAAAATCCTTCTATATGGGTACCTTGGGGTGTTTCTAGACGCTAACGGTGGACTTTAGGCAAGCCCCGCCTAATTCTGCTAAGAAAGAGGCCTAGAGGGTCACACAATAAGTTTTTCCATGTATATTAGTTAAATATTAATATAACAAGTTGAATATCAATTTTCCCGGTGGTGGTTTAATAATTATCTAGGGTTTTTTGATCGCATTTATTTCAGCACTAGTTATTTAAGAGATTATATTGTGGGCGAAATAATATATTTATAAGTGTGTAGTGTAGTGATATTTATTTTAGAAATAAATAACCATTGTTTAAGGTCTAATAAATGTGGTGGATGAAATTAAGAAAGACAAAAAAAGTAGAAGCCATGTATATTAAATATACACTCCATGTATTTTTTTCTAAGAATTTATGAGAAATAATATTATTTATATTATTAAATAATATTAGCTGTAATTCGTTTGGCACATGTCAGGTAATAATAAGAGTCAACCATTATTATTAGAATGAGGTATTACTTAGAAATAAATGAAATGAATAAATGATTTTGGGTAATTAATTCATTTTATTATTCTATGTAATTAAAAATCACAATTATATATTTCTCATTAGCCTAGCCATTTTTCTGTGGTAGCACACAAAAGATCTATAGAAAGCTGTCAAGCCAATATAGAATCCATTTTTTTCCAAGAACACTCTCAAGCTTCGAGGGATAGGTCCTCCTCCACCGGATCAAGGTGTTCGAAGGCGGACATCGCAAGCGAAGGCACTTCCGTGCTAGCACCCGGAGGTCCCTTAGTTGATGTCTAGAGATATGTGGAGCACGTGTGGATCACTGTTAGAGGAATCCTAAACCTGGATTCTACGTCACAGTGATAGAAAACATCATATCGTGACCAGAAATATCAATGAAGAAAGATTTCGATCAAGTTAATTCTTGTTAGTTAATTAAATCAATTATAACCAACATATGATGATCCTATCTATGGTTCTAGGTCTCCCTTGTTTTATTTTTGTTATTCGTTCTATTCTGAAGGTCCTTCATTTTATTATCACGAATAATCTCATATTGATCATTGTTAATGCTAAAATTAATGTTGGTTACACCCACCAATGCATTTTTACTACCCTCAGAACCTATAGATATTTGATTCACAACATACTGATTTTGTATCTGAGGTGCCAAATTTTGGGTCGGCTCTATCCTGTGATATTTCCAATTCCATTGGTTAGATGCTTAATTTTTACAACACATGGCTGGTTTTTATTTACATTTATAATTTTCTTTCGTGGATGTGAATGGAAAAAATTTCCCTTTCTTGAGTATAATAATATATTTACCTTTTATCCAAGAAATGATAGATAAGTATACATGAAACCATTAATAAAAGAGTTAATTTAGCTTTGGGATATGGGTGTTCACGCATTTGATGATTCTTTAAAAATTATATTTCTGATTCATGTTTCCATTCTATGATCTCTTTTTGATTTCCTGGATTATGCAATTATTTTGAGTAGGAACAGAAAGGGAAACTATCATTTCATATTTTTATAAATAATACACAATAAAAAATACTTAAATATTTTTATAGTTTCAGTTTCATGGTGCATCGAGGTTTCCTTCCAATAGATCATCAATACAGAAAGAATCACTAGAAGTTTGTACTCTTATTGAAAATGAACAACTGCATCAATATATATTTGGAATTTACATGCATATTGAATTTTAATATGTTAGTTCCTCAATTTGGAATGGTCATATGAAATCAAAAATGAGGAAGAATACTGGCACTCGATTGAATTATATTTGGAAAAATAAAATCATCTTTTTTGAGTTCCCATATTTGTCAAACAATTTGTTATGTCATTATTTAGATTTAATGAACATTGAGAAAAATATAGGTGAAAATATTATTTTAATTCTTCTAAATATCTAGGGGATTACCAAAGATGACTTAAGATCTTAGTCGGACTTTATGTATTGGGGTATTTGACATGAATTGCATCCTAGGTGTATTAGTGAAAAAATGGAATGTTCCTTGGGATTCTCTTGTGATGAAACATTTAGAAAAAAAATCATTAATTGATGTATTAGAAAATATCATGGTTCATGAAGGATATTCAAGAAACATATCTAAATGATTCAACAGAAAGGTTTTTGAAACTAAAATAACTAAAAACTCACGATTATCACATATTTTGTCATGAATTGATTCAAATATCAGTTTTACATTTACTATCTAATAATCTAAGGGTCATGGTGATTATCTTCTACCTTTTTATTGATACCATCATTCTAACATGTAATCTAAATATTTCTTGATAAAAATTCCTCAAGTGGTACCATTAAATTTGTGTTTTTTAGAGAAAATTATTCTTCCATCCATTTTCACATGCATGATGTATTTAACAGTCTACCTTACAAGTGAAAAACTTCTTGGGGAACCATTTACTTTATAGTGGATATATAATACCAAAAGGAATATGGTCACAATTAAACCTTATGTCCAGAACAAGAAGCATCTTGATGGTTCCATTGTGGTAGGTTATTCAAATCAAGATTATAAGGATTTTTTAATGTATTTTTCTAACATGAGCACAAGATGTGACCAGCCAATGAGAAATGAAGACAATCTATAAGGGGGAAACTGATCCCTCATTTCCATATCTTCCAAAAACAAGAGTAATTATTCTATCATACAGATTGAGTAAATTTATCATTGAAGGGATGGACAAGATACATCACATAGTTTGGTTTAACTGTGGTTTGTTTTATTATTATATTAAGTAAGTAATTTGAAAATTTATATATTACACCATACAAAATAATACTAGAAATACCATAAAATTTTATGATTATTTTTGGTTTGGATAATAAAAAAATTATACGTATAGTTCATTGATATTTTCCCTTGAGTATGAGAGAGACTTTGGATAGTAATGTGTCTCTGAATCGACTAAAATCAAAGGCCTGACCATGACATTGATCAAATTGAAATATATATATTAATATTATTTTATTATTATTATACATTTCAGGTATTGATTTTACTTTTAGACTCTATTTTCCAAGAATAAATAGAATTTCATTTGGTCCCAATTATTTGTTTTTTGAATGAAAATATTTCATAATCAATGTGTATAATTTTTTTATAACTATTTGAGTGGAGAATTCGAGACAACAAAATGATGGTATTATGTTAACTTCAATAGTTTACTATTTTTTCAGATCATCATATTGTATTTCTTGTTATAAAAATGTATCCGATTATAGAGTTGTTGAGAGAATACTATTATTGGATTATTACTCCCACTATTGAGTCACGATGTTGAACTGTAAATGGTTCGATTCAATAATGAGACATGGTATATTTTCTAATTATTGTAGATTTAGAGTTATTTAAATGAATCACTTCCTAGGTATTGATGACCCATATATTTTATTATAATTGGAAATCAAGTATTTTATGTGATAGATCATCTTTGAACCGATTATAGTGTCATTATTGGAATATTCCCAAGATAGATTTTTGATGATGGTGGGGATAAAATTGGCATCATTAATTACCCAATTAGTGTTGAGAACAATATTTTATATTATGAATCATTTTTTTCAATTGTGATAATTTATTTCGAATACCAAGTAGTGGTGTGTAATATATATAAAGAACAATATATGTTCACAATTAATTTAGATTACCATGATGTGAGTTTACCAGGTTGGTACTACTATAGTTATGTTAATTTGGTTTTATTTGGTAATGGACTTTTTGTTTTATTATTTTTTCCTGAATTTAATTGTATTTATTTGAATTTAGAGAACTTGGTTTAAAACATATTTTTAAAATATATATAACTTGGTTTTAAACTTCATTTCACAAAAAATTATATGGTAATTTTTATGTCTTGTTTGACTTTTAATTTGTATATTGAATTTTAAAAATAATTTCTAAAAACCAAACATTCAATTATTATATATATTATGAAGGATATTTATGAAATTTGAGGGAAGGGACTATTTGATAATGATTGAAGAATGAGTGAACTAGGGCTTCCTCCTCTATTTCCCTTAGTGTGTATAATTATTGTAATATATTTATTCTACATTAACTTTAGCTTCATGTCATTATTATTAATTATAAATTTGAGGTAAATTCATTAGAAACATATTTGGAATCTCCTATTTATGTTATTAGGGGCCAACAATAATGAAAATCAAGCATGGGTTCTACTAGAGCTACATGGAGAACCCATCATACCTATTCACACCTAGACCCACTAGTGGTCATCACGTACTCCACATTTTCCCCCTCCACTTGTGCCTCATTGGATGTTACCACCTATACCTTCATAGTCATCTTATTTAGGATATACATCTTATAGCATGTCTATGATGCCTCCATGGATGTTCCCAACCAAACCATATCCATATCCTATGAGTATCCCCAACCATTTTGTCCTTATACTACTTTGTATACACTACCTCTATTTCATAATTCTACCTATCAAGGATCTAATGATTATGCTTCTTCATCTTCCCCTATACCACTTGTGGATAACCCTGTGCATTCACTGGAATAGAAAAACCCCTAAGAGGAAACCATTATAAAATATTCTATAGATATATCAGATCCTAATGATCATCCAAGACCAATTTTTTTATAAGTGTGTCAAATTATATCACATCATTTTTTTCCATTGTATTGTAAATTAAGTATATTTTTATATTTTATATTATTTAGTGGGATATTTTAATTGGTGACATGGGTGCACCCAAATACATGAATCCTACAATCAACAGACCAAAGTAGCGGTTGATTGCATTAATGATAATGAAATGATATGTAAAAATCAAGATAAGATAGAAGTTTCATTGAAAATTTTAACAAGTAAAATGACATAATTATAGTGTAACCAGTCAAATGGAGGCATATCAGTAATGAAATCAAGGAAAATACATGGATGTAGATCCAAATATTTTTTAAATTGATTAATATATTATTGTTTTATTTATATGAGTTTACATGTTCATTTATGCATATTTTTAACTTTACTGATGGTAAAGATGAAATGGTTTCATGGTTGATGGAACTTGGTGAGTTATGGATATCATATAAGAATGATTTAAATTTTTCTTGGAAGATTAGTGTCAACTCTGAGTTATATATTGAACCAATATTCAATCACAACCCAAAAACATAATACTAATAAATAATCGAATATTGGAATAGTAATGTTTTTAACATATTTTTAAAATTTAGTGGTTTGAATTGAAAATATAAGTCATATAAATATTATTGAATTTATATTTTTGATATTTATTTAAAAAAATTAAAAATAATGTGGATTATATAAAGTATATGCACACTTTTGGGATCACTACAATTCATGACCATGAGAGGTTCCTGGTACTGTTTCTGACCAGCTTAGTTGTACTTGGAACAATTTTGGATCACATTATGGGTGATGAAGATGGGGGATTAGTGCTTTTAAATTTTCAAAAAACCATTCTCTGAATATTTTGAATATTTTTGTAAATTTTAAATTTATAAATTCATTGATTTCATGTGAATGATGGTCTTTTCATTCAAACAAAGAGATATTTAATGTTGTAATTCTACCCAAAATAATTTTCAGATATCTCTATTTATTAAGAAAACTAAAACATGATATTATCTATAAATTACCTATAAAAATATATACCTATTAATTCATTCCATGTTGGCTTGCATGTTTTCTTGAAAAAGGCTTTATGGTATGTCACATATTTCACAGAGAGTGCAAAACTATCAAACTCATAATCAATATTCAACTTGATTCCCAAATTATAAACTTCTAAAAAAGTATAGTGAAAGTGCCCAGTTAGGATAATTGTATAACTGAGTGGGGGAGGGGTGAATTAGTGATAAATTTTTCTTTTATATTTCCTTGCTAATGAAACAACCTTCACCTCATATTAAATAATTATTTCTCTACTGAAAAAAAATCAAACACACATCCCTAAGAACATATTAATTTATATTGTTCACTATTAAAAAAGAATAGATATGTACTTGGTATAGTTTAGAAATAATCCAATACCACCCAATCTACTAAAGAACAATCCATTTGTGTGGAATATAATGACTATGATATGCCCTTACATTCTTATGGAACTATGAAAATAATCAATTAGTGTTCATGCTCCTTCAAGCAAAAATGATGTGATACAATGTTTTTTTTAAAAAATGCTTCATATACATATTTATCAACTTCATAAAATGTATTATTTTTAAAGAAATTCTTTGCTTTCATTCCCATAAGATGGTTTGATCTTTCAGGACATTAATATGAAACTTAGTCAGATTGCCTGGTCCAATTGCTCAATCCTATTTTTTGAATCCGATTCTCCCAGTCCGATTACTCAATATGAAAAATAAAACTCTGTCTGGATATGGTATAGGTAATTCTATATTATTTCTTCCTAGGTCCAAAAAAATCAATACAATAATCCTGTCCTAATTATCCAGCCGATACGATGACCAGCCAAATATGATGAAAAGAAGAATATGATAATCATCAGAATATGATGATCAATTGAATATAGTGTAACCTTGTCTCTTCTACTTATTCTTATATCCGATGAAACATCTTTAAGAGGGATCAATACCAAAACTTTATCTCTAACTATAAATATGAAGGTTCAATCTCTTCCTCTAAGACCAACACTTTGGTCAGTATAAGTAAGATGTTCTTCTAACCTTTTATAGTTTACCCATAGATGGTTTTAGAAGAAATATGAAATTGTTTTCTCCTCTTCCAAATTACATAAATTTGAATTATTACTTGAATTTTGGGGGAATTTATGTCTTCTTCAATGCTTCTCAGTCTTTGTCAACTCTTCTTGTAACTTCATCTATCTTCATATTTTCATTTCATACACTAGTTCGATTCTGATTTTAAATTCCAAATTTCTTAGTCCAATTTCATCAATACAATTCTTTATACTAGTTTGAATTTATAATGAATTAGTCATATTTCATATTCTATAAAAAACTCTGATCCGATTCTTCACTCTAATTTCTCGGTATGATTTCTTCATGACATGTTCTGCACCAATTGAAGAAAAACAATATTCTTCGTTGAATTTCAGTCTCACCCTTTGACAACACATCCAACCATCTCTAAGTGGGATTATTACTATTCCTATATTTAGTACCACTTGACATCAAAACAAGTGATAAAATAATTCATCCTAATAAATGGTTGAATACATTATTGATCAGTCTCATATATTTTCGAATTCGATACCTCTAATCATTCACAACATCAATTTTTATCTTGATCCACCTCACCTAATTGATAAAATAATTTAAAATAAATCATGGGTTTTCTTCCTCTTATGAATACGATACCCATTAGCTTGATTCTTTTAGATTTACATATTTTGGGTTTTGGTCTGACTGAAAACTAGTACCTTCAATTTCTCACATTTTCAAAAAAACCATCATAGTCTTTTGAAAAAGATGAATCCAATGAACTCATTATGATGATTTTGATACTATAAATCTTTGGATTTACTAACTTTCATCATTCAAAAACGTGATATTGTATCATGACTTCCTTCATGACTTTGAATTTGCTGAGGATCTACTTTACCATCATCTGACTTACAATAGAAAACACTGTGACATGCCATTAATCCTGCAACACCTTTCCTTCCTACTCAGCCTGAATACAATTGTCATGATTATGATCTGTGTGATTATGATTAGGCTGAAGATGATCACCCACACCATTTCTTCTTTTCAACCCCGTTACGATTAATCTGAGTATGATTGGAAAAACCTCTTCAACCATTTCTTTCATGAGAATTTCATCAAAAGTTTATAGAATTTTCATTATTTATTAGAACTACAATATTGACAAAGCATCATCACATGCAATGTCATAGTTATGAAAACTATAATTCTCCAGCATTATGATCCCACCAAACATTCCAAACTCATGGTGTGCCTGATGACCATTTACTTCCAGCAAAAGTAATCATCAATATGATCAAGCCTTTCATTTTGGATTCAGTGTGAATTCGCTGAGACTTTTATTCTATCAAAATTCTTTTAAATACGATAGAAATTTTCAGAAATTGTGAGTCAAATTTATTTAATATGATGTTAAGTCCAATTTAAATCCAAATATAAAGTGAGGTTATTTTTCTATCCTCAAAAAATTTATTGACAAAAAAATTCAATACCTGAATACAATCACTTTCTTTATCATATTTTTCCTCAGAATATCCCACTTGGGATTTTTTATGTCAAAAAAGTTTCATAAATTACTAAACTTTTTATCCGCATGAAATGATTTACTTATAAAAAATTCTAAGCCTATTTGATCTAACTGATTGTTGGAAAAAATAATTATTGATAACAAAGGCATTTTGTCCCAATGTAGTGATCATGAGAACCTTATTCATCATTTCTTCAACATATTTTATACCTCACCTTTTCAACATTATTGTAATACAAATATTTTGTTTCCTTCAACCAATCCAACAAATAGTTATAATAGTTCACACACATATAATACTGAATTCACAGCTTACCCACAATTCCCCCTTTTTACATGCTTCCATAAGGATAGATTTATGAAACAATTATCCACCTTAAAAAAACTATCCAAAGGTAAGAAGAGAGATAGGGAACAAAAACACATATTAAAAACATGACGAGAAAGTGGTTGGACACCCATGTTCAACCTCAATTTAGAAAAGGATTCCTTCAGTATGGTTTTTTGAAAATTTTGACAACTTCTTCGGATGTAGGAACATACTCCATATTAAATTAATTTTCCTCCACATGATATTTGATGAAATAATATATGATATCAATATGTTTTGAATAATAATGTTGAATCAGATTCCAGGAAAGATAGATTTTATGTTGATTTTCACAACCCAAGAGTAAGGGTAACATCACTTCAACAAGTAAGTCTTCAAATTGAGTCTTCATCCACACATGTTGATTAACGACTTGAGTAGAAGATACTTACTTATATCTTTCTGTACCGAGTGATACTAAATTCTATTTCTTTGTATGCCAAATAACACAGTTCTTTCCTAGAAACAATACTCCACTAGATGTCGATCTTCTTTCATCTATAATTCCTACCCAATCAACATTTCAATACACAAAAAAATCAACACTTTTGGAGCTATCATACTTGATTTTGAAATTTTTTGTGCTTTTGATGTATCTGAGAATTATTTTTCCATAAACTAAATGTGATTCTTTAGAATCACGTTAGAATCATGAACATATAGTGACAAAGTACAAAATTTCAGGTCTTGTGGAAATAAAATATAAAAAATATATAGTCAGCTTCTAAAATTGTTTATTTTCAACTTCCTTGCCTTATCTATCTTTTAAAAACTTTATACCTGTTGAAATCATTGTGGAGACAAGTTTTGATTTTTACATGTCGAACCTCTTAAGAAGTTCCTTAGCATACTTTTAGTGAGATAGAAAAATGTGTTTCTTATTTGTTAAAACTTATTTCCCAATAAGGTATTTCATTTCCCAGGGTATGAACATCTCAAGAAAATTTTTCATTTCTGTATAAAATATTTGAAAATTTCATTCATACTTCCTATCAATGATAATGTCAAAAATATAAAAAAATTTAAGGAGGGAATAATATTGAATTTATTTGATTTAAATATTTCTATCAACTCTTCCTTTATTGAAAATAATATTCCTTAAACAAGTATCCAATTTATAATACCTTTCTCTTAGATCTTTTTGAGCCCATACAAGGCCTTCTTCAATATAAAACATAACATTCATATTTACCAACAATAAATTGAAAAGGTTGTTCAAATATGAATGACATCATCAAGACCCCGATTTAGAAATGGTGAATTTACATCCATTTGAATGATTTGGTAACTTCGTTGTGTTGATATTGAAGGAAGAATTCTGATTGTTTCCAATCTTATCACAAGAGAAATGGTTTATCAAAATCCATATCTAAAATTTGGGAATTCCTTTTGAAAACAAGTCTCTCTTTGTTCCTTATCACTTCACCTTCTTTATTCTGCTTTGTCTAGAAAAACCAATTTGTACTATTGTTTTATATGGCTTGGGTACAAGTTCCCATGTATCATTCTTTTAGATCTGATATAACTCTTCATCATGGTCTGAACACATTCTACGCTCCTGAAAGATTACTTTACATCGTTTGACTCAACTTTTGAATAGAAATAAGTATGCGTAATAGCATTTTTTGTTCATCTTCTTTAAACCATTTGATGTTGATCACCAATGGTATTCTGAGACTCCACTATATTTCTCATCCAATGATGAGATTTTTCAACTTCTTCCTCATCATTATAAATATTTTTGTCAGATTATTATCTTTGATTATGGTTACAATTATTTGTATCCTTATTATAATTGATAACAAGACTTTCCATATCCCACTCAACTTCCTTATCAGCCTGAGTATGTTTGTATTCCTCAGATATTTCTATAACATTCACACCAAAAGAATCAACATTTCTTCCCATTTATTTTTCAAATCATCTATATCCACTTCCTTTTATAGGAAGTCCAATAAATATTCCATCACTACCTTTCTGATCAAATTTTTTAAAGCTTCCACCTTTCTTATTTATAACACATGGACTCCCAAGAACATTTAAGTGTTTCAAACTTGAAGTTTTTGCCCGAAAAAATTTCATATGGTGTCACATATGAATTTTTCTAATTGAAAAATCAGTTTTGAATGTACAAAATAGTACTCATGGATTTCCTATAATAGCAATGAGAAAGACCATGTTCAAGTAACACAAGTCTTCCCATTTCAAAAAAAACATATATTATTTCATTCAGAAACCCCATTTCAATAATGAATGTATGAGGAAATATATTCATTATAAATTCCATGATTCATAAGATATCATTTAAATTCCTCACTTCAATGTTTACCACCATTTTCAGTTCTCTGATTATTCAGTGAATACTCACGTTCCTTCCAAACATTATTTTTGAATATATTAAATATTTTCATTTAATCTACCTTTTAATTCATATACATATCACAAGTAATTTGATTAAAATAATCAATGAAATTAATGAAATACTTATCTTAATTTTTTATTTATTTTCTCATTGGACCACATATAGCGGAATGCATAATCTACAGGGTTTGATTTGAAAAATTCTCAAATTTTTTCTGTATTGAATTTGTAATATTTCCTTTATAAAAAACAGTGAAACACTAATCTCTTTTTCTTGGAATATTAAAAATGTCTGAAACACTATCTATCTTTGACAACGTACTCTGGTTTCGTTGACACATGTGTACATGTCTTTTATTCTACAATTTATTCTCTTCCACCAAACACAAGTAATATGTGTTTTTTTATTTCAATAAATTGAAATAAGTAACCTTTTCTACGTTGGACTATTGTAACTTTCTTTCCATATTCCCCACTTTTCAAAAAAAACCAAATTTTCTAAAGATAACTTTGTTTCCCTCATTAAAATTTTCAAAACACATAGTAAGTTCTGTTTCAGCCAATCAATATATAAAGAATTCTTGGATTTCAATTTTTCCTTCCCAATGATAATTGATCCCACACCTTTGATTCTTGGTGATTAATAATTTCCGAATGATACAGTTCTTTATTTAAAGTCTTTTACATCCATTAATAATTTAAAATATCATGTCATATGAGAAGAACAACCACTATCAATAATCCAAGGTCTTTCTCCATTTAAAACGTTTAAAGCAGTTTAAAAAGAATGATATTTTACTTCTCCATTTTATTTCATCATCTCTTGCTTCTAAAAATTGTAAAGAAACATTCTTTGTTGCAGTAATAAAGTAATGCAACACTTCATAAGGTTTATATGTTGTTAAAATCTTCCAAAAATAGTTTCCAATGGTTGAAACATGTTTCCAATTTTCACACCATCATTCTCAAGTTTCTTTTGAACATTCATTTCAGATTTATTATTTTGAGAGAATTGAATCCCCATAAAATTTTACCTTTGATAACATCTGGAATAATAGTAATGTATTTGGTTAAACAAACAATTATTTTCCATATTTTTAAATCAACCACTATATGATTAGTAGTCATAGAAAGAATATTTTCCTCTAAAACTGCCATACTGACCTGAGTTGTGAACATGATTCTCAACATCATTTTTTATTTTCTTATCTAAATTGTAGAAATTTCAATTACCAATATAGATATTATTTTTCATATTGATTATATTTCCAAATTTAACATAGTCAGAATTATTAGAAACTTTTTCCGATTCATAATTTTTAAAAACTTTTTTGGACTCAGTGTATTTGTAAAATTCTAAATTCTCCACTCTTTTAATCTTTGGGACATACATAACTTTCTTATAATTCTTTTTTAGAAACAAATCTACATTTTTCTCACTATTTGAAGGTAAATTTTGTTGAATGTTATTAGGTTTCTCATTATAATAACTTTCTCCATCTTCAAATATAGAGTTTTTAAAACTTGTACCTTTCTATTTAGCTTTATAATGTTTTTATTAAATAAGTTCCAACCCTTCTTATTTAAGCTTTAGCTACACCTCCAAATTCTCATTTCAATTATTTTAATCCTCAATATATGTATTTAAATCATCAATTTATTTCACCATCTTTACTTTCATATCAAGATAACATTCTTGTTTTTTTGTTGAGGAACATACATTTTAAACAATGAAATTTATTTCTGTTTCCTTAAATTATTTCTCATTAATTATTTCAATTCATTTTTTAAATTATATTATAATTGAGTTTATTTATATTCTTATGAAATACTACTTTTAAATTATTTATTATTCAATATTGTAATAAAATTATTCTCTATAACCTTCTCAATATATTTTTTAGACTCACCATTACATTCTTTTTAGTATTCATCTTTAGATAAGAAACTTTTTTTCAGGGATTTGAAGAATTTTTTTTCATTCCCTTTAGAATATGATTTTCTCTATCTCCCTATTTCTTCCACAACTTTCTTTGTGCAATTTCTTTATCATCAATGTCTTCTTGTTTATTTCTTTGTAGACAATGTTTCAAAAAGTGCCCAATGAATCCACTTTAAAAACATTTCAAGGGATGATTACATTTATATTTTGATATACATTTTTTAAATTTTTAGAAAACAATGATAAAATATTATCAAGAATTTTACATACATAATTTTCAGAATCAAAATCTTAGTATTCAAATTCTATAAGACTCTTATTTGAATTCTCTTTCTTAGAACCCTTGAATGAAATTTATCTATTAAAATTTGTTGTTATTTTAATTTATTTCTACATTATAATTTCTTAAGTGATGATATTGATATAAAAATAATCTAGATATAATGTTTCAGGATCTCAATCTTCTAGTAAAGAAGCATTGTCATAAAACTTTTCCAGAAGAATTCTCATAATCTTTTCAAAGACTATAGAATCTTATAAACTTTCACTAAGAAATATTATATTTCTGATAATTTAATTTATCCTAGTAAAGAAGTACCCAATAGATTCACTCTCACCCATTTTCAAATATTCATACTTTAATCTATAGTTATTAAAAATTTTCTTTTTCACATTGGTATTTTCTTTGTATATGTTTTTCAATTTATAAAATTTAACTTTATCTATGGAAACACCTTTCACCATTAGGAATTATCTTTTAGAAAGTGTTGATAATAAATTATTCTTGGCCCTTCCATCAATCTCCAGATTCTTTTTATCAAAATTTTTGAGAGGATATTTTTTGTTAATAGGAGGAAACCCATCTATTGCAGCTTCAAGAACATCATATACTATATAAATAAGACAAAGAAACATTCTATATTTTCAGATATGATAGTTATTACTATTAAAAACAAAAATCCCTTTATGGTTCACAGAATTTAGATTCTCCATAAACTTCTCTTCAAAACATTTTCAATGAATAAATGAAGGGAACCTTCATCTCAGGTACCTGTTGAAATTACCCATTCTGGATAATTGTATCATTGAGAGCAGAAGTGGTGAATTAGTGATAACTTTTTCATTTATTTTGTCTTACTATCAAAACTACATTTTCCTCCTGTTAAATAATTATTTCCCAGTGTAAAACCAATAAAACAAACATCCATTGGAACATAATAATTTATAAGGTTCACTATTCTATAAGAATATCTACATCCTTGGTATGGTTTGAAAACAGTCAAATACCACAAAATCCACTAGAAAAAAACACTTGGGTGTATAATATAATGACTAGGATATAGCCTTAAACTCTTGTAGCACAATAAATAAAACAAACTTGTGTGTGTCCTCCCTCTAGAAAAAAAAGTGTAGTAAAAAGTTTCTATAAAAAAACTTGTTACTTGTGCTTCTTTATTAACTTCAAAAAATATATTAATTATTAAAAAAATTCACTTTCTTACATTTAATCTGGTAAGAACATAAAGTATTTTGATTTGAATCTTAGTCTGATTTCCCAGTCTGATTGCTCAGTCTGGGTTTCCAAATCCAATTATCCAAGTCTAACTGGTCAATACAGAAAAGATAACACTATTAGGATACAATTGATACAATTGATACAATTTTTTATGCTTTATTCCTTGGTCTAGAAAACCCAATACGATAATCCTATTTTGATTATCCAGCCCAATATGATGACTGTTTGAATATGATGACAAGAATAATATGATATTAAGATGAATACGATGATCAGATGAATATGTTTCAATCTTGTCTCTTCTATTATCACTCTTGTCCTATCAAACATCTTCAACAGAGATCAATACAGTAACTTCTCTCCATAGAAATGATGATGTTCCCTCTCTTCTGCATTGAATAGTACCTTGGTCAGAAAATGTATTATGTACTTACCACCTTTTATAGGGGACCCAAAGATAGTTTTGGTGGTAATTTGAAATTTTTTACCGCTCAAAACAATTACCAGAATTTGAATGATTCCTTGAATTTTTGGTACATTTATGACTTCGTCAACATTTCATGATCCTTCTTGATTCATCTCGCAACTTCATATCTCTTTATAATTTATTTTTAAACAGAAGTTTGATTCCAATTTCTCATTTAGATTTCACAATTATATTTCTTCATTACGATTCTCTATACCATTTTGAATTTATGAAGAATTATATATGTTTCATCTTCTTCTAAAAACTCCAATCCAATTCTCCAGTACAATTGCTCAATATGATTGTTTCATTATATTTCTCTACACCAGATGAAGAAAAAAAACATATTATTCTTCGAATTTCAAGATAACCCTTTGAAAACACATCTAACCATCTCTAAATTGGATTATTCCTCTTCATTCCTTCAGAATCACTTGATATCAAATATGAGAAAAAATAATTCAACCTGATGAATGGTTGAATAAATTGTCGAACAATCTCCTTTGTTTTTTTATTAGGATAAAAATAATGTTTTACTAATTCAATTATAATCAAGAACCACTTGAACTAATTTAGAAAAGCATTTGAAAAAAAAATCTGGGGTTTTCATACTCTTCTGAATATGATACCCATCAACTTTAATCTACAAAGATTTATATATTTTTGATTTTGTCCTGACTGAAAAACTGTACCGTCTGTTTCTAATCTTTTCCAAAAACCATCACAACCTTTATACCAATATGAATCCTATGAACCCATTACAATGTTTTTGAGACTGAAAATATTTGGTTTCACCAACTTTCGTAATTCACAAACTTCATCTTGTATAATGAATTCCATCAGGACATTAATTTTTTGTGGATGGTATTTATCATAGGCTTCCTTGCAATGGAATGCATTGTGGCTTCCCATTCCTCCAAAAATTATTTCTTTCAAGACCATCCTGAATATGATTGTCATGACTACATTCAACATGATTATGATCGGGCTGGATACGTTCTCTAAAACCGTTTCTTCCTTTCCACCTAGAGATGACTAATCTAAGTAAAATTGCAAATACCTCTTCTCTATGTTTCTTTCATCAGTCTTGCATCACGAGTTTATAGAATACTCATGATTTATAATAACTCCAAGATCAATAAATAATCAACATATTTATAGTCATTATCATGATGACTCAGATTCACCACCGTTATGATCAAACCTTCCATACAAAATTCAGGGATATTGTGATGTACCTTTACCTTCAGAAGGATTCTTCCTCAATATAATAAAACGTTTAATTCCATATTCAGTTTGAATCCAATGAGAATTTTCTTTTAGTTAGATTCTACTAAATATGATAGACCTTTCCAAGCATTGGAATTTAGATTCCTTGAATATGATAATCAGTCTGATTTTTATCCAAAAACAATGTGAGGTGATTTTCCTTTATTCTTAATCTTTCTTGAAAACAAAATACAATACGAAAATATGATCACTTTATTTATTATCTTGGTCCTAACATAAATAAACCTTAAAAAAACCCTTGTTGTAACTTTTCAAAGATGATCTAATAATTTATCATAAAGGTAATGTACCTTATGAGATCCTTTAAAGAACTATAAAATTCACCACAAGAAACCTTATGATGTTCTTTTTTAAACTTCTAATGTTCAATAGAAAAATATAAAAGGTCTTAAAATGCACCTTAAAAATATTCACAAGCTTACAATGTATATAATAAAACCGTATGGAGTCTAAAAAATGAACCTTACCATGATATTAATGGTATTTTTATACATCTAAGAGATCCTTATGAAGTTATCATATGAAAATTATGAATATATCTTTCATCATTTTTTAATCTTCCTTGTATAACCTTCCTTAAAATGAGGAAATATCTCTTTTATTATATTTAATTTACCATGATATAACATTATACATTCATTGTTCACTATTTGAATTTGATGACCCCCTTTACCTACCATTTCATAAAACAAAATACAATTATAAATGAATTGCAATTAACTCAAATATCTCAATATATCAAGAAATAAATATAATAATAACAACTAGAATGACATTTTAGGATCCTAGAAGAGCTTATTGACTATATTCAAAGAGGAAAAATTAAAATTTAGTGTATATGCATTATATATATCTCTCTTAGGTATAATTTTAACAAATTATAGAGTATACTATTAGTTTGTACATATCACAAAAATTTCCCTTTAAAATTTCTAATGTGTCTATTGACACAATATATTTTCCCGAAATAAATGAAACAATAAAATCATGTATACTAAAATAAAAAAAATGGTCAATCCAATAATTCATAAGCTTTTATAAATAATCCAAATACATTATCTTATTGTCATACACCATAATGATTGAGTCTACCTTAGTACATAGTTTACACCATACCCACTTCTTTTTAGTAATAGTAACAATAATGACGATGATGATAATGATGATGATAATAATAGTAATGATAATAATATTAATAATATTAATGAAAATGGTAAAAACCTAGAGCTAAGGTTATAAAGTCCACAAAATGAAACAAAAATCCCACAAAATTTTTAAAATCATTCCTTACTCCCCTCTTGATGTATCTAATGATAAAACCAATTAAAACTAGTTTAAGAATTCATTTTAATCCCCCATGAATGTTGATTTGAGTCCCCCCTGTTATTAGTGGATTTATAGTTATAGATATATATCCATTATATTTTATAATATTTAATTATATGAAAGATATATTAAGAACATAAATATCATCCATATTGTATTTTCCCATCATAAATTTATAGAATTTTTATACTTTATAGTTGAAAAATGTGTGATAATGCCTTTTATAAGTGGATGACATGATTATTAAAATCAATATACTTTTTTACTTCTTCATCAGGTTAACAAATTCCAAAATAGTAGCATAAAAAATGTTCTTGTGTTTTGTGTAAATTTTTAGTCTATAACAGCCAAAAAATGATCCAACAGTTTGAACTCTATTAGTATTTCATAGCCACCTCGAGATCCATATGTCTCCCTCAATCCACGTGTCACATAATAAATTAATCTCCTTTATCCTCATTCAATACAAAAAAATCTCACTAAAAAACAATATTCATTTTGGATAGGACATGGGTCATTTTTTGTTCTATCATACTCAAATAACCTCATTGACAAATTTGGTACATTGTACCTAGACTGAACCATCCTCCTTTGGTTTTGGTTAACATAAAATTTGTTAATAATATTATATTATTCGTGATTCTTTTTTAATTTAATGATTACATCAAAATATAATGTTGTAATTCATTCTAGGTTGTGTTAGTATCCTATATAGAAGAAATTTGTAACATTAAAATTAGTTCTGTACTAATATTATTAATCTTACATAGATTCTTCTATTTCCAGGCTACCCGTTGGAATAATAATTTTACTTAATAATATGTATATTCATTCTTTTATAGCATAATATAATGTGATAATTGTATTCAATACCACATAGTGATTCACCACTATAATTTAATCTAGTGTGATAATCATTTAAATTGATGTGAGTAGATGGTTAATCTCACATGTCATCAAAATATTTTTTTTTGGATTTTGTTTATCAATATCATATTATTAAATAATGTAACATTATAATAATCAATATCATTTATAGAATTTAACATTGGGCACTAAAGGTCATGTGCCCTAAGAAAAACTGCTTTTCCTAAGATGAAGAAAAAATGGAAGTAATTTAAATGCTCATAAATTATAAAAGGTTGTATGTATTTTTATTTATATTATAAATTTTGATATATAATTCATAATTAAATAGCTTATTTATATATTTAGAAGTGTTCCTAGGAGGCCCTCAATAATAATGAAGATGACAACTTCAGGCCAAATGATCATTTGAGATTGGTATTAGGTGAGGATCTGCAGTGGAGTTTCCAATGTATGCCATGTAGAAGCATCAAACCCACTAGGTATTGGCCCTTAATGAGTACCTCTCAAAGCTTTGACACCATTAAACTACAAAATTCTCATGTAGAAGTAGATGATGCCAAAACATAGATACACAAGAGTATGAATGTGTTAAATTGGGGACTCGATAGTTTATGAAATTTATGTCGGTTATATGTCCATCACTTCTATCAGTGGGTGCTAATGTTTTGATTCATGTACGGAAACAATGCACTCTTTATATGATTCCCCGAGTGATGTCAATGAGGGTCCTGGGAAAGGTGATAAAACTCTTCACAGTGATGATGTTGATGCTGAGGATGATGATACAAGTTCTCCAAATGATGATGATCATGAGGAAACTGGTGATGGTTATGATGGAATTGTTGGTGATGATGGAGATGTTAATCCCAACTATTTTTTAGTTAATTGTAAAGATATATATGTGTGGATGGTGGTAAATTTATAAAACCTATTGATTGTGTGGATTGTATATGTGGGTTACAGTATTGTAAATTGTTTTAAAACCATTAAAATCATATGGTTAAATTCTAAATATACAATATTTTTACTTTATTGATTGTGTATTGTGGCTTGTATTTTTTATAGGTTCTGGAAGATTATTCAGATGGACTTCTTGTGGTTGCTGGGGAGAGAAATCTATACCAGTAGTTCTATAAACCATTGGGATACATATATATTGGAAAACATGTTATACCCATAGTTTTATGAACCATTGGTATAAATATATACCAACGATTTACTAAAAACTAGGGTTATTAAAATTTGCCCAAGATCTATACCAACTATTTCAAAATAAATCATCGATACATCCATATACCCATGAAAAGATAACCCACAGTTTAAATAATTGTTGTTATAGCCTATATAAAAAGTTCTATGGTGTATATAAATGGTTTAAAATCAATATTATATGTTATATTCTAGCAGTGATTTATTATATCATTATAACGATATGTGAGAGGTAGTGACAAAAAATGAATTAAATGAGTCCACAAGGTGGTATTATTCCTTTCATATGAATGATGGATTCCATTGCCATTTGGTTGGTGTTGGAGATGAATATTGGTCATAAAATTAGCAGATAATTATATTTTAGATACTTATGTTTTAATCTTAGTAGGGTTGGAGAAGATTTGATTGGTGTGTAAGAATAAATAAAGAAAAAATCATGGTTAAAAACTATATATCTTCTTCATACGACATAATTTTCTTTACAAATTAATCCCTACCAGGTTATTATTATTCCCAAAATAAAACCTCTTGAATATGGGGATGGATATTTAGAATGGATTTTTTCATATCATGGATGAAACAAATTGTTCTTGAAGTGTGATCAAATGATAAGAACATGTGACCATTTAAAAGAGAGTGGAAGATCAATCTTGTAATTTAATAAAATATAAATTAATATAAATTAATTTTAATGTCAAAAAGGATCCAAATTAGTAAGATTAGAGTATAATATTTATTTTAGTCAAAATAATCTATTAAAAATAAATATGGATATTTTTAACTATGTTTTTACTCGTATATTTTGGTTTTAACCCTCTATTATCCATTTTCACAATTACCATGACAAAAACGGTTTTTACTATTTGTGGGTAATTATATTTACTATAAATGGATAAAATGACAATAAATAGGACATGGTTGATATTTTAAAAAATATCATAATAACATTTCAAAATATATTATTTGTATGAATTTTATATCATTTAATAAAATATTATTTTCATAAAATATTAATAATGTTAGTTTTTGAACCATTATTTTACATTGAATTTTAAAACATCAAGAAAAAATTAAATTTGAATAAAATATTTTAATAAATGAATAACATGTTATATGTAGCTATAAAAATAATTGGACACATTAATTATTTCAAAATTTTAAACTATAAGTACTTTTAATATCATTTATTTTATTTTCCCATTAATTGAATAACTCCGCCTAAATGTTGTGTAAGCATTTTAGGTAATTGTTTCTTCACTAAAAATTATAAATAAATCACCATGAGGATGATAAATAATTTATTTATAAAAATAATATATATAATTTAATATATCTTCATGGTTATAATAATTTTAAAAATATCGTATTTATTAAAAAAATACAGTGAAATTTTTGATTTTTTGGAACATAAAATATTATAAAGGGCATAATCAAATAAGAATGGAAATAAAAGGCCATATAACTGAATATTGGATAAGTATAAAAGAAATTTAATCATCCATTGAAAATAATAACATTTCTAGTGTTATTTTCTAGTCCTTATCATTTTATTTTCGACTTTAATTACCCAATTTACCCTTTACAATAGTGAAAAAGAATTTGAATGTTACTATTGTTATTAACCAAAAATAATGTAATATTTAAAAAATGTGGACCTACTAAATAGAAATATGTATTAAATTTTACTCTTTAAAAATATATAAGTGGTATAATTTAATTTAAAATAAAATAGAAAAAATGCGATGAAAACACGCTTTAAAAAAATTTCCTTGTTTAAATATAAACTGTTTTTATACTAAATTCATGTATAAAATTAATTTCAAAAAACATAATTGAATTATTTTTAATCAAAAATAAAAAATGAAAATTTTAAAATTATCACAAATAAAATTTTACTTTATGAACACATTAAAATAAAATTTATATTTTAGTAAAAATCAATATTTATCATTATTCTATGAAAAATAAACCTTTTTAAAAAATACCAAAATTTGACCAAAAAATAATTCAAATATGAAAATTTGAATAATGATATATTTTTGAATAAAATAAAATTTCTAAAATATTTTTAATTAATTATATTTATTTTCTCTTAAAATGAAATAAAAACTCTTTTCGAATAAAACTAGGTTTGAATAATAAATTGGATTTACTAAACAAAAGAGTGATTTTTAATTATAATTTAATAAATAAATTTTTATTGATTATAAATTTCATATATATTTTAATAATTAGGTAATCCTATTCTTACATGATAATTTAATTTCTAGGTTTTAATAGTCATGTTTTAATAATACGTTTTGTGATTCCTTTATGCTTAGTGTTGTGTATTTTGTACGCTATCGATCATATTAATTAATTTTTCAAATATTGGGACATTAAGGGGGGTTTGGAATATTTGGCCACCATCCGCACAATGGCCCTATGGCGGGTACCCTGTGGGGTACTGGGTACCTCGTGATATTGAAATGGGGAAACAATTTCCCTATGTCCAGTTTTTAAAATTTTTATTATATTAATTAATTTGATAGAAATGTTAAAAAATCAATACCCCTCATTATTTTCTTAGCATCATCACAACATCCACTATTCTCCATGGATCTCTCTGCGCATCCCAGATTGGTTCTTCTCTATTTGTGACTAGATGGATTGAACTCATGTCATAGGGGATCACCCTGGGTAAGACTGACAACCCTCTTCTATTAATTATCAGTCTATTCTGTTGTTGGTATTCACTTCTTTTTAAATCCAAAAAATGAATGTTTTCATCTTATTTTAGGATTTTTGTTGATCCAAATTGACTCAAATTGATATATTCTATGTGTAGTTATCTATATCTAAGAGTTATCTGGTCCATAAACATTCATGATGATTTATATGAGTTCTCAGGTGTCGTTTGATGTTTGTGGTATGCGAGTGTTGGTGTATGTACCAAGAAGGAACCAAATTAGTTTCTAATACTTGATAAAATTTAAATATTGTTTATCAAACTCAATATTTGTTTTTTAAGAGTGATGATTTGATTACATGGTTTTTGAAGGTTGGGATTCCTTGATAAAGTTGCATGTTTCATATAAAATGAAACACATAAGGGATATCCTTTTTTTTTGTTATGAACCATTGTACTATGTGAGGTATCCTAAGATGTTTCTTGATATATAATATAGAGACCTTTATTTTTCTTATATATTGTATTACATAATTCTAAATACAAACAACATAAAATCATGACATAAAAAGAAACCAGAGGTTTAGTGTCCTCTGAAAAATAGGACCATACATAACATTTACAAAATAAAACATAAACTTTTATTTAATTTTTTTCTTCTCTTGATTCCTATTGGACCTTGAATTATCCTTATTACATGTATTTACGTAAGGATATACATGAAATGTGGGTGAGTTAAAATCCTAGTACGTTGATATATTAGAAAATGAAACAATACAACAGGGGGTTATCAAAATTTATATATTCATAACATAGGAAAAGGATCATAATAATGATAGGAAACATTAGATAAATTCATTAAATGTAGAAATGAAAAAAATGAAACATCATGTCTTAGTGGTTAACTACCAAACATAGTTGTGAACAATTTTAGAATCATTTTCACACATATTTCACTTTACTCATGAGGATCTTCACATTACACAATGAAATGGATCACTATATAATTTTGAGCACACAAATCACATCATAACATTTAGATTACTTTCTATAATTCCAGGCGCACCCCTCAGATCACAATATTTATATTATCTTGAATCCCATATATAACATATATCACTCTTGAACATGTAATAACCCATGACATGGAATGGGTTTATTTTCATAATAATCCTTTAAAATACTATGCTTTCACAAATGAAATAGGGAAAAATATACTTGATATAACAATCCTGAACCTTGAGTGAGGGAAACAATATTGAGTAGTAAAATTTGAGTTCGTTTTTTGAAAGAAGTGTTATTTTAGAAAGCATTTTTTTTCCATAAACCCAAGTAGAAAAAATTTATATCCAATAAAAGGTAATATAATGATGAATAAATTATTTTTAAGGAATAACCATACTGAATATGTGGTGAAAGAGGCAAAACCCAAAGAAAGAGAGTTGGGTGTGAGAAACCCCCTAACGTTTTGTTCAAAAGTCTATTTCACGTTAATATCAGTTATAATCACATTATATTCATTAATTAGATATTATATACCCCTTCATAAATTAATATGATTCCTTAATGTTTGATTATATTCTTTTATGGGCCTATGGATGCGTTAAATAGTGTGATTCCATCGTTCTGGAATATTCATTTCCATGGTTTTCATGATCGGTTCACTTGTATTCATAAATAAAAGTTCATTTATAATGATAATGAACATCCAAAACTATTATTATATTTCACTAATGATAATAAATAAGCTTAAATGATATTTCAAAATATTTGGTTATATATCATGAGGATTATTTGTTTGATAGAATATAATGATGATCATATTATGTTTATTTTTTTAGTTTTTCGAACGCAATTAAATCGTTTCATTTTGTCATTAATTATAAGTTTTTTTCTAGAACATAACAGGGTTATAAAAACCAATTTAAAATAGTTTTTAATACATTTAATGGTCTTGTTAATATTATTTAATGTGATTAAGGAAAACGAAAGTGTGTCACCCACGATGTTGGTAAATCGGCACATTACAAGAGGCTATTCCTTTTTTAAGGTAAAGTAGAGAGAGGGAAGAGTTTAAAATTGGATATTTAATTAAAGTGATATAATTCTAGTAGATTTAAAGTATTGGAGTTATCAATATATTTTGATAAAGGGAGGTGAGGACATAATAGAAAAATAAATTGAAATTGAATGGAAATTAAAAGAAAAAGAGAGAGGATTTGCCTCTTGAATTCTCTTATTGAGATCCCCCTCATGGAACATAGGAATGGTATTTTTATGAGAACAAAAGCTACTAGACATGGGTAAGGTGATATGAAAGAGTAAAAGGAATAATTTTGGGAAGGCTCAAATCGTGAGAGGTGCGAGGAGAAGATAGTGTGAGGGGTAATATTTATAGTGGAGAATAATAGTGTTTTCTCAATATTATATTCATTAGTTTATTATTTTGGCTCAAGACTATGAATAGTTTGAACATAATATCTAAATATATTAAAATAATGAATTATTTTTGAGATTAATGTGCTCAATTCATCCTTACATCAATAATGACTAAAAAATTCATGCATTTAGCTTTTATCGAAAATTGTTGTATTTTAATATTCATAAAAATTAAAATATTATGGAAAAATACCAAAAATACAACCTAACTATTTTTTGACGTGTTTAATTAAAAAATGAAATCCATTTTTCTTAAATTATTCGATAAATATATGTAATTTATTTTTTAATTAAGACAATCATTTTCTAGGAAAATACATATTTTTAAATTATAACTGATTTTATAACACATTGAAAATTTATCTAAGGTCTCATAAAAGTATTATAAAATGAAAAGACATAAAAATATTCATTTATGAATAAATTTTATGAAATTACTTGTTCTTAGAAATTATTGAATTAGTTATAAAATCGTAATTAATTGTTTTTAAATTATAAAAATACCAACAATTAAATAATAATTTTAAAAGATTTATTTACTTAAAATATGATATAATTATACAATAATTTTTCTTATAATATGCCTTAATCTTATTTAAAATTTCATGGGTGTAGTTACTATTCATTTTTCTAGTTTATTATTCAAAAGTCTCGTATAATTATTCATAATTTCCAGTTACTATTTTATTTGTATGGGTTCCTTAACTTCTATAAATACATATTACATTCTTAGTTATTCTTTTATAAATATTTTGCTATACTCACTATGTGATTTTATAGGATTTATACTATGAGACATTAATTTATGAAGGGGTGAAATCCTTTGATAAAAGTTTGGGTCATTACATTATCCCCCCGTTTTGAAAATTCCCCCTTGAAATTTCTTTTTACATAAATAGGTGATGTTAATTCTCCTTCATCACCTCCTTTGGGTACCAATATTCTTCTTCAGACTTATAGTTCCTTCGCAACACTTTCAGAAGGTTGGTTGTGTTGTTGTATAGAACATTATCTCTCCTATCTTGAATCTTTTCTGTCTGCTTTGCATAAGATAGATCATCTTCTATCTATACAACCTTAGAGGTCAGTACTTATGAGAGATTTTGGTTTTACTTACTTAGGTGTGATACGCGGAACACATCGAGAAATTATGTTGTATACAGTAGAAGTGCAAGATGATAAGACAGAACTCTTATGCAATCCGGGATCTCAAAGGGGTCAAAGTACATTGGGCTTATATTCCCTTTAATTCCAATCCTCATTACTATATTACACGGATATATTCAATGGATGAATTTATCTCCAATGTCGAACTCCAAGTCCCTTCGTCGGTTGTCAGTATAACTCCTTTTCTGACTCTATGCAAATTTAACTTTTTTCTGGATGGATTGAACATTTTCTATCATCTCTTTCATAATATTAGGTCCATGTAGCTTTCTTTTTCCTAATTCATCCCAATAGGTTGGAGTTATACGTCCTTTTCCATACAGAGATTCATATGGGTCCATCTGAATAATCAATTGAAAGCTATTGTTGTATGAGAACTCAACAAATGGGATATGCTGATCCCATCTAACATTGAATTCTAAAGAGTAGGATCTTAGCATATCTTCAAGGATATTAATAGTCCTTTCAGATTTTCCATTATTTTCGGGGTGATAGGTTGTGATGAAATTCAATTCAGTACTCATGGAATGTGGAAAACTCATCCAAAATTTAGATGTATCCCTGGCATCACGATCAGATACAATTTAGAGTGGAACTCCATGAAGTCTTACCACTTACTTCATATATATATTAACGAGCTATTCAAGATAGAGATCTTCCCTAATAGTGATAAGGTGTGTAGTCCTGGTGAGTCGTTCCACCACAACCCATATCACATTGTTTCTCTTGGATGTCATTGGGAGACCAGTGACGAAGTCTATAGTGACATTCTCTAATTTCCATAACAGTATATGAAATTGTTGCATCCTCTCTTTAGAGTTTTGTCACTCAGATTTATCTTTTTGACAAATCAAGCACCTAGAGATATACTCTATAATCTTCTTCTTCATGTTTTCACCCCAGAAGTGTTCTTGAAGATCACAGAACATATTGGTACTCATAGTATGGACAAAGAAATTTTAGGAAAGTGCATTTTCCAATAGCTCTTTATTTAACCCAGGTAATGAAGTGACACAAAGCATTATTCCAAACATAATTACCCCATCATCATAGATATAAAACCCTTTCATATTAAATTCTTTTACTACATTAACCTTATTTTGTAACAATGGATTATTGATTTTGGCCTCCTTAATATTATATTAGATATATGATTGGGAATTAATTTTCAAAAAGGTTGGACATATTCCCTTCTATTATGATTTACAAAACCATATTTTTCATATCATTGATGATTGGGTCTTTCCTAATCCACAACATGGATAGAGTAGTAGTTTACTTTCTACTAAGATAATCAATTACATTGTTCTCATAACTAGGATGATAGTGAATAGAGAAATCATACTCTTTGATTATCTCTACCTATCAATTTTGGTGCATGCTGAGCTCATTTTGTGTGAATATATACTTTAGGCTCTTGCAATCATTATATAAGTCACAATTCTAACAACATAGGTTGTTCCATCATATTTTCTATATAAAAATCAATTCTTCTAGCTCCATATCATGCGTCCAGTAGTTCTTCTCATGGATATTTGACATCCGTGAGGCGTAGGCTATCACATTATCTTTTAGAATGAGTACACAAGATGATCCCTTTTTTGAGGCATTACTATATATCACACAACTTTCTACACTTTTCAGTAATGTGATACAGGTATAGTGATAATACATATCTTTGTATCCTTGATGATTTCCTCACATTCTTCTGTATAGTCATACATTAACCCTTTCCTTATTAACATAGTTAGTGAATTGAAAAATCATGAGTAATTTCTCACAAAATGTCGATAACACCCTACTTAGTTAAGAAAACTGTGGATTTATATGACACTAGAGGGTCTGGGCCATTCCAAGATTTCCTTTTATTGAAGGGTCCATAGAAATTCCAGCATTTTGGTCACATGTCCCATGAATGTGACTTGCTACATCCAAATGTCACACTTTCAAAACATAGCGTACAATATCTCCTTCTTTAATATCGCTAACAGAACCCTTATATTTTCTCCATGTCCCCCCTTTATCATGAAGTAAATGAGAATGTCATCAATAAACACTACCAAATATATGTCGAGGTATTGTATAATGACTCAATTCATTCAATCCGTGTAGATCATAGGGGAATTAGTCAGCCCGAAGGGCATCAATAGAAACTCACAGTGCCCATAACGTGTATGGAAGGCTGGCTTCTGAATATCATCCTTCATAACCTTTAGTAGATGATATCCAGAATGAAGATCCACATTTGAGAAGTACCAATATCTTCTCAACTGATCGAACAAGTCGATAATCCATTGAAGAGGATACTTGTTCTTTATGGTGATCTTATTGAGATCCTGATAATCAATACTCATCCTCACAGATCCATCCTTTTTCTTGACAAAAAGCACTGACGCACCCCATGTTTATACAATAGGGCATATGAACCCTTTAATAAAATTATCTTCAATTTGAATCTTTAACTCCTCCAGTTTGATAGGATCATTCCTATAGGGACATTTTGAGATAGGTGTAGCTTCAAGTATGAGATCTATTATGAAATCTACCTCATGATCCATGGGTAGTCTGGGAAACTCTTCAAAGAATACATTACTGTATTCCCTTACAATAGGAATTTCCCCCATGTTGATACCTTCCCTTGAATCAAACATTAGATCGTGGAATTATTCTTCACAAGGAATCAAAACACACACCATTTAATGTTTTTCCAAAGGAGGTTCATGATCTTCCTTGAATTTAAAGAGGGGAATGGGATGATTCAGAATATGAAATAATATTTTCTTTTCCCAACATTGGATATGTGATCTATATAATGAGAGACAACCCATACCCGTTATAGACTCTATTTCCACCAAGGGAAGTATCACAAGATTGACTGGCTGAATCTTCCCACATACGATCATAGGAGAAGATTCCAACACTTGGGTTTCAATGATTACACAACTTGGCGTTTTATAGATATCTTTATTTCTAGATTCTGAGGTTTAAATTCAATAGTTCTAGAAAACATACAAGATATAAATAAATTCATAGAACCAAAATCAAATAATACTTTTCCATTATTTTGTGAATAGTATGTGTACCTTGTACGACTTCGTTTTCTTGCGCCACTTCGGCAGTAGTGATGACACAAGCTTTCCCTTGATCCTTTGTTTTTGGTGATTGATGGGGCTCATTTCCCCTAAGAACTTAGGGTATAGTGTGTTGGCTTGCATAGTTCCCTTTCTCCCTATAGTTGTAGCTTTTGACTGTGGGTGGTTCTATCCTTTCCTCCACCACATTTTCTTGGCTTTTCAAATCTTTTTGACATTCACGATTTTGGTGGCCTTATCTCCCAAAAATGAAGCATTTACCTATCCCTTTGACGCATTCCCCATGATTCTTATTCCCACATTTTTTACATGAGGGTGGTTGAGTTTTCTTTCCACCTTTATAATTAGATCCTCCGATATGAAACTCTGTCATTTTTTCCTTATCACCAGAGCCATTAGATCATTCTACAAAATCCATCTCCACATTGGAAGCTCATCTAAATAACTTATTAACTCCCAAAGTCCCGAATTTCAAGATCCCTTCGAATGTGTGGTTATAAAACACCAAATAATCTGTCAAATTTTCTATCATTTTTATAACAAAACCCAATGTTTACCTTCCAAGCCCTGGGAAATTTTCCTTATATGTTGTGATAGATTCTCTTTCCTTTTTCATCAGCTCTATGAATTCTCTCTCCATCTTTGTTAGAATATTATGATGGAAATACATGTTAAGAAACATTATCATAAAGTCTTCCCACTCTATCTCTTAAATTTATTCCCTCTCTTGGTGTTCTTAATAAAATCCCACCGTTGATCGAACTCTCCATCTTGATGATAAACAGCCAGAGTCACCTTCTTCATATAAATATAGTAAAGCATAGAAAATATATTCTCCCTTGAGTTTACCCACAACTAGACATCTAGTGGATCATATTATCCACTAAATGGAGGTGGCCATTCCAATATAAAACACTCAACAGACAGTTTCCCACGCTTTTGTGAATGAGGTTATTTTACATAATTTTGTTCATAACATAAGTCAGTTGGGTAATTATCACCCTAAAATTTTAAACTCCACCTCCAAAATCATTGGGGATATCATTCAAGAAATCATTTCATTGTCTCTCACAAGAGTTGTTGGCCTGGTTTCTCCTGGATCTCACAATTTTCTAAAATAGAAACGGTTTGAACAAAACTTATGTCAACAAGCCATGAATGAATAATTTATTTCTTTGTTCATTTAAGTCTAAATACATATATTTTGGGATTCTTATGTTTATCATTTTTTTAAAATCATCATGGGTTATCACTTGTACTAAGTCTCAAACTAAGGTTTTTCACTAAGGATCTCTAGTCCTAATTCACAAATTAACTATAATGTCCTATGATACTAACTTTTGAGATGCTGTTTTTCTTACATATCTTATTATGTCATTATAAAGATAAAAAACATAAATAATTACAAAACTAGGATCTAAGGGTTTAATGTATTGGGAAAAGTAGGACCATACCTAAAATTTAAAAATTAAAACATAAACATTTATTTAATTTTTCTTTCTCTAGCCACTAATAGGACCTTGAATTCTCCATAGTGCATATAGTAACCTATGGATATATAGAAAAAGGGGTGAGCTAAAATCCCAGTAAGTGTATAGATAAGAACATAAAACAATAAAACATGGGATGAGAATAATCAATATCATCATAATATAGGAAAATGATCATAATAATGAGAAGAAACATTAAATAAAGGCATTAAATTTAACAATTCAAAAAAATGAAACATCGTGTCTTAGTGGATAACTACCACACATAGTTTTGAACAGATATTGCATTGTGTTCAAGAATATTTCACTTTAATCATGTGGTTATTCACATTACCCAATTCATTGTAGCACTATATAAATTCAGGCACACCTATCACATCATAACATTTACATTTCGCTATATAATTCATGGTGCACCTGTCACATCACAACATTTACATTACCATGCCTGCCACATAGAACATATATCATTAATGTACATATAATAACCCATGGAAATGAATGGGTTTTTTTCATAAGAATACCTTCATAAAATTTTGGTTTGGCAATGGAAGAGGGTATAAGATACTTGATATAAAAATCATCAACCCTGAGTAAAGAAAATAATATTGGGAAGGAAAAGGTGTATTCTTTTGGAAAAAATTGTGTTTTTAAAGAACTCATGTAGAAAAAATTTATACCCCAGAAATGATTAAATAAGGATTAAGAAATGATATTTAAGGAATAACCGTACTGAATATGTGGTGTAAGAGGGAAAAAACAAAGAAAGAGAGTTGGGTTCGAAAAATCACCTTACCTTTTGTTTGGAATCTTCCTTCATATTAATATCTTGTATAATCATATTAGATTAATTAATTAGAAATTTCATAACACTTTATATATTAATATGATTTATTATGGTTTTATTATGTTCTTTTATGGGCCTTTGGATGAGTGACTTAATTTATTTTCATCATTTGAGAACATTCAATTTCATGGTTTTCATGACTGGTTCACTAGTATTCAGGAATGGATATATTTTTATAATGAGGATAAACATAAATAATTTTTAATATGTTTTATCTATGATAAAATATGATAATAAATTATCTTACAAAGTATCTGGTTATATATCATGAGGATGATTAATTAGATAAAATTTAATGATGATGGTTTTAGGTTAATTTTGGCGGTTTTTTTAAACATAACGAAATCGTTTCATTTTATCATTGAGTATAAGTTATTTATAGAACATAAAAGGGTTATAAAATCCACTTTAAACTATGTTTTAAACAATTTAATGTTATTATTAATAGACCTGATTGTGTTTAATGAAAATGAAAGTGCATGTTAAATTGACACATCATGAGGGATGATTCATTTTTTAAGATTAAAGAGAGGGAGGGGGGAGTATATTGTTGAATATTACATTAAAATGACGTAATTAAATTTTATTTATTTCAATTTAGTTTTCATTACATTTGTATTAAGGGAGGTGAGCAGAGAATATGAAACGAAATTGAAATTTAAAGAAAACTAAAAGGAAAAGAGAGATGATTTACCTGTTCAATTCACCTCTTGAGACCCTCTTCAAGGCACATAGGCTTGGCATTTTGCCGATACCAAGAGATTATTGATATGGGGGAGGGGATATGGAAGGTTATTGGGCCGAAATTAAGCAAGCATAAATGATTGAGTGTTATGAGGAGAATAGGGTGTGAGGGGTGGTATCTACGGTGGAAGAGAGCGGTATTTTCTCAATATCATAGTCATTTGTTTAATATTTTCTCTCAAGGAAATGAATAGATTGAGAATTATCTGTAAATATATTAAAATAATGAGGTATGTTTCTAGATAAAGGTTCTTACATCTGCCTTATATCAATAATGACTAAAAAATTCATGTATTTCGCATTTATCGAAAATTATTGTATTTTACTGTTCTAGAAAAATTTAATTATTTCAGAAAAATATCAGAAATTAACCCAAACCATTTTTGAGATATAGAATTAAAAAAGAAAAATCCATTTTATAATAATAATTTCTAAATATGATTAATTTTATTTTTAATTATAATAATCATTTACTAGGAAAATATAGATTTTAAAATTGTAAAATTTCTTATAACACATTGAAAATTTACTTAAGGTCTCCTAAAATTATCTAAAAATCATAAGACAAAAAATATTAATTTATTATTACATTTTATGAAAATAAATGTTCTCTTAAATTATTATATTAATCATAAAATTTGAATTAATTATTTATGACTTATAAAAATACCAACATTAATTAACAATTTTAAAAACATTTATTTTCTTAAACTATGATACAATTACACAATAATTTTAATTATAAGATGCCTGAATTTTATTTATACATTCATGGATGAGGTTACCATTACTTTTCCCAGTTTACTATTCATAGGCGTCATATTACTATTCCTATGGTCATGTTATTAAGTCATTGGTATTGGTTTTTTAACTTCTACAAATACACATTTTTTCAATAATTTGTTATTTGTAAATATTTTACTATTGTCTATAAGTGATTTTATCTTATTTATATTATGTTACATTACTAAAAGAGGGGATAAATTAATTTGATAAAATTTTGGGTTGTTTTATATAAAGTAATGGTTATGGGCTAGGATAGTGGTGATATAGACTGATCACATGAATTTACACTAGTTATTGGCTGTATTGATGTGACCCCTGTGAGATAGATGTTTTAGGGGATTTGAATACTTTGGTGTGAGGTGATGGATCATTCACCATTTATGTAAATGTTATGGGATGAATCATTACATTTAATAATTTAAATAGTGAAAAATCATTCACTTTACATATTTCATTAGTGATCTATCAATCACTCATATTTTTGAATAGTGATATGTATTTTCCACTTAAATTATTTAGTTAGTGATGTGTCATTCACTTTATCTTATTTAATGGAGTTGATAAGTAATCCACCATGATGATAATTTTTATGGAATATCATCCATCTTAATTATGGGTTTTGGTGATAACTCTTTCACCCTTAGGAAATTGATACTGCAGAATATATTCCAGTATTGATATACTATGGTGGTACATCGTCCCCATGTGTTAATGTGAGTGGTGATACTTAATTTACCTTGTTGTTGGTCTTAGTATTATCTCATCCACCCATGTTTTTAGTGTTGGTGATAAATTATTCCACTAATTTATTTTTTTGATATATCATTTATCACAACCATGGATTTTGTGGTAGTCCATCCACCCTCATTAATGAGTATAATGAGGCATTATTCAATTTTTATTTGGTTTTAGTGGTATACCATCCACCCTTTATAGATGAGTAAATGGTAATGACATGTTCCCTATTCAATTTGAAAATTTTCAAATTGAATTGTTAATAACATGAAAAAATTTTATTTTATAAATTAGGTTAAGTGGAAAATTTTTCATTTGAGGTTTTGTATTTGAATTTTGGTGATTTAGAACATATTTTGAGGAATGTTTAGGCATATTTTGAGGCTTCAATAAAGTTTTTGGATTTAGTTTTGGAGGATAAGTTCCAAGTAGTTAGTCTAGGTTGTATGTAATGATTGAATCAAAGAGGCAACCTATTCTTCTAAGTCTTACAGGGCCATGTAATACATACACATACATGAATTTTAAGGGTCCCACCTCACCCCTTCAAATGTGGACTATGAAAAATCAATATAAAATGAAGTCCTTCGGGCCATTGGATGGAAAAGGGTTTTTGGAGCTAAGTTTGATTCTTGGGAGTTTTTGAAGATGGTAAAATATGGTAGGATTGTAGTCGATGGCTTACAGAGTTCTTTTAGACCCCAAAAGAAGTTCTATTGGGCCTCCAATATCTCACTAGATTACCATTTGTTTTTTTGTAGATCCCAACAAATATAGAGTGGAGTTTTGAAAAATATTACATAAAAGGGAGTAAAATGGTCTTTTGGACTTAAAATCATATAAAAACCTCAAATAAGGCCCCCAAATTCACTTCTGCCTCTCAATTAAATATTTTTAAGAGAGATAAATAGGGTATCCATATAACTCTTACTCTTAGTAATGTATCAAAGGTTATTTAATGAGGTTACTATAGTCTATACAAAGTAAGGCCTCTTTTAATTTTAATTGCATTTCATATTATCCTTCTCCGCACATTTATTTTTCTTTTGTTGGGTAACTTGAGTTGTGATTTATCTATGTCATGGATAAATCAACTATTGGCATAGGTATTCTTCATCTCTTGGTTCATTAAGGTTCCTAAGAATTGTTTCCTAATATTTAATACCATTTTTTTATACCAGGTTTTTAGTGAATGATTTATTTTAGATATTTCTAAATTTGATGATAAAATTTTGTGATGTGTTAGGGTGGTTTGAATTTGGATTATTATTATAGGCCTATACTTGGGTTTTTATAGTTTTGTTTGTGGTTTCAAAATGTAAATTTCATTTTTGTGGGTGATTTATTATGAAGGGTTGTATTTTGGATTTCTGGTTTCTCTTAATTTCATTTAAGTATAATGAAAGGTTCTCCAAATAAATACTAATTTAGGTAGTTTTGACCCATATGGTGTTTCTTGGATTTTTTATTTGGATAAATCTACCACAAGTTATTTTTATATATTAATAAATATGATGTCACATAATATAAAAATATTATCTCAAAATGTTTATATCAATTTTATGTTATATAAAATTATTAATTTTTCTATAAAATTTAAAATTAAATCATGGATTAATAAAATCTATTCATTTACTTCTAATTCTAGTTTCCAATCATTTTTTTAATAATTTAATATAATTTCATATAAATTGAGAAATTAGTTAAAAATTACAATGATGGATTAAATTTTAACAGACTGAACCATACGTTAAAACATTTACATGTAACCTATAACATCCAATAGAGAAATATTATTCATTTATTTTATTATTTTAATATAATTATTCAGTTTTAAGGAGATTTAGGATTTGGAGGTCTGAAATACTAAAAAATTTGTTAGTAGAACTGGGTACATAATTAGAGAATATTTAGTGCTAACCATATACCCAAACCATGTGGGGGAGGGGGTGGGAATTATAATATAATATACATGATTAGAAAATGGTTCTTATAACCATGAAACCTTTCATGTTGGTAAGGTAAGGACACACAATCATTTCCCAATTAGTTGTTGGACTATTAGAAACCGTGTGAGTTTACTTTTTTGGGGGTGATTTTGATGATGGGTAACTGAAGGGAACAAATTCGTTGAAATATTAGTTCACGGTTTGGGGAAATAATATATAATAATATTTCATAGGTAAATTATTTAATAGTGGATACCACAAGGCAAGTGAAATGTTTTCTTAATCTGATACAAAAACTACACCGCTTTCCCGAAATTATAATATTGTGATATTACTTCATTCCCCAAAAAAAATTAAAATCCAATTTTACTTTCCTCATACCCATTAAACCTCTATTAATGTTTTTGTAAAATGTATTAAGGGTAACACCTCTTTTCGTCCACTATATTCTTCTAATATCTTATTCTTCTTTCGTTTTCTCCTTAACTCTTCACCCCAACTGGTCAGGGTGGAAAATCCATGACTATGGTTGGTTTAAAACTCAAATTTTATGGATCTTAAGGTTCATGGGGATAACTTAATTTATAATCTAATTGTATGTGAAGAAGGTGATTAGTTTTCAATGAATTTTAAGCATGTGTTTCAATATAATGACATTTTCCTTGGCATACATTTGGTTCTTTAAAATTTTTATCATTTTTCCTATGATATTGCGATTGAAATAAATTAAAAAGGACTGATTTATTATTTATCCTGGTGTTTTATGAGTTTATATTGGTTAAAGTCAGGGATTTAAATAACCATAATATGCTATTAATTAAAAAAATGTTTTAGAACTGTATGTTTTTATAAAGAAATTATAGATATTATTTTTCAAACGAATTTTAAATGTATATTTTGAAAGATAATAGTTTTATAAATTTTTGTTATTTTAATAGGAAGACTTCATTTAATATAAACTATTTTTTGGTTATTTGGAATTGATAATGTCAAATTTTTAAGGAGGAGATTTAGTTATTTTAATGTGTTCATGCATATGTTTTCATGATGGAATCTGTGTTATAAGTATTTTTTTTTTCAAAATTTCATATGGGAAACATTGGGTGCATGTTTTGAAAAATCTGATATGTGCTACACTAGCTTAAATAACGTTATTATCTAGTTCCCATAGTGGTGTTCATGTAACAACCAGAATTTTTATTAATGGTAATTTCCTTCTTATAATTATGTAATATAGTATAAACCACATAAAATCACTTTTATAACACAATACAATCTATATAAATAAATAGTTAAAGAAATAATAGGTATTTATAGAAACTAAAGAACCTATTCTGATGGAATAGTAACTTGACCTTTCAAATAGTAATGAGACCATTAGGAATTGTAATTTTTCCAATAGAAAAGAAAAATCATCTATGAATGTATAAATAACTTTTTTTAATCTTATAAATGAAAATATTATATAATTACATCTCATAATAATTAAATAAATGTTTTAAAATTTATTAATTAAGTGTTGGTATTTTTATAAAATATATGTATTGAATTAAAATTTTATAATTAATATAATTATTTAGGAGAAATTTTTTTATCTTAAATTGTATTCATTAATCAGTATTTTTTCTTATGATTTTAATTTAATATTATGAGATCTTAAGTAATATTTCAAAGTGTCATAAAATCAGTTATAATTTTAAAATCAGAATTTTTTCGAATTAATGAAGACATTATTTTAAAAATAAATTATTAAAATTTATAAAATTATTTTCATAAATTAGATTCCATTTTTGATTTCTACACCTTGGAAATTTGTTACAATGAATTTTTTGGTATTTTTATAAAATAGATGATTTTTTGGTGATTAGTTAAATACAATAATTTATGATATTTTGAAAATACATGAATTATTGAGTCATATATGATGTATGGAATGTGTAATCCAATAATATTTAATTATTATTATTTGTTTTGTTATATTTATTGATATGGTTTAAAAAATTCATAGTTCTGAGCCAAAATTATAAACAAAAGAATAAAATAATAGAAAAACACCCATCTCCAACACTATAAATACTCCCGTCACCACCCCTTCTCCTAAAAAATTAAAATATATTAATTTTGTCCAATTTCTATATGATAATATTCCCATATCTCTCCCCCATGTCTAGGAACATTTTTTCTCATTAAAATACCAAAACCAATTTCCATAATTAGGTTATAAAGGAGAGGAATTCAAGAGGTAAAAACATATTTCTTTTGCTTTTAATTTACTTTTAATTTTTTTTTCTTATTCTCTACTCAACTAAAATTATTTATGTGGAATTATAATTCAATTACCTTATATATATTGTAAATTTATTATGTTAATGGAATAATTCAACATCAAAACTCTTATATTATCCCTTTTATTCTATAAAAATGAAATCAACATTCAAGATATGTTGATTTTGTGCCATTTAGAATGATGCATTTTCATTTTCATTTACTACCATCAAGGATGGTCATAAAAACATTATAATTTTTTATATAGTTTTTAAAATTTATTTTAAAGCCTTTTTTATTTTATGGAACAATATTATATACATAATATGAAATAGTAATAAAAAATTATTTCATTCTGATTGAAAATTTCCAAAATTAATCCAAACGATTATCATTAAAATTTTAGCTAAAGAATAATCCAAATATTTGGAAAGAAAATGATAAATAAGATAATTTAATATATTGTATGTTCATTAATAGCATACAATTTCAATTCAGGATTTAGTAATTATTGAATCTAAATTTTCTATCCATTATATTAAAGTAAAGAAATCATTCAGAATTAAGGTAAGGGGATTTCTCGAATACAAATCTTTTTAATTTGGTTATTCCTTTTTCATTCTAAATTTCAGTGGGTTTGTTATTTTAATATTATTCCAATATGATTTCACTGTACTAAAATTTTATTTTCTATCATATATATTTTTCTATTATTATTTTATGTCAAATTCAAATATTTGTCCAAAAGAACACTCCTTTTTAAAAAATGCACATGTTACTTCTCTTGAGAATGTATCTTCTACACCCAAGATTGATGATTCTTTTGATAAGTATTTTATTTCAGATTTATTTTTGGAACTCCAAAGTTTATTCATGAATGTATTTTCTATAAAGATATCATGAAACCTATTTCCATTCAATTTTTTATTTTATGTCCAAGATTGATTTACGTTCTATGTAGCATGCATGATTATGTAAATGTTATGATGTGATGGGTGTGTGTGAAATTATATAGTTCTCTAATGCATTGGGTAATGTGACATATCTCATGATATCTGGTGAAATATGCATGTATATGATGCTATATTTGCTCACAATGTTGATACTATGTTTTTTCTCATATGTTCTGCGTGAACATGATACTGACTTCAATCACAACTATGTGTGGTAGTTGACGACTTACACATACTATTTAATTTATATGGATTGTCACATTACATTCCTTTAACTAATTCTTCCTTTCATGATTTTTATGATTCTCCCATGCTTATACAATGTTTATAATGATTATTCTCACTAATTTTATATTGGTTCACGTTCTTATATATCCTCTTTCAAGGATTTATGGTCACCTATTTCTTTTAGGTATATCCTCAGGTGACTACATATACTCAGAAGTAAACTATGTTCACTAAGAAAAAAGATAATAATAAATTGTGTAATATTTATGTTTTTATGTAAATTTTATGTTTTTATGTAAATTTTATGTTTTTTCCTAATTTTCCAAAGACACAAAAACTTTTTATCCTAGTTTGGTTACACTATAATGTAATTTATATTTAAAATTATGTAATATTAAGGTAAAAAGAATTGGGGTATCTACAGTTATTATTATAGAATGGTTTAATTAATTTGGGAATTATTATTAGAGATTATTAGTCAAAACCCTTAAGTATAATACTATATAAATGTAAGCACCCAAGAAGCATTGTTTTTGAAAAATTATAAATATTGGGATCACACAAGATATGCCTTTAGAGGTAATTACACAATAGAATAAATTTTTTATCCATGAATTTTTTTTTCAAACCTTTTCTATTTTAGAAAATGATGGGAACCAGAAGAAACCAAGCCAACAACCCATGTTGGGACATTGTAGCGATTCCCTGAAAAAATCAACAATTCATTGGGAGATGGACATCATAAATTAATGGTGATTCTTATCCAACTATATCAGGATATGAAAAATAATCTAAATAATGTGGAACATAGTCCTTCACCTAAAAGGGAGCTACGGAATATTGAGTCTTTTATGTGGAAACTGCCACCAATGTTTAATTGATCTTTCCATCCACTAGTCTCATAATAGTGGTTTAACTCAACGAAAATGATATTTTATTATCAACTCTTCTTATATGGAGAATTTGGCTCTCACCATTTATTTTTTAGATGGGGTGGTTGTTAAATGGTGAGAATTTATTAAGAACACCAATCCAAAGGAATAAATTTAATAGATTATGTGGGAGGAATTTAAGAAAATATTTCATAATTGGTACTTCCTTATAACTCTTCATAGAAATATGGAGAGTTAATTCTTAGAGGTCAAGGAAAATTAATATGAATCTATCATGAATTTTGAAAAAAATTTCACAATGATTTAAAGGTAAACCTCAAAATTTTTTATCAACAATGATAAAAAAATTGATAGATTCATTAGTGGTTTAAAATCAGACCATTGAAAATCTATAGAAATTCAAGAATTTGGGATATATAAAGATGTTTTTTCCCATCCTCTAAATGTCAATATAGAGTTTGGAGAATTTTACCATGGATATAATGATAATAAATTGAAGATGATGATTCAAGCTGGAGGGTCTAATGAAAAAGGTCGATAGAAAAAAAACCACCCACATGTGAAAAATGTGGGAATAAGCATAATGGAAAGTGACTCAATGGGGTGGGAAAATACGTCAAGTGTGGGTGGGAATGAAACCAATCTCGAGAATTATTAAGAGACATGAGGAATCTTGAAAATTTGGTGGAGGAATTAAGAGAACCACCAATGGTCCATTTCTTCAACTGTTGGGAGCAAGGGAACTATGTGAGGTGGTGCACTAATCTTTGAGTCCTTGATGATAATCAAAATTAACATCCATTGAATCCAAAGGAGAATGGGAAAGTTTGTTCCATCACTACTACTAAGGTGGATCTCGATAATGATGTGTCAATAGGTACACATGATATTCATTCAAGGATAGAAAACATACTATTTGATTATGGTTCTATGCATACTTTCATATTATGCAAGTCCTGTAGAACTATTTAATAACTACCAAAAAATATAGAGGTTGAAATATATGTGAGAATAGAAAATGGATAAATTATTGCATCCAAAGTATATGACTCTTACAAGGTTAATGGTTGTGTACCAAACCTACTAATAAATCAGGTCTTACTTTTGAGGAGTTTGGTGCTATTTTCGTCATGGATTGACTATATTTATACAAAGCCAACATCAACTGATGGGAAAGTGAGATCCCTCTACACATCAAGATATATCATCCAATTCTGTACATGTGTAAGGAGGAGTATGTGTCTTCTTAAGGATCATCATCACAAGTGTAGAAATTATAGCCTAATGAGTTATAATATCTTCCTCAAATGATTGGGACAAAATAGAGAATCATGATCAAATACATTCCCATTATGAAGGACTACACTGATTTGTTCCTTGAATAATTGCTGTGTCTTCCTCATAACTGTGAATTTGATTTATCAATTGAACTTATTCGTAAATATCTAAATATATCAAATAATACATATATAATGGCCACCGTAGAGTTGGAGGAGTTGAAGAAGTAGTTACTGGAGAACCTATAGAAGGGGTTTTTATTCTCAAGTGCTTCACCATGGGGTGTTCCTGTCTTATATTTCAATAATGAGGATGAATAAATTCTCCTCTTCATTAATTACCATGATCTCAAAAAAATAAAGATAATGAACATGTATCTCCTTCCACATATAGATGACTTATTTGATCATCTACGTGGGTCCCTGTATTTCTCTAAGGTGGAACTTCTGTCGGGATATCACTAATTAAATGGGAAAAATAAAGATATTCACAAGGCTACCTTTTGAATGAGGTATGAGTACTATGAGATCATAATTATGCCTTTCAAACCCACTAATGTCCTATAATATTTTTGTAATTAATGAATAGATTTTTTGAAAATTACCTCAATATGTTTGCGGTAGTCTTAATAGTCAATATTATAATATACTACAAGATCAAGGATGAATATGGGGATAATTTGAAATCCATGCTAATGACTATTAAAAGGTAGAAAATTTATGAAAATTAAAATAAATGTGAGTTATTAGTGGATGCGGTATTATTCTTCGGGCATGTTATCAGCAAAAATGAATATCTGTGGACCCCTCCAAGACAAAGGCAATCAAATAATGACCAAAGCCAAAATATGTAATGAATATCAGTAGTTTCCTTTGCTTAGATGGGTATTAATGGGGATTTGTGAAGAAATTTACATGATAGTAAAACCCAATAAACATTCTGAATTAGAGGGGATAAAAGTTTTTCTATAGTAGTAAATGTGAACACTACCTCAAATAGTTAAAAAAGAAGCTTATTACCATGATAGTACTCACAATTCCAATAAGTGAGGAACTATTTTTTGTATACAAAGACTCTTTAAAGAATGTATTATGCTATATACTGATGAAAAATGATAAAGTGATAGACAATGCCTAAATGTAGATTAAAATTGAAGAGAGAAACTATACTACTCATGATCTGGAGTTGGCAGTGGTGATCTTCACATTGAAAATTAGGAGGCATTATCTCAATGGGATGAATTATGAGATATATACTGATCATGTGATCCTAAAACATATATTTACATAGAAGAAGCTTAATATTAATCAATTAATATGGTTATGGTTCATTATGTATAATGACTTCTCAATACACTACCGTCCAAATAAGGTAAATAAAGTAGAATATGCTCTAAATATAATGGATCCTACAACATTAAAAATGTTGAGAATTTAGAACGATTAATTCTTGTTATATTTTCAATTTATATAAATAGGAATCATTAAGGAAGGAACATCATCAATACTTTATCGAATGATTGCTCAACTATCACTTATGGATAAAATAAAGGATACTCAAAGAAATTATGTGGAAATTTATAAGGAGGTGGAATGTAACATAAAAGAGAAATCATTATAGTTCAAAATTTATGAAGAAATAGTTGTCAGATTTTTTCCATGATTATGTCTCCCTTCCAATCCATTGGTAAAGAAAGATCTTCTAAGTGACACACATAGATGAGCCTTCTCAATTGACCTTGGGAGAACAACTATGTATCAACATCTCTGAGAGAACTATTGGTGGGACAATATAAATAAGGATATCACTTAATATACATCAATGTGCCGGGTATTTCATCATGTGAAAGCAGAAAGGAAAAAGACTATGTCGATGATGCAACCATTACTCATAATAACATTGAAATGGGAAAAATTACTATGGACTTTATCAAGGGACATATAAATACATCATGAGGAAACAATTCTATATGGGTTTTTGTGGATTGCCTTACAAAGACATACCACATTATCAAAATTGAAGAGAAAATCTAACTAGATCAACTTGAAAAGATATACATTCTATAAGTAAGGCTACATGGAGTTCCATTATCAATTTTGGTTGATCGAGATATGGGATTCCCCTCTTTGTTTTGGAAGATCTCCAACGTGATTTAAACACTAATATGAAATTCATTATGAATTATAATCACCTATTTGATGGCCAATCTAATCATACAATTCAAACACTGGAAGACATGTTGAAAACATTTTGTATAGACTTCAAAAGCAGATGTGATCAATATCTACCTATGGTCAAGTTCTCTTAAAAAAATTCCATTCAATGATCCAAATGGATCTTTGTGGATCCCTTTATGGGAAAAGATAGAGTACACTATCCTGATGGGATAAAGTTGGTTAATTTTAGATTCAATGACCTGAAATAGTTTAAGAAATGGTAGAAAAGGTGAAAACCATTTAGTAGAACATCAATGTAGCCCAAAGTCAACATATGATCAAAGAAGACAATCGTTGATGAGATCTTGAGTTTGAAGTTGGTGACATGGTGTGCCTCTACACATCTTCATGCAATAAGATCATTATATTTGGGAAGAATGGAAATCTATGTCCTTGGTACATCTCCCCATTTGAGATTCCTGATCATGTTTAAGCAATAGATTTCAACTACATCTTCCACAAACCCCGCCTCTAGTAAGAGATGTATTCGATGTATCCTTATTAAAAAATTACAAATAATACCCCTCACATGTAATAAATCTATTGTTCGTACAGTTGGAAAATGATCTCTCTTATGAGGATCAACTAGATAAGATCTCAAACCGTATAGATAAAGTTCTATGAAACATGACTACTCACCCGTTCAAAGTACTATGAAAAAACCATTAGTACGTGGAGCCAACATGGGAACTAGAGGAAGTGATAAAAGATAATTACCCTCACATATTTTCTAAATAGAATTTATAATGAAATTTTGAGAGTGAAATTTCCTATGGGGGATTAATATAATGACCCAAAAATTTATCAATTGAAATTTCATTCTTATAATTAAATAATATAATATAAAATAAATAAAATAAATTTTACAACACAATTTGAACCATATAAATGAAGAATTAATGAAATAAGAGGTATTTCTATAAATTGGGGAACTTATAATGATGGAATATTAAATTATGATTTGGAATAGTAATATGAAGATAACGAATAATAATTCAGCCATTAGAATAGTAACAATATCTATAAAAGTATAAATAAATTTTTGGAATCTTATAAATGATAATATGATATATTTATATCATAGTATAAGTAAATAAATGTTTTAATAATTTTTAATAATGTGATGGTATTTTTATAAATCCAGAATATTTAATTACAATTTTACTATTAATATAATGATTTAAAAAGAAAATTTAAATTCATAAAAAGTATCCTTAAATTATATTTTTTTTATTATGATCAAAATATAATTTTATGTGACTATAAGTAAATTTCTAGTGTTTCATAAAATCAGTCATAATTTCAAGATCAGTATTTTTTGGAAAAATGATGATTTTATTTTAAAAATAAATTTAAAACATTTAGAAAATTATTTTCATAATATGGAGTCCATTTTTTGATTATAGACAGTGAGAAATGGTTAGGGTGAATTTTTGGTTTTTTTCTAAAGTAGTTGATTTTTTGTTGAATAGCGAAACACAATAATTTTTGATATTTAGAAAATACATCAATTATTGAGTCCTAGATAATTTATGGATAAGGATGATCATAATATTGAAATATCCTAAATTATTTTAGTATATTTTGTGATAAGGTACAAAATATTCATAGTGTTCAACCAAAATAATAAACTAAAGAATAATATAATAAAACACACCCCTCTCATCCACTATAACTACCCCCTTATTTTCACACCTAAAAATATTTGAGTGTTGTATATTTTTTTCCTAATACTCTTAAAAATACTCTCCCTAACTTCTAGGATCCTTTTTCCTCAGAAAAATAACAAAACCAATTTCTCGATGGAGGTTCTCAATGGGAAGAATTCAAGAGGTAAAATCCTCATTATTTTTCTTTTAATTTCTCTTAAATTTATATTACTTTATTATTCTCTTATCACCTACCCTTATCCAAGTGGAATGAAAAATAAAATATATTATATATAAAATAATTTAATTATGTTAATGGAATAATTCATCCTCAAAACTCTTCTCATCTCCCGTTTGTTAAAAAAACAAAATCATCATTTTTGATGGGTCGATTAACCACCATCATGAACAATGCATTTTAATTTTCTTTTACCACCTTCAATTATAATCTTAAAACCATTATAATTGTTTATATTTATTTTAAAATATATTTTAGAACATTTTTTTTGTTCCAAAACTAACTTATATACATAATATTAAATAATAAAAAATGAGTGTGTTTTGATCGAAAACCAACAAAATTTATCTAAAATTTATCATTAAAATTTTATATAATAAATCATCATATAATCAACAAATAAAATTATATATAAGATCATTTAATCTACTGAAATTTCATTAATAACATTAAATTACTATTCTGTATAATTATCCCTATTTTACATGATTTTCCATACATGTATACAAGTGAACTAATCATGAAAACAAAGAAAAAGAACCCTCCTTAATGGTGAAAATGAACTCCACAACTCATCAAAATGACCATAAAAAGACACAATAAAATTATAATTATTGAAATAAATGGTAATTAGGTTCTATATTTGTTAATTAATGAATATAGTTTCCTCATCCTAAATATTAATTTGAATAAAGTGTTCAAACTTAAGGTAAGGGGATTTATTGAACCCTACTCCATTTCTATGGATTATTCCTATTTCATTTACAATTTCAATGGGGATGTTATGATAATATTATTAAATTATAATCTTATAATCATTTCCTTTTATTTCTTGGTATATACATGTTTTCAGTCCTATTTTCTGAAAAATACAATGAATTTTTCCAAAGAACTATTCTTCATAATAAACACACATTTTACTTCTCTTTAGAATGTTTCTTCTAAAATAAATATTGATAATTCTTATAGAATATTTACTATTCCCTTTTTAATTTGGGAATCCGAAATTTTATTCATGAATGTATGATATATGATATTTTCATGAAACCCATTTCCTTTCCAAGGGTTATTTTATGTCCATGATTTATATATGTTATATATGGAATGTATGATTATGTAAATGTTATGATGTGATGGGTTCACCTAGAATAATATAGTGCTCTAATAAATTTGGTAATGTGTTGTATCTCATGATATAAGGTTACATATGTGTGAAAAAGATGTTATATTATTTCACAATGGCGATCTTTTGATTATGCCCATATGTTATGTGGGAACATGATGATGGATTTGTTCACAACTATGTGTAGTAGTTGACAACAAAGACATGATGTTTAATTTTTATGTATTTCATCATTTCATTCATTTATATGATTTATCCTCTACTGATTTTGATGATGATACCATGGTTATTTTTTTCTGACAATGATTATTATCATCCATGTTAAATTGATTCATGTTCTTTTATATCTAGTTAATGGTATTTTAGCTCTCCCCTTTTCTTGGATGTATATATTCAAGTGGAAACATATACTAACGAGTAAAAAATAAGCCAATAAGAATCTATAGAAGAAGGAAATAGTTAATTTTTTTTGTTTCTTTATGTAAATTTAATGTTTGGTCCTAATTTTCCTAAGACACAAAAGCTTTGGATCCTATTTTTTTAAAACTTTTATGTTTGTTCTAAAAATGATGTAATAGTAATGTAAGAAACTTTAAGGTTGCTTTAGGTAATAAACTGACTAGGGTATGTCACCTAGTGTGGCTAAGAGGGAAATTTAGGGTTGGGTTTCTATTATGTTCATATTGGATGAACCAATGTTCCATGAGCAAGGTCTTAGGTTACTATTTATTTTTATTCTACTTGACCCAAAGGTTATATCCCATGATGATGTTTTATATTGATTCTTATTTCCATGTTATTTTTCAACTAGATGATGTTTATACTATGTTACCCACTTTTATGTTTTTATTCTATATATTCTTTCATATGAATTTATGTATATTTATAAAACCAAATGGTTTTGAAATTATTTTTAACATCTTGTTTTATAAAATAAAAAAGGGTATTTCTAAAATGGTATTTGTCAAATACTATTAATGGTTTTCAATATGAAAAATATTATATGGATACATAGTGGTATCATTTTAGTATTTTTAATCACACCCTAAATATATCCATAGGGTGTATATATAATTGGTAATATCCAATGTTGGTAAAGGGAAAGAGCCACACAGTTTAGTGGTGCTTCTTGATTATTTCCTCAAATTTCATGCAATGATGATTGGTGGTGTATAATCCTATTACTATTTTTAGGTATTCCAAAACCCCTATTTGGAGAATCCTTTGGTTGGGTTTCATTTAATGGAATCTCAGGTGAAGTTGTGAAAATTTTGATGGGATTTTGATGATGTATGGTTGGCACGTGGTTTTCCCAAACTGAAAACCCTGCTAGTGAAACCTATGCAAACCAAGAAAGCAAGGGTTATCATGGTTGGTTCATAGTTTGAAAACGGTTCACCCACAAATTAAAAACCACCCACCTAGGAAAGGATGGGTGCACAATTAGGGCACATAGATTTTTTAACCATGTGGATGTACCTATAAAATCATGGGTATGATATTTTCTAACCTGCAAATTTATTTATAAAATCCAAAAACTCTTTTTTTAGGTTCCCAATAGGCCTGTATGACACCATAACATTTTATTATTCTTTAGAGGCATTTAAGAGGTGATTTTGGCCATTATACGCACCTATAAAACTAGATCAAATCTATGAAAATGATGTTTGATATCCTACTAGTAATCTTCCTCTTCCGATTCTGTTTCTCCTAATCTCTCCTATTTTATCCATAGGGTTTCATAGATATCTCTGTTATGGGGGTATCTAATGCCAGCTATTTTGGATCTTGAATATTGGTTTGATTCATTGATCCTCATTATCTATATTGTTCATTAGATTTTTCTGATTATTGATTTGTGTTAGGAGATCCCATGATCCTGATGTAAATGGTTCCACTATAATGAATAATTTTTATTAAACCTAAATTTATTGATTTAAATTAAATTGTTTGATTTTAATAAAACTGTACGATTTAAATTAAACTTCCTTCAATTGGTTTATTGAAAACCCAATTATGGTGAATTGGGGTTTTGGATTTGATTTGGAATGAAAATGGGATAACCCCCCAATTCCATTGAATTGTAAAGTGTTGTGAAATTTAATGGAAATTGTTTAAATTAAACTGTGGAATTCGAATTGTGAAATTTATTTGATAAAATTTATTTCAAATTAATATTTGATATAATGGAATAAAATTTTATTTATAGAAACTCGGTGGTTTTATCTTAGATGGAGGAATTATTTAATTAAATAAATTTTTTTTGGTATTTAAAATGGAAAATTGGAATATTGGAAATGGGGGAACGAGATGAATTATTTTTTAAACAGTTTTAAAATAAATTTCCTATCATTGTTTCTTATTAGAGCGCATGAAAGACCGGGTAGTTAGTGAGTTATTTAAGGAATAATTATATTAACTTTCTCAACACGGACAATACATATACAATAGGTCACATCCTTGATTGGATGGGGATAGGTTCCTCCTTTTACAATTTTAGGCGGAAGTGTACACACATATTTCTATGATAACTATTTGAGTGTTGGGGAGTCCCAAAGCCACGAACTATCATACCTTTTGGAAGATGACCATGTTTCTCATGGTTTTTATCAGAAATATATATTTGGATTATTTTTAAATTATTTTACACGTGCCTTTGGAATTTATATAATTCTTTTAATTTAAATATATTTATTAAAAAAAATTTCAAAGTATATCCGTCATTTGAAATGAAAATCATGATTTGTTTTAAATATGGTTTTTAACTGCTCATCGTTTAATTAAAAATTGAAATCTTTATTTGGTTAATTAAATTTGGTCATCCTATTATGGAATCCTTGGTGAGACCCTACCCGGATTTTATCTCACACCATACCTATGCCTTCAAGATTTTGTGGATTTTCTTCTTCCATGTTCGAGCAAGGGTAAGGTTCCACTTGGAGGTGGTAGTAGCTATTGATTATTGGTCTTGTAGAGTTTCTTACAAAAATACATGGGTTTTATCCTATTTTCTTGTACTTTGTGGTTGTAATTTGGGCTATTTGGCCTATTTCAATTAGGGTACACTTTTCTCTATGATGTTTTATTCTATTAATATATATATATATATATATATATTTACGTTGCTTGCATTGTATTTTTGGTAAATTAATTCCCACATTCATATTGTATGATTCATGGTTCTAGTATCCAATATGTGGGGATCAATAAATTTCTATTGGGATATGTTAGGACCTAATAGGTTATGAGGTTTCCTGTGTATATGGGCAGGTTTAGGAAAAAGTGGTTTCAGAGGTAGAGATTTTGCATCTTACCTTGATGTCAGCATCTTGTTCTGTAATTTTGTTGGGGATTATTTGGTAGTTATGATTGATTTCATAAACATATATCACTACAATTATCCTTATGCCACCAATTGTGGTTTTTGGAAAGACATCCTCAAGATTAGTTTTAGTCATTTACCTACTTTTTATTTGGATAGGATGAAATCAAAATATGATGTTCTCATCTGTAGGGATTAATTCCCCTTGTTTATCTATTTTAGTGTCAATATGATGACTTAAATATTTTATGCTAATGTTGTGTATCATTGTGCCTTTGGAGAGGCATGTTAAATAGATCCTGGAGAAAGAGGCCAATGAACGGCAGTTAGAAAATCATATCATGGACCTGAGTCTGTTTGAGGCGATTGTGCATACTATGAAAGCTCTTAGACATGTTCAAACACCAGTCCCCGTTCATGCTCCAGCCATGGAACCTCAATTGGATGTTTTCTAGAATATTTATCTAGAGTTAATTCACTATAATTTACCAGCATTCAATGTCTCCAATGATTCTAAATATATACAAGAAAGGATGAGAAGGATGGAGCAGTTCTTTAGATTTTGGAGACACTTGATTAAATTAAGGTGAAGTGTTCCACCTTTATGATGTTGGGACAGAGAAGTAGAGGATGGGACATGATTGAGACATCAAATAATATTGAGGGATAGAGATTAAGGACTTTAATTATCTTATCATTGAATAGTTCTATCCATATTCTATGGTTTTGGCGAATGATATTGAGTTTTTCAAACATAAGAAGACAGAAAGGACCGCGATGGATTATCTATACCATTTTGATTAGCTATTGTAGTTTTTGCATGATATTATATCAAATGAGATGATGAATACTTGAATATTTTATTTGGGAGTTCAATTAGATATTTGTTATCATGTTTTTTTGCAGAAGTTACTTATAATGTTGTACTGGAAAGAGAAATGATGGTCAAAATGGACTTGGCTAGAAATTCATTGTTGATGGGTGTTTTATCTCCCAATGATAGTGTGAACTACTCTAATGGAAAGATGAAGTGTAATGATTCTAATGGTGGATCTTGACCACAATTTTTTTAGTCTTCCTGAAGTTACTAGAAGAATCCCTTTTATTTCATATTAATGTAGAATGTTTGGGAATTAAAAAAGGGTTTGCAATGAGGCACCCAAAATATATTGTTCCAGTAGATGCTCAGGTCCCTTTTAGATGTTCTTCCTTATCGTTTACACTCTGTGTAGTGGAATAGGATCCTCAACACCTTCTATATCTATGGTGCAATCATATGGTTAAAAAATAATGTGGTTCTAGATATAGATTCAGAATGAAGCTTCTTCCCATAGCGGAAGAGTCTTTATAGGAAGCAGATACACATCCAGGGACTGCGAGAGGTACCATATCTATATCTTCGACATTAGTTACTATTTTATTTTATACTAATGAATCTGATTTATTTATTTAAACCTTTATTTTCATTCTTCTAAACGTTCCTATAAATATTTTATCTTATGTCATATATATTACTACATCCCTTAGAATAAAGTGAGAATAAGGTCTCTATAGCCCCTCTTGTGATTTACATTTATCAGATGTTGATCTTCATTTCGATTTTATAGTTCTCAACATGAAACCTTCTTCCATCATATATGGGATGGATTTCCGCATTTCAAATAAATCCTAAATTTATTATTATTTTTGATGGGTTTATTTTCCAGCACCCGATGGGGTTTACCGCATCTTTTAAGGAGAATGTGACCCAATGTCGAGTTGAGACGAACCGTATTATCCAGAGTTGGGGAAATTGATACATGTGTTTGCTTCTGATCTGGAGTGAGAATCATTGAGTGGTGATCTCCCACTAGTTTTCATTGATTTTCCCGATGTTTTCTATTTTGACTTCAATGGGTTTCCACAAATAAGGAAGTTAGAGTTTCATATCGATTTGGGGCCTAGTACTCAATGAGTGTTTATTATATATTAATTTAGGGAAAAATATGAAATGATATATTTGAAGACACATTTGGATGACCTTCTCGAGGAATTATTTATTTTCTCATTTGTGTCACCTTGGCAGCTCTGGTTTTCTTTTCTATGAAATCTTATGGTTTAATTTTCCTATGTGTGGATTAATGAAAAATCAATCAAGTTACGGTAATGAAAAAATATATATTTCCATGGATTAATTTTCCTTTAGACCAGCTGAAATAGGATAATTTGTTCTCAAAGATTGATCTTTGATCTTGTTACCATTAGTTGAGGATAAAAGTGTTAGCCATTCATAAAACCATCTTTTGGAGTAGGTATGACTATTATGAGTACCTTATCATACATTTTATTTCATACAATTCTCATATAGTCTTTATGAATTTTACTATCGATATTTTTCTTGAGAATCTTGATACTTTTGTTGTAGTATTGGTTGATGACATTGTTAATTACTCTAATTCCAAGATGGACCATGTGCGAAATCCAAGAGCAATTCTAGATTTATTGAGGAGTTCAATCATCTAAATGTGAAAGAGTTTGTTTGTTAGTATGGTGGTACATCTATTTTAGTCTCTAATAGGGATCCCCGATTCACTTCTCTCTTTTTGAGAGGACTTCATGGGGAACTTGGATATCAGGTCCCTTTGAGCATGGAAGACCATTTTTAGTCAAGTGAATAGACAAAAAGATCTAAGAAGATCCTTAAGTTAATTCTCTTCACCTATGTTATTTACTTCAATAGAGCTTGGGATGACCATATGGGGAATGTTGAGTTTTATTTTAATAATATTTACCAGTCTACAATTAGAATGGCTCCATTTGAGGCATTTTATGGCCAACCTTGTAAATCTCCACTGTGTTGGTCAAAGAGGGTGAATGTTCCTTGGTTGGACGAAGCATGGTTCCAAAGACTAAAATAAATATTCAATTTATTCTTCTAATAATTATTATGTAAAATAGCTACTATAAGCCTTATTTTGATCATTTTCATGGTGTGTTGTAATTTTCAGTTGATGACCTGGTGTTCTTGAATGTTTCACTGTGTTTAGGTCATCGATGACTTGGGAGGCAAGGGAAAATTGCTCCTGATTTTTTAGTACATTTTTATGTTTTTGAGGAGGTTGGGATAGTGGATTAAAATTTATCACTTTCACTATAGATGTTGACAACACATAATGTGTTTCATGTGTCTCATATATTAAAGTATCTTTTTGATCCATCTTATGTTTTGAGATGGGGTGATCTTGAGGTTGAACCTAATTTATATATGACTGAACATCTAGTTAGGATAATTGATTTTGAAACCAAGTTAATTCATGGGATGACTATACAGTGTTTTTTAGTGCTATTGATTCATGATTATAATTATCATGATATGTGGGATAGGGAGGAACTAATTATAGTGAAATAACATCATATTTTTATCATGAAAGAATCTTAACATGATTTTAGCGGTTGAATGTTTCTATAGTGCATTGGTTAGAACATCATGTTACAATTTTTATGTATTAATAAACCACTATTTTTATCATTCCTTGGTTGTATTTCATTTAAGGGTGATTTGGGTGAAATTTCGAAAATTTTTAATGGACTTTGGGTTGTGCACGATTGGTGCACAATTTTCCCAAACCGTGTGCACTACTAGTGAAAACTGTTTAAACAGAGAAAATGAGGGTTTTCATGATTGGAACATGGGATGACATACCATGTGGAATCCAAATTTAAACCTTTCAACATGGAGAAAATGTCCAAATATTTTGTCTAACCATGTGGTTCTACTCAAGAAACCGTGTGTACAATATTTTTTATTCTGAAAATTAATTTCTAAATTCCAAAAACCTCTTTTTAGGTGTGTGACAGGCCTGTATGATCCAATAAAATTTTATTCTTCCTCAGAGGCTCTCAAGAAGTGATTATCCCTCTCTCTCATCTTTTCTCCCACTCTCTCATCTTTTCTCCCTAGGGTTTTATTGATCACCAATTTTTGGGAGGTTCTAATGCGTATTTTTTCAGATCATGAATCTATATTTGATTCTACAATCCGCATTTCCTATGTTCTTCTTTTGAGTTTTCTGATTAGGTTTTTTAATTTCAATATCCTATGATCTTTAGGTAAGTGGTTCCACTATGATGGACAATTTTTATTAAACCAAAATTGTTTGATTTAAATTCAACTTATTTATTTCAATTTATATATGTTCAATTGATTTATTGAAAAAAAATTCGATGAATTGTGGTTTTGGATTTATTTTGGAATGAATTTGGGAAAACTCCCAATTCCATTGAATTGGTGTGTTCTTTGAAATTTAATGGAAATTTTTTAAATTAAATTGTGGAATTAAATTATGGAATTTTAATTGTTAAATGGATTTGATGAAATTGATTTCAAATTTATATTTAAAAAAGGGATTAAAAATAATTTGATAAAAACCCAATGGTTTTATATTGAAAAAAAGCATTATTTGACTAAAAACACATGTGTTGGATTTTAAAAAGGAAATTTGGCTTATTAGAAATAGGAGAATGGGATGCATTGTATTTTAAAATTATTTAAAATAAATTTCCCATCATTTTTTTAATATAGCTCAATAAATCTGAGGTAGTTAGTGAGTTATTAATGAAAACACTCTATTTATGATTTGCAATACTAAAAATACATATACAGTAGGTAACATCACTAATGTGGTGGTGATGGGTTCCTACTTGGATAGTTTCAGGGGGACGTGTGTACACTTATTTCCATGATAACTATTTGAGTGTGAGGGAGTCTCAAAGCCTGGGAGTATCATACCTTTTGGAAGATGAAATTTTTTTTATTGTATGTATTTGAAATATATATGATATTTTTTAAATTCTTTTACACATTCCTTTTTAATTTATATTAATTGTGTTATATCAAATATTTTTATGTAATTTGTTCAAAGTATTTCTATCATTTTAAATGTAATGTATGATTTGTTTTATACATGATTTTGAGATTCCATGTGAGTCTATTTAAAATTGAAATATTTATTTGGTTAATTATATATTTTTATCCTATTATTTAATCCTTTGTGATACCCCACTAGTATTTTGGCTCACACTCTACCTATTCCTTCAGGTGTTTGAAGGTTGTCTTCTTCCAAGTTCAATAGAGGGTAAGGTGCCACTTGTAGAAGGTATTTGTTGTTGATTATTGGTATTGAAAAGTTTCTTTGTTGTGACTTGGGTTATTATCCAGTTTCCTGGAACATTATGTTTGTTCTTTGGGCTATTTTTCCAATTTGAATACTGGTACAATTCTTTTTATGGAGTTTTCTTACATTCATACTGATTTTTTTTATCTTTCTTCTATTTTGTTTGTAGAGAATTTGTTCCCAATTTCATAATGTATAATGCTTGGTGTTATTCACAAACCCATTGGTATTGGGATCACCATTCCTGATATGTTAGTAGAGACTCAGTAATCAATTTACTAGGGTACTTGGGGTAGTTCATGACTGGTGGTGACCTTGGGTCAAGAGGAGTTGGGTTGTGTGGAGTATTTTTGGGATCCTCATGTTGATATTTTATTGGGTTGATTATGTTTTGTAAACTACATCCTTAACTTTATTTGTGGATAAAAATTTATATATTTATTTTATATTAGTTTATATTCAAATTTTATAGCGATGCATTATTTTTTGTTTATTTTTTTATATTATTACCATTTTGGTTTACTTTATATTTATGAAACTATTTATTTTTATGAATGGATGCCCAATAGATGGATACATAATTCCTGATTCCAATGAAAAATTTGTTATGTGTTTACGGGATTTTGAGGGTGAATTCATTCCTAATGGTTATATTTCAAACCCTATAGGCTTTGGACAATGCATGGGTTCAAATTCATTTTTTCATATATAATGAAGAGAGAAATCCAAAAATGGTGGGAATCTATTTTTCATACCAATATGTATGAGGAACTCACTTGTGGAATGTTTAATGAGATTTTTAATCAATAGTTTTTCCTATAGACTCTAAACATGGTGAGGGGAAAGTAGTTGTAACTTTAGAGAAAAGGGATCTTGTTAGTGATGGAATATACCACCACATTTTCATTTATGGTCCAAATGTCTCCTTAACGTCTAATAAATGATTATCTTAAATACCAATCAATTGAGATGCTGTTGAAACCAGATGTCAGATCAAGGATATGATTTCATACTTGCAGATCAATGATGAGGTGGTAAGAAATATTTGGATTATTGATAATGGTATGGAATGGTTTAACAGGTTGTGTGGTGCCTGTAATTATACAGTAGGAAGTTAGATTTTCTCATCTAAAAAAATATGAAGCATGGTGAATCCTGATGAGGAAGTTGTAGGAGTGTACATGACCCTAATTAATTTCTCTACATGAGACCTTTGTGGTGTAAGAAAATAGTGCACATTCATCATGGGAGGGTGGGTCAATCTAAAAAAATTGTATAAGTCTCATAATACATTACATCTATATGATAAATTAGGTCATTTACAATGAATTTTAGGTGAACTACTAAAATAATTAAGAATGAGTCTTATTAAATAAGGGGATTTTTGGTTTAGTTAAATGTATCTGAAAGAGATTTGTGTCATTCTTAAATTATGTGGGATTCTAATAATGGTAATAAGAAATGCAGTGGCCCTAAATCTAGTATTTTGTATGAAATATTTGATGCATAGAGAAAATCTGAATCTCAGATAGTTATCATTAGAGGTAAAATGGTTGTTTCTTCTTATATGGACATGGATTTAATTCAAATTGGTTAATAACATTATTTTATTTCATATATATTTATTAATTCATAAGGATAATGTTTTTAGTTGATTACATATGTATTTTATATTTCTTCTCATTTGGGATAGTGGAAAAATAAGGGCTTCAAGTTCCCTCAGTGACATGTGATAATTGTTAATATTGAGGTCTCAAGGGATTTTTTAGTTATAATATACATATATATATATATAAACATATATTTTGTATAAATTGTATCATTTTTATTAAATATCAAATTGATTACTATAATTGGGGAGTTTTATTCCATTCTCCTAACATAAACATTTATGTCTTCCAAGGAGAGTGAAATTCTAGATCATCTACAAAGGGAACCATTTTCCCAAATATTGAATCAATCTCATTCCATATATATAATATGACCATTGATACTATTGTGTTGACTTTATATAATTTTATTTCAATGGTGGTGGATATAAATCCCTTGAATTTTCTTGTTTATTTCTCAAGATTTCCACCGAAGTGAGAGGTAAAATCTCTATTTATATTCACCTTGGGATGATCAAATTTTCCTTTTAATATTATTTAATGTATCCTCAAAAGAAAAAGAAATTAAATATCTTAAAATATGATCTTTAGATTAATGGTTATATTCAACATAACATGTCACCATTGGCATCACTAGTTATCTTTTCAAAGAAGGGTTCTCGATGTCATTGAAATATAATTTATTATTGGAAGATAAATCGAGTGATCAACAAGAATAAGTACTCAATACATTAGATTAATAATTTCTTTTGACCATCTCAGGGGAGAAATATGGAATTCAGTGGTTGAAATCAAATTAGTATACCACCAATTGAGAGCAAAAGAGGATGATATTCCTAAGATTTCATTTAGGAGTAGGTAACAAGATTAAAAGTATCTTGTTTTACCATTTGGCCTTATGAATTTTCCTTATATTTTCATGGATATCATTAACAAAATTTTACACTAATATCTGACCCTATATGATGAAGTGTTCACGATTGATATATTATTTTAATCTACGATAAAGGAAGATCATGATTACCATATCGATTACCTTTTTTGAATATTGAAAGAGAATTACCTATATTCCAAGATACCTAAATATCATTTTTGGATCTTGGACGTGAAATTTAGGGTCATTTGGTATTGAAATTTTTTTTATGGATATTGAGAAGAATAAAATCGTAATTATTTGTTAATAACTGGGAATGAATTTGAGATAAAAAGTTTTCTGGGTCTACTCAAATATTACCTATAGTTTTTTATAGAATTATATTTATTAGAATATAGATTGATGAATTTTTATTAGAGGTATATATAGAGACTCTAGCCTTTTACAAAAGCCCTTACATGTTTTTATATATAAGTAAACATCAAACTACAAGACAAGTATCATAAAGTCCAGTTTTTGGAAGACTAGGTACATAGAAGTGATGACATGGGACTAAATAAAACATTAATTTAGTTAATCTTAATATTGAGAACCTAACATCCAATGTGATCATAAATATTCATAGTATTACTAGTGAATAACATGAACTATGGGATGATCTAAATGGCCAGTAATGGAATAAACATAAGAATAAATATTAGCACATTTGTCAGAAGGTATAACATAATGATATAAAAATTCATGGTACATGACTAAACATAAGGAATCATAACATATAAATCATGGGATCTTGTAATCATGGAGTAATAGTATTGTATAGGCAACATAAAACATTAATTTATCATGATTCCTGGCTCATATAATATAGAGTAGATTGAGTCAATGATGACCACCAAGACCATTGCACATGGAGAAAGAGTCAAGGTTAACCGCTAATACCATTGCACGTGACGTATCATGAGACAAAAATTTACCAAATTCCTTTGATAAATATCTAGAAACACCCATACTGACATTTTCATGAATATTTTTTCACATAAAGAGTCATGAAAAATAAATCATACATAAACATAAGGGTACCCATCGAGACAAATTAGAATCATAATCATGTCAGAAAGCCTAATAAATGGGAATATCATAGAAGTGTCCATGAATGAAAAAAATTGAAACATAAATAGAAATTAATGGGGTAAAATATGAATATATCATGGTAGGTGATTTTACATATATGTGATAACTTATAATAAGATTATTTAATAAATTTCAGCATGAAAATATTTTTGGGAGGTTTTAGGGAAAATATTAAAGATATTTTAAAATAGAAAAGAGAATAAAATTTTATATAAAACCAAAAGTTAACTGAGAATGTTTTCCTAAATAAAATAGTAATTTTATAAAAACAATGGTGTCTTATAATAGATGATATATTGTACTTGAAATTGGGTAATAATTCAAGAAGATCCCTTAAAATTGGATTGCTTAACATGAAGTATTGAGAAGGGAACCACTTAAAAGCATGTGTATCCTTGAAAGAAAATTATGAATGGATATTGATACCTGATCTTGGGCCATATAAGAATAATTTAGAGTATTTATATAAAAAAATATTTATTTCGGTAAAATAAAGATAGAGCAAACCGAAGGAATAATGGAGTTTCGGGTAGAATCTCTTACCTTAAGTCGGAAGGTGTTCTTACCCTGATCTTAATATCCAAGATAATAAAATTATAATAACTAATTAATAAGTATATAAAATATTATACATGAAATTTATAGAGTATTTAGTTCATTAATAGAATTTTTTATGGGTTCATATGTTCAATATCATATTTGGGAGAGTTTGTTTCCTTGGTTTTCATGATTGGTTTACTTATATACATGTATGAACAATAATTTAGGATGAGGATGACTGTCCAAAATTGATGTTATATGTTATTAGGGAAAATATATAAGATTAAAGCGTTATAACATTATTATTTTTTATTTTTATTGAGGATGAATCATTATATAAAACATTAATGATAACCGTGTGGGTTCATTGGTAGTTTTTTTATCATAATGATCTCATTTTGTTTTATAAATTTATACCATTTGTAAAAAATGGTTCCAGAACAGTAAATAGAATACATTAGATATATAATAATCTATTTATACCAAAAATATTGGTTCATGACTACAATGGAATATGGTAATGTAAATTTAAGTCCCATCGTCCTTGATTGTGATAAATTAACACATCTTGGACAGTGTTTTCATTTACTGAAAAAATGAGGAAAAGAAATGTGGTTTGATTATTCCATAAAAATAATAAAATTATAGAATATTTGATATATTGGAGTTATTTTTCTAATTGAATATGCGTAGGAGATGAGATAATAAGAAAATAAAAGAAACAGAAAGAAGTTAAAAGAAAAGCGAAGACGTGTTTACCTCTTGGCTTTTTCCTTCTTGATAACCTCCTTTGGAAAGCCATTTTTGTCTTTTTTTGAGACCAAGGGATGATTAATGTGATGGAGGAGTTTTGGATGATATTTGAGAATAATTGTGATAGGCCATAATGATTATGAAGTGTGAGGATAAGAGGGTGTGAGGAGTGGTTTTTATAGTGGAGGAGAGGAGGGTTTTCTCAATATTTTATTCATTAGTTCATTATTTTTCTCAAATAAGAAATATTATTGATTACAGAGAAAGAAAACTAATATATTCATGTGATTTAAAACCCCTGGTTTTTTTTGCTCAGTAGAACATCATCAATGACTCAATAAATCATGTATTTAGGTTTTAACATAAATTATCTTATTTTACCATTCACAAAAATTCATGTATTTCAAAAAAATACCAAAAAATTACCCTAACAATGTCTTGACATGTAGAATCCAAAAATGAACCCCATTTTATGAAAATAATTTTATTAATATGAGAAATTTAATTTTTAATTAATACCATAATTTACTTGAAAAGTAAATATTTTAAAATTAAGACTGATTTTATAACACTTTGAAAAATTAATTAAGGTCTCAAAAAATTACATTAAAATCATAAGTCATAAAAGAAATAATTTATGAATACATAAAAAAAATATAATAAATTTTAAATAGTTAAATTAATTATAAATATAAATATTTATGACTTATAAAAGAACAACTCTAAGATATTATTATATCATATTGTCACTCATAACATGGAGAAATTTTATTTATACTATCTTTGGTTAGGTTACTTACTAACTTGGAAGGTTTACTATTATTCTTGGACATATAACTATTGATAAGGGTAACATTACTATTTATAAGGGTATGTTACTATTAATTAAAAATTAAATTTTTCCTATCAGACTCTAAACAAATTTCAGATCCCAAAAATGTATGCCAGATTTTGATAATTCAAATCAAATATTGGAAAAATTATGTTTAAAGGTAACATAGTATTTAGTAGTTCATTTAATCATGATTTGGTATTTTGTTTCCTAATTTTATTTTATGTGATTATACAATATGACATAATTATAATAAAATAATTCCAGTAATTAAACCCTGGGTCGTTAAACTCTTCCCCCCTTAGGAAATTTCACTCTCAAAATTTCAAGTTGAAAATAGGTGTGGGTACTTTTCCTTCATCAGTTCATCTAGTTTCCATTTTTCCTCTCCATACTTATTGTTTCACCATAGTACATTATCCAAGTGAGTAGTCCTGATACGTAGAAGTTTATCCCAATAATCCAAGATCTTCACTGGATTCCTCTCATAAGAAAGATCATTTTCCAATGGTACCACTTCAGAAGACAATACATGTAAAGTATCTAGTATATACTTTCTTAAGAGGGATACGTGGAAGACATCATGTTCTTTAGATTTGATAGGTGGAAGTTCCATTTGATAATAAACATCTCCAACACAATCAAGGATATATAAAGGGCCAATGTAATGAGGAATTAACTTTCCTTTCTTCCAAAATATTATGACTTTCTTCCATAGAGATATGAGTATGAATACCATTTATCCAACTTTAAACTCAAGGTCTCACGAACAACTATCTTGCTATCTATTTTTTCAACATTGGGGTTTCCTTGATGTGCCTCTGAATGGTTTTTATCTTCTTCACCATTTCATCAACCCTTCCAGGTCATAGAAGCATGCGCTCACCGACTTCATCCCATCATGTTAGTGTTCTTCACCTTTTCCAAAAATGGGCTTCATATGGTGACATTCAGATGATCGATTAGAAACTATTGTTGTAGGAGAATTTAAATAGTGTAATATATTGGTAAAATCATCCTTTGAAGTCCACAGAAGATGCTCTCAACATATCTTCCAGTGCAAAAATATATTCTTTATATTTTTCATCAGTTTGAGTATGATATTCCATACTGAAGTTTAGTTCAGTGCTTAGAGCATGTTGGAGACTTTTCGACAACTTTATGGTGAATCCAGATGAATATTGGATAAAATATATAGTGGTACTCCATGAAGCCTTAGCACATATTTGATATATATATCTGTAAAATTTAATCCATTGTGGGGTCCTCTCAAATTATGAAAATTTAATTTTACTTTGTAAGACGATCCATAATGACTTATATATCATTGTTCCTTCTGGATTTCGTTGGATGTCCGGTGATAATGTCTATTGTAATGTTCTCCCACTTCCATACTGGTATGGGTAGTAGTAGAATAATCCCCTTATAATTTTGTCGTTCACCATTCACTTGTTGGCATACCGGTAACTTTGATGAATATCCCACAATCTCCTTTATATTGTCCCACCAATAGTTCTCTTGGAGATCTCAATACATGTTTTTTCTCCCTGGGTGAATATAGAAGGTTGAAATACATACAAACTTCAGAAGATCCTTCTTTTACTCTAGATCAGATGGTACGCATAGTAATGACCTAAATTCTACATCTCCTTCCTCACCAATCTTGAACTCATAGGATTTCCCATTTCTAATAGATTCCACCATTTTTATAATTTCCACATATTTCCATTGAGCATCCTATATTTTCTCCATTAGGTATGGTTGAGAAATTATTTGATAAAGGACTAATGATGTTCATCCCTCAATGATTTCCATGTCCATCCTCTACAAATCTAAGAAGATTGGATCCATCGCAATCCTCATCATTAAAAAAGATATAGGATCCTTTTTACATAGAGTATCCACAACCTTAATTTCCATACCGTGATGTTAGTGGATTGAGCAGTCATAATACCTGATGAGATCTAACCATATTCACTTCCACATATTATAGTCAATATATGTGAATATATATTTGAGACTCATGTCATCTATATATATTCCACATTTCTCCTCATAGTGATAATGCTCAAATATTTTCAATTCAAAGATCACAAATTCCAACTCTAGATCATGTGTGGGAAAGTTTTTCTTGTGGATTTTCAGACTCCTTAAGGTGTAGGATACCACTTTATCGTTTTGCATCAACACACAGACTGAGGAATTCTTTAAAGCATAAATGTACACCACTAAGGGATCTCCACTTATTGGGAGTGTGTGTTCCGGTGCAATGATAAGCCTATTTCTATGATCCTTAATGTTTTCCTCACATTCTTTAGTCCAAAATAACTTCACTCCCTTCCAATACAACATGGTCATTGTGTTTGAAAATTATGAGAATTTATTAAAAAACAATTGATAATACCCATCTAGACCCAAAATAATTTGGATATTCATTACAGATGTAGTCCTGGGTCACTCTTCGATTTCCTTTGTCTTGGAAGGGTCCAAAAATATTCCTTTGCTAGCAATAACAAGCCAAAAGAATGATACCTCCACCATCCAGAACTCAAATTTAATATAAGTTTCCATAAGTTTCTCCATTCGTAAAGTGATCAACACAGTATTAAAATTCTCTTCATGTTCTTCCTTACTCTTGGAGTATATCTGAATATCATCTAAAAATACTACCAAAAATTTGTCGAGGTAATCTCTAGATACTCTATTAATTAAATCCAATGAGATTGTAGGAGCATTTTTGAGTCCAAAGGGTATCACTATGAACTCTTATCTTCCATACCTCATCCGAAATGCGGTCTTCAGAATATATTCCTTCCTCACAATTAATTAGAGGTATCCCGAACGAAGATCTACCTTATAGAAATAAATGTATGCATGAATCTAATCAAACATTTTATCTATCGGTGGAAGGTGATACTTGTTGTTTTTCGTGATTTTGTTAAGTTTGTGATAATCAATGCAGAGGAAGATTGATCCATCCTTCTTCGTGAGTAATTGGACTATCCTACCCCATGGTGAAGCACTCAGGCATATAAAATCCTTCTCTGGAATCTCATACGATAGCTTCTTCCACTCTTGCATCTTTATGGTGACCATTCTATATAGTTTATTTGATATAATTAGAGATCCAACAATATATTCAATTGATAAATTTACCTCTCAATAAGGAGGAAGACCAAGAAATTACTCTAGGAATACATCATTTTAATCCCTCATGATGGGAATATATTTGAGATGTATCATCTCATTTGTCTCAATCAGTTGAGAGAGATATGATTTTTGAAAAGGAAACAACATCCGCACTTGAGATATTGATTTTGAAGGAGATTAATCTTCATCCTTACACTTGTATAGGATTGAAGGTTACTACGGGATGTAAAGGGCGATCTACCTTTGAAAACAATTAGTGTTGAATTTATATAAATATATCCAATTAGTGCCAAAAATAGCATCAAACTCCACCAAAGGAATTATTCCTTGATTTACAGGGAGGTTCAGTCCACCAAAATTTTCTGGGGAGGGGTTATAAACCTTGGACATAATAATTTAACCAATATAAATTCTCAAAGATAACTCATCCTCCAAATTATGAGGAGGTATTTGAATAATTTTACTAAACTTGCAACATATAAAAGAATGCATAGAACCATAATCAAAAAGTATATTCATTATTCATGAATGAATAGAAAGCATACCAATGACCACATTATTTTCTAGCTCCACCTCAACATTAGTGATTGAATAATTCCTTTCGTCTTTTCCGAGAGGTTTATGTTTATTGCATCTGACAACCCTTGACTTAGGGAAATTTTTCCAATAATGACCATGTTCCTTTCGGTTGTAACACTGTACTACAACTGAGTATTGATATGTTCCATCCTTTATTCTTCCACGTTAGTGGAATTATTCATATATCTTCACCAGTTTTCATCCAGATGCCTCATTCTTCTACATTTTAAGTAATTTCTGGTTCCCGTTAGATAATTTTTAGGATACTTCTTCCGCCATTTTTTACATGTGGGATATTCAGTCTACTTTCGATCATGGGATTTATTTTTCAAACCACCCATATTAGACTCCATTTTCACATTTTTCCCTGGGCCCACAATACAATTGAGGGTCTTTGATCTCAATTTCAACCTTGAGGGCACAATGGACAATCTCCTCACAACTATCAGAGTCCTGAATCACCAGTACTATTCATAGGATCAACTTTAGTCCTCTAAAAAAGTGATCCACCTTACTTTTTGAAATAAAGAATAATCTAGAAGCGTATCTTGCAAGCCTTTTAAATTTGGATTCATACACCCTTATAGACTCATATTAATTCTTCTTATGTTTGAGGAACTATTTTTTAATTTTAAAATAGAGGGTTCAAGGGATTTTTTATTATTGGGAATCATTTTTTTGAATTTCACCTAATCCATGGAATCAATTTCCTCCTAGGACATCATATTCTTGATCAATGTCTAGTATTCATTAACTTCCCCATCAAAATGGAAGTACACCGGTATGAATTTCTCTTCTTCTGAGCACCGGAAGAAAAAGAATATATTTTTAATATAATTAATACTCTATTCCATAAAGATGGGATAAGAAGATCCTCTAAATGTGGGAGGCCTTTTCATCATGTAGGATTCAATAGAAACTTTCTCTTTCCTTGGAGAAGTAGGGTGCTCCACATGATACATGTTATTATTAATAACATGATCCAATTGATCAAGTACTATCAAGAAGTTTTGAGATCCGGTTCCCTTTTTAATTTGAAAATCATTAAGGAAATATTCACATTCCCTATCAGATTGATCGTTGGCCCATGTTTTTCTATTTCCCTCCATTAAATATGAATATAATGTGCAATTTGAGGACTTGAAAACATATATAATAACCATATAAGGAACCATTGAACATAAGAACATAAATTTTTAAAGGAATAATATATCCTAACTTATAATTGCCTTGGTCTAAATGTAGTTTATCCTTGATCTGTTTCATAAAATAAATTCCTATGGGATACCTTTTTGTTACCTTAATAATGGTTCATGATGATATTATGAATTTACCAACTATATCCTGCAGAAGTGTCAAACCAGGTACGTAGTAAGGCTCGTTTTCATGTACTAGTTTTCCTCAAGTTTGGACTAGAACACCTTGATAGAGTTTTCAATCCTAGGTAAATTTTTTCTAGAACCATATCCACTTGTAGTATCTAGATAGGGATTTATTTTCTCAATAACCCACTTACTCTGTACTTAACAAAATTTAGGGATGTTTTCTTATACTTAGTCTTATCCACAAGGTTCTTTCTAAAGTAATATATTCTTAATCTACAAAAATAACTAGACCCTACATTGACCCTAAATATAGTGACCCCATCCTTCTACACATATTATATAATGATTTTATACAAAAGTAAATGTAAAATTACAAGACAAGCATCGCAAAGTCTAGTGTGTAGGAAAACATGGTGCATAAAACTGAAGACATGGGACTAAATAAAACATTAATTTATTTAATTTTTATATTGATATCCTAACATCCAATATGATCATACATCTTTATTTTATAACCTAGGGATAACATGAATAATGGTTTGAGATAAAATCTTAGTAAGGGAATAAACCTAAGAATAAAAATTAACACATGGGTTAGAAGGCATAACTTAATGATATCAAAAGGCATGGTACTTAAATAAACATAACGAATGATGACATATAAATCATGGGATAAAATAATTATGGAATCATAGTAATGTTTAAGGAATATAAAATATTCCTTAATCATGATTCAAGTAATATTTCACATAGAGTATCACGATTCATGGCTAACCACCAAGACCGTTTCACATAGTGCTTGAGTCAAGGATAACAGCCAAGACATTTTCACATATTGTCTCATGAGTCTAAACATTACTGAATGAATTGTAGTGATATCTAGTCATACCCAAATTAATATTTTCATGAATATGTTTTCCACATAAATATTTATAAAAAATCAATCCCACAAAAACATAAGGGTACCCATCAAAAGAAATGGGTACCACTGTCATGTCAAAAGGAATAATAAATGGGTGTGTCATAGAAGTGTCCACGAAAGAATTGAATTGAAATATACATGGTAATAAATAAGGTATAATAGGCATATATCTTGGTAGGTTATGTCAAAAATAAGTGATAACATGTTATAAGAGTATTTAAAAAAATTAGCATTAACTCATTTTAGTGAGGTTTTGAGGAAAACAATAAAGAGAATTGAAAATAGAAAATGGAAAAAGCTGACGTTAAATAAGAAGGTTTTAGTAAATAAAATAATAATTTTGTAAAATCAATGGTTTCTTAAAATATATTATTGAGTGAACTTGAAATTGGGTAATAATTTGGGATGTTCCCTTAAAATGGGTTTCCTTAATGAGAAGAATTGAGATGGAAACCACTTAAAACATGTATATGGTGAAAAGAGAATGATGAATGGATATTTATATATGATCTTTGGTCATATAAACATCCCTTATAATATATACATAAAAAGAAAATATAACTTCATTTTTGTAAAAGAAAGACAGAGAAACCCAAAGGGATAATAAGGATTCAGGTAGAATCCCATACCTTAAGTCCAAATGTGTTTTCCCTTGATCATAATGTACTTTATAATAAAATTAAATTCATTAATTAATAAGTCTATAACTTCTTATATGTGTAATTTATTTATTATTATTTCATTCACAGTCATTTTGATGGGTTAAGAGGTTTAATTTCATTGCTTGGGAGTGTTTGTTTCCTTGGTTTTCATGATCTATTTACTTACAAACATGTATAGATAATATTTATTGATTAGGATTGTTTTCTAGAATTGAAGTTAGATTTTATTATAGAATATAAATAAAATTAAATGGTTATAAAATTAATTTGGATATTTGGAGTGGGGATAAATCACTTTTAAGAACTTTAATTATAACCATTTGGGTTAATTAGCAGTTTTTTTATCACAACAGACTCATTTTGTTTGTTAAATTAATAAAATTATTATAAAATGATTATAGAACATTAAATAGGATATATTACATAAATAATAATGTGCTTCAACAATAATAATGTATTCATTACTATAATTTAATACTAAAATTGAAATTGAAAACCTATCATCCTTGAATATGAAAAATTAACACATCTCAGGTGGTGTAATCATTTATTGATCAAATGGAGAGGAAAATAGTCGAGATTTGATTATTAAATAAAAATTAATACATTATAGTATATGTGAGATACTATAGTTACTATTCTTATTGGATATGTAGAGGTAATGAGATAATAATAAATATAAGAAAACCTAAAGAAGCTAAAATGAAAGGGAAGAGGTTTTTACCTCTTGATTTTTTCCTCCTTGAGAACCTCCTTAAGAAAAGATCTTTGGTTTTCTGATGAGAAACATTTCTGATGGATTGGGGGGGGTATTTGGAGGATATTTTAGCAGAATTTATACAAGTAACAAGGCCTGAGAAGTGTGAGGAGAATAGGGATGAGGTGTTGTTTTTATAGTGGCGAGAGGAGGGTTTTCTAAATATTTTATTCATTATTTTATTATTTTGATCAAGATGAGCAATAATATTGATTATTGTGAAACAAAACTTTAATATGTGCGTTTTAGTTAGAACCCACGGTTCTTACCTTAGAATAACATCATCCATGATTCAATAAATCATGTATTTTGCATTTATCGTAAGTTATGATATTGTAATTTTCATAAAAAAATCAAGTACTTTAGAAAAATCCCAAAAATTTACCCTTACCATTTTTCAACATGTAGAATATATAAATGAAATCCATTTTATAAAACTAATTTTATAAATATATAAAAGTTAATTTTTAATTAAAACAATAATTTACTTGAAAAACACAAATTTTGAAAATAAAACTGATTTTATAACACTTTGATAAATTAATTAAGGTCTGAAAAAATTATATAATAATCATAAGACAACAAATAAAAATCTTATGATTAAATTTTATGAAAATAAATTGTCTTTTAAAATATTAAAGTAATCATAAAATATAAATTAGATAATTATGTCTAATAAATAAATACATACACTATGATATAATTATATCTTATTGTCACTTATAAGATGGATAAATTTTATTTTTGCTTCCATTGGTAAGGTTATTTATTTACATGGATTATATACTATTAATAAGGGTCATATTACTATTCATAAGGGTAATATTATTATTCATAAGGGTATGAAACTATTTACTCAAAATTATGTTTTTCCTAACAGACTCCAAACATCTTAATGATCGCAATCGTGTATGTATGATTTTCAAAATTCAAATAATAGATGTGGAAAATTTTGTTTAAAGGTCAAACGGTATTTAGTAGTTCATTTAACCATTTGGGGAAGTGTGTTTCCTAATTTGATTTTATGTGATTATATTATATGAAAAGATTATAAGAAGGTAATTCCAACGATAAAAACATGGGTCATTAAAGTGGATATATTTTAATGGGATGATAAATACTAGATATAATTTTAGGAATAGAATGATATTTTTAATTTTTCTATTGTTCTTATTAATCCTTTGCATGGTGGGGACTATTCAATGTATTTTCGCGCCCCATGTATGGTGTTTTGAATTTGTTTTCATATAGCATGACCATGTTATAACATATTCCTCTCTCCCTTCACTCCCCCATTAGAATAACTACCCCACCCAAGACATAGACTTCGTGGTTATGATAAATAAATAAAAAATATGGAATCACTACTTCATTGGGGGGAGATTAACCATGAATGATATTCATCAGATTATAAAGTAAATATTCACATAGAAGGCTATGAATATTCAAATGAGCCACCATTTTGAGTGTCTCTAGAACTTTGATTTTTATTTACCATACACCATGAACATAGGGAATGTTTTGTATGATGCCTTGAGTAGAAATTTTCTAACTTATTTTGTGAAATAATGAGAGGATTTTTGGATTATGATGACCCCCATTTCTAAGTTACAAATAGATGTGAAATAGGAGAAGGATATGTTGTTATTTGCTACTGTGAATGTCACACCTTCTTTGGATGACAAAATAGCGAGGGAATGTATTACATATTCCTTATTTTCATATAAGTAGGATTTTTAAATTGTGGTGAGACCTCAGGTGATTGATTTTAGTGTACCAATGGTGGAATGTTACATTATAAATGGGGTGGTGGTCCCGTTGAATTTGAAGAAAGAGGTGACGAGAGGTAGGAACAATTCTAGTTTTGTAGTGAACCTCATTCCTAAATAGATGTTTTATGATCTAAGATATTAGTATTGGTTGCTCAAGATAATGGGGGAGATTACTAGACTTGTGTCTCAGTTCATTACAATTTAGAATAAAAAAGTATAATATCAAAAGCCTATAATTTTTTTTCAATATCAACACATTTCTATTTGGAAGTGGGATGGGATATATATGGATTTTGTGAGTAAATTTCGTTTAAATTATATTTGGTAAAACTATATATGGGCTGTTATTGACCAATTAAAAAAATAAATTCATTTTAGTTCTATAATGTAGTTGAGAAATGTTTATAAAATTGGACACCTATTTTTCAAAGTGATCATAAAGATTCATGTTATTCCATCAACTATTATCTTCAATCAAGACCAATGATTTACATCCTGATTCTACTTGGGTTCTCAGGAAGTGGTGGCTTCTTAGTTAAATTAAATCATAAATTATCTCCTTTATATTGAAGCTAAAACCAATTGGATGATTCATATTATTGAAGATGTTATTTGAGCTTGTGAACTAGAATTTAATGGATCATGGTAGAAACATTTATCATTGGTTGAATTTTCTTATAATAATAGATATAAAACCTTAATAAATATGACCAAATTTGACACTCTTTATAGATAACCATGCCATTCTGCTCTTTATTATTCAAAATTTGGTCTATGTTCATTACTGGGATTTAGATTCATTCATGATATAACAAGTAATGCTTAATTGATCTAGATATTATTGTAGATGGCTCAAATTAAATATAAATTTTATGTTGAACATTATCATCATCTAGTGTAATTCACCATTGGTGATAATTTTTTTAGGATTTCTCTTTTATTGGGACCTCATAAGTTTGGTAAGAAGGGTAAGGAGATTATATTGTAGGTTGGTCCCTTTGAAATAGTGGATCATATTAGGAAAGTGTAATTTCAACTACTCATACCATCTAAATTGAAATATATTTATGTTGTATTTCACATATCCCTATTGATTAAATATTTTCTGAGACAACTTATATGATTTGATGGTAGGATGTGGATTAGAAACCAGAAGCCACAGTGGTTGATCATCATGTTCATATTATTCATTATTTTTATAAAGTGTTTAAGGTAAATCTATTCCATTATTCCTTGTGATTTTATATCTGAGGGAAGTGATTTATTAGATATTATTGCATGAGGATTTGTTAAAAGAACAACATCCTCACATATTATTTGATGAAGATCATTGAGAAATTTTCAGGGGTACAATGTATAATGATATGGAGAATAGTGGCACCCATGGGTCACTAGTAAGTGTTTATTTTATGTATTTAATTTATTTATCTATATTTTGGGATTTTTGGGAGTTACTGGTGGAATATCATGAAAAAAATGTAAGTAAGATTAGTTGTATGGTTAACACATAGGTACTACTCACTGTATACACAAACTATGAATGGGTGGTGTGGGGGAGGAGTTTTCTAGTGTATTATGAATCGTTATCATGTAATTCTCATGTAAATATTGATATTCATGATGCTAAGGTAAGGACCCATGATGAATACATTGTTAATGTTTGTCCTTGAATTATCCTTGTGTGTTTACTTTACCAAGGGTGAGTTATGTACTACATAAGAGAAGGGGGGAATGATCCTTGAATGGTTAGTGTGTGATTAGAGGAATCCATTTACACTAATTTTTTTATAGGGTAATTCCTTCATAATGTCCTAAACACATTTTCCAAAATCACATGGGAAATCCAAAAGAGTTTCAACGAATTATGAAATTATGTAATTAATATTTTATTAAATTGAATTATAATCTATTTTTATTCCTCTTCACTATTAAAACTCTATATGTGGTATTGGTAGCTATGAATCTCTTTATTTAAACATTTTTAGTGATTTACAAAGAGTTATATTGAAATATCGTCGATGTAATACCACTTTTCTCCTTACTTATTCCAATAATGTCTTTTTCTTTGGTTTTCTCCTTTCCCAATTTCCCAAGTTGTTCATTATGTCCAAATCTCTGACTACAGATGGTTTTAGAATTAAATTTTATTTCTCTAAGAGTACATGGCGATCCCATCCTTTCTAGTCTATTTTTAATTGAATAAGGTAATGAGAATATAGTGAATTTGTGGGAGGTGCATCTATATAATTATGTTTCCCTTGACATACCTTTGGCTCTTGTGATTTCCAATGTAAATAAATAAAAGTGGAATGATTTAGAATATCTCTTGGAGTTTTATAACATTATGTTTGTTAATGTGAGGTATTTTCTTCGCCTTTACATGTTCTTCATTATAAAACTATTTTTATTCATATATGGTGTTATATGAAGTGTTTTAAAGATTCTTTTGGTTCCAAATATATTTTAATGGTAATTTTTGAAATAGAATTATTTTATAAATTGTGTATATTTCGATTTTAGGTCTTTGTTTCATATAAAGGATTATTTTTCAATGTGGTTATTTAGAGTTGTTATTGTTTCTTTTTTTGGGAATATGATTTAGTTATTTTAATGCAATTATAGATATGTTTTCATTATGTCATATATTTTTTTGGGGGTAAGTTATTGTTAATTTCTACAAAGGAATCCTTGAGTACATCCTTTCATAATATGGATGAGTTCTATTCTAGATTATATTATTACACTAGCTAGTTCCCCAAGTGATGTTCTTTCATGGACTAGGATATGAAACCTGGTGTGGACAAGAGGGTAGGTCCGGACAAGGTTTTTGTTAGGTTCACCTATGATGGACTAGTGTTCAGTGAGTGAGTACTTTGGTTACTCACTTTTTTATATTCAACTTGACGTAAAGGATAGAGCCCATGATGATATTGATTTTGTTTTTTACCTTGTGGATTATTTCCATTTTATAATAATTATTTATATTATTTATACTACATATCTATTGGTATTTTTTCCATTTGATATATTCTTTATTACTCATTGATATTGGTTCGTATTTATAAAACCTAATGTTTTTGGAGCAATTTATAACTTCTCGTTTTATAAAATAATACGACGTATTTCAAAAATAATATTTTCCAACTACTGTAAATATTATTCATTGTGAAAGATATAATAATGATTAATGGTATTATCCAAATGGGATTTTTTGTCCCACCCAACATTCATCCATATATTTTATATAAAATTGGTAATATTTAATTCAGATAAAGGGAATGACAACACATCCTTTGGTAGTGCTTCTCGATGTCTTCTTAAACCTTTAGGGTATGGTGATCAGTGGTGATCATGTGTCAAAAGGAGTTATACCATACAGAGTATTTTGGGGATCCACACGATCATATTTGACTTCAGTTTGATTATGTATTATCCACTTAAAAAATCACATTATTTTGGGAATCATGTTTGTCTGATTCTTTTATATCATGTTAATTTCATTTTTAATGTGATGCATGGATGCGGGGTTATGTTTTTATCTTTTTAGAAGTTGGGTTTAGTTAATATAATTTAACTATTTATTTTCGTAAAAGGTTTTCCACGATACAGATATATCATGATATAATCATTAGGGTAGTATATGCTTTGTTTATTGGGATTTTAAGGTGAAATCATTACCAATGGTTTTATTTGATACCTTCGATTCTTTTTCATATCGCGTGTATATGAAAAATTGATTTCAAGCCTTATGGAAGGCTTGTTCGACTATAATTTTGATCATAAAGAACATGAGTTATGTATTTAACATATATGATAAGTCTAAATTCCCTTTTAGGGTTACTCGATCTTTAGTAACCATAAATATAAATAGTTATGGGCTATTTATATATTTAAATATGTGAATAATTCTAATTTAATTTATTACTAAATCAAACAAGTAATAGAAAATTCATTTCCCTCAGGACATAGAAGTTGTTCCCTTGCACACAAAATGCCTATAAAGACGCTAAAAGTTTACTAAATGGCCAAAAGAAGATATTAGATGAATTTTAGAATGAAAAAATGTATTATTGATGTAAAACTACATAGGAATAATATTGTTCAACTGACATGAACTGGCCCATCAGGTACCCTCCTGGGCTGGCGGTGAGCAGAGTGTAACACCCCAAACCTGTCTTCAATAGGCCAGGGCCGATGACTTGAAAAAGAAAGAATAAATCTTTTATGGAATGAAATAACCTAAAAAATAAAAGTTATATATATATTTTAATATAAAACAATAACAAATATCCAAAACCGCACTAGATATTCATATCTATAAAAAAATAATAAAAATGAATGCATAAATCTACTAAATATCCAAAAGGCATACAATAAAAGTACCCATAAAAGGGGAAAATATTATAAGGCACAACATCCCAAATAATTAACTGAGGTCAAGAGACTAGAAAGGGGAATCACCATGTCACTCTATATCCAATACAATTAAATTCCCACCTCATTTCCCACTAGGATCTTACAAGATATATCACTACTAGCTCTACACCCACCGAAATAGTCATGAACCTACTTTCAATATACATTGATAGAATATATGTGGGTATAGGGACCATGATTGAGTGAGTATACAAACACCATGTAGGACACCATGAAAGTAATAAAGGACCTCAGTCTATAGTTCATTTCATAACCACGGGAAAAACTGTAAATCATACAACTCAACCACGGGGGAAAACACTATCTTAGGATAAAGCCACAACTTCAATTCTTAATATGTCTTTGATCCCATCCCACATGTAATGAAATAGATAACCTTAAAATGTAAACTTGTTCAATGGAATGAGTAATATAATAATAACCTAATTCTTTTAAGGGAGGCACATCCCTGAACATACACCTAATGGTGAAATACCACCATGTTAATCCTCCTCAAGGGAAAACATATCTGTACTCATTTTAAAAGAGAGAATCTCCAACCAAGTCAACAGGTCCAATTAAAGGTATATAATTAGGAAGATCCCAAACTAAAGAGGCTCATAGAATGGGATCCAGTAGTAATGCACCATCATCACCACTCACTCATCACATAGGGTGATAAACCAAATTCATTGATGCATTATTATTCCCAAAACAATTACTAATTACATAAAAGCCCATATTAACACCCTAAAATTTGAGCCCATAACCAACAGATAGATTGAAGCAGGGAGCCAAAACAATAAGAATGAAATACCACATTAGGGGATACCAATACGATAGATAAGAGAATCATACAAATTTTCATGAGGGAGTTCCCCATCCCCATCCTACTAGAAGGAAAACTATAACACATCAATATTTTATGTTGTATTGTTATTTAAATATTTTTTTTAGCTTATGATACACACAATATTGCGAGTAATTGAAATGAAATATTTTATAACTTTATAATATAGAAATTAAACTGGTGGGTATGAATAAGAAAAACTAATTTATGAAAAATGGATATTTCACACATGTGTAAACTAAATTAATTGGTAATCAATTGATTAGAAATATAAATAAAATCATTTGAAAGTAAAAGTTATGTTTTTCTAGGAAATTATGTTTATGCATGCAATTTATTTTTATCTTAATAAATTAAATTAATCAAATGTTTTGAATAATTATAATATAATTTATAAATTATATATTCAATATTTTTTAAAAAATCATATAATATTTTTTCCAGACTTGGTATAAGAATAAATCCAATTTTATGATAAAAAAATATTTCTTTAACAAATATTTCTATCATGTTTTGTAAAATTATTTTAAAAAATAATTTTACACTTATAGAAATATTCTCTTAAAAAATGGATTCTATATTTTGAATATTAAGGTCCAAATTTGGTAAATTGGTCTCTTTTATTTTTTGGTCAATATTAATAGTGACCTTGATATATATTTCTCATCTCGGTAATAGTAAAACCGGTAAAAAATGGTTAAAAAGTTGGGTTAATACTTTTAAATTTCTCTAACACTTGTTTGTGTTCTATTTAATGAGTGTATTTTTTCAATTTACATCAAATTTTTGAATATATTTCAAATTGGAACCATATTTCTTTGGTTATAACATTTATATTAGTTGAAGAAAATAATAAATAAAAAATCTCACTCTTTTAATGTTAATTTCACTAAATTTTTATTATATTGAAAAAATAGGACAAGCTAAATTATGAATGTTTATTTGAAATATAAATCATTTGTTTTTGTCATAATAATTTATTTCTAATTTTTAGTGATTGAATAATCAACTTAAACTCGCATGCAACACCGGTATAGTGTTTACTAAATTAATAGAGATATTAAACAAATTATTTTAAAAATATTAATAAAATATGGATTAATTATTACATCCTAATAATATTTTGAATTAATATAACATATTAGTATTGGGTAAAAGGATTATATTTGAATTTAATCATTTTTTTGTTGTCTTTAATGTCATATTAATTGAATAATTCCAAAATTAACATTAATGATATTTTAAAAATATATTTTATTAAATGACTTAAAATTCATAAAAATATTATCTTCAAAAAATTGAAGGGAATATAGTTGAAAATATCAACCCGAAAACTTTTATATGTCACTTTTCCATTTTTTTGACAAATTATCAACCCTTTAAGATTGAAATAGTTGTCACTATGGTTAAGGTCAAAAATATTTAATGAATCATTTTCTTAAATAACGTATCGTTATCTTAAATTATCAAGAAAATACAAGGGTGTTTATTAGGTTTTAACATAATGACCCTATTTAAGATAAAATATCAACTTTTAACAGAAAATGAACACTTTGGGTCATACAGGGTATATCTGGTATCAAATTCCAGTGTGTCTAAACCTTACACATAAAAAATTTCTATTGGATTTTTTAACTAAAGTATCAAAACAAGAAAAATTCCTTTTCTTGGTTTTGAACATGTCAATTGTCTTTTTTTCAAAATGAATGTAAATTCTAAATAAAAATATAGTCTTAGAGTTATACCAGTCCAATTGTGTATCATATTAAGGTGTGGATGATTTTTACAAATCTGAAATAAAATATACATCATTTTACTAACATATCAATAATAATATGAATTTGTTTTTAGTTTTTGGTAAATCACTTGTGTTTTTATTAAAATTTTGTTTTAAAATGAAAACACACACATTCAGTCACATGATTAACATCATGTGATGGTTTGATGTGATATTGTCTCATGAAAATAAAGAATGACTTATGAATCATTCTCCTAAATTATTATGAAAATTTGTGCACATTTTTCGGTTTTCAGTGAGTGACACTTTTTGAACAAAAATCTCAATTTTAAACTGATTACAGACACATTGAATTATATGGGGCCCATCTTGTATCATATTGATGTTTATATGATTCCTACTTGCAACAAATTAATTATGGAACATTTTTTAATGTATCAAAATGATTCAAATGCATTTTTTGGTTTTGAATTTTTCAGTTGTCTTTTTACCAAAATTAATGTCAATTTTATATGAAAAGACACACATGGAGTAATCATTGTCACTAAATGTGTTATATTGAGGTGATTATGATTTAAAAATATATCAATTGAGTTTTGGATCATTTTACTAAATCATAAAAACAATATGAATTCATTACCTCGATTTTTAGTACGTCACGTTTCTATTTTACTAAATGGTTATTTTAAATAAGAAACACAAACATAGAGTCATAAAAGTCACATACAATGTAATTTTTATGTGAGAATTATTCATATATAGAAAAAATTACTTATGAATCATTTTACTAAATTATCATGAATATCTGATCATATTTTCTGGGATTTCAGTGCGTGACACTTTTTGAATTAAAATGCCAATTTTGAACTAATAACAAACACTTTGAGTCATACCAGACACATCATGAGATAGAATAAGGTGAATCTGATTATTACACATCATAAATGGTAAATGGATAATTTTCCTAAAGTATCAAAATAATCCAAATGAATTTCCATAGATTTTAGTGTGTCAATTTTTTTACTAAAACTATCATCATTTTTAAGATAAAATTCCACAATCATAGCAACACCGGTCACACCATGCATCATATTATGGTTTAGTTGATTCCTACACATACCAAATTAATTTTGAATAATTTTACTAACACATTAAAATAATGTGAATGTGTTGTCTTAGTTTTGAGTTTGTTAGTTGTCTTTTTTACTAAAATTAATGTCAAATTTAAATAAAATGTCACACATAGAGTCATAGAAGTCACCCTAATTGTCATATTGAGATGAAGGTAACTCATAAACACCAAAAATGACATAGGGATAATTTTAATAATGGATTAAAACAAAAAAATTATTTTTCTCTATATTCAGTACGTCACTTGTATTTTTTTACTAAAATGAACTTTTATACTAGAACCATGCACTTTGAGTCATAACAATCACATATTATTTCATTTTAGAGATATAATGATTCCTACAAATAAAATTAACATGTGAATAATTTTTCTAAATTATTAAGACAATATGATCATGTTTTCTAATTTTTTAGTAACAGTTTTCGAACTAACATGTCAATTTTATACTCATAACGGAAACACCGAGTCATAATGAGACCATAGTATATTATATTAAGGTGTGGATAATTAATACACATAAAATTTGACTTATGTATTGTATTAATAACGTATAAAAACACTATCAATGTGTTTAATTGGTTTTTGAGTATGTTAGTTGTATTTTTTACTAAAATTCAGGTACATTTTTAATTAAAAGACACACTTAGAGTCATATTGGTCACTCTGTTTATCATATTGATATTTGGATGATTCATACACATACCAAATGATGTATTTATAATTTTCTTAATGTATCAAAACAATTCAAATGAATTTTATTAGTTTGGAGTATATCAGTTTTCTTTTTTACTAAAATTCCATTTTATGTTAGAAACACACATTTGAGTTATACCGAACACATTGTGTTTTAGTTTGATGTGATAATTATTCCTATACTTCAAACATTAATTATGAATCAATTTACTAAATTATAAATATATTGAGAGAACATTTTATTGGTTTTTAGTGGGTGGCACTTTTTGAAGTAAAATGTCAATATTAAACTGATAACTAACACTTTGAGTCATACAGGGAACATCGTGTATTTGATTTAGGTGAGGAATTTTAATACACATAAAATATTACATATGGGTCGTTTTTATTAAGTATAAAAACAATAAAAATGTGTTTTATTGGTTTTGAGTATGTCAGTTGTCTTTTTTACTAAAATCAATGGAAATTTTAAATAAAAACAAACACTTGGAGTCATATCTGTCACCCTATGAGTCATATTTAGGTAAGGATGATTAATAAAAATAAAAAATGAATATATTATTTTAATAAAGTATTCAAAGAATATGAAAACATTTACTTGGTTTTGAGTATGTCAGTTTTTTTTAATAAAATTTATGTCAATTTCAAATAAAAAGACACACATGGGGTCATACTGGTCAAACCATGCATCATATTGAAGTGAATATATTTTATACATATCCAAAATGAATTATGGATAATTTTATTAAAGTATAAAAATAATAAAAATTAGTTTTATTAGTTTTGGGTATGTCCCTTGTCATTATTTTTTAAATTCCATTTTAAACTCGAAACATGCACCTTGAGTCATACCCGTCATGTTGTATTCTAGTTTGATGAATGATTTCATACTAAAAATAAAAAATTTCTTCTGAATAATTTAATTATATTATCAAGACAATATGAGTGGACTTTCTCATTTTTCCGTGACTGACACTTTTTGAACTAAAATGTTGATTTTAAATTAATAAGAGAAACATTAAGTCATATTGGGCACATCGTGTCTATGATTGTGGAATGTATCATTAATACTCATAAAGAAATACTTATGGGTAATTTAAATAAAGTATCAAAACAATATCAAAGTTTTTTATTGGTTTTGAGTATGTTAGTTTTCTTTTTCTACTAAAATTAATGTCTATATTGAATAAAAAGACACACTTTGAGTCATACAGGTCACTCCGTGCATCGGATTGATGCGAGGAAAATTAATAAATGTCCCAAATGACTTATAGATTATTTTAATAAAGTATAATACCAATACAAATGAATTTTATAGGTTTTTTATGTCACTTTTCTTTTTTACTAAAATAACATTTTTAACTGGAAACACGCACATTGAGTTTACCGGTCATATTATGCATTAGTTAGAAGTGAGAATTATTCTTACCTTTTAAAATGACTTAGGACTAATTTTACTAAATTATCAATATAATACGATGTCATTTTCTTTGTTTTCCATAAGTGAAAATTTATGAACTAAAATATTATTCTAAATAGATGACAAACACTTTCAGCCATACCAGGCACATCATGCAACAAATTGAGATGAGGATAAAACCTACATTCCACAAATGACATATATATCATTTCAATAATGTATAAAACAATAAAAATGCGATTTATTTGTTTTGAGTAGGTCCATTTTTCTTTTTACTAAAATTTATGTCAATTTATATAAAAAGACACACTTAGAGTCATACCGGTCACACTGTGCATCTTACTGAGGAGAAGGTTATTCTTAAACATCCCAAATGTTTTATGGATCTTTTTTATAAAGCATAAAATCAATATTATTGAGTTTTATTGGTTTTGAGTATTTCAAATATCTTTTTTATTATATTCAATGTCAATTTTAAATAAAAATATGCACTTAGAGTCATACTGGTCACACAATTCATCGAATTTAGTTTTTGATGATTTCTACATATCCCAAATGACCTATATATCATTTTACTAATGTATAAAGACAATAAAAATGAATTTTAATGATTTTAATTATGTCAATTGTATTTTTTACTAAAATTAATGTTAATTTTAAATAATAAGACACACTTGGAGTCATGCCAATTACAATGTGGGGAAGATTGAGTTGTGGTTTTTTCCTACAAGTCCCAAATGACTTATGGATATTTTTACTAAATTATCCAAAAAAGTATTATTTTGTTTTATTGTATTAAAGTACGTCACTTTTCTTTTTAACTAAAATGACATTTTAAGTAGGAAACACACACTTTGAGTCAATCCAGTCACATTGTGTTCTACTATTATGTGAGACTGATTCCGACATGTTTAGAATAACACATGATTTGTTTTCCATAACTATTAAGACAATATAATCTTGTTTTCTCGGTTTTCAATATTTCAATTTTCTTTTTTACAAAAAAATTATGTCAATTTCAAATAAAAATGCGCAGTTTAAGTCATATGAGGCACCCCATGTGTCAGATTAAGATATTAATGATTATTAAACTTCAAAAAATAAATTATGGATTGTTTTAAAAAAATATAAAAAAATAAATGTGTTTAACCAGTTTTGAGTATGTGATGTGTGATTTTATATAAAATAAAAATTATAATCTAAAAAAATAGAGCCTGATTCATACCGATCACACAGTGTATGATATTTAGGTTTGGCTGATTGGGTAAGTTATATTCATTAAACATTAATCTTTCTACAAAAATCCCAGAAATAGATAACATGTTCTATTCTAATGAAAGTGGAAACCTCGTGCTTCCTCAAATACTTCACATTTCACTATCTATTGGGTTTCGTCTTCCATTATAATGGAACATTCTATATCTTTTTTGACTTGTTTTTTATAGTTGAATGTAAAATATAAATTCACAAAAGATCTATAAAAAACTTAATAAGTATTAGATAAAAATGATAAGGACATTAACTTAAAAATAGTAGGTAAAATGATAATAAAATTAATTAAATAAGTAGCATGAATTCATATTTTCATGATATTTGTATACTTTATTGAATTATTTCCTTGTTTTTATTATCTCAAATATATCCTTGGTGTCCAATATCTCATGAGCTTGAGAATATTAAAAAAAAACCCACCTCAAACAAAACATGCCACCTATATATGAAAATTGTTCATATGTTAGTAATTATAAAAGTAATGAAATTAAACTTAAACCAGAAACAAAACATTACTTCTATAGAAAATAATTTTGCGGTGAAAACATAATAATTGGTTAGTATGTGAAATTCATGAATTTTTGAAATATTTATATAAAACCAACCAATCATGTTTTATTTTTACTCAATATATTTCTTTGATAAAATATAGATATATGTGAATGTAGTTCTGATCTTGGGGAATGTTTTTGCTATATTTTTTTAATGTGAAGTGTGTTTTGAACTAAAATAAAAATTCTTAACTAAGATCATACAATCGAAATCATTCCAAGAAAATTTGGTAGCTAATTCTGTTGTGAATCAGGGAGTATATGATGTGTATTTTTCTTTCAACTGTTTACAGTAAGGAAAAAAAGGAAGAACTGTTCCATTTGGATGGAATAAGAAGCCAGATGTTTTCTTTAACTCCTCCTCTAAAAGAAACATGTTCTCTATTTTCTAGCTTTCTGCATACAATGGAATGAAAAATATGAGTAGCTAGATGGTTTTTGAAAAAAATAATTTTAAGATTAAAATTGTAAGGAATTAACTTAAAAATAGTAGATAAAATGGTGAAATTTGTAACTAAATAAGTAGTAGTAATTAACCTTTTAATTGTCATAGTTACGGACGAAATCATACATATTGACATAGTCATTTCTTCATGATCTTTTTGACAGTTGGAAAATAAGTATAAAAATATGATGAGAAATTAACTAAAAAACAAAGATAAAATCATCTAAAATCAACTAAAAGCAAGTATGTTCAAGTTATATATCATTAAACTATAATATAGTTATTATTGATCATATAAAAATAAAATTGATGGTATTTATTCAATGTTACATGACCATAAAATAAAATATTTTTGAATCTCAATCTCAACAACATGATAAATTTAACCACTTTATAATAACATAACATTCAAATATTATACTTAATTCCCATAAAAACATTTATCCTTTTGGGTTTGTGTAAAACTAATATATAGACATTTTATTTCATTTTTTATATAAAAAAAGAAAATTACACATTATATTTTCTTGGAGTATACTAAACATTAGTTTATCACTATTATCATCTATTTATTATTGACAATGATGATGAAATTTTTATTAATTATCTTTTGAACATGGAACATTTTATATAATGTATGTTAATATGAATATGAGTGATGAACCAATGGATACATTTTTTGATGGTGATATGGTGAAAAAGTATCCATATACATACAAATTATAGGTTAAGCACATGTAATCATGTAATGATTGTGATATTTTATGTGATATAATGATGGGATGAATTAATTTCACATCTTGTGCATTCGAAACAATCAGTTTTAGTCAATCTTCTACACTAATGTGAACATGATGTGTTACTTGTATGGATTTCACAAGAATTTGTGATATTATATCATACATATAATTCATGATCAAATATCCTAAATAATTCCACCCTCTACCAAATTGAAACCATTGTATTTTTAATTTTTTGAAAATTCAGGTTTCAATTGATGAAATTTTATACTTAAATTTTTTTTGACGCTTTGGAACAAGATACTAGCTTAATATTCAATGGGGGTTTTTGTTTGGATTTTTGATTCTTTAAGAATTAATTTGAAGTGTGTTTTTAATTCGAGGGATTTCGTTATAATGTTTTTTATTTTCATTTGATTCCATGTTTCCTTGGACACCATAACTCCTCACTGACCAAGATCTCCCAATGTCAATTTTCCTCCAATAATTTTCTCAAATACCTGATGGATTTGGTGGTTTATTACCAATATATTTATTCAAACATTTGAGGTGTATTTTACAGCTATTTGATGATTTGATTGGTACTATAGGAATCTCAAGTGACAATTGGCTCCACCACTTAATACAAGGATTGTTTTATATGGTAGTTATACGTCAACATTTTGAATTTGTTATGGTTTTAAAATTTCTTGGTCTATTTATTTTTCATTTTACTTATTTAAATAAAAAAATTTTAGGATCTTGAATACTTGTAATAGATATTTTTCCTAAAGAAAACTAAATGATTATGAAAATAGAAATTTTAGCCTATGGTAATTAATTTGAGAAAATTAGTTGTAATTTTTTCTTTCTAAAAAAATTAATTTATTAGATTACATTACCGAATAACTAAAACAAGTGGTAATTTGTTTTTCAATAAGAAACCTGAAACACATGTAATGTAGATATTATCATAAGTAAAAATTGTTGATTACACTTTTCAATAATTTTTCTCGAACACAACTTTTTTATGTTCCCCATTCCACTCCATTTCCCAAAAATATTATTGTTTATAGTCCACCTCTTTGTATCCTCCTTCACCTTGGTCTCCACCTATGCCTCCTCGTCCACCTCAGTCTCTATCTCTATATCCTCCTATGCCTCTTCTTCCAGCACGACTTTTGCATTTGACTTTTTCTCTGCCCCCACCATTATCAAAATATATTTATTTTTTTGTATGAAAACTGTTCAAAATTAATTTATTTCCACCATTACACTTCTTCCTGAGAAACATATAAAAAATAGTAAATAATAATTCTAATACTACGGATTCACACCCCAAATATATTTTGAAGGTTATAATCCAGACTAGATTAAAAAAATTATATGTTATTACCTAATTTTTTTTGTTAGAAAACATTCCAACACCATGTACTCTACCCACCCATCTTAAAAAAAATTTAATTATCTTGATTATGATGGTTGTCAAAAATCATGGTTTTATTTAGAAAATATAGAAAAATTGACGATTGAGAAGTATTTTAAATGAAATTATTATTACCATGGGAAATTTAATATTTCGGGATGATGGTCTTATAATGGTTTATGATCACTCTTTATAATTTACTTTCATAATATCCCCAATAATTGTCATTAACTTTTTTCATACATTGTAGAACCATTGAAAAAAATACATAAATTGTTTTTAAATATGTTTTATGAGTTAGAAATTTCAATATATACATTAATATACTTCCATTTGAAACAATCCAAAAGATTTTCAGGTTCAATCACCAACTTTATTTGGTTAAGTATCAAATATTTAGGTCCCACCCTATAATAAATAAATTCAAGTTAAAAGACAGTGCTAAACATATTACTCAATGTTTATATATAAACTATTTATTGCAGTGTGTTTTAAATTCACAATACACAACATGTGTGGTCAATTTGTTGGATATCCAAACATTGGATCCAAAATATAATTTTTTGGGGTATCTATATTGATTTTTATCATCATCTTATGCTGTATAAAAAAAATTATTAATGGAAAAATATATATTTTATGTGATTAGATTATGGAGTTTTACACCTGAATTGTAGGCATCAAAAATAGTTTGTTGTATGTTATTTTTTTCCCAAGATCATCATATAATTTATCTTTAATGTTATTAATTTATTCCATCTCTAATAATTTTTCTGCACAAAAATGTCAGAGGGATTAATGAATTCAAATTGTTATTTGGATAGTTTTACCTTTATAGAATTGTAATATAAATTCATATTGAAAATATTAAGAGATATTATCATTAATGAATATATCAGAGAACTATTTGGATAGACTTATTATAAAGATGTAACTTATGTATGTATTCACAACTGAGGATCCTAGCTGTTCAAACATGAAAATATCATTTATACTCTCGAGATAAAAAACATATTTAATGAATGTTCCAAATATTACTTCATCATATGGAATATAAGACATTTTTTATCATTAATTCTGGCATATACAAGAAGTTGTAATTATAATAAATGTTGATGTAGAATTGGGGAGGGTAAGGTACTCCTGGAAGGTCCTTTTCATTTCTTGGTTGATTTATAAGATTGACTTGATTCAACCATTCATATCACTATCTCTTTATCTGGCTATAGTACCATACCTCACATCAAACATTTTTTCATTAACGGTTATAGGCAATTCATGAAAAATGTTGTTAAATACATACCTTCTGTATCTTTATGAGATCAAAAAAATATGATAAAAGAGTTCCAATAGTATCATTGAATTTTGTAATATCTAGATCATCATGTGGAATAATGGATCCTCTCGACCTAGATAACCAAAAATGTAGTAGATGGATTGGTCACCAAATTTCCCACAAGCATGCCTCCCCATATGCTAGAGGCTAATGACTAGCAGTGAGGGTCTATTGATGGTATGGTGGGGAGATGATACCCTCAAGATCAGAGTCCCACAATGGTATAATAATATTAACACAAAAACTATAGTGGAAGAAATAATAATAAAGAAAGATCAATCGAAAAAGAATAATATAATATCTGAATAAAAATAAAATGGTCCATGAGAAATCCATATAATGGTGCGCGTAATATTCCAGGTGTTACTACAAGACACATTAAGTATAAAATAACAAAGAAACCCAATGGTCAACTCCTCTAGCACCTTGAGAAAGATCCCGGTCTTGTGATCCTTAGTTCCTATATACACAAAACAACACAAGAAATGAATAAAAAGACTTATGAGAAATAATATCTCCTCTAGTTCCAAATAGCACCTGAGTAGGTTGTCATATAATAATCTTCATAGTCCTACACCCACAGTTTCTTCCCAAACACTTTCATGAAATTGATAATAAATGATAGTGTACCACGTAATATAAATTCTATGTGATATGATATTCAATAATAGAAACTTGGTCTGGGTTTCAAAATGGACACATATCCCATACCATATTATTTTCTCTTAAGCGGTAAGAAAACATGAACCAAGCCCTCATGCATCATGTGACTGTGCATCTATCCCTCAATCATTCGACATAATCATGTTCATTTCCCTCAATAATTTAGTACAAGTGCGCCTAGCCCTCATGGTATTCAAAATCATGCACCAATTCCAAATACATCATTTGACTTTGCATCTAGCCCTCACGCATCAAATACTTCGATATGATATAAATTCAATTCTAAGTAAGAAAAAATCACAAGGTTGATTCCAATCCTACCATATTGAAAAAGTAAAATATAATGCATGAGGTATTTAGATCGTGCATATGCTCAATGTTACAAGATATGACACTAAGCATAGGCATGTAGAAATACCATAACTATATTAACATTTCAATGATGATATCTAAATACCCAAAGATAACATGAATGGAAAAATATGTCAGATAATTAAAACTAATTAATGGATTAATAAATTTTCATTTCATATATATAATTAATTTAAGGAAATAAAATGATCTTAAAAATATTAGTTCAATTAATTCCTTCCATTTAAACTAACCAAGTCTGAAAAAACATTTTATACATATCTGTGATCACTTGGGTGGTTTCATTTGAAAAAGGAAATTACCTACATGTGTGATTCTAATAAAATTTGGGACAAGAACATTCCTTGGTTCGTTTAACATTTATCAAATAATTTTCTTATATATAATGAGAATTAAGAAAGAAATACCACTCGAACATGTGATTATCCATTTCATATAATTCAATCCATCATGCATATTTCATTCCTCTTCAATACATTCCATTTATTGTTAGGAGGCATGTTTACTCAATTGATATCATTAACAAGGGTTATGTTTTATCATTTCATTTCTGAAATACTATAAAAAAGCATATGGAAAACTCAAACCATTAAAATGCATGATCTAATATATATCACTACTTTTTTTGTTTTAAGACAACACCACTCTGATTGTGGGGTTGTATTAAAAAGTAATGACTTTGTTTATCAAACAAATAATTTATAATGTTTAAAAATTTAATCAAATGATAAAAAATAAATTAAAATAGAATTTATTCTAAAAACTACACCAAAATAATTATAGTAAATTTATTAATAAATTTTTAAATTTAAGGGGTAATGAAAAAGGGACCCTACCAAAATAAGTACACCAAGAAAAACATTTTGGAGACAATATAAGATGTAATAACTTGATGTTGAAGCTACCCCCTTCGAGCATATGAACCATCACATATATATAAGGAAACTTAGGCCCTATGCACTTATTCACATGGCCATGACTATGTGCAAGGAAATTTTTACATATATTCTTATGTGCATACACACATCTCCACTCACATGCATATGAATTTTCATATTATACGCAAGAAAACCAAGACTCATATGAACATATTCACTTATGTGTATGAATATACCTATAATGGGGGAATATATATATTAATATGCCTATTGACACAAATCCAGTGAGTCTTATTTGACTTTTGAAACTAAAAACCATAGAACAAGTTCTAACACATAACAAATAAAATCACTTGGGACTCAAAAACCCTAAAGGACCCTAAAATAAAGATGCCAAACAACACAACATAATATAAAACATACCTCAAATGATGAAAATAAACCAAAGTGATCCATATAAACTTCAACTTCAGTGGTGGATGTGGAAACACAAGAAAATGAGTTCCAAGAGACCCTTCTCATAACCTAACACTAGAAGAAGAAATTATATTACCCTTTTACCTAGGGTTTATTTAGACTAGAATTTGGAGAAGAAGAGAAAAAAATTATCATCAAAAGTGAAGGGCTTACCTTGATGATTGGAATGAAAAATGGAATAAGTTCATGTGTAAATGGAACACCAATGGAGGTTCCGAGGAGGGGGAGGTCTCACCATAGGGGGTTTATCTGGAGGAACTCACTAGAGAGGGAAGGATGAGGGAGGGGGTATCATATCATAGGGGTTCGACTGAGGGAGTTTGTGTGACACGGGGACAGAGAAAAGTGATGGGTTGTCACAACATGGCTATTCAGCAAAGGGAGCTCATGTGATGGAGGGAATGAGAGGGGAGGGGGTGTTATGCATAGGTAAGGATGGAGAGAAGGGGGAGACCCCTTATGGGTTTTCACTTAACCATGAAAATATAAGAAACAAAATAATAAAAATAATAGCAACAACAACAGAAATAATAATGATCATCATAATTATAATAAAAATTAAAATAATAATAATAATATAATTCTTAATTTCTTTAATTTATTTTGATTACAATTTCAATTTAATTTAATTTCATCAAAAAACACACTGTAATGTTCTGACTGTTGTAAAAATACATTCGGATGCTCGGTTCTAAAAACAGATCATCTAGTAAATGAAAAATAATTAAATTACCCTACCAGTTCAAATCACTGGACATTTAAACCTTCCCACCATAGATCTTCTCATCCTCAAGAAGACTTCAAGAACTATTAAAACATCACCCGACCTACATGTTTCATGATGTTTCCTTCCATATGTCGTGTTTTTATTCAAAATCCCAATGTACCTTCTAGAACAAAATAAACACAGAAAACACAAGCCATAAAAACGTAATCCAATGCTCAATTATCCATACAATCTAATAATGGTTTGTTCAAATGAATCTGTTTACTTATATACAAGGTATCTTCGTCTTCTCTTAAAAAATTTGTCCAAAAGTTCTCCCCACCTTAGGTATTATCCTCTTAAAGGGCCAATTATAACCCTTGTTATCTCCCACCGTCTGGATTGGATTAAATATGTGTTTCTAAGCATTCTAAGGATGAAACGTGCTTGATTTACATAAAAAGTAATAGTCAAATCCCAATCAACCTAACAAAAACTGGTCACACAAGATTTCTCGATGGCACTACCGACCCTAAAACCACACCGATAATAACTTGATGAAATGTTTAAACTGGTTCCTTAACTATTCTCACTTAACAAGAATAGGACAAGTAAAAAAACTCTGAATGACCCTTCAAAAGATGCTCATTTTAGAGGGCCAGTGTATTCCAAAAAATGCATTGACTTCCTATAATGCATCTTGTGTTGAACATAAGCATGTCGACTAAATCATATATGTGGCTTCTAATGATGTTCCTTAATCAGACCTCCAACTGACCACTAAAACTATCATTCCAGGGCATGAAAAAATGTGCAATCCAGATCCATCTTGTTGGAATTTCCACCCTTCAACATCATCTCTAACACCAAATCAATGCTCACAATAACCTCAGATTCATTTTACCAGAGTTTGGGGAACTATATGAGAGTATTTCATACTCTATTTTTACAAGAGAGGTATTGGTAAAAGGCCATGTTTTCCAAAACATTTCATTGAATGAGCCCACAATTCCATCCTCCAGGCGGTCACATCAAAGGTAAATGAATGGTTTCCCTGAGTTCTTCAGAGGAATTATTTTATGGGAATTTAGGCAGCAATCGAGACTAACCAAGACATGATAATAACCACGCATCTAGTGTGGAACACAGATAAAGAAACTTCCAACAATTCGAATATATTTTAAGGCTTTATCATGGAGTAAGACTAACAATCTCTTAGTGCATCAAGGAAGATGTCTAGATAGGGGAAATGGCCATATTTCAAGGAGTACACTACGAGAATTTTAAAAACAACAATAAATAAAACCATGGAACCACTATTAGTCTATACCATAAAAGAAACATGGATTCACCTACCGACACACCGTCATTAACCGAGCAATGAGACATTACCACCTGGGGAATCCCGTGAAAATTCATGTTTTACCACCGAAATCTGAAGTGGAACAACAATATTTCACAACGTTTTCACAAACTGCCAACTACACCAACGTCGTGAAACCAAGAATGCACTGACCAGATTAAAAAATTGAATGCTCGAAAGGAATTTCGGATAACTGACCATTTCCCAATGGTTCTCTTGGGTTGTGTTACTTATAACTAAATTAACAAATATTTAACATAACTGATATAGCACTCCCCACTATAGAAGTGTCATAATAATAAAAAAATATATATGAAAGACACTCACAAGACAAATAAGTTAGTTTCACCTTATACTTACACATAACACTCATTTGAGTCACGATCACAAAGTGAAAGCATTTGGCATGTAAGCCATAACAAACTTTAATGACATTTCAAAACACCCGATCTTCTTGAAATGTCATCCCATGCATTGGGAGAAGTCGATTCCTTTTAAGACCCATGTCATTCTTCCACAGAGATGACCTGAGTATGCACTCTGCAACAAAATTCTCAGCAATTACACTGAACTCAAATGATTGGTTAGGTTGTCTAGCAACCCAATGGTGTCACGTATTGAAATTCTTACTACCTTGAGATTATTGAAGAAAATAGAATAAATTGTATACTACTCATAGGTTGTACACCCTTGGAATTAATGTATGAGATGAGCCATGAAAAAGAATTATCTTGTATGATGACATACCAGTTTTTCCATTATTGAAGAACAAAAAGGGTCAAGAAACCTAATAAGATGATGTACATGCCTTAGGCATGTCTAACCTGCTGAAACTGAGCATTGATCGATGTTCAATGTAACACCCCGAGATTTTATGAGAAATATTGTTTTTAATTTCTTTGATGTCTTGTGTTGTACGCTACACCAAGATTATCTTGCACTGTACGAAACACCGTATTAGCTTGTAGTATATGCAACATTATTCTTGGCATGCATTACATTCAAGAGAAACCTTCCTTGATTGCTTGCGTTGTACACAATATCTAGTTTCACTAAACAATGACATGTTATTAAAATATTACATAAACTAGCCGTTATGAATAGTAATACCCAATTTTTGAAATTTTATAATGTTTATATTTCAAAATGGACTTCATTTTTGGATTCGGAATATTGAAATTAGCCTAGGGTGAATTTTTGGTATTTTCTGAAAACATTGAATTTCTGATGAATAGTAAAAAAACACTGAGTTATAGTTTAAAACCGAATTTTTATTTAAATAATTATTTATTTTATTTAAATTTATTTTAGGTCAAGAAAAACACATAATACTAATATATGTTCAATGTAATTCATTGGAGTAAATTTTAAATAATTTTAGATATATAAAAATTTTATAGAACTTTTCACGATCTTTTACCCACCTCCTTGGAGAATTTGAAAATTTACAGAAAACATAATTTTATAGCTTCTTTTTGTTGAATTTAGAAACTATGAGAGACACAGTTAATATCAAGGAGTAAAATTTGGTTCAATAAGATAAAAATAAATTTTATTGAATAGTAACTTTATACTTTTATTTACCACGGTTAAAAGTAAATAGGGTAATTAAGGGTAAAAATGATATTATTATTATTACATTAACACATGTCATAATTCTTTTGGATAAGTGTAATTTGACCAAAAAAATCTTATGAATAAAATATGAACCTCTTTGGTCCACTTGGATTAGATTAGGACACTTATTATTATTTTATTTAAAGAAGAGTTAAAATAGTTAAAATAATTGTGTAATATCTAAAACATTTTTAATGTAGGGTTATACTTAAGATAAATAATACTATAAATATTCATTAGAAATCTAAAGAAATTTCCTACATTATGGTATTTTATTTATATTTTTTTGACTTTAAAAAATTTAATTTATTTTTGACACAATGATGATGCAGTAATTACCCTATTAATGAAATATTAACATAATTAATATTTCAAATACCCAGATAAATGTAATTTGAGACTTTTTATGAATTAAAATAATTTTCTCGGTTAATTTAACATCTTAGGGTTGGATAGATGAATTTTATTAGAAGTAATAATGCTGTTATGAATTTAGAAAAAATAAAATACCAAATAGTGTCAAAAGTGACATAAAAGTGTTTTTAAAACAAATATTAAATTATTAATTGATATTCTATTCCTAAAAATATAAGGTTTGGACAAAATATATATATAATAATTTATAAGACATTAATGAACCAATTTGGGTTCTATTGGTAGTTTATAGTTAGTGTATTAACCATATAGTGTAAGAATACAAGAAGACACGGTAAAAGTTAAATTATTTAACATAGAGTTAAATCTAAATGATATGGTTAAAATGTTAATGTAAATTTCTCTAAAACCTATTGTTCAAGATGATTTAGACCCCTCCACACCCTATCCTAGAAATAAGTCACTTTGGAGCTATTATAAACCAAATATGAATTTATTATAAAATAATATTTTATGTTTTTCTTAAGGTGACCCTCTCTTCCCTTATAAAAGGGCAGCTCCTCCCTCTCCTATTTACACAATTTTGAGCCATTAAGCTCATCCAAACGCTTCCAATTTCTCTTCTCAACCTCTCTAGTTATATCATATAGTTTATGGTGTTCTAAAAAGACTAACTCTAGTTCCCTATAAATATGTTTAAAAGAGGCACGCTGAAGACGATGTATTCTCTTCTACCGATTCTTTCATGTTTATTTCTTCTTCTACTTCCTCTTATTTATTTGTTTCATTATAAAGTAATAAAATCAGTATTACTTATATAATTATATGTTATTTTAAATATGAAACAACCATATTTCACCTTCTATCCATCCTACAAAAAATGAAATCACCGCGCGTGCGTACGTACAGAATACCGTGTCCCCGCCGTGGTGTAATATGTTTTTCTACCAACACCTTACATGGATGGGTATAATTGGGTAAAAAATAACTATATATGATTATAATAACATGATAATAATAATGAGACATTATATCATCCACTCCAATTCCATTAAATAATTATGGGAACGATATCATTGCTCGTGCGTACGAATGGATTCCCGTCTCCATGACGCGATGAGATTCATTCTCAATGTTAATCATACAAGAGTGATTATAAAGTATATATAATGAATAATAATAAAATATATGACATAATAAATCTTCTGTATTTATGTATGTAAATATATATATGTCATCTACTTACTTCCATTCAAGTCAATAATGAAAGGAAAACAACGTTCATGCGTACGTACGACCTACCGTCTCCATGAACGGTGTATTTCATTTCATTTATCTATATTATATATATATATATACTGAATATATATGATATATAAATCATGATTTAAATTATGTAATTAAGTAAAACATGATATAAGTAATAATAATATCAAGAACAACAATTCCAAAAACGTATGACAAATGATACAATTTTACCCAAAACACTTCTTTAACATGGAATTAAAAAAATGAACGGTTAATATAAATTCATAAGTGAATCATATATAATATCATAAATATTATTATGATTCTATTACAATATAATAATATTTATAAACCCATGATACAGGAGTTTCAGACACGTACAGTAGAAATTGGACCTAAGGTAAGGGATAAATATTCCAATCTCACTCTTATCCAAGATTGTTTATTTGTAAGTATATACTGGGGTTATATTTTTCATCTAGATCCTTAAAAGAGTTTTTTATAAAGTTTTTAATATTCTCCCATGTATGTTTAAAGTCATGTTTACCCCGTTTTGACTTTTACTTCATGTTATTGATGGAATCTTTTTTTGGTTTACTATACAAGGTACTTTTTGAGTTTTTCAGTAAAAGTATGAGGAGAATGTTTTTTTAACTTCTATGACATGAGCTTATTTTTATGTTTTAATAATTACTTTTCTTCATGAATATTACTCTACAAGATATCACAACTGTTTTCAACAAAAACCTTTTCTTTTAAAATTTCTTGGCATTTTGTGAAAACAAAATGATTTTGAAGAAGAATGGATATTTTCCTCAAGGATTCATTTCAAGTGTTTTATCAAAACCATTTTCCATCTAAGATGAAATTATTTCAGATGTGTATAATGTCTCTATGATTTAAATGGTTTCACTTTTCTTATGATGTAATTATATCCATTTTTTTATATGGATTATGTTATTATGGGATGTTGTTTATGAAACCCATTTTATTCTTTGGGTTTTGATGAATGATTTACTATTTTTTTGCGGAACTCGTAAGAATTATTTTATTATGAGATGGGTTGGAACTATATCTCCCTCCAATTCATTGGGTAAATATTTATATCTCATGAGATAAACCTGGATGGAATGGAATGTCAAATCTCGTACAGTAATACAGGGCTAGAATGACAAGTAAACACAATTTAGTAATGGGCTTTGTCCACTATGATGGTCTTGGAAGTAATGATTTGACAACTTTGGAAATCATATTAAGTTATTTATGGTTTGCCCAATTACATGTTTTATTACCATGCTATTCATCACTTTTTATGTTCTATTATAATCTATGCCTTATGTGCTGCCAAGATTCATGTCACTGCTCCGGATTTTGATGTATTATGTTCATTGTTTTATGTTCAAATGTGTATGGATTTTGAGTATGATCTCAATGTTTACCCTTACTGAGAATTTTAGATCACCCTTTTTATGTTTTATTTTTACTAGGATATAAAGAAAGGTTTTAGGTAAGAAAACAAAAGTGGAAGATTTTTATGGGAGATGTTGAAGATCTTTCAACATGATTAGAAGTTTATGTTCCAAGTTTCCAAAGACACTAAACTATTACGGTCCTTGGATCTCAGTTTTTGTTATGTATTATGTATTCTGAAAATGTAATGTAATGTGAATATACGTCTAGTTTGGGTCTCTACAGTTGGTATTAGATGAAAGGTTTAGCTAACCTTTGGAAACTAGGATGTGAAAACATTAGTGAGATCCCTAGAGATGTTTATGAGCTATGTCTAGGGATGTCCCTAAGGATTAGTATAACTATAGGTTATAGTCCTAGAATTATGTTGAAGATCATGAATAACCTTGGATGAACCTAATGTGTCATGTATTAAAGAATGTGTGATAAGTTAGACTTTTTATGATTATGTGGTTCCTCATTATTTTAACTATTTCTTACACCATGGTTTTTGGTTTTAGTCAATCGAGGGTACCAAAAGGAATTGGGTCAAAATTGAATCCAATGGAAAAATTGGTGATTATGAGCAATGAGATTGTGTAATTCTAAGAAAGAAATATATTGTGATTATGGGGAATCAGTCATCATGATATATGAATAACAAGGTGAACTTTAGTGTTATTCCTAATTCATCAAATAAGAGGAAGATGGACTTTTATGCATGTTCTCATGGTGATGAGCATAGAGAAAGAAAAATTGTGATTTCTAAAGAAGGGAAGAAGAACCTTGATGAATACATAAAATGGAGGGGAAGATGTTACCTGTGTGGGGAGAAGGGTCATACAGTGAAAAACTATTATGGAGTTAAATTTATTATTTGTGGAGAACATGGATATTACCGAGTTGAATGACCTGACCAAAGAGGTCACTTCTAAATCAAAGTAGTACTTATTCCATGACAATAATTGTAGAGGATGAAATGAAGTGTTTATATATTGGTATTCAAGAACAATGTTGTTGAGGTAGTTTTATGGTATATTGGAATATTTGTGTATTATTCTATTGGGGCTTGCATTACACACCAGAGGAACCTTCCCTGATAGCTTGCCTTGTATGAAATACCGTGTTTCACTAAACAATGACATGTTGTTCAAATATTATATAAACTAGCCGTTATGAATATTAATACCCACTATTTAAAATTTTATAAATTTTATAATTCAAAATTCACTTCATTTTTGGATTCGTAACATCCAAATTATCCTATGGTGAATTTTTGGTATTTTTCTGAAAACTTTCAATTTTTGATTAATTGTGAAAAAAACATAGAGTTATAGTTTAAAACCGAATTTTTATTTAAATAATTATTTATTTTATTTTAATTTATTTTCGGTCAAAAAAAAACACATAACACCTATATAAGTTCAATTTAAATCAGTGGAGTGAACTTAAAATAATTTTAGATATATAAAAATTTTATAGAACATTTCACCGTCTTTTACCCACCTCCTATGAGAATTTGAAAATTTACATAGAACATAATATTACCGCTTCTATGAACTGAATTTTTAAAATCTGAGAGACACTGTTAATATCAATGAGTAAAATGTGGTTCAATAAGATAAAAATAATTTTTTTTGTGAATTGTAACTTTTTGCTTTTATTTACCACGGTTAAAAGTAAATTGGGTAATTAAGGGTAAAAATGATATTATTATTACCCTAAAACATATCCTAATTCAATTGGATAATTGTAATAAGATAGAAAAAAATCTTAGGCATACAATATGAACATTTTTGGTCCACTTGGATTAGATTAGGACACTTATTATTATTTTATTTAAAGAAGGGTTAAAATAATTAAAATCAATGTGTAGTAAATAAAACATTTTTAATATAAAGTTATACATTAGATAAATTCTACTATAAATATTAATTATAAAGATAAAAAGATTTCATAAACAATGGAATTTTATTTATATTTTTTAGACATTAATTAGTTTTATTTATTTATGACACAATGATGATGCAGTAATTACCTTATTAATGAAATATTAACAGAATTGATATTATAAATACACAAATAAATGTAATTTGAAAATTTTAATACATTAAAAAAAATTATAGATTAATATAACATCTTAGGGTTGATGTAATAATGCTTTTTTTAATTTAGAGAAAACAAAATACCAAATAGTTTCAAAATTGGCATAAAAGTGTTTTTAAACAAAACATTAAATTATTAATTGATATTCTATTCCAAAAGTTCTAAGGTTGGGCCAAAATACTTATATACTAATATATATGACATTAATTAACCAATTTGGGTTCTATTTGTAGTATATAGTATGATTATTATACATATAGTGTAAGAATAAAGAAGACACGGTAAAATTTAAATTATTTAACAGAGTTAAATCAAAATGATATGGCTAAAATACTAACCTAAACATGTATAAAACCTATTGTTTTAATGTTTTTAGACCCATTCCCACCCTAGACTCTAAATAAGTCACTTTTAGCCATTATAAACAGAATATTAATTTATTATAAAATAATATTTTAAGTTTTTTCTAAGGTGCCCCTCTCCTCCCTTATAAAAGGGTACCCAATCCGTCTCCTCTTTACACAATTTTGAGCTTTCATTATTGACCAACCCCTGACAATTTTTATCGTAAACCTATATAGTTATATCATAGAGGTTCTGGTCTTCTCAAAATTCCAACTCTAGTTCCCTAAGAGGATGTTTAAAAGAGGCACATCGAAGAAGAGGTAATCTCTTTTACCGATTCTTTCATGTTTCTTTCTTCTTCTACATCCTTTTCTTTAGTTGTTTCACTATAAAGTAATAACATAATTATTAATTACATACTTATATGTTATTATAAATATGAAACAACCCTATTTCACCTTCTATCCATCCTACGAAAAATGAATTCATCGCAGGTGCGTACGTACAGAATACCGTCTCCACGCCGTGGTGTAATATGTTTTTCTACCGCCAACTTACTTAGATGTGTATAATGGTGTAAAAAATAACTTCATATGATGATTATAACATAATACTAATTCTGACATATTATATCATCCACTCCAATTCCATTCAATAATTATGGGAACGGTATCATCGCTCGTGCGTACACATGGATTACTGTCTCCACGACACGATGAGATTAATTCTCCATGTTAACCATTCATGAATGATTATAAAGTATATATAATTAATAATAATGAAATATATGACACAATAAATATACTATATTTATGTATATATATATATGTCATCTATTTACTTCCAGTCAAGTCAATAAGGAAGGAAAAATAAAGTTCATGAGTACGTATGGCCTACCGTCTCCATGAACATTGTATTTGATTTCATTTATCTATCTATTATATATATATACAGAATATATATGATATATAAATCATGATTTAAACTCTGTAAGTAAGTAAATCATGATATAATTAATAATAATATCGTGAACAACATGTCCAAACATGTACGATAAATGAAACAATTTTTTCCAAAACACCTCTTTAACATGGCATTGTCAAATGAACGGTTAATATAAAGTCATAAGTGAATCATATATGATATCATAAATATTATTATGATTTTTTTATAAGATAATAATATTTTTAAACCCACTATACAAGAGTTTCAGACATGTACGAAAGGAATTGGACATAAGGTAAGGGATAAATATTCCAATCTCATTCTTATCCGAGATTGTTAATTCGAATGTATTTACATGGGTTATATTTTTAATCCATGTCCATAAAAATGTTTTTTATAAATTGTTTAATATTCTTCCATGTATTTTTAAATTCATGTTTACCCCATTTTGAATTTTACTTTTTGTTATGTATGGAATCTTTATTTTTTTTACCATACGAGGTACTTTTTGAATTTTTTTGGTAAAAGTATGAGGAGAATGTTTTTTAACTTCTATGGAATGAACAGAATTTTACAGTTTCATAATTCCTTTTATTCATGAAGATTACTCTACAATATTTCATGAATATTTTCAACAAAAACCTATTCTTTTAAAATTTCATTGCATTTTGTGAAAATAAAATGATTTTGAATAAGGATATTTTCCTCAATAATCCATTTCAAGTGTTTTATCAAAACCATTTTCCCTCTAAGATGACATTATTTTGTATGTGTATTATGTCGATATGATTTATATGGTCTAAATTGTTTTATGATGAAATGATATCCATTTTTTTATATGGATTATGTTGTGATGGGATGATGTTTATGAAACCCATTTTATTCTTTGGGTTATGAGGAATGATTTATGTTTATGTTGTGGCACACATAAGAATGATTTCATTATGAGATGGGTGGGACCTATATCTCCCTTTAATTCATTTGGTAAATATTTATATTTCATGAGATAGACATGGCTGGAACGACATGTAAAATCCGGTTCAGTAATACAGGGCTGGAATGACAAGTAAACCCGATTCAGTAATGGACTTTGTCCACTATGATGGTCTTATCAGCAATCCTTTGACTACTATAGAAATAATATCATGTGCTTGACGGTTTTCCACAATTACATGTATTATTCCCATGCAATTTTATCATTATTGATTTTCCATTATGATCTATGCCTTATGTACTGCCAAGATTCATGTCATTGCTCAAGATTTTGATGTATTATGTTCATGTTTTTATGTTCAAATGTTTATGGATTGTTTATATGTTCTCATTGTTTACCCTTACTGAGCATTTGAGCTCACCATTTTTTGTTTTATTTTCCCCATGATATAAAGAGATTTTTTAGGTAAGAAAACAAAAGGGGAAGATATTTATGGGAGATTTGAAGATATTTCAACATGATTAGAATTTTATGTTCCATGTTTCCAAAGACACTAAACTACTATGGTCCTTGGATGTCAGTTTTTGTTATGTATTAAGTATTCTAAAAAAGTAATGTAATGTCCATGTACGTCAAGTTTGGGTCTCTAAATTAAATATCCTAACTAGGCCAATGAAAGCATGACCATCCATATGAAAAAGGTTTTCATTTAGAAACAATGTTTCATACTTGGGAAAAAATAACCAAATGTTAGAAAGCACATGGTACTAGAAAGGAACTTAAACTCAAGCATTCTAACTACCATAATATATCCCCTTATGAAAGAAAAAATGTTGGAAATAACACCAGGTCATGCCAAAAAAGTCATCAGGCTAAAAATCCGATCAACAATGCCATTTTAAAAATAGAAGAATGCATATGGAGAACGCCTATGGTTCTGTTTTAGGAAAAATCAAAGAAAAGGGGAAACTGAAACTACCCTTACAAGAGTGTCTAAGTAGAGGACAACACCTAGGGTTCCTCTTTAAGTTCATTTCATTAATTTAAATTTAAATATTTAAACAACTATATGATTTAATTCCAAACATTAAGTACACAATTTAAATACAAAAGCACTAGGAACTTTATTTTAACAATCATCTCAAAGAAAAATAGGCAAGAGTTATTAAACTTCATTTTAAAATGTTTAGAATTTATTAACATCCCATCTTTATCATGAAATTTATCATATAAATTACTTATAATTGATAAGGAATCCTTTAATGGTTCTATTAATCTAATTTGGGTTCTACAGAAAGAAAACCAATAGAAATTGCTTAGTTTTAGAGATTACAAACACCCAAATGGGTCATCCCATAAGAAACTTTCCTCCAACTGACCTATTTGGGCCAAGTTTTCAATTTATAGGGTTGAAAAATATATTTAATATTTAAATTAAACATGTCTTACATTCTTACCATTTCAAAATATAACATTGTCAATTTTAATAGTTTAGTGATATGGACTATAATTGTCCAATTTATAAAGTGACTATACTATACATAAGTTAAACACTGGCTCCCATTAACCATATCCAATTCAATTTAAACTTTTAATCTAAAGATGCCTTTTCAATTTAACATTTAAAAATATAACATGCTCATATATAAAGGTTTGAGTACATGGGTTACCCTTTTCCAATTATTGGGCACCCATAGACCTTATAATTGAAAGTTGGCTCCCATTTAAAATCACAACCAATGAATTTAGCCCATGAAATCAATTACATAAAAAACTGCATTTCATCACAATTAGAAAACATAGAACATTCATGATATAGAAACATAAGCGTCAAATATTAAAACCAAATCATGTTATGTATGAATGATGCAAAAGAAAATAAAAACTTCGAATATCACTCAAGTCACACAATCCAAATCCATAATGAACCTTCATATGAAAATACATGGTATGGAATATGCGTGGCTTGTGAATATCTATTGGCATACAATGAAGCATGTAATGATTCATAATTTCTTTATTAAAACAATTTTAAAATACCAGAAACTCATGAATTGATAAGCAGTGGAAAATACACCATTCTCTAAAGGTGAAATCACATCCACTCTAACAAAAAAACATGAATATCAAATCCCAACCATAACCACTAGATAATTTCTTGTACATGGGGTGATTAGTACCATGCATGGTTATTTATGAAGAGTTGATACATTTTTAGTATCATGTCTACTAACCCAAAAAAATAAGACAAAGGAAAACTGACCTCTCGTACCACTTTTTAATGTCTCGACCCAATTAATCCCTATGACGGTAGGTGGACCTGTCATCACGTGGCCTCTAGTGTGCCTTCCCTTACACCAGAGGCTGACAACTGGCAGTGAAGTCCAATTGGTGATACTATTGGGAGACTATACCCTCTATATTAGAGTCTCACAATGTTATAATTATTTTAAAACAACAAGTATTAGTAGAAACAACAATGATAAATAATAAACAATAACATAATAATAATACAATATCTGAATAACAATAAAATGGAAAATTCCAATTCCATATAATGATGCTAGTAATGTCAGGTGTGTCTATAACAAACAAAAAGTACAAAATAACTAAAGAAATGTAAAATACAATGGTTAGATCCTCGACCATCCTGATCCAGAGCCCAGTCATGTGCTCCCTAGCTCTCATGTATATATCATAACACTATAAATGAATTCATAGACCAATGATAAATAAGATCTACTCAAGTTTTAAATAGTTCCTGAGTAGGGTTTGAAATAATAATCTCAGTAATCCAATTCCCATGATGTCTAGCCTAATACATTTTATGAAATTAATAACAAATTAAAGTGTGCCACACTATATAACTGAATAGTAATGAAAATTTTAACAATAGTAACTTGGTTTGGGTTTCTAAATGGACAGCTGTCCCACACACCCAATGTTTTCGTAAGCTAGATATCCATGTATGGGGTTGATCATCCTTCATCTAGAAGGATAACTAAAATAAGTGGAAGATTCTCCTCCAATGATGAATCACTCTGAATATACCATAAACACACGACCTCTTCCATCAGGCTAACCAAAACCTTTCCCTCAAGAATAACAAGAATCTAACCCTTAGGATATCTAAAATCGTGGCCTTATTAATCATGTGACTATCCATATATCCATCAGTAATCCAATATAATCATATAAATTTCCATTAGTAATTTATTATGAATTCATCTATCCCTCATACAGTATGAAAAAAATATAATAATCCCTCAGGAATCACTTGACTATGCATATAGACCTCAGAAATCCGACATAATTCCATACTTTTCACTCCGTAATTTAGTACTAGTGTGCCTAACCCTCAATTCATACAAAAACATAGAAAAATCCCATAAACATTGTGTGACTGTGCCTCTAGCCTTATGGTATCCAATATGATCATAATACTTGATCACAATATTTTATTACCAGTGCACCTCGACCTAAGGTGGTAAAAAAACATACACCTATCCATCTGGCATCGTCTAACGAAACATCTATCCATTAGGTATCAATTAAATTGATATGATATATGATCAAATATATATATGAAAAAAATCATAAGGTTGGTATCAAACCTAACTTATTGAGGAAGTCAAATATAAGGCATGATGTATTAGGATAGAATATTCCCCTTGATACTAGATATGAACACAAAGAATAGGTACGTGGCATTATATTGCCTCTATTAAAATGTAAATAATGACATCTCAATACCCCATGATGAGAGTCTATGGAAAACATGGCTTGAAATTGAATCTAATGAAAGGATTACTCAATGATAATTGAATATATATAATTCATTTAAGGAAAGAAAAACATCTTGAAAATGCCATTTCAATTACTTCATTCCATTTAAACTAATCAATCCTGAAAAACCCATTTTATAAATTTCAATGATATCTTAGGAAGTGCCATTGGAAAAGAGAAAACTACCAAGATGTGTGATTCCAAGTAAGAGTTGGAAAAGGCACGTGCCTTTTTTAATTTAACATTTATCAAAGAATTTTCAAATATATAATTTTATTCATTAGAAAAATACCATTCATGCATGTCATTAGCCTTTAAAAAGAATTCAATATATCAAGAATATTTCAATAATTTTCAATACGTGCAATATATTCTAAATTGGCCTCAAAAGTAAATTCATATCATTAATAAGGGGTTGGTGCTATCATGACATATATAAAAAACAACCACAAATGCTTTTGAAAAACACAAACTAGAAAAAATCTTGATATAATAACTTTCCCTAATTTTTGGTTTGAAGATAGCCCACCTCTGTTGGAGGGGATTTATTATAAAATCCTGGCTAGGTTTATCAAAAAATTCATTTAGCATGTTTAATAATTTTTTTCGATAATAAAAATTCAATTTAAGGGGAATTTATTCTGAAAACTACATAGAATTAATTAAAGGAAATTAGTTAATGCATTATTATATTTAAATGTCAAGGAAAAAGGGACCCTACCCCAAGAAGATGACAAATGCAAACATTTTGGAACCCTTTTTAGTTGAAATCACTCGATGATGCTAATACACCATTTGAGCAAATACACCTTCACATATATATAAGGACACCAAGCCCTTTTGAAATATTTTCATGGCCATGAATATATGAAAGGGGATACTTACATATATTCCTATGTTCATAGAATCATCTCCAGTCACGCATGTATGCATTTTTCACATTGTATGTAAGCACACCAAGCCCCATATACACATATTCATTACCATGGAAGAATATACATTTAATAAGGGAATGTATATATAAATATTCCTACCAAAGAATATGTGATGATTCTCCTTCCATTTACTGACTCAAAACCACACAATAAGGTTCAACCCTCTACAGATAGAATCACTTGTGACTGAAAAACACTTAACAACCCTAAAATAATGGATCAAAACAACACATAGGAAGATAAACCTTACTTGGTACTATGGTAGAAAACAGAAGAGAATTGAATCCATTTTTCCATTGATAGAGGATATTGAAATATGATCAAGGGAGTCCGGAGAGACCCCTCACATAACCTCACACTGGAAGAGACATCAAAAATTGGATCACCCATTTTCCTAGGGTAAATATGAACTAAATTTAGGTGACAAAGTGACCAAAAAAACATCAACCAAGAAGGATGGATAACCTTGATGATTCACACACAAAAATGGAGAAATCCGGGTGGAAATGGTGAATTGGTGGAGGTCTCGATGAGGGGGAGGTAACACCATAAGGGGTTTGGTCGAGGTATCTTGCGTGTGGAGGGAAAAGGATGTAGGGGCATCGTGCCATGGGGGTTAGGCCGAGGGAGCTGGTGCGACATGCAAAAGGAGAAGAGGGAGGGTGTGTTTCACCATGGGGGTTTGGCCGAGAGAGCTCACTCGATGCATGGAAGGAGATGCGAGGGGGTGTCACATGCATGTTAAGAGGGATAGAAGGGGGAGACCCCATATGGTTTCAAAATTTACCCTATTATTATTATTATTATTATTATAAAAAATAATATTTTTATGTTGAGGTATTTTTTATAAAATTTATTTTCTTTAAAAAAACTCACATGAATGTTCCAACTCTTTAGAAAATACATTCTGATTCATGGTTTTAAAAACAACTCATCTTTTAAAAAAATTGAATTCGCTTGGAATTTTTCATCTGGTTGAAAACATAGAACATTACAAATATGTAACTCAATAGTACGTTCCCAATCTAACTCAATCCACACTGTCATGTGGTATTTTGGGAGTTTTTTTATTATATATCTAGTCTCTCAAGATATTACGAACCGTACCCCTCTAAATAAGGTAGTGTGAGGGTGCTGATTGATAGAAATCACAAAAAACTATAACTGTATTGAATTTTAGTAATTTAAATTTATCAGAAGTTTTTTGATTCACATTTGAGAGAAGGATTAATGAAAATATTTTTTACCTTAGGTAATCTATTCAGTTAATTGGAATGAAAAGCCTCAAATATATTAAGTTCATTTGGTTCTCCAAGTGAGAATCTTTGTTCCACTACCAGTTCTCTTGGATCCATTCCAAGATATTGGTTTGACAAATTAGTTTGGACAATAATATATTGCAAAAAATATACTTGTTCCTGAAATCCTTTCATCATATGTTGTGCATAATATTATGGTTTTGTCTTGTCAAAATATATTTGAGGAGTCACACCAAAACCTAATCCTGTAACAGAACTATATTTTTTGACAACATGAAAGCCATTAAAAGTAGTTTTTTTCTCTTGTATGGTCATTGTCGATTCTTCTGTGTAAACTATATAAAAAGAATATGAACATAAATCAATATTTTTATGTAATACTACTACAAATCATAATTAATTACTATTATTTCATACTTACACATGTTTCCCATACTTAATTTTTACTTTCATCAATTAGTTTATCCTCCTCATTTATGCGAGCCTCCTTCCATAGAACATGACATGGGAAAGAAGTGGATTTGGATTTTGATTCATCAATCTAAATTGAAACAAAGAAACATATGTTGCTTTACATCACATAAATAATTTATTATTGATTTGAAATTCATACCAATGTCTTCTATAATGAATCATACCCCATCCAATCTTTGCGATATGGGTACCTTGGTTTTGATGCAAATTATTTATTTTTAGCCCCCTTTTTCTGTTTAAAAAATTAATTTTTAAATCATATTTGATATAATAAACAATGTAATATAATATATTATTGACTACAATGCACCTAAAATGATTTATCATTATAATTAAAGATGAAATTATTCTATGTTTCTTGATTTAAAATTTGTGGAGGACTAACTAGTGGGTGGGGCTTTACTTTCCCATCAACATCACTAGGATGTAACTTAGTAAGAAGGGTTAGGAGGCCTATATTGGATTTTTTAGAAGGCATTAAGACAAATATCTTATGAAAATATTCCGAAATTGAGGAGCTCTTCAAGGAATAATGATAATTAAATCAACATTTATTTATATAATTTTCAATAAAATAAAGAAAATATATCATAATATTACCATTATATATTTTCAAATGGTTTCCTTCATTACAATATGTACATGAATCCATGAATCTAAATCAATTAACACATTCATCCTCATTGTGACCCTAATATAACTAGTGATCATTGACTTGTTGGTGTCCACAGGATGGCCACATTGATTATTTCCAACCTAAAATTTTATACCCTTACTTATTTCCTTTAGGAATTTATTAAAAATAGTGATTCTACATCTTTCTTGTTTCTTTTCATGAAAATACTATTCATACCTTAATAATTATCCAGTTTCAGCATCAGTTGTCTGTTATTCCCGAGAATTGGTAGCATCATCATGTGTAAAAGACATTATCTTCCTGAGTAGTAAAACATTTAACATAGATTATGTTAATGTAGTAGAGAATATATGATATTATGGGAAAAAAATTGTATATTAAAAAAATACGTTTACCTTATCATTGTGAAATATTTATTTATTTTAAATGTTTATGGGATTTGGACCATCTATCATTAATCCAAATCCCCTATTTTTGTCCTCACTATCATACAAGACATTGTCCAAATTGTGACAGATTTGATCAGATTGTGATCTCCAAATAAAAGGGTTATTTTTTATTGAATTTTCATTTGACCCTACAGTTATTTAGTGATCATAATAACAGTCAACCAATAATAGTTTATTGGATATGAGATATTAAAATACTTTCACTTCTTGTTATTTTATTATGAATGATTCCTCATTTTTCCCTTCCATACTAAAATTCACGCTCACAAATCCCATTTCTTCCAAATTCTCATGAACTAGTAGTTTAACTTATTTTAAACAGACTATATGAATTTCAAAGGTTGTATAATACTACTTTTATATTGTTTTGGTAATTCTGAAATATTACATATTCAGAAAAATTGGATTTCTATCCCTGGGACTAGGTAAGTACATCATTTCTTCTATAAGAATAAATCCACTATTTTTCATCATACTAAAATCATTATGTTATTTTGTATATAACATATAATCATTGATTACAAAACTAGAGTATGATAAATCTTATACAATTGGTCCCCAGACAATCCATCGATGTCATTCAACAATTGAATTTGGATTTTCAAATAACTCCTTTTAATTTTATTTTATGAACCATCCTATAAACTATTTATTATGTGTATTTGATATTCGTCCTTCAAACATTAAAGTATTCAAATATTTATGAATTTCATTGTGTTCCCCAACGTATCGATCAAAATTTTCACTATTATGTAAAATGTAAATCTGTTCTTGCTCTAACTCTGTGATGGTAATTATAAAAACATATCCTTTGGAAATTTCTTCAACCATAATTTGTATGTAGTGATTATACTTTTTGAGACTATTTTTGTAAACTTATGATAGGTAATCAATACACAATTCAATAAATTCTTCAATAATATATCATTCTAAAAAAAAACCTTTGGCATGACTTTGATTCTTTACATACCCATTCAAAATATTTACATATCATTCAATGTGGTGCATCCATCTATAATTGATAAGTCCACACAATTGAACCTCTCTAAAATAGTGAACAATTTAGAGGACCATTATATAAAAGAATAATGGTCGGAAGAAATTATATAATTCACATAAAATAACTACATCTTCCTTATTTATGATTGGAATCTTTTTTGGGTTTATAACTTTATGGTATTTATCTTTGAAAAAGAAATAAATTTTGGATGAGGTATTTTATATATTTTTAGGAATAATGAGTCAGAATGTAACGAGCATTAAATATTACAAAAAAAATTTCATTCATGTGATTTTAGACCCTATCACATAAAATTATTAATTGAAACAACATTATTGGTATTTGATGAATTCACCTATTGAACTTTTACACTATTAAGGAAAATGAGAAATTGTAATTTTCCATGACTGGATAATGTGTATGTTTCTAGGGGAAGAAAATTCTACCATTTACCCTTCTGCAGTTCCAACTCTTCCCTTATCCGCATGTCAATCATGTCCAACCTAGCCTTCAAGATATGGTTCATTTTTCCATGAACATTTACTAACGTGTCAATAACAATATAAAATAATTTTTTTCTACATGCATGACATCATGAACTTTTATGGTGAACAAAATATTAATAAATAATATTTTAAATAAAATTTATTTCTTCTTTCTACTGAAATTCATAAGGATTTTAATAAAAGGGTTTACTTAATATAGTATCAAAATATGTTACTTTATCAAACATTTGATCACCTGTTAGTTGAGACAATGTTGTACCTTGTTCGGTATTCCCATCAAATGATGTCATCTGGTATTGGTATTTATTTTGTCACGGTAAAAACCTCTAATATAATAAAAAAATAGACATAAAATAATGTTTCAACCAATCTAAGTGTGTTAACTCTTCACAAATGGGACAATCTTACATTCCATTAATTTTATATCCTAGAAAATTTTCATATATAGGAAATAAATATATTTTACTATAAGATGTGGTGCTCACTATGAATTCTTCCCTTGTATGAGTATCATACATTATGAATCATATATACCACATAAATTTTAGATATTTGACAAATAGATCGAAAAGGACATCAATATCATTATTGGCGGTTTTTGGTCCAGATATAAGTAGGGACAATATAATGTGTTTGTGCTTCATGCATAACCGTGGTGGAATGTTATAATTTCTTTGCATATTGGGCCATGTATTATGAGTAAAAATATTTATACCAAAAGGATTTATTCCATATATAGATAATTCCAGATGAATATTTCTCAGATCATTTTAATATTCAAGATACTCATAATTTGATTTCATCTATTAATGAGAATATTTTAAATGATGTAGATTCCAATATTTAATTCTAGTATCAATATTCCATGTCAATTTTCTCACGATTTCCGGACATCTATATAGTCTTCTAAATTTTATAATGATAGTAAAGTATCATAAAATATTGAAAGGGATAGATTCATTTTTGTTGAATTAATCCATGCGACACATAGGGAATTTTATGTGTGATTCATGGTCCTTTTGAAACAGTATGAAATAATTTGGATAAGCTTTTAGTTTTTATAGATAATTCTTATTAAACACAACATTTGTTTAGGGTCATATTTTTGAAATGGAAGTTTACTTTCTTATGGTATCATATCATTCAAGAGACCATGTAGTTCTGTAAAGGTGGGGTCATTATATAAACTTCCAACATTTAAATTATATAACTTCCATACAACTAATAGTGTTGTGTATTTATTAAAAATGGTATATAATGGTATCTTTGCATAACTATTTAAATTCTCAAACAACATTATACAATAAGTAAGGAAATATTAAATTAAAATTTTCATTTCATCCATGTAATCTCTATCATCAATGGAATTGATATTCATATCAAATGATCCATAAAATAATGTATCATCCCAATCGGTATGCACATTTAGTTTTTCCCTGTGTTTAGTCTAAGATTTATAGCTTTGAGATATTCCATGATAGATAAAATGTTCTTGCAACTTCTCATTATAAATTTTCATGTATTAAAATGTTATAAAAATGGAAAAAGTATTTGATAAGGGTTGTATGAACTCTCTATTGGAAACATGATGAATATTTTAAATCCAACGTCATAATATTTTTCCTAATGATGAGTGTGAATACATTTTTTATGAATATACATCCTATTAGGCTAATAAGATATATTTTTTATAATAAATAAATAAATACATTTTATATTTACATTATAAAAAGTGAATGTTACCGATAATCTTAATTAGGGTAACCCAACATTTGACTGTTTCAAATAATTTTAGTATGCTTTGAAACAAATCGATAAATGAATTTATGAATAGAATTACTACACTATGCTAGGCCTTATCCCTTAAATTCATCCAACATGATCACTGATAACTGGTATAGGATGACTACTGTTCATAGTAGTTCAAGCAACATAGGTGCATGTCTCGAAGAGAAAGAGAATGAGTCTTGAGAAACAAATACAATAATAATAGTTTGAGAGATGGAGTTGATGAGGATGAAAAGTGTATTTTTATAACTGCTTAATTAACTACATCTTAATTAAAAAATTCAAATAACATTTCGAAATCTCATTTAAATTTTAAATGGTTAATTTTGGAAATTTTAAACCAAACTTTTAATCCATTTTTTTAAACAACACGTGAAAATTGAAAAATTATTTTCAAAACACGTCATGGGATATAAAACCCCTTTTATATAAAAACTATTAGAATCAAGTGAAAAAAATTAATATCATATTAAAAAAATAAATTAAAAGTTTAAAATCATTTTCATGGAAATATATACATTTTGAAATGTTTAAAACATTACAGGTTCACTTTTAAATCACATCATGAGTTTCAAAATTAATTTCCTCTTATGGGGAAACTTGATTTTTCATTTTAAAACTCACATTAACAATTCAATCCAAATTTACTTTTTCAAAATTGAATTTTAGAAATATTTTAATCATTGAAAACTATTTTCCAAAAGATCTTGAGGTGTTTTATGGTGTCTATGTTTAATATTTTTCTGAGTTTTGATTTGAATTTATAGGATTGTGAGTCAAATTAAAGGTGATCTAGTTCTTGGGTTGAGATAATGATAACAGATTTTATTTTTGTTTGGTAAGGAATCAACCATGATGTTATACATTGTTTTGTGTTTGTACATTTTTTTGGGTGTTTATAAGATAGTTGGATTATTTAAATTTCTTAGTAATCACGTCAAAGTGGAGATATAGCACATCGATGGGTAAAAATGAGGATATATTTTGAAAATTTAGCCATATGAGGACAAGATAATGATTTTTCCATGAGATTGGGTGGGGTGATATGGAAACCACATCGCACATGCTGTTAAAATTATATATTTGTTCATGGTATGTTTTGTAATGTTTTTTAAACGTGTTTATATGTGTTAAAATTATTTATCCTCGAAACATAAAATTTTAACTTGCAATTAATATCAATAAACAAATGAAGCTATCAAATGTTTGGGTTAGGTTTTGACACTTATTTTTTGAAAATTTAACCTAGATATTCACATATCATAGATATTTATTCAGGAAATGAAATTTCTATTTGGTACATATTTATGTTCTAATACCTTGAGTACTTATATTAAACATGAAATTTGTTTTAAATCACAATGTAAAATTTTATGAATATACATTGTTAAATATATTCTTTTATTCCACAAGATATTAACCTCATATGGGTGAAAGTATTGTTGTAAAATCATCCTTATTATAATTTAAGGATACCATTTATCAATTACAAGGAAATCTAGTTTTAAATACTTATAGAGAATATGTTTTTATTATTTCAAGAAAATACAACCGTGATTTGTTCCGGAAACTAAAATTTTGAAGTGAATTATATTTTAAAAAACAATTTAGAAAAATTTGTGAAACTATTTATGATTTCTTTTAAATGAATTGAATTGCATGAAAATGATTTTCCATAGCCCAATCCTTATTTATTAAAAACACAAATCTTGAAATCTGTTTTCAATTTGTTTTTAAAGAAATAGAATCAAGAAGAAAAATTGAGTATAACGAAATGTAACAAAAATGAAATAAATATTTTAAAAAATCCAACTATGAAGATAAATTATAGAATATGTAAAAAAAATTTAAATATGGGTGATCACAAAAACCTCCTATAATCTTTAAAGTGGGTACCAAAAAAAATATATAATTGTACAAGTATATGCCACAACACATGATGAGGAAATCTAACCTATATGTTCTACAGGTAAATGGATCACTAATGGAATACTAGTCTGCGAGTGATGAAAACAAGAAATGCACCCCGAGCCTCTTTGTGAAACTGAAAACAACCCATATCTAATGCCTTAATTAAGTTAGAGTAGTTCCCATCCATTTACCATCATATATACATTTTCCTTGTGAAAAACAATTGACATAGAAATCGTCCATTCCATTTAAAATAAAAACCAATTTTTAATAAAACAATTGAAACAAAGCCTCCTTTTTAGAAAACCCATTTGAGATCTCATTATAAATTAAATATTTTTTCTAGGTGATATTTTAAAAAATACTAATATAAATACTTTTTTTAAATGAAAAAAATATTTTAAAACCCCTATTTAAAAACATATATAAGTGAAAAAATTAGCCAATGTGTTTAAATTTGAAAACTTCTCTTTAAATGTTATAAACCTATAAAATTACACACAAAAATATCTAAACCGATATCAATAAAAATATCCAAATATTTTCAAGCGTATACAGGCATGTTTCTAATATATATTTTTACACCACTACATATTTTTATATTCATAAAATATGAAAATAGAAATAAACAACATTATCAATAAACGAATAAATAAATAAAAAAATAAAACATAAGAAGACTTCTCAAACAAATACACCAATTAATCAATGTGATGAACTCATGCATTACAGAAATTAATTTTATTAAAATTTCAAATAAATTTATGACACAAAATTAATTTTATGTGAACCATAATAAATATTTTTTTGGCCAAAACTATAATTTATCCTTTGAATGTACATAAAAACAAGGCCAAATACACACAAAATCAATTGAAAATCAATTATAATCCCTTAGAAACCATGATCAACAAGAATTTTTAAATAAAATTTAAACCAAATTATAATTATAATATTAGAGAAACCAATTTTTTACACCCTTGAACATGAATAAATTAGGGAAAAAATAATGCATAAATACATGTACCTAAGGATAATAAAGATGATGCAAAACCATCACCAATAGTGATTAGAAAGAATGAAGAAGATGGGAAAGTAGTGATGAAAAATACCTATTCAAAATCACCTTATGCGAAACCCAAACAAGAAATTAGCAAGTGAGGAGGAGGAAAAAATAAAATACCATAGATTCTAGAATTGATTAATCTCAGAGAAACTAGAGATGTCGCGAAATCATGGATTCATTCAACCCTTGGTTTTTTTCAAACCTTGATTTATTTGAGCCATAGATTATAGGAATTGGATTAATTTGACTCTTGATTATTTCCTTGATTCGAGCATTCAAATCGAGGAGTGGAGCAACGATAGGAGGGGAGTTCCATAGAATCTTTAGGTATCATTACTCATTCAAAAACAATTAGGGTTGATTAAATATATTGGAAAGTCTTTTATCAATGCTTCCAAAAAAATAAATGATAATGTTTCAATTTATGAGTGCTAAATTAATAGGAATTGATAAAATATTTCTTTATTAGTGCTAAAAAACTAACAAAATCCATCTTTATCAGGGCAAATGTTTTAGCGTTTTTGAAGATCCCTTTTATGATGGATTTTTAGAGATGATACAGCTATATCTTTATCAGTGCTAAAGAAGCACAGATAAAATACATCTTGGAAATGGAAAAAGCTTTACCCCTTATAAAGGTTCTGTAATTAAACATATAAATAAAAAATAAGTAAAAATATTTATATTATTATATATATATTTATTATTATTTAATAATTGTTTAAATATATAATTATATTTTTTTATTTTGATAAATTTGTTTTTCAAAAATGATAATTTTTTATTTAAAATTATAAATATATAATTTTATAAATATAATAAATGTACATATATATATATATATTTTTAAAAATATTTATAATAATTTTTTATATTTATAAATATGTTTATATCATTATATATATTTGTATAATTACAAATATATATATATAAATATATTTATAAATATATATATTTTCAAATATATTTATATCATTATATATATTGATATAATTATATAAATGTATTTAACAAATAAATATAAATATAGTAAATATATTCATTTTTTGATATATTTATTATATTTTTATAATTTTATAAATAAAAAAAATTATTTATAATTGTATGACAAAATTTTTTAAAAATTATTATTTATATATTTAAATCAATGTTTATATTTATAAAAGTATATACATATATATTTATTTATTTATGATTATATTAAAACTTCTTTAAAAATAAAATTTATTTTTTATACTTATAAATTTATAAATTATTAAATACAGTTAGGCTTTGGGTGTTGGTCAGCTTGTGTGGTAGAATCTTCTTAATATCCCTGAAACATCAATGGAGCCTCATGATGTATAGGTGCATGGTTTTAGGGATGGTTCACATGTTCATCTAGATGCCTCTCAATCTAGTATTATAAATATATCTGGACATCAGGTTGTTCCTAATGTGTTGTGCCAATGCTTTCCCATTCAGTATCTATTGATAAATAATTTGTTGTGTAGCCACTATCCATAGATTTCTAAGGACATATTCCATAATAAGATGATGTCTAATAGAGATTGGATTATTATCAATTGATTTAGAATGTATTCACTTCTTCTGAACAACCTGTTAAATGGAGTAATATCTCATGTCATTGATGTGAAGAAGAGAATCCAATGGATTTATTTGACACCAATCATCTCTGGTCATTGAGAAGGGGTGGCCCTTCTTTTTTTATGAATGTTGTTTTAATGGGAAAGTGGAAAATGGTTTGTGATGAAGGTTTCAATCCAGATCCTCAAAAAAGAAGGTTGTGAAAAGATTATTCCAATCTCCCATGAAATGTGTCCACCATATCTTCCTAGTATTCTTTTATCAAGCTCACCCTAGACCAGAATGGTCGAAGGCATGATTCTGGGTATTCTTAATCATGGAAATTCATAGTCAGAGTGGAAAACAGCTAACAACAGAGACGAATCCGACAGTGAATATGGAAATGAGCTAGCATTTTTATTAGTAATATGATTTTCTAGATGAGGGTATGTATCTTTATTTGACCCAATCAATTATCTTGACGGAATATTTTCTTTTTTATCTCATTTTTAATTTAATTTCAAGGGCTTCTGCTTCTAGCTTGATCTTTTTTTTGTAAAATTATAAATATATTAAATATAAATTTCTAAATATATTTATTTATTAACATTTATTTAAAAATATTTTACTAACATTATTAATTAATATATAATATTAAATGCATGCTTGTTAAAATAGAGTGAAATTGAATAATAAAAAAAGAGTACAAATAAAAAATATTGAAAAAATAAAATAGTTTGTTTAATTAAATATAAATTATTAAATAAATAAATAAAAATATTTATATTGAAATAAATATTAATAAATATTGAAAATAATAAATTTTTTTAATTAAATATATATAAACAAATATTATAAGATCCTTAAATTCTAAAAAAATAAACAAAAAATATTAAAAATCAATTAATACTGAACTTAAAAAATATAGAAAAAGAAATAAAATTTACAAATTGAAAAACTAATATATTAAATTTATCATTTTGTATTGAAATTATAAAATGAATACTTATATTTTATTAAATTATAAAAATATTAGGTATATGTGTTTCCATATAAGAATTCATTAATTACTTATGTATGTTTGTGTGTGTTGTATATACAAATGCATTAGTTACGCATAAGTATGTGTAATCAATTTAAAACATGTTTGATATATGATAAATTGAAAAATAAAATTACATTCAATAATTTTATTACTTGATGAAATTAGTGAGCGTTTTTAATTAATATTATTTTTCTAATTTTAAACAATTCTTTACAAAATATATGTCTTATTCAATTTAAAACATAAAAATTTTGTAATATATAAATCATATTTTAAGAAATATTTTATACATTCATATATATAAATATATATTATTGAATGTAGTGATTGGGAGGAAGGAACAATCTCATTTATTAAAAAAAGAATAAATAAAAAGTAAAATTATAGACATGCAAAATAGCCCCCATAAAAAAATAATCAAATGACTCCAATCAAATAACCAAAAAAGAACTAAAAATCAGGAAAATCAACTGCATGTGTAAGGTTAGAAAAATTGGTACCCCTACCATAAGGTAATCTTCCACGTGAATGCCATCCTCACTTCCAAGGTTTCACTCTCTCCCATGGATGATAAACTTCTTTAGAAGAGGTTATTGCCTTTATAGACTCCTTCATTGAGATATCTCATGTACTTGCAGTATAATAACTATAAGGTCCTTGAGAAATATATTTAGGGACTCTAGGGATAACCCATTCCGAAATCTCATCAGTTCACTGAGCTTACAAGTGCCCTACATAAAACATCTGATTAACAGTAACCAAAACACCATCATGTTGTTTATCACCATCAATTTACTCTGCCTCTAAATTCTAAATCTATAGAGAATTATACCCATACATTGAATAAGTATTCCTATCAATCAGAAAGTCACCATGTTTTATAGCTACATCAATGTTATGTTGAGGGAAATAATCTATATGTTTATCATAAATAACTAGATTAGACAGATCATCAAGAACCTTTTCATTTTCCAAAGCAACCTACCCATCCATAGAAACAACAGTATTATGGGGACCACACCAAGTTGCACCAACAATAGAAGCATTATGTATCTCCTCCATAGGATTTCTAAAAACATGAACCTCCTATTTTCTGACATTATGTGACTTTGTTTCAAATTCAACACCATCATCCATTGTGAAGAATAATCCAAAACAGAATCCTTAGAAGCACCCTACTATTTGGAAACAGTCTGTGAGAATCAACACATTTGTTATAGTTTTGTTATAAGAAATCACCTTACATGCCTCTTTACCTTATAATTGTCTAGCTACCTCAAAAAAGTTGGTCCAGAAATCCGATCTTTAGTAGGTATTTTATCCCCATTCACAGGAACTATAGTTGTCATATTGAGTTTATAAATCTCAAATGTATGTCTAAACCTCTTACAATTAACACACATTAGCCCTTTATGACATTTATCGAGATAATTATTAATATTATAAAATTTATGAATAAAATTGGGTAGAGTTTCTACTTCAACATGCTACTTGAAATGAAAAGAATCATCCACCAAAACAACATTGTCAATAATAATCGAGTTCATGTGGATCTCAACCAGAACACACACACACCAACTAAACCTATCCCTTTATATTTATTTATCAAATTTTTGGGACTCCTATAGTAGTGGTGACACCCCAAAAAAATTTATGAGGCCATAAATTTGAACTGAGACTAAAGACCCGAATCCATACATGATTTCAAGAATTAACGATAGTTACGCGATTGATATTGGTTTCCAAGTCATGGATATGAAGAACATCATGTTCAAGTTGTTTGAAATGCATACCCCGAGATTTAACCTTCAGCTCCATAGAAGGGAAGATAATGGGAAAAAATTCATGCCAAGAGGAGATACCCTCCATCCACCACAACCCCAGAATTTAAGAAGATGAAATCTCATTTCTTCATGATTTCATTGAGGTATTCCATGTTGAGAAACCAAATGGTAAATGATTTTTTAGTGATTATCTTTCGAGATAAGAGGATTATTTTCTTTGAAAAAAAATACTAAACCATTTTTCATAATTCTCTCAGATACCAAAGATTCAAAACAAACATACTCAAAGAATATTGAGTGAGAAATATGACCATGATTCAAATATACAAGAGCCAAATCTAGTTCACCCACTACTGCAAGATTTTTATTAGCTAGGATATCCTTTGATCATGAGGAATATTACCTACAAGAATCATTTTCTGATTAATAGGATTACAAGATGAGCAGAAAAAACATCCTTAAATGAGGGACTAGAATCATTATCCTTATTCAAGGGAAGAACCGAGGCAGAAACAAAAGTGGGATCAAAATCCATGGAAACCAAAACCTATAGAAATCCATTAGAAATCCCCTATAACTCATTCGATGGCCATGTTTGAGAAAACCAAGGTTCAGTATAAAATCATTCCTAAATATATATATATGAATATATTTCTATATTTAATGTATTGATGAACAATTATGCATAAAACCATTAAAATTGGATAAGACATTAATATGTTTTTAATTATTACATTTTATTAATTTTATACTTTTGTAATTAATATTTATATAAAAATATTAAACTTCTTAATTTTTATATATATTTTTTTCATTAATAATTTCTTAAATAATCTTACAATTTATTTATATTTTCCTTTTTTGTTTAATTGTTACAATTTTTTCATTTTCAATTTTTTGTTTAATTTTTACAATTCATTAATTTTATATATCGAAATTTAATATATTGTATTTATTAACAATTATAATCATTATATATGTATATTAAATTTATTCAATTATATTAATAATCATTTAATTAATAAAATGTTTACTATTTTCATTAATTTACTAATTATAAATTTTTATTTGTTTAATTATTTCATTTTATTCATTTTACATATCTATATATTTAATTATACTATTTATTAATATTTTTATTTTATTTATATGTATATTATATTTATTGTCTTTTTAAAATAAGTATTCAATTAAAAAATATATAATTAATGAAGTTTTAAATATTTTTTTAATTTAGGGTTTTCATTTATCTCATTTTATTTGGGAACATTGTTAGTGCTTTTTCATCACTGATTATGTATACCCTTTATCAGTACTAAAAATAAAGTATAAATAAAGGGTACCCTTTATTAGTGCTAAAAAAGTACTAAAATAGACTACCCTCTATCCGTATTAATAAATGGTTCCATTTATCAATGTTTTTTAGCGTAGATTAGAGGAACCATTCATCAATGTTTTTTTAGTGAGGATAATGGGAACATTTAGCAGTGCCTCTTGCAAGCACTGATAAAGGACAATACTTTTAAAGGCTTGTTTTATAGTAGTGACGCCTACATTCTCTTATTTACACAACACCGAGCTTTATATATCAACATCATCCTAAAATTTCCCATTATAAACGTTCCTAACAATGTTCAATAGGTGTTTGTATTCCCAAAGTACCAACCCTAGGCCCCTTAGGAGGAGATCTAAAGGAGGCATACTGAAGAATGGGCAATTTTTTTTGGTCAAAGACCAAAGAAAAATTTATTGATAAGAAAAAGGATTACAAGAGTCGGAAAGATGGGATTTTTTACAATCTCTATCAAACAGATATAATAAGTCAGCTGGAAGAGTGTCAAGACAAGTAATGCTCTGTTGAAATCCTTTATTAGCAAGAGAATCAGCAACAACATTCGCTTCATGGTAAGCATGAGTAGCTATGTAATAAATCCCATGAAGCGAGTTCAGAAAATTCCTCGAATGAGTGGTAAGCGGCCAAGCAAGATGAGTGATTCCATTCCAGATGGCGTGCACGATAGTGGTAGAATCACTTTCAATCCAATGCTTTCTCCAACCACTCTGAAGAGAAAAATCAACAGCATAGATGACCCCCAACATCTCAGCCTCTAGATAAGAAGAAAGACCCCATCCAACATAAAAGCAGCACTGACACTGTCCAGATGAGTCTTTGAAAATGGAACCACAACTTGCAGGGCCTGGATTTCCTTTGGAAGTGCCATCAACATTCAATTTGATCCATCCCGGCATTGGTGATTTCCAGAAAACTTCAAAGAAACGTTTGGACTTTGGGTATATACCAGGCACACGAAGATGATGAAGGAACTCATAGTCACCAACCGAGTTGTTGCAAGAGTCTTTTTGAATTGAAGTAGCTTCATGAATCACAATAAGAATATAATATTTTCCTTCATTGAGAATGAATGAGTGATTATTAGAAATAATATCATTATGAGCATTCCAGATCTCATGCAGGAGTTCTGCCACCGCCGCAATAAAAATATTCTTAACCTGTAGAGAGGCATCATATCTAATGCATTTTTTTAAAAACAAACAAATAGAGCCAGATATGGGCCATCTGCAATTAAATAATTTAAGAACATAATTCAATAAAGCAAAGGCCATCGCATAAGACAAAAAATGATGATCTGCATCCTCCCTGTGATGATTACACAAGTGACATTTAGAGCATAGTTGAAAGCTAAAAGCTTGCAGGTAAGCTTCAGTGGGTAATCTATTGTGATAAATGCGCCAAATAAGGGTGAGCTTAGAAGGTTTTATCCAAGGCTAGTTAAATTGACTCACCCATTGAAAATTAGATTCAACGATATAAAATACATTATTATAGTAGTTTTTATAGTCGAGGATTCCATTTGGTGCAGGTTCCCAAACCAGTAAATCACCATTAAAAGAAAAAGGACGATTATCGATGATCTGCGCAATGTTGTCAGGAAGGTCATGTCTACGAAAATGAAAGACATATTTTATAGAATTAATAGCATCTTCAAAAATAATATTAGTATTTAAAAAAGAAATCAAGGGGTTACCACACCATTTTCCACGCAAAAAATTGATGGAAGAATCTGCACTAACCATCCATCTAGAGTTTTCCATGATTTTGGGATACGAGTCCCTAATAGAAGGCCAGATCGAAGAGTTGATGTAATTAAAATTCCCATTCAAGAGTATAAAAAGAATCTATGATTCAAGAATTTAGAAGATTTAGAGGTACAATTAATAATATGCCAAGAAAGACAGGCTTGAAGAGTATTATTGAAAAGTTGTAAATTTTTTATACCAATGAAACCTTTATCAAGGGGTTTATAACATGAATTCCAAGGGATAGTGACAAGTTTCCTAACAAAAATACAACCCGTCCAAATGAAGTTTTCAATATAAGTATTAAGCTTCTTGAATATGCTGACAGACAATTTATAAATCATAAGAGATTAAACCATTTTTGAGACAACGGTCGATTTGATCAAACATATTCTTCCAGCCATGGAGAGAGATTTCCACTTCCAAGTAGCGAGTTGGTTTATGATTTGATCAGTGATATTTGCAAAGTAGCTTACTTTAGGATGAACCCAGAATAGGGGGACACCCAAATAAGTGAAAGGTAATATGCCTTCTTTAATTCCAAGAGGAGTGGTAATGCAAGATTTCCTTCTGACAGGGAAACTCTTTCTAAAAAAATATACGATTTATTCCAGGAAATCGCTTGTCTAGAGACTTCCTCATAGTGATTTAGAGCTTGCTTGATGACATGAATATTTTTTTGATCCCCTTCGAGAAATAGGATGATATCATCTACATATAGAAGGTGGGTAGGGGCATTTGGATTTCTGGAAGCTTGTATAGTCTTAAGCTTACCATGATCAACCAAATTATTGAGAAGTCTACTTAAGTAGTCCTCAGCAATAAAAAAGAGGATGGCTGAGAGGGGGTTGCCCTGTCTTACACCCTTAGAGCGTTTGAAAAAACCTCTAGGGTAACATTAATCAGAATAGAAATAAAAGCTGAGCTAAATAAAGTTTTAAGTCTTCTAATGAAAGAATCATGAAATCCAAAAAAAATTAGACTTTGAAAATAAATTTCCAATCTATGGTGTCAAAAGCCTTCCTGATAACATGTTTGATGGCCACACATCCCCCTCTAGTGTTTTTATTAAGACTATTGGTACATTCTGAGGCAAGACAAATACAGTCTTGAATGGACCTAACTTTAATAAAACCAAACTTATTCCAAGAGAATATTTTATTGAAAATAGGCCCAAGTCTGTTGGGAAAAAATCCCTCAAGGCATCATTGAAGCATTTTTGAGGTGATTGTGTTTGTTGAAAAAGTGGACATCTGAGTGGCGATTATTGACAAAGCAAAACAATGACATACAGATTTGTTGAAAAAGAGGATTTCATGATGGAATGAAGAGTTCAATAGCTGAGGTCAACGATCCATGTTTGATTCAAGAACTTCGACAAAAGGAATTTATGATATAGAGGCGGTACAAAAAGAACATATACAAGGTGGCGCCGTTTTGCAGTGTTTGCCAAATTTTTGGGCCTGAAACCCGACAAATGAAGAAAAATGTTTTTAGAAAAGGGACTTTCGCGCCAAGGACTTGAAGTATAGGAAACTTGCGTGCCATATGTTTTTCAAGATCTGAAGATCAATATATGGCTAAGTAAATAGGTTCACGCAAGTTTGGGAGTTGGTTGCGCAAGTTTCTAGGAGGACAGAAGACTTGCGCACTGAGACTGGGTCGCATAGGTGACTTGCGCGCCGTTGCGTAGGGTGGTCAATTTTCAAATAAATACGGGACCACCACTCTTCATTCTTCACCAGAGTTCAACAATTTGAGAAATCAGAACTCCTGTCGTGCAGGTGTGGTGGTCGTGCAAGTGGTGTGTGTGGTCACGCAGGTGGGACTTGCGCGCCAGGGTAATAGTTGCGCGCCGGTGTTTGAAGATGCGTGCCAGTGTGGAGTTGTGCGCCAATATTGGATTGGGCGTAAAAGGAAGTGAGTCGCGCAGGTTTAGAGTTGATGAAGCTTGAGTCGCACAAGTGTCTGAGGAGGACTTGCACGCCCGTTGTGACTTGCGTGATGATACTTGCGCGCCGAGATTGACTTGCGCGCCAAGTAAGGTTTATTTCCAGAAGTGACTTTCGGGCTGCGTGGAAGCTGGAAGTTTTCCCGATTCCTTTGGTACAAAGAGATATTCATATACGGGTGAAAGTTGGGCTTCAACAGAGCATCTACTTACAGAGGAAGATGCATTCGTTCATGAAAATGAAGAGACCTACAGGTCTATAAACTGTGAGTTGATTCCTTCCAAGAGCAGTGAGAAAAGGAAGAGAAAGAAGGTGATCCTCTCCACTGGCAGTGATCCAGAGAGAGAGATATAGGGAGTGACCCTTGGGAAAGCAGTGAGCTGACCCTAAACATTTTAAAGGCCGTGAGCCTGAGCATAGAAGTGATCTATCCCAAACATTGTAATCTACAACTAGTGAAGTTTAGTGGAATTGGTATGAACAACAACTTGTCAGCGTATGCTCCTTGGACGTAGCCCGTTGCAGTGAACCAAGTAAAATTGTTTTGTCATGTGAATGCTTTACTTTCTATTTACTTTGTGAAACAGGAAAGAGAGAGAAGAGTGTTTTTCTTAATAGCGAAACAAGATCACAACGGGCGTTAATTTTAAATTAGTCATACCCTGATTCACCCCCCCCCCCTCAGGGTATTCCGCCTTGTGGACCTAACAATTGGTATCAGAGGGAAGGGTTGAAAGTTGTTCTTCTCTCAATGGAGGTCACTAATCATAAAGGGATTCCGATCTTCGACGGATGTAATTTTCTGATATGGAAGAATGGAATGCAACACTATTTCCGATCTTTGGGAATGGATGTGTTTTCAGCATCTATGCATGGTATCACAACTGATATTAATAGTGGTGCATTATCAGAAGCTGAACATAGAGAATTGGATGCTAATTCCAAAGTGATCAATGCCTTAGGGGGAGCCCTCTCCATTCCCATCTATACAAAAGTGATGTCATGAAAAACGTCACATGCCATGTGGGAAAAGATTTTGAATATATATGAAGGGGATAAAAATGTGAGAGAGGCAAAGCTTCAAGTGTTGTGGAACAAGTATGAAGATCTTAGAATGAACCAGAATGAGTCTGTTGATTCATTCTTTGACAGGGTAAATGCTGTTGTAGAAGACATGCATGGTCTTGGAGAAATTATCGAAGATATAAAAATTATGAAGCGCATATTGAGAAAACATCCACCTCGGTTCAATCCAAAAGATTCTGTTTTGGAAGATAAAGACTCTAAAGAACTGACATTGGATAACTTTAATAGCACTCTTGTTGCATATGAAATGAGAAATGATGATAACGAGACTGTGGAAAAGGGGAAATCCAAAGAGGTGGCATTCAAGGCAATGAAGAAGCTCACCTTTGAAGATTATAATGAAGAAGAAGAGACAGATGAGGCGATGCCATTCCATTCTTCAAATCTGCAAAGAGGAAGAGGAAAGTTTAAAGGTAAAATTCCACTAGCATGCTTTCGATGTGGAAAGGTTGGTAATATTGTGGAAAGATGCCACAATAAGTTTCAAGATGATGATGATGATGAAGTTGAAATTCCCAAGAAGAAGACTTTAGCATTTGTGAATGGGAAGAATCAATTCAAGAGAAATTTTTTCAAGAAAAATAATCTTCTATCACAAGAATTTGAATGTTCAGATGAGTCTGAGGATGAAGAAGTTGAGGAAATATAAAATTGCAGAGATCGTGGGGTAAATGCCTTGGTGGAAATTGTTGGTAGTTCTCAGAAAAAGGAATAAGCTGACACTGAAGAAGAAGAAGAAATTGAAGGGAGAGTTGATATGAATGCCGAATTGGAAGCAGCTCTTGAGGAGATAGATGTTTGGAGAGCCAAAACGAAGAAATCCAATAAAGTGGTTCATGATTCCAAAATCTATATGCAACAAAAAGATGAAGAAAAGTCTGAGCTGTTAGAAGAAATTGAAAGACTAAAATCCTCAACACCAGAGAGCTCATAAAATATTATTGAGTATAAGCTTAAAATTGAGGAACAAAAGAAAGAAATTGATCGTTTTACTAACACTGGAAAGGAGCTTATTAGACAAATCAAAGAGCTTGAAGATTAAGTGGTCAGTCTGCGACAAAAAATTAAGGATCAAGAAAAACTCTTGACCCCCAATGTGATATCAGAAAAGCAGGACATTCAGAAGACAGAGAAGATGAAATCAGAGCCTAGTACTTTAGTAGGGAAGAAGAATCAATTGAGCTCAAATGTTAAGGCCGTTTAAGGGCTAAATCATGAACAAAAATCAGTGAAAATTGCAGTCAGACCGCAAGCACCCGTCCCGAAATTGAAGGTTGATTTGGGAACAAAATAGAATCAGAATATTTAGAGATCCAAATGGGAAAATCGTAGTGCTGAAGTATCATTAAGGAATGCATCATTTATCTGGTGCTATTGCTATGGGAAAATGGGATATTCACAGTATGTGTGTTCCATAACAAAGATATATAGAAGGGAACAAGAACAGAGATGGCAGCCAAACAGAGAACGGTTTTACAGAACATATTTTGATGGAAACTATTTTTGGTGCGGAGGATTTGGGAACATGGCTAGGTACTGCACTTTAACCATTCATAAAAATCTACCAAAGCAGAATAAAATGTTAGAAAGCAGCAGATCGATAAACCGACAAGTGAGTTAAAAATGCAGAATAGATTTGTGGCTTTTCATGATGAAGCTGGTCCATTATACTCTAAGAAAGAACAGAAGTCTCAATCCATGCTGAGTATGAAAGAAAAATTATTGACCAAGAAGAAGAAAATTGAGAAGGCCGTGGTGGCAGATATTTCTTTTAAAGCATCAGATATCTCTGGTGTGTGGATCCTTGATAGTGGTTGCACATCTCAAATGACGAGTAATAAGGATCTTGTTACAGGTATAAAATATGAAAAAGAAGGAGTTGTAAAATTTGGAAGTGATGAAGGAATGAATATTGTTGGCTCAAGGAAAGCCAAGTTTGGGGGCAAAGAAATGAGAGATGCTGATGTCTTGGTAGTAGAGGGTCTCAGTCATAACTTGCATAGTGTCAGTAAACTATGTGACTCTGGGCACTCTAACTGATTTACCAAGAAGATGTGTATTGTCAAAGGAAAATACAGAGCAGTCATTATACATGGAAAAAGAACAAAGGGAAATCTTTACCTGGTAGGTGGGGAAGAAGATTCGTTTTTTTTATCCAAAGAAGAAGAAAACCAGCTATGGCATAAGTGACTTGGTCATCTATGTCAACCGTCCATGGAAGATCTGGTAATGTGTAATGCTACTAGAGACATTCTCAAACTATCACGTGATCACACTCATACGTGTGATTCTTTTCAACAAAGTAATATCATTAGAAATACATACAGTCCGAAGGAACAAAAATCAACAGGATTTCTCAAATTGGTGCATGCTGATGTATGTGGACCTATTTCACCACGAGCTATAAATGGGAAAAGGTACTATGTTCTATTCATTGATGATTTTAGCAGAATGGCCTGGGTTTTTGTCATTACCCATAAGACAGAAGTGTTCAGCTGCATAAAGCAGTACAAGAGGGAATCAGAAAGGATGCTTGGGCAGAAAATTTTGAAGTTCCATACAGAAAACAGTACAGAATTCACAAACAATAAAGTGTAAGAACATCTCGAGAAACATGGGATAAGTCATCAAGTTTCATTAGTAAGAACTCCCAAACAGAATAGAGTGGTTGAAAGGAGAAATTGGATCATCACCAACATGGCCAGAACGATGCTTATTGATAATGACCTACCAGATAAATTTTGGAAGGAAGCAGTTTTGACATTGGTTTATGTTTCGAGCGGGTCTCTGTTGTGTCCGAAGCAAGGGAATACTCCACATGAATTGTGGTATGGAAAGAATCCAACGTTAAAATTCTTTCAAATCTTTGGAAGTAAGTGTTTTATTCTCAATAATGAAAATTACAGGAAGTTTGAGGCATGAGGAGATGAAGGGATATTCCTTGGCTACTCAGGGAAAAGTAAAGCATATAAATGCTTCAACAAAAGGCTAGGAAAAATTGTTGAGAGCAATGATGTCACTATAGTCGAAAATGAACAGAATGCTCAATGACCTAGTGGACAATTTTTTGGATGAAAGTGATGATGAGGTAAGCAAAACAAGGGGAGTAGAAGTGGAAGAGGCTGACTCAGAGGAAGATACTGATGATGAACAAGAAAGTGTAAAGTCTGTGTCTGCAAGGAAGCCAAAGAGTCGAGCTGAAATTGATAGGCAGAATATCATTCGTGATCAGATAGCTCTAGTTCAGACTCGAAGAATGAAATCATTACAGCAAACCTTGTTTTTTTCTCAGGTGGATATGTAATGTTTTTCCAATGCTGTTAAAGATGAAAACTGGGTTCATGCTATGAATGAAGAGCTTGATCGGATTGAGAAGAACCAAACATGGGAGATTGTTTATAGACCAGCAGACAAGAATGTCATCGGGACTAAATGGGTATATCGCAACAAGATGAATGAAGATGGAAATGTGATTCGAAACAAAGCACAACTAGTGTGCAAGGGATACTCCCAGATAGAGGGAATAGATGCAGATGAGACATTTTCACCGGTTGCAAGGCTGGAGATAATCAGATTATTTTTGGCCATAGCAGTGCAACGAAAGTTCAAAGTGTTCTAGATGGACATAAAATCTGCATTTCTAAATGGGGTTCTGGAAAAGAGGCGTACATTGAGCAGCCGGATAGTTTTCTTATTCACGAGGATGAGAACAATGTTTGTAGGCTGAAGAAGGCATTGTATGGGATGAAACAAGAACCAAGAGCATGGTACTCAAGGCTTGATCAGTACTTGAAGAAGCTTGGTTTCCAGCGTGGTGGAGTTGATTACAATCTCTATTTCAACAAAAATAGTAATCAAAGGATGATGGTGCTGGTCTATGTAGATGATATAATATTTGGTGGATCAAATGAAGCTCAGTGCAGACAGTTCTCTGAATTCATGAAAAAAGAGTTTGAAATGTCAATGATTGGAGAGCTAGCATTTTTCCTTAGTCTACAGGTGACACAAGGAAGGAATGGAACATTCATTTCTCAATCTAAATATGCCAAGGAGGTCCATAGATGGTTTGGAATGGAAAATTCCAAGGAGATGAAGACTCTGATTGCTACCCAGATGAAACAATCCAAAGATAGGATGGAAAAGCTATTAATATCACAGAATATAGGCAAATCATTGGAAGTCTATTGTACTTAACCGCAACAAGTCCTGATATTGTTTTCAACACATTCCAAGCAGTGAGATATCAGAGTAATCCCAAGGAAAGCCACATGCTTGAAGTGAAAAGAATACTTCGGTATATCAAGGGCACAGTGGATTTCGGCTTGACATATAATGGAAAATCTCAAACAGAGTTATTGGGATATACTGATGCAGATTAGGCTGGATCAGCAGATGATAGAAAATCAACGTCAGGAGGTGTATTATATCTTGGTGGACTAGGTATTTCTTGATTAAGCAAGAAGCGGGATTGTATTTCATTGAGCACCGCAGAAGCTGAATATATTGCGGCCACTCAAGCATGCACACAATTATTGTGGATGAAGCAGTAGCTTGATGATATGGGAGTTGAAGTAAAGTCTCCGATCGGAATCCAGTGTGATAAATCAAGTGATATAAACCTTAGAAAAAATACCATCCATCACTCAAGGAAAAATAACATTGAGATAAAGTATCATTTTATCAAGGAGAAGGTTGAGCAGGGAATCGTGATGTCGGAGTATGTGCCTACCGAGCTCTAGGTTACAGACATTCTGACAAAGGGCTTACCCAAGGAAGCTTTTGAGATTCATCAACTAGCTCTGGGTTTTCAGTCGATTCCCCACACTTGAAATAGTTTGGATGTGGAACTCACCCCCTCTCCCCGAGGTATGATGTGTTTTTCCCTAATGAGCTGATATGTGTTCTCTACTATGTTACAGACTAAAAAGGAGTGTTCTTTGGGTTCGTTGACAAAGGGGGAGAAAATAGTGATTGTTCAAGGGGGAGACAATGTGGATATTTGATAAATCATGAATGATTTGGGGAGAAGCTGACAAGTGGAGCAGCCAGATAGGGGGAGTTGAAGCTAGTTGAACGTGCTTAGCCAGAGCTTAGCTTGGACAACAGAGGAAATAGGGCTAAAGAGGTTTTGAAGCTGACAAAGGATGAAGATGTGAACAGAATGGGGGAGCGTATTAAATATGACGATGCTAGATGTGATTGATCAAATAATAGATATCATGATAGATGCGGACCGTGATAAAAGAAGAAGAGTAGTGTTGGAATGTGGTAAAAATATTTCCAACCAAAATTGATCATCCAACAAGTCCTTCAACTATTGGTATCAGTTTAGTACAAATTGGTATCGGTTTTGTGTCAACTGTGGATGTTAGAGATGAAGTGATCCATTGATGAAATTTTCATTTACTCTTGTTTCTCACGCCAAGCATTTCTCATGTGGCCTTAGAGTATGTGTTGAGTAAATCCTTGATCGCTATAAGAATCGCAAAAGGTGAATGGTGGATGAAGAATTAATGATGCATCTTTCCATAAAAGAGTTTTCAACAAACCCAAAGGGGGAGATTGTTGGGAAAAAATCCCTGAAGGCATCATTGAAGCATTTTTGAGGTGATTTTTTTTGTCGACAAAGTGGACATCTGAGTGGTGATTGTTGACAAAGCAAAACAATGACATACAAATTTGTTGACAAAGAGGATTTCATGATGGAATGTCAAGTTCAAGAGCAGAGTTCAATGATCCATGTTTGATTCAAGAACGTCGAAAAAAAGTAATGGATGATCTATAGGTGGTACATAGAGAACATATACAAGGTGGCGTCGTTTTCCAGTGTTTGCCAAATTTTTGGGCCTGAAAATCGACAAATGAAGAAAAGTGTTTTTGGCAACGGAACTTGCGCGCCGAGGACTTAAAGTATAGGAAACTTGCGCGCCATATGTTTTTCAAGATCATAAGATCAAAATATGCCCAAGGAAACAGGTTCGCGCATGTTTGGGAGTTGGTTGTGCAAGTGTCTAGGAGGACAGAAGACTTGTGTTCCGAGACTAGGTCGCGCAGGTGACTTGTGCGCCGTCACACAGGGTGGTTAATTTGCCTATAAATACTGGACCACCACTCTTCATTTTTCACCGGAGTTCAACACTTTGAAAAATTAGAGCTCCCGTCACGCAGGTGTGGTGGTCACGCAAGTGGTGTGTGTGTTCGCGCAGGTGGGACTTACGCGCCATGGTGATAGTTGCGTGCCAGTGTTTGAAGTTGCGTGCCAGTGTGGAGTTGCACGCCAATATTGGATTGGGCGTAAAAGGAAGTGAGTCACGCAGGTTTAGATTTGAGGAAGCTTGAGTCGCGCAAGTGTCTGAGGAGGACTTGCACGCCCATTGTGACTTGTGCGCCGATACTTGCGCGTCGAGATTTACTTGCGCGCCAAGTAAGGTTTATTTCCAGCAGTGACTTTTGGGCTGCGTGGAAGCTGGAAGTTTGTTCGATTCCTTCGGTGCAAAGAGATATTCATCTACGGGTAAAAATTGGGCTTCAACAGAACATCTAATTACAAAGGAAGATGCATTCCCTCATGAAAATGAAGAGACCTATAGGTCTATAAACTGTGAGTGGATTCCTTCCAAGAGCTGTGAGCAAAAGAAGAGAAAGAAGGTGATCCTCTCCACTGGCAGTGATCCAGAGAGAGAGAAACAGGGTGTGACCCTTGGGAAAGCAGTGAGCTAACCCTAAACATTGTAAAGGGAGTGAGCCTGGGCATAGAATTGATCTAGCCTTGACATTGTAATCCACATCTAGTGAAGTTTAGTGGAATTGGTACGACCGTCAACTTATCGGTGTATGCTCCTTAAACGTAGCCCTTTGCGGTGAACCAAGTAAAATTGTTTTGTCCTATGCATGCTTTACTTTATATTTACTTTGTGCAAGAGAAAAGAGAGAGAAGAGTGTTTTTCTTAACAATGAAACAAGATCAGAACGGGCGTTAATTTTAAATTAGGCATACCCTGATTCACCCCCTCTTAGGGTATTCAGCCATGTGGACCTAACAATGTCTATTCACAATAATTTTGGTGATGATTTTATAGAGATTTTTAATCAGAGCAATAGGTCTGAATTGATGGATCTCTGAGGCATTTTCAACCTTAGGTATTAAAGTTAGAAATTGAGCATTTATTCCATGTGGAAGATATCCATGAATGAAATAGGTCTTAACAAGGTTATAAACATCATTGTGGATTATATCCCAATTATTTTGATAGAAGCCATTATTGAAACCATCCGGACAAGGCACACTGTCTAGATTAAGGCCAAAAATAGTATCTTTAATTTCATGATCCAGTGGAGTGATTAAAAGTGAATCATTGTCTCTTTCATCCCCCATTAAAGAGATAATATCAGGTCTGAGATCAATATTCATCTCTGGACCATTAAAAATGATGTAAAAATAAGAGATAACATGATCTGTTATGGCCTCTTCAGAGTCAATGATCAAATCATTATGAATAATCTTAGAAAGAGGACGATTGGTCTTTCTGATTATTTGAAGGGAATTATAAAATTTAGTATTACGATCATAATTAGTCAGCCATTTAGTCTTAAACATTTTCCTATCAATATTATACTTAAATGTGAGAAAGGAATTATGTTTAAGGGAGATATTTTCTTCCAATTGAGGGTCCATATTGAAATCTGAATTAGTGTTTTGATTTTGGATGCGGCTAAGATCATTTTCAAGAGAGTAAATGTCTAGGTCTATTTGAGAATTTTATGTTTTACACAAACCATTATGGGACTGTTTTAGGATTTTCAATTTTTACATACATGCAAAGGAATCCTTATGGCAATTCATAGAGTTCCAAGTGTTATGAATAAAAGTGATGCAATCAGAATTTGAAGACCAAGCATTATTTAAATTTAAAGGAAGAATAAGCTTACGGTCATTCATAAGGAAGATAACTATAATAGGATGATGGTCATAGTTAATCCTAGGTAGAGTAACACTGGATATACTATCCCAAATATCAAGATCCATCATGTTAACAATAGCCCTGTCAAGTTTACTAGCAACAATTTTGTTTTAATGTTTTCTATACCAAGTATATTTGGCACCAGTAAGACTGACTTTGAAAAGGATACAGTCTTCAATAGTAGACCTGAATTCCCTAGAGTATATAGATAGATGAGAGGGTCCAATTTTTTCGCAAGAGTTAAGAATGGCATTGAAGTCTCCCATAACAACCCAAGGATCCTAAATGGAGCCGGACATATCAAAAAGTTCACATCATAAAACTCTTCTTTATTGATATCTATTATTGGCATAAACCTTAGTGAAAAAGGTATGCCGACCATTCCACAAGAAATCGCAGGTAATATTTTGCTCAATATTTTTAAATATGTTGATATTTTGAAGAGTATTGTGATAAAAAATCCACATGGAGTCAGTTTGAGGACCATTTTTGCAAGAGCATAGAAAATTGTAATTAAGAGAACCAAATATCATGAAGTTCATCTTGAAGTTGACCTTAGGTTCTGAAATGGAAAAGAGATGAGGCTTATGAGTGTTTAATAAACTCCTATGGGTTGTAGAGGTATCATTATTGGACAAACCTTGGCAATTACAATAGAGTAAATTCATTTCTATTTGCGTTTTGGGTTAGAACCTTTCTTTTTTCTAGATTTTCCAGATCCTTTATTCTCTTGGGATCGCGTAACCATAGGGGAGGAAGGAGGTTTTTGTTTGCTCTCATAAGTTTCAAAACTAGGAGAAGCATCTATTTTCATAGAAGAAACTTAATTAAGGTCAGAAACTGGAGTACCAAAAGTAGTACTATCCAGTGAGTGGTCCTGCATAACTACAGAAATAGGGGGTTGTTCCATAGGAGGAGGAATCTCAATTCTGGACAGGTCTTTAGATTTTGGTGAGCACTGATCTTCGCATAAAGAGGGGGCAGTAGGGGAGGAAAATGTGGAGTCAGGCAGAAGGGTAGTGTAGTCCTGAGGGGTGTGTGGATTTCTATGTGCAATAAGAGTGGAAGCTGTGTTATTATTAGCAGCATGTGCATCAATTTCAGCAGTAGAAGAAGTAACTTTGTCAGCAGAAGTGGGGGTAGTAATTGTAGAAAGAGGTAGAAGAATGGGCAATCATTCTAACCAACATCATTCAATTTATTTCTTCTTATAGCTCCTATATTTATATGGTATTCATAATAAACTAATAATTTAATTATCCTATATAGTATAAAATTATATTATGATTGTAAAACTACCATTATTAATCATCTTTTCCATCAAATGTGAAGTGAATGTATCGTTCATGTGTATGTATGACATCCCATTCCCACATTGTGATACAATTCATTTTTCATCACCATAATTCATGAATTTTTATTTTATGGGTCTATACTTATATAATTATAAAATAAAATTTATCCTCTTACATTTCAATCCATTGGAAAATGATAATGTCGCCCGTACATATGTGTGGACCACCACCTCCACACACCAACATGATTTTTTTTCATTTCCATTTTACATGGATGAGAAAAAAGATAGATTTGAAGAATATATATGTTATATATAATATAACAATTCACATTTAAAGGTTAATTTTTATTTACTATTCACTCATTCAATTCGTCAAAAAGTGAAAACTATGTTCTTATATATGAATGACCTACCATCTCTATTAATGGTGTATTTCATTTTTTGGTCTCTATCATTTATTAATGACTTTAAATATGTATAAAATTAATGTAAAAAATATTTATATAATGATTAAAATTATGTATATGATCGAACTATGATGAATATAAAAGGACAAGAACTACCGAACTAAAACTCTTACGAAAAATGAAATATTTAACACATAAAAATGAAAATATTAAGAAGGAGATATCATAAAATGGGTGTCAAAATGTTATCACAGGAAAAATATATTATATTATATGTTTTTAAATGATTATATTTTCACAAATTTTATTTTATCACATAGGATTTTACAGTGCTTATGAATCAAGTGGAACTCAAGTTAAGGGATTTCTCATTTGACTTTTATTTCTATGAGATACATGCCATATTTTCCACTTGTTTCTTTTATGTAGTGTATATAAAAACCATTAATGTATTTTATAATTTTTCTTATGAAAATTATTGGTATTTAAATATATATCTTTTTTTGTCTTTAAGGAGTATTTGAATCATAGATTAATAAGGTGGTGAGTGTTTTATTATACAATATCATTGTTCATCATGATTCATTATAGATAGGTTTACAGTGATGAAATATTACAATATAACTGATAGAAAATCATGAATTTTATTCTCCCCCAGTTATTTCTAGAGATTACATGTCTCTTTCACTTTAATCAGTTTAAGAAATAAAGTTATCAAAGTAATGTTTTCAAGGGAAATTGAATGGAATTTACTCTTCTATAAAAAACCATTTTCTTCCATATCTATGTTTTAAAAAAAATTATTTTTTTTTTCTATATTAAACTATTATTTTTAAATTTATTTTACAGACGACTTACTTTTTAAAAAATGGGTTAAAAGGAATCATTTTTTCATTTTCCAACTAGGGTAATTTTTTACATTTTTTACAAAAGTGTGAAAGAATGTTTTCTCTTAACATATAAAGAAAGAAAGAAAACTCTCACCCTCATTACTACACAATTATTTTAATATTCCATTATAAATTTTCAAAGAAAATATTTTCCTGAATATTTTATGAATATTTTAATTTAAATTTTTTTATTTCAATTTGAAAATGCTATTTTTCTAAATCAATATTAAAGTGTTTCTCATAAATGAATTTTCAGTCATTATAAAATCATTTTATGTTAATTATATTTTAATTGGGCTAAGATCCAATGAAAAAATACTTATACTTCCTTTGGATAGTTTGTGATTGTGATGAAAATTTTCTTAAGAAATCCATTTCTTTTCCATGGGTTTTTGTATAATGAAATAAAAATGAAACACAATTACTAATCAAGAGTTATAATATTATGAATGATTTAGGATATTTTGGAACAAATATTGATTATTTACATTATGTTATTAGTGGAATTGGATTTATATATCTCTCTAATTCATTGGGTAAATATGGACATCTCATGAAACAAACATGACTAGAATAGGGAGTGAACCTTGTTCAGTAGGAAAATTTGTACACTATGATAATTTTGAGGGAGAACCCTGAATACAATGATGGAATGAGTAGTGAACCTAAGAAAATATGATATAATTGTGATTGAGTATTAAAAATTAAAGAAATTATTTTCTATGCATATTTTTATACAAAAAATATATTTCTTATGCCAGTGTTATGATCCGATGACTTATTTTCCTTGATCCTTGTACGGGTCTTATATTAAAAACTATTTGGATTTTTTCTAGGAATCCAAATTATGATCCATGATACATATGATATAGTTTTCAAATGTTAATATCATGTTATCATTACATTATTCTCATTTCATGATTAAGGGATCATTAATACCTCTATTTTCAACACTTACTAAGAATCAGATCTTACACTTTCTTATGTTTCCATTCCCTAAGTTAAAAAAGAATGATATTAAATTTCATATGTCTATGAAGGGTGATAGTTATGATGAAAATACTGGGAGATAATGTTGATATATTATAAATGATTGTTTATGAGTCAATATATACAATGATACTTGAAAAATATGATTCTATAATTGATTGTAATTTCTGGTATAAAATATTCATATTCTAGATGTAATATATATGAATGAAAAGTATGGGTCAATATAGTTAGAATCTGGGAAAGGTTTAGTTACCTTAAAAAACAAAGTTGAGAAAACATTAGTGAGAACCATCAGGATTGGTTTATATATAGTATTTAATCCCAATGTTTTTGTAGTGATCATTGATGACCTAGGATAAACCTAAAGTGTCATAAATTGAAGAGAATGTGACATGACTTAGAGATGTGATAAATTATTTTTCACGATTATATGGGTTTTCAATATGATTATTTTTCTCACACTATGATATTTTGTTCTATAAAATCTGTATATCCTAAATGAATCATATGAATGCTAGATGCAATGGATAATGTAATGAATTTCCTCTTAAGAATCTGAATTTTAAGTGTGTTGGAATCAATGATATTATTTCTATACTTCCACAACTTTTTAAAGATATTAATCTTATTGATCTTCTAAATTGGAAAAGGAGGAAGAACTTTTCTGTTGAGTCCTTTATTCTGGGAGTTTGTTTTTCTTTATTAATATTTTAGGTTTTTTAACATTCCAAGGCCTCTCATTATTTTATATGGAAATCAAATTTTACTATGTCACTATATTTTCGTTATATCTTGAGTTATAGTGATTTTATTTTTATAAATACCATTTAATATAAAAGATAATAATTTTTTCTAACTTTTATTAAGCTATGTCATACTATAAATTATTCTCTTGAAAATTATCATTTTGATCTAACCATGCATTATGATTTTTGTTTCAAAAATAATTTTTAGTGTATATCGTTTCATAGTTTTGTATAGTTATTCTATTATAACTAATGTTATGTATATAATATTTGAATGGAGTATTCTATAGGATATCGAATACATTTTCATACATTTAATTAAACTAATAGGAAGTTTGAATTGTTGTTTAAGTAGAATAAAAATGTCCTAAAGTCTATGCAACACTTCTGAAATTCTAGAATCTCCAAAATACCATTTATCTAATATTTAATTGATTAATCTTGTGATTTACATCAGCATAATACTCTATTTTTGGAGTTGTAACGATATTTTTTCTACATTTCATTAAAATAAATGAAAGGTATAAAATTTAATTTAGATATATTAAAAAATGGGTAATGTTATGTAACTTATTCAACATTTTTATGCAGATTTTATTGTATAATTTTTTATTGTTTTTTGATGATATTATATGATTTAGAAATTATCACAATGAGTGATTTGATCTATTAGAGATATATTGATTTTATATTCATTTATGTTGATTTTAAAAACATCTGAATATGATTTTTATAAGGTCTAAAAAATCATCGCTATTTAGGTTGTCAAAGATAATTTATAAAATGATGAATAAATGTTTATTTTATCCTTTTTATCCTTGAATCACACCCCTATAATCTCTTCCCTATCAAATTCATCCTAAATAAATTTTGCACTATCATTTTGGCATGTATCCCCTTATAAACCAATAGTTCCTTCATCTCTATGCATGGATTTTTCCTCCATTTTCCCCAACAACACCACCTTGACTAATTATTCTATATAGTAGTGTAGCCTCATTTTTTTACCTTTTAGTAGACTATTATCTCACAAGAAATATCAAAAATAGCAGTAAGAAATGTCATTGAATAAATAGAAATTTAATCCACCACTATATCTTTCATCTTTTAGCCTTATCCCATATCACAATAGAGGTAGTACTGATTTTCAACGATAATATAGTCACCTTCCTTGTCATGATTTCAGGAGGGAGCTTCCATTAAAAGGAAGGTAGGTCTATGACAGTAGAACTTCTTATAATAAATAGTATAAACATCATTATCCATCATTTAACAATTGGTATCACCCATATTACCTTCCTGTGATGGTACCATGTTGTTCCTTAATGATAACAACACCTCCTTCACAATAGTAGCACCAGAAGTTATAGTAGTAGCGCTTGAAACAAATACTCAGATCATGTTGTGTAATAATATCAAGTCTGAAGGTATATATGATATTAACTATATAATCATAATTCAATGTCTGCTGCATCATGATTGTATACTCTTCACCTTCTATGACTCTACTATAAAAGAAGATGCATTGCTTGATAGTGGCAGTGCACTAGTAATCTTGACGTATCACCAATGCTTCAATGGTAGTTGTATGAAATTATTACTAGAAACAAGTAATGTTTTCTTGCTATGATCAGTTATAAATATATTTTACCACAAAATTATTTTTTATACCATCACCAGTTATTTGTATAATACAGCTAGATAATTTTATTTCCAAATTTCACAATACTTTTTCTTATAATATAACATATTTTAAAATACTACATATTTATAATAGTCAATTTTATCAATTTATTTATTTTAAATAATTTTATAATTTTTTTATGAGAATAGTTTTAAAGCCTTTTAAAACTTTTTTTTAATATTATTTTAATTTATACTTCTTGATGTTCATTGAAACATACAACATATTGACTGCTTAATTTGGAATTATTTATTAGTGCAAAAATTATTGATTTTAATTATTTCTAAATTATAAATCAATGTTTTTAAATATTTTTACAGTGTTTATAATGTATAAAATTCTTATTAAAAGGGTTTTACATTTTATTTATTGATACAAAAATATATATATATTTTGTTTTATTTCCTGTCAATTTCCATTTGAAATTTATATAATTAATTTATATAGTTTTATGAATTTAATATGAATGATTTTGTTTTATTTTTGAGTTTTTATAATTATTAAAATGATATATTTAACTTATTTTGATTTTTTTAATATTTTATGGATCTTTTCCATTCCAATATAATAGGATGACCCAATTATTATAATTAGTTTAAATTATTCTATCTATTTTCCTAAGCTATTTTACTGTTGTATTTTTTTCTGAATTTATATAATGGACTCATAGGATGTATCAGATTAGTTGTGATAAATTTTTGAAACTATATTCTTCTTCTAGAAAAATCAATGAACTTTAAAAATGATGTATAATCTATTAATCCCTATGGGATACTCTACTTCATCATTTGGATGATCTCTCAAATGTCGAATTACATCATCTACAACTTATACTAACTTGATGAGACTAGCTGACTAATATCTCAAGAACCAGTAACTGTTTTCCATCATTTTATCATCACCTCATTTTGGTATCTTGTGTTTGTAACACTATTTCCCATATCTCACATCCACATTCAATTTTTGTTTATGATTATATATGATAATCAATTTTCTTTCTTCAAGTTGTGATACACATATTCTAATGTTAGGACTATTCGGGTTATGAATCCAATCATCTAATGTTTGGTATGTAATTGGTTTGGTACAACCTATACTAAAGTCACATGTATTCATAGTTAAACTTCCACAAGAAAAAATAGGCTATATTTGGGTGATGATTCCCCTTTATAAATAAGTGTAAAGACCATGAAATTCCGCTTATTTTTTTTAATTATATAGAATTATTATGATACTGAAAAAATTGAGAGCACATGATTCTGAGGCTCAGAGGGCCTGAATAGGAATTTTGGAAACATTTTTAGGCATGTTCAGTAAATGTGTGAATGGGGATTTGTATCTTTTTATCCAGTGCTCAGATTAAAAATACGAGGGCACCATTGAATTCTCAGCACCAGGATTATCTTAGGTGAAGCTTAACTTCAGTCAGTAATGGTTGGATGAAAGTGATATTTGTTGGGCTTTAGGAAAAAAATAACTATATGTTATTTTATTCTTTGTGAAACCATTGAACAATGGATCTTTGGACCGATGTATAATGAAATACATTAAATAAAAGATATTTAATGACACATTACTTCGGATGTGTAACTAAAAATTTTGTGGATTAAAGGTTCCTTAATTTTGGTTCATTAATTAACCATATTAATGAACACAACATGGTGCAATATCTTTTATTTAATGAAACCTTGGTCATGAGAATTGAGAATCCATAATAGGAAGCTCTCACAAAACGTCAATGAACTTCCTCTCTAATGAAGAATGGTAGAAAAAGGATGACCATTGGCGGAATCGATCCAGGGATCGACGAACAATGACAAATGAATTTGAACGCATATTCCTTCCATATTTCACAGTGGATTCCACCGAATGCAGGCAGGAGGTTTACTTGTTTTATGTTTCCACTCATCCCATTCTTGGAAAATACAACGAACACAGACCAACTGGCTAGTGGGTTGATTTGCATCTTGTTTGTTCTTGCGGGTGGTTGGTGTGAGGTCTTAATTTGAGGAATTGTTCTTTCTAGTTGATGATGGTTATCACCCCATGTTAGAACACTAACATGAAGGCTGCATGCTAATATAAACAAGGATCGAACCCCCCGTCGTTATTGTTTTAGGTGCATTCTTTCTGCATGATCAGGAAATGAGATGGTAAAATGAATTTAAGAGCCTCACAGAAAAGGCGGGGGCTCGAGAGGCCCGTAGGTGCTGATGGGAAAGAAAAAAAACCACTAAAGCATCTATTGTGGCCCATAGAAGAAACTGTTGGCACAAAACCACCGGTGCAGAGGTGCTAGCAAATGGAAGCAATGACCGACCGAGCTGGCCACATGGAGCAATGACCCCCATAGGCGCCGTGGCGGTAGGAGTTGTGGCTTGCCGGGTTTGTGCGAGTGGATCGGTGTGGCACCGCCACGTCATGTGGGAGGAGGAGTGGCCCAATATAGCTACTCAATTGGACTAAGGGCTGGCTCTAGCTTGTCATTTCAGAAGGGGGTGGGGGTCCTGCTGGCGCTAATAGTTGGCCGAACTGGACGCCCCGTGTCCGGTGGATGCATCGAGCAACCAACCTGCATCTACACATTCTGGGGTTTCCAGGCAGGCCAGACCTACAGGCTGGGCCAGACCTGTGATTCGGGCCATACCTTCTAGCTGGGCTGAGTCTGTTATCGAGGCTAGACCCTTTAGTTGGGTAGGACCACTGCCGGACCCAGATGGACCAGTCCAATTTCCCTAGATTGGTGGTATCATGCAAACCAGGTGTCTGATTAACGCGCTTTTAATGGCATGAGAACCATCGCGATGAGAAGATTCCTTTGAGATACTACCCTTGAGTTTTGGAAGAATTTGTATTACAGCCAGTTTGGATGAGACTCGAATCCAACCAGGCCCTATTTACTGTTTGCATGTATCTTACATATCGGGCGTCTGATTGACATGTCATCTATCACATTGGAACCCTTATGACATGGCAGTCGTTCGTGTTACATATTCATTAGACTTTGTATAGGTTTAAATATGTCCAGTGGATTGAGGACTTGTTTATTGGGAACTCAACTCCACCACGTGCAAGAATCTTATGGCTGACTTTCAAGTGAAGAGTGACCCTCTATGAATCGGTATGTGAGAAACCATTTGTGGATCAGTAGTAGAACGACCCTATGTGGATGGGTAGTAGTGCGACTATATGTGGATCAGCTGTAGTGAATCCCTGTCTGGATTGACAGTTGAGTGACCCAGTTGGATTGACAGTCATGTGACCCTTTGTGGATCGACAATAGAGTGACCCAGTGTGGATCGATAGTAGAGGGACCCTGTGTGGATCGACAATAGAGAGACCCTATGTGGATTGATTGTAGAGAGACCTGGTGTGTATCAGATGTTTTGAAACCCTCTGTGGATCATTAGAAGAACCTCTCAACAGAATAAAATGATCTAGCTGAAGACTAATCATCTTCATTCTTGTTCTCTATGTTTTATACTTAGTGTGATCTATCTTTTACTTAGTGCTTTTTGATTTGGATCATGATTTGTGGTTTTTCCTTTGTGGAATTCTAAGAGACCTTCAAGGGTCTTGGGGTCCCTAATAATTATTTTCATACTCACCCTTCCACCGGCTTCACCTGCACCATTTTGGGTCCTGTGAAGTTTACAGACAACTTGACAGAGACTCGAGGATCCATGGATAGATAGTGCTCAGCAGTGATTGAAAGACGTGGTTAGCAGAAGTGATGGAAAACGACGAGATGTGCCTACCTTTTAGGTAGGATCTTTGTTGGATGACCTCTAGAGCACATTTTCACATTTTTGCACTTTCTTTCTAGTCGGTCTTGTGTACTAGCCCCATTACATTCAATACTTACTTTTTACTCTTAGTGTTGGTTTTTAGTAGTAGTTATACTTTCCCTTTTTTCATTTGTGTTTTACGTGTATGCAGGGTGTACCTAGTCTGTGTGTGTAAGGGTTTAAATGAAATGCCTTCTAATTTTGGGTTATTCCCTTCTAGATCTTGTCTCCAACCCCTAGCCTATGGATGGTGGGCTTGGGGAAGACACAACATGGGCCTTGTGGGTTGGGTTGTGAAAAAATGGTATCAAAGGGGTCAGTTCTACCAAAAGAACTAGGAGTCTATGTTTTTCAATGGAGAAATTGTGTTAAGTGTCTTGAGTTTATAATGTAGTTTGGGGAGTCTATTGTTGGTGTGGAAACCAATATATCCACTCACCAGGATCCTATGTTCTGATTTCCAACTTGAAACGTGAAAACATTGTTTACATGTGTTTCAAAAATGATTTTAATTTCATCTCTTTTGAGTCACATCACCAGGTATATCTTATTGACTGTGGAACAACGAGCGATCACGATGATGGCCCACCGAGGGGTGAGGCATCAGTGTTGGGCCCTACTATAGTGATAACACCTTTGGGTGGTACAAGAGTAGCACCACCACCCATAGGGTAGCAGTTTCCACCAACCCCACCACCAAACCATGCACTCTGACTGAGCCCATTTCATGAGTTCTAGATATAGTGGATATATATTTTTCAATGAAAGATAGATCCAAAGGTAGATTTGGACTGTATGGATGTTGTGGCACTAGTTTTTCATTTGGTCGAGACACCAACAAACCATATGGTGATCCAAGTTGCTAATCTCTTTTAGGGAACAACAGTGGGATGGTGGAGGATGAATCTCTAGATGCATGAGGAGACACATCTTTCTTGGGTGGAATTCAAGAGCCTCTTCATGGAAGAGTTTGTAATAGTGACAGTACACTCTGTTCATATTCAGATACTACTACACTTACAGAAGGGCATCCTGACAATGGCCCAGTACTCAATGAGATTCACCGACCACTCCAAAAAATCCACTGACATTGTATGAGAACATTTCTTTAGGGGTGAGACCTTGGAAAAGGTTCTATGATGGTATATTAGAGAATTTACGATATTGATCAAAATCCCAACGCAGGTTTGAGTGATACAGTGAGCACTATTGGTGGAGAGCTTCCTAGCTGAGTAGGCACCGATAGTGAGAGACACCACCAGTTGATAGGTAGCTGAGTCATTTGAAGTAGGTAGTAGGAAGATGATGCAGAGTTCTAAGAGGTCCATACCTTCTGGTGGATGACTCTAAGAAGTAGTGTTAGAGGTGTGGAGCAGACAATGCATAGGGAGATTAGTAGAGGAGCAGACTGTGGTACTCGTGCAGCGGGCATGGTCACATGGATCATGACTACCCGATCCATTGTATTGATGACTAGAAGATGATTGAGGGACCATCGAGGTAGTGGAAGAAGTTTGAATAAGGAGGTCTACAGGGCGGCAGACATGGCAGAGGAGCAGGTCATGCAACAAGCGGTGGATGACTATTTGAGTTACTATCACAAGCACCCCCTGGTGGTCCCCCCCGACTCTAGGGATAAGGTGGATAGGGATGATCTTAGCTTTAGGAGGTAGAGGCCTATGACCACGGAGCTCTGAAGATGATTCAAGTTATGATACATGTCTAATACACCCTAGCTATAATTCTTATAGACATAGGTGCCTTTAACTCATTCATTTCCATGGATCTCATTCAGTGTTTGGATATTCCGATGGAGCTGTTGGCTCAACCGTTATGTCTAGAGGCTCTTACAGAAGATGATTCAATGAATACACAATGGTGCAGGTAGTGTGAGCTTACTCTAGGAGGTAAGAGATTTTGCTGGGATCTTCTAGTAGCAGAGTCCTTGCCTTATAAGATTATCTTGGGTATGGATTGGCTATCCACAATCTATGGTCATATCGATTATTTTAGGTGCAATGTGCAATGTGTTCGTGGTAATGGGAGGATGTTTTCTTTCACCGGTGAGAAGTAAACCTTTGCAGCACATGATGAAATTTCATGGAGGAGGGTGAAGACGGTCACTATTCACTTGGCTATCCTCGCCCTCAGTGTGGTGGATGAGAGGAGTTCGAGCTATCCTATTGTGGGGGACCGGTACCTAGACATATTCCATTATGATGTTTCGGGACTACCTCCTTGCAGAGTTATATAATTATAAAATGACATGTACCCTAGGATAAAATTGACATCTATGCCGGAATAATATATGGGTCTCATGGAGCTTCATGATTTTAGGGTATAATTGAAATCATTTAACAGGAAACAGTTCATAAGACCTAGTGTCTCTCAATGGGAAGCCCCAATTTTGTTCATCAAGAAGGTAGATGGGAGGTTGAGGAATTGTGTGGACTATCGGTTCTTGAACCAGGTGTCCGTGAATAAAAAATATCCCCTTATGAGGATTTATGATCTCTCCAACCAGTTGAAGGGAGCACAGTGGTTTTCAAAGATAGACCTCAGATCATGCTATCATCATCTCAGGGTATGAGATGAGGACATACTAGAGTCAACCTTCCGATGCTGGTATTCCCACTTTGAGTTTATGGTAATTCCTTTTTTCATGAACGACACTAGGACAATGTTCTTGATACTCATGAACATGATCTTCAATCCTTACATTGATCTCTTCTTGGTGGTCTTCATTTACTACGTCTTGGTATACTCTTTTCCAGAGGAGGAGCATGCCACTCATCTATTGATAGTTCTGGATACACTCCAAGAGCACCAGATTTATGGAAACCTCTCGAAGAACATGTTCTTAATACGAGAAGTCCACTTTCTGGGTCATGTTATCTCATAGACTAGATTTGCAGTGGATCCAAAAAAGATAAAGAAACTTTTGCATGGGAGAAACCTAGTTGTGTGACTGAGGTGTGGAGTTTGTTGGGATTGGATGGGTACTACCAGAGATTTGTACCTAATGTTTCCATAGTAGCACCATCCTTTTGAGCATTGACAAAGAAAGGATATCCCTTCTTATGGATGGGGTGATTCTAACAAAGTTTCCAGGTGTTGAGGGAGTGACTGATGAGTTCTCCCATCTTAAGGATACTACAATAGGGTGTTGAGTATGTAGTCTACTAAGATGCAACAGGGACCATACTGGGATGTGTCCAGATGCAGGAGCTATTAGGGATCACCTACGACTCACGACAGCCGAGGCAACATGAGCATAACTATGCAACACATGACCTGGAGTTAGAAGCAATCATATTTGTGTTGAGGATGTGGCGATAGTACTTGATGGGGGAATGATTCACTGTCACCTCTAATTAGAAGAGTCTCAGGGATATCTTCTCATAAAAGGACGCTAACCTGAGAAAACAGTGATGGACGGAGTTCCTCCAGGACTGTGACTTTGTGATAGTCTACACTCCAAGGAAGAGAAATGATATAGTAGAGGCACTCAGCCAGAGGTCGGGTCTACACCTACTGATTGAGGCGACAAATAATCTAGGAACATTACATATATCCTTTAGTGATAGTGATGGAGAAGCTTTCCTCTAATCTATGACTGTCACTCCCCTAATCCTTCAGTGTGCTCGAGAGTCACAGCTTGGGGACATTGATTGTGAGACTTGACGTGATTAGATATCCGTAGGAAGGGATCCTGATGGCTTTTTGAAAGGTGGGGAGAAATTCATAATTTTTAGAGGATGCACCATAGTACCAGTGAAGGTTTTGGAGGGGGAGTTGAGGGAATTATATATATATATATATATGTATATCCCTTTTGGTGGTACATCTCGATGTGGTGAAGATGTACCAGAACCTCCGATGTCAGTACAGGTGGCCAGGGATGAATAAATAATTAGCGGAGTTCATTTAACGATGCCTCAATTTTCATCAACTAAAGTCCGAGCATCATTTTACAGTAGGCTTAAAAAAACAACTTGAGGTACCCGAATAGAAGTGGGATGATATCTCAATGGACTTCGTAATGGGTTTACCACATACATCCAGGGGCCATGACTCTATCTGAATGGTCATTGAATGACTCACCATGTTGGCCCATTTTCTACCCATATGAGAGAAGGGGTTAGTAGAGGTCATGGGATGCCTCTACATCCAAGAGATTGCACATTTTAATGAAATACCATCGAATATAATTTTAGATCATGATGCTTGATTTACATCCCAGTTCTGGATGGGATTACTAGAGGCATTCGGGACTCAGCTCCGCTTGAGAACCACATTTCACCCTCAGAAAGATGGTTAGAAGAAGAAGACCACATATAAACATGGTTAAATGCTTCATTCTTGCATCCTAGTGTATTTCTATAGTTGGGAAGACTGTTTTCCACTAGTGGAGTTTGCATACAACAACAATTATCACTCCACCATCAGCATGGAAGTATTCTAGGCAATGTATGGGAGACATTGTAGATCACCTCTATGCTGGATAGACCGAGGGGAGTCAACACTTATGGGTCCAGAGATGCTATGTGCTTCCACTGAGAAGGTGCAGGTCATCCATGATTAGAGGAAGACTTCTCAGAGTAGGAATAAGTCCTAAGCTGATAAAATATGGAGACCCTTGGTGTTTGAGGAGTACAATCAACTTTTTTTTTCGAGTCTCACCCCGACAAGGGTATCAATGATTTTCTTGGGGTGGAAAGATAACTATATGGTTCATCAGACCTTTTCGGATCTTGATCAGAGTTGTCGAGGTGGCATACTTCCATTCCCTTCCCCCATAGATGCACCAGGTGCATAACTTTGTCCACGTGTCGCAGCTATGGAGATATGTGCACGATCAATTGCACATCATCAACTAGGGAGAGTTGGGAATTGAAGGAGGGGTTACATTCATGAAGTTACCACTAGAGATAGGGGATCAACAATAGGTGGTCCTACAACAACAGTTGATTCCTCTGGTGTGAGTCTGGTGGAAGCACGATAACCTCCTGGAGAGAACATGGGAGCGAGCGGCTCTGATTCGTGCTCTATACCCCCATTTGTTTTCATAGTATTTGTTGGGTATTTAGGGGATGTAAAGGCCTAAGGTGGGGATATTTTAATGACCCATAAATTATATATATATATATATTTATTTTATGGAATTATTATAAGAATGTGAAATTTGACGGCATGTGATTCCGAGGGCCAGAGAGCACAAAACAGAATTTTGAACTTTTTTAAGGTACATCTAGTAAAAGAGTCTATAAGGATTCTATATTTTGAACTGTGCTAGGATTAAAAATCCATGTGCACCATTGAATTCACAGCCCAAGATTCATTTAGTATAACTTTAACTTCATCTTGAATGGGTTGGACGAAAAATATATTTTTTGGACTTTTAGAAAAATTAATAATAAAATAACTATAAATTATTTTATTCTTTATGAAATCATGGAGAAGCGTATAGAAGGAATATATTTTAATGACGAGAATTAAATAAAATAAATTTTATGACATGTCCCATGGGATGTGTAACCCTAGTGTTCAGGGATTAAAGGTTTATTAATTATAGTTCATTAATTAACAATATTTATGAACACAACACGGTGTAGTTTCTTTTATTTAATCAAACTTGTGGCACTGGAAGTGAGAACCCACATGAGGAACCTATTAAGAAACAACAATGAACTTCTTCTCCAATGAATAATGGTAGATGAATGATGACTATTTGGGGAATCAATTCAGGGATCTACCAACCACCATGAATGCCTTGAACGCAGATTCCTTCCATCGTCGGTAAAAAATTCATGCAAATCCAAGTAGGGGGTTTACATGTTTTATGTTTCCTCTCATCCTTTTGTTGGAAAATACAAGGAACACAGACCAACCAAATAATGGGTTGATCTGTGTCTCATTTGTTCTTGAATGTGGTTTTTGAGGGGTCATAATTTGGGGATTTTTTATCCAGATTGATGATTGTATTCGCCTGAGGTTAGAAGCAGAACGCAGAGGGTGTGGGGAAATCTGAACAAGTCCTGAACCCCCCCCCCCCCACCATCCACCATTATTGGTTTATATCTATTATTTATGAGTGACTGGGAAACGAGGAGACAAGATGAATTTAAGATCCTAACGGTGGAGGCGGCTACTCGGGAGGCCCATTGTCACATACATGAAAGAAAACCATGCACCAGAAAATATCTTGTGGCCAACCGATGTAACCATTAGTGTGATGGCCTGCCAAGATGGCTGAATAGAGGAGAAGATCTTGCATGCATCATGGATGTAGGAGCCAGGACCAGTCAGGCCAAAACGGATGGAATGGTGTAACTCTGTCACTCTACGCGGGAAGAGGAGTGGCCCGATCAGGTGGGCAAACGGCCAGCTCTAGCCATCTATTTTCCGAAGCGGGGGGGGGGGGGTGCTGGCACCACTAGCTAGATGCACTAGATGGACCACATCCATTTGATTCCTCCAGTAACCAGACCGCATCTTTGCAGACATGATTTTCAAGGATTGTCGGACCTGCCCACCAGGCCGGGTCCGCCAACCAGGATGGACCCACCAGCCAGGCCGGACTCACTCATCAGGCCAAACTGGCTGGACCAATGGGCCATCCGGGCCAGACCCCCTACATGACCTTGACTGACCGAACATGGACTAACTGGTCCTGTTTTCCTAAATTGGGTGTATCTTACTAACTAGGCATCCGATTGACGTGTCGTCAGTGGTGTGAGGGCCCTCGAGATGAGATGGTCCTTTTTAGATACTATAAATGAGTTTTTGAAGATTTAGGAGTATGTATAGGTTGGATCAAACTAGAATCCAATCGGGGCCTATTTACCTTTTTACCTATATCTTACAGATCGACCATCGGATTGACGCACTGCCTATAGTGTTGAAACCCTTTTGACAAGGTGGTCCTTTGGGTAACTTATTTTTTAGACTTCATGGTGGTTCAAATAAAACAAGTGGATTGAGCAGCGGTTTCTTAGGAACTCAATCGCACTAAGTTTAGAATAATGTGGATGGAGGTTTAGTGAAGAGCGACCCTCTGTGGATTGGTATGAGAGTAGACCTTCATGTCTCAGCAGCACATCGACCCTATGTAGATCGGCAGTAGTGAGACCCTGTGTAGATCACAAGTAAGAGAACCCATGTGGATCGACAGTAGATAAACCCTGTGTGGATCGACAGTAGTGAGACCTTGTTAGGATCTAATGGAGAGCGACATTATGTGGATCAATAGTAGAGAGATCCTGTGTGGTTCAACAGTAGTGCGACCCTCCATGGATCAAAAATAGAGAGAACCTATGTGGATCAACAGTAGAGAGACCCTATCATGATGAACAATAGAAGGATCCTCTTTGGATCGACAGTAGAGAAGCCATGTGTTGATCATCAGTTCAGTGACCCTTCATGGTAGAGGAGCAGAACCTCTCAATAGAACAAATGATCTAGGTGAGGAATAATAATCTTTATTCTTTTTATCTAAGTTGTATACATTGTGTGAGCTGTATTTTATATAGTTCTTTGTGATTGAGATCATGCTTTTTTGTTTTTCCTTTGTGGGATTCTAAGAGACCTTTTGGGTTTTCGGGGTCCATACTGAGCATTGTTATACTCATCTCTACATGGGATTTTTCCACCTTGTTGTTTTCTTTGAAGACGATAGATAGATTGAATGAGGATCGAGGAACCGGGGCTAGTTTGTGCTCGTAGGTGATTGAAAGATGTGGTGAGAGACAATGATGGTGGACAACGATCTGTACCTACCCCTGAGGAATGATCCTCTATGGATGACCTCCAGATCATGTTTCTTCCATTTTGCAGTACTTTATTTTCAGTTGGGTTGGTATACTGGCTATTTTACATCTAGTACATACTTTTACTCTCAGTGGTGGTTTTTAGTACTGGTTATACTTCCCCTTTTTTCCATTCTGTTTTACATTTATACAGTGTCTACTTAGTATGTGTGCGTTCAAGTTTAATGTAAATGGATTCCCTTTTTGGGTTATTCCTTTCTAGAGCTAGTCTCCAACCGCTGTCCTATGTATGGTGGGATTGGGGTAGTCACGACATGAGCCCTGGGGGACGGGTCGTGACGATAAGGTTGTGATAAATGTATCTTTTAATGAGTAGAGAGGAATAAGATCATACTTAGTGCACATTGTACTGAACTACTATAAAAAAATCATTGTGTTCATTATATTATCTAGTTGTTAATTAAATCATTTTTAATTTAATTTTGTAATTTATTTATCTATTAATCCATTCATTTTATAAATTTTAATTTTTCTAATTCATCCCTCTAGAGAATCTATCATAGTCATGTATGTCCTAACACATTATTTGGAAAAAATTGAATTCTTTTAGTGGATACTCTGATACACTTATTTGGGATAAGTATGATATATCCTGAACTCAGTTCACTCAACATTTATTGACCCTAGTTGGCCACATGGCCTCATTCACACCTCCTCACACACCAGAGGCTCATGAGTAGTAGTGAGGGTTTACAATTGTATGATAGAGAGACTATACCCTCATGATCAGAGTTTTGAACCTCTATATAATCATTAGAATCAATAGTGGAAGCAGACGAGATAGATGAATAGTGGAAGAATAACATCCATAATATTAACAACCGAGTAATCTCATCAAAGAGTGTCACATATAGATTGTGATCAGGGAGATATGTATAAAACATTGGTAGTATGTGGAAACATACATCTAGTAAAATACATTTATTAATAGTATAAAAATACCAAAAAGAAACTATCTCCAAATAGAATCATGAAACATATCCTGAACATATACTGCCCTGATCCTAAGAAACAATCACTGAAGTATCATCACATGGTTAATTTCCCTTATCCATACTTGCATCCATGAAGTTATTTAGGTACCCAATGATAGTTTGAGTAGGGAGTCAGATAACACTCCATTGGCCACCACCAAGAGTGTCTATAACAACTCTAGTATATTAATAAAATAAAACTGTGTGATGATATAACATGATACACGTAATAAAAGTAAATTGATTCTATCTATCCTATCAAGCCTCCCTATAATCAAGTAACTATAATTATACGGTCTAGCTTAAAGGCATGGTAAGCATAAATAATGAACTAAAATATGTAATGATAAATTCGAACAACATGGGAAAGGATACTAAGAGTAGAAATATCCAATGAATATATGTAAATCATGTCAACAAGATCCATGGAGTTTAAATTTCCATGGAATCCAATTATTTTTGATCAAGGGGATCCAAGGAGTATAAATGTCCAAGGCATCATAGTAAGTCAAGAAGAAAAAAATTCAAGGAGTAAAAATTTCTTTGAAATTCATGTAAGTTAGATAAATGGGATCCTAGAGTAGAAATTTACAAGGCATGATAATAAGTCATGTCAACAAGATCCCTGGATTATAAATTTCCAAGGCTTCTAATTAATTTAGATCCATGGAGCTGAAATTTTCATAGAATTTAAGTGGGTTAGATCCAAGGATTACAAATTTATTTGGTATCCTAACTTATTCTTTCACTATATCATAACTCATGTCATTATTCATATCATTAATCTCTTTATTGTTATATAAAAGATAATGGATTATCCATTTCACACCTGTCAATTATAAATAAAAAGGTTCTATATGGTACTTACGACCATTAACATTCCATTTTATTACGATAATCAGTTCTCAATAATTTGAAGTGAGCTCAACACACCCCATGGGTGGTATATTCACAGTCAAAGAGTAGACCCCCATAAAATATTCAGGATGATGTCAAAAACCTCAAACCTAATATAAGGGTGTCATGTCATGTCTTAAACATGAATTTAACATTCAAATAAATGGGTTATTAATTTTGGAATCATCACTCAAAAATTATAGAGTGTGGAACAACAATAATATGGTATAAAAAACCCAACATCGGGGAAAAGGTGTAGACCATACACCTTAATCCCACAGTGTAGTACTCGTCCAGTCTAAGCCTTTGACTCAGTAGAGATCAAAAGAAATTGGAAAAAAAGAGGAATTCCCTAAAAATAGGGCATGTCACCTTTTACTAAAATAGTGTCAAAGATAAAAAGTAAAATGATGAAAGGATACTAAATAATGAAGAACTCAAAATGGATATCAAATAAGACAATCATCTCTTGAATTGGAGGTAATATGGTGAGAAAGAACCAAATCCATTCTCAGGACAAAGGGAAAGATCCTCCGGCAGACCACCTATACATTAGAGAAGGGAGTTGAGGGCTTCATTGAAAAAATTGAGGCCCTTCTTCCTTTACAAAAACTGACCTAGGGAATTTTCACGAAATCTAAGCTTTACACAAAATGTAATGTTTTTATTTCCCCCCTCTATAGATAATCCACTACATACTATGAAAATGTTCTAACTAGCCCAATACATGTCATGTATTGAATACACATAATTTATTCTTGATACATATCCTGTATTTTGTTTCCATCCAACCTTCACCCACTTTTTTAATTTTTTCTAAGAACATACCTACCAGATTAAAGCCTAAACAGTTAGGTCTAATCCAAAGAGAGAGTTTCAACTGGGGTTTAACAAAAAATTAAATGAATCTTTACCTCATAGAAAAAACTTGGATCTAACAATATTTCCCCTTAAAAGAATTCATCCACAAATTTACCATCTAATGGTGGTCTAGCATTGTCTAATTATGACTCTATTAATTGGGCATGCACGTCGCCCTCATGCACCCAACTCTCATATTGTATATGACCTTACTACCACATCACCCATACAATAGGAAATGATTGTCCTCAAAAAAACATCATGCCTTGAAAGAAAATATAGATATGATTCTCCTCAAAGGATGATTCTAACTTAAAATCAACCTTTTTAAGATGAAGAACATGTGATTGATACGAATGATATTGATGAAGATGAGAAATGTGTAAGACAACATGACTAGTTCTGTACCTATGAGGTAACTATAACTGATAGGCTTATGACCTAGCTCTTTCTAGGATCTAAAAGGTCCAAATGTAATTAGGTAATAACTTAACTTGTTTTTGAATCTTTCTTTTCCTAATTCTTGGTGAAACTCCAATGAAAAACTGACTTACAACATAGAACTCTATTTGTCGATAACAACAATCGGTGTATGATTCCAATCTAGATTGAGTTGTACAAATCCACATTCTAATTAAAAAAACCCACTCATAAGTATCTTGAATGATATGAAGAACTAGTAGAACATAATATCCTATCTTTAACGAGTATAAGGGTGAATGGAATGGCCTAACATAAAGGTATTCATATAGAGATCTCTCTATGGTTTCATGTAATCTGTTTAAATAAGATAACATAGAGAGAGGTAAATGTTTCTCCCAAGAACATAAAAAATCAAGGATCCATGCTTAGATCATGTCCTCTGAACCCTTTATTTTATTCTTGGTCTGACCATTGGTTTGTGTGTGATAGGTTGTACTCAGCTATACATGTGAACCTAATTCCCTCTGCAAACCCTTCTTGCACAAGAACATGAACTGAGAATCACTATATGAAAAGATAAGACACTGAACCTCAGGAGGTGTACAATCTCATGAATGAATATATTCCCAACCTTATACACTAATAGATTCTCCCAAGTAGGAAAAATATGGGAGGGATTTGTCAACATGTCTATGATTACCCACATGGTCTCACTCCCTATAGGGATCTAGGAAATCCCATAATGAAATCCATGGTGACTTCATACTATTTCCTCTTAGGATTCAGCAATGTTAGAAAAATACCTATTGTTCTATAGTTCTCTGCCTTCACTGGCTAGTAGGTCTCATAATGAATAATGAACCTAGCAATATCAAGATTCATCCCTAACCACCAATATTGGTTTTGTAGGGCATGGTACATCTTGGAAAGACCTAGATGCATAACCCAAATAGATTCATTAGAATCTCACATAAGATCCTCTTAGATGTTTGTAGAAACCCATATATTTCCATGGATATGAAATATCTCATTCTTACCAATAATTTAATTAGGAGGTGTGTCGTCTACTACATTACTCTCCTATAGGAACAGACCCTCCAAATCTAATAGCTAACTCATCTACACTCTCTCAAGATTGGAAGACTTCACTGATTATGATGGAAGTAAAAAATAACCATGATATACCTCATCATCTATGTCCACCTCATAAAATGGGTCCATAAGCATTAACTTTCTACTGGACATCAGAACCACCTATGTTCAAGTTCTCTTTCTCAGAGTATCAACAACTTCATTTCACATTTTGGGCATATCGGAGAGCTTGAAGTCAAAGTACTGGAGAAATTCAGACCATTTACATTGCCTAAGATTTTAGTCACATAGTGTAAATATATACATGAGGCTTCTTTGGTTCGTATACACTACAAAATGCACTCCAAGTAAGTAATTACCCAAAAAACGCATGACATGAAAAACATCAGATAGGTTAAGATTGTGTGTTGGTTTGTTCCTCTCATGTTGCTTCCCTAATGAGACAAATATGCCACAACTTATGTCTCATGTATCAAAAAAGTTCCTTTCCAAATACCCAATGCATCGAAATAAATAGAATTTCTCTATAAAAAATTAATAAGAATTATGATCTGTTCTAAAGTCAATCTCAATTTTGGCTTTTGAAAGGTTGTCTCATAGACTTCAGACCATATAAACTAAACACCCGTCATGACTTGAACCACTTAGCTCCAACCCATGAATACCTCAAGCTTGTCTCTATTAGACTTGGGGCTGGTGACCATTTTTGAATAGAAATTATAAATGAAATGGTAGGAATTTTACTAAAGTACATGCACACACACACACATCTCCAAGCCCAGACAAAACTGAAAAGTAAAAAACTAAAACAATGCATGGATACATCTAAGATCCCACAAAAGAGTACAATATTAAATTATAGAAAGAGGAAAAAGGGGACAGATATAATCCAAACAAAAAACTATAAAGAGTCAAATGTTCTCCATGGGAAATGACTAAAGTAAAATATAGGGTCCTAGTAAGATCCTCAGTATAACGGGATCTATCTATGCTCCACACACTACCTATGCTTCGAGGACACTGTCAAAAGGGATATCATCCGCATATGACACGAAAAGTGGAAGAAAATCCCATGCACGAGTGTGTATACCAATACCATGTAAAAACCCTTGAAAACTCTAAACATGAAGCATCATGTATTGTTAACTAAATATAAGATATAACAATCATTGTATAATAGAAACACAATGATATACCCAGGAGGTAAAATGCTCCACCAGGTGGTCATAAAAAACTACCAACCACTTGATTTTTCTCATAGATATGCTCATTTCAAGTGATTCAGTCCACGAGCAATGCTATCATTAGAGACCCTTACCAAAGAGGTCTATATCACCGAGACCTATACAAGAGAGATCACTAGTCTAAGAAATCCTTGATACTCAGATAGGGGGTCCCACCCATTACCGTTGTGGGACACCACAAACCCAATCTAGATCAACCTAATACATAGGGAATCATATGTAAATGAAACCACAAACCCTTCCTGCATAGCATACTATATGGAGGATCAACAAACTTCTCATTCAGGTCACACCAATCCAGATACCCCACCTATGGAAAAAGGATGATAGTTGATCTTACCCTAGTATCATGGAGAGACACTACAAATCAATTTGAGAGTCAGACTATAGTGAAGATCACAATCCTATGATGTGGATGTAATATAGACTTGTACCATCAAGGGAAAGGACCAACAGAGCACACTCAACCTGTATTGGTCCAAACTATGGAAACAAAGAGCTAAAAATCATCTTAAGGCGGGGTATATGACATGTACCTCTGGTTATATGGTGTTTACAGCTATCCCCAGGTCTACCCATATGGAATAGATTCCCACGACATGTGAGTATCACGATACATGGAATGTAGAGAAGGCCCATAGAATGCAGAGATGCAAAACACCCTACTTGTTATGCTTGGCCATGTCTGTGTGCGGTGGCCCGTGATCGTGTAGCTCTTGAGGTACAGACTGAGTCTCAAAAAGGGGTCACATGGTGTGTGATTAACTCACAGAATGTGGAAACTTATATTAATTCTAATACCTAGTTCCATTGTTAGGGGTCCACACAATGTGTAATCCCGAAATACATGTTGTGTTGTTTGGGATTTTCCAGATCCATTGGGATCTCTTCAGTGACATCCTATGATTCTATGAAGATACTAACCATTCTGAAACGTATAAATTAAAGGTAAAATGAATCTTTTCATTATCACCGAATAGAAATTGGGTACAAATATCCTTGTTCAATGATTGATAATGAAAAAACAATCTCTACACATTAAAAACGTGAAGAAAGGGAACCACAGATCCATCCATTAAACTCCTGATCATCCACCACCATCATCACATCAGGACGACACCATTGATCAAGAACATAAACCATGTTATTAATTCATTGCAATGAATATCAGGCATGCATTGAAAAAATAGTGGGTATTCATTGAACCATAGGCCCAAAGAGAACTACCATGATCAATATGTGAAGAATGGAAGAGAAATCCAAGTTCCACCAAATACAAGTAATGAAACTCAACCATTTTTGATTTTTCCTCGATCTGTTTTAGTAGAAAGAGGCATATTAAGAGAAAAAATTGAATAAACATATAAAAACTTTATTAAATTTAATTCTACTGATAATGTGAATATCAATTATTTTCATGGAATTAATCTATGTTCATCTATAATTGAGAAATGGGATAAAAATAGAAAATCCACAACAAGAATTTATATTAATCATTGATGAATAACGGTTGCAGTCCCATTAATCAAAAGATCCCCAAACTTCATTGGCATAAAAATCCACGATCCAATCCCATTCTGTCATCATTCTCCTAGAACACTTTTCTCTAATGGCCTCTAGGCCTCTAGTGTTTAGTAGGAAACAGTAAGTAAAAATTCATTACCTTATATTCAAAGCATGATTAGTCCCCTTTGTCAAAAATAATAAAACGTATTAAATATTTAATTTAAATTATTTATTAATACTGGTGATGACTTTTTCACATGTGGCATGTTCTAAAAATGGTTATGTCACACCTAGGGTAAAAACGAAATTCTGAATACAAAGGTTCCATATATTTTCTAATCTAGTCCCCCATTCGAGGGTTATTTCACCTTTTTATGAAAATTGTGCATGTATACTATTTAATATATTTCTAACATTTATTATAGGCACACTGGACCTTGGAATCACACACCTTCTCGACACATGGTGTCTAAAATAACCAATATAATATCACGAAATAACACATTGAAAATTAGTGTAATTTAATTATCCCGAGATTGGGGATTTTTGTCCTAAAAAGAGAAAATATACTCAAAAAGGTATGTGTACTATGCTCGAAACGTGGTCTCCCACTCCGAGGTTCTCTCTTGAGGATTCCCAGGCTGCCACTACACATGCACAAGGGGAATAGATCACCCAAAAAGCATCCTCCCTTTCCAATCCTAGATCTCCACTAGGTACTCATTAAATGTAACTTTATCCCCAATATCTCGATTTCCCCAGATGATAACATGTGATGGGTAGTGAACTTATCTTCTTAGCTGCAACATATTGAAGACTTCGTATACCTGATCCAACTATAGAAGTAGAGCTAATAGGTATAACACCTTGCAATCTCTACACAATATTTGGAAGTTGGCAATTATTCTAGGAGAAAAATTTACACCATAGCTAATTATACTCAAACGATGTCATGATGAGAGACTCATAAAGGCATGGTCTTCCTCATCGTACTATAGAGGTCTCCTTTTTTAGTCTACATAAGACATATGGTGGATTTTTATAGTCCTCATCATCTCCTGGATGATTTGGACCTTCAATATAGTAGCTCATGATAACACCAATCCCATGAGTGCTAACTCACCTGGATCAGTCCAACGAAGTGGTGACCTATAGTGTCGCCGATATGAAGCCTCTAAAAGTTCCATACCAATGGTGGAATGGTATTTTTTTTGAATGAAAAATTCACCAAGGGTAGGTGTTCCTCCTAACTATGACTAAATTTCAATTTTCAAGATTGAATTATGTCCTCCAGGACCTGGATGGGTTTTACATTCTGGACATCAGTTTGGGGGTGAAACATTGTGCTCAAGTGAAACTGATCCCTAAAAGACTCTTAAATTCACCTCTATAACTGATATCTAAATTGAGAATCACGACCATAAAAGATCATTTGCTGAACACTGTTGGAGTTGGTGGCCTAGAACTAACTGCTTGGTACTTTATTCATTATTAAATACCTTCTCACATTTTGAGTTTTCTTTTGCTTGACAATGCATGTGATACTGTCCTATGGATAACTATTGCATTAAAGGGTCATATAGGATCCCTTCTATGAGGAGAAACTGGAAGTTCCATAACATTGTTCTTGAATATTTGTTCTATAGTTGGATGATGTTATTTGAGGGACACAAATAATACAAGGCATTAGGGGTGAGGACTCATAAAACATTGATGCACCTTCTCATGGTGTGCACCCATGGTAATATCCAGGAAGATATTATGAGACCTGCCAGTAGGAAATCCACATTTCATAGTGTCGTTGGATGTTCATATATGCGGAAGTGTGTATTGGTACTTATACTTTAATATTATTATTAATGGGTATTACAAATCATGTACTTAGATGTATTGATGAAAACTGTGACTACATATAGTTCGCAGTGAGGTAGGATATGTTGCGTGTGTCATGAGTAATATAACATTAATAGATAATGCGAGAAAGGATTTTTCACTTCCATTTTCATAACTAAAGTAGATATATCAGGCCATTTGCTGGAATTAATATAGTCTAAATGAATCCATGGCCATGGTAAGGAATGGGAACGTTCAATTCGATAAATTTAAAGGAGGAATAACCAAGCAAATTGGTGGATGGTACTAGCATGTAACCCTCTTGATTCGAGATATCGAGACAAAGTGAACACATTACAAGGTAAGTGTTCATAAGAGGGGACTTGTCATTGTAGTGTTATCTTCTTTCTCTATGGGTGCCTTTGCATGTTGCTAGATGCTAACCTTAGACATTAGGTAGGCTTCACCTAATACCACTAAGAAAAAGGAATATAGGGTCACACACTATGTGTATCCATGTATATCAATTAAATATTAATTAAAAAAGTTGAATAAAGATTATTCCTGATTGTGGTTTATTAATTATTCAAGGATGCCTGATTGTATTTATTTTTATATTAGTTATTTGAGAGAATATATTGTGGGAGAAATAATATATTTATTCGTAAGTAATGTGGCGAAATTTATTTGAGAAATAAATTTCCATTTTTCAAGGTCTAATAAATTTATTAGAGGAAATAAAGAAAATGGAAAAGTACATGTTGTGTGTATTAATATACATGTCATGTTGTTTTTCTAGGGATTTGTGAGAAAGAATATTATATATTTCATTAAAAATATTAGGTGTAATTCGTTGGGTGCACGTCAAGTAATAATAATATCCAACAATTATTTTTAGACTTGGTCTATTACTTATAATTAAATGAAATGAATATATGCTTTAAGGTAATTAATTCATTTTATAATTCGATATAATTAAAATCCAAATTTTACAATTCTAACTAGCCTAACCATTTTTGGGGGTTGTGCATAATTGATCTAGAGAAATATATCATGCCAAGAGAAAATTTCTTTTCTTTTATGAATGCCCTCAAGATACGAGAGAGATCCTCCTCCACTAGATCAAGGAGAGTGTTTTCAAGAGACTCTGAAGGTGATCTAAGGTGGACATCACAAGTGAAATCTATTATGCACTATCACATGGAGATCCATTTGGAAACATACAAAGATATGTGGGGCACGTGTGGATCACCGCTAGTGGAATCATCACTTGGATTCTACGATGCAACGATGGATCACATCAGATCGTGACAGAAAACATCAACGGATATAGAATTACATCCATGTAATTCTTTTTTTAACTAAATTAATAATAACCAACATATGATTATCCTCTCTATGGTTTTAGGACTCCATTTTTTTGTTCTACATTATATTCCATAGATCTGGCATTTTATTATTTCGATGGATCACAGATTGATCATTGCTAGTAGAAAAATTAATGTTTGGTACACCCACCCACATGCTTTCGCTGCGCCTGAAACCTACAAGTTGTATCAGAGGGGTAATATGGGTGGTTATAAATATTTAGTTTTTGGTTGATGATTTAAGCATTTTATAATTTAGTTGTTTCAATTTAAGTTAATCATTTTTCAAATATAAATCTAGAGATCAATTCCTCCTCTCTCATTTCTCATTCAGTTTACAAAAATGATTTTCTTCTTTTAATTTTTGATTAAAATAAATAGAGGATCTCATCGAGAGGTGCCAAATATTTCTGGCCACACAACACCCGAACAAATGTCGTGTATCTGTTAGTATACGTCGTGTATTCTAGGTTCAATGCATCAGACCGGACCACCAAACCAGGCCGTGTCAATGGATCGTATCTATGTATTCAAAAATCAGTGTCTCGAACATGAACAGGTGGCACACGTTTTTCAGATTACACGCAGTGTGTCCCATTGAACACATCATGTAGTCCCTTCAGTTTTGGTTAGGACTGTGTACCTCATACATGGCTAGCCCCGTTGGAACCAGCATAACATAGATACTACACAGAATGTGTCCCACTGAACACGCTGTGTACTCTAAAGATTTATGAAGTACTTCTACATGCCAAGCCTAGGGCGTGTACTTTGGATGGACAATGAACAAAAGTATACACCGTGTAGTCAGAACTACTTGTCGTGTACTCATCCAAATTGCACAGATTTATTAAAATTTATTATTATATTATTTGAACCCTTGATATGTATACCATGGTGAAAATTTAAATCGGTGGCACGACACATGACATGTGTTATATATATCTGATTAATTTAACATTTGTGTAATGTTCATTTCTAATCATTGGTCAGTTATGAACAGGAATTAGTCGGGTTACCCCAATGTACAAGTTACGTACAAAGATAATTTTAAATGATTTTTTTTAAAATAAGATGGATTAGAATCTCAAGGAGATTAAGAAAAGGGTTTAAGATAAAAGGATTGATTAATTAAAGATAATTAGTTGATTCAAGTGTGACTTATCTTAAAAAAATAACGATTAAAGAATATAATACTAGTTTTATTTATGAGAAAATATCATTTCATGTATGGATTAACATGAGATAGACCAAAACATTTGTATGTGAATGCTTTTATTTAATTTATTTATATAAATTAATTTTTTTGGCATTGAGTGTTCTCCTCATTAAAATGTATGCCCTGCATGCCCGAGGATTTTTTTATGTAAAACACTGTTTTACCCCTCACCTACGAGTGAGATAAAAGCATATGTAATGGATGAATCTCTCAATCTAGTGGAGGCTGATCATGTTAGTTTCTAAGGTGAAACAAATCCAAGGAGATACAATGGTTCACAGGTGGAAAGCTGTAAACATGAACCCAAAAGGTACTAGGTGTTTCTTCACTAGGTCTTTGGAAAGTTTATAAACAACTAGATAAACTAAAAAAAGAACAATCTCCTGATCATAATATATTTTTATTTCTATAAGTTTCATGGATTATTTATTGTGGGTGTGTGGTCACAATCACACAATTAAAGAATTAAATAAGCATGCAAGATGGAATTAAAATTAGACCATCTTAGGAATAAATATTGTCTTAGACATGGTTAATCACTCAAGTATATCCCACTTATTACTAAAAATAAATAAATCAAATATATTAAAATTTAAATTTATGTATAAGGATAAAATCCTTCAATGAGTTATTAAGTCGGTACAACCTTCCATAATCTTGGTTAGAGTCGAAACATAGTTTAAAGTGCTTGACCAACCCTAGTTGGGGTGCCTTCAATTATTGGGGAATTGTAATTCATCTTTTTGGGTTGACATGACTTGGTTCACATCAAGGGTTGACTTCCATAGAAGGACATGGTGTATCCAAGAGGTAAAGGTTGAGGAAATCCAAAAACAAAAGGATATCAGGATTGGGGATTCCACTTAGTGGATCAAGGAGCTGCGAGTTAATGAAGTTGGCATTTGGAATTCTACCTAAAACCCATCAGGTTTCTTGACCAACCCTATTTGGGGTAATGTGAAGGGAAATATGGATCATTTCCACTCGAATATTTGGGAAACTGAGTATTCCGATGTCAATGGGGAGGGCTATATGATTTTGATAAAATTGTGGGAGACTAATAATTATTAATTAATTAATTTGTCTTAATTTTATAATAATAAAATAAAACATTACTCATATTAATTTGTAGAAAGGAAATTAAAATAACTTCAAACATATAATTGAGAACCATAGTCGAGAAGGAAAACCTTCTCACTGACACCAATTTCTAGGAATGTTAGAGGCGTTTACGCATCATACATCTCCTCAAGTCGCAATTTTATGTACTAGAAGAGCCTGTTCCAGTTGCCCCTGGAAAATAAGCCAGTGATGAGGAACTATCTCTCTATATGAAACATATGGTTGATTCCACATATTTTCAATATTTCATGCTATTGGCCGTGTCTAATGATCTGATATAGCGACATGAAAATATGGCCAAGTATTGAATGATGAATCACCTTAAAGATCTCTATCAAGAGAAGGCAATACATGAGAGATATGGTATCTCCAATGATTTGTTCACAACTATTCTTGGAGAGTCTGCGCCAGTTGGGACTCATGTAGTCATGCTTATTGGAAACATTGAATGACTGGACAACATAGGGATTATGTTACATGATGAGATTTGTACATATCTCATCCTATCATCACTACCCAAGACCCTCTCTAGATTTATTATCAACTATAACATGAGCTAAAATGAAAAGAGTCTATCAAAACTTCTGACCTTTATTCTCCAGGTAGATAAGGACATGGGGAGTGACAAACCCATTTTCCTTATGGTGAAGTTGAAAAGGAAGGAAAAGGAAATGGGTCCAAGGACTTATAAATGGTCTGAAGCCCCCGATCATTGTCCCTCCAAGAAGGGAAAAATACGAATGCATGGGATGAAATGTGAGGTAGTGTGATTGGCATGTCTATTGAGAAGACACTGGAAGAGGCCTAGAGGGTCACACACTAAGTGTGTCCAAGTATCTTAGTTAAGTTTTAATTTAACATGTTAAATAAATATTTTTCCCGATTGTGGATTAATAATTATTTAATTATTCATTACCGCATTTATATCGACACTAGTTATTTGAGAGAATCTATTTTGGGAGAAGTAAAATATTAATTTGTGCGTAATGTAGTGATTTTTATTTTAGAAATAAAGAGCCATGATTCAAGGTCTAATAATTGTGGTAGAAAAATAGAGAAAAATGGTAAACAAATGTGCAAGCTGTGTATATTAAATATACACATCGTGTATTTTTTTCTGGGAATTTCTGAGAAATAATATTATTTATTTAGTTAAATAATATTCGGTGTAATTTGCTGGGCGTATGTATGGTAATAATGATAGTCAACTATTATTATTAGACATGGGGTATTACTATGAATTAAATGAAATGAATAAATGATTTCAGGTAATTAATTCATTTTTTATTCTATGTAATTAAAATTCCCAATTATATATTTTTCATTAGTCTAGCCACTTTTTTTGTGGTTGTGCACAACAGATCTAGAGAAATCTTTCAAGACAAGATAGAATCACTTTCTTCCAATAATTATCTCAATCTACGAGAGATAGATCCTCCTCCATCGGATCAAAGAGATCGAAGGAAGACATTGCAGGTGAAGGATCTTCCATGCTAGCACCTAGAGATCCCTATAGCGATGTCTATAGATACATGGAGCATGTATGGATAACCGCTAGAGGTATCCTACACTTGGATTCTATAACGAAACAACAGATCACATCAGATCATTATCGGAAACATCAAAGAAGAAATAATTCCATCAACGTAATTCTTGTCAATTAATTAAATTAACTGTAACTAGCATATGATGATCCTATCGATGGTTATGGTACCCCGCTCTTTTCTTTTTGTTCTTTTTTCAATTTTGAAGATTTCATGTTTTATTATTGTGATGGATCTGAGATTGGTCATTGTTAACAGTAAAATTAATGTTGGGTACACACACTAATGCACTTCCACTATGGCTGAAATATACAAGTGGTATAAGAGCAAGTCATATCATTGATTATAATTATTTATTTTTTCATTTGTGGTTTACACATATAATAATTTAGTTGTTTCAATTCATGTTAATCTTTCTTTAAACCCGAATCTTGATATCTGTTCCTCCTCTATCATTTCTCAATCACCATACAAAAAAGAATTTTTATTTTAATGTTTGATTAAAATAAAATAGATGATCACATCCAATGGTTCCAAATGTTCAAGGTTGTACGACATTAGAATATACAACGTGTATTCCACAGTACATGCTGTGTAGTATATGTTCAATGAATCATACTGGTCTGCCAAATCAGACCATGTGTTGGAGTATTTTTATGTCTTAAAAAACACCATGAGTTGACCAGGAACTCCTGGCACATAGTTTCTGGATTACACGCCATGTGGTCCACTAAACACGATGTGTATTCCATTAGGGTTAGGGTTGGACCATGTACCCCATACATGGATTGCTCGACCGGAAACCTTGTAACGCGGATACTACATGGCGTGTGTCCCACTGAATAGGTCATGTACTCTGAAAAATTTCCGAATTACATATACACGCCATGTCCCTGTGTATATACTTTGGATGGATGGTGAACCAAAGTACACACCATGTAGTCGGAACAACAAGCTGTGTACTCATCCAAATTATGTAGATTTATTAAAATTTATTATTACATTAAAAAAATCCTTTCCATCTCACCTGCATGTGAGATAAATGCATATGTAATGGATGGATGTCCCAAGATAGTGGAGGCGGCTCATTTTAGGATCCAAGGTGAAACCAATCCATGGAGATACAAAGGTGGACTAATGGAAAGCTGTAAACATGAACCCAAAACGTTCAAGGCGTTTCTCACATAGGTCTTGAGTTAGTTTATCTACTGTTAGATGATCAGACCATTTATTTTATTTCTATCAGTTGCATGGTTTATTTATTTTGGGTGTGTTGTCACGATCACACAATTAATGAATTAAAAAAGCATGTAAGATGAAACTAAAATATTCCAGGCTTTTGCGTACAATATTATCTTAGACATTTTTAATCACTTAATTGTATCCCACAGAATATTAAAAATTATGTAATAAAAGATAATAAATTGAAAATTTACATATAAGTATAGAATCCCTCCAAGAAAATATAATGTCGGTATAGCCTTGCATAATCATGGTTAGAATCGAACCATAGTTCAAAGTACTCGACCAACCCTAGTTGGGGTGCTTTCAATTTTTGGGGAATTCTAATTCAAGGTTTTTGGATGACTTGAATTTTTTCACCAAGGGTTGACTACAACAAAAATACTTGGTATGACTAAGAGGCAAAGGTTGAGGCAATCCAGAATAAATGGATTTCAGGATTGGGGAGTCCACTCAGTAGATTAAGGAGCTGCGAGTTAATGCATTTGGAATTTGGAATGCCTTCATAAAACCCATCAAGATTCTTGACCAACCCTAGTTGGGGTAATGTGAAGGGAAATATAGATTCATTCCACTAGAATATTCAGGAAATATAATGTTCCAATGTCAATGGTGTGGTATATTGGATTTCGATAAAATAGTGCGAGAATAATATGTATTAATTTATGTATTTGTCTTTGTTTTACCATAATAATGTATTAAACATTTGCTCATATTAATTTGTTGAAATGGAAAGTAAAATTACTTCAAAAATATTATTTCAAAATCTACTTGAGAAGGAAAACCATCTCTCTGGCACCAATTTCCACGAGTAGCAGAGGCGTTTACGAGTCATCATTCGCCACGAGAAAAAATTGTATGTTCCGGAATGGCCTATTCCAGTTTCACCAAGGAAAGGGGCTAGTGATGAGGAACTATCTCCCTATATGAAACATATGGATGATGCCACAATTTCCCAATGTTTCATGCTATCGTACATGTATAATGAGATCTTGAAGAAACATGAAAACATTGGTGCATAAAGTATGATGCCTCACCTTAAGGACGTCTACCAAGAGATGGAGAGACATATGAGATAGGAGATATCCAACACTTTGTTTAAAACTAAGAATGGAGAGTTTGTGGAATCTGTGCCTCATGTAGTCAAGCTTATTGGCTACATTGAATTCCTGTACATATTTGGGATTAAGTTCCATGATGTGTCACGTATAGATCTCATCATATCATCACTGCCCAAGACCTTCTCTAGCTTTATTGTTAACTATAAAATAAGAAAAAAAATGAGAAGTGTATATTGGAACTTCAGACCTTAATTCTCCAGGTAGATAAGGACATGGGGCATGAGAAACCCACAATCCTTATGGTGAATAAGAAAAGAAAGGAAAAGGAAATGGGTTCAATGACATACAAACAGTTTAAATCCCCTGAGAAACGTCCCTCCACGAAGGGGAAGACCCAGAGGCTGGGCAAGGAAGGAGAGGTAGTATGTTTTTTATGTGTCAATCCAGGACACATGAAGAGGAATTGCACCTAAAAGCATGGGGAAGCTAAATCTGCATTCGTTATCGAGCGTAATCTTTTCATTTTTACACATTGTGTATTAGATACATCTTCTGGGGCTTACATCTATATGAAATTGCTAGAACCAAGTAGACATAGAAAGATTTACAAAGGGGAGGTGGATGTTTGAGAAACCAATGGTATGAGGCTGGTTGGGTTATCCATTGGTGATTACCATCTCTCATTGCGAACTTGAATACTTTTGGTTTTACGTAACTGTTATTATGTGCATAGTGTCACCGAGAACATAATTTCTGTATGATTTTTGGATATGGATTTATTTTGTTTTCATGTTTGGAAATAAGGGTTATTTCTTTTATAAGAACATGATATGTTACGGTATGGCACATTTAAATAATCATTTGTAGGAATTAAATTAAGAAAACCATGCGTGGACAATCGATAATGAATCAAACTCACATGACTCATACATCATCAACTTGTGGAATCACATTCTCAGTCATGTAAATGAGATGCATTTGACAAAGCTGTGCCAAGATAGTCATTTATACTATACTGAGCTAAAACCACTAGATAAATGTCATTCTTGTTTAAAAGGTAACACAGCCAAGCCCCCAATCGGGGGACATGGTGAAAGGGATAAAGAGATTCTAGGATTGGTGCACACCAATATGTGTGGACCATTTCTAGTAGAAGATAATGGATAATATTCTTACATCATTACATTTTATTGATGATTTGAGAAGATGTATATATTTTTACTTAATGAGATATAAGTAAGAGCCCTTCGAGAAATTTAAGGAATTCAAGAATGAAGCATAGAATCTGCTTTGTAAGAAGAGAAAGAAGCTTCGACCAGATTGTGGTGGAGAATATCAAGACCAAGAGTTCATCGATATTATATGGGAGTATGGGATTCTATCTTAGCTCACACCTCCTTATACACCATTGTGGAGTGGTGTTAGTGAGATGAAGAACCACACCATGGTGGACATGGTTAGGTCAATGATGAGTCCTGTAGATCTTCCATTATCCTTTTGGGGATATTAATTAGAAACTATTGAATACATATTAAATAGAGTAACAACTATGGATGAAAATGGAATTCCCTCTGAGTTATGGAATGGAAAGAATCCCATTTTGTCACACAAATGTGTATGGGGATGTGAGGCCTTTGGTAAGGCCTTATCAGGAAACAAACTTGCACCTCAGGGCATGAGGTGTAACTTTATAAGATATCCCAAGTAAATGAAAGGTTATTACCGATATAACCCTTCATACAAGAAAGTGACTATTGCCAGAAAAGCTGTATTTTTTTAGAGGGGGAAAATCCTAAAAAAGGATAGTGGGAGCAAGATTGAATTTGATGAAGTTTATGTTCAAGATACATAGGACCTGGTACATAAACAAGTTCTACATGTCCCCATGGAAGAGGTTTCAGAAACACTAATACTATATAGGAGCTCAAGATAGGTAATGGAACCAGAAAGATTTGGTTTCCTAGTCACCGAGGATGGTGAATCACTATTGTTGGACAATGATGAACCTCTATCCTACAAAGAAGTAGTAGATAGATTATAAGCTGCAAGATGGCTAGCAGCTATGAATTCTAAGATGAATTCTATATATTAGAACCAAGTATGGGTTCTGGTCGATGATCCAATAGATGTAATGCCTATTGGATAAAAATGGGTATTCATGAGAACGTTAGACATGGAAGGTCATGTTAGCACCTATAAAGCAAGTCTAGTGTCTAAAGGATTCATAAAACATCAAGGAATTGACTATGATGAAAACTTATATCCAGTTTCAATGCTTAAATCCAATAGAATCATAGTTTCCATAGTATCTTACCATGATTATGATATTTGGAAGATGGATGTTAGAAAAGCATTCCATAATGGGAACCTTCAAGATGATGTCCATTTGACACAACCAGAAGTGTTTGTGACACCAGATGAAGGCAAATGAGTTTTCATGTTGTAGAAATCCATTTATGGATTAAAGAAATCATCCAGGTCATGTAAAATTTGATTTGATGAATCCATTAAATAATTTTACTTCATTAAGTACAAATGTGAGCCATGAGTTTATAAGCGGTTTAATGGGAATGTGGTCATTAACCTATTAGTATATGTTGACGACATATTAGTTATTGGAAATGATGTACTAATATTATAGTTAGTTGAGGACTGGTTGAACATGAGTTTCTTCATGAAGGAATTTTGTGAAGCAGCCTGCATTATAGGGATCAAGATAATTTTTGATAGATCCAAGAACCTGCATGGAATAATTCAGGGTTTATATATTTACTATATTCTAAAGATATTTAGTATGGAATAATTTAGTAGGGGATTGGTTCTAGTGTCACATGGCCTAAATTTTTTTAATAAAATATATCCTTAGACAAAAAAGAAGAAAGATAGAATGAGTAATATCCCATACTCTTTAGCTATAGGATCCATCATGTATGCCATGTTATTTACCAGACATGATGTTGCCTATGCACTGAGCATGATAGGTCGATATGAAGTTGATCAAGGATAACAACATTGGACTAAAGTTATGACTATCCTAATATATCTAGTAAGAACTAAGGATATGTTATTGGTGTATGGAGGAGACAAGGTGTTTTCCATCAAAAGGTATGTTGATGCTAGTTTTCAGACAGCTTAGAATGATTTGAAGTCACAATATGGATATGTTTTCTATCTTATTGTAGAAGTTGTGAGCTGGAAAATTTCAAAGAAACCAGTTGTCCCCGATTCTACAGTGGAGTCCGGATATATAGAAACTTCTGATGAATCTAAGTAAGCCATATGGATTTGGAACTTTTTCTATGATCTTGATGTGGTGCCTAGCAGTTTATATCCTATCACATTGCATTGTGATAATACTACAGTGGTGGATCTAGCAAAAAAAGAGAGGTAACATAGATGGACAAAGTACGTACTCCATAAGTAACACCTATTGAGGTATTTATATCAATGGGGCGATGTTTCAATGAGTACAGTGTCCATGGTAGAGAACTTGGTAAACCCCATAATTAAAGGCCTGTCTCATCACAAGAATGAATATCACGTGATGGCTACCAGGTTAAAGGTTTTTAGCATCTGGATCTAGTACAAGTGGGAGTATGATGGATTTGGTGGCCTGGAACTAACTTATTTTTACTTTATTCATTAATAAATACCTTATCATATCTTGATTTTTCTTCCGTGTGATAATGCATGTGATAATTTTCTAAAGATAACTGTTGAATTAAAGGTTCATAGGAGATCAATGCTATGATGATAACTCAAAAGTTCCATAACGATGTTCTTGAATATATGTTATTTGACCAGCTGATGATATTTTAGGGACTGAAATAATACAGGACATTAGGGAAGAGGACACATAAATCATTGAGGCACCTTCTCATGGTGTGTTCCCTTGGTAATATCCAAGAGGATATTATGAGAATGAGACCTGCCAGAAAGAAATCCAAATTTCATAGTGTTACTGAATGTTCCTATCTACGGATGTGGGTCTTGGTCCTTAGACTTTAAGATTTGTTATTAATGGGTATTAAAACTCACACACTTAGATATGTTGATGAAAACTGCGATGACACACTCTTTGCAATGAGGTAGGATATATACGGTGCATCACGAGTAATAAAAAAGTAATATATAATGCAAGAAACGATTTTTCCCTTTTGTTTTCATAAGAGATGTAGATATGTTCTGCCCATTGATGAAATTAATATAGCCTAAATAAATATGTGGCCATTGTATGGAATGGGAATGTTCAATTCTTGAAATTCAAGGAAAGAGTAATCGAGCATATGGGTTGATGGCACTAGCATGCAACCTACTTGATTCAAGATATCAAGAAAAAGGGATTACATTACACGGTAAGAAATCATAGGTTGTGACACATCATTGCAACATTAACATCTTCCTCTATGGGTACCATGGTGTATTTCTAGACAATAACCATGGACTTTAGGCAGGCTCCATCTAATTCCACCGAGAAAGTGGCCTAGAGGGTCACACACTAAGTGTTTCTAATTATAACCGTTAAATATTAATTTGACAAGTTGAATAAATATTATTCCCAATTTTAGTTTAATAATTATTCAAGTATGCTTGATGGCATTTACTTCGACCCTAGATAATCAAGAGAATATAATATGGGATAAATAATATATTTTTTGTGAGTAATGTTGTAATATTTATTTGATAATTAAATATACATTATTCATTGTCTAATAAATATGGTGGAGGAAATAAAGAAAATGGAAAAGTACTCACAGTGTATATTAATATACATGTCGTGTTGTTTTTATGGGGATTTTTGTGAAATAATATAATTTATTTCATTACATAATATTAGGTGTAATTCACTGGGTGTAGGTCAAGTAATAATAATAGATAGTAGTTATTATTAGACATGGGGTAAAACTAAGAATTAAATGAAATGAATAAATGATTTTGGTTAAATAATTGAATTTATTATTCAATTTTATTAAAATATCTATTATATAATTATCATTAGCCTATCCCTTTTGGGTGTTTTACACAACTGATCTAGAGAATTATCTCAAGCTAGGAGAGAATTTATTTTCTTCTAAGAACACTCTCATGCAATGAGAGAGATCCTCTACCACCAAATCAGGGAGATAATTTTGCAAGCGGCTCTCACAGAGATCTGAGGTGGACATAACAAGCGAAGGAACTTTCGCACAAGCACCTAGAGATCCCTTCAGTGACATACAAAGATACGGGGAGCACCTATGGATCACTGCTAGAGAAATCCTACACATGGATTGTATAATGCAACGACAGATCACATCATATCGTGACCGAAAACATCAACATATAGAAAATTACATCAAGGTAATTATTATATTTTAAATAAGTTAATTATGACAAATAAATGATGATCCTATCTATGGTTATGGGACTCCATTCCATTATTTAATTATTCGTTCTATTCCTAAGATCTAGTGTTTTATTATCACGATGGATCTCAGATTGATCATTGATAAAAGAAAAAAATAATTTTTGGTACACTGACGCACATTCTTTCGCTACGCCTGAAACCTACAAAATCCTTATAGTCAGAGTTTCTCTTGTACATATGGGAACCGTAATCTCTCTACAGAAGTCTTATCTCAAATAGCCAAGAATTGGACTGACTTAGGGAGTTGGTCAGTGATCACCCTTATAGAATATTATCCCTTGGGTGTATGTGGTGATCCCATCATGATGTCCTCTGATATTCCATCCCCCTTCCAATCTAGAACCTCAAGGTGTTGTGCAAAACCCATGGGAACCAGGTGATCATCCTTCACTTACAAACAACTTAGGCATCAAGAGACAAAATATATGTCTCCGTTCTTCATTACTGGACACCAAAAATGACATCAAGGGTCATATTACATAATTTTCACCCCAGGATGTACCACAAAAGAAGAGGAATTAAACTCAGGCATCAGGCCTCCGAAAACAATAGAGGTACCATTGTTCTTCTTCTTAAAAGGATAACATGCACCCCACCATAAACATATCCCTCATGAGAATGTCAAGTGAATATCAGAGTATATAAGGTCTTATAGTTGGTATCTATTCACTAAGGGTCCCTGAAACACTATAGCAGTTGTATAGTAACAAGCATTGACTAATGATATGAGGTACCATCCCTATCTATTAGGGAATACATGAATGAGGCTAACTACTCCAACTCATTGGACATCAATTGACAAAAATATCTTTTACTAAGAGTGCATGCCACCATTTTCTCCTTACCAGTAGTATAAAAATCATGAATTTATTATTTTGGAGGAACTCTAGCTATGACCTTTTTTTAAAAATAAGATCCTTATATGAGATGATATACATGAGAACCTTGTGGTAAGATTAAATGATAAACCACACACCCCTCAGGTTTTGTTGCCATATATCCATGTAAAGGCTAACGATGCTAACACAAGATCTTGGGCCTTGTAGTTCTAGTCATGTGGTCTCAATTGGCGTGAACCATAGGAAATAAACACTCGCCTTTGGATTAGACTAAAAAAATATTTGTCTTTGGTATATGAAATAACACTATGTACTTGACACTATCTTATGAAAATATAAATATGGGAGTGCTCATGATCCTATTTCATAGCTATTTATATCACTACTGCCACTTTTTTTCTAGTTTAATGGTTTCCCTTTCGAGTCAAGGATATCATCGGTGCTTCCTGTTTGAAAAAATAAGGTACATACCACAAATAATACCTTATGAATCCATGAAAACACTGCATTTAGGTAACACTCTTGGGTGGATTCCAAGCTAATACTTCCATAACCATTACTGGATCCAATGGTACTCCAGCCATTGAGATGATGTATCCAAAAAAAGTGGACAACTCGAATTGAAAACTGAAACAAGGAGAGATTCCCATAATTTTTGTGATCTCAGAGTGTGTCACAGACAATCCTCATGTGTTTTGTGTACTCCTCTAACGAATAATACACTATGATGTCTTGGATGAAGACTACGATGAACCGATCTAAGACGGGATGGATGATCCTGTGGATGACTTCCATGAACACTACATGGGAGTTATTCACATTGAACAACATCACAATGTACTCATATTCAACATAGAGAAATTGAAATGCTACAATCAGAATATCCTCACAGCATTCGCATAGCTGCTGATAGGCTGATATTTCTTTAATATTTTAGAACCACTACACATCTATCAACTGATCTAATAGCCCATCAATCCTTAGTAGTGGATACATATTCTCCCTGGTCACTTTATTCATTCAAAATTTGTCACCACATAACCTCAAGCACCTGCCTTATTTCGTAGAAAACATCATTGTGGATGCCTCAGTGGAAACACTGTTCCTCACATGGAACTTATATTTCAAATCATCTAACTACACCCTCATATCTCAAAGATTTGTGGGAGCCATCCGATATGATGGTTAAGATGTCCATTCCATTTTGAGATACAATTTGAGGTATAATTATAGATCTTGATGGGTAGCTAGACCCCATACGTCATTGGAAAAGACATCCTCATACTCTACCACCATTGTAGAAAATTGATATCCCAAAGTATCCTCTTCTTCATGAGTCATGATAGCCAACTGGTGAGTAATCAACTACATTATCATATGAATGAGATCATCATTCTCTTTCGATTTTTCCTTTTTACCCATAATAGAAAACCTTGTTCCGTCACATCATATACACCATATCCCACACCCAAAATTGTCAATCTGTGTAAAATGTTTTGATAAAAGATACATACTTAAGGTAATTTCATAAGGCCTCATTACTGATATGAAGAGATCCCATAAAAAAATACCACCTCCAAGCATCAGATTGCACTATCTTCATATGTTTGAAATCACTAAGTCACCACCTATTGGAGTCTCCAACCAGAATGGTCAAGACAATTACTCAACCATAATATCTAAGTCTCGAACCAAAGAAGTGGAAAATAAGGGATGACTCACACCTATACCTATCAATACTACAACTAATGTTTAAAAGTCAATGATCATACCTCACATCATGCCACAAGCCTAAAGGTTATAGGTCTATATTTCTTGTAGCTAGCCTCATCCTTATCCACAAGCTCCCCGAGCATGCTGCAGATTACCTGGGGTGGTGGTTGTAATCGGAAAAACCTACGACCACATACTTCTACCCTTCTGACCCCCCATGAAATATCCACCACTCTATAGACCACCCTAATCCTCCCTATTTATTTTTCTCTATGGTCCCTCAATTGTCTCCTAATCAGCTGTATGAAAGGTCTGACAATCATGATCTAGATGTCCCCAACCATAACATGAGAAACAAACCTCTCCCTAGGCTGATTTGAGCTATCCTAAGTCCTTTCAAAATTAAAACTATGCCCTAGAATCACCTCATGAAGCCGCAAACATTCTTGGATCCCTATGACTTCTGTCAGCTACCTCCTACCAAGGACTCGGCTATCGGGTGACCCAAACTATACCCCACTTCCAGTGCCTACTATTCTAGGAAGGTCTCAACCACCACGGATCATTGAAGAATCCCAAAATAAGTGGGAATGAAAAGGGATATTACTGAACCCCAGATGTCCTAGTTCTAGCCCTGCTCAATGGTATGAGATTTGAAGAACTGATCTAGCATATATATATAAAGAGTAACAGAAGAGATGATTAAACCTCATTGAGAAATCTACCATAGTCATTCTTCCCTATAGTAGATTCATAAGCTCATGTATGTATACAAATCGCAACATGTCCAGATAGAACTCATCCCTGAATAGATGATCACAGTCTGACCAGGAGAGTGTTTTCTCGTTGTGTTACTAAGCCACCAATCTCCATGATTTCCCAATAGAGCCGTAAAGAAGACTCTCCATGAGGAATGTTAGGCCCTAGTTGAGTTTTGGATTTATTAATTTCCAGTAGATGATATATGGATGAAGTTGAGAAAAGGGGTTTTTTTGGTTTTTGAACAAAAACCATCCGACTGACCGTGGAACTAATAAAGAAGATACACGAGACATAGAAATTTAGATGAAAAACAAAAAGGAAACACAAAATATTGAACCTAGGCCATCAATATGAAGAATCATACTCAGAACATCAAAATGAGTTTAAAGATCCAGACTATCTGAATGAGGCTTGGAAGGAAAAATATAAGGTGATGGAACTTTGGGAATTTATAAAACATCCAAAGTAAATTTGATGATTCATTTCTAATCACAAAGCTATTGTAATTCAAAAATATGTAATGATAAAAGGTACAGTTTGTGGAAGTAAGGGGAACCTGATGTGTAGTATTTTGGATACCCATGTGTGAGGAACATAGAAAATAGAAGGATATATATCATTATTATGAGAATCATTTATGTGAAAATATCATAAGTCATGAGGTTTTAACTTTCTGAAGTAAATAATTCACTTCCCACACCAGTCTATTAGGCATGGTATGCCACCAATTCATCATATTGGATTCTAATATAGATTCACTTTTTATATTTTTTCCATCGTTAATAAATCTTATAAAATGTTTTATTGGGGGAATAATTGAGTTGTTAAGTTGTTGATATTGATGAAAAAAATGTGAATAGAGGCTGATAAACCCAATAAAAATAAATAATGTAGTTAAGCATTTTCATCAGGTTAAAATCTATTTTAACTGGGTCAGAAGAACACGTAAAATGTTGTGATTGATATTAAAGAAGTTATATTGACCCATTCGATTAGTGTTGATAACTATTCATTATAAAATGATTGAAATAGATATATCAAAATGGACAAGAGATCGATCTATCAGACACATGATCATAGTTTCGAGGATGAAGAATAAAAGGGGAATTTTTAAAAATTACTGTCAAGGGAGTTAAAAGCTATTTTCAATGAATTTTTAAGGATTACTGATGATTTAGAAGTGTAAACTATATTTATAGAAAAATAAAAGATGCTATGTTTTTGTCGATTTCTCTCCAGTCATAATATGGGTTTTTTAGTTGATACATAGATTCATTATGAGGAAAATTTTAGTTTTTAAAAGAAGTCATATTAATGGTCTGTCTTAAATTTTTCATATGTTTTCATCATAATGTAAATTTGTATTGAATATTTAGACTAAATTAATATTTATAAAATCAAAGAATTTTGAATATTTAAGTAGAATCGAGAAAATATTAGAATCCCCTAGAATTATTGAGAAGGGTTGATGAAGTCAAATATGAAGGCTCAAAGAAATGAGAAATCTAAAAATTGTGGTATTTTTTGAATGGGAAAAATGATTCATTTTCACACCATTACCATTATGAGATTCCTATAAAATGATATCTCTAAACATTTGTATTTTTCAAGATTGTTAAACTCTTCATGTCTTCTAGAGATCCAAATACTATGAAACAAGTTTTGAGATTCCGATCAAACTATTTGTTTCATGTTAATGATAATGAATATCAATCAGTGTGAGGGTCATTCTGATAATCATAGAATATTCCAATGGAAAAAATTTCATTGGATCAAACCCATCAGAGTGATACCATCAGACCAACATCCATCGGAGAAAGGTTAATCAGACCGAGTTCCATCAGACAGATTAATAGTGAGCTTTCAAATGAGATTATACTTAGTTGAAGAAGGAAGAGAATAAGGAGATTCAAATCGAGGCCAACTAGATAGAGCCCATCAGAATGAGGTTACCAGAATAAGGGAGATTAGACTCACATTTTAGGGGGATGTTTTGAGGAAAATGTTTTTGGAGAATGTATCATGTCCAACAAGTATATTATACAACAGTTGAAGTTATTGAGGATTGTATGTAGGTAATTTTGATTAAGCTTACTTGTGGAGGAAGTAAAGACTTCATGAAGTGGATCGCAAGAGAATAATGAAATTAAAAATTGTAACTATGGATACTTACAAGCTTCTAAAAATGATATATTGTTTTATTAGGGTGTATACCCAGATTTAGAGAAGTAGATAAGAAATGGATAGTTGGGGGGGGGGTTATAACCAACTATAAGAGGAAAGTTTCTTCTAAGATTTTAGAATTGTTAACGACTTGTTCCTTTTTTTTCTAGAATGAAGATAGTGAAAGAATACATGTTGGTGGGACTATCCAACATAGCAAGGAGTCGGTCTTTGTATCGAACCTTGTAAACTGTGTGTGTGGACTTCTCTTTGTATTTTTTAAAAATGAAAGGTAATATTGAGACGTTATATTTGATTGGATCATAACATTGAAATGTTTAAGAGGTTAAGAAAGTTTACTAAAGAAGATAAGAAATATTATTATAAAAGAAAAAGTAGCCACTGATTCACCCCATCTCAGTGGTCTGGGTCCTCTTTGGGAACAATAATTCGTATCAAAAAAGATTCCCCCGGAAGGACCCCACTATAAAAAAATGACCTCATTAAAGGGGGTTATAAACCCTTATAAACACAGTGGTGGCGGTTTTATAGAACCAGTTCTAATGTTCCCACATACGCCAATTGGAGGTAGCTTTGAGGGACCACTTGTAAAGTATTGGGTAATTTTACAGTGATTATATTAGAAGGGGTTATAACCCCCTTGAATTTTGGTCTAGATTTCCTGAAATTAAACAATTAGAGATGATTTTAACCACCCCTAGTACGTATAAGATATTAGATATGGTTAGAAATTGGGTCTAATAGAGTCCCAAGAACAATTTTAGTGGTGGGATTAACCACCCCTAATTTCTTGCATTTTTTAAACCCTCACAACTCTCTTATTTTCCACTCTTTATCTCCTATAATCCGTGTCTACACACCATCTCAATCACTACACCCCAATTCTCCTCTTGTGCATCCAGTTTCTCACCCCATTTCGTTGTCTCCAAGTGTGGTGTCCCATATGAGTGTGCCAACCCCACGAAGTTGTTTGTCCAGTGCTCCCTACTAGAACGGTTCACATGGGCCCTGCCTTATCCAACCTACATAATTAGTCCGATGTCCTTGAATGTATTTTTATAAAATGTGAGGCCAAGCACATTTGATCCGTGTTTACCTTGTGTGACTGGCCTAAGACTGGACCCCTTAGCTGATTTGTTTTGGGTTTTTATAATGATTATAAGTGTATTTATATATATTTATATGTTTATTAAAATAAATATTATTTTCCTTAAATATTTAAATACAAAAAATATATAAACTCTATATTTATTTATATAAATTATATGTCCACAATTGTATTAATACTTATATGTATATTCACATTCACATAAATATATAGGTATATATGTATATAAATATTTTATACACACCCCTATAAATTATATATTTTCATATATTCAAATAAAATTAAGCATGTATGAATCTATAAATAAAATTATATCAAACAAAAATGTGTATTTATATATATATTTTTTGTAATTAATTATACTCATTTTCATAAATGATTATATATATATATATATATATATTACCCAAATTTAATACACAGATATAAGTATATATATATATACTATATATGTTTTTATATGTACACATTTAAAAAATCTTAATATATATATATTACGTATTTTTATTAATACAATATATTATATATTTTATTAATGCATTTATATTTGTACAAATATATATATATATATGTACATATAATATTAATATTATATATATATATACAGATAATACAATATAATGTTTATATATAGATAAAATTATATGGATATTTATATATTTATAGATATATTTTTATTTTTATTTATATATTTATATCTTATATAAACACATATATTTAATACAACAATATAAATACATATTTTTATATTAATATAAATTTTATTTATTTGCATATATATAAATTGTATTTATTTATTTAATAAAAAATATATATAATATAACAATATATATATTTAAATAATTATTTTTACATACACACATTTATGTATTTATACATATTTTAATTTATTTAAAAAATTTAATAAAAATATTTATGTAATATATTTTCAATTTATAAAAATATTTACATTATGTATAATTAAAATTATATGAAATGCAATTTATAAAAATATTTTATTTGAAATAATTTTTTTATAAATTTTTATATAATGTTATGCGAAACAAAATTTTATATTAATATAATTGATATGTATATTATATATTTTTAATATTATATGAAAAAAATTTAATCAAATATTTAATGAATATTATATGATATAAAATTTATAAGAATATTTGTATAATGTATCTGAATACATATATTTATAATTTTGTACATTATTATATTTGTATTTAAATAAGTATAATTGTATAATTTTGTTTACATTTAGATATATTTATTTTCATAAATTATATTTCATATAATATTAATTATATATAATATAAAAGAATTAAGGTATTATTTAAAAATGTATTTATTATTATTATTATTTAAATTATAAAAACAACAAGCTTTGGTTATTATATGATATATATTTTATATACTTTATATTTATGTATTTATTTATATAATATATTTATTATTTTATATTATATATAATTAATATTACATGAAATAAAATTTATACAAATAAATATATATATATAATTACATAAAATAATACAATTATATTTATGTATACATATAAGTAAAATTAAATAAATTCAAATTATAGTAAATATATTATGTAATTAAATGATATATATATATATATATAATAAATAAATAACTTAATAATATGGTATACTAAAATGAATATAAAATAATTATATAATCTATATATATTTATATATTATAAAATATTTATAATATAATATATATACTATAAATATGTAATATATATTTATATATAATTATTTCTTTACTATATTTATTTTTATACATAATATAATATAAATGTATTTATACATAAATACACAGTAAAAAATTATTTAATATAATATATGTATAATATAAATCATAATATAAATGTTTAGTATTTATAAAACCATATATATATTTTATATATTTCTACAAATATACTTATATCTACATTTATATTATATATTCAAACATTTATATATGTATACATATTTGTTAATATGTATAAGTATTTATTTAAAGTATTAATATAATATATTCGTATATATAAATATATCATTATAATGTATTTAAATACATCTATGTAATGCGTTTATGTAATATATATATATATATATATATGTTCACACACTTGCACAGAAACATATATATTAAAAAATTTGAATTTTTTTGGGATTTATTTTAAAAAATAAATAAAAATTTATAGGGGGTTAAAAAACCCATATAATCATTGGGATCAAGGGTTGTTCGTTAACTCCCTCTAATATCACATATATGGGGGTGTTCACAACCCCCTCAAATTTCATAAATTAGAAGGGGTTCAAAAACCACTCTAATATAAGGGATTAACATTAGTTCATGAACCCATATAATTTAAGGGATCCTAAGGGGATGTGAATTCCCACTATTACCTTTAAAAATAATAATTTTCATGTTTTACATATATACACTGTAATATACAAATTAATATTATATATATAATTACTCTGAAATAAAAAACTGAACATATGAGTCACTAATTATTAAATTAGATGAGGTTTTGACATAACTTCCTCTAATCTCCAACCAAAAATTATTAAAAAAAGCTAAAATTTTTAGTAGGTGCTATAAACACCCTAAATTCCAGGATTAATGGGAGTTGTTCATCACCCCCTCTAAAATTAATTTAGAGGGGGTTGTGCATATCCTTATCTAAAAAACTACATCTAATATGTTGTTTTTGGAAGTCTCCATCTATGATAATAGATAATTTAAATTCAGTTAAAAATAGGGTGTTATGGTTTTTAATGGAAATAACTATCATAGTTGGAAGAATAGGATGTCACCCTATTTTACTTCACATGGAATTGAATGTAATCATACAAAAATAGTGGGATTTATTCTTGTAAATGAAACTGTTATGATAGGTAATGATAATAGAAGAATAAAAGTTGATGGAAAATCCGAGAATCCTTTGTTGATGGCTCTCACTGTTGATGTTTATGAAATGACTATAGGGTTTCCAACAGTTAAGAAAACTTGGTATAACTTATGATGTTTCTATAAATGGAATGATAAAGTTAAATAAGATGAATTGAAAATCTATATAGGTAGATTTGACGATTTAGAAATGGATGATGATGGAATTAATGATAGTTAATTTACAAGGGTAAATGAGATTATAAATAACATTAGATGTTTTGGTGAGAAGCTGGAAGATTCTATAATTGTTAATAAACTTATGAGAAAATTTCTAGGTAGATTTGATGCCAATGTTTTAGCCTTAGAATATCATGAATATTTATCCTTAGACGAACTTCCAAATATCCTTAAAGAATATTATATGACAAAATATCCTAATTAAAGAAAAAAACCTGATAGACAAATGTCTCTCAAACATTGTACAAATGGAAAATCAAATATAAAGAAGCTAAAAAAGAATCTAGTGATTCAGAGTCAGAGGAAGTAGATGAATATTTTAAAAAAAAATTTACTCTCCTTTTGAAGAAATATCATGAGGGAAAATGGAAAAGAAAAACTCTCAAATGATGGAATTGTGAAGGGAAATAAAATATTACACACAATATTCCAAATAAAAATGTTTCATAGCATGATTCCAAATAATATGATAAGATATCTCATAAACTTAATTGGAAAAAAATAAGGATATATTTCCTTATGATAAGAAGAATAAATTTTAGATGAGAAGAATAAATAAGAATTATTCCACATCTGGTGATGAATCAGATGATCAACTCAAATTTACATCTCAAGATAGAAATGAAATTAATTCTGTAGAAATTAATGATGAAGATGAAGATGTTATAGAAATAAAATGTATTCTTAATAAAAGTTGGAAAAATAAATTGAGCAGAATACATAACTCAAAAAATAAAGAAAGAAGTTGTATAAAAATAATAAGGATATATCTTTTTAGAATTATTATCAGATTAATAAAGAGGAGGAAAATCTAAATTTTATTAAATATTATAATATAAATATTGGAGAGGTTGAATAAAAAATAAAACTCTATGAAGAAATGTCATATAAAAATGAGATCCTCAACATCAATATATAGTTTTTGAAGAAAAATAAGAAAAATAAGATGAAGATAGATGAATCTAAGTAGATAATAGATGTTATTAATGATATTCTAGATGAGAAAAAGTAGATGTTTTTTTAAAGAAAATCAATTATTCATAAAACTCCAAGTGAGAAAATAAATATGAGAAAAAACTTCACTAAGGAAGTTGATGTTAAATGTGAAACATCCAAAGAAGGTGAAAATAAATTTTTATAAAAGTTGTATTGTGGGAAAAATATTTCACCAATAAAGGTAGGAATTATTCATTAATGTATTGTCTTAAGAAAATTGGTCCATGATTTTTGAAGGAACAAAAAAATACTTTTAACAAATTCATTATGAGTAAGAAAAAGAAAGATTCATAGGTCACTGTTTGGGTTATAGAGTTTTCAGAAACAAAATTTATTCATCTTGGAATAACATGTATCTACCTAGAAAAATTCATGAATAAAGGGGGATATATCATGAGAAAAAAATGTAAAATGTTTCTAAAAAATATGTGAAACTAAAAAGGGAAACTTAGAAGATGAATAAAACTAAATAAGTTAAGAAAACTAAGAAAAGTAAATTTGATGGTAATGAAAAGAATTAATTTTTAATTATAAGTTTTGAAAACCATTCCATGGAAATAATGTTTGAAGAATAAAAAATAATCATCCGAATAAAGTTGGATGAAGAAGGTTTCAAAATTTGAGAAAAAAGCTGATAAAAAGTGGTCCAAAAATGTTGATTTAAAAATTATGAAAACATGAAAAAGGTGTGTGCAATAAGGGAATGTTACTAAATGTTTTATGACTATATTACTATCCCTTGTGGAAAGCAAGAAAAATTAGATTCAAACTCACTATATAAAAAATGTTACTAATGAAAAAATAATTTTAAATCCTTATCATAAGAATCTTTAGATGAAAAGAAACTTGTTACAAAATAATTGAGGGATGAGTAGAAGAAAGAAAATACATCCAATGAAAATTATAATAATAATGAAAAAAATCAAGAATAAGATAGGAATCTCAGTTTGAAAGATATTTCTATGCAACTACTGACATTCTTCTTTATTCCAAAAATATTTAGGTGTGTTTACTAACATGAAGGTAGTTGAAGGAGATGAAATAAGGAGGCTATTGTTGATGTGTCTCTCCCTTCTTTTAATAAAGAAGGTAATATGGTTACTAAATTTGAGTTTTTGAAAGTTTTATTTATACACATAATCTTTCTGATATGTTTGTTAATATGGGTGAAGATTATTAATATCTTAACAAATATACTCATGAATTTCCCAAGAAATGAGAATAATGAAAGAATTATGTTGATGTATTACATGGAAGTTTCTTTATGGAAAACATTTATAACCATGACTATAAAATCATTTTTTCTACACTAGGTTCACCCACTTAAACCAGAAGTTTTTTAGTTAAATTTTTATTTTTATGAATGTCATGTGTTACTTGTGTTCTCCTGAAGAAGAGTTTCAAGACTATGAGATGAAAATTACCAACACTTGGAAGTGAGATCATTTTTTCATAAGGGGGGAACTTATCATGATGGCCCATTGAATTTCATTATCAATAATTGGTGTAAAAAAGTAAAGAGAGAGAGATATGAAATATGGGGATCAAGAAAAGAATAATGATGATTAAAATTGAGAAAATAAAACAAGAATTGGTATTATTTCGATGTGGATATTGAGAAAAAACATAAAGAGGGAAATTATTAGGCCTAAGATGAGTTTGGTCGTATTTTTTGTTAAAATATGATAAATTTTTGAAGTTGAGAAAAGGTTGTGTTTAGGTATCTGGAAACACCCCATCAGATTGACCATTAGACTGATAAAGAAGATGTATCAGACATAGAGAATCGTATGCACATCAAAAAAGGAAACACATATCTCTAGACCTAGGCCATAAGTATTAGTAATAAGACTCAAACCATCAGCATGAGTCAATAGATATAGATCATCAGAATGAGGCTTTACTAGAAGACATATAGTGATTGAATGTTGGGTAGTCATTGATCTTTGAAAGTAAATTTCACAATGATTTTTTGGACATGAAGTTCTCATAATTCATGGAGAATTCCTGATACAGGTTGGAGTTTTACAAATCAAGGAGAATACGATGTGTGGTATTTTGGATTCTAACTAACGGTGTAAGGAACACCATACATATAAGTATATAGATCAATATTATAATATTTATTGTTGTGAAAATATCAGAAGGCTCGATGATTGATCTTACTAAATCCAAAAAAGTCACTACGGACAGTGGTTCATTAAACACAATATGCCACTGATTCATCGTAATTAATTCTCACATGGATTCAATTTATAAATTGTTTATATCTTCAAGAAAACCAATACATAGTTAAATTGGAGGTAGAATTGAGTGCTTAATTTGTTGATATTGATAAAATAGATTATAATAGTGAACTATCAACTAGATTAAAATCAATAATGTAGTCACCCATTGTCATCATGCTGAATTGTATTTTAATTGGGCATAAATAAAAACATTTTTTCATTGTTTTCCAAGATGTGGAGCTAACTCAACTAACTAGCATGAATACCAATTCATTAGAAAATTATTAACACTGATCTATTAGAATGAACTAGTGGCTGATCCATTGGACATAGGATCATTGGACTGAGGAAGAATATGAAAACGTGAAATGTTAGAAAAGTAATGTCAATGGAGTTGTATGTTTTTTTAAAATAATTTTCAAGCAGTGTTGGATCGTTAGAAGTGTAAACAATATTTATGAAAAAAAGAAAAGCCACAATTTTTTGGTCGAATGACTAAAGTCTTAATAAGTGTTTTTTTGAGTTGATACAGAGCATCTCTTTGAGAAGAAATTTTAGTTTTTACAACAGGTTATCATAGTCGACCATCTTAATTTTTTGATATGTTTTCATCATAATGAAAAATGTAACTAAAGAATCAGACTATGTAAATGGTTGTAAACCTGATGATGTCAGAATATTTGAGTAAATTTGACAATATTTGATAAGATCGTATATGTCTTGAGAATATTTTATGAAGTCAAATATGAGGATGTAATTGTATTAGAAATATCATAATTTTGAATTTCTTTGACTGGTAAAACTAATTTTTTCGTAGATTTTCCACTGTAGGATTCTCAAAAAAGAAGATCTTAGTGCATTTGTACTTTGAAAGAGTGTCAATCAATTCTAGTGTGCCACCACTCTGAAAACTATGGAACATGTATTGAGATTATGATCATATTGTTTGTTTCTGGTTAAATCTGAGGAATAACCATCAGATTGAACTATAATCCTATCATCAAAGAAAGTCCCAAGAGACGTCATTTTATCTAATAAAGTGCATCTGAGTGATCCCATTGGAGTAATTTCCATTGGATCAAGGTTCATAAAAATAATTCATATAATAAAGAGGAATATTGGTCTTCCAATTTATATGAAACTCAATTGAAAAAGGAAGAGAAGAAGGAGAATCAGACCTAGGTCAATCATATGGTGTTCGTCGGGAGGATGATTTGGAGACTTTTTGAGGTCCAATAAGTTACTTAGATAATTATTGATTTTCTTTAAGATGTTTCATTGGTAAAGATTTATTCATCTTACTTTTGGTGGAAGTGAAGGCATTCTGAGGTGGATCAAAAGAGAAGAAGGAAACTAAATCTTATAACTGTGAATTCTTACCTGTTTTTTAGAAGGCTTGATTTTTTAGTGTATATATCTATCTTTGGAAAGGTGGATTTAAAAAATATTGTTGGGCATATAAAATCTATGACAAGAATGTTTCTAATGGGATTATATAACTATTCACTACTTTTTTCCTTTGTATTATGAAAAAGAAGATAGTGAAAGAATCCATTATGGTTAGAGTATCCAACATGGAAAGGAGCAGGTCTTTGTACCAAACCTTGAAAATATCATGTGATAAATTCTATTTATTTTTTTATATTAAATTTAATGTTGATTAGTTATATTTGATTGCATAATAACTTTAAAAAGACATGGACAATGATTTTTTTACTAAAATGTTAAGAAACGCTCTTAAAAAAGAAAAAAGAACCACTAATTCTGCCCCTCTTGGTTGTCTCTATCCTATTTGAGAACCACAACGATAGCCATCTTATTCAAAGGAGTCTTCACAAGGAGGAAACATAGTGTGATAACCTCTAGCATGTCCTCAGCCACCTAGGGGTCTAGGTCCCCATAAAACATGGGAGTTTTCAATATATGAAAATTATGCATCACACCTAATTGGTGTGAATCCTTATATGGTACTTCCGTACCTAAATGATACTCAGTGGATGGTGGTACATATGGTAAACCACCTAGAGGTGCTATCTTTGATGCATTCCCATGTACCGATGCCTCGTCCGTAGGTGGATCATCCTCAAGATTACATAGTGTAATACTAGATAGTTTTCGACATGGATGTATACAAAAATAACACAATATTCACCATGGTTAATTGAGTAGTTTTAGGGAGTTGACTGAAGAAGGAAATAGAAAAAACAACCCACTATAATATGATGCAATTACTAATGTTTTTCTTACATATAATTTTTATATGCACCGATTCAGAAGGTAGGTGATCTGAAACCTGGTGTAAGTATACATCAGCTGCCACACAAACAATGGATTCCCTGGCCTAAAAGCCAAACTAAAAACACTAAACATTGTTGCACCAAACCAATATCACCAATTTGGGACCTAAGTTAGAACCATACCTTATCTGATACCACTCTATAATGACCTAACCTGTTGAGGTCCAACCGGTGACTACCCCAATCTTTACTCTAATAGGCCAAGGGATGGCGAATAGTGTCGATTTGTAATTTCCATAAAATGAGAAGAATTATCCTAAAGTACATATGCACATGCACACGTCTCAAAGGCCACAAAAATATGATATGTAAATAAATAAAAAAAATTCTTGTATTCATCTAATCCCACAACAGTGTATGATATAAATGTACTGAAAGTGAAAAAGGGGTCAAATACAAGCCCAACCAAAAACCGTAAATTGTCCAACCTACTACAACGGTAATGACTAAAGTCAAAAAACAGGGTCCCAATAATAATCCCGACCATTTAGGATCATTCTATGATACACCCACTAGCTATCCTATAAGGACACCATCAAAAGTGTCTTCGTCTTCATAAGACATGACATGTGTGGGAAAATCACATGCAAGGGAAAGTATAACAATAACTAGTAGGACACCCTAACAACACTAAATAAAAAGAACCAGGTATATTCACCACTATAAAATATATAGAAATAATTATATAATAGAAACACTAAGATATACTCAAGAAGGACACCACCTCACTAGGCAGTCATAACAGACTTCAATCCAGAAGATTATTCCTGAAGAAACACACATTCCAAGAGACTCCATTCCATGAGACATGATTTCATTAGAGACACTTGATGAGGAGGTATAGATCATCCAGATATTCCCAAGATGGATAACTAGTTTAAAAGACCATAATACTCTGATAGGGGGTTACACACAGAATAGCTAGGGGATACCACTAACCAATTATATATCCACCCCTACCTATTGGATCACATTTCTATGGTACGTAAAATATTAAAAATACGTCATTATAGATAGAGGATTAAATACATAACCAGGGATCTCATGTATATTCCACAAACCCCTCATAGGGAACAAAGTATGATTGAGGATCACGTTCTAGTCTCACGGAGGGACACCACAACTCTATCTGAGTCTCGTCTTCATGATTGGATTAGAATATAGTAATGTGGGTGTAATACCACAATGTAACCTAAAGGGAAAGGACCAAGGGAACACACTCATCATGTTCTTGTCTAAACTAAAAAAAACTAGTTCCAAAAACACTCTTGAACGGGGTACACATCATATACTATAGGTTACAATATATGTCCAAATATTCCCAAGTCTGGCCGTGTGGAGGAGAATCACATGACATGTATGTCTCAAGAGAATTGGCATGTATAAAAAGTAAATAGTGTGTAGAGCCTCAATACAACCAAATTGTGTCCTTTTTATGAGTATGGGTATAGTGGTCATGTCCGTATACTGCTTTTGTACACCCGGTTGTGTCCGTTTTTGAGTAAACGACATGCCACTGGCCACATACTTTTTCTCGTGTCCATATACCTTCTAAATCAGAATACATATGATACTTATCTCTATTTGAAACCCTAGTACTATAGATAAGGGAGCCAATACTCCATGTAATATCAAAATACACTCCATTTTTCTATGGATTTTCCAGCTCCATCGGGATCTCTATCACACCTTCCTATACTTCACCAAATTTGATGACCTTGACAAAACATATAGATTAGATGTCAAATGTGCCCAGACATCATCACCGTCAAAAATTCTTGTACAAATCTTTTTTTTAAACAATATTAAATGTTAAAATTATAACATCTAATCAAAACTAAGAGGAGTGGGAACCAAAAATCCATTTTTTCGTCTCCTGGTCATCCACCATCGTTATCACACCTCAACCACACCATCAATCATGATCTGCACATTTGGAATTAATCCTTTGTGAAGAAGAATGGTAACATAATGACCAAATTACTAGTATTTTTTGAATCATGGTTCTAAAGAAAACACCAGGGATGAGTGTGTAATGAATGGGTGAAGAAATCCAAAAGCCACAAAATTTGAAGAAAAAAACTCTAATGTTAATTGTTTGGTCTCGTGCGTTGTCATAAAAGAAGATGAAAAAAGGGGGATAAATCAAATGAAAAACATAAAGATTCCATAAATTTATTTCTAATGATGATGAACGTATCAATTGTATTCATGAAATTTATTTTTGTTCATTATGGATTGAGAAACAATATAGAAATCATAAAACTAACATACTATTAATATTTTGGATCTATCCTTGATGAAGAATAGTTTTGTTTCCATAAATGATGAGATCCATGAACACCATTGGCATAAATATCCATGATCTGATCTCGATCCTTCATCATTCACCAAGAATGCTATCCTCCTATGGCCTCTAGGTCTCTTGGTTTTAGCGGCCAACCCTATGACAAAATTTATATCCATATATCTAAATAGGAAGTAGGTCGTTTCATCAAAAATAATAAAACAAATTAATTATTTTTTTCATTTTATTTATTTTAATTATGATAACGTTTTCACTACCATCCAGCTCTGATAAAATTTATGTAGTGCCTAGCGTAAAACCCTCTTTCAAAACTCAATGGTTCCCACAGATTTCTGATCTAAGTACCGGTTCAGGACTCTTCAACATTTTTAGGGAAAATGTTTTGGTGTTCTGCTTACTATATTTAATATACATCAAACATTTACTCCATGAACATTGTGCCTTAGAATCTCATGCCATATCAACATCTAGTCTGAAAAAATAACCCATATAACATTAAATAATAATACATGGAAAACCTTAGTCATTAAAAACCCCATTGTACTCAAGCTAGTAAGAGGTGGTTCTAAGTGTGAGATGTCCAATATAAAGCACCTATAATATCTATATATCCCCAAGAAACTCTATATATCAATGAAATTATTAGGCTAGTCCTAGGAAACTACATCTATCACCTTCTCGGGTTCAACTAATACTACTGTCTCTGAGATGATATAACCTAGATAGGGAATTTTATCTGTCCATAATTGGAACATTATAAGAATTGAAAATAACCGATTCTATCTCATTTTATCCCATACAATGAAAATATAATTTGAACGGTTATGTAAAGCATGAGCGTACACTAAGGTATCATCCACGAGTACCAAAACAAATGAATCTAGATATGGATGGAAAACAAGGTTCATCTGTGTAATGAAAACTAATGCCACATTCATGAGACCGAATGGAATAAATAGATACTCACATAGACCATAAATAATACATAAATATATATAAGGTATGTCTAATGGTCAATCTGCCACCTAATGATAAACTGATCTCAATCAATTTTCAAGAACACCATAGCTCTTTAGATCTTGCTGAAGATATCATATATCATGGGAAAAGGATACATAATCATAACCTTTAACTAACTCAATTTAAGGCAATACACAGATAAAAAAAGGTTTCCATCCACCATTTTGGAAAAAAGGACCAGAAAACCCAAAGGATAAGTACTGGAACAATGAGCCTACATTTTCATACATGACTATTACAACATTTTAAAAATATATAGCATAATAATGTTACAAATACAGGACCAAATGGTTTAGTGTATTGGTAAAACTAGGATTATACAAAAAATTTACATATTAAAATATAAAAATTATTTAATTTCTTCTACTCTAGCTTCATTGTGGCCTTTGAGTTCTATTTTGTATAAGTAATCACCTAAGGATAAAAATCAATGAAAGGTGTGATCTAAAATACTAGTAAAAGGATAAGTAAGAAAAAGAATCAATATAACATGGCTGAGCATAATTATCATCATCATAACATAATCACAAAACATATGTGCATAATCTAAACATTATCATTGTGAAAAAAATCTAGAATCATGTTCACATATATTTCACATTATCTCATGAGATGCCTCACATTGCATATTTTATTGGTTCACTATATAATTCCAAGAACACCCGTCATATCATAACATTAACATAATCATAATTTCCACATAAAATGTATATTAATCATACACATAAAATAACCCATGGAAAATGAATGGGTTTAATTGAAAACATTCATGAATAATAATTTGGGATTTCAAAATTATAAATGAGAAATCATATCTTGTACAAGATTCATCATTCTAGAGAAAGGAAAAAATAACTCAAGATGAGTCAAAATGTGTTTGGAAAAGAAGATTTCTTTTCTATAATCTATTTATTTTTCATTAAACAAGATTAGAAACATTTAAATCCTAGAAAATAAAATCTAATACCAATTATATAATATTTTAAGAGAATTAAATGCACATCCACATTAATATTTCGCATGAAAAAGGAATATCCCAAAAAAAGTAAATTGAGTTAGATAATCCCCTCACCTAATGTCTGAATGAATTATTCACATTATTATACTAGATAATAAAATTTGATTCCATAATTACTAAATAAATAATATCTATAAATGTATTAGATTAATTATAATTTTATTAACTTTGTTTATGATCATTTTTTTCTATTAAGAGTTCAATTCCATTGTTCGGGAGTGTTTGTTTTTCATGGTTTTCTTGATTGGTTAACTTGAATACATGCATGGAAGGACAAGTAAAACAAGATTAATAATCCCAAATTAAAATTATATGTTATTAATGAACATGTATAATTTTAAATATACTTATATATATGTTATATATATGAGTTTGATTCATTAGATACAATTTTAATGATAATCATTTATATTAATTTGGCATTTTTTCGATCATTGAGAACTAGTTTTGTTTTATTATTTAATATACTGTATATATATTAATTATAGAACAAAAAAAGGCTATAAAATTAATTATAAAATCTAGTCCAACCATTATAATAGTTTTATGACCAACTTCAAAGGAATAATGGAAAATGAAAACTTTTCATCCTCAAAGGCGAAAAATTAAGACCTCACAAGCAATGTTTTCTTTTTTTGATTAAAAGGGAGTGGAGAAAATGTTATGATGATGAATTATTACATTAACACAACATAATTTCAGTATATATAAGATATTGGAGTTATTATTAAACATTTATATGTGGATGTGAGGAGTGAATAAGAAGATACAAGAAGAAGAAAATAAATTAGATGAAAATAATAGAGGATCTTACCTCTGGAATTATTCTCCTTTAGGAACTCCAAAAAGGAATTATATTTGGTATTTTTTTGAAATGACAGGCTCTTGAAAATGGGGTTGCGATTGGGAAGAGTTTTGGTTAGAATTTGGACTATCTTCAAAGATTTGAAGGTGTGAGGGAAAATGTGGTGAGGGGTGGTATTTATTGGGGAGGAGAGGGGTGTTTTTTGATTATTTTATTCATTATTTAACTATAGTTTCTGAATAATATAAACTGTTCAAACGTTAGCAAAAAATATATAAAGTAATGAAGTACATTTAAAAATTATGGGCTTACATATGACATACATAATCTATGAATCAATAATTCATTTATTTGTTAAATATTGTAAATTATCATATTTCACTATTCACCAAAAATTAAACCATTTTATAAAAATCATAAAAATCACCCAAATCATTTTTTGACATGTAGAATTAAAAAATGGACTCTATTTTATGAAAATAATTTTCTTAATATGAGAAATTTAATTTTTAATACACATCATCAATTATTTATAAAATAATAATTTTAAAATAATAACTGATTTTACGACACTTTGAAAAAAAATTATAGTCAAAAAATTATATTTTAATCATAATACAATAAAATATTATTTAAGTCATATATTTTTTTAAAATAAATTTTCTTATAAATAATTATTTTAATTTTTAAATTGTTAATAAAAATTTATGAATCACTTTTATGAAAATAAATATTCTTCATAACTCCCAATGTCTGTAATTGATAGATCCTTTCAAAGGTGTGATTTTTAACAACTAAATAATCTATCTATTTTGATACCATTTTTGATAACAAAACCTGAGACATAATTTGTATGCCTTGGAAATGTTTATTCGAAATCAATGATAGATTCACCTGCCCTTTTCTTTATCTATCTGAATTCTCTCTCCTTCTTTATAAGAGGAGTTCGTGGGAAATATTTATTAAGAAATATTTTCATAAAGTCTTCCCACTCCATCTCTTCAATTTCACCATTCAGATTGGTGTTCTTAATCGATACCCACCACTGGTCTGCCGCTCTATCTAAATGATAAATGGCCAGAGCCACATTCTATACCTTAGAACATTGAAGCATAGAAAATATATTCCCCATTTTTTGGAACCAATGTTCCAAGAATAGTGGATCAAAATATACACAAAACCTTAGTTGCCATTCCACATAAAAGGCTCGATAACCAGTTGAAACCACATAGGTTTAGGAGAACATTCTACATTATTAAATTTATTGTTCATATCCTAAGATATTTTGGTATGAATTACCATGAAACATTGAACTCAACCTCAAAATGAGTTGGGGATTTCGTTCTAGCATTCACTACATTTTCCCTCATGTGGGTTTTTTGCCTGGTTTCTCCTAGTTCCCACCATTTTCTAAAATAGAAAAGGTTTGATCAAAAAAAAAGTCAAGAAGGCTTCATACATACCTTATTTTCGTTGTGTAATTAACTCCAAGGGCATATCTTTTGGGATCCATATGTTTGTCATTTTTCTAAAACATAGATTCTTGGGAGATAACATATACATAGTCTCATTCTAAGGATTTTCACTATTTTTCTTTAATCCTAATTCCCAAATCAACTAAACCATTCTCAAATACCAACTATAATGTCCCAACATTTTCATACATTAGTATTACACCATTATGAAGATTATTAAAATAATAGTGTTACAAATGAAGGATTATATGGTTTAGTGTCATAGAAAAATGAGGATCCGTCAAAAAAATTTCATAATAAAACATAAATATTATTTAATTCTTTCTTCTCTAGCCTGTTAGTGTCCATCTCATTATCTTTTGTACAAGTAATCACCGGAGGATATACATCAATGAATTGGGTGAGCTAAAATCCTTGTTTGAGGAAAAATAAGGTCCTGAATCAATTTAACATTGGTTATCATAATCATTATTATCCTTACATTAGTACAGGTTCTTCTTCATAATCATGACAGAAATATTTATATAAAGGCATGGAATGTCACAATTCATGGAAATGGAACATCATGTCTTAGTGGTCAAATACCACACATAGTTTCGAAAAAAGATAGAATCATGTTAACGCATAACATATGTGAATAATTAGAAAATACTCATTGTAAAAAAATAAATCATCATTATCATGAATATAGAACATTATATCATGAGATACATCACATTAACCAATTCATTGGAGCAAGATATAATTACGCGTGCACTCGTCACATCAAAACATTAGCATAACCATACTTGCCACATAGAATGCATATCAATCTTAGACATAAAATAAACCCGGTTAAATAAAAGGGTTTCATTTCATTTATTCATGAATAAACATTTTCGATTCCCAAATGAGAAAAAGAAAAACATATTTTGTATTAGATTCATAATTCTTGAGTAAAGAAGAATGAACCCAAGATGAGTTAAAATGTGTTTTTGAAAGAAGTGTTCTTTTGGAAAATCGTGGTATTTTATATAAAACAAGATTAAAACCATGTATATCTTAGAAAATAAAATTTAATATTAATGAAATTATTTTTTAGGATTATTAAATGCACATCCACACTGAAATTTGGAATGAAATATGAATAACCTAAAGAAATGAAATTGGGTCAGAGAATCCCCTTACCATATGTATGAATGATTTATTCACTTTAATGACATGGATAATAAAAATAGATTCATTAATTACTAAATACATAACCTATTATACTTATATTAGATCCATTATAATTTTAATAATTTCATATACAATCATTTTGATGACTTATAGAGTTCAATTTCATCATCTGTGAGTGTTCGTTTCTTGGGTTTCATGATTGGTTCAATTGTATAAATGCATAAAAGATCACATAAAATGAGAATAGTTATATAGAATTGAAATAATACGGTATTAAATAACAAAATAATGTAAAAATGGTATTATGTATTATTTTTTCCAGATATGATGATGATTCATTTGACAAACATTAATGATAATTGATTAGATTAATTTGGCGGTTTTTCGATCAATATGATCTAGTTTGGTTTTTTATCTAATATCTTGTATACATGTTCGTTAAAAAAATAAAAAAAATTTAAAATTGAATTTTAATATATTTTTCCACCATTGTAATGGTTTTATGAACATGATTTATGATAGTAAAAGAAATTGAATACTTTTCGTCCCTAAAGGTGATAAATGAACACCTCACGGATGACATTTTCATTTTTTGAATAAAAGTGTGCAGAGAAGTGGATTGATGATGGATTATTTCTTTAAAATAATATTATTTTAGTATATATATGATAATGTATTTATACTTCAACTTGTATAAAGGTATGTGAGGATAGAATAAGAAAAGAAAAAAAATAGAAAACAAATTAAAAGAAAATGAAAGAGGAATTTACCTTCGAAATTATTCTCTTTGAGAACCTCCTTCGAGAAATTGGATTTTTTTTATTTTGTTGGGAAAAAGTATATTGGGTGTGGGGGAGGGCCTTGGGAAGTGTTTTGGTAAGAATTTTATCAAGATTCAATTCTTGTAATGTCCGTAGAGAAGATGTGGTGAGGGGTGATATTTATTGGGGAGGAGAGAGAGGTGTTTTTTTAACTATTTTCTTCATTATTTTATTAATTTGGATCAAGACTATCAGTAGTTTGACCCTTATATATTAAATAATTAATAATATCACTAATGAAATTGATTAAATCATTGATAAAACATATATTACTTAAGAATTATTTTATTTTATAAATTAAATAAATTATTGAATATCCCTATTCACCAAAAATTCAATTATTTTAGAAGAATTTCAAAACATTAACTGAACCATTTTTTGATGTTTAGAGTTAAAAAATGGAATCCATTTTATGAATATAATTTTCTAAACAACAGAAATTTTAATTTTAATTAAAATAACCATTTATTCCAAAATTATCGATTTGAAAATTATAACTAAATTTATGACACTGAAAAATTTATTAAGGTCTCATAAATTTATATTATAATCAAAAGAAATAAAATTAATAAATGAAACTATTTTATGAAAATAAATTTTCTTTTATATCATTATATTATCTATAAAATTGTTAATAAATTTTCCATTTTATAAAAATACCGACAGTTAATTTATCATTTTTATTACCTTGATTTACTTATACTATGATATAATTATGTCATATTATCATTTACATGATGAAAAAATTTTAATTATAGTTTAATAGGTGATGTTACTATTCTATTTTGTGGATTAATATTCATCATTGTCATGTTACAATTCCAAGTGTCAAGTTACTATTCCATCAGATAGGTTCATTAATTTCTATGAATATCATTTATTTAATTATTCAATTATGAGAATAATTTTTTTTTGGAATTTATATGATATATATGTGTTCTATACTATATAAAAAAATTATAAGAAGGAAAATTTATTGATAAATGTTTGGGTCCTTATAAATGGTTCGTATAAACACCTTTGATTCCATGTCCTCTAGATACCACTTGAGACATTTCAACTTAGCAGTCTCCATTTTGTAAGGAGGAAAGATACTAGTTCAATGCCAAGCACCAGGTCGAAGGAAAACATTACTCTCTCTCTCGAGAAGTAGTCCCGAGATGTCTTCTATGAAAATATTCCTAAAACTGTCAATCACTAGAGGGAATTTTTTTTGATTTGTTACCGGATCAACAAGATATAATAAAGTAATCAAGGTTGTAACCCTGCCCAGTCATTGATGCTTGAGTCTAGCATGGATCACCTGAACATACCATTTACTCTTATGAATCAAAGCCATGCCCCCTGGTTATGTGACCACCAAACTTCTATAATAATAGTATATATATTCATATGGTAGGGAACCAACCAGTCCATCATGAGAATGATAACAAACCCTATTATATCAAGGGAAAAGTGGTCCCATAAAAAGTGACACCAACCTGCCAGAAGGGGAACTCCCTGCACTAGTGTACGGACTTTGATCAAATCCCCAATTGAGTATCGAGTATCATCAGTACACATGAAAACTGAATATCAACCCTAATACTGTTCAGAATAGAATGAGATGTATTATAATGACTTTTTCATATATCAGAAAGAGTTGATACTAACTTAGAGTCTACTAGAGTAGTACATATCAGCATAGGAGGTCCAGAACTCTGCTACTTTGGTATCAGTTTCATAGGGTACAACGGGCCTAAAACATGTCCTTGAGATATAAACTGACTACCCTTATAAAGTCTACTATATTAGAACTATATGTATACTATTTGGCTACCTCGGCCATGACCACCACCTCAACCTGAATGGCTGGTCACAATAGAGCTCCCTTCCAAATGAGAAACTACTGAGCCTTCTCCTGAATATGTAGTCGGTGAAGATCCTCTATCACTAGATTATGGGGAAAAGGTCATGAAAAACCACTACAAATGGACAATACTTTCATAATATCGACACTCAGTTGGTCTCTTGTCATAACATCACTTAATATTTCTTGACCTCCCACACTAAGGGAAGAAGATACAAATTACCAGCAATCATACTCTGGCTAGTATTCTAATCATGAGAATCATAAAATTTCATTTTATTTTACATAATTAGGAACCACTTGGTTGAGAAGCCAAACTAACATACTTTTCAATCTCATCATCCCTCATGTTATGCTTAGTAATTAGAAATAGTTTCCTAATTCTATTATGGTAACAATAGGAAAGACATTCACCTTTGATCATATGTCATACATGAGACCATCCTCAAATAATCTAGCTTTATGTAACTCATTAATGAACAGAATAGATGTGAAACTGTGGAGATCTATGAAATAGGATGAATAGTCGAGGATCGATTATGTGCCCTACTCTATGTTTGTAAACTCTATGGTCCTATCAGCTCTTAATGTCTTAGGATAAAAATAATCCTTGAAGGCAACTTCGAAATTCTTCTATTCCATATACAAATTAAAATCAGTATGATTAATCATGTCCCATCATATATTGGTGAAATACAAATGCATATACATAGAGAGATTCACTATCCTATTGGTATGTGTCTCGCGATGGTCATAAATCATCTCCATGAACTCTAGTAATGAATGCATATCCTATTTTCAACACCATCTGAAAATGTTGGCAGATGCTATAGCTGAATCTCATGCATTAACATTTCCATAATCAAGTTTGGTCATGGGGATTCCTAAACAATCAATAAATTGTAAATGAACCCATATCAAAATTGGGAATTAGTACCCATATTGGGTATAACTGGCTATGGAACATGTTTAACTACCGGAGGTTCTTATGGTGGCCTAGATCCCACCACCTCCAGAGATTGGCCATCACCATCCTCATAGAGCACATCTAGAGGCCTCCATGGCGGCTTGTCTGTATAAGTTCAAAACACAATACTCATTATAAGTTTTTGTAATAACAAGATCATAGATACTCAGGTACGATATACATAAGTATTCAGAAACAAATGTCTCACCCCACATCCATCTCTAAATTATAGGCCTTGAAGATATAAATATAATAAGATAAGTAAGATACACTGCCTACTACCCACTACTATGAACTGATTAGGGTCAATATCTCTTCAATAAGTCAAAGGTCCCAGAATTAAAAGTGTTAATTTCAATTTATAGGGTAAAAAACAAATTAAATTGCAAGTAGAATTAACATTTAATGGTAACCATTCATTTTAGAATTCTATTTCATTAATTTCATACTGATTTATAGGAAAATTCTATTTAATTGTTGAATTATATGGAACACAATGCCAAATTTATATGGTATCATACAAATTATAAATCAATATGTGGAATCCATTTAATCACAAAAACTCATTTTTCATGTCCATATCTAAAATTTTATCATAGATTCGTGCATATAATAATGATGGTATCAAAACATGCTGTAAGAAATGCACAAATTAATATAAACATGGTTGGGAATAATTCCTAAATTATAAATCTTGATGTTCATTTAATGATTCATGATTCAATACTTTATTTCACTACCAATATAAGGTTAAAAATATGTAATCATATGAAAAATCAAACATTAGGTTCAATATCCAATAGTGAAGTCAAATCAACTATTGTAGGAATAATCCATAATATCATATCTCATTCTAATTAATTTTCATTTTTCTTGTATGTTAGTCAGTTAATCCTAGGAACAACTCATTACAAAATTCCAACACATATCAAATACACTCTTTAATTTTCCCAAATGGTATTATTAAAGTTAATAACCTACATCTGATTCTACTTTGTGATATATGAGACCTAGTTCACTCAACTATAACCAAACCCAGTTGGCCTAATGGCCTAAATTGTGCCTCCCCATATGGGAGTGGATTACTACTAGTATAGTGGATTTATAATGGTATTATGGGAAGAACGAACATTTATGACAAGATTATATCTCACCAATATAATTCTAACAATCAATTGCAAAAGTATTTTAGATAACTAAATAGATGAAGAATAATGTCTATAATTTAAAAAAATAGTTAATCTCATATAATGATGTAATAAATATATGATAATCATGTAATTCTATAAAAAGTAGAGGTAGTACATGGAAATAATAATCCTGTACAATAAATGTATTAGAAGTACAAAAAAGGATCGAAGAAACAATCTTCAAAAAGCATCATGATCAATAGCTTGGTCCTCTGCTCCCTTTCATCTATGAAACAATCAATCATGTATCACTTATTGGGTTCTTTCCCCTATACCTACCGTCATCCAAGAAATATTTATGCGTACCTAATAGCGGCTAGAACATGTTGTGAGATAGAACTTACTAGTCCACAACCAATAGTGTCTATAACAACTCCAACATCTGTATATATGCTGCAAATATGTGAAAATATAACCATAGTATTTTTAATAAATGTAAAGTGACAATGTCCAACCTTTCATGGATAACATTAATCTATTGTCTATAATTTTATGGGATAATTGGAAATCACAGAAAGAATCAACAAAATCATACACCATGTAATTATTAATCAGACCAACATGAGCCATGATCCAAAGAGTATAAATTTTCACAACATCTATGAAATTCAATTCAACCTGATCTAATGAGCACACATTTCCCCATTATTCAAGAAATTTAGATCAGTGATATCAAAGAGTAGAAATGTCAAAGTCCTTCAACTAAGTCATGGAAATAGGATCCAAGGGGTATAAATTTCGAAGGCATCCAAGTAAGTTAGACCGATAGGATCCAAGGAGTAGAAATCTATAAGACATCTAAATAAGTCAAGTTAACTGGATCCAAGGAGTAGAAATTTCCCGAGAATACAATTCAAATTCATTGAGTAGAAATTTACATGGAATCTAAGTGGGATGGATCCACGGTATAGAAATTTCTAAGGCATTCTAACTGATTCATTCCCCATTTTGTAAATTATTTAAATAATCAATTTATTAATCACTTCATAATCATATAAAATACAAGGAATAATATATTTCATAACTTTCATATACAAATCAGAAGGTGATGAAAATCTTTAACATTCCACATTGTTACAATAATCAATTCCCAATTAATTATGTGAGCTCAACACACACCATGAGTGGAATATCCATGGATAAAGGGAAAACCTAGACCAATGGGTAGCTCAGGTTGAGTTCAACAATCTCTAACCTAATATATGGGTGTCATGATATGTAATAAATATGAATTTAACATTTAACTCAAGGGTAACGTAATTAAGGAATCATCACCCAAAAATTCCATCAAGCATCACTATGGAAATAGTATATAAACAATTTGAATTTAAGGTAAAAGTTATTTACCACCTACCTTAAGCTCCCAGAGGAGTACTATACTGATATCATCCTCTAAATCAGTCCAGATCCGAAGAAACTATAAAAACATATGAACAACTTGAAAATAGGTTATATCAGCTTGCACCAAAACAACATATTCGATATAAATAAAAATGAAAATTGATCCTTAGGAATAAAGAAATCATCAGTGGATATCCAATGAGATGATCTAATATCAAATAGGATTTTGAATGATGAATTGACACCAAAACCTACCATAGGTTTACGGCCAGGCCATTCCGAAGAACCGCCTATATGTAGGAGAATAAAGATGAGGGATTCTGTGAAAATTTCAAGGCCCTAACTCTTTTAAAAAAACATACCTAGGGAATTTACACAAAATGTAATAGTAAAGTTTCCACCCTCCAGGGAAAACCATTACATTCTATAAGAAGGGATAGATCAGCCAAATACAAATCATGTATTTAATACACTCTATGCTTTCTAAATACACATGGTTTTTTTCCTACATCAAACAATCAACCCCCATTTTCCTTCCTTCCAAAAAACATGAACACTTTCCTAAAGACTTAGATTTCTTGTCAAAGACAAAATTAGAGGTGAAAAACGTTTTAAACCAAATGTTAAACGGAACCAAATCTCAAAAAAATACCTAGGATCTTACACAATAGGTCAGTCTACTGAGAAAAAATTTTGTATTCTTTAATGTTCAAGATGTGTCATTTTATTATAGACGATTATCAATTGTAAAGAGAATCCAATCAATATTGGAATATCATGAAGAACATGAGGAAATAGGTTGAAATTTACTCCATGTATTTGGATTATTTTAATAGCTTATTTTTCAATATGTAAATTCATTATTTTATTCATATGAAAATTGAGAAGGTATTCCATGATTTAAATTTTAAGGATTACGAATCTATTATTACATATTAGAAAAATTACACAATACTTGTGGAATATGCTGATTGTATTATCAACGATCTTGAAATTAAGTTTTATAGATTCATTAGTGGCTTAAAAACAATATTTTATAGGGTATTATCTGTAAGAAACTTTTGTAGCTATGATGAAATAATTCAATGTGATATTGAGGTTGAAATGGAGATTGGAGTTAGCTATCCATCTCATAATTTTGATAATAAAATAAAGATGTAATGGGAATGAAATTCAATAATCCAATGAGATTGGAGTTAGCTATAATCATCAATATATTTGATGATAAATATGAACCTTTAATGAAAATATCATTTATTTTATAGGTATTGGTTCTTATTAAAATGAGGTGTTCATCTTTGATGGTTGGAGAGAAACTCAAAGTCGAAGATGTTACTATTGTATGGGAGTTTTTTGATGTTTTTATTGAAGAGTTTCCCATTATACCACAAAATCATAATGTTGATTTTTCAATAAAACTCATACTTTTTTCTACACCTATTTAAATGAATCTATATAGAGTAACCCTGCTTAAGTTATAGGAATTAACGAATAAACTCTAGGATAATTTTGACAGTGGATTTATTTTTCTACATTTTCCACCCTAAGGCGAACTAATTCTTTTAATTATGAAGAAAATATATTAACTCCATTCTTCATTAATTATCAAGAACATAAAAGGATCCAAATAGAGAATAATTATCCTATTCTATTTATTAATGACTTGTTTGATGAACTATGAAGATCTAAATACATTTCAAAGTTAGATTTTTTTCTAGATATCATCAATTATGGGTTAAGAGGAGGATATACCATAGTCAAAAATCTATAAAATGTATGATCACGATGAATTTAATATGACTCCATTTAGTATTACTAATTCCCCCTATATATATATGGATTTAATGAATAGAATATTTATAGACTACCTTGATTGGTTTATGGTGGTATTTACAGATTATATTCATATATATTTAAAGAGAAAGGTAGAGTATAAACATAACTTAAGGATTTTAGTGACGACCCTAAGGAATGAAAATCTGTATTCAAAATTTTCAAAGTGTGAATTTTGTATATAAAAAGTTTCATTTTTAGTCATATAATCTCCAAAGATGGTATATTAGTGGGCTCATAAAAGACATAAATAATTTAATGTTGAACTATAACAACTATTTTGAATAGGATCCATATTTTCTTGGGTTTTCGGGATATTGTCAACTCCTTGTTAATATTTTTTCATGTTTTTCTAATATACTGACAAAGTTAACTAATAATAAATCCATGTTCCTTTCTACTGGTGAATATTAAGTAAATTTTAATTAATTTAGGGGAAGGATAGTTAGTTTACTTATGATTTCATTAACCTATAGTTTAGAAGGGTTTGTGATTTATAATTATGCAATAAATAAGGCAATGACATGTTTCCTTATTTAGAAAGACACATTGATAGTTGATGCCTCATGATAATTGATGGATCATGATAAAAATTAACCAACTCATGATTTGGAGTTAGTTTTGGTATTTTTTGAATAAAATATATGGTGGAACTATCTCTATAGGGAAATTTATGATATATATATATGTATATAATGGTAAAAAAATTAAATTATATATTCACTCTGAAATAGACGAATATGTTCAAAAGAAGATGTTTGGGGTTGATTAAATATTATGACTGGTCAATACATTACCATTCTAGGAAGGTGAACAAGGTTGAATATTATCTAATATAAAAGTAAAATTTCATCTTATCTATAATGTGGATCAAAAAATTTTAATTTCTTATGTATTTTCGATGGATGGATTTGGAAATCATGAAGGAAGGATAGAAATATTATCTTTCTCAAATGATTTTCAACAATATACCAATGCGAAGAATAACGAGGTGTAGATGGAATATGTGTAACTATAGAATAAGTCTATTAATATTCTATATTTCATCCTTGATTGTGATGTAATAAATAGTTTCCATAACCATGTATGTCTTTTTTCAATAAAATATTCGATGATGGGGTATTGGATGAAGCTCATAGTTCATTATTCTCTATTAATCATGGAAGTAAAATGATGTATAGAGAACAGAAAAATTATTTATAGTGGAAAAGTATGAAAAGTGATATTTAAGAGTGTGTATCTTGAGTCTTGGTAAGTTATAAATATAAAGCCGAGAGACATAATTCTCAGGGGATGTTTCGACCATTACCTATGACAGAATAGAAATTTGAAAACATTACAATAGATTTTATCATTGGACTCCCCATAAACATTAAAGGCTATAATGCTCTTTGTATTTTTCCTGATTATTTTTTGAAATCATCACAGTTCATTACTATCTAATAATATTTATCTCCTGATCATATTTTTAGAATATATATTAAGGACGTTTTAAGCTAGTATGGATTAACACATTCTATTGTATCTGATTGGGTTCTGAGTTTTATTTTTTGTTTTGGAGAAGTATTTAGATAGCTCTGGATATAGAGTTATGTTTTTGTACATAGTTGAATCCTCATATAAATGGTTAGTCTAAGAAAAATATTAAAACCGCAGAGGATATTCAGATATATTTTTCTATGTATTTTAAATGTTGTTGGGATCAACACCTTTCTCTACTTGTGATTTCTTATAACAATAACATTCACATTAGAATTCAGATAGATACGTATAAATCCATCAATGAAATGATGTGTGGAAATAAAACGTACTAGGATGAGGTTAAAGAATGATATCTACTCAGACAAGAGCTAACTGATTAAATTATAGATAAAGTCAAATCCATTTAGAAGTACCTCATGGCAGCTTAATATTGGTAGAAAAGTTATGTGAAGGATCATAATCCTAATCCTGAACTCAAAGTTAGTAAAAATGTTTTCCAAGAAATTTATCAATGCATGTATGTCATGATATTTATAAGGAACAAAAATTTTTATCCTTAGCTATATTGTCCCTTTTAAATTCATTAGTGAATAGGTATGATAGCTTATCTTCTGACACATACATTGAACCTCTCTCAAGTTCACAATGTGTTCCATGCATCTATCCTGAGGAAGTACATACTTGATCAATAACATGTACTAAACTAATAGGTCATTCAATTTGTGGATCATTTTTCTTATTAAGAACAATTGGTATAATTATTTGATCATTGAGATAATGTTCTATGGAAAAGACCACTCACTTTGTTAAAGTAGTCGAGAGGAATCAGAAATTATATGAAGATACTTGGGATCCTAATTATGAGACAAAATAGAGATATAATTATTTATTATTAACACAACAATGATTTTAAATGGTAAAATTCATTTTATCTGGGTCATAATATACACCCCTAGATTTTTTTAAATATTTCTCATAAAATAATTTTTTTTGACATTTTGTAATATACACAACCTAGATTCAAAATATATAATAATATTTAATATTATTATAACATAGATGTTAAATTAGAGGTATTGAATAGAAATAAAAAAATTAAGAAAAATAATTTTTCACACATGTCTAAAAAAATTATTTATTAATTGATTAAAAATAAAAATAAAATCACTTAAAAGTAAAAGATCTATTTTTCTATGAAAATGAGTTTGTGTGTGTAATGTATTTTTATATTATTAAATTAAATTAATAACTATTTATTGGTTATTATAATGAATTATATATGCTATATATTCAATCTGATGTTTTAACATTTATCAAATATTTTTCCTAGGCATGGTAAATGAATAAATCTAGTTTTATGCTAATTTTTTTATATAAAATGATTCTCATCATATTTTGAACACTTATATTAAAAATATTTTTTCAAAACCTATAGAACATTAATCATGAAAAAAAGATTCCATATTTAGAACCAAGAAGTAAAAATTTGTAAAATAGCCCCTTTTATTTTTTGTCAAAATGAATAGTGTTTTTCGTAAATATTTTTCGACTTTGTAAGGGTAAAACGATTAAAAAAGGGTTAAAAGTTTGGGATATGGATTTAAGATTGATCAAACATTTGAATTTAGCCTATTGGATGTGTGGAGTTTATAAATTTTCATCATATAATTTAATATATGTCCACTTTGTTCCACGGTTCGTTCATTATGACCATTATATTAATCTAAGAAAAGAATAAGTATAAAATGTCACTATTTGGACTATAATATCTCATAAATTTAATTATATGGATAAAAATAAGATAAATTTGTTCTAAATGTTAATTTTAAAGTTAAATTATTTTTTAATCATAGAAATTTATTTCCAATTTTTAGTTATTGAATAATAAACTTAAATTCCTTTGTAACATCGACAAAATACTTGTTCAATTAAGAAAAAAATAAAATGAATTATTTTAAAAATATTAAATGTAATAAAATTTGGATGAATTTATTTTTCACCATGAATTATTTAGATTAATATAATACATTAGTGTTTTTTAAAATCCTTATTTTTTAATTTCATCTGTGTTGAGGTGTCGTTAAAGTAAAATTAGATTAATAGTTCCAAAATTAAAATTAATGATATTTTAAAATAAATAATATTTTATGCAATAGATTAAAAATCATAAAAATATTATATATGGAAAAGTGAATGGAATATAGGTTAACATATAATCCATGGAATATTTATGAGTTCATTTTCCATATATGGAAATATTCCCAACCCTTTAGTGTTGCAATAGTTGTTACAATGATTAAAGTTAAAAATGGTTAATGAAGGGTTTAATAAAAAATATAAGGATAAAATGAAACCAGATCCAATATAAATATAAGTCAATGATTTTATTTATTTAATAATCTTATTTTAATTCATTTATTTGGATTCATATGTCTTGATGATCACTTTTTTTTTTATTTTATGAAATTCCATGTGTGTCCACTACCTCCCTTAAAACATGACACCCATAATTTATTTTCATTTTACCACTTTGAACCTTCTAGATTTCTCTAATCCTAAAATTTACACTAATAAAATTCATTATCCTAATGATAGAGGTTTTAGTATTCCCAAAAGACAAACCCTAGTCACCTTAATAGGATATTTAAAGGAGGTCCACTAAAGAAGATTTAATCATTCTACCAGACCACTTTTTATTTATTTATTCTTAAACCTCATATAATTATATGTAATAAAACATTAATAATTAATTATGCATCCTAAATATATTAAAATGTTATTTTCATTATGAAACCATCATTATTAAACCCCTTATTTATGTAATGGGAAGTGAAATTATTGCATGTGTGTACAAATAGCTTACCATCTCCTCACAATGATACAAATTATTTTACATCAGCATATTTCATGGATGGTTATTATTATGATTTTAAAATTTATTTATGATAATTAATAAATAATTGTACTTATTTAATTATAAATTCAAATATATATTTTTACCTTTCAATCTATTGAAAAATGATAACGTCACTTGTTTGTACGTGTGAACAACCACCTCCATGAGGTGATGTGATTTGTTTTTTAATTTATGTTTTATTTGGATGGTAATACAGATATATTTAATGAATATATATTATATATATGATCCAAAAATGAATTTATATATCTGAATTATTATTTATATTTCATTCCTTCCATTCATTAAAAAGCGAAAACTACGTTCGTGAGTATTTATGACCTACCATCTCTATAAATAGTGTATTAGATTTTTCTATCTATAAATTTTATTGATGAATCTAAATATGTATATATTGAATATATATTATATTTATATCATCTTTATTTTCATAATATTATTGAACTATGATCAATGTAAAAGGACCTTAACTGCCGAACATATATTCTTATGAAAAATGAAACAATTAACACCCAGATATGATGATATTTATATGAATCGATTAATAAATATGTGTTAAAATGTCATATGTTGATCATATATCACATTATATGCGTTTATATGATCAAGGTATGAATTTTTTTTATATATTTAATAGGGTGTGTTTTGTGGTTTCGAAGTATGTGGAATTCAAGTTAAAGGATTTGTTGTCTTAGTTTTATTTCCATGAGGATCATGCCATATTTACCACTTGTTTCTTTTGTGTGGTTTATATAATTCCCTTAAATTTATTTTATGTTGTTTTTTATGAAAATTATTGTGACTTTTAAATAAATATATGGTTTTATCTTCCTTGAAGATTTGATTCAAATATCACCAAAGTGGTAAGGGTTATATGTTACAATCTAATTGTTTATCCGGATTGTTTATTATTAAATTTATGATGAAACAAACGAGCCTATACCCTAGTGGTTCAGGCTCCTGCTTGGAATCCAAAATACCTAGGATCAAATTCGGTAGAGGAGAATTTCCTAGTACTGTAGTAGTACTGTAGCAGTTCACTTTAGCAGAACTATTGCAGCAGCGGACTATAGCGGCGGAAGCACAGTAGTGGCGACGTTACTGTAGTATGTAGTGTAGATGCATGGGTACTATAGCATTACTATTCACCATGGGGTCCTTTGTGCCCAAAAATGGGCTTTCTAGCCCGGTATGCAGGCCACTTGGCCTTGGGCCTTCGGGCTATGTAATGGGTCACCCTCTACCCAGTCTAAAGAGGTCTTTGCTTTAATACTAAATTGAGGATTCGGCCCCAACATTTAAAAAAATATTTATGATGATGAAATATTTTGATCTACATATCAAGAAAGTTTTTAATATTATTATTCTATCATTTTTTATAGATATTACATAATTTACTTTCACCTTTCTCTCTTTATGAACTCAAAAGGTTGAAAGAATTGTTTTAGGGAAAATCGACATTAATTCACTCTTCAATTAAAAATTATTTTTATTCCATATCTATATTTTCATATTACATTTTGAAAAAGTTATTCTAGTATTATATTATGAATATTTAATGTAATATTTACAAATGATTTAATTTTAACAAAATGGATTAATGTGAATCTGATTTTCATTTTATGTACGATCTACATCTTGATCATTTTTACAAAAGTGTTAAAGAGATGTTTTGTAACATATACAGTAGGGCCAAATTTTCCCATTTCCAGGACCATTCATTTCATTAATGATATATTCAGAAGTTTTCATGTTTATTTTCAATGAAAATGTGTTATTTACTATTTTTTGAATTTTATAATTTAAATAAGTGATTTGAAGGTGCGATGTGTATTTTCATTATGAAAACTTTTGTTGATTGTTTTAAACAAATTTTCATCTATGTTGACATCCTTTATTGTTAGTTATATTTTAAAAGGGATATTATCGAATGATTCCATCCTTATTATTTATATAGATCATTTATGATTATGATGACATTATTTTTCTTATACCCATTTCCTTTAAATGAGTTATGCTATGATGAAATGTTTATGAATCCCATTTATTTTGCATGAGTTATGATATGATGAAAGTTTTATGATCTAATTGAACATATATATATATATATATATATATTATTTTCATTTTTTGATGGGTGGGATAGAACTATTAATCCCCCTAATGAATTGGGCAAAGACACATATATCAAGAGATAAAAAACAATGGAATAGGGTGTCAAGCTAGTTTAGTAAGGGACATTGTCCGCATTTATAGTCTTAGGAGTGAAGCATGACAGCAATGATGGAATGGGGAGCGGGCCTAATCCATTATTAACATCTTGGAAGTGATACTTGAATAATAAGAAAATGATTTTCTAGGATTAAGAGTATCACAAAAATCTTTTTCTAATTCAAATATTATGCTCTCATGGATTATGTTCTTTGATTCCTTTATGATTGATTTCTTATGAACATCGAATGTTTATGCCCTGGCACAAGATTTTGATCTATGATATAGATGGTATAATTTTCAAATGTTAAGATCATATTATCATATCCATATGGTGATATTATTATTAATTTATCACTGATATATTCTTTGTATATCCTTAATGAGAAATTGAGATCACACTTCATTACGATTCGTTTCCACATGTTATGAAGAAACATCTGATGTATGTTATGTATTTTAAGGGTTCTATTAAGGGAGAACAATGTGGTAGATTTATAGATCTCTTATGACCATGATTTTTATGTATTCATGTTTTCAAATATAAATGAACTATATGATTCCGAAATAGATTATAATGTCATGTGATGAATATTTATTTCTTTAGATGTAATATCTATGTAAAAAAAGTATGGATATCTATAACAACACACATCCTCATCCTTGATAAGACTATAGGAATATCTAAAATGGAATCATGATAAAATGGGGAGATAAAACAACCATAATTTGGATACTGAATCACTCACACTAGCTATATTTAATTATCATCCCAAAGGTGAACCTAAATAATCATGATCTTTGTAAGTCCCAACACACCCAAACCTATTCATGTAGTGTAAATGCAACCACTATCATTACACTGATTTGATTCCATAACTGGGTGACCCATGCCAATGAAGAGTACCTAGACCATCTGATGGAGTTACCAACCTGGATATTTATATCTACCCCTAATACTCAATCTCTATAATAATCATTACACCACTCATAAACATATTAGGGTACCCATGACTCACTAGGGAATATATGCCTATTGAGGGATTAATATAGGATCCAAAACTTTTAGAGATATATAAAAGGAGTTTATTATTGTACTATTTTTCCTTGTTTTGTGTACATCTTTTTTGGATTTTATCATGGGTGTGTTTGGGTGAAATATGGAAGTTATTAGAGACTCTTTGTGTAGTGAACAGTTGGGGAATGGTTTTCCCAAACCGTGCGCCCTGCCCCAGAAAGCTATGAAACCCTAGTAAGGGGGTGATTTTATGGATAGGAATGTGTTTTTTCAGAAAATTCTCCCTTTTATCAGTAATCATGCATCCAATTTGGATGAAGTTCCTAGTTAGGTGCACTTTAATGGAAAACCATGTTCCCTTAGCTAGAAGTCACGTGTGTTGAAATTTAATCTCTTGAAAATTTATTAAAAATATATTAACCCCCCATATTATATATCTAAAATCTATATCTCATCCCTAAACCAATTTAACACATTTTTAGTCCTAAAAACGAATTCAAAGGCTATACAACCTCTATTCGTGATGAATCAAATATCTGTTGATGGATCTTCACCTCTCCTAGTAAGAGATTCCTATCTCATATAGTTTCCTCCAACACTCCCATCTTTCTCCCATACATTGATGGGATGTTTTACTATGTAGGAGGTGGATCAAGATCTAGGTTTTTATATATCAAATCCATTTGATCTTGGGTATAGGATTTCAGTATGAATACCATTATTCATTGTGATCTCTATTGTTCTGCTTCAAATTGGGGATTCGCAATGGCAGACCATCGTCCTCAGAATTGATATAGATTTTATAAATTAAAAATCCCATAGTCTTTATCTAATTATATGTTGATAAGCTTGAAGTTATAAATTTCCATGATTGGGAAATTTCATTCATGATTTAATTGATTTAATTTAATTTCCATGTGATAATAATTTGGGTTAAATTAGGGCATTTTAAATTGGTTGAATTGGATTAATTAATTTTTTAATTAATTAATGGAATTTTTTGATTGTGAAATTGGTGGGATATTGAGATAATTTAATTGGTTAATTATTGATTTAATAAATCAATTGAAATTGGGAATTATGATTTGGTTGTCATAACATAAATGGATTAATGGGTTAGATGAATAAATGTTGATAAATGGATCATCGGTGAATTGGTAATATTATTACATGTGATTAAAGGTATTTACCAATATTCTTTTGATTGTTAAATTGTCACCCCATAATGAGAATTTTTGAAAAAAGGTTCATGATGCTTAACAAAGATGTATATGAAATTATGAAACATGTGATATTGTGATATAGGTGATGTAGTAATGTCAATGTGGGGAACATGGACTAATGCTTCAAAATCCCAATTGTGATTGACTAATTTATGTTTGTGGGACTGTAACGACCCAAACATTCATTAATTAAAATTACTCTGGATATAATTAAATGTATTATTTTGTCAAATTATTATATGCACTTCCTTAGTTTTATGTTTTTGGATTTTAAAACACTGTTAAGAATTGTTACCCTTGCTAATATAGACATTGAATAGTGATAATATGATTAGTATAAACATAGAGATTTACCCAATCCAATTTACATAGAAAAAGGAATTAATGGACTCATTCAGTAGAATTTCCCCATATGAAGCCCATTTTGCAAAGCCTGGAAAAGAGGTGGAATCATTGTGCTTCTCTCTTAAATAAGACCAAGTCACGCTTCAACACATTATTGGATGTAACCACCAACAGGAGAAGTGGACGTTGGTAGAGATTACCACCTGAGCGATGTTATCCGAGCCACCCCAAGAGTATGTCACTATCACACATATTACCCTACAATATTAATCTTGTGTTATAAGGGGTTATGTAACAAGACCCTAGCACAATGATTTTGTTTGTTATTTTTTATAGAGAATATACATTCATTTTATTATTTTCACTTTGTAAATAGTTCATAAATTAAAAATAGTATTTTTTTAGTGAATATTAAATTAAGAAATATATTTTTATGAATTAGTGTATTTTTTAATCAAATAATATTTTATTAAAATATTATTACTAAATTTCTTTTTATTTAATATAAATGAGTGTACAATTTTTATGAATAACAGCGTGGTTTTTATTATGGTTTGAAATCCATTTTGTCAAAACCAATTAATTTCTGATATATGTCAGTATTTATTTTAAAAGTAAAAATTCACATATGTTGAAAATTATTTTGATAAAATGAATATTATTTTTGGAATTAGGATGTTGAAGTTATCCAAAGGTGTATTTTTCATAATTTTTGGAGAAAATTGAATTTTTGGTTACAAATTAAATAGCATTTAATTATATAATTTGTTTTATGACAACATAATGACCCAATTGTGATATAATAAAATACATTAAATGATATTTTTATCCAATATACATTTTACCCTTAAAAAATGTGATTTTTGTTTTGTTTGACTTATTTTATAAAGCTTTAGTGGAGCCTCCAAGACTTATAAAACATTTTGACTTTGTAAATTGATTTCCTTGAGAGTGTGACTCATCTCCACATAAGAAAACCTAATATTTTATGATTTCTGGAAATTTTACTTATAAAATATTGCTTTTCACCCCCCTTTTTCGAAAAAACATGGGCCAAAACCATGTGTTGGTTTGTGGTTTTGATTAGTATAATGTGTGGTCTCCAAAACCTAAATAATAAACAATTCCCTCTCTTTTCCTATATAACCCCACTCAAGATCCCATTTCCTCTTCACACAATTACTTTTCAGCATAAAAAATTATTACTTCTTCTCCCTATAATCCTCCCAAGGTGCCCTAAACTCCTAATATAGCTCTCTCAATCCTCTCCCAAACCTTTGGGATCCTACTTCCAAGAAAGTGATTTTCTTCCTTTCTCATTTTTTCCAAATTTCATTATGTTGTTATTCCCATGTGTTCTCAATTAGAAATGACAAGGAATGATTTTGAACCTACCTTATACTTCCCTTATAATATTTTAATGATTATATACCCATTTCTCTTTCATTAATGCCTACAACGAACACCTATTACCATGCTGAAATAATGTATGGTATATCTCTCTCCTCATTCACATTCAAGTAGTTACATTGTATTATGAATATTAATTATATTAAAAATGTTAGGAAATGTATCCATTTGACCCCATTTATGTACATTTTAGGTACATATTCTGTGAGAACCCATTCTCACTCATCAACTATTTTTATAAATTCTTATGACACGCCGTTATGCTGCCGAAATTGCATCGCGATTTTTCAAGCCAAAGTCAATATGTAGTGAACACCATGCCAATTTTTCTATGAAGGGTATTTACCATTAAGCATATTTACCTATTGATTATTGAGTATCATGTATGAATTCAACATTATTTTATCATGTAATAAATTATCATGTTTAATTGGTCCATGTTATATGATCCATATGGCACACTTATTCATGAAATAAAATGATTAAGAAGGGTGTGCCCAGATTGCGCTCCAATGCATTGGGTAAAGATTAGAATCATGATACATCATGTGAAATAAGGGTTTTCTCATGCTAATTCATTTTCAATGAGGGTTTACTCATGATCCATTTTCAATTATCCTTGGATCATGCTAAAATCATGTTAAATGTTGTTTCCACATTTCCAAGTTATGATAATCTTGTTATATCATGCCTTTATGTTCTGGTTTCTCTTATACTCCATTGATATTCATAGTTCCTAACATGTATTGTATTCTTTCTGTTATTCCCCGTATATCCCTTTACTAGGTTGTATAGCTAACCCTTTTATTATGAATGTCCTCAGGTTATCCCATGCAATGCTATGTATGAAGGAATGACGTGGGAAGGTAAACGAAGTTTTCAATAAGATGTTTCATTTTATGTTTTATGTTGTTATGTAGTGTTTTTCATTACCAAAGAAACTACATCTCTCGATATTCTATGTTGTATCAAGTGATGGTTTTTTGTAATATTTTATGTTTATGTGTGAAATAAAGAGAAGGGTTGTTATAGTTGGTATCAGATGATAAGTTTAGTTATTTTTGGGATGTGGATATGAAAACCCAAGTGAAATCCATAGGGATAATATTATGTATAATAAAAACATACCCAAATTTTTGTTATTATTGAGTAAGTGGTTCACCAAGAAAATGCATCCTTGTGTGGATATGAGTAGTTAGAGGCTGCTCTGGCACATATGTATCTATTGGATAACCTTAAAGAAACTCTTTGATTTAGACTCAAACAGGAACCGGTGCACGACAATGGGCCATTCTGCACTCTTAGTTATGACACTCCTATAGGATATGCTTTGGTAAATTCACAATCATAGTATGAACCACTATTATGGGATGAAAAAAAATTCCCTTCAGAATATATATTGGGATGTAGATCATGGGTAACATAGATTGAATCCTATAAGTTGATATGTTAAGAAAATAAAAGTAATTTATAAGTCATATGTTTTTGTCTTTGGATTACCCTTTATAGGTTACCCATAAAATTCTTATTATTCCATACTATGGCTGGTAATGGGAGGAATTGGGCTAACAACTGATGTGAAGATCAATGTGAAGAATGTTCTAATGAGATTCTTAAACCGACAGGAGTGGGAATCACAAATTTTGTCATGACACACTCTCAAATAACTCATGTTTCTAATATAAACTTGCATCAATAAGAACATTCAACCCCCAAGAAATAAAAAGTCTCAATATAGTGATTTTTGAGACAAATGCCTCCTACTTTTAGTTGATCATCTGATCCCTCAATCACCGAACAATAGATGAACTCCACTGAGAAGATCTTATCCATCCTACAATGTTCTGGTCAAGAGAAGGTACTTACAACTACTTATCATATGGAGGATGAAGCTAATAAATGGTAGATATTGATAAAAAATATGATGCCTAAAAAAGAGATCAAGGCATTAGAATAGAAGGATTTCCAGAAAAAAATGACAAATATTTTCCTCACAACCTCCTTCTTAAGATGGAAAGGGACTTAATTTACCTTAAGTAAATAGATGATGAATCCATCGGAGAGTACTTGGAGGAAATAAAAAGGCTTGAACAATATGCCTCTGGCTTTGTTGTCACCCCCCGAATTAAAGGTTGACTGCTTCTTTTGCAGGATAAAACCTAGCCTACGGAAATCCTTAGAGATCCCTGACATCGAGAGATATGAGGAAATTTTCTGATGTGCCCTCAAAATAAACATAGAGATTAGAGAATCTAAAGAGTATCATAGGGAAGATAAGAATAATGTAGACATCAATTTTAGTAGTCTGATGGATAAATCCAACAGTGGTATGAAAATCCAGCCCGCAACTCACCAAAGGTGCGGAAAGAAGCACCTCTGAAATTTCTCGAAGCGGATGAGAAAATTCTTTAACAGTGGATGAGAAGGGATCCTTGCCATGAACTACCTTCAAGAAAAAACTGTGGTGGAAAAAGCGGAAAAAAAAACTCTGTTCGACCCACAACACATTGTTTATTTCATCCACTGCAATGAACCTGGGCACTTTGCAAAACAGTTCCCTAAGCCAAGGGTTTTTGGAGGCAATAAACAACCTCCATGGACAAAACAGGGAGATTTTTCCATCACTACCACCGATGTGAACCCCAAAAATGATGTGGTGACATGTACCATAGTTATTAAATCAAGAAAAGTAAACATTCTTTTTGATTCTGGATTTACACATTCTTTAATATCACAAATTTTGAGTAAAAAAATCCCAACAGCACCACAAATCATAGAAGTAAAGAAGTCGGTGAGTATAAAAAATAGGGTAATCATTACATCCAATGAATATAACTCCTCACCTATCATAATTTGTGGATTTAACTTCCCAATGAACATCATAATACTTTCTATGGGTTAATTTGAGGCAATTATTGGCATGGATCGACTTTCTCTATATAGAGCCAACATAAATTCCATGAGAGGAAAATCACTCTCTATATATGGTGAATCGAACCCCGATTCTGTAGTAGTGAAAGTAGAAATATGAATCACCTTTAGCACTATCATCTCAAACATTTAAATTACTACCATATAAGAATGCATATATGGATCAGATGACTAATTCTAAGGAAGCAACAATATTTGAAGACATTCCTTTTGTGAGGGAATTCACTGATATTTTTCTCAAGGAATATCCTAGTCTTACTCTTAGAAGAGATATTTAATTCTCTATCGATCATATACTTGGTGCATTTCCAAAATCCACAACTCCATATATAATGGCTATTGTGGTGCTTGAGGAGATAAATAAATTGCTACAACATAATCTGGATAAAGGGTTTATATGCCTAAGTGCTTTACCATTGGATGCACTAGTAATTTTTGTCAAGAAAAAGGATGGGTCAATTCCCCATTGCATTGATTATCATGAGATCAATTAAATCACAAAAAATAACAGGTATCCAATTCCATAAATTTATGGCTTTTTCAATTAGCTATGCGGAGCACAATACTTATCCAAGGTGGATATACAGTTGGTATATTACCATGTAAGGGTGAAGAAGGAGGATATCCCCAAGACTACTTTTTGTACAAGATACAGGCACTATGAATTCACAGTAATGCCTTTTGGACTCACTAATGGTTCTGTAATCTTCATGGACATGATAAATAGTGTCTTTAGAGATTATCCCAACAAATTTGTGGTTATCATTATAGACGATATTATAATATACTCTCAAACAATGGAGGAACCTAAGGAGCATATAAGCACTATACTAGAGACCTAGATAAATGACAAGCTCCATGAAAAGTACATCAAGTTTGAGTTATGGTCGAAGGAGGTCTCATCGATTGGTCATATCATCACAAGTAATGGGATATCTGTGGATCTTTCCAAGATAGCTGCAATTTAGGGATGGATAATGCCATCCTCGGTAATAGATAACCATATATTTTTGGGCTTATCTATATGTTATCACCGATTTTTGAGAAATTTCTCATGATTTTATAACCCTCCTATCAAGCTAACGTAGAAAGGAGTAAAGTTTTCGTGGAGTGATGAATGTGAAGAGTGGTTCGAGGAGTTTAAAAGAAGGCTTATCATTTTTCCCGTGCTCACACTACCCACATGTGGAGAACTTTTTTGGTTTTTATTGATGCTTCAAATAATGTCCTAGGTTGTGCATCGATGTAAAATAAAAAAGTAATTTCCTATGCTTCAAGGAAATTGAATGTTCATGAGAAAAACTATCCAACAAATGATCTGGAGTTGGCTGCAGTGATATTTGCTTTTAAAATTTGGAAACATTACCTCTTTGGGGAGAAGTGTGAAATAAAGACGAACCACAAAATCCTCAAGTATATATTCACAGAGAAAGAGTTGAACATGTTCCAATGAAGATGGTTAGAGATGATCAAAGACTATGACTTCTCAATCAATTACCACCATGGGAAAGAGAATAAGGTGGAATATTCTCTAAGTATAAAGAACCCAATAGTTATATCATTGATGAGAATTGAAAATTTTCTAATATTCTTAGATTTAATTAATATTAACATGGCAATCATAAAGAATAGAACATAATCAATCCTTTCACAAATGATTTCTCAACCATATCTTTTGGAATGGTTTACGGATTCTCAAAAGGATGATGTAATAATTCATAATAAAGTGGAAACTATTAGAAAAGTGAAATCCTCAGAGATCAGTGTTCATGAAGAAGGAATTGTGATATTTTAGACAACGTTATGTGTTCCATCAAGTCCTAAGTTAATGAAATATATTTTTTATGATGCACAAAGTTATAATTTATCCATTCACCTAGTAAATACAATGATGTATCGTGACCTACGAGAATATTATTGGTGGGATAACAAGAACAAGGTGATCACTAAATATACATCAAATTGTATGGTATGTTAGCTAGTGAAGGCCGAGAGACAGAAGTATTAGGGGATGATGGAACCATTACTCATACCAACTTGAAAATGGGAGAACATCAACATGGAATTTATCACCAGACTTCTGAAGACATTCAACGGAAATAATGATATCTGGGTTGTTGTGGATCATATTACTAATACTGCACACATTATTGAAATTTGAGTGGATTTCTCATTAGATTACCTAGAATGGATATATATTAGATATGTGGTAAGGATTCATTGATTACCACTATTTATTGTATCTGATTGAGATCCAAGATTCACCTCAATGTTTTGGAAGAGTCTTAAACATGATATGAATACAAAGCTAAACTTCAATATGGATTATCATTCTCAAACTGATGGCCAATCTGAGTGGACTAACCAATCAATTGAGGACATGTTGAGAGAATTCTCAATGGAATTAAAAGGAGGATGGGATCAACATTTTTTAATACTTGAGTTATCTTAAAACAACAATTTCCACTAAAGAATCCAAATGGCTCCTTATGAATCCTTGAATGGGAAGAGTTGTAGAACACCGATATGTTGGGATGAAGTTGGGGAGGAAATATTTTTGTTCCAGAAATGGTCGATGAATTGGTGGAGAAGGTTATGACCATCCAAAAAAACATTAAAGATAATCAGAGTTGATAGAATATCTATGTTGATAATCAACGAAGAGACCTAGAGTTTTATGTTAGAGACATGTTATTCCTCTACATATAACTATGGGAGAGAGTTATGAGATTTTGGAAGACGGGAAATCTTATTCCAAGGTACATAATCCCTTTTGGGATCCATGATTGCATTAAAGAAGTGTCATAATGACTAGCACGCCCACCAATCCTTTTTGATGTACATGATGTTTTCCATATATCACTCTCAAGGAATTACATACCAAATCCCTCACATGTACTCAGTCTATAGGTGGTACCATTGAATAATGAACTCTCCTATGAGGAGAAGCCAGTGAAGATCTTATATCATAGGGAAAAATTTCTACAAAATAACAAAATTCCCCTCATCCAGTTGCTGTGGAGAAACCACAAGTTTGATGAAGCAATGTGGGAATCGAAGTAAGTAATGAATAAGAGTTACCCACATATGTTTTAGTTTTGGAAAGGAAACTTTCAAGGGTGAAATTTCATAAGGGGGAAGATTTTAATGACCTAAACATTCATTAATGAAATTTACTATTGATATAATTAAATGTATTATTATGAATAATGGTTGTATGCACTTACATGGATTTATGTTATGGAATTTTAGTATACCATTATTAATTCTGACAGTTTCTAATATAGTCGTTGAACAATGATCACATGACTAGTATAAATATAGGGCTTTAACAAATCCAATTTACTCAGGAAAGGAATGTGATGGCCTCATTTAGTATAATTTCTCCATGTGAATCCCATTTGACAGATATCAGCAGAGAGGTGGAGACATTGGGCTTCGCTCTTGACCACTCCCAAGCTTATCTTCAACATGTTAAGATCGAACAGAACTACATACAAGAGAAGTCTAAGTTGATAGAGATTACCTTCCAAGAGATGTTATCCAAGGCTCCCCAAGAGTCTATCACCATCACTCACTTTACCCTTAGGACTTATATGGGTGTTATAAGTGGTTATGTAACAATATCCAAGAACTATGATTATATACATTATTTTTGTATTGTGAATATACATTCATTTTTTATTGTTACATTGTAATTAGTTTTTAAACCAAAAATAGTAATTTTAGGTAATATTCAATTATGAAATCTATTTTGAGGAATTAATGGATTTTTAATTAAATAAAATTTTAATAAAATTTTATTAAAAAATTAATTTTTAATGAATATAAATTATAGTATAATTTTTATGAAGAAAATCATGATTTTAATTAATGTTTGAAAGTCGTTTTTGTTATAACCCATGAATTTTTGATAAATTACTATTTTTTTGATAATAAAAAAACACATATATAGAAAAATATTTAGATAGAAAAAATATTATTTTTTCCATCAGGATTTTGAAATTAATCAATGGTTAATTTTTCATAATTTTTTGATAAATTCAAATTTTTTGGTAAATATTAAATACCATTTAAATATATAATGTATTTTATGACATCATAATGACCCAATAGTGATGTAATAAAATAATATAAACATTTTTTTCAGCCAATATTTGTTTTCCCATTGAAATAATTTGATTTTGGGTTTGTTTGATTTATTTTACAAAGCTTTAGTGGACCCTTCAAGGCTTATAAAACATTTTTACTTTTCAAATTAATTTCCTTGAGAGTGTGACTCACCTATACATAATAATGCCTTATATTTTAAGTATTTATTCCATTGGACTAATAAAATAATGTCTTCCACTCACCTTATTCAAAAACCATGGGAAAAAATATGGGTTGGTTTGCGGTTTTGATTAGTTTAATGTGTGGTTTCCCAAACATAAATAATAAATAATTCCCTCTCTCATCCTAAATAAACACACTCAAGATCCCACATCCTCTTCACTCAAAGAATTTGTAGCAAGAAAAAACATATTCCCTCCATTATATGTAATCCTACCATGGTTCCCTATGCTCCCAATAATCCTCTATCAAATATGTCCAAAGCCTTTAGGATCACATTTCTAATTAAGGGATTTTCTCCCTTTCTCAATTTTTTTCCAAATATGATTCTATCGTTATTCCATATTATTTTAAATTTAAAATGTTGGGGTATGATTTTTCCCCTCCCATATACTTACCTCATTATGTTTTAATGATGATATACCCCTTTATCTTTCATTAAAGCCTCCCACAAACACCCGTTACGATACCAAAATTCTGTATGGGATTTCTCTCTCCTCATTGACATTCAAGCAATTCCATTGTATTATGAATCTAAATTCCATTATATAAGTTTGGGAATGTAACTATATGTGTCCCGTACATTTCATTTCATGTACATATTATGAGACACCCCTTTTTCTCTCATCAACCATTTTACTTAATTCTTATGACACATCTTTATGATACCGAATTTGCACCATGATTTTCCAAGCCTAAGTCATGGTGTTGTAAACACCATGCCCATTTCCTTATCAAGGGTATCCAGCTTTATGTACATTTACCTATTGATTATTTAGTTTCATGTTTTAATTATAGATTCCATTATCTTTGAATAAATTATAATGTTTAATGAATCCATGTTATATGATCTATGCGTAACACTTATGCATGACATGAAATGATTAAGGAGGGTGCACCCTAATAGAGCTTCAATGCATTGAGTAAATATTAGTATTATGACAAGTCAAATGTAATGAGGGTTTAATCATGCTAATACAATTTCAATGAGGTTTTACTCATGCTCTATGTGCAATTATCCATCGATCATGCTAAAATAATGATAAATGTTGGTGCCACATTTCCATGTTATGATAATCATGCAATATCATGCCTTTATGTTCAGGTTTCTCTTATGATCCTTTGATATTAATTTTTCCTAACATGTATCATATTATTCATGTTATACCTTGTTAACTCCCATACTAGGCTTTATATCTAACCCTTTTATTATTCATGTCTTCCGGTTATCCCATGAAATTCTAAGTACGAAAGAAGTATGTGGTCAGGTAAAATAAGTTTTCAATTAGATGTTGAGTTTTATGTTTTATATTTTTATTTAATTTTCTTAAGCCCCAAATAAACGTTACCTCTCTATATTATATGTTGTATCAAGTGAAGGATTTATGTAATAGAAAATATTTATGTCTTAAATAAATAGAAGGGTTCTTATAGAGACATTGATTGATGCTTTAAAATCCAATAGTGATAAATGACCTCTGGGACACTGACTCATGCTTCAAATATACACGAGGTTCTACATATGGTGTTATAGGATTTTTTTTTCATTGGACTAATATTCTAATTAACCATAATTTTATGTGAATTGAAATGATAAATGATTAGCATGAATTTGTGATAAGTTATATCCCTTGAATATAGTTCAGAATTCAACATGGTATGAAGTAGGTATTGATGGTTTGGGTGTTCTCATAAACTCCAAGATCATGTATTTAAATAAAAAATAATTTAATATATGTAAACAATTTACTGTACTATTTTTATTTTATTCTTTATACAAATTCCTAAACTATTATTAACGGGTTATTATTTTAGATAATGTTAGTAGTGGGCTATTGAGTTGTACCCACACCCCACTTGGGATTCTAGATCGGTACCTGAATAGACTTCATGTTTGCAAGGTAGGATACCAGAAAGAGCCTTATGTTAGATGGATTATTCAAGATGAATCATGGATGTGGGAACCATATGTGACTCAGGAGTATCTTGGAAGTGTTAAATGTATTTATTTCATATTTAAACATGAAACATACAGGGAATGACATATCTAATGATTAGTTATGGATATTGTATTTCCTATTTGGACATCATGTTATACTAGTTTGGTTTAGTTATTCTTATTTATTTATATTGTTGTGGTAATTTGTCAGAGAGAGTATAGTCTACCCATGATCTAAATTTGAACATCACTACTAGTCGGTAGCCTCTTGATTTTGGGGTGGTGCACTTGAGGCCATGTGACAGACCGGCTCAGGTCACCTAATGCGAGACTCCTATAGGGAAGTCACAAAGTGGTATTAATGGAGGTTTTATTTTATAATATTTTTAATTACTATTAAAGAAAGGTATACAAGAGAATAAGATGATTAGGACCTTGGTTGGGAGATTTTTCATGGGAGTAGCTAATCCATATTTTATGGTAAAAGCCAAGATCCCAAGGTGTGATTATTGTTATTGAGGTGTGTTGTTACCATTGGCTGTTATTTCACATCAAGTGGTGAAATTTCTCTGTGATGTGATTATTTTTTCTGAATTTTTTGATATTTGAATGATGTATGAGTATGGAATGAGAGTTTTGTATTCCTGAAACAATCTAGCCACATAGGATTTATTATGTCATATATTATTTTAAGAATGAAAGATGAATGAAGGTTTTGGGTATGTTGTTAAATAAAAACTATTTTTACTGCTCATGTGACATAAATTAAAAAATATTCCTAATATGAAATTGAAAATTTTAAAATGAATAAAAATTTGGAAAATGGGTATCTAATGAGAAAATATGATATATGAGAATGATTTTGCCTTTATTAACAATATCCAAGATGTAGTATTATTAAAGGTAGTAATAACACCTTTATTTTTACCATGTAATAGGGTTGGGGGGAATGAACTGTTATGAATTAGTATGAATCCCTATTATATAAACGTGTAAAAGTTGTGTTTTGTTTCCTAAGATGTTTTTTTGGAATTGTATATATATTCCCATATGATGATGATTTTTTATTGTATTGTATGTGGTTATGGATGGAAATGGTCCACCGATAGTGGAAACTGTGGCAAAGATATTTCTAGGTGAGGAAGCCAAAGAGGAGTTTTGTGAAAACTTTTATCTCTTCATGCAGTTTTGGAATGGGACCTAGCGTGGGATATGAAGAGTATATCTGACCTGAAATGGGAATTTCATTTGGTTAACTCTCTGATGTTTAGTAGATATAGTGGACCTGAGACATCGGAGTTCTGGATTTAGTCTATCGAGACTATAGTTGACAACTTGAAGACTCCAACTTAGAAGAGGGTAAAATTTGATGCTTACATTTTATGTGTTCAAGAAAAGAGTTAGTGGGACAACCAAAATTGTGGTATAAAAATAGAGAATAATGAGTTGAAGGACTTCTATGAAATTTTTTTGTAGTACTTTTACAATGAGATGGTCGGGAAAGATATAACAGATGATCTTATGAGGTTGACTCAAGGAAGCATGTATGTGATGGACAATACTGGATAATTTAATGACTTATACTAATTTATTCCAACATTAGTAGGAGAATAGGATACTATGGGTAGATAGTTTTAGGTTGGTCTTTGTTGGTCGGAGTGGTTTTCTCAAGAGGGGGGGTGAATTGAGTACCAATTAAAATTTCTTAATTTAAAAACAATGTCTTAAAGACCCCCAAATAAAATAATAAATTAAACTGTAGTGAATTTATATTAAAGTAGAGATTCTGTTAGATTCTCTAGGGATTGATTAATTCCCAGTTAATCAACACAGGAGTGTGTGATTATCTTTTGAAACTAACTTACTAATCTACACTTAACATAAACACTTGCTAATTTAATTATCAAAGTAACTTTAAAAACAGTATTGGTTTTAAAGTGATTAGCAGCGGAATAAAACTTTGAAAGAGATGGCACAACAATGTAACCAAGAGGTTTAGTCTCAAGCCGAGACTTAGTCCTCTCAAAAGTTTATATAAAAATGATCCACACCCTGGATCGGGGTTCAACATTTTACAACTGTCCAGGTCCAAGACCTCTACCACTGTTCTTCGTGGGAAACAGTACAACAGCAACCAGCTGTCCAGGTCACACACGACCTCTACCACTGTTATCCGTGGGAAAGAAAGAATGGAAGGGTTTGGTAAGGATTTACAAATCCTTCAGTTTGAGTACATGAGACAGTGTATGTGTTAGATACAGCAGATAACACACACTGCTCGAAATGAATGATAATAAATCACAGAACAATAGATGTAGAGTTTAGAGATGGTTCTGGTGATTGAAGTATAGCTATGGACTTTTTGAATTCGACTAGAAGTGAATCTGAGTCCTCTTCTCGTTTCTGTTTGAGAAACAGAGTGTCGTATGCTCCAGGTTCACAGGTAGTGAGAATGTAGTCGATGAAGTTCTTCTTGTATGCACAGAACACTCCTCGAGTATGCTTGATTGTCTATGAGCTTCTCTGTGTTCTTCTGTTGTTTTTGGTATATTGGATGCACAGCACTTTTCTAGTTCGTTTTTCCTTCACACGCTTCTTTTTCATCCCTTCGCTTCATGTTTCTGGTATGTAGTCTTCTCGTATTTATCTCCCATCAGGGGACAGAAAAGGTTCCTTTTCAGCAGGTACGAGGTACGGGTTCCTGACATCCGAAAACCTTTATCAGATATTTGACAAATCATTAAAATTTATGATATGACCGTTAGATAGATTAAACTATAGGAAATAAAGAAATTCAAACAGTGAGTCGAGTGATCAGTAGGTAATCAGCATCGGTAGCTTGAACATCGGTAGCTTGAACATCGGTAGCTTGAACATCGGTAGCTCAAGGTCATTAGTTGCTTTGACTCTATCGGTGGCTCTATGTGTCGGTTGGTACATGCTTGTATCAGTGACTTTGTTTATCGGTAGCTCCATGCGTCGGTAGGTACATGCATCGGTAGCTGTGAGTCTGTCAGTAGCTTCGTCCATCGGTGACTCTTATTCCATCGGTAGCTATTTATACTTACACCGGTAGCTCTACGTTTGTATCGGTAGCTGTCTGTAAGCACATCGGTAGCTCTGTGTTAAGTCTATCGGTAGCTCTGTGTTAAGTGTATTGGTAGCTGTCTGTAAGCACATCAGTAGCTCTGTGTTAAGTCTATCGGTAGCTCTGTGTTAAGTGTATCGGTAGCTGTCTGTCGGTAGACTAAGTCTATCGGTAGACTGGTTACCGGTAGCTCTTTATCAGTAGCTATAGACAGAATACTTATCTGTTTTATGCAGAACACATCCGATTGTGTTAGAATCAATTTATAACTTGTATGAACAAGGATAAATGAGGATTAACATAATCCAAAGATTATTTTAAAAATTATTATTGGTTTGATCATAGATTTGAAGGAATTAAAGTATAGATCAATGATACTTAACAATATCATAGAGAGTGAACACATAATTGGGATTTTCAACACATATGAATACATGATTGAGATTATCAAAACAGGTGAGGTCAACAATCTCCCCCTTTTTGATAATCACAATTTATGATATTGGCATTTAACATAGTGAAAATATAATAGTAAAGAGTATAGTATTGAATTCAATTTTCTCAGAGAAAACAGCATCTGAGATAATAGTAATAGTATGATATAGACATAAGTTATCAGAGGTAAAAATCATAAGGTACTATATAGACATAAGGTAGCAGAGATAAAAATGAAAAGCAAAACAAAGGGTAATGTGTCTCCCCTTATTCCTTATTTTTCTTCATTGAAAATATTTCTCATTCTCTCATTTGTTCTCCCCCTTATTCTTTCATAAAATGCTTAAAATATTTCTCCCCCTCTGATTGTTCTCCCCCTCGTATTGTTCTCCCCCTTTGTGATAATCAAAAAGTGGGAAAGCATATATATATATATATATATATAGGAGACAAATAAAACAAGAGAAGTAAAAAGAGTTCTGTATTAGAGTAGTCAAAAAATACAACAAAAACAAATTACAAAGGAATTCCTATCAAAAATCATGGCCACTGGTTCAATCCTCATATGCAACGTGAGATTTGCCTTTGGGATCAGAAGAAGGCTCGGGTGTTGAGGATTCAGGTGAAGGTTTGGGAATGCCAGAAAAGATCAAAGGAGGCTGGGCCACTGACACAGAGTCAGGCCTGTAGGTTGAAGATTTTTGGGTGATCATTGGAGTGAGGCTTCGAATGGCTTGAACAGGAGTCAGCTGGACTTTGGAAGCAGCTGAGGCAAAAGCAGGCAAAGGAGGAGGGATGATGACTGGTCTGGCATAAACATGCAAGAAGGGCAGTAGCAGATTTCTAAAATCCATAATAATTCCTCCTCCTCTTTCCATAGCAGAGATGAAATCATCTTTGTTCTCCATGAATTTCTCCAAGGCAGGAGTCAATTCTCTTAGCTTTCTCACTTGTTCTTTGAAAGCTTGAGTGACTGGAGGGAGCTTCATGTGTTCCAACATTAGCTTGAAGTGGTGTTCGAGTTGATGCTTGGTGAAAATCTTGGTGAAGTAGTAGTCCACTTTGCTTTTTATGGCTTCTTGAGAGGCAGAGGCTTCTCTCATATAGTCTTGAACAATCTTCATGATTTCTCTGGCAGAATCCCTTGTAGAAAGCACCACTCGGCTTAACTCTAATGAGTCCACAGAACCACTGGTAGAAATAGAGCCAATCTCCTCCTTCAACACTGCTCGAACTTGATTCAGGTCAACTGATAATTTGGATGTGAGAGGCCCAAGAGAGAAAGAAACAGTTTCTTTAAAACTCTTAGACAAACCACTGATTAGGCTTTGAACCTGAGAGTCTTGCAATTGAACATGATCCTTCACTGAGGTTTTGAAACTTTCAAACACTGAGACAAACTGACTGACTACACTCTTCACATAAGCTAGGTCCTTGTCAGCTTGAGACTTAGAGCTCATATAGGAATCCAAAGCAACAACTGATGTCTTGAGAGATTCCAGGTCAGCTTCGATTCTAGAAGACTGAGTCTAGCATTCTTTCACTTCTTCCATAAGCTTAGACATAAAGGAAGATAAATTACAAGCCAGAGATAGCTCGAAGGATCTCTCTAGCATTTTCATTTCTTCATAAAAGATTTGCTTAATCTCAGTGACTGAAGCACTGAATGATTCTTTCAGCTCATTCTTCATGGATTCAAAATCTGATTTGGAGACAAAATCACTTGGGACAGCTGCAGCAGATCCCCTTGCTGAAGCCAAATTAACTACAGAAGTAGTCATTATTGAATTGATTGAGGATGCAAGAGAGGTTTCCATTAGCATCACTTCCTCAACAAAGCTGGATTTGAGGTCCTCTTTCAGCTTATTCAAATCATGAAATCTAACCACATCATCTGGTAACAACTCAGAAGCAAGATCATAATTGATCTTCGGTCTATTCACAGACACCTTATTGTCAGAATCCGGATAATCCAATCCACAGACTATAAACCCTAGGTCTTCTACCCAGTCTCCAATCTCAACAGCTACTGTAACATTTCCAAGAACAGACTGATGCTCCCCCTCAATGGGTGCATTCTCATGTATCACAACAGCTTTTTCTGCTGGCCTTTCTTCATCAGAATCTTCTACTACAAGTTCTACAGGTGCAGCATCTAGAAGATCTTCTGATACAGGTACAGCTTCTTCTCTATCTCTTTCTTCTTCAGCAGCAGGTATAGCTGAGTTTCCAATCAAGGGACTCATACTTAACCTACCAGAAGCAGGCGATTCAGAAGCATTCCCCTTTTCCTCTTCTTCTTGGTGAGGTACAGACTGGTCTTCCTCATGAGTAGGCAAAACATTCTCTACTTTTCCTTTCCTAGAATAAACCAACTCTGCAACAGGACTTGGGGGAAAGTCTGGATCTCCTCCAACATCCATAGGAGTTTCTTCTTCTTCTTCTTCTTCTTCTGTTTCATCACTATAAGCAGGTTCCTCTTCATCAGGTCTCAGACTCGGATCTCTCTCATCCTTTGGTCTTGAGGGATAATCCACTGGATTAAACCTATCATAGATCTTCTGATCATCACTGACCCATTCTCCCTTCCATGGGTTCCAGTTAATTTTCATATACTTACAAACAGTCGAGGTGATGCAGAAATTGTTCTTGACTACAACTGTCTCATCCTGAGACTCAGCTATTTCTTTCACTTTTATCATCACTGAAATCAGCTTGGCAAAGAACAAAGCATTGGTCTTTGACTTTGGTCTAATCATGTCTTCCATTTGAAGCATCAACAATCTGCACAGATTGATTTTTACACCATGTCTCAGCAAATGAAGAAGATAGATATCTCGATATCTCAGATTTGAAAAATCTCCTCTCCTCGGTATCAACACATGCTGAACAAATTTGAAAAGCAGTCGATTCTCTCCATCCATTTTAGCAGCAACCACTTGCCTTTGATTTCCATTCCCAGTCAGTTCTTGTAAGGCGGTTTCATAATCAAAAATGTCACTACTAGGTGGCATTGCTCTTGATACATACCCAGAAACACCTTCATGTGGTACTTTCAAACTCTCAGCCCACTCTACTGAAGAAAAAGACATCTCTTTTCCATTTACAAAAGAGCTTACCCGATTCTCATTCTCAGACTTCTCAAAGGTTACAAACTCATAGAACTGCTTTACCAACTTCGGGTAGTATGGACCATTGTTATTCGAGAAACAATCCACCCATTTCTGGTCTTCCAGAATCTCGAGTACTAAGGATTTGCTAGGCAGTAGCCATTCCACGCACAGTTCCTTCTCGATTACTATGTCTCTATTCTGCAAGTGAGGATTCACTGGTCTCCTTCCCGATCTAGTTTTGACTTCACTAACACTGGCTTTATGCTGTGTCTTCTGCTTCTTAGCATTTGGTTCTACACTTTCATCTCTGACGATAGGAAGCTTGGTTTTTGCCATCGCGGGATTAGGGTTCTTGGCCGATTTGGGAGGTAAGGTTCGAAGATGAGAGGTTTTGAGCTCGATGAGGTAAGAAGTGTCTTAGAATTAGTTTTATCATTTAGGAATTCCAAATAAACGATTAAAATAGAGTAATAAAATAAAATAAAACGATTCGTATTCTTGGCGGCAGACAGAAGTTTTAAAACCTTGCATCGGTGTGAGTTAATCATCGGTGAGAAAAACAAATCGGTGAGAAAGTTACATCAGTGAGAATTTCTACGTCGGTGAGAATTTCACATCGGTGAGAATTTCACATTGGTGAGAATTTCACATCAGTGAGGATTTCACATCAGTGAGGATTTCACATCAGTGAGGATTTTCACGTCGGTGAGAATTTCACATCGGTGAGCATTTCGCATCGGTGAGAATTTCACATCAGTGAGAATTTTCACACCGGTTGTGACTAAACATTCCCAGTTCGTGTCTTATGTAACTTAGCCTATCCGAACTTAATGGTTTAGTGAAAATTTCAGCCAATTGATGTTCAGTGCCAATAAATTCAAGAGAAATATCACCTTTTTGATAGTGATCTCTTAGGAAATGGTGTCTTACATCTATGTGTTTGGTTCTAGAGTGAGATACAGGATTCTTAGAGATGTTTATTGCGCTAGTGTTATCACAGTTGATTGAAACATGTTTAAAAACATATCCATAGTCCAAAAGAGTGTGTTTCATCCACAGAATTTGCACACAGCAACTACCAGCAGCTATATATTCTGCTTCGGCAGTAGATAATGCAACTGAGTTCTATTTCTTACTACACCAAGAAACTAAGGATTTTCCAAGAAAATGACATGTTCCTGATGTGATTTTTCTATCTAACTTACAACCAGCAAAGTCAGCATCTGAATAACTCATTAACTCAAAGGATTGTCCTTTTGGGTAAAACAAACCTAAGTTAACCGTGTGTTTGAGATATTTAAAAATTCTTTTTAACAGCAAGCAAATGAGATTCTTTTGGATTAGCTTGAAATATAGCACACATACACACACTAAACATAATATCAGGTCGACTAGCAGTAAGATAAAGTAAACTACCAATCATACCTCTGTAATTTGTTTGATCAACTGGTTTCCCAGTTTCATCTGCATCCAATTTACAGGTAGTACTCATAGGAGTTTCACTTTCCTTGATACTATCCAGACCAAAACGTTTTAAAAGATCCTTTGTATATTTACTTTGATTCAAAACAATACCATTTTCATTTTGAAATACTTGAAATCCAAGAAAGTACTTAAGCTCTCCCATTAAGCTCAGTTCAAATTCATTTTGCATACTTTTTGAAAAATCAGTACATAGAGAGTGTTTAGAAGATCCAAAAATAATATCATCAACATATATTTGTACAACTAAAACATCTTTAGAAATTCTTTTAACGAAAAGAGTTGGATCAACAATCCCTTTAGTAAAACCTTTTGAAATAAGGAAATTGCTAAGTCTATCATACCAAGCTCTTGGAGCTTGCTTCAAACCATACAAAGCTTTAGAAAGTTTAAAAACTTGATTTGGAAAATGGGGGTTAGCAAATCCAGGTGGTTGTTCTACAAAAACATCTTCAATTATAAAACCATTTAGAAATGTACTTTTCACATCCATTTGATATAACTTGAAATCCAGATGTGCAGCATATGCCAGTAAGATCCTAATGGCTTCTAGTCTAGCTACAGGTGCAAAAGTTTCCTCATAGTCTATGCCTTCTTCTTGACTATATCCTTGTGCAACTAGTCTAGCTTTGTTTCTAACTATATTTCCAGATTCATCTACTTTATTTCTAAAAACCCATTTTGTGCCTATTGTCAAAGTGTCCTTAGGTCTGTCAACTAATTCCAAGACTTTGTTTCTTTCAAACTGATTTAATTCTTCCTGCATAGCTATTACCCAGAATTCATCATTGATAGCATCATTGATATTTTTGGGTTCCAGCTGTGAAAGAAAGGCTTGATGTTCAACCTTGTTTCTTAGAGAAGCTCTAGTTTGTGTTCCTCTATCAAGATTACCAACAACAGCTTCTAAAGGATGATTCTTTAGAATCCTTGTTGATCTGGTAAAGGTTGGACTAGAAATTTCAGGTTCATCTATAGGTTCGGGTTCAACAGAAGCAGATTCTGGAGAAAGTCCAGAACTGGATACTTTTATAACAGGTTCTTTAGATTTATCATTAAGGTCCAGAATAGACAAATCTTCTTCAAGATTCTCGAGAGAGGTTTTAGGCTCATGTGGATCAGTTTCATCAAACTTGATGTGAACAGATTCTTCCACACATTTGGTTTTCTTATTGAATACTCTATAGGCTTTACTTGAAATAGAGTAACCCAGAAAAATTCCTTCATCACTTTTGGAAGCAAACTTATCCAGATTATCTTTAGTATTCAGAATAAATACTTTGCAACCAAAAACATTAAAGTAATTAACCTTAGGCTTTCTATTGTTCCACAATTCATAAGGGGTTTTCTTAAGAACTGGTCTAATTAAGACTCTATTAATGACATAACAAGCTGTATTTACAGCTTCAGACCAAAAATAAATAGGCAGATCATATTCATTGAGCATGGTTCTAGCAATTTCTTGAAGGGTTCGATTTCTTCTTTCTACTACACCATTCTGTTGGGGTGTTCTAGGGGCAGAGAAGTTATGAGTATAGCCATTGTGTGAGCAATATGATTCAAAATCTTGATTTTCAAACTCACGACCATGATCACTTCTCAGGGTTTTAATCTTAAGTCCACTAAGGTTCTCTACAGACTTGGAGTATTTGACAAAGTAAGAACAAGCTTCACTTTTGTGAGCTAGAAAATATACCCAAGTATATCTAGAAAAGTCATCTACAAGAACATAAACATAGTGCTTCCCATTTAAACTAGAAACTCTTGATGGTCCAAACAAATCCATGTGAACCAATTCAAGTGGTTGAGAAGTTGAAACTTTTTTCTTTGATTTAAAAGAAACTTTGTGTTGTTTTCCCTTTTGGCAGGGGTTACACACTCTATCATTTGGGAATTCTAATTTAGGTAGGTCTCTAACTAGGTTTTTCCTAGAAAGTTTTCTAAGTGAGTGAATGTTGCAATGTCCTAATCTTCTGTTCCATAGCCAAGATTCTTTATGAAAAGCATTCAAACAAGTAATATTCTGCTTAGCTAAAGAATTCAGATTAACAGCATACACATTCTCATTTCTTAAGGCAGAAAATACCAAAACATTCTTAGAATCAAAAACTTTGCAAGAATCATTTTCAAATTTAACATGAAAGCCATCATCACATAACTGAGAAAGACTTAATAGATTGTATTTAAGGCCATCAACAAATAAAACTTTAGAAATCAAAATTGAATCAGTGTTACCAATCTGGCCTAGGCCGATGATTTTCCCTTTTGAATTATCACCAAAGGTGACAAAGCCTCCATCAAATTTTATTAAACTCTTGAAACAAGAGAAGTCTCCTGACATATGTCTTGAACATCCACTGTCCAAATACCACGTCTCTTTATAGGAGCTCTTCAAGCAAGTTCCCTACAAAACAGATTTAGATGGGAGATGATTTTGGTACCCAGATTCTCTTGGGTCCAGACAGGTTAGCCAATAACACTTTAGGTACCCATATTTTTCTAATGGGTCTCATATAATTTGTAGAATTGACATGCTTTGAAAGATAAACTTTATTAGATCCATAGCTATGTATATAACTAGTTGAAGCATAAGAAGTTCCAGAATTGCCTTCATTCTGTCCAGATTTAGAAATGAATCTAGTTTTGGCAATTTTCCTTTGTCCAGGTTGGTATCCTATACCAGTAGTATATTTAGGTGCTACTTGCTTTCCTAGCATCTGTGTTAGTGTATGTTTTCCATTGGTGAACTTCTCTAAATATTTCTTGAGTTGCTCATTAGATAGTTTCAGTTCAGTATTCTCTTTTAACAGTTGAGCAGTTTTCTCTTTTTCAATAGTGAGTTCGGTTTTAACTTTAGTAGTGAGAGCATGCTGTTTCTTTAATGACTTGTATTTATCCTTAAGTTCATTACATGTCTCTTCCAGCATATCACAGTATTCAAACAGTTCAGATTTAGACATGTTATCACCTTCAGAATCATCTCCAGAATAATATGAATTTGAAGCAGGAGTTTCAGCAGTTACCTCAGAAGTGTTTGTCATAAAGCACATGTTGGCTCGATTCCTTTCAGAGTCTGAAGATTCAGCTTCACTTGTGCTGTCTTCTGAAGCACTCCAAGTAGCCTTCATGGATTTCTTAAACTTATTGTCCTTATATTCATATTTCTTTTTATATTTCAGCTTTGGACAGTCGGCTTTGATGTGTCCTTTTCTCTTGCACTCATAGCAGACAACATCATCTGACTTGTCATTCGTCTTCCAGTCCTTTTTCCATTTGCCATGGTGATCATACTTACCCTTATAGTTTGTCTTTCTGAAGAACTTCTTTTTCCTATAAAATTTCTTAAATCTTCTAGCAATGTGAGCCATCTCAGCATCACTGTCAGAATCACTTCCACTGTCTTCACAGCTTGAACTTTCAACTACAGCTTGAAGCTTTTCTTTGTCCTTATTCTTTGAAGTTGAGGATTTGAAAGCAGCAGACTTTCTTGTAGGTTCATTTTCTTCCTCATTGTTCACTTTAAGCTCTTCTTCATACATCATCAGCTTGCCAATTAGTTCCTTGACAGGTAGAGCAGCTATGTCACATGATTCTCTGATTGAGACAGATGTGCCTCTCCATCTATCAGGTAGACATCTCAAAATTCTCATAATTTGTTCCTTCGATGAGACATCCTTTCCCAGCGAGATCATTGTATTGACAATTTCATTGATCCTGAGATACATGTCAGAAATGGGTTCGTCAGGCTTCATTTTAAAATTATCATACTTGATAGTATAAGTGTTCAATCTCATTTCTTTAACATTAGTTATTCCTTCATGAGAAACAGCTAAGGTATCCCAAATTTCATATGCAGTTTTACATGCAGAAATTATATTAAACTCTTCATCTCCTAGAGAACAGTACAAGGAATTCATAGCTTTACAGTTGTTATTGTAAGCAGTCTTTGTAGGTTCATCCCAAGTAGATCTAGCAGTAGTAGGCATTTTGTATTTTGATTCAATAGCAGTCCAAATATCAAAACCTATGCTTTCTAGATGGATTTTCATTTTCAGTTTCCACTGAGCATAATTAGTTCCATTGAAGAAAGGTGGCCGGTTAGTAGCAGCACCCTCAAGTCTATTGTCCATGATGAGAAAATTTTAAAGAGATAAATATTTAGATATAACAGAAATTTTAAGAACATTAAAATACAACTAAAATCACAGTTCACAAGCAGAGTACTTTAGAAAGTATTTTCAACCTTTGATACCAAGTGTTGGTCGGAGTGGTTTACTCAAGAGGGGGGTGAATTGAGTACCAATTAAAATTTCTTAATTTAAAAACAATGTCTTAAAGACCCCCAAATAAAATAATAAATTAAACTGTAGTGAATTTATATTAAAGTAGAGATTCTGTTAGATTCTCTAGGGATTGATTAATTCCCAGTTAATCAACACAGGAGTGTGTGATTATCTTTTGAAACTAACTTACTAATCTACACTTAACATAAACACTTGCTAATTTAATTATCAAAGTAACTTTAAAAACAGTATTGGTTTTAAAGTGATTAGCAGCGGAATAAAACTTTGAAAGAGATGGAACAACAATGTAACCAAGAGGTTCCGTCTCAAGCCGAGACTTAGTCCTCTCAAAAGTTTATATAAAAATGATCCACACCCTGGATCGGGGTTCAACAGTTTACAACTGTCCAGGTCCAAGACCTCTACCACTGTTCTTCGTGGGAAATAGTACAACAGCAACCAGCTGTCCAGGTCACACACGACCTCTACCACTGTTATCCGTGGGAAAGAAAGAATGGAAGGGTTTGGTAAGGATTTACAAATCCTTCAGTTTGAGTACAGGAGACAGTGTATGTGTTAGATACAGCAGATAACACACACTGCTCGAAATGAATGATAATAAATCACAGAACAATAGATGTAGAGTTTAGAGATGGTTCTGGTGATTGCAGTATAGCTCTGGACTTTTTGAATTCGACTAGATGTGAATCTGAGTCCTCTTCTCGTTTCTGTTTGAGAAACAGAGTGTCGTATGCTCCAGGTTCACAGGTAGTGAGAATGTAGTCGATGAAGTTCTTCTTGTATGCACAGAACACTCCTCGAGTATGCTTGATTGTCTATGAGCTTCTCTGTGTTCTTCTGTCGTTTTTGGTATATTGGATGCACCACACTTTTCTAGTTCGTTTTTCCTTCACACGCTTCTTTTTCATCCCTTCGCTTCATGTTTCTGGTATGTAGTCTTCTCATATTTATCTCCCATCAGGGGACAGAAAAGATTTCTTTTCAGCAGGTACGAGGTATGGGTTCCTGACATCCGACAACCTTTATCAGATATTTGACAAATCATTAAAATGTATGATATGACCGTTAGATAGATTAAACTATAGGAAATAAAGAAATTCAAACAGTGAGTCGAGTGATCGGTAGGTAATCAGCATCGGTAGCTTGAACATCGGTAGCTTGAACATCGGTAGCTTGAACATCGGTAGATCAATGTCATTAGTTGCTTTGACTCTATCAGTGGCTCTATGTGTCGGTTGGTACATGCTTGTATCAGTGACTTTGTTTATCGGTAGCTACATGCGTCGGTAGGTACATGCATCGGTAGCTGTGTGTCTGTCAGTAGCTTCGTCCATCGGTGACTCTTATTCCATCGGTAGCTATTTATACTTACACCGGTAGCTCTACGTTTGTATCGGTAGATGTCTGTAAGCACATCGGTAGCTCTGTGTTAAGTCTATCGGTAGCTCTGTGTTAAGTGTATCGGTAACTGCCTGTAAGCACATCGGTAGCTCTGTGTTAAGTCTATCAGTAGCTCTGTGTTAAGTGTATCGGTAGCTGTCTGTCGGTAGACTAAGTCTATCGGTAGACTGGTTACCGGTAGCTCTTTATCAGTAGCTATATACAGATTACTTCTCTGTTTTATGCAGAACACATCCGATTGTGTTAGAATCAATTTATAACTTTTATGAACATGGATAAATGAGGATTAACATAATCCAAAGATTATTTTAAAAATTATTATTGGTTTGATCATAGATTTGAAGGAATTAAAGTATAGATCAATGATACTTAACAATATCATAGAGAGTGAACACATAATTGGGATTTTCAACACATATGAATACATGATTGAGATTATCAAAACAGGTGAGGTCAACAGTCTTAAATGTGAAATTATGTCCCAATTTAATAACTACATGTTGAAGTAGTTTTTAGAAGTTGTAGATAATGATCTCATTTTTATGGGGAACCTAAAAGAGGATTTTAGTGGAGGAATGGGGGTTTTGACTAGACAGTTTGGATGTATGGATTCATATATTAGGATATTCCAGTATGAGAATGTTTATCAAATAAGTCGAATGAGAGTGTCTATGGGAAATATCATTTACAGAAAACCATACTGAGGTGACCTATCACCAGTGTGGTAGGTAGGGTCACTTATGTAAATAGTTCCAACAAAAACTAATAGAGTGTTTCGCCTATGGTAGGATGAGATTTCTATAATGTATATCTAGGATCCCATGGAAGATGGGAAGTGATGGAGTATCTAGACATTACCAGAGTACTGGAAGGGGAGATTCTACACCATATCAGTCAAGCAGATGGAGTTTTACTAGCCATTAAGGTAGAGGAAATTTATGTGGTGTTCTTAGAAAAGAATTCCCATATATGTATATTGGTGCATCTCAGGGGACTCATACTAAATCTTGTGGAATAATTGAATAAAAAATTTATTTTTTTCACCCTACACTGGCGGATAACGAAGCTAGTTCATTGATAGTTAGAGGTACTATTCATGTTGCTTCCACACTGGCTAGTGCCTTATTTGATACTAGTACCTCTTATTCATTTAAATCTACCAAACTTGTGAATGGGATGAGTCTATAATTTTAGTTTTTGAGTATTACTATTATGATCGATACACCGTTGGGAGTATGGTTGAGAGACATATTCCTATGAAAGTGTAGTTCTCTCTAGGATGGGGAGTATCATTTAAGCTAGGATCATTATATTCTTGAAATTTTATGGTTTAAAATAACAATGGGTTTGGACTATTTTGTATTGTACTGAGCTTACATAGATTCTTAAAATTGGTAGTGATGTTTATATCTTCTAAGGTTGAGAAATATATTCATTTTGGATAGTGGGATATTCAGGTAGGTCGAGCAGGGCCTATTCATCAGCAACTATTGGTGTTCACTACCCATGTTGAAAGTATTCTGCTAGATTATGTGGGTGTGAAATAGGATTTATTTCCAATTTTAGTGGAAAGGTTCTAGGATTTGTTTCTAGAAGACTTCGTAGGGACGCCACCTAAGAGAGATGTGGAGTTTAAGGTTGATCTCATGTCACGAGACAACTAGTTTATATTCCACCGTATAGATTGGCACCAATAGAGCTTCAAGAGATTAAGACTCAACTAGAAGAGTTGATGAAAAAGGGGTTTATTTTACTATGTGATTCACCTTGCGGTTCTCTAGTTTGGTTTTCAAATAAGGATAATAGTAGTTTACACTTGTGTGCTGATTACCAGAAGTTTAACTAGATGAAAATGGAGAAACAACATTCTCTTCCTTATATTGACAATATTTTTGACCAGTTGAGGGAATATTTTGTTTTCTCCAATATCGAATTGATATTGGGGATTCATTAGTTGTGAATAATAGCTTCGGATATTCAAAATACTACTTTTATAATAAGGTATGTCCTTTATTAGTTTTACGTGTTTTTATTTGAATTGAAGAATTCTCATACAATGTTTATGGACATGATGAACATAATTGGACACCCATACTAGGATCAATTTTTGGTAGTATTTGTGGATGACATCTTGGTGTACTTTAAGACTCATGATGATAACTTCCAACATATTGAAATCATATTGAGTACACTAAAATATAAGAAAATATATTCCAAGCTATCTAAATGAAAATAATGGATTGATCAAGTAGACTTCTTGGTTAACATAATCTCAAGGGGAGGTGTATATATAGACCAAGAGAAGGGAAAATAAGTTTTTTCTTCGATGAAATTGAATAATGTTATTGATATATATAGTTTTATGGGATTGGAAGGTTATTAATAGAGTCTCATTCAAAAACAATTATGTTGGGTAGCTCTATAATTGTGCTTGTCCCATAATGGAATATATTTTCAATGTCCTAGAGTATGTAGAACCCCCTCTATGATTTGGGGAATCACTTGAAAATGAAACCAATATTGATCTTACTTGATATAGGAAACGATTATATAGTTATTTTTTATGATTTTTTGATTGGGCTTATAACAGTGTTGATGTAGGGGGGTCATATTGTGGGATTTGGTTCTCAGAAATTGAGGACACATGAATGGAACAACCCAACACATGAACTCAATTTATCAATAATTGTTTATGATCTAATTTTTTTGTGTAATTTTCTACTGGTCAAGAAGTTCACTATGTACACTAATCACAATAGATTAAATTTTATCTTTTAACGATGATATTTGAATATCTAAGAGTGAAGGTGTGTTGATTATATGTATTCATTTGATTTCCACCTACATATACTCCATGAAATGGAAACAGTGTAGTTGATGTTATTAAAATGAAAAATAATACTCAAATAATTTAGGAGTACAATGATTCGTGGAAAACTATGAATTCATTTGATGAGATACATGTGGTGGTTTGGGAGGGTCCATATTAAATGAAACTTGTATCTATATCATAAAATTCTAGACTTTTTAACTACATTTCAAAGAAAAGTATGAGGATCTTGAGTGGTTTTCTTGAAGGAAAAGACTAGAAGGTGGGGATTCAAATTCTTATTGGACCATATATGAGCACGATATCATCTATATCAGGAATCAGGTTGTTTTTCCTACGATCATACTAGAGGATCTAATGTGAGAATTTCATGCCTCTGAGTGGGAAGTACACATTGGTTTGGCCAAAATTTTCTATGACCTACATTGATAGTACTGGTGGCCAAACATGAAAAAGAAGATATCATTTTTATAAAATGATGCTACACCTATCAACGGGTGAAGGTTGAGTATCAACGACTAGGTGACCAGGTATATCCATTTCCAATTATTGAATGGAAATGGTATGATGTTACTATGTACTTTGTGATGGGTCTCCTGAAGATCCCTAATAATAATGGCATAATTTGGGTGAATGTTTACCATTTCATAAATGTATTGTATTTCTAGCATATACGTCATACATTCTTAGTAGATCAGTTGGGAGATGTGTATGTTCAAGGTATAGTTTGTCCAAACTGATTACATAGAGTATAGTTTCCATCTATGACTCATGCTTCATTTTTGGATTTTGGACATGCTAATAGAAATCAATTGGTAAAAAGGTTGTATTGAGTATAAAATTCCACACACAAACAAATGGGAATTTAGAAAAAACTCTATATGTGCTTTAGAATATTATTTAGGAGTGTTTTGTAGTCTTTAGTGGGTATTGGGAGAATCATCTAGCACTTGTGGAGTTCTCCAATAACAACAATTTTTAAAAAACTGTTCGTATGGAACCATATAGGGCCCTTTTTGGTAGGCCATGAAGATTACCTCTATGTTTGATAGAGGGAAGTGAGTTAGAGCTATTGGGATTCAGTATCATGTATGAGGCATCAGAGAAGGTTTAGTAAATTCAAAAGTATACGGATACAACTCTTATTAGATAGAAGTCATTTGCTGATCAACATCAATGAACCCTATATTTTATAGAGAGTGATCATGTTTTCCTTTAGGTTTCACCTAGATTGGGTCACCGTAGTATTCAAAGGTAGTCCATGTTGACACCCAGTTTTTTTAGACCGTTTGAGGATATAGAGAGAATCGAGCCAGGGGCATACCGATTGGCTTTTCCATAGAGGTATAGTTCTATGCCTTATGTTTTTTCATGTGTCACATCTTTGGAGGTGTCAACCTAACCCTTCTCATGTTATCGATCTTGGTGATTTTGAGACAAAGAATGAGGTTTCTTTTGTGGATCATCCAATACATGTATTGAATCTCAGTGAGAATGTGTTATGGGGAAATACAATTCTATTAGTTCTTGATTTGTCAAAACATGGACATGTTCATAATGAAACATATGAGGGAGAAGAAGATAGTGGGATCAGTAGCCGAATCATTTCAACTCAGAATCTTAAAGATGTTTGGGATTATAACTTGGGGATGATCTGTTATAAGGTGGATATATTTTAGGATCCCAACATATTTTGTAGATTTATCAAGATTTTATAAAGGAAATATTTTGTCTTATTTTGAGTAAATATTTTTTTTTGGGTTTTATCTTGGGTGAGATTGTGTGAAATTTGGATGTTTTTAGTTGGGTTTTGGTTTATGAACTGTTTGTGAATTTTATTCCCAAACCATACAGTTAAACACAGAAAAACGATTAACCCAAGGAAGAGGGAGATTATATAGTTGGTGAATAATTTTTCAAACTATTTTCTCTTGTTTTTGTAATCTTGCAGCCCCCTAAGAGGAGGTGAATGATTAGGTGCACACATAGGGAAAACTATGCACCTTGAGTAAGAATCGGAGTGCATGTAAATTATCTCACCCAAAAAAGTATAAACAATTTCTCAAACCCCCATCTTATGTCCCTCATATAAGCAATTCAACCCTAAACCAATTTATCTCATTTTTTGAGGGTCTTAGATGAATTATAAGGACCTCCAATTTCTATTCTGGATGAATCAATGATCTGTTGATGGATCTACACCTCTCCCCGCAAGAGAATATCATCATGTATGGTTCCCTAACTCTATCTCATCTTTCTCTCATCCTTTTAAGGGATGTTTTACTCCCTTTTTGATGAATTAAGAAATAGGTTTTGATAGATCTATTATTTTGTTCATGGATATTAGTGTCAGATATACATATCATTCTTCATCATGATCTCAGTTGTTCCACATCAAATTGGGGATCCCTGTTGACAAGCCTTCACCATCAAACTAGATTTAGGTAGTCTAAATTGCAAATCCCATAGTATTGATTTAATTATGTGTATATAATTTTGAAATTTTAAACTTCCATGATATGGAAATTGTATTGATGATTGAATTAATTTAATTTAACTTCCATGTGATAATGATATGGGTTAAATTAGGGAAATTGAAATTGATTGAATTGGATTAGTTAATTATTTACTTAATTAATGCAATATCATTGCTGTGAAATCGGTAGGATATTAGGATTGTGTAATTGGTTAGTTAATGTGTTTATCAGTTAAATTAGAATGGAAATTTATGATATTATTGACTCAACCTAAATGGGTGAATGGGGTAGATTAAAAAATGATGATAAATGGATCAATGTTGAATTTATTATATTATTCCATGTGATCAAAAAGGTTACCCATGATTTTTTTGATAGTTGAATTGGTACCCCATGTTGATAATGTTTGAATAGAATGATAATGATTCTTAATCATGATGTTTACAAAATTTTGATAAATGTTATGTTTTGATACAAGTGATGTTGTGATTTATGAGTGTGATACATGGAGTGATGCTTTAAATACCCATGTGGTGCTTGAATTGGTGTTCTAGGGCTAAAATGTTGGAATTGGACTATGCTTCCAATTGGCCATAATTTGATTTATTAAAAATGATAAATTATAACCATGGAATTGTGATATCACTACTATAAAATTGTCCTTTAAAAACACTATGAAATGCATTTATCATCATGAAAAAGTTGTTTATAATTGAAGTGAGGTTAAAAGCATTAAAATTTTATTGGTGCAAAAAAGGGTTGTTAAAGATCCCTTTTAACATCGCTAAAAAAATGCGGTTAAATAAGATATTTATCAATATTTGTTTAGCACTATTATAGGATTCATTTATCAGATTTTTTAGAGCTGTTAAATGGGGTATTTACCAGTGATAAAAAAGTACTCATAAATCTCCCACTGATAAAGGGTGTATAATTTTTTTCCATGCCCGAATCACCATTTTTTATAGTCTCTTCCCACCCTGCACCCCTTTATCAGCACTTCACCAACTCCTTTATCAGTTCTTCCACCACCAAGCCTCCCACGCATGCCCCTTCCTCCTATGAGTTTTGAACTGTATCCCTCCATCTCATATATCATCAAATTTACCATTCCTCTATACTATTTTGTTTTATATTGTATAATATATCTATAAATAAATAAATATTTCATTAAAATTTTATCAATATATTCATATATATGTTTATATATAAGTTTGTATATAAGACCTGAGATTAAATTTATTACCCACTAAAAAGGGAAAAAGACCCCCATAAAAGAGGCTTAAAATCCACCGAATGTTAAAAAAATGGGATACCCCGACTAAAAACATGGTTTTGGACGCATTCTGGGACATTTTTTGCTCAAAAAATGTATCAGTGTGTTTAATCTAATTTATTAGGGAGTGTAACTTACCATAGGATTGGATTGTTTTATGTGGTAGAGCCCAAACGGATACATGTATCAAAATTTCTGACCTTTTAATGTTTGAGTTACATTTTCAACAATTTTCAACTTATTTTATATATTTTATTATTATCTTTTGGACTTTTTTATCATTAAATTGATATTTAATGGTTATTAATTTCTAATGATAAGAAAATTATGAATTGAAAATATTTTTTTAGTTACTTTATATGTCATTTTCATTAAATATCATACATATTAACTGTATATTACAATTTAGCTTATCTAAAACATATTTCAAAAAATATATATTTTACTAATAACAATATAAATATATTTATATATTAATATATTAATTTTAATTAAATATATATTTTTTGAAGTATACTTTTATCAAAACTTCTAAAAAATCACGGATAAATTCCCCCCTTTAACAGTGCTAAAAAATTGATGTTAAAGACCCCCATTAACATCACTTTTTTAATGCTGAAAATAGGGCTTTAACTGCATATTTAGATAGTAGGGTTAAATCTCTAGAACCAGAAAAACCTATTTTTTAGTAGTGTATGTTATATCCCATGGGGTTCATTCAGACTATGGCACGGTCCTAAGGTAGTTTTGATGGTTTGGGGGTCCTCGAGAACCCAACAGTTATGTGGTTAAATATAGAATAACTGAATATATGAAAAATGTTTAATTTTTTTAATTTTTTTATTCTTTATACAAATGAATAAAATATTTTTAACTGGAAAATGTTTTAGACTCCACTGGTAGTGGGAAACTGAGTTGTACTTTAGCCTATAGGGTCTTCCAGATCAGTACTAGAATAGACATAATGTTTATAGGATAAGATAAGGGAAAGATCCCTATTTTGGATGGATTATTTTTTATGGAGAATGGATGATGGGACCAGATGTTATTTAAGGCCCACTTGGGAGTTATCAGTGTATTTATTTATTTTAGTTTTTTCGTGTTATCATCAGCACATACATGGCATGATATATGTATTATTTAATTGTGGATATTGTATTCCTTATTTGTTCGTCATGTGATACTAGTTTGGTTTTGTTTATTATATTATTTGGTTATTATAATTTATCTCGACTATTTAGATATATTGATAAAGTTGGAATAGTCTCTCTATGATATAAATCAGTCCCTTGCTACTAGTCATAATTCTCTAGTATATAGGGAGGTGCAACTGAGGTCATGTGAGTAATCGGATCAGGGCACTGGTGCATGGAATACAGTTATAGGATCCACAATTTCCAACTAATGGGGGACTATATGCCTCAAAATGCCAATATCAATCAGGGAAAATTCTTTCTCCATCAATGTATGGGTAAGACTCTACCTCAAAGAGCAATCTTTGAGAAACTATCACCCAATGTTATGGGCCTCTGCCCCATATATATAGGGTAGTACCAACTCCACAAATGTAATGGATTACTATCACAAACCGGTCAAGTTCAATCTTCCATATCATTGGGGTTATCCTACAACAAAGCTCACAGGGAATTCCCAATTCGCATGGGCTAGAGGCAAGTGACATGGGAGCAAATCAAAACAACCTAGAAATGATTTCATCCTCAAATCAGTGTTCATAAGAAAAAAATCATGTAACCGAAATAAATCTGGAAAAGATCATTCGTACATTGGATATCCAAGAATAATGGAATACAGAGAATAAAAATAAATAATGGAATCAAATGATTCAAAATTATTTTAAAATATTCAACTCATTTGTATCAACATGCTTTAAAAAACAATGAAACTAAAGATAATACTAAAAATAGACATGTTGGAAGATATATTATTGAACTAAAATAGATAAAACTCAAACCCTGTGGAGAGAATACCTCTATAAAACCCCTAGTTACTCACCACATTCAATCTCACCATTGGTGGCCCATGATAGATCAATAAAACTAGACGATGAATCTTAGAACTTTAATAAAACATTATAGTTACACACACACACAATTGAATATTCATGTTATGAGAAAACATGACCATTAGGATATCACCAAGGATTCTACACAATTCCTTCCATTTAGTTTTTCATTACAACTAGTTTGAAAATGAATTAAAAAATAAATTTTTCTATTTTTAGAAAACTAAAGTGAAATAAAACTACATAATCTTATCCATAGTGAGTAAGGATTTTCCATTTACCCAAACAGATAAAAATATCCAGTAAAAAAACAATTTAAAATACAACCGGTGCCTTTGGATTCATGAATTTCAATTAAAATGTTTTATTTATTTATTAATTTTGAAACGTTCCTCATAAAAAATAAAAACATAAAATGAGCAGTTTTATTTATTTTTTAAATTGAATTTGAAATCCCATTTTAAAATAAAATCATGAAAACTATCCCAAAAAAGATTAAGATTTATCCTATAGAATTAGACACCAAAATAGCTTGTTAATTGAGTCTAAATTAATAAATTTTAGAAAAAAGAGCTTCCAAAAATTAAATAATTATTTGGGGACACAAAAAATACAGGAAAATACTTCCCTATATAGAACCACCAATAAAGGAACATGTTTCATGGGTTAAACCATATGTCCTAATGTGAGACGATACTAATGATACTATCACAACTTGAGAATTATGGCCTATAATGAATCTAAACCAAATGAAAGTCCACCGACTAGCCAAAACATGCATCATTAGGGTTACTCCACTCATAAACCTATTTTAGGATAAAAGGGACACTCGACGATGTGTCTGTTTAACTAGTGTAACATGAATCATGATTTCTCACCTAGATACTTGGATTCTCACGATATAAGAAAATATGGAGGTGAGAAAATAGTATATACTAGTGATCATTACAATTATCAAAACAATTATTCCTCACCACCAACACCATCACACATACCAACCCCTTTTCACATCATACATTAATCACATAATAATATAAACATAATTTTTGAAAGAATCATAATGGTAAAACCATGAGGGTACAAAAATAAATAAAAATTTTATTAAATAAGTTCTAGATGATCATTAATAAGAAAAATTGATTGGGAATTCTAATTCACTTCAGTCTCATTAAAATATCATCATTTAGGAAAAAAACCGAGTAATATTTTGAAAATACTCCATTTCATTCCAGAAATCATTATTTAGAGTATAAATGACTACAATTAAATTAAAAAAAATGGAAAATGCCTATATTTTCAATCAAAATCATTTAATGCTACCTCATATGCATTTTAAAAAAATTCTAGACATGCAAAAAAATTTAATTCAATGAAATCCTTGAAATTATATTAGGCATACCTTTATTACAAAAATAAAATTCATCAATAAAATTTGAAAAAAAGAACATGGGTATTATATGTTGATATAATTTAATTTAAACTGAATTTATAAAATCCATTAATCTCTTGAATTTTAATTTAATGGAATCTAATCGAAACACTTGTATCTTCCAAACAGAATCATGTTCAAATGCCTTAACTTCCATAAAAAACACACAGTGGAGTGATTAATCACTATACACAACCCCTCAATAATTAAAAACTATATTAAATGCATCCCAAATTCTAATAAAAACATTAAAAATCAATTAGGATTCTTAGATAATATAGAAACTAGGATAAATGATAAGGGATGGAGACAAGAGTAGGAAGGAGGAAGAGAGATTGTATTACATTAAAAATATGCATAGAAATCCTAGTGGAGAAGAAAAATTTATTAGAAGAAATCGGTGGATATCTCTTTGATCTCGTGACATGTCCAAATGTTTGATTGGGATAAAGAAGGGGGAATAAATCCCTTAAAAACCAAGGAGGTAAAATACGAAATTTCGAATTTAAAATAAATTAGAAAGGAACCTACCACAACATCAACTCTAAGTACCATTCCATAATGTATACCCTGAAAACAGTATGGATTCTATAACATACCTATACAATCATATAGTTACCAACCTTTCATACCATTTCAAACATGGACTAATCCCTATACCAACCGTTTCATCATGGCGAGGTGCTACCTTTGGTGCCTCAAAATGGGCACCCTAGCTCCACAAGAGTGTAATAACTTCCCATTTTGCATAAGAAAACCCCTAGATTGAAATAGATACAAAAATATACATACCAAGAGTTTCAGTTCTCCTCATTTACCATAGGGAAAATCCTTGAAAAATATACCACGAACTACACTTGTTTTATAGTGTCCTCTAGATTTCACTGACCAATGACCCTCACTGAGTCCATTTTGGTAAAGACCCACAATTTCAGGGGTCATAAACCTTATAAAACCATTACATAAGCACAAAATACCCAAAAACATCATTTAAACAATTGAAATATAAAATAAATCCCTTTTTACTAATAATGTATGAAATAATTAGATATCAATGTGACAAATCTCCCCACCATACCATTTTCTACCTCTTGAATGTCCTAGGCTAAAAATAGATGGAAAAAATAACACTAAAAACTCCCAACCTGAATAGAAGATGTGGGTGGGTTTAAGAAATACTCAGGATGGTAATCCTAAATAAGGTCACTCCTTATGATCCTTCATTGAATCCAAATTTTTGGAATTATTAAAATAATGGAAGCTTAATTCCTAATATAACACCTTCACCTAGAATAAAAATAAATGTACAACCACCTATCCCAGATCCCCAAAATAATGGAGGCAAATCATAGGTCTCCCACCATTTAGAATTCATCAAAAATTATAATTTGGAGTGAGAATCTTCCTATGAGAAAACCAATACCACAAATAAAGACTATCAGCACAAAATACCCAATGAAGTGATGTCCTCAACCAACCACAAATAGAGATTAAAAGAAAACAAATTCATAATTATTCCTAGATTTTTACAACCCAAATATAAACCCAAGGACCATAACTATAATTTCATAAATGAATTTTTTAAAACATAACTCAAAAAAGTACATATATTCCAAGACATAGAAAACATTATTGAAAACCAATATCAGTGCAAGACTCAAGATACCATACCCCACATGGGTAAACTAGGTACAAAATCATGGAAAAAATATAATAATGAAACCATAAAACATAATAAACACCAAAAAATAATAAACCAAAAAATATATTCAAATCCTAGTTAATTTACCATATGCAAAAATATCCACTATATTTGACCTACCATGAATCAATCCCAAACATGACCAATATATCCCATAAGAACCTCAAGAAATTGATTTCCACAAAAAATTCATAAAAATATATAAAATATAGACATCATACATCAAATGGTTTTTAAATAAACGCCCAAAGAAACATCTAACCATGTTTAACAAAAAAATTTAATCTCATACAAATTAAAAAAAGGAAAACAGAAAACAAATAAACATCCTAAACCCAAGAACCCATAAGACACTTATTATAATAAAATAACTTAAAAATAATTTAAAAATTCCTAGAAAAAGACATCAAAGTCAGGTCCATATATATTTCAAGAAATACAGATTAGAGTACCCTAGAGCCCAACACTAGAAGCACACAAGAGATATCTGTTTATTACAATAATCATTCATATTTGGAGAATATTTATCATTTTCATCCTACACATGAAAATATGAATCATTCAACTCCTTAATCATGTTGTGTTTCCTTTTTTCAAGATAGGTAGGACTAAGGAATCAACCATCATTGGTGTTATAAATTGATCAAAATCCTCCTGAAGGACATTTTGACCCCTTTCATAAAACATTTTAGAATAGATACAAGAATAAATGATATGAGATCCAATAAAAGTCCATCTATAAAGGTACAATATTTCACGAAATCAAAAATAAACTTATTGGTAAGGAAGATAAATAACATTGAAAATGATAAACCAACTTATTTACTATTCATTCCCATGGATGAATAATTATGAACTCAAGTTATTTATACATCTTTAAATATGTTGGATAGAACCACTAATGGAAATAATATTGAATAACTTTTCAAACATGATCACATGATAAGGATAAAGGACCGTAGAATCCTACCACACTCATCCTAGCTTAATAAGAAAATTTATAACAACTCTAATGATTAATTCGTAAGGAGTACTTTGATAATTAAAATTTCCCACATTACTTTCTGACACACCCACACCTCATCCAAACCATGATCTCTATTATATAATTAAATTGGATGATAATTTAAGAACCCCAATAAAAGTTCTATTAGAAGATAATGTTTCAATTCCACCGCACTATTCATAGTTTGTAACTAATGGGTTCTCTTTCAAGTACTGCGAAAATTAACTGAGGGGATCTTCAATCAAGATATGACTTTTAATTCATTTCACGATCAATATAAGAGTTATTCTATAAACAAAACAAGATATTATCCCAATAAATTCATGCATTACAATTTAAACAATAGAGTCTCATAGTTAACCAAGTGGAAAATCCAAAATCATAGACCTTTTAGTATAGAACACATCAATCACACAATATAAAACATACTTTCCTTGTCAGAAACAATATTAAAAAAAAATTAAAACTAAATAAAAAAAAGATCAGTAAAATACTTCACTAAATTTTAAAAACAAAATTAATTCATTTCATAACATTTTTATTGTTTTGAAATCATTTATGCATTTAATGAAATCATTTTAAAATATATACGTATAGACCCAATTCCATTTCAATTTTTTTTTCTAAATACTATATTAAAATAAAACACTTTATAAAACACACTTGATAAATATATATTTTTTTAGATGACCAACTAAACTAGTTTTAATATCATGAATCTACATAAATCCCATGTTTTGACCCCAAAAAATTCTTTCAACACTACACATGAGCCAAACATGACATTTCACATCAAAATAATTTCATCTCAATGGAAATAGAACATAATAAAAACCTTATTTCATTAGTATCCAATGGAAAAGTAATTAGGATTAATCCATAACCATAAGAGGTTTAAATAATAAATCTATATGAGGTATAATGTTGTGGATAGTTTGGATGCTTGGTTGGAAAATTCAACCAAAATCCTGAAATATACTCTATGGAGTCCTCAAAAAAATATGTATGGGATCCCCTTGGTTGAAAAAAATTTGTGACCAAACCATGAATCTCCAGTTCCTCTTTTAATTTCACCCCAAAATTTAAAGGAAAACACAAAATAATTTTTATAATACATTGATTATTCAAATTTCATTTTTATACATTAAAATAATCCAAAATTAGTCAAAAAAGAAATGAAAATTTAAGAATCAAATCGTAACCACGGATAGAAACATGAAGATTACAATGATAAAGATCTATAAATACACTCTCTCTAAACATACCTCTTGAGTTTCAAAAGTTTTATCAGCATACTGCCAAGACACCCCCCCAATTAGTATGTTTTTGTTTTAATTACATTTTTATTGAATAAAAGACTGGTTCAACCTACCACATCACATGAGCCCAATCATAACCTATATTTAAAGGCCTTCCCAATCCCCATGGGATAGTGACAAGTTCTAGGGCATCAAAACTAAACTAAACTAGAATTATTTCTAACTAAAAATAGATTTAATAAGCATATGATCCTTTTACAAAAAAAATTAATCAAGGATAACCCATACATTGGAAGTCTATAAAAACATGAATAATAAGAATCAAATTAAATATTTTCATTAAAAAATTAATAATTAATAAATGAGATTCATATCATTATTGTTATAATGCATTAAAAAATAAATAATCTAACTCAAATTATTAATATAACTAGTAATGTTATAAAATACATAACTGAACTAAAATTAAAGAAAACTAAAACCGTATAATAAGAATATATCTGTATGAACCATGGTAACTCACCACATTTGAAATCACCAGTCGTTGCCTAAGAGAGATAGAAATCCAATATGATGATGAAACATAGAACCTACATAAAACATGAGAGCCATAGACACACAAAAGTGTATATCCCAGATGTGAGAAAACAAGATTAGTTGGAGATCACAAATGATCCTTTGTAATTCATACTATTTAATAGTTCACTAATTTTATTTCATAAATATAGTAGAAAAAAAGATTTCATATTTTCAAAAATACAATGTGAAATAAATTCATATTTTCTAACATATAGAGAGTAAAAATATTTCTTTAATACCTACCAATTAAAATATTGATATAAGAAAAACATCTTAAAATCCAATTAGAACCTTTGATTTCATAAATTATATCATTCATAATTTCAAAACCACATATAAAAAATTCATTCGATAAAATAAAAACTTTTATTTTATTTGATTTATTTTGAAAAAATATTTTAAAAAACACTTAGGAATACTCACCCAACCAAAAATAAAATAAACTACACACAGGTGGGAACCATTATATCTAGTGAATATATTAAATATTAAACATTGATAGCAAAAGAAGGTACCAAAAGTAAAAAAAATATTAAGGGAACACAAAAAATATGATATTAAATTCCCTTATATAGAACCACCAATTAATGAACAAGTGTCCTGAGTTACATCATAGGTTCTAGTATGAGATGATCCTAATGATACCATCATATAATTGGGACAAATTTCAACCAATGTTACATCCATCCAAATCAAAATCCACATAATTGGCCCACAATTTCATTTATTTTGGCACTCCATACTTATCCTTGTTTCATGTTAGAGGTAGGAAAAAGCCCATGTACTTCATGAAAAATTGTGGCATGAATTAAGATCCCCAAAAAATAATCCAAATTACTCAAATATAAATAAATTTGTATGTGAGAAAACAATCCATATTTATGAACATGACATGCATCATAAGCATAAATATGAAAATCTCCCTCATCCTCAAAAAACCCATATGAAACAACACAGTTTCATGTCATACATTCATCACATAATAATTAAACTATTATGGGTGAAAAAATCATAACGAGAGAACATGAGGTTCACACAAGTAATAACCATATTATTTTGTAATATTTTGAATGAGTCTGGATAAAAAAAATTCATGGAATGAAAAGTCACTTCAATATCTTTAATATATAAACATCTAATAAAACATTGATAATCGTTTAGATAACCAACCATTTTCATTAAAAAAATTATTTGGAACATCATTAACTATATTTAAAATAAAAACGTGACCTAATGATTATATTTTCCATAAAAAACAACTAAAGGTGCCTCATAGGAACTTTAAAAAAACTCGTCATTTGAAAAAAATTAATTCAATGTAATTCTTTATATTATTTTAGGAAACCCTTTATTCCAAGTCTAAAATTCATAAGAATCATTTTAAAAACATAACATGGGAATTATATCTAGAAATTATTTTATATAAAATGAGTTTTTAAAACCCAAGATTCTCACGAATTTAAAAATAAACGAATCACATGGATAATCTTATCAATTTCGAAGAGGAATTAATTCACCAAATATCATATTCCATGGTGAATTTATAATAAGGCAAGGAATCACCCTCTAAGACCCTAAAATATCAAAACCCGATCTTAAAACCTACCCAAATTTTAATCCAATTTTTTTTAAAAAATTATTGTTAATTAATGACGGAAAAACTAAAAAAATTGTAAGGGAAATATAGGGGAAGTGGAAATTGGGTGAGTGGGGAAGTAATTATGATAGGAATCCATTATGAAATCATTGATGTGAAGTTAAAAATAGAGGAAGTATATGGAGGACTCCTTGATCTTTTCAGAAGTTTGGACATGTGAATTAGAGATTCAACGGGTTGGAAATCCATTGAAAACATAGGAAGGGAAATTATAGAATTATAATTTTTAAATGAAATGAAAAATGAAACCACCATTTCTTGGTCCCCATTCACCACATAATGGTCCTCCTCCTCTAGGTGTCTTTGTGGCCCCAAGAAGCCTAACTACATGGTGAGGGTTTATATTCACTCACTGTTTTAGATATTGACACTTCCAACACACCACGCCCTGCACCATGGTGTGGTGCTCCACATGGTGACTTAAAATTAGAACCCTAGATCCTCTATTGTCTATTCACCAACTATTTCTTATAAACAAGTTTATAGGTGAAATAAAAAAACACCTAATACTTGTTTTGAATCTCACTATTCTCCATAGGGAAATTCATGGAACAAAATCCCTAGAACCATGAATATTTTTGGGGTAAATCTCCATTTCACTGGTCAATTACCCTCATTTTGCTTGTTTTCGGAAATCACCATAGTATTGTGTGGTCATGCACCATATAATAGCATCCTTCTTGTAAAAAATACTTTAAAATACAATAGAGACACTATAAAACTTCCAAAACAACTCACAATTAATTAGTATATTATATAGTAATATCATGGGTGTGTCCCAAAATTATGCACATAATAAAATTATATAATCCCGAGGGAGTACCGAAATCAAATATGAATAACATTTTCCCACATAATCTTAAAAAAAATATAGTCTGATGAATTGAGACACCAAAAATAATTATTTATTTACATAATGTATATCCTATAAAAAGTATTTCGATGCTATGAGGGAGAGATAAAACATCCACCATCCATAGTGTAAACCATCCATGAATACCATATCATAATTTGAGTGTCTGTCTAACTCCCTATACTTCTCTATAGAACAAATGAACTTACATTGATTCTAATGTGCATCAGAAGGAATGAATATCCTTGAGTACTATTTCTATTCATAAGACTTATTAGACCACCCTACAACAACAGGGTTACCACCGATGACTACCTCAAACTTATGTGTTTAAAACCCCCCATCCATTATGGATCCAAAAATGCCAATAAAATCCCAGATATAAATTATATCTAAATAAAATAAAGTATTCCATTCACCCATATTTGAATTTTTCTAGGGGATTTTTGTTTCTCAAGCCTACCTTGGATCATCACATCCATCTCATCATCATCCCCATGAGGTTATGATCTATAACCACCATCAAATTATCTTGATAATAAACACTAATATTGTAGAGGAATATATAATTAAATTCTATAAGAAATGATATTTTCAATTCACTAAAAACTTTTCCAAATCCATATCTAGGGTGTGAAAACATACAAAGTATCTTCAATGGAAAGGTACACGGTGTGTATCATGTTATTGATGGAAGGTACACATAGATTCTTTATCTATGCCTTTTCCAATTCCTCCAAGTTGTATATTTTAACAAGTACATAAAATTATCGTGAGAATACATGGTGTGTATTCTCAAGGATTCCACTTATTTGTGTACCTAATCCTTTAAAATCATGTATTTCTTAAGAAAAAGTCATTTAATAAGGGAAAAATTCTATGCAATAACCTTGGTTTTCCAAAAATGAAACATTTCTCAACTATAAATTTTAATGTCCTGAGATTTATCTAGGGGTAAAATGGTAAATTTCTAGTATAAGGAAACCCCATTTTTTGAGAGTACCATTGATTCTAGAGTGTGGGGTTTTCCAATAGACTATGCTGATAAAAAATTAAGGGCGTTCCATGACCTCAATAAAATATATATTAATTATTAAATATTATTTTTATCTTGAAAACATGTGTTTGGGATGAAATTTAATTATTTCATAAATAGGATCCTGAAAGAACACTTGAGCCTCAGCCCAGTTTGTGAGGTCTCTCTAGTTTTATCCACAAGACATAGGTTCAAAACTATGTGGAGGCATTATTTTTGTTATAGTAGCAGTACATTTGTAGTACTACAGTAGGAAATGTTGCAATACTATGCAGGTACTATAGTAGGTACTGTTTGGTACTTTTTTAGCCCAAACTATTCACATTAGGCCACTAGTTTGAGCTTGAAGTTCTTAAGGCATTCGGGCCAACTAGGCCTTCAGGTCAATAAGGCCTCCAGGACACTGTTAGGGCCTTCAGTCCACCAAAAGGCTTTCGGGACACCTGATATGCAGATTCCCTGAAAAAATATATAAGGAACCGTCTCTAGAGGAGGATTCAAGAGCATGAACATTCACCAGATTAGGGATAATAGATTTGGAATAATTAGTGGGCATAAAATTTCCCATTAGTTTGGGGCCTGTCCATCTCCTCACAATATAGCTAGCTAAACAACCATGCAATGGTGGAAAGAAAATTATGATGCAGATGCTGGGGAGGGGTGGTTTCAAGTATTCATAGTCTGTATGATTTAATTAAGACCTAATTGTCTTGTAATATATCCATTCCAATGGTAAATGTAATATCTAATTCTAAGGGCCTTGTAAAGGTGACCCACCATCCCTTTAAAGGATGGTTATGAAAAAACGATAAAAAATAAGGTCGTTGGGCCATTCTGGTAGGATCCTGGAAGAGAAATCTAAGCTTACAGTTGTGTCCTAAATGGGAGTTTTATCCTATGGGTGGAACATATTTTGTTTAATTTTTTGTTCTTGAGGCATGCTTTTCATAGAGGTTAATTAATTTTTAAAAGGAAATTCTTAATTGATTAACTAAATCATTTATGGATTAAAAAAATCATTATCTTATCAGTGAATCCTTTTTGAGAATCATTATCCCTAAATCCTAGAATTATCTACCTGAACAAAAGAATTAGTGAATTCCAATTAAGTGGATATTTTGGAGTAAAAGAAAAGCTCATTTAAGGATCATTGATATAAGGAAATAGGTAAAAACCTTCATTGGTGGAATATTTTTTCCCCATTTAGGATATTGTTATTTTCCCCACTCTTTTTCCTGAATTTAAAATTTGAATGTAATTTTTTAAGACCTTAATTCTATATGTTTTCTCACATGGTTGTTTATTAAATTAGTTTTTACGAATTCTTGTTGTGATCATAAAATTTACATTCTTGATTTCTGAAAACCACAAGCAATGGATTTATCTAGGCTATATGGGTAAAAAACAAACATAGTTATTCATTTTTGTAAAGGTTGATGGTGGATCCATAATGATCAAGGGATTCAATTATCCCATATATATCCCCTGTTTTCCTCCTCTATATTATCTCTCCAACTTATATTATCACATTAATGGGGCGTTGGGAAGGTTTAAGAATAGAGAGAAGTGATGGATGGTGGTGACTTAATAAAGAGTGGTTAAGTTGGGGACTCCAACCACATAAATGGTTGTTGGTTCCCAAGGTAGAATAGTAAAAAGGATACTATGATGATGAAAACATTATTGCCATGATGATGAGGTAATGATCATGATGTTCACTATTCCATGGGAGGTACAATCACTGTATCCCACCATGATTATTGAATTATAAGAGGTGTGGCAAGTGAAATAGCCTCTCCTAATCATTTTATATTGCTTCAATCATATGACACTTCACTCCCCATGTATTGGGAAATGAGACTAAGAAGAGTCCACTAAAACCTGAGCTAGGGGGTGGGCTAATGCACACATGTCCCCCACATGTCATCCTCTTACACAATTCATGGGTTTTTATCTCCATGAAATGATTGGAAACTATCACCCAGCTTACCACATGGAATGAATGGGAGCCAACAGGTGTTCCTCTCTTACCCACAATGTGCGGGGTTTTTTTATTAAATATTCACTGGGTGTCTATTTTAGGCAAAAATATAGACAATAGTAAGTATTTTTTCACATATATTATAGTGACATGATCCATTTATCTATATAATTCAATTTATGAGAATATATATATAGTTTTTGAAATTATATATGTAGGTCTAACGATAATGTTTAAAGATGGTGATTAGAGAATTCACATCATAGTGGTAGGGGTAGAATCCACATCCATTTATCTAAGATTGTGATACACTATCTACATGTTATTTTATAGATATTGTGGGTATCCCGCACATACCTAGGGAATTGGTGCAGTATCCAATCCTACTAGTAGAGTATTTATCCACCATTCATGCCTAGGGCATGAGATCCTCCCTTTATGAGTAATTTTATTGGTAGGGTTAGTATCCCCCTCCCATACCCAAGTCACATGATCCACTATATACGTATTTGGTACCCCTATAAAGATGCTTAGTTGGGGTATGTGATCCTCCCCTGTAGTAGGTAACCCTTAATCTAAGGTGTCTTCTAGAGAAGCAAAGAATCCCAATTATAGTTTCAATGAGGTTTCCTAGATTAGTAGATTTGGATAGTTCGGAATCTTGGTGATTCAAGATGACATAAGTTGGGTCTATCCATGAGGGATATTATTTTATCTTATATTTAGGGATCAATGTTTTATTATGTAACTTGGTTTTTATGAAAGTAGGGTATATTAAGGGTTATAGGTAGGTTACCCTATTGGATTATATAGAAGTGATGCCGAAAGGGTGAAAAATTTAGTGCATTACTCCCCTAAAGGAGGTGTCAATGATTAAATAAGGAATATTTCCCCTATATCATGGATTATAAAGAAGATATGGTATTTTCAAATGTTGAGTAACACATAATTGTTATATATATGTGACTCATTAGTAACAAATTGGTTTCCTTCGAGATATGGCATATAGTTTTTCATCATCTTTAGGATTACAAACTCTAATGATTTAATCTCCTCTTGATTCTATTATGGTATGACCGACTGAAAATTTAATTTTTAATATTCAAAAAAATTTAATTAAATAGTGAGAAACCATGTGTTAAACCACAAAACAAAATAACAGATCGATTAAAAAATAATTTGAGCCTACAATATTTTGTCTCCCTAAATAATTTCAAAGAGATATTGTTTGCCTAAATGTATGGTTCATCCATTAAAAGATCATCTAATGTAAGTTCCATATTATCCCAAGACAGGATGTACTCCTCAATGTTGATCTCCCTATTATTAAACCCCCAACCATGATCATGTCATACATGGCGATCCAGGTATATATCTCCTCATTGATAGTCACCCTTAATGACCTTGTATCATACTAGTGGATTCATCATTAGTGGCATTAAATGAAAAAAAATTGGTTCAATTCTTTCATCTTTTGAGCTCATAAGAAATTACAAGGATTGGTCAATAAAATAACAGGAAATTTTCTATTGACAAGAAATCTAGGGTGTTATGTGCGTATCACTATCCATCATATTGGATTTCAACATATTTTATGATCATGTATCCATTTGTTGTAGAAATATGAGTTATCATTTCTCTCTTTACGGATGCCCCTCTAGATCCTACATCTCCTTGAGATTGGAAGCCTACCACGAAGAACCCCATCATCCATTTCAACTGCTAAATAGATAGAACAATCATCACTAGTCTCATTACCATGTACCTTGTTCCCCATTATAGGGGAATAGATCGTATCTTTTTTTGACTCTTAAACCAGTTCATCATTAGGCAGTCGTTCAGAGCGATTTCCTAGTTTATGAGTTGCACGTCCCTTATAGGAATTATCTTGAAATCTATGAGATTATCCTCCATGGGTTATATAGGAACCTATTCCTAGAGTCTATCACTAGTACCACCCCATGTGGACACCACCTCAGCATATAAAGAAACCAAGGGATTCTTGAGACCTCCAACATCCACCATTTGAGTCTCTATTTTGGATTTATGCACACTACCACCCTTAGGACCCTCAAAAAATTCGAGGTCAAAAATCCAAAAAACTTTTCCCCGTATATTTTTTTTTCTCCATGTATACTTTAACAATAATTTGAGGATCATTGAGGCCCATCATCAACCAGATGTATATGTCAACCACCAAGGTATTTCCTTCCCGTGATTCATTCTATGATTAATTTTTCATGGTATCCACCCCCACATTCTACTGAACAGAGGAACCATCATCTCTATTCATAGGAGGCTTGCTGATTCATGTAGTTCCCACAACCTTCTGCTTATCTGAATTTCAAGAACCATTCCTACCTGCCACCAATGTGTACCCCGTTCTCTTACAAAAAGAACAAAAATCAACCCACATTTCATAAACAAATTGTTGTCTACAAAAAAATGTTCATTAACTATATTCCTAACAAAATTAGGATAAATTATAGGGGAATATACTTAAACACAAACATAGGTATTTACTAATGTATTTAAGGCCTTTGGGACACCCAGGACATCAAGACAGTAAGGCTTTCAGGCAACCTTAAGGCCTTTGGTTCACCTCAAGGCCTTAGTGACACTAGATGTATATAAAAAAATAAAAATATTCTACAAGGAACATCATCCAAAAGAGGATTAAGAGAAAGGAGAATTCGCCAGAGTAGAGAAAATGGATTTGGGAGAATTATAGGGAATGAAATTTTCCATCTGTTCTAGGCCTATGAACCACTTAATGGGATAGCTATCCAAAAAACCGTAAAATTTGGTGATATGATCATGATACACACACTTTGGAGGGGCAGTTTGAAGTAGACATGGTTTGTAATGAATTCCATTAAGACCTTCAGGTCCTGTTATGTCATGAATCTTATAGGATATGTAAGGGTTCCCCTTCAACCCCTGAAAAGTGGATTATTATAAATGAATAAATAACAAGGGCTTCAAACTAATCTGGAAATGATATTTGGTTCGGTTATTCAAACACAAGTGCCTACCTACAAGGTTCCAAACAATACTAACGATCGAAGGGTTTTTGAAACGGTAAATCTATGTTTCAGAGACTAAACCATATCACCACATAAGGATATTTTCAATTTATATGGAATTTTTAGGACCATATAAAGAGGAATAATTGATACCCATTGCTGTTGTAGGTAGTTCTGGACCTAGACTTGATTATATCTTCCTCCAACGTGAATCAAATAATAATGTTCTAGTTGTCGAGAAAACCCATAGTTTCCTTTTTTGGTAAGTCCCCGGAGCCAAGAAAACAAACCTTTTAAACAAATCCACTATGTTCCATCTCCGTAAAAATCTAGGTATCAAATTTAGATGGAGGAGGGATGAAACTTATATAAACTCCACGATCAAAATTTGGAGGTCAGGCCACCCATCGAGCAGATCAAGAACCTTAGGAAATAAAAATCATTGATGGAATGGGGGAAGAATATCATGGTTGGAAGATAGAGGGAAAAGTGGAATCCACTACCTTGAATTATTTTGGTGGTCCCTCCCCACACTATAGGGGTATGCACTAGCACATTAGCCACCACTATCACAGAACGGGAGTGAAAACCTTCACATCACCCCATCGAGTAATGATTTTGAACTTTTATTAAAGTACACTAGGTTTTCTTGGCCTAGTGTTTATATGGTATTGGTGTAACTTCACCCACAACCAAGTGCCTTTATGTAATTCCCCATCCATAGGCCCAAGTGTGACAACACCTAGGCTTTCATTCCAGTTCCACATGGCGGTCAAGGGAATACAATAGAGTTATTCAGGAATCGCAGACATTTATATAGAAAGGAATCTAACCTAGAATCATGGGGATAGACTCCATAGATTTAACCGACTCAACTATTCCCCTATCATCTCTCTTATGGTAAGCATTTTTAAGAATAGATATAATATTATGGGGACCATTCATGTGTCCTTGAAACTTTTGTTGGTAGAGAATATGTAGATATTTTTTTATCTTCTCCCATGTTACCCTCTAATATAAAGGGTTTTATATGACTTCTTGACTTAATTTACTCTATGGTTTTTGGGATTCCTTTCATGTATTATTATAAATACTCCAACATGGTCTTCGTTGCCACAAATATTCTTACTTTGGATATTATACCAATGTTCATAGGTGGTCTTGTTAGACAAATCACTATTTTATCCTGTTCAGGGTTAGTTCCTAGCTATTCTTTGTGACACATAATGTGTAATAGTGATTCATGATAGTGGAAATGACCAATGTAGTTGGAGATTATTTTTGTATTACATGTAGTAAGGTGATGTTTTCCATTGTCACATATTAGATTGTTTCATAGGATTTTCAAATTCATTGATTCTTTGTATTTTATTTTGTAATGAGGAAGTGGTATTTTTATCACTTGAATGTATTGTATTATGTTCTGTTATATATATATATATATTGGGTGTTTCCACTTAGGTTAGGAATGAGAGATATGTTACTATTTTAGGTTGATATAGGATGATGCCTATCATATTGAGTTATACACCTACTTGGTTCTAGTAATAGTCCCCTGTCCTACTGGGGGTTAGCTTGAGGGGGCACAATTAACTTACCACTAGCCGGAGAGGGGCCCTATAGGGAAGAGTCCTTTTATAGTGTTGACAATGCTTGTATATACTAGATTTATTTTTTTGATACATTTTTTGTGTGAGGAATAGTTCATAAACAAAGGAAAATGATGTTAATTGGGACTTGAGATAAGTTATTACACTATGTAGACCGGTGTAAGCATAATGGTTTATGTATCATTTTACCAAGAAACTCATAACCAATTTTTCAACTAAGGAGTATGCGACATTGATTGTAGTTATAATCAAGTTGGTAAAAATATCATATAGTGTATAGTTATGATCATTCAAATTCTTCCGTTAAATTATCTTCCAAATATTCTCAATTCCTTATGGGTTAATTCTATCAAATAAAGGATGATTCTTAATAATTTATATCTTTCATGTTGATTTAGAGTTGTAATGATCCCATGCCTTTGTTTATGAATCTCAACACCAATTAGTGATTAATGGGGAAACATTTTCCTATGACTCAGTAGGGAGGTATTATTTCCCCTTGATTGGAGAAAATTTCTCTTCCCTTTTCACTTAGTGGAGACCTTTGTTATAGAAGGGATTTTTCTTCTCAAAAATATTGATGGGAATACTCATAGGATTGATATATTATTTGTGTTATAATAACAGTTTCCTCATTGATTTATGTGGGGATCCTGTACCTCATGTAATAGATATTTGGATAGAGTCTAAGACATGTGTAACCATATGGATCAATATTTTAGTGATGAAATTCTGATTCTTATATCATAATTCCTACATGGAATAGTGAGGCATAAATGGATGGTGTTTTTCAAAAACCCATGAAGATAATACATTAATATAGTTGAAGTTTAATTTTTTTATGATAGATTTTTATTCAATGATTTGAGACTATCCAAAAGGTTGTTCAATCATCTCCCATTATAAATAAAGGACCAAATACCTCCCATGATGTTCCTTACACATATTTTGATAGAATAATTATTAGACATTATAAGATCAGGTGTATTCAATGGGTGAATAATTTTCCATATTATTATTTATTCTCACACCACCACTTATATCATGGTTCCTAGGATGGATATGGAGATTTATTTTTCTTCGTGAAGATGAACCCATGGTATATGGATGGTTATCATATCACAAGAAGATAGTTGGGGTAGTGTCTTGGATCAACCCCCACATGAATAATGATTCTAGAATCATAGAATATAAAATATAATGTTGGAGCCTTGTATAGAGAAACTTCTGTTGGGAAATTGGTTTTGTGAGTGGAAATGGAGATGGATGATTCTATGATACATTCCCACAATAATGGACAATATCTAGTTTCATTCAAGAATGAGGTTCTAATAGTCTGATTTATAGAAATATACATTTGATGGACAACTTTAGTAAATAATTAATGAATGTAGTCTGATGGAAAGTTTCTATCAATTAGGACCAATAGAGGCCTATATACACTGAGAGGGGGGTGAATCGGGGTATGGATATTCTTTTTCAAAATTCTTCCTGCCCCACTGGATCTTGACCTCTTTATTACAAGGGTCACTTTGTTTTTCACTTGTTTGTTTATTATGACCACTTCTACTCTCTTCTCTCTCTTTCATGCAGCAAATTATAACTAGAAACAAAAGCATGCACAAGAAACAATGATTTTTACTTGGTTCACCCTCACTGGGCTATGTCCAAGGATCATACAACGACGATGTGTTGTTGTACCAAATCCACTAAATCACACTACTATTTACAAGGGTTGGTCTAGATCACATCTATGCTGAGGTTCACTGCCTTTACAAAGTTTAGGGTAAGCTCACTACTTTCCCAAATGGCACTCCCTATTTTTCTCTCTCTATCTCACTACTGGTGGAGAGGATCACCTTCTTCCTCTTCTTTTGCTCACTACTTTGGAAAGGATTCACAAAAAATTTATAGAACTGTAGGTCTCTTCATTATCACTAAGGAATGCATCCTCTGTTTCATGTAGATTCTCTATTGATGTTTAACTTTCACCCGTAGATGAGTGTCGCTTTGCACCAAAGGTATCAAGCAATCTTCTATCATTCATCCAGCCCTGAATCACTGCTATGAATCAACCTTACATGGCACCCTTCTCTAATTAGGTGCGCAAGTCGGTGTACAAGTTATAATTGGCGCGCAAGTCCACCTCAACAACTTGCATGACAAAAGCTTCTGCAACTCCAAAATTGCGTGACTCACACCCTTTTCACCCATACCAATATTGGAACTCAACCAACAACATTCGATCTTCCTCAAAACTGGTGTGCAATTTCACATCAACAACTTGTGCAACACCCCCTTCATCGATTCAAAACTTGGGCTACTCACTTCCTTCCTCTCCCAAACCACTATAGGCATGAAAATATCCCTTGTTACACAACATCTACGTGCACGACCACACACCACTTGTGCCACCACCACACATGCCCGATGGCACACAAGTCTCACCTCAGCGTGCATGTTTCAGTGTGCAAGTCTCCACCGCGCGTATCACTTGCACGACCAACCCTAAAACTTCGGCACCCCTTTTCCCTTTTCCAAAATTTGATGTTATGATCTTGAAAAAAATAATGCACACAAGTTTCAAAGCCTCCAAGACCTCGGCACAGAAGTCCCTTTTCCAAAACGACTTTTCTCGAATTGTCAATTTTCAGACCCCAAAATTTTTGGAAACACTACAAAATGGCGCCACCTTGTATCGATCTTTTTGTACCGCCTCTAGATCATCCATTCCTTTTTCGACGTTCTTGAATGAAACATGGATTGTTAACCACATCCCTTGAAAATGACATGCCTCCATGAAATCCCCTTTGTCAACAAATTTGTATGCCATGGTTTTCCTTGTCAACAATCACAACATAGATGTCCAATTTGTCGAAAAACACAATCACCTCAAAAATGCTTCAATGATACCTTGAGAGATTTTTTCCCAACACTATCATCTCTCTAGGGACCCTCATAATTAATGGATCAGGAATGAGATACACCACCAAAAATGTAATTGGTTAAGAGATGGTGGTTTTAGAGGAAACCCAAGATCGACCCCTGTCAACTCGAATGTTTGCAATGATGGGGAACATATTTCACTCACCCCTTGCAAGGAAGTGAGATAATCATGTTTAGGTATGGTTTTAGTGATACATTATTTTTTCAAATTTTAAATATTGAACTTGATCAAATTTTAATTCCATGGATGTTCCATGATGTTATGTGATCACTAATTTTTTTGGTGTGAATTTACTGTTTTTGGATATGGAGGAGTGATATGATGATTATAGAGGAAGAATCTTAGTTTAACCTCAAATGGAGACTAAAGTATACATAAAATTGCATTTTGGAGATGGTGTTTAATGTAATATATGAATGGGAATATTAACACCCATTTTTGTTTATGTATCATCGTTACCTAATTCTCCATAGTATTAATTCATGGTGCTGGTTGCTCAGGGGCCACGGAAAATTACCTTATATTTCCATGAGAGTGCTACCAGTGTAGTAAAATTTTAGATTACTCAATTTGGAATCCTAGGATAACAGTGATATTCATGAATTTGACGCCATAGAGGTTGATGTTTTTTTAGTGTCACAACGAAAGTGTGGTAGTAGATGTATAATGGAAGGGTATTTATGTCCAAATGTAGGAGAACATTCACAAGTAACTATATTTAGACCAATTTTTTCCTATGTTGAGAATGAGGTATTGATCTCCTTAAATTAATGGTGGTTTCCCCAGACTCTTCTTGTACGCGTGAGTGTCCCATGTGGGTTTTGTCATTTTAGTTGTCCTTTGTTTGTAGATATTTTTATATGATAGACCTAGATGTTTTTTTCAATGTGTGTATAATATCTACTACTTTACTATATGGATAGTGTTTTTCCATTGGTTTTATTATTGAATAGTGAGATATAAATCATGAGTGGAAACAACCCTAGTGGAGTGATACTGTTATTTTGGAATTTGCAATGAATCTTTTTAGGTGCACACATCAAACTAAAACTCTTTCAAGGTGGTGGAGGAATAATTTTTATCAGTGGGTTATGTAATTTGGTTACTTAGGAAATTGTTTTCTAGGGTTATACAGCAAATAGAGTAAGTTTTTCATAATAGTCAGTATCAGGTACTTTATATTTTAGTGTTTTGGGCCTCCCGAAAGGATATAGAGAGTTCTTGAGTAGTATTATTAAGTTTTGGTTTCTTCTAATTTTCCAGTTGATAGTTTGTTTTGAAATAAATAAGATAATGCAAAATTGTTTTCTATAATAGTGAGTGTGATCCTATTGGATACCGAGATGTAGATAATGGATCTATATAAATATTTTTATAGTGAATAAATAATAATTATTATTTTTTGACCACGTTACAATCCATTGAAATAGTAGATTATTCCTTTCTGAAAAAAAGATAAGAAAATAATATGGATTGGAAAGAGAAAGTAGTATTGTGACTCCATTTATATGAGTAAAAAGTTCTGGCTAAGAACATAGTGGTGGGGCATGGTGTAGAGTGGTTTATCTCATGAAATTATTATATATGATGACATTTATAGTGGGGAGTGACGTGCTACCACCTAGAGAAACCTTAGAAGTGAATATTTCTATGATGGATGTTAGAATTTCATGGTTTTATTTCAATACATGTGGACGAAAGAAATTTAGATTATAAAAAGGTTATGGTTTTGGAATCACGACAATACTCACATAGAGTGAATGTATATTTACAATTAGTTTCTGTATTTATTTGGGAATGATCTAGTATATTCATGGGTAAAGGATGATATTTACTTCATAGAATGTTATGTAACAAGTATACATAGATATCAGACCTTTATGATAAGGAAGTTCATGAAATGGTCATTTGATTTTCACATGGGTTTGTTTTTTGAATTTCCCTCAGTTTTACTTTTTTTGGGGATGAAAAGTAGCTTAAAGCGATGAAATTATTGTGGAACAGGTTTTAAAAATTTATATATGGAATAATGTTGAGTTTAAAAGTCACATGACCTCTATAAGGGTAAATTAATTAATTTACCCTATAAGCAGACCTAATTTTTTTTTCAAGATTGCAATTATTTCGGGTTTATGGTGTTTACCCCCAGATAATCCATCAGCAAATTTTGATGTTAGGAAATATGTGCTTATGATTCATGAAATTCAATGGAAATAGGATTTTGTGTTGAAAATAAACCGGGACCTCTGGTGATAAATAACTGTAGAGGAATACAAAAAAGTTGTAAAGAAAGAAAATTAGAAGAAAATCCTAAGATAAAGAGATTTATGTTGTTAGGGAAATTATCCCTATATCCAGGGTGTGAATGAAATTTCACTATTTTTGGGAAACAAATTACATGGAAAATATCATAGTACAATAACCCTATATTGAATGAGCTCAGAAAATGTAGTTCTATAGTAACCCACACTAATACAATTCCACAAAATGCACAATAAGTACATTATTCTGTTGTAACCATCGGATAGAAGTCCACAGTGAAATAATGAACTATCAGTGTCACTAGTTAGATGATATATAGTTCCATGTCGAAGTACACACTACTACAGTGCCTTGTTGGTTTCACCATCAACAATTATACAGTGATTAATGAATGATACGAATTATAACAACTTTATCCAATATATCATGATACTCCATTCCATCAATATCACACTTGGATTCTAATCTAGAAATCTAAAATCCTTATATGGTTCCAACTTAGAAAAAATACATAATATGAGAACCATCTATTCTTTAATCACCAATGGGAACTTACCATAAAAGAATCAATTTCAACATTATGATTGATAGAATAACATTGGTTTTACCATCTATGATAACAAAGTTTTCTTCCATCTTCATCGTCTCACCCTCTATGCATCAATTAAGACCAATAGAGGCACAATAATGCCTAAAATTCTCAATCTCCAATAGCTTTGTCAACATTTATTCCAGATTTCTAGTTACATGAATCTTTCGAAATGTCAGTAAACCATCTTGTATTAAGCCTATGATAAAATGTTACTTCAAATTAATATAGTCTATCTAGGAATTAAACACTATATATTGTTTTTCAAAATCTATAACACACTTACTGGAATAGTTCAATACAGTTTCTCTCTCTCTCTCTCTCCCTCTATCTACTCTAAGATGTTATTAATCCAAACAATATCCATCCAAAATTTTACTAGAACATTATATTCTACATTTTTGGTGGATAGTTACACCACCTACTATATTTGAGATATCCTATGTACAATAGTTTCTCCACATCAAAACACATAACCTATGAATCCCCTCTTTTCAAAATCTCCTCCATGGTGAGAATCAACATACAAATGTAATCACATTCCTTTCCTAAAGAAAATAAATAATTCCTTGCTTCCCTTTAGAAACCTTAGTTCCCACTTTATAGTTTCTTAATAATTATTTTTGTGTTTTTTCATATACATGTTCTGAAATCCAATGACTTAAGAAATATCAGGTTGTGTTTAGACCATGGAATATAACATGATTCCAATAGTTGATGAATATGGATACTTTTCCATTTACCCATACTCTTCTACTATAATCAGTACTTTCCCCTTTTAAAATTTGAAGTGGATTTCTAAGGAAAAAAACTGGTTTTTCTTCTAGTAAAATGAATATATTCAAAACCTTTCTAATGTATTCATCTTGTGAAAGATCATGGTTCCCACTATGTGGTCTATCTTGATCTTCATCCCTAAAATATTTATATATTCTCTAACATCATTCATCTCAAAATCCTCATCCAACTACCCCTTAAGATCATAAATCCATGAAATCCATTATTCTTCCATGGGGATGTCATCCACATCAAAAATTAATATAATGCACCAAAAAATAATTTACATAAAATAGAAATATTGATCTATGTCATAGTGTTCATATTTTTTTCATGGGGGTGTCAAAACTCCCATTTCACCACCTTGGTCCCAACATTAAACCATATTATCTATTTTAGTGTTTCACCGAAGGTATTAATTTCATTCCTCTAAAAATTCCTTTAACTGCTCAATATAAATTTACTCCTCCCAAATTTCATGAACAAATTCTAACTATTTTTTATCAATCTTTTGATGATGTAAATTCAATAATGTAATAATACTATGAAGCACCCATATGATGGTAAGCTTCACTACTGGTGGGGAAATTTCTATGAATTTCATACCTTCCTTTTGGTATATTCCTTTTAGGCTTGCCTTTTCTTGTACATCCTCTTACAATCATGTTATTAATTGACACGGTAAACCCATTTCCTATGTTATTATTTATTTCTTTGTTAAAAAGAGTTTATCCCCAAATTATTATTATCATGGAATAATGAAACATACTTGTTCATAGAAAAACTCACTTTCTTGACTCTACAGACAATATTACCTTATTTAAATTTTATCGATATCCAATTTTTTCAATAAAAAATAATGTAAGGCTCATTAATACCTCTGTACATGCCTTATAACCCTTTTTGATTTTCTTAAATCTACAAAAGGAGTAGGCTTCACTAGTTCTCGTGTCACATGATCACATACTCATTCAAGCAATACATGATCAAGGAATTTTGATTCCTTATAGAAATACTCAATTTAATCAATATGATGGTTCTTTATATGAAACCTTCATTAAATATCATTATCTGGATTCTGATGATCATATTATTCTTATCATCCCAAAACATTGATAACCAAACTCTTTGGCACCAAAACCAATAAATAAACCTGATTATGTCTTATCATCCTGGATTTCCATTGCATAAACATCTATATGAATACATTCCAAAAAACATAAGACTCCTAAATGAAATTATAACATCCAATAATGAATAAATCGCCACAGGTAGACATTCTCCCATTAGTGCAATGTAATCCAGTTGTTGAGATATGCTATAATATTTATTACCTCAACCAAGAAGGTATTGGGTAACCTTGAGTGAATCCTTATACTGTTATAATGTTAATTATATTTGATATTCATCCATTTGTACTTTCCATTTTGTTGTAGTGTACCTAGATAAGTATTCTATATTCAAATTACATTATTAGTGTAATATTCCTCATAATATTTGATGTAATTCTCTCATCCATTATTAGACCTCAGTTATTTCATCATGGATGTTAACTAATTCTCAACCATATTTTTCCATCTTTGAATAATGATAAATTCATAAGTTTTTTTTTCAAAATAGAAACCTATATCTTCCCTGTTGATTCATAGATAAATATCATACAATATTGTGTCCTTTTATGGAATACACCAGTGAGGCCCCTAAACATAAGTGTCCAATAGGTCTAGAGTCCTTGAATTCGGTGTTCTGCAACCTTTTCAAAAATATACTTTCTTTTGGTTTTCAAATATATATTATTCGTATAAGGAAACATAAATATATTTACGATATAATTTCATTCATATTTTTTTCAAAAACCTTTATCTTCTTTTCAGTCATGCATCTGTACAAGTAGTTCTATACAATGAATACCATATAGAACATATTGTTGAAATACCCAAAAAGTTAGGAGACAAGCGAAGACCTACTCCTAATAAAAATATATTAATCAAAAGTAAAAGTACACAGGAGAGAAGAGACATGAAATTGATCAATAAAGATGGGTATACACCTTACCACAAATATTAGCCTAGACAAGATCATCAAAAAATTCAGGCGTGACGCAGGACCAATTCGAACAAACTTCAAAAATTTCTCTCTTGGGGAGAGCGTCAGCAACCCGATTGGCCTCACTATAAACATGTGTTACTTCAAGAGAGAGTACCTCCGCCAGCCACATACATTCGATCCAGTTAGGCAAGATCTTCCATGGTACATTTCTGGATCGATCACGAAGAATTTGAACAGAAGTGGTCGAGTCATACTCTAAACATAATTGGTGCCAACTAAAGTGGACAACTTATCTGATTGCATTAATTAATGCCCAAAGTTCCCCTTCAATTGTGAGACTGTTGCCAATAAAATGAATGAAGCATCCTTTCACAAATCCACGGGAGGTTCGGAATACACCATCGCATCCAGTCGGATGCAGGGCGCCCGAGGCTGCTCCATCAACATTGAAATTGATCCAATTGGGGATGGGTGGTATCCACTGGACATACTTCATTATCAACAGCTTCTTGGACCTACCATACACACCAAGAGATCTCAAAATCACAAGATCATCAACATCATTATTCATAGAACCTGTTTGTAAAAGAGAGGCTGTCCAAACTGCACGATGAATGCAAAAAACACCATTATGAAAGGTTGGTTTAATGCTGTTGAATGGTAAGTCATTCCTCACTTTCTAGATGAAGGAGAAGACACTCATCGCAGCGGGAACCCGGAGAGAAAAAAATATGCTCACTGCTATTTTTCTACAAATAGAATGTAGCAGATCCTCTAAGGATTGAAGGTCAAAACATCAATTGAAAATACCCTGTAGATAACTCCAGAATTGGATCATGAATTTGAAGGAGATAAATAGGTGTTGATGTGTTTTAGCAGCATCAAGGCAGAGGTAGCAGGCATGAGCCTGTTGTAGTCCGGCGCGCTACAGCAGATGCTGGACTGGGAGGTGCTGTTTCCATATTTTCTAGGTGAGAAGTGTTACAGTAGGTAGAATAAAGGCTGTCTGAGCAGCTTTAATCGAGGTGGGTGGGTTCAAGGGAGGACCACAAGATAGCTCATAACACTCCTTTGTAGAAAACCTTTTGATCAGGTTAGGCATCCAGACAATAGCGTCAGAGTCAACATAGTTATACCTTGCAATCTACAGACGGAGATGATCAGGTAAAAGATCATTCATATTGACAATATCATGGATATAAGTAATAGTATGGTTCATCATAGACACATGAACATAAATATAATTACAGATGGGTCGAGATAAACAAGGAGTTTTCCATAGATTAAGATAGGAGTTCTCACAATCCGTCCATCTTGAATTTTCCATCAGACCATTATAGGCCTTCTTAATGGAAGGCCAGATAGAAGAAGTCATGTAATACCCATAACCCTACTTTAGCTTTTCAACAAACCTGGAATAGAAGAAGTCTGCCCTAAGGGATCTGATCTGGAAAGCAGGTTCCATACAAATTTTTTAATCATGGCATCATTAAAGACCCCCAGATCCTTCACCCCCATTCCCCCCATTTGGATCGGTTTAATACACTCTTTCAATCTCATTGTGATGAGTATTATTTCATTAATTTATCCAGTCCAAATGAAATTTATAATCTTTCTTATCAATTCTTTAGAAACTTCCCTTGGCCATCAGTAAAGAGAAATGGAATAGAAAAACATTGAGGTGATTACTGAATTAACCAAGAAAATTCTTCCATCTTGAGACATATTCTTCCCTTTCCAGTTTTACAATTGATTATTGATTTTCACAGCGATGCCCTTAAAATAACACCACCTCACTCATCCCCAAAATAGAGGTACACTGAGATATTTAAAGGGAAAAGTTCCCCTCTTCATGCCATGTTTTAGAGAAAATCTGTTCTACCTCGAGATGGTGAGGCCTTCCCCAAACATAACCGAAGACTTATGCCAACTAATAACCTGACCTGAAACTTCCTCATAATTGCAAAAAATCCCTTTGATACAGGAAATGGTCCCATTATCTGCCTTTCTGAAGAGCAGAATATCATCAGCATATAATAAGTGGGCGGGAGAAAGAAGGTTCCTTCGAATTTTTATCTGCTAAAACCAACCAAAATTTGCCAGATCATTGAGACACCAGCTCAAGTAGTCCTCAGCAATCGCAAAATGCAGACCAGAGAGAGGGTAGCCTTGCCATACCCCTTGTGTACAGTGAAAGAAACCTCTAGGGGATCCATTAATAAGAACATAATGTTTCACACTACCCAGGATAGATTCAATAAGCCCAAGAAATCGCTGCAAAAACCCATGCATTGTAAGAATAGTGAAAAGAAAACTCCACCTAAGGGTGTCAAATGCCTTGGAGATATCAAACTTTAAAGCCATATCGCCAACATTTTTATTCCTCTTCATCGAGTTGACACATTCCAAAGCAGTGAAAAGACAATTATGAATGTTCCTTCCTGGCACAAAACCAAACTGATTACTGGAAATAAGCCCCTTATTGATTTCACTTAGTCTCTAGGTCATGATCTTTCTGATAATCAAAGGTATGGTATTCCCAATTTCCACTGGCCGAAAGTCTTTAATATCAAGGGCACCTTCCTTCTTAGTAATTAAGGAAATAAAGTTTGAATTCATCCCAAAAGGCATGTAAGAGGACCTATAGAACTCCCTTACTGCATTAACAACATCCTGATTTACAATATCCCAATAGAACATAAAAAACATGTTGGTGAAGCCAATGAGACCAGCCACACTATCTATATTTAATGATAAAAGAGCATCATAAATCTCCTTAGCATTGGGATATTTAGTGAGCCTATTATTCTGTATATCAGAAATAGAGGATTCAAAATAGTGTATAATTTTGTCAGAGTGATCAGATCCATTATCAGAGTAAAGCGTCTCAAAGTATCCCTTGACAGCTTCAACAATTTCATATCGGAAGAATACACATTTCCATCAATAGAAATGGAATTGAGACTCCTTTTTGCTCTCTTTTCCTTGTGCAAGCAATGAGAAAACTTGGAATTCCTATCACCCTCCTTTAACCATCTCATATTTAATTGATTCTGATCTAATCTCTCCTTAATAGTCAAGAGGATGTAAAGATTTGATGCAGCTTGAATCTCCTCCAAGGAGGGAAAATCATAAAGAATATTATCCTTCTGATGATTTAGTAAGAAAAATTCTGTCTGCTTAATGTCATTATCAAGGGAGGAAAACGATGCCCTGATCCATTTCCTTAATCTGGATTTGACTTCTTTTAACTTCAAGAAGATAACATGGGAAGGACTACCCAAGAAGTGAGAGTTCCAAACATCTAAATCGATCTCCCTGCAACCCGGCATGACCAGCCATGCATTATTGAATCTGAAGGGGATCAGAGCTGATTGTATTCTGCTGTCACATGCCTCAACAAGAATAGGATTGTAGTCAGAATGTAATCTGGGCAGGGAAATTCCAGACACATCCATCAAACTATATCCCTTATCCACTTGTACAAAACATCCATCCGGTTTAATTGCCTATCTTCTATTTCTGGTATAACTGCTCCATATGAAATCAGCCCTGGACACAGGAACCTGGACAAAACCACATTTTTCAATGCAAGCAGAGAACTCAGAGGCTGAAGCACGACAAAAATTCTCTCCTGTATTTTCATATGGACCCATAACGGTGTTAAAATCTCCAAGAATAATCCAATTATTATTGATATTTTCAAAGAGGTCCTCAAGAATCCTGCACAAAGCCCTTCTCCTTGTATGCAGATTAAAGGTATAAACAAAAATAACAGAGAATTTGAAGTAGTATAGGCTGCAAGAGATAGTCACATATTGCACATCATTCATAGAGGAGCTCACAAGAACACTATGATGCTTCGGAGCCCATAACGATTTACTATTATCACCCACTTTAATACTAGCAACATAAGAATATACCAACGAGGATAACTTAAAAGAGGACCAGCTTTCAAAAATCATTCTTGGCTCAGCAATACCAATTAAAAGAGGCTTATTGGTCAAGATGAGATGCCTAAGGGACTTGACCGTGGGAGCGTTCCCATTCCCTTGGCAATTCCAAAATAGTATCTTCATTTTTTTTATCGAAGCCTACTGCTAGGCCCACCATCACTATTTTTCAAGTTTTCAACTAGTGTAGTATTGTCCAGTTCTGCATGAGTAACATCCCTTGAATCTCGGATCACTGTAGATATTTCATCACTGCCTTTACAAGAAGTCTCAGGGCTGAGTGATGAGATTATGTTCACGGATTCAATAGGAGCAAGCAGAGTGGGAGAGAGTCTTCTCTTCCCAACCTTATCTAGATGTACCTGAAGGAATTATCCAGGCTGCTGTCCAAAATTATTCTATGCTCTTGCATCATCACCACCACCAAATGGGAGGAGAAAATAATTTGAGACATCATCAGGACTTTCTTCATCTTGATGTGCCTGAAGTAGATCACCAGAATGCTCAACATTCTGAACTGCATCTGCATCCCCACCAACACTAGAAAGGGGAGGAATATGCTTTTAGTCATCCTCAGAATTTTCCTTATTGACCACAGCATCACTAGAGGTAGGTTCCAAAGGAATCGCCAGAGCTGGTGCATCATCACAGGTGATACACATATGCTCATTATTCGGCATGTCCTCCCAGTCACTAACAGCAAGGGGAGAAAGATGAGAAGGTCCTGAAGGAGCTAGAGGATCCGAAACTTTATCATCCACCTGTGCAGATAATGCAACAAGCATTTTCATCTTTTCGGGATCTCCAATAGAATCTGGATCCCCCAATTGAGTGGCACTCTCATTCGGTTTACCTGAACCACCTTCAATTTCAGAGGGATCGGGTCTAGCAACCTAGCCTTTATTTCTCCTGAAGCTCGATACCTCATGCCCTCTGATTTTTCATACGATATAGATTTTGTGTCTGTTGAAATCCGAAACCATATGTCCAAATAATTGACAATTCAAGAAAAACATGGGCTTCCTCTCATAAAGAATCCCAAGGGTAAGACTATCATCCTTAGTGGTCAATATCACCTCTTCCAAAAGAGTGATAGACATGTCAACCTCAAACGAAATCCTTACATAATGACCGAAGGAGGGACTGCCGGTCTGCTTATCCAACCTAATTGGATTACTGATAGACGAAGCAATGTCCCATGATATCTGTGGATTAAAATATATCCAGTTCAGATTACAGGCTCTAATCCATATCTGAGTATATGTATTCTTTACAGAATTCAGATCAAAATTGCGGTCCCATTCATAAATTAGGAGGTACCCAGCCTTCAAAGTTACTGAGCCAAAACTCTATGCACGCCTTTTGAGTTCATCAGATGGAAACACAATATGATAGAAACCACGAACTATTGCCATCATTTTCTAGTCCGCAAATCCCCATATCACTTTAAGCCTCTCAATTGGATCTTTGAACCTCCACGGATTCTCCCCTTTTGGAATTACAACTTGAGAAATTATGGAAAACATACACAAATTCACTCTTTCTTCAACATCATTTTGATTCGCCACAACATTTGCAATACATCATTTTCTAATAATCTTACCCGATGAACCAGATTCGCAATCTAAAAAGGAGGAGCTGCCCGTGTTTTTCACCGCATCTGCAATTATTTCGGTGCTCCATCTCCATCCCATGTATCACACAATTTAGGGTAACCCTTCGCACAAAGACCAAATAACTCCTTGTGGCCAAATCAATCTCCCGCCACCGATTTGAAACCAAAAGTCCTTCCTAATTTAACACCATTTGATCCGGGACCAGAATCGCCAGTTTCCGCTCCGAGCTCCGCCATCTTCTCTTCGTTTTTCAAAATAAAGATCATACCATTATCCATATAATATTCTATCATTTTTCATACAATTCCATTATTTACTATATGATCTATGATTATCACTCCCCAGGTAACATTCCATGCACCACCAGATAATGTTTTCATAAATCCTTCATCCTCAAGATAACTAATAAAAATTGTATTCTTCCTAAGTCTATGAATATAGCTAACATTTTACAAAATAATAAAACATACACTATTGGATTTAATCTAACAATCTATCTTCTTCATAATTTGAAAGGGTTCTTCATCACCACCATGTACCCTTGAAAAATTTGTAGAATCATATTTATTCCAGAAACCCTTAAATAAAGTAGAATGGAAAGGTTACCCTGAGTGTAAAATCCACAAAATCATAAGGCTATCCATGCTCAACAACAAAACAACAAAACTTACTTCAACTATTGTTTCCGATGTATTGGTTTTTAGTGCCTTTCATTTTTCATTACAATCTTTCTTAATGTGTCCTTTCTTCCCATAAATCCAAAATGTTGAACTCCACCCCCTTTCCTTGTGTTGAATCATTATCATTAATTTTGATCATTCTCTATGATTCAATATAGGAAAAACAGAATTTCCTGGTCATTTTTAATATCACTGCAAAATATTACATGAATTTTTTTCCTGGTAGTTTTTTTAGATTGTTTAAAAATTCTAATAAAATAATTTTTAAATATTTTGTTTAATTTTAGTGTAGGATTTTCTAAAACCAAATCTAAAGCATGTTTTTTTGTTTTTTTAATCTTTTGAAAATTATTTTTTCAGGATCTTAGAAAAAACTATTGTGAATGTATAGGGGTTTTTTAAAAAACACCGCTAAATTAATAGAAATATATTAAACATTAAACATTAAAGATTAACTATAATTTTCTAATAAATATTATCATTAATTATATATTTCAATTTAAATTTTTTATTTATTATTTTAATTAATGATATAGTGTTTATTGTTAATTATTTATAGTTATTAGTTATTAAAAATTTAAAAATTAAATTAATTATTGGATAAGTTGAAAATCCGTTTTCAACATAAAATGAAGATAACATTAGATCTAAGTGTACGTTTTAAACCCAAAAATAATTCAAATTAAAGCTTATGAAATCTTCTATAATAAAAAATTGATTTTAAATTGGTAATAATCTGTAGAATAAAAATTATTTTGGGTTTAAAAGAAGTTAAAATTTTTAGTCAAACATCAAATGACCTTAAATTTTTATTTGGGTGTCTGTTTGTGATCTACCACTTATCAAATCAAAGCATGCAACAATATCAACAACATTTTGAATTTGTTGACCCTAGTATTCATTTTTTGAGGTAAAAAGGTAATGTATGTATTAAAAATTGAGTTTTTGGATTGGATACAAGGATTTTTAAATATTTAGTGATATTTCAGATTTTTTTAAGAGTGACTTCATATGATTGTTGGGCCATAACTGATTTTCTTTCATCCATTTGCAGTCCTATTTATTTTATTGTACTGTAATTTTTTTGGTTTTCCCACTTCTGGTGATTCATAATTTTATATGTATTCATATATTTCTATACTTCTATGTATATTTATTTATAATATATATTATATATCAGTATTTATTTTAAATTATTTATAATTGTTTCTATTCAAGGATGTTTATATGTATTTATGAATATTTATCTATATTAGCATACATTTGTAAATATTTATACACATTTATGTTTATATATTTTAATATATTATATGGGTATATGTAGAAATATTTCTATTTACATATTTATATAAATATATTTAAATATATATTTGTGTTGATATATATTTACGTGACATAAATTTCTGTTTATATATATTTATTAAAAATTCATTATACCTATATATATTTATAAAAATTGATATTAATTTATTTTTTGTTCATTTATATTATATTATATATTATATATTATTTATTTTATTATTTACTATTATTTAATTTTTATTATATATTTTTACATAATATTTATAATTTATTATTAATTCATTATTTATTAATTATTTATTTATTGATATTTCTTTACTAATGATTATTTTTTAATGATTATTTATTATTTATTCCTTTATAATTTATTATATATTATTTATTTATTTCTTACTTATTGACTTTATAAAAATTTATTATATTTTATAAAATTATTGTTAAATTAATTTTTACTATTTATGTAATATTTGTTATAAATTACTTATAAATTATTGTTTATATAATATTATTTATTTACTTATTTTTAATTTATTCTTATGTTATCATGTTATTATTTATTTTAATTACTATTTTTGGTTCATTATTTATTATGAATCTCTTTTTAAATAATTAACAATTATTTTTTATTTTATTATTAAATTTTATTTAATATATTTTTACTGATTATTTATTATCCACTATTTATTAATTTATAGTTATTTATCATATATTTATTTATTCTTTTATATTAATTTATTATTTATTAATTATTTAATTATTATCTATTATTTTTCTATTAATAATTTATATTTATTTGTTTACTCTCTTATTACTTATTACTTATTAATTATTTATTATTATTTATTAAATTATTGTTTATTAATTTATTAATTATTTATTTCTTAATTACTAATTACTATTTATTTAGTTCGTATTAAATTTTTATTCGTAATTTTTTTTCTAGTTATTTGTTACTTATTATTACACTTTTATGTTATTATCTATTTTTTTCTCTCTCTATATATAAGTATTTTAAATTATGTTAACTTTCAACATTAAGAGCGTACTAGAGTGGTAAAGTCTTTACAGAATAACCAAGTAGTAGGAGGATCAACTCTCATCCAGTAGATACATTAATGTTAAATTTCTACATGGAAGCAATATGCATGCGTATGTGTATATGTAATAAATAATAAAGAATAAATAATAATTAAACATTAATTAATAAATAAATAATAATTACATAATTATAAAATAATAAATATGTAAATAAAAAATTATTATTTTAAAAAATCACTGTGAAACAATTTATTGTTGATTTGACTGCTGTTAAATGAAAAAAAACATCCAAGAGAAGATTTTTTTGGCGTAATTATTTTCTCACTACACACATCTTCCCATTCCTTCAATGTTTTGAAAAGAATCAATGAATCTTCTTGATTCTATTCTCTGAATATATTGACTGAGGACCAAGTCTTGCACATCAATCAACTTAAAATTTGTACTTCTTATATAACTATCCCAGGCCAATATAGTTGTCTCCAAACTATTAGGTAATAAAAATAATAAAACCAGTGCACATACCTCATAGTCAAGCATAATTTCCATCATTGAAAACTAACTCCTGACTGTGTTGATTTCTTTGATACCATAAAAAAAACCATTCATTGAATCATATTCAGATAAAATAATCATCAGATTATATATACTTTAATGATTGAAAAAGGATACTTGTACATATTTTTGAGATATTTCCACTACCCAACAGTCATCCCCTCCTCTCTGATGTTGAATTATACATTTTTTTAAGATAAGAAACAAATTTCCTAGAACATGGTTATCCAATGACTATGAATTTTTCTTCTCCATCATCATTGTTTTTAACATAGAAGTAGTAAGTGACATATTTTCTGATAAAGAGAATCTTTGATCTTCTTCCTCTAGTAACTGAAATAATTTCCATAAAAATGATCTATTTATACATTTACTTCATCTTTAACGAGCATTAAATTTGAGAAAACTATATTCAATCTTTGGAACTGAGGCTCTGATACCAATTTTTATGATATCAATGAGATCTACGATGACAAATGATTCTAGTAGAAGTATAAAATTGAGTAAAAAAATAACAAGAAGAATGTCAAAAACAAAAAGATAGTCGTGGTTTAGTAAATTATCTATTTTTCCACAGATTGGAAGAAGTTTTACAATTTTGTTGTCATAATTTAAAGAAAAATCATAGTGTACTAAAACCCTAGATCAAATTAGATCATAAAGAAATGTGGATATATAGTAACTCATCATTCTATAGTTCCCCAACTCCATAATAAGGGTACTATGATAATATAACAGGTGGATGGACATTCATGGAGCTGCAACGACATGCTGGTGTTCCACGTCACCCACCAATATAATACCATATCAATCTACACACTACTATAGTTCAATATCGGTGTCACCAGACAACAATGATACAATGATTATGAGCCATATATAATTATCCCTACATCATCTAACAGATCGAGCTACATGATTCCAATATTATAGTCTCAAATAAAGGGATGTTTCAAAAATTAAGATATTGATTAGAAATATGAGGGTTATAAGACCAAAAGAATATGGTATTTACATGGATCTAGGTCGAGATGTGTTCTGTATTCTTAGGTTGAATGTTGGAGTGGGGCTGATGTGACCCCCTTTACTGATTTTGGATGTAGGGAGCCAGTCACACCACATCCACCCTTTGGTTAGCTCAAAAGGAATATAATTAAGGAACTATAGTGTGTAGAATGAGGAACAACACCGTGAGCCAAGGGAGGCTTGAAAATATCATGGAAAGAAATGGAGTCATGATGTAACCCCTAGGGGTCACTCCATACTAATGTATCATTGGGGGTCATTCCAAGTTCCTGGGGGAATTCAAACTACAACACATTGAGTTATCTCTATGATAGAGACAAGAAGGGAGGTCAAGTCCTATTATTGATAATGTTTAATCAATTAACCAAGAGGGAAAAATGGTTACCAGGCACCAACAGAAATTTTAAAACAACGGTTATCTCCCTTTGTTATTTAATGAAATAGTCACTCATGGAGAGCTATTTTGGAATGATCACCCCTCTTTATTTCTACATTTATTTTCTATTAAAGTGTAAAACTATTTGTCGTGATATTTCCTTTTCAAATAATTATGATTTATTTTTTTCTCTCCCTCAATTACTATTATTTATTGATATTCATTGATATTGTTTCCCATGACCTGTGGTTTTTAGCGATGATTCCATTAGAGTATGTAGGAATCATCCCAAAGGATGGGGATTATTCATGAGATAGATAAAGTACATAACAAAAGGATGATTCTATTCCATTGATTACTATTTTATAGTGGTGTGTCACCATACATATTTTTCTAATGTTTTGATTAAAAGTTTATAGAATTAGATATTGAATTAGAGGTGATTGATAAGGATTTTTTTCCAAAGGTGATTGGGGTTTTCTATGGACCTTTCGTGTATGCATGGTCAATATTTTAATGTGGAGAGATAGCCAAGTGAGTTTTCTAGTAATTATGACTATTTTAATTAAATTGATAAATTAATTATAAATAATTGAAAATAATTATATTTTATGTGTTATTTTGAGAAAATATCTAAGGTGATGATATGAGCAAGGAAGAGGATTGGAATATCATAGGGGATGTCATTTGAACATGCCTAATGGGATTCTATGTGAGGACCCAAAATTAAACATTACAAATTGTAATTAGGTTAAAACTAAATATCACATTCATTTTCCAATGATATTTTCGGTTTATAGTTTTAGAAAATATGGATGAAATATTAATTATTATACCCATTCATTACAAGTGGAAAATTACACTCAATATCAAATTTTTCTATAAAAAATATTAAAAACCAAACATAATTTATTACACTAATATATATTTATAATCATCCCTTTATCTCATCCCTGACCCAACTCATCCTTAAACTGGGTGAAAAGAATTTTAAAATGTTAGAAGAGAATAAAATCATATTAAGGGATATAAAAGAAGGGAAACAATAAGTATAGTGAAAACACATAAATAAATTTCCTTAAAAACATACCTTTTTCCCATGAAATACAAATCTTCATATAAAAAATATCTTAATTTTACCTTTTGAAAATCCAAAAAATTCCTAAAAACTCATAAAAAAGAATATTAAAGATATTTAGGTAACTTAAGACATAATTATACTCAAATTTAATAACCATATAGTCAACTGCATTACATATCACACTTACAAATGGAATAACCATACATTAAACTTCCATACCCTTTTTATTATAGGGATATCAGAGAGCCATCCCATCCATATCTTATCATTTCCTTTTATTAAATTAATCAATATATTTCCAAAGATAATTTTAAAAAAATATTAAAAAAAGGAAATGGTGGTTTATTTTTATTTTAAAAACACTAATTCTCATAGATGAAGTGTATTATCAAATAATGGTAACAAGGGAGGAGTAGTGATTGTTTACATTTATGCTAAAAAGAAGATTCCTTTTGTCCTTTGTAAAGAAAGAAAAATGTTCCATATGAAAAAAATTAAAATATTTTTTTAAAAAAATTAATGTCATTAAAAATCATTTATAAATGATTTATTACTTAAACATATAAAATAATATCAATGATGCTGACATGTGGGATATGATTTTTAAATTAAATCATTAAACATTGAAAAGGACATTTGTAAATCAAAGTGCCCCATACCACTTTGAATTATTTGAATAATTATCCCTAAGAAATTTTTACATCCAAAAAACATTAATTTACAAGAGGATAAATTCATGAAATGTAAAAGGGGCTGTATATACACCTTATAAAAGAAGGTTAGTTTAAAAAATCAAAATATTTCTCTATGAAAATGGGATTGAGAAAAGACCCTTACCGAGAGTCCAAATCAACTTGTAATCTTTTTATATTCATGAATAATAATTTTAGGTTAATTATTTTCTTGATATATAAAATTTTTAATGTTTATTATTCATTTTATATCATATATTATCATGATATATCTGTTACATAATAATTTATCTTCATGTCAAATGTTTTGTCATTTTTTAGTTCTTGAGTCCAAAATGAATTTGGTTCGATGTCAATAGTCAAAACGGTCAATATTCAATAATATCTAGAATAATATTCATGAAATTATTTTAAATTTTAGTCATAAATTATAATTTTAAATAAGTCCATTAATTATGGTTAAGAAAAATGAACTACATTATAATCATAGAGACTATAATTCATTTGTACGCATGAGTAACATTTACATTTTTCAATGATCATGATGGAAATAAGGTATGTGTTATTTTATATTTAATGAATGATATAAATATAATTCATATCCTATTAATCTTTTAAATTAACTTGTATATATCATTCAAGATATTTTATGATGAAGAAACGGAGCACATCACTTCTCAGATTTGATAGTTCACATGTACACAGAAAAGATGTTATCATTTCAATGTGTACGAAAAGGTAATAAATTAAATGATATATTATTATTTAATAATGAAAAATATTTCATTAATATAATATATATACATTATGTGCCACATTATAACCATTCTTGAGAGACTGAGATGGAAAATGAATTTTATCGGTTTGCGAGGCGGTAGTCCGCTGTACACACGGATGATGAATTATTTTATCATTGGATATAAGTGAAGATGGATTTATGTGATAATGTTAAACAAATAAAAACTTTGAATATTTAGGATAATATATATATTATTTATAAATGGTTGAATAATATTTTAAGAAAGTGAAATAAGAAAGAAAATAGAATTACTGGATTAAAAATTATACATTTCCATTGGATAATCTCATCTATATAACACCATAAAACCACTATAGATGGTATTATTACCAATATAAGAGACATAAATTGAGGGGAGGGATTATATAAAGGTATTTTGGAAGAGATTTTCTTAACCAAATAGGTTTTGATGTGTTAAGAAAAGAGAATAATGGGTATCCTTGTATAGGAGAGGGCATGAGAACTCTTGGAATTCTTCAAATTATTAAATTAATATAAATTAATTTTCTGTTTAACATGGATTCAAAATTATTTATTTAGAATATATGATGATATTTTATAAAAATAAATTAATAATATGAAATTTAGATAGTATTTGGCTATTTTTTTAATACTTATATTTTTGTTTTAACCATTATTCAACATCTTTAATCCTTACCATGAAAACATGTTTTTTTACACTTTAAGGGTAAATATTGTTAATATTATAAATTAAAATTAACCAAAAATGGTAAATTGATGGCATTTCAATCGTTATACCAACAATTTGGCCAAATTTATAGTTTTTTCAATTTTATATCACTTAATTAAACAATATTTATCTTAAAATATGAATATTTTCTATTTTGAAACTATTCATTATATGACATTTTAAGAATATAATAAAAAAATGTTATCAACAAAAAACTCTTATAACTCATCAATAACATTTCCGATTCATCTATATTTTTTTACTACATTAATTATATAAAGTTATATTTATTTTTTTATTTTTAATAACATTCACATCATATTTCTATCAATCAAACAACGACTACAACATCATTGTGCAATAATATAATTTAATTATTTCTAAATTAAAATTAAAAATAAATTACCATTATAGTGAGAAAAATAATATATTTTAAAAGATTATAAATTCCGGTATAGAGACCCAATATAACCCCTTATTAAAAATTTTACTTGTTAAAAAAATTATTAAAAAATTGACGTTTCATTGAATAAAATACTATTAATGGATTAAAGTCATCTAAGAATAACCAATATCTCACCTTATCATCCAATAGATGATAGTGTAAAAAAGTCATCCAATAAAATTAGGAAATGTGTTAGGGTAATATTTTAATATTTATAATAATATCTTTACTATTAATGACCTGATTTACCATTAAATGTGGTAATAAAAATCACTAAAGTTACTATTTATATTTCTCAAAAAATAAAATAGAATTTTTTAATAAATTTGAAACTTCTAATTCTAAATATGGAATCCATTTTTCAAAATTCAATGTGCATAATTAGATATTTTTTTGATAAATTTAATCCAATTGACATGGTAAGAAAATAAGTTTTTGAAGTGAAAAATCTCAAAATATCAAACTGTTTTTATAATCCAAATTCACTATGAAATTAATAAATATTTCCAAAAATGGATTAAATTTTATAAAATATATTTAAATATACATAAAAAATGAAAAATATAACATAACACTCAAAATTAAAATATAGAAAATTTGTTTTCAATTAAAATTCAGAATTTTTCACTATTCATCAAAACATGAAAATTATTAGAAAAATACCAAAAATTCAGCCAAAGTAAATTTTTTTTCCAAATTAAAATTAAATGTTTATTTTTTTCAAATAATATTTATAAAAATTTTAATTACTATGTTAAAAACATGTGCTCCATAAAAATGTGAGAAAAATGATTTTTTTTGAAAACTACTTATTTTATGTGTAAAATTGGATTTTTTCTTATATCATGTGTAGACAAAAATATATTATGAACATAAAAAATTATATTTAATTTTATATATCTATATATACATATTCCATTAATGGAATCCAACAAGAGTGATTTGATTATTTAATAAACGTTCTTGTTCTCATTTAATGAGTTTTCTAGAAAATGACTTCCTTTAGTTTCCAAAAGGGAGTTATTTTTATTTATAATCAATTTTTCACCAAACAATTACCTATATATAAGTTTTTACACACCATTTTTATAATTAATTTTGTCTCAATTCAAACCAATCATTCTAATGGCTAGGTTATAATAGTTATATTAAAAATATAATATTTAGTTGTTTGTTTAAGCTTGATGCGACATATCATGTTCACTATCGAATAGAGTATTTCATTTTAAAACAAATGTGATTTTACATTCCCCCACTATTGTAAATTTTGTCTTTATAAATTTGAATTTGGGTTTAGTAAAAAAGGTTTGACTTTTTCAAAATAACTTTATTAAAATCGCACTATAAAAAATAATTAATAAAACATCAACTTTAAATGAAAGAACGAAAAGTACAATGGTCACCTGAGATAATACATAATAGGGATACAGGTTGGAAAAAATGGGTATCAAAGAGAATATAACTGTCATGTTCTGATCGATATTGATAGATAACATGGTCATGAAAATATTACCTACAATAAAGCTATTATATATTATAATTTCATTGATTTAAAATTAAGATAAGTAAATAGATAATGTAGTTTTTTCAAAATTCTTTTCATAGAGTTGTAGAATTGTTTTTATATTGGATTAATAACATAAAGAAAAATTACATGAAAATTATAATTTCCAAATTTAATCAATTTCAACCAAAAAATCATAATTTTTTCTAAATGATGAGTATTCAAGTTGAATTTTTCACTCTTGAAGCACTGGAATACACTTATAGAGAATCAAATAATCCACAAAATATTAACTTTATATATCATCTATCTATAGAAATTAACTGAAGCCCAAATGGATAGTACAAGAGTAGATAATTCACCAAAAAATATACCTTTTTATGATGAAGAACAACTTTAATATCCAAAATTCAATAATAAAACCCAACATTAAACATATACCATCTAAAAAATAACTATCCTACAAATTACAAAATTATCCAATGGTATTGTATTTGCCTTAATTTTAAGGGATTTCAAAAATAGTAAAACTTATTTTGAAATAAAATTAATCACATAATCACAAAATCATTTACAATCTCAGGGTTATTTATGAAAAACATTTTCCACAAATGATATTAAGCATTACCCATTTGACAGTTTTAACAAAGAAAAACAATTACATTCTAACCAGGGAATCATGTAGGTTAGTGGTAGGAGAAGCTCCCTTATCACACATTTAGTTGTGGTATAAATTCCTACAACCTTTACAGATGCGATAGGTTGTCAGCCATCCTATGAGTTTTTCTTTTTATAATAATATATGACAATAATACTTATAAAATTCTATAAATGTGAGAAAAATTCTAAAGATAACCCTAAAATGTTTTAACTAAATTTTTATCACGTTCCTTTCATTTTCCATCCCTAATAGTAATTAACCAAAATTATCTCAAAAATAAATGTGTCAAAAATACATTTAGTCACCATAAAATTTCATAACTAAAATCCTCAAAAGGGTTTATAAGACATTAAGGTTATGATCATCCTAAAAATTATAAACTAATGATAATATCCCTAACTATTTAGAAAAAATCCCATTCTCTAATGTTGTCTTAACCCTATTCTAATACCACCTTTAAAAAGATGGCCTTAAACAGTAAATATTCTACTTATTTTAAAACTATAAATACCATTATTTTACAAAAGATATTTTTGTTTTAATGTTTTAGAGTATTTTAAAAAATATTACACAATAAATCCATACATTAAAAGTAGACACATATACAAATTATCCATTTTTTCTATAAAACAAAAATATTTAAAACAAAACATGATTTATTATGTTGATATAACTTAAAAATGTTATCTTGATCTCATCCTTATCCCTAATCTTCATTAAACCCTATTAAAAACATTTTAAAACATGGTATGTGAACAATGTCCTAGTAAGGTATATAAAATAAGGGAAACCATAAGTCTATTGAAAAAACATAACAACTTTTCCATAAATACATACATTTTTACCCTAAAAGAGGAATCATCATATCATAAATATCATTATTTTACTTTTTAAAAATAAAATAAATTTCTTGAAAAATCATAAGTAAATATAAAAAAGGTAATAAAGTAAAATGATAGATAGTTATACTCAAATTTAATAACCCTGCAGTCGACTTCCACTCATTTGAGTCTTAAAAATGAAATAACCATATGGTAGACTTACATAACCAATGTAGTAGAGGGATATCACAAACACACCCATAATTATTTTAACATGGAACTACCCATCATTGGTTTATCATTTAACCTTGTTTCACATAACAATGTCCTATAAAAACATATTAAAGCATTCAATTTTCAACATGTCATTATTAAAATTTCATTTCAATTCATAAGGAATCATTTCATGTTATTGAAACAATCAATCAATTTCCAAAATTTATTTTAAATAATAGAAACTCCAAAAAATAAAAAGGGGATAAATTTTCTTATGATACCATGAAGGGTTTTTGAGGAAGACAAATATGAATAATGTTCATGACAGTGGAGGAGTTTTTCCCACCATATATGTTAAAAATATCATTTCTTTTTTTTTTCATTTCAAAAGAAAGACAAAAATTCCATACAGAATACATAAAAATATCCCATTTAGAGAAAAAATTAATGAAATTAGAAAAGTATTCATAAATTACCTTTATCATTCCTTCATCAAATAGATAATAAAATAATATCAATAATACTGATGTGGAGAAAAATAATTTGAAATTAGATATTTAAACATTTATAAGGAGATTTTTATATCAAAGTATCATATACCACTCTAAATAATTTGAATCACAATCCACTCTAAATTATAAAATTAAAAAATTCATTAAATAACACGAGAATAAATACAGGAAATGTCAAAGGGGATGTAGATACTCCTTATAAAAGTATTATTGTGTAAAACGTCAAAATATGTCTAAATGAAAGGGGGATAGAGATAATGTCCCTTACCATGTATCTAACTCATCATTTGCAATCATTATATTCTGGAATCATAAATATTTTAATTATTTACTTTATTTATAACCTTTTTAATATATTTTTTTCTTTTATATCACTTATTTTCATGTTTTAATGATTAGGTAATTATATAATTTCATATAAGACATTTTGTTAGTATTCGATACATGAGTCCAAAATGAATTTGGTATAATGTCAATAGCCAAAGTGTTAATTAGTTCATAATCTAGAGATAAATTATCGTGAAATGATTATGATGTTTTAAACCATAATTATAATTTTAAAACAAAACTTTAATTATAGTTATGAAAAATGAACTACATTACAATCGTGGAGAGGGTATTCCATATGTAGGCATGAGTTATGTTTCTTTTTTTCAATGTTCATTATAGAAATTAGTTAATTATTATTTTATCTTTATATTATCTTATTAAAATCATTAATATAATATTATTATTTAAATATAATTTTATATATCACCCATGTGATGTGATTATGAAAAAACGAATCATATCGCTTCGTGGAGGTGATAGTTCACACGAACGCATGAACGATATTATTATTTTTATATTCATGTAAATGTAGGAATATAAATGAAATATTAATCTTTAATAAAGAAAAATATTTAATAAATATCAAATATAAAAAATAAATTCCACCATTATAACAAGTCATTAGTGATAGAGATGAAAATTGGATTTTGTCAGTTCGTGATGTTACAATCTTCCATACACAAGGAAGATTAATTATTTTCCCATTTAATGGAAGAGAAGATGGATTTAGGTGATTATATTAAAGTATTTTTTTTATATTTAGTATACAATAGTTATTATTTCATCATGTTTGAATAATATTTGAAAGATGTGAAAAAATAAATAAAATCTGAAAACTTCATTTAAAACTGTAACTTTTATTCAGATAATCTCATTCCTTTAAAAACTTAATACCCATAAAGGATGGTGTTATGCCTCAAATAAGAGATCTATAATTTGGGTAGTATTTGTGAGGACACGGATAAATCAAATAGGTTTTTATGTGTGAATAATAAAGAAGAACAAGTTCCCTTTTATTGGAGAGGGGATGAACACTCTTTGAATTCTACAAATTATTAAATTAATATAAATTAATTTTCTATTCAAAAAAATTCCAGAATAATTTATTTAGATGATTGAATGTTTTTTTTTTCAAAATTAACTCATAAAATTAAAATTATACATCGTTTAAATATTTTAATAGTTTTTTTGTTTTAAACCTCATTTAGCCTCTTTAATATTTACCATGAAAACATGTCTTTTTACTCTTTTAGTGTTAATATTTTCGCTATAAAATGAAATAATAAAAAAATGGATCATATATGAAATTTTTAAACATTATCAAAATACTTTTTCAAACTTTTAGATTTTTATGAATTTTATATCTTTTATTTAAATATTATTTATCTTGAAAAATCATTTTTATCAATTTTGACACCATTCATTACTTGATTTTTTAAAAATATCATAACAACATGATATATTCAAATAAAATATTTTATAACATCCATAAAATATCATAGTAATCTTTATATTTGTTTATGAAATTAATTATACCAAATTATATTGATTTCAATATTTTTAAAAACATTTATTTTTATATTTTCATTCATTAAACAATGATTTCAACATCACTATGAAAGAATTTAATTTGATTAGTTCCCTCATAAAATTTTTAAATAAATTACCATTATAAAAATAAAAATTTCATATTTCAAAGTAATATTTATAACTAAACATATTCCCTATATAAGCCTATATTAAAAATATTTCACTAATTGGGAACAAAATTATGAAAAAATTTATTTTCATTGAATTAAATACTATAAATAGATTAAAGTCATACAAGTATATTATTGATTTAAAATAATTGTTTCAAGGATAAGTTTTTCAATAATAACTCATCCAATAAAACATGGAAGATTGTTAGAGTAATTTACTAATATTTATAATATTATTATAACTCTTTATCACCCAATTTACCCTAAACTATGGTAATAAAAATTACTAAAATTTTTATTCATATCATCCAAAAATAAAATGGGTACATTTAATAAATTTTTACCTTTTTATTCCTGACATGGAATCCATTTTTCAATATTCTAAACAAATAATTGGCTAGCATAAATTTAAAATTAATCCTGTTGATGTGATGAGAAAACAAATTTTTAATGTAAATGAATTCAAAAGATTAAATTTTTTTATATCAAAATTATAGTGAAAATTATTAAAATAAATTGAAATTTCTTGTATTATATAAAATTAATTTAATTAAAAATTGAAACAAAATAAAAATACAATTTAACAGTATAAATTATTTAGAAAAAAAATTTCCATTAAAACTTTTTAGTTTTCATTTTTCATTAAAATAAGAAACTTATCAAAAAATACAAAACATATAAAAATATTATATTTTGATATTCTGAATCAGAAGAATATGTTTAATTTTAAAAAATCTAATCATTGAATGTTTTCAAAAATATACTGGAAGAAAGTGTACAATCAAATGGTGAAACACTACCTTTTTTAAAAAGACATCTTCTATAAGAAAAATTGTATTTTTTCTTATATCATGTCTAGAAAAAATATAATACCAATGTTAATCATTAGATTGAATATATAATATATATATATATATATATATATATATATTATTATTGAAATCCAACAAGGGTGATTTTATTATTTTATAAACACACTTGTTCTCATTTAAATAGTTTTTCAAAAAATGATTTCCTTTAATTTTCGAAAGGGTTTTATTTTAATTTATCATTAATTGGTCACCAAATAATTTATTATATATATATATATATGTGTGTGTGTGTGTGTGTCAAAAATATTTTTATAATACATTTTATCTTGTTCATACAGACCATTATAACTTCTACTTTATAATAGTATAATTTAAATATTAATATTTAGTTGTTTATTTATGCTCGATGTGGTGTAACATGTACCTTATCGAACAAAGTATTTCATTTTAAAATACTTGTTATGTTACATTATATATATGTATATGTAGTAGGTTGTCCCAATTAATTTCAATAATTTATATTCATTGTGTTTATATGGTGTGTTCTATAGGGTCTTTCTACATATGGAAGATTGGCATTAAATATAAATTGAATAGAAAAGTTAAAATCCTACAAAATAAATTAATTGTTAAGGTCCCTGATGGACCTTTATAACTAGCATGATTTCTTGGCCATTTATGGTCATGTTATTTATTATAGATTCATGATATGATATATGTTGATATTTTAGGTGTACCAATGAGATAAAAATGAATGCAATGTACAAATGGTGGTTACCTATATAGTATTATACACTCACACCCTATATTTATTCTTTGAGGGACATGATGTTTCATAGTATATTATCTAGGTACCTATAATTAATTTGATAAATCTTCATGAATAATTTAACTATGCATGTTCGATGCTTGAATGGATCATGTTTAACTTGATATTGGAACCAAATATTATAGATTTTGATTGTTACTATTCTATGTGTGTTAGTAATAATCTTGGATTTTTGACATTTATATGGTGTGAATGTTTTTTTGATAAGACCTACTATTCATTTATATAGTAAAATTTTACCTTATTTTTATATTCTAATGAATTATTTTTTAAATCACTCTACAAGAACATATTGATAGGTCTAATGCTAGTCTAAAAAACCTAATAATCTAGGAGTGCCCATGGAGTAATGTCGATGTCCTGCCATGTACTGTTGGGGTACTGGGTCACCTTATAAAGAATAAATTATCATCCATTATTGAACTTATATATGAGTTAGTGATGCATCATTTACCTAAATTGGTGTATTGGTGATACCTCATTCACTATAGTGTCATATGTGGTGATACATCATTCATTTAATTGTTCAGAATTCATGATACCTCATTCACCTTGGAGAACATTAGGGTGGTATTTCATTCAGCTTATGTGATTTAACATTGATGTATCATTCATCCTATAGAGTTATTATTGATTTATCGTTCACCTTGATTATTGATTCCATTCGTGACATATCAGTCATATTCACGTTATTCTAAGATTATGGGAGAAACATCCCGTTCAGGTACTAGTAAAATCATGTATTCTCTCCCATGAAACCAGATTTAGGGAATTTACTGACGTGATATGAATATTTTTATTCTTTCTTGTCTACAATTTCATATGAATTATGTACTTATACATTTTAGTATTGTTTATGGACATTATTGATGGTATTTTATTGAGTAGTAATGATACAGTTATTAAGTATATTAGTGAATATTATTTTGTATCTCTCAGTTTTTGTTTTGTATGATTTTTCCATAAATGATCATAATTTTATTCTATAATAAAATTATTTAATGAATACATATTTTTTTATTTCAGGTGTTGATTATTTATATTTGATTGTTTTATCACTAAAACATCCATTTTATGTTATTTATTATGGCTAGTGATTTATTGTAGATTAGATTTTTATTTTTCATTATATAATAGAGGTTATATTATCCCCTTGAGTTTTTATTGAACTTTTACTCTATTATAACGCCTCTAGAATATATAGATTGATGCTTAAGGTCTGCTGCTCTCTATTTAAGTGATATTTGGGCTGATAAAAACTAGGATGCTATAATTGGTATTAGAAAATTTTTTGATTGGTTTTAAAATTTTGGATTTTGTATTTATATGTATAATGTATTCAAAACAATGGATAACACTCATGGTTGGGTTTAAATACCCTTTTATAAGGAATGTCTATGTTACTAGTGGTCATATTATTTTTCTTGGTTTTTGGATATTAGGATTTGAGATTTTATGAAATAAAATGTTTGATTGATATTATATTATTTTTATCTTAAACTGAGGTGGAATGAGGGTGTGAATTCACACATCATATTTTTTATATATTAATCACATACTTAGTTATGTGGTTGATATGAATCTTATAAAGAGTGATTTAGTAATTTAAAATGTCAGCATTGAGTTATATAGGGTTATCTTTTATATGTTATTTGATGAATTCATATTAGGCATAATTTTTTGGATAATTAATTATTATCAATAAATTATAATTAGTTTCAATTTAAGAACCTAATATTTTTATGACATATTTATCATTATATTATATTATTTGTTAAATATACAAAATTACATGCAAGAGAGGTTTTTCCCATCCATGAAACATGATTAACATATAATCTGTTCATTATCGAATTTCCATTGGATTTTGGGAAATTGTATTAACATCTAAATTAAGAAAAATATATGGCCTAAATACTAACAAAGAGTATTCTTTAGTTGTGAAAAAATTAAAATTAAATGAAATATTTTAAAATTAATATGATGTTTTCTTCCTAAAAATTTGTGTTTTAGTGTCCAATGTTTTTTATTAATAAATTAAATTAATACCTATCAGTGAATAAATTTAATGAAACATATAATATTTACCTGAATTATTTTCTAAACAGTCAAGGAATATTTTTCAAATTATAGGATAAGAACAATATTTTTTATGCTTGAGACTATATTTTTCAATAAAATTAGTTTTTTCCAATTTTGTGAATATACATTAAAATTATTTTCTACAATTTATAGGTATATAATTAGACTAAAATGGATTAAATATTTTGAATTAGTATATTTATATTTTCAAATTAGGACCCTTTTATTTATGGTTAAGAGGAATAGTAACCATAGTCATAATTTATCATCTCGGTAAATGGTAAAATAGTTTAATATGGATTAAAAATAAGTTATAATGGAATATTTCTTCATAAAAATTATTTTTTAATGTGGGTTATTCTACTCTTAACCCATATGGTTATAAAATTATATTTTTAATGAAAAAATTTCCATGAAAATAACTTATATACTGTTTAAATCAAATAAAATTACTAAATACAACTCTCTTTGATTTCAATGTATCTTTTGTGTCAACATAGGAAAAATAGTATATTGTGGAAAATAATAAGTCTCTATTTAAAAATTAATTAAAATAATTTAACGAAAGAAATTAATTTTTTAATTTTTTTATTTATATACTGATTTTAATTATGTTCTAAACACCAACAAAATATTTCTTCATTTAATAAAAAATATAATAGATGAATTTAAAAATATTAAAAGTTCTAAAATTTGAACAAGTTGATATGAAAAATAAATTTTCTAGACCAATATGAAATATTTTTAGAGGTTTAAATGAATTATATTTAAATATCCCCATTCTATTGGTGTATTTAATGCTAAATTAAATTAATAGTGTCAAAATTGATAATAAGGATAGTTTATGAGAACAATAATTTAATCAATTATTAAAAATCTTAAAATTATTCTAATAAGATAAACACGATATGATATGGTCAAAAATATTATTAATTGATAATTTCTGATCAAATTGGATCTTTATAAGTCAAAATTAAAAGCTCTTAATTTTTAAAAAGGTGTTTAGATAGTTAAAATTAAAATAGGTCAAATAAGATTTTTTCAAACTGTTAAGTTTGAAAATTACTCAAAAACATTCCTAAATTATATTGGTTGATTATAGTACATTGATTTCATAAATTTTATTTGAATACCATTTTATTTGGAGGTATTTTTTTGATAATTAATTTATTATAATTTAATATTATGAGATATTCTAAAAGTGCACCACACCACAATCATTAATGGGAACATGCTACTTCACTGTATTAAACTAATTTTATCATTATAGCTCTAAAATAATCTACCAAATTATCTTCTCCACATCCAATGTCACATTCTATAGGAGCTGTTATTTTCAAAATACTAACTCTATGGATCTTAAGAGAATATCTAAAGAAGTTATTTCCCAGAAGAGGCAATCTCCTTAGTCGATCACTTTATTTTATTATCATCTTAACCTCCAATAAATATATTAAATTTAGCACAAAATAATAATTTCAGTATTCTAAATATTCAAAAAATATTTTATGATTATAAAAACAAAATTATACACCCTCATTCCCATAAAATAAGATGTTAAAGTATCATTCAGGCGTACATATAGTTTACCATATCAACATTGCGATACCATTCATTTTTCATCACAATATTTTATGGAAGGGTGTTATTATGGGTTTAATATATATATATATATTATTTATTTAAAATGTTTACTTATTCAATATAAAATTTCATTTATACCATACTATCTATAAATTTCTTGGGAAACAGTAATTCCACTCATGTGTATGTGTGGACTACCACCTCCGTGAAGCCATATGATTCGTTTTTCTTTTATATTTAAATTTGATAGTTGCAATTATTTTTTTGATGAATATATATGATATACATAATAGAATAATTACTTAGAAAATGTAATTATTTTATTCTTTTATTCCATCAAACAAAAAAATGGATACAACATTCATGTGTATGTATGACCTATCGTATCCTTAAATGGTGTAATTCATTTTTATATCTCAAATTATTAATAATGATTATAAATATGTATTTTAATATTATAAATGATTTTTATAAAATTATTTAAATTATTTAATAAATGTAAATATGATCAAAGTATGAGGACCAAAGTTACTGAACCGAAACATGCTTGGGAAACAAAGCAGTTATCATCTAGGACAATGACTTTAATAAAAAAAGTATTAATAAAAAAGGGATATGATTACATAAATTAATCATAAATGTTATGACTGATAAGAGTATGATTTAGGAAGAAATTTATAATAAATTTATAATTATTATATAGGATTTTCAAATGTGATTGAGGAAAGGTGTTACTTTAGGTTAGGGTTTATTTCATAATAACATAAATATTTAGGATTTTTTATTTTTAAGTCTCCACAGGGAAAATTTTCACTTACATATAATTGTTTTATATAAATATATTAATTTTTTTTCTATTAATATATGATTGTTTATTTCTATTTATACCCATGTTTTACTTTTTACAAAATGGTTTGAATGAAATATTTTTTTTTCATTTTCCAAATGAGTTACTTTGTCATTTTTTTGACATAAATATGGAGAATGTATTTTTAACTTATATAAAATGAGAGTCTTTTCCTTACATCATATAAAATTATTCTATTAGGCTTGCATTATAAGTTCAAGAACAAATTTTCTATGAATTTTATTTCTTTATAAGTGTAATTTTTTTCTAGAAAAAATAAGTGATTTCAAAATTGAAAGTTTATTTTCCTCATGAATTATTTAATTCGATATTTAGAAATAATTATTCAACATAAATAACATCATTCGATGTCAATTATATTTTATTGGGGATATGATCACTTGAAACGAACCTTCTTGTTTCTCTAGATGTTATATTTTTACTATTCAATGATGTTTATGAATCACATTTATTTTCCTTGAGTCATATTATGATAAAAATTTTATGAAGCCTAATTCTATTTAGGGGTTATGATTTAATAAATTATTTATATTATGACACACATATCTATGATGTTAATTACAATATATGTGGGACGAACATATTCCTCCACTACATTGGTTAATGTATTTTATCTCAGGTGATAGTTATGGGGAAATGGTCAATGTTCTTGACTTATTATTAAAAAATATATTTTATTGATCCATTAGTAGAAACCTGTTAATGTTGTTGATCTATTATATGAAATAAGTCAATATTCTTAATATAGAATGGTAAATAGGGGTTGATAAATAATCCAATGGTCTTATTAGTTAAAATTGTCATATAAAATGTATTTTATACTTATAATGATGCGACACACATTTACAACATGAAATTATGATTCAAGATTATGTTATGATGAATTACCATTCTTATGATTCATGTATTTTGAAATGATAATGTTTTATGCATTGAGTCATGTTTATGATATTTCTCATTTTGGGTATGAACATTGCATGTTATGGTCATGATCTAAACCAATTATGAATATATTATGCTATCATATAATCATAGACTTATATCTTCCATATTTACCGTTACCTAGAAACTGAGATCATTGTTTTCGTAGGTTTCATTACCCTAGACAATGAGAAAAAATTAGAATGGTATTCCTGTGGCATGTTTTATAAAAGATGATATTTATGTGAGATATTGAATATATTTCATAAAATAAGAATATTGTATATATAAACATCAAAGACTCTAAACTTATAATGATCTATCATGGATCATATCGTTCTATATTTAATATTCATTCAAATAGAAGTAATACATTTTTATGAAATGATCAGACCACTATAGATGGTATTTTATTAGGGTTTTGTGTATATTTGGGGATTAGGGTTAGAAAAATTTCATTAAAAAACTGGGGACAAGTCTAAGTATAGGATAAAATACTTGATGTTTTGGTAATTATCATGAATGAAATTAGTTAATCCTAAAGTTTAATAGAAGAAGATGTCCAAATTTGTATATCCTATACATAATTTTATGTTGTTTTACACTTTGAAAATTATTTCTCACATGTTTCTTTTAGATTTTAATCAATGTATGGAACCTAAAAAAATGATGTTAATATTGAATATAATGGATAGTGGAATGATTTTCCACTTGGGAAAATATATGTAATTGGATATGGAATTCATAATATTACTGTTATGATCTGGATACTTTCTTAGTCATTGAATCATATCGAGTTTCCTAATGATCAATGGTGGGAACTACATAATGCAAAATCTTTCATGAGGAAACATGAAACTTATTTTAGGGGATATTCTGATCCATTAGTTAATAAGAGATGGATCTTCTCTATTGATTAAATATTTTCTATTCTATAATTATCAAATAGAGTTTCTAAATGATCAAAATGAAATGATTGTCCACTTTAGTACAATTTTAGTAATAATTTTCCACCATTGATATTCATTACATTCTACATGATAAATATTTGTTTAAATGTTTTCATAGCTATTTGTCATATAGAACCTAAGGAATATCAATGTCAGAATGTAATTAAGAATATGAGACAAGAGGATGAAATTGAATCCACAGAATGGGTTTAGTTTAAGATGATATTATTCTCTATGTAATTTCCTCAAAATCTATATAAAAATATGGAGAATGAATTAATTTATTTTAAGAAAAATGTTGATGAATCTATTGGAAATTTTATATATAATTTTACAAGAATTTCAAGGTATGCCTCTTGTTTAATTATTATCCTTGAATATAAAATTTATCTATTATTTGGTGTCTTAAAAAATATTCTCTGAAAGTCATTAGCTACAAGTGAATTCGGTAGGTATGAAGAAATTGTTCCATGTTCACTCAAAGTAGAAATGGAAATTGAATATTCTAATTATTTATATGGGTTGGATTATAAAATAAATATAATATATCGTGAAATTATGAATAAATAACATGATGGAATAAAATTCCATCCATACACATTCCAGAACATTAAGAAGAATTATCACGAAAATTGTTTGAAAGGAACTATTAGGTTATTTAAAAGAGGAAATACAAGTCAATAATCTCATAAATTATATAAGGATATTAGTTAGATAATTAATGAAAATTAATAAAGGTAGACACCAACTGATGAACCTCTGAAGCTTTAATAATTAAAATTCATGAAGCATGTGGACTATTCCAACTAGTACATGAATCCAAAGGTTTTTGATGATCGACATCAATAACCACTTAATCCTAAAGAAAAATTGGAATCTTATATTATCACAAACTCCTATGTGAGGAATGAGTATAACATAATCAAATTTACAACAATTATCCATTATTGGATAACTAAGGTCTTATTTTATTCTGGATAGACCCACTCTTTAATTTATAAAGAATTTGGTAAGGGAATCAACGTCTCTCCACATCAATTAGATTTTGAGATTTCTATGAAATATCCTAATGGAACAATATTCGCATATCAATTATATAGTGATTCTTTGATTGAATATTGTGGGAATGTGATTCCTATAAATCATGTGATTCCTTCTTTAGTTTAATTTGATGTGACTCATGGAATGGATTAGATTTACTTATAAATATTCCATACTATTTAGCGAGGAATAGATGCATCATTTCAACTTCCTAATGATCCTATGATCATTTATTGACGAATGTATGAATATGAACTTAAAATAAGAATCACTTCCATATTATGCATCTTAATTACTATACATGAATTTTTTTATATCTTATATGTTTGGGAAGAATCTAAACATCAATGATACACATATTTCTTGGGGGTTTGGGGATTTCTTAATGAATTAATTTCCTACTATTCCACTGAATCATTGAGTCATGTTTTGAAAATAACTCATACATAGTTCTAGGATAATTTCAATGTGCCTTTATAGAATATCCCTAATGAAGTTGTAGAAATTGAGGAAGCATATACAGGAGAAACTCGAAATGGGAATCATAGACCCTTGTATATCATAATGGGGTTCACCTATTTTATTTGTTAAAAATAAATGTGGTTTTATGCATCATTTCATTTATTATTATTAGATTAACAAGATCACAATATATAAAAAGTATTTTATCCCCCAATTTGATGGATTATTTGACCAAACAATTGAGGGACAATCAAGACGATATACATAAGATGAAATTATATACAATTTATAGAATCTATGAATTTATATTTAATCCTTTATGTGTTACTATTTAACTTGTGATATTTAGGGACTTAATGAATATAGTATTTAGAGACTACCTTGATCAGTATGTGGTAGTATTTATAGATGATATTATTGTATATTCAAATAGACAGGAAGGGAATGATGATCAATTGAAGATTCTATTTTAGACCTTGTAGGAGGAGAAGCTTTCTGAAAAATTTAACAAGTATTAATTTTGGCATTAAGAAGATTAATTTTTTGATTATATAATCTCCATTATGCGTATATCAGAAGATCCTTCTAAGAAAAAGTTATTGAAAAATGTCCTAGAACAACCATGGTAACTAAAATATTTATTTATCTTGGTATGGCTGGTCGTTATCAAATTTTTGTGAAATATTAATCATTATAATTTAATCCAGTCACCATATTTACCTAGAAATGAGTTATGTTCATGTGGATGGATGAATTAGAACTGAATTTTAAAGAGCTGAAAAGAAGTATGGTCAGTACACCTATTCTTTCACTACCCTAAATTATAAAAGATTGTGATCTATAAAAATTCATCAAAAATTTATTTAGAAGATTTCTCATGAAAAATTAAATAGATATAGTGCCTCAATTTAATTAAAGGTCCATGAGTAAAATTACCCAACACATGATTTAGATTTAGTTTTGGTAAATTTTTCATTAAATATATACATACATTATCTTTATGGATAAAGGTGTGACATATATACTACTCAAAAAATGTTTTCGTATATTTTATCTCAAAAAGAGATGGAAATGTTCCAAAAAAAGATGGTTCGAGATAAATAAAGATTATGACCACTCAATACATTACCACCTTGAAAAAATGAACAAGTTGGTCAATGATTTGAGAAGAGATGATCTGGATAGCTTATCTATGATGAAGATAAAAAATATATAATATTTATGTATTCAAAAATTATGGGTCAAGAAATATTAAAGGAATTAAATAAATTCTATTGGGATCAAATGAATGTTCATCCATCTATCGAAGTGAATATCGAAGAGGCAAAGAAATAAGATTTTGTGCTGTAAAACATGGTGAAAAATATTCCTGAGTTCAACCTTGATTTTTATGGAATAAAAAGGTTCATGAACCTTTTATGTGTTCCTCCTATAACATAATTAAATAAGGAGATGTTGGATGAGGATTATAAGTCAAACATTCTATATTCATCATATAAGTACAATGATGTATAGAGACCCAAAAGACTATTTTAGGTGGGTTGTAATCAATATAGATATTACATTGTATGTTTCATGGTTCGTAGTTTTTTAGAAAGATATGGCTGATATATATAAGACTAAAGTGATGTTACAACCATTAACCATACATGAATGAAAATGGGAAAAATCATTTGGGCTATTTTCATTGAACTCTCCAATACAACTAATTTCCATCATTCAATATGGGTTATATTTGATATCCTTATGAGGTCAAAAATATTTGTTTATATTAGAGGAAATTTCTTTCTTGATCAAATTTCTAGAATATATTTTAATAAAGTGGTATGAATTCGTAGAGTATGAATTTCCATCATTTATGATTGGGTACATAGGTTGACCTCAATGTTATAGATAAATCTTTAGGATGCTCTAGATAAAAAAGATAAGTTTCAATACAGCTTATCATCCTTAGATAGTAGGTCACAACGAGAGGGACATTAAAACTCTCGAAGAAATTTTGATAGCTTTCTATGTAGATTTCATTGGTGGTTTGGATTAACACATTCCTTTGGGGAAATTTCAATAAAACAATATCATTCACTCAATAATTAATTTGAATCATTTTGATTCACTCTATGGAATAAATTATGGATCTCAAATGTGCTATAATGATGTTAGAGAAACAATTATATTGGGGCCAGATTAAGATGAAGAAATAGAAGAGAAAATTATAATAATTCAAAGGTACATAAGAGTAGTTCAGAGTGGAGAAAGAAGTTATGAAGAAAATCATTAGAAATATATAGAGTTTGAAGTGGGTGGGGACGTATTCCTAAAAATATTTACATGGAATATATTAATGAGAATTATAATGAATGAACACTTAATACCTAGATATATATGCCATTTTTAGTTTCATGATCATATTAGGAAGATAAGTTATCGATTGGAGCTTTTATAGAATCTATCTTAATTTTGTGATGTGGTCAATGTATCTATTCATAAGAAGTGTGTACATGAAACATCACATGTACAAAAATTATAGGACATACCATTGGAGAAATATATATCTTATGAAGAATAACCTATAGTTATTCTTGATCATAGAGATAATGTTCTATGAGGAAAGATCATTCAACTAGTTAATCTTTTATGGAGAAACTACCAATTTGAGAAAGTTATGTGGGAACCTGAGGATGTGATGAGGCATTATTATCATCCTATGTTTTTATCAGAGTAAAATTTTTTATTGACAGAATTAAATTTAAGGGGGTACAATATAATACCTCTTGACTTTTATGAAATATTTCTCATTAATTAATATCATTTTTTCTATAGGTTGCATTATACGTTAGAGATATTTTAGACGAACCCTGAAATATTTCAAAAATATTTTGTTTTCATTATCATATAGCTATTGGATTTTTGGGTATAAATTTTAAAAACTAGATTATGAAAAATATACAGTCTACACATTAATAAATGTAATTACATCGTTATCAAAGTATTATTTTTAGAAAAATTATTTTAAAATAAATGTTACATTTTTTCTAAAAAAGTGTTTTAATACGTGAAATATATTTTATATAAATATATTAAATTAGTCCCAATTAGTCAATTATTTTAATTAAATATACCTTATTTACCATACCAGATTTGTTATACATTTAAGAAATATTTTTCTAAATATAAGAAAAGAATAAATCTGGTTGTTAATATATCTAATGTATCCACATAGGGACCAGAGAATGTTATGAATGAATATATGTTTCTATTTTCATCTTAATAAAATTATTTTCATAGCACAAATGTGTTTTTAATATTTAGTAATTATATAATTTCCTTAATTACTTATTGAACACTGATTTAATATTTTTTCATTTAATAAAAACATTTAAAATATAATATTGTTTTTTAAAAGTTATATAATATGAATAAGTTATTATAAATAATGAATTTTAAAAATATATGTATATATATATATGAAATTAAAGGGAGGTTTTAAAACATTTGGTTCTAATTACCCCTTTTTATTGATGTTTTTAAACTTAAATTAAATTAGTAGTTTCAAAATTTATAATAATTATATTTTATCAAAACAGTATTTCATTATGTTATTTGAAAACCATTAAAAAATTTAACTATAATTTTTTTTAATATATGGTCCTCGATGTCATAAATTGGACATTTATGATCCCATATTTAGTATATATGTAAAAATTACAACCTTTTAATATTTTATAATTTTTTATCATAGTTAAAATTAAAATTCGCTCACTAAGGGTTAATCAAAATTAGAAGGTTTAAATTTACACTAAAACTTGTCTAAATTATATTGGTTGAAGGGATTACATCCCTATAACTCATTACCTTTGAATCCCTTTCCATTTTTATGTGTATTTATTGATGGTATATTTATTATAATTTAATATTTTGAGAGATTCCAAATGTACCATGCTTCAATTACAAAAGGGAACTACCTCCTTTACTACATTACACTACTTTGATCCTTTTATCACATCAATAATCTACCAAATTCTATTATAAAATTATGTATAAAAATTATCCTGTCTTTGGCGTTATAAAAATATCATCTCCAGGTTCCTTAAGAGGAGATATAAATTAGATCTTTCTAAGAATAGGTAATCACCTTAATCAATGAAATTATTTTATATAGTTCTATAACTCCTCTAAATAAATGAAATTTATCATAAAATAATAACTAAGGTGTTAAATGTTTTCTAATATTTAATTAGGTTTATAAAAATACCACTATAAAACCTATTTACCATCCAACAAGAAGTGAAATTATCACATGTGCGTACTTACAACTTATCATCTCCAGGTGGCGATATATTTCATTTCTCAACAGCATATTTTTTGGATGGGTATTCTGATGGGTTTAAAAATTTCATAGGAAATTAATGAAAAAATTATACTTATGGGGTTATAATATCATTTATACCTTCTTATCATCCAATCTTTTGGGAAATTATAACATCCTTCATGTCTATATATTGAAAACCACCTATAAGAAGTGATGTGATTTGATGCTCTTTCATATTTTACATGGATTGTAACATTAATGAATTTGATGAATATATATGAGATACATAATATAATAACTATTTTTAAATGGCAATGATTCTGTAGCTTCTTTTTCATTCCATCAATTGAGAAAATGGAAACAACATTCATTTTTATGTATGACCTACTGCCTCCTTGAATGGTGTAATTCATTTTTCTATCAATTATTTTTATGAGTGTTTATAAATATTTATATAATGAATATATATTATTTTTATACAGTTATGAACATTCTAGAATCAATTTAACTATGATAAATGTATAAGGGCTGAGAATAATGTACCGAAAGATGTTTAGAAAACAAAGTAGTTATCACCCAATAAAGTGATTTTAATAAAAAATTATTAATAAATGGGTGATTAGAGGTCTAAAATAAATAATAAATTGTATAATATATATGAATATTGTTATAGAATACATATATAATAAATTTATATTTATTATATATTAATTCTGATCCTGAACGAGGAAAGAAGTGACTTTAGGTAGTGGCTTATTTCACAATCTCATCAATATTCCAGATTATTTATTTTTAAGTCTCAAATACAGAATATTTCAATTTAAAATCCTTAATTTCAAAAATATTTTTCCAAAATGGTATTAAAATTATCCTATTATTGTTTAATGTAAATGTTATTCATGTTTGATTTTTTACAAAATTGGTTTAAATTAATCTTTTTGTCATTTTCTAAAAGTTTTTGTTTGTGTTTTTTACCAAAAAAAACGTGAAATTTTTAAATGTATATATTCTAATATTATTTTATTACCATCATGACTAAAAAATTATTTTATTATTTCATTACATGTTTACAAGGTTATTTTCAAATAAAATGTTTCTTTTTATATGTTTTCAATATATTTGAATTAATAAATGTTTTCAATAATGGAATGTTTATTTTCCTCAAAATTTTTTAGATGTGATACTAAAAAACATTCTTCCATAAAAAATGAAATGTTTTTTATTAATAATTTACTATGGACATGGTCCATGGATACCATCCGTGTTATTTATTTGGATGGTTTATGTTTCTGATAGCATGATATTTATTACAACACCCCCGGTTTGAGGTATGTAACCCTTATTTATTATTTTTATATTGTTTAATATTTTTGGGTAATTTTTGGGAGAGTTTGGGAAGGGTTTGAAATGATTTGGAAATTTTTTGAAACTTTTCTGGGGCAGCATGGTTCGAGAACAGTTAGGGGAAACCATGTAGAATCCCTATGTAACAATGAAAATCGAGAAAGTGGGCCTTCACATGGATTTCACATGGTTTGTTTAACCATTTGAGGAGGTCATTCAAGTTTCCATTAGATTTAGTAGTGTTTTCTCAGTTAGTGAACTGTTAGACTAACTGTGCGAACTAAATGTGTGTAATGGAAAATGAGTTTCTAAAAATCTAGATCACTCGAGATTTTCCCAATATCATTCATCTAATATTTCACTCAAACCCAATGTGTGATTCCTTGCTATAAAGGGTTATAGGAATAATACCACTAATTTTAGAAGAAAATACGTGTGTTTTATGGGTGTTTTGAGGGCGGTTCATCCTAGGTAAGTCTACCCTCTTGGCCGCTTGTGGTTTTTCTATAGATCTACTCTTCTCTCTATCTCTCTTTGTTTCCTTGATATACACCCATTCCAAGTATATATATTGTTTTTATCCAAAATTGATAATTTTATGGAATGTTAAAGATATGTAAAGATATTTGGAGTGCTTTTGGTGGAGTGTTCGCTTGGATTTGTGGTTTGATTTTTTTGTCAGTTGATTTCACCAAAACCCTAAGGTGGCTTATCTATCGACTCAACTTTTCTAAAACTAGAAGGTTTAATTTAAAATAGTATTTTTCTCTTGAAATTGATGGTAGTTTTGATGTGTGATTCTTATGGGAAACTTGTTTTTTGATGATTTGGGGATTTTGGGAAAAGTGTTAATATTGTGAAAGGGGTTTTGTTGTTGGATTTTAAAATATTGATTTTAAATTTGGTGGCATGATTGATTTATGGAAATTGGTTTTTAAAGAAGGGATTTCAATAATGTTTTTATTGAGATATGGTTTGACATGAAAAATGGTTGGAGGGTTTTTTTAATAAATGTGTGATTTATTTAATAAACATTGCATGTTATATTAAAATTTTCTTAGGAATAATTTGTTAATTTTGTTTTGGAAATTGTTGGGTGATATAATTTTGGTAATTGTTTATTGAAATGTTATTGTGATGTGGATAATTTTTATTAATGCGATTTGTATGGATGGTGGTCATGAATGTAGCACCATCAGTGTGATGGCTTTGAAGTCCCACACCATGGAAGAGATGAGTTGGTTGTGAATGTACAATCATCAAAAGGGAGGGTGATGGGATTAATGTCTTACACCATGGAAGAGATGGGCTATTCATGAATCTTCCACCATTAATGTAAGACCATGATTAAATGAATGGTATGAATTCTATTTATGATGTGACATAACTGTGTGTATGGTTAAGATATGTATGCGGTCATGAAAAAAGAAATGGTAATGGCATGCTGGTTTTCCTTCATTGATTTTTCATTAGATTGGATAAATTTCATTAGGTATAGATGTGTTTGTCTTGTTATTAGTTTTTGAAATATTTCATTGACTTCATATGACTTCTTTTATATATATGTCCCTAATGTGTTTAATCCAAGTGGGATGTGTAGGGAATTCATTTGGAGAAACCCAACTGGGTATTTTTACGCACCTATTCTTTGGAACTTTGCTGATTTTGTAGATATTATTTTCTTAGAAATAGGTAAGAGTAAGGCATCAAGTTTCAAGTGGTTCGTCGTGACACTTTTAGAGGTATTATGGTGCATGGAGCATGGAGCTTGGTGTTGGGATATGGATGGTGTCATAGTTCTTTTGGGTCTTGTTGTTTGTATTCCATTTGGAACTCTATTATTAGTTTGATATGGTCTGGTTGTATTGGTTTTTGGGAATTATTATGAAATTGTTTGGTAGTATTTTGTTAATATATAGTTCAGGTAGCTATTATAACATGCATCATATAGTTTTTTTTCGATGGCTTATTTGGTTGGTTGGTTATTCTAGTGGAAACATAGTTCCAGAATTTTTTCTTGAAGCCATCAATATTTATTACCCACCATTAGGGCCTTGGGAACATCGCTTAAGGCCCAGTGGAATCTCTTTGCCTTCTCAAGCCAATATGGAAGGGGAAGGATATTACAAGTGGTATCAGTTTGTTTTGTCCTCGACTTTCATGTAAAAGCAGTCATTCGGTCTTTTGACATTGACTATTGGTCATGGTTTTTACATTTTTTATTGGTCTATTCATTGAGTCGGGATAGTAGCAAGGCATAGTATTTTTAGAACATTGAATTTATTTCATAAAAGGACTTATATAACCATTTTATGGTGAAAATAATTTTACCAGAGAGTTGGGTACATAATTGTTGTAGAGACACTTATAGGATTGTGATCTCATTGTCATGAGTGTAGCCAATGAGATGAGCATTGCATGCAAAGTAGAGATGACCTGCCAATAGGATGAATATTTCATTGGGCATACTGATTTATATTGTGGAAATTTTGTGTTTATTTTATAAATACTTTAACTGGTTTCAAAATGTGTGGAATTTAAAAATATAACTGTTGTTGCATTTTTAAAATGGGTAAATTTTCCAAAAGCAGTTGATTTTTCAAAATGGTTGAGCATGAGAAGTTTGAAAATGTGGAAGGAATGATTGTGATAGTTATAATGTAATTGAAATTTTATGCCATATTTTTCAAGTGAGTTAGTATTATGGTGACTCTTATGTTTATAGAAATGTAGCTGGGTAGGAATCATAGAGACCAATTAGTGGAAGCTGCTGAAAATGTGGTGTCGCCTGAGCCCTAGGTGAACTGGGTATTGGCCCAAAGCATTGTTCATGCTTTTCAAACATTTCAGTTAGGATTACAGCCATATACTCCCAATAAAATATCTATCATGGTTGGAAATCCATGTATTGGGAGAACGATTGTCTTAACGAGAGGAGGGGTGAACCCTAACACTGAGACATATATCAAGAAAGATATATTTTATCAACGACAAGGTGAGCATCAGAATCGTTCAACAAGATTTTTAAAACTCCATAGTCAACCCAAAATTAATATGGGATGTTTTATGTGTGGTTCTACCAGACACATGAAGTGGGATGTCATGGGAAAATCCTCAAGCATGTCACAATTGCAAGCATATGGGGGAATCTTCCGTGTTATTGTTGCAATGCTCTGTGGTTAGGTGTTTATGACACTCCTTAGGGGTTTTGTTCATTATATGGCTCAACAGGATGGGGGAAACAACATTCCCCTATTCAAAAAAACTGAGTTAATCATGGTTATTATATGAATACAACGAATCCTCAGTAGAGGATGTTTTAGCTGGGTATTAATGAGAAGAGATTAGAAAGAAAACAACTATTTGTAGCTAAGATGGTTGTGGTGGATGATCAGTAGGGACCATCCATAGTTCGAGGTATGATTCTATTTAATTATACATTTATTCAAGTGTTTTTTGGTGTAGGAGCTTCCAATTATTTTATTTCTTCTTGTATCATTGATATTCTTGATTTAACTATTGAAAGGATGCCTTTTTAAATTTCCAACCCCTCGGGGTCAAAGAGAGTTTTGAGCCTTCTTCTATAGAGCATAATGTATAGTTATAGATGAGGATAAGTTGATTTGGGATTTCTCTGTGAATGATATAGATGCTTATGATATAATCCATGGAATGGATAGGTTGTTGATGTTCAAGGAGCACATCGACTGTTATGTTCAAATAGTTAGTTTCAAGATGGATTCCGGTGTAAAATATCTCTTTAGTGGGGAGAATAATTAAATGTTATGTGAAATAGGTTTTTTGGTACAAGTTTTTGGACGATATTGTATCATTTTTTTGAATTTTCATTTTTGTAAATGGTAAGAATTTAGCAGAGCATATTTATAGTGGTGGTTGATCAGTTTTTGGATATATTTTCAAATGAATTCATAGGGTTTTCACCCATGGGAGAGGTTGAGATTATGATTGTTCTCCATCCGATGACCAGTCCTATCTCACTTGTGTCTTACGGAATGGAACGAACAGAATCGAGGGAATTGGATGTGCAATTTTAGGTGTTAGAGAAGAAGGGTTCATTTAACCATGCATGTCCCCATGGGTTGTGTCAGTTCTGTTACTTAATATGGAGAATATAACCTTGAGGTTGTGTGTTTATTACTCTAGACCGATGAAAATTTTCGGTTATTATTTCATGTAAATCACCAAAGAATATTTTTGAGATACAGAGTTTCCTTGGCCTAGGTAGCTATAATCAATGTTTTATTCATTATTTATCATTATTGGAATCACTAATGAAATCTATGACAAGGAAGAAATGTCCATTTTTATGGAATGAGCAGTGTGAGAAATATTTTGAAGAGATTAAGGGTCTTTTTATATCAGCACAAATATTTGTTTTTCTGGAACCAAGAAAAGGTATCATGGTGTACTGTGATACATCAGGATTTGGGTTTGGGTGTGTTCTCATGCTAGTGGATCACATGGTTTCATATGGCTCATAGTAGTAGAGGTTTCACTAAAATAGCTACTAAAAACATGATTTGGAGTTTGCAGCAATGGTGCATGCTTTGAAAATGAGGCGTGATTATCTATTCGGTGAAAGATTCATGGTGTTTATCAATAATAACAGTTTAGAGAATATTTTGTTACATATAGATTTGAAATTGAGTAAAAGGATATGGATGGTGTATCTCTAGATGGTTTATTTTTGACTTTATTTACACACTGGGTAAGTGAAATTTAGTGGCAGATGCATTATGTAATAAATCATATTCTCAACTGGTGAAATAGGCATCAGATCTATGGAATTTTATGTCATTTGTAGCAGAAATACAGTTGGAATGTGATGAACATTGTGATATAATACTTTTCTCTCTGATCTCATTTGTTCTTGACTTGATTTGTTTGGTCAGAGAGGTGCCTTGGAATGATTCTGAGTGTATAGAGATAAGGTCAAAACTCAATTTTGGGGAGTCCATTGAGGGGTGAGAATTGAATAAGAATTCATATTTTTGTTTTCAAAACTGACTGGTTATACCAGTGGCTTGTTAGGAGGGAATTCTCAGGGATTATCATCATTCGAGGTCGTATGTCCATCCAGGAATTTAGAAAATGTATAAATCCTTGATGTTATAGTTTTTTTGGTCTAGTATGAAAAGGAAAATGGCTGAGTTTGTTTTGAGATGCTTGACCTATTAGCAAGTCTAATAAATCCATCAACAGACAACAGGAATGTTGCAACTTTACCTATCCATATATGGACTTGATATTATATAGTGATGGATTTTTTTTCACATGTATCCCAAGGATGGTCAGAAAGCATTATTTCAAATGGGGGATAGTGGATTATACCCCAATGTCCGCCCATTTCATCTCACTTCATGAATATCATGCGATGAAAGATCTGTCCAAAATCTAAATCTGTGAGGTGATAAAGAGGAATGTTGTGACAGTTTCAACTGTATCAGAAAGATATTTAAGGTTTTGATCTCATTTTTTGAAATCCTTATATCAATCCCTGGGGACACAATTGATGATGATCACAATGTATCATCCTTAGTTGGATGGACAATCTGAGAGGATGAAAAAAATATTAGAAGATATACTAATGGATTTCATGAACGATTTTGGTGATTCAAGGGAGGATCACTTGCAGTTGGTGGAGTTATCTTATAAAAATAGTTATCATGATTCCATACTTATGTCTCTATTTGAGACATTGTATGGGTGTCCATGTCGTTCTCCACTATGTAGGGTGGAAACGGGTGTGACATTGATGGTTGGATCAAGCCTTGTCCATGAAACTATGGAAACAATCAAGTTGATCAGGAAGAGAATGGAGATGGATCAGATTCATCATAAAACATATTTGGACAATCATAAATGACCATTGTCATTTGAGGTGGGTGATCATGTGTTTTTTAGAATCTCTCCTAGGATTGGACATCATAATTTTGGAGAGAAAGGCATTTTATCACCAAGGTATATTGGTCCTTTTTAGATAATTGATTGGGTTGGAGAGGTGTATTATCGGTTGTCTTTTCCACCCTGGTTTTGGGCGGTACAATTTTTTTCCATATATCTCAATTGAAAAGCATCATCTGGATCGTGACCATGTGATTGATTGGGCACATGATAAGCTAGAATCATAGTCTTCTCTAGTGAACGTGCCAATACAGATTATGGATAGGAAATAGTAAGTATAGTGTGACAAATCACCAGTTTAGTTTATGTTTTTTTGGATTCATGGTTAGATTCAGCAGTAGAATTGGGAGTGGGAGAAAGAGACGGTTGAGCGACAAACCGAGCTCTTTCGGAAAAGCCATGGTTCTATACTTTCTGAGGATGGAAAGGCCAATGGTGGGGAGAATTTAGAGCTTCCATTTTGAGGTATATAACCCTTTTTATGCTATTTTATGTGTTTAAAGTTATTGGGAAATTCTTGGGAGTGTTTGGGAAGGTTTTGGAATGATTTGTAAATGCAGGGAAGCTTTTATGGGGCTACATGGTTTGAGAAAAGTTAAGAGAAACCGTGCAGAATCCACAGGTAACCATACAACTCAAGATAGTGGGACTTCACACAATTTTCACATGGTTTGTATAACCGTGCAAGGAGGTCGTGCAAGGTGCCCTTTGAGGAAGTGGATTTTTCATGGTTAGCACACGGTTCGACTTACCATGCGAGCTAACCGTGTGTGATGGAAAACGGGATTTAAAAAATCGAGGTTACTCATGATTTTCCCCATTTCACTCATTTTTTCTCCCACTCAAACCCAACATAGTTTTCATTATTATCAGTTGATGGAGTATCTCTCCCACCCATTTTGGATGAAAATTAAAGGGTTTTCATGGTGTTTTTAAGGTGGTTCTTCACAAGTTAGTGTCCCCTCTTTTTCTCGTATGGTTTTTATCTAGATATACTCTTTTATCTCTCTTGGTTCTCTAGATATAAAACTGTTGCATGATGATCTAGATTTTTGGTAGGTAAAGTTATTATTTTAGGGCTTTTGATGATAGGTAAGGTGATCTAGAGTGGTTTTGCCGTAGCATTCACCTGAATTTGTGGTGTGATTTCTTGTGGGTAGATTTTACCAGAACCCTAAGGTTGGTGGCTCTTCCCTAAACTCCATCTTGCTAAAACATGATGGTTCAATTTTATATTAAATAGTTTCTATTTAAATTTATTATTGTTGTAATGTGTGATTTCTGAGGTAAACCCATGTCCTCGAGATTTGGGGATTTTCGGAAAAAGGTTTAATATTGTGAATGGGGTTTTGTCGTCAAATTTTTGAACATTGATTTTAAAATTTGTGTCATGATTGATTTATAGAAAATGATTTTTGAAAGAGGGTATTTAATAAAAAATTTGTTTTATAGAGATGTTGTTTGGTATGGAAAATGTTTTGAGTGTGTTTTCAATAATGGTGTGATTTATTAATGTAACTTGGAATGTTATGTTGAAATATTGGTGGGCATAATTGGTTAATTTGGTATTGGAAATTTTTGGGTGATATGATTTTGCTAATTTTTCATTTAAATGTTGTTGTGATGTAATAAATGTCAATTGGAATGATTTGTATGGATGGTGCACATTAATGTAGAACCATTATAGTGATGGGTGTGAAGTCCCACATGATAAAAGACACAAGTTATTCCTGAATGTACCATTATCAAAAGGGAGGGGGGTGGGCTTGAAGTCCCACAACATGTAAGAGAAGGGCTGGTTGTGAATGTGGCACCGTTAAAGTATAAACCTAATTTCATGAGTGGTATGATTCATATTTGTGGTGTGGAATAATTGTGTTTATGGTTGAGATATGTATTTGGTCATTCAAAATGAAATAGGTAATGATTTTTTTGTTTACCTTCCTTTATTTTTCTTTATATTGCATAAATTGCTTTTGGTAGAGATGTGGTTGGATTATTTTTAGTTATTGAACTATTTCATTTACTCCTTATGACTTGTTTTATATAAATAGAGCTACATTATTTTATCCTAGTGGTGTGTGTTGGGAATTCAATTTGGGAAATACTACTTAGTATTACTACACACCCCACCTTTCGTACATAGGAGATTTTGATGATGTTTTTTGGGACACTATTAAGAGTAAAGTATCTCATTTTTCTAGAAGATCATCATGATTCTTTGGCAGTATTTTTTGGTTCTTGGTGCATGGAGCTTTGAGTGTAGCTATGGATATCATCATAGTTGTTTTGTGTCCTGTTTTTTAGCCTTATTTTTTGCACTCTTTTATTGGATTGGTATGGGTGGGTTATATTGGTTTTCAAAATTATTATGGAATAGTTCTGTTTTTTTTGGTAATATATGGTTTCTGTTGTTAGGATAACTTGTATCATGTAGTTTTTTAGGGATGGCTTGTTTGATTGGCTGGTTAATCTCAAGGGAAAATCATTCCCCAATTTATTCTTGAATCTCTCAGTATTTATTTCCATCCATTGGCGCATTGTAAATGTTTCTTAAGTAATAATATCATCTCTCTGCCTTCTCAAGCCAATTAGGAAGGGATCAAACCTTAAATATATGAATCATATTTGTTTCGATGAGTTATGTTAGGATTAAATGTTTATGAAACCGATTTATTTTCATGGGTTCTCAAACGATAAATGTTTTATATTATATAATAAATATGTATGATTTTAATTATATTATTGGTGGGACCTATATCTATCTCAAATTTATTGGGTAAATTGTTATATCTCATGATATAGTAATGTGAAAAAATTCTATGTTCCAGATCCATTAGGGTAAAAAAGTCAAAGTGCTTGGTCTTTTGTGGGAAAGCAGTCAATTTTCTTGAATTTTTTAGGAAACAAGTTGATTTTTGGGATCTATAATGGAAATATATTTTTATGCTAGATACAATGGTATTAGTAGTTATCTTTTAAAAATGAAATGGATTCTATATTTATGATGATTTCGCACACATTTATAACATGAAATTATTATTCATGATTGAGTAATGATGAATTCTCATTCTTATGATTGATGTATTTTGAAACGGTAATGTTTTATGCTATAACTCATTTTTATGATATTTTTTAGATTAGGTGTTAAATTTTATGTTATTTTCATGATCTCAAACCCATATTCTTATTTCATGATTTCATATTCTCATCGATATATATCTCTCTTTTTACACTTAATGATAATCTGCTCTGATATTTTTTGTATGTTTTCTTTCTCTATGTTATGATGAAATTTTTTAATATGGTATATCTATGAAGTGTAAAATGTGGGAATATATTTATTTGAGATGTTTTAGATCCATTATATAATAAGAATATTGTATATATAATCTCCAAATACTCTAAAAATTTATGATTCAATCATGGACAATATTATTATGCATTTAATATTTTTTTCAATATATATAATATCTATATATGAAATTCTTGAGATGTTATATAAAAGGGTCCTACATGTATTAATATTAACCCATTAGAGTGGTTATATTGGGATATGTTGATCTGAGATATCTAAAACCATTATATTATTGGGTATGGCTTGATTGGATTGTCAGATTTTCTATTACTGTTTCTATAAGAAGTGAAATCGTAAATCATGATAAAGATGTGTTATAATCCATAAATTTGGAAATTTATTGATATAAAACTATTTTGGGAAATTGTTGAGTAAAATGAGACTAGGGATGAGCATACTCTACTAGAGGTTGAGCTAAAACCCATACTACCCTAGTACCTCCAGTTAAAAAATAACTCTTAGGGAGTCTAACATATGCTATCTAGTTTATGAAAAAATGGGAATCCATGACCTAGGCATTGAATTTCAGACATAAAAAGTTATTTACAAAAGTTTAATCCGTTGATCTTTATGTATTTGGGTATTCCACAATTTGATGATTATTGGATTTTGTTTTTTTAGACTATCATTGACCATATCAGGACACCCCAATAGTGCAAGTTAAAAATATTAAACTATATGATTCATGGACTATCCAAGAGATAATAGAATATATTAATCTAGTCAAACTAGTAAATCATTTGGGATCTTGGTTTAAAATATTAATGAATCTTTTACCTAAGGATAGAATAACCATAAATCTTCTACATAAAATAAAAAAGTACCTATGAAAACTTAATATAATGTGTATCAAATATATAAAACAGAAAGTAAATTATTTTTTCAAATTAACTACAAACAATATCTAATCAAACTAAATTTAATGAAAGAATGTATGCAAATAGAATAATGAATAAAGGAAAACAACTAAATGGTATCAATTAAATCACATAACAATCACCCATAATAAACGTTGTGAAAAAATAATAAACACAATAAAGTCATATGAAAAGGAAAACCATAAAAAGTATTTAATTTTATTTTGAATTGAAAATATTAAAACTATGTTAACTCAAGGTAGATATTTAAAAAATATCATTGGAAAATCCATATGTAAAAAAGGTTGAGGAAAACTAGGGGCTTCATAAAAGACCATCATATTTAGGTACATGAATAAATACGGTGGAGTCTTATGACGACCTAGAGTGAGCCAAATTTTGGATGGAATAAAATATATATCAACCAGAAATGGATAACCATTGACTATAATTCACCCATTATCGGAAATACATGATAGTTATCCACTAGCCATGGATCACAATGCATTAATATTCACCCATTTTGGTAATGACACACATATTTTCCCAAAATGAAGAAAATCTGTTAACATAGTTTGATAATGTGTCCAAATTCCCACATATGTACCAAAGTATTTCCTTTGAAACTTTTCTTAAACATTACATCATCCATAATTACCATGCTTATATAAAAAAACACATTCTGTTAAACCCTCTTGATTTATAGGTGCATTGAGTTCTCATTTAAAATTTCTAACTAATCCTCATGAATATTATATAAAATCAAATCTTGTAAATAAAAAAAAATTCAAAATGGGCCTTCAATATTAAAACTATCAATTAACATATGAGATCCACCATTAAATAATTGAATAAGAGTCCATATTTAAAAAAACCAAGTTAAACCAAATATGAAATTCAACTAGAAAACCAATATATTAAATATTAATTTTTATAGAACAAGAAAATATTTTAAAATATCATTACATTATTAAGAAAATAAAATAAGAAATTATCATAAGAAGATAAACCAAAAACATTAAAGTTCAATAACCAATTTAAGCCACTCAGACACTCCTCAATGTTATGAGATAAACCATAAATTTTGGTGGTATTACATAAGAACCCAAAAATACATTGTAAATAAAACTTATACCCATGAAAACTAAAATTAACTAGAGAGATAAAAAACATAACACATGATATTGAAATTCAATTACAAAATAACCAATTCCTAACACCGCAATAATTTATGAAACCATTCTTAAATGTTAAAATATATCATTAGAAACCATTTAGAATTCAAAATTTCCCAATATTTATCAATTTAAATAAATAACCCCTCTCAGTAATTTTTACAAACATTAGTTAGGAATGGGAATTAATTATAGATACATACAGATTGTAATCCATTGAATATCATTTTTTTTATAATCAATGAATCCAATGAAACATGGAATTACATGTTCGACACACTAAATTTGACATATACAATCTCATTCATATAATAAACATGGATTAGAAATTTAATGAACCAATAATATATGTTATATAATGTTATTTCTTAAAAATAATTACCATAATTGTATAAAACCATGTATCCTTTGATGAAAATATCTATAAACGTTCTCTAAAGAATATTTAAATTTCCTAGAAAAAAACAACTTATGTTTAGACCAACCAGAGACATTTGGGTTATCAACCATATCAATTAAAAATAATGAAATAGATAAAAAATAATAAATGGGTGATTGAAGATGAGAAAAAAAGGGAGAGATGGTGGTTTAAACTACGATAAAATAGACCTATTTTCATAGGGATATAGCTACAAGCAGGATTCCCATGGATAAAGATTCATGTGAGAAACTTTTTTTCATGTGTGTACAAAGTGTGAAATGTTTTCTTGGGTTGAAGACCCTATACCCTTGGGTATTTAATTATCATGGATATAACCTTTTTTACAAGAATATATATCCACAGAAACAAATTTCCAATGGCTATAGAATTTTAAGGTGGACCCTATAGCCATGCGAGACAGTTCTCATGGGTATATATAATGATTTAGTACCCTATAAACATGTGAATTTTTTCTTATGTCTATTAGACAATATTGATTTTTTAAAAATGTATGTATAATTACATTTTTACATAACTAGTCAAGATATATGATGCACCAAAGTGGAATAAAACACAATAATATTTCCTAGAGTCTTTAGTTCAAAATAGAATGCCAGATTAATTTTATGAATCCTTATATATATATATATATTAACATCTAAATTTATAAAAGTGTTCAAAACATAGTTGACGTGTTCTTATACAATTATCATGAGTCATGGTATGAAAACACCTACCTATTTTATTTTTCACACTTAAAAATATCTTTAAATAAATATATTGTTGTAAAATATATATTAGAAGGTTCTATTATAGAAGAACATAAATTATATTTGAAATACTATTGAGAATTCCGGGTCTAATCCGACACACAGGTATAATATTACATGATTTTGAAACTATCTATTAGCAAGGATTAGTTGGACTCTAGAAAATGGTTAATGAAGAAATAACCTATTCCCAAGGTCATTAAGACTCTATATATAGATTCTATGTAGATAATACTTCATCTCAATTCCCATATAACCTTTCATAATATTTCAATGCCATTTGGTTATATGGTGGGTAAGATCGTTGATATATTCTTTATTTATGGGCATTGCAGCTATATCAACTAACTTATCCCATGGCTATTTCCATTTTTTTACAATTTTTTAGTTGAATTAAAATAAATAAATGAACTATATAACAAAGGATAAAGTGGTGGATTGGACCTTACATGGTCATTGGTTTTCCCAAATGAATTGGGATGGAAAATGGTTTGTACCCCAATTAAATATTAAATAAAGAGACCAAATTATCTAATTTTGTAATGGTTGCACGGTTTAACAGTATGGTTTCTAAATAGTTCTAAAAAATATTACCTACTAGAATTGAACCACCCCAAAATCATATAATTCACATGTACATTTTTAAAAGACCACTAAGAAACTTTTTTTTTTAATTTTTTTACAAATATAAAAATTTTAAATAAAAAACTATGAAAATTCTTGGAAACATATGATAAAATAAGTATATAAACATAAAATCGGCCTTGGGGTGTGTGAATTATCCCCACCATGCAAATTTTACCCCTATAACATCTATAATAATGTTATGAATGATAAAATCATGGTCTAGAATTCTCATACGAAAATAAAAGCTAGTAATTTGCACATTGAAGATTAATCTCATAAAAGATACATCCGATTACATTCTAAGATTATTGGAGAACATATAGGATGGAACTAAGTGAAAGTACCTCTATTACATTGGAGATAAATAAAACAACAAAATACCATCTTGGGGAATAATACATGATGATATAATTTTCCAAACAATGAAAAGGTTGGGAACACAAGTAGATAAATCATTTCCCACGACATTTTAGGTTGATAAAATATATAATGTCATGGTACTGTAACAACCTATTAATAATCCAAAAATTTAGTAGTGCCAAAACTCTAATACCATGAAGAAACTATGAGCAATGAACAAGTTCATGATTTAATAAATGAGAACCAGCAAGGGTAGAATTTTCTTTATGAAGAAAATAAAGGCGAGTCATCAGATTGAATATTGAAATCAAAGAAAACATTGAATGAATTAGTCAAACACAAGATACATGTGATTTACCTCACAGAATAATATTAAAAATATTTCCATTAAAGGACTGAGGCTTATTCAATCTACTTATGGTAATGCATGATATAATATTAGGTAATAGTGATATCAAAGTGAATGACCTCATAGAGGGGATATATACATATAAAAGTAACTTTAAAAAAATATGAGTAATGATATAGGTATCCCCACAAATCAAGGATTCACATTAATATAACGAAACAAAGGGAAATAAATCATTAAAAGAGTAATACATTAAAGAGAATTTTAGTACCATGATTACACCCAAAAGAGTTATTTATAATTCCCAAATTTAAAAAATATCGGAACTATCCCAAAAGAAAATAATATTAGTTTAAACTTGTAAGCCATGAAATGTGAAAATGAAAAAGGAGGAATATGAACCAAAAATTCGTCTTACAAGAATATTGGAGATGACTCATCAAATTACATTGATTAAAATCCACAAAATATTCAATACAATTGTATTTAATTTCATAGAAAGAACCAAATTGTAGGTGAAAAATACATGGATAAATCACGTTTTTCAATGTTTGGGTATTAGTTATAACCAAAATGACCCAGATTAAACTATCAGGGAGAATTATACGAGAAAAAACATTGAGAAACAATTCCATAAATCACCAAAAACATTCAGGGAGATACATGCTAGATAATAAGAAATATGAAACTAAATCAAAACATCTTCAAAATTCAATAATTCAAACCAAAAACGACCCATATGTAATCTTTACAAAATTAGTAGAAGTAAAAATAAATGTAACTTTGAGAATGATTCCACATTAAGCATAAAAATACCTAAAAACATTCAAAATGTTTGGTTTATAAAAAACGTTTACAATGGAAAAAAACCTCATAATAATATAAAAGAACTAATATTGTTAGTTTTACATAAAAATTCATTCAAACTGATCGTAATGGTACATTTAACTACAGTGGATTACATTTTATAAAATTAATATCTTATTTAGAAACTAGGAAAATATATTTTATATTACTCCCTTGTAGTAGTGTTGAAAAATATTAAATTTTTTTCATGTCTAATATTGTACCCTTTAGAAGATAAACAATTTAATGTTAGAAACTCTATTTTATTTCAAACCATCATAAGTTGAAACGTAAATATAATTATAAAAATATAAAATATCTTCTAAAATTTAAATAACATTGGAATCTATTTCTTGAATGTTTTATAAGAAACTCATAATTATTCCAAAAACATTTTAAATATAAAAATATTTTATTGAAATTATTTTTTAGAATTGTATTTTAGTCCTTAAATCATTAAACTAAAAATCAGAATGTGAATAATAATATAAATTTCAATCCAATAACACCAACATGGCATATAAATTCCATTTTAATAACATCGAATAAGTGGAAAAGTATTTATTATAATTTTTATAAATAAAAATTGGTTGAATAAAATGTCATTTAGAGTATTATGAATTTTAATGGGTTGTTTGAAATATTTGGAAGTCTATGCCCCAACAGTCCAACAGTTATTCTATGGTGTCCAGAAACATGTTTTTAGATTAAAATTTATTTTACATACCATTTACCGAATAAAATACTTTGGTTTTTCTTCTATTACCATCCAGAAACTCAAAATGATAAAATAGGTCAGAAAATATCAATAGGGCCCAATATACAATCAATTTAAAACAAAATATAATGCTACTAATTGAAAAATAACTTGTCCTTAGGACTCACATCTTGATAAACCATGGTAAATATTTTATTATCATAAGTAGTGTTGACCAAGATCCTACCCATGACCAACCTATTGAGTTCTAATGGTTCTAATTTTTTTTATAAGACTTCCCCAAATAATTCGAGGCACTCGAAACCCACACTTTCATATCCGGTTCTAAAAAATTACATAACACACAATTTTCCAACCAAGTGAGATGAAACAAGATTATCATATCCTTATTTTTCATATAAATAATACATAAAAAATATATTGATCTAATGATTTAGTTTCATTGGGATATTTCTTTATATGAAAATTATTTTCAATTACTTGATAACATTTCTCTATAACCGAACCACATTAGACACCCTTATAGACTCTACATAGGTTAAAATCATCATCACAACCTATGAAATGGAAAAATAAGAAATTTTGATCTCTAATGATCTGTATGGGTGAAATTAAAATGATTTTAGAAAGAGTTATTTTAGAAGGTTGTGAGAATACCTCGGCATGGGAGAAATATTTTAATAAAATAACATATAATTATAAGATTTATACATAAGGAATAGTAGAAATATATGTAGTCTAAAATTATTAAACAATATACCATGACAAAATTTTGTGAAATCATGAGATAATAAACTTGATCTATGGAGAATAATATACCCTTATAACACAAAAATGTAGAATAAAAATCAATATATGAATCAAAACATTGTGGATAAGAAATAACATCCAGTTTCACATAGTAGACCAGGATTCAAAACATTTTTACTATAGTTGATCAAGAATAAAAATATATTAACAATAGATGAATTGTCATTACAACCTATTTCCATGAGTGTACCTTTCCTCACAACATTATTCCTAAAGTGGATCTTGCATCACAAACTATTCCCTATAGTGGATCGAAAAGTTTTACCCATTTGCCACTATTATTTCATTAGATGTAAATATTTACCCAAGGAATTAGATTTTTATATAGTACCAAACCCTAACATAATAATCATCTAAAAAGATATGTTCCATTTGAAATAAATCATTCATAAAATGATAATTAACCCATTCAAAACAAATTGGTTTCACGATATTTCCATTGGGTTTATTTTAAAAGGACTTCATAAAATAATCGAATTGATATTGAAAATTAAATCACCCAAAATGTGTATTTCATAATGCCATTTAGAATTTTATATATATAACATAATACCATCTTAGATAGATCTTTTGCGGTTAAATAGAAAATATCAAGAAACATTAAATAATAATCCATTAGAAAACATTTCTCAAAATCATTACAAAGAGATGAAGTTATGAGATATTTTTAGATGATTATCTTTTAGGATGTCTTAATGATTTATTTGAAAAAAGTTATCAAAGAATTTCAATAATTCATCCTTGAAAAATTCATGAAGTTTTTCTAAAGGTAATATGACGTGAAAGAAAAAATATAATATTTTGAAATGAAGAATAAATTTCAATGTAAAAAATACAATTATAGAAACCAATATAGTTAAGGGAGTGATAAAAATTCATTTGATAAGTTGTTAAGATAAATTTTTTGATAAGTGGAAATAATAAATATTTGTATTTCACAATCAGAAAGGATAACACTGATGGAAAGAATGAATAGGGACATTGATGAAAATATCTCATTTATGGAGGATGAGAATTATTATAATCATAATCATATTTAAATACATTAATGAAATTTCCTTGAAAAGGATAAGTAATTAAAATATCATAAGATCAGAAGATATAATAATACTATCTTTTAAAACCACAGCCAAAGAGAAATCATTCGGACCCTAAAAAAAAGTTGAGTCAAAAAAACACATTATCTATTTAATATGACTTCCATGGAAGATAATTAAACTCATTTACAATAAACATCAACATATTGATAAACTATTTCATAACATTATAGATTAAATTAAATAATAAAATAGTTCATTATACTAAATTATTATATATTAACTATCCAGTTATAGTTTACTCTCATCATTGGATGCCATCAATTTTGGTTGTTTCAGATATGGCTTAAAATGTGGATGTTGATTTATATTCCATGATACCAATTTCATCATTAAAATATTATACCAATTATTATAATATATTTTAATAATAATTTTCAATCAATGAATATTTTATTCTTGATTTATAATGTTGGTATCAGAGATGTGCATGTTTCGATAATTTTTTATGAAGGAATGTTGGTAAGTAAATTATGAGTTAAATATTGATATATCCAATCTAGAAACATAATAATTTCAAAAAAATAATTTTAATTAACTATTTAAATTATTTTAATCATACATTTATTTTGATTATTAAAAATAAATACATCATTCCATGGAGGTAGTAGTCCACACGTACACATGAACAGAATGTTAATTTTCCATAGAATGGAATAAATGTATTAAATGGATTATATTTTTATTATATTAAAAATATTATAAATAAAATATATATTCACTAAATATCCTTTTTGAACCATTTATTTATGGTGGTTATGAAAAATCAAATTTTGTGCTTCATGGAGGGGGTAGTCCACACATACACACGGATGGCGTTTTCAATTTTATAAGGAGAAGGGAAAGGATAACAAAAGTTGTTCCCTAAATAAAATAAAATTTCATCATTATAATGATATAGGTATTATAATTTTAGGTATTTATAATATATTTTTATATAGAATAATAATACTTACAGAAATTTTAATGAAAAGAATGATTTGGGAATATTTATCTTACTACTTAAAATAACCTCTTTTAAAATTGGATTAAGACGTTGGGGGTTGACCCATTGACGAGAGAAGAACACCTAAGATGTTTTCATGATTTTTTTAGGTATTAATGAATGTTTTTTATTTATTTATGGTGATTTTTATGTGTGGATAATTAGTGTGGTGAAGGGTTCATATTACTAGTGATATGAGTGACATTTTGGTAATAAAATAAATGGTGAATTCACTATTTAAGGAATGTGGCCCCAAAAGTAGAATATAATTTATAGATTACTAATATAGGTATATAATTCCCTAAAAACATATTTGTAGATATATTTATAACATTATTTAGGTATTTTAACCTTGTAAAACCCTTATATCATTTTGGATTTTACCATGGTAAATAATTTTTACCTATGTAAATTTCTTTTTATGTATAAAATTAAAATGCATATTATTAAATAATTTTTGTATTATAATTGAAAGTAAATGACCATTTAATTAGATAAATTCTAGAAAACTGATATAAATTTATTTTTAAATAATAAATATTTAATACAAAAAAATTATAGAAAAATATAACATTAGTTCTAAAATGTCAAATGTATATTTGTAAATTAATCTCAAAAATTTTAAATATATAATTCTACATATAAAATATTTTTTTATAATTAAAGTGTTTTAATATATTTTATGGTATTCTTATATCTTAATTACTCCATAAAATTCTCGGTATTTTTAAATATAGTATTTCATACTATTCACCTAAAAACCAAAAAAACGTCAGAGAAATCCAAAAAATTCATCCAAGGATAATTTCACCATTATGAATCCAAAAATTGTGTGAATGTATTAATACTAAAATTATAATATTTATGAATATAAATTTTATATTTGAATTTAAATAAAAGTTATTTTATAAGGAAAATTGTTTTTAAAATATAAATAGGCCATAATCTTAATTCATATCAATCAATAAATTATGTCAATATATTATTCATATCAATAATATAAGTAATAATTATTTAATAACCATATATATAGTATATTTCAAAAACACGGAACACAATTTTTTTATACAAAATAATATTTAAACATAAAATGATCTTATTAGTCTTTTAGTTACCCTGATTGAATTTTATCAATACATTCTCATTAAAAAAGTAATTAAACTTATTTTTCATTAAAATTTGAATTGTGAAATGTAATGAATATATTATTAAATTATTAATTACATGTTTATATAAACATACTTTCGACATACATAACCCCTAAATATCTCTATAGATGGCCTATGATAAGATAATTTATTATGGTAGTTGTGGGTGGAGGTTCGACAAGTATGTATATCATGGAAATTGAAACAAGATTGAACTTATATCATAAATGATTCCACTAGATCCATAATTTTTGGATTCCAACAAGGTATTTGTTTACTGAAAATCCCCTAGAATCTACAATAATTCCAAACATGGATAAACAATTGTCATTAGAAATACTAGTAAGGAGATATTCCATTTCTTCATCATTCTGCCTTGATTTCATAATATATTTAATTATATATGTAGCCTCTAATTTAATGACTATATTACAATGGTCTTATTATAAGACTTATGATTTTTATTAATATTAGTATCATGATTTTTTTCAAGTTCAATACTACATGTGAAAAAATAAAAAATATAAATTAAGTTAATTCTAAAATATCCTCGCATTACAACTTCATATTTAAATAAATTGCCTTATTATAATTTTGATCATCCATTACAAGTGAAATTATATTTGGGAATATAAAATATAGACATGAATCATGGTAAATTATATAAAGATAAATAAACCTTTGAATCTTAGGAAACAAATATTTTTCATTAGAAAATACTTGTCTCTAATATTGAGTTTTTCTCTAATCATTTGAGCTTATAACCTCCCCATCCCGGTTCAATACATAGTAACAACATCAGGTCACCACGTAACCTTAGACATGCCTCTCTGTATTCTAGTTGTAATGCCCTAACCCTAGAAGCCCAAATTCGGTGCATTATTACATATCATTGGAATGATCACAAATGATCATGTGTTGAAAGAATGATTAGTTTAGTATCCTTGGAAGTACAAGATACATTCATAAGGTTTACATTACATCATAAAATGGAAAACTAGAAAAACATTATTTACATATAAAAAACTAACATCCCATATACTTTCCCTACATGTCTATCATAACATACAACTTCACATCCTTGAAAAAATAAAACATAGAAAGGGGTGAGCTCAGATGCTCAATAATGATAAAAATATTGCGGAATCTTTCATAAATAAGCGTAAACATTTAAGGAAACATATAAAACTAAAACTAAAGACTTTTCAACATAAACATCATCATAATATGTCAAATATAAATCAAAATAATTCTATTTACTTACTCACATGGATATTCTATTAGTCAAATAATCACATTCAATATCAACAGCGACTTTCATAATGAAGGAATGCATAATTCAAAACTTCATAACCACATAGTCAAGGCCTTGTGCTAAGACTACAAATAATATTTTGTCAAGGCCTTATGCTAAGACACTTTTTTGTCTCATGAGACTTACTTATGCATCGAGGAACTATAGCAGGCTCTACCCATTACTTAATAAGGCCAAAGAATTCCTCATATGAAAAAATTTAAACATAATATACAAATTCGTATTAAAACTAGCATAAAAAATGTGAATAATTTATCCATAAACCATGAATGGTATAAAAATAAAACATCCACAGTAAAACATATCACAAAACATTCAATACAATATGGATGTTTTTTATCATAATAAATCAACTTCCTATAAGCTTAAAATCCATCAAAGGATGTTGACGTAAATGAAATCAAAACCTTTTTAGAGAAATATGTCTTTCTGTTTTGAATTCATTTTAGAGTCACCGAATTATAAAGAAAACATTAATTTTGTAAGTATTTTTATAAGCTTGTAAGGGAAGCTTTCACGATGTTATAACAACATAAAATAGTTTTACCTGTTGTATAAGTAAAAAACATCCTTACCTTAATTTTGTCGAAAAGGTCACAAGGAACCTTGTTTGGAAAATGACTGAAATATTCCTTTAAAACCATTTTATAAAAAGTAAAAAATGGTATAAATTACATTAACCCATAGTCTAGTAAATCGTAAAAATGTTTTGGAATACATTTTTAAGAAACATGGATGTGGATGATAAAGGGTTCCTAGTATATACTTATATAAAAACAACCTCAGATAATAAAGAGGTTGTGAAATTAACCATTACCTTGTACTTTTACTTGGTAAAGGGAAAGTTAGCCTCTTCTATAATGGTGAAATAATTGTTATTAAATTATACATGAATCAAATACATTAATATGATATCATATATGATATTTTAATATTTCTTTGGTAATAATATTTTAGTGTTATCATCGTTTTGGTAGTAAACTGATTGGTTTTCCTTTATATGCATGGTTATGTAAGTAATGTTTATTACGGATAGGAGGTATGTTATTCATATTGATAATGATATTAAGTCTTAAAACATTATTTTAATCATCTAATTAATATTAGTCTTTAATCGATATGATGGGAAATGGAACTCATTGTGTTCGTGGAGACAGTAATCTCTACGTAAGCACGAGCACCAATATCATTATTTTGATATTAAAATAAATTTTAACTGGATTTTATATCATTTATACAGAATAAGTATCATGTTATATTTATTATTTAATTCATTTATACATCATTATTAAAACCACATGAATAGTAATGTATTGAGTATCAGCTACACCACGACGTGGAGACGACAAGTCGCACATACACACGTATGGTGACATGTCATTCAAAGGATGGATAGAATAAGGAATATAGTTGTAGAATATTTATAATAACATCATAGTATATAGAATATACTATAGTTATTACATTATAATGTAAACAACAATAATGAAGAAGTGGAAGAAGAAACAACCAGAAAGAAGTTGTGAGATATTTACCTCTTCTTCGAGTTCTTCATTTTGATTTGATCCAGAGGGCTCCTTAGGTTGAATTATGAATAAATGAAGGCCTCTATGATGAAGGGATGATAGTTTTGAGGGTATTTGGGTAGGGTTTGGACGAGCCAAATGGGTTTCAAGGGGTGAATTAGAGAGAAGGGGAAGTTCCCTTTTATAAGAGGGGTGTGGGGCACCTTAGTAAAAGCTTGAAATATTATATAATTATAAAATCATTTTCTATTTATAATTGCTTAAAAATAAGTTATTCAAAGTATAATGTATGGATGGTTTTAAAACATCTCAACCAATAGGTTTTATAAATTTTTGAGTCACTATATTAACCTTATTCTTTAGATTTAACTCTTAGTTCAATAGTTTGACATTTACCATGTCCCTTTGTATTTTTATATTATATGGATAATAAATATACTATAAACATCCAATAGAACCCCAAGTGGTTCACTAATAAAATATCTATAATTATATAAGAGTTTTTTCCAAACCTTATATTTTTAGGATTATTATATAAATAGATAATACTGTATTTGTTTTTAAAACTCATTTATGTCAATTTTGACATTATTTAATAATTAGTTTTTGTTAATGTTTTTAATACTTTATTACATCGAAATAAATACATTTAATCAACCCTAACATGTAATTTTAACCGTTAAAATTAGAGGAATTCTTTAAAAGTCTCATATTGTATTTATTTGGATATTTATAATATCAATTATCTTAATATTTCATTAATAAGGTATTTACTGCATCATCATTATGTCATAAATAATTTTAATTATTTAATTTATAAAATTCTAAATAAAATAACAATATGTAGGAAGTTATTTTATATTTCTAATGAATAAATATAGTTGAATAAATATTTAGTGTAACTCTATTTTAAAAATGGCTTAGTTATTAAACATTGGATTTAACTCTTTCAACTCTTCATGAAATAAAATAATAATAAATGTTATAATATAATCCAAGTTTACCAAAGAGGTTCATGTTTTATTCCTAAGGTTGTTTTTGGTCGAATTTTACTTACAAAATAGAATGATGACATGTGTTAGGGTAATAATAATAATATCATTTTTACCCTTAATTACCTTATTTTATTTTAACTGTGGTAAATAAAAGTGGGTATTACTATTCCTAACAGCAAGTTTGATTGGTTGGGGTGTGTTAGAACTCGAAGTTGTGTACAACACACGCTTTTTTATTATACAAATAGAAGCTTACCATGGATGCTTGGGGTGTAACATTCTCCCCTCCTACAAATAATTTATTCCTCAAAATTTCTGGAATATTACTGCATAGAAAGACTCAGGTGGTTACTCATCAAAAGTTAAACAGGTTCCCATGTTGCCTCTTCCATATTATGGTTTCTCCATTGAAATTTTACCGGAAAATTCATCTGGTTTCTTAGCATAGGTTCTCTTGTATCAAGATCCTTGACAGGCTCTTCACAATAAGAAAGATCGTTTTCCAGTTCTAATTCATGAAAGGTGAGTACATGCATTGGGTCAGGCATGTATTTTATCAACAATGATACATGGAACACATTTTGAACTTTGGAGAGACTTGGTGGCATTGACAAACAGAAATCTACAACCCCAATTCGTTCTAGAATTTTGAAAGGACTGATGTACGTGGGACATAATTTTCCCTTCTTACTGAAACGTATTACACCCTTCCATGGAGGTACCTTCAAGAAAACATGATTTTCTACCTAAAATTCCAAATCCTTCTTCCAGTTATTGTCATAGCTCTTTTTCTTACTTTGAGATTCTTTGATGTGGTTTTTGATTACCTTTACCTTTTCCATCGTTTCCTCCACAAGTTCTGGGCATATTGTTTTTATTTCACCAACATCATCCCAACAGGTTGGTGTGCGATATAACTTTCCATATAACGCTTTATATGGTGACATATGAAAACATTAATGGAAGCTAGTGTCATAGGAAAATTCTAACAGAGGTAAATATTGATCCCATATACCTTGAAAGTCAAGTGAGAATTATCTCAACATGTCTTCTAAGGTTTAAGTAGTACGTTCTAATTGTCCATCAGTTTGGGGGTGGTAGGCAGTGCTGAAACGAAGTCCATTATCCAAGGATTTCTGAAAACTATTCCACAATCTTGATGTAAAATGTGGATCACGATCAGAAATAACTGATAGGGTTAATCCATAAAGTCTCATAACTTCATTAATATATAGTCTTTCTAGACGTTCAAGTGGTAAATCTTCTCTTACAGCAAAAAAATGTGCTGACATGGTTTGAAAATCAATAATGACCCATATTGCATGATTCATTCTAGGAGTCTTTGGTTTTCCCATGACAAAGTCCATCGTAATATTTTCCCATGTCTACTTAGGTATATGAAGAGGTTTCATGACTCCTCTAGGTCATTTCCTTCAAGCTTTCAGTTGTTTAAAAACCATATATCTTGACAGAAAATTAGAAATCTCCCTCTTCATGTTGTCTCACAAAAAATGTTCCTTAAAATCTCTATACATATTAGTGCTACCAGGGTGTATAGGGAAATTAGAACTATAAGCATCATCCAACAATTCCCTTTTTAGACCAGGTATATTGGGAACACAAAGTCTCTTCTGAAATTTGAAAATTCCATCTTCATACACAAAGTCACTCAATATCCCACCATTCACAGCGTTAATCCTCTTTTGAAACACTTCATAATCGGTCTGAGAGATTTTTTTTCTTTCCAATAAAGATGGTTTTGAATCTAATTGAAAACATATTGATGTTTCACCTTGAATGGTTATCTCCATGTCCAACTTTACTAGATCCTTGTAAGTAGGATCCTTTTCAACTGTCATCTTGTTCAAAAATCCATGATTATTTCAGATCAAAGCATATTTCACCTTATTTTCCTTCCCCGATTGGTAGTGTATGGTAAAATCAAAATCCTTGAGTAGTTCAAGCCATCTATTTTTGCAACATTTTGAGTTTATTCTGTGAGAAAATATACTTCAAACTCTTTTTATCAGTATATATCTCACATTTTTCACCATAAAGATAGTGTCTCCGAAGCTTCGAAGAAAATATTACTACTACTAACTCAGGATCATGAGTGGTATAGTTTGGTTGATGAATTTTTATCTATCGTGATGCTTATGCAATAACTCTATTATTCTGCATAAGGACACTACCAAGTCCTTTCTTTGAAGCATCACTATAAATGACAAACCCATCATTCCCCAATGTTATAGTCAATATAAGATCATTGAATATTCTTCTCTTCAGTTCTTCAAAATATTATTCACACTATTTTTTCCAAAAATTATTAACCCCTTTACATGTTATCTTGGTTAATGGGTTATCCAATCAGGAAAAATTCTGGACGAAACGTTGATAATAACTTGCTAAACCAATAAAATTGCGTACATCAGTTATACTCATCAGTGCTGGCCATTATTGGATTGATCTTGTCTTAGAAGGATCAAAGGATATTCCATCCTTATAGACAATATGTCAAAGAAAAGAAATTTCCTGAAACTAGAATTCACACTTGCTAAACTTCTCATATAATTAATGTCTTCTAAGAGTCTTCAAAATAATGCGCAAGTGATTTTCATGAACTTCATAGAATTTAGAGTATACCAACATATCATCAATGTATAACACTACAAATTCATCAAGATATTATTTGAAAACTATATTAATTAGATCTATGAAGACAGAGGGTGCATTAGTCAATCAAATAGGCATTACTGTAAACTCATAATTGCCATACCTGGTTTAAAATGCTGTTTTTGGCATGTCTTCCTTCTTCACACAAAACTGATGACATCCAGATCAATGGTCAATCATTTAAACGTATTGAGCTCCATGAAGTTGGTCAAATAAATCATCAATGCAAGGTAGGGGATACATATTCATTATTGTTATAGCATTGATCTCTATGTAGTCAATGCACAACCTCATAGATCCTTCTTTCTTCTTAATAAAATTAATAGGGGCTCCCCATGGAGAGACCCTAGGGAGAAAAAATCCCTTATTACTCAATTCCTCTAGGTTATTCTTTTGTTCAATTAATTCCACAGTGGCCTTTCTATAAGGGTTCTTCGATATGTTCCTTGAACCAGGAATTAAGTCAATGGAAAACTCAATTTCTCTTTCTAGAGGTTGTCCAGGTAAATCCTCTGGAAACACATCATCATATTCTTTCAAAATAAGTACATCCTCTATTTGAACATTCTTTTCCTCACCCACAGTTATTTCATTCTTTTGCTCCCCAATAATTTATTTTTGTTGAGCTACTAGGGGTGGATATAGATAAGAATTATGTGGGGACATTTCTGCTCTAAAGATAAGGTTTTCCTTATCATCATAAGAAATTGTTACCATGTTCTTCTTATAATAAATTTTGAATCATGGTCCCAAATCCAATCTATATCTAGGATTATATCAAATTTAATCATGGGTATGACAATGAGATCAGGAGGTAAGAAACTTTTATATGCCTTAATGGGAACTGATTCACAAAACATTGTTGCAATGATACATACCTTATGAGTTTTTACTGACAAATCCCTTGTTATATAAAATTGGAAATATCTAATTTTCATAGAAAACTGGGATGATATGAAACAATGAAATGATCCAGAATCAAATAAAGAATTGGACAAAATTGAGGAAACCATTAAATTACCTACCACTATGTCTTTCATAGCATCAACCATAGTAGTAGTGATAACATAATCTTGGACTTGTTTCCATTGGCCATTCTTGATGTAAGTTTCTCTAATGCATAGGACATTCATTTTAATAACTTCCCCTTTCTCTACAATTGTATAATTCAACATTAACAACCACATTTTCCCCCTTGCAATCACGATCTTGGTGTCCTTTTTCACCACACTTGTAACAAACTGTCATTCCCTTCAGAAAAGTTCCAGGGTGTTTCTTCCAACATTTACTAGAAGATGGATATTTAAGATTTCCCTTCTTCCCCTTATTTCTATTTCTAGAGTTTTTAGTAGATCTATTCTTCTCTTGATTTTCTTTAAAGTTGTATGACCTAGAGAATTATTTTTCTATCTTCATAGAATATGGGACAATATATTCGTATGAAGAGAAAGATTATGAGAATAATGCTCAACTGAGAAATTTTTGTAACCCATCATAGAAATAATCAATCATACTTCTTAGGTTACATATAAAATCTACAACATACCTCGATAACCTTGTAAAGTTAGCTTCATACGTTGCAACATTTTCATCCTATTTTTGCCTCATACTCAGAAATTGTCTTTCCATATCCGCTAGATGGTCATGAGGAAAGTTTTTTTCTAATAAAATTTCTTCAAACCCACTCCATTCCATATTTGATACTTCATCATCTTCCATTGTTTTTTTAATCAATGACCACTGTTGATCAATATCTCTAGTGAGGCAGTAAACTGTCGTGACAACCTTTTCCATTTCACTACTCCCCAAGGCATGGAATATTTTATATGAGAAATTTATCTATAGCTTAGCTACTAGTGGATTTGTATCCCCATTTAATTTTGGTGGTTTTTTCTCATGAAGAGATCTACCATTGATCCTCCATGCTGCGGACCATGGTACTTCATACAGGTAAGGTTATTATTCATATCTTGAATGAGTTGTCCTAGTTTGGTGATTTTTTGATCAGCACCAGTTGCATCACCAACTCCACTATAATTATCATGAATAGGATGAAAATCCTTACATGGAGTTCGTGCATTGATACGGTTTCCATTCTTTCCACTCGGTTCTATTTCTAAAAAATGACATATACTAGATTAGTTTATGAATCGCAATACATAAATCCAAACTTGTAAAACCCTTAACATAAATTGAAGAGTTTACAGATATAATCCATAATCATAAAATAAAATTCATTGAGGAAGTATATACTCATAAACACTTCATAATTTTTTTTAAATAAAATGATAATTACCCTAAGAAAATCCCCTGGGAGTGTCATAACCAAGAGCATAACAAGGCATGTTGTTGTGCACCTGTTCCCATTAAAGTCTAGCTTAAAGCAATGTTTTTAGGTTTTACCCCTAGGTAAATCTATTCTATATCCACCTCTACCTGCTCGTATCTAGACAGGGATGTATTTCTTAGAAAACTAACAAAATCTCTACAATACCAAATTTTTTGGAAGTTCTTCTATACTAATCCTCAAAGTATATCTTATGGCTTTGTACTCTAATCAATCTTTATCTAAATATAGTTTCCATGGTTTGAGATAAACTTTCTCTGATACCAACGATAATTCCCTAACCATAGAAGCCCAGAGTCAGTGCATTTTTATGTATCATTGGCATGATCATAGAAGATCAAGTCTCAAAAGAATGATTTGTTTATTCCTTTAAATTACTCAATACATTCATAAGGTTTACATTATATCATAAAATAGAAAAATACAACAACATTATTTCCAAAGAAAACAATGAGATTCTATAGACTACCCTTATAGGTTATTCATAATATAATTCTTCACATCCTGAGAAAAAAAAACATTGAATGGGGTGAGCTCAAATTCTTAGTAAGGATAACAATATAGCGAAAAAATTCATAAATAAGCATAAATATTTATGGGAATGTATAAAAATAAAACAAAGGCCTTTTCAATATAAACTCAATCATAATATGGAAGATATAAATCAAAATATTTACATTTACTTATTCACATTGATATTATACTAGTCGAATAATCACATACAATATTAATAGACCCTTTCATAATGATGGAATGCATAATGCCAGAATTTATAACAACTTAGTGAAGGCCTTGTGCCAAGAACACAAATAAGATTTTGTCAAAACCTTTTACCAAGACACTAGTTTGTCTCATGAGACCTAATGATGCATCGAGGAGCTATAGTAGGCTCCACACATCACTTACAAAGTCCAATGCATTCCTCACATGAAATGGTTTAAACATAACATAAACATTCGTACTAAAACTAGCATTCGAAATGTCAATACTTTATCCATAAACCATGTATTGTATAAAAATAACACATACAATGTCAAAAATATAACAAAACCTTCAATACAATATGGATGTTTTGTATCATAATAAATTTACTTCAAATAAGCTTCAAATCCCTCAAAGGATGTTGACATAGGTGAAATCAAACGCTTTTTGGGTAAATATGTCTTTCTATTTTGAAATAATTTTTGTGTTTCATAGTTTTAAACAAAAAATTTATTTTGAAAATAATCATATAATATTGTAAGGGAAGCTTCGATGATGTTATAACAGCAGAAAATAGCTTCACCTACTGTATAAGTAAAAAACAATCTTACGTTAATTTTTGTCGAAAAGGTCATAAGGTACCTTGTTTGGAAAATGACGGAAAGATTCCTTTGAAAACATTTAATAAAAAGTCAAAAAATGGTATAAATGACTTTAATCCATAGTCTTTAAAATAGTAAAAATGTTTTGGAATAAATTTCTAAGAAACATGGATGTGGATGATAAAGAGGTCCTAATAGACACTTACATGAAAACAACAACGTATAATATAAATATTGTGAAATTAACCCTTAAATTATAAATTTCCTTGGTCGATGGTAGGTTAACCACCTGTATAATGGTGAAATAATTGTTATAAAATTTTAAAAGAATCATATACATTAATAAGGAATCATATGTGATCTTTTAATATTGCATTGTTAATAATATTTTAGTATTATCGTTGTTTCAGGTGATAACTGATTCGTTTTCCTTTATATGCGTTGTTAGATAAGAAATGTTTGTTATGAATAGGATTTATATTATTCATATTCAGAATGATATTAATTTTTTATACATTATTTTTAATTATCTAAGGAAATTATTCTAGAATGTATATGATGGGTAATGAATCTCAATGTGTTCGTGGAGACAGTAATCTGTACGTACGCATGAGCGACAATATCTTTCATTTGATATTAAAATCATATATAATTTTATGATATATCATATTCACAGAGTGATTATCAGGTTATAATTATTATTTACACAATTTATGCATCATTTTTATACCCATCCGAATAGGAATGTATTGAGTAACAACTACACCACGACATGGAGATGGTAAGCCGTGCGTACACACATATGGTAAAATGTAATTAAAAAGATGGATAGGATAATGAATATGGTTGTACCATATTTATTGTAACATATCAATATATAGAATATAAAATAGTTATTATTTTATAATGGAAACAACTAGGAAAGAAGAAGCGGAAGAAGGAAAAACATGATAGAGGTGGTGAGATATTTTCCTCTTCTTCGGATTATTCCTTTGGATTTGATAAAAATTTCTCATTAGGTTGGATTTATGACTAAATGAAGGACTATATGATTAAGGGGGGATAGTTAAGATGGTATTTGGGTAGGTTTTGGATGATCCAAATGGATTTTATGGTGTGAATTAGATAGAAGGTGAAGTTCCCTTTTATAAGAGGGGTGAGGGACACCTTGGGAAAAGCTAGAAATATTATTTTATAATAAAATCATATTCAGTTTATAATGGCTCCAAAATAAATTATTCAATGGATAAGGTGGGGATGGTTTGAAAACGTCTGAAAAAATAGGTTTTAGATAGGTTTGGGTCACTATATTAACCTTATCTTTTAGATTTAACTATTAGTTAAATAGTTTGACATTTACCACGTCTATTTTTATTTTTATATTATATTGTTAATAAACATACTATACACTTTCAAGAGAACCCCAAGTAAATAATAAATGATACACCTATAATTATATAATTCTTTTTTCAGAATATTATATTTTTTGGATAATTATATCAACCAATAATATTTTAATTGTTTTAAAAACTTATTTATGTCAATTTTGACATTATTGGACAATTTATTTTTTTAGAGCCCTAAAATCTTTATTAATTCGAAATAAATACATTAAATCATCCCTAATAAGTCATATTATCTTATAAAATTAGTGAAATTCATTAAAAGTATCAAATTTGATTTATTTTTATGTTTATAATATCAATTATTTTAATCTTTCATTTATACGGTAATTACAACATCATCATTATGTCATAAATAAATTTAATTATTTAATGTATAAAATTATAAATAAAATACTATTATGTAAGAAATAGATTTATATTTATAATTAATATTTATAGTTGAATTTATATTGTGTGTAACCCTATATTAAAAATGGTTTAGTTATTAATCGTTGAATTTAACTCTTATAACTCTTCTTTAAATAAAATAATAATTTGTGTACTAATCTAATCCAAGTGGACCAAATAGGTTCTTAATTTACTCCTATGGTTTTTTGGGGTCAAATTATACATATCCAATAGAATTAGGACATGTTTTAGGGTCATAATAATATCATTTTTACCCTTAATTTCCCTATTTTCTTTTAACCATGGTAAATAAAAGTAAAAGGTTACTATTCACCAAAAATTATTTTTATCTTATTGAACCACATTTTATATACTGATATCCACCGTTTCTCTTAGAATTTTGATATTCAACTCATAGAATTGGTGAAATTATGTTTTATGTATGTTTGCAAATGCTCCTAGGAGATGGGTAAAAGACAGTAAAAAGTTCAATAAAATTTTTATATATCTAAATTTTTTATAAACTGACTCTAATGAATTACATTTGTAATTCCTTGACCCCAAAAGCCTAGAGTCGGTTCATTATTAAATAAAATTGGAATTATTATAAAAGATCAAGTCTCGAAAGACTGATTATTTTATTAGCCTTGGAAACACTAGATATAGTCATATGTCTTAAATTACATCATAATGTAAAAAAACTACAACAACATCTTGTCTTTATATCCCCTCATACTATCCCCATAGGTCATTCATAAATTACTTATTCACATCCTGGAAAAAATAAAACATTTAAAGGGGTGAGCTCAGATGCTCAGTAAGGATAACAATATAGCAGAAACTTTCATTGATAAGCATAAACATTTAAGGAAATGTATAACTAAAACAAAAGCCTTTTAAACTTGAACTTCAGCATAATATGGAAAAGATAAAATGAAATAATTACATTTACTTATTAAAATGGATATTATACTAGTCGAATAACCACATGCAATATCATTAACAACTTTCATAATGATGGAATTCATAATGCCAGACTATCACAAACACATAGTCAGGGCCTCGTGCCTAGACTACAAATAAGATTTTGTCTAGGACTCGTGCCAAGACACTAGTTGGTCTCATTAGACCTACCGATGTATCAAGGAGCTATAGCGGTCTCCACCCGTCACTTACTAAGTCCAATGCATTCCTCATATGGAAATTGTGAAACAAAACATAAACATTCATATTAAAACTAGAATACGAAATGTCAATACTTTAACCATAACCCATGAATGGTATAAGAATAGCACATCCACAGTCAAACATAACTCATTCAATACAATATGGAAGATTGTATTGTATTAAATTAACATCAATCGAGAATAATTAAGGATATTTCCATAGATTAAAATAATCATAAAATTATTGGGGAAAATATCCCCCTTTTCTTGAAAACATTTAAAAGTCACATTAGTTTTCAAGAAGACATTTAAAATAGATTTTCTAATCAAAGTGTCCCACACCACACTAAAACATTTAAAAGGAATTTTTATTTAATAACATTAATTTCCATATAAATAAATCCTTATACCCATTTTTAAAACATGGACATTAATGAGAAATATTTAGAATAATAAATCTTTAAAACATTGTTAAAAGACATATAATTAGTGTCTATAACCAAAAGAGAGACACTTGAATACAAATAATTGACGTACAAAAAACTATTTAATATCATGAGAATAAAGGGATTCATGATATACTATGTCAAAGTACATTATATAAACCATATAAAAATGATTTGGTGTATAACAACCAAGGAATATCAATGGAATGTAAATTGAGATGAAATCTCTCATAAAGTCCATATCCATAGGTTAAGGATAAATCAACGAAATAATTATGTGTGAAAAATATAAATACACTCAATATTATTGGATATTCAGTGTAAAACAATCAACAAAAATTCACACATATTATTTTAAAAACAACACCAATGAATAGGATATTTAACTCAACAAATCGAGATTGAGTAAAAATTACTCTTATCAAGTTCATACTGATGACTTCAGAATTTATCAATAGAGATATTATCTGTATAAAAAGTATATCCACAGAAAGGGGAGTGGAAATTATGACATAATAAAATGAATAGTGATTCCACACATATTCTTGGAGTAAAAGAATCAATGAAGTATGCATAAAGCCGAATGAGTGGAAATTGAACTTTCAATTTCCCTTATTGATTTGGTAACTTACGAAACATACACCCATGAAAGAAGGATCATACAATGATTATGTACATATAAATAAATTAAATTATATTACACAATGAATAAAAACATGGTCTGTACACACACCACATGCAATAAATAAGTAGTGAATAGTGGAAATCTCACAAAATTAAAAGTGAGATAAGAAAACCCTTACCTTGTACTTTTCCTTGGTATAGTGTAGGTTATTCTACTTTATAATAGTTAAATAATTTTTATTAAATTATAAAATAATCATATACATTAATATTATATAATATACGATCTTTTAACATTGGTTTGTTAATAATATCTTAGTATTATCGTCGTTTCGGGTGTTAACTTACTCGTTTTATTTTATATGTTTTGTTACATAAGACGTGTTTTTATGGATAGGTTGTATCTTATTCATATCCAGAATGATATAAAATCCTTAAACATTATTTTTAATTATAAAATGAGATAGAAATTGAATGGATACGATGGGGAATGAATCTCATCACGTTTGTGGAGACGGTAGTCCATACGTACGCACGAACGCAACTTCTATTTCATTTTTTATTTTAAAAGGAATAAAAACCAAATGATGCATAGGTATATTATTATTCCAGTATAACATAATATCTTATATGTGTTACTTAATTTCATTAATACCATCCTTTATACATTCGATTTTATGGTATTAACGAGTCATATCACTTTGAGGGGGCGGTATTCCGCACTTCCTAAAATCAAACTATTGTATATATATATACAACATGAAACAAATAATGGTATGATATAAAATGAAATTACAGAAGATTATATATAAAATAAATATCATTAATATCATATTTAATTACAGTGCCATCATAATGGCCACCATGAGAGGTTGTAGGAGATAATTGAGCAATCATCGTTTCGTGAGGCTTTTTGTTGCCATCCATATAAACATTATTTTCATCACCCATTAGATGTAGGTGTGTGTAAGTGTAGTTTGAATAATTATCATATCAATATACTAGGATATTTTGTATACTATTTTTTTTACAAAAGAAAAGAGTACTAAGAGTTTAGTGTTTAGATAAGTAAAATAAAACAAAAGAAGCTAAGAGAAGTCGTTACCTTTAATTTGGGAAACTCTCTTTGGTTTGAACCTAAAACGACTCTTGAAGTTCCTTATGCCTAAAGTAATGCTTATAGGTGGAGGATAGGGATGTATGGAGATTAATTGGGAAGAGTTTGTATGATCCAAAAGTCTTTAGAGGTGTGATGAAATTGGATAGAAGTGGTGTCCTTTTATAAGGAGGAGGAGGGGCTTTTTAGGAAAAACTTACAGTATTATTTTATAAAAAAATCATATTCGGTTTCTAGTGGCTCAAAAGTGTATTATTCAAATTATAAGGTGGGGATAGGTTGAAACAACTTAACCAATAGGTTTTAGAGCGGTTTGGGTCACTTTATTAACCTTATCTTTTAGTTTTAAATCTTAGTTATTTTGTTTAACATTTACCATGTCTCTTTGTATTGTTTTATTATATGGTTAATAAACTTACTATAAACATCTAATAGACCCCAAAGTGGTCCATTAATGATAAAAATATCATTATATATGTATTGTGGCCGAACATTAGATTTTTAGGAATAGAATATCAATTAATAATGTAATATTTTTTTTAATAAACTCTTTCATGTCAATTTTGGCACTATTGGGTATTTGGATTTTGATAAATTCATAACAGAATTATTACATCAAAAACAATTCCTATAACCAATGATAATATTTTATATTAACCTATAAAATTATTGTAATTCATTAAAAGTCTCAAATTACATTTATTTGGGTATTTATAATATCATTTATCTTAATCTTTCATTAATACGGTAATTACTGCATCATCATTGGGTCATAAATAAATTAAATTATTTAACATCTAAAAATTATAAATAAAATACCATTATGTAGGAAATAGTTTTATCTTAATAATTAATATTTATACTAAAAAATATTACTTATATAACACCATATAAAAATTAATTACTAAAAGTTTTTTGTTTATGTCATTTTCACTTCACATTAAATTAATTAATCTTAAATGTCATTATCATTCATAAGTGGCTCCATGGGGTCCCAAAATCGACCCAAAGATTCCCATGGTCGGCCATTACTTATCCAATATGGTTAGGATATGCGTTAAGGTAATTTTGAATTATTAAAATTTTCTTTTTACCTTGAATTACCCTATTTACCTTTAACCGTGGTAAATAAAAGTAAAAAGTTACTATTCACTAAAAATTATTTATTATCTCATTGAACCAAATTTAATCTTTGATATTAACCGTGTCTCTAATATTTTTGAAATTCAACTCAGAGAAGAGGTAAAATTATGTTTTATGGGAATTTTCAAATTCGCATAGGAGGTGGGTAAAAGACGGTGAAAAGTTCGATAATTTTTTTATATATCTAAAATTATAATAAAATAACTACAATAAATTACAATGAACCTTTATATGTTTTATGTATCTATTTTGACATAAATTAATTTAAATAAAATATACAATTATTTAAATAATAAAAAAATCTGTTTTAACCAATAACTCAATGCTTTTCACTATTCATCAAAAATCGATGTTTCTCAGAAAAATACCAAATAATTGGCCAAAGATATATTTTATATTATGAATTAAAATATTATATATATTTTACCAAATTAAAAACATAAATTTTGAATTGATTAATTTAAACTAATTCCCATTGTCATAACAAATAGCGTGTTTTTAAGAAATAATAACTATCAAAAGATTGACACTTACTTATGTGGAGTTTAAATGTGAAATTTTGTCCATTGACCAAAATTGTATTAAATGGTAAAAATATATTCTAAATATAATTTAAACCCACTCAAATTCCTAATTTATCACTATTATTTATTTCGATTAAAGAAGTTGTTTTTAATTAAAATTTAGTAATTTTCACTATTCATGAAAATATGAATGTTATACGAAAAGTACCAAAATTTAACCATAAGATAATTTCGATATTCTGAATCCAAAAATTAACTCCATTTTGAATGATAAAATTTATAAAATTTTAAAAATTGGGTATCACTATTCATAACGGCTAGTTTGATTGGTTGTGGTTTGTGTTAGAACTCGAAGTTGCGTACAACACACGCTACTATATTATTCAATGGGAAATGCACCGTTGAAGCATGGGGTGTTACATTATCCCCTCATTAAATAAATTGTGTCCTCACAATTTTTAAAATTTGTTTTGGGAATATAATGGAAAGTCCCACATCGGAAAAAGAGTCAATAAAACTATCACTTTAAAAGAAGGAAAAGAAGTAAAAAGGTCACCCGAGATAACCTAAACTAGTATTTCATGTAGAAAAACATGGATATGGATGATAAACTATGTGTCAAGTTCTGATGGAGTGGGATAGAGAACATGATCAGGAGATAGTTAACAACAAAAAAACCACAAACTTTTGATGGGACAAATGGTCAATAGTTTCCCAGAAGGAAAAGCAAACGGAGAACATTTTTTTGTTTTAATAAAGATGAGGAATTCATTTATGATATTGACTAAGAACATAAAGAGATATACATACATTTTATGTAATGTTTCATTCTTTAATAAATTCATACTACTAACTAATTTTTAAACAATGAGTATTCAAGAATATTTTCTCACACTGGAAGAGAAATAATAAACTTCTTATAGAATCAAATGATACACGAAGGATAAACTATATATTTACATTTTCTTTAGAGATTAATCAAAACCAAAATGGTTAGTATAAGATATTATGATCCCTCAAAATGATATTCCATTAGAGAAAGAAACACTAATCTTAATTTCTAAGATTAAACCAACAATACCTCAAAGATAAATAAATACCATTCAACAAACAATTGTCCTTAAATTCCTTCAATATAATCCAAAATAATATTGAAACAAAAAAACATAGAGGAATTGGTTATGTAGTCTTCCATGTTAAATTGTATCTCCAAATGACATAAACTACTCTTAAAGTCACATACTTAAAAGTAATCAACCTAATCACATATTCCCTATTATAGGTTAATCATTTCCATAAATAACCCAAATTACTCTAAATCCACAATAAAAACATAGTTAAAATCCACCATTACTCCTCAAATAAAATCCCATAGTATTCTATTTTCCTTGGGCATATAGTGTTCCCAACAAAGCGAACATCTTCTAAAATAACATTTATCACTTAATCATCAAATCATTTTCCTATACTAAGGGTATTCACTTGATAACACATAAGATCCTAAATCAACTTATTATTGATCAATAAAATCATTTAACTAAAAATAATTAGTCACACTAACCAGGGACTTCACTTAGTCTAGTGGTAGGCGATAAATCCCTATCACACTTTGGTTGTGGGTTTGATTCCCACAACTGTTTCCGACACGACAGGTTGTCACATGGTCTGTGTGTTGTCCTTTTTCAAAAAAAATATTTTATAACATTACAAAAATTTGATATATTCCTCAAAATAACCAAAACATAATTTAACCACAAATGTTATCTCATACCATGAATTTTTCTCACAAAATATAATAAATTGTAATTTCATCAAACCCAATGATCATATAAAACCAAATGGTTATTTTTAACTATATCCACAAAAGAAGGGACAATTATTCCTCAAATATCATTCTCACATGATAAATTTCAGGGTTACACATAGAAGAGAAAATTCACCCAATGTAATCTCAACAACAAGGAGCACTAATAACATTAAATATTTTTTCATCCATTTATTTCCACATATGTTCTTCCTTGACCAAGAAGTTATCTTATAGAATAGGGCATTCTCTTGGTTGATGCGAAGGTCCCTTAAATTTATGAAAAATTATCATTATTGGAATCTTGGGACCATTTTTATTTTCTTCCATAGTACTCTTAATTTTCCTCAGCAATTCGTCACTTTATGTCTTTCCATCCCACATGTAATGCATTTATTTGTTCCATTGAGACACCTTACTGGGTGACTCCTTCCACATTTCCTGCATGATGGAAATAGAGCTTTCTTCTCTCCATGGTCTCCATAGCTGGAGCTCTTATCATTCAATGCCTTTCTCTTCATTGTAGAGTCAGGGAGTGTGTTAATATATATGTTGTTGATCATATTTTTGGAAAACTGATGTGGCATGAACATGATATATTTTACACCTATCAACATTCTATTTTGTTGCTCATTTCCACCACAGTTCCCACCTTGTAAATCATTCTCAAAGTTACCATGACTTCCTTGGAATCCAGCCATTGACTAAAACCAGAAAGCAATGTGTGAGTAAAAGTAGTTATAAAATAATTTAGAAAATATCATGACACGATATTCTTAAGTTGAAACACCTTAGGATTAACCAGAGTCATTTATTACCATCTTATATTAAAATACTTCAACTTTTTCTGTATAGAAAATGTAAATTATCCTAAGAATATCCCCTGGGAGTGTCGTAACCACGAGCACAGCAAGGCCCATTTTCGTGCACCAGTTCTCGTTAGAGTCTAGCTCAAAGAGGTTTTTTTGGGTTTTACACCTAGGTACATTTGTTCCAGAGCTGCCTCTACCTACTCATATCCAGACTGGGATGTATTTCTCCGAAAACTCACAAAATCTCTACAATACCAATATTCTAGGATGTTCTTCTATACTAATACTCAAAGTCTATGTTAGGGATATTTGCTATAATCAGAGTTTATCTAAATCTAGTTTCCAAGGTTTGTACTATACTTCCTTTGAAACGAACTGTAACGCCCAGACCCCAGAATCCTAGAGTTGGTGCATTATTACATAAAATTGGCATGATCATAAAAGATCATGTCTGGAAAGAATAATTAGTATTGTAGTCTTGGAAACACAAGATACATTCATAAGTCTTACATTACATCATAATGCAAAAAAAACTATAACAACATCTTGTCTTCATATCCCCTCATACTATCCCTACAGGTCATTCTTAAATTAATTTTTCACATCCTAGAAAAAATAAAACATTGAAAGGGGTGAGCTCAGATGATCAGTAAGGAAAATAATATAGCGGAAACCTTCATTGATAAGAATAAACATTTAAGGCAATGTATAACTAAAACAAAAGCCTTTTAAACTTGAACATCAGCATAATATGGCAAAGATAAAATGGAATAATTCCATTTACTTATTCCAATGGATATTCTACTAGTCGAATAACCACATGAAATATAAATAACAACTTTCATAATGATGGAATGCATAATTCAAAACTATCATTACTATGTATCCATGACCTCGTGTTAAGACTAAAAATAAGAATTTGTCAAGGCCTCGTTCCGAGACACTAGTTTGTCTCATGAGACCTACTGATGCCTCGAGGAGCTATACCGGGCTCCACCCCGTACTTACTAAGTCCAATTCATTCCTAATATAAATTTTTTGAAACATAACATAAACATTCGTATTAAAAATATCATACAAAATGTCAATACTATAACCACAAACCATGACTGGTTTAAAAATAGCACATTCACAATCAGTCATAACTCATTTGATACAATATGAAAGATTTTATTGTATCAAATTAACCTCAATCAAGAATATTTAAGTATATTGACATAGATTAAAATAATCATCAAACTATTGAGAGAAATATCCCCCTTTTTCTTGAAAACATTTAAAAGTCAAACTATTTGTCAAGAATCCATTTAAAATATATTTTTGAATCCAAGGGTGCCATACCAATTTGAAACTTTTAAAAGGAAGTTTTATTTGAAAACATTAATTTACATATAAATAAATACTTAAAACCATTTTTAAAATGTGGACATTAATGTGAAATATTTAGAATAATAAAACATTAAAACATTTTAAATTGACATTTTAGTTAGAGTTCATAACCAAAAGAGAGACACTTGAATACAGATAATTGAGGTAATAAAAACATTTTAATATCATGAGAATAATGGTATTCATGATATAATATGTCAAAGTACATTATATACACCATATAAAATTGATTTGGTGTATAACAACAAAAGAGTATCAATGAAATGTAAATTGAGATGAAATCTCTCATAAAGGCCATATACATGGGTTAAGGATAAATGAACGACATAATTATGTGTGAAAAATATAAATACACTCAATATTTTTGATATTCAGTGTAATAAAATCAATGGACATTCACAAATATTCTTGTAAAAACAACACCAATTAAATAGATTTTTAACTCAACAAATCGAGATTGAGTAAAAATTACTCTTATCAAGTTCATACCGATGACAAGAGAATTTATCAATAGAGTGATTATTTGTATAAAAAGTATATACACATAAAGGGGAGTGGAAATTATGACATCATAAAATTAATAGTGATTCCACACATAATCTTGGAGTAAAACATTCAATGAAGTATGCGTAAAGCCGAATGAGTTGAAATTGAAATTGAAATTTCCCTTATTGATTTGGTAACATAAGAAACATAAACCCATGAAATAATGATCATAAAATGATGATGTAAATAAACATTAATGAATGTATATTACATGATGAATAAAAACATTGGCAGTTCACATACCACATGAAGTAAATAAGTGGTGAACAGTGGAAATCTCACGAAATTAAAAGTGAGATAAGAAACCCCATACTGTGTACTTTTCCATGATAGAGTGTAGGTTAACCTCTTGTATAATAGTTAAATAATTTTTATTAAAATATAGAAGAAAAATATACGTTAATATGAAATCATATATGATCTTTTAACATTGATTTGTTAATAATATCGTAGTATTATTGTCATTTCGGGTGTTAACTTACTCGTTTTATTATATATGTTTTGTCACATAAGACGTGTTTGATATGGATAGGTTATATATTATTCATATCCAGAACGATATCAAGTCCTTAAAAATTATTTTTATTCATAAAATGATATAGCACTTGAATGGGTGCGATGGGGAATGAATCTCATCACGTTCGTGGAGACGGTCGTCCGTATGTACGCACGAACGCTACTTCCATTTCATTTTTCATTTTAAAAGGAATAAAAACCAAATGATACATAGGTATATTATTATTCCATTATAATATAATATCTTATATGTGTTACTTATGTTCAGTAATACCATACTTTATACGTTCCATGTATGGTATGAACGAGTCATATCACTTTGAGGGGCCGGTAGTCCAGACTTCCTCAAATGAAATTATCGAATATATATACAACATGAAATTAATAATGGTAGGATATAAAATGGAATTAAAGAAGATTATTTATAAAATAAATATCCTTTATATCATATTTAATTACAGCGCCATCATAATGGCCACCATTAGAGGTGTTGGAGATAATTGAACAATCATTGTTTCGTGAGGCGTTTGGTTGCCATCCACAGAAACATTATGTTATTCACCCATTAGATGGAGGTGTGTGTAAGTGTAGTTAGAATAATTCCCATATAAATATCCTAGTATATTTTGGATACTTTTTTTGTTACAAAAGAAAATAATAATAATATTTTAGGGGTTAGACAAGTAAAATAAAATAAAATAAGCTAAGAGAAGTCGTTACCTTTAATTTGGGTAACTCCCTTTGGTTTGAACCAAAAAGGACTCTTGAAGTTCCTTCTTCCTAAGGAAATTATTTTAAGAGGAGAAGAGGGATGTAGTAAACTTAATTGGTTAGAGTTTGGATGAGCCAAAAGGCTTGAGAAGTGTGAGGAATTGGATAGAAGTGGTGTCCTTTTATAAGGGGGGGAGGGGCTTTTTAGTAAACACTTAATGTATTATTTTATAATAAAATCATATTTGGTTTATAATGTCTCCAAAGAGGATTATTCAAAGTATAAGGTGGGTATAGGTCGAAAAAAACTTAACCAATAGGTTTTAGAAAGCGTTGGGTCACTTTATTAACATTATCTTTTATTTTTAACTCTTTGTTAATTTGTTTGACATTTACCATGTCTCTTTGTATTTTTATATTATATAGTTAATAAACGTACTATAAACTTCCAATAAACCCCCAAGTGGTCAATTAATGATACAAATATCATGATATAATTCCTTTGTCCGAACCTTAAATTTTTAGGAATATAATATCAATTAATAATATAATACTTTTTAAAAAAAATCTTTTATGTCAATTTTGGAACTATTGGGTATTTTGTTTTTAATAAATTCATAACAGCGTTATTACTTCGAGAAAAATTCAAATAACCAATCTGAATATGTCATATTAACTTATAAAATTATTTTAATTCATAAATAGTCTCAAATTATATTTATTTGGATATTTATAATATCAATTATCTTAATCTTTCATTAATACGGTAATTACTGCATCATCATGGTGTCATAAATAAATTAAATTATTTAATGTCTAAAAATTATAAATAAAATACCATTACATAGAAAATACTATTAGATTTATAATGGTTATTTATAGTAAAATATATTACTTATATAACACCGTATAAAAATTAATTACTATTTTTTTGTTTTTGTCAATTTTGCCTTCACATTAAATTAATTAATCTAAAATGTCATTATCATTCCTAAGTGTCTCCATGGGGTCCCAAAATCGACCCAAAGATGCCCATGGTTGGCCATTACTCATCCAATAAATTTAGGACATGTGGTATGGTAATTTTGAATTATTACAATATTCTTTTTACCTTGAATTTCCCTATTTACATTTAATGGTGGTAAATAAAAGTAATAAGTTACTATTCAAAAAAAATTATTTTTTATCTTATTGAACCACATTTTACTCCTTGATATTAATCATGTCTCACGTATTTTATAAATTTAACTCACATAAGTTGTAAAATTATGTTTTATGGGAATTTTCAAATTCTCCTTGGAGGTGGGTAAAAGATGATGAACAGTTTGATAAATTTTTTCATATGTCTAAAATTATTATAAACTAACTAAATTAATTAAAATGAACTTATATAAGTATTATGTATCTATTTTGACCTAAAATAATTTAAATAAAATAAATAATTATTTAAATAATAAAAAAATCATTTTTATCCAATAACTCAGTGTTTTTCACTATTCATCAGAAATTGTTGTTTCTTAGAAAAATACACAAAAATCAGCCTAAGGTATATTTGATATTATGAATTCAAAAATTATAACTATTTTACCAAATTAAAAACATATAAGTTTCATTAATTAATTTAAATTAATTCCAGTTATGAAAACAAATAGCGTGTTTTTAAGAAATAATATCTATCAAAAGATTTACACTTACTTATGTTCAGTTTAAATGTGAAATTATGTCCATTGACCAATATTGTATCAAACGGTAAAAATATATTATAAATATAATTTAAAACCACTCAAATTTATAATTTATCACTATTAATTATTACGATTAATAAAGTTGTTTTTAATTAAAATTTAGTAATTTTCACTATTCATCAAAATATGAAAGTTATCTGAAAAGTACCAAAATTTCACCATATGATAATTTAGATATTTTGAATCCAAAACTGAATTCCATTTTGAAATACAAAATTTATAAAATTTCAAAAAGTGGGTATTACTATTCATAACGGCTAGTTTGATTGGTTGTGGTTTGTGTTAGAACTCGAAGTTGTGTACAACACACGCTACTGTATTATTCAAAGGGAAACATACCATGAAAGCTTGGGGTGTTAAAAAATTGAACATATATAAGTATGATGTATCTATTATGACCTAAAATAAATTTATATAAAATAAATAATTATTTAAATTAAAATTCGGTTTTAAACTATTACTTAGTGTTTTTCACAATTCATAAAAAATGAATGTTTTCAAAAAAATACAAAAAAAATCACCCTATGCTAATTTTGATAATCCAAATCCAAAAATGAAGTAAATTTTTAATGATAAATTTTATAAAATTTTAAAAAGTTGGCCTTACAATTCATAAAGGCTTGTTTGATTTGTTGTGGAGTTGTAGAACTCGAAGTTGCGTACAACACACAATATTGTATTATTCAAAGAGATGCGTTCTGTGGAAGCTTGGGGTGTTACACTATAAGATTTTTACAAGAATATAGGTATTAAGATAATACCTTGTGGAAAAATTACACCTATATCATAGTGTACAATATCATATATTAATAAGAAAAAAGTAATCATTCAATAATAAAAATATATCAGAGTACATTGATTAAAAAAACGAATGATAAAAAGATACTATAAATTCATTAGAATACAGTCATAAAACAATGATCACCCATTTTAATGATCATATATATAACTAGAATGCAAAAAAACAAGAGGCTCTACTATAATCCCCATACCTCACCTCATCTTGATATCCAATCCCATCTAAGCTATCTTACTTGATCATGATAGTTTAGGCCTTTTCCCATCCTGAACCTATATTAAATGAGTGATGATTAGATGACAAAGTTCCATGGCTGCCCAAGGAGGGTGTTAGTATAAATCATCAGGAAACCACCAGTGTGTTCCCATATATTACTAGTATATATAGTGTATACATGTGATATAACAAATCTAAATAAATAAATTATAATTTATAAGTGTAAATAAATAAGCATTGTTGATCCTCAGTATAGCGACCCAAACTTTACATACATGGTTAATACATCAAAATTGAAGCACACTTATTGCAACATATAACAAAACCATGAAAGGACCGTATAGATATAGTGTCTTTAGAAATTGGAAAGCATAAACAACTAGTTCATAAAGCATCTACTTTCCCTCCCATTTATTTCATCATATCTAGAGTCCCTTTTTGGCATATCCTACTAAATAACCTTCTTCCTGACCTGGGGAAATAAAACATACAAAAGGGTGAGCTCAAGTGCTCAGTAAGGGTAAACAAAAGAAATATCAATCACATCATATACATAAGAACATAACTTTTGGAAATCTTAACCTGCAAAAGAGATTAAAATTTCATAACATGGGAGAAATCATAGTAGTAAAATGTAAACCCAATAATCATAACATAAAACATGAAACTTTGTGGCATACACAAATAATCATAGAGAATCATTTCTTATTAGTCAAGACTCATTGTCAAGACTATCTTAGTGGACAAAGTCCATTTCTGAATCGAGTTCACTCCTCTTTTCAGTATTGTTTCAGTGAACTGGTTTAACCTGCCGTTCTAGCCATGTCTATCTCATGAGATATAAAATCTTTACCCAATGCATTGGAGGGAGATATAGGTCACACCCATCACATAATGATACCATTCTTATGTGTGCCACAAAATCATAAAACATACATCATATCATAACCCATGTAATAAAAATGGGAATCTTAAACATCGTGACATCATAAAACAACTCATATAAGATAAAGGAATTCATAATAATAATTCCATCACAACATAATCAAATCAATTTAATAATAGGGATATAAATAGAACCCTTTATTATCTTATATGGAAAATAATTTTGATAAAACACTTGAACTCCATTCTTGAGGAAAATATCCTTTCTACTTCAAAAACACTTTTCCTTTCTTAACATGTCATACAATTCAAAACTAAAAGAAATTGATTAAAAATAAACTAGAAATCATGTAAGGAAATCTTCTTGGAAATAATGATTTAAAATTCCATTCATGCCTTATAAGTTAAAAGAAAACATTCTTCTCGTACTTTAGTCGGAAAATTCAAAAAGAACCTCGTACGAAAAACGACAAAAGATTCCTTTCATATCCTTTACTAAAAACTCACTGAAGGGTAAAATTGGATATAAACTATTATAGAAGGATGTAAGTATTACATATTGAGGAAACATGGATGTGGGTGATAAAATGCACCCTTGTAAATTCCAAAGTATAAACAATCTCAGATAAAAAGGAGATTGTGATATTTCTCTTACCTTAGGTCCGATTTGCTTTATAAGTGTCCGAACCTCCTGTATAATGATTTAAATAATGTTATTGACTTATTCCAGAATCATAAGTATTTTTATGATATCATATATGGTCATATTATTAGCTTCTTATTAGTAATATTTCATTACTACTTGTTATTCGAGTGTTTATTACTTTTTGTTCTTATGCGTGTTTTGTCGAATAAATTCTTATTCTTCTCTTTAGGTTTTAGATACCTCATTTCCAGATTTTTATTTGTGTAATATATATCATATTAATTCATAAAATTCATTTATATAATCATTATTAAATGAAGATCATGTAGAATGAGTCACATCACATCGTGGAGACAGTATTCCGTACGTACGCACGAGTGATGATATCGTTCCCATGATCGTGGAATTGTATTGGAGTGTATATATACTATTTCAGAATCAATATCACCTTAGAATAATCATATAAAGTTATTATTTACACCATTTTACCCATCCAAGTATGGTGGTGTGGGAAAATATATTACACCATGGCGTGGAGACGGTATTCCATACGTACGCACGTGCATTGATTTTTTCCGTAGGTTGGATAGATGGTGAAATATGGTTGTTTCAAACTTATAATAACATATCAGTATATGAGTGGTACTGATGTTATTACTTCATAATGAAACAACAAATGAAAATGAAGTGGAAGATGAAGTAAAGATGAAAGAATCGGTAACGGGCATTACCTCTTCTTTGAGGTTCTTCTTTGAGACCTCATTTTAGGGCACTAAAATTGGTGTTTGAAGAAGACCAGGACCTCTAGGATGTCTCTAGGGAAGTGGAGAGGAGAAAGTGGTAGGGGTTGACCGAGCTTGAAGGCTCAAATTGGTTTGAGGAGGAGAGGGAGGACGTGCCCTTTTATAAGGGAGGGGAGGGGCACCTTTGAAAATATAAGAAATATTAGTTTATATTAAATCCCAAACCCACTTAAAAACGTCCAAAATAAATCATATCCGAAGATTACATGAGATAGTGTTGAAATATCATCAACCAATAAAATTTAGACATGTTAGTAATTTATTTTAAACATTATCAACTTGATTTATCCTTATTTATCAATTTAATTTTATTTGTGGTAATAATATTCTAAATTTTAAATTATTATAAATAATTACATATGTGTTGTGAATTTTCCATAATTTGACACTTCATGACATTGTCGACCATATAAATTTTAATTTATAAATTTTAAATATTTTTGTTATTTTTAAACAATTTTATAATATGTTATTTTTATAAAATAACAATAGTGTAAATTTTGATACTACTCATTTATTTGGATTTAAATAAATATATATAGAAGATATGTTCGAACAAAAAGCTTTAATAGATCCATAAAATTTCATATGTTTCTATAAAAATAGTGGAGAACATTAAATAGTTCATATACTATTTATTTTTTAATTTTTAAAACCATTTATTTGATATTTTAATTAATAAAATAATTTCAACATCACTTTTGTGTCATAATTAATGATAATTATTTAACCCCTAAAAATTAAAAATGAATTCCTATGATGTAGATAATTGTATTATATTTTTCTATACTATTTATGTTCGATGTTTCATGAATTTTATCACTAAATTAAAATTATTATACTTATAAGATTTAATAAAGTGACATGTTGTCACATTATTTGGTTTTAATAATAATTAAATTATTTTCATGGACAAAAGTCCATTAAATGATTCTAATCCGACCCTTAGCTGATATGGTTCGACTTTTAGTCATCCAATAGGATTTTGGCAGGTGTTAGGGTAATTTTATAATCTTATATTTACCCTTAATTACCCAATTTAACTTTAACTATGTTAAATAAAATTTACCATACTTACTATTCATAATGCCCAAAAATAAAACGTAGCCTATTAACATAATTTGGACCCAACGATTCTTAATATGGAATCCAGTTTTGAAAATTTAAAACATATAAGCTGCAGTAATTAATTTAAAATAAATCCCGTTGTTATGAAACGAGTTTTTGAAGTTAAAACATAACAAAGATTGAAATGTTTTTACCTATGAATTAAATGTGAAATTAATGCTAATGACATAAATTATATTAAATGGTAAAAATATATTCTATTTATACTTTAAAACAATTAAATATTATAATTTATCCATATAAATTATCTCAATGAAAAAATTTGTTTTTAATTAAAAATTAGCGTATTTTTAATATTCATCAAAATATGAAAGTTATCAGAAAAATATCAAAAATTTATCCAAAGTAAAATTTTATACCCTGATTCAAAAGAAGAATTTTATTTTGTCAAATTGAACTTATAAACATGTCAAAAACTAGATTTAATGTGGGTGCGCCATCAAAAGGCGGCAAAACTGCATTTTTTGAAAAATAATTATTTTATCCAAAACAACTGATTTTTCTTTTATACCTCATTATAGAAAATATATAAGTTGAATTAAAATGTTATAAAATTTAAAATTCAGTTAATACTATTCATAACGGCTAGCTTTAATAATATTTTAATAGCATATCGTTGTTTAGTGAAACTCGGTATTGCGTACGACGCAAGCTATCGAGGAAGGCTGCGGTTGCGTGTAAAGCAAGCCAAGCTAGTGTTGTGTGTAGTGAAAGATTCATTTGATGATTTATATAACATAAAAACAAAATATTTCTAATAAAAGTTTTAGGTGTTACATTCTACCCCCCTTAAAAAGAATTTCACCCTCGAAATTCGTCACTTTTTAACAAACATACGAGGATACCTCTCCCTCATCATATCCTCAAGATCCCACGTAGCTTCTTCTAATTGGTGGTTCCTCCATAAAACTTTCACCAAGCGAGTGGTCTTGTTCCTTAGGACTTTTTCGCTACGATCCAGAATCTCTATCGGTTGTTCTTCCTAAGAAAGATCTTGCTCCAGCGGTATAACTACTGAGCTGAGTACATGTGAAGGATCAGGTATGTATTTTCTCAGGAGGGATACATGGAACACATCATGAACATGAGAGTGATTTGGTGGAAGCGCCAATCGATAAGCTACCTTCCCAACACGATCCATAATTTCAAAAGGGCCAATATATCTAGGGATCAATATTCCATTCTTTCCAAATCCCATGACCCTCTTCCAGGGAGATACTCGTAAGAACACATTATCACCCACTTCAATCTCTAAGTCTTTTCTTCGGTTGTCGGCAGAACTTTTCTGTCGACTCTGATCTGCTCTTATGTGTTGTTGAATAGATCTGACCTTTTCTACCATTTCATCAACGAGATCCGGTCCTAATAGCTTTCTTTCCCCAACTTCATCCCATCAAGTTGGAGTCCTACATTTATTTCCATAGAGATCTTCATAAGGGGCCATCTGAATACTGTAGTGAAATCTATTATTATAAGAAAATTCCACCAAAGGAAGGTGTTGATCCCAACCTCCTTTGAAATTTATAGAGCAAGCTCTAAACATATCTTCTAGAGTTTTAATTTTCCTCTCAGACTGACCATCTATCTGAGGATGATAAGCAGTGCTGAAACTCAACTCTGTATCCAGAGTATGCTAAAGACTTATCTAGAACTTTGAGGTAAACCTCAGATCCCGATCAGATATAATAGAAAGTGGTACTCCATGCAATCTTACCACTTCATTTACATATATCCTGGCAAGCTGATCCAGAGAGAAATACTCTCTAATAGCAATGAAGTGTGCAGGCTTTGTAAGATGATCAACTATAACCCATATAGCATTATTTCCTTTGGATGTTTTAGGAAGTCCTGTGACAAAGTCCATAGTGATGTTTTCCAATTTCCATTCTGGTATGGGTAATGGTTGTAACATCCCCTTAGACTTCTATCTCTCAGCTTTAACTTGCTGACAAACCAAGCATCGAGAGACATATTCAGCAACATCTCTTTTCATGCCATCCCACCAGAAGTACTCTTTCAGATCCCTATACATCTTCGTGCTTCCAGGATGAATAAAGAATGAAGAACTATGAGCCTCATCCAGAAGCTCCTTCTTTAATTCGGGGATGGGAGGAACAAAAACCCAATTCCTGAACATTATTATCCCATCACAATCAAGGTTTAATTTAGGAACATTTCTCACCTTCTTTTGTAACTCAACATCTTCTTTCAGTGCCACTTTAATCTTCACATGTATAGATGGTTGAACATTCATTTGAGAAGGATAAGATTTTTACCCTTCCATTATAATTCCAAGATACATCCTTTGTAAATCCATAAATGTTGGATCTTTTGTGATCCTCATCATGGATAAGCTAGCATGGTCTTGTCGACTTAATGCATCTACCACCGTGTTTGATTTCCTATGGTGGTAATGAATTGAGCAGTCGTAATCCTTAATCTTCTCCAACCATCTTATTTGATGCATATTCAGCTCCTTTTGTGTGAAAATATACTTTAAACTTTTATGATCAGTATAAATATCATACCTTTCACCATAAAGGTAATGCCTCCAAATCTTTAATGCAAAGATTACCACAGCTAACTCCAAATCATGAGTTGGGTAATTTTGCCCATGGATTTTCAACTGTCGTGAGGCATAAGATATCACCATATCATTTTGCATGAGAACACATGCTAGTCCCTTATTGGATGCATCACTGTAGATCATAATCCTTTCTCCACTATAAGGCAGTGTGAGAACAGGTGCACTGGATAACCTTCTTTTGAACTCCTTGAAATTCTCTTCATATTCCTCCTTCTAGACAAACTTTACTCCTTTTTGAGTCAACTTGGTTAGTGCATTAGATAATCGTGAAAAATCGTTCACAAAACGTTGATAATATCTAGCCAAAACAAGAAAACTTCGGATCTCAGTTACTATTGTTGGTCTCGACTATCTTTCGATAACCTCTATTTTTGCTGAATCTACAAATATCCCCTCTTTTGAGATTATGTGACCCAAAAATGAAACTCTTTGAAGCCAAAATTCACACTTGGTAAATTTGGCATAAAGCTTCTCCTTTCTTAGGGTCCTTAATATAATTCTCAAGTGATCTTCATGTTCTTCCTTGCTCTTTGAATATACAAGAATATCAACTATAAAGACTACCAAAAACTGATCAAGATACTCTCTAAAGACTCTATTCATTAGATCAATGATGATAGCAGGGGAATTAGTAAGACCAAATGGCATCGCAAATAATTCATAGTGTCCATATCTTGTACGAAAATCCGTCTTTGGTATATGCTCCCTTTTGACCCTTAATTGGTGGTACCCTGAATGAAGATCAATCTTGGAAATGTATTGAGCTCCGCGTAGTTGGTCAAATAAGTCATCAATGCGCGGGAGAGGATATTTTTTCTTGATACTGATCTTGTTAAGTTCTCGATAATCAATGATGAGTCTCATTGATCCATCTTTCTTCTTAACAAACAGAACATGTGCTCCCCAAGGTGACGCACTAGGGCGTATGAATCCCTTATCAATATTATCTTCGAGTTGCTTCTTCAATTCCTGCAACTCAATTAGTGCCATTCTATAAGGTGTCTTTGAAATAGGCAAAGCACCCGGTACGAGTTCTATTGAAAACTCAACTTCACGATTTGGTGGAAGACCAGGAAATTCCTCTGGAAAGACATCATCAAACTCCCATACAATGGGTATACTCTTAATCGTGAGTTTGTCACCAAACATTTGAGATAAATAACATTCATTTAGTGGAATCAAGACCCATAAGATGGAAGAAATTTCCACTAGAAGGTTATGTTCATCCTTGCATCGATAGACGATCATAGACTGATCTGGAATATGAAATGTGACTTCCCTTATTTGGAAATTGATATGAGCTCCATATAATGAAATCCAATCCATGCCAAGAATCACATAAAATTCCACTATAGTAAGGATCACAAGATTTATAGGAAGCAATTTCCCACAAACATCAATCGAAGAAGAATTATAAGCTTTTGATGCGACTGTTGTGCCATTAGGGGTTGTCACAGCTAACTCAACATCTAATTGTTGATGTAATACAGCGATACCCTTATAAAATTCATCAGAAAAAAAAGATTGGGTGGATCTAGAATCAAATAAATCACTTTCTACTTTAGAGTGGATGGTAAGTGTACCTTTCACCACATCGTTATCGTACTCCACATTGCTGATAGAAATTGCATGTGACTTTCCTTTTCCTTTAGCCTTAAAATTTTGTTGACGTCAACCATCATCATCAACCCTTGGATTTGGGCATTGATTGGCATAATGCCCCATCTCCTTACATTTGTAACATTGAAGTGTAGGAGGTGCACTCTGTGTAGCCTTTTCATTGTTCGCATCACTAGACATCTTCTTCCCATCATTGCGGCATTCAAATGCCTGATGAACTTCCTTTCTACATTTGAAACATTTACTTGTCCCTTTAAGATAACTCCCTCCATGTTTCTTTCCACACTCTGAGCATAAGGGAAAACTCATCTTCTTTTTAGTGTGATCTTGGGATTTTCCTTTGAATTCCATTTTCCTCTTCTTATCAAACCCATATGACTGATGGTTTACTCCAATATCCATCTCGACTTTGATATCACATCTAATGATATCCTCGTAGCTATTGAAGTCCATTATGGCTAACGCCCTTTGAAGACTTGGTTTTACGCCACTAAATAATCGATCGATCTTACTCTCAGGTTGGATAATAATACCAGAAGCGTACCTTGCAAGTCTTGTAAAATTTGCTTCATAGGTACCAATAGATTCATCATCCTTTTGCTTTAGTTCAAGAAACTCCTTCTCCATCTTTGTTTGGAGAATACAAGGGAAGTACTTATTGAAAAATAAGTTCTTGAACTCGTCCCATTCCATCGACTCAATTTCATCTCTTGGCCTTGTATTGTTGATAAAATTCCACCATTGATCAGCATCACCTTCCAAACGATACACTGCTATGATGACTTTATCATGTTCAGAACATTGAAGAACTGAAAATATCTTTTCAGTAGTACTGATCCATTGTTCAGCAACTAAGGGATTAGTAGACCCGCTGAATGAGGGTGGACACTGCCTCATGAAGGATTCAACAGAATGTTGCTCCTTCCTTTGCTCGTTTGGAATTCCTGCATGATTCATATCTTGAGAATGTTGTGTGAGCATGGCAACAAAATTTTTCATTCCATTTCCCATAACGTTTGGTTGCTCAGGGGGACAATCATTGCATTGCCCGTCGGATTCCGCATTAACACGGTTCCTTCAGGTTCCAAACATTGACTAAAACCAAGAAGAATAGTGTGAGAAACACTAATTATAAAAGGAAAACCACATAATCAAGAATAAAATTTCACACTTAAGTTCTTATTATAGGTTGTTCATGGACATTTTTAAAACACTAAGATCGTGTTCTATGCTTAGACTTATCCTTAGGGTTCTTACTAATGCTTTCACATCCTAGTTTCCAAAGGTTGACTATACCTTTCCTCTGATACCAACTATAGCGACCCATACTTTACATACATGGTTAATACTTCAAAATTGAAGCACACTTATTACAACATATAACAAAACCATGAAAGGACCGTATAGGTATAATGTCTTTAGAAACTGGATAACATAAACAACTGGTCATAAAGTATCTACTTTGCCTCCCATTTATTTCTTCATATCTAGAGTCCCTTTTGGCATATCCAACTAAATAACCTTCTTCCTGACCTGGGGAAATAAAACATACAAAAGCGTGAGCTCAAATTCTCAGTAAGGGTAAACAAAAGAAATATCAATCACATTATATACATAAGAACATAACTTTTGGAAATCTTAACCAGCAAAAGAGATCATAATTTCATAACATGGGATAAATCATAGTAGTGAAATGTAATCCAAATAATCATAACATAAAACATGAAACTTAGTGTCAGACACACATAATCATAGAGAATCATTTCTTATTAATCAAGACTCATTGCCAAGACTATCTTAGTGGACAAAGTCCATTTCTGAATCGAGTTCACTCCTCGTTTCAGTCCTGTTTCACTGAACCGGTTTAACCTGTCGTTCCAGCCATGTATATCTCATGAGATATAAAATATTTACCCAATGCATTTGAGGGAGATATAGGTCCCACCCATCTCATAATGATACCATTCTTAAGTGTGCCACAAAACCATAAACTATACATCATAGCATAACCCATGTAATAAAAATTGGAATCTTAAACATCGTGACATCATAAAACAACATATATAAGATAAAGGAATTCATAAAAATAATTCCATCACAACATAATCAAATAAATGTAATAATAGGAATATAAACATAACCCTTTATTATATTAGATGAAAAATAACTTTGATAAAACACTTGAACTCCATTCTTTAGGAAAATATCCTTTCTACTTAAAAAACACTTTTCCTTTCATAACATGTCATACAATTCTATGCTAAAAGAAGTTGATTAAAAATAAACATGAAAACTTTTAAGGGAAGATTCTTGGAAATAATGTTTTAAAAATCCATTCATGTTGTATATGTTAAAATAAAACATTCTTCTCGTACTTTTGTCGGAAAAGTCCAAAAGAACATCGTACGAAAAATGAAAAAAGATTCCTTTCATATCGTTTACTAAAAACTCACCGAAGGGTAAAATTGGATATAAACTATTGTAGAAGGTTGTAAATATTACATATTGAGGAAACATGGATGTGGATGATAAAATGCACCCTAGTAAATTCCAAAGTATAAACAATCTCCGATAAAAATGAGATTCTGATATTTCCCTTACCTTAGGTCCAATTTTCATTGTAAGTGTCCGAACCTACTGTATAATGATTTAAATAATGTTATTGAATTATTCGATAATCTTACGTATTTTTATGATATCATATATGGTCATATTCTTAGCTTATTATTAGTAATAATTCATTACTACTTGTTATTCGGGTGTTTATTACTTTTTGTTCTTATGCGTGTTTTGTCGAATAAATTCTAATTCTTCTCTTTAGGTTATAGATACCTCATTTATAGAATGTTATTAGTGTAATATATATCATATTAATTCATTCAATTCATTTATATAATCATTATTAAATGAAGATCATGTAGAACAAGTTTCATCACATCGTGGAGACAGTATTCCGTACGTACGCACAAGCGATGATATCGTTCCCATGATCGTGGAATTGTATTGGAGTGTATGTATAGTATTTCAGAATCAATATCACCTTAAAATAATCATATATAGTTATTATTTGCACCATTATACCCATCCAAGTAAGGTGCTGGGGGAAATAGATTACACCACGGCGTGGAGACGGTATTCCGTACGTACTCACGCGCAATGATTTTGTTTTCCGTAGGATGGATAGATGGTGAAATATGGTTGTTTCATACATATAATAACATATCAGTATATGAGTGATACTGATTTATTTCTTTATAATGAAAAAACTAAAGACGAATAAGTGGAAGAAGAAATAAATATGAAAGAATCGGTAATTGGAATTACCTCTTCTTTGAAGCGCTTCTTTCAGACCTCCTTTTAGGGAACTAAAATTGGTCTTTAAAGAAGACCAGGACCTCTAGTATGTCTCTAGAAAAGTGGATAGGAGAATGTGGCTGGGGATGGCTGAGCTTGAAGGCTCAAATTGGTGTCAGGAGGAGAGGTAGGAGGTTCCCTTTTATAAGGGAGGAGAGGGGCACCTATGGAAATATAAGAAATATTAGTTTATTAAATCCCAACCCCACATAAAAACTTTCAAAATGACTCATATCCAAATATTCGATTAGATAGTGTTGTAATCTCATCAACCAATAAAATTTAGACGTGTTAGTAATTTATTTTTAACATTATCAACTTGATTTATCCTTATTTATCAATTTAATTATATTTGTGGTAATAATATTCTAAATTTTAAAGTATTATAAATAATTACATATGTGTTGTGAATTTTCCGTAATTTGACACTTTATGACATTGTCGACCATATAAATTTTAATTTTTAAATTTTAAATATTTTTGTTATTTTTAATCAATTTTATAATATGTTATTTTTATAAAATAACTATATTGTCAATTTTGACACTATTCATTTATTTGAATTTAAATAAAATATATACAGAAGATATGTTCGAAATAAAAGCTTTAATAGATCCATAAAATGTCATATGTATCTATAAAATTACTGGAGCACATTTAAAATTTCATATAATATTTATTTTATTATTTTTCAAACCATTTACTTGATATTTTAATTAATAAAATAATTTCAACATTACTATTGTGTCGTAATTAATGATAATTATTTAATACCTAAAAATTCTAAATAAATTCCTATGATGTAGATATTTGTATAAGCTTTCTAGAGATTATTCATGTTTGATGTTTCATGAAGTTTATAACTAAGTTAAAATTATTATACTTATAAGATTTAAGAAAGTGACATTTGTCACATTCTTTGGTTTTAATAATAATTAAATTATTTTCATGGACAAAAGTACATTAAATGAATCTAATCCAACCCTTAGGTGTTATGGGTCTACGTTTAGTCATCCAATAGGATTTTTTCAGGTGTTAGTGTAATTTTATAATCTTATATTTACCCTTAATTACATGATTTACCTTTAACTATGGTAAATAAAATTTACCGTAGTTACTATTCATAATGCCCAAAAATAAAAAGTAGCCTATTAACATATTTTTCACCCACTGATTCTGAATATGGAATCCATTTTTCAAAATTTAAAACATATAAGTTGTAGTAATTAATTTAAAATAAATCTCGTTGTTAAGAAAATGGGTTTTAGAAGTTAAAACATTGCCAAAGATTGAAATGTTTTTACCTATGAATTCAACGGGAAATTAATGCTAATTACATAAATTATATTAAATTTTAAAAACATATTCTATTTATACTTTAAAACCATTCAATATTATAATTTATCCATATAAATTATCTCAATGAAAAAAGTTGTTTTTAATTAAAAATTTGCGTATTTTTACTATTCATCAAAATATGAAAGTTATCAGAAAAATATCAAAAATTTATCCAAAGTAAATTTTTATACCCTGATTCAAAAGAAGAATTTATTTTTTTCAAATTTAATTTATAAACATGTCAAAAACTATATTTAATGTGGGTGAGCCATCAAAAGGCGGCAAAACTGCATTTTTTTAAAAATACATCTTTTATCCAAAAAATTTGATTTTGCTTCTATACCTCATTCTAGAAAATGTTTAAGTTGAATTAAAATGTTATAAAATTAAAAATTCAGTTAATACTATTCATAACGGCTAGTTTTAATAATATTTTAATAGCATATCGTTGTTTAGTGAATCTCGGTATTGCGTTCGACGCAAGCTATAGAGGAAGGCCGCAGTTGCGTGTAAAGCAAGCCAAGCTAGTGTTGTGTGTATTGAAAAATTCCTTTGGTGATTTATATAACATAAAAACTAAATATTTCTCATAAAACTTTCGGTTGTTACACTCAGGATCTTCTAGGGAACCTCTATCAACACAAACCTTCTTTGTATAGTTATAGAGTGTCTCTGAGCACGTCTTAAAATTATGCCAACTAATGCAATAATTTGAGGTCTGAATCACCTTAGTATACAAAAAATGAACACATGTGGTATAACCTATCAAGGTATATAGACAATAAACACATAAAAATTAAACAACATAGTATATTGCAGAGAAACACCTCGAGGATGTCCGACCCAGTATATAAATGATAGACACCAGGGTGTTGATCCACCCAATAAACATAAAGTAAATTCCCAAGGGATGAAACACATAGTATTTAGAGGATAAAAATATGTAGTATTACCTACCTAGTATAAGAAAATATATATAGAAATGGGAAGACCCACATGATTTACAAGCTCAACAACCAGCTCTGAATCAGGGAAGTCGAAACCATCCAAATCTGTGTAGGGGTCCCATCCCAAACCAACAAATCTGACAACATATAAAAGGAATCCCAAGCATGGGTGTTATTCCATAACCATTCATTCAAGAATTTTATATATGGAATCCCATAGTCATCAGACATGCTAGAAAAACCCTTCTAATCTTATCCGTCCCATGGATAACATGCATCCCAATGTGGTAGAACATCCCTCCCATGAAATATCAAATAACTTTTCTCACTGGGGTTTTCCATCTAGAAAAACATACACCACAATAAAGGTTGGCCTATCAGGGCCATTATCCATAATCATGGAAACCATAATAGGCTCAAATGAGTAATTTGGGTTCTTCATTGACACCCATAATCTTGACTGCACATTTCCTAAGTAAAACCTCCCACTAGGGTCAACATACGACAATGGAACCCATTAGGGTTCCTTATGTCCCATCATAGTTGGGACACCTCATTAAGGAAACTCAAAATCAAACATGTTTCATAGGTTAACAGTCGTTACTCATAGGTAACAACATCTCTTGTCATCATAATGATGTCATTGAGGCCCTTTTGTCCACCTAGGTAGATCCTACAAGGGTGATGGGCTCAAGACCATCCCCTTTTCAAGTAACTGATGGTTGGTATGAATGCATAACCCATCTATTTGTCTTACTAGGGTGTACCCACCAATGTCAACAAGTCTCAGTGAGGGGGGGGGGGATCACACCCCATGATCGTCTCAATTATCCCATGTCCATATGGTAACCCAAGGGTCTCACCTAGCCAAATCCCAATGATTTCAATCTCAATCCATCACTCTCCTCTACCAGGAGGTGTCTAAGGATCCCACACTAGGCCAACGAGTTACTGGTTAGGGAATACTCCATTACTTTTAGAATCCTCATCCGAGCCCATACCACCCCATGATCTCTTTCAACACATCAAATATAAAAAATAATTAATTATAAACAATTATAACTAATTTTTTATTTTTTTAAAATGGAATAGACACTAAAAAACTGAACAACCACCAAACTCACATGAAAACCTTGAGTAACCATATCTGTAGGGTACATAGCACACCCTAGACACTAACTTAGAAGAATTACATAACACATAAAAATTATTTATGAAAAAAAATAAATTTAATTTAACCCAAAAATACTACTATGTTTCAATAAATCCCTAATAAACATAGGTTATTTGACCGTGATACGACAAGATTTCCCTCAAAACAAGAATTGAAAAATACAAGAATTAATTATGGGAGATGAAGATTGATAATTGTGTTTAAGAGAAGAGGATAATCACCTTAAATCATTTTAAAAATGTCTCATGAACACCACAAATTGAAGGTGGATAAAAAGAGGTTGAGTGGGGGGACCCCATTTCCACATGTGAAAGAGGGAGGAAGAAGAGGTGGCCTCCCAATTATAAAATTCTAAGGTAAAAATTATAAATTTAACTCCATAAAAATCATATGTTCTAGAAACATGGTTGGCCAAACCATGAACCATGTTTTAAATAATTACTATACAGGGAAATACACTTTACATAGTTGGTCCACACAGTTTTCCAAACCATGCACCAATAAGGAAAAAGGTATCTGTAACATTTTTAAGGATTTGTGTATAAGTGTACACAAAAAATTAACCAAGACCTTTTTTCAAGACACCTAAAATGGTTTCCACTATGGTCTTCCTGGATTCCTTTTAACCATGCTTTAACCATGCTATAAAATCATTCATCTTAGAAAAAGAATTAAAACTTTCCTCACTCTAAGGGTGCCTTATGGTTTCTAATAAACCCTGCAAACTAAATAATGTAACCTAATTATAATCCTATAATAAATACCAAAATTTAATCCTAAAGCTCCTAATAATATACCAAGAAACAGAACCAACTCTATGTCCTCAAACCATGAACAAAAATATTATCTCGAGATGATCAAACTGTTAAATTCTAAAACCAAACATCCCTTCTCATAATACATCATCGACATTATTTCCAAAAAAACATCAAATTCCATTAAATTATTTAGAATAAAAGGGAGAGGGTTTTAAAACCCACCAACCATAACTCTTCTCATCCCTAGGAAGTCTCGATGAACATTAAATTGAAATCCAGACCAACATTGGTTCTTAATTAAAAACTAACTGGAACATTTCATCTCCAAAATCTAAAAAAGCTCACACAACACAACTTCCATGCACAAGGTACATTATTAATCAAAATTAAAGACACCACTATACACCATTAGTAAAATTTAAATATGATTTGAAATTATATAAACCCTTAATATGATGTCATGATTTCACCCAAAATTCATCATCTGGTTGATGGTGCCCCCTACTATAGAACTCACCACAAAACAGTTGATTTGGAATCGTAATCTTTTCCACAGTTGTAATTGACTATAAAAAATTATTAGTGGAACATCAATCTACTAAATATGGTTCACAACTTCACACACCCAAATGTGCATGAGAATACCGATAAATGGTTTGTACCCTTTATCCACCCTTAGTTAAAATTGAATCAAACAAGTAACCATAAAACCTTTATAGATCCTGAACATGCTGACCATTCATTAAAATTATCAACCAAACCTCATGAAAAACTCATTAATTCCAAAATGATTTAACAATTTATTTTCCATCACAATGCATCCAAATACCCCAAAAAATGACAATCAGACCTCCTATGTTTGACATTTTCCAAAAAACAATGTCTCTAGGAACTAATGCATTATTTAACAACCCGATACTGGTTCCTTTAACCCAATAGGCATTCCATGTTCACTAAACCATGTCAAACAAACTCTAAACTAGAATCCCAATGAAATTGCATAGTTGGATCATGAAATATAAAAATCTACCATCACATATTACCATGAGCACCGACCGAAAATCGATCCAAACCACCCTTGGATCACCACAAATCCATACCCAAAAGAATTTCAATGCACCAAATCCATACAATATCACATCTAAACCTTAAATAAATTATTCTCCATGGGACCAGATATAGCTGGGTCCCCCTTATCATTGTTTTCAAATTATATATTCACCATCTAATGACTGATAGTATGATTCCCATGACCGTACCAGCATAAGGGGTGATATCACCCATGAATTATTCGATTCCACAAATATGGAGGTATCCTCACCATAAATACTTTTTTTATAAATATCACAAATCATATCAAACCATGTTTTTTCTATTAATGAATACGATGATTGTTAATGGTATTCACACTCATACATGAATGCCATATGAAAACATAAATCCCCTACCTATTCCGAGCCCATGGGAATTTCATCCATGTAATATAATGAAATTTACAATCATCATTAATTATATGCACTCAATCATCCATTAGTGCACCTCCCAACTTATGGATTACCATATAACACACCCTATGTACTACCTCAAAAGGGTCCATTTCCACAGGAATGTCATTCATCCCAGGTCATGCTCATGCTTCATGACTTTGACGACGTTTTCAATCATTGTATGGTCAACTCAATTTCCATTCATACCATCAAGACTCAAACAACATAATTATATCTTTGAATTCATATTGTCTTTCAACAGACCTAAAATTATTCATCAATTAAAAAAATAAATAGGAATCACATGTATCTAACACCCAACACCTCAATATCACCTAACCTTAGTGGGTGTATTCTCATATACCACCCAATCCAAAATATAATGGGAAAACCCCATCTTCAATGTGTTCTTTACATGTCAATATCATAAAAATATAATGTTTGTACACTTCAACATACATTTTTCATGAAACCTGACAAAGACACCATGACACAAAAACCATTTAACATTGGATCACATGCCTAAACCAAAGATTATTCCCACCACACATGTCAGTCTCATCATTCCCAAACACCTCAGATGATCTCATCCAAAAATATAATTTCCCACTGATGCATATGACATCCATAAACATAAAATAAATCCAATTCCTGTTCAAAGTCATGTTCATCCACGCATGCCCTCATTTCATTCCTAAAATAATATCCATGGTCAAGTAGAACGAGCACCCAACTGGTCCCAACATCAAAATACAACCTCTCTATCGAGTCACCAACACTAAATATTATTTACATCGTAAAATGAACAAGGTATTCCACATGAATTTCCTCAAACCACTCCATGGTTATTTCACATAATTAGGTAAATCACCCCCTGAAAAAAAAAATCAAAATCCCATTCTTAACCATCACCCATTTATTTTCTTCAAGTAATTTTTTTCCATGAATGTAGTATATATCCCAAAACATCTCCCATGAAAAAAGATCAATGCAATAATTCAACTATGATTCATGCCTCTAATAAATTTATAATATTGGGCCAAACCCTCTCATGGGTGACACAAATGTATAAAACATCTCATCTCATCAATAAAACCCAACTCACATCTATCAAGAGATATTTCTAATAAGCTAGGCTCTATCACATAACCCATAATTCCTATCACACAAGGTCATAACCCACATGAATCAAATATCAGGGGTCAAATACCATTCATAAACCAATATCAAATAGAAAAATATCTTCTAATATATCCATTTAGGGTCTCATGAATACACATTAGACATCACATGCCCCAATCACCACCCACTCTTAGGGAACCCACCCTGTCCAATCATTTGTATATCAGACTACTAGCGAGAGGATCAAGTATCATAAACACATAAATAATGACCTCATCTAATGAAGATTGTATTGAGTATTTAATTTTCACATGGGTCATCTATTTATAATAGCATTATATTTTATTTTAGAAAACCCAATATAACGTTTTCTTATAATTTTAAATAATCGAATTAATTTTACATTTAGAAGTAGTATAAAATCAGATTTAACCACAAGGGGTTCATCACCAAAGATCCTAATGACTTTACTAATAACATAAGGGTCATTGTATATCCAATAATAGATAGAATACATAGTCATTATCATTGAAAACCTCACCATAGACCTGCATGTCCTCTCATTAGAGATGATAAAATAGTGGTACAAGTGAGTAAAATTCATCTAGGAACCTCTATAGAAAAACTCCATTTTTTTCAGTTGAACATTTAAAAAATATAAACTATATTCAATGGAATCTTACACATAGTTATGTTTATTTCATGTGAATCATATGTGATGAATATGATGCAAGAAGCTACCTCTTTCCACTCTAGTCCCTGAGTAAATTATATAAAAAACTGTAAACAGATAACTCATCATATAAGATCTAAGTTAAATAAAAAAACAATAAAATAAAAATAATAATAACATCAATCCCATTCCCCTAGTAACCTAGTATTTTTATTAGAGATTATGTTCATGACTTACCATTCTAGGTTCCATTATTGGCTCTGACATATTTCTATATCCCCTATTTACCACCACATAAATACTAAGAGAACATCAAACATAATCTAATATAAGTGTGATATTTATAACATAAATGCTTTAATACCACTTTTAATGTTTACATTCGGGTTCAATCTACAGTAATCAGATTGGGTTTTCACATGACCTCATGAATGCCTCCTCACAATCTAGAGGATTCTGACTAGCAGTTGGGGTCTAGTGAAATATCATGGGGGAAAAATACCCCCATATTAGGATGTACAATAATAGGTAAAAATAAAGATAAATATAATCCATTAATACTAAAAATCCATTATAGTAAATGGAATTAATAACATTAATTATAAATAATAATATGAATGAAGAATCTTATAGTCATACAAAAATGATCTCCCACTAGGAACATTATATATAGAAATACAATGAAGTATTAACTATATGTGGTATACTAAAACTACCAAGCCTATCCTCATCTAAATATCTATTCCCATTAGAGCTATCCTACTTGACCAGAAAATCTGGGCATCTGCCCTACTTGAACCTATAATCAGTGAGGGTTACATGGGTGCCCACATTCCATATCCAGCAATGCAGGGAATGAGTATTACACATTAAGGATCCACAAATGTGGTCCCATATATAACAAGTAAATTTAGTTAATATATGTCATATTTTGAGAAAAAATAAATAAAAATAGTCCAAAAACATAAATAAATTAATATTTATGATCATTAGGATCAATATAGAAACCCTAATTGAACAAAACCTACTCCGACCAGTGATAGAAAATCTCTCAGAACACCACATAACCATGGTTTCTAATAAAACCACATTGGGTGTAACTCACCCAGGTATATAAAAGATAAATACTTATGGGTTTACTGACTTGACATATTGAAGATAAACAACCAGGGGATGACCAACCTATTATACTGAGGATATAAACCTAGAGTATATGCCACTTGATATATAGAAGATAAAAACCTCGGGGTTTACCACCTAGTATATTAAGGATAAACACATACAGGATGACCCAACATGTATACTAAAGATAAAAACATGTAAGATAATCGATTAGTTATATAGGAACAATGAATGAATTCCAATCAAGGAAGTCCATATGTTCCAAATATAAGTTTCTGTTTGTGTGGGGGGGGGGGGTTCGCATCCCCTAACCAAATATCCATGGAGTATTTCCTTGGTATCTCATATTCATCAGGAATAAACTATTTTTCCTAGGAATACATCGAATCCCACTCACAACATGTGTCTTAGATTAGTAGAATGTGACACCCATTACATATCATAAAATTTGACTCACAAGGGTTGTACATATTCTCATGCCCATCTCATAAACGATTTCATCCTCTAAATTTAATGACCCATAATCATTACAAACAAAGTAGAATAATATAATCAATTCACTTTCCAAGGTTATACCCACTCCCATAATTACCCATTTCCCAAGAACACCCTCTCACGAGGGTCAACATGTCAATAGTTCACCTACTTGGTTCCCCTAATTCTCATTATAAATAAGAAATATTATCTGATTCTTGCAATGTTAATCGTATTTGATGGGATAAAATAATAAATTAGAACAAAAAACACCCCTTGACATCATTGTAATCTAATTGAGGGACATTTTTCCTCCTGGGAAGGTACTACAAGGGAGATGATATCATCACCATCCACATTAAAAGTCACTCTAGGTTTGTCTGAATTCCCAACTTATCCATCAAGCTTATCGGGTTCAACACAACTTGTTCAATACATCTCAGTAGTGGATGAACTCTCTCCCTACGATTATCTAAATTAGCCTCATGCCATACTGTACCATAAAGGTCTCACATGGTAATTTTTCTAGGATTTACATCTTATTCCTTCACTATCCTCTACAATGAAGTGTTTGAGGATCCCAAACTAAAGAAACTATTTTATAGTTATTTGATTTATTTTGAACCCCTTGTGGTCCATACATCATGGATATTATTTGAACTAGGTACTAACCATTTGTGGCCATGAAAATTAATCTTGTTCATAAAAAACCTCAATTACCTTTACACTTTGTGAAATTCAATCTTTAGAATTTCATTTTTAATAGCACATTTTATTTAATATAATTCATCACCCTCAATTATGCGAACACATATCACATTGCATATATAGTAACAAATGTATTCACCATGGGGAGTGACTAAAGTACCACATACCACCTTGATGGTGTTAGCACATTGACCAAACTCCACAATGCCTCGACCTAGGACTACTAAGTCTCATAGAGATAGTAACACCTCCAGATCTCTGAGATCACATCACAAATAGAAAGTAAGTAATTATTTAAAAGAAAAAATGGAAAAAATTACGAACAACCAATAAAGACCAAAATTCATACAAGAACCATGACCTACCACACCTCGAGGGTCCTCATCACACATGGATGTAACCTCAAAAAAATACCTAACCTAAAACAATGATATAGTCATTAACTAAATTTTATTTAACCTAATGACATAGAGAAAATAACTGTAATGAAATTCCATATTAAAATTATGTGTGATAGTGTGCATGCATTATCTCGAGACATTCCGTCACTAGGCCCTATGAAATCCATATCAAACTCAAGAAATTTCACAATGATCTTATGAAATTAACATCAAAATTACATTGATTGGAATGAAAAATTAAATAATAATGAGTAATAGGAATAATTGATTTAAAAATACAATGATACTCAACTTGAATCATGAAAAAATTCCTCAAGAACACCATAAATTGTTGGGGAATCATAGTAGGAATAAATTGAAAATCCGCATGGCCGCATGAAAGAGAGGTATGATAATGAATTTGTTTTCCATATCAATAAATAAGGAGGGGGAAAATTAATTTTCTTATTTAAATAGTAACTTGGTTTTTATTTTTGGTCGGTCAATCCATTCATCAATTGTGAAACCATAACTTTCTAGGGTAATAAAATTTTGAATATTGGTTCTTCTGGTTTGGAAGACTTACCAACCATACGTAACACCTTTGAAATATAGTTCATGGTTTATCTGAAACATTGAAAAATGGTGTGCATGACAAGATGACCAAGCCACATCACATTTTTTACTCTATGATATGAATGGTTTCCATTAAACCATTCTCTAAGAATTATATAATACCATGGGACTTAGAAAAATAACTAAAAATTTCATCTCTCCTTCTCTTTGAGTGTTTCGAGGTTTCCCTTAAACTGTTCACACCAAATCATGCTCATTGGAAAAAATCCCCAAAAAATTCAACCCGTCTCTCCCAAGACATACCAATGGACATTAGACACCTCTTGAGCCTTAAAAAATATCCATAAATATAATGTTAGTATTCAATAACTCTCAGATTATTGATCCAAATATTGGTTATCAATCCACCTGATACCAAAAAAGAAAAAATTCCCTTGAATTTTCAATTAAGAAATGTTGAGGGTTTTACAGATGTAAACATACTTAATGATTATGTATAATTACTATTATAATAGAATTAATTTTCCTGAAGATATTATAATAATCATTTCAAACATAGATGGAAATATGTTGTTTTGAACTATAATACATGATATCTTTGTTTTGGTAATTAATATGAGGTCTCTGGTGATATGAAATCAATTTACAAAATAAAATTTATTGAAACAATATATTAATAAATAATATTCTGGAAAACAAAAATTTGAAAAAAAATATCCATGCCACTAAAAGTTTTATATGATAATCAAATCATTGGTGTTATTATTTAATGTTCTTAGAAAATTTACTAGATATATTTGGTTTCTTAGAATCAAATTCTGACCTCAAATCCACAAATATATATTGAGGGATAATTTTTCATTAATTATCGATGCCCACTTCTATGATTTCAATATCATTGAAACTTATTTATTCCCTTGGTCTATGATGTTATTGATCATCATCATCCCTTTTATCCACTAGGTTAGGGAATTAAATATGATAATTCTTTAGCTCCCCACATTTAATATGTTGACCTATTAATGGTACTGTAGGATAAAATTTAATTCACTAAATTCAACTTTTCATTTTTAGTCATAAAATGACTTCCCGATCAACTCTTTTTCTATAAATGAAAAATTTCTAGTTCTTAGATACATTTACCAAGGTTATTTTTCCCACAATCTTGATATGTATGATATTTAGTCTTCTTTCCCTCATTATCCTCATCACCAGAACATTCCTAAAATTCAATTTTTATCTTATTTGGGAATTTATCAATATAAATGTTGTTACTAATAATTTTAGATATATGGTTAGGAAGAATCAAAAAATTTATCACTCTAAATCATATCCAGTTTGGTTTCACATTGATACAATCATTAAATTTTCCATTACACCCAATGTTAACTTGATTTCACTATGCTATATTTTTTTAATAATTAATGTAACAGATAAGAATTTAGTAATATTATAAAAACAAATCCCTTAACATAAATGGAATAGACAATCAATGACATAAGTAAAATAAAATACAAATTACTTGAGTTCAATCTAGGATATACATGGGTAGCACCCCATGATTTAAAATTTTATATTTTCGTTTAAAAACTAATGTGTTCAAAATCTACCTTCACATGAAACACTAGAGAAAAATTATCCACAAACCATTATATAACCATTAAAATTTAACAATATAATTGGTCAATAGAAATAGAGAAACCAATTTATGAAATTTTTGTAGAGAGAAAATGGAGTTCATTATTAAAATAAACTCATTGATGAAAATTCAATTTTTGTGGCTTAATAACTAATAATATAGAATTATTATTTAAAATATTAACTTTATAAAAATTTTATTTTTATATTTTGTTAGAAAATCCATATATTATAGATATGTTATTATTTTATATTAATAAATTTTGAACTCCAAATTAGAATATTAAATTATTATAGGAAAATTATAATAATTGTTAATATTTTAAAACATTATTTTCTTCGAAATAGACATTCCGTCTATAATTTTTTTATTTAAATGTTAAATTCAAAATTTCTAGAATTTTAATTTTGAAAACTAAATTCTATTTTTAGATTCTTAAAATCAATATTAGTTCAAGGAAATGTTTTGATATTTTCCTAGAATAGTTGTATTTTAGGTGAATAATAAAAAATACTTTTTTACAAAAATAATATTATTTATGATATTGTTATAAAATAATTTTTAATTATAAAATTATAAAACATGGATGATTTATTTATGGAATAATAGTTATTAATTTTCAAATTTTATGTTTATATTAGAAATAATAATATTATCACTTTAAATACAAAATTAATATTTTCCAACAAGAATAATATCTTTTCTTTTAATTTTAGATTCATATTATTTTTGAAAATTCCAGTTTTAGATTTATCTGAATTACACATAAATTTTATTTTTAATTTGATAAAAAATATGTAATATTAAAATAAAAAACATTTATAATTTTACCCTAATAATAAATTAAAATAAAAAAATAAACTTTTTTGATAAATCGGTTTTTACGTGTTACACGCTCTAATGTCAAAATTAATATTTTTTAAACAAAAACATTCAATATGATAAAACATGATTAATATTTTTAAATAATATTTTAATATTTATTTAATAAGTGTAAATATTTTTTTAAGATAAATAATGGCCGAATTAGATAAAATAGATTTACCATGGTTATATAAAAAAGACTAAAGTGAAAATTAAAACCATTATTTACTTAATTACTTTTTTAAAACATGTTTTAGGGTTAGTAATTGTGGTATTATCAACCATATCTCTCCTCAAATACATTGTTTTTTATTTTTTAGTCTTCATGACTTCTAAAACACACACTCTCTTAATATTAAGTTGAAATATATAAAAATAAAATAAAATTTTCAACTCATATAAAAGAGGCCTCTCACCACACCTTTATAAACACTCCTAAAATTAGTTTTCCTCATGAAAATATAATGGTTTTTATTCCACTATAATCTAATTTATTTTACCTGATCCTCTATTTATAGGTTATTTTTCTAAGGCCTCAATTTCCAAGGAGTATTCCAAAGCAAAACCCAAGTCCTATAATTATGTACTTTTCTCCAAAGTTATTTTTTTTCATTCTGAATTTTATAAATATTATTTTCCAATACATGTATAATGAAATTATTATATTATATATTATTTATTACTATTATATTGAAATAAATATTAAACCCCTTTTCTCTTATCAATTAATAAAAATGAGACCGTGTTTCATGCATTATGTAGAACACTACTTCCATAAGGTGGTAAATTCTTATTTTTAACCTTCACATATATTCACTATTTATAAGGGTAAAATTGAAGAATAAGTATTAAATATATAATATAATTATCAATGTTAATATATATTTTATAATACACCTTTTTTTCTCACTTATTTATCAAGAAATAAAAATGATTACCTTAGGTTGTGCAGAATGTGGCCTCTATGAAGTAATATATATGATATTCATATAGTTTATCTATTATTAATTAAAATTTCCTATAATGAGATTAAAAAAAAATAAAATTATCTAAATAATACCATTTTATTATTTTTTGTTATATTATTCCAATATTCAACAAATTCAAAATCATAATCATCCATTAATTTTGGTATGTGCATGTTTGGGCGGGTCTAACTGGCTACTTGAAAAATGCTATAAAATAATATAATGGATTGCTATAAGGGAATAATTACTAATAATATATGATATAAATAATAAAATAACTATTTTATTTTGGTTTTTTATTGGTAAAAATAGTTTTTAGCTCCTTAATTTTGATACTAATGTCTGCGAGTACAAAATGACCAAACCTTTATCATCGTCGATTTTAACTCTAGGGATTAGAAGATAAATCACCATATAATAAAATTATAAAATTATAAATAATAAAAAAATATAAATTACTCAATATTTTAAGATATATTAATGATGAAATTATTTATAATAATGAATAACAACACTGCAATTACAGAACTAGTTGAAAATGATCAGGATTCCCCACACTAGACATTGAAAATAAATAATTAATAACTAATATTCATGTATATAATAATTATAAATTATATTTACAAAAAGTTATATATACTAAAAATATTTTGAAATATATTGTTAATTTATTTATGTTTTATATAGGTGATTCATGTTCTTCAATGTAATTCAAGAATTATGTTAAGGATTTATGCTAAGTCAATTTTCTTCTATTGAGTTACAAATTTTCATACTATAAAATAATGTTACAAGATCTATCAATTCGATGAAATGATTAATTTAGATGATATTTTACATAAATTATGGGGTTATATAATTCTTCCTTATAACAACACTATCACATGATTTTTACCTCAATTATTATGTCACTTAAAAGGTGTTTCTTGCTCAATTTTCACCCACTAAGACACATTTATTTTTAAACACCATGTTTTGTTTTATATGGAGTTTTAATTACCGTTTAATTGTTTATATCATGATCATATAATTATTCATGGAATATAATGCATCATTTTAAATTTTATTATTCAAGGAGTTTTTATTTAAATGTTTCTAAATCCATAAGTGTTATTTGTTTATATTTTCAATTATGTAATACATGATGGATATTGTGAACTATCTTTTATTTAATATGGCATTTTCAATTATCTATTTTTCATATGTATAATTAACATATTTCATTTCATTATATTTGGATTTAATATTCTCCCTCTCATGTTCTTTTTATTATTACGTTATAATTACTATAAGTGTGTATACATCTCAATTTTGTCTAATTTAGTTATTAATTTTCTTCACCAATTTCCCCATTTTTTATTCTATCTAAATTATCCATTTAATTATTTTAAAATCACTAGATACAATTTTTCTTTTGTGTGATTAAACATCGGTAAATCGATAACATCCTTTGAATTTCCAAATCATCTGCTATTATAGGGTTGTTTTTTCTTATAATTCCTTTCTTATAGGAATACCCTCTATCTCATCACATTTATTAGAGGGAATTAACATTTCATGAAATAAAACAATTAGTTAGAGAAATTATTTATTTAACCATATAACATTACTTCATAGAGTATTATTTTGAGGGATTCTTATATAGATATCCATTAATTTAATTTTTTTTGAGAAATATTAGTAGTATGTATAATTTTTATTTGAATACAGATTATTTTTATTACAATGGAATATTGTTTATGTGTTTTATAGTTTATTTAATCCTTCATATAATAAATGTATTATAATTAATTAGCCATGGTTGGGGCCTGATATGGATCCTCCTTGATTCTATGCTATGTATTTTGAGACAAAATAGCTCAGTTCTTTTAGTGTATGTCTACCCAGAAGAAAATATTCCCAAGAAACAGAGTCTTGATGACAAGATCCGGTTGTCTAAGATAATTTTGTATTAATTTATGAAATGGAAATTTTTGTATGACATTTTTAATTTTTTCATAGAGAAAATAGTTATTGTTATCCATGTGACATTTTCATTTCCATTATTATCCATTCATATATTATTCACTTAGTTTAATTTTATTATGGAATAATTTTGGGATATCTAATCATAATATAATATTTATATTCATATTATTCTATCTTATTATCTTTGATTATTATAACTAATATTTACCCTTATAGTGTGCTTTAGCTCACCCATTATTATTTTTCCACTATGCTTTTGTATGAAGAAAAGTATTATAATTTATATTTCAAAAAATTATTACTGGTATGGAAAATCTATTGGAAATGTTTAAGTAATGTTGTCGATTTTTTCAAATCTTATATGGTGGGAAATATTTCCCTTAGTTCAGGAATACGTGGTATTTGTAAGTAGTTTTTTTACTCAATCACTAAATATCTAAACCAGAATGATTATGGGGATGTATTATAATGAGATATTTTCTTTTAATTCATGAGTTTATTGGATAGTTATGTCTTAGAATATATAGTTTTTATCAAACCTAGTATGTAAGGTATGTTTTTTGGACTCATATTCGAAAGAGTTAGTCTGCAGTATTAGAAGAGGAAATTTTCGATTAGGTCCTCTACCCTAAAAAACATTTAAATCATTCATAATGGTTTATAATGAGTTTGTGAAGCACCAATTAATACACCCTAGCAGTATCAAACCATGTTTTATTTTAGTTCTCTTTATCATGCATCTAGTGATGAATGACTAAATACCTAACATGACTTTTAGGATTACTACCCCTATGTGAATATGTACCAGATCATTCAATAATTTTATTTATCCAGATAGGGATATCATTTCAATGAAACTACATAGTCTCAAATTTACCATAAATTAAGGATATCTTTTCACATTTAAGCTTATCTATTATATTGTCCATCTTAAAAATTTATTAAACAAATATCAATAAATAGCTAAACCCTAATATGATCCAAAATGAGGTTCCCTATACCAAAACTCCCTACCTCAGTACTAAAAAAACATACTTTACACATATAATTTTATACCAAGTGAGATAACCCAGGATAATAAATTTTTAATTTTACATTATTTAGTAATGTTTAACATTAAATCTCAAAAATATTCAAACAGTCCAATGAATTGAAGGTCAATTATAATTACGAACATGCTAGATAAGGCACTTATTCTACAAAAAAATTGTGAATATTTCCCCATTGTTGAACAACAATATAATCGCTTCATGACCCATTTTTTGTTATAATAAAAAAAATAACTAAGGGAATGGAAACATACTAAAGTGGTGAAATCAAATGCTGAGTAAGGAAAATATTATCAACATATCATTATGGGTTGAATCATATTCTTGTTTGAGTACATGAATATATGAGAAATAACTTATTAAAAACATTAAATAACAAGTTTTTTCCATAATGAATATTATAAGGGAATGTAATATCAAATTTTAAAACCTATTCCATGGAATAAGAATAAGAAATCATGAGATAGTAATACAAGATCAATGGATCATAAGATACACTAATGAGATTGGAATGTTTCATAAAATTAAATATAGGAATCACAAATTTTTATATTAGGCATCACTTCCTATTTCAATTTGAGTGACATTAATCAAATGTTTTTTTCCATGGTGAATAAATATTCACAACACACATCCTATAGTTTAATGTGAATCAGAAATTCATTCCCATAGTGGATCAGGCATCACGATCTGATTCCCTTAGTGGATGAAACACCACTAATCATTTACCATTATTATCTTAGGTGATCTAAATCTTTAAATAATGTATTAAAGGTCTTAATAGGACTCAAAAAATGACATTATAATAATCCATACATATATGAACCACATGAAATAAATTATTCATCTTATAATAAATAACTCTTGGAACAAAAATGGGTTTTGTAACATTTTTAAATCATATAAAAAACAAGTTCAACACATAGATTGATACAAAAAAATTTATCCCCCTAGAAACAGAATTTTATTATGTAATTGGGTACAGTTTTAATGAAAAAAACTTCATGGGAGTTATTTATTATATATTTAAGGAGGAAAATGGAGGTGAAAATTTTAAAAACGTCTTTTGAAAAAAAAATTAAAGATAAATCAAAAAGAGTTGATGTTATGAGAAACTTTTGAAAATTTCATTTTTGAGATGTTTTGATGAATTATTTTCCTATAATTACTTATACATAAATCTAAATATAGTATTTTTTAAGAAGACGTAAATTATTTTTGATGTAAATGTGGAGTGGATGATAAAATTTATGATCATCAAATGGATAAAACCTTTTTAATATTAAAAATAACTTTATTGAAACTCACAATGTAAAAAGTGTGAAAAATACTAAACTTTTAAATACAAAAAGATAAATATTAATATAAACTGCAATAATATATATTTTAAACTATAAATATGAAATGATAAAATTAATGTAAAGAGAGATTATGGTTTTTGATGGAAAATATATCATTCATAGAGAATTCAATTTTTTAACATTATCTGATTTTATGACAAAATAAATCCATTAGTTTAATTAAAAATAAAATAAGTAGGATATTTTGTAATTTTTTTTTTATATTTTATGGGGAAAAAATATTGTAATACCATGTTCTATGTTGAATTATTATGTCTCAATAAAAAAAGTTTCGTCCAGAAAACCAGTTACATTTTTACTACAACTCCCATAAAATCAATTTAACCTCATAGATAATAAAAATAAACATCATAAAAACTTATTTAATAAAAAAATGTATATATATAAACCTATATAATAACTAATTATAATTTTTATTGTATATTTATTAGATATATATTGTTCATTTTTATCATACAATGTATTCGATTTTGGTTTTTTGACACACGCTTTTAACTTTCGATATCGATTACAATTATTTGATTCTATGTTAATAATTATTAGATTTACTAAGTAATTTGAATTAATGATTAATAATGATTAATAATTTAATAATTTCATTCCATGCATGTTTTAGTCACGATTCTTGAAGAAGGAATCAATGATATGGTTGTTTTTGTATTTTTTGATGAACAAACGTGGGAATGTTAATTATGAGTTAAATAATAATATAGAATTTCCATAACCTAAATATTTTCATAAAATTAATTTGATATCATTATATAAATTATTATAAATATCTAATTATGGTGGTTATGAATAATAAATACATCGTTCTATGGAAGATATGGGCTTCACGTACAAACTGATGATTTTTTCATTTTACATAGAACAAATAAAGTGTAGAAAATAGATTATATTCTAAAATATAGAAAGTGTTATAAATATAATATTATTTATTAATTTATAATTTTATAAAATTCATTATAATGTGTTTATGGGAATAAAAATATGCCACTTTGTAGAGGCTACAGTCCACATATATGCATGAACAACGTATTCATTTTTCAATGTAAAATGAAAAGGTATATAATAATTGTTCCATAAATAAAACAAAATTCTATTTTGAAAATTTTATTTATATTATTATATTAGTATTTTATAATATAATTTAACATATAATAATATTAATTAATGAAATATAAATGAAAGGGTCAGATTTTGTATTTTTGACCTTACTTCTTGAAATAACTCCTAAGAAAATATGGTTTTGGCTTTGATGGGTAGCCCTTCCAAGAGACCAAAAGATCATGGTTGTTTATAGATGTATTGGGATGGATTTGGTTTGATTTTATATAAAATAATGGACTTTTAATTTATAGTGATTCCGTGTTGTGAAGGAAAACATTTATAAGTAAGGGGAGTGTCATATTTGTAATAAAATAAATGGACATGTTACTATTCTTGAATTGTAGCTACAATAGTGGAAAATAATGGAGGGTGGAAGATCATATTTCAATTAATTCTTAATCCACTCATTCTAAGACATATTAAAAGTGATTTATGATTTTTAAATTTTTTTACTAATTTTTATATTGGATTTTACATTTGTTACTCATTTTTTCCAAGAAATTAATTATTATTTTAAATAGTAAAATATATCTAATTAAATGAAATTAACCACATGATTCCAAATATTAAATATATATTATTATAAAAAATTTATACAACTTATAAAAAATAAATATAATATATAAAATTTATATAACATAAATCATTTTTAGAGAAAAAATACAACCTAAGTTCTATAATGTAAAATATTGGTTTAAAAAATAACACTACAATTTTTAAATGTTTTATTTTAATTATAAACAAAATATATAGTCAATAAAATTAGTTTATAGTTTATAGTTTATTCTTGTGTCCTAATGATGTCATAAATGTCATGGTCTTTATAAAAATAAACTTTTTTTATTTTTCCCCAAAAAATAATTCTTTTTAGACAAATCCAAAAAAATTACCATAATATATTATCATCATGGTAAATCTAAAAATGAATTTTTTTTTAGAAATTAAATTTGTAATAAAATTTAATTTAACATATAAAATGTAATATGATAAAGAAAACTTTTTATTGAAATTGAATTTTAAAATACTCACTCTCTATAATATTTCTTCTTATCAATTACTAATTATATTCAATATATTATTCATTTTAATAACAAAAAATATCATTATTTAAACTTAATATATTAATTTTCTTGAAATAAAAATTCATAACACATAAAAATTAGATTTTTAATAAAATATATATTTAAACATAGAAGGATCTTGTCAGTTTTTTTGCTAACCAAATTGAATTTAAAAGTGCATTGATATTTAAAAATAATGAATGATTTTTTTATTGAAAGTAAATTTTTAAATCTATAAAATAAACTAATAAATTAATTATGACATGTATATACCTTCGTAACATCTACTTTATATCCCTAAAAGATCATTGTGTATGACTTAAGGATAAGATAAGTTCTAGTGGTAGTCCTGGGGGATGGTTTAGCTGGAACGGATATCATGTAAATCTCAATGAACATGAACTTATATCAAAAATTATTTCCATGAAACCATAATTTTTAGAGTTTGGATTTGGATTTCTATAAGGAAATCCCTAATGAAGCTACTTAAATTCCAATATTGGGTAAATGAGACTTGTAAAGAAATTTTTTTCTATGTAATTCTAATTCTTATATATTCTGAACTAATTTTTTAAAATTTTATATCTATTTATACTTGCTAAATCAATAAGTACTTTAAAATGGTAACATTATTATATTAATTATTTTTTTAATAATAATTTATAATTTTATTTTTTAGTTTGTGTTTTCATGTTAAAATGGTTATTCCAAATTTTATTTTAATTAATACTATAATATGAAGGCTTTATATAATAAGAGGTATATGATACCATTTTTTCATGACATACCCTATTCAACATGCATTGACACCCCAGTAAACCCACAGTAATGATAATGATGCATTCTTGATCACCTGGATATGGTAAAAAGTTTTAAAGACATCAAAGTGTCCAGTTTGGGAATGATTTCACCCTAAAAAATGAAAAAAAGTAATCCCATCTTCGTAAAACTACAAGGAGTGTCTATAATTTTAATACCAACATAATATAACATTATTAGTAATAAAAAATCTAAAATAAACCAAATACGAAATAATTAAAAGAAAAACCCAAAAATCTATTTAATAATAAATTACATAAATTTGATATATAACTAGAATAAAATAATAAAACCTATTTAAGTAAGGAGAAGATTTATTTGGCTATTAAAGAGTATCCTAAGGATAAAAAAATAATCACCAAGCACCATAAAATGGAAAACCAAATCATCATTACCCAAGGTCACAATCATGACCAATATCCCCAATATATACTCATTGCGAAACCAATGAGAATCACTAAGGAATGAAAATTATTCACCTAAAACTATATGAAGACTACTGAGCCTACACACCCATATAGGTGGATTAGTTGGGTGCTATCAACTTCCCTGTAGGTTTCCAATGTTAAACAATTATATGAAAATCCTTATACAGTTTATTCTATCAAAGTTAGTTTAAAATAAAATCTATGTACATGACCTTCTATTTTACTTGTGAAAATAAAAAAACATTGGCACACATAAATTTTTTCATGTTTAAATCTAAAACCAACTCCTTTAGAAAATAAAACAATATTCAATTAATAAATATATTACAAAATCATTTATGAAAAACATTTAAAATGAAATAACAAAACTGGCCCTTATAAAATTAATTATTATGATTTAAAAACCATTATTTTACCCTTTTATCAATGTAAAATAATAATAATCTTTATTTTTAAATAAGATATGATGAACTAAAAACCCCAAACATTAAATGGCTAAGTAACTAATAAAACATAAACAATTAGTGCATTAAATATATTATTTTAAAACAAAATTATGTAATGGAATTAATTTGAAACAAAAACCATCAAAAATAAATTTAAAGGAAAATTATGAATCTAGAATAATAAGGATGGAAATTAACTAAAAACATGATGTTGTATCATAAAAATACCAATAAAATAAAATTAATAAAAATATACTTAATAATGTATTAATAAATTGAAAAATCTAGAAATATAATACATGTTATGAGGATTATTAAATATAATAACTAAATCAACTCATGTAATAATATCATGAATATGCTAATTGAAGGGGAAACATGTTTTTTAGGGTGTTCCTTAACGATTATGGATCCAATAATAAAAATGGGAATAAACTTATGTAACCAATGTTAAAGAAAACTAAGGGATTTATAAAAGAGTTAGATGATTGTGTATATGAATCTACTAGGTAATGTCCCAAAATTATCTACTATGCACCCATATTTGATAAGACAATAAATTATATCCACTAGATAGGTATTACTATGAAATAGCGTATTCCCATATTAGGAATGACATGATATGTATATCATATCAATAGATTACCATGTACCTGAGTGTTCCCATGTGTTTCCGAACATACATAGTATCCACTTGGGTGAAAAAAATCATAATATAGTGTTGGAATGATTCATAGTTCCAACCTATGTACCCAAGGGTTCCCATTGAAAATTTTCTTAAACAATCCAATTTTTGGAATTTACTTGTTTTTATAAGACACAACTCAAATGTTTTAACTCCACATGTGATAACATTCAATGAGAATGGCTGTATAAGTGAAAATATGGCCCTAGGAAAATTATTCTTAAAAAACCTTGAAAAACATATACAATATATTCAAACGGTCCGTCAAAATTTAACCAAAGAATTTAAACCTAAAATCCACTATTTAGGAACCATATAAGGACATATATTTAATAAAAATACTATCTTAAACCAGTTAGAAACAAAACTGTAAAATTGACATATATAAAATAATTTGATTGGAACACAAATACCATTTAAAATATCATTACATTATTATTAATACAAAAATGACATGCATGTATTAAAATAAAATAAACCAAGATCCTTAAAGTGAAATAACCAGTTAAACTCATCCAAACAATCCTCTATATTTTGAAACAAACCATAAATTAATGAATTATTTCATATGAACCAAACATATTTGAAAAAAATGTATAATCATACAAAATTTATATAACTATAGAGAACCAAAAAAATACAAGGAAACATATTGAAATTCAATAATAGAAAATGAACACTTTGAAGAACCTACTTACGTTTTTTATACCATTCATAAATTAATAAGTTATAATGTATACATATTATACTAATATCACTAAATGTAAAATTACATAATTTTTATTAATTTAAAAAGATAAACCCTCTTAGATATTTCTGTAAAAACCTAATAGGCATGAAAATTAGTAATATCTGTATATGGATTAGAAACCATTGAAATCCATTTATTTTTATCAATGAGTTAAAAAATAATAAACCTATAATTAAATGTTAGAAAAATTCAAGATTAAAATATAAAATAATAGCTTAAAAAATATATTTAAAAATATAAATAACTAATAATAAGTCAAATAAATGTATATTGCCCTGAATTACCTAATTTAATCCTATATTATTATTTCTCATTCGATAAACAATGAAAGATTATAGGTTTACAAGATTCTAACTTTACATTGATATCAAAATCGCATGTTATGACCATCCTAATACATGAGGTACTACCACCATATCACTTAAATATAAGAATAATTAAAAAAGAAGAAGAAATAAAAGTAGGAATAAGAGAAAATGAAGAAGTGGGAGAGAAAGGAAGAGTTACCTTGAATAATCCTGAATAATTCGACAATAGAACCAAGATGTTGGAAGAGGAATAAACCTTGGAGGCCTCATATACATTCCGAATTATTGTTGAAGTTAAATTTTGTAAAAACTAATTAAAATTAAAATAAAATTATTAAGCTATTAATTTTTTACATGGTTTATTAATTTTTACATGCAATTTAACAAACTATAAAGAAAATATGCGTAATCAATGGTATTTGAATCACTATAGAATAGAAAATCATTACCGGTTCAGCTTAAAACTCAATTTACCTGTAAATAATGCCCAAAAGTTAATATATTTAGTCTTAAACAAGTCAAACTCATGAAATTTTTTGATATAATATGTATATACACAAAAATGACATTTCTGTGTGATAGGAGAAATATGATCGTAATAATTTTTTCTTAGAGTAAAAATTATATATCAGTGGTTTTAGGATCATATTGTATCACTGATAGAGGGATCATGTGAAATAATTATAACTTATTTTTTTTTAAATGACTGTATTTTATCTTAACTTATTGATTATGTGAATTATTTTTGATCCATTGAGAAAAATCTACCAAAATTACTTCATATGAAGAGATAAAATAATAAGAAAAAACATGATATTTAAATGATTAAACTACCATTGACTACAACATTCAATTTTAGTTAGTCCCAAATATTGATTCTCCATTATTCTAACACCATCTTATAATATACAGTCCATGATATAATTTTCACATATAGAGTACACTTAATGATACATCACATTTTAAAATATGATCCAAAAGATAAATACCTCTTATAATCATCTAGTTATCTCTTCATCTCAGGATGATGTACCTCCTCTATAGATACAAGGATCTTTATGTGTACTCCTTCCTTAAGATCTTAAATAGTCATTGATTCATTACTACAGTCATGAAACAAAACCCTTATTCTTTATGGTATAGGTATTATAAATTTCTCACCAAGGTATAGATAGTATGATCCATAAATTCTATCTTATATATATTATTTGCTTCAATGGAAAAACACTGCGTGCCTCTCCAATTTTTTCTCAATTTCTTTGAGTGTTTCCCTCATATTCCACTCTCTTCTTCGTTAACCCATGAAATCGGATTAAGAGATCCTTGGAAATTAAATTACAAATTTTGAACATATTTATAGGCCATAGAAGTTTCTTATAACTCTAAATAATACATTCTCCATGCTTTTCCCAATATTCACAATCAACTGACGTGATTCTTCATTTTGTAGTGATAATTATTTCCTATATTAATTCATCCTTTGGATCACTATTACACTATTGAATTAATCTATAGTCATGGAATAAAACCAAATAACATGATCATTTAAGAACTAAATATCCATTCAAGTACCATAATTATTATTTATCACTATCTTTATGGATCACCAATTTATACTCCCTTCAAAATTATGTTGTGAAAACAATTTTTCTATTTTGACCTTAATAAGATAAATACTAAAATGTGGTCCTCACTTGTTTCCCATTTAGTACGAGCAGTACTAAATCACATCACAATTATCACTTTTATTTTTATCCTACCTACATTCCATTCACCATAATGTGGTGAAAAAACATTGGATCTCTTAGCCTCAACACACTAAACACTATGTTATGGTTCTCTTATACTACCTATTTTGTGTATTTGTTTCTCAACCCACCCTATGTTATGTGAGTCAACTATTCTTGGATTTCTCTAGTATTATCATCATTGTATTTTTAATCTCATATCAACACATATTGAAATAAAAACACTATTATCATATGGAATACAATGAATATAAAATCAAATAGCTCCAATATCCCCCATGGATTTGTTGTAAAAAATACCGTAACTAGAATGTTTGACAATACTATGAACCATCAAAAAATATCCATTGGTAAATATTTTAATTATTATCTTTTCCCATATTCTCTATCATCATTTTATTTACCCCTTACTAAAAATAAAATTTAATGGTTGATGAATGGGATCCTCTCATCTCATATTATCCCAAATATATTGTTCTATCCTTTTGAACATTAAGGTGAGGGATAATTCCACATCGTCCTTAAAAATATCATTTGATTAATCAACTGCAAGTATAAATATGATAAAATAGTTTAGATAACTAGAGCGATATAACCAAATTTATATAGTGTTATCATAAGTTCTTATCTTATTATTACATCCTGATGAAATTTTATATTTCTCAATATCATGGTTGCATAAAATATATTAAGCATGAGTCTCCAAAAGACTTCCCAATGCACCACTAAAATAATTCATGTTAATGAAATATAACTCCATATTTCTTGCATACCATGATAAAAAAACAAAAAATTTATAATTATATTTAATATATTCATTATGGTGGATTAAAAGTGTAATTTTCATAAAACATTTACATATTTCTAAAAGTTTTACTATAAATTACATTTTTGATAAATTTCATCTCAAAATAGACCCCCCTTTAGTGATGCACTCATATAGTATTTATCATGGAGAAGTAATCCAAATAAAAAATCATATTTTCTATATATAATTGAAATCCTCAAAACCACCCTTCAATTACCTATATTTTCTCACACAAAATATATAATTCTAAGGGAATAAGAAGTGACCTCTTTATTATTAAGAGGTAATATATAGGAAGAGATCTTACCCTCAATCTAGGAAATTTCTTCCTTCCAATAACAGAAACCATTCTCTTGTAATTATCCTCAATATGTTGTTGGCCTTATTTATTCTCATGATCATCATTATTATTGGAATTAGTTTTATTCACCATAGTTTCCACAACAACTTTAGATTCCACATCTCATTATAAAACCTTATTTCTCTATGTTTTATTTCTCAGTTGGTCACTAAAAACCCACATTTTCTATTAATTATTACTAGGTAAATACATGTTAAACTAACACTAATAGTCATTGTGTCTATACCTTCAACAATAAAAATAATAAAAATTGAATTATGATCTCCTTGGTCAACTCCACACTTATCTAGAGTAGTATTTTTTAATCTTCATTGTGACTTTTTTCCATCAGAAGTCTTTATTTTGTAGGAAAATTTCTTTCTTACTCTATTGTGGATTATTTTATATTTTCTACATTACATTGAACCTCCAAAGGCTTTATTCTAATACTTTCAGTATTAGGCATGATAGTTCTATTTTCAATATCCTTAAGAGTAGTTTTACCTTGTAACATTGATCCTTTCATCTCAACATATTTAGAATAATTTCCCTTAATCTCTATAAATTTATCTAAGTCTTATGTAGACATGATAAATTCATTCTCAACTAAAAAAATGTATTATGTGTCAAATAATTCTTCTTCTATAATTTAAATCTTTCCATCAAGATAAAATATAATCTTTTATTATTCTATTATATTCTACCTTTCTATCTTAACATTATCTATATATACTAACTCATTCTAGGTTGTATCATTCTTTTATTTATCACTAATAAATTTTTCCTCAATAATTTAATTATAAACATTCTTTTTCTCTTCCTCCATTTTGTTCTACTCTTTATTTAATTTTTATATCTAATCATGACCACATTACACCTTACCTTTCAATTTAAACTGAATTTCAACTCAATCTTTTTCATCATCGTCATTTATTGATAAATAAAAATATTTTTTTTCTTGATCAATGTGTGTGATTTAATTTCTGGAATTAATAGACAAGTCATCATGTTTTCAGAAGAATATTATTTTTTTGGTGACATATTTTTTTTCCTATTTTTTACTTCATTCATTCATGGATATTCTTCTTCCACATTTGATTTAGATTCCATAACCAGATTATTTTGGAATATTTTTTCAATATGACAAATACTATTGAATTTAAAAAATCTATGTAACTAATTATCTTTACCCTTAAATTTTCTACACAATAATATCTTTGAAAGGAGAGAAAAATATGACTGATATGGTCATAATATTCCACATATATATAATTAATCTCTTTATTTATATACCTTTTTTATTTTTTAATGGAATTAAAGGATATCTATATTTATTCATTAAATTTAAAATTTGGTTCATTACCCATTCAATATGAAGTAATAATATTATAAAGTTTGTGCAATGGAAGTTTTTCTTGATCTTCTAAAGATGATACTGTGGGATCAAGCTGATCTAAAAACATCCTCATAATATTTGTCACAATTTTGTAGTGTTCATGTTTCTCACCAAATTTTTCAATATTATTGAAAATTTCATTTACCAATTTGAGATATATATCATTTTATTCATCATAATGAATTTTAATATCACCAAATATGATCATCTAAGCCTGCAGCATGGATTCCACATATTTTATTTCTTCTTTCATGTATGCTTCTCAATGTGTTCCATATCTATTTTTTAATTGTAGGACCCTTTACCTTTGGGAAAAAATACTATGATAAAGACAAAAAGATATAATTTTATTCAATTGAATTAATCTATAAATTCATGTTTTCATCATATGTCTTATGAAAAATTTGGGGAATGGGTTGAAATCTCACACAAGTAGCATATCTAACCTAATGTGAAATTGGATGTAGGTAAGGAAGAATCACATAAATCCAACTATGGAAGTTTTCACTATAAAAGGTATGAATAATTTTTTTTACATAAATGTGATTATCCAAAATCCATATATCTTTGTAGGTAACCCCCCTTTGATAAAACTTGTTTGATTTTTTTTTGTATTACTGAAGGGGTGGTGTGGGGAGTTGAATTAAGGATATTTTTTTATTTTAAGAGTTAATACATTTTAAACATAACCTCTTGGACATGTGAAGGTTTTGATCCAGTCAAAATAATATCTAAAACATAATTCATATGCATAGATTAAAAATAGATCATGAAACATGATATTTACAAGGGTTAACAACCCATGTCTACTCCTTACCATTTTTTTATCCCCCCAATAGAATCTCCATTATTCCAAAAATATCTTAGAGATGGGTGTCTGATGTGTATTCTATGCATTTAGAGGCCAATGAAATATACAACTTTTTCAAAAATATGATATAATTAATAAATACTACTTACAAAGACTTGGTTACCACTACTCCTATTGATGATGATCCTCCTCTATGAACAGATGGATCAAGGGTTCCATATGAGTACTACTTCCTTAATATCATCAAAAACTAATAATTAATTCTTATTGGTCTTGAAACTTCAACATTAATCTTGATGATATTTGTATTCTCACCTTAATACCATGATAAAGAGCATACCATACCTCATATTTCGTTAAATATATTATCTACCAAACACCAGATTACAGAATGATATACTCTCTCTTATCAATTTCCTAGAGAGTCTCCATCAAATACCATTATATAACTGGTTGACCGCCCTAAATAGATTAATATATCCCTGAAAATTTAATTTCAACTTTTTATAATATTTATGAGATATAAAAAACGGTCTATAACTACTCATGAACATACTCTCTTATTTGGTCCACAATTGTAGCAAACATAACTACTTATTCATTTTTCATCAAGATTTATCTAACCATTGGGATGGACACAAACGCCTTTTAATTATGATATAATATTAACTTAAAACATAAATAAATGATTATATAAGCATCAAATATCCACTCAATAATCATAATTTTTATTTTTCTCAATTTTTTTTGGTTCACGTATTGACATGCCCATCACCATAGCATAATGAGAATTATTTTATCATTTTGAAATCAACAGGGAATAGACTATGAATTGGGTCTCTCTTGTTGATTTTTTTAATCACCACTCTTGAAACCCTCCATGATGTTCAATATAACCATTTCAACTAACAAAATTCCATTCAACACGATGCGGTGAAAAAAAATTGGCAGTTTTGGCCTCATCTTATTGAACAATATAGTGTTTTCCTCTCATATTTCATATATATTTTTTAAAATATTTATTCTCAAAATTTAATATTTTATGGGTTTGTTATAAAGATACCTTTATCATGAATATTTTACATTTTCTTAATCAATTCTTTTAAAAATATATTGATATGAAAATAATGTTATCTTGTTGACAGAAAATACTATGAAATCCTATAGATCTAAAAGATTTCATGATAATATCATATATTTTTTTATACAAGAGTGTTTAAATTACTATGTGATCCATGTGATGTACCAGTTGTGTTATTATCATGCACAAATATGTTTATGTATTTATTTTGTATCCTTCAGATATGTTGATGTTTTTTATACTTTTATTTGAACATGGAATTTATTTTCAATATATTCGGCACATGATCATAAATAGTTGGGGTGAGAGGTAACTATATTTATAGTATCATTGAGTGAGAGGAGGTGATGATATTGTTGACCTTTTATTTCTTGTTTTTCTATTTTCTATATATTTACCTATGTGATTTCATTAGGATTCCAACCGAGGGAGTGGTCTAGTTTCTGATATATCTAATACATATTATAGATACCTTATCTATTCTTCTATATACTATAGATCTGACCGATCTTATGTAGTTGATGTTATAACTAATATAATTATAGACAAAGGGATTTTATCCTTTAATAATTCAACCTCATGGTACTTTAGTTTTATTCCCTAATAATGGTGATGTTTCATTGTGATTATCCATGTATTAATGAAGGTTAAATAATGTGTCAATCAAGAACATGTATCCTATTTCTCATATAGATAATTTACTCAATTTATTGAGGGGAAAGAATTGGTTTTCCAATGTTGATACATGTTTGTGATGTCATTTTTTTGGGTGAGGCTATATTTTGTTCCTTTAACTAATTTTTAGTGCATATATGGCTTATATGAGATTCTTATGATACCTTTTTATTTAAAAACTAAACTAGATATGTTTATAGAGATGATTAATAGTGTCTTCCATCTATTTTGATTTATTTGATGGATTTATATTTGAATGACATTAAGGAGTACTTCATAACATGTATAACTATTATCGATATTTGGATATTACTTCGATCACAGTAAGTGAGCATGTGATTTATACCAAACTATTGAAGTGTTATTTCTATATTACAAAGGTGTATTTTTTAAGGTATGTGATTTTGGCAGTTTATATTTCATTATACCTTGAGAGTGATGTGATTGTGATATCTTATAAGAATCATAAAAATATTTTCAAGATTCATATATATCTAGTATTGTTAGACAATTACAAGATAGTTATTGTGGACTTCTTCAGATTGGAGGGGTTGATGAAATATCAGACATAGAATATTTATTGTTTAAGTGATGTAATTATTATGACATTACAATTCATCAGTAGAAAGGGAGGCTAGATACCATGCTAATCTTGACCTTATAAAATTCGAGTAAGGATTATATGTTGTATTGTGGTTCATTAGGCTCTATACTAAGAGGAGTGTAGATGTAGGAGGAGTGAGTTGTATCTTATGGGCATAGATAGTAGAGGCCACATGTGAAACAATACCCGACATTGCACCGAAAGCTGTAGGTGATATTGAATGATTTATGATTTTGGAATCACAACCATTTGTGTGATATATCTATATAATATACTGACCACAATATCCTAAAATATATATTTTTATGGTACACATTAATCTGTTGATAAAAAACGCAGATAGATTATTTTAATTCCATGATGTATATATAGGATACGACACTAGTAAATGGAATTTTAGGTCCTAATTATTTGGTAGAACGACATAGGTTCATGTGGATTGGGACTTCAGTGGTGAGTAATTCTTTTTGAGAGATTTCATGCAGACTTATCTTGATGTTCAAGAGAATTAGGTAAGTGATAGCATTACATCCTTGAGTATTTCTTATTAAAAACTCATAAGAATTAAGTAGATTTAGTTGTCAAACTCTAAATAGATGGTTATAGTATTTAATATATATTTTAGACAGCCTCCGCCTCATTGGACCATCGATAATGATGGGATCCGATACAATCATGATAATGTTGTGGTTCCAATGAGCATGTTCATAAAAATTTTTATAGGATTCACACACATATATTGACTGTCTATTATATTAGGGATAACCAATATGCATAAAGGAATTTATTGAATTTATAGGTGATGTAGGATTAACTGAATTTGTGGGTTTTGGGTTTGGTGTTAGAAATTTTTTTTGGGGTTATGCTTTTGAAGCACTAGAAGTCCATTCATCAAAAGTTACTCCCGATGACTTGGATGTGGACTATAATTATATCCTTTTTCATCATGATTTATTCTATGTAATTATATTCATTTGATGTAACCACATTATATTAATAGAATTTTGATAGATCCTTTGAATTTTATTCTAGTTGAAGCATGTTGGATGTTGTATTTAGATAAAGTTGGACCCAACAGAAGTATTTAGATGGATGAGTTCAACAAATGATGAAAATTAAAGATTATATGTTTGAATAATGGTTATTATAAATTGATGTATGTACTCAGGAGTTGATCATGTTTTTATTGATGGAGTGAAGAAAATGAATGGGGTGAGTTCTAGATGCTGAACCAAATTTGTTAGTAGGTGATATAATGTTTGAATTTTCATAAATAATGTAAAAATATAATGGTGGTATGTGGAAGTGTTTCTAAGAATATATGGTAAATTTAAATTACATCGAAGTAAATAGAGAAATGTGGAAGGAAAAATATATTATTACTCAATAGTTGGTTATTAAATCAACAAATGTTATAGTAAAATAGAGGTTACAAAGGAAAATTGAAGGGTTCCTATATATGTTAGATGTCGGTGCAGACTAAATGACTGTAGGATCCTATAATATGATGGAGATTGGTCCAATTTTTCAAAATGATATTATGATGATAGATATAGCGATGATTGTTTCTAATAGATAGAGTGATCATAGTTTCAAATAAATTATGATGTGGCTCTAAAATAATCACATCTATGAACATATTGGTGTTATAGGCCCAAGTGACAAAGGAAATGATCCAAAACAGAATGGCCACAAATCTGAATTAGTAGAGTGGAGATAAACAAAATGAAATATGGAATTAGTGAGAATTATTTTTTTACTCCAGTATGGGTACAAGTACATGAGTTTGTTCCTGTAACTTAGATGTAATCTATTTCAAATGTAATGAAATATATTTCCTCATTGTGTTATGGTAAAATGAAATAAGGTCCAGACCACATAGTTTTTGTCTTCACTATGTTTTTGTTTCTGCTTGTGTGTGTGTTTCATGTATTTCTCCATGTTCATTGGTTGGAAGAATGCTTTTTTGGTGTCTATAACTCGAGGGGAAGGGGTAATTGATTTGGTGGACGGGATTGTTGGACTACTCAGTTCCAAAAACCAAATTCATGGGGGGGGTGTTAAGTCAAAATGAGATTCTTCTAATGATTGATCCTCCACTACACATAATTACTAGACAATATGATATTTTAGTAATTTTTACATTAATTCTCATCCAAAAAAATTGGTATTAGTTGTTGGATACAGATACTTGTTTCCAAGAATGGTATAATATTTTATAGTTAAGTAGTTTTAGAAGGAATCCATGTTATGGTTTTTTCAAGAAAATGGATGTTCCATTTTTTTTGGGGTTATCTAAAGATTCCTTGAATGATATGAGACATAGGTAATGATACATTATTTAGGAATTTCTGACATTGGTTTGAATATTTATGGATTCTGATTGTTCAGTTTTTTATCTCGTTACTGAATGGATTCCACCGTGAGTTGTGGTGGAATCATAGGGATTATAGGAATACAAGAAGTCAAATTGATCCGGCAGTGTCATGTTACAAGTTTATAAAACTAAAGTGGAATCTTGTATCCTTTTGGAGGGATACTGAAAACGTTGATGGATTGTTATGATCCATTACATTGTTTTAATTCATTGTGAACTCACTTTTCTATGTTCTAGAATTTCAATGGATTTGGAATTTTTGGATGATTTTATGGTGGAATATTCTAATCATAGATAATGTTGGTGTATCTATTAATACAAGTTTAGAAGTTTAATTGGATGGAAAAATTTTGAAAATGAAATAAGAGTGAACTATAAGGCCACTAAAGTAAGAGTAAGGGTGTCTCACATATCATATTGAATAATCGCATTAAAATTATAAGCATTTAATTTAAAACCATTTCCTATTTTTTATTTAAAAAAATTTCATAACACCTCATGCATGTCAACAAAAGTATTTCATATTTTCATTCAAATATCAATAGAATTACCGAGTTTAATTTATTTTTTCTAAAATAGAGATCCCAATTCTAGAATTAAAATTCTCATTTCCAAAATACTGATTCAAATATCATTTCCCTTTTCCTGAATACAAAAACCGTATTATGTGTTTTACTAAGGAACACCACTTAGGTTTGCCTAAATTTTTTCCAATAGTATATCAAATTTCACGTTAGTCCTTTAAATCTATTATTAAAACTAAAAACTAAAACTTGTTCTGAGAATAGCTATTCTAGCCACACCAGAAAATGAATGAAAAAATAATAAATTTATATTGTAGGTCATTTAAACGGATAAACTACCAAGATTATGATGATTTACATTTACAATTATCCTAAAAATCCACTTCCCAATATTTTCATTGGAAAAAGAGTAATTATCACACCACTGGTCATCCCTACCATCACCAAACTACCAATTATTATAAACTATAAAAAATTTATAATTTATTAACAACCTTCAAAAAACAATCACCTTGGACAAAAAAATCCACTCATAAGAGGTTGGAAACACCAGAACTAATAAAAAAAATCAATAAAAGGACAATTCCCTGTCCCGTACACTCACACTAGAAAAATTCATCGAAATTATAATGTGAAATATAAGTGATGATAAATAATTTTAGCACACAACTATTGAAATTATCCATTATTCACACACCTCCAACAATATTATGGCTAATGACGTGAAAATTTTATCTTAATAAGTCCTTAATCCAAGGATAATAGAAGACAAATTATCCAAGTATTATTTAACCATCCATTGTATTATTGTATTTCAAAATCATTAGTGGAGAATTCAAGAATTAATGTGAATAGAGGAGGAGAAGTGATAGTGTCATTAGGTGGATAATCATACTAAAAATCTATGAAACTGAGCACAAGATCATCCCCCATGGAGTGTAAACTAAGGAATAGTGTTTAATGCCCCATCCCATTTGTGTTCTTGCCATGAATCTCCAAGAATAGATCCAATATTACCAGGGATATCACCACACATTGAGTAGGAATATAACTAACATGTGATGCCTTATCTTTTGTACTTGTACATGTAAACACACATATCTAGAAGCCTAAACAATTCTAAAATGATAAAAAACTGAACAACCATGCATGAATACAACTAAATACAATAAATAGGGTATGATAAGATGTAATGGAAATTAAAAATGGCCAAATAAATTCCCTCATAAAGACTATGAAACAAGTCCAACCCAAATGTAAACTGGGGAATACTATTAAGATACCACAAGAACACACCTCCGTCTGTCTGGTATCAATAATAACTACCTGGTGGCGGTCTATCTAGGACTCTGTAAAAAGGTTGATTATATTTATAAGACACAACATGTGATGGAAAATCCCATGTAGGGGTGAGTATAACAATTCTCTGAAGGACACATCGAATCCAAAATTAATACAATAGAGAATACAATCAGCATTACACATGTATATAACTACAACAAATATAAAAAATATATAGATATACTCTTCATGGACACATAGTGTAGATGTAAAGTATCCATCGTAATACCATCCTAGGATTTGATCTCGTGGCTTCAATAATTCACTCTACCAGGAGAACAAAATCTACGAGTCTGATAACACTGATGATGTATTTATAAGAGGTAGACCTCATTAGGCCTCTCCCTTGGAAGTTTCTGAAGGTTAGAAGAGATACAATACATATATGGGGATCACACACAATGACATGTGGTATAGTTACATCGTAATCTTGATTAACGATCTTAGTATAGAATTCAATCTCATAGAATGTTGTTCAGGATGATAATAAAAAATCCACCTAGGGCATGATGATGAATAGAGGATCTCACTCTCGGCATTACGGAAGGATTCAAGAAACTCTATTCAAGAAGTCCTGCTAAAGGGACGATGTCCAATGTGCAGGAGGTGATTCCATGATAACCATTAGAGAATGGAAACAATAAATATACCATAAAAACTTATCCATGATCCATAGGACAAATAATTGAAGACAAATTTAAGGGAGTACAGAACATGTTTTAGGGTTAGAAGAAGTGTCCCTTAAACATGTTCGTACCTCTACAAATGACATGTGACTATGTTTTTTCCATGTCAATGTGGGTGTACACAAAATTATGATTCCTGTATTCTTCTTCCCATGTACCAGGTACATAGATTAGCCTTTGTACATTTCATCTAGGCTATGTTTGGGAGGGAGTACCTGGCATGCCTCTAGTTGTGAACTATGTGGATGTGTTTGTGAAACCTCTAAGGCACATGATGAGATCACCAAAAGTTATCACACATAATGTGACCATGTAACCATCCATGTGATATTTATATCCCACTATAAACCCTTATTTCCACTAAATGCCCCCCACAACATGTCTCTTTGTCTTACATTATATGTTATATGGAATTTTCTAGAATCTCAAAATTAGATTAAATTTTTACTTCCACACCTTTTTCCATTGATTCAGCCATGTTCCACACTGTAAAACCAAGTATCCATGTTGCTTGAGCCATGTCATTTTCCAAAAACATGTTCTCACCATCAAATCCTTTACTAAAACAAACTAAAATGTTGTTCTTCATTTCACATTGAAGAACAATACATTGGGTATCCAAAAACTATTTGTTCTTATTCCACTTCTACCATCCTATGACCGCCGTGTCTTATGTATCATAGATTGAAATTATCAAATCATTGTTCCAGAAAATGTGTGAGAAATTATCAATTTCATAGTGGATGTCGAACCATGGGTAAATGAAAAACACCCGTCGAGAATGAATAAATATAAGAGAAATGGAAAAACCAAAAACATGAGGAAAAAAAGGCCAATTATCATCATGGCCTCCATCATTTTCCATTATAATAATAGTGAATAATATAAAATAATCAATCAAAACTCCTAAAATTATCCCTCAAATAAACACATCCTGCAAGAAAACCAAAATGAGGAACAATTAGTTGGTTGATTAAATCATATTCATCATATGAATTAATAACAAAGAAATAATCCAAATGAATAAACCATCCTATATAGATTTGGATCAATTTATGATGAATAATTAAGTTAAAACATTTTTACTAGAGAGATTTTTCAATTATTTTTCTCAAGGATCACAGATCCAATATCTAGTGGTTGTTCTACTGAGAGAGATACTACAATGATCTCTCCATGAGTTCTCTAATAGTTCTAGGTTTTTGTAGATAACTCTAGAATATCATAATAATGTTCTATATAAAGTCATTCCAGTCTATGTTTCAATGAAATAAAAGTAAAATAACTTTATTATTTTTTATTCATTTTCTTGACTGTGATGACTTTTACTAAAACACTTCATGCCAACAAATATTATGTTATTCCCAAGGTAAAAACAATGTTCTGAACTCAATGGTGCCCACATATTTCTAGTTGGGTCCCATGTTTAGAATTTATTTCAATTTTTTTGGAAACTTTGTTCACATGCTATTAAATCATTTTAATAAATTTTAAAAATTTGTTCTAGGAATAGCGGGCCTCGAAATGTCATTTTATCATCACACATGGTCTTAATAATAATCCATACAATATCAAAAAATAATACATGGTAAATATGGGTCACTACACTCTCCCTCCGTGGAAAAAATTACATCCCGAAAAGCCAAAACAAGGGATAGAAAAGTAATGTGGCCACTAAGCATGAATTTTAGGCTCCCACTCCCTAGAAATCTCCTGATGTTTCTTGTGATTCCATTGGACACACACAGTAAAGGAATCAGTCACATGTGAAGTATCCAACCCTACTAATCATCTATATCTACTAGGTTTTTAGAAAATATATCTCTATCCTCAATGTATATCTCACCCCATTCAATAATGTGTGATGGGTCATTAATGATTCTCGTCAGTTATAAAACATGGAAGACATTGTGTGAAAGATATTACAATGGAGGTACAGCTAAGTGTAACACCACCTCACCAATTCTAATTGGTATCTGGAAAGGTAATGTGAATCATTGGGATATCTTACCCTCCCATCCAAACATTTATAATCCATGTTGAGGTGAATCCAATAGTAACACATGAAATAATTCATTGAACACCAAATCCAATATTCATCTGTCTACATAAGAATTATGATTCGACCATGAGTGCTGACTCACCTTGGTTAGTCTAGAAAAGGATTGAACTAAAAGGTAGACCATAAAAATCCTCAAATAATCATATACCAATGGTATAATGGTAAATAATAATGTTTGCAAACTCCACCAATGGTTGGTGATCCTCTAAACTATGGCCAAAGCAAAACATGAAATCTCATTACATAACCTCCTGGACCTGAATGGAGCACTCTATCTAGCCATCTGTTTGATGGTGAAACACTTTTCTCATGTATAACTAAGTACCAAACTCATTCTAAAATACCTTCCATAACTATGTTGTGAATTCAGAATCACGTTCAGAAATGATCATTAAGGGAAAACCATATAGTTTGACTATATATTGGATGTAGAGGAGTCCCAATCTCTCTACCAAACTCTTCTCTCTAATATATATGAAGTGGGATTAATTGTTGAGTCGGTCTATGATCACCTAAACAATATCATGTACCCTAGATATACATGGCAAGCCCGTCATGATGTCCATTGATTTCCTGTCCTACATTCACCTTCGAACCTAAAATATTTGAGCTGAACCCACTAAAACTAGTCCTCATCCTTCACATACTGACAAGTATGACATTGAAAGACAAAATCTTTATATCCATTATTTATCCCTTTCCACTAAAACTGAATTTTAAGGTTATAGTACATCATTGAAATGCTAATATATACTTCCAAATTTTATGTATTAAACTCTCACCGAACCTCCTCCTGCAACATCAATGGTGCCATAGTGAATCCTGAGAAAATAAAGACAAGCTATCCATATTAATAAAAACAATCAGGATCATTTATAGCTTATATTTGAGTATGTCAGTTCACAATGTCTAAATCCATAAGATGTGGCACTCTGAATTTCTAAAAAAGCGTGGGGGCGGAATAACTATAAGGTATAGGCAAATTTCTCCATAATCATCCACAAAGGATAAAAACAATGAGGCCAAATGATCTAACATCTCATTCAATAACTATAAAAAAATATCTCATACTGATAGAATTTTAAACCACAATTTCATTCATAGGAGTATAGAAAATTTAAATATCATAATCCAAGAAAAACTCTATTTAACTCCTCCATCTCTTGTTTAAAACCTTATGAGTGAAGATATACTTGATGCTTTTATGATCCAAATAGATGATAAACTTCTCACCCATTAGGTATGGTTTCACATATTATTGATAATAATACCACTTATAACTCAAGATCATGGGTCACATAGTTCTGATCATGTAGTCTCATTTGAAGCCAATTGTAGGCTATCACTACCTACTACTAAATTAGAATACAACCAAGACCTGTTCTTGGTGAATCGAAAAATAGTGCATACGAAACACCCTCATATTGAAATCTCATTATGGGAGCACCCATAATTATTTGTTTCAAGTACTGAAAAGCTTATTGGATCCTCGGTTTCCACATGAAAGGATTCCCCTTTCAGTTCAAGACTATCATGGGTGCTGATATATGAGAAAAATTTTGTAAGAATATCCAATTATAAACATCCAACAAAAGGAATCTCTATAACTCTATCACACTATTAGGTGAATCCAAATTAAAAATTTCCTTGACCTTGTATGAGTCGACAACCACTCCATCATCTGAGATAACATGTCCCAGAAAGTGGACATCATGTATCTAGAACTAACACTTTGAGTGTCTTTTATAATTTTTTTTATCTTGGAGTATGTGAAAAAAAATCATCACATGCCTTTAATTATCCTCTTTAAGAGACAAGTACACACGAATACCATTAAAAAGACCACCATAAACCATTATAAAAATTGTTGAAAGATCTAGTTGATGAGTCCCATGGAAACTACCATGATGTGTTTCATACCAAAGGGAATCACCAAATTATCATAGTTACCACAATCACATCTGAATTCCATTTTGGGTATATCCTCATTCTGTACAAGAAATAGGTGATAACATGATTCTATGTCCACATTTGAGAAAAATCATGTCCCTATCAACTGATCAAATATTTCATTGATCCTTGGTAAAAGATAATTTTTCTTTGTAGTCAGTTGGTTCATGTGCTGATATTCTAAACACATCCTCACGCTCTAGTCCTCCTTCATGGTGAAAAAAACTGAGGCTACCCATGGTGAAACACTAGGTTTAACAAAATCAAACCTTTACATGTCTTCTAACCAGACCCCAATATCACAAATCTTTATGGGAGCTATAAAATATGATTTCGCTGATATCGATGTCTTCCTAGTGTATATTTCAATGAAAAATTTTATCTATTGGGTAAGAGGTTAACTTGGAACATCCTCTGGGATTATTTACTCACACTCTACAGACACTGCAGGGATCTTGGAACAGATAATATCAACCACACCAAGGGTCCGGTTAGCCAAATAATTATTAATCAACGACACCCTCCTTTGAATGAGTCCATCACGTGCGTTCTGAGTTACCCTTTCACCAAAAAAGAAGAAATTGGCTCCTTCACTACATAGAAGTTGTATCCTTTTCCTGAAATAGCCATTAGGGGTGTGAATTTCAAATAACCAGTCCATACCTAAGTTTACATAATAAGGAATCATCACAACTATAAGGAGATCCCAATAAAAATTCTCTCCTCCAAGATTTAGGTCACAATTTCTGCAAAAGTGTGTTATCTTTGAGTCATCTCTAGTAGGAGTCTACCATCATATAGGTTGAGAAAAGTTCTCAATTGGAATATGTATGTCTGAAACTAGATGGATAAAAAGAAATTAATGACTAGAAACTATGTCTATCAGTCCTTCAACTATGTCAAACAATATATAAATTGTACCTGGTATCTTTCTTGAAGACACTGAGTTGTGCCATTGACCACCAGCAGCTATCTATGCCCCTATAATCTAGATCCATGAGCCTAGGATGGACCACATGGGGTCGTGGTGGTAACAATTCAAAGCATATACAACTCATGCTGCTCTCCTAAATCCATGTCCAAATCATTTTCCCTGTAGAACTACCTAATACTACTACTACCACTAGTTCAAATATCCATCCATGGCCTCTCTATCAACGATAAAATGGGCCAGTCAATCACATGAATGGTGTCCCCAATTTTTACATGAGTAGTACCACCTCTCCCTGGGCTGACTTGACCCTTCATTTGATACATTTACTACAAATACTATATATGAGGTCCTTCTCCTAGAATGTATCACACATTTTGGTCCCTATGACTACCATTTTCTCCATACTACAAATGTCTCTACGCATTATATTCCTCTACAAACAACCATTAGTTGTGTATTCTTAGTTAACAAACTCTCAGCAACCAAAGATAGATCTCAAACCCCATAATATGTAGGAATGAATAGGGGGGTCACAGTGGATAAAATATCTCTATGATGTCTATACTTGAGGTCTGAGCCTAGAATAACTGATCCTAAACCATATCCATCGAGTACCTAGAGAGTTTGGTAGGCCTTGATGAATACACAGCTACTATCTGACAATCCTTCTAGAGATACATAAGCTCCTGGACATGTACTTACCTCAACTAATTTGGGGGGAAGTCCTCCTTGAAATGGTGGTCAATCTCTCACCATGATAGTGTCTCCTCATTGTAATACTGGGTCGCTAAACGCCACCATCATCCTACTGATCTATGGGGGGGGGGGCTATCTACTGGGACCATCATTTGTTTTGATAGTTTCATATCTAAACAGAAAACACAGGTCACTACCTCAAGTATGTCCTCAGCTGCCTATGGGCCAGGTTTTCCTCGAAACATAATGAGTATTTATCACTAAGACACAAGAAGTGTACCCATCCAACACACATCATCTGCTAGTACTGTGGTTACCACCTACTAATCTATAGGTGGTTGTATAGCCAGTGCACTGCTAAGAGGTAAAAATACTTCGAAATGATCCTTGTATAAATTCCTCATTACTAATGGGATCATCCTCACGTTCTTGATGCTGATTCCTATCTAATAGATGTCTCAAAGGCATCCTAAAAGTAATCAAGATGTACCATGATCAATGGTCATATCTAGAGTTCTAACTTCAGAAGAATTTGGAAACCACAACACATTCCTTTATGAGGAAAGGGCCATTATTTTAACGACAACCAATGTTATCAAGTACCGAGTTGAAAAGAAGTTGATCAGAGCCTAGGTTTATTGATACATCATTCGCCACTCCAATATTGTAGTCCTTACCCTGAAAGCCAAATTGGAAACACTTAACACTATTTCCTCAAAACAATCTCAAAAACTATGGTACTAAGGTATAACCAACCGATTCTATACCAATCTGTCCTGAACCATCCCAATTGGGCCCATGCCGAGACTCTCCATGCCCACCTCTAGTTGAATAAGGAATGGAGAGTTGCGCCAAATATGAATATCACTAACATGAGAGGCCTTAGTCTAAGTACCTATACACACGAACACATCTCCAAGTCTATATAATGATGAGATATAAAAATAGAACAAATATGCTTGAAAACATATAATACAAAAACCATTGTATGTAATGAAGTAATGGAAATTAAACAAGTAAAAATTCATGACCAACAGAAATGGATGAAATAAGTCTAGCCATAAAGTAAACTGTGGACTGCTATCATGATACCATAACAACACACATCGATCTTTCAGGTCTCCCTAAGCACTGTTTGGTCCTGGTATATCTTGGAATCATTTAAAGATTGATCTTTTTCGCATGACATGACACATGTGGGGAAATCCCCTTAATGGGTGAGTATAAGAATACCCAACAGGACACCGTAAAACTAAAAATTATACAACAAATAATATAATATGATATATATAGTTATATGACTACAACATATATAACCAGAATACCCAGATATACTCATAAAAAAGACACAGTCTTTAGGTAAACCCTCAACCATAATACAAGACTATGATTTTATCTCAAAGGATCCACACATCACTTGTCTAGGAGAACAGACTCCAAGAATTGGATAACACTGATATCATTCATCAGACTGGTAGTTCTCATCGAGTGTCACCGTAGGAATTATACACGGAAGGACCAAAGAGATATGAAAAAGAGATGAGGATCACACCCAAGGCCATGGAATATACCAAAAAAACCTGGATTTACCTACTAAGTATAGGTTGGATGCCCACTGAAGGTATCATTTTCCTATGTGTAGGAGGAAATTATATAATATCCCACAAGAAGTGGATTTTGGGAACATGTCTAATGAAACATGTCCAAGATATAAAGGACAAGGGCTTAATGAAAACAATAAGGGAGTATATAACATGTTGTAGGCTAACAAACCATGTACCATTTAACCTGGTTATACCCATGTAAATGACCGAAGTCTATGTCTGTGCTCGTGTTTGTCAAGAAGTACACGATATGCTACTACCTATGTACTTCTACCTATGTTCCATTACATTGCTTAGCCCATATATATTTTTGTTTAGGCCTTGCCTATGTTGGATTACACCACATGCCTCTATCTATGTACTCTTAGGCCATTATCATGTACCCTATGAGGACCATGTTGAGATCACCAAAGAGGAACAAATTTCATGTGATACATAACTCCCTAATGAAACCATATCCACCACTGAGAGGATCCCACAAGACATGTCACTCAGACATACATGCTTTGTACTACAAAATATTCCAGAATCTCATATCCAGATTCCGCATCCATTTCTACACCTTTGGACATATATTCGGCCCAAAAACTCATCATAAAACCAATGTTATATGTTGGTTAGGCCTTCCCATCATCAAACCACACATTCCATAAATCAAATATTTTCATAAAACACCATAAAACATCATTATTCATAGTATTCCAAATAACATAAAATCTAGTATCCAAAACTATCCAATTCGATACTACTTCCATCATTGTACCACCTGCATAAAGTTCCAATCTCATATCGACAATATTGAATCATTTATCCTCAAAATGAGTGCATGTCAATCGATTTCATGAAGGATGTTGAACCATAAGTTAATGATCAAAATCCATGATGAACAAAGAATATGAGGTATATGCACAGCCAAAACCATAAAGAACGAACCCTTTCCATTATCTTTTTTGGCATAGATACATCACCATTAGAATAAATAGTGATGAATCAATAACAATCTATCAAAAATCTCAATATAATCCAAGAAATAAACCTGTATCGCAAGATGATAGTAGTGCAAATCAATATGCAGATTGATTGATTTTTGTTCTATATAGGAATTATGAATGAGGAAATAACCAACACACAAAACCATCCTACCTTGATTTTCATGGATAACTACTGAATAAAGATGCGATGTCATTGTCTCTTGCGAGATTGTTCTATTCTATTGCACATTGATAAATGATACGTGATGCGAAAAAAGTTCATATGAGAGAGATCATCCAAATCTCCCTCCAAAGGTTCTCCAAGGGCACTAGGGTTATGCAGATGACCCTTAAAATCCATCATAATGGTCTATGTAAAGGGATTCCAGACACTACATCAATAAAATAAAAATAAAACAATTTTATTAAATATTTTATACATTTTCACACCTAAAATTTCTTTTCTAAAAATTATCTATGTTGACAAAAGTTATTCCACACATAGGTTAAAAACCACATTCTGAACTCAGTTTTTCCCCCATATTTCTAATTCGAGGCCCCATTAATAAGTTATTCCACATTTGAAGAAAAAAGTGAATTCAAGCTATCAAATATTTTTAATATAATTCAAATATTTATTTGAGTCACACAAGGCCATGAAATTACATAATTTATCCACGACAGGTTGTGAAAATAATACATACAATATGAAAAATAATAAATGGAAAATTAAAGTCATTACATGGAGTAATGGGAGATTCTTGGTCAAAATGAGCCAAGAATGGTGAGAAATGATTGTTAACATATATAAAATCACTAGTGGGAAGAATTGTAATTTTTACCCTTAAAATAGCCTTGAGATGGATAGTGGATCCTACCTAATTTGTTTTTTATTTAGGTTGTGGATCTAGCCACTTACATCCCTCATCAGATGCTTGGTGTAGTTCCACCAATGAGAAGGTGGTACCTATATTCTTACATGCCTTTTAAACGAGTCACTGGAAAGCTAGTGGTAGCATCCTACTACCTCACCCACCTAGGATATCCTTCAGGACATCCCAAAACCTTTGGTCACCTCATGTGACCCAAACCACTTTCAAATACTCATATTTGAAGGGTTCAAACCTATGGTAATCCCAAATGAATATCTATTTTATGAGAACATGATCAGTAGTTTGACAATTCAAAAGTTTCTTGAAAATTCAAACTCATTCATACCCTTGTAAAGAAAAAGGGTTTTACAACATCCCCACCATATAAAATCTCATCCATGAACTATATTGATGTCTGTCTAGATGAATTCCCCAAACTACATTGGTCATCAAACCCGATCAAAGACCATGTTCCAATTCTGAATTCTCGACAAAATTTTAATGTAAAAAATAGATTTATAAGTTTATATACCACCATAATTATAGCAACCAATTGAATATATCAATGAAAATAGAAGAAAATTCTTCCGACACCCATCGATGACAAGAAACCTGAGGTGTTCTCTTCTAACTAATAATCATTTTCCAATCCAAGACTCCCTAATATCGATTTAGAAGGGAATAAATTTAATCTATGAAACCATATATTTTTTGGAATTTAATATAATAAAATGATACTAATTTTCTAACAATTCCTCTCAATATGTTTTCTTAATTACTAGGAACAACAACTATAAAAAAATTGGTGCTACACCGTTATCCCTCAGTATTAATAAGTTTCACGAAAACCATATCAACCTACATTTCCCAAACACAGATCCAATAAGCCAGAATATTTCTTCAAAACTTTTGATCGACTCTAAAAAATCACTAATTTCACCTATAAAATTTACCTGTGTTGGTTTCTGACCAACCACATTCAATTCAAAATGAATAAATAATTTGAACATTCCATTGTTGACCTTTCCTAAAAATTCCCATCTTTTTCCACCGTGGAACCTTTGACCTTCTTTATCAAAATGATGTAAAATCCAAGGGAATCCCATGATCATACCCAAACCCAATAATAATTATAATATGAATTCTAGTGATATACATAGATTATATAATCATATTATCATTTACAATATCCTTTTATACCATGAGCAATCAAGTAATATAAACCTAAATATGTTTGGAGAACCATTAACATCCCAATATCATACATCAATTCCTAATCCCAATCTCATTTTTAAATCAATGTCTAAAAATAGATTTAATAGATGAACCAATTAATCTTGACCAAAATTACCCACTAACATCAAAATTCCCTAAAATTAATCCCTTGATCGATCAGTCTCACGCACCACTGAACCTTCTCACATGAGGCTCACAGAGCCATGGTAAACATACTTCTCCCCAATGTAAGATCTTTCTTGTAATCACACAATAAATAATAGTATAATTTTCATGTCCCATTATCCTTACATTACTAAACATGATGATTGTATGAGTCTGATATAAATCAATACATTGAATCATTATGAGAGGTAATATGCTACCAACTCTTGACTTATAAAAACATTACCAAGTAACACTATCCAAAAATTAGGCTCACACTTAAAATAACAAATAGTGTTCTCCACCCCATTAGGTTTATCCCACACCACCCACTGAGTTGAAACCCCAATGGTTCTTACTAAATCAAATTTTATGTCAATTATCTATAGCCATACTCTCACTTGGGTGACACTTAACTACAATGCTTCAATCAAGGTTTAACCTCAGTTTAGACGTTTCGGCCAACTTGATCCATCCAAATTTCTATCTCTAAAATAAGAACATGAAAAACACTACTGGTGTATCAGGATATTGTCATAGTAAAAAACTATGGTTATAGGGGTCAAAACAATGGCTATAAGATATCTCCACGGTTCCAGCTGGTCGTGGAACATATTGGAGTGCCTGTAACTATAAGCTATTTCCACGATTAAATACTGTGGATATATCCCCCATAGCTGTCCACCATGGAAGTAGGGCTATATCCACAGTTGTCCACCATGGCAACATGGCTATAACCATGGGTTTCAATCATGGTTATAGCCCAAAAATAAAGTGCATCCACCCATATTCGATCTCTGTACCTATGTTATGTGCACCAAACACCTTTACACAACACCATATATAACTTTGAGAATATATATATATTTTTATATATATTATTAAAAACCATCGATATAACATATAAACTGTGGCTATAACCCTTCCCACTATTCTTTAATGGGTTAAATTGTTTCCTGAACATGGCAGGGAGACCTATAACCACAGTTTTGAGAAAATATGTCTATATAAAATGAAAGAAACTCTATAGTCATAGTTTTAAACAAATATTGGCTATAGACCATGAATAAAATACTATATATCCATGGTTTTACCAAAAACATTGATATACCTCTTGGAAAATGACCCTATATCCATGGTTTACCGAAACTGTGGCTATAGCCATTGGAAAAGACCATATAGCCATTGTTTTACCCAAACTGTGGATATAGAATTGTAAAAATGAACTTGTAGCCACAGTTTACCCAAACCATGTATATAACTCTCGAAAAAAATTCTTTTAGCTGTAGTTTTGTGAAACCTTGGAAATAGCTTTCAAATATAAAATATATTGCCATAGTTTTTTGTAAAAACCTAGCTATTTCCTTTGTATTAAAACCTATAGCCACAATTTTGGAAAACCGTGGCTATATCTTAGTGACTATAGCCTAATTTTATTTTAGTTAAACTCTCATTAGGGATCCTTAGAACATCATGATTTTCATCCCCTCATTACACCTACATCGGTCGTCAATACATACATATGGATATATATATATATATATATATATATATTATGCAACATGAGCATATACACCAATATAATCCAACTACAGAAAGAAGGAATCATGGACCACTTATATAAACTTTCCTCCCAGACTCCAAAAAAGCTCAACAGTGCACGTTGCTTTGGGAAGTAACTAATTAATCCTAACCTAATATCATTTTATTTACATATAAAAATACATAAAATTCACATCCAATTCACTAGTCATTCCTCTCATACATGCCTGTCTCCCCATGTATTGATCACCTTTGGTGCTCTTCTCAGAACCAGAGGCATCTCACCATGATAAAAAATTCATATGATGACATAAAATTCATAATTTTTTAATGTTTTGAATGGATCTGGTTACATTTTTATAGTGTTCCAGAAGATACACTCAAGACATACATGTTTAGGATCCTACCAGGTTCCACCCTTAAAATCCATACGCAATACTAAATATATAACTATCATGGTTTTTTTCCATTCAAGACCACCCTACATTACTAAATTTCTCACACCAATCCCCTATGAGGATGCCCTTACTCATAGAAACCTTTAATCGTCTCCCCTATAAATACACTATGTCAACCTCACTTAAAAATCCATCCTCAAAAAATATTTTGATCATAAAACCATACCTCCTTGAGCGCCTGTCATGTTTTAATATCTAAAAATTAATTTACCCATACTATGATAGATCTATTCTTATACTTAATTATAATAACAACACAATTCCTCAAACTCACACATGGGAGTCTATAGGTCAACAAATCGGAAGAATCATTCATATTTTGAAAATTTCATCAAAACTAGAAGTAGTCACATCGATGTGATTCTCTTAATTCTTAATGAATATAACACGAATAAACCACAAAATGAGTGGCACCCATCCTGCACCTTTTCAAATAGGTGAATCATCTACCCTTAACTCATGTATTTAGAAGTACAAAAAACCACATTCAACCCTTTCTTGGGTTACCCCGAAATGTAATAAGTCACTAACACCCTAATCATTTGGCATAAACAAGAATGGTCAATGGGTTTTCCTTATTTTATATCACACCAATGCGCAGATGTTTCAAAATACCTGGGATGAAAATCATGCTTAATCTATGAAAACATGACACCAACCTAACAAACAACCACAATTGGGTCCAAACATTGTCTTAAACCACCATTGTCTTCCAATTTTTTGGTTATGTGAAACCCCAAAGACCAATAACAATACCCAACATATCATAGGTCATAGGGTAATAATAAAAAAGACATAGCCCTGTAACTCTCGCAGCCCCATCCGACTAAAAATAGGGAACACATAAGTTAATAACCAGGTCGACATCAATATCCATTAGCCCCAATACATACACTAATATATACTTCAAAAAGATTAAATATTTCACCTTTCTTCTTTTAAAACCATTATTTTTCAAAACAATGATGAGTTCAAATGAAATTTCATGTACAAGTTATAGAGTTGTACACTTTTAATGTAGTAATTACAATTTTACATTGATGAAGTGACATAAACCCAAAAGATTTAATCAATTAAAAAACATCCTTTTAACAATTTATTTCGTAGAAAAAAATCACAATCAAGGCTCCATTAAATAAGATTTTAGTTAAATTTGATATTGGAAAATCTCTTTAAGTTGTAATTGAATTTTTTTATTGTATATATCATAATAGTCAAACAAAAATAGATAAAATAGGTCTTTTATCCCTTATAAGGGGTCAATTTAGTAATATTACACATACACATATACAAAATATTAATAAAAATGGATAAGAAATCTTTTAATAATAGACCCATTTTTATAGTCCAGGTAAAAAATATGTGGAAATGAAAAAAATGAACCCTACATGTTTGATATGATGCATGGAGACACCCTCTCTTTCCATGTGAGGATAAGATAAAAAATACCATAATCTAATTGTCTCAAAAATAAAGTGCATCCCATGGGGTTAAATCAAGACAACTCAAAAAACAAACAACACGAACAACAATCCCATATGTAGAAAAAATAAATTCCCTTACATGTAAGTTGGATAGAATTAAGAAATATTTCTATACATTATCTAGAAACAATCCAAGTCTCTTATCTTCCATTCCCAAAAATTAAAACAAAAGAAAAGGGATTTGATACCACTATGTAACATTCCATCATGACTCACTCAATGAATGGTAACCAAACTGATTATTACTTGATCTTAGGAATGAATCCTCTAACACCAGAGGCTATTGACTAGAAGCTTGAGTCTTTGATAGTACAATGGAGAGGCCAAACCCGCATATCAAATTAAATCAGTTTTTGAAATAAAACCAATCAAATATAAAAACTAGATGAAATGGTAAACAAACAAGAAGAAATGTTCCATTAATAACCCAGTTTAAAACATTCCATAGAATATAAAATGTATATCATACATATCAGAAATTCATACAAACAAAACCCAAACTACAAGTATTGAGAAAACCAAAATACGGTTTTAGTTCTTGGCATGGTTCAAACTCTCATGATCCCACCAAGAATACAATGAAATAAATAATACCATCACCTTCTCTGAACCCATACCATAAGATAAAATTATAACATCAGGTACCCAAGGGCTAGTGGGCATGATATGGGTGTGATTACAACTCAGTAGGATACAACCAATTATTTCCAAAAACTAAGCTGCCAATAACAGTTCATGAAAGAAAATTACAAAATAAATAGGTACAATTAACATAATTTAAAACATTTAAAACTAAAAAATAACTAGATACCAAAAAATGGGGTTGGGTTCACCCCAAGAATGGTGTAAACCTACTCTAGTAAGATCCAGGGTTTCTCTAAGCATACCATGTTGTCCCTGCCAACAACGTCCCTCCTGTCCTGGGGAAATATACCCATCCTAAACCCAAACTAGTAACTGGGGTAAATAGACTCATCCCTAGAACCAAATTTCCCCCATGGTCTATGTTTATCTATGGTTAACTATAATTATTATGTCACACCACATGCATTATGTTCACCCTTGGTTTATCATAATACCTATATTCCGTGAGGTCATAGTCACCCTTGGTTAAGGATAATCATTATGTCTCATGGGGTTGTGGATACCATAGGATGAGAAAAATTTCTAGTGGGCACATTGGGGCTGTTTTCACCCTAGGTCGAACCAAAATTTCATGAAAACCATTTTATTTAACATAAAACAAAAACATCTGTATAGGAATGTTCAACACGACATAAAATAATTCATTTAATATAATGACCATTTCTATAAAATCAAAATTTTAGTTTCCCATTAAAAAATTCCAAATACCTCATACAAGTCAACAAAATGGATACACATTTTTATTTCAAATACTAGGAAAAATTACATAGTTAAATTTTCAATTTAGAATAGAAAAAAAAATTTTGATTTTATCATTTAAATATATATATCCAAAAAACTGATACGATTACCAATTCACCTTTACATATATAAAAAACAACAATATTTGTATTTACAAGGCACCCAACATCATCTTGCAAATTTAGAAAAATTTATATAAGATGGATTGTGACTAGCGTAATCTTAATGATAATTTTTTTTATTAAAACTATGTTGGTGCAAATCAATGCTAGGACGAGTACACAATGCACTAAAAATAATAATAAAATGATAATTGGGGTTATTTAAGGGGACCAACAACCTCATCTATAAAGCATTCCTTTATCTTTTATCTTGAAAATCCACATCCCAAGCTAATCCTTGTCCAATGAACAAGGCTCACAAAACTCATAATCATTACATCCTCCAAAAACCAAGGGAAATTAATTATAGGAAATTTATAATTAATCCAAAAAATGAAACAAAAAATAATCACCTAGGGACAAATGGAATAATCTCACCAGAAACACTAAAAAACCCATAACAGAACTTGTGATCATTCAGAGGCCCATTCCATGCCTCAGGAACTCTCAATAGAAAAATACTAAGAAATTGGAATTGGAAACATAAATGAAGATAAAAAATTATCTAAATCCATAGAAAGACTCGACCGACCATATAACGCTAATGAAATAATGATTGATAGTGTAAAAGTGTTGTATTAGGATTTATATAATGAAATATACATGAAATACCCATAATCCTAGGATTATTTCACCACTCCTGGTGGAATCATCTTAAAAAACCACACTATGTAATCTAAGAATTAAAGTGAGAAGAGAAGGATAAGTTTGTGTTTCATAAAGAGAATAACATTACTTGGAAACACTATGAGAGAGATACATATATCATAACTCATAGAGGAGAAACCATATATGATTATGAGGGGATCTTCTTAGTTGAGGTAATCCAAGAACACATTGAAAAAATGGTGATCCCATCTTAAAACCCGAGGGGAAGCATTGTAATTATTCCCCTTAAAACCCCACTATCTAGAGGATGACTTCATTATATATCCCCCGACACAATAAATTTCCCTAGAATCATACCTATACCTTTATCCACCCCCATAACAATAAAATCATTCAAAAACCTCTTCTTGTATTGGTTAAAACCACTAGTACTCCCAACCATGAATCAGTTCTTAAAATAACCCACTAAGTAGTTTGAAAACATAATCTTATATTGAAAATTACCCTCAAACGAAAAATAAAGATTTATATTGAGTGTGTTATTATTGTAAATATTTTTCCACTTTGATATTTTTTTTCTAATTATCACTTTCTTTTTTTTATTTTGTCTTCAAATAGTCAAGATTATATAAATACATAATTTCTCCTATCAATCATCTATTATCCCCCCTATCTTCTTTTATCTGGGATCACTACCTTTAAAATGAGGTTTCTAGGATTTAACTCCATAACAATTAAAATGAAAGAGAATATTCTATTTAAGATTAATTGTTTTACCTGTTAAGATGCTATTGTCGATTGAATTTTTAGTTTCTCATTTCAACCAAAGATATCATGATCTTTAGTATGTTGGATATTTTTAAATTAATAAAAATGATACATTAATTCCCCATTCAATTAAGGTGTTAGATGTGGGTGGCGCTCTTGATCAATTAAATAACATCATTACCAAGTTTTGTACTTTATTTTCATTAATCATTTATATTTAATATTATTTTTCAGTCATTAATTTAATCATTTGTTTATATCTATCAACACATTTATTTATTTAATTTCAAAATAACTCTTTATTTTTATCATCCACATTTATAAAAATATATTATGATATCATACCACTTTCAAAATTATTTTATACGTTTTAATGGTCTTAAAAATTGTGTTTTTTGTTGTTAATACTTTTTTAATTATATTTGATTTTTTAAAGGTAAATTCATCCTTGTCGCCCCATTTAATCCTACTCAAACCTACATTTGGAATTCAATGGATCTTGAAAATTTTTAGTTATTTAAAAAAAATTATAATATTACACAGGTTGTTCATGAAATTTCATTTTTGTAAATATATTTTTAAAACATCCATGGTGCTCTTGAAGGATACACTATGGGTCATGCTCAATTTTTAGTGGTAATAATTATGGATTTTGGAAAAAAAATATAAAATTTTTAGAAATGTTGACTTACCCATATATAATTTATATATTGAAAATTTTACTAACACTATTAAAAGTGATGAAAAATAGACTCTTGAAGATATTTATAATACTGAAATTTATAGTGAACTAATTAATTCCATTAATGATTAATTATACAAAAATAAATTTAATCCAATTTGTATATGAAAAATGGCCTATGAAATTTTGAAAATTTTAGAATTTGATAATTAAGGAATATACAAAATAAATGATTCTAAACTAGATATATTTATCAGGACATTTAGGTTAATTTAATCAATTATATTGAATATATCACCGGAATTCGTACTAACAATTTGGATTTTGAAAATGGGTTAAATGCTCTTGGAGATAATATTTCTATAGAAACATTATAAAATAAAATCCTTTGGGGCTTTTTCAGGATTTGGTCTCCCAAAGTCACCGTTATCGAATATTCAAAAGATATAAAGGGTATATTCATGAAAGAGCTCATCATATATATCATTACATATGATATAAAAAATGGAAACAAAATAGGAAATGTAGGGAAAAGAAAAAAATATTATTTCAAAGAAATAAAAAATTTCACATCAATAAGATAACATTATATTTCTCCTATTAACAAAAGAGTTAATATGTAAATTATTAATAAAATATCTAATCAATTAGTCAAAAATTCAAATCATGTAATTGTTGTCACTTTATTTGTTTTCAAAAGGAGGGTAAAATTAATTTATATTTCACATATAATAAATATTATAATTTAAAGTATCTAGGTAATAATAATCTTAAATATTCAATACAGAGTTTTTGAAATTACACACTTTTAACACAAAAATGAAGTATTGGAATTCATATCTTGTAGAAGTCCGATTTTGAGTTATGTTATAAAGTAAATTATATATATTCAATTTCTCTATCGTAAACTTCTTTAAACTCTTATTTAAGTTATGATTATGTTATTTATGTTAGAGATCAACTCCATGATTGTTTTAGTGAACTTGTTTCAAAATTTAACGATCATAAAAATAATTATGATCACATTTTTTTGAATGAAATCATCTCTTAAAAGAAAAAAATGATGTGGTTTTTAAAAAAAGAAAATCCAAATGTTAGGAATTTTTAATTTCAAATTAGAAATATTCAATGTATGATTTCTTCATTTAATAAAGGAGAAAAAATTTAAAATATTAATTTGGTATCTAATTAAGTTGTTAAAATAAATTCTATGAATGGTTTTTCAAAACAATCGTACTTTACTATAAGTTCTCAAAAGTATAATTTTATAAAAGTAACCTTGATAAATAAATTTAGAAATTATTTTAAGATATTTGTTCAACTTTTTTATATATGTTATTGTAAAATTTCTATACATGGAATGCCAAAATTTAGTAATATCTCATATCTTATTTCTAATCAAGAAACTTTTACTAAATATTTTGGGATTAAAATATCATTATTTTAAGAAACAAATTGGACCCACGATATGGGTACCAAAATCATTAAACTGTTAATATTTTAAAGGTAAAGTCTCTCTTGTGAAAAACCTATGAATCAACTCATTTTATGTACAATAAGAGTTCAAGGAACATGTTTTCTAATCCTTCTAAATTCAATAAACATGAAGATTTATCTTGTGTTACAATCCTTCTAAATTCAATCATCAGAAAGATTTATGTGGAGGGTATTTAATATTTAGAGATGATATAAATGGTATAATTACTATTATTGGAATTATCAGTTCCTTCAAATATTCATTAATAAATTATTATTTTTTAATAATTTACTGAATAATAATTTACTAAGTATTAGTAAATTATGTGACAATTTTTTCAAAATTATATTTTGTAATTTTTTTAATTCTCTATGAAATCATTGTTTCACAAAATATAATTTAAATAATGTTATATAATAGGTTTAAAATATCTTTTAATTAAAAAAATATAGGTGTTTAAGTGCATGATAAAATGAATATTGGATTTGGCATCTATGCCTTGTTCAAAGAAACATTAAATATCATTTCAATCTCAGCTGTAACTGAGTTGTATTATATTTACTGAAATTTTCTTTTAAACATAAACTAGTTTTTAACCTTTACAACATTCCGAGAAACAAAAATCTTCTTTAAAATCTAAAAAGGTTATTTCCACTTCTAAAACGGTAGAACTAATCCACCATGACTTTTTGGGACCAACCCATGTTTCAAGTATTGGAGGTAAATATTATACCATAGTTATTATTGGCAACTATATTATACTTACATGGATTTTCTTAATAATTTATAAATATGAGGCTTATAATGTCTATATCATCTTTTTAAGGAAATTTGAAAAATTAAAATTCTATAAACTCTTTACTCTTATAATTGACTATGGTAGTTAAATTTATAACAAATAATTTTATGATTTTTCTACTTATAAAGTTTATGATCTCTCCTTTTCCACTCCTAGAACACATTAATAAAATGGGTCTATCTAAATATTATATAATACCATTCAATAAATTTTTAATAATTTCTTGAATGATTTTAACCATACTCATTTTTTGGGGTGAGGTGGGCAATACATATTTGTATATCCTTAATAGTTTTCATATTATACCCTTCTTAAAAAAAATATCTATAAACTGTGGGAAGGTAAAATTATTAAATCTTTATTATTTTTTGTTTTTCATTATAAATGATTTATCCTCAATACCATGTAAAATCTAGAATTTATTGACCCTAAATCCAATAATGGTATCTCTATTGAATTGTGAAATATAATTATATTTTTTCGAGTATTATGTAATAGGAAGAAGAATTTAAAAGATTCAATATAGATAAATTTTTATCAGAATAATCCTAAATAAAATCCTTTTAAGTGATGATGATATTGACCATGCTAGTTTGAACTTATCTAAAAATAAATTCTGCAATGTAATTAAAGATGTTCATGAACCCCTTTTAAACCTTTACCCAAGGCATGGGTAAAATCCAAATAACATATTCCTAAAATGTTTTTGGAAAATTTCAATCTAAAACTCATACTATATGGTTGATATTAAATGAGGATAAACATATATATTTTGTCTCATACTTTGAAAATCAGTTAACTTAAGAAGTTATTACTGGTAAAAACTAGATACATTCCATGAAAGTTCATTTGAAAAAATGTTAGAGGAGAAATATTTTATCTCTTATGGAATGAAATGTTAATCTTCCAATTATTGGAACTAAGTGGGATTTTCAAAACAAACATGGTGAAATAGGAATTATATTTCCAAATAAAAAAATACATACTGAGAAATGCTATAATAAATTAACTGGTATTCATAATGGTAAAAACCATTGACCCATTAAATTAATAGAATTAATTATAATATTATTGGAATTCACCACTCATTTTAATTTTAAAAAAATTCAAATATATTTAAATAGTTAATTTTACAATGTCTTATTTCAAAAAAAATTACAAATTAACCACATAGGCTTTAAATTAATATGTTTTCTAATCATGTTTTTATGTCCTCTAAAGCTATTTATGGATTAAAAACATTACACTTTAGCATAATATGAGAATTTAACTAGACTACTTTTATAAAATGATTACAAAATATTAAAATTTGATTAAGCTATTTTTGTGAATTTTTTTTATTCAGATAACCTATTAATTATTCAAAGTTTTGTTGAAGATAATATTTTTGGATCGGCTAACAAAACTTTTCATAATAAAAGTTTTTTTTAAGGAATGAAGTGTTTGAAATGAGTTTTAATGGTGAAGTAAAATTATTTATTTTTTTTCAAATTTCCAAATATTATTATAATTTTTTTAAACCAAATTAAATACACTAATGAACATATACAATTGTTTTTCATGGATTAAACTAAGAAAATTCGAACAACCATGGGTAAAAATTTTCAGATAAATTTTTATTAAGCTATAAAGTTAGTAGATAATAATATTTATAGAAGTATTATTGGAAGTATACATTACCTTATTACTGTATGCAAAAACATGATGTTTTGTGTATGCATTTGTGTTTTCTTTCAGTCAAATCCAAATAAACATCTTCTAATATATCTCATTATTTGTTTTCTAAAGTAACTAACAATCTCGGATAATTTTATCTAAATAAAATAAATATTGAAATTACATATTTTTCCTAGGAAAATTTTTGAGGATAATATCTGGACAGTAAAAGAAATAGTGGAACATTGAATCTAGTCAGAAAATCCCTCATCTCATAGAGATATAGAAATAAAAAATGTTTTTCATTTTCCACTATAGTTGAATAATATAAATCCACTGAGAGTTGTTTTAATCAAATCTCATGGATATAACATACTCGTTTATAATTTGGGTAATATATTATCATGTCCCAATCAATTGAAATAATAAAAGTGTGATTGATACATATATATAATTTATATCAAATAATGTAGCACTGAGAACATTTATCAAAGACATAATATTCAAAGATATCACTTTAAGAAAGTTGACATGCTTATTGAATTTTTTTATCAACAATTAACTTTTTGATATCTTCACTAAAACTGATCACAATGATCACTTTAAATTTGTTAATGTTTTTTGGGTTTGATTATCTTGTGATACATCTCTATAAACAAAGGTAATCTGGGGAATTTTTCAATTTGTTCCTCAATTTATTTTTCCTATATAAAATATTTTAGTTATTTTAACATTATTTTTAATATGGTTATAATTTTTGGAAAAGTTTAGTGAGTGTGATATTCCCTGAAAATTTGTGTTTGGATATAGAAATGTGAAGGTGGTTTTGGAATTCATTCACCAAGATTGTATAACTCAATTGGGTCTTTTTTTATTCTTAATCAGATATTCCACCTAGGCCTAAGGGGTTGGACATTAATTCACCACAAGTTTGAGACTCTCATAGAATTTACTATGGTATATTAAGAAAAATGTTTCATAGCCTTAATAATGGAATTATTTTTAAAAAAATTTCTAATATTTTATTTCTTATTTTCATTTTTTAATGTCTATGATACCATTATCTAACCATATTAATTATTTTAGGTGGATTTAATGTCATTAATAAAAAAATGATCATAGAATAGACACTTTTTTTAATTTTATTTTACTATTGAATTTTTTTTCAAAGTTTCATTTCCTTATTAAGTTATATTTTTCAAATATAAAATATTTTCTTCCTTTAATATTTATCTTTTTTAAATATCCCCATACCTAAAATTTTAATGTTTTAAAATTTTACTAAATTTTTGTTTTTTCTTTTAAAATAAACATCAGTGATGATATTAATGTTTTATAATTTTTTCCCTTATACTTTAACCCCGTATATAATCTCTTTTTTGATTATCTCAATTGGGGATAAATTTTAGTATTAGGATAAATATTAGGGGAAATATTTGATTGATATATAAATCCTTGTTTTTATTTCTATTCTATTTTGTGAAAAATATAAATAAAAACATAATTTTTTATATTTTTTTTGTTTTGGGGGAGAATAATCGATGGGGAGAGATATTATTATTATAACTAGTGTTATTTTTCATTGTATTTTAATATATTTTTATATATTATCATGTTATATTATTATTATTTGAGAATTTTATATATTGTAGTAGAGGTCATAGCGCAGTGGTTAAGGTTACCTTGTATGTCTGTATAAAACTAGGGTTCAATACATGATATCTCCATATTTGAAAATTTAGTTTGTTTTCGGGGGGGGGGGGTTGTGGGTGGGCGGCTCTGTTGGGAACGAGTGGAGGGGGAGGAAGCTTTGAGAGTCAAGAGGTCGGGCTTAACAAAGATAGTATGTAGAATTAATACTGGTTGGGAAACTCAATAGGGAGTGGTTGGAGAAGGAGGGACCGAAAATGACGATGTGGAGAAGGAATAATAGTGCAGGGACCGACTAGGTTAGGCAATAGTGCAGAGAAGGATACGATAGTGGGGTTTCAATCTATGGGGATGGTTGGATCGATGGATTCTGGGTGAAAGTGATGATTTCGACAAGGCATTCAGAGTAGTTACAAGCTTCAGCTTCAGGTGGAGGTCAGAAAGGATGCCAGACAGTGCTGCAGATGAAAGAGTGTGGTGGAGCAAGCTTTTTAAGATGAGAGTTGCTTCAGAAAAAATAATGTGTATCTAATCCTAGGATTAATACAAAACATGGTCATTAAAAGTGGGAATTACACTCAAACCCTCATATTTAGATAATTTATAGGGTATGTATCTTTAATTAGAACAAGGGTCTTATAGTCATGCATTTAGATTTCTAGTTGAGAAGCTTTTCATACCAATTTTTGTTGTTAAAAATAATTAGTATCATCTAGGGTGTAGATTGTGGTTGGTAATTTGGTCGTTGGGCCTGAAATGGCCATGTATAAATAATTACATAGTTCATCTAGGTCTATAGATTATGTAATGTTTAACCCTCATCCTGTAATATAGGATTATCAAATTAATAAAAATATATAAATCCTTAGTGCATTTATGAAAGCACTAGTAATATTGTTATAAGTAATATTTTTTTTTTAATTTGGAAAAAAATATTTCCAAACGTTATCATGTTATATTATTATTATACAAATGTTTTTGATTATAAAAATTTGTATATTGTTGATTCAGAAACTATATTTTCTTTTAGAAGATAATAAACACTTGTTAAAGTGTCAAATGATTTCACTAAATGATGGATTGTTTGAAACATAATGAGATCATGTAAAAATATTTAAATAACCATGAAAGATCCTTAGAGAAGTCTTATTTTTATTTTTAAACTAATGAAGTGATTTTTACACACCATTAAAAGTCAAGGAAGTAAAACAAGATGCCATGGATGTCTTTGGACACCAACAAGTATCACCAACTAGTCAGTGTATGGAAACCATCTTATTAGTGGTGAAGGAAGTAACCTCCTCAAGTAAAAGTTATACACTGTGTATACAGTAGAGGAGAAATTACTATTAAGTGTATGAGGATATAATAACTACATTATTTATATATCCACCATTCAATCGATGAAGGAACACTGATTAATTAGTGGAAGAATAAAGAGGGGAGGAAGTTTCATGTTGTTAATGGGATACCGAGAGGAGGCTACAGGATATCCATCAGCAATGAGATATGAGTTCGAAGATGAGATTTATTATGGTAAAATATACCATCAATGTTTTCTTATTAACATTAAATAACTCTAGCTAATTCCAAAAGGTTCCAAAATATATTGGATGATATAAATGGACCTCTTAGGGGCCTTGAAAACTAACCTTCTCAACCATTGTCCAATACCAAGGTGCTACAATCTATATATCCCACTCATGTTCTATATTTTACAAAGTGATTCCTAATAACATCTTGAGTGTCTGATTATTGTAAATGCATTCCCACTCATATCAATTTTTCCATTATCTCCAAATTATTCTATATATATTTTTGATAGAACAAGGAATGTACTAAAACATGACTTCTCTGAGTAATCATCCCTTATTACCCATTATTTAATTATTGTTTCTCACTACATATAATGCGAGGGATACATGTCTTATTCTTATAACCCCAAAATTTAAATATATTAATCTCATTTTGGTTGATGGATACAATAGTTTTAATGAAAATATCGATGTTATTTCTGAGTTTATTTCGAGAAGAAAAAAATCAATGGCTTTTTGATAACATGGATACAATTCAAGATAAGGGTCTAATACATTAAATCCTAAAGTTATAAATGTGGGAGTATTAGGTCTTATTAATGATACTTTTCCAAAAATTCTTTCCAAATTATGTGTGATATTTACTTTCCATGTTTTTATTTATTAATCTCTTTAGTTCATTAATTTAATCCTGTTTTTAAATTCATCTATACACATAATCATTTAATTATGAATCACAGTTTTTTCTGCCTCTTTTATAAAAATATATTACTATATCCTAACACATTAAACTATTATTTTTTATCTAGGTAATGTTTCCAAAAATAATATTTTTAGTCTTTATTTATATTTTTTATTTAGATATTCTTAAAATGAATATTAACCCCTATTTCAATTTTACAATAAATTGACTTATATTCTCCTAGAGCATAATGAATGTTATAAATGTGTTTGTTACTTCTAAAATATTAACAAAAGAAGGATTGGTGAAACATGGTCCCAAATTCACCCAAAGATATAAATATAAAAATCCATTGGAACTGTGGAAGGGTGTGAGAATTCATACTGGGGGATTTGTGATTATGAAATATATAGACATGTTTCTTCTTCTACATAGAGTATAGGTATACTAGGGATCATATTATTGAAATTTGGGGTCTTAGGAATTTTCTTAATGAACCCAAAGGAGTTATATGGATGGAATGTATAAATTTTGTGTCATGTTCTGTTTTTCTATAGAAAATTTTATGTATGCATAGTATTCAATGAAAATAATTTTTTTCAGGATCTAAAATTACTAAATCATTGTAATCATAATAAGAAAAAGATTCATTGATTTATATCTCATAAATTTAGTTATACATAAATGTAATTAAATTTTTGAATCAACAAGTGACATGATATAGGTTGATTTGAATTTGGTATGGGAGATAATATTTGTGTGCTAGTAGGTGTTTTTGATAGACTACGAGATGAGTTTTACTATGTTAAATAAGTATCACCTTGAACACCAAAATAATGTTTCCCCTGATAATTTGTACATTTTCCAAAAGTATGTGTTAGATTCACCATTAGATGTTTCAGATTAAATGAAACATGTAACAAAATGTATAGTTTGATTTTTTGGGAAAAATATGATAGAATTTCTCAAAATATGTTTACGTAGGATGATGTTTCTCTCACATATAATAATTATAAGAAATGTGTTTACTTTGGATGTTCTATATATAGTGGAAGGACAACCCCAAATCCTAACATGCATTTTTTTCATGTGATTTTTAATTTTTCTCAATGATTATTGTAAGCTCATAAGATATATATGATGAACTTTTTTATTGAGATGGGATCCTCAATGTATCAAAATCATAGATGAATATTCTGGGAGAAAATCTCCACACATATCATGATTACACTGACAAATTCTTTTATTTAAGTTATTCATGCTGCTGGAATAAATAGTTCTGAAATATAATGATATATATCAGTATAAATGATGAAACATGAGTTTAATGTATTTAAAAAATATAAAATTAAAAATGATTGAATGAAAATAGTTTTAGACGGATATGTACCAAAGTGTCGGGCCCTGGAAGATGTTCATGGCACAAATTATTGATATAAATTATACACCCTCCGAGATTACATGATTAATTATTTATTGATTTAGATATATATATATATATATTACATGTACTAATTCATATGTTCTTTAAAGAGGTAGGGGAATTATATATCCTATTTTCCTCGATCTGAGGATGAAATATTTCAATGGGATCCAAGAATATTTGATGTGACATGGGGTGGAGAACCATGTAAGTGACACCCCGGACTCACACTCCCAAATCTAATGGTAAATAATTTTTTACATACCTACATCGATGCCTATTGGGATATATAAAAACTAATATATATATATATATTCATAATTTGAACATTGCGTCACACAATAATCACACAATCATAAAAGCCAAAGGCTTAGCCACTTTGGAGATTAGCAACACAAAAAATTTATTGTGAACATTTCTATATAATTTGACAATAAAATATCACATCTTACAAATCACTTATGTTATACTTATTTTCATAAGAAAGGTAATTAAAAACATAAGAGAATAGAATTATCAAATTCCAAATACTAGAAAAATATCAATATGTCAAGAATGGATACATAATAAGAATGTGATAAAAATATAATGATTGAAATATCTTATTAAAAAGAATATTGAACAATAAGATTTGTCCACTAGTAAATATATAATAACAGGTAATCTAAAATTAGTAAACATATTCTATGGAATAAGATTTTGGAAACCAAAACTACAATCATGGTTAATCGAAAATAAAATAGTAATATCATATAGAAATATTTCCGAAATCTAAGCATATTATGAAATTATATTTTGTAAAAACAAATCCTTTCACTCACATTAATTTTTGAACAAACAAAATTTTCCAAACATTTTATTGTGAATAAAAAACATGTCCACACATTATTTTGTGAAAAAATAACATTCATAACATCATTATTTAGTGATATATAAATAATTAATCATTAAAATGAAGCTATTTAACTATCCTGACATGTCCCATGTATATAACTGACCCAACCCATTATAGGGATATAATACACCCGAGATGAATTTAGTATTTTTCTAAACCAACCCATCTCATGTATTTAATATACCCAAAAAATATATTAATGATAAAACACACACAATTATTCCTTATAAAAAAGGCAATTTAATACCACATCATGAATAATGAATGGAATGAAAATTTATTTTATAATGTTTTAGATTGATGTCACTAAAATGGAATTCAAGAATTGGACTGTTTGATACAAAAAAATCAATTCCAAAAAAAATTATTTCCTGATTGATTTTTTTGGTGGATTTATGAATAATTACTCCAAATTAAATATAAATTTCAATGGTAAAGAAAAAAAATGAAAGATAAATCATATAAGGGGTTTTTAAAAAAACATATTAAACAATATTGAGAAAAAAATCATATCACATGTAACTTTAAAAAAAAATTCTGACTAGTTGACATGAACTACTTTTACAAATATTATTTTTTAAATAAATATCAATTATTTATCCTTTAAGAATAATTAAATTTTTTTGATTGATTTTTCGCGAGGAAGAAAATATATACAGTTATGGATGGGAAAACCTTTAAAATTTTAAAATACTTTTTTTGAAACTGATGTTATAAAAAGAGTAATAAATATTATTTTTGAAAAGTGGTAAATATAAATATGAAAAAAATGTGATAATACATTATTGTATTTCTTGATAATAATGGATCCATTTTTGAAATAAATAATATAAATATGGAAGAAAAATCCTTTTAATGGAGATACAAATATTTAAAAAAACAATATCATATCATGTGAAGGATGATCATCAATGATGATGATAGGATTAAGAAATGTAAAATTATCTATATAGAAAAAGAAAATTTCACATAATAAAACCTTATTATATGACACATCGAATAAGAATGATTGTAGTTCATGATTAAATTTTATTACTCCACAAAAAGGATTTGAGTTAAGAAAATGCCTTTTGAATTTGGTAACTTTTATGTCAAAATTTTTTGAATGAGAAGAAAATAGATGGATATTATAATCTAATTAGTTTCATGTGATATATGATAAAAATACATAGATGGTTAGTTTTTAACCCATATAAAATAAAATTAGCGGTGAATTTTAAACATGTCTGGAAGAAGGAAAATTCAGATGAGAAAAAACATTTCAAATACGGTAAAAATTGAATAAAAAGAACCGGAACGATAGATTCATGAAAAAAATTTCAATAACATGAAAGAAATATTAATATAAATAATATAATCTAATGTAGTATTTGGTACACTGTATAAAAAAAGAATATGTTTAGAACAAGAAAACATATCTCAATAATGGAGAATTGAGATGGAAACCCTTTACAAAACTCTAAAATTCAAGGAAATAACTACAAATGCTGGTATAATAAATATAAACATCTAAACAAATTATTTAATGACCCTATTTATATTTATTAATGTATATAGTCATAAATTATAATTACTTATATTAAATTTATTAGATAGTTGTAGAATATTTTCATCATTGAATGTTAGTGGTTTTGATTGTTTAATGCATGATTTATAATTTTGACGTCGATCTGAGTTATTTGATTCCAATTTAATCATTAATTTATTATATATGGAACTTAAATAAAGGTTTTTTAACTATTTATAAATATATAATTTCTTTCCATGATTTTTTTATCATCGTGGTTTGTGAAGATGGACTTGGTTACATGCATGTGTAGAGTAATTTAATGATGTCAATATATTACTCTATAATGATTGTTGATTTTTTCCATAAATAATATGAAAAAGTTATAATATAATAATTATCATATAATTTAAACATAATGTAACACCCCAAGATTCCACGGTACACTTCTCTTTGAAAAATAAAATAGCTTGTGTTGTACGTAACATCAAGGTCCAGCACGCTACTACCAATCAAACATGTCGTTTAAAAAATAAATTATGAATTTTAATACCCACTTTTTGGAATTTTATAAATTTTATTTTTCAAAGTGGACTTCATTTTTGGGTTCATAATTTCAAAATTATCTTAGAGTGAATTTTTCGAATTTTTCTAAAAACATTCAATTTTTTATGAATAGTGTAAAACACTACATTATTGTTTAAAACTGACATTTTATTTAAATAATTAATTTTAATATAAATTTATTTTAATGTAAAATAAGATACATAATACATATATTAGTCTAATTTAATTCATTGGATTCACTTTATAAAAATATTTGGCATTTAAAATTTTATTGATCATTTAAACGCATTTTACCTACTTTCTAGGCACATTTTCCAATTTGCCTAAAACGTAATTTTACAACTTATGTGAATTGAATTTCAGAATTTCGACAGACATGGTTTTCATAAGTATGTAAAATTTTGTTCAATAGGATGAAAATATTGTTTGAAGAATAGTAACTTTAGAATTTTATTTTCGGTGGTTAAAATTAAGCAGGGTAATTAAAGGTAAAAACCATATTATAATTACCCCAATACATGACCAAATTCTATTTGATAAATGTATATACAATCAAATAAAACTTATTAATAAAATAGAATCTTTTTTATCTACTTGGATTAGATAAGGACATTGATTATATATTATTTAATGAAGAGAGAAAAGTGTACAATTCAATGTTTAATAACTAAAACATTTTTAATATAGGGTTAAACATAAGATAAATTAGACTATAAGTATTTATTAAAAATATAAAAATATTTCCCAAATCATTGTATTTTATTTGTTACATTTAGACATTAAATAATTATATTTATTTATTACACAATAATGACACATTAATTACCTTACTACTGATAAATTAAAATAATTGATTTTATAAATATTAAAATAAATGTAAAGTGAAAATTTTGATTCCATCCACGAAATTTACCTTTCAATATGACTTTTTAGGGTTTATTAAATTAATTTTTTTTGAATTAATAACGTTTTTAGGAATTTCAAAAAACCAAATACTAAATAGTGTCTAAATTGACATAAATGTGTATTTAAAACAAATACTATTTTATTAAATGATATAATACTCATAAAAATATAATATTCTAAAAAAGAACATATATAAGGTCATATATGTCATTAATTATCCACTTGAGGTTATCATGGAATTTTATAGTTTGTTTTTTAAACATGAAATATACAAATAAAAGAAGACATTTAAATGTTAAACTATTTAACTAAGACATAAGTAAAAAAGATAAGGTTAATATGGTGTCCTAAAATTATCAAAAACCTATTGGTTGAGAGGATTTAGACCAATCCCCACCATAACCTCTAAATAAAACAATATGGATCTATTATTAATCGAATATAAATTTACAATAAATTAATATTTCATGCTCTTCCTAATGTTCCCCTCATTTCTCATATAAAAGGGCACCTCCACTTCTCTCAAATTAACAGCTTAAAATCATTTTAGATGATCCATCCTTTGGTCGTATCTTCTCCCAACTACTATAACATCATCCTAGATGCCTTACATTGATCATAAAGTAATCTGAAAAAGTGATTTTTTAAATCAAAATGAAGTACCTGAAGAGAGCTAATTATTTCATCACCTCTTTCAATGTTATTTTCTTCTTCTGCATTTTATTTCATTTTTGTTTCTATACCAAAATATTAACTACATTACCTTATTAATAATATTATGTTATTATAAAAATGGTACTACAATATTCATTATTTTATCCATCATAGGAATGAAAAACTCATGATACGTGTGTACATACGGCTTACCATCTCTACATCACGGTGTCATTTGTTATTCAACACTTAATTCCTTGGATGGGAATAATAATGAGTATAATTGATGTAAATAATAAATATAACATTTTAATGATTCTGTATATATAATATAATATCCATCTACTTATTATTTCACCATCAATATGATGATATTATCGCTCGTGCGTACGTATGACTTACCGTCTCTATGACATGCTGAAATTTCATTCCATATCACAACCATTCAAGAATAATTTTCATTTGACAAATAAAAATAATTTTTTAACTTAATATCATTTTTTATATGAATCATATAAATTCTATCCATAAAAATCATGACTTACATAACAAAACTTATAGAGTAAAATGAATTAATTAACACCTGAAACAATTATACTTCTGTAATATTTTTAACGAAGAAATATTAGAGGATAATATATGATATCATATTTATGTATGTAGTTCTTGTATAATTTAATAACAATGATTTAACAACTATACAAGTGGTTAACATATCATATACTAAGTAAAAGTGAAAGGGAAGGGTTAATTTTACAATCTATTTATTATCAGAGGTTGTTTATATGTAGTATCGACAGGGACATGTTTATCATCTCCATCCGCGTTTCATAAAAATGTATTTCAAAACATTTTCACTATTTCCTAGATTACGGGTTAAATTCACTTATATACTAGTATGACTTTTTATTGAATTTTTTGAAGGAATGTTTCTCTCATTTTCAAATCAAGGTACTTTATGACCTTTTAGAAAAATTAAGGAAAACATATTTTTTACATAAATGGAGTGTGTATCTATTTTCTGCCATTAAAACAGCTTTGAAGCTTCCCATTCAGGCTTACATGATTATTTTCAAAACAAATTTATTTTAATGAAACTCTAATATTATTTCAAATCAGAATGAGATATTTATCTCAAAGAGTTTTTGGATTGATTTCATATATTTCAATATCCTTAGTTGGGTTTTACTTTTATTTCAAGTTGAATTATTATGATAAAATCATCTATATTTTTTTGAAGGTTTTGGGATATGCTTTACTGTAGATATTATTTTTTTATTCCATACATGGTTTATGGTAATTGTATTAACATTTCTTATTCTACTTGTAATACGAATGTTTATGTTATTTTTCAATCTTTTCATATGAGGAATGCATTAGACATAGTAAATGATGGGTGTGTCCCACTATATCCCCTCGATGCATTAGTAGGTCTCAATAAGAAAACTAGTGTCTTGGAATAAGGCCATGATTTGTTTTTATTTTTTTTATTGACATGAGGCCTTTACTATGTGGTTATGATGTCCGACATTATGCATCCCATCATTATAAAATTAGCTATTAATATTACATTTGATTATTTGACTATTATAATATCCATGTGAATAAGTAAATGGAATTATTGGATTTATATTTTCCAGTATTATGATGATGTGTATGTTTAGAAGGATTCTGTATTAGTCTTATACATTACCTTAAATGTTAACACATATTTATGATAGTTTCCTTTATGTAGTTATCCTTACTGGGCATTTGAGCTCACCACTTTCTTATGTTTCTTCCATGATGTGAAAAAGTATATTATGATTGACCTAAAGGGATATGATTAGGGATATGATTGTATTATAAGGAGACATAATGTTTTTTTTCTTTTCATGATTTAATGTAATTTATTTTGTATCTAGTACTTTCAAGGCTACTAAATTCATCATTCTTTTGGGAAATGATCTTTTGTGATCATGCCAATGTTATGTAATAATGTACTGACTCTGGGTAACTAAGGTTGAGGCATTAAACATAAAATTATTTATGTAACAATCCATGGAGGAACTGATGAAAAACAAAGCATGTTGTTAACGAGAGAAGGATTCTATATGTAATAGATGAGATGATTTCTCATTCTAGTGGATGGTGTTATTAATTGAACGCCACATTTATATTTTCTAAAGATTATTTATTTCATATATTTAATAAGTATTAATTAAATTCATTATTATAAATATCAAATAAGGGAAGTGATGAAAAATGGAATAATTTGTTCTTTGGAGGTGGAAGTTTGCACAAGCACTTAGATGCAATTTTAATTTTCCATAATATAAGAGAATGTTTGAAAATATTATTTGATTTCAGAATATTTATAATTTTATAAATATAATATTTATTCTATAAGAACTATCTTATAACCAGCCATGTATCTATTCTATGAAAGATGAAAGACGTCACTTTTTGGTGGTGGTAGTTTACACACATGCATGAAAAACATTCATTTTTTTTGGGAATGGTAGATAAAGGTAGTACTATTAAAAAATAGAACTTTAGTATAATAATAATTCTTATGAAAAAGGGAATTTCCCATGATAAGGAGACTAAAAAGCAAGTTATATAAATATAAGGGAACTAAAATGTGTATATTCTCATGATGGATTAATATTTTTATAGTGTATGTAATTGAGTGGTGGGGTTTCCATTTTATTAGTGAATGTAGAATTTTTTTTGTAGTAATATAAGAGGTTAGATCACTATTCAAGGAGTGCGATTCCAAAATTTGACAATAATAGAGTATTCATGACTCTAGAGTCGAGAAAACCATGAAAAATATCTTTTTTAGATATATTTTTATGATTTTTATTTGTTTTCTCTAATGTTTTAACCATCTCCATAATTTACTTGTATCATGAGAACATTTTTTTTATCCTAGGTAGTTAATTTTAATGATAAAAAGTAAAATTGAAATTATCTAAAAATTGGATCATTATGATTTCGAATATGAAAATAATTTTATAAAATACAATTTTCAAGGGTTATAAAAATTAATTTAAATTTTATTTCACAATATGCATAAAACCCTTTTTATGAAGAATTGTATTTTTATGCATGAGAAATATGTTTAGGATAAAATTATCAATATTATTAAATTTCCAAAAATTAATTGGTTTATTAAGAAGGAATAATCCTTGTATGGATTTAATATAAATCCAAAATAGAAATTAACTATGGGGATATTTAAATTTAAGAAACTCCAAAAAATATAATATTCTAATAAATTATTACTCTAGTTACACAATATTAAACATATGTTTTCTAAATTCAGTACAATATGATTATATGAATAGTTTTAATACTTAAATAATTTTTTGATTGAGAATTTTTTTTTTATGTTTTCAGTTCAAACTTATATGATAATAAAATCATATATTATATTGTATTATTTAAAATTTTGTTTTTCACTATTTACCTAATAGTCTAAATTATTGGAAAAATTGAAAAGAATCATTGTAAGATAATAATGACATGGAGAATTAAAAAATTATTTTCTTTCAATAAGTTTAAAATTTAAAATTCTTTAATTTTTATTTTAAACGAATATAAAAAATTTAGTTAAAATATATATTATAGAAAAACCACCTTTTAATATTTAAATGTGAAAAATATTATTTCATATTAATTACCAGTTAAATAAATTTTTATATGATAATTTATAAATTTAAATGTTATATATTATAATAATCCTATTTTAAAAGTGATATTTCTAATTTGTTTAGTATAAATACACAATAATTAAAAAACTAGTTCATAGGAAGAATTTTTTTGGTCATTAAATCATATAAATCATTATCCATTAAATGTAAGAATTATTATCAGATGAATATTATTTTATTTACTACATGATTTATTCTTCTTATAATTTTCGAAATAATTTACTTCTAATAGGCCATGGCTGATTTTGGGTCAGTGTTATGGGTGAAATAAACACTTTAACAGAGTAGTTTTTTAATTTTAAATTAATAGTAAAATAACATGATGTTACATTTTTCCCCTTAAATTAAATGAGTTCTCACATTTTTATTTTTCACCTATTAATTAAAATAACCACAGGTAAATAAACGATTAAAATGAGTCATGAAATAACTTCTATTGGGATATCCACATCACTATCCTTGGTAGGGATAAGAAATTATTAATCTTGAATATGATTAATTAGGTGTTCCTAGGGACTTACAATTCACAAATTGATTTTCATGATCATGACTCCAAAAAAATACTAAAATAAGACTTGTTATGATATTATATTATAAAATAATTATAAATGATCATATAAATATTACAACTTAGTATTAATATATCTTCTCCTATGGAACCCTCAATCCAATCAATGATAATTCTAATTCAACAATAATGCAATTAGGTCAACATATAATTTCCTCTGTCTATCCAAGGTTATAAATAGTAATTTTCCTATTATATAATTATATATATATATTTCATCATTAAATTCCATATAAAATTTATCATAATGGTTTATAATGATTATGTGAATCACTGAAGCATATCACATGGGTGTGTATTACTAGGCTTGCAATTAGGCCTCATTGTCAGGCACCCAGTGATGATCGAGTGAATACCAAGCCAACATTTTTAGGGTTATTAGCACTAGGAGAATATATTTTATAGGATCTATGCCAGAGCCTAGATCCAATTGTTTGTATAGAGACATTTTGTCATTTCTAACAATCCAAATAATCTACACTTTACTAAAATTTTTGTATGTTATATTATTCTTAAAATTATCCATACAGTTTTCACTATATATATCTTCAACCAGTCGTTAAAAACAACAAAAATAATTCCCAAAATAAAATAAAGTCCTGATTTTATACCAACTAGGACACACCATACCATCATTATTAGTTCTGGTTATAAAAATACATAACATATATATAATATTTGATACCATGTGAGATGAAACAATCCAAATTTCATATATTTCCAATATTTAATATTTTTATCTCATATTAACCACATACTTCTTCAACATAAAAGTATCATTTCATTATAGATTAGATACATAAAATATTATTATAAAAATTTTAATATAATAACATGAAACATTATCTCCTTATAGACATCTCTTAGACTATACTAGAATTTATAACATGGGAAATATGTAACATAATAAATGGATGGTCTCAATTTCTCAACAAGGGAATAAAATATCAATATATTCTCAGTGTTTAGATGATAATAATATGAGATACTTGATCATGGGATTAATATCATGTTAAAAATAACCTCAAACAATCTGATTTTTCTACAAGTCAAGATTTAATGGAATTTCTTAAAAAATTAACAATCATATACATTATTGTAATATTTCAGAATAAAAATAAAACAATCATGTAATATGGAAAATAAAATTGGAAAATCAAATTGAAATGTCGCTTAAAATTAAGTATAATAATCTATAGAATTTTAAGATAATTTAGTCATGCACACAAACTAGGTTGTTAACAAAAAAATGTACATGAATGATTTTGTGATCAAATAATATAGAAAGCCACATATTACGAACAAAAATTCGTTGGTGTAAAATAATTTTCCCAAAATAGGGAAATCCATACAAATGAATTCGAGGTATTTAATAGACCCAATCTATCTCTGGGATTTAAATGACCCAACCCATATGATGGATTTAATGAACCCAACCCACATCATGATTTAATGGACCCAAAAAATGTCATAATAATAACACATAATAAATATGTTCCACACACACACACAGTAAATCTAATTTCATATTTTTAAGAACCCACTAAAATGAAACAGGTTTCAAAATATTTTTATATTGCATTATATAGAATGTATTCAATAATTAGATCAGTTGAATCCAAAAAATATCATAAAATACAAAAGTATTTCATAGAAGAATTAAAATAGAAACCAATTAAAGACTATCAAAATATAGGTATATATTTCATAGGTAAATAAGAAAATTAAAGTGAAATTGAAAAAAATATTTTCATAAAATATTTTACTGTTAAACATAAAAAATTGAAGTTAGGAGTAACTATCAAAAGTTTATTTAGAGAAGATAGCTTTTAGTTTTTAAAGCATTAAAAAAAATTTCATGTATGGAGGCTTTAAAAATATTTACTTTTTTTATGAAATAATTTTTCAGTGGATGATAAAAAATATAATCTTGGAAGGAAAATTCATTAATATTTTAAAATACTATTTTTAAAATCCACACAGTAAAAATAGTAAAAAAAAAATTTAAAAGAGGTAAAAAAATATAATGGCAAAAAATTTAATAAATACCTGGATTTAAATATAGTAAACAATTTTTTTTAAATAATGTATATGTATATCAAAGAAAAATACTGTTTAAGGGGATGAGTTTATTTGAAACCAATGTTATACTTTTATTTGAAAATAATTAAACATGGAAAAAGGTTTTAATTAAAAATTAATTTTCCTAAAAACTAAAAAGAGAGTTTTATATAATAAATACTTAGTATAGAACCCCTCAAACATATAATAATTAATTGGATGAATAATGCTTATAATGGAATGAAATAGTGTTTTGTCAATAAATACCCTTACAACATTAGTGAATTTAAAATATAAATCCTTTTTTATTTGTAGGATATTAGATAGATCATAAAATAACATTAATTTCATTTGAGGTATGATATAAATATATACATGGGAATTATATACTCCAACATAAATAAAATAGTTTCTGAATATAGAATATAAATCAATGAGGAAAAATTGAGATGAGAAAATTCATTACGAATATAGAAACAATTGAATCAAATTAATTGGAATTATGTATTAATTAAATAACTTGTAAGATTACTAAAATTATAATTTATTGAAAAAATATATACTAATTATTTAGTAATTTCTCTGTAAAAAAATAAGAAGAGTTGAATAACATGAAAATATGCCTTAATGAATTGAAGTTAGGATGAAACCCTTTACTTAATTCTCCACTTCCATGGAAGCAGTTTAAAATCCTATATAAAAATCATAATAATATTAATATGTTATTTTATAGTTTTACTCATATCTACTACCATATAAACTATTCAATTGAAATAATTTATTATATATTTATTAGTAAGTTACAGTTCATTTTCATCATTAGTCATTAGTAAATTTGATTATTTCTCACATATTTTAAATTGTTGATATCAATCCCCATTATTTGATTCTAATATAATAATTAATATATTATAATTAGTAATAAAATCGATGAATTATAATTATCCAAAAATATCAAATTTCTTTACGTGATAGGTTTATGCATGATTGATGAAGATAGAATTAGTGAGAAGCTTGTCTCGGGAAATTTACCTATATCAATGGATTATTCTACAAAGATCATTTATTTTAGTTTCATCCTTATAGAATATCGAATAAGATATAATATTTTTATTACAATCATATTTTATGAAAACATTATTTCTATGTCTATTTGTGAATGTAGTGATGAAAAATGAAGAATTTCATCCATGGATGATGTAGTTCTCATATAATATGGGAAAAGATTTCATTTTCCAATTGGCGAGTTTAATTATATAGTTCCAATTTTATCTTTCCGAAAGATTAAATTTTATATAAATATCATAATTAATCAATAATTAAGTTATTTTTAACTTCCAATTATAGTTGTTCTGAAAAATGAAATATGTCATTCCATAGTGGTGGTAGTCTGCACGTACTCACCTGAGACATTTTCATTTTCTATAGAATCCGAAAATGTATAAAATGGTATATATTTTAAAACTATTATACATGTTATGAATATAATAATTATTAATAAAATACCATTTTTGAAACCATCCAAGTAATGTTTTTTTTAAGAAAACGAATATGTCTTTTCATGGAGATGGTAGTTCGAGCATTTTCATAGAAGACTTTCACATTTTTTTAATAAAGTGGAAGAGAGGATAATGGTTAAAATATTAACATAATAACATTTTTGTATTATAATAATACTAATTTAATTTACTATAATGGGTGAAATATTTTTCTATGAAAAATATATGGAATAAAAAATGGTTAAGAAGTGATTTGTACTTACATTGAGAATTTGAACCTTCTCTTGGAGGACTACTTTGAAATGGAGGATTTTGGGTCCTTCCATGGACTAAGTGGCTGATAAACAACAGAGAAATATTTGGGAGAATTAAATTCATAATATTTTACATAATATTTAAATTTTTTAGTGTGTTTGTAAATGGGTGTTTGAATTCTCCTTTTTATAAGTGAGTAAAATAACATTTTTGTAAAAATGTAAAAGGATAATTCACTATTTATTGAATGTGAGTCCATAATTTTAAAATAATAGAGGTTTTATTTGGTAAGGATTTATAATTACCTTCCATGAACAATTTTAGACAATGTTTTTGATATTTTTTAATTTTCACATTATTCTTAACGTTTACCATACTTTACTTTTACCATGATAACTCATTTTTAAAATAACGATTTATCTCAATGAAAAAAATTGAAATTTACATTATTATATAATATGATAATTTCTAATTAAAATATGAAAATCATTTAATAAAATGAAATTTTCAGGGTTTATTAAAATTAATATTAAAATTATTTCACATAACGCCTATAAACTATTTTCCAGAAAAATAGATTTTAAGCATAAAACATATATTTAGGATAAAAGTATAAACCACTAGTAAAAACATTATTTACCACATCATAATTTTTTACATCGGTTATAAATAACATATGTGAAAAGACCAAAAAAATTGATTTATCACATCTATTATACAATATTCGATGTGAAAAAAAATTCTTGATTTATCCCGTTGGTTATAAAATAATTTACATGATAAATCAAATATTTGGCTTTATCACATCAGTTATTTTACAACCAAAATGATAAATCCATTTTATGTCATCTTTTATATAATATATAAAATGATAAATCATTTTATCACATCATTTATTATATAACAAAAATTATAAATCATTTTATCATGTCTGTTATTATATAAACAATGTGATAAATTAAAAAAACTCATTATCACATTGGTTATTATATAACCTACATGATAAATCTTTTAAAACATTTATGATGTCCCATTTCATGTTATTATAATATTTTTATTTCGGGTGACAATGAATCTTCTTCTCTCACACAAAAACCCAACATTCAAATATTCTATCATGTGGCCTTGGAAATCATTTTGAAATATTTGCTCATCTTGTTTTTCCGCAACACCTCTATCTACTCGACTTGAAAATCTCAAGTGGATTCTTAAGGTCAATCTTCTTTTTCTTCTATTTTATCATATATAATCTTCCATACAACCATTCATTCTTGCTATGTTTTTTCCTATAAAACATTTCAACTATGTGGATGAGTATAGTGTTCAGGTTTGGTTTTAATTTTGTGGTTTTTTGGTGATTTAGAATTACAGAGGTTCCTTATTTTATTTATTGAGCTTCATCATTCTAGGATACTTTTTATAAAATTATTTTGACAAGATATAGGTAGGGGTTTTGGAATAATTCCTTTAATATACATATCATATAATTATATATGTTATAGAGTTACATGCTTTTAAAATTTAATATATATGTGAGAGTCTAAATTCATTTCATCATATTTTTCCAATTTTTATCACTTGGGATAATAAAATTTTAATGATTTTCATGTTTCTAAAATGATATTTTAAATACCATGTATTTTTTTAAAAAATTAAAATGTTTTTTCTAAATGAGATTTATGTTTTGAATAGTTTAAGAACATTCTGGTCCTTGAAATAGAAAAGGTGTGGTTTTCATGTATTTTATTAAAAAGAAGAAAATGCATGGATTTAAAAAATTATTTGAAATTAATATGGTTTGCAGTTTAAATGGATTTATATGTGGTTTACCATCACTTCATTATGGTGTAAAAGTTGTAATTGGGATCTCAAATGGTGGGAATGAGTTGAAATTATGAGTTCATTTTGATAAAGGCTCATTTTGAACATTAAAAGAGAGGTTTCATATTGAAGATGGGACTCTTTACTGGAACAATTAATTTTTTTTATACTTGATATGAATTTTGGTCTCTACGGGGGATGTATTTTTTTATAAATTATTATATGGTTGATTTAAAAAGGGGTTAGTAAGGGCATTAGTAGTGATATGATAATTATGTATATGAAATTATTTTGGAAGATAAGTTAATCTAATGATTAATTATTTGCACATATCCTTTGTTTACATCCATTGTATCCCTCAAAACTAATATAGAGGTCCAAATTTATTCTATAATAGATAAGTGGAGACATGTTCTAGCACCACAAGTTATTTGATACACTGAATCGGGTGACCCGATTATACTCATGTGGACTAGATGGATAGTTTGTGTTTTGGTTCAAACAAAAAATAACCAACAATTTGTCTATTATATTTTTTATTTTCTAGGAGAATTTCACCTTATGTGATATTTAGATTCGCCTAATACTTGGTGATTCTTGATGATATTACAGGTGATTACCATCATTCAATTTATCAAACTCTCTAGATTGACTGGCTTGTGTGGAACTATGGTGTGTTGTTTATTTACTATATTACATTGATTATATAGTACCTTGTTGTGTTACATTTTTATTGATTTATTTTTTCATAAAGTAATGTAATTGTGAATTTTGAAGAAGTTTGTTTTAAAAAAGGTAAGGATTGTTTTTTTCTATATTTGTGTTTTTTTGAAATGGAAGGTTTTAGGAAGGATTTTTCCTTTTAAAATACTCAAACATTCTATATAATGTTTTCGAAGTGTGTGTCTATTAGAGTAAGGATCATAAAAATGGTTTGTGATATGAGGTTTTGATTGACCCCAAGTTGGTCCCATGTCCAAGATCCAACAAATTGATCATGTTATAAATCATTGTCCATGCAGAGATACCCTAAATATTTGTTTATTTTTTTCATCGTGTATTTCACTAATTATTATTTAAGGTGGTTTAGTATCCTAATACTGTTTTATCATTGGTATCCTATAATTTTTATTCAATGATGTTTTCCTTATTGTTAATTAACTTATTTATAATGATTATGTTAAGGACATTAAATTAAATAAGGATTTTCAATTATGTTTGAATACCACTTCACCTAAACTACATTTTTTATGTATCCTCATGTGTTATGAATGGATGATACAATCATTGAGATACTAGATGACACTTGTACATCTTTAAAATGAATTCATGAAAACTTCTTTTTCTTAAGGGATATTTACACCACCTTCCCAAGATACTATAAGTTCCTTCCAAGGCCTATACACAAGAACTTTTTTCACAATAATATTATCCACAAGACTTTTTCCCATTAGTCTTTTTTCCATAAGACCTTTTTCAACAACAAAATTTTTAATAACAAACTCAATAATAACGTTAAAACCCATAAATTTGACCATCAAAAATACATGAAATATTGATAATATTTCAGCTCAATGCAATCTTAATAACTATTAGGTTAATATTAAAGATAATAAGTGTAATAAAATTAAGTAAAAAAACAGATGATGTTATGGTTTAATAATATATCATAGTATTGGATGGTTTTTTTATTTTGAGGTTTTCTATGTTATTTCTCAAAAATGATATCATTACAATTTTCAAATAAGGATATATCTGTTTTATATTTCAAAATTGTATTACATTCAAATTATGGCATATTTTATATAAATATAAAATAAAACATTTTTTCTTTTGAATTTTTTTTCCTGCATATATATTTTTGATTTATTATTTATATTGGAATTTACATTCCATTATTGGGTAAAATTTTTAATTATGTTTTTCAAATACGTGTATGTTTGTTTTATTTTTCAAAATTGTGTTACATTTAAATTATGACATATTTTTTATAAATATAAAATTAGATTATCTTAACAAGATGTATAATTTTTATATTTCTTATAGGTAACAATGATTCGATGTTGGATTATGATACACAAATGAGGGGTGAATATGAGAAATATATTGATTATTTTTTGGAATTTCCTAAACAAAATTTTTGAAACAGTGACACATTTTTTGATCCCTTACTAAAATGATTAAATAAAAAGAAGTTGAAAAATAGGGAGGTCAATGATCATTAAAATTTCAATGGTTATAATCCAAGTTATAGACCGTGTATTTAGCAGGGTGAAACTAAGAATATTTTTAGATCTACTAACGGCGATGCTTTGCAAGAAGGTAACATTGATGAACTTAAAGAAATCATTCATGATATTGAAGTAGAACACATTGGGAAAAAACTAAAAATTGAGATTCTATATGGTGATGCTGAAACCCCATTATATCCAGGTTGTACTGATTTTTTGATTTTATCATTGGTGTTAAGATTGATTAACATGAAGACAAAGCATTGATAGAGTGAAGAAAGTTTTATAGAGATGTTACAATTATTAAAATATCATATTCATAAAGAAAATGATCTTCGAAATTCACATTATAAGGGAATGAAAATATTATTCCTGATGGGATTGGGATATAAGAAAATACAAACATGTATGAATGAATGTGTGATATTAGAAAGGGGAAAGGACTTCTATCCCAGTGGCCTAAATGTGGGAAAATGTTGTATAAGATGCATGAAAAATTACAGAATATTATAGAGATTTCAGAGATTCATTCTTAGGTATCTTGGTATCTTCCTATAATTATTCATTTGAAAGTTTTATTTTCAAATTCATATGATGAAAAAAGGATAGATGGCATGTTGATGAGTGGATATGTGATGTAAAATTTTGTCATCCATCATATTTTTCATAATGGAAGAAAATTGTTGAGAAGTTTTCTACATTGAAAAATAAATTCAAAAATCTAATACTTGGGTTTTGAATGGATGGATTGAATCTAAATGAAATCCTTAGTACCACAAATAGTTTATGACTGGTTTTAATGGAAATTTACAACCTATCTCAAATTTTTTTTGTGAATTATGAATATATCATATTTTTTTAACAATATATGGACCAAAGAAACACGTAAATGATATTGATGTTTTCTTGTCAACATTAATTAATGATTGGAAACTCTTATGGGAGGATAATATTAGGGTGTATGATTCTTATAAAATGGAATATTTTCAATAGCATTAAGTGATTATGTTCACTATAAATGACATCCCCGTATATGGAAATTTTTTGGATACAATTTTAAGGGCCATAAAGTAGGTCCAATTTGCAAACAACAGACATCATATTGTCAATTTCATCATGGGTGTAAAATCGTATACATTGGTCATCAAATTGTTTTTCATAAGGATCACTCTTATAGAATATTAAAAATGTGATTCAATGGCTCACACTAATTAGACATTTCTCCAAAAACTTTTTCTACAGATGATTATTTTGATAGGGTTCAAAACGTTAATGTTACATTGGGAAAGGAACATAAATATGGAAATGATAGACATATTTATAAGAAACGATTAATATTTTTTGAGCTACCATTTTGGAGATATCATAAAGAGAATCATAACATTTCTTTCATGCACATGTTGAAGAATATCTATAACAGATTTATTGAAACATTGTTAGATATTAATAGAAAGGCTATTAATTGGTGAATGGATGATTTGATTTAATATTACTGGGAATACGTTTGGAGTAAGATCACACACCTGATGGAAGAAAAACAATTTTCTCTTTAATTTTCATACATTATCTAACAGGGAGAAAATAATCTTTTGTCAGTGTCTTCATGATATCAAAGTGCCTCTTGGTTATTCTTCAAAAGAAAAAAATTATCTTTGAAGGATTTGAATTTGAAAGGTATAAAATCTCATGAATATAACATCATGATGAAAAAACTTCTACATATTTCATTGCATGGAGTGTTGACCATCTGTGTCAGAAAGGCTGTCATGATGGTGTCTTATTTTTTCAATTAAATTAGTAATAATGTGATTGATCTGGATGCTTTGAAAATTTTGGAAACAATGAAATTTCTATACTTTTTCAATTTGAAATGTATTTTCCTTAATCATTTTTTTTATAAAATGGTCCATCTAATGTTTCATTTAGTTTGAGGAATAATGCTTTTTGGACTTCAATATCTATGTGGGATGTATCCTTTTGAAAGGTATTATGATATATTGAAGGGGTAACTTACGAATCCATATCAACCTCAAGCCTCCAATTTAAAAAAGTATATTTCATAGGAGTTTGAACTGTTTTTTACAATCCACTTATCTATAGTAGAGCACATTATTCATCCACCATCTCATCAAGAATGAGTTATTAATGATGGATAAGGTATTCATTGATTAAAACTCAAATAATGGCTAGTTGAACATATGAAGAAGGAACATGTATACATCTGTAATGACATGGTTGATTCCCATCCATATATAACATTTCATATTAATGAGTTGAAGCAATTTCATCCAAAGAAGAATGAAATGTGGATTTTTAATGAGCATAACAAAACTTTTTTGCCATGATTTTAAAATACCATGCTTTATAGATCAGATGCATCATAGACATAAATATGGTTAGTGGGTGGTCCAAGTATAAACTTTATAATATGGTTTGGGTATGAAATTAATGGTTATACATTTTCTTTGAAATATTAGGACAATAGAAGTGCAGCTTAGAATAGTGGTGTATTGGTGTTCGTAGAAGCAACAAATTATTTGAGCTCTGAAGACAAAATCCCAATTTCTACATCATGTGCATATTATATCGCCATTGATGAAATATGGGAGGTTGATTAAATTAAAATTAAATTTCATGTGTTTTTCTCAAAATGGTATATCAATAACAATGGTGTCAGACAAGATGAATTTGGAATGACACTTGCTAATATGAATAGATTGAAAAAAACTGGTTATTTTATATTAGAAACACATGAAAAAAATTTCATTGTTCCTAATCAGTCTAATATGTAGTAATATATTGTATTATATGGAGAAAACAATATGTTGGTGATGATAAACGTGATGAACATTCAGATTTATGTGAGATCCCTACTTCCATTGAATGATTAATAAATAATAATGAGGAGCATATTATAGTGACGATTCGTACCATAAGGGACAATCATGACGAATGAATTTGGGGGAAAATCCATTAGTAAATTCATAATATTACATGTAACATATGTTTATTTCTCATTTAATTTTACTAATTTCATAAAATTTTATATTGTATTCTTTACATTATTGAAACACATATTAAAACGAATTAGTAGATTTTTTTTCTTATTTTTGTTTAGTTTATTTTATTTTACTATGTTTACCACTGCATAAATTATATATTTATTGATTTTTTTAATAAAAATTATTTTAAATCAATATTAGAAGAAAATATTGTTTTTTTGATTAAAAGAAACATTTATCAGATTGTACCATTTTTAATATTTCTATACCAAATTTGGATTTGTCGTCATTCATTTACATGAAAGTTTATATATTATTACTACTGATATCATTTTAGTTAACTATAACATATATGAATATTTTTTTAGTTTTAGTTCACTTTTGAGTTTCATGATTTTTCTTTTTCTGTTTACATTAGTATTATAAGATGTGAATTTGTATATTTTTTTACAAGAAATATGTTTCTTTGATTTTAAAGAAAATAAGAGATCAATCAGATAATGAATAAATTTTTTTTGGAGATGTGCTTCAATATCATACCTTTGGGAAGGAACATCAACATGTTTCTCTTGATGTTTCTCCATATTCTTCATGTGATACCACAACAGTAAATAAGTGTTCGAGGGTTAGTAACTATGGCTTCACACATTTACCAAAATTATCAATTGTTCGTATCCAGGGCTAAAGGATAGTTATATTCATTAATGATAATGATATTCCAAGAGGTCCTAATGCAAACCAGTTCAAGAGTTTTGTATCACATTAGGGTAAATTCCATGTCATCATTTATATTAATAATTAGAGAAGTGTTGAAAAAGTACACTAGTTAAGTTGTGGTGACCAGATTTGTGATCTCTTTTTATATTGTTTGATTAATCTTGAAATTTTTATCATATAATATGTTTTCATCTTCTTTATCAGATAAAATTTGATATGCCTACCAATTTAGGAGTCAGGAAGAAATTATTATCGTTGAATACTAGGAGATGGAGGGACTTATAATCAACCCTCACATCTAATTTAAATTTTTGGGATAGACAACATGACAGTCCATGTCATATATATCCTATTATAGATGAAGGAACTTGGAAACAATTTGTCGAAAGTAGAAGGAAAAATAATTTTAGTTAACTGAAATGGAAAATTTTAGATATTTTCTTATATTAATGATCTTATTAAGGACATCATTAAAATATCTTATTCATAACTTACAAGAATCAATGAGAGCTCATCCGGAGATCTAATCTAGAAAGTTATACCCTCATAGTCTATCTAATGGAAGGTAAACATTATTATAAGAACAAATGATAGCTGAAAAATTAAAAAAAACATAGATATGGGTCCATTTTCTCTAGAGAGTTTTCCAATCTATCCCCTTCATATAGACATCAAAAATGGAAGAGAGATTGAATGAGAAAAAATGGGTAATATCTTACAAAAGAATCGAGGGTCGTAGCTAAAAGGATTAAATGTTGGTTATTTTATTTATTTAAGTCAGATCAATTATTTATAAACATTGAATCATCAAATAATTTTTCAAATAATTCATACAATAATCTATTTAGGAGAAAATCACATATGGGGTATTTAATGATTATGGGAGGCACGATATTTTATAGACTACATTGGAAAATCCTGAACTCCTAGGTTGTGTACGAGGATACCAGGTAGGTTAATCGATAAGAAAAGTATTATCATGTTATTATTATTCTTCCATAGAGGGTATATTTCAAAAAAATAACTTCTCTCGTGGCTTCAGTTTACAATATTAATGTGAAAATAGAGGAAAATATTAGAGAGTCAGTATGGTCTATGTTTTATGACAAGAAATGAGAATTTCAGACTATAGATCACACTCCACCTCTGCCAGCATCTCCCACTCCCCCATCTCCACGTGAAGACCCCATTATTTATCCTCCACCTCTCCCTAAGGTCCCCATTATTTGTCATCTACCTCCACCTACAGACCAGATTTTATCTTACTCTGACACCCCATCCCTTATAGATACCTAGTTATTATGAGTTTTCTATCAGTTATCCTTACTATCATATAGTTTCATATGGGCTAATATATTATATAGGTGTAACAATTAATCATCAACAATTATAAGAAGAGCATCATAGGGTCAGCGTACAATATATTATAGATATATCAGTTATAGTACCATTATCTACATATGGCATGATAACAGTTGAGAAAAGTATCGACCACGTCTTTGTTTGGACATCTAGACTTCTACTACCATGACAATAGAGGTATGTGTATGTTATATCTTTTATTTTTTTTTATTAAATTTGTTTTAAAATTTTAATGCTAATATATTTTTTTTATTTATTTAAAATAATACATTAATGGTATATAATTACTTTATAACCAACAAAAAAGACAAAGGTCTATGAAATCAGATTCAAATTCTCGTAGTCTTAACCGATATCCAAGATATTCAAATTTGTATGCGTCCATTATACATTTACAATGGAAGATCATGTTGGAGGTTGTGATATATATGTGGGGATTCTGAAAAATTATATCATGGACCGTGTTACTAGAGATACGTTGGACATCAATGTGGTGTATGTATTTTCCATTTAAGTCTTAACATAAATCTTTCCCTGCATTAAATTTATTGAAAATTTATACATATTTATTATGTATTTGGTAACTTTATAAAATGTGTGAGATGAATCAACAGACAAATGTATATGGGTCGATAAACTTGTAGTTAATTTCACCTAAAGTGTACAGACCCTAACCTTGACATACATGGACATTACATTACTTTTGCAGAATACTTAGTACATAACAAAAACACACACACAAGGACTATAATAGTTTAGTGTCTTTGGAAACTCGTAATATAATCTTCTAATCGTGGTGAAAGATCTTCAACATCTCCCATAAATATCTTCCCTTCTTTTTATTACCTAAAACCTTTCTTTATATCCTGGGGAAAGGAAAACATAAAAGGGTGATCTCAAATGACCAATAAGGGTAAAAAAAGAAATATCAATGACATCATATTCATAATAACATAACATTTTGGAGATCTTGACCAGCAAAAGAGATCATAATATCATAACATGGGATAAATCATATTAGTGAAATGTAATCCCAATAATCATAACATAAAACATGAATCTTTGTTTCATACACACATAATCATAGAGAATTATTTCTTATTAGTCAAGACTCATTTTCAAGACTATCTTAGTGGACAAAGTCCATTTCTGAACCAAGTTCACTCCTCGTTTCAGTCTTGTTTCACTGAACTGGTTTAACCTGCCGTTCCAGCCATGTCTATATCATGAGATATAAAATCATTACCCAATGCATTGGAGGGAGATATAGGTTCCACCCATCTCATAATGATAACATTATTATGTGTGCCAAAAAATCATAAACCATACATCATAGCATAACCCATGTAATAAAAATTGGATTCTTAAACATCATGACATCATAAAACAATTCATTAAAGATAAAGGAATTAATAAAAATAATTCCATCACAACATAATAAAATCAATGTAATAATAGGGATAGAAACATAAACCTTTATTTTCTTAGATGGAAAATAATTTTGATAAAAAACATGAACTCCATTCTTGAGGAAAATATCCTTTCTACATCAAAAAAACTTTTCCTTTATAAACATGTCATACAATTCTAAACTAAAAGAATTTGATTAAAAATAATCATGAAAACTTGTAAAGGAATATTCTTGGAAATAATTTTTAAAAAAATCTATTCATGTCATATAAGTTAAAAAAACATTCTTCTCGTACTTTTTTCGGAAAAGTCAAAAATTACATTGTACGAAAAACAACAAAAGATTCCTTTAATATCATTTACTAAAAACTCACCGAAGGGTAAAATTGGATTTAAAAAATTGTAGGTGGGTGAAAATAATATTACATATTGAGGAAACATGGATGTGGATGATAAAATACAGCCCAGTAAATTCCAAAGTATAAACAATCTTGGATAAAAATGAGATTGTGATATTTCCCTTACCTTCGGTCTGATTTGATTCGTAGGTGTCCGAACCTCCTGTATAATGATTTAAATAATGTCATTTAATTATTCCAGAATCATACTATTTGTTATAATATCATATATTCCCATATTCATAGCTTCTTATTAGTAATATTTGATTGCTACTTGTTATTCGGGTGTTTATTACTTTTTGTTCTTATGTGTGTTTTGTCAAATAAATTCTTATTGTTCTCTTTAGGTTATAGATACCTCATTTCTAGAATTTAATTAGTGAAATATATATCATAATCATTCATTCAATTCATTTATATAATCATTATGCAATGAAGATCATGTAGAACGAGTCGCATCACATCGTGGAGACGGTATTCCGTACGTACGCACGAGTGATGATATCATTCCCGTGATCGTGGGATTGTATTGGAGTGTATGTATACTATTTCAGAATGAATATCACTTTACAATAATCATATATAGTTATTATTTACACCATTATACCCATCCATGTAAGGTGGTGGTGGAAAATAGATTACACCACGACGTGGAGACGGTATTTCGTACGTACGCACGCGCGGTGATTTCGTTTTCCATAGGATGAATAGATGGTGAAATAGGGTTTTCTAATACTTATAATAACATAAAAGTATATGAGTTATTATGATGTTATTACATCATATTGAAACAACTAAAGATGAAGAAGTGGAAGAAGAAATAAATTTGAAAGAATCGGTAACAGACATTACCTCTTCTTTGAAGCGCCTCTTTGAGACCTCCTCTTAGGGCACTAAAATTAGACTTTGAAAAAGACCAGGACCTCTAGGATGTTTCTAGGGAGGTGGAGAAGAGAATTTTTCAGGTTTTGGACGAGATTTAATGCTCAAAGTTGTGTGAGGAAGAGAGGTAGGAGGTGGCCTTTTATAAGGGAGGAGAGGGGCACCTTTGGAAAAACTAAAAATATTATTTTATTATAAAGTAATATTCGGTTTTTAATAGCTCCAAATTGATTTATTTATAAGATAAGGTTGGGATGAGTCGAAATCCTCTCATCCAATAGAATTTAGACAAGTTTAGGTTTCTATTTTAACCTTATAAATTAGATTTAACTTTAAGTTAAAAAATTTTACTTTAACTGTGTCTTCTTATTTTCTTACACTATAAGGTTAATAAAATTACTATAACAAGACAAAAGAACCACAATTTGTTTATTATTAATACAAATAACCTTATCTAAGTCATTTTTCCGAACCTTATATTTTTAGGAATAAAATAACAATTAATAATATAATATTTGTTTTAAAAACTATTTTATGTCAATTTTGACAGTATTTGGTAATTGATTTTTTTGGAAAATCCTTACAGAATGGGTAGTTCGAAAAAAGATAACTAAATCAACACTAACATATCATATTAACTTATAAAATTATTTTGATTCATCAAAAGTCTCAAATTAAATTTATTTTTGTATTTATAACATCAATTATGTCAATATTTCATTAATAAGATAATTACTACATCATCATTGTGTCATAAATAAATTAAATTATTTAATGTCTAAAAATTACAAATAAAATATCATTATGTAGGTAATATTTTTAGCTTTCTAATTAATATTTTTATTCGAATTTATCTTTTGTATATCCCTATATTAAAAATTATATAGTTATTAAACTTTGATTTTAACTATTTTTACCCTTCTTTAAATAAATTAATCTTAAATGTCCTAATCTAATCCAAGTGGGCCTAAATGGTCATATTTTATACCTATGGTTGTTTTTGTTAGAATTTCACTTATCCAATAGAATTTGGACATGTGTTAGGGTACCAATAATATCATTTTTTTCCTGAATTACCCTATTTACTTTTAACAGTGGTAAAAAAGTAAAAAGTTACTATTCACCAAAAATTATTTTCATCTCATTGAACCACATTTTACTTACTGACATCAACCGTGTCTCTCGGATTTTTGAAATTCCATTCACAAAAGTGGTAAAATTATGTTTTATGTAAATTTGGAAATTCTCATAGGAGGTGGGTAAAAGACGGTCAAAAGTTCAATAAAATTTTTATATATCTAAAATTATTATAAAATGACTCCGATGAATTACATTGAACTTAGATAGGTATTATATTTCAATTTTTACCGAAATTTAATATAAATAAAATAAATAATTGTTTAAATAAAAAGTTGGTTTTTAAATAGTAAACGAGTGTTTTCACTATTCATCAAAAATTTAAAGTTTTCAGAAAAATACCAAAATTTCACCCTAGGCTAATTTAGATATTCCGAATCCAAAAATGAAGTCCATTTTCAAAAATAAAATTTATAATGTTTCAAAAAGTGGGTATTACTATTCATAACAGCTAGTTTTAATAATATTTTAATAGCATATCATCGTTTAGAGAAACTTAGTATTGTGTACAACACACGCTATCGTGGAAGGTCGCGCTTGCGTTTAATGCAAGCCAAGTCAGGGATGCGTGTTGTGCAAGGTTCTTTTTTGTGTAGCGTACAAAACAAGACATTAATGAAATTAAAAAGAATATTTTTTGTAAAATCTTGGGGTGTTACATTCTACCCCCCACAAAATGAATTTTGCCCTCGAAATTCGTCGGGGTTATAAATGGTTTACTACTTGAAAATTTCTGTAAAATAAACACACATCGTAAAACGGAATACCAAAACATGGCTTTAAAACTAAAGTATGAAACGTAACGGTTACCCAAATTAACTAATCACTGGGTTTCCACATAGGAGAACATAGTTGAAAATATGGATATGGAAGAGAAGTGTAACTGTCATGTTCTGATTGAGAGTGGTAGAGAACATGGCTATGAAAAATCCAACAATCACAAAGCCATAAATTTTTGATGATCTAGGGTACCATCTGATTCATTGGATATAAGGGCACTAAGACAACATTTTTGGTTTTCAAGATCATTTCCCTAAAGTTGAAGAATTTGAATTAGAATAAATACTTACTTTATTTTGGTACAATCTCACTGTTGTTCGTGCTTTGAACAATTTACACATCATCTCTTAATGAAATGAAGTTGAATTTGTTATTCGTGAAGTGTTAACAGATCATGTGATAGAATGATGGGTCATTCCATCTGTTTCAAACAAAAGGTTAATAAATGTTATCATATATACATAAGTCCATATATGGTGAGGTTAATCGTATACAATTCCAAAAAAGAACTTATACTTCATATATCATACCACGTAATAAAATAAAACTAGTTTCTACTAACCAGGGACTTCCTGTAGGCCAGTTTTATGTGATAAAGGCCAGTCGCACTTCGGTTGTGGGTTCGATTCCCACAGCCTTGTCCGACGCGATGGGCTGTCGCCCATCCTGTATGTTTTCCTTTTTCTAAAGATATATTACTATAAAATCCCATAAATAATATCAAAAAAGTTATATCCTTAAAAAATACTAACTTATGTCCAACATAATCCATTCCAATATTTAGGCTTATCTAAAATACTTCGGTCCAAGGTCATAGTATAAAGAAAATGATTACTTGAAATGTCACATAACAATCACGTGAATGCCATCATTTATCCCCCATATATCATAAGATATATCAAGTTGGTCAAATTACAAACATGTGAATAACTTAATCATGTATTCTCTTGAAAAATCAATACCCATTGAACCTTTGTGAAAACATGAATGCAGTTAAAAGTTAACACTTTCCACAATCCAAAATCCTCAAAATTATTTATACTCAAACCATGATATCACTTAGTCCTTATATCAATCATGAGCTCATGAATACAATCAAACATCTCATTATCTTTTTATCCCTTCATTATTCACATATCATCTTCTTACCAAAAATATCTCAATCACGTTCCATGGTTACCAGTACCATAAAATTACTAAAAACCATAATAGACCAATACATAAATATTCCAATATTCCACGATACTATATAAAACATTATTTTAGAATCCCATTATATAAAAACATAATCATTCCACCTCATCGTTATCATATTCAACATCGCAAATAATGATCGCATGTGAATTCCCTTTGTCCTATTCCTTAAGTGGTTGCTCATGTCGATCAACATTAACCCTTGGATTAGGGCATTGATTAGCATAATTCCCCTTTTTATTGCACTTGAAGCATTGAAATTGTTGTTGGTGCGTTCTCTGTAGCCTTTTCTTTATTCACACCATTATCAACCCTTTTTCCATTACTTCGACACTCAGCTACTCGATGACCTTCTTTTCCACACTTAAAACATTTTCTAGTCCCTTTAAGACAATCTCCACCATGCTTCTTTACACACTTTGAGCATAATGAAACAGTCATCTTCTTTTCACCATTATTCTGAGATTTCTCCTTGAACTCCCTCTTTTGTTTCTTGTCAACACCATGAGATGGATATTTAACACCAACTTCCATTTCTACCTTAATAGCACATCTCACAATTTCTTCATAGCTACTCAAGTATCTTATAGGTAATCCCCTTCGAAGATTTGGTTTTAAGCCACTGAAGAATCGATCAACTTTACTTTTAGGTTGGATGATAAAGCCAGATGCATACCTTGCAAGCCTTGTAAAATTATCTTCGTATATACCAACAGATTCATCATCCTTTTTCTTTAGTTCAAGAAACTAATTCTCCATCTTTGTTCGAAGAATATGAGGGATGTACTTATTGAAAAATAAGTTCTTGAACTCATCCCATTCCATGGACTCAATTTCATTTCTTGGCCTCGTATTCTTGATAAGATTCCACCATTGATCAACTTCACCTTCCAAATGATATACTGATAAGATGAATTTATCATGTTCATAACATTAAAAAACTGAAAATATATTTTCAGTGGTACTGATCCATTGTTCAGCAACAAGTGGATCAGAAGACCCACTGAAAGAAGGTGGGCATTGCCTCATGAAGGACTCAATAGAATTTTGTTCCCTTCTATGCTCATTTGGATGTCCAAAATGATTCATAGATTGTGTAAGTATAGAAACAAGATTTTTCACTCCAGATCCCATAACATTTGTTTGTTCAGGAGGGCAATCTTTACATTTTCCATTACATTGATCAACATGGTTCCTTTGGGTTCCATCCATCGTCTAAAACCCAAAAATAATAGTGTGAGAGGCAAAAATCACGCTAGGGAAAACAACATAATAAAGGGGGAGTACCTTCAATATCTAACATCTTAGGTTACCATAATTATAGTACTATAACCTATACTTATACTTAACCTTAGGGAATTCCCTACACATACCATAGAAATATCTATAGGGATCTGACTAAAGTTCTCACATCCTAGTTTCCAAAGGCTGAATAAACCTTTCCTCTAATATCAACTGTAGAGACCCTGAGCTTGACGTACATGGACATTACATTACTTTTGCGGAATACATAGTACATAACAAAAGCAGACACACAAGGACCGTAATAGTTTAGTGTCTTTGGAAACTCGGAATATAATATATTAAACATGGTGAAAGATCTTCAACATCTCCCATAAAGATCTTCCCTTTTTTCCGTACCTAAAACCTTTCTTTATATCCCAGGGAAAATAAAACATAAAAGGGTGAGCTCAAATGCTCATTAATGGTAAAAAAAGAAATATCAATCACATCATATTCATAAGAACATAACATTTTGGAAATATTAACCTGCAAAAGGGATCATAATATCATAACATGGGATAAATCATAGTAGTGAAATGTAATCCCAATAATCATAACATAAAACATGAAACTTTGTGGCATACACACAAAATAATAGAGAATCATTTATTATTAGTCAAGACTCATTTCCATGACTATCGTAGTGGACAAAGTCCATTTATGAAGCGATTTCACTCCTCGTTTCAGTCCTATTTCACTGAACCGGTTTAACCTTCCGTTCTAGCCATGTATATCTCATGAGATATAAAATCTTTACCCAATGCATTTTAGGGAGATATAGGTCCCACCCATCTCATAATGATACCATTATTTTGTGGGCCACAAAATCATAAACCATACATCATAGCATAATCCATGTAATAAAAATAGGACTCTTAAACATCATGACATCATAAAAAAATTCATATAAGATAAAGGTATTAATAAAAATAATTCCATCACAGCATAATAAAATCAATGTAATAATAGGAATATAGATAGAAACCTTTATTATCTTAGATGGAAAATAATTTTGATAAAACAGTTGAACTCCATTCTTGAGGAAAAAATCCTCTCTACTTCAAAAAAACTTTTCCTTTCTTATCATTTCATAAAATTCTAAACTAAAAGATGTTAATTAAAAATAAACATGAAAAAATCTAAAGTAAAATTCTTGGGAATAATGTTTTAAAAAATCCATTCATATCGTATAATTTATAAAACATTCTTCTCATACTTTTGTCGAAAAAGTCAAAAAGTACCTCGTACGAAAAATGACAAAAGATTCCTTTCATATCTTTTACTAAAAACTCACCGAAGGGTAAAATTGGATTTAAAAAATTGTAGGTGGATGGAAATAATAATACATTTTGAGAAAACATGGATGTGGATGATAAAATACACTCTAGTAAATTCCAATGTATAAACAATCCCGGATAAAAATGAGATTGTGATATTTCCCTTACCTTAGGTATGATTTTCTTCATAAGTATCCTAACATCCTATATAATGATATAAATAATGTCATTGACTTATTAAATAATCATACACTTTGTTATAATATCATATATTGCCATATTCTTAGCTTCTTATTAGTAATATTTCATTGCTACTTGTTATTCGGGTGTTTCTTACTTTTTCTTCGTATGCGTGTTTTGTCGAATAAATTATTATTCTTCTCATTAGGATATAGATACCTCATTTTCAGAATGGAATTATTGTAATATATATCATATTAATTCATTCAATTTATTTATATAATTATTATGCAATGAAGATCATGTAGAACGAGTCACATCACATCATGGAGACGGTATTCCGTACGTACGCACGAGTGATGATATTGTTCCCATGATCATGGGATTGTATTGGAGTGTATGTATACTATTTTAGAATCAATATAACTTTAAAATAATCATATATATTTATTATTTAAACCCTTATACCCATCCATGTATTGTTGTGGTGGAAAATCGATTACACCACGGCGTGGAGACGGTATTCCGTACGTACGCATGCGCGGTGATTTCGTTTTCCATAGGATGGATAGATGGTGAAATAGGGTTGTTTCATACTTATAATAACATAACAGTATATGAGTTATACTGATGTTATTACTCCATAATTAAACAACTAAATACGAAGAAGTGGAAGAAGAAATAAATTTGAAAGAATCGATAATGGACATTTCTTCTTCTTTGAAGCGCCTCTTTGAGACCTCCTCTTAGGGCACTAAAATTGGTCTTTGAAGAAGACCATGAACTCTAGGATGTTTTTAGGGATGTTTAGAAGAGAATTTGTCAGGGGTTGGCCGAGCTTGAAGGCTCCAAATGGTGTGAGGAAGAGAGGGAGGAGGTGCCCTTTTATAAGGGAGGAGAGGGGCACCTTTGGAAAAACTAAAAATATTATTTTATTATAAAGTCATATTCTGTTTTTAATAGCTCCATATATATTTATTTCGAATATAAGGTGGGTATGGGTCTCAATCCTCTCATCCAATAGAATTTAGACAAGTTTAGGTTTCTATTGTAACCTTATCATTTAGATTTAACTTTAAGTTAAATAATTTTATTTTTACCGTTTCTTCTTGTTTTCTTACACTATAAGGTTATTAAACTTACTAAAACAAGACAAAAGAACCCCAATTTGTTTATTATTAATATATATAACCTTATATAAGTCATTTGGGCGAACCTCAGATTTTTAGGAATAAAATAACAATTAATAATATAATATTTGTTTTAAAAACAATTTTATGTCAATTTTGACACTATTTGGTAATTGTTTTTTGTGAAAATCCTAACAGAATGAATATTTAGAAAGAAGTTACCTAATAAATACTAACATGTCATATTAACATAGAAATTTATTGTAATTCATAAAAAGTCTCAAATTACATTTATTTGTGTATTTATTACATCCATTATGTCAATATTTCATTAATAAGATAATTATTGTATCATCAATGTGTCATAAATAAATTGTATTATTTAATGTCTAAAATTTAAAAATAAAATATAATTATGTATGAAATCTTCTTATATTTATAATGAATATTTATAGTATAATTTATCTTATGTATAACCCTATATTAAAAATGATTTATTGATTAAACATTGATTTTAACTATTTTAACCCTTCTTTAAATAAATTAATATCAAATGTCCTAATCTAATCTATGTGGGCGTAAATGGTCATATTTTATACCTAAGGATGTTTTTGGTCGATTTTCACTTATCCAATAGAATTAGGACATGTGTTAGGGTAATAATAATATCATTTTTACCCTCAATTACCCTATTTACTTTTAAGCGTGTTAAAAAAATTAAAAAGTTACTATTCACTAAAAATTATTTTCATCTCATTGAACCACATTTTACTTACTGAAATCAACCGTGTCTCTCAGATTTTTGAAATTTCATTCAGAAAAGTGGTAAAATTATGTTTTATGTAAATTTGAAAATTCTCCTAGGAGGTGGGTAAAAGACGGTCAAAAGTTCAATAAAATTTTTATATATCTAAAATTATTATAAAATGACTCCAATGAATTAAATTGAACTTATATAGGTATTATGTATCAATTTTGACCTAAAATAAATTTAAATAAAATAAATAATTATTTAAATAAAAAAGTTGGTTTTTAAATAGTAACCCAGTGTTTTCACTATTCATCAAAAATTGAAAGTTTTCATAAAAATACCAAAATTTCACCCTAGGATAATTTTGACAGTCCGAATCAAAAAATGAAGTCCATTTTCAAAAATTAAATTTATATAATTTCAAAAAGTGGTTATTAATATTCATAACATCTAGTTTTAATAATATTTTAATAGCATATCGTTGTTTAGCGAAACTCGGTATTGCGTACAACACTTGCTATCGTGGAAGGTCGCGCTTGCATGTAATGCAAGACAAGTCAGGGATGCGTGTTGTGCAAGCTCCTTTTGGTGTAGCATACAACACAAGACCTTAATGAAATTACAAAGAATATTTTTCGTAATATCTTGGGGTGTTACATGAAGGGTGATAATTGGATGAGAAAAATAGCAGTTTATATTACTGGAAGATTTAAACATAATATAATTATGCATTATTGGATTTTTCTATTTATTGAGAGGTATGAAACATACATCTTAGAAATTATTAATTATCTTTTAACATAATACCCACTACAATTAAATTTTATTTTATATCAATAAACATTGGATATGAGGTGTTTTTTCCTTAGGATAAAACACTTTTTTAGAAATGCTTTGTCTATGAAGATGTGTGAGGGAATTTTGAGAACATGTTGGAAAAGTAAGTTTTAATTTATTAATAGTTGTATTTATTATAATGTAATTTAAATTTATTTCATTCATATTATTTTCTATCATGGTATGGGATTTATTTTGAAGATCCATAGAGAAAAAGAGTTCCATGATCCAATATATAAATAGAAACGTGAATATCCATTTATTAATTGTACATTTTTTATTACATAAATATCATATTTTGAATTGAAAAACACATTTAAAATGAAATCATAAAAACAATAAGGTGTCATCGAATGAGAAAATTATATATTTATATTTATGTACAAAATAATTACAACTGCAACTGTTATGATGTTGAACCATGTTAGATATCTGAATAAATTATTCATTAATATTTCATTTGTTTTATTAATTATCATTATTAAATACTTTATTTTTTAATTGGTATCTATTTTATGTCCCAAAAACATAAAGTACGTAAGAGTTAAATCACTTACAAGTGAAATGATCAAATTATTTTACATGTTTGATTGGATTTTAGTTTTTTAGTGAATATAGTAATTTTTAAATTTTTAGTAATCAATATGTATTTTGTAGTTTTTTGGTTGTATTTCAGTTTAGAGAATTTTATAATTTTTTAATGTTGTAAATTTGAATGTGAAATTTCTCTGATGGTTTTACTTATTTCATATATGATTGTGTATGTTTTTAGTGTAGTTTACAATCTGGTTTTTGTTGTTTCAGTTCTTGTTTTTCAGTAGAAAGGATGGGTTTTATAAATTATTTTTTTTAAAAAATTAGGTTTTACGTTGGTTATTTATTAACTGAAATTATAACAAAAAAAATCAATTTTCCATGTTGGTTTTTTTGTAACCAACTTGGTATATAGTTTTTTACTCCAGTTATTAAATAACTGACATGAAAAACATAATTTTGACATCGATTGTTAACTAACTAACACGAAAAATGTGTTAGCATTGGGTTTTTCCATGTCATTTATTTAAGTAACTGACATGAAAGAACATTACTAAAGCTTCTTTCATGTTGGTTAATATAACCAACATAAATATTTGAATTTATACATCACTTGCAACAAAGTCACCCTAAAAACAGCATGAAAAACCTAAAGACCTGACATAAAAAACAATTTTGCACTATTGAATGTTTATGATTACAAGAAAATTAATTTTTTTATTACTAAATAAATATGTTTTATTTTTATGTTAAAGTATTCTAAATCAAAAAATCCAGAATGTGAATATTTAATTAAAATAAAAGACCAAATTTTTTTATTAGAATAAATTATTACCTGAGTTCCAAAAAATTAATCATATGTTTTTTTAATTTTAAATTGTATCCTTAAATGAGTAATTTTACTCCTTAAATAAATTTTTGTTTCAAAAAATTTGTTTATAAGTCATTATGTCATTATTATACCATGGTTACATCATAAGTGATACAGTATTGGTAAAAAGTGTATTTTTCTCTATTTACTAAATAGATAACCGTTTGAAAATTTTTTTTCTAAATTTCATCTCAATATAATATAGTCATAATTTATTAAAAAATAATTTTCATTTTATCAGATTTAAATTTTATAATTCAAGGATTTATCTATTATATGAAAATGTAAAAAATAAAGGAAAATTTTATTTTATAAAAAATGAAATTTTTAACATTATGTGTTCTGAATCTCATTTAATTTAATTACTAATTAAATAAATTTAAATATACTAATTTATATAATTTTCTATTTCATATTATAATAGAGATAATTTAAAATAAATCAATTAATTTATTATTATTTAATTATACAACACTTTAATAAAAGTTCATTAAAAGAAAATTCCTTTTAATATAAAATAAAAATAATTATTTATCTTTTAAATATAATTTTTTTAATTTTTTACTATGTTTTTATTTACATTATCATTAATTCATATTATAATATTCCTTATTATTTTTATCTAATAATTTGTTACTCATTTGTTTATGTGAAATAAGGTAATCAACATACTATTTGTTTAAAAGGAATGTAATATTAAAATACCCAAATATTACAATGGAGATTCTATAGAACCAGGGTAAACTGAAGATGACCAGAATAATTTAGTGTGTTAATGATAGTAATATTCGAGTAATATATTTTTTGATTTAACCTGTGAAATTTTTTACCACGTATAGAATTGGTTTTGGTATGAGAAATGGATTCTTGGTTAGGTGTTGGAATCTCTAGAAGTTCATTCACCATAAGATTCAATTTATGTCCTAGATTAAGATTGTACATCAACCCCATGTTCATAATGAATTCCAAAGTGAAATTAAATTCCCCATAATTTTTTAGTAAAACAAAAGTTGTATATAGTATTGATAAGTCAAGTTAGTGAAAGTACATCAAACAGTGTGTTCACAAGAAGGTGAGTCCTACATAGGTTGATGGGATAATGAGTTCATATTATAGAACACAACAAAACCAGAGTACGGAAATGTTAAGGAGTTTCATCCATTACATTCACTTGTTATTTTATTATGAAATCATAGGATGTATTAAAATAATAGATATGGATTCATATAGATGATGAACAATATTCTAGAGTAGGTGATGAAATTGGTGAAGGTTCATGACATATGTGATCTTTTAGCACATGACATTGAATTATTTACTATTATATTTATAAAAGTGATATTATATAATATTATTAGTGTGAAGAGAATGTAAAAATAAACTCTTGATAGGGATTTTTTAGTAATGGAAACAAATTTTGTAGGGGATCAAAGGATAGAGAATCCAACAAATGGTCATCCACAGATATTTGATGGCAGTGATGACTAGTGGACTAGTTGGGGAATCTATATAAGTGTTATGGGTCCACATGTTTATTTTTTAGTATGACTAATGAAATATAATTGAAGGGTTTAAAAAATAGCTAATTTAATTTTTTAAATATTACACATGAACACATTCATGTTCGAAAGGTTGAAGTGTTGAATGTGGAGGTTAAAATATTAAAGGACATTGATAGAAGGATCATAGTAGAGATGGAATGAATAGAAAAAGGTTTTTAGGATAATTATTCTAACACATTAAGTGGGGAACTGGTATATGGGGTTTTTCATGCAACTTAGACATACTCAGTTTCTGATGGAATGAAAGAGATTCCAAAAATCTCCCATTGCCATGGGAATAAATTTTTGAATCACATCATCCCGCTTTGTAATGTTTTTGTTTTTGTTCTCACCTGTGGGTATTCACTGAGTTGATGTTATCATTCCCATTGATCAGAAGAATTATCTTGAGGTTAAATGAACAATAGGTTAAGGATGAATCAATGTAGTGTATTGGGTTCTTAGACTTCTTATATTCACTTGTTGAAGTCATTGGAGTTGTTGGATCATAATGATAAGACTCAGATTATTTATGTTACATTGTTTCAGAGAACCAAAAATGAAGAAATTATGATGGATAGAATTTGTGCTTCAATACCTAATACATTTCATGATTCCTCACCTATCAATAGGTGAAGGCCTTGATCCAAATATCCTTATGAATTATTCAACTTCTTGCTATTCCGAACAAAATTTTGGATGTTTTGAAGAGGGATTTGATGACTGTACAATGGAGATTGCATAGAGTTAATAATGTATTGTGGGATATTATGTACTAGATTTTAGACGATTCAAACTTAATACTATTTCAATAGACCTTGTCTTCTAATGATATGTTAAGGAGATAAATAATATTTATAGTGTGTTGGGTAGTTTTATATCAGATAAATTTAGAAAATATATTTATCTATTCTTGTAGTGACTGTAGAATATTTTATATGGTTACGTTAATTTGAGTATAATCTTACAACCTCATACCAATGGGCAGTCTGAGAAAACCATTTCTAATATAGAGGACTTGATTTGAACATGAGTATTATATTTTTGTAATTCATGGGAGAGTTGTTTCATGTTATTAGAGTTCATATATAGAAATAATTATTATCCATATATTATGATTGGACCATTTGATTCCTCTTATGAATGTTTGTTCTGATCACCTCTATGATAGCTTCTAGAAAGAGTGTCTTTGATTACCATACCAAGTCTTGTCTAAGTGATTTTGGAGTTTATCCTACATATTAAGAAGTAGATAATGACAATTTAGAGTAGGAAAAAATCAAATTTAAAATATTTATTCTATCCTATATAGATTGAGGTGGGTGATCGCATATTTTTTTTATTTAGTATCCTTAATTGGGACACATACCGATTCTGATATTGGAGAAGCTGAAGCCCTAGTTCATGGGGTCGTTTGATGTTATTGAGAGGATTATTAAAGTATAATACTTGTTAGTTGTTCCTTAGATATTCTGTGCTATCGATGATGTATTTAATATATTTTATATATTAAGAAATCATCATGTTCCTTCCTATTTGATTTGTGTTAACGATGTCATGATAAAGGTATTTTAGATGTTCTGGGGAAAACTAGTTCACATTGTCAACCAAAACCGGATTGTAAATGTTTAGTATCCATGATATTTTTTAGAATTAAAATTTTATCTTCTTGGAAGATTAACATTATTTTTCTTATACTGAAATACGGGGTATATTGTTTCCCATAGGGTTTAATAAAATGGAAAACATGCTCTATTTATTTTATGATTTAATTCTAGTTTATATTTTAGTTATTAGTGGATTCATGATATTTTTTAATTATATTAAGAAATTCATTTCTAATGACTATGAGAAATGGAAAAAACTATAAGGTGTGTTGTTCTGAACTTATATTGGATTATTATTCACTAGTCTAGTTTATTATGTGTTATATTATAATTAAATTTATTTTTTCCTAATTATTTGATATTCAATTTTATAAAAATTCATATAGGGTTGTGATGACAGGATTTTTCATAAATTTATTATGTGAACAATAATAAAATTATCTTATTTTTTCATAGAGTATTTTAGGTAATTAAAAATGATATGTAATTTAATGAGTCGTGTTATTTAATATATATATATATATACATATATAGTGGAATAAAATGTTTTATGATGTTTTATTTTGTTTAATTTATGATCTAAAATTTTGATTATTTGGTAATTAGTAATGATTCTATGTGACTTAAATTTGAAAATAGATAGAATAGTGATTAATGTTTATTAAGGTTTCAATAGATTATTTAATAACACTTAATCATATTGATTTGCTGTATTTTTTTTAACAGTTATTTTATGTTGTGAGTGATCATTAAGGATCTCTAATGATTTTTTAAATCATCATCTAGCATGATGACATGTAAATGGAATTTTATATGATGTGGATTTTTTTATCTTGAATAACGTGTGTGAGCTGATGGAATTTTATTTAAATAGTGGATTAAGAGTGGTATAAGTAACTAAATCATGTGTGAGTTTCAAGGTATATAGGGTGTTTTTAAATTGATATAGTAATCGATTTAAATAAGGTCTTAATATGGAAATATCTATAATGTTAAATTCCTAAAAGTATGGTATTTCATCCTATAATCATCCAAAACATTCTTAGGTCCATTTCTGAGTTAAAAATATGATTTATTACCACTTTGGTGATTTTAGTGAAAGAATTTATATGGTTAGATATGATAAAGTCTAATAGGACATTTTCTACCTTAATAGTAGTCTATTAATATTAACAATTACCCCAATAGATGTCAAAACTACATTCTTTAATATAATTATATCCAAAGATGTTCGTATAATATATTCTAAAGGTTTTTGTTATCCAAATATAGATGTAATAAAATTTAAGATGTGATAGTTCAATTATGGATTGAAAAAATAATCTCAGATTTTGTATATAAATTTTGATGATGTACTCAAAGGGATTAGTTTCATAATAAATGAGTTAAATCTGGTATATTGATTTTCATTATAGGTATTAAAATTTAAATCAGTAACTGGATTAATATGAAACACTAGATAGTAAAATTATACCCATTTTATGATGTTTATAAAGGATTAAATGGGTAAATGCTTCTCAATTATTCACAAGCGTGAATCGTATTAGAAATTCGGTATAGGGATTTATAGATATTGATTAAAGTGTATTCATATTTTTCGTTAGATCATATATATTTATATGATTTAAAATACGTTTATAATATATAACTACATTAGAGGTTTTTTATTATTGTATGGTTTTTGGTATAATAAATATACATTAACTAAGATAGAAAGGTGATATATGAATGAGATTTATTATTCTTTGATAACAAAATCAAAATTTTAAACTTTGTTTCATACTAATATATAAGTTTTATACTGTATTGGAATAACTATTTTATACTAATAATATTTTGGAAAATGCATCATACCAAATATAATTAAATTAATTAGAATAATTGAAGAGATATATTTAGTCATTGTTGGTGAGAATAAAATAATTTTAAATGGATACATTTATATAAGAATCTAATTTAAAAAAAGATAATTTTAGATATTAATCTATTTAGGTTTCCTAAATATAGAATATTTTGACTAAAATTTCTCTAGGTATGCAATGTAGACTAATTATTTAATTGAAACTGAGCACACTATTGAATCAAATACTCGGATGGAATATTTTCATAAAATTTTATGTGATATGAATTACTTGGAGAGATGTATTCAATATAAGTATTTCCCATGTACTTCATTTTCGAGATGTTATTTTTTAGAGGAAAACTCAACAATGAAAAAGGCTTGTATTAGGTACTTTGTTGACTTATTTAAAATATACATATATAATAGTTTTTATAATAAATGTGTCATGATGAATCTTACTAATTCCCATACTATATTTGTGGCACTAGAATATTATTGGAGTGAAATAAGATCCTTATAATGTTATCTCAATATTTCATAATTGGTGGATTTCTTTAAGAAGCAAGAAACTATTTATTACTTTTAACTAATCACCATGAATCGTCAATGTTAAATATTACTGGATTGAATGTGTGTTGTATTTATGTTAATAAATATTATTTTCTATTCTTATAATAAATTAAATATCAAAATAATTTTTTGATTCTAAAATGTTTAGAATTTTCTGATATCATTGACATCTTTCATTACAATTACCCACCAAACAATTTCTATTTACCTACTAAGAGGAACCCCAAAATCATTTCCCATTGTATCCTAAATAACACAAATGACATTCACACATGATTATTTCTGACAACTAAACATTTTACAAATAAACCAAATTATCATTTTGGGATATTAATATAAGTCTTTCTCAAAGATAGAGAAAAATATTTCTATAATAATATCTCGATAATTACATCAATTCACTAATTAAATTATTGGTTTTTGGTATCTAAATCACTCTAATTATATAGGGGCATCCATTGTCTCCCCTTTTGGAATTATTAAGAGTTTATATAGGATTCCACAAGAAAATATTCTATATTAAACCCCATTTCACACATAACTATAATAAATATATATTTAGAACATCCCATAATATTTTTATTATTTATATTTATTTTAAAAAAATTATAATGAAACTATATAAATTATAATTGAAGAATTTTTATTTCAATAATTTATTAAAATAGAAAAATTATAAAGTATTTTTTACATGATACCTCTCATGTTCTGGAATCATAGTGCACCATAATGTGTGGAGGTGTTTTGTAGAGTTCTTGTTTATTTATTTATTTTTGAATTTTCCCAAAATTGAATTTTTAATAAAATAAAATATATTATTAGTGAAAATCATGGTAAGTTTCATTCAAAAACATAAAATATGTTTAATATCATATACTTCATTCTCTTTAAATAAGAAACCATTTTATATTAATGCTAGGAGATATAATCATTCATGATAGGTTTGTTCTAAAAATCTATGCTAACTCTATCATGCCATCCACTATAAAAATAATTCCAATCTGATCTTCATAGTTCATATACTTCCATGACTCGTGTTTTCCTCATAGCCTCACCATTTGGAAAATTATAATGATACTGATCCCAAAATATTGATTCATTTTAATATAATAATAATATAACAATATTTCTAGTGGATTTTATTACCTATATATATGGCCAAGAATTATCCTTTTATTAATTTCGAATGTGGACATAGGGGAGTGTCCTGAAGGGAATGATATCAGAGTATTTAAAAAGTGTAACAATAAAAATTCTCCATTATTACCCTATTTATCAAATAATTTTACTATCCTTTTTATAATGTAAAATCAACTGTGTGATGAAGTTTTACACTTCTCACATGCATTTATGCCCATGCCACATAGTGTATGTTCTAGCTTTGAAAGAATAAAAATAAATATTATGTCAATAATTTTTATAATGAAGATTAATTGTGGGGAAACTTTTTAATGGGGTCCTATAAATATACCAAGACTAGTATGATTAGTGGGATCCACTAGATCCTTAAGATTTTAATGGTAATAAACCTATACAAATGAAGTGGGATCTAATGTTCGCTCAAAGGATTAGAATGTGTAGGTGTAGAAGTCAAAGTTGTAAAAATGTTGATGCTTAGAGAAAAGGACTTTGAGGGAGAAGAATCACACATAATCATATATGGAAATGAATAATAAGGATGGGGAGTAGGATCCATCAGTAGATAATGGAAATAAATATTATTAGAATTAGATATAAATCTTATAAAAAATATAGGCCTACTAAAGATGATGGGTTCCTCTAACGACACTATGGAATAAGAAAGTGTTCTTGATGATATAGAAGATGAAGGGAAATGATGTGAGAATTTACTCTGATTGGTGCATGTATATCTAGTATCACCACCTCACATCATCTATATGTGAACTTATTCAACTTGGTTTATTAGAGAATAATTATCACCTGGGTGGAATATCCTGATAAATGACTCCATAACAGAATACATTTTCAAAATCAAGGTTTTTATCTAATGCACTAGTGTAACAGTCTACTATGCCAGTTACCCTAAACCCTCAAATTATGTTATCATATTCATGAATTGTTTAGTGATACTATAATGGTACCCATTGATCATTATTTATTTTCTTTCACGAACCAAATAATTAGGACAAATTTACAATGCTCTTATTTCCTCAGAGATAAAGTTGATAAGAAAACACAATACATTCAATATAAATGAATATTAAAATTAACAAAATATTAACTTTATTAATATATTATAGCAATAGTTATACCACCATTTTCATCCATGAAAAAACCTCTTTCCTATGAAAAGTCTCTCTCCTTCCCAATGATAAATAATGAGGATTTATATTTATAAGATTTTATGTTATATTTTGAAAAAAAATAAATTGCTTAACAGAGATGCACAACTACATGATATGATATAACATATACATGTTCAGTTTATTAACATGATGTAGTCACCAAAAAAATAAATGTTAAGCAAAATGGTTTGAGGTGCCATCTCCCACTTTTGAAGACATAATGTAATCAATACATAAGATGTGATAATTCCCCATGCTTGGGGAAGTGATGTAAAACTATTTTCGACTTTATCATTCTATTATTCTTTATTTATTATTGGTCTGTTCAATTTCATCGTAACATATGACAATAATATTGAACAAAAATCCAAAAATTCTTGATATAATTAACCTTTAATGATGAATCTTATAGGATGATTCATATTCAGGATATATTAATTCAATTTATATACATTTATTTCAATTGGATACATCCAGAGAAAAGAAACAGGTCCATGATGAAGTATTTTGATTGGAATATGGATAGCTAGATGCAACGTGCATGTTAATGATTTTACTTAAACATCTATGGTGTAAGGTTATCAATGTTTATGAAAACAAGTTTTATGTTGTGGGAAGATAGAATCTACTGAAACGGACTAATATAATCACATGATAGAACCAAACACACATAATGCATGTCAGTTGCAATATCAAGATATCTAGCCTTACATTCTAGCCATGAAAATCGATCTCAACGATGAACAAACTCATCATTGTCCTTCTTTATCTCAGCATCATGTCATTACATATTTATTGTTATTTCATTAGATAATAAAATATTCTTAATGTTTTTGAATAAAATTAAAGTTTAAAATAATTTTGTATGGATCCTAGGATGGTGTTCCAACAACATTTGGCTTCCATTGGGATGTTCCACATTTTATTCAATCATTTTATTTAGAATTTTACCACCATGATAAGTTGTAAACATTGGAGAAGAATATTTTTTTTTAAAAAATCCATGTTCATCAACTTACTTCTATGAATGATAATGGTTTGAGGGAATATCTACATAATCTCAAATTATGTGTTTTAAATATGTTTGAATACCATCGATGATATTATTTGAAATCTCATACATTGTTTTCCAAGGAAATAATCAGATTAAAAAATCCTACATTTTCATTTTAAAATATTACAATATACTAGAGTCATGTGAGCATTAGTATTTTTTTTCACCCTATCAACATCATCTTTATCCTTACATTCATTATGTGCAATATTTTCAAAGGCTTCTTGGGTTGACATACATTCTTCCTCACGATGATTAATTAAAATAAATTGATCATCTTATAAAATCTCCAATCCAGCCCAACAATTCAGATAATGAACGTTTTGAGATTTCATTTTCTCCCCATTGTGATACGATACTAATTAGTTTTGTTTAAAAATATATTTGGATATAGGGTACCTAACTTCATTATTATATAACAAAGTCCTAAAATAATTATTACACAATTTTTATATATGACCACTCCATAAATCATTGTAAAATGGAAAATCTTATAATCTCTCCAACATATTTTCAAAATCATGTGAGATCCAATCAGTTTCATACATCTAACTTCTATCCATGATCAAAAAAAATTATATGTCATATCGTAAATGATCTTAAATAAGATTGGTGTTAAATTGAATATATATATATATATGTGAAAATGGATGGTCTTCAATTTATATGAAACCATAAAAGACATATTTTTATATATGATAATCATTGAAAAAAAGAAAAGAAAATACTATATATTTATAAAACAAAATAATTATAAAACCATGATATTAAATTATATAACATCAATGAGTGATAACTATACATAACAGCACACAAAATTTTGATTATAATTGTTTTTTTTATGTTTTCTCTTATTATATCCACTTTTTAACTTATTTTGTTCTAATTATTTAAATGCATGTATACAAGATTTCTATTTATTGGTAAGAATATTCTACAACACACATAAATAATGATGTTTTGTTGAATAAAGACATAATTAGTGGTTTCTCATATTTAGGGATATTAAATTTAATCCTTCCTCAAATTGAGATAAATTATAAAAATAGATTCTATAGATGTTTTAGTAATGTTATTCCATGGAATTAGATATGGAATGAACTTTATGTTGATGTCCCTTGGGAGGAATAATGTTTTTGTGGGAATGAATTTATGGATACCTAAACTTATATATATTTTTTGGCTTTCATTGGTATGGTTGAGGATGAATCTTAATGGGTAGATATTAGGTGGAGATTGTGTGAGTTAATAATATGTATTATGGAATATTTATAGTGTAGTGGGTATACACATGGTAGTCATTGGAAAGAGTTAGCGATCCAATTTGGAAGAGGTTTTTTGTGGAATATTTTTTAGATGGCTCACAAATGATTGGTGGTCATTGTTATTAGTTTAATAGAGTGATCCTAGGTTTATTTTTATGCGAATCATAGAGCGTGGGAGAATATCTTCCATATAATTACCGAAGTGTGTGAAACCATCTAGTTTTGGTATAATCTAGGTGGAAATAAACAACATATAATGCGATGTTCTATATGAAATATGTTTTGGGGTAATATGGTTGTGTAAACCAATATTTCTGAAATAATATTTAGGTTTCATGTGTTTGGTACATGGGGCATTTGTTGCATTTTAGAATGGTGGGAATCTATTTTAGGTATATAGACTAATGTTTTTAATGACGAGTCCAAAATTCCTAGAGCCTTGAATCATATAGAATGAGGTTGGAATTCCATCATGGAGAGGGATTAAATAAATGAAGGGATGAGTGTGGTGGAATGATCAACATAGGATATAATCAAGACTAGATAATAAAAAGACATTGGGATTTGATTAACAGTACTACCACATGTGTAATGATGAAAGCCTTTTACTTTAAACACATTAAGTAGTAATACATATACCATATGGTGGGGGGAACATAATTTTCAATTTGATGGTATAAATCTCATTAAGAATTGTATTTTTGTAGTTTTTATGGACAATATTCCCATGATTTAGGGATGAGTGAAGGATTGATGTGTCTAGATGACTCTCAAATATTAGAGGAATAAAGTTCTTTCCAATCAGAGTAGAGTCATTTCCTAGTATGTGAGCATTATATTTATTGTGGATACTAGTGATCCTACCATAGATATTATACATAAATGTAGGATTGGAAAAACAGTGTGTCTATAAAGAAATTTTTTTATTCATTAAAGTGTTATAGCATAATCATTAAGTAATTTACTTGTGATTCCATGGTAGACACCAAATATTTTGATGAAGGTATGATGGTGGAGTCCTAACTAGTTCTTTCATGTATAATGGTATATGGCCAGACCAAAAATGTTTTGGGAAAAAAGTGTTGAACGATACTATTTTTTTTATAATGTGACCTTTTATTTTGAGGAATATTTGGTGTGTGTGGAAAAATTCATTGGAATTAGATTCATTTCCAATTCATTATTTATTTGTTATGAGTTATGATATTTCATTTTGACCATTTTTATTTCATGGAGTTAGATGTGGTGAGATGGTAAAAATACTGAGCATATCATTGCACCACTAGAAATGAGTTTCAATAGGAAAATCCAATGGAAAAGAGTGTTTTGTCTAGATATTATCCCTTGTGTTCCAGGGCCAATTATGGGGAGTCCCTAAGCTATGGAAATAGATGATATCCTCAAGACACCATACAATTCTACAGTCATCTATTTTCCAAAGGTATTTCATGTGCCTTGTATAGAGGATATCCTACGATGATATTTTGAAGCCATTACAAGCGGTATTGTTAATTGAATGTTGTGTGTTGGTTTTTCTTTGGGTTTTATGTTAAATTAAAATAATGTGATTATGGTTTTATGAGTGATATTACATTTTCCTGGGACACACTGCGAAAAATGCCTTTATTAGCACTATAATTGGACATTATAAATGAAAAAATCACTAACTACCAGAGCACAATTAAAATCCCTAGGTTTTTGTTATCAATTATAGAACTTAATTGATAATGGCACACTTTATCAGCGCTATAAAAAATTCATATAAAGGATAACTTTATTAGAACGCTTTTGGCACTAATTAAGGAACCCATTTATCAACACTTTTATTTAACACTGATAAAGGTTCCCTCTATGTGTACTAAGAAAACAACTAAAAAAGAGGCCCATTATTAGTGCTACGAAAAGATATTACAAAGGGACCCTTCATAATGATTTTTTATAACAAATAAAGGATTCCTTTATCATATCATTTAATTGAAATGATAAAGGATACCTTTATCATTTACTTTAGAAATGATGATAAAAGAGCATACTTCAGTGTGGTCTTAAATTTATTACACGTTAAAACAGTAGATACATCAGCTAAATAATAGGTTAAAAATATAGAATTTAAATGAAATAATATTTATGACACAAATAACAGAAAATTTGATTATATTATAGACATTTGAAATATTGGATTTTTCAATTACATGAGTAAGTAAAAATTATCAGAAATATTCAAAAATATTTGTCTTCATTTTCCTTTGGCCTAGACCCCCACTCATGTTATTTCCAAAAAAACTACCATAGCTTGTGAAAAATAATGAAGCTATATATGAAAATAGTTTATTTATTAATAATACAAGAAAGAAATAAATTAAACAGAATGATCCAATTTTAAACTAACAGTGAGTCAAATGAGGAACTCTATGTATCAGATTGAGTTGTGGTTGATTCTTACACATCACACCATTTCATATTTATCTTCAAGAATTATGTCCATGAAAATTAACTAAATAAATATAATATAAAAATTATAATAAAAATTATTAATTTATAGAAGATAAAATAAAAAAACCATGCTCATTTTCTCAGTTCTAGCGATGTGATGTATATTTTAAAAATTGATGGATATTATACAATGATAACCTGTACATAAAGTCATACTGACCATATATTTTGTTTTATTGATGTGATGTAAATTTATATATGTCATGAATTTCATATGGGTCATTTTCCTAATAAATAAAAACATCCCAAATGCATTTTATTAGTTTTGAGTTTTTCTTATGTGTTTAAAAAAATTCATTTTAAACTAGAAACACACACATTGAGTCATAATGGTCAAATCATATGACTATTTGATGTGATACTAATTAATACATGTCACAAATGACTACTTAAATGTTTTTAAAAATTAAGAGAAAATCCCAATGTTTTTTATATATTTTTAGTGAGTTGCTCATTTTTAAATAAATAGTTTATTTTGAAATGATAACGAACACATTGTGTTATATTAGGCACATTGTGAATCATATTGAGTTGAAGATTATTCCTATAAAATAAAATCAAATTATAGTTCATTTCTATAATTTATCAAAACACTAGGTAGGTCTTTTCCCATATTTGAGTATTTCACTTATCCTTCTTACTAAAATTAATCTCAAATTATAAAAAAGATATAGTTGGAGTCATAATTGGCACACAGTGTTTCAGATTATGGTGAATCATATTTTTACACATAAAAAAATTAATTATGGATCGTTTATTCTAAATAATAAAACATCAAAAAAAAATTCTTAGTTTTGAGTGTGTCATTCATCTTTTAAAAAAAATTAATGTCTTTTTTAAATAAATAGTCACACATGGATTCTTACAAAAAAAAATCATCTATAGATTGATTTGTTAATTATTCTTATAGATCAAAAATTAATTATGGATCAATTTCCAAAAAGTATCAAAATAATACAAAAGAATTTTCTCATTTTTTTAGTATGTTACATAGGTTTCTTAATAAAATGTCATTTTAAACTGGAGACACAACTTTTGATTCATAATGGTCACATCATGCATCAGTTTGATGTGATATTGATTCTTATATGCCATAAATTATGTACGTATCATTTCCCTAAAGCTTGAAAAATCTACAAATTCATATTATTTGTTTTTTTTCTGTCACATTTTTTTTCTAAAATGTCCTTTTAAACTGGAAATAAGAACTTTGAGTTACACTAGTAACATTGTGTTTCAGTTTGAAGTGATGTTAATTTCAACACATCATAAATTACGTATAAATAATTTTACTAAATTATAGAGATAATTCGTAGTCATATTCTTAGTTTTCAATGAGTTAAACTCTTTTTAAACTAAAATGATAATATTAAACTGATAATAGGAACTTTTAGTTATACCAAGAACACTACGTATAATATTAATGAAATAATTAATCAAAGATATCAAAAATGGACTATATATAATTGTTTTAATGTATTAAAACAATATTAATGTGTTTTCTTATTTTTCAGTATGTCACATATCTTTTTTATTAAAACTATTTTCAATTAAAAAAAGATACGCATGGAGTAATACCAAGAACACTAAGTATAAGATTGAGGTAAGGATGATTCAAACACCTCAAAAATGACTTATGGAAAATTTTGTAAAATTATAGATAAAATCTGAAGGTGTTATCTAAATTTTTATTATGTAACTTTTATTTTTCACTCTAATTAATGGAAATTAAAAAAATACCTAGAGTCATACAAATAACACCATGTGATGGACTGGGGTGAGAATGATTTCTGAACATCACCAATGAATAATTGAATATTTCTCTATAATTTCAAAACATTTCAAATAAGTTTTCTTAGTTTTTAGTATGTCACTTGGGTCTTTTTACTAAAATTACATTTTAAACTCAAAACATGATATTTTTGTCATACTCCCAATATCGTGTTTTCGTGTTATGTTTGAATTTCATCATACACTAAAAAATAAATTACAGGTTATTAGCTTTATATATCAAAATAGTATGAATGCATTTTATTGGTTATGAGTATGTATATTTTATTTTTTAAAAATGTAATTTGAACTGGAAACATGAACTTTTTGTTATATCAGTCTCATCATGTGTCAGTTTGATTTGATACTGATTCCTTAATTTCAAAAATGTCTAATGAATCAGTTTAAAAATTATAGAGGCAATAAGAATGTTTTTCATGGTTAATAGTGACTGAAAGACTTCTTAAAGTAAAATATTCTATTTTAAATAGAAAATAGATAATTTGAGTTATACAGGGAACCCCATTAATTTGATTGATGTGCAACTCAATTATACACATCATTATTGACATATGGATTATTTTCCTATAGAATAAAAACTATATATATTAATTTTCTCTATTTTGAGTATGTCACTTTTCTTTTTCACTAAAATTAATATAAATTTTTTATAAAAAGACACACATGGAATCATATCAGAAAAAATGTGTATCAAATTTTTTTGATAATGATTGTAACACATCAAAAATAACATATGAATAATTTTCCAAAATTATAAAAGCAATATGAATGCATTTTCAATGTTTTGATGATGCCAATTGACTTTTTTATAAAAAATAATTTCAATTTAAAATTAAACATCACACTTGTGGTCACACTGTAACCATCGTGCATCATAATGAGGTGAGACTTATTCATACATGTGAAAAATGACTTGTGGAAAATGTTTATAAAGTATCAAAACTATCCAAATTGGTTTTATTGGATTTTTTATCACTAGTTTTTACTAAAATTTCATTTTAAAGTGAAAAAAAAAATTATTTATACTAGTCACATTGGGATTTTTTATATTGTGGGACTTATTCACATACATAATAATTATTTATGGATCATTTTTCTAAAGTATCCAAAAAATATATATGTGTTTTCTTAGTTTTTTGTCTGCCTCTTATATTTTCTAATAAAATGTCATTTTAAAATGGAAACATACATTTTAGTAATATGAGTCACATTGAATAGGGGATCGTTCTTCTTAAATTATAAATACATTTTGAATTCATTTTCTAGGTTTTGAGCATATCACTTGATTTTTTTACATAAATTAATGACAATTTTATACTTAACCCAATAACATTGAGAAATACTAGTCCGATCATGCAAATAATTGATATGTACTCAATTAATTTCCATAAAAATGAATTTTGGATTGTTTTTATATTGTTTCAAGACAATACGATCTTTTTTTATTAGGTTTGATTTTTTTCACAAACTTTTTCAGCTAAAATCTTCAATTTCTTTTGAAAATGAGCACATCAGTTCATTCCGATCTCATTGTGTCTCAAATTTATATGAGGTAAATTCCTAAACATGTAAAAGGAATTGTGGATCATTTTCATAATGTTTAAAAACAATTTGATCTCATTTTTGTACTATTTGATGTATGTTTCTAAACTAAAATGACACATTTATATTGAAAACTAGTACATCGAGTCATACCAACAACATCTTGTGTTGGGTTGAATTTAGGATAATTACTACATGTGAAAAAGGAATTGTGGATCATTTTTCAAATAGTTGAAAGAAATCCAAGCTCTTTTTCTTGGTTTTAACTATTTTATGTTTGTTTTAAACTAAAATGACTCTTTTTTTATTGAAAACACATACATAGAGTTATATCGACCACATTTTCTGTCAGATGACTTTCCGAAAATTCCTACATGTCAAAAAATACACATTGATCATATTCATAATTTTTAAAAACCAGCAGAGAGCTTTTTCTCAGTTTTAAGCATGAGAAATTTGTTTTAAAATAATGTGTAAATTTTAAAAAAGAAGTATCAGATAAAATTTATTACGAAATTGACTAAAAAAGTTTATAAAATGATGTGAAAACTAAAAAATATATTAATATGAAGTCACCTATTTATTATGTATGTATTCATTATAACACCATGTACTATGGCCATTCATTTATAAAAAAATTGATTTCATCCATTATACTTCTCCTTGGGAAACAGATCGAAATTAATATATAAGTATTTTGTTACCAATGTTTCACGCCCCAAATATATTTCTAAGGTTATAGCCCATACTATATCACTAACATTATATGTAATAAAAAATAATTGATACTATAAATCATTCTGAAACTACATAGTCTTCCCACTCATCTTTAAACATATTTAATTCTTTTTTTTTTGTGTTTTAAATTTTGCAGAAATCATGGAGTTTTAGAAAAAATATAGAAAAAAGCGTTTAAGAAATATTTTTAATAAAACTGTAATTACATTTAGAAATTTTTTATTGGGAGATACCAGTCCTTTCATGAATTATGATCTCTCTCATAAATAATCAAACATAATATCTATAGTTGTTGTTATTATATTGATACATAAATTGAAAATAATTTAAAAAAATTAATAAAATTGTTTTGAAATGTGTTTTGATAGTTGAATATTTCAATATATATGTTAATATGGTTCCATTTTATATGATCCACATACTTTTAATGTTCAATAAATGATTCATTCTCGGATTTATCCTATATTTAGTGACCACAATATCATTAACAAACTATACATAAAAATAATACCGAAACGTAAAATTTTAAATTTATTAGAAAAATGTTGATTTTAGTTTATTAAAAATTCACAATAAACACTATGTGTGGTCATTTTGTTGGATATCAATGTATTGAATCCAAAAAAATAAATACTTTGAGTATCCATATTGTATTCATTCAATATCCAGTTCATCCTAAAAAATCAAATAAAAAATATGTAATTAAAAAATTATAATATATTTGATGTTGTAATATTGTAGTGTATCATGCCTAAATAATCGGCATAAAAGAGTCCTTCATATGTTATTTTTTTAAAATGCATCATTTAGATCATTTGTTTCATATCAATTTATTCATTCTCCAAATAATTTTCTTATATAGAAATGATAAAGGGATTAATGAATCCAAATCATACTTCACATAATTTTCCATTTATATAGTAATAATATAAACACATATTGAAAATATGAAAATTTATTAACATTAATAAACATGTTATATCATTTTTTGGACATATTTTTTATAAAAACATACCATATGTATGTTATCACGACTGGTACTCCCATCCATTTAAACTTAATAATCTCATTTATACTCTTGAGACCAACTATATCTATAATTAAATTTCCCAATATTTCATCATTCTACAGAATATAAGACATATCTCCATCATTAAATGTGGTCTTTGTATGATGTTCTAATGATAAATAATGTTTTTGTGGAACTGGTGGGGAGAATATACTCCAAGAAGGTTGTTTTTATTTCTTCGTTGATTCACTGGATTGTCTGGATAAAAAATACTATTTCCCCTTCACTTTACCCATCTGTTATACCATAAATCACTTCATACATTTTTCATCAAATATTATAGGATTTTAATAAGAAATATTTTTCAAAAATATACCTCATATATCTTTATAATATTATATAACTATGATATGAATGATCCAATAACATCATTGACCTTTGTAACACCTACATCATTTTGTGGAACTGGTAACTCAGTAGTCGGATCATGAGCTACCTAAATCTCCACTCTCATGTGATCTTTTTGGAGTTATTTGTTGTCTTTCTTGTATCCTATGAAACAATAAACTTTACCCCTAAAGACATGGAATTATGTTGGTTTTTACAAAAAAAATATTAGATAAAACACAATCTAGTAAACTTGTAGTGATATAAAGTTATTTAATGTGGTTTGATTTACATTTTTGAGGAGTAATTAAATACTTTTCTAACTCAAGTAAGGTATGACGTTGAGGGGAATTACTATCCTCTAATCTTGTTGGTTCATTTGGTTTATCTTGTGTGGATCATTGTACCACCAATAGTTCTCTTTGATAATTTTTAAAATATTGGTTTCTCAAACCAGAATGAAAATTAATATCATTAAAATCATATATTTTTTCCATAAATTCATTTATATTCATGTATGTCTATTCTTATGGGTTTTCTACTAAAAATATGTTCAAGAATTCAATCTAAAAACTACTCCTCTAATGCTAGAATATTATTCTGCCCACTTCGAAGATACTAATAGTAGTTTTTATTCAAGCATGGTCACTGCCAATTCAAATTTCTAAACCATATGAAAATCATAGGAACATAAATTGAACTTTTTATATAATACCATTATAAAACACAACTAATTACTAATATTTCATACTTAATCATTTTTCCAATAATTCATTTTCACTTTCATTATTTAGTTTTCCCCCTTTATGTATGAAAAACTCTTTTCATGGTTTTTTATGTGGGATGGAAGTGGCTTCAAATTATGATTAATCAATTTTCATACAAACAATAGAACATATATTGCTCCATATCCCATTATTTTATTTATATATTTCGAATAATGATATGTTTGTTCCCTAGTGAATTGTACCCCATCATTTCATTATGATTGGGCTACATAGGTCTTGATACCCATTATTTACTTTTAGAACACCATTATAATATCATTAATTAAATTTTTTGAATAAAATTGGATAAATTTAATAATGTAATGTAACATATTATTGACTACAATATACCTATAATTATTTATCATCATAAGGAATTATGAAAGCATTTAATGTTTTCTATTTTGAAATGTGTACAGGACTAACTAGTGGGTGAGGAATTTCATTCCCATCAGTTTCCCTATTATTTAACACAGTAAAAATGACTAAAATCCTCTATGGTATTTTCTAGAGGCTGCTAAGATATTTCTATTATACAAATATCCTTAAATAAATTTAATTTGCAAGGAAAAATGAAAACCTAAATGTTCATTCCATTATATATTTTTTGGGTAAAACTGATAATGTATATCATAACATTAACTATATATATTTCCATAGGGTTTCCTTCGTTATAGGATAGAAATGAAACCATGAATCTATATCACCTTAAACATTAAATCTCATTATTAAATCAACATAACTAATTTACATTGACTTGATGGGGTCGATAGGTTTCCTGTATTAATTTTGTCCAATGTAAAATTGTATTCTCTTATTTATTTCACTGACAATTTTTTTTAACATCGCAAAGCCACATTGTTTTATTTTTCTTCGTCAATAAACATTTAATCCGTTAATAATTCTATATTTTCATAATCAAATTTTTTTTCCATGGTATGGGTAACATAATCAAGTACATAAGACATTTTTTCAAGAGTAGTCCAACATTTAATTTATATTATATTAATATATTAGGAAACAGATAATATTATGAGAAAACTATAGTATATTAAAGAAAATTTCGTTCTCATTAAACATCATTTTTTAAATGTTTTAAGGGATTTGGATCCTTTATCGAGAATCCAAATCCCATATTTATAGTCCCTTTTAACATAAAAGACATTTTCTACATTAGGAACTTCATGAAATGATTATCATCTCCCTATGATAGGGTAATACTTGATATAATTCTTATCTGATCCAATAGTTATTTTAGTAACTAGGAGTACAATCGAGCACATTTGATTAATATATCTGAGAAATAAACAAATTTCACTTATTGTAATTCCATTTTTAATTGATTTTCCTTTTACCATTCTACATTGAAATTCTCCTTCACAATTCCTATTTCATTATCTTTCACTACACTCCTATTATAAAGTATTTTTCAATATAAAATAGAAAATTTATTTTTCTTTCAATGAAACATGAATATCTATTCAATAATTCCAAAATATGACATATTTTCATAAATTTAATTTCATTCCTTGGATCCAGATATTTGAATTACTTCGACAATAATCATTACTCTACTATTTTCCATTATACTATAGTTATCGTGTTATTCTATATAGAAATTATAGCTATTCATTACAGAATAAGTGTAAGATATAACATTATCATTTGGTCCCCTATCTATCCATTGAAGGAATATGATAAATGAATTCATATTTTTATATATATAATTTTTAAAAACGATCTCAGAATCATATTATAAACATTTGATTATGTGTATTTGATATTGATCATCTATCCCTTGACGGATTAAAATATCTAAGAATTTATTTATGGGATTCTTGGTATTTATCAACATCTTCATAGTTATATAAAATGGAAAGGTTTTCATTTTCAGGCACTATGATGGTAATTATAACAATATCTCTTTTGGAAATCCTTTCGCCCATAAAGCAACCACTATGACGAAACTTTGGTAGACCGATGCTATCAACATATGATTGGTAATCAATATAGATTTAAAAACCACTTCAAAAATATATAATTTTCCAATACAACATTTTAGCTGACTTTAATTCTTGACGTACCCTTTCAAAACCTGTATATATTTTTCAAATGTATACATCCATATGTAATGAAAAATGAACACATAGTTGAATCTATCTAACTATATGAAACTTCAGGTAGACTATAATACAAAATAATTATTATGGGAAGAACTTATCTAATTCACATAATATTACTGAAGCCCCCAAATTCAATATTGGAACCATCATTGGGTCAATAACTTTACTACAAATGAGTTTTAAATAGAAGAAAACTCTGCTTAGAGTATGTCGTACGTTTTTAGATAAAATGCAAAATAAATAATTATTCATAAAATATTGAATCAAAACCTGATAGTTATGTGATTTTATTCTCAGTAAATTCAAATTATTTATTTACAAAACATTCATGTTATTTAGTTTATATGCCAATGGAAATTGTATACCATTAAAAAAATGCAAATTTGCAATTTTTCACTGTCTGTATAGAGTATAAGATGCTAGAAGAAGAAAATTCAAACCCTTACCCTTCATAAATTCAAAATCCTCAATCATACCCATTTAATCATATACAACCTTACCATGATGAAATCTTTTATTTTTCTAACATCACTCAATAATGTTCCAATAACATTATAAACCATATTATTTTCAACATGCATGACTTCAATAAATTGTCTAAAATATAAAAAAAATCCAATACCCTAATTCAAAAAAATTGATATCTTTTTTCAAAATGATTTTCTATGGTTCTTTAAAAAGTTTTTACAGAAGATAGTTTTAATATCTTTTACTTTATCAAATAGTATATTACCCTTTAGTGAAGACAATTTTGTACCTTTTTCGGTATTACCATCGAATAATATTATCTATGAATTTTAATTATGTATTCGAAGTAAAAATTGGTAATGTAATAAAAAAAATATTATTTTAGGATTGTCTCAACTTAACTAAGTGTGCATATTTTTCACAAATGGGACACCCCAAAAATCCTTTATTTCTATAGACTAAAAAATTTCCATACGTAGGAAAGCCATTTGTCATCCCATAAATCATGGACCTCAATATGAATTCTTCACTTGTATGAGAAATATACATTGAAACACCTATATCCCACATCAATTTTAGATCTTCAATAAATGGATCCAAATATACATTAATATCACTTCTAGGTTTCTTTGGTCTAGATTTAAGAAATGGTAGCATAATGTATTTTCACTTCATGCATAACCATGGTGGAATGTTATAATTTTTGAACATGAAGGACCATGAAGTATGAATAATAATATTTATACCAAAAGGATTAATTATATTTGTAGATAATGCAAGATGGATGTTTCTCAACTCATTTACTAATTTAGGATACTCCTGATCAATTTTTTTCTACTCAGAAGAATCTACTGGACGACTTAAGTTCCCATATTTAATTCACGTATCTGCATTCCATGTCAATTATCTCACTATTTCCTAACCACCATATAGTATTCTAAACCATGGAATGATAGAAATGTACCATACATCATTCCAATGAATTTATTCATCATTCTTTTTTCAATCCCTGGAACACCTAGGGCATATTATTAGTGAATCATAGTGCTTCTGATGAAAAATGAAATCATTTCGATGAATATATATATTTTAGAGATCCTTAACATTGAATATATAATTTTTATACATTTATATATTCAATATAAAAGTTCATTTTATTTTGGAATCATATCATTATGGAGACCATGTAGTCAGGTAAACAAGGTGTCCCTCCATCCACTTCCAACATTAAAATTACATGACATTAATAGAGATGTAAATATTGTTTATTTTGTAGAATAGGTAGACAATGGTCTCTTAGTACATATATTAACTTATCAAACTATATTGGATAGTCATAAAGGTCATCTTCAGTTTCTATTGTCATTTATTCCATGCAATCTCCATCATCATTTATAATGATATTCCGATAAATTTCTTCCATAAACCTTAGTATCATCTCAATCGGTGTGAACATTGAGTTCTTACACATGATTAGTCTGACATTTATAGCTCTGATCTGTTCGTTGAAAAATAAATGTTCTTACAACTCTACCAGAATAATTTTTCATGAATAAGAACAATATAAATACAAACAAAGGATTTGAGATAGGTTGTATGGATGTTACATTAAATATATAACGGAATCTTTAAATCCATATTCAAAATCATTTTTTCATAATATTAGGGTACATCCATTTTTTATTCATATCCATTCTATTATGTTTATAAAATATACAGTTTTTATCAAAATCAATTCAATACACCTATGATTTTTATTATAAAATGTGAATGTTATTGGTAATTCATATTAGGGGATCCCAAAATAGTCATAGATACTTGACATGGAATGAAAACTACTCAGAGTTGTTCAAGAAACATATGTGCATGTACAGAAGAGAATGGGGATGAGTCTTAATAAAAAAATGAAATAATAATTTTCCATGAGATGAAGCTGATAAAGATGATCATTGTTTCTATAAATCTAAATGTTCTCGATCTCATAGATGGTGAATTACCAAAAAAAATTGAGTTTTTTTCATAAAGTTTAAAATTTTCTCACACACACACTGATCTGATAAATGATTTTATCATGAAATACCTGTCTACAGTTCCATTACACTTTTACACACCTTTCTACATTCTCAATGGGTTGATATACATGGTCATCATGGCTTGAGTATAAATAAACTTATATCCCTTGAAATTCATAATAATTACACAAAGACTACAATATCATATCCTAAACAAAAGTGATGGATGATTTCATAGTCCCTCTTCCTTTAGATATAAAATGGAGGTTGTTAGTTAGTATACAAGTAACAAGACATCATGTTATTGGGATTTATTCATGATATATGTCACTATATGATGCAGTACTTGTATCCTTATAACACCCAATGATTTATGTATGTACATTATTTTAAATAAATAATTTGTATGGTAAATATTCTCACAAAATACACTAAACCAAAGGAAACCGTAATATACCACATTATTTTTAAGGGTAAACATTAATACATTATGAGTATAAAATGTCTAACCTCATTATGGAAATTATTATAATGATAAAGCCTTGGTAAATTAAAAGTATATAAATATTAATTTTTATAAAAACTTGTATTATAATCTGATATATATGTATTCAATTCAAGGAATGATTTAATTTTTTCAGATACCTTGGATTTGTAGAAATTTAAGGATGATGAGTGATAAATATGATATTATTAAGATCACCAATGTTAAAAATACATATTTTTCCAAGAACATTTTCTATGTGGTTTTTATATTATCATAAAAAGGAAAATTAATATTAATCAAATAATGATTCAAGTAATATGCAATGTTTCAATATAATAGATGTCAGTAAGAAATTTAGTGGTTTAGATGGAAAAAAAGGTCTTAAATTAAGAGACAAAGACAAAAATATGACAATAATGTATATCTAATTGATTTGATTATATGGTTTTTACCAAACCTATTTTACAATCCAAATATTCCTAATTTGGAACATATGACCGCAATTATATCATCCATTCTTATAATAAGAAATATATATTTAAAAAATTGGCAATTCTCTTACATAAAAAAGGTGGCCTCCTACACCCCATCAGAGATAAACCCAAAAGTTAAACAATCCCCTATATTATAGAACATTTATCTTCCAAATAGTACTCACCCTTTTTATGGGGATTTTTTTCTGAAAGAATTTTTAAAATTCTCATTTCTAATAGGATTATTAATAGGAGATTCAATCACTCAACATTAATGATATGTTATTCATGGTTTTCATTCTTTTTTAAATCATAAGACTCTTCTTAAATATAATTTATCACACATTTAAATTATAAATAAAATAATTAATATTCTATAAAATTTATATTATAATTATGAAATAAAAAGTTTTTACTCATTATTTTGTTATAAAACGCTCTTTTTTGGGTTTGTTTTACAACTAAAAAAATGATATTATAATGAATTTTCATTGTCCTATTAAAAAATATATTGACTAATAATAGTATGTAAAATTATTTAATTTTTTATGTTTTAGTAATTCTTGATAGGTGATATGCTTATTTTTATGCACGAATAAAATTAGTTCTTAATTGGGAATTATAATATCTCGAAAAATATTTAATATATTCCAATGAGAATAATAACTATATTATCAATAAAATGATAATGATTATATATAATTATTTCAAAAAAAAAACTCAGTGCCATAATTAAAAATCTTTTGATGTTCAAAACGAGACATGGGAGTATTGATCGAAGCCTCTAAGATAGAATATTTATGGGTGACATAATTGTTAACATATAAATTTTTCAGGGAAAAAAGTTAAAAATAAATTGGAAATAAAAATTTATATTATAAATTATATTTTTTTATAAATATAAATATTTTTTTCATATATTATTATAATGAATCCAAATTTATTACAAAAAAATTGAGAGTGTACCTAACTAAGAGGAATTCTGATGTATGTGTTCGTCGTTCAGAATTTGAATTCCTTGATACATGTTTCATTTTGGGGAAAATATTCTTCTATTGATCTGATTTAATATATATATAATTTATTATGAAATATTTTCATATAGTACCTTGGATTTTAAATAATAAATAATTTTCTATATATTAATGGATTTGAGTCATTTTTTTGAAATTATTAATTACTCTTAATAAATTTTCATTCTTTGGGACATATTTAAAGTTATGAATCTATTTTATTTTATATTAAAAATACGCTAACAAAATGGAAATATTAAATATTAATTTCCATTTTAATCATTGTATTTAAATCTGTATTTCATTTTTTTTATTTCAATGGATTTAGATTTGAAAACAACCAAATCCGGGATGGTTTTCAATCTTAACTAGATATTTAGCTGAAAGATGCTATATTTTCAAATATATGCCACTAATATTAGAGAAATTGTATTCCGATTCTATTAAAACTAGACACTTTATAGAACACATTTCAAGATACCAAAACCTTATAAATGACCAAATATTAATTTAAAATACCAAATTTGATGTCAAATATAGTTTAAAATTTCAAAAGGCAGTTTTTTGAATTTTTAGAAGCACACTGTAAATATTTTTTTAAAAAATTCCACATGAAAATAAACCAATTTTATTTTTCAAGACAAATAACTAGATATGTATCCACCTTTTCTATAAAAACCTTTAGCATCCTTTGGAATTTTTATAAATCTTATTATGATGCCCTTAATAATAAATTTAAAGTATAAAATCAATTCCATGGAAAGATAGAAACATTGAAATTTTTAAAAATTTAGAATTTCACATTGAATTCACCTAATGAGTTTCAAAACACCAAATCCAATTTATTTCATTTTAAGTGAAAACAATATTCATTTCATTTAAAAATCCACTCAAACATTTTAAACCATGTATAGTTTTTCAAGACTAAAATTTAAAATAATAATGAGTATATGAATTCTAAGAAGGTAACCATCATGTGTAAATCAAAGAATGATTATTAAACATATAATAAACATTTTTCATAATTTGGAAAGAGTAATTTATTTTTATAGGATATGATTAAATTAACACTTTTAAATCTAAAACCATGGATAAGGGCCAATCAAGATATTTAAAACCCATCATGAAATATTTTCACAATTCTTTGAATTTAAAGTAATACTTGTAATACATATAAATTTTTTTTATGAAATTACTTTTCATTCCCAATACAAAATTTACATACATAATTCCATTCAAAGGTGAAATCGTAAAATTTTACAAGTGAGTAACATGAAACCATATACCAATAAGTCTTTAATGATTGTAAAACCAATGTTATCTATGAAAACCATGTCAAAATAAAGAATCAAACATGGGAAAAAACTACTTGAACCAATAGAAAATCCAGAAACCATAATGAATATAGACAGGGGACCCCAAGGGAAGATCAAATTACCTCGAAATAAAATCCAAAAAAAAATCAAAAGAAAAAACCCCATAGGGTTCAACCTGTTATGTGAGAAATGTGAAAGAGGGTGAACACGAGAGGGAAAAATAAAAAAAGGAATAGGGGAAGAATAAGGAACTTGTACTATTCAAATATGATATGGAATCATAAGATAAAAAGATATATTTGAGGCCTAAAATTATTAAGGAACCCATACCAATTTTCTAGGGTTCATTTATCTATAAGGGTGAGGTTTTCATCATCTAATCTTGTGAAATCAGGAGCTTGAAAAAGAAATCAATGATAGAGGTGTAGAAAAAATATAAAAACCTTATATTTAATTCTTAATACATCTGACAAAAATTCAAGGAGGAGCATTGGTAGCAGTGAACTTCTATGAAGGAGTGAGAATTATGACTTAAATCAGTGTTATTAGGCTTATTTTAAAAATATTAGAGTGGGAATTATTAGTGATTCCTTAAAATAATTGATATAGATTCCAATTATCTGTGTTAAAATAAACATAACTCATAAAATACATCTTTAAAAATGATAATAAATAACTAATAAATGTCTTGTTTATTAGCACAAAAACTTTATCCCTCATGAGGAATTGATAATTTTAATTTTCTATAAAAAATATTTGCATATATTTATATAAGATTATAAATGTATTTACATCATTATATATATTTATATAATTATATATATATACAATTAAAAAATATTCAGTATTTAAATATATTTATTATAAATATATAATGATTTAAATATATAATTATTTATTTATAATTATATAAATAATTTAAGGAAAAATTATTTATAATAGAAAATATATAAATATATAAATATAGTTAATATAAATTTATAAATGTATTTATAAATACATATATATATAAATATATTTACAGATAAATATATTTGAAAATATATTTATAATTATTTAATTATAATTATAAATATATTTATATCATTATGTTTAATTATATAACTGTATTTATTTTTAAAATATATTTATCAATATTTTATAAATATTTTAATATATAATTATTTATTTATATTTATACTCATACATTTTTAACATAGTATTTATATATTTATATAATTATATATTTTAGTAAAATTGTATATATTAGTATAATTATATATATATATATATATTTAAAAAATAAATATATATATATATATAAATATAGATTTTTTAAATATATTCATTATTTAAATAAAATTTTTATTACTATATTTTTGTTTAAATATATAAATATAAAATTATGTATTTATAATTATGTATATATATATTGAAAATAATATTTAATTTTCAATTATAAATATTTAAATTTATAAACATAGTAAACATAAAATTATTAATATATATATTTATAAATATTTTATTAAAAAATATCATTTTAACACTCTTATAGAGTATACAATTTTATATACATGCATGTTAAAATTGAGTGAACTGGCATAATTAAAAATTAGTATACTTTAAAAAAATTGAAAAATGTATATGTTTTATTAATTAAATAAAAATTAATAATAAATATATAAATATATTGAAATAATGAGGTCAAAATATTGAAAATATTAAGTCATAACAGATATATAAATAAAAATAAGTTTCAGAAAATGATTAAATCACAAAAAATTAACAAATAACAAATAAAAATACTAAAAATGAATAAATAATACATTATTTTAAAAATATTAAAAATAATTAAATAAATTTTACCAATAAAAAACAAAATATATTTAATATTTCATGTAGCTCAATGAAAATCTAAAATAAATTTTCAAATTCGAATAAATTATATAAATATTTGGCGTATGTGTTTCTATATAAGAATTCATTTGTTACCTAAATACTTTTGTGTGTGTGTTGTATATAAAATATGCATTAATTACATATATGTATGTCTGAAATCAATGTGACATACATTTTTTATATATTAAATTGAACAATAAAACGACGCTCATTTATTATTCTTTACTTAATACAATTAGTCAATATTTTTAATTAATATTAAATTTTAATTATAAACCACTCATCACTTAATATATGACTTATTTAAGGTAAGAATAAATATATCATATTATATAAATCATATTTAATGAAATATTATCTTTATTGATGTATATATGTATATATTAATAAATTTATATTAAGAAATTTATATATTAATTGTATTAATGAATAATTATGTATAAAACCAACTAAAAATTAATTAGATCTTATAGTGTTTTTGATTATTACATTTTATTCATTTTCTATATTTATATTTAATACATATTATTTATTACTGTTTATAATTAATATATATATATATATATATATATATATATTAAACTTATTCATTTTTATTAATAATTTTTTCATCAATAATGTGTAAATAATTTTGTAATTTATTCATTTTTAATCATTTATTTATTTTTTACACTTTATTCATTTTCAATTTTTCTATCTTTTATAGTTTATTCATTTTATTAATAAATATTTAATATATAATACTTATTTATATTTATAATTTATATATATATATATATATTAAATATTTTCAATTTGATAAATAATTATTTAATTCATAAAATTTCAAATATTTTTTTTATTTTCTATTTTTTATTTTACTGAGTAAATCATTTTATTCATTATATATATATATATTAAAATTTTAATATATATTATTAATAATATATATATATAATTTTAAATTTACTAATATTTATTTAATTGTAAATTATTTTTATTATATATATTTTTATTTTTAATTTGATTAATAATTTTAATAAATTTTTATTTGTAATACTAGAATTGTTTTATTGGATTTTATAAAAAATGTTGTTAACGGACCGAGCTAGGTAGGGTTGTGTAGGACCACTATATAAATGTGGGCCATTGACTAGGTTAAGCATAGGGTTGGCTAAGGCTCGCTTGAGCCCATGGTGGGCGCATATAACTTTGTGCAGTCAGTACAAGAGACCATCCTCATATTGGGCTTCTAAGAAGTGGATGTGGTAGAATGATTTATAAAGAGGTGTCCTCTGTTATGTTGTTTCATTATGGGACTCACCATGTAATCATGACAATTATTTTTTGTAAAAATAAAATGCTTATATAGGGTACCCTTAATTTGTGTGAAAAATATTGCACTGATAAAGGGTACCATTTATCTGTGCTTAAGAATGAAATGATAAAGGGTACCGTTTATTAGTTTAAAAAAAGAACTAATAAAAAATATCTTTTATCAATGATTTTTTTGTACTGCCAAAAGTACCCTTTATTAACACTTTTTATAGATAATAAAAGAAAGATTTATCAATTTTTTATAGAACTCATAATGTCTATCATTGTATATAACACATTTTGTAGTAATGATATTTTAGAGGGTATGATACAGATCACCCATAGGTAGTTAGTAACAATTCAGGTGTACTACTTTCACATGTTAACTTAGTAAGTATTTATGGAAATTTAAAATAAATTAATTAGTTGTTATAAATTTTGAAATTTGTTTTTTAGCAGTTCATTTCATGAGATAGAGACCCATGTGTGAGGTAAATTATTAGTACACTTGGTAGGCCTAAAAAACAATGACTCAGTGGTGATTGAAGTGGTAATTTCTTTTCTTATAAGATAAGTAGTCTTTTTAACCTACCGCTTTGTATTATACATGTTTTTATATTAATTGTGGTATGTGTGTTCTCTCGACATTATGCATTTCGTCATTTATTAAAAGTAATCAAATTATATATTTTAAGATGTTATATATGGAGTTGAATAAAATAATGTGTGAAATATATAGTGGAATGTGGGAACTATATTGATTCCTCCTTCATCGAGGATCAAGTATTTAATTATGATAATATGCATTATGAAATATAAATACCAGTGGGAAGTATTTAAATGATTTTTTATTGTCTGAATAAACTGATGAGGCATAAAATACCTAAAGATAGGTGCCTTAGTTAAACTATATTTCAACTAAGAATAACGATAGACTCGAGAAATGTGAAAAAACACTCATTGGGAGAATTTAAATGAGAAACCAATCTCATATTGGGGGATGTTAAAGGTATTCTTTATTCACATGTTAGAAAAAAATTGAAAATAATAAATGATTCAGGAAAATTTTCAGAAGAGAGTAAAATTACGAAGCAAAAATTAAAAAATGAATGATTGATTGTTATACTAAGAAACCTATCACTGAAGATGTTCAAGAGAGGGATAGAGCTATTAAAATAATCCAATAAAAATTTATAATTATATATATCATAGTAGTTCATATAGAAAAAATAAAAATAATGAATCAAAAATCATAAAAATAAAAAATTCTTCTTCAATATATATTTGGACAACCCTTTTTGGAAGAACCATAAGAATATTAAAACATATCAAAAGAAATTAAATGTGAATTAAAATGAATATACCATGGTTTTTTAAAACTAGAATAAATATTAAATTTATTATTGATTGGATACCTGAATGATTTGGAATTCTCTAATTCAATATTGAAAATAAAGAAATTAAAAGAAGAATAGACGAGAGATCACTGTGGGTGGGGAGGAAACTAGAATGTCAAATGATGTTATGGTCCTGAATGAGAATTCAATGGGAGGAGGGTATTTTACATAGGCCATGTACTTATGGAAATCCAATTGAAATGGTTTATTAAAATCATTGGAATAGAAATATCTATACCAACTGATTTAAAACCCCATTGGTATTATGATATATATCCTAGAAGGTTTTGAAAACCATTGGGATATGACCACCTATACCAATGATTTTGGAAAACTATATTTATAATTCTGTGGGTATAGCCAATAGTTCCAGTAGTGAACCATTAGAATGAGTGTAGTAGGATCACGTTCCTAATGAAGAGGATACGTGGGTGTGGGAGTTCCACATACAAGATCTGTGGGTAGATATTTTCAATAAAGAATAATATTAATGAAACTCAGTTTTCAGATACTATATATTGGGGAGGATGTAATAACATGTATATTTCAAGATGTGAATTTGTTTGAAACTTTTATAGGCCATTATTTTTAATTGTTTTTGGGATGTTATAGGAGTTAGTGGGGGCTGGGGTTAGTATTTGAGAAGATGATCCCGATGATGAAAAATTTATCTTAAAGAAAAATAGTTTTCGGTACTCTATGGACCTAGGGTGGGTATCTGACGGTGTATAGTTACCCTTTTACAAGGGATCTAGTACCTAATAATCCTTTATCAACTATATTTCTTCAATTTTCGGTATATTAATTAATTTTATAAAATTAATGCCTCCAATACGTTTTCCCCAGCCGCCATATAACCCCCACTATTCTCCCTTGTTCTCTCCAAACATCCGAGCATAGTTCTCTAATATTTTTTACTGTATCATCAAAGCATCCTTCCTAGGATTTCCCAGCATGTATGTATAATATTTATCTTCAATTAATTCTTTGTTTATTATTATATTGATATATGCTCTAATTAAATCCTTCAAATAACGGTTTTGATCAATTTTTGGGATATTTTTTGATTAAACCTAGTTCATATTGAAGTATTTTTTGATTGGGGTTATAAAATTATGTTGATGGTGTTCCCTTAACATTTAAAATAGTTTATATGAGTTTTCTTATTTAATCTAAATTGTGTGGTATGATAGAATCATGCAATTCTTGGAAATATACTAAAAATGATTTTATTTTCCTGATAAGTGAAAAAATTTGGTACATGTAAATCATGATAGGTTTTCAAAGTATGTTTATTCATGTATAAAGTTCCTTATATTGAATAATACATTGGAACGTGATGAGTTATATATGAAATAGAACCCCTAAGGGGTATCCTTGTTTATTTTTTGAACCTAAGATCCAACTGAGGTGACTAATAATGCTCCATGGTGGAAGAAATATTGGGTAAGAGTTAGGATAGTGGTGAAATAGGCTGATCAAACGACATTGGGAATGTTATTATTCTAGATGAACTATATGAGATAATTGGAAATATGAGATATTAATCCTTTAGAATGAGGTAGTGGATCATTGAATTTTGCTACAAATATTAAAGGATGATTCATTTCCGTTAGTTATTTGAATAAAAATTAATCATCCATATTTAGTATCAGATTAATGATTTAGATCACTAAAATTATTAAATAATGATATGTCATTTACATAAATTATTTATCATTAATTTTTTCACATGTAATATCGATGATAAGGCATTCACCTTCACAGTCATTATAGTGGTATATCATAAAACTTCATTAGGAGATTAGATAATGAATTATCCAACATTGGGATTGAAGAAACCCAGAAAACCTTGAGAGGGGAATGGTGAATCAGAGTGTAAACTTTTTCTATTAATCTGATGGATCTTGATCCCATGTTATTACGAACTTATTATACCTATATGAAATAGATGTTGATAAAACCAAAAATCACATTCAAAGCAATTAAGCAACAATTTTACTTTGTTCACCACTAAGGGATATGTCCAAGGAGCATACAACGATAGTGTTTCAATCATTCTAAAACCAAAAATCTTTACAAGATGTAGAATAAAATATTTTAGTATAATAACCCTATTCCTGGTGCACTTCCTTTAAAAGGTTTTGGGGTTAGCTCACTGCGTCCCGCAGATCACTTCCACTGACCCCCTTACTCACTGAGTTAGGGGAATATTCACTTAGTTTTTCAACTTGAAGGTCACTTCAATGGTTTATCATTTAATCATGCATCCTTCACTATAAATGGATGCAGTTATGATGTCTCATATTCAACAACAAATGTAATTTTCTTTCACACACTAACATATAGTGGAAATTAATTTTTCAAACCGATTTGGTCTATTTTTAGGCTTCCATGGGTGTGTCATGTACCACCTTACCTTCTCCAAATATTGAGTAGAAGGTATGGTATGAAGATCTCCTCTCTGTGAACTGTCTCCATGTTTCTCCTTTTCAAACCTCCTTGATAAATTGCCTTCATGAAATTCCTTCGGCTACTACTTCTCCACCTACCATGAGAGCTCTACCTACTACCATGGTCTGCTGTGTACTATGAACCACTTTGGACGTCACTGGACTTCTTCCTAAATTTTTAAACTGTAATACATCCACTAAGTGAAGGGGATTACTAGTCCTTATATAGGAAATATGCATATGATAATTCTACTAATCCATGATTTACCAAATAATTGATTTGTTATAGCCTTCACCATATAAAACTCCAATCCTACAAACTGTAGCAATCCAATGAACCTCCAACATTTTGTGTACCGCAAGCCTCTTTCCACATACCATCTTCACAAAATCAATTTCGGTTTCTCAAACCGCTCCATGTATAATTCCCGCTATTTTTTATATGGTTCGCATACTATTCCAACTTTTAGGGTGAATTGTATGACCATATTCCATGAAAAAACCCTAGTCAAACAAGTAATGATTGACAAAAAAGGGAAATCATACTCCATTATTATCCACAACATCCTTGGATCCAACAAGTATGTATACATAGTGTTATATCGACAACTATAATTATATCACTACAACAGAATAGGCATCTAGTGGCGGTTATAACCGCCGCTATACGGTGTGGTGGCAGTTTCCAGAAACCGCCGCCTAATACGGCGTCACCAATCTTTTCACAGTGGTTATTTTCGTTTAGCGGCAGTTTTAGGGAAGCGTCGTAGCTACCTCATTTTACAGCAGTTTTAGAGGCGGTTATAACCGCCGCTAATAAATTCAAATCTAGCGCCATAAAACTGCCACTATCTCCAGAAGAACCGTCGCAAGATGAGACTGCCACTATGTGAATATTTCGCGGCGGTTATAACTGCCGCTAAACGTATACTTTATTTTACGTTTAGCGGAAGTTTTGAACATTTAGAGGTAGTTTAAACCGCTGCAAAATAGCCGCCATCTTTCATTTAGCGGCGGTTTAAACCTCCGCTAAAAAGTTGCCCAGAAAAAAAAAATTACCTGATTCTGCTGCCCCACAGCCTGAAAACCAAACCAAAACACATATAACAGAGAGAACAAGTATAATACATGAAAACAATGTTAGGGAAAGAGGTGAATCTAGAGGTTGAAGTGAGTCAATGGTTATGAGAAAAGATAGGGGATAGTTCAAGAAATATAGAATTTAATCTAGAAACAAGGTAATCAAATGTTTTAAATGTAAACAACCTGGACAAGGGTGACTTTAAAGATAGTAATAATGACCATTCCCTGTTAGTTGAACAAGACTTCAACACTACTAATGTGTTAAATGTCACTGATATAGCCATCTTATATGAATAGAACCAGGATTCATGATGTCCATTCCACATGTGCCCAAATAAGGAATTCATTACTGAATTAAGGGAATTGAATAATGGTGAGGTGTTTCTAGGGAATAATATGAGCGGTCACATCATGGGCATAGGCTAAATTTTACTAGAGGTTCAGGATGGGTCTGTAAAAACTCTTGAATAATTTAGGTGGGTACCTAAATTAAAAATAAACCTAATATCCCTAGGAACCCATGACCAGAAAGGGCACGACTTCAAGTCTGAATCTGGAAGCCTTAGAGTTTCCCAAGGATCCCTCACTATAATAAAGGGAACCCTTCACAATGGTCTGTTTGTGTTAGATGGAGAAGTGTATAGAAATCAGTTGAATAGTTATTCTGGTTCATAATGTGATTCCACCACCTTATGGCATAGGATAATAGGGCATGTTAGTGTCATGGGTCTTAGTGAGCTTAAGAAATAGTGCCTTCTAAGTAATATCACTCTTAACAGTTTACCTTTTTGTGAAGACTGTGTATATGTAAATTCTAGGAGAATCAGCTTCATTAGATCCATGTTTAAGGCTAAGGAACCTCTTGAATGTGTACATTCTAACTTGTGGGGTCCTTATAGTGTTACCTCCCATGGTGGTGGTTTATACTTCATAACCTTTATTGATGATTTCTGTAGGAGAGTGTGGATTTATATTATTAAGCACAAGTCAGATGCCTTTCAGACTTTTATGAAATGGAAAATTGTGGTATAGAGTGAGACTAATAAGAAACTTAAGGCCTTAATAACTGATAATGGTTTAGAATATATATCCAATGAATTCATTGAATATTTTGAATCCGAAGGAATTAAGATATATCAGACTGTTTTGGAAACTCCATAACAGAATGGGTTAGCAGAGAGAATGAATAGGAATGTTCTTGAGAAGTTAAGGTGTATGTTATCCCACTCAGAACTCTCGAGGTCCTTCTTGGCTTAGGATGATTCAACAGTAGTGCACCTCATTAACTGTTTTCCATATTCTGCTAACTATTTTTATGACACCTGAATAAATTTTGAAGGTCACACCCCCAAATCTAGCTCACCTTAGGATATTTGGATCCATAGCTTACTTGCATTCATGTAATGATAAGCTAGCTAATAGGGCTATTAAATGAATATTCATGGGATATCTAGAAGGTGTCAAAGGGTATTATTTATGGGCATATAAACCAGGTTACTAGAAATGCATCGTTAGTTGCGATATGGTCTTCCATTAATCTGGTGTGACCAGCAACAAAGTACCTGAACCTGTGGTAACTCCTGATGAAGCTTCAGGACCCTTAGAGGTCCCAACACCTATATGTGTTGATGTTCCTTTAAGATCAGGTGACCAACCTCAGTTCAGTGTTGGTCCTGCTCCTTTGGTTACCCAAGCCCAGCCTAAATTAGATCCCAATTTGGAATCTGAACCTGAGGACCAATAACCTGTTGGCCTGATCAACAATCGGCTTACATGAGATAAAGAAAGGAGATTTATTAAACCTCCATCCCACTTCAACTAGTCATACATTGCGGCCTATGCTTTCAATGTAGCTTAGGAATTGTTTAATGATGAGCCTAAAACTTTTAAGTAAGCATTTAAGTCCAAAGAATATAGTAATTGGCTGAGATCAATAAAAAAAGAAATGAATTCCCTTCTTAAGAACAACACCTGGGTTGTTGTTCCGAAACCCAATAACCAGAAAGTTATAGGTTCAATATGGATTTATAAGAAGAAATAAAGCAATGTAGGAGAGTCTAAAATCAAATTCAAAGCATGCATGGTATCTAAAGGTTTTCTAAAATGTGAAGTCATTGATTATAGTGAAATATTATCTCTATTTTTAAGCATTCATCCATTAGAATTATGCTTGCATTTTCTGCCAAACTTGATTTTCATGTTGAAAAACTCGACGTAAAAACCACTTTTTTACATGGTAGTCTTGATGAAAGCATTCATATGAATCCTCTAGAATGATATTCAAAATTGTTCAAACCAAACCTTGTTTTTATTTTACATAAGTCCTTTCATGGGATTAAATAGTCTTCAAGACAATGGTATAAAAGGTTTGATTCCTTTATGAGTGAGAATCATTTTTTTATAAGTAGATTTGATGCATGTTTGTATTATAAAACTGTTAAACATGAGTCTTTTTACCTTTTATTATGTGTTGATGACATGTTTTTAATATGTAAAAATATAATGATCATAAATTCCATTAAGCACCAGTTGAACTGTGTTTAGGGTGTGGATACTAACCACATACCATATGATAATGCAATGGATGAATACCTTATCAAGGATTAGAAAAAGATGTTGAAAGCATAGTAGTCATTATAATTAAAAAATGATAACAAAACTGACTATCAAGACACAGAAATGGGAAGATCAGATTTAAAAAACAAAACTTAGCCTGAAACTCATAATGTTGAATGAAAAAAATGTATAGGTCATAGTTAAGAGCATAAATCGTTCCAAAATCATGCATATATGATGCATTAAATTACCATTTCTAGATTTATGTACCCCATTATGAATGAGAACTTCTTATACTGTTTTTTTCAACTGATGTACCAATGCAAACAGAAACAGTATAGTATGTTCATCTTCCTTTAACGCACACCATATGCATCGTTGTCTTGCCTACAGAAGGTGTAAATCAAACCTTTTACGCATAGACCCGAATTGTGTGATTTTCACTTTTTGAACGGCGACAGTTCTTTTTCATCGTGTAGCAGGGATTCGTGGAAACACTTCAATACATTGCTGTATTTTTTGGGCAATGAAAGCATAGTTTTTAAATGTTGCAACTATTCATAAACATCAAGACATGTCAATCTATCATGAAATCCACTTCTAAGGATTTTGAAAATATAGAGTCATGAATAAAGGGATAGAAATCTGCTGGGAGGCTTACCGTTTGCATCTGTGTACTCTTATTTCCATAAAAATTCGATCTCCTATCATCTGGTTTCTCCATGCAACCATGTTACGACAACGTGAAATCATATTGAAACAAAATATTGATGCATAAAAATGGAATATAAGTAGATAAAATATGAACACCATTAAAATACATGAAATCTGATTAATACTCTAATTGAATTGATTATTTAATCAGAATACATGTATAACCTGAATGTTGTTCATACGTTGACATCATCCTTACCAAGGGGGCATCATATTATGCATTGCCTTGTGGTCTCTGAGTAATCTTGCTACATATCAAATTTACAACATCAGTATACAAGAATGAAAGAAAAGAACAATGAAAACCTTAATGAAAAGATCAAACATACATCAAATAGGCTCACTTCTGGATAAGAGAGTCCTAAACTTCAATTGTAAAACAGAGTAGTCCGGTGCATGCTGTAAATCCAGAGCCATGCATCAATCAAAGCCGAATAGTTAGCAGTCTGAAAGCATCAAGTGAGATGGATTTTATCCATCCGTGAAGCACTCAGGATCCTCATCAAACCCGGACATCCATGAATATAGAAGATTCAATGGGAAATGAGGCCGCAAAACCATCCAAATAGAGGAAACCCAAAACAGTCAGATATGTTCAAACAATAAACATTCCAACTGAAAACTCAACTGACCATAATCCAGGATGATATAGAATAGGATGACAGCTTCAATCCAGATCAAATCAGTAATCAGCTTTATGTACATCCTTCTTCTCTATGTATAACTATCCTATGTGCACATGACTTGTGTGACATTAATAGTAGGTAAATCTTTTATGTGTTAAATGGGCATGTCTCGCATACACGTTAAATGGTAATGTCTCGCATACACATTAAATGTTAATATGTTTCCCTATTCCCCCCAACCCCCTTGCATCAAACCCCCTGCACCATCCCCCCACCCCCAACCAAAAAATCATTGTCTCATGAAAATAAAAAAAAGTCTCGTGCATGCTGTAAATCCAGAGAAATATAATATTATTCAGCCTCATGCAATATAATATTATTCAGCCTCATGAAATATAATATTATCAAACTCTAATAAACATAGTTAGATAAAATCTACATGTATTTCAATGCCTCATGCAATATAATATTATTCCGCCAAAGCAATATGATTTCCCAAGCATAATCACAAAAATGTTTCCACTTCACAGAGAATAATCTAAAATCTCAATATCAGTTTACACCATAACCAAATCATAGAAAGAAGAAAATAAATCTGCAAGGCACATACAATTCATAAAAATGCTCATAACCATGATTTATAAAGTTGTCATAACAAAACACATAAAAATAATAATATAGAACCCTTGGAAAAGTTCTTAGTAGGATAATCAAACAATTTATTCGTAAATGATGTATATGACACTCGAGAATTCAAGACATAAAAAGAAACATCAGAAATCAATAAAATGCATAAAAGGAAAATGAGAAATCAATAACACTTTAGGACATGAAAATGTGTGGTGGCAACTATGTGCCACAAATGTTACAAATACAAACCAACTGTTTTCATATTACAAATCAACAATACAACTAATCAGGGTATGATGATGCATCATCACCCTCTCCACCTTCATCTCCATATTCTGCTGTCACCTGTAAGAACATTATATTGAAAATTAAATACCATTGCATATTTATGTTAAAACTTTAAACCAATGAAAGTTAACAAACTAAATGATTTTGATTTTTTGTGATTTACCTGCATACCACCAGTCGATGCACTACCACCGGGGGCATATCTGCTCATCTGCTGACATATATCAATCAACTCTTTCTGTAATGCAGATATCTGATCCCCCTACTAGTGAATTGTGTTTCGTAAAGAAACAATCTCTCTCTTATCATCTCTGGGTATGGGCTGACTAAAGTCAGAAGTAGATGCAGCTGCTATCTCTGATGGCCTGCTAAAAATCTCAGACGGTACAGGTCCCAAACCCATCCTGCACACTCTCCCAGCATGCTCTTTCCCAAGGACCTTAGCAACCGGGTCATCCTGGGAGACTGAGTAGGACTGCACAGGATTGGAATCCCATAGCTCTTTAATTTTTACCTATAAATCAAATATCAAAATATATTAACATAGTAAAAATTGATAATAAGTTATTATGATGAAAAATTGGCTTCATACCCCAACTTCTTTAGCAGGCTCGATAACAAAACTTCCATCTGATTTCTTATGAACATTAAACCACAATTCAGTCCTGGATGCTTCATTCCCTAAACTCTGTGACTGCATTAAACAAAGATAAATCAACATTTCAATATATTAAACAGATAATATTGACTTATAAATATTTAAACTAATTAAAAGATTACCAATGTCCTTCGGCTTCTAGAATAACTTTTTGAGCCCGCAATGTGTGGGATGACTTGCTTTGCCCGGTCTGATGCATTTTTTCTTGAAATATCTTGAAAAAAATAAAAGGCAATTTAATACTGATGTATTGAATGCCATGTCCTTTTCATATACATGTATAAATGTAAAATGAGGATAATATAATAATATATTTTTCAATACCATCCGCTTCTGATCACGATGTCTGTCAACAAACACTTTCCACTGCTCTTTTGGTACCCCACTGGGTAGCTTCTCATACATTTACTTCATGGTCAACGATGTATCGTTGACATCACACCATAATCTCCATTTGAAATCTTTCCACTTCTTACCATGATTTTTCAACGTCCACTTCTGTGCTATCACATCAGCAATGGTAAAGTGGAAGAACATCTATATACAGAAATTCATTTTGAACATATTAGTAACATGACATTCAATTAAACCATAATGTAATAAATTTACCTTTATTTGAGAATCAAACACTTCATTTTCCAGCTTGAAGGCATATTTCTCCAATTGTCATATGAAATGGGAATGGAAATGGGCTCCGTTACCAGCTGGCCTATAATCCGGCCACGTAACCCTAGGACATCATCCATAGAGACCCCGTACGAATCAAATGGCACAACAATATTCTCACCATTCAGATTCCAAACATCTGAACTTTTTATATTTTTCTTCACGGTTGCATTTCTATCATCTTCAATGAGAAAAAAAATAGTATAAACAAAATGAAATAAATTTATTTAATTAAAATTTATACCTATGATAGTGACACTCCAGTGTGTTCGGGATGAACTGGAAGGGGCACGACGCTGCCCCACTACTGATCCTCCTGAAAGGGGAGTCGACGACTCACCCTCTACTAGGACATCCACAGAAGGTGTGATAGATGGTGTAGGGGGGATGGTGCACGGGTGTTGGCACCTGGCGTCTTGGATGTCATGGGGAGGGAGACAAATGGATCGCCATCTGTCACGGAACTAGATGAAACAATATACCGCTTCTTCCTCTGAATTCCTGTCATTTAATCAAATAATATAAAGTTCAGAATATATATTTCAAAAAAATTATGCAGAAAAAAAAATAAAAATAATAATAGATGCCCAGTACTAACAAACAAAATATATATACCAATGATAATGACTGAATGCAGAAATGAAACAAGTGGTTGCTGAATAAATAAATAATTGTCCATACAATCATTTTCTCCTTCAATCATGTCGGTTTCCTGCTCCATTGCTTCATCCACTTCATTCATCCTTGCTAGACTAATATTTTCAATATCATGATCGACAACTAATTCTTCTTCCTGTTGCTGATTAAATTCAATTTCAGAGGTCAAATTTTCCACTTCATCACCCATATCATACAAATCTCATTGTATTACATGAGACACTACACTCCACCCTTCATCGACAACATCATCCACATAATATACCATTTTTTCTTGTGATGCTAAGATATATGGATCATGCAGTTCATGATCACCAACATCCAACAAGCGAGAGAAGTTCACAGAATTAAATTGCAAGGAATCTCTTTTAACACCTCTGATAATATCGACCCATTTGCATTTGAATAAAACAACTGAAAAATGTCTGTGGTAGTTTAATTCAATAATATCAAACAGCTTTCCATAGTATTCCACTTCAGCAAATTTAAATATATCACTGTTCTGTGTTTTCAAACCCACTTCTCGATCGACTGTACAAAATCAAAAGCCATTCCCATTATAAGCGTCGAAATTTCTAACTTCTTTTAGAGGACCTCTAGCAAGAAACATCAAATCTTCTGACACCTCTACTCGAGTATCAGTATTCATGATCTGAAAAATGAAATATACTTTTTTTAGATTCATAGAATGTATGTGTCAAACTAATATTCGTATTTATTGTAATATTTATAAACTTACACGTCGTGCAAACCATTCTACAAGTTCTGTATTAACATCTTTCATTATATCTTTCTCATTTCATGTTCAGCCTCTCATTCTTCTCTTTGTTTGTATCCTCAACTCTTCAATAAATGGATCTGCAATGTCACTATTCAGCAGCACATATCTATGTGCCTGTAATAATTCAAATTCAGTCAGTGTCGCATTTGAGGTCCTCCCAACTGATCGGCCAATAGCAGGAAATATTTTGGATATCTGATGTATTTGAGATTGAGTTGATGTGTCTTCATCATGTCCAGCTCAATTAAATATTGTCTCAATATCATCTAAGTATCGAGAACAAAAGGTAAGACACTCCTCATCCAAATAGCCTTCAACAATTGAGCCTTCTGGTTGAGCTTTATTTCTCACGTATGATTTCAAATGTCCAAGATATCTGTGAAATAAAATAAACATAATTATGCATTTAATTAAGTACCATAAATTGTTTACTTAACTGGAAAACATATAAATAAAGTACCTCTCAATTGGATACATCCATCGATAATGAATGGGGCCTCCTAATTTAGCTTCCTCAACCAAATTCACTATTAAATGCATCTTTACAGTAAAAAAGGATGGAGGAAAGATCATCTCCATTACACAAAGGGTCAATACAAACCTCTTCTGGGGGTTCTCAAGATGAAATGGATGTAGACATTTCTCACATAGTTGTCTGACAAATGTGCAGAACTGTAGTACAATAGTAGTAATTTTTTCTGGTAATAATGTACGCAATGACAATGGTAGTAACTGTTGTAACAAAATATGTCTATCGTGACATTTCAATCCATGTAATGTATGATTCTTCAAGTCAACACACCTTGAGATGTTACTTGAATACCCATCAGATACCTTAAAATTCTTTAACATTCGAAGGAATGTATCTTTATCCCAATTTTTCATTGCAAAAATCTCCGGAGGATACTTTTCATTCTCATGTGGCCAGAGATCACATTTTATGTTCATTGCTTGTAAGTCTTTGCGAGCATTGAGATGATCTTTCGAATTTCCACGCTCATTAAGCAATGTGAAAACAAAATTGTCACAAACATTCTTCTCAATGTGCATCACATCAAGATTATGCCGCAACAAATTAAATTTCCCATATGAAAGTTTGAAGAATATACTTTTTTTCTTCCATTGTTGCGTTCCGGTTTCGCTTGACGATGCACTTCGGACCCATTTTCCACTATCATTCAAATGATGAACCTTCCCAAATTCCGTTTCAACATTTTCAAGCTATTTCAATATTTCAAAACCATTTAACAACTTTGGAGGTGGTCTACGATCAATGGAACCATTAAATTTTGATTTGTTCAGCCGAAATCTATGAGATGCATCGAGAAATATTCGATGACACAAGAAGCAACATTTTCTACTGTGAGGTAGCCATTTGGGCTCAAAATCAAAGTTACAAACGAGACAAGCCAAACCCGTGTAAGTGTTCCAACCAGATAAATTCTCAAGCCCAGGGAAGTCACTAATGGTCCACATTAAAGCAGTATGCATTGTGAAAATTGTTTTAGAAGAAGCATCAAATGTCTCAACACCGTTTCTCCATAAATCTTGCAATTCATCAATCAATGGCTGCAAGTATACATCAATATCATTTCAAGGCATTTGTTTTCCAGAAATAATAATCGAAAGGGTAAAATATGTTTGTCGAATACACATCCACGGAGGCAAATTATAAGGGATCAAAATAACTGGCCAAATGCTATAATTGGTACTCAAAGACCCAAATGGGTTGAATCCATCAGCAGCCAATCCCAATCAAACATTCCTAGGATCAGCTGAGAAATCGAGATGTAATGAATCAAATGTTTTCCATGATTGAGAATCTCATGGATGTCTCATTAACCCATCATTGTTATTATCTACAGAATGTCACTTCATGTGTTCGGCGGTTTTCGATGACACGAATAATCATTGCAATCGAGGTTTCAAAGGAAAGTAACGCAAAACCTTTACAGGTGTGCTCCTTTTCTTCTTCTTCTCCATGAAATTATTTTCATTCAGTCTTCCAACATCACTCTTTGCCTTCCATCTAGAAGAAATACATTTCTTGTAATTCTGTCTACTTGAATCCTCTCCCCAATAAAGCATACAATCATTGGGACACGCATGTATTTTTGTATAATTCAGACCAATCTTGGTAAAAACTTTTTTCATATCATAATAAGATTCTGGGATTTTTGCTTCAGGAATTGCATCACGTATCAATTCCAATGTCATGGACATTGCCTTATTTGTAATTCCACATAGACATTTGATGTGATACAACATCAGCAAGAAATGAATGTTTCGAATATTTCAAACACCCACAATACAGATGTTGATTTCCATCGTCAACTAAACCATGAAATGCATTTTCCTCAGTGAAGTTTTCTCTTACACCTAGCTCCACAAAATCAAGAGGAGGATCCAATGATATGTGACAATATTTATCTGCCTGTGTTTGAGTCTCAAAATCATTACCTGTCACGTTGCAATTTGTAGCACCCTCTTCTGGTTGTTCTGATATGTTTTGATGCTGATAGTGGTGCCTTGTAGTGCCGAATGCATCATTTATTATGTTCTGCATTTCATTTTCCATTGTCGACGAACTTGAGACCTCATTCTGCAGATTAACATCAGTGCTCAATCTTTCTGTAACGTTCGATTCTCCATGCCAAATCCAACACAAATATTGATCAGGGAATTGCTTCAGTATTAAATGTTCATAAACCTCATCTCTCTTCAACCATGTTCAAAATTTACATTTAGGACATGGACATTTTATTCTCCCTTCAACGGATCGATTAGAAATTGAAAAATCTAAAAACTCATTCAAACCCTTAACATACTTAGGTGTGTTCCTCAGTAATGTGATCCAACTTTTATCCATGTATATCACAATGTTCCTACAAAATAATAAAAAAAATTAGAACACATAGTTACTTCTAAATAGAGAAAGAGAATCATATATACGATAGTATAAGATTAAAAAACCATAATATAATAAAGATGATCCGCTGAGTTAGATATGAACCCTTAGTGTTCGGGATAGGGGAAGTTTCTTTGGTAAAGAGAAACAGTGTGCTGACAACGTGGTAGCTACTTTACCATGAAAACAAAAACACATTGTTAATTTGGAATAACCCCAATAATTTTGAGAAACACTATTACAGAGGTGCAGATTCACATTTTTAAGCTGAATTGGATTTACAAGAATCCTAGAATACAGTGGGATATTGCTTATGCAGTGGGTTCCCCTATTTGAATTGACAGAGAAACAGATAACCCAAGGTATGGGCACTATGCAAGAGTCCTCGTCAAGATTGACCTAGCAAGAACTCTAGTTGAGGTGGTGGTCCTCACGACCTTTGATGATACGTTGAATCTAAAAATTATGTATGAGAGAAGGCCCAGGTTCGGTGGGAATTGTAATATTATTGATCATTCAATTTATGAATATAGAATATTAACAACCTATGATAGGTGTAATCAATGAAGCCATCATGATGGAGACTACCAGAAGATGAGGGGGAAGGGAAAATGGAATTTGATCCACCCTCTGAGAAGCATCCCTCTGTCAAGTCACTCATCACTGAGCCGATACATTCCCCTGCTATGAAAACTCATAATGAGGTGGCCACCACATCCCCCCAGGATGATCACTCAGGTCATGAGTCAAGACTGACTCGTAGTTTAGGCTCTACCTTAGGGGGAAAATCATGACTTAATTGTTGGCACTGGTCCAGGCCAGGCCAATCTCTTGGAGGCTAACAGTGATTGATCAATATCAGATGCTGGTGGCACCAAATTCCTCTTACATGTTCCTGCTATAACTGTTAATGTATAGGTTGGTGAGGGGATAGAATTCCTCATTTCTATGGAAGCATTACAATGATACTTGGCTCACCCAAGTCACCGAAGGCACCAGCCCTCCAGGCACATTCTCAGGTTTCACCTACAGCTGACTCGGCGCTTGCCTTCTGTGGAGGTGGATATGTTATTGATAGGAAGTAGGAGGGGGATTTATAACAGGCTGTTGCGGCTTCAGAACCTGCTTCTTCCCTGCATGATGTAAGGTTTTCGAACACCACTACACACTTCGCAGAGAGGGGCATACAGATGGTCAGCAATCAACCTTCTGTTAATAAACAGACCGACGTAGCTCTTATCACCTCTTGTGCCAATAAAAATCCTTTCCCAATGTTGTAGTATACTTATTGAATTGAATTTTATATTCAAAATAAACCAACAGGAATTCTGGGTGTCCCTCCAATTCAGTTCAGAGACCTCAAGATGTCATAGTGGACTCCTCCTTGTAGGGGACCTCAAATCTCTCATCTGGGGAGTCTAACACACTGGGAGACCTTTTAACTAAGTTCACCTCCCTGAAGGATAGGAAGTGTCTGAAAAAAATCCTGATGGAATGTCCCTAAAGGTTGAAACATGTGTTCTAAAAAAATTTCACCCCTATAAAGTAAATACTATGAAGATGATGGTGATGACAATCATGAGAAGGAGGATGATGATGTTACAAGAAAATCGAATCCTGATAAAATATCCATTGTCCAAACACCCAAGAAGAAGGGTGGGAAAGGTAAAGAGAAGAAGATTAATCAATGAAGACCCTCTTTTAAAACTATCGAGGGCTTCAGAACTCTCTTACTTCATCTTCCCTCAATAATTTTCATTCACTTAATAGGCCGATGCTAGTTTCAGTTGCGGAACCCAAAATGAACATTGGGAAATGGAAAAGGTTTAGTTGGGCTTCTCTTAAATACTAAATGTTTGTACACAATGGAGATCCAAGGGCTCTGAAACCCTATGGGTTCTCAAGCATGACGATATTCAGATTACTTTTTATGAGATTTGTTCCCAAGTCATCACTATCACTACTGCTCTAGGCGGTGTTGTCACCACATTTTCATTTGTATATGCATCCTATGCCTACACTAGGAGAAGAGAGCTTTGGAGGGATCTAAAACAAATTAATGACAAAAAAAAAGTAATTTGGATATTGTGGGGGATTTTAATACTGTCCTAAGGTCACTTGAAAGGTTGGGTCCTCATTTTTCTCATAATTCCGTAGAAGAATTTGAAATCTTCTTAGATAAGTGCAACCTAATAGAGGTCCATTTTACAGGGGATAAATTCACATGGGGAAGGATTACACGAAACAGAAGACAAGAAAGTAGGATTTACAGGTGCTTCTTCTGGATTAATGATCATTATGATATCACTGAAATTTCCAAACATACACTTGAAAAGTTCCACTCGGATCACAATCCTCTTATCATCATGATTTTGGAAGGCCCCACAAGGTCGTCCCCCTTACCATTCAAGGGTAATAATGCAAGGCCTACCATTCATGGATGTAGGAAAATTGTCATTAGTGGATGTAATAGTGTCATTCATGGAGGTCCCTCTTTCACTGTCACGTCTATGCTCAAGTGCATTAATGCCCAGAAGAGGGAATGAAGCAGATGATCCTTCTCCATGTTGGATGATGACATTAAAGAGGCCGAATCGTGGCTTGAACATTGTCTAATTTTCAATCAATAGCATAATTTACCATAAAGATGTATGAGATTTCTATAAAGTAGTTGTATTTAATTTTGGTGATAATAAGGATCTGTTTCCAACAATAGTAATCTAGAATAATTTTTTGATGTCATCTTTAATAATGGTTGAAGTCTTTGAATGTACTTATGCTGGAAATTATGATTTCAACACTTCCTCAATGGAAATAAATTAAGTAATCCCTACAGAAATAATTATTTCTTTTTTGAAAATCCAAAAGTGGTAGAGATGGTAGAGTACTAGAAGGAGTTTCAGTTAGTGGATGGTACTATGAGGTCCTTTAACGACAACCCCTAGGAGGCCCACGTCAAGCACAAAGAGCTGGGGGCTAGGGAAATGGACAACTTCATGCTTTGGATGTCTACGATCCAATGGCACACGAGGTGATTTGAGTTATTATTTGTGTTTATTATGATCTTTCCTTAGTATTATGGAACATAGGTTCTACCCATTATTTTATCCCTCGACTCCTTGTGTGATAGTTAGAGATCAAAGTTGAGACATTATCAAAATAATGTCGTCTTGATGTTCCTACCGGGAACATTTCATTTGAAATTTCATTTACTGGTAGTGAGAGGTATAAATTATCCCATAATGGTTAATGTGAGATTAATTAGTCATCACAATGGATCCCTATGATGTCATCATGGGCACATATTGGCTTTTCATGGTCCAGGAATAGATCTACTTTCACTATAGACTAGTCAGATGCCTATATAATAATTGGATGAGGTTCTCCTTTTATGTGATAGATATATCAAGAAAGTTTTGGTGGATGTTGTGAATAAGAGTTTTCAACCTATCACCCATCAGTTGGAAGGGGCATACCTTGGATCCATAAGAAATTCAGGCATCTGGGTTCCTTCAATTCTGGTTGATGATTTGAAATTTTTTTCTGATGTTATTTCAGGAATACCTCCAAGATGGGAGATGGAGATTTTCAATTTATTGGATCATGGTATTTCCCTAATATTTATTGTGGCATATCAGATGGTACCTACTGCACATTATGATCAATGGTTTCATTTTGAATCCCTTTGTGGGAATTGTTTCATCAGACCGAGTATTTCCCCCTAGTCAACTCCATTCATGTTCAAGAAATTTTTTGAAGAGATCATATGGATTTGTGTGTATTGTCGTTTCCAGAACCCGAAAATGATAAACATGAATTAACCCTTTTCAAGGATTGATAAATTTTTTCACCAATTTTGAAGCGTGATATGGTTCTAGAATATTAATTTCAGTAACATCTATCACTAGTAGAGGGTTTGCATGTCTGATATTCTAAATTTCGATAGAAAAATTTTACAAAACAAATCCTCCAAAAAACAAGTCCAATCTTGAAAAACAACTATTACTTTCTCTGATACCAACATAAACACCTCCGACTCACAATTATGGGTTCAATTCTAAAAACAAAAACTTTACAGATACACATTGATATATAGTGAAATGACACTGGATAAACAAACATATATTTCAAATAATTTTCAATACATAAAACATTTCATCTCATAAAAATATCACATTCCCGTGAATGAGAGGTCTAGTGATGTTGGGAATAAATTATATAAGAATAATATTTTATGATTAATGTGAAAATTTCTATATGGCCAAACCACATTGGACCCGCATCATGAATTATCATACGATATACTCATTATTATAAAATATAGAATGAATATCTTACAACAGGGTGAACTAGAATTCTAAATATGTGAAAAAAATTTAAAATATCATCAACGGTTATATAACATATAGAATAAAATAGTAGAAGGGGAGAAATCAAACCCTAGGGTTTGTATAGGTCGCTGGGTTGCGGGGTCGCTGGTGTCGCCGGTGTCGTAGGGGGCCGGGGTCACAGGGAAAGCGGGGGGCCGGGGGAGCACGAGATGAGAATGAGAGTCAGGGAGGGGGAGGGGTCGGGGCTATGTAAAAAAAATGTTTTGCGGCGGTTTATTATAAACCACTGCTAAACGGCGGTTTTGTTGTAGTGTATTGTGGTCATATATTGTCACCATTTATGTATGAGGGTGGTTGTAATGGACCACGATTTTAGTAAGTACAGTTTCCTTATATAAATATCATGATGATTAACATGTATCACACATATCATCAAACTAAAACTACAATTGTGATACTTTAAAAAAAACTTAAATATCACTGATATATTATAAATTCTAAATTTATTATTATCAATATAGGTTACCACCTTGTGAAATCTATATTAAATGGAAATTAATACAATAATCATTTATTTTTAATAATAATTGTTTTGTTTTCTACAGATATATTTTTGTATGAAAATTAATTCTTATCACATTTAGAACAATAATTTTATAAAATTCAAATAATTTCAGAATTATAAATATTTATATTAACATTATATGAATTTTTATATTTTTCTAAAATAATTGATATTTTGCTGAAAAGTGAAAAAAATGTTTTCACTAAACCCCTAGGTTTTATGACTATATCATGAATGAAGCATTACTTAAAAATCTATAAAAATCATCATAATCATAAATTTATTTATGGAGTGAAATGATTCATTTAAATAAATACTAAACTGAATATTGAAAAACAATGTTTAACATTTAGAAACCTTGGTGATATTTATTTTAATGAAATTTATTTTGGTCATTTTCTTTCAATTAAGTTTTATCAAGGTATAATTAATCAATAGACTCTTTTAAATCCACATAACTATTACATATGTATTAACAAACATATTAATTTTATTTAAATCAAGATAATTTCAACCTTTTTTCTAAATAATACATTTATGATTAAAAATACTAATTTTTTAAAAAGAAGTGTTTATGTATTACATGAACGAATTATATAAATAATTTTTGTTATATATAAATATTTTATTTGATAAAATTTATTATATATTTTCAATATGTTTGTCAATTTTTTTAATAAATCTCATTTGGTTATACAAATTAATGTTAAATTACATACGTAAAAAGTAATATCTTTGTTAAAACCAAAAATGGTTTAAGTTAAAAATAAAAAAGTAAAATAGTTTAAAAAAAGATTAAAAACTATGATAAAATTAATTTTTCAGGTATAATTTACCATTTCTCATATCCCATTCTAGTATTTTAGAATTTGGATTTATGATCCATGTGAAATCAGTTCCATATTTTTATTAAATATTTATATTCACAAAAATTCCATTCCCTTAGCTTATAAAAGGTTCTCACATACCAATCATTTATTCAATAATTTTAATGTAATAGTTTGAATTAATATCTAGCATAGTCTCTATAACACCACATGAATTTGTTTAATATTCATTTATTGTTTTAATTTAACCCTTTTTATATTTTTTTAATTCATGAAACACTGAAAATATATTATTTTATATTAAAGAATTAAGTTTGTCTTGTGTTATATGCGATGCCAATTTTTAATTCACCCCAAAGAAACATGAAATTTTAGCTTTCTCTACATGGAATATAGTGTATATATTTCATTACATGCAATAATTACATTCCTCGATGAATTTAGTAACACGAATGAAGGAGGTTTACAATATAATGTCTCATAATATCCATGTAATATTTTTTATATAGAATTATTTCAAAACCACAAAATTTTGTGGCATGTGATTTCGAGGCCTGTAGTGCCTGGAATGATCTATCAAAAAATGTTAAAGCTTCAAACATCACATGTGGGAGGTTTGATTATGAAAAAGTGTAATAACCCCTTAACCGTTTCCCAGATTAGATATCTAATTGCACCGTTGCATTTAAGATGACGTGTTTACCAAGGTGCAACTTATGTTTAGTCGGCGTCGGCCTCCAATAAGAAAACCAGATAATGGTATAATCATAAATGAAATAATTTTATTTTTCAAATGGTTATAACTCACGAATATAGACTCGGTTTAAAAATTTGATACCACCATTGAACTCGTAAGGGTATTCTTTCCTTAGAGAGATCCAAACATTGGCTGGTATGGGACAATAGTGGAATTTAGTTTTTGTCCATCAAAAAAATAATTAATTAATAATTATTTTATTTTGAAATCATTATAACTCATAAATGGTAACTCAGATTTAAAATACGAGAGTACAGTTGAACATGTGGGGGTGTGTTCCCCTTTGGTGGAGCCTAACCTCAACCGGAACTAGCTGAGGGTGAATGCCACATTTTTTGAACTTTTTTCAAGGTACATTCAGTAAACATGAGAGTGAGATTTTCTTAACTTTTGAACTAGTGCTTGGATTGATAATCTGAGGGCACCGTTATATTCAGAATGTTGAGATTCACCTAGAAATGACATAACATCAGTCGACAAGGTCCGAGTGAAAAAGTTATTTTTTGGAATTTTCATGAAAAGTAATAAAATAATTTAAAAGAATTATTTTATTTCTTTTCTCATTGTTGGACGGCGGACGGTGACGCTATAGTGTAGAAACCAAGCGGTGATGACAGACATTAATGAAACTCATTAATGGAGTGTATCACATAGAGTACCAATGAAATAATGTAAGCATAACAATGACACTATTTCATAAATGAGACATCGTAATGATGCGACATCCCATTTTAATTGAAACATTGTGACGTGTTTCATTTTAATGTTCAACGTTCAGATGAAATAAGGATTTAGAATGTTGGAGGATTATTTGGTGAAACTCTGATGGACTTCTACCCCATAAAAGAATGAATAATGCTGCTATAACATCATCATCTTTGATGAATTCAAAAGGAAATATCCAGGAAGTGATGTCGACATTTTAATCCCCTAAGGACCAATGTTGTTGCATTAGTCATCATAAGAGTTAGGGGTTTTTGATTGATGTTATTCCCCATCATTTTCTAAAAACGATGAACACATATCAACCTAGGGACAAGTTTATCCATGATTTGTGCATTAGGATAGAGTGTGATTTATTCATGGGGTTATTTATTTGGGGTCCATATCATGGAATTTGAGGATTGAAGGGAAACTCCCTGAAACCTTACCCTATCTTTAAACATTCAACACGGAGGCCCTAGGCCAACACGAAGAATTCCTGATCACCTCTGCATGTTTTTTATTGGTGGTCATACCCTTGAACTGATGGTAAGCCAGGTTTTGGATCCTCGCAGTGAAGTAGGTGCTCCCAAGAGGCCATAAACACATACCACTCGAAGAACAGACCCCTGTAGTGTGTTTGGTGGTCCGCTAAACTCCCTTCCAGCATGCTGACGGTGACGACTGTGTGGAGGAGGCAGGCTGCACCAGTATGCTGTGTTTACAAGGAATCCATGGCTCATCATCTGTTGTGGCATGATAGGGGCCGTTGTTCCAGGTGGGGCACAACTTGACAGGATGAATAGTAATGCTGCGGTCCAATGATCGTGGCTGGTGGAGGGCCCATGTGTCTACGGTGGTAGGTCAGGATCCAAACACGGTAGCTAGCCCACGTCCCAGATGGTTGGCACCCCCAACTGCAACGTGCGTTCGGTCCCCAACATTCTGGCCAAGTCCCCAGTAGGCCGACCCAGTCTGACTGCCTACTGGGCCAAACCCGCACCGACCAGCTAGACCCGTTTCGACCGGTCGGACCCGCACCAAGTGGGCAGGAGATGAGCCCAGCAAGCCGGACCGCACTGGCAGGTTGGACTCATGCCGACCATCTAAACCTATGCCGATAGTCTGGACCCACACCTAGGGGTCCGGTCCCACCATGGAAGGCCGGACCCGAACCCCCTTCAGGCCGGGCTAGACTAGAATGGGTCGCGGGGTGGTAGGATGGGTTGGACCCTCAGAGAACTGGGATGGGTCCAGCGATGCCTATTGGGCCTGGACCACTGGGGAGGAGGGACCAGACTGACCCCAACCCACACCAGGTCAGTTCATGTTTGTCTAAATAAACTGATATATGAGGGACCCCTAGGCCGGGTTGGTTGTGTTGGTCTGACCTGGTCGGACTGGGCCCTATCAAAACAGGCCCCCTGGTTAGTAAAACAACAATTACCTACAGATCGGGTGTCTGGTTGATGCACCATCTATGGAACGAGGACCCTTATGATGATGCGGTCCTTCTAGGATACTCTACAATAGTTTTGGTAGGGTTAGAATGTGGCTGGGTTGGATCGGACTCAAATCCAACAGGTCCCTTTTTTCTAAAACGCCTGTATATTGCAAACCACACGTCCGATTGAATAATTTTTTGCGACGTTGGGACCCTCCCGATGAGTCAGATATTTTGGTACATTCTATTTTGTATTTATTGACGTTTAGATGTGAAAAATAGATTGAGGATAGGTTCTCATAAGAGAACTACATACAAAACCCTGCGGCTGGCTGCGACCCGAAGACAGCTGGCTTTTGGCCCAGCGGGAAGAACCTATCTATGACATTGCAAGACCACATTGTGAAGCACCTTTCTGTGAATTTTTAGTCCCACATTAAATGACTAGTAGGAGTACCTCTTTAGGCCATGACTATTGGGAAGCACCTCTCTATGACTTTGTAAGCCCATAGTACGTGATAGGGAGCAACACCTAAGCAGTCCATGGTTAGTGGGAAGCACCTCTTTATGACTTGGTAGGCACATTGTACTCATTATAGGATGAGTTATTTAGCAGCTGTGGTGTTATATGATGGGACTAATGATTCTCCTATTACTACCCCAGAATATACTTAGTGTGAGTTTTGTTGTGTTTCATGATTTACATTGATTTATTGATGTGGGGACTTTCCTATTTTGTTTTGGGGTCCCTACTGAGTACTTTGTTACTCACACCTACACAGGATTCACCCACACATGTTGTGTTGGGTGTAGACGAATGCCGTTTTGACAGAGACTTGGTGGACTAGTACCTAGAGGTGCTCTAGGAGATGGGACTGACAAAGGCTATGATGGTGGAATTGGTATCCTTGGAAAAGGAAAGACCCAGTAGGATCGGGTGGAAAGGAAATTATATATCATCATATAGTAGCTACATTACTCTCCTGATCAGGTGGTGTTTTTGGAAGATGGCCATTAGAGTTTCCTTTGTGTACATTGCTGTTTTCATTACTTTTGTTGGGTTTCTGTTCTAGCCCACTAGTTTCCAGTTGTACATGGTAATTAGTCTTTTTTTAGTATACTTGTTTTTCCTTGGATAGTGTGTGGACTTGGTTCGGCATGTGTGTTCATACAGGTACTCAAGAAAATGCCTCCCACATGGAGGGTGATGCCTTCAATTCAAGTCTTTAGCCCAGTCCTTCAAAAGGCGGGCTTGGGGTAGTCACGACACATGCTCTGTGGGATGGTTCGTGACAAAGTGGTATCATAGGGCAGTCATCCCTACCAAAAATACTAGGAGTATATAGTTTGTTTTTAGGAAACAATGTTATGTGTTGTGAGTTCGAATTTCAGATTCGAGGAGTTCAGTGTTGGTGCCATGGCCGATGTATCCATACACAATGAACTTGAATTCTGTTTCCTTCTCAATACATGAAAACAATAGTTTCATAAGTCTCTACTTATTTTGAATAAGATATATCTCACCATGTATAACATTATAAATGTGTTATATCTTGACCTATCTCAAGATTCCTCCATGTTGGTGACTAGCGAGGATCCTGATACGTGCAGACAGTCTGCCGAGTGACAGGGCATTTGTTCTAGGACTAGTGCTAGAGATGGCCACATTGGGTGTCATATTGATGTTACGACCACCTGTTGATCAGCTATAAGGCTCACCTCCAATGGTTCTGATGGATACAACTTTCCAAATTAAATTTTGGATGACTCTTTTGGCATTTAGCAATGAGGAAGAATGTTCGAATGTTTGTCACAGGAATCCGAGGCAACGATCACTTGAGATGTACGGTAGTACAACCTATGGATTGCAGGTGCGAAAAGTAATATGCAGAAACAGAGGGTTCATCAGAAAGATCATTCTTATTTTAATAAGGCCATGATTTTCAACACTTGTCCTAGAAAAGGAAATCTCGTGCGAGATTTTCCCACTATTTATGTTGTAGTGTAGGAGAGGAGGAAATTACAGAGTATCGAGGCTTATGACCACAAGACTCCTAGGATGAATCAAGGTACGATGTGTGTATTTTTACATTAGATGCAGTATTGATAGACTCTTGTATCAGTGATTTCCCTTTACTTACACCTCTTCTTGTTTGAAAACTAGAGGTTCTGGTTAAGACTGTTGAATTAACCCTCATGTTTTGAGACACCTACTAGATGAGACCATAGGACCACACACTAGTGCTAACAGTGTGACTTTACTCTTAGAGGAGAGATTATCAGTTGGGATCTCTTGGAAGTAGTGTCGAGGCTTTATGATGTCATTATTAGTATGGAGTAATACCATTCATGGTAGGATTGACTGTATTAGGAGAAGGATGCGATTCATCTGCATAGATGGAACCAAATTTCCCATTATTAGCAAATGGAAAATCCTTACAACTCTTGATGGACTAAGACAGAGGAGGGTGTAGTGAATTCCTCTTAAGTTGGATTGTTTGACCCTTAGTGTAGTGATTTTAATGAGTTCACATGTTCCTTAGTGATAAGAGTGTATATGGAAGTCTCCCTTGATGATATTCCATGATTTCCTCTCGAGTGAGTGTTAAGCATCTGCTTTGTTATGTACCGTAGGATGACACTGATATCCGAACTAGAATATCAGATCACTCATGCATAGCTTTGTGAATTGATGGTACAAATAGAGTATAGAGGAAGGGAGTATATGCATATGGTGAAGGAGTATGACTCAAGGACTCCATCAATTATTTGAGGTATCGTATGTGTCTACTACTGACATTATTATTAACAGACATAGGTTGTAATCATTCCTTCTTGTCAAGAATCTTGTTCATGACCTAGAGTTTCAGGTTGAACTGTTGACTTTATCCTTACATTTGTAGACACCTATGGGAGGAGAATGGATAATAAAATTTTGATGATGGTGTGTTATGAACCTTGAGGTGAGAGTTTTAGATGGGACCTCATGGTGAAATCGTCGAAGCCTAATGATTATAGTTTGGGAATGGACTTTTCATCCACATTTCTTGCTCAGATTGACTGTTTAGGAAGAAAATATTTTATATATACACAATGTGGGAATGGGGTTTTCCTTGGATGACGATAAAAGGAAAACCCATGAAGAAAGAGATAAGAGCTTTCATAGGAGGGTACAACTGATCACTACTGAGTCAGCCATTCTTACCCTTATGGTATTAGATGATTGGTGTTTTCAGTTCCCAATTTTAGAGGTGGAGTGTAGGAATGTCCCTTTAAAAGATGTTTATGGGGTTACCTCCCAACAGGGGGAGGGTCTTCTATATCATTCTACACATCGATATGTCACCAATATCTACATCAATATATCAGAGAGATTTTTAAGAGAATTATAAGATGGGGATGGGGTATTTTGGGGACTTGAAGAGGAAGGGCATATTAAGCCACATTGTTCAAGGTAATTTGTGGACTACCTTCACATTAATCAAGTGGTTGTGAAGAACTAGTACCCACTACCAAAGGGTCGATGGGATCATCAATCACTTTATATTCGTAGCCTTTCACACAAACAGAAATGTTCCCTTTGGATTACTAGTAGTTATGATAGTGGATTTGGGTAGTGTTCCTTCAGGACTACGACTCGGAGATAGTATATAATCTTGGTAAGGGGAATGTGGTGGTAGACACACTCAATAGAAGGTCTGGTTTATATCAGCTGAGTGAGGGAACATAGCAGCTAGCCGTGATGTAGAAATCCATCATGAATAATAATGGGGAAGTATATCATTAGTTAATGACTTTCACTCCCAAACTCTTGTAGTGAGTCACGGAGGCACAATTCATAGACTTAGACTGTGAGGCCTGATGTGCTCAGTTAACCTCATGACAATCTCATGATGTATTTATGATAATTGGGGAGCACACCATCCTTTTTAGAGGAAAAACTGTAGTACAAGAAGAGTTACAGGAGGAGGTGTTGAGGGAGTTCCATACATCCCCTTTTGTGATATATCCTGGTGTGGAGAAGATATACTAGGTCCTACGATGTCTGTACTGGTGCCTAGGAAATGGAGACCCTTGGATTTTGGGGTGGGAGACCATGTTTTCCTTCGGGTCACAACCAAACTGATATTGAAGAGATTTGGCTGGGGTGGCAAGCTATATCTGATGTTTATGTGGCTTTTCTAGCTCTTGAGAATAGTTGGTGAGGTGGTGTACTACCTAGCTCTTCCCCCATAAATGCACTGGGTTCATAATGTTTTCTACATCTCATAGATGAGGATGTATATGTATGATCCATCCCACATCATCGACTACGGCGAGATGAACATTGATGAAAAGGAGATGTTTGTGGAGGTCCCGATGGAAATAAGGTATCGACAGATGAGAATCTCAAGTAGATCACATGGTAGCAGGAGGCTCAGATTCATGCTCAGTACCTCTATCTATTTGACTTGTTTTATTTTGTATTCCAGTGTTGTAAAATTTTAAGGTGGGGAGAATAATGTCCATATTTTTTTGTGTAATTTATTATTTATTTATATTAAATTATTTCAAGACTACAAAATTTGACATCACGTGATTCTACGACCCGAAGTATCTGGAATGATCAGTCAAAAAAATGATAGAATTTAAATACCACGTGAGGTAGGTTTTCTTGAAATTGTGTAATAACCCCTAAACGGGTGCCCTGATCAGAAATCCCAGTGCACTGTTGCATTCAGGATGGCGTGTTAACCCTATACATGACTTCTGTTTAGTCGGTGCATGCCTCCAATAAGAAAAACTAAAAATGATATAACCATAAATAAAATAATAAAATAATATTTGTAAATGATTATAAATCACTAATGGTGACTCAGATTAATAATATGACACCACCACTGAATTCATGAGGGCATGGTTTCCTTAGAGATATCGAAACATTGGCAAGAGGGTCCCAATTGAGGAAGATAGATTTTGGCCATGAATAAAATAATTAAGTAAAAATTATTTTATTTTCAAATCCTTATAACTCTAAAATTGTAACTCGAATTAAAAATCTGAGTGTACTGTTGAACATGTGGGGGTGTTGTCTCCTTAAGTTATTCCTAATACCGGAAAGTATAGGTTGAGGGTGAATGTAAATTTTGACTTTTTTATGGTATGTTCAGTAAATATGCGGGTTAGATTTTTAACTTTTGAACCATTGCTAAGATCAAAAATCCGAGGGCACCATTGAATTCCAAAGGCCGAGATTCCCCTAGAAATGACTTAACTTCAGCTGACAAGGGACGAGAGAAAATTTTATTTTTCAGAATTTTTATCAATAATAATAAAATAATTTAATAGAATTAAAATATTTATTTTCTCACTATTTGATGGATGATGGTGACACTGTGCTGTAGCGATGAGGCGGTAATGATGCTCATTAATGAAACTCATTGATGTCTAGTATCACATAGGGTACAGATGGAATAAATTACGCGTAACAATGATGTTGTTTCATAAATGAAACAATGTTATGATGCGATGCTTCTTCATAATGGAAAATTTGTGACATGATTATTTTTATAGTTCGACGAGAGAGGAAATAAGGATTAAAAAATTTAGAGGATTCTTTAGTGAACCTCTAACGGACTTCCCCCCATTCAAAGAACAACGAATGCAAGTAGAAGACCATCTTCTTTGAGGCCTTTCAAAGATCAGAGTTAAGAAGCGATATCGATGTTTTAATCCATAGAGGAAGAACGACGAGGCATCAAAATCATAAGAGGTAGGGGTTTTTGATATTTTGCTCTTCCTTGTCCTTTTCTAAAAATGAAGAACACAGAAAAACACATGAACTGGTTGATCTAGGATTCATGAGTTAAGTGATATGATGATTTATTAATGGGGATGTTTATTTGGGGTCCAAATCATGTTGTGAAATGATTGAACAGAATCTCCCCGAACATCTTCCCATATTTAAACCTCTAACGTGGAGGCCCTGGGCTAACATAAACAAAACCATAATGTCTCTAAATGTGCGTTATTGGTGTTCGTCCTGTTGAAATGATGACAAGGAATGTTTGGGTTCCACTTGGTGAAGAGGGTGCTCCTTAGAGGCCAAAAATGAAGACACCTCGATGAACGGACCACTAGAGCGCGTCTGGTGGTCTCCTAAACTCCCAGTCGGCGCGCCAAGGGTGGCAGCTGCGACGACCCACACCAATGAGCTGTGTTGATCGGGAAGTAGCAGATCATTAGCCATGATGGCCTAATGGAGGATGTGGTGCCTGGAGGGGAGCTGCGTGGAGGGACTTCCTGTGTTCGGGCCATTTGGACGGCTATTGAAGTCATGGTCTGTCGGCCACAGCTGATGGAAGGGCCCGTACCTACGGGGCTAGGATGGGAGCCAGACACAGTAAACAGGTCGCGTCCTAGCTGGTGGGAACCACCGGATGCACCGGGCAGTCAGTCCCCAGCTCTCAGGTCGAGCCCCCAGCAAGCCGGACCTGACCCCATCAGCATGGACTACACTGGTGGGCCGAACCCATGCCGACATGCCAAACTCATACCAGCGGTCCAGACACGCACCAAGTGGGTCAGACCGCACCATCGGGATGATCTCACACTAGCTGGCTAGACCAACAGTGAGTGGGCCAGAAGCACAACATCATGCTAGTCCAATGCATCCTTCAGGCTGGGCTAGAATAGACCCGGTCACCGGGTGACCCGTCAGGCAGGACCGTTGGCCAACCGGGCTAGGTCCAACTAGACCTTTTGGGCCTGGCCCACTGGCCAGGTTGGATAAACTAACCTAGACCCACACAAGGTTATGTCGATTCTTCATAAATGAACTTAGATATGTGGGATCCCCGGGCGAGATAGGTCGGGTGGGTCTGACCGGGTCGGACCGGGCCCCGTCGCAACCGGTCCCCAAGAAACTAAAACACTAATAACTAGCAGACCAGGTTTCTGATTGATGCACCATCTGCGACATGAGGACCCTTGTAAAAAGGTGGTAATTCTGATATTCTCTGCAATAGTTTTTTTGGGGTTTGAAATATGGCTAGGATTGATCATACTCAAATCAAACCGGACCCTTTTTACTAAAACGCTCATATCATGCAAACCCCGCGTCCGATTGACGAGATATTTGCGGCGTTGAGACCAACTGGATGAGGCAATTCTTCTGCCCCACATAATATCTGCTGTAATTTTCACTCAGTCATGGTTTAGTATACATGTTTTCCCTTGGTCAATGTGTGAGACTAATTGGGTGTGTGTTTGCGTACAGTTATATAGGAAAACATCCCCCACTTGCATGTTGATGCCTTCGACGGTAGTCTCCAACCCCTAGCTATCAGGAGTTGGGCTTGGGTTAGTCACGTCATGGGCCCCAAGGGATGATTTGTGACATACCAAATAGTAAAAAAAAATTGAAAATTTATTATTAAATACAATAAGATAAAAACTCGACGTTACATTAAAGGACATGAATAGAATTTTCTAATTTATGAAAATATATGTTTTGATAGTATAATTTGAATTAATAGGTTACCAATTTTATATAGTTGAATATAAAAACCAAAGGAATATAAAAGGAAATATTATAATTATTACAAAGTTGTTTTAAACTAATAAATTAAATTTTAATTTATGTCATCAAATGCACTAAGTCAAACATTCCTTTGACCTGGAATCGACTTAGCATACATTACAAGAAACCGACTTGATGTATGATGCACTCAACAATGAGTTTATACGAAACATTTTTTTATATAATTATTTAAATGAGATAATTATAAGTTAGCCTTTAAACATAGAGATAGGAATAAAAATAAATTATTTTCAAAAAAAATCTAGTTATTTTATATAAAATAAAACATATAGATAATGAAAGATACGATTTTTGGTAATGTTGTTTTTGGTTTAAAAAAACTATTTTCTCAAATAAACCAATTTTAATGTCTTTCTAAAAAATTTAAAGAAATTAATGTTTGAAACATTTAGAAATTGAATTTGATAAAGTATACATAATTTTTGAATTCAGAAAATTAAAATTTATCCTTTTGTGAATTTTTGATATTTTTATGAGAAACATAATTTTTTGATGAATTGTGTAAATTACATTATTTCATCTTTTATATTAGATTAGAATTAATCTTAATTTTTCTGTATCATTGATTTGAACATAGAAAATCTACATAAATCATAGTATTCAATATAATATTTATTTTGTAATAAGGCCAAGTGAATTTTTGGCCATATTTGTTAGTAAAAGTGATAAAAATTAATCACGTCTATAGCCCAATGATATAGAAACTTGTCTAGAACACATTGGATGTACATATTAAGTTAATAAACCAAAAATTATTGATCATTTTGTGGTTTTATGTCTTTTTTTATGTAAGAACATGTGTACACCTAACTTGTTTCTAAAACTTCAGTTTGAGTCCTTTTTCTTCCATATGATAAGCCACCACATCTCCCACTTCCTCACACCTCTAAAACCTATTAATTTTATCAAAAAAACAATGAAATAAAATTTTATAAATCCTCCCTTAATCCTAGAATTATTCCCTTTGGAACAAGTAAATCCAAGTAATCCTTTCGGCATAAATCAAAATGAGTTACCCAATTAAGAGGTTATATATTCTCTCAAGTTAGTTATTTTATTTTCCTTCTCCACCCCTCTAAATATATTTACTATATTATTATATGAAGAATCTATACCTTAGATATAATATGATGTTGTTCTATAAATTTTAACACTTAAACTTCCGCACACCTCCATCTAATTGGTAATGAAAATATTGTTTCCATGTACGGAGAACTACTACCTCACAAAATGATGATTGTTCCTTTTTTGATCACCATATATCACAGTGGCCATTATGATCAAAAATAGATTTATATCTGATATATATTATATTTATAATTACTTTATGGTTTTGTAATTTTTATTTTTAATAATCCATTATGATTTCCCTCTTCTGTAAATATTATAATTTCATTTGAGGAAGTGTGGACTACCACTCCCTTAAAGCGGCGTGATTCGTTCATACACTACATGGATTGAATTAAGGATGGTTTTAGTGAATATATAAGATATATATGGAATCATAAATCTAATAGAATAATTATATATAAATATAGACCCATATTTATTTTAATTTCTTTCACTTTACACAACAGTAAAATGATAATAGCATTCATGCAGACGTGCAGCCTACCGTCTCCCTGAACGGTGTATTCTATTTCATAATTACATACTATATATATTATTAAAATACTCATATACTATATATAAATGAAATCTATATTATGGTTTACATTATAGAATCATGGTATAATTATAAGGACCCACAATACAATAAATCAAGACACATATGAAAAACAATGTGAATATTACTTGAAGTGAAATCGTGACATAGGATGGTTAGAAAGAGGGTAATAAAAGGTAATAATAAAACCATATACGGTATTAGATATAATATTATAATTATTTAAAACATGTATATTAAAATTTATATTTATTATACATGTTTTTTGAATGAGTACGACTATAGTCAAGACACAAGGTAGGGGGATTTCATTTTACTTTATATTCATTTGAGATACATGTTATATTCACCACACATTCCTTTTGCATCTTGTAAGTACTGCCCATGTTTCTGTTCTATTTTTCTTATAAAAAATATTTATGGGTATTAAAATATAATTTTTATTAATTTACATTCATGGAGTTTATGTTTCATTAGTTACAAAATCGGTAAAAAAAATTGACTCAATTTTTCTTCTTTGAGACAAAGGTTTTGTTATCCACATGAAATTATTTTTGAGGTGTATATAAGTCCATTTTACATTTTCTAACATGAATAAATTTTTTAATATATTTTAAAATTCATTTAATTTATATTTCTTATAGAGAGAGTTCAATCACATGTTACCATGTTATAAGAGTTTATGGAGACAATTTTTCTCTTTTCAAAATTGTTTATGTTTATGCTTCCTTTGATTAATTCTTATGTTTTATCTCTAATGAAATTCATGAATTTTCATCTTCTATGTTTATTCATGACATATTTATTTAGTGTTAACACTTTCAACTCTTTCGTACATCCGATAGTTGAGAAGGTGTTTTTAATAATTCCATGACATTACCCACTCATTGGTCAGAAATATAAGTTACTTAAAAACAATGTTTTATAAAAAGGGTTTCTAAGAATATTCTGTTAATATGCTATGATATTTAAAAAAATATCCAATTTTTATTTTAACAATGTGTTCAAAGTCAAATTCTATTCACTATCTGAACAAGTCTATTTTCTATCATTTTTACTATGAAAAAAGAATTTTATTTTTACCTCGTACGACATATGTGGATTTATATACAAGTAATCCTTCTAATGAATCCTTTTATTTTTAAAGGAAAATTTTTAAGAATGTTTTTCTAAAATATATATTTAAATAAATTATTTTTAAAAGGTTTTATTTCTTCTTTTTATGTTTTTAAGGAAATGTTTTTCAAAAGGTATTATGTTTTGAATAGACTTTTTCAAAGAAGAAATGAATTTTCTTCAAGAAATGTTCTAAAACTATCTTTACAAACTATTTATATCCACGATAAGATCTATTTAAGATTCTTTTTACATTATAGGAAATGAACTAATGTTCCATTAATATCCATTCTATGAATTGTTTATGCTTAATGTTATGGTCTTTTAGAAAATAAATTCTCTTTCACATGTTTATATTTTTATGAATTCTATTTATCTTTCATAGGCTATATGTTTATAAAATCCATTTCAATTTTTTGATTTATGCTTTGGATGAAATTATTATCAATACTTTATCTTTCCGTAGGTTGTGATATGATTACATGTTTATGATACCCATTTAATTCCATGGGTTAACATGCGATTGCTTATGATTTTGTGGAACATGTTGGAATGATTTCACTTTGATAAGGGTGGGACCTACATCTCCCTCTAATGCATTGGGATAGTGACAAGTTGTTTTTGATATCAAAATGTTGATGGGTTTCAGCATAAGCCTACTTGAAATATGGTATTTTGGTTTTATCCCCAATTGAAAAAACAAGAAGGTACATATGTTATAGCCCATGCCTAGAATAAAGAGGGTAAACAGGTTTTATGCCACGACAAATAATAATAAGGGACATGGATTTAGCCCAAACCTAAAAAAAGAGGGTTCACGAGTTCCATCCCAAGCCCAAAAAACAAAAAAGTACATCAGTTGTTTCCCAAGAAAAATATTAAGAGGATTCATGGGTTCTTAGGCCAAGACCGGAGTAGTTACATAGGTCATAGACAAATACTACCATGATATAAAGGTCGTTGTAGGTATCCATGACCTAAATGTTTCTTTTCTTATATTTATTCCACAAATCCTTTGGCTTATTCATTAATTTTAATTTCATGGATCATGATATTTATTTTTTCATGATCTATGTCTTATGAATTCCCAATATTTATCCCATCATTCATATAAATAATATTTTATATTTAGGGTATGATATTATATTTTCATGATCATATTTATATACCCTTATTAACATGATTATGCTTATATATACCCCTTGTCTACCCTTACTAAGAATTTGATCTCACCCCTTTATTAAGTTTCCTTTCCACATATTAGAAAGAATTTTTTTAGTTATAAACACTAGAGGTGGAGATATTTGTGGGAGATGTTGAATATCATTTACTAGGATAGAATATTTTGTTTCAATGATTCCAAAGACACTACAAAATTATGGTCTGCTGTAATATATTTTTGTAATGTACTGAATATTCATATAAAATGATGTAATTTAATGTATGATAATCCTAGGTCGCTATAGTTGGTATCAAGGGATAGTTTAGTCAACATTTAGAAACTATTATGAGAAAACATTAGTGATATCCCAAGGTATATTTCTATGGATATGTCTACAGATGTATCTTAGGATAATTATAAGGATGACTTAAAATTTAGGAAAATCTCATGTTATTTTGGTAAAGGGGATTATAAGTGATTTCCTAAAAACAACCCTGTCTAGATACTACAGGTTGATTTTTTTTCTAGAACAGATGTACCTTATGGTAATAATTGAGACAAGATGTTCTGGTCCTGAATCAGGGTAATCTAGTACATGACAATGGGCTTGACTTCACACCGGGTTTGACACACCTGAGGGATTTGCTTTGTGAATTCACAAACTCTTCATGAGCCATCATGAAGGATTTAAATAAAATTTTGAAATTAATAACCTAGTAAAAACCTATTGTTTTATACATTAAGTAAGGTTTCATTATTTATACATCTTATACATGAATTTTCAGGACTATTTGGTTCCTCAATATGATAATTGATTCTTACTATATGCTATTTTTTTTGGATTTAGTCAATGGATGCAACCTGAAGGAACCACATAAATTGTGACTGTGAGGGAAAATGTAATGATTTTTCTCAAGAAGTTATGAATGATTTTGGAGATGGAATGAAATACTCATTTCTATGCTCACACGACTTTATCAAGATATGAATTATTTAGAACTTCTAAAATATCAAAGTAGGGAACACAATTCTATTGATTCCTTTATGGGGAAACATCCACCTTCTTTCTGTAGGTCTTCTGATCCAATTTTTTCCTAAAACAGGATCAGTAACACTAAAAATATATTCTCTATTCTCAAGTGTTCGGATCCAAAAAAATTAATTATAACAATTTTTCAATTAGAAGGTGAAGCAGACCAGTAGTGGACTTTAATCAATAATACAAGGAAGCAAGATGAAACTGAATCGATGGATTGAGAAGAGTTCATGAACATAATTTTCAATAAGTACATTCCTCATGTTCTTTATATGAATGTGGAAATAGAGTTCCTTGATTTGAAGCAAAAGGATGATGAATATATCAGCTCATATGAGGCTAATTTCATAAGACTTGTGATATATGATTATGGAATTAACATCCAACAAGAAAGTAAGGTTGATAGTATCTTAAATGCATTAATTAAAAGCCTTAGAAGGGAGCTAGCCATAAGTAACTTTGGTAGTGATGAAGATATTATTCATTGTGCAATAAATGTTTAATTGGAGGTTAGAGTTATAAATCTATCTAATGGATTTAATAAGAAGTATAAGATGGAGTAAAATGGACAATCAACAAACCATGAATATAGAAAGATAATCCATCCTTTGTGCTTTAGGTGTGGAAAAAAACATGGTTGGAATTGTCTTAACTAGACTAGTAAATGTTTCATGTGTTTAAATGATAGAAATCAAGTGATTGAGGGCTGATGTGATTAGAAAATGTTATATAATGATGTGAATAATATGAAAAATCGCAAAGATTCACCTTCCACTCTTCAATGTTCTAATTCTAAGGTGTATCGGAATTTCACTTAAAAGTTCCCAAATCTAAAGGTTATTAATGTTTATCATCACCAAAAAATGTTAAAGAAAAAGGAACAAGGGAATGAATATGAAATCATAATAGATGATTTTTACCAAGATAATTAAGAATTACCTATCCTTCCATCATTATTTTGGAATTTTACATTTTATTTTTTATGAATAATCCCTATGAATGTATTATTGTTCATCCTTTGGTGATATTTCATGTGATTATAATTCACTATGTAATTTATGTAATAATAAAATCAAATTTGGTATTCTATCAGTATACATTGGGACCCAAGATTCTATTATGATTTTTTTTAAGATTAGAGTCTATTTAAGGAATGATGGGTGAATTTTATTTTTCCAAGGTTACAAGGTTAACAATTTATGAAAAGGTGAATTCAAAAATATTTAAGTGTTGTCTCTCCATGTGATGATTTATTAATGTTGGAAACCCTATTCTAACTAAATTTTGTTGATGATAATTGATGGTATGGGATATCATGTGTCTTATGGTCTGTTAGTAATTTAGGAATGAAAAAGAAAACTCCATTTTTAAAGAAAGTGGTGGAGTGGTTCAGTGAAAAAAAATGATGAAGTTATTCTGAAATCCTAAAAGTATATATTTTCTGAATAATCATCTGCTTTATGAAATCAAATCTTCAAGATGAAATTTTTTTTCCATGTTCCTTTTCTTTTGATGAATAAAAAGACCCTCACGTCATCACAAATTTATGGGTTTTTGATTTGTTAGTTTTTTACCGATCTTGTTCTATATCATTATACATAAGATCTTGAAGGTAATATTTCTCTTCTATGTTCATGATTTCTCTTACCACTTATGCAATCCATTGTGGGAATCTTGTCATTATTTGCTTTGGGTAACCGTTATGGTTTCGACATTCCCTTCCTAAGAGAAGTTTTAGTATTCTTTTTTACGATGTGAGTTTCTATTAATGAAACATTAATGTATTAATACATTGATAACTGAGAAGAATTAAGAGGGCGATATTCATTTTAAGGGATGAATGTAACACCCTTAGATTTTTTGAAATATATTTTTTCAAATTAATTTAATGCATTTAATATTTTTCATTTCAGGAAATACTGATAATAGTTTATTTTATATTAAAGCATAATTTTTGTCTAGAATTATATGCATCACCATTTAATTCATTCAGTACACAAAAAATAAAATTTTTCTTTCTCTACATAGAATATTGAGGACAGCTTTCATTTATGCAACAATAACTTTCCTTGAAGACTTGCGTAACATATATGATTGTAGTTTACTGAAAAATAATATATTATTATAAAATTATTAATAAATATAATAATATAAAATATTGATGTTAAATTAAAGGATATGAATATTATTAACTAATTTATAAAAGTATGTCATTTATCCAGTATAATATGAATTAATGGGTAACAAATTAATTAAAAATGAATATGAAAACCGATTGAATTTAAAAGGAAATGTTATTATGGTCACAAAGCTGTTTTACACTAATAAATTAAATTTTTATTTATGTTTTAAAATTCCATATGGAAATAATTCAATTTACATGAAACCTACTTGTCATAAGTTACACACAACACCAAATATGTGAATGGTGCACAGAACACCGAGTTTCTACAAAATATAATTTTTTATATAATTATTTAAATGAGATAATTTTTTCCTAGTCATTAAACAAATTTATACGACTAGTAATAACTAATTTTAAAATAGATTTTATAATATTCATATATAAATAAAATATAAAGATAATGAAATATATGATTTTTGGTAAATTCTTATTATGTTCTAAAATATAGTTTTCTCGAATGAATCACTTTTACGGTCTTTTAAATAAAAATAAGAGAGTTAATTTTAGATATATTTATAAATTTAATTAGATAAAATAAAATTAATTTTTGAACTCATAAAATCAAAATTTTACTTGGGTGATTTTTTGGGATTTTTTAGAAACGTCCATTATTGATGAATAGTCAAAACTGTACATTTTAGTTAAAAACTATGTTTTTTAATTAATTATATGTGTTAAATGATATTATAATTTTTTAAGGTAAAATTAGACAAATAATTTATATATAAATAAAATTCAATATTATCATTTTCTCTATGAAATTGAATTCAATATATTAACAAACTTTTTAACATTTTTCTACCATAAAAACCTATTATTTCGTCCCATCTATGGGATTAAGATTACTCTTAATTATCCTAAATATATTATTTTTAGTTAAGATAATTTAATTAAATTATTTCATTAAGTATAATATTTATATTATAAAAATATCAAGTAAATTTTATACATAAATGATTAGTAAAAGTGATTAAAATGAAATACATCAATTAAGGCCCAATTAAGCTAAATTTGGTATTAAAACTTAATATTATATGTCCAAATGATCTATAAACTTTTCCAAAACACATTTTATGTCAATATTTATTCCATAAAACTTCTATTTTTGACTTTCATGATTTTTTATGTCTTTGTTTGTTAGAAGAAGTGTACAACTAGCTTGCTTCTAAAAATTAAAGTGAGTCATTTTACTTATGTATAAAAATCCACCACCTCTCCCACATCCTCACACCTATCAAGCCTATTAAGTTCAAAAAATACCTTCCAAATACACTTCCAAAAAATCCTCCCTTCCTCCTATAATAATTCCTTTGGGTAGAAGGAAATAAAAGGAATACTTTTGGAAAAACCCAAAAGGAGTTACCCCATATAGAGATAACATCTTATCTTAAGTCCTCTCTTTTATTTTTTTTATCTGCCACTTCCAACTGTGTTTATTTTTTCTTATATAACAAAAAAAATCCTAAATATACTAGTATATTGGTATGTAAATTTTTTGACCTACACTAAGACACACATCCATATAATGTGTAATGAACATTATGTTTCTATGGAATGAAGACTAATTCCTAAAGAAAAGAAGATTGATCATTTTTCCATTACCATATGTCATGGTGGCCATTATGATGGAAAATATATTTATATATGATATATATTATATTTATAATTTCATTATTATTCGGTAAATTTTATTTTTGAACATATTTTTATGCTTTCCATCTTATGAAAATATGATAATTTCGTTTGAGCAAGTGAGGACTACCACCCCATCAAAGAGATATGATTCATTCATACACTACATGCACTGTATTAAGGATTTTTTAGTGAATATAAATATGAAAAATATGATATATTAATTATAATTTAATAAATATACATATACATATACATATATTTATTTTAATTTCTTACTCTAAACATGACAATTAAATAGAAATAACATTCATGCGTACGTACAGCCTACCGTCTCCATGAACTGTGTATTACATTACATACATATATATTATATAGATTGTTATAAAAAAATTTACATTATATATATATCAAATTTATTTCATGGTTTACATTTTGGAAACATGATATATGTATAACTACCAACGATATAACAAATTCAGACACATGAAAATCAAAGAGAATATTACCTGAAGTAAAAAAATAACAAATAATAGTTAACAAGCAGGTAATAAATTCATAATCAAATGATATATGGTATGAGATATAATTAAATGGTATTTAAATTGATTAATATTTAATTTATATTTATTACACACGTTGTTCAAATGAGTACGATGAGATTCAAACACAAGGTAAGGGGATTTCACCTCGGTTTTTATTCTTGTGAGATACATGCTATGTTCACCACTCATTAGTTTTTTTGTAGGGTATTTACTACCCATGAATGTATTTTATGTATCTTATACCTAAATTTATGGGTTATAACTTATCATTTTTTCGATATTTCATTAATAGATTTTATGTTTTAAAAGTTACCAAAACAGTAAAAATGTTTTCTCTCAATTTATCTTCATTGAGACCCATTTTTGGTAATGCATCTGAACACTTTTTTGAGGTTTATATAAATCACTTTTACATTTTATATTAGGAATATAGTTTAAATCATGAAATTTTAAGCTTAATTTAACTACATTTTGTTACATGGAGTGTACGATCCCAAGTTACCATGTTATAAGATTTTATCAATGCAATCTCATCGTCTTTTGAGATTATCTACTCTTTTCTAATTACTTTGATTAATTCATATATTAAATTTCACAACATATTCCTAAATGTAATTATCATCTGGTTATTCATGATATATTCATGTAGTGGTACCATTTTCTATTCTTTCTTACATAAAATTATTAAGAAAGTATTTTTAAGAATGGTTGACTTTACCCTCCCTTTGTTCAGAAATCTATGTTCCTTGAAAACCATGTTTTCTAAAAAGGTTTGCCATGATTTTTTTCTAATCTCCTATGAACATCCAAATATATTTTTATTATTTTATATTTTAACAATCTTTTCAAAATAATCTTCTTATTTCTTTCTGAATGTATAAATTTTCTTATCCTTTTTACCATGCCAAAGGACTGTTCTTTTTACCAAGTACCACATGTACATATTTATCCTCTATCAATACTCAAAAGAATTATTTTCAAGTTTAATTAATAATTTTTAATAATTTTTATTATAAAATGGATGTTCAATGAAATGGTTGTCAAAAAAATTTCATGGTTATTTTTATGATTTTAAGGTAAATGGATTTCAAAAGGTTTTTGGTTTTAATGATCCTTTTTGAATGATTAAAGGATACTTTCATCCAGAATTGTTTTTAAAATATCATTATAAGTAATTTAAATCTATTATGACATCCATTAATGTTACTCATTACCTTATAGGAAATTATCTAAAGGTTCTATTCATATCCTTTTTATTAATGGGTTGTTCTCAATTTATTGGTCATTATGAAACCCCTTTCTCTTTCATGAGTTTTATGTTTATGAAATCCATTTCTATTTCATGGATTATATGTTTAGGAAATCCATTTATCTTTCATGAGTTTTTATTTTGATGAAATTATTATGAATCATATATATATTCCACATGTTATGATATGTTTAAATTTTTATAAATCCTATTTAATTTCATGGGTTAATATATGATTGTTAAGGTTTTTGTAGCACATGTATGTATGATATCACTCGGAGATGGGTGGGACCTATATCTTCCTCCAATTAATTGGGTAATGATAAGTTGTATATGAGTTTAAAAGGTACATGGGTTTCAGTTCCAGACAAAATGAAAAACGATACATGGGTTTAAGCCTATGCTTAAAAAACAAGAAGGTACATGGGTTTTAGCCCATGACTAAAGAAATAGGACACACAGGTTGTAGCCCAATCCCAGAAATAAGAGTTACATGGGTTGTAACCCAAGCCTAAAAGAAAGAGGGTACATAGGTTGTAGCCCAAGCCTGAAAACAATAATGTATATCAGTTATAGCCTAAGAGAAAAAGTAAAAGGGGCATGAGTTATTATCCCAAGCCCGTATCAAGTTCACATATTGTTGCCCAAGTTTAACATAATATAATGGTTTTGGTAGGTGGCCTTGACAAATAATTTTCTATTTTTATATGTAATTGAAAAATTCTATGTCTTAATCCTTCGTTAAAATTTCATGTCTCATGATGTGTATTTAATTATGATTCATGACTTACGAACTACACATATTTATCCCATGATACATGTATATGATCTTTGATATTCAGTTTAAGATCTCATATTTTCATGATCATGTTCTCATATGATTATGCCCATGATTATGCTTACATATCTCCCTTGATTACCCTTACTGACCATTTAACCTCACCATTTTCTAATATTCTCTTTCCCCAGGTTATTAAAAAAGGCTTTAGTTTGATGTAATAAATGTGGATTTCATTATGGGAGATATTGACAATATTTCACCATGATTGAATATTTTTATCCAATATTCCAAAGACACTAAACTATTACGGTCCTCAGGCCTGTATTTTTATAGTATACTAAATAATCATCTAAAATGATGTAAAATAAATTTATTCTAAACTTGGATCTCTATAGTCTATCCTCCAATATCATACCATTTCATATAATCCTTTTCCCATCTAGAATACCACACTAAGTCTCATTAAGGTGTTACCCAATAGAGAACATATATGGGGAGAGTTAATATTATCAACTGAGCACTCTGAAATATTCTTTTCTCATAACCACACCATGAAAATCTATAAATGAACATAAGATAATATTATTATTATTATTGTTATTGTTATATTTAATTATGATAATTTAATATCTATTTTTATACCCTTCTCCAAACCAACTAAAATATATAAATTTTCATTTGGGATATTAGAAGAATACGAGTTCCATATGGGATGTGATCAGTTTTCCATAACATCAATAAAAGTATTGATAAAAGGGAATACTTAATTAATAAATTTTATTTTAAAAAATATTAATAATGTTCCAAAAAATATATACCAATTCTTACATCCTTTATATTCTATGTAAAGGAATGTGCCACCCTTGCATATGTGTGGAATAATGCCTCCAAAAAAGTGACATAACTCATTTTTACTATTATATTATATAATTCATTAAATTATCTACAAATATTATGAAACTAACAAAAAATATATAAATAAAATAATTATATTTCTATAATAATGATATTAAAATAAAATAATCACATTCTTCACTATACTCAGATGTAGATAATAACTTGTTCTTATTTAGGTTGATTTAACCACATACATGAACAATTCCATAAATTTATATCATGGATTACTATTTAAAAATAAATAATAGTTTATTTGAAATTAATTATTTTTTAAATTTTCACGGGTTTTAAAATGTTATACGGATATTTAACTGACTATTATTGTATCATCATTTTGTTCATTATAAATTACTAAAATAAGATCATCAATAAATCCATCATTACAAATTAAAAAAATAAAATTATATTATAACCTTATAAATCACTATAAAACATCTATTACATTACAAATAATGAACTTATAATGAAGAACGTTGAATCAATGAATAATAATCAACACCGCCATTACAAACTTGTATTAAATAAACAATCAAAATTAATAATATCAGATGATGAAAATAAAATAAAAATATCTAATATTTATGATTATAATTGTATTTTATTATTGTTTTTAGGATATAATAAGGCTCTGAAATAATTTATTACAATATTTACCTTTTTTGAAAATTTGTTTAGAACACATTTGGATGAGCAGGATTACAGGTAAGGGATTTTCATAAGTCAACGTCATTTCCTAAGCAATAATTTTTCCAAAAAGATTAATCAATACCTAGATTTATTTATTCTATTAAGTGATAGTGTTTTTATTCCTTTATAAATACATTTTTGAGTAATTACATTGGTTTTTTTATTTTCATTAATAAAGATAATGATTTTTGGTGAAATTTACATTATCTCTAAATGATTAACTTCCCTTCAATTACATGATTCAATCTTACCACTAATATAATTCTTTATTATCAAGAAATTAAAAATACATTTTATATTTGGAAATAAACGAATAAATATTTACCATTGCCAATTGAAATATTTATTACTCTTCTTATGAAATGGGTTTTAATTAAGGAATTTTGAAAATATTTAAATTTATTTTCCTTATTTAATTTATATTTTTTTTCTTCCATTCCACATTTATATGGAAAATTATTTAGTCATTATCAAGACTATGTAATTTGGATCTCTTCTAATGTAGTGTTTTATAATGGTTTTTCTATTACCCTCTTGAAAATTAATTTTTATTGTGAGCCATAAATTTTCCTCTTTACATTAATTTTAAATTGTGTTTTCTAAAATCTATTTTCACTATTTCATTTACATTTTCATTTTCTAAATAATGAAATTATATAGAAAGTTGTTTTATGAATCTCTATATGAATAAATCATTGAAATAAACTTTTCGGTTGCTTGAATGTTGGTATAAATTGATCTAATATCTAATTTCACGTTATGTGATATGATTTTGAAATTTTAAGAGACCAATTTTATTTCCTCTTGTTCTTTAGGAAATTATAAATTATTTATTTTAAATGGAACACATATATATATGGTTGTTGATAGGAAGGTTCCTATTTAATCCATTAATGAATTGGTTAACCTTCAAAATCTCATGAGATACTATTGGTCCATCAGTTTGTGGAACCTAAGTCTCTAATTTACTATTGGTTTACAAAACCTATGTTACTAATGGGATATTGGTTTTCTATTCTAAAGTCACCATGTAATTACTTCCATTTCTAATTGTACTTTCTTAATTTATTATCAATAATCATTTATATGAAATTCTATAAATTTATTCCTATGATTATTCTATATGATACATGTTTATTTTCTCATTTCTCCATACTATTATTCCATGGTATATGTTTTCTCATTTGAGATTATAGGTCTTTTTATCAAGGATTATGGATAAATAATATTATTTCATATTATTTTCATTAATGAATTTCTCTCTTACTATTATTTTCCCATATTCTTGTGATATAACCCCTTAATTATAGGCTTAGGAGTTTCCCTTATAATATGCTCAAGGTCCCCCCATTCTGTTGTTTCCATTCCCCTTATTATAAAAAAAATTATAATATTTGGGATTTCTAGAATACATACTTGTGTGGATCAATTATTTAGAAATGTTTACATACTTTTTAAAATAAATTATTTATTTATCTACTTATCAAAGACATTAAATCACATATTCATGGGATTATGAGTTTAATGTGAGTTAAATTTCTTAATTAGTGAAAATGATGAAAAATATATTTATGTTTTTCTTGGGTCATAACACTTATGGTCAAACAATACATTTAAATTATCTATTTTTAGCACTGGACCTAAGAGTATGCATCTGGGGAACCTCTAAGTTGATATATTTTTCATCCTCTTATTAATTTTTGTGGAATGTTATCCAACAATATTGTGGTGTGGGTGATAAATTGTTAACATTATGTAGTTATTTTTTTGATATATCATTATACTTTGCATGGCTTTATTTTTAGACTATTCACCCTAGTGAATGCGTTTAGGGATTTTCTGATCACTTGCTTATTGGATTTAGTTTTACACAATCCACCTTTTATAGATGAGTAAGATGATGTATTATTCCACAACAACTATCGTAATAGTGATACATCATGAAACTTAGATTTTATTCTTTCATGCATATTTCAACCAAACTATTATATTGGTGATACAATTTTCTCACATTTCCTATACTAAATCTCTCAACATTCATAATTGATGTGGAACCTCATTTTCAAAGGATAATGGGGGAACTCAATCATGAAGATCATTAGCCAGAGCATAGTGATTGTTTTACTAGGGTATTCATTTATAAATTTACAACATCTTAGTTTATATGGGGGAATATAATATGGTATTGATGTTAAAGTGCATATAATAGTTTTCACAGTAGTGTATTGGGAATTATGGGAGGCAAATAATAACAACAGAGAAGGCATTTCAGCTCTCTCATCGATATTCATGTTCCTATTAATTCATTTTTGGAGGACATGGCCACTTCTATTCGAGGAAGGGTGTCACCTGTTTTTTTAAGAGGGATATATCAGAGGATAACCTATCTACCAAAATGAATAAGATATGGTACCCAAGGTCAGTGGCTTAAATGGAAGCCTCTGACTTATGGGATGATATTGAATGTTGATGGCTCTGGTATACATGGAGTGATGGGGGGTTGGTGCGGGATGACATGGTTTCTTTTATCTTAAGATTCAACACCTATTTTATAACTGGAAATTAAATTGGTGGTAAACAAAGGAAATTAACAATTCTAATTCACTATACAGATTCTATAATAGTAGAATTTCATTCATGGAATCCTACTTTTAAATTATCTTTTTATTCTTAGGGACCTGGTCAGAACCCAAGTTGATCTATATTACTAAATCAACCAGTGTATAATAATCATTTATTTGGGCATGTAAGTCTGTCACACATGGGGGAAGGTAACTTTCCAAATTTTAAACTCGCTAATAAATATAGTTCTCAAGACAGTATCACGTTACATAATTTTACTCGGTCCCAACCACATGATTTTATATCATTTTAAGTGGTTACACCCATGGAATTATTCACATTCACTCCCTATGTTTCATGGGAAATTTGAATAGAAATTTATTTTTGAGTGATTTTATTGATGATAACTATTTCACCTTTGTTTGGAGTGTGAAGTAACATTATTCACCTTTTTATTACAAAATAGTCACACCTACTTAACCTTATATGACTTTAGGGTGATGACTTATGTGAGGTGAAAATAATGCCTCATTCACCATAGATGATGATTAATGATATGTCATTCTCCAAGAGTATTGATGTGAGTATATGTGACATACTTTTGGTGATAAAGATATAGGAGTATCTTCTCATATTAACTCTAGATTAAATTGGTATTTCCACTCATGGATTAGGCTACTGATGTTTTTTTATGTAGCATGTATATTATTATGCTTGTTTGGTTGTAATTTCATGTCAAACATACACTTATATTTTATTTATTTGTTAGATATTTTTTAGGTCATGAACTATTTTGTTATACTAAACCCTTGAATGATAATCTTTTACATAGGTGAACATTTTATAGTTATTTATACTGGTAATATAAATGGCCTCATTAATAATGGCTAAACATGGAGGTGAGGTGGGGTAGGAGAAATTATCAAATAGATACTTGAGTCTAGTTTTTTGGTTATCTCTATTATTTTTAATTTGTTGGAAAATGTTTTGTATAATATTCCCACGAGTGATCATTCTTTTGATGAATGATTATATGATATAAGAATAAAAACTGTTTTTTAACATATATTTATTATTTATTTATTATTGTTCTATACCTATAATGTAAAATTTAATCTAATAATTATGTGTGATGATTTATTATAGATTTTACTATTATTTATATTTGTTTGATAGTGGGTATAGTCTCCCTAAAAATTATTCATTGACTATGACTACTAGTTGGTAGCCTTTAATGTAGTGTTAGGCATACTAAATGTCACATGGATCATCACATTAGAGATGTTAGGGTGAACCAGATAGAGGAATCTACAGACAATCAATGGATTTCAACAATCATAGTACGAAAAATGGTAAAACAATAAAATCCAAAAACTATTCTGACATTATGATTTTTCATGGAAAATTATGTTATTCTTTGATCAACTTCTTTCCATTTCAAATAATATGCATGGTGGTTAATTTTCAGTATCATTTTTTTCTCTACATTACATGTTATTAATTTAGATATTTTAGATGACACGAGGAATATACTCATCCTCACTTTTATTGAATAATAAATCTTTTATACAGGGCTCGCATCCATTTTTTTGAACAAAATCGAGCTATTGGAACAAAATTCTATAGAATCGTATTTGAAACCTAAGTTTTTAGTAAACTATAAATTTATTAAGACCCAAGAATTCTATGTTTGGTAGATTATAATTATTTTTGAATCTTTTATTATTAAATTTAAATAAAAAATTTAATATATAAGATTAATTTTTTTAATATTTTTGGGAATAAATACACGGTTTTTATCCTAAGACAAAATTTTATAAAATGTTTAAAGTGTTCTATGTTTCTTTAATGTTGGGGGTTGTGGTAATTAATCAAATTAATATTTTAAGTAATTATTTTTGTAGACTATTTTTAAGTCATTTATGTGTCTTTCGAGATATTTTAAGAGGTGATGAAGAAAGAAAATTGTTTGGGGATTTCAAAAGGTGGAATTTATGAGGTGTTAAAATGGGAACTTGAGGTATTTTAAAGAGATAGAGAATTAATTGGTGAGTCTATGGAGGGAGTTATGAAATGGGATTTTAGTTGGGCCACCCATAAGCCTAGTTTCCCCAAACCCAAACTGTGATGGTGGGCTGACTCTATCCAGCTCGGGACACAACCCTCACCATGTCCGTTCGGACCCCGACGCCGCCCCAAGGTTCCTACCATGGTCCAGCTAGACAGTGGTTCTCCGCTATGGGACATGGATACCAGCCTCGTCTAAATAAGCTATCGGTGACCCGATCCAACACAGGTGGTAACTTTAGTGGGTTCTATCATCACTGGCCTTCGAGCAGGTGACCCTGCCACTGCCATAGGGTATCCTTCCATCACGGTCCCACCTAGACCATGAAGTGCCATCCCTATGATAAATGAGAAGAAGGTTGAGATGAAGAACACATCAAGAACACATGATGGAAATACCATGATCATTGTTTATGAAGATATAGTTTGTCTTTGTTAGGAATATTGATGAAAAATAAGAAGAATTACATGATTCTGACTCCCATAAATTCCCATATGTCAAAACCCATCCTGTAAAACACACAGTCAATCTGTGGTTCAACCTATTTGTGGGTTGATCTATGTTTGTTTCTAAAACCAAATAATATAGAAAGAGGGAATTATCTTGGAATTAAAACCCTTATATGGAATCGTATTTGTCCTCAATGAAGAATGGAGTCTCTCTACTGTCGTTTTTCAATTATCATTTTTCAACTTTCATTAATATCATGATTCTTCTATGAAGTATGAAAGAACTTGTGATGATTCGTCATTCGTCAACATTTACTGCTTCCAATTAAACTCTTCTAGAGGATAATAGAAAATATATGATCCTTATATTGTTATTGAATATCTTTTAATCAATTAAATGGATGAAGAAAATTTTATCATTTCAGTTATTTTGAGTCACTGCATCATTACATTGTTTCATTTATAAAATGAAACAATTTTTATTTTATGCTTGAGTTGTAGTGTCATTATGCTGTTTAGTTTTTTAAATGATAGAGTAGGATTTCCTTTGAATTGTATCCAAACCCTTTTGGATGAAATAAATTTTCATAAGGTTTATTTATTTTTATTTATAACACCCAAAAATGAACTTTTTCCCTCGACCTGTTCTTGTCGTGGTTAGGCCGTACCTTTTCAAAAAAAGCCCTCATGAGATCATCAAAACTCTCAAATTCCAAATATGAGATTCCATTTATTAGTTATAAGGATTTCAAAATAACTTAATATTTATTAAATTATTTTATCTACAGTCATTTCCCAAAAAAATCTTTCCAATGTTGGCCTGTGTAGATGAATGTTAGCCTCTACATAATAAAATCATGCCTTCATGAGTGAAAAGGTGGTATTGTATTTTCAATATCAGTCAATGTTCATCAGTTATAAGGATTTGAAAAAATGATAAATTGATTTAATTATTTTATTTACTGTTATTCCATTGCCGAGTTTTCTCACTGTAGTCTCACACCTACTAAAAATAAGTCAAGCATAGGGTAAACAAGCCATCTTGAACAACATGGTGCCCTATAATTTCAAATCCGGGAACACATTTAAGAGTTATTCCATATTTTCCAGAAAACCACTCACTTGTGCTATTTAAAAACACAACTATTTTTTATGAACCATTCAGAGCAAACGAGGCATCGGAATCACACTCCATCTTAGCTCTTAGTCTGCTAAATTTCCAAAAACTTTTCTACAAAAATTGTAAAACATGAGTTATTACAAGTTTTCAAATTATCATTTACAATATATCATGAGATAATATTTTTTTGACTGGATAATTTTCAAATTATTTTTTTAAAATATTACATGAAATAATATTTTTTCTCCCCAGGATAATTCTCATATTCTCATTTATAATATTACAAGTGATAATATTTTTATCCCATATGTATAATAGTCAAATTATCATTTTAGGTCAATGAATGAATTCATAATTCTCCTTATGAATTATTATAAATAATTATTCATTAAAAAAATATATCTGAAGATTAAACCAAAAAATCATGAACTAATCCTTTATAATTAATTTTTGATAAAAAAAATATAATCATATTTTGATAATTTTCATAAAACATCATTTCATTAAATTACAAAAAAATATTCATTAATGCCAATATTATAATAATTTCATCTTAATAATCCATGGATAATTACAAATTATTATCCTCAACAAACCTTTGTAATTATTATGTTACAAATACAATATAATAATTGAAAAGTGAAATAAATGGATTAAATCAAATCATATAAATACCTCACTATATTTAATAATGAAATTATGATTAAAATTATTCTAATAGAAATGAATCCAAAAACATTGATGGTGTATAATTATGATCAATTTCAAAAAAGATATTGAATATAAAATATTGAGAGAATAATAAAATTAAATAAATAATAACAATAATATGTGAGAGGGTGTGAGAGGAATGGGTGATGTGAACGGGGGAGCATAATTCCTCTTATAGTGTTGCACCTTATGTGCCACCCTAAATTCCTCTTTAATAACTATATTTTTATATTCCATATCATTAATGGTATCTATATTATTTTTTACAACAGTTACTTTCTTTCACTCTCTTACAATGATCGATACAAAAAACTATGAATTTAGTGGCAGTTTACTAAACTGCCGATAAATTTTAAAAAAATAATATCATGGAGGTTTTTGATAAATTGACCCAAAATAGTTAAATATTTTCACACAAAAAACTCCCCCAAAACCCCCAATTCCCACCTCCCACCTTGCTGACTCCTTGAATCCCTAGCCTCATCGTCTCCCATCACTATCCACCATCGCATGTCACTGCCCTTCACTATCACTCACCATCCCTTCCTGTGCCTCACCTCATCATCCCTCTCTGACCCTCTCTGTGTCTTGAATTTTCTTTTTGGGACTCTCTTCGCCTCCCCTTCCCCCACATCACCACCCATCATTAGTATTCTTGAATTTACAACATGATTTTTTATGGCCAAATATAAAAGAAAAATGATACTTTTACATGATTCTGTGTTTATTTGTCCTAATATGAGTCTTTTTTTAATCTTTTTTTACCTCTATTTAAACTAGGAAAACTCCATGTTAATCCTTTACCATTATGCAATTATTTAGAAATGAGGATACACTTGTTTATAATATAACATACTTTACCATTATAGAATGATTATGGAAGAAGGGTACCCTAGTATTATATGATATTTACCTTACTCTTATTTCATAAATATGAAATTATATTTTTTTTAATTTACTACTTTTGTTGTTTTCCCTCCTTCATGGAGATTGAGAAAAATTTACCCTATAAAATTCTATTTGGTCCGTGCAATTAACCATGGAGTGATATGATGCCTATAAGTATGAGTTATGTGGTGCCCATTAAGAGAATTAATGCATTATAGTGGTCTTAATCATATTTTTTCCCCTCGACATGTATAAAATTTATTGTCTTTTTCTATTATTACGTATTAAGAGGGGTATGAAACACTACATGATGCTTACATATGCATATATCAGTTTTCCACTAAAGTTGTTCCAGAGAGATAAGTGGAAATCATTTGAGTATTTTATACCCACAACCGACATGTGATCTTTACATTTTTGTTTAAAATTTATATATTATGATTCATAAAAAGGAAATGTTCAAATAGAGAATGGTGGATATCGAAGAATGTTTAGAAGAAGTGTGTGAAGAGAAAAATCAATGTTAACACTGAATACTATTTTGATGGCTTTGTAATATGTTTATTTTTTATTTTATAAACCTATTGTTATATATTGTTAACGTAATATTAGATATTTAACAATGTATACATATGAATCTTCTCATATATTTATTATATATCATTTTTTGATGTGTCTATGATCATATTTTCTTTACCATTTACTCTATACATTTGGATTGGTTTTTATTTTTTATTATTTACTAATTTATAATTCCCTCAATATATATATTTATATTATAAAAATTAAGTAATAAAATTTCCATGATTTTATAGGGGTCCCTAGTGGGTCCCTATTAGATTATACATATTTCTTATATCACTTTATTCATTTCTATGTAGTGGGAGTGACCTGATAGGGGGATTCTGACTTTGGATTAGGTTTCCATTATGGGTTTCCAACCTCACAAGAATTTTTTTCACATTCTTTTTTGTAGTTTATAGTCGTACTAGTAGAACTAATAAGTTGAAAATAGTTTAGGGTCATAATACCTGGATCACATGGTTGAATTTAGTCTATGTTCATAATGCTTAGAATATGAATCCTATGGTAATGTCTTAGACCATGGACTATGGTGCTACAAATTGATTATGGCCATAATTCATGGACATATTTTAATCCCCAAAAGAGTGTTTTTTATGACACCGGAGGGTTTAAACCCATACAAAATGGTCTTCCTTAGAGTACCTACACCAATCAAATGAATATAGAGTTATGAAATAAATAAATTTAAATTAGGAATTTATGAACATATGAATTAATGTGATAAGGCTGGTGGACTAAATATGGGGAGAAAATTCAATAATAAAAAATATTACTCTATTACATGGGCATAATGACTCATTTGACTAATAAAAATTTACCCATAAAAAATCATACTCAATTACATGGGAATTGACATTTATAGTTTTCTGAAACCACAGAGACAAGGTTCATCCTATTAAAATATAACACATTCATTATGACATAGATATACCAGATTTTATATTTCCATTATAGATCATAGGAATATCCTATATAGTATTACATTCATAATGAAATGTGAAAAATATGGTTTCAATAAAACCCCTTATATATAGAATTCCTTTATTTATTTCACATCTTACTCCGACCACATAAAAATATTGAGTATGAAATATTGTATTCATTGATGTCTCATGGTAAAACATAGTTCTATTTCTATTTTACCTACAACACGCCTCTCACTATGTATAGAATATATAGAATAGCTATGTATTAGGTCTTAAAAGTTCCTCATTCCATTGGAATGGTCATTTTTGATTTTACCACTTGTATGTTACTCCACCTATCAACCATTTCATCATTTTTGATGGGTGATGTGTAATTGTTTTAGTTTTTCTCAAATGTATATCACCATGTTGAAAAAAAACCTTATTTTATGCTTCAATTTTTACCTGGAAAACATTATATAACATTTGTGGATATTTTATGAATGCAAAAAATATTTGGATGGAATCCACAAGTGGAGTATATACAACCAGTTGTATTAATAAGGTAATAAAAAAACATTTTTTTTAAAATGATTCATTATTTATCATTTTTAGGTTTATTTTTTTTGTTAGTGCTATAGATATGTTATCATTTCTATTTTTCTACATAATGTTTTGAAATATATGTTTTGAATTTAATTTTATTTTATTAAATGATAGTAATGCTAAGGAGGAAGAATTATACTATTCCATCTATCACATTAATAGATGTAGATCTATAAATCTCCCTCCCTACAGCATCTAAGACACCATTTTCTTTCCCCCTACACCATCTCTCACACCCTCTTTGAGCATCCCATCAGTAGATCATTTGACGTTGTCTCATTCTGTAGCCTCAGTAGTGAGGGATCAGGGCGCCACTCCTAGTTCTTCATAAGGATTTTAGAGGGTTACTATTATAGGTTCAAATGTTAATATGAATAATTTTATCTCCCTTTTTTTAAAATGACTATTTGTTCATAAAAGATAGAAACTATCAAACTATGGAGAAAAATATGAAAAAATTATATGTATGGAATTTGACCATACTAAAGATAGTGTCTCATTTTATTCCAATGGGGTCCCTATGAAATGATGTAACATGATAACATTGCTAGATTATAGGATAGCTAGCCACGAAGCCAATTTCCCTTCTAATTACATCTGATGACTGGAGGAATATACCATTATTTTGTAAAATTTATATTATTTATTCATAAATAATAGTATTTGAATTAAATTCTAGTGTAATTAAATGTCATTGTGTTATTAAATTAAAATATTTTCAAAATGAATTTTTGTATACAAATTCTTTTCCACTTTAAGGTCTCTAATGTGCTACTACGAATGTGGATACTGAGAAATCTAGGAATTAAATAGAAAGAATATTGATGGTTATTATGACACGATGTCAATGCTACTTCATTGAGGTCCCAACATATGTATAACATGGTACCTAATGGGGCACCTAGGGATAATTGGAATTTTTTTATTAGTAGATATCATGATGAGATTAACATGGTATTTAAGTATATATTATTATATTAATATAGTTTGAAATGTATACATGTATATGAAAAGGACATGAAATTGTATAAATTACTATTAAATTACATTTTATTTATTTTAGGGTCTTTCAAGGATGAATGAATATGGATGGGGTAATAAAATCACCCCTTACACTATAGGGTCAAAGAGTTTTTCTAGAATCCGATCAGCTCAAGAAATATTTTAATTAGTATAAATATTTATTACAAAATATTATCTATTTAATATTTTTTATTTTTTATTTATCATTATTTAATACAATAACTGAGTTTAGATCCCCATGAATACTCAAAATAATTGTCGTCGGATGTTAATAAAAAATATGATGGGAGTTTTCTTAATGAGCTTGCCAAAGAAGTTTGGGAGTGAATTCATTTTAAATTATAATAACATATAATGAGTTGTCACTACGTTAATATATATTTCTTATAATATGATATATATTTGATTCATGAGTAATAATTAAAGATTTATGGGATGTAAATCCCTCGCAGTCATGTTTTATCTCCCATGAAGACCTAGTTGGTAAAGAGCTTAGGAAGGAGCATCTGGGTTGAGTGCATGGGATGGGTTTTGGAACATCCCCATCTAGGGCCTTTAGCATGCTCTTAGGGATTCAGGATTCTTCAAATCCTTGATTTAGTTGAGATGCGTATAGATATTTTGCCTCTAGGGAAAACACAATTCAATAATAGGTGGCTCAGATATCATCTTTACATAATGCATTGGTTGATTTATATTATATGATAACCAGATCTGTCATTGTTAATATTGAATCGATGATGGGTGGTGAGACGGTAAATGAAACAACATAAAAATAAATTAGTTTGAAAACATATATTGGTTTTATGTTAATATTTAAATATAAAACATTATTTAATTTTCAATATAATTGTATTACTGGTGCTGGTAGGGGGATGTAGAGATGGCGGTGGAGAGGGTGAAAAGTAGTGTTCATCATCGAAAATGATAAGTGGTCTTATTGATATGTTAGGAAAATTTTGAAACAGACGGTTTGTTTATGTATCATGTATCATGCGTGACATGGATTAGTCACATAACATTTTCATAACATAACATTTTCATGATTTCTTATGTCGATAAAGGCATTGGAATTTGATATGGCTTGATGATTTTTTAAGGTAAGTAGTCGAGAATTAGTGGAGTATGTTTTTGGTGTAGTATGATTTAATCAATGTCCATATGGAAGATGAAGATATTTAATATTTTCATTTAAGTTATGATAGGATGTGTACATTATTTTTTGGGATAACTATTATGTAGTTTATTTGATTTATTTTATTCATGTTGAAGACACAAGACCCAGAACTCTGTCATTCAAGGATGGCCCCCAAAAATGTTGGGTCGACCATTGACCTCATTTGAAACGTGGGAATGATAAAATCTCCAAAGATATCCTTTGAGGTTTGTGCCCTAAATGCAAGGCATGCCTATTTTTCCCACACACCATCACTATAGGGCAGAATAATACTTGGAGGATGATGGGGATCCAAATTGAGGGAGACCATAAGTGTGGATGTTAACATTTTATGAATTTTGGGAAGATTTCAATGCTTTGGGACCTAGAACACTATGTTCTTGAGAAAATTGAGTAAGCCTATATATTAGAGAGATTCAAACCCATTATCAAGGGGAAGGCCAGGAGGTTGGTTATTGTTTGAGATGAGACAAAGATATGAGATTTTTTTTATCTCTTTATATCCCATGAATCATTAAATCCACCCATATTCTATTTTGAAAGACAATGTTGTAGGGAACCATCTTTAGAATAGAACGTCCAGTTAAGAAAGGTCTAGAATATCTTGCTCATTACATACTGGTTGAAGATTGTTAATGTTAGGCTAGGTAGTTTAATGTCTTATAGATAAAACATTCGTGCTATATAGTTTTAAGGATTACAACAAAGACATTGGTTCTATATAGTTTAAATTATTAGATTTAAAACATTGTAACATTGTTAGATGGTTGAGATGATATGGTTCTGATTTTTCTGAATTTTTTCTCTGTACATTTTTTTATGAAACATTGTTAGATAGTTTAATTCTGAACATTGTTAGATGGTTTTTATTATTCTGTTATACGTTCTCTGGACATGTTTTTTTTCAAAGTACTAGTACTAGGGATGTAGAATCGCATTCATTTTTGTATTTGTTAATCTAAATTTAGTGGCGGTTTAAACCGATGCTAAAAAAAGGGACCATAATTTGATGCAGTTTTAACCGCTGCTATAAGTTGATATTTTCTTATCAGTGTTGGCTAAAACCTTTGGAAAATTATTGTGTTTAATTATTTAGTGGTGGTTATAATGGTTTTAGATGTGTTTTAAATGTAAACAAATGGAAATTATTAGCAGTGGCCAAAACCGCCACTAAATTCATTAATTTTTTCACATGAAACATCCGCTAAAACACCAATCCAACACTAAATATGTTTACTATGACACTTTCCTGAAAATGCTGCTAAATTGAAGAAAATACTGCCTTCTTAACGGCGAAACTCGATTTAGAAGCAGTTTTACGAAATCGTTGTAGAATCATATGGTGGTGTTTTCAACTATTGTTTTATAGAGATTTCCTTTAAGTGGATCCATGCTCCAAATATTAAAATCCAATAATTTTTTGACACCCTATAAGATCCGACATTTAATTATATGTGAAAATATATATTAAATTTCATATATATATATACCCACATTCATATATATCTATTTATCTATACCCATAACATATATACATGTATCGATATATATATTTATTTAACCCATATATATATACACTGATATATATACATATATATTTAAATGATATATATATTCATACATTATATATATACATTTTAGTTTTCCACCCATCAAAGTTTTGTTTTGAAAATTAAATAATAATAATAATAATAATAATAATAATAATAATAATAATAATAATAATAATTTATAGTTATTATTAAATTTATTCCATCATTATATACATAAATAGATCAATAATAACTTTTATTAAAACTGTGTTGTATGGAAATTAATTACATAGTAGCATTAATGTGAGACAAGAAATAATGTCACTATTGTTATCTAACCCCACAATAAATATTTTGCCATAGAGAAACTACACATATTTATTATGTTAAAATAAATTACATAACTAAATTACATGTTTTTATTTCAATAAAAAACAATATTATTATTATTATTATTATTATTATTTCATGTGATATTTGCAATTACTCGACCTTGTAAATTTTTTTACACTATTTAGTGTAAATAACATGTCACAAATATAATGGTGGTCTCTAATTTTTCATATGATGTAATGTTTCAGAGATATTAAATTATTTTTGAAATAATAGTACATAAAGATATTGAATAACTAATTCTGACATTTTTTTTCCAGAATTTTTTTGATCACAAATTATTTACCCCACCTAGGTCGAAAAGCATGTCCCAGACCTAACAATGGTCATAAATTTAACATTCAACACTCTGTTAGTTAGATATTAAATTACTGGTTTAAAAAATAGAAAAATATATTAGATAAATTATCCACACATATGATCTAACCATACATATGATTCTCATAAATTTCTTACCCCACCAAGGGTAAATTCCATATCTTTGACCTAACTTTAGTGTTGAATTTCTCATATAATGAACAACATTAGGGATATTAATTTATTTTAGATTAATCGCACATGAATAATAAAAAATAAAAAATATTTTTATTTCATTTTTTCAAAGTCTTTATGGGCCTCTGAATATCTGAATAACATAGCACCTAACTCAAAAAATAACTCATAGAATATTACAAGATGATAAATGGGATTATACTGTTATAAAAATATTCTAAATATTACAAGATATCAAAATTCTTCCTCTTTATTGACTTATTATCCTAGAGATGTATCCCAAGCGGTCCTACCTGAACAACTTAGGTCAATTAGCTTGAAAATCAATGTCACTCATTATAGATTCATCTTGGATCCGTTCAAACTGTAACTGAATCTGGACTAGTTATATAGTTTAACCTTAGAAGACTTCCTTCATATGGTAAATAATCTTAAATGCATGTTTCTCGTAAGATTTATCATGATCCAACTCAAGATCCTCATAATATATTACATGCATGGGATTGGTGACCTAAACCATCAATGAAGCCAATTAATATTTAAAATTTATAAATCTATTAACTACAGTATATTTGGCAAGTAGGGTCGAACCCACAGAGATAGAAATTTGGACAACTAATCTTCTAAATTTTTCTAAAATTCCCCACTGTTGTTAGTAGTAGGGTAAGATTTATATTATATATTTTTTATTTTTTTAAAAAATATTATTTATTAAGAACTGATGTGATAGAACACTAGATGACTTGTATATAAACTAAGATGAAGTGAGAAACAATTGAAAACAAAGGGGAATAGATATATAAAAACACTGATAAGAGAACAATCTAGTAAAACGCTCAGAAAAAAAAATTCAATTCTACTGGTTTTGATAAAACTCCTCATGATTGTGATTAAAACTAATACCACTGAAATGGTGTGATATATTTATCTCTCCAAAAGATAAATCAATCAAGCTGACATGTCTTGGAGTTTGCCACTCCATGATTATTCAACTTGAGAATTCTGGTTTGACAAAGAGTACAGAACAAACACGCCATATGTTCTATAGTCTTTTATTTCAATTTAAATGTATAAAAATATTAATCCACAATAAAACTCACCAATTGAATGTGAATTTTCTAGATTAAGTGAAGCGGGTATGTTGAAACTGAATGTAATCAGATCTGATCATGCTAACTAATGCTGATAACATTAAAAATGACAGAGATAATGAAAAAGTAAGATAACTAGTGGACTTGATTTTAACCCCAAACTGGAAGTATTTCTCCTAATTGTCTCAATTGTGTAAACTAATATCATTTTATTACTAGGAATGAAAAATTAATGAAACCATAGGAAGTGATCCCCCTCCTCTCACATGAATTGCTACGGCTCCTGGATCTGGGATCTCCAAGAAATGGCTCTCTAAGAGATACTCCAGGGTTCGCCTCTAGGTACTTGCTCTTCTTCTGAGTGAATGATCGAATGAATTTACCCTCTAAATTCTATTGCAACTCTGTTTTTATATCCTCTGTCATCTACTACAAGTCCCCACTCTCTTCCACCGACACTATGTGTCCTTTATGTAGGCACCGTACACTATCGTTTTTTCGTGACCGACACGTCACAGTAATTTTTCACAAGTAACTAACTACCGGTGAGTTAGATAAGTGAATCTACACGTATTCCCCTCTCTTGAATGAACATGAATAATTAGAAAATAAATGAAAATGTAAAGAAAGGAAATTTTTTTATTTTTTAGTTAGATGTTATATTATATGTTAAATAGTTAACTAACATTAATTAATAAAAGTCTTAATTAATAATTATTATTAAATATTATTATTAAGAATATTAATTTATTATTAAATAATTAATTAAATTATTAATTTATATAATTTGTTATTATTAAATATTTTATTAGTGTAAATATTATTAATAATTAGTTTTCATAACATAATTATTTTTCTGTGTTAGATTATTATTATTACAAATCTTATTTAATTAATTAACATTATTATAATATTTATTTATAAAGTTAATTGATATTAAATTATTATTTTTTATAAGTTAATATAATATAATTTATAAATAAATTCTATATTATTAACTGATTTTAAATCAAAATAATATTTTACGATTAATTAATTATTTTTAAATATTTTATATTATAATAATTTATTAATTTAATGGTGTTATTATATTATTATATTTGTTTATTTTATTAGGATAATCCTACACCCCCCCCCCCAATTTCGGCACTGATGGGGGATCGACTCTGACTCCTCGCACAACACCACCACCTGCTCGATTCCTCAAACAACGAACACCAACAACTCGATGTGGAACTCCTTGCGGCACCTCAACAGTTGATCTCCTACCCTCCAGCTGATCGTGGAAGCATGTAAAGAAGTGAATCTTTTAAACACCTACCGTGGCCTCTTCAAATAATCCCAAAAGTAGTCCACTCAAATCCTGGTTCGAACTCCTCCTGTTAGCGGCCAACGACAATCCCTCCATTGGTGACTCCCTAAATCGGTGGATCAAAAACCTCCCCATGTGGCGACACTTCACACCGCAGCATGGAAGTGGCTTAAACTAGTGTGTGGCTCAATGTCTCTAAGAGTTGGTTGTCATCGCCTATTTATAAATCCCGATGCAGTGGACTACTGTGGATGATAGTCGAAAGTATAGGTGGAAGAACCAATGGTAGTAGAAGAAGAAAATGTGGTGGCCAAGGAAACGATGTGTGGAGTTGCTGTGGCACCAGTTTAGATAAAGGTTTGAGGAAGATATGAGGCACCATAACCGAATGGTGAGTCCATGATGGGAATTAATGGTGGTAAGGGTTACAGTTCCACTGTGGAAAGTGGGATACAGTGAGACAGTAAAGCTGAATTCATGGGGGCACCATGCATAAAAGAACTGGTGAGATAGTAAGTCCAGATACATTGTGGCTAGTGATTACGGTGCCACCACAACGCTGCAAAAGCAACAGAAAAATAAAAATAATTAAAGTATAAATAGAAATTGATACAAAATAATTAATTAAAATGAAAAATTAATTCAAACAATTGAAAATTGAAATAACTCATAAAATTTAATAAACTTATAAAAACCATTAAAACTAAAGTTATTTTATTACTAACTTTAATATAAAAAACCTAAATTGTTACTAAACTAAAAATAAAATTAAAAAGAAACAAATTTATTAAAAGTCAATATAAAATTAATCATTTATAAAAAAAGTCAAATTATTTAAAATAATCTACTATTTTAAAATAAAATAAGTAAACATATAATTATTCTATTATTAAACAATTATGTTAATTAATGGAATTAAATTAAATTGATTTAATAAATGTAATAAGTTTATAATCTTAAGTAATAATTAGTTAATTGTTGATCGACATCTAAAAATTATGTTATTGAAAATTATTAAATATTTAATATAAGAAAAGATAAATCATAAATACATTATTTAATGTTCAAAATATGTATTAATTAGTTAATTAATTAATGTTAAATTATCAAATTTCCTGAAAAAAACAACTAACTAAATAAAAATCATTTAGACTATAAAATAAAGTAAAATATAAATTAACTAATTTAAAGCTTAAAATAGATAATTAATTAATAATACTGATAAATTGAATTTTTTTTATAAAAATAAAAAAGTGAACTTATTTATTAAAAAGTGTTAAAATAAATAATTAAATTGAAAATTTTAATTAAAAAGATGTGGAAAAACATGTGTTTTTATGGCCACATCTAATTCCCCCACACTTAAGAATTCTTTTCCTCAAACAATCCCATGTTTATTACCATTGAGAAAGAGAAAAATGGTATTCACAATTTTTATCAAATTTTAACATGTCCAATAAATTAAACAAAAGTATAGAAACATGTCAATAAGCTTTTAAAAAAATGAATTTCTCAGAACAAGTCCTTCCTAGTAAAAATACCAAGATGGTAATCAAGATAACTATGTATCAATGAGCAATGAAGATTTCATGCCACATATGTGATACTATTTGGTGACTAACGTAAATCCAGGATTATGTCCTAAGTCTGAGGGTGACAAGAGGTCAATTATCAGTGGAATAAAAATCATAACTATAGGAACTTTTTACTTTGAATTTTCACCTAGGTTCTAAAAAATAAGTAATTTTTTTTAATCACTTTAATGAATCAACCCAAATGACTCTTGTATTAACCATTAGACCCCTTCTTCATCTGATGTACATCATTCCCCTCACCTTAATGAACTCTTTATCGACCCTATACACATTTTTTATCTTATCCAAGACATGTATCATGTGCTAATCACTATGCATTTCACTTATTCAATGTGTACAGAGGGCCTATTGTAAACCAAAACACACCCAACATCTAGGGTCTCAGAGACTCAATATGGGATCCCAGATGGCCAAATTACACCAGTTTTAAAAGATTTATATAGAAAAAACTTAAATTGGCTCATTAATATAATTAATTAATTAAATAATAAAAATGTGTGTCCCCTAGAATCAAGATAAATCTTCCAGTTCCAAGGGTTATGATCAAAATTCCACTAACAGGTAACACATATCACTATTAGAAAAAAATACCTAAACAAAATCTCAATAAGATCACTAGGTAAGTTCACTTAGAAATCATCCACCCATATTAATTTCATTTTCAAATCAGTTCTTAACTACCTACAAGGCATTTTTCTTAGGAATAAATCATTTATAAACATTGTAAAGCCTAAAAATAAGAAATAATTTTCAAATATATTTCCTATTTTTTTGACACAAGGTATAATGTTGTAGTGGGAATTGATAGGCTCTCATTAATTCATAGTTTAGCATAGTCAAGAATTGACCCCTCTCCCACACTTAAAACATAACTTTTCCCCCAAAGCTTATTTCAAAAGTGGATAAGAACAATTAAAAAATTATGGTTCAAAAAAATTTCATTAGAGTAGATTTATGACATGTATAAAGTGTCTCCTTGATGTTTAAAAAATATTGTCTTGCACAAATATTAATTTAATAGCAGGTTCATTATCAAGTATATGCATTAACATTCAGTCAAGTGAATAACTTCCAATGCCTCTAAAAAATAAAATATAACTTTTTGGTGCTCAGTTAATAAGGTGAAAGCATTTTAATATATTGAGTTCAATATTATTTTCAATAGAGTTGAAGAATGAATACTAAAACACCCAAACCTAAAGATAATTTAATACAAAATAAAAAAATTCCAGCCTGCATATACCCCCACTTCAATTTATGCAATGAATGGTTTTAATATATAAATGAATTAAAATTTTCTACAAAGAGGAACATGCAGAATTTGTGTACATAATAATGAAATATAACAGAATTTTTTCTCTATAAAAATATAACAGAAATTTTTAAAACAAAACATATAGTAGCTTTTATCCTTTAAGTCTGTAGGAGTAAAAAAATAAATTCAGCAATTTTGGGTTGAGTACTTCCCTGAATATTGTTTTCAATTTCTCTTTAGTATGGGAATTACATTACATTATTGACACATGTAGCAGAATCCTGAGACAGAACCAGGAGACCAACAAAAAGTTGTAACAAGGACTTCCCAAAAGAAGATCACAAAATCAGCACAAAAATACTTTATTCAACATAAAATAGTGCAAAAGTAAAAACAAATAATGTGCATGGGTTGACTCCCATGAAGCACTTAATTTAAAATCATCATCTAGACTTTATTTAATTGAAATTTTTTATTGAAAACCAAATAAAAACCATGGGTTTCCTCCCATACAGTGCTAGGTTTTAAATTCTTTTGCTAGACTTTATTCAAAATCAGTTTCCAAGCAGAGTGAATGTATCCAAGCCCTATGGATGTCCCTCAAAATAATTTTTCACTCTATTCCCATTAACTAACATGGTACTGTTCTCTTTATCTACAATTTCAACAGCTCAATTTTTAAGCACTCTCACAATAGTAAATGGTATAAACTACTTTAACGTAATATTTCTAGGGAAGAGTTAATATCTAGAATTAAAAAGAAAGACCTTCTATCCAGGTTTGAACTATTTGGTGTGTATGATAGAATCAGGAAACTTTTTAGTACTTTCATTATAAATCATTGAATTTTCATAACTCGCTCATCTAATTTCATCGAGTTCACTCAGGTCAAGTGACCTCCTCTCACCAGCACTCCAAAAATCAATGTATAGAGCCTTAACTTCCCAATATGACTTATGTTTCAACTCCACATGTAAATGATAACATTCCCCAAACAACATCATATAAGGAGACATACCTTTTGGATTCTGGAAAGTAGTTCAATATGCCCATAAAGCTTTATCCAATTTAAGAGACCAATCTTTCCTAGAGGTTGACACAGTTTTCTCAAGTATTTGTTTCAGTTATCTATTTGAGATTTCCACTTTTCCACTAGACTCTGGATCATAAGAAGATCTAGTTTTATGAAGAAGGACATATTTCTCCATAAAATATTTAAACTTGTAGTTCTTAATGTCTTTTCCATTATCACTGATAAAGGCCCTGGGAACTCTAAATCATGTAAAGATGTTATTTTACAGATATTTTATTACATAATTGGATTGACTGTTGGTCATTTACACATCCTCATCCCATTTCGAAACATAATCAGCTGCAACATGTATATATTTATTCCCATGACAAGATGGAAATGGGGCAATGAAATCTAAACCCCAGAAATCAAATATTTCAACTTCCAATCTCATTTTTGGGTTAACTTCTGCCACTCACCAACATTACATAGCCTCTGAAATCTATCACAGCCAACCACAATGTTCATAACATCCTTAAGATGTATAGGCCAACAGAAACCTGATTGTAGATATTTTAGAGCATTTCTCTCACCACCATGGTGATCTCCCCAAGGTGAGGAGTGACAAATATCAAAGACAGGAAACATATATTCCTCAGGCACACACCACCTAAGTATTCCATCATCACATCTCCTAAACATCAATAGATAAACCCAAAAATTGTACTTGATCTCATAAATGAATTTTATTATTTAGTTATTTGATAGATTTTGGGGAAAAACACCTACTATCAGGAAGTTGGAAAAATTTGAAAACCAAGAATATTTTCTATTTGACACAGTGAGCTGCTTCTTATCATGAAAGGGAGAGTTTATCTTCCTAGGAACTTCAGATTTAGAATGGGTAAAGGAAATCCTAGATAGGTGGTCAATAACTAAATTTTCAGATCCTTTCTTATCCCTATTCTCCAAATAAAACTCTTGTAGCAATAGAATCTATCTAATTGTCCGGGTTTTATTTTCTCTCTTAGACATCCATTACATTAAAGCAGAATGATCAATGAAAACAATGACTTTTTTTACCTAAAAAATATTTTCTAAACTTCTCTATAGAAAACACAACAACTAAGAATTCTTTTTCAGTTGTAGTGTAATTATTTTGTGCAACATCTAATAGTCTACCAATATAATACACCACATGCAGTTTCCTATCTTTCCTCTGTCTAAGTACAACACCTACAACCATATCACTATCATCACACATAATCTCAAAAGGTAGTTCCCAATCTTGTGTAGTGATAATTGGTGATGTAGTGAGTTTCTCTTTATGAATATTAAATGATATCAAACAGTTTTCATGAAAATTCAAAGGTACATCCTTCACCAATAATGAAAATATGGTCTTAGTTAATTTGGAAAAGACTTTTATGAATCTCTGGTAGAAACCGACATGCACTAGGAAGCTTCAAACACCTTTAAGATTTCAAGGAGGTGGTTGTTTTTGATTGAAATCAACCATAGTAGTATTATATTCTAGACCTCTCTTGGACACTTTATGATCAATAATTATTCTATATGTGACCATGAATTGACACTTCTTCCAATTAAGAACAAGGTTGGTTTCAATGCATCTTTTTAAAACTAACTCAAGATTTCCAAGATACATAACAAAGTCACTTCCCACAATAGAGAAATAATACATGAAATATTCAATGATTATCTCAATCATATCTGAAAAGATAACCATAATACACCTTTTAAAGGTGGATGGAGATCTACGCAACCCAAAGGGAACCCGCCTATAAGAAAATTTCACAAAGGGGATTATGAAAGTATCCTTTTCTTGATCCTCTAGATCAACAGGAATCTGGTTGTAACCAAAATACCCATCCAAGAAATAGAAAAACTCATTTCCAGTAACCCACTAAAGAATTTGATCCCAAAAGGGAAATGGAAAATGGTAATTTCTAGTGGCTTCATTATGATTCCTATAATCTATACAGAATCTCTATATTGTTGCTTTTCTTACTGGGATTTCATCATTTTTCAATTTTAATCTATAGTGAATCCTCCATTCATGGGGAAAACCTTGACATGGCTAACCCAAGGATAATAAAAAATGGGACATATCATTCTATTTTCTAACAACTTAATCACTTTTTATCTCACAACTTTAATCATGTTTGGATTCAATCTTCCTGGACACTCTAACCTAGGTGTGTGGTCAGGCTCAATAAGTATTTTATGCATAAAAATGAGGACTAATACCCTTAATATCATCTATGGTCTATCCTATCGAAGATTTAAGCTTCTTCAAAACACTTAACAATGTTTGTTCATGATTTTCATTAAGTTCAATAGATATTATGAACTAAAAGTGGAATTCTCACCTAGAATTGAATATTTAAGATGGGTAGGGATTGGTTTCAATTCAAGAGTGGGTGGTTATACACTAGAAGGAAGAGGCTTAGGACTGGGAAGTCCAATATCTTTAACATATCTCTTGTAAAGAGTGTTAAATAATGAATGAATTTCAATTTCATGTTCTGATTTAGTAATAACTGTGCTACTATCCAGATTGGGCAGAACACTATCCAGATTTTTCAGATCAGTATTCAACTAATTTATCAATGAAGATTCATCTAGCCACTATAAAACTTCTCCCTCATATTTATCCAAGAATACATTATGGTTGGTGTTAACAGAAACACCATAAAATTCACTAAAAAGGCTTTTATGTTCAGAAATAGTGGAATCTTCCACAGAAGAAACTGGAGAGTCCTCCAGTTATGGAAAAATTTTCAGATTTGGTGTTCGACTAGAATTATCAAATTCTAACACAGATTCAACACGATTTTTAGCTTCTAAATAAATTTCTTCAACAGAGGAATAATTTTCATATTTTTCAAAGTTTCCAATTTAATTATCATCTTATAAGAACTTTACCATAGAACAGTTTTCAGAAAATGTTGGTCCTTTAACATTTCTAAACACATTGAACTCTTCTAGTTGTTTTACAAATTTAAAAATCAACTGACCCTTAGAGACATCAATAACAACACCAAATGTGTCCATGAATGGCCTATCCAAGATTATGGGAAACTCTTGACCACATTCCATATCTAAGACTAAAATTCATGCAAGTAAAAATTTCTTCCCAACCACAACTAGAAAATCATCTACCCTACCCACATGATGAGTGAACAATCTATTAGTTAACTATCAAATGATTGTGGTGTGTTGAAGGTCACCCAACCTCAACTGTTGAAACATGGAGTATGGGTGAAGATTAATTCTAGAACCTAAATCACACATACAGTTCCACTGATCAGATATTCATAAGGTATATGGAATGACGAAAATACTTGGGTCTTTCAATTTGGGTGGGATGTTCATTTGGAGTACTGCACTATACTCTTCAGTGAGGCTGTGTGTAGAAAATTCTTCCTGGGTCTTTTTGTTTGAATTTTTTTTTATAGATTATAAATAAGATGGTATTTTAATTAAGTATTGAATAAAATTAATGCTTACTTGACTTTTGGAAAGGATACAAAGGAACTGAAGAAGTTTATCCCTGGTGTTACATTGAGGTTTCATCTTCTCAGGGAAAGGTAATAGTGGGGTAAACTTTTTAAGGACAGTAGTTATATCCCCCACCTATTCATTGACTTTTTATTTTCCATTATTATTTTGATTTCTAGATGAATTTTCAGGTTGAGTTTTATATGATAAATTCATGCTTTGATCATTTTCCAGACTATTCTGTGAATTTCCAGCAATTGTGCAATGGAAGTTTTAATTTTGGGAATTTTCATGGTCTTTTTAAATGAAATTTGAGTATTAATACAACGTATAGTGTTAAAATCCGTGAAAGTATCTCTACGGTTACATTCAGTGGTACTAGTAAGTCTACCTTTTTCCCTGGATGAAAAATATCTTGCTTGTTGACCATGTTGTGTTTCCATGTTATTCATTCTCACATCAGTTTTCATGTTGTTTGACACATAATGATTTTGATGTTTGGTTAGCTGAGTCAATATTAGATCAAGCTTATAAAACATTTGATTATCATTGTTTCCTTGTACATTTTAAGACTCATCCCTTTTTTGATTTTTAAATTTTGGTCTTGGTTTATTAGAGTAATTAGGGGAATTGGATTTCTTGATTAAGCCTTAATCATATCATGAAATATTTGGATGGTTCCTATAGCCTTGTATATAATTTTTTGTAAATGGATCTTCATTAGAAGGAATTATAGGATCATAGTTAAAAAAGTTTGATCTTTCTTGTTATTGGGATGGAATATCAAAATAAGAAAAAAAGTTATTAGTATGCCCAAACATACCAAACTGGACACACTATTTCCTTAAAGAGTGGTTGGTGTGTTGACAGCCATGTTAGTTAATAGTTTTCTTTGATTTTTGATTCATTAAAGATTTCAGCTGGTTCGTGATTTCAGCAAGTTGACCTAGAGTTTAATTCATTGAAACTATGTCTGGGTTAACATTTCTATTAACTTGTTTTCTTCTTTAGTTGTTATGTTGTGAATTTAGTGCAAGGTTATTAAAATTTTGTCTATGTTCTTCATCTGTCTTATAATTGTAATTACCCACAACTGCATGGTCAACTAGATTATTTCCATAGGATGACAACCCTTCATAGTAGGTATCCATGAGAAGGTGAGATGGGAGTTGATGATGGGGACACTGCCTAAGAAGATCCTTGAATCTATCCCAGGATTCATGAAATGCTTCCCCATCCTCTTGATAAAAACTTGTAATATTTGGGGATATAATTTCATTATAAAATAATTATACACATGATCCCAATTTCAAAAATGTACTCATCTAGACTTAGAAGCCAAATTCCACAGATTCCCCTTAAGGAAAAAAGGGAAATAATCTCATTAATTATTCATTTTTTGTGAGTCTTTGGAGGGGTAATTATTTCACAGCATTATAGAAGTCTCTAATAAAGGGAAGCGAGTCCTTATTAGAGAGCCCGATAAATGCAGGCGGTAGCAAAATATGTGATTGTTTCAATTAATAATTTGTAGCCCCAGTACATAATCTAATGGATGTTGGGTTACTGGAAACTTGTGGGAGTGGAAATTCCCTTATCCTATGCCTTTCTATTTCATCTATGAGTTCGGGTTGATTTTGGTAGTTTTTAGTTGCAGGAACTCTATTATCTATGTTTTTAATTTCAGTTTTGTTTATCTTTTTTAAAGTAGCGAGAAGTGAGTCTATTTACAAGTTCATTGGATCTAGAGAAATAGAAGAGTGTCTTTTTCTCATACAAACATCAACGGATAGTACTCAGTAGTACCAAATCAGCAAGAAGTGAAATAGATTTTTTTATAGTCTTCAAAATTTTCAAAAATTTTATATTTTTATATATGTGTTTTTTAGTTTTTTATAAGTAATGGCTCATTCCTTCCTGAACAACGGTGCCATAAACATAAACTAAACCATCATTAATGCTGGTAAAAGTTTAAAATTTATAATCCTACTAAATACAGTATATGTGGCAAGTAGGTTCAAACCCATAGAGTAGGCAATTGTGACCACTAATCTTTAAAATATTTTTAAAGGACCCCAAAATTGTCAGAAATATTGTCAATTTTCTATTTTTTAGTTTTATTAGATATTATTTATTAAGATATGAAGTGACAGAACACTACAAAACTCGTAAATAAACTAATTCGAAGTGTGAAATAGTTTAAAACAAAGGGGAAAAAATATATAAAATCAATGATAAACAAACAATCTAGTAAAACACTTGGGGAAAAATTTAATTCTATGGGTTTTGAAAAAATTCTTTCTCATGATAGTGATTACAAAAAATACCACTTAAAGGAGTGACTTATTTCCCTCACCAAGAGATAAATCATTGTAGCCAACAATTCTTGGAGTTTTTCACTCTTAGATTAATCAACATGAGAATTCTAGTTTGATAAAGAGTACGGAACAAACATGTCGTATGTTCCGTAGTCTTTTTTTTTCAATTTATGTGTATAAGAAAATTACTCCACAAATAAAACTCACCAAATGAATGTGAAATAATAGGATTATGTGCAGGTGGTATGTTGCAATTTAATGCAACCCGAATAGGTATTTTTTATCAATGCTAATCATATTAAAAATGATAGGGAGTGGGAAGAAGAAATATAACTAGTAGACTCGATTTTATCCCCAAAATGGAAGTATTTAGATGAACAATGTCACAATTACATAAAATAATATCATTTTATTACTATGAATGAAAATTGAAAGAAAACATAGGAATTTATCTACCTCTCCATGCTGGAATTGCTACTACTTCTGGATCTTGAATCTCCAAGAAATGGCTCTCTCAGAGATGATCCAGGGTTTGCCTCTAGGTTCTTACTCTACTTCCGAGTGAATGATCGACTGAATTAACCCTCCATATTATATTGAAACTCTATTTTGATATCCTCTATCATCTAATTCATGTCACCACTTACTTCCACCGACTCTATGTGTCCTTCATGTGTGCACCACACACGTGTGTTTTTTCATGACTGATACGTCGCACTAGTTTTTCTCACGTAACTAACTCTGGGAGAGTTACTAATCTTAATCATCATGTATTCATGTATCTTGAACTAACCTAAATAGTTAGAAAATAAATGAATATGTAATGAATGTAAAATAATATTTTTTTGTTTAATGTTATATTACTCTTTAAAAAGTAAACTAACGTTAATTAATAAAAATATTAATTGATAATTATTATTAAATATTATTATAAAGATTATTAATTTATTATTATATCATTTATAAGATTATTTATTTTTAATAATTTATTATTATTAAAAAAATTATCTATGTAAATATTAATAATAATTAGTTGTCATGACTTTATTATTTTTATGAGTTCTATTATTATTATTACATATATTATTTAATTTATTAACATTATTATAAAAGTTATTAATAAAGTTTGTTCTTATTAAATTATTATTATTTATAATATAATATTTTTTTAGATATAAATAAATTCTATATTATTAACTGCTTTTAAATCATAATCCTATTTAATGAATAATCAATTATTTTTAATTAATTTATATTACAATAATTTATTAAATTATTATTGTTTTTATATTATATTATTTGTTGGTTTAATTAGGTTAATCTCCCCCCCCCAATTTCTGCATTTAAGGGGGAAGGAAAAATTGGTAGCTTCTTGAGGAATTCCCTACTGCGACTACTCTCTTTATCTATGTGCAACGATAAATGGAGAATCATCTCTAACTCCCTATAAAACACCACCACCTGCTCGATTCCTCAGATAGAAAACACCAACAGTGCAACACAAAACTCCTTACGGTGCCTCAGCAGTTGATCTCTTCCTCTCCATCTAACTGCGGCAGCATGTAATGCAGCAAATCCTATGAACACCAGTCATGGACACTTCAAACAATTCCAGAAGTGGTCCACTCAAATCTCAGGTCGAGCACATCTTGTTAGTGGCCAAAAACAGTCCCTCCATTAGTAACTCCCTCTGCATGCGGTTCAAAAGCCACCCCATGTGGTGGAACTTCTCACCGTAGCATGGCAGTGGATCGAACTGGTGTGTGTCTCGAAGTCTCCAGGTGGTGGATGTCATCGGCTCATTATAACTCCTGGTGCAGCAGACTACTATGGACGGTGATAGAAAGCATATGTGGAAGAACCAGTTGATGCGGAAGATGAAAATGTGGTGGCAGAGTGAACAGTGTGTGAAGTTGTTGGGGTACCAATTTAGACGAAGATTTGAGGAGGATATGGGGAACCGTAACCGACTGGTGGGACCATGAAATGAATTGAATGTGGCAAGGGTTATGGTGCCACTATGTAAAGTGGGATATAGTGAGATAGTATAGCTGAATTCCTAGTGGCCCCATGAATAAAAGACCGAGTGAGACAGTATCTCAGAATACACAGTGGCTGGTGATTATGGTGCCACCGCAACACTGCAAAACAAACAGAAAAATAAAAATAAATAAACACATAAATAAAAATACAATATAAATAATTAATTAAAACTAAAAATTAATTCAAAAAATTGAGAATTAAAATAACTCATAATATTTAATAATCATATATAATCCATTAAAAGTAATCTTATGTTATAACTAACTTCAATTTAAAAAAACCTATATTGTTACTTATCCATAAATAAAATTAAAAAGAAACTAAGTTATTATAAGTTAATATAAAGGTAAACATTAATAAAACAAAGTAAAATTATATATAATAATATACTGTTTCAAATTAAATTAATTCATGTAAACAGAAAATTATTATGTTATTAAACAATTATGTTAATAAATGAAATTAAATTAAAGAGATTAAATAGATTTAATAATTGTATAATATTAAATTTTAATTAATGAATTGTTGATATTCATCTACAAATTATGTTATTATAAATTATTAAATATTTAATATAAGAAAAGATAAATCAAAACTATATTATTTAATGTACAAAATAATAATTAATTATTTAATTAAATAATTTTAAATTATCAAATATGCAGACATAAACAACTAAATAAATAATAATCAGTTAGACTATTAAATAATGTAAAACATATATTAACTAATGTAGAGCTTAAAAACTAAATTAATTATAAAAATTGATAAATTGATAAATTGATATATAAAAATACAAAAGTGAACTTATTTTTTAAAACATGTCAAACTATATAATTAAATTGATAAAAATTAAATAAAATGATGTCGAAAAAACATGTGTTTTTAAGGCCACATCATATTTTCATGTACCTCAGATGTTGAGAAGTGTGGAAGACATCATTCTCACCTCAATAATAGAAAGGGAAGTCAAAACGATATGCCACTGTCCGTACCTATTATGTGATCTCAAAGGGTCTAAAAATGAGATACAAGTTTTCCCTACTACCCCAGATGTTTGGGCCCAAACTGAGGATTCAATCTAAAAAACATGATCTTTGAAAGCCAACTCTAAGATCTTATGGTCACTATATAATATTTTTTTCAACTTTGAGTTGTGATCAACCTCTCCTCAATTAGATGAACTCTCTCGTAGGCCTCCTACAATAAACTAGGCCTAGAACTGCTACCTCACCTTCCACATATCAACAAGTGATAATCACCTTTATCTCTTGAAAATAGATTTCTAAGGATCCATCTGAATTGAATCTTGATATATATTATTGAATTCAATATGAATAAAGACTGGGTGATCATACCACTCTCCAAAATAGTACAACCCACAAGATCGAAGCATATCCTCAAAATTAGTATAGTATGTTTGGACTGTATGTCATTCTGAGTATAGTACACAATGCTTAATATCATATTATCCCATTGGGCTTTATACATGGACTGCCTATATCACTATTTAAAACAAGAATATATATATGAAAAAATGATCAAGTAAAATACAAAATGGTGTATGATCTGTAGAATATTGATCCATCCCATATCATCCACTGAGTGTGTCTCTCTAATCGGTAAGTAGCAACTAGTCATCATTAGCAGATCCACAATCACCCAGACTACATCATGAATCCTCAGAATCCTAGAGAACATTTTCAAAATTCCATCATGATGTACACCCACATTAAGATAGGTATTAGAAGTGGCCGTAAAATCCCACTGGGATTCTTGTTATCTTACTTTACCCTTTTATAGGCAAGGTATTAAGATAAAAAACAAGTAATGCCTCTCTCCATCCCAATCCACTAGAGTTTCCTCCTAAAGTATGACATGTCTTGGTGGCATTGGGATATACATCACATCTAGTGGTAAGATAATCACTCATTAGTTACTCATAAATAGAAGAAGGGACTACTACTCTCTCATGTTCCAATATAAGATCAGCATCTTCCATCAACTATCTAGGAATCATGTAACCAACAACCATCTGTTCCATATTTACAGGACACTCTAGGTCTAGCATCTAACTATCTATCACTCATTCCAAACGGGAGTATGTGATCACTAATGGGAAAAAATTCATCTACACCTAATCCATAGAATCATCTATCCTCTGGTTAGAAAACAATCACACCATGTGTCACTTCTCCTCTAATGGCCTCTCACCATATACTCATACGATCTATATTAGCTCCAAAATTATGTCTTGAAAATGTCATGTTTAACATGAAATTGTGATATCTCGATCATGGATCAATCTTATAAAACCACTAATCTCCCCAAAGTATATAAAAAACTCATCAATCCTGGATAATAGATATTAGTTCTTCACTGTCACCTGGTTTAGCTTCTAGTAATCCACATATTGCCAAATACTATCATCTTCTTTCTTGGGGAACAACACAAATGAACCACATGGTGTCGTACACTGTCTGAAAAATTGTTTCCTCTCCAAGTCATCCAACTAAACCATTATGTAAATCAAATAGGTTCCCTCCAAATGATACAGGGTAATCAAAATAGTCTTCCCATATGGAAAGAGCTCAATCTTAACATAACATGATGGATTCTCTACTAGGTTAAAGGGTCCCACCAGTATTTATACATAATCTTCATCATCCTAAGGGCCTCAGCTGATCTTGAAGATTGAAGAATTATGATGATTAACATAATTAACCTTTTTACCATAGTACTAAAATCTTATACCTAGGACATGAGTGAATTGAAGGAATTCTGGTTGAAGAAACCTTACTGTATAAAACATAAGGAAGGTGTGGGAGACATCTTAACTACAATCTCCTACTTTTTCAGTGGTAATTATGGGGCCTCATCTATCAAGGTATTATTTTTTTCTTTCTTATAATGTAGTTACATGATCTATGTAATATAGAAATATTCTTTTAGATGATGTAAATCTTCATTAAAGAAACTGTGTCATTTAGTTAACACTAATCAATATACGAGAACACAATAAGTTCTTCATGGAGTTTAATCTTAATCTATGGTATACCCATCCTAATGATAACCCTGGCCTCTATCTCCGCACATTATTAATAGTCATTATATATATATACCAACTCAACATTATTTCTAGTTTAACTAATTGATTCCAATAAATATATGTCACCATATCATGGAAACAAATATATTACATAAGGAGAGACTATCCCAAACAAGTAACAGAAATTAAGTAATACGATTAATGAGCCGCTATAAATCATAGAAACAGGTGTATATATATAAAAGGAATAAGAAGTAACATGCATATTTTGCATGTAGTAACGTACTCAAAATCTAATAAATCACATATAAACATCATCCTCATTACCCAATGTGAATTTAGTCAATGGTAATAATAAAACATAAATTCCAACTATTATGGATACTTGGAGGTCCACAAAATATTTATATCTATCCAGTATCATAGTTCACCCACCTGAGTCCCAAATATCATAAATCATATCTATCATATCCAATAATAAGAAAATAATAAGAAAATTTTGTGGAATCCTAACACTCTAATAAGTATTTGTAACATTCTAACCAAAACCACCAGGTCTGAGCTTTAAGGTCACCTGAACTCATGGGAACCTCCGCATATATAAGTGGTTTCCAACTAGCTATGAGTGTATGAGTTTTCAGTTGGGAGAAAATAACCTAAGTATCATGTTATTAGATTGATAATAAAAAATAAAATACAAAATAAATAATCATTTTAAACATGTGGAAATATATAAAAGGAATACATGAAATGTAACTAAAAGAAGCTCCCAAATGTGGTTAGGCCATCAGGGTAATTAAATTTGATATTTAATCAAAAGATAAACTACAAGCCCCTCGAGTGTCCATCATAGACCACCAAAAGATCCTCTACCTTTATCTCAAGAATCCAAAATATGTTAATTCCCCTTATATGGATCCCCCAAGAATTATTGGAGCGCATGTATGGTGTAAGTACAAGACTCAGTAGGACACCACTAATGCTTCCTCAACAAATTGTACTAAAGTATAACTATGTATTCCATAATAATGATACATGATTAACCAGTATAAACACACAAAATGAAACTATGCCATCGTGCACTAACCAAGTTGCTACAAACCCCTGACCATACCCTCATCACATCCATTCCATAATTATAGTGAAGGTGTCATAGTAATAAAGGGTTATCCATGAGGATAATGAATCATCATTTTCAACGTCATTTGATTTTATAACTAGACATCACTAAAAATTATTAAAGTCATGTTCTTAGAATTCCATAGGCATAAAGAGAGACGTGACATCTTCTAGACATCCCATACATACACTTTATCATTCTATATTCATCGAGTATATCAAGAAGAATTCTTGAGGAATCATTAAATCCCAACTATGTCTACAGGTCTCTCACCATCAGCGTTGCTAATTAGGAAAACCCCCTATAGAGGATAAAAATTTCACGATGGTAAACTATCAATGGCACTAGGAATAATACAAAAAATAACTCATCACATGTCAGGGTTTATGAGAATACATAACACACCATCATAAAAAAAATGTACCACAATGATACATGTGATCAACATAGTACATGAATAATATTCTACAAAAGAATTCATGGAAAAAAGTTTTATATATGGTTTTAAGGGAAACAATCACACCCAATTGCAATCTCAATCTTGCTTGGTTATCAAATATGCCAACACATAAATCATGTATGAAAATATTTGAAAAACATATACACAATAAGGTAGGAACATCCAACCTAAAAATTCATCAATTGTAAAAGGTGATGATAAACCGGTAATGAACCCCTCTTCATGGCCTTGTTATCGAAAAATTTCTAGACTTGGGGTTCACCAAGGGTACCTGAATACAAAAACAAACGTTTTGTTTTTAAAAGAAATAAAATATCACATTTGATGATACTTCTCCTCTCATGGATAATTTTATAATTATCATTAAAAAATAACTTCTGATAATATATTATCACTCATAGAGAATTTTAAAATTCTCATTTATAATATTACATAAAATCATATAATATCTCCCCTAAATAATTATCAAATTTTAATTTTAAAAATATTTCATGAAATAATATTTTCTCCCACGGATAATTTTTAAATTATCATTTATTTTTAATTAAAATATTACACGGGATGATATTTTTATCTCTAATGAATATTGTTTAAATAATCATTTTCGGTCAAATATAGAGTTTATAATTCTCCTTGAGAATAATTATAAAAACACTTTTGATAAAACAAGTATATCTCATGAGTAATCCAAAAACGCATGTATTAATACTTTATAATTATTCTTTGATAAAGTAATAAAACTATTATTTGTTAATTTTTTTAATGTATCATTTAATCAAATTCCAAAAAAAATATCCATTTAAGCTTATATAATAAAAATTTATTATAAATTATTTTTTAATAATCACAAATTATTATCTTCAGTAAACTTGTGAAATTATAATTTTAAAATTATCATAAAATAATTAAAACATTGAATGAAATGAAGAATTTATATCAAATAAATAACTCATTGCCTTCAAAATAAAACTAAGGATTAAATTTATTTTCTTTGAGATGAATCCAATAACACTGATGATGCAAATGTATGATCAATTCAACAAAATATATTGAATTTAGAACATTGATAGAATAGTATAATGAAATAAAAATAATTATAATAAGAGAGTGGGAGTGAGGGAATGAGGGTGACGTGAATGGTGGAGGATAAATCCTCATTATCATTTCACCTTAGGAACCACCAAAAATTACCTCTTCGATTTTTTTAACATTTATTATAATTAAATGGGTATATTTAAAGGTTTATGACATTTACCTATTCACTCTCCTCAAATGTACTACATATTAAAATAGATGTTCTTCATAACTTCCCTAAAAATTAGACATTTAATCATACATGTAAAAATGAATTAAATATCATCTACACACACACACATATATATTTATACTAATAATATATATACACCTATCCATATATTTATTTATTGAACCCACATATATATATATACACCCATATATATATATATGCATAAATATTTAACCCAAATATATACATACAATATATATATACACATTTTAATTTTCCATAGGCCAAAATATTGTTTTACAAATTAGAAAATAATAATAATAATATTTTATTATTATAATTCAATCTATGTCATCATTATCACCATGAATAGTTCAACAATAGATTTCATTAAAACTTATTATTTAATAAATTAATTACACAGTGTCATTTTTGTGGCAGAAATAGTAATGTCACTATTATTATCTAACCCCAGAATAAATACACAATCATGGATAAAAATCACTTATTAATTAAGGTAAAATAAATTAAACATGTAATTTAAATTTTTTATTTCAACAACAATAATAATAATATGATTATTATTATTCTTATGTTTGATGTATCAAAATACATGATGTGAACAAATTCTCTAAACTTTTTCAGTAAAAACGACGTACCGATCTTTACAGTTTTCCCAAATATCTCTTACAATTCCATATATCGTAGATATTAAATTATTTTAGTCAAAAGAATATGTTGAAATATTAAATAAATTATCATCACGTGCGATTTGACCAAATTCCAGGAACACAAAAATTTTATACCACACCGTGTGTGAAAGAAGTCTCACAAGCCTTTTAGTGGTCTATGATTTGTCACACAACAAACCATTTGAGGGATAATATAATATTTTTAAAAACATAATATTATAAAATTTTAGATAAATTATCCCATCATGAGATATGAACAAACACACAACACTCATAAATGTTTTAACCCTCATCGAGTAAAAAATTATATCCCAGACCTAAAATTATTCTCTTCTTTCTCATACGATGCACCATTTGGTTGATAATATATTATTTAGGATTAATCATGAATGTGTCATATACTATCTTTAAAAAAAATTCTATAGTGAGGCTCGGTGGCCCTAATAATATTTCACTAATTTAGCACCTGACATAGAAAATATTACATATAATATTCTTGGATGCTGGTTGAGATTTTTCTATTTTGAAACTCCTTTTAAAAATAGATCATATTACACATTTCTTCTAGTAATTAATTATTATTTTAGTTAATATTGGTATACATACTTATTTTATTTAATGTTAAAATATTGTGTCATATATTTACTACATTATACAACTATTTTCAATTTTATTTCATATTTTTTGAAAATAAGAAACTCCACCTGGATGATTACCCAACATAACATCCCATAAAAGTTACTCGAGACCCCCATATTTTGAAATGCCAAGTTAATAAAACCAGAATTCCTCACTCAACCTAGTCATCACAATCAAACTCAGGTCTTCCCTAAATTGGGCACCTGAGGGGGGCCTTGCCAATGTTCGATGTTTACTCCCGATCAGTATAGCTATGAACCTTCCCTTGGGACAAATTGTTTTTGGGGAATTATTTATCCCATGAAATTGAAAAAAATACCACATTAATATATAAAAGTATAAAAAATTCGAACACAAGTTAGATGGTTGAAGTCAAAAAGTACAAGGAAAATACAATTTCCAATCCCAAATCAAAAAATTAATGTTCTAAAGATAAAATGAATATCATGTCCTTGTGATATGTGGGATAACATCCAAAAATATCACTAAAAAACTCTCCATGCTTCTAACATGGATACTCACATCCACAATGAAGTCATTTACGTTAGTTATGCTAGATAATATTGGTTGTAAACACTCCCAAAAATATGAGTAGGGTTTAAGAAAAATAGGCACAACATGATTCTATCAAGTGTTCTATAAACATTATTTATTAAACAAACCAATTATACCCATTCAATCAAATTCAAGGAATGTAATATATCTTTACTTTTTTTATAATCCAGGGAAATTCAACATTTTTAGGGTAGTTTACAAAGCATGCATGACAATCCATTTCCAAACCATTTAAAAGTGGAACATTTATTAAATAATATACAAAGACCCAATATAAAATGTGGACCTTGAAAACTATTCCTATAAAGCTTCTGTATGAGTCATATTGGATCGCAACAAGTCAATTATTAAATAAATTAGTGTATACGGATATGAAGAACACATGCATAATGATAGAGGAATTATCTAAAACTAAACCCCCTTCAATGAAAATGTTTATCTTGAGTTATATCTTAAGTACATCCGGGATAGTTCAAATCTATAATAATATTATTGTCCAAATATATTCCCCTCTTAATTACCATAGGTTATCGTGTTCCAAATTACACCCCTAGAGTGTTTCAATTTCACCAATATCTGACAAATGGAGGATTCTATTTTCATGGTTCAAATCATTTCAAGGACACATCACAAATCAATAACAGAACTACCCATATATAAGAAAAATTTATTTAAAATAAATTCCCACTTAAAAAAATGGAAACTCATTTAAAAAAATCACAAATGAAACAATTTCAAGAATATTTAATTGTGATATTAAATAACATAGGGAAAACAATTTAAAGAGGGTTTTGGTTTATAGACAAATGACTTTTATGAAATCTCCCACCTAAAACACATGGTATTTAAAAAAAGAAAACAATCTATAATTCCAGAGGAATGTAGGATTCAAAGAAACAAATGTGTTTCATAAACCATGAAACCCACATCATGAAACCTGAATTCAATAAAATCTAGATCAATGAAGATAAGGAAAATCTATTACTATGATAATTATTATGGAACAAAAAAATGATATATGTTGATACCATATATACCATTATATCTCAAAAAATATCTATAATAAAATCCATTATATCATGGAACAAACCATAGATCTAGACATAACATCCCCAATTAATGGTTACTTTCATGAAAGATACTGGAGACCTAGAATAACAATGAAGAACAATAATTAATGGTATCTTACCTCATGTTCACATGATCCAACACCATAATATCAATCAAAATTACCACTAAAAATATTTTTTATAATCAATTATCTATGTGTAACCCCTAGAGATAACATCCTAGTATATAATAGGAGGAATGTGAGAAATGATAAATATAAGGCCCTAGTCTTAAAAATTACTTAATATTGAGTTACTTCAAGAATACACGTTTAACATCTTTTCAGGTTTAGAGTTTTAGAGAACTAGATCATAAATCATGCATTATATTCCACATTTAAACAAAGTGGTTACATAAAAGATATTACTAATTTTTCCCATTAATCGAAACATATTTAAAATAAAACATGGATTCTTTCTTGACACTTCTTTGACACTATCATCACAACATGTTCCTTTCCCTTGACTTGTGAAAAAAATTTCAAAAACTTGGGATGACCATAAAAATCTCATTAAGGGATATAAAAGTACTAAATCAAAACATTGGTCCATGTAAGAAATATTACTTTACTCACAAAACATTAGCATTTTGACATACCTCATCAAATCATGAATAAATCCTAGAAACCATAATACATAAAGGAAACTTGAGGCATTCATAACATTCTTACGTAGGGAGTAACCCTCATGGTTACGATTGGAATACCCATCACTGTATATTCCTTAAATCTATTCAAAGAAACCTTAATGTTTAACCCCTTCACGTTACCCAATACATTGGAGATCAATATCGGGCTCACCCGTGTTTAGTTTATCACGGAACCACCCTTCTTCATAGCAATGCCCAAGAACCATAACATAATCGTATCACATAAAACATACATAAAGGAAACATTTCATTTCCTCTTTTCAATCACAAGATATCAATAAAACACATTGATATAAAAACATTATGAAAACCATTTTCAATACAAAAATAAAAGAAAAGTAAAACATGGTATTTATTTTTTAATTTTTTTTTAAAAAGTTATGGCTTATAGAGGAAGCCGAAGCTCAAATAATGGTCACGGTGGCGGAGAAGTCATTGTCGCTGCATACGTACGAAAAAAAACATTCTCTTTTGTCATTTAGTAAATGCTTTTTATAAAAAATATTCATTTTGAATAAATGTAAAATTCAAAGGGGTTTATACGCCGTATAAAAGAATGTTGTGTATAAAACAAAATATGCCTCAATGAAATGAGATTGAGACAAAGTCCCTTACCTCGGGTCCGACTTGACTCGATCATTCTTTAACATCCTGAATAATAAACTTGAGTTAGTTTATACTTTCTTAAGAATCTGTTTTAAGTTACTTATTCATTTTATATCACTTATTAACATGTTATGAACACTTGTAATTATTTAAGTTAGTAATGGTCGTTTTGTCGATCATTGGTACTTGAGTCAAAAATAAACACTTTATAATTACAATTTGTTCATGTGGTAAAATATCCATTATATCCAGAATTATATTCATGATTTAGATGTAATATATATCATATATATCCAATATATACATGCATTTATAATATTACATAACATTTAGAGAATGAAATGAAATGCACCGTTCATGGAGACAGTAAGCGGTACGTATGAATGAATGCTACATTCATTTATATTTCCTATTTAATGGAATTGAATCATAATGATATAACGGTATATTATAATTACAGTATAATATCATATATAATATCTTTTACTCCATCCTTTATATGTACCACATATGGCATTAACGAATCAAATCACTTTGAGGGGGCGGTAGTCCGCACTTCCTAAAATGAAGATATCACGTTTACCCATAATTGAAGCCATAAAGGTATGCCATAAATGAAAAATACAGAGGATTAATGATAACATCAACATATTATATATCATATATAAATATAGTGACATATTAATGGCCGCCTTTGAAGGTGTTATAAGAATATTTAACAATCATCGTTTCGTGAGGCAGAAATTCGCCATCCGCAGAAACAGTATGTTCTTTAACCATTAGATGTAGGTGTGTGTAACTGTAGCTAGAATACTTCTTATAAAAACATCCTAGAGTATTGAAAATACTGGTTTTTTTACAAAATATGTTAATAAAAAAAGATTAGGGGGTTAGAGAAGCAAAATAATACAAAAGAACATTAGAGAAGACTTTACCTTTAAATCGGGTAACTCCTCTTGTTTTGTACCAAAAGGTTTCTGGAAGAGATTTCTGCCTATGGTAAGGCTTCTAAAATGAATAGAGGTATGTGGAGAGATGAAATTTTTTGAGTTTGGTTGATCCAAAGGCTTGAGAAATGTGTGTAAAGAGGTAGAGGTGGGGGCCTTTTATAAGAGGAGAGGAGGGGCACTCTTGGAATGTTATAAAATGTTACTTTATATTGAAATGTTTTTCAGATTTAAAAGGTCCCAAATTGATATATTTAGAGGATAAGGTGATAAGGGTTTGAAATATACTCATCCAATAGGTCTTTGAAAAGTTTAAGTCTCATATTTTACATTATCATTTCATTTTATTTAAATCGGTCATTAATGAGGTAATCATTGTATCATCATGATGTCATAAATAATTTAATTTATTTAATGTCTAAAAATTATAAAAAATACGATGATGTAGGAAATATTTATAGATTTACAATGACTATTTATCGTCAAATAGATCATTTTTGTAGACAAAATTAAAAATTGTTTACTCAGGTGATACATTCTTTGTAATATTTAATTTTCTTTAAAAAGAAAAAGATAAAAAGTCATTATCACACAAATTTGATTCCATGGGGTCCCCAATTGTGGCAAAAGGAATCCCATGGTCGGGAATGATACAACCAGTAGCATTATGACACATTTTGGGGTCATTTTATATTATTATGATATTATTTTATTTTCCTTAACTACCCGATTACTAATTAATCAGGATAATTAAAAATAATTACCGTCGTTACTATTCATAATGTCCAAAAATAGAAGATCCTTGATTATATAATTTAGAACGTATCATTCCAAATATATAATCCATTTTACCAAATTCCAAACACAGATATTGAAATAATTAATTTAAAAATAATTCCCGTTGTCAAAACAAATAGGGGGGTTTTAGAAACAATATCTATGAACAGTTTGGCACATGTTTGTTCCCAATTACAAAGTTTAATTAATCCCAATGACCACCATTGTATTAAATGGTAAACATATATTCTATTTACACTTTAATACCAATTAGAAAGATAATCTAACCATATAATTATATTAGATGAAAATATATTTTTGATGTAAAATGTAGTATTTTTCACTATTCATTAAAAAAATGAACATTGTCAGAAAAATACCAAAATTTACCCAAAGTAAATTTCATGTCCCAATCATAAATAATAAGTTTATTTTGACAAATAGAGCTTATAAAATTGTCAAAAGATTGATTTAAAAATGGGTTTTCATTAAAAGCCAATAAGAAAATCTTTTAAAAATATTAGTGTATTCCATGCTTAAGATTGGATTTATTCTCGTTTAAAGCCTATAAAACACTATCTAATTCATAAATAGACATAGATAATAATATATATTATTCATTACTTACTTGGGATGTTACATCCTTACCCCCTTTGGAGAATTGTGTCTCTGCAATTTATTTACTTATCGAATAAGTGGCGGTATTTAGCCCTCATTGAATTTTCAGATTCCCATGTTGCCTCTTCAATCATGTATTTTTTTCCACAAAACCTTTACTTGATGAATCACCTTATAATGAAACACTTTCCCACTATGGTCAAGAATTAGGACAAGTTCTTCCTTATAAGATAGATTATCTTCCAGCTGAACTACCTCTGGACTCAAAACATGAGATGGATCTGGCATGCACTTCCTTAACCTTGAAACATGGAAAACATTGTGTACCTGAGATAAACTCAGAGGTAAATCCGCTCAGTATGCAATTGATCCAACTATCTCCATAATTTCATATGGTCCAATGAACCTTGGACTCAAATTTCCTTTCTTACCAAATCACATCACACTTTTCTGTGGTGAAACATTGAGGAATACATGATCCCCTAACCCAAAAGAGAGATCATTCCTCCTATTGTCCGCATAACTCTTCTGCCTGCTCTGAGCTGTTCTCATGTGTTTCTGTATCAGGTGAATTTTTTTTCCAAATATTCTACCAATTTTGGTCCCATCAACTTCCTTTCACCCACTTCATCCCAGAAAGATGGAGTTCGACGCTGCTTCCCATATAATGCCTCAAATGGTTCCATATATATACTGGAATGAAAACTGTTATTATAAGAAAACTCAACCCAAGAAAGATGTTATTCCCAACTTACCTAATAATCCATCTTATCAGCACGTAGCATATCCTCAAAATTCTGAATCATTCGTTCTGACTGCCCATCTGATTGAGGATGAAAATCTGTACTAAAATTTAATTCAGTACCCAACGACTTCTTAAGGGCTTTCCAAAAGTTAGAAGTGAACCTAGGATCATGGCCAGAAACAATGGAGAATGAGACTCTATGTAACCTGACTGTCTCTTTATGATACAAACAGGAAATTTGATCAAGGTAAAAAGTATCTCATATAGCAAAGAAATGAGCAGATTTAGTCAAGTGATGAACAATAACCCAGATTGCATTATCACCTCGAGGTGTCTTCGGAAATCTCACAACAAAGTCCATGGATATATTCTCTCATTTCCACTCTGGCACTGGTAAAGGCCAAAGCATCCCTTTCGGTAACTACCGATCTGCTTTAACCTATTGAAAATTCAAACCCTTTAGAGTAAAATCAACAATATCCCTTTTCATTTCATCCCACCAGTAATACTCCCGATGATTTCTATACATCATAGTACTGTCTCGATGAATTGAAAATGGAGAACTATGAGCTTCACATAACAACTCTCTCTTCAACTATGAATCCCAAGGCACACATAATCTCTTCCAAAATCACAAAACACAATCGTTATCAAGGTTGAAATCAGGCAACTTACCCTTCCGAACTAGCTCTACCTTTTTCTGCAACACACTGTCTTGCTTCTGTGCTTGCTTAATTATGTCTGATAGAGAAGATTTCACTGATACCTGAAACAAAACCAATGTACATCCTGCACCAACAACTTCTATTCCAAATATCATAAAATCCTTAACCAAAGGATCATGTTCCAAATACAACATTGTTAATGAAGCATTACTTTTTTGGCTCAAAGCATCAGCCACTTTATTTACTTTTCTCGGATGGTAATGAATTGTATAATCATAATCCTTGATTAATTCTAGCTATCTCCTCTGTCTCATGATCAATTATTTCTGAGTAAATATATACATTAAACGTCTGTGATAGGTATATATTTCACATTTACTCCATACAAATGATGCCTCCAAATTTTTAAAGTGAAAACAAAAGTAGCTAATTTCAAATCATGTGTAGGATAATTTACCTCATGAGTTTTCAACTGATGTGAAACATAATCAATTACCGGATCATTTTTCATTAGGACGCAACCATGTCCTTTCAATGAATCATCACTGTAGATAACAAACTCTCCATTCCTGGAAGGCAGTGCCAAAACTGGAGCATTCACCAATCTTCTTTTCAATTGCTAAAAACAATAATCACATTCTTTTGTCCAGATAAACTTAACACCCTTCTGAGTTAGCTTAGTCATTGGACTCAATAACCGTGAAAAATTTCTTACAAACCTTCACTAATAGCCTTCCAAACAAAGAAAACTACGAATATCGGTTACATTTGTGGGTCTTGGCCATTCTTCCAATACCATTATTTTTGCAGGATCAACAGTTATCCCATCTTTAGAAACAATATGACCAAGGAAAGAAATTTGTTGCAACCAAAACTCAAACTTTCTGAACTTCCCAAACAATTTGTTTTCTTTTAAGGTTTGAAATATAACCCTTAAATGTCTTTCATGCTCCTCTTTACTTTTAGAAAACACCTAAATATCATTAATGAGAACAACCACAAACTTATCCAAGAACTCATGGAAAATTCTATTCATAAGGTCCATGAATACAGTAGGTGCATTGGTTAGCCCAAAAGGCATTACTAAAAATTCATAATGGCCATATATTGTACGAAACACGGTCTTCGGAGTATCTTCTTGCTTTACCTTCAACTAATGGTAACCCGATCTTATGCCAATATTTGAAAAATACTGAGCCCCCTGGAGCTGATCAAATAAATCATCTTTATGAGGGATAGGATATTTTTTCATAATAGTGATGTTATTCAAGGCACTATAATCAATGCAAAGTCTCATTGAACCATCTTTATTTTTAAAAAATAAAATAGGATCACCCCATGGTGATGTGCTAGGTCGAATGAAACATTTCTCTAATAAATCATCCAATTGATCCTTCAACTCTAAAAGTTCAATTTGAGCTATTCGATAAGGGGGTTTGGAAATTCGATTAGCATCAAGAACTAAGTCAACATTAAACTAAACATCCCGATCTGGTATTATTCCAGGAAACTCATCAAGAAAAACATCAGGATACTCATTCACCACTAGCACATAATTAATCTGAACAGTTCCTGTGATTTCAACAATATGGGCAAGGTAACATTCATTTCCGTCTTTTACAAGTTTCTTGGCCTCTTGATATGTTATCAACAGTAAGGGTTCATTCTTGTACACAAACGAAAATCCTTTCTGAAAAGAAACATCTATAGATCTACATTCAATCTTATCATGGTAAATAGAGAGCCAATCCATACCAAGGATAACATCAAACTCTACTATAGGTAAAACAATAAGGTTTGTAAGTAGGTTCTTTCCACGGATAAGGATATGATAATTATTATAAATTCTTTTTGCTCTTAACATTTCCCCCCAGCTATTTTTACCACAAGTTCAGGAGTCATTTCTTGAGATGGTATTCCCATTTTACTAGAAATTTTTCAGAGATGAAAGAATGTGTAGACCCTGAATCAAACAACACAATGGCATAATCTGCAAAAACAAAAAAAGTACCTGATACCACTTCATTTGATGGACCAACCTCTGCTAAAGTAGTTTCAAAGGATTTCACCACCCCTTTCTGCTTGTAGTCTAACTGCTTCCCATCACTAGAGATCTTTGTCAGACACTCGTTTTCATAGTGACCCATATCATTGCACTTAAAACATTTCACTAACTGTATACCAAATTTGGTATTACCATAACCTTGATATTTTTCAGTGCAATCATGAGCCTTATGTACCATCTTACCACATCGGTAGCACTTTCAAGAATTCAAAATACATTCCCCAGCATGCCTTTTACCACATTTATCACAAACTGTAAACATAGTTTTCTTACCATTAGACCTTTTTGAAAAATTCTTCCCTTTCTCCTACCACCTTGGTCTCTTCTTCTGCTAGTTGTTATAGAACACTTGATCATCGGAAAACACCATTTCCACCTTCTCATCACATCGAAAAACATTTTCATAACTTTTTAACTTATGAGAAGCCAATTCCCTTTGATATTTTGTCTTTAATCCTGAGTAAAAATGTTTGATTTTATTATCAAGGTCATAGATAAAATTTGGAGCATACCTTTCCAATCGAATGAACCTCTCTTCATAAGCATCCACTGAGTCTTCCTCTTGCCTTAATTCCAAGACTTTTTTTCCATCCTAAGTCAAGTGGCCTTAGGAAAATACTTATCAAGAAACATAACATTGAATTCATCCCAGTCTAGAGCATCAATATCATCAGTGTCCCGGATATTTTTAATCATCGACCACCACTAATCTGCTTCACCCTCCAAATGGTAAATTACAAGAGTAACCTTTGGATTTTATGAACACCCCATGACATCGAAAATATTCTCCAGTGCATTAATCCACCCATCACCTAGAACAGGGTCAGATGATCCTCTGAATGATAGGGGATGTTGCCTCATTAAATGTTCCACTACTGACATGTTCCTCTGCGGTTGATCTGGCTGATCTCATGCATGGATACCACCACCATTTATTGCTTGAGTCAACTGCGCCATTACTGCAACAAAATGTTCAGTTCCAATTCCGACCATCTCAGGATGCCGATTCAGAGGGTCATTTCCTTCTGTATTCCTTCCTAGCAATGATTCCCTGTTTCCTCTGCGGAAAACCATTCTGAAAAAACATGTCATAGATGAAGCAACATGGTAATATTAAAATGCAATATCATTTCAATTTGACACAAACAAAAAAAATATTTTTGGATAATCATTTAATAGAATTATAACTCCTAAAGTTATCTAAACCATCCTCTAATACCAAATATAAGTCCCCAGCCTTAAACATTACTTAATCTTGATTTACTTGAAGAATACACGTTGAGGATCCTTTCAGGTTTAGAGTTTTAGAGAATTAGATCATAAATCATGCATTACATTCCACATTTAAACAAAGTGGTTACATAATAGATAGTACTCATTTTTCAGATTAATGGAAACATATTTAAAATAAAACATGGATTCTTTCATGACACTTCCTTGACACTACCATCACAACATGAACCTTTCCCTTGAACTGTGAAAAACATTTCAATAACATGGGATGAGCATAAAAAGATCAGTAAGAGATATAAAAGTATAAAATGAAAACATTATTCCATGTAAGAAATCTTACATTACTCATAAAACTTAAGCATTTTAGAATAACTCATAAAATCTTGAATAAATCATAGAAATCATACGACATAAAGGTAACTTGAGGCATTCATAACATTCTTACGTAGGGAGTAACCCTCATGGTTACATTTGGAATACCCATCATAGTATATTCCCTAAATCTCTTCGGGGAAACCATAATGTTTAACCCCTTCATTTACCCAATGCATTGTAGAGCTATATCGGGCTCACCCTCCCTTAGTTTATCATAGAACCACCCGTCTTCATAACAATTCCCAAGAACCATAACATAATTGTATCACATAAAAAATGCATAAAGGAAACACAAGATTTCCACTTTTCAATCACAAGATATCAATAAAACACATTGATATAAAAATATTATGAAAACCATGTTCAATACCAAGATAAAAGTAAAGTAAAACATGGTATTTATTTTTTAAATTTTTTTGAAAAAGTTATGGCCTGTAGAGGAAGCCAAAGCTCAAATAATGGTCACGGCGGTGGATAAGTCATTGTCGCCACATACGTATGACAAAAAACCATTCCCTTTTGTCGTTTAGTAAATGATTCATATGAAAAATATTCCTTTTGAATAAACGTAAATGTAAAAGATGTTTATATGCCGTATAAAAGAAATTTGTGTATAAAACTTAATATGCCTCAATGAAAGGAGATTGAGACGAAGTCCTTTACCTCAGGTCTGACTTCACTCGATCGTTCTTTAACATCCTGAATAATAAACTTGAGTTAATTTATACTTGATTAAGAACCATTTTAAATTTAATTATTCATTTTATATCACTTATTACCATGTTATGAACACAATGTAATTATTTAAGTTAATAATGGTTGTTTTGTCGATCATTGGTACTTGAGTCAAAAATAAACAATTTATAATGACAAGCTGTTCATGTGGTAAAAAATACATTATATCCAGAATTATATTCATGATGTAGATGTCATGCATATCATATATATCCATTATATACATTCATTTATAATATTTAATAACATTTAGATATAAGAAATGAAATGCACCGTTCATGGAGACGGTAAGTCGTACATACACATGAACGCTACTTTCATTTATATTTCCTATTTAATGGAATTGAATCATATTGATATAAAGGTATATTATAATTCCAATATAATATCATATATAATATCATTAACTCCATCATTTATATGTCCCACATATAGCATTAACGAATCAAATCACTTTGAGGGGGCGGATGTCTGCACTTCCAAAAATGAAGATATCGAGTTTACCCATAATAAAAGACATAATGGTATGCCATAAAAAAAATACAGAGGCTTAAGGCAAACATCAACATATTATATATCATATATATATATTGTGACATCATAATGGCTACCTTTGAATGTAACACCCCAGGTAAATAAAGAGTATGAAATTTTCATATCTATCCATATTTGTGAATAAAATATTAATATGACTTTAAAGGGGACGCTATGCTCGATGGCGTACCCAACACACAACAACGAGTTTCTTGGGTATCTTACGTTGCACTCTAATAATAAAATAATATTATTTTAAATGGTAGTTAACATGTAGCCGTTGTATTGGCGGGAATAGATAGAAATAACTAAAATATTATTATATATGTTTTTAAATGTTTTTACATTTATCCAATAAAAGATAAAGGCATAAAATAAGGAAAGAATTCAATTTTAGGCGTATATGCCCTAGTTTTCACTAAAGGTTCACTTATCAACTTTTGATGGAGAACCATCATTAAATATAGTTTTGTTCACTCTTATACATCATTTTGGACCAAATAAAACTCTTCTTAATAATTGGGACATCAAAATTTACTTTGTGTAAAATTTTGGTATCTTTCTGATAAAGTTCATTTATAATGAATAGTGTAAAATGTTGTATTTTAATTCAAAACCTCTTTTTAATCTAATTAATTTATTTGATTAGATTATCATTTGAATTGGTTTTAAAGTGAAATTAGAATATATTTTTACCATTAAATCCAATATTGGTCGTTGGAATTAATTTCACTTTGAAGTAAGACTCAAACAAGTGTCAATCTTTTGATACTTATTGTTTTATAAAAACACGCTATTTGCTCTCACAGCGGGAATTAATTATTAAATTAATTAATGTGACTTATATGTTTTGAATTTTGTAAAATAGACTTCATTTTTGAATTCGGAATATCAAATATAGCTTAGGGTGAATTTTTGGGATTTTTCGGAAAAACTTCAATTTTTGATGAATTGTGAAACCACTAAGTGGTACTTATAAAAACTGATTTTTCCATTTAAATGAAATTTTGCCGTCTTTGTGTTTTGAATTTCAAAAATCCGACATACATGGTTTTCATTAAGAAGTAAAACGTGGTTCAATGGGATAAAATTAATTTTTTGGTGAATAGTAACTTATTAAGTTTTTAATCGCGATTAGAGGTAATTAGTGTAGTTTAAGGTAAAAATAATGTTTTAATAATATGAAATGAACTTGAAACATGACTTAACCTCATTGGATGTGTCATGGCCGACCAAGACAACCCATGGGGAAACTTGGGGACCCCATGAAGCCACTTTGGTTGGAAAATGACATTAATATCTTTTTATTTAAAGAAAAAGTAAAAATGAGACAAACATGAAATGTTTTTCTAAAAAAAAAATTAAAAGGGGTTATACAAATAATATTTTTTACAATAAATATTAATTGGAAATCTAAAAATATTTCCTACATCATAGTATTTTTTTATACTTTTTAGACATTAAATAAATTAAATTATTTATGACATCATGACAATGCAGCGATGACCTCATTATTTAACGACTTAAATAAAATGGAATGATAATGTCATATCTAAGACCTACACATGTCCAAAACCTATTGGATGAGTGTATTTCGAACCCTTATCACCCTCTAAACACATCAATGTGGGACTTCTTAAATCCGAATACCATTTTAAAATAAAGTGACTTTTCTTTACCTTCCAAGAGTGCCCCTCCGCTCCTCTTATAAAAGGCCCCCACCTCTACCTCCTTACCCACACACCCAAATCCTTTGGCTCGGCCAACCTCTGCCCATTTTGTCTCTCCACTTCCCTCTATTACTCCTTGAAGCCTCACTTTGGGCAGAAGTCTTCCCAAGGAAGCCTTTGAGCTCAAACCAAAGAGAGTTACCCGATATTAAGGTAATGTCTTCACTTGAGTCCTTTTGTTTTATTTTTCTTCTCCAACCCCCTAAACACTTTTTATTCATTTTATTTGTAACAACTACAGTATCAATAATATACTAGGATGCTGTTAGAAGAAGGATTCTAGCTACACATTCACACACCTACATCTAATGGTTAAAGAACATACTGTTTCCGTGGATAGCGAATTTCGGCCTCCCGAAACGATGATTGTTCAACATTCTTTTAACAACTTCAAAGGTGGCCATTAAGATGACACTATATTTATATATGATATATAATATGTTTATGTTTTCCTTAAGCTTCTGTATTTTTCATTTTTTTCATACCTTTATGGTTTCCATTATGGGTAAACGCGATATATTCATTTAAGGAAGTGCGGACTACCGCCCCCTCAAAGTGATGTGATTCGTTAATGCCATATGTGGGATGTATAAAGGATGGATTTAAAGTTATTATATATGATGTTAAACTGGAATTATAATATACCTCTATATAATTATTATTCCATTCCATAAAAATATTAAATAGAAATGAAAGTAGCGTTCATGCGTACGTACGGCTTACCGTCTCCATGAATGGTGCATTTCATTTCTTATCCCCAAATGTAATGTACTATTATAAATACATGTATATAATGGATATATATGATGAATGATACATCTAAATGATGAATATAATTCTGGAATTGAAATATACATACCTCTCATTTAGTTTTAACTCCATTAATATGACATAGAAATGAAAGTAGCATTCATGCGTACGTACGGCTTACCGTCTCCATGAACGGTGCATTTAATTTCTTACCTATAAATGATTATGTAATATTATAAATACATTTATATTCTGGATATATATGATATATATGATATCCAAATCATGAATATAATTCTGGATATAATGAACATTTGACCACACGAATAACATGTAACTGTAAGAAGTCCACTTTCGACTTAAGAAACAAATATCGACAAAACAAACATTATTAACATAAATAATTAAATAATGTTTATAACATGGCAATAAGTGATCTAAAAGGAATAATGAACTATAAAAATTTTCTTAATAAAGTGGAAATTAACTCATGTTTATTATTCACGATGTTAAAGAACGATCGAGTCAAGTCGGACCCAATGTAAGGGATCCTACTCCTCTCTTTCTTTTTAAGTACACTCTTTTATGTCATTCCTTTTAAGCTCATATTTCTTGTGATTAGGATGTTATTTTATATTACTCTTAATTTAATTTTTATGTTCATATGATGAGAGAACCTATTTACTCTCATCAATCCATTTTGGAAGTTTTAAGTGGCGCCATTAGGCTATCGAGTTTTCGTAAGGGATTTTTCATATCACTTTTATTCCCGTGAGATTTATGCAACATTTGCCAAAATTTCCTTTGAGTGGTGTATGTACTGCCCATTATTATACACTTTGTGTAGTATAATTTCATTAATGGGTATTCACATCCACATTGTGTGACCTTTCTTCCATGGGGTGTACGTTTCGAAAGTTACCCTACTCGGTAAGGGGACCTTTCACACTCCTTTTTTTAAAATACTTCTTTGGTTATGTCTTTTCATTCACATAATATTATGTTGGGATATGTTCTTATATATCCTTATTTATGTAAATTTTATGTCCAAGTGATGAGATCCCCTTTATCTCTCTCATCAACCCTTTTTGTAAAATTTTATGTGACGTCGTTAGGCTGCCGAATTTTACCAAGGGAACATCTTAACCCAATTTCGATTTCTTTGGGTTCAACATGTAGTTATTGAATATGTTGTCCTTTGAATATGTGTGAATAACCTTTGATTGTTTTACACTTAATATCCACTTATATTTGGTGTATTTATATTTGTCACACATAATTATGAGATTAATTTATCCTTAATTTAAGGATACCTTATTTATAAGGGATTTCATCACATTTGACATTTCTATTGAGACATAATTATTGTTATGCACCAATTCACTATTATATGGTGTATATACTGTCATTTGGAATATTATATCATGAATCCATTTATTCTCATGATATTATAATGTTCTGACTAAATGTTATTCCTTAATTATTGTATTCTAGTGTCTCTAATTTTGGTAAAACCCCTTTAACAAAAATATCGCTTTAAATGTTTTAAATATCTGTTCTTATTAGTATCCATGTTTTCAAAATGGTTTTAAGTATTTATTTATAAGGATATTAATGGTTTACATTTTTAAAACTTCAAGGTGGTATGGGAAACTTTGATTCAAAAATCTCTTTATTAAATGTTTTAAATGGTTTTGGAAATGGTTTCTTTTTGAATGGATTCATTATTTCAATATACTAAAATGTTATATTGTGATTGAAATGTGGAAATGTTATGTTTCCTTTATGCATGATTTATGTGATACGTTTATGTTATGGTTCTTGGGCATTTTTGTGAAAACGGGTGGTTCCGTGATAAACTAAGGGCGGGTGAGCCCGATATAACTCTCCAATGCATTGGGTAACTCGAAGGAGTGAAACGTTAAGGTTTCTCCGAAGAGATTTTGGGAATATACTGTGATGGGTATTCCAAATGTAACCAAGAGGGTTACTCCCTATGTAAGAATGTTATGAATGTCTCAAGTTACCTTTATGTCTTATGATTTCAATGATTTATTCATGGTTTGATGAGGTATGTTAAAGTGCCTATGTTTTATGGGTAAAGTATGATTTCATTCATATGTATATATGAAATCATGTTTCCTTTCCATATTTTTATAACCCTTACTGAGCTTTTTATGATCATCCCAAGTTTTTGATATGTTTTTCACAGGTCAAGGGAAAGGTACATGATGTGATGATAGTGTCAAGGATGTGTCAAGAAAGAATCCGTGTTTTATTTTAAATATGTTTCCATTGATGGGAAGAATGAATATTGTCTTTTATGTAACGACTTTGTTTAAATGTGGAATGTAATGCATGTTTCATGATCTAATTCTCTAGAACTCTAAACCTAAAAAGATCCTCAATGTGTAATCTTGTAATAACTCAAGATTAAGTACGGTTTAAGGCTGGGACCTTATAGTTGGTATCAAAGGTTGGTTTAGATAACTTTAGAGGTTAGGGTATTTTTTAAGTATAAGTGACATTAACATAATGGTTAGGATTTCAGAAAGAGTCCTAGTTTTAGATAAAGTGAATGAGTATGTATATCTTAGTGTTTACCTTCCTCATTAGTACATGATGGTTTTGTTGATATACTCACACTGACATTTCTATTTTTAGTCAATGGATGGATCTAGAAGGCACCAAAGAGACAATAGGTTTGAAGGAAACTGTGGTGGTTCTCTGATTAAGATACTAGATAAAATAGAGGATTCAATGAGGAAACTCATGGTTGTTCTAAACCAAATATCAAGGAGTCATGATCAACCACTTTAACCTTGGTATGTTCTGTAATGAATCATGTACGAGATGACCAATCAATGTGGAAGTTTAGGTAACAATTATAAATGTAACCATTAGTCTTTATATGATCCTTACTCTTGAGGTAATTATGGGTTATTATATGATATGCTGGAAAATGAAAGGAATGAGATAAACATGAGGTTAAAATATGTTATGATCAATTTTGATGATTTTATCTCTTTTTGGGGAATGATTTAATAATTATATAGTTTTGGAAAAAGGACAACACGCAGACTGTGTGACAACCCGTCACGTCGGAAAAAGATGCAGGAATCGAACCCACAACCAAAGTGCGACTGGTATTTATCACCAACCACTGGACTACGTGAAGTCCCTGGTTATTTTGACTGATTCTTTTTAGTTATATGATTTTATGAATTAGGAGTAAGTGCATTTTGGGTTATTTATGAAAATGATTAACCTATCATGGAGGATATGTGATTAGGTTAATTACTTTTCAATACGAGACTTTAAGAGCAACTAATGTTGTTTGGAGATAAATGTTACGATTTAACTTGGAAGACTATGTGACTAAATCCTTCAAATATTAGGGTTTCAATCTTATATTGGTCTATTTTTAATAATTTTATGGACAAATTGTTTATCGGATGATCCTCGTTGAATTTTGGGTTTTTTTGGACAAATTTTGGAGATTAAGCATAGATTTTATTTTTAATGGGTTATCCTATTCTAGATTATCTGACCTTGTACTAACCTTTTTGGTTTTTGTTTTTGTTAAAGCCTAAAGACATGGGATGTATATAGTTCTCTTTGGTGTATTACGTGATTCTCTAGAAGTTGATTATAGTACTCTTAATGTGAAAAAGTCTCCCTAAATACTAGTCTTTTGGAAAAAAATATGAGTTTAATTAAGGAATCTAGTAAAAGTTGAAAGTCAACATGATATGTGATTATGTTTACTTATGAATAAATTCTTCAATAAAAAGTAAGTTAAAAAAAATGTTGTCTATTCACTTCTCCTACTGGGGAATCGAATACCGTTTAACCCATCACAAGTTTGTGATTTTCTTATGGTTAACTTTCTCCTAGACATGTTTACTATCACTCTCCCTCATGAACATGACCGTTTGATTTTTTTTTTCATGTCCATGTTTTTCTACATATGGGTTAACCCAGGTGACATATGTACTTATCTTCCTTTATTTTAATGTGATTGTTTTACCGACTCTTGTTCCGATGTGGGACTTTCAAGGATGTTTCCAAGCTCAATTTTAAAAATTGTGAGGACGCAATTCCTAAAAGGGGGAAGGATGTAACACCCCAGGTAAATAAAGAATATGAAATTTTCATATTTATCCATATTTGTGAATAAAATATTAATATGACCTTAAAGGGGACGCTATGCTCGATGGCGTACCCGACACGCAACAACGAGTTTCTTGGGAATCTTACGTTGCACTCTAATAATAAAATACTATTATTTTAAATGGTAGTTAAAATGTAGCCGTTGTATTGGCGGAAATGGATATAAATAACTAAAATATTATTATATATGTTTTTAAATGTTTTTACATTTATCCAATAAAAGATAAAGGCATAAAATATGGAAAGAATTCAATTTTAGGCGTATATGCCCTAGTTTTCACTAAAGGTTCACTTATTGCCTTTTGATGGAGAACATCCGTTAAATATAGTTTTGTTCACTCTTATACATCCTTTTATACCAAATAAAACTCTTCTTAAGAATTGGGACATCAAAATTTACTTTGTGTAAATTTTTGGTATCTTTCTGATAAAGTTCATTTTTTAATGAATAGTGTAAAATGTTGTATTTTAATTCAAAACCACTTTTTTAATCTAAATTATTTATATGATTAAATTATCTTTTGAATTGGTTTTAAAGTGAAATTATAATATATTTTTCTCATTAAATCCAATAGTGGTCGTTGGAATTAATTACACTTTGAAATCAGACTTAAACTAGTGTCAATCTTTTGATACTTATTGTTTCATAAAAACACGCTATTTTCTCTGATAGCAGGAATTAATTATTAAATTAATTAATGTGACTTATATGTTTTGAATTTTTTAAAATATACTTCATTTTTGAATTTGGAATATCCTTAGGGTGAATTTTTGTGATTTTTCTTAAAAACTTCAATTTTTGATGAATAGTGAAACCACTAAGTGGTAATAATAAAAACTGTTTTTTCCGTTTAAATGAAATATTTCCATATTTGTGTTTTGAATATCAAAAATCTGACATACATGTTTGTCATTATGATGTAAAATGTGATTCAATGGGATAAAAAAAATTTTGGTGAATAGTAACTTATTAAGTTTTTAATCACGATTAGAGGTAATTAGTGTAGTTTAAGGTAAAAAAATGTTTTAATTATATGAAATGAACTTGAAACATGTAATAATATCATTGGATGTGTAATGGCGGACCAAGCCAACCCATGGGTCAACTTGGGGACCCCATGAAGCCACTTTGTTTGGAAAATGACATTAATATCTTTTTATTTAAAGTTAAAGTAAAAATGAGACAAACATGAAATTGTTTACTAAAACTATTTTTACATGGGGTAATACAAATCATATTTTTGACTATAAATATTCATTGGAAAGATAAAATGATTTCATACATCATAGTATTTTTTTTATAATTTTTATATTAAATAAATTAAATTATTTATGACATCATGATGATGCAGCGATGACCTCATTATTTAACGATTTAAATAAAATGGGAAGATAATATAATATCTAAGACCTAAAAATGTCCAAAACCTATTGGATGAGTGTATTTATAACCCTTATCCCCTTATACTAGAAACACATCAATGTGGGACCTCTTAAATCCGAATACCATTTTAAAATAAAGTGACTTATCCTTACCTTCCAAGAGTGCCCCTCCTCTCCTCTTATAAATGGCCCCCACCTATACCTCCTTACCCACACTCCCAAAGCCTTTGGCTCAGCTAAACTCTGCCCATTTTGTCTCTCCACTTAACTCTATTACTCCTTGAAGCCTCACTTTGGGAAGAAGTCTTCTCAAGGAAGCCTTTGAGCTCAAACCAAAGGGAGTTACCCGATTTTAAGGTAATGTCTTCACTTGAGTCCTTGTGTTTTATTTTGCTTCTCCAACCCCCTAAACTATTTTTATTAATTTCTTTTGTAACAACTCCAGTATCATCAATATACTGGGATGTTGTTATAATAAGGATTCAAGCTACACTTTCACACACCTACATCTATTGGTTAAAGAACATACTGTTTTTGTGGATGGCGAATTTCGGCCTCCCGAAAGGATGATTGTTCAACATTCTTGGCCATTAAGATGACACTATATTTATATATGATATATAATATATTTATGTTTTCAATAGCTTCTGTATTTTTCATTTTTTTCATACCTTTATGGTTTCCATTATGGGTAAATGCGATATCTTCATTTAAGGAAGTGTGGACTGCCGCCCCCTCAAAGTGATGTGATTCGTTAATGCCATATGTGGGACGTATAAAGGATGGATTTAAAGTTATTATATATTATTTTATACTGGAATTATAATATACCTCTATATAATTATTATTCCATTCCATAAAAATATGAAATATAAATGAAGGTAGCGTTCATGCGTACGTACGGCTTATCGTCTCCATGAACGGTGCATTTCATTTCATATCCCCAAATGTAATGTACTATTATAAGTACTTGTATATAATGAATATATATGATGAATGATACATATAAATGATGAATATAATTCTGGAATTAAAATATACATACCACTCATTTAGTTTTAATTTCATTAATATCACATAGAAATGAAAGTAGCGTTCATGCGTACGTACGGCTTACCGTCTCCATGAACAGTCCATTTAATTTCTTACCTCTAAATGATTATGTAATATTATAAATACATGTATATTATGGATATATATGATATATATGATATCCAAATTGTGAATATAATTCTAGATATAATGAACATTTGACCACACGAACAACATGTAATTGTAAGAAGTCCACTTTCGACTTAAGAACCAAATATTGAAAAAACAAACATTATTAACTTAAATGATTACATAATTTTTATAACATGGAAATAAGTGATCTAAAATGGAATAATGAACTATAAAATGGTTCTCAATAAAGTTGAAATTAACTCAAGTTTATTATTTAGGATGTTAAATAACGATCGAGTCAAGTCCGACCCGAGGTAAGGGATCCTACTCCTCTCTTTCTTTTTAAGTACACTCTTTTATGTCATTCCTTTTAAGCTCATATTTGTTGTGATTAGGATGTTATTTTATATTAATAATATGGTAATTTATATGTTAATTTGATGAGAGACCCTATTTCCTATCATCAATCCATTTTGGAAGTTTTATGTGGCGCCGTTAGGCTGCCGAGTTTTCGTAAGGGATTTTTCATCTCACTTTTATTCCCTTGAGATTTATGCTACATTTGCCACAATTTCCATTGAGTGGTGTATGTACTGCCCATTATTATACACTTTGTGTAGTATAATTTCATTAATTGGTATTCACATCCACATTGTATGACCCTTCTTCCATGGGGTGTACGTTTCGAAAGTTACCCAACTCGGTAAGGGGACCTTTCACCCTCCGTTTTAAAAGACTTCTTTGGTTATGTCTTTTAATTCACATACTATTATGTTGGGATATGTTCTTCTATATCCTTATTTATGTAAATTTTATTTCTAAGTGATGAGATCCCCTTTATCTCTCTCATCAACCCTTTTTGTAAAATTTTATGTGACGTCGTTAGGCTGCCGAATTTTACCAAGGGAACTTCTTAACCCAATTTCGATTTCTTTGGGTTCAACATGTCGTTTTTGAATATGTCATCCTTTGAATATGTGTGAAGAACCTTTGATTGTTTTACACATAATATCCACTTATATTCGGTGTATTTATATTTGTCACACATAATTATGAGATTGATTTATCCTTAATTTAAGGATACCTTTTTTATAAGGGATTTCATCACATTTGACATTTCTATTGAGACTTCATTTTTGTTATGCACCAATTCACTCTTATATGGTGTATATACTGTCATTTGGAATATTATATCATGAATCCATTTATTCTCATGATATTATAATGTTCTGACTAAATGTTTTTCCTCAATTATTGTACTCAAGTGTCTCTAATTTTGGTAAAACCTCTTTAACCAAAATATCTCTTTAAATGTTTTACTTATTTGTTCTTATTAATATCCATGTTTTCAAAATGCTTTTAAGGATTTATTTATAAGGATATTAATGGTTTAAAATTTTAAAAGATTTAAGGTGGTATGGGACACTTTGATTCAAAAATTTCTTTATTAAATATTTTAAATGGTTTTGGAAATGGTTTCTTTTTGAATGGATTCATTTTTTCAATATTCTAAAATGTTATATTGTGATTGAAATGTGGAAATGTTATTTTTCCTTTATTCATGTTTTATGTGATACGTTTATGTTATGGTTCTTGGGCATTGTTATGAAAATGGGTGGTTCCGTGATAAACTAATGGCGGGTGAGCCCGATATAGCTCTCCATTACATTGGGTAACGCGAAGGAGTGAAACGTTAAGGGTTCTCCGAAGAGATTTACGAAATATACTATGATGGGTATTCCAAACATAACCAAGAGGGTTACTCCCTATGTAAGAATGTTATGAATGTCTCAAGTTACATTTATGTCTTATGATTTCTATGATTTATTTATGGTTTGATGAGGTATGTTAAAGTGCCTATGTTTTATGGGTAAATTATGATTTCATTCTTATGTATATATGAACTCATGTTTCCTTTCCATATTTTTATAACCCTTACTGAGCTTTTTATGCTCATCCCACGTTTTTGAAATGTTTTTCACAGGTCAAGGGAAAGTTACATGATGTGATGATAGTGTCAAGGATGTGTCAATAAAGAATCTATGTTTTATTTTAAATATGTTTCCGTTGATGGGAAGAATGAATATTGTCTTTTATGTAACCACTTTGTTTAAATGTGGAATGTAATGCATGTTTCATGATCTAATTATCTAAAACTCTAAACCTAAAAAGATCCTAAATTTTTAATCTTGTAATTACTCAAGATTAAGTAAGGTTTAAGGCTGTGGCCTTATATTGAAGGTGTTGTTAGAATATTGAATAATCATCGTTTCGTGAGGCAGAAATTCGACATCCGCAGAAACAGTATGTTCTTTAACCATTAGATGTAGGTGTGTGTAAGTGTAGCTCGAATAATTATTATAACAAAATCCTTGTATATTGGAAATACTGGTGTTGTTACAAATGAAATGAATAAAAAGAGTTTAGGGGTTTGGAGAAGAAAAATAAAACAAAAGAACATTAGAGAAGACTTTACCATTAAATCGGATAACTCCTCTTGGTTTGTACCAAAAGGGTTTCTTGAAGAGATTTCTGCCTAAGTTAAGGCTTTTCAGATGAAGAGAGGGATGTAGAGAGATGAAATTTGCAGATTTTGTCTGAGCCAAAGGATTGAGAAGTGTGTGTTAAGAGGTAGAGGTGGGGGCCTTTTATAAGAGGAGAAAAGGGGCACTCTTGGAATGTTATAAAATATTACTTTATATTGAAATGTGTTTCGGATTTAAATGGTCCCATATTGATATATTTCTAGGATAATGTGATTAGGGTTATAAATATACTCATCCAATAGGTCTTTGACAAGTTTAAGTCTTAGGTTTTACATTATCTTTTCATTTTATTTAAATCATTCATTAATGAGGTAATCGCTGCATCATCATGATGTCATAAATAATTTAATTTATTTACTGTATAAAGATTATAAAAAAACTATGATGTAGGAAATCTATTTATCATTCCAATGACTATTTATGGTCTAATATATCATTTATGTAGACAAAATTAAAAATGATTTACTCAGGTGATACATTCTTTTTTATATTGGACTTTCTTTAAAAATAAATAGATAAAAAGTCATTATCACACAAAAGTGATTTCATGGGGTCCCCAAGATTGGAACAAGGCATCCCATGTTGTCGATGACACAACCAGTAGCATTAGGACACATGTTGGGGTTATTTTATATTATTATGATATTATTTTATTATCCGTAACTACCCGATTACTAATTAATCAAGATAATTAAAGATAATTACCGGCGTTACTATTCATAATGTCCAAAAACAAAAGATCCATGATTACATAATTTGGACCTTCTGATTCCAAATATTTAATACATTTTACCAAATTCCAAACACAAAAATTGCAATTATTAATATAAAAATAATTCTCGTTGTCAAAACAAATAGCGGTTTTTTTAGATACAATATCTATAAAAAGTTTGGCACTTGATTATGCCCAATCCCAAAGAGAAATAAATCCCAATGACCAAAATTGGATTACTTGGTAAAAATATATTATATTTAAACTTTAAAACCAATTAAAAACATAGTCTAACCATATAATTAAATTAGATGAAAATGCAGTTTTGATGTAAAATGCAATATTTTTCACTATTCATAAAAAATGAACATTGATAGAAGAACAGAAAAAATTTACCCAAAGTAAATTTCAATGTCCGAATCATAAAGAATAAGTTTATTTTGACAAATAGAGATTATAAAATTGTCAAAAGTTTGACTTAAAAATGGTTTTCAATCAAAAGGCAGTAATACAATCTTTTAAAAATATTAGTGTATTCCATGCTTAAGATTGTATTTATTCTCATTTTATGCCTCTAAAACACAATATAATTCATAAATAGACATATATAAGAATATCTATTATTCATTACTTACTTGGGTTGTTACATACTTCCCCCTTTAGAAAATTGATTCCACACAATTTATTTACTTATCGAATAACTGGGTGTATTTAGCCCTCATTGCATTTTCAGATTCCCATGTTGCCTCTTCAATCATGTGGTTTTCCAAAAAACCTTTACATGATGAATCACCTTATTCCGAAACACTTTCTCCCTATGGTCATAAATCTGGACTGGTTGTTCCTCATAAGATAGATTCTCTTCCTGCTGAACTACCTCTGGTCTCAACCCATGAGATGGATCTGGCATGTACTTCCTTAAAATTAAAACATGAAAAACATTGTGTACCTATGATAAACTCGGAGGTAAATCCACTCGGTATGTAACTGATCCAACTCTATCCAGAATCTTATATGGTCTAATGAACCTTGGACTCTACTTTCCTTTCTTACCAAATCACATCACACTTTTCCATGGTGAAAATTTGAGGAAGACATGATCACCTACCTCAAAAGAGAGATCCTTCCTCCTATTGTCTGCAAAACTCTTCTGCCTACTCTGAGCTGTTCTCATGTGTTTCTGTATCAGCTGAACTTTTTCTACCAAATCTTCTACCAATTCCGGTCCCTTCAACTTCCTTTCACCAACATCATCCTAGAAAGCTGTAGTTTGACACTGCATCCCATGTAATGCCTCAAATCGTGCCATCTGTATACTGGAATGAAAACTGTTTTTATAAGAATACTCAACCAAAGAAATATGTTGGTCCCAACATCCCTGATAGTCCATCAAACAAGCACGTGGCATATCTTCCAATTTATGACTCATTCGTTCTGACAACCTATCTAATTGAGGATGAAAATCTGTACTAGAATTTAATTAAGTACCCAACAACTTCTGAAGGCCTTTCCAAAAGTTAGAAGTGAACCTGGGATCACTGTAATATACAATGGAGAGATGGACTCCATGTTACCTGACTATCTCTTTAAGATACAAATGTGAACGTTGATCATGGGAAAACGTATCTCGTATAGCAAGGAAATGAGAAGATTTAGTCAAGCAATCAACAATAACCCAGATTGCATTATTACCTCGAGGAGTCTTTGGAAATCCCACAACAAAAGTCCATGGATATATTCTCCCATTTCCACTATGGAACTGGTAAAGGCTGAAGCATACCTTTTGGTAACTGCCACACTTTTTTAACCTGTTGACAAGTCAAACACTTCACAATAAAATCAGCAATATCCCTTTTCATTCCGTCCCACCGGTAATACTCTCGAAGAACTCTATACATCTTAGTACTGACTGGATGAACTGAAAACAAAGAACTTTGATATTCACATTAAAACTCTCTCTTCAACTATGAATCACAAGGCACACACAATCTATTCCCAAATCTCAAAACACAATCATTATCAATGTTGAAGTTAGGCAACTTACCCTTTTGGACCAGCTCTACATTTTTCTGCAACTCGCTGTCTTGCTTCTGTGCATGCTTAATTCTGTCTGATAGAAAATATTTCACTGATACCTAAAACAAAACAGAAGGATATCCTACACCAACAACTTCAATGCCAATGCTCATCAAATCCTTAACCAAAGGATCACGTTCCAAATGCAATATTTTTAATGAATCTTTACTTTTTCGACTCAAAGCAACATCCACTTTATTTTCTTTTCCCAAATGGTAATGAATTGTACATTCATAATCCTTGATTAATTCTAGCCATCTCCTCTGTCTCATGTTCAATTCTTTCTGAGTTAATATATACATTAAACTTTTGTGATTGGTATATATTTCACACTTTATACCATAAAAATGATTCCTCCAAATTTTTAAAGTGAAAACAACAATAGCTAATTCCAAATCATGTGTAGGGTAATTTACCTCGTGAGTTTTCAACTGACATGAAGTATAATAAATTACCTAATCATTCTGCATTAGGACGCAACCAAGTCCTTTAAATGAAGCATCACTGTAGATAACAAACTCCTCATTTCTGGAAGGTACTGCCAAAACTGGAGCATTCACCAATCATATTTTCAATTACTGAAAACAATCATCACATTATTTTGTCCAGATAAACATAACACCCTTCCGAGTTAGCATAGTCATTGGACTAGATAACCATGAAAAATTTCAAACAAAACTTTGGTAATAGCCTTCAAAAAAAAGAAAACTATGAATCTCAGTCACATTTTTGGGTCTTGTCCATTCTTCCACTACCTTTTCTTTTGCAGGATCAACATTTATCCCATCTTTAGAAATAATGTGACCAAGGAAAGAAAATTTGTTGCAACCAAAACTCACACTTGATGATTTTCCCATACAACTTCTTTTCTTTTAATGTTTCCAAAATAAACCTTAAATGTCTTTCATGCTCCTCTTTACTTCTAGAAGACACCGAAATATCTTCAATGAAAACAACCACAAACTTATCCAAGAAATCATGGAAATTCTTTTAATAACGTCCATGAATAAAGCAGGTGCACTGGTTAGACCAAAAGGCATTACTACAAATTCATAATGGCCATATATTGTACGAAACGTGGCCTTTGGAAAATCGGCTTCCTTTACCTTCAACTGATGGTACCACGATCTCAAGTCAATCTTTGAAAAATGATGAGCTCCCTGGAGCTGATCAAACAAATCATCGATATGAGGCAAAGGATATTTTTTCATAACAGTGATGTTATTCAAGGCTCTATAATCAATTCAAAGTCTCATTGAACCATATTTCTTTTTAAGAAATCAAACAGGAGCACCCCATGGTGATGTGCTAGGTCGAATGAAACCTTTCTATAATAAATCTTGTAATTGCTCCTTCAACTCAAAAAATTCAATTTGATCCACTCAATAAGGGGGTTTTGAAATTGGATTAGCATCAGAAACTAAGTCAACATTAAACTCAACTTCCCTATCTGGTATTATTCCGAGAAACTCATCAGGAAAAACATTAGGATACTCATTCAACACAGGAACATCATTAATCTGAACAGTTCCCTTGTTTTCAACAATATCTGCAAGGTAACATTCATTTCCATCTTTTACAAGTTTATCGACCTCTTGATATGTTATTAACATTAAGGGTTCATTCATGTACACAAACTAAAAGTATTTCTAAAAAGAAACTTCTTTAGATCTACATTCAATCATATCATGGTAAATAGAGAGCCAATCCATACCCATGATAACATCAAACTCTACTAGAGGTAAAACAATAAGGTTTGAAAGTAGGTTCTTTCCACAGATAAGGATATGATGATTCTTATAAATTATTTTTTCCTCAACATTTCCCCCAGGTTTTTTTACCACATGTTCAGGATTCATTTAATGAGATGGTATTCTCATTTTACTAGAAAAGTTTTTAGAGATGAATGATTGTGTAGACCCTGAATCAAATAACTCACTGGCATAATCTGATGAAAAGACAAAGTACCTGATACCACTTAATTTAATGGCCCAACTTCTGCTGAAGTAGTTGCAAAGGATTTCACCACCCCTTTCTGCTTGTAGTCTAACTGCTTCCCATCACTCGAGCTCATTGTTGGACACTCGTTTTCATAGTGACCAATCTCATTACACTTAAAAAATTTCACTAACTGTAAATCAGATTTGGTCTTACTATCACCTTGATCTTTTTCAGTGCAATCACGAGCCTTATTTCCCATCTTACCACATTGGTAGCACATTACAGAATTCAGAAGACATTACCCTACATGCCTTTTACCACATTTATCAAAACCGGAAACATAGTTTTCTTACCATCATACCTTTTTGATGAATTATTCGCTTTCTCCTGCCACCTCGGTCTCTTCTTCTGTTGGTTGTTATAAAACACTTGATCATTGGAAAATTCCATTTCCCCCTTCTCGTCACATCGAACAATATTTTCATAAATTTTTAACTCACGAGAATCCAATGCCCTTTGATATTTTGGCTTTAATCCTGAGTAAAAATGATTGATTTTACTATCAAGGTCTTGGATAAAATTTGGAGCATACCTTTCCAATTGAGTGAACCTCTGTTCATAAGCATCCACTGAGTCGTCCTCTTGCCTCAATTCCAAGAATTGTTTTCCCATCCTATGTCGATCAGCCTTAGGAAAATACTTCTCAAGAAACATACCTTTGAATTCATCCCTGTCGAGAGCATCAATCTCATCAGTGTCACTGATATTTTTAACCACAGACCACCACGGATCTTCTTCACCCTCCAAATGATAAATTGCAAGACTAACCTTTTGATTGTCTGAACACCCCATGACATCAAAAATTGCTCTAGTGATTTAATCCACCCTTCAGCTAGCATAGGGTAAGATGATCCTCGAAATGATGGGGGATGTTGCATCATGAAATTTTCCACTACTGACATGTTACTCTGCGGTTGATCTATCTGAACTCGTTCATGGATACCACCACAATTTATTGCTTGACTCAACTGCGCCATTACTACAACAAACTATTCAGTTCCAATTCCGACCATCTCAGGATGCTGATTTGAAGGTCATTTCCTTCTGTATGCCTTCATAGCACTTCTTCCCTGTTTCCTTTGTAGAAAACCATTCTGAACAAACATGTCTTAGATGAAGAAACATGATAATCTACAAAAGATATATCATTTCAATTTTACCAAAAAAAAATATTTTTGGATAATCATTTAATAGATTTTTAACTCCAAGAGTTATATAAACTGACCTCTTATACCAACTATAAGTCCCCATCCTTAAACATTACTTAATCTAGAGTTACTTCAAGAATAAACGTTGAGCATCTTTTCAGGTTTAGAGTTTTATAGAATTAGATCATAAATCATTCATTACATTCCACATTTAAACAAAGTGGTTACATAAAATATAGTACTCATTTTTCCCATCAATGAAAACATATTTAAAATAAAACATGGATTATTTCTTGACACTTCCTTGACACTACCATCACATCATGTAACTTTCCCATGACCTGTGAAAAACATTTCAATAACATGGGACGAGCATAAAATGCTCAGTAAGGGATATAAAAGTACGAAATGAAAACATTAGTCCATGTAAGAAATCTTACTTTACATATAAAACATAAGCATTTTAACATACCTCATCAAATCATGAATAAATCATAGAAATCATAAGACATAAAGGTAACTTGAGGCATTCATAACATTCTTACGTAGGGACAAACCCTCTTGGTTAAGTTTGGAATACCCATCACAGTATATTCCCTAAATCTCTTCATAGAAACATCAACGTTTAACCCCTTCGTGTTACCCAATGCATTGGAGAGCTATATCGGGCTCACCCGCCCTTAGTTTATCACGGAACCACCCATCTTCATAACAATTCCCAAGAACCATAACATAATCGTATCACATAAAACATGTATAAAGGAAACATAACATTTCCACTTTTCAATCACAAGATATCAATACAACACATTGATATAAAAACATTATGAAAACCATTTTCAATACAAAAATAAAATAAAACATGGTATTTATTTATTCATTTTTTTAAAAAATGTTATGGCTTGTAGTGGAAGATGAAGCTCAAAAAATGTACACGGCGGCAGAGAAGTCGTTGTCGCCACTTACGTATGACAAAAAAACATTCCCTTTTGTCGTTTAGTAAACGCTTCGTATAAAAAATATTCCTTTTGAATAAATGAAAAAGTCAAAGGGGTTTATAAACCATATAAATGAATGTTGTGTATAAAACATAATTTGTCTCAACAAAAGGAGATTGAGACGAAGTCCCTTACCTCGGGTCCGACTTGACTCGATCATTCTTTAATGTACTGAATAATAATCTTGAGTTAATTTCTGCTTGTTTAAGAACATTTTTTAGTTCATTATTCCTTTTATATCACTTATTACCATGTTATAAACACTATGTAATTATTTAAGTTAATAATGGTTGTTTTTTCGATCATTGGTACTTGAGTCAAAAAATAAACTCTTTATAATTAAAAGTTGTTCATGTGGTAAAATATCCATTATATCCATAATTAAATTCATAATGTAGATATCATATATATCATATATATCCATTATATACATGCATTTATAATATTACATAACATTTAGAGGTAAGAAATGGAATGCACCGTTCATAGAGACGGTAAGCCGTACATACGCACGAACGCTACTTTCCTTTATAATTCCTATTTAATGGAATTGAATACTAATGATATAAAGGTATATTTTAATTCCAGTATAATATCTAATATAATATCATTAACTCCATCCTTTATATGTCCCACATATGGCATTAACTAATCAAATCACTTTGAGGGGGCGGTAGTCCGCACTTCCTAAAAGGAAGATATCACGTTTACCCATAATGGAATCCATAAAGGTACTTCATAAATACAAAATACAGAGTCTTAAGTAAAAAAACATATTATAATTCATATATAAATATATTGTCATCTTAATGGCCACCTTTTAAGGTGTTATAAGAATATTGAACAATCATCGTTTCGTGTGGCAGAAATTCGCCATCTGCAGAAACAGTATGTTATTTAACCATTAGATACAGGTTTGTGTAAGCGTAGCTCAAATAATTATTATGAAAACATCCTATTATATTGAAAATACTGGTTTTGTTACAAAATAAATGAATAAAAATAGTTTAGGAGGGTTGGAGAAGCAAAATAAAACAAAAGAACATTAGAGAAGACTTTACCTTTAAATCGGGTAACTCTTCTTGGTTTGTACGAAAAGGGTTTCTTGAAGAGATTTATGCCTAAGGTAAGGCTTCTAAGATGAAGATAGGGATTTGTAGATATTAAATGATCAGATTTTGGCTGAGACAAAGGCTTGAGATGTGTGTGTAAAGAGGTAGAGGTGGGGGCCTTTTATAAGAGGAGAGGAGGGGCACTCTATGAATGTTATAAAACGATACTTTATATTGAAATGTGTTTCGGATTTAAAAGGCCCCATATTGATATATTTATAGGATAAGGTGATAAGGGTTCGAAATATACTCATCCAATAGGTCTTTGACATGTGTAAGTCTTATATTTTACATTATCCTTTCATTTTATTTAAATCGTTCATTAATGAGGTAATCACTACATCATCATGATGACGTAAATAATTTAATTTATTTAATTTCTACAAATTCAAAAAAAATACTATGATGTAGGTAATATTTTTAGATTTCCAATGACTATTTATAGTCCAATATATCATTTCTTTATACCAAATTAAAAATGTTTTACTCTGGTTATACATTCATTGTTATATTTAACTTTCTTTAAAATTAAAAACATAAAAAGTCATTATCACACAAAAGTGATTCCATGGGGTCCCCAAGTTTGGCACAAGGCATCCCATGGTCGTCCATGAAACAACCAGTATCATTAGGACCCATTTTGGGGTCCTTTTTTATTATTATGATATTATTTTATTATCCTTAACTACCCGATTACTAATTAATCAATATAATTTAAGATAATTACCGGCATTACTATTCATAATGTCCAAAAACAAAAGAGACTTGATTAAATAATTTGAAACTTATTATTCCAAATATTTAATCCATTTTACAAATTCCAAACACAGTAATTTCAACAATTAATTTAAAAATAATTCACGTTGTCAAAATAAATAGTGGGGTTTTTAGAAACAATATCTATGAAAAGTTTGGCACTTGTTTATTCCCAATTCCAAAGTGAAATTAATCCCAATGACCACCATTGGATTACATGGTAAAAATATATTCTATTTACACTTTTAAACCAATTAAAAAGATAATATATCCATATAATTATATTAGATGAAAATGTAGTTTTGTTGTAAAATGCAGTATTTTTCACTATTCATTAAATAAATGAACATTGTCAGAAAATACCACAAATTTACCCAAAGTAAATTTCAATGTCCCAATCATAAAGAATAAGTTTATTTTGAAAAATATAGCTTATATTTTTTTTAAAAATTTTGATTTAAGAATGTTTTTCCATCAAAAGGCAGTAAAACAATCTTTTAAAAATATTAGTGTATTCCATGCTTAAGATTGGATTTATTCTCGTTTTAAGCCTCTAAAACACTATCTAATTCATAAATAGACATAGATAAGAATATATATTATTAATTACATACTTGGGATGTTATAATAAGTGTATTGGGTTCAAATTGATATTTTTATACTAGTAAAATAATTTCTCTATGTTTGGTGAAACTGTAAAAAAATAGTGCAATTGTTTTTTCCTATTTCATGGGAAAAAAAATTTACCACATATTTTTGAAACTTTATTCCAACCATGAAAGATGATGCTATCCGAAACTAAAAATAGTAACATAGTTTCCATGGAATGCCACACGGTTTGGCCTTATAGAGTGCTAACCGTGTGCATACCCAGAAAACAATGAATCCCCCAAAAATCAACAACAGAAACAGAACAATGGTTTAAGATTATAAATGTTAAAAAAAAGGATAAACATACCTAAAACCTACATTAGTATCTAAAAATTCAACCCACCATATATCTCTATATTACAACCACATATTTTGGATCCTTTAAATTAATACCATTTTCAATAAATTGTGTCCCACAAAACACTGAACTAATTCAACACCCGGCTAAAATGAACCACAAAATATTTAAATTACACAAATAATATAATCTTTAGGATATAAGTGGATAAAATTTAATATAAATAAATATATACTACTATTATTTTTTATTGACATTATAAAAAGGTTACCATTTTAAAAATAAATTTAAAAAGGTATTGTATTTTTCCTCAACAAATTAAATTTATCATATATAAAATTTTATAATTATATTTAAATTTAAATTATTAAACTAACATGTCAATATAAAATTATTTATAAATAAAAATTAAATAATATTTAAAACACTTAATGTTTAAAATGTCAATTTTTAATACATGTAGTTATTTAATATATTATATTTTTAATGAAAGATAATTGATTAATTTTAAAAGTTTAATTTTATATGATTAAATTTATATTTTAAAAAAATTCAATATTATCTAATTTTTATTTTTTTAGATTATTTTGAATATGTCATTTTTCTCATGAATAGTGTAAAATAGTATTTGTTTTCCAAATAACATGACTTTTTTACATTATTAGTACATAAGTTGGAATTGAAAATTTATGAAATGTTTTTTTAAGAATAAATATTTCTTTACTATGTGAATTTATATTTTATAAAATTAAGGGTTCTAATTATCAAGCCCATATTGGATATTTTATATCTTATAATATATTTTTGGAAAGAACTGTTTTTAGTACATTATACAATTAGTTTTTTAAAATATTTTTTACCACATTTAGAAATTGAATTAAATAAAATGGATACAAAATTTTGAATCAGTCTATAAAATTTATTCAATAAGAAATAATTTATTTTTTCCCATAAATGAAATATTATCCATGGTAAAAACAAGAAACCAAAATAAAACCTTAAATTGTTAAAGAAAACGTCAAAGAAGAAAAGAACCTGATCATGTTACATAAATGTGTATGATTGTTTAGTTGAGGCCTTGATTTACCTTAACACTTTTTAAGTCCATTATTTACCTATTTTGGATCCACTTGTGTAATGTCCCAATCTTAAAAGATAGTAAAAGATTCCCTAGGCCGAATGCTCACATGACCATAAGCACGACGTAACAAACAACAGAGGATTTTGAGTATTGTATAGGGTATAAATCAGTCAATTGGTGAGACTATACTGTCTTTACTAGTGTAATACACAACAAAAAAATTAGAATCATAAAATAAACATGTAATAATTAGGGAACATGCATAAACAAACATCCACCAAAATTTGGTACAAACCATAGACAATGGTAAATATGTCATGTTATGCTAACTCTGGAAGGTGAACAAAAACACAAATAATGATAATGGTAAAATACACAAAATGGTCTTGACTCTGAGTCTGAAACCTCATTAATGCATATCACATAAAAAACTCATCTCTCTATCATATGTCTATTTCCCTTATCCTAAACCACACGAAGGAATTCTTCTCAGGTACCCAACGGAGGCCTGATTATGGTGTGAGTAAAACTCAGTAAGCCACCACAAACAGTGTATACAACGATATTCAGTCAACATATAAAGAAAGTGAAAGAGATAAGTAATATTAACTTAAATAAAGATGTTTTGGGTACCATTCGTTAACATTGTCCACTTATGTCATTCCTATCATGAATCCCAATTTCAATAAAGATACCAACACCATTAGTAATTCTATTTCATCACATTATCAATAGGTTTAGAATATTCACCAATCACAATTCATAGTGGAAATAAATTGAGTTCCCTGTGTCACTAAAAATAATCACATAATCACATATTCAACACACTCACATTGAAGCCTCAATCCTGGTGGCCTCAATGAATGCAATAATTAAGGGAAAATAACATCATCCCCTTCCCTAATTGTTGAATTTTTTGGTGGAGTTTGGAGCCTTAGTCTAACTGGACATGTGGACGAAGATCCCCATATCAACAACCCACTCTACTAATGCAAGAGCTAATACTTATTTGTATATTCACCACACATATACAATATCCGAACAAAACATAACTAATACCAATATCATTCACAATCAATAACAGCCCACATGGGAGTTAACATTATTCCATATCCCATTAACACATTTACCATTTAGATTACTTATCAATTTACCCAAATTCCTTTTTCAAATGCCTAACTCACAAGGAATATTCACTAATTACCCTACATTAACCGAATAGACATATCTAACAATTTATAAATGTCAATTATTTTAACACAATTAACATTTCAAATGTATTTTTACACTTTTATATTTCAAGAAGCATTCTCATATCATTTATCACATCACCACAGTTACCATTTAACTTGTTATGAAGTCTAGAAAATAAATCACTTTTAAATTATCCACATATAGGAACAACTACCAATATTTCATTCATAATGATCATATTAATCTATTATCATGTTTGTCTCAGGCTCTAATAAATCTAAAGTCAATTCAGACTTAGCAATTTTGTTAACCATGTTCAGGACGGTCAGCACACCCCATGGGTGGCCCTAAATTGGTCAATTTATCTTATATGCATGCGAGTTATAACAACCCTACTCTTTATTACACACAAAAACATGATTTATTTCATAAACATACATTGTAGACAACTCTGAGGATTGAGAGGTGTAGTGTTTTTTGATATTAGGGAAATTACATGACAATAGAAGACATAAAAATACAACATCCTTATTGAAAACAGCCTTTATCTTACAACAACATTCCCTCGTACATATCATTTCATGGGATAAACTGAGTATATACATGTGAAAATGGTGAGATATAAAGCCCACTAATGAAGAAAAATAGGCAATAAATGTAAAATATAGTACATTTTAAGCAATAAGCATATCAATGGAGCATAATAGAAATATGAACATAATGTCTTGATATAAAATTATTATCATAACCTAGAAATGTGGAAAAAACATTTACCATAATATTAGCATGATCCAAGGCACAAAGAACATGTAGAATGAGTAAACCCCCCATTTCACTAGAATTAGAATGAGTAAAACCTCCTTTCACTTGACATAACATGATGTTAATCTTTACAAAATCCATTGGAGAACTATTATGGCACATCCTTCTTGATCATTTCATTTCAAGCATAAGTGTGCCACATGGATCATACAAAATGGATTCATTAAACACCAGAATTTAATCAATGTTAAAGGAATGAATAATTCATAAATAAAAATCTATAATAAATAATTATATGTCCATAAATGTGAATCTACTTGATAGATAAATGTGCATGGTATTCTCTACAAAATGACATTGTCTTGGAAAATCGCGGTGCAATTTCGGTAGAATAATATCATGACATATGAATTCATAAAAATGATTGATGAGCGATAAAGGGGTATATAATCATATGTACGTGAAATTGAAATTAAGGGTGTTGTATTTATACATTTCCCAACATATTTAATGGAATTTAGATTCATAAAACAAAATAATTGCTTGAATGTAAATGATGAGAGAGAAATCTCTTAAGAAATTTCAACACGGTAACATGTGTACTTGAGAGGCATTAATAACTGATAAAGTGGTATATAATATTAAAAACTAAGGGGGTAATTATATGGGAGCTGTAAAATCATATTCCAACATTTTTAATTGAAAATACAAGGGTATAGAAACACAAAGAAACATGGAAAAAATGAGAGAGGAAGAAATCCCTTACGTAGAAGTGTGATCCCAAAAGCCTGGGAGAGGATTGGGAGAGACTTCATGGGATCTTGGGGGAGCCATGGGAGTATAATAGAGATAGGAGGGTAGTGTAGGGACATTATCCTGGGGTTTTTCTGAAGATTAGTGGGAACTTGTGTGGGGTTATATAGGAAAAAAGAGGGAATTAATTATTATTTTGGTCTTGGCCACCACACATTAACCTTTTCATAACCACAAACCAACACATTTTTTTCCCATGGTTTTGTCCAAATGGGAGTGGAAAATATTATTTTTTTATGGGAAATGTCAGAAATTCTTAAAATATTAATATTTTTTATATGGATGCGAGTCACACTCTCAAGGAAATAATCATTTTAAATGTTAAAATATTTTATAAGTCTTGGAGGGCCCACTAAGGAACCATAAAATAAATAAAACAGATTTAAAATCACATTATTTTAATGGAAAAAACAAATATTTGACGAAAATTCCTTTTATGGTATTTTATTACAACACTATAGGGTAATTATGATGTAATAAAACAAATTATATTTTTAAAAAATATAAAATTATAACCAAAAAATTCAACTATCTCAGAAAGTTATTTAAAATTCAACATCAGATAATTTCAACATCATGATTACAAATATAATATTAATTTTGTCTAAATTATTTTTTAAATATGTGAATTTTTACTTTTAATATATAAACTGACATTTATAAAAAATTCATGGGTTTTGACCAAAACAGCTTTCAAACCTTAATAAAAATTAAAATTGTATTAACAAAAAATTATACATACATTTATATTTAATAATAGTATTTTACTAATAATATTTTATTAAAATATTATTTAAATAATAATAAATCCATTAATACATAAAAATAGATTTCTTAACAAAAAATACTATTTGTGCTTTAAAAAATGTTTACAAAAAAATCTGTATTCTTTATAAAAAAAATAAAGCACAGAATAATGGTGCTAGGTCTTGTTACATAACCCCTTATAACTCTTTCATAACACCTTAGGGTAGGTTTTGATATGGGGATAGACTCTTGGAGTGGCTCAGATAATACCACTCTGTTAGTAATCTCAATGTACATCCACTTATCCCGTAGGGTGTTCTATTTGAGCTTAATGTGTTGAAGCTAATCTTGGGATTGGTCAAGTGAAAAGCCCAGTGATGCAACCACATTTTTGGGCTCCAAAAAATGGGCTTTGTATGGAGAAATTCAACTGGATGAGGCCATCACATTCTTTATATTAGTAAATTTTATTTGTTAAAGCACTATATTTATACTGAAAATGTGATCATTGTTCAACAACTATGTTATAAATGATAAAAATTATTTACAATATTTTAAAATCCAAAAACATAAGACCAAATAATTTCATATTTTATATAACCATTGTACATAATAATACAATTAATTAGTTTAAGAGGAATTATAATAAATAAAATTTGGGTCGTTACAATATTCCCCCCTTAAAAAATGTCTCCCCCTTAATTTCATTTTCCCACAATAAAACATATGAGGGTAAATATACTTTGTTTCCTCCTATGATTCCAACATTTCCTATTCAAACATGTTGTTTTTCCACAACCCCTTGATGATAAGCATTGTCTTATTTCATAGAACTTTTTCCCTAAAATCTAAGTTCTTCCCCGACTTCTCTTTATAGTATAGGTCATTCTCCAATTGAACCAAATCTGGATTGAGTACAGACGATGGGTCAGGTATGTACTTCTTCAGGAGTGATAAATGGAATACATCATGAACTTGAGATAGGTTCGGTGGTAGTTATAGTTGATAGGACACTGCTCCAATGTGATCAAAGATCTCAAAGGGGTCTATGTACCTTGGACTAAGATTTCCATTCTTTTCAAATATCATAACTCTCTTCAATGGTGATATGTAGGGGAATACCTTGTCTCTGACATCAAACTCTTGGTCTCATCGATGATTATTAGCATAGTTCTTTTGTCGACATTGAGTAGCTTTAATGTGCTGATGTATGGTATTAACCTTATTCACCATTTCTTCGACCATTTCTGGACCTAAGAGTTTTCGCTCCACAACATCATCCCAACATGCTTGAGTTCTGTACCTCTTTCCATACATGGCTTCACAAGGAGACATTTTTATGCTTGAGTGGAAACAATTATTGTAAGAGAACTCAAAGAGAGGAAGATGTTGATACCATCCTCCTTTGAAGTGCATTCAACATGAAATCAACATTCCCTCAAGTGTTTGGATTTTCTACTCATGTTGGCCATTATTATGAGGATGATAAACTGTATTGAAGTTCATCTCAGTATTTAGGCCATGTTGAAGACTTATCCCAAAAAAATATGTGAATCTTGTATCACAATCGGATACAATATATAGTGGTATTCAATGTAGCCTTACCACTTATCTAATATAAATCTATTCCATTTGACCTAATGAAATATACTCTTGAATTGTAATGAAGTGAGTAAAATTTGTAAGATGATCCACAATAATCATCATAGCATTGTTTCCTTTGGATGTCTTCAGAAGTCTGGTGACAATGTCCATGGTGATGTTCTCCCATTTCCACGCTCATGTGTGATATGGTTGCATCATCCCCTTAGACTTATGACTCTTAGCCTTCACATTGTGATTTACCTGGAACATTGATGTATACTCAGTGGTCTCTTTCATCATGTTTTCCCACCAATAAATATGTTGAAGTTATTGAGACATCTTTGAGTTTCCTAGGTGAATGGAGAAATCTGAACTATGTGCATCATCCAAAAGTTCTTTCATTAACATTGTATTTGATGGAACACATAGTCTTGACCCAAATCTCACAATTCCTTCTTCATTCACATTCAAATATGATGATTTCCCTTTTCTTATAGTTTCCACATTCTTCTGAATTCCCACATCATCCTTTTGAGAATCCTTTTACCATTCCAAAAGAGATGGATGAAAAATAATTTGTGAAACTATTTATGATGTTCCCCTATTTATGACTCCCTTGTATATATTCATAATATTTATGAATATTGGATCCTTTTCAATTCTCATCAATGATAAAATTGTTGGGTCCTTTCAAAATGGAGCATCTGCCACCTTGTTCTCGTTCCTAGGGTGTTAATGGATTGAGCAATCATAGTCTTTTATCAGATCAATCCATATTCATTGGCTCATATTCAAATCTTTATGTGTGAATATATACTCAATGATTTTTTGATCTGTTTATATTTTAAACTTCTCCCAAAATATGTAATGTCTCCAAATTTGTAAACTGAATATCACTACATCCAACTCCAGATCATGTGTTGGATAGTCTTTCTTATTAACTTTTAATTTTCTCGAAACATAGGCAATGACTTTGTCATTTTTTATCAACACACATCCCATGACGTTCATCAAAGAGTAACTAAATACTAAAACAGTTTCTCCACTTATTGGTAATGTGAGTAAGAGCACATTGATAATCTTCCATTTCAACTCCTTGAATCTCTCTTCGCATTCATCACACCCTGAAAACATGACTCCATTTTTGGTTATATTGATAAGAGGTTTTGGCAATTGTGAGAAATTTATAACGAATTAGAGATAATATCTAGATATCCCCAATAATCAATTGATATCCATTACTGATGTTGGCGTCATTCATCCATAAATTGCAGCTGTTTGGGAGGGATCCATAGATATCCTATTTCTTGTGATGATAGGACCAAAGAATGAGAAATTATTTAACTAGAACTCACACATACTGTAATTTGCATAGATATTATCTATTCACAAGGTCTCTAATACATTTCTTAGATGCCCATCAGTCTCCTCCTTGTTTTTGGATTATATTAGAATATCATAAATAAAGACTACCAAAAATTTGGTGAGGTAATATCTAAAGACTGTATTCATCATGTTCTGGAAAACTTCTAGAGAATCAGTGAGTCTGAAATGAAATACTATGAATTTACAGTGTTTGTACCTTGTAGGAAAATAAATCTTGGGCATATCTTCATTATTCACACTTACATGATAATATCCCAACCAAAAATCCACCTTGGAGAAGTAGTTTTATACACATAGTTGATTGAAAAAGTCATCAATTTGGGGCAGAGGATACTTGTTCTTTATCGTGATTTTCTTAGGCTCATGATAATCAATGCAAAGGTGCATTGACTCATCCTTATTCTTGACGAAGTGGACTAGTTCACCCCATGGAGAAGCACTTGGTTGTATAAACCCTTTATCTAGACTCTCCTATAGTAGTTTCATCAGCACTTAAAGCTCCACAACAACCATTCTATATGGAGTTTAGATATGTGAAACGCCCTAGGTATATAATCAATTGAGAATTAAATATCTCTTCTTGGAGGAACACTAGAAAATTCCTTGAGAAACCCATCATAAAATTCACTCAAAACATGATTTTATTCAAGGATTTTTGTTTCCTTAGACTCGATCCAATGAGCAAGATACACATGATCATTGGGATGTAATATTCACAATTGAAATGATCATGCAAAAGAAGATTCGTCAACCTCTTTGAAATTGTATAGAATCAGGGGTTGATTCTCTATACAGAGAGTGATTTCCCTCTCACAAAAATTTATGTTGGCTCTATATAAGTAAATCCAATGCATGCCATGAATTGCATCGAATTCCACCAGAGGGAGTATGACAGGGTTCACTAGGAAGCTCAGTCCTCAAATTATGACAGGGGAGGAGTTATATACATATGATGCAATGATTTCCTCATTTTCCATTCTGACCAAAATATTTTCTTCCTTGATTTGTGGTGGTGATGGGACTGTTCAACCAAACATTTGGGATATACAAGAATTCATATAATTAGAATAAATAATTATGTTTGTTATTCTTGAATAAATAACTTGTGTACCTATCACCACTTCATTTTCAGGGTTCACTTTGGAAGTAGTGAGAGAAAAAACTAGCCCATGCTACCTTGGAGGTTGTTGGTAGCCTCTGAAAACCCTTGGATTAGTGAATAGGTTTGAAAATTTATCTGGTTCTTTTCAGTTGAAGCAATGAAAAACTCGTAGAGAGTCAAACAGAATGTTCATCTCCTCTATCACAGCAACAGGTTTTTCTTGTCGGATGTTAATGGCGAGGTTCTCTTCTCTTCCCCATCTAAATCATTTCCTAGTCCCCTTCAAGAAATTTCTAAGGTGTTTCCTTCTTCACCTATGGTAGGTGGGGTGATGGATTTTCTTGTCACCATTGGATTTATCGAGTGAAAAAATTCCTCATAGCTCTCGAAGTCAAGGATTGTCAGGTATTTCCATAGGCTAGGTTTAGCCCACTAACGAAGCATACTACCTTAAATTTTGGGGTATTAACAAATCCAAAGGCATTTCATGAAAGCCTGGTGATGTTTTCCTCATCTGCACCGATGGATACATCATTTTGTCTTGAGGTAATGGAAGTCGCTTTCAATCATTAGTCATAGGGTGTGAGGAAAAATATTTATCTAAAAACATTTTTTGGAAATCCCTCCATTCCTACACCTCAACCTCCTCCTCGGGCATTGTATTTTTGTTTAACGTTCACCATTTATCAGCTTCACCAATAATATGATATGTAGATATAATTACCTTCTCTTGTTCATAACATTGATGGATGGAGAAGATATTTTCAATGAAGTTGATTCATTGTTCGGTGATTGAAGGATTGGATGATCCATTATTAGTATGAGGCATTTGTCTCATGAAGCTCTCGATTTCAACTTGTTCTTTCGGGGGGGGGGGGGGGGGGTAGAACGTTCCCATTGACCTATGTTTCAATTCAAAAATTGAGTTAACTGAGAGAGTATCGTCACAATGTTTGTAATTCCCACTCCCATTAGATTGGGAATCTCCTTAGAATAGTCATCACAATGATCTTCACAATGATTGTTAGCCCGAGTCCTTCTATTACCGGCCATTGGCTGGAATAAAAAAATGTTAGGGGTAAGACATAAAGGGTAATCCAATGAAAAAAATGGATGACTTATATTTTACTTTTATTTCATAATTTATGAATTTATAGTAATAAATATATGTTATACATGATCTACTTCCTAACATATATTGTAAGGGGATTTTTTTATTCTCTTAATAATGGCTCCTAATAAGTATATGAATTTACCAAATAATAACCCCTGGGAGGTTGTAACCAAGAGTGCATCACAACCCATTTTTGTGCACTAGTTCCCATTTGAGTCGTGTTCAATGTGGTTTTTTTGGGTTTTACCCCTAGATACATCTGTGCCAGAGCCGCCACTACCTGCTCATATATAGACAGGGATGTACTTTCTTGATAATCCACTTACTCAATACTCCCCAAAATTTTGGGATGTATTTATTATACATAATCTTATCCCTTTCACTTAGGTTTTCTAATCGTAATCCCAAAAATTACTAAACTAATCCTCTGATACCAACTATAACAACCCTGCTCTTTATTACACACATAAACATGATTTATTACATAAATGTGCACTTTTGACAACACTAAGGATTGAGAGGTCTAGTATCTTGTTAAATTATAGGGATTACATGACAACTTAAGACATAAAAGACAACATCCTTATTGAAAAAATCTTTTACATGACTTCAACAATCCCTCATACATAGAATTACATGGGTCAACATGAGGGATTCATGTGAAAAGGGTTATCTATAAATCCTAATAAAGGATTATTAAAGGAATATAATGAAAATAATAGTACATTTCATGGAATAGGCATATCATTGTAGAATAAGAGAAATATGAACATAAAAGAATGATATAGCATGAAAATCATAACATGGAAATATTACAACAACATTTAACTTGATATTAGAATGATCCAAGGCTAATTGAACCTAGAGGATGAGTAAACCATCATTTACCTTGAATTAGAATGAGTAAACACTCATTTAACATGATGTATCATGATACTAATCTTAACCCAATGCATTGAAGCACTATAAAGGAACACCCTTCTTAAACATTTCATTTCATGCATCAGTGTGCCACATGGATCATATAACATGTATTCATTATTCATCATAATTTATTCCATGATAAAGTAATTTGGAAATAATAAATGATTCTCTATAATAAATTAATAAATTTTCATAAGGTTGAATACCCTTGATAGAGAAATGGGCATGGTATTCTCTACACAATGACTTTCATTTGGAAAATTATGGTACAATTTTTGCCGCAAAACAACAAGCCATTAGAATTCATTAAAATGGTTGATGAGTGAGAAAGGGGTGTCTCATTATATTTACTTGAAATTTAAATTATGGGGGTCATATAAATACTTTTCACAAAATATGTAATAGAATTTATATTCATAAAACAAAATAATTTCTTACCTATAAATGAGAAGAGAGAAACCACTTACAAACTTTTGGCTTGATAACGGGTGTACATGGGAGGCATTAATGATAGATAAAGGGGGTCTCAAATCATTAAAAAATATGGATGGATGTATAGGGGTGGTTTTTAATAATACCCCAACATTTTTAATTGAAAATACAAAGGCATAGAAATAAAAATAAACTTAGACAAAAATGAGAGAGGATGAAATCTCTTACTTGGAAGTGTGATCCCAAAGGCTTGGGATAGGCTTTAGAGTAGATAAATTGGAGATTGGGGCACCATGGGAGTATAATAGAGATATGAGGGTATAATAGGGACATGCTATAAGGATTTATAGTGAAGATAACTGGGAGCTTGTCTGGGTTCATATTGGAAAAAGAGATAATTATTTATTATTTAGGTTTTGGATACCACACATTAAACTAGTGAAAACCACAAAATAACCCTTGTGTTTTTACAATTGTTTTTTCCAATGGAGAGATTAAAATATTAATTTATAAGGAAAATGGATGAAATTCTTATAATATTTGGCTCGCTTATGTGGAGGTGAGTCACACTCTTAAGGAAATCATTTTAAAATTTAAATAGTTTTATAAGTCTTAGAGGGTCCACTAAGGATTCAAAATATTAATCAAAGAAATATAAAATCACATTATTTTAAAGGTAAAACATATATTGGATAAAAATACCTTTTATATTATTTTGTTACGTCACTATAGGGTCATGATGATTTCATAAAACACATTATTTATTTAGACGATATTTAATTTTTACCCAAAAAGTTGATTATCTCAGAAAATTGTGAAAATTTCACCATTAGATAATTTCTACATCTGATTTGAAAAATAATATCCATTTTATCTAAATAATTCTCTAAATATATTAATTAATAATTTTAAAATAAAAAAACATTAATCGAAAATTTATAGGTTTTGTGAAAAACAGCTTTCAAACCTTACTAAAAATTACAATTGTATTCTTAAAAAATTATATGATAATTTATATGTAATAAAAAGTAATTTAGTAATAATATTTTATTAATATATTTTTTAATTAAAAAAATACATTATGCTATCAATATATATTTTTTAACTAAAAATAATATTTTTTCTTTAAAAATCATTTACAAAATAAATGTATATTATTTATACAAAAAATAAAGCACACAGTCTTGGTGCTAGGGTCATGTTACATAACCCATTACAACTCATGCATAAGACCTATATGAAAGGTGTTATATGGTGACAAACTCCGAGGGCGGCTCAAATAATATCACTCGTGTGGTAATTTCTATTAGCTTACACATCTCTCGTAGGTGATTCTATTCGAGCATAATGTGTCGAAGCTCACCTTGGGCTTGGTCAAGTGTGATGCCTAGTGAAGCCACCTCTTTTCCGATCTCCGACAAAACGGATTATTTTGGGGAAATTATACTAGATGATGCAATCACATCCTTTGTGTGAGTAAATTGGATTTTAATTCCCTATATTTAGAATAATCAAGTGATCACTGTTCAACAGATATATTAGAAATGGTAACCATTCATAATGGTTTTTTGAAATCCAAAAAACATAAAACCATGGAAGAGCATATTTTATATAACCATTTTACAAAATAATACATTGAATTATATCATTATAAATATTCATTAATAAAATTTTGTCGTGTTACAGTAGTGTGGTTCACTAGGGTTTAATTTTTCAATTTGGACATAGATTATGTCAAATATCACTAATGGAACAAAGAACACAACAATGAGAAAATAAGAACATAACATAGCATGAAAAAAACAACATGAAAAACATGGCATAAAACTTTTAAATCGCCTACCTTGTTTCTTTTCCTGAACAAAAACCTAATAAAATCCTTTGATTCTGTTACAACTACCTTTTTAAGCCTCAAACTAGATATCACTAGAAAAAGAGTGTTTTAGTGCTTCTTATGGAGATGGTAGAATGATGCAAATCCTAATTCGAAAAGAGAATAATAATAGGGATTATAATCACGCAGAGGTTTGATAAAAAATTAAAGTTTCTCCAAATGGATTAAGATAGAAATATAATCACCTCATGGACGAATGCTAGGTTTTGGATCTTCACTATGTAATACATAGGAGGATAAGAGGAAAAATTGGGCGAGGCTCATAAAACTCATAATAGAAATTTTTTAATTTTCCAACATCCATAGGATGCTAAGTTTACCCAAAAGATTTTAAAAACTATTTCCAAACCAAGAGTAAGCCAATGTCTAAGTGATGCAAGGGAACATGATTACCTAGGTACACCTACATGGTTTACAAATAGTATAACTACCATGTGATATGACATTGTCAGAAATTTCCCAATTTGGCCTCCCACCTCGCACAGTTTACTTAACCATCCACCAGCCATGTGCCAACTGTGCGCCTTTAATAGGGTGGCCCAATATTAACATCATTCTTGTTCGGACCACCAAAACACCCTTGAGTAACGTCAATCTTCTATGAAACACATATTTAACCAAATCAACGTATTTAAACAAATATTTAACGAAGTACACACCTCCACAAGTCTATGATATTACAACATCCTCACCTTATAACAACCCGTCCTCGAGTTAAATCACAAGCATCACTGTGCTTCTTAAGTAAAGAGAGTAGGTAATTAGGTTCACATATCTTAATCACTCTCACACATTTATTCCTAAATATTTTTATGCTACCATCAAACTTGAAACAAAGACAGAACCATTCCAATGATGTTTTGTCACTATGATCCACAATATGAACCCGATACTCCTCAATGGAGGAATCAGTGTTAAGAACAAAATCCTCAAAATTATCGACATGATATGGATAATTGTTATATTGAAAAATATTTGAAATGTGAAAAAAATATGGGATTCCACTATACCATTGAGGAAAATCCAATCTATAATCCTCCAGGTTGATCCTCAACACAACCTCAAACAAACCCATGAACCTATGTGCCAACATACCCTATTTTTGAATTCAATGGTGACCCAATATAGAAGAAAACTGAATAAACACACTATAACCCACCATAAACTCAAGAGGTCAATGACACTGATCTGTATATGACTTTTTCCTACTCTAAGAAATTTCTTTTCATTTATAAGTCAACTGAACCATATCTGATGTCGCCTGAAAAAGACTCGATCCCAACATCTCAAACTCCCAAACATCTAACCAACATAATGAAGAACTGAACAAACTCTCATACAGTGTCTAATATGGTTTCATCTAAATTTGTAGCTTGAAAACTATTGTTCTTGGAAAAATCAACAAGCGACAAATTTTTTCCCATGTTCCACCAGAATCAATGACACAAGCTCTCAACATTTTCTTTAACACCAGAATCGTATGCACTAACTATCCATCCATATATAGGATAAAATATTTACTTGGAAACACTTGTCCACCAAGAACCTTATAAAATCCTTGTTGGAAGTGTAACATGAATCATGGATCCATATCTGAAACTACTGTCCTTGATACTCCATTCTACGGTTCAAGCTCTTGAACAATAAACACACCCAACTGATAAACAGTGAACGTATGGCGGTTTCGTTGCATGGTCTTTTTTATGATGGCGGATTCTAAAACGCCGCGATTGAAGGATGGTGGATTTTTGATGAGGAGAAAGATGGTGGTCCACATTTTCTTTAACCCTGATTTCAATATCCTCTTCATCGGAGGTTCTGCAAACTTTTTTGAAGGTGGGATTTGGAAAATGATCTTGGATCTGCTCACGGTTAAACTAGATTTGGTACTGTTTCGGCCTCTTATCTCTTGTTTTGATGAGGTGAAATCTGATGGCGTTGTTTTGGGTCTGCAGAGGCCCAGTATTGCAGCTGTTTTAGTAATTTTTGATTTGCATAGACTTGTTGTTGTCATTGTTTTGGTTGATTTCAGTTCTCGAAGGTATGACGTTGTTGTTGCTTTGGTTATTTTGGGTTCTCGAAGGAATGTTTGCACTGTCTAATGTGATTTTTTGTTTGTGATGGTGGTGGATTCTGGATTTTCTTCCTTGTTGATCCCTATCGTGTCTCCAACAACATCAACAAAGGCGCTGATGGTGTAGATTCATGAGGTGAAGCTGCTTGAGGTGTGGACGATTCAGAATGTCAGAGAAGACAGTGGCGAGGCTGGCTTGTCTCGCCGGTGACCTGATTGGAGGCGATGTTGGGGTTATGTGAGGGCACGCAACTCGAGGTGGTGGTGCGGCTCGAGGAGGACATGGGGTTCACTTGAATTTTGAATTATGAATTATGAATTTTGAATTATATCTAGAAAGGATGGGGTTTCGCTAGACCTGCGATTGATGTATTTTGGTGTTTGGTTGTATGGTTACCAATTACCCTAAACTGGATTTTTGAAAATTAAAAAAAAATTATTTCTAGAAATATGTGAGCCACATTAGTGTACTGATCCTCAAACAACCATGTTTCATCATTATTTTGAGGAGTACATGGAATTCCTAATTAAAAATTTGTCATTACATTATCCCACATCCAGTCCATAATGTGAAAAGGTCACAACGAACCACCAGGTCATTGATGTTCATCCTTCACATGCTGACAGGTGAGGCATCATGCCATGAAAACCACATCATCTATCTTCATTCTGGGTCACCAAAAACAATATATGATGATCAAGAACAATTTTAATAAAACCAAGTTTCTCTTCCCACTTTGATTTATGAGACTCACACATCAACTCTTATTGCACACTTACTGGTACCAAAACACAACCTTGAACATAAAAAATTCCTTCATCACCCAGAGCCAAACTAAAAGGTGAATTACCACCTTTAATATGTTCCTACATTGTAAAAAACTCCAGGTCCTCAAGATGAATCTCTTTGACTCACTTCAAAATCAAAGAGTCAACAGTTATGAATGTGACAATCATCTTCCCAAGCCCATATTGAATCTTCATGTGTATCATAGAAAACAAGTATATAATTACACTCAGAGCTGGATTATGGATCCATCTTAATTCTAGTATTTAAACATAGGGAAATAAAAACACTATTCTCTTTTTCTAGTGTGTAAACAAAATAAAAGTCAAAACACTGCATGTATTCCATCGATCTTCGCTAATGAAGATTCACATCTCACTGAGCGAATACATACATACGACTTTTGTGATCGGTATTCATGGTAAAACACTCTCCCAAAATGTAATTCCTCTAGTACTTTAAGGAATAAACCACCATTGATAACTCAAGATCATGAGTACGGTAATTTTTTTCATGATTACATAACTACCGTGAGCCATACACAACAACCTGATCATCCTGCATTGCACTAATCCCAATCCAACACCATATGGATCATATAACAAGGTATACATATTAAAAAGAGCTATTAATATCATAATTGGTGTGGTACTCAATTGATTCTTCATATCATGAAACCTATTCTCTCATACCTTTGATGATTAAAACAAAACCCCCTTCTTGATTAATCCCAATACTGGTACTGCCAAATGGGATAAATCCGTGATTAATATTCAGTAATAACTGGCCCATCCATGAAAAATCTATACATCAAAGGAATTCTTTTAATACTCCCAAGACACAGTAGACTGAAATTTCTCTGGATCCACCAAGAGACTTCCCTTAGAGATTATGGGACCCAATAAATGAACTCTATCAATCTAAAACTGACATTTGGATATATTGGTGTATTTCCTATGCTCTATCAATGTACCCATGATTATGTCAAGATGTTTGGAATGATCTTCCTAAGTTTTTTATTACACTAAGAAGTCATTTATAAAGACAACTATGAACTAATATAGAACCAGGTTATATATTTGGTTCACTAAATCCAGTATAATAGTCGATGGGTTGGTTAATCCGAATGGAATCTCGTAAAACTCTTAAATCCCATATCTACTCCTAGAAGTAATTCGTGATATGTTATAAGGTATCAAACTCAGTTGATTATAGCATAACCTCAATTAAATTTTTTTACAACACTGATGAACCACTAATCTGGTCAAATATATCATTAATTTAGGGAACAAGGGACTAATTTTTAATTATCACATGACAAATAATTCTATAGTTGACACACAATTGAAAATATTTATCAGCCTTTATGAACAATAATATAGGATATCCCCATGGGGACATAGTTGAATGGATGAACCCTTTGTTATCCAATTCCTCAAACTAGGTTTTATCTTCCCAGTGTTCTTCCGATGCCATTCCATATAGAAGAATGAAAACTAGATCTGATCCTTCGAGTAACTCTATAGTGAATTAAAAATACCTATGGGGTGGAAGTCCCAAGAAATACATAGTAAACACAATCTAAAACCAATCCACCACTAGAGGAAAGAGATGATAATTTAATCCTCCATCATCAAGCTTATTACATGCCACTAGGGATGTGAGTTCCCCCAACTACTGGAAAAATGTCCCTACACGACCTTCTCAATCATCCCACTCAACACGAAGGGAATAAGGGTCTCCCCCAAGAGACATGATAGTTAGCCTATGAGGGTAAAAATAATTGTGGGCCTGACATATCACCAACCAATCTATACCCTGAATTAGACCAAAACCAGACATCTGAAGGAAGAACTATTACCACAAAAAATGGTACCAACCATCATTTAGAGCACAACCTTTGCATTTTCAGATATTATCAACCCACAACCCCCAAAAAGTATTAATTTACAAAATCCCACACACACACCCCTACTAATCCCAAAATATCATCAAATTAAGCAGAAATGTAAGAGTGTGGAACCTATTTCAAATTACACACTCACAAGTGTTGAAGCTACAAAAATCATACCTCGAACTAAAGATGTTGTTGCATCACCACCTCCTAGTGTAGACCAATCTCTGTGAGGATGAACTACCCATTTTCCATGGGATCTCACCAATGTTCTAGTCACTACGCTACAATGAAGATATGGAATATCTCTTATAGATGTATCACATCCACTTACTCAATGAGTACAACTCATAGAACTCCAACTACCTTATTGGTATGGAGTAACCGACCACCTTACGGTACTTGGAATATACTTGTGACCTCCATCCATGTCCAACTATTGAGGATTCCTATAGAACCACTTCCCATGGCCTATTTTTCAACATGACCATCACTCAACAGGTGATAGGGGACAATGTCCACACGTGTATCCTAACCTTCTACCTTGGTAACAAAACACCTGATCTCCACCCCAAGAGGTTTAAACTCTTTTATTTCTACTCTATTAACTTTTACCAGGATCAAATCATCCAAAATGATGATTATTGATCTCAGAAGCCATAAAATTTGTGTGTCCAACTAGTAACACATGTCCTCTACCTGAATCCCACTTCAGGTCTTCTTATGAGATAAAGTCCCCATCCACTACCTTGGAAAGCCTTTTTAGGTGGAGGATGTTCACTTGAGACCTGATCTCATGTCTCTACCCATCCTCGAATCATTTCCCCATATATTCCTTATCACTTATCAATTCCATAATGAAGCATCGTAAATTGATGAAATGAATAGCATAATCTAACTCCGACATTCCCCCTTGGGTGAGACTCATGAAATATGATGCCTTCTCCGGTCTCAATGTCTTTGGATATAAATTATCCTTAAAACTATCCTAAAAATCATTCCACAACATCTGTTCAACCTATTTAGTCTAATCCATGATATCCCACCAATGCGTCACCTGACCTCTCATCATATAGGTAGCCAAAGTAACCATTTTCTAAATAGAAGTCTCTAAATAATTTAGAATCACATGGATGGAATCTATCCACAAATCTTCTTCCTCTAGTCCACCCTCTATAGTAATCTTTAGAGGGTGCGGTAGCTAAAACTCCCAAATAAGCCGAAACATGCTCGACACTACCATCTACAGGTCCTATTAAATTATTTTCATGGAGCGAGCAAAATTATTGTTGAATTGATCATCATTGCCATAATGGGTGACCACATTCTCTTACTCCACTACTAGAGAACCATTCATAGAAACATTCTCCTTTCACCCAATGGGAACTCGACATCATGGTGACATTTCATTACATGAGAAACATGATCTTCAGAAAATATAACATGTAGCCTTCCCAGAATTCCAAAAATATTATTCTCCAAAAGCCTCAATCAATAATTTCACAGACACTTTCAAAATAGGATTTATCAAATTTAAATCACTACCCTCCACTAACCCATCCATGGCCCATGATTAACACATGGTAACTAACTCTCAGGGCTAGAAGTCTATCTTTATGCACCATTTATCACAAATTACTATAAAAAATGTAATTATTTTCTCTACCCACATTTCCCATTTAATAACTCGTTCCATTAATCTTTTAAAATCAGTTACACCATTATTATATTCCATTCTTTATATAATATTCAAGTTTTTCTTTAATTTTCATCCTTAACACAATTTCATTAGAAACCATTTCCATTAAATTTTCAAGGAATTGTAATGCATTCTACCATTCCTACCCCACACTCCCATCTGCATGTTCCGATCATGATGTTCTCCAATTAAATTAATAGGTTCCCATAATGATGCATGAATACACACCCTCATGTCATCATGATCATGAGATAAATATATTAAAATAGTATCGTCACATAGGAAGGGGAATATCCAATAGTTAAATATCATCAAATGTAACATCACACATCATAAAAAACAATTCCCATACAAGGAACAGGGTTTTAACCTCGTATATGCATTAGCTAATTCATGGAATTATTTCATTAACAAGGACTAAAACATCATAATATGTAGTCTACCATCCCCAAATAGTAAATCAATAGAAGAAGAAAGGAAGTTTCTCTGAAACCCTCTTTGTAATGTCCATATCCATGAAGCCACTAAATGATTACCTGGACTAAGTGTCCAGATGACCTTTTTCACACCTCCCCATGTTCCAGAGTAATCCGCAGAAGAAAATAAGTGGAATCACGAAAGCCACATGTAATAACCATAGATCATGCTTAAACAACCATCTCCCAAAATTGGGTACAAACCATAGACAACACTAAATATTTATTTTTATTCTAATAATGTCATGTGAATAATGGACAAAAATAGATAATGGTGGATTCCCTAAAATGGTCCTAGCTACAAGTCAATAATGTCCTTTGTGAATGTCTGATGCCCAAATCAGTTCCCTAGAACATGTTCGTTTCCATCATCCTAACCTGCAAGAATGAAGTCTTTATGGGTACCCAATAGTTGCTCGATATGTGCGTAAGTAAAACTAAGAAGGCCACCATCTATGGTCTATAAAATGTTAACTAGTAAAATAGATATATTTCATGTATTATCTAATTAAAGGAATGGTAAATAAAGAAGATTTGGGTGCCACTAGTTAAGAAAGTTTACTTAAGTAATTTCGAGCTTGATTCTCAATTCAATACATATAATTACTTTATTACTAATTATATTTTATCACATTATCAATGGGTTTGGTATATTCATCAATATTAATTTATATGGGAAATAATCCAAGTTCCCAATCTCACAATGGGGTAATCACATTATCACATATCCCACACACTAACCACAAAGACTTGGTCTAGGTGGTCTCATCGAATGAAACCATTATTATAGTAGCACACCATTCCTTTCCTAAATACATGCATTTTGTGGGGGACTTTAGAGCCTCAGTCCCTCTAGACACACGAGCATAGATCCCCTGGTCAACAATATACTCTAATAGTCCATGTGCACATGTTTATTTTTTCTTTCCCTACTCATATACCATATCACAACCATATATAACTAATAGCAATATCAATCACAACCCAAAACAATCAACATGATAATTAACATTATCTAATATCGCAGTAACACATTTAACATTTACATTACCCAACCACTTATCCCAATTCACAATTCTTATTCTAAACTCAGTAAGTGTATTAATAAATTCTCTTACACTAACTCAATTAACATATCCATCTGTTTACTTATTTTAACATAGATAACACAATTAGAATTTACCATGTATTAGTATACTTGTTCATTTCATGTACCATTCACAATTCATATAGCATATCACTACTAATTCAATTTAACGGATTATTATTTCTAGACAAAAAATCAATTATCCATTATCAACACCTAGGAATAACAAACCATATAACCTTCATAATAATGAAATTAATCAATCAACATGTTAATCTCGAGATATACGAAATCCATAGTTGATTTCACACTTAATTATTCTATAAACCATGATCAAGAAGGTCCGAACACCCCATGGGTGGCCCTAAATTCTTCAAGTCATTCCCTATGCATCCCAAGTGGATCATGAGGCGGTTCCATATGTAATTTGGACACCTATTATTTAAAATATAACTAACAACAATAAGAACAAAATATAGGGAATATATGAACACTATGTTTCATGAAAATATCTTTATAAAAAGCATGGGATATAAATTTTATACAACATACCTCGAATCTGTCGATGAAACCACTCATAATAGTATCCATATATCCGTATTCAACCAACCTTTTAAGAATAAAACTAGATCTCATAAGAAAAATAGTGTTTTAGATAATTAGATGGAGATAAGAGAAACATGAAAAACCTAATATGAAAATAGAAGTCAGAGAGAGATTATAATAACCTGGATCTGCGATCAACAACAAAAGAAACATAAAATGGCTTAGGATTAAAGGAGAATCACATCTCAGAATCTTGAGATGTTTTGGTTTTTCACTAGGTCTAGAGGGATGAGGAGAGGATGAAAACTCTGTTGAGGTTCTTAAATCCCATTAGGGAAATTTTTAATTTTTTTAACATTTTCAGGGGCACATGGTTTACGTGCATTGTTTTACAAACCGTGTGAAAACAATGCACGTGCCACTATCTAAGGAAAGTGGGGACACCTTTTTGGTTCAAAAACTATGAACCAATAATGAAATATTCTACTATCCAAACTCCACAATTTGGACACCCACATCACACAGTTTACTTAAAAATGTTATTATGATGCACCTTTCACAAGTAGGATTAGTTTTTTTTCTTTTGTGTTCCAAATAATTGGATGACCCTAGAGTCCCCTAAAATTCCCAAGAAACTAATATTTAAATAATATAAGATATTTAAACCAAAATTTAAACATGTACATACCTTCATAAGTCTGGGATATTACATCTTTTGTTGGGTGTGACTTACTGTCACGACCCTTCCTTGGGGATCATGTCATGACTACCCCAAACCCGCCTTCCATAGGCCAGGGGATGGAGACTAGCCACAAAGGTGTAAATACCGATAACTGGGAAGGCATTGCCTTTATAAAAGTAAACAAAACACCACAGAGTACAAGAGAAACTAAAAAAATAAGTAAAACTGAAACAAGCTGTGCTGAAAGTAAAATGAGCCGAAAATACAAGCCCAATGGTAAAGTACAAGGAAAATGATAAAATAACCAGAAGGTGACAAGAATCTCCTTGATCGTCCACCAAGGATCCAACCTGAAGGGTTGGTATAGATAGTGCAGCTCCTAGACCGTCCACCACAGATCCCACCTGAGGGGTAGGTACATATAGCCTCCACAACGCTCTCACCCGTCAACCTCCTCTGAGTGTCGCCTCATTGTGAAATCCACCACCGGATACTGTCTCGTCGTGAGGTCCACCTCCGGGTATCGTCCAGTCCTCGAACACTCAGCCTCTGTCTGCAATGCCCGTCATCTGCAACCAACACAACGACGTGCAGGCATAGCCCATGTAGGGGTGAGTATAATGATACTCATTAGGGACCCCGAGACCCTCACGGGCACACTAAATCCAACAAGGATAACCACAAGGAATATCTCAACAGATAACCTCTACTTAGGTATATTCCCATACATATACCCAAGTTATCACGTAAACCATCTCAATCATGAGGAAACACAATGATTATGAAATCAGCGGATAACCTCTACCAAGGTATATGTCCATACATATACCTAAGTTACCAAGTGACCCATATTAATCATGAGGAAACACAAAGATTATAGACTCAGCTCAAACCAGTATTTAATCATGAAGGTAAAACCACGGCTTCTAGAGAAATCCTCCTCTGTCGAGTACAGTGGGTCTCCCGCTATAACCAAGTGCGCCCCACTAACCTTGGACTGTTGTAGTACTCCACTAGTCGAGTATTGTGGGCCTGGTGCTACAACCAAGCGCTTCCCACCATGGGTCCGCCACTACAACCAAGCTCTCCCCCTCATAGGCTCTAGAGGTACTCCTTCTGTTGAGTACCGTGGGTCTGCCGCTACAACCAAGCGCTCCTCCGTCGTGGGTCTGCCACAACAACCAAGCGCTCCCCCTCATATCCTCCAAAGGTAATCCTTCTGTTGAGTACCGCGGGTCTGCCACTACAACCAAGAGCTCCTCCGCCGTGGGTCTGCCGCTACAACCAAGCGCACCCCACTGGGCTGTCAGAAACACACCGAGATGATAGATCATCAGTCATCGAGTCTCAGCCATCTACTAGGTCTCTGCACTCTATTATCTCTCCACCGAGAGGGTCCACTCCATGAGCTACTGGTTGATTCTACATGTATCACAAAGTCCCATGAAGAAGTATCTCAAAGATCTGCCTCGTCTTAGGGGTCTCAACGCAATAGTTGGGGCGTCAGTCAGACGCCCGGTCTGTGAGTTACTAGCCTTTTCATCCCAAGGGCTCGGTTGGTTTCGTGTACGAACCAACCCGGCCGTATCTCAGCTATACCCCAAACTCTTATAAGGTATTCTCATAGGGACCGTTTCTCAACGTGATCACCAACGCTGCTAACGATTCGTCAAACCGAAGTCCGGTCTGAAAGTTATCATCATTTCCGTTCCAGGGGCCCTTTTGGATTTCGGGTTCAATCCAACCTGGCCACTGTCCAACTGCATCCAAAACTCTGGCGATGTAGGCCATAAGTTCCAACTCATCAAGAGAAATCCAACAAAGTCGACGACACGTCAATCAGACATCTGGAGCTAAAGTTATAAGCATTTCCGCTCTGAGGGCGCAGTTGGTTTTTTGTTCGAACCAACCCAGCCGTACCCCATGTTCTTTGAATCCTTTAGTGTAATATACCGAAGTGACCATCTCGATCCAAGGATTTTTGTGCAACTAACGGTTCATCGATCGTAGGTCCGTAGCCCAAGATATGGGCGTTTGAATGAAACTGTTTGAAAATGGGGGGTACGGGCCCGGTCCAATCCGACCCGACCCCCCTGGGTTGGCCCGAACCTAGTCGTCCCGACTCGGATCCGGGTCCGACCCGACCGGGCATAGCCCGTCCCAGGGTGGCGCGGCGCCGGCTGAGCGGCCGCTCAAAAAGGGGGCGCCGCCCCCCTTGAATGAAACTGCAGCCCCCGCATTGGCGCCGCTCATTGACAACGGACGCGGAGGGTCGCCGTGTCTTCCCCACCGGATCGTGCATGGCCGCGGGATCCCACCTCTGCCGCGGCTGAAGCCGCGGCGGCTCCTGCCGGCAGCACCTTCCATGGACCACCGGACGCGTTTCGGTGGTCCGATTCGCCCGCCATCTGCGCCTAAGGCCCTCCTGGTACCCTTAGGTTACTGAAAAGGGTCCAAATCACCTTTTCGACCCGCTTCATCAATGCCTGTTGATACGCACGTCAAATAAACAACTGCCGAGTCTTCGATTCGCCTCTGCAACCCCGACTCCGGCCGCAGTTTAGTTCGGCCTCAATGGCACCGCGTGACAGCGCCACACTCTTTTGTCACATTCCTTCTTGTTTCCACGCGGTGTCATTTCACCGCGCCTCCTTTGTTTGAGTCGCAACAAACACACATCAAAGGGGGAGGAGGTTCGGCCATGTTCGTGCGGTCCGACCTCCTCCCGTTTTTGCGATAACAGGCGGCCCAAAAAGATGATAAATCAGCGATGAAAGAATCACGAACAAAATGAAAATAATGCCCTACCTCGAGTGTTGTTGAACGAAGGCTCATCGAGGAATTGAACGTCGTAGAAGAAGGTGGATTTTCTCGTTATGGAGGAATGGTGTCTTTGTTGCTTTAACACAGAAAGAAGGAACGAGGAGATGCGTGTCGGGTCATCGATCTCCAAGGAAGGCGTCTCTCACCATCATCTGCCATCGGAGGTCAACGTTCTTCACGTTCTTCATTGGGGAGGAAGAACTTCAAGACTTTGAGCCGTTATCTCCAAAATCCTCCCTCACAACCCAAGCAAAAAAAATAAAATAAGGGTTTTCTTATTTTATTACTTTCGCAAAATTTTTTAAAATATCAAAATTGAATCAATCAATTAATTGGATTAATTTCAACGTCTAAACCGCCCAATTAATGTGGCATTTATTAATCCACATAAATTCAATGGTTTACTTTCATTAATGGGGGGGGGGGGTGCGGGTGTGTTACCTAATTAAAAGAGGGGGTTTAAGAAATTAAAAGGTGGGGCTCATGTGGGCCCCACTTCCCTCATAACCTCACTTGGGTGGTTTCCCCAACTTCCACTCAAAGGGTCATAACCACATAAAAGGAAAAATAAAATTTGTAGCTCAATTTTATTTTTAACTTCCACAAATTTTAACAACTACTCCCAACAAAACGCAACTCCGGAAAAGGTGTTCCTAAACATTTAACGGCGCTGCGATTCCATTGGTGTGCTCGGATTTCTATTCTGAGCACCGGTTCAAAAGTTAGAAAAACCCGCTCCTTTGTTCACTGAACGTACCCAAACTAAACTTCAGAAATTAATTCCGGGCACACCGGGCCTCGGAATTAGGCGTCGTCAAAAACTACGTTCTTCTAAAATTCAAAGAAAATCAAGAAAAAATTTTCCATGAAATTTTCGGGTCTTTACATTACTACCAACTCAGGTCTTTACATCCCCGTAAAGATTTAACACAAACTAGGGATACAAAAGCGGTACTGAGCACACATCTGAGCCTTCCGCTCCCATGTGCTCACCTGGAGGTTCCCATACTGCCAGTGGAAGTGCACCTGAGTAATCGACCGTCCTCGTAGGATTTGTTCTTGTCGTTCCTCTATCCCCACTGGAACCTCTGTGAGGGTCACCCCATCACCCATGTCCAGCTCCTCATGGTTGATAAAAAGCGAAGGGTCAAGCTCGTATCTCCTCAGTTGAGATACATGGAAGTCATCGTGCACCTGGTGCAACTGAGGTGGGTGGGTCAAGCGGTAAACCACCTTGCCTACCCTGATGAGGACCTATAAAGGTCTGTTGAACTTCCGAGATAACTTTTCGCCTCTGCCACATCTCTGTAACTCACGTCGAGGTGAGACCATTAGGGAAACGTGGTCTCCATCCTCGAACTGTAGTGGTCTTCACCTCCTATCAGCATATGACTTTTTCCGGCTCTGAGCTGTCCCCATCCGCTCTTGGATGACTTGGACCTTTTTGGCCCTACAAGAGCTTCTGAGATTTCTTCTTTGCCGATAAGAGAAATCTGGTCTCATCCCCTGGATTAACCATGTTCTTCACCTAATACAGTCAATCCCTACATGGATGATACTAATCCATACCAAGGATGGCGTCGAAAGGCCTCGATGCTACTACCAAGAGATCCAACCATTACTCTCACCTCCAAGGGTTGAGTCACACTATCGGCATCAGTCTGTGTTCACTGGGTCTCCTCTAGTAGGTATCTCAATGTGAGGGTCAAGTCAACGGTTTTTAAACTGGAACCTCTTAGTAACAACATAAAGAGAGTATAGGAAGGTAAACGCCACAAGAAAGGTGTCTTTTATTACTGCAGATCAAATTACAAAGACACAAAGCATCTACAAACAAACATCAACAAAGCTAGAAGAAACATGAACAAAAGTCTCCAGGTCTGAAGCTTGTCCCGCTACTATCTATTAGCTCCCAGAGCTCCATGATCATAGGCCTCAGCTGCCTGAAGCTGAGCTCTCCCATGCCCACATGTTCCCTACGGTCGGGGTGGAACTCTTGGAGGTGGTGGTGGAAAAACATCGAAGCGTCGTCCACCTCCAGCTGCACGGCCAGCTCCCCTACCACGGTCTCCTGCTCCATGCGATCTGCCTCGATCGATCCTCTGCCTCTTCCTAGGAGGTCTTTCATTCATATGGTGGTCATCTGTATGGAGGGTCGGACAGACACGAGCCATGTGACCAACCCCACCGCAGGAGTGACACTGTCTGCTCATCGTAAGTCATTGTCCACCCAGGGTGCCTCGCACAAACGATCATGTGTCATGCGGCCGACCACCTGTAGGTCTACTCCTCTTGGACCTCTGCATCATCTGTCTACTGTCCGCTGCAGAAGACTCTGTCGCATGCCTACTAGTTGTGGGTCCTGTTGCTGGAGACTACTCAGCAAGAAAACTCTCCACTAAGAGGTCTCTCTCCAACACCCTTGTCTGTGTCAGAATTCTATGAGAATCAACTGATGATAAGATATCTTTCTTGAGCCCCCGCTCAAAGGCTCAGACCCTGAAGAATGGGACTCGTACCAAGTCCATGGAATAGTGCGAGAGATCGGTAATCCTCTCCAAGGACTGGGCTACCGTCATGCTGCCCTGCCGCAGCTGTAGTAGCTCCTGGATATGCACCTCACGGAGGGTGGCTGGGACGAACTCTGAGCGGAAGATGCTCTCAAAGTCCATCCACAGAAGAGATTCCTCGTCGTGCACCTAGAGCATCAAGATCCACCATCTGGCTGCATCCGCGTGCAGGAGGCTCTCTGCAAGGATCACCATGAGGTCAGCTGGTGTCCCCTCTAGCCTGAAAACTCGAACTACAACCTCCAGCCAATCCTCAACTGCTTGGGGGTCCGCCTCTCCCCGGAACCTTGGTGGCCTCTGGCGCTGGAACTCGTGCAGCGCGCTCAAGTGGCATGCATCACCTACTGCTGGGGTCGGAGGCATCGGTGGCCCAAAGTGTGGTAGTACCGTTGGTGCCTCTGCTGGTGCCTCAATTAGAAGGGGGCCCTGTATTGAGGCCTCGTTGCTCGGCGGGCTGTTAGAACATACAAAACTCAAAACCCTAGTTGGATTCCTCGTGGGGCCATCCTGAAAAGAAACAGGTGTGCCACAGTCAAAATAGAACCTGGTGAGCTGACACAAAGTAATCACAAAGAAACTTTTAAAACACACATTCAATCAATGTTTTCGTGTATGGAGTCAGAAATCAGAAGTCAGGGTCCTGGTGTATGGATACGTCGGCCGCCGCACCAACACTGGACTCCCTGGACTGATAACCACACTCAATACCCTTAACATTATTGCTTCACAAAGCAGAAAGATCAGAGTCCTGAGTTCTGCGGTAGAACCGAACTCATCTGATACCAATTTGTCACGACCCGTCCTCGGGGCCCGTTCCGTGACTACACCAAGCCCGCCTTCCATAGGCCAGGGGCTGGCAACTAGAACCAAAGACGTAAATCCCGATAACTGGGAAGGTATTGCCTTTATAAAAGTAAACAAAACACCACAGAGAACAAGTGGAAGTAAAACACTAAGTAAAACTGAAACAAGCTATGCTAAAAGTAAAAGGGGCTGGAAATTGAATCCCAACTGTAAAGTAAAAGTAAAAAGATAAAATAGTCGGAAGGTGAAAAGAAGCTCCTAGATCGTCCACCAAGGATCTTACCTGAAGGGTAGGTACAGATAGCGCCGCTCTTGGATCATCCACCACGGATCCTACCTGAAGGGTAGGTACATATAGCCTACACAACGCTCTCACCCGTCAACCTCCTCTGTCTGCGTTGCCTATCATCTACAACCAACACAATGAGGTGCGGGAATAGACCATCTAGGGGTGAGTATAACGATACTCAGTAGGGATCCTGAGACCCTCAAGGTCTCACTAAATTCAACAAGGATAACCACAAAAAAGATCTCAACAGATAACCTCTACATAGGTATATGCCCATACGTATACCCAAGTTATCAAGTATCCCATCTCAATCATGAGGAAACACAATGATTATGAAATAAACGGATAACCTCTACCCAGGTATATGCCCATACATATACCTAAGATATCATGTGACCCATCTCAATCATGAGTAAATAGAAATATTATAGACTCAGCTCAAACCAAGATTTAATCATGAAGTTGAAACCACGGTTGCTGGAAAACTCCTCCTCTATCGAGTACAGTGGGCCTGCCGCTACAACCAAGCGCGCCCCACTAACCATGGACTGCTGTAGTACTCCACCAGTCGAGTACTGTGGGCCTGCTGCTACAACCAAGCGCTTCCCACCATGGGTCTACTGCTACAACCATGCTCTTCCCCTCATAGGCTCTAGAGGTACTCCTTCTGTTGAGTACCGCAGGTCTGTTGCTACAACCAAGCGCTCCTCCGTCGTGGGTCTTCCACTACAACCAAGTGCTCCCCCTCATAGCCTGCAGAGGTACTTCTTCTGTTGAGTACCTCTTGTCTTACGCTACAACCAAGCACTCCTCTGCTGTTAGTCTAGCGCTACAACCAAGCACCCCCACTAGGTTATCCAAAACACACCGAGATGATAGATCAGCAGTCGTCAAGTCTCAGCCAGCTACTAGGTCTCTGCACTCTGCTAGCTCGTCATTGGGAGGGTCCACTCCACGAGCTACTGCACGATACTCCAAGTATCAAAAAGCCCCACGAAGAAGTATCTCAAAGATCCGCCTCGTCATAGGGGTCTCAACGCAACAGACGACGCGTCAGTCGGACGCCCGGTCTGTGAGTTACTAGCCCTTTCGTCCCAGGGGCCCGGTTGGTTTCCTGTGCGAACCAACCTGACTGTATCTCAGCTGTACACCAAACTATCATAGGGTATTCTCATAGGGACCGTTTCTCAACGTGATCACCAATGCCGCTGAAGGTTCGTCAAACGGATGTCCGGTCTGAAGGTTATCAGCTTTTCCATTCCAGGGGCCCGATTGGATTTTGGGTACAATCCAACCCGGACACTATCCAACTGCATCCAAAACTCAGGTGATGTATTTCAGAAGATCCTTCTCATCAAGAAGAATCCAACAAAGTTGACAGCACGTCAATCGGACGTTCAGAGCTCAAGTTATAGACGTTTCTACTCCGAGGACCAGATTAGTTTTGTGATCGAACCAACCCGGTCGTACCCCATGTTCTCCAAAACCGTGAGTGTAATATACCAAAACGCTCATCTCGATCCAAGGATCTCTACGCAATTGATGGTGCATCAATCGGAGGTCCCTAGCCCAAGATATGTGCATTTGAATGAAACTGTCCGAAAATGGGGGGTATGGGCCCGGTCCAACCCTGACCCCCCCCCCCAGGGTCGGCCGGGCGTGGCCCGGACCGGGGGGGCCCGCCTTGGTGCGGCCGGTCTGGCCCTGGGAGGCTTGGCACCGGCCGAGCAACTGCGCAAAAAGGGGGTTCCACCCCCTTGAATGAAACCGCGGCCCCGCGTGGGTGCCACTCATTACCAACGGACGCGGCGGGTCGCCGCGACTTCCCCACCAGATCCCGCCTCTACTGCGGCTGAAGCCACGCCGACTCCTACCAGTGGTGCGCCGGGGCGCCGTCGCCTCCGGGCGGCCGGCTGGTGCCGACAGCCACCTTCGTCCGCCAGCAGCACCATCCGCGGACCACCGGACACGCTCCAGTGGTATGATTCGCCCGGCGTTTGCGCCTAAGGCCCTCCCGGGACATGTAGGTTACTTTGAAGGGTCCAAATCGCCTTTGAGACCTGCTTCATTAATGCCCATCAATCCATATGTCAAATAAAAAACTGTGGAGTCTTCAATTTGCCTCTGCAGCCCCGACTCCGGCCGCGGTTTGGTTCGGCCTCAACGGCGCAGCGCGACGGCGCCGCGCTCCTTCATCGCATTCCTTCTTGTTCCCACACGGTGTCGTTGCACCGCTCCACCTTTGTTCGAGTCGCAATGAACACACATCAAATGGGGTGGATGGTTGGCAATTTTCGTGCGGTCCGACCTCCTCCCGTTATTGCGATAACAAGCAGCCCAGAAATATGATAAATCAGCGATGAAAGAATCATGAACAAAATGAAAATAACCCCCTACCTCGAGTGTTATTGAATGAAGGCTCGTCGCAGAATTGAACGCCGTGGAAGAAGGAGGATCGTCGCGTCATAGAGGAATGGTGTCTCCCTTCCTTTGATGCGGAAAGCAGGAACGAGGAGATGCGTGTCGGGTCGTTGATCTCTGAGGAAGGCATCTCTCCCCGTCGTCCATCGTCGGAGGTTGGCGTTCTTCGAGTTCTTCGTTGAGGAGGAAGAACTTCAAGACTTTGAGCCTTTCTCCCCAAAATCCTCCCGCACAACCCAAGAAACAACACTAAAATAAGGATTGCCATATTTTATTACTAACGCCAAACATTTTAATATTCAAAATTGAATCAATGAATTAATTGAATTAATTACAACGTCTAAGCTGCCCAATTAATGTGGCGTTTATTAATACACATAAACACAAGGGTTGACTTTCATTAAAGGGTGGTGCGGGTGCATTACCTAATTAAAAGAGGGGGTTGAAGAAATGAAAAGGTGGGGCTTCTATGGGCCCCACTGCCCTCATAACCTCACTTGGGTGGTTTCCCCAACTTCCACTCAAAGGGTCATAACCACTTAAAAGGAAAAAATAAAATTTGTAGCTCAATTTTATTTTTAACTTCCACAAAGTTTAAAAACTCCTCCCAAGAAAACGAAACTCCAGAAAAGGTGTTCCTAAACATTTAACGGTGCTACGATTCCACCGATGCCCTCAGATTTCGATTCTGAGCACCGATTCAAAAGTTAAGAAAACCTGCTCGTTCGTTCACTGAACGTACCCGAGCTAAACATCAGAAATTGATTTCGGGCACACCAGGTCTCAAAATCAGGCACCGTCAAAAACTGCGTTCTTTTAATATTCAAAGAAAATCAAGAAAAAATTTTCCTTGAATTTTATGAGTCTTTACACTTACCATCATTGAAATGCTATGTTTTACAAAAAAACACTCTTTTTCATGTATAAATAGGGAACTACTATATTTACATAATGATTTAACAAAACACCCATAGTTTGGACAAATAATTAAAAAAACCACTCCTCCGAAATCATATATACCTTTATGAGGTATTGGTCTTCTGAAATTACAATGCCTACAATATTTTATCCACATTGAAAAAAGAGATCATCTATAAAGTGAGGTATAAGTTCTTATCCTCCCTTTATTTTTTCTATTTATTCTTCATAAAATTTAATTGAACAATATTATAAGTGTGAAATCATAATAATTATTATACTTCTATGTTTTTAAATCCATTGTACAATCATTAACCCCCCTCTCCTTTTTCATTACGAGAAACAAAAACGTCAATCGTCCATTGTGCGTACTACCACCTTTATGATGCAATGCATTTCATTTTACTTCACCAGAATACAAGGATGGTAGTAAAAGGGATATTAATATATAATTATAATACCAATTGTTTATTTTTTAAATTTAAATGATATTCCACATTAGTCTTTTTCCTTAATATATCAAAAAAAACCATCAATCATCCATACATGGTGACTATCACTTCCATGGAATTATTTATTTCCATATTTAATTTCCTTACTCCCTTACATGGATAGTACTGAGAAATTTTTAAAATGATAAATATATTTTTTAACTATTAATTAAGTTATATTAATTTAAATTTAATAATTCACCTAATGATATTAATGTTAAATAATTGTTATCAAATTAACTGTTATAAACAAGTAAACTAATTTTAAAAACATTATTCATACTATGAAATTGTTTTGTATATTACAAAAATTATTGTATTGTTTTTTAATTATGTCATATAACACTAAAAATAGCTAAATGACATCATTATTCTGATTTTGAAATGTTATTTTAAATTTATAACCTCATAATCATCCATTAATCTTGTATAATTCATGTTAAGAGGGTTAACTTGATAACGATTATTTAACACTAATATCATTAAGTGGATTGTTGAATTTGAATTAATATACCCTAATTAATAATTTAAAGAACATATTTATCATTTTATTGTTTCCTATATTAGAAAAATTATACTATTTATTTATAATGATGTCATATCACTACAATAAATAGTAAATAAGATCATTATTCTTCTTTTATAATGGTATTTTAAATTAATAACCTCATAACCATCTGTTAATCTTGATACATTCATGTTTATCTCCACTTGAACACCAACATGGAAAATTCTATGAAATTACTTCACATATGATTATGAATACATAATAACTAGTATAAATGGATATATGTATTATAATAAAAATATGTTTTATATAAAAATGATACATCAATATTTAACTAATTAATGAATAAAACTCCTTCTAAAAGTTAAGTATAATAAAAAGGTGCCCCTTGTTGATTTGATTTGATATAATGAAGACTAAAGTACTCATGAAATGACATTTAAAGTTCATAAATCATTATAATTCAACAATTATAGTATATTTAATATAATTGTAATGAATAACATTGGAATAATAATGAATACTGACATTGATCCTTTGAAACTACCATGAATGTTCAAAACTATAGACAACCGATGTGGGATAATATGCCAAATCTCAGTAATATACAAGTCTAAACCAATTATAAATTGAAATTATTAATAGTTTCTTGAATGAATATGTTTATGAAAAAATATATTATGATATTTGTGATTTTATACAATATCTTAGAGTGAATTGAATTAAGAAAGGAAATTAGGTAATGGGTTATTGGTCTCAAACATAATTTCATGAGCTTTATTTCTTAATATGAACCATGATACCTTTAATGTGGTGTGATTATTTGAAAATGAATGTATTCAATAATAATCACGGGGTTTAAATATCCATATCATGTACTTTTTTAAAATTTCCATCATTTCAAAAGATACCCAACGTGAAAGTTGTTTTGACCAAAATATTACTCAAACTATATGGGTTTCATTATTTTAACTCCATGAAGAATTTGTAATAAAACATTTAATTCAAAAAATAAATCGATATATTGTAAATATGCACTAATATATGACACATTTGGCCTAACATGCCTTAATTTATTCCCAAAAATAAATAAACCCAGATTTATTTACAAATTTAATGACATTTATTTCATATTCACAATTTAAAATCATTTCATAATATACATACATAATACCTATAATAAAAAGGCCAACTCCAAATTAAAATTTTAATATATCTAGGGATTAGATTCATCATCCATAACTTCCACACATAATAATATTAAACATCATTACATTATTCATATTAAATATTTCATTATTTTATCATACACTTCTTAATATATGTGATTCTCTAGAGATATTCATTAAAAAAATAGTTTGATCATATAATTCATTATCTATATAATCATAGGAAAACATCAAAAACATAATCTTCAAATTGTAATTTTGAATCACATGGATCACCATGAAAATATAAATATTATATAAGGAATAATAATATCATAGGTACATGGTAAATTCATAATAATAAAATATCACAAGTATGACTCGAGAATCAGTTATAATACAACAAAACTATGTGGACAGGGATCAATATCCCTTCCTAATATATAAAATATATTGAGATATAAATATTACTTTTTATATTTGGGGTTTTATAAATTTGGAGTTTTATAAATTTGGACTCTATTATATTATCATATATATATATAAATGTGTGTCTGGTTTTGGAATTTAAAATATATCCAATCAAATAATCATAAATCATAAAATAACCACTTCTAAATTAATTAGTTAATATATATTGAGCTACAAAACAATATTATAAGGCATGATTTATAAATCAATAAAAAAATTTAAAATACATGAAAAATATTGAAACATTTTATAAGATAGATTAAAAATGTTAATTTATTCAATGTAGATAAAGATAGACAATGAAGAGAATATTTCAAATAAAAGAGAGTAAATATAGATCAATTATGATAGCATCATTTCCTCACACAACTAATAATATTACTAAATTATGATGGGTTTATTGGTTTTCCAAAATAAAACAAATAAGATAAATTATTGAAAAACTAATATGAAATATAATACAATAAAGGAAACTATAAAAAATAAAAATAAAAATAAACTATTATAAGGCATGTAGTGATTGTTTGTCATGTAATGTACATTAGTTTTCTTGATGAAAATATATAATAGTGTTTTAATAGAATCACACCTCCATATAAAATCCAATAATAAAGATGATTTTAGGATTTAAACAATATGAATCACATTTCTACCATATCATAATTGAAGATAAAATGTAAAGGGATAAGAATAACAGATATGGACTTTGGAGGTGACAATGATCATATACCTATCTTATAATTATGGTTTATTTATCAATTTGTATAATATATTCAATTAATGAATGATATCATTTGAAGTATAGGGGTTTCATAAACATTTCATGGTTTAATGAACCAAACTATGGTGTACTTATAATATAAAAAATCGATCCATCAAACATTCTCCAATCATCAGTCTTCTTTAATATATAATGTATCGCCAGGACACAACATCACTTGAAATGTTTTTGTGTATAATAGTAATAGTATTCTAGGTATTTGAAGAAGTGGTTTTATCTCATTTTCCATGTCAAATATCATGGCATGTGTAACACCCCATGAATCTATAAAATATTTTTTTTCAAATTAAATTAATAATTTTTATATTCTTCATTTCACGTAAATATGAATATATATTTTTTATATGAAATAATTAAGTATTTCTTGAGTTGTATGAAACAATAAGTAAATATTTCACTTCAAAAAACACTTAAATTATCTTTTTTACATGAAATGTAACATCTCGTTACCTTGACCGGGTACAATTTCCCTCACTCCATGTTCCTTTTTGTTCAATGTATTTAAAAGATTTTTTATAGATTTTTTTGCAGGCTTTTGAGAAGTTACACATAATGTAATGGTTGTTGGGTACCAATCTTGAATGGGGTGATCCTGTAGTGAAGTTTTTTATGAAACGATCATGGCATACATGATGTGACATTCAAAAAGGTTAGTTTTTATGCCGAGGTGATGGTTTTTCAGTGTACTTTTCCAGCATGGAATTCATAATGTGACCAGGGGTTACATGTTGTGACATGGCTCACACCCACTTTTAAATCACACATTTGGTTGTTTTAGTTCCACCACTTCATTGGATCTTCTTTGTTCTCAACCCAAGGCTATTCCAAGGAAATTTTCACTAGAAAATTTCCTCCGTGATTGATTCGTTCAGTGTCTGACCTTAGTTAGGGTTATGGTGTGTCTTTTCAAGTACATGATCTGTATTCTTCTTTTTTGAATGTTATCATAGTATCACTCTAGTTTTGTGGTACCAAATTTATTTATCTAATTTGTATCTTTCTTATTCTCCTCCTCTATATCCTTATTGACATCTTGTTATAGAGGCCTTTTCCTTCATTGGTTATGGTGAGATAGGAGTGCGGCCTCAAGGTATATGGCTTCCAAATCTTCTACCAACCTCTTGTTTTCAGATTTGAATGAATCTTGATGTGGATTTGATTCTTTGGAATTAGTTGATGTTGTTGGGTTTCATTTTTTGTGGATTCCATTATGGGCATCTATGACCTGAGTTTAGAGGTGGGTGGATATATCTCGATCCTATGTTGACGAACCTGATTTCTTTCTTCATGAACTATTTGTATGTTGAAATTAGAATGGTACTTTTTTATGCTGAAATTTGTTTTTAGAAAATATGGATTTTCATTGGTTATTGATAAATGAAGAGAAAATAGGTATTTTTCAAGTATTGAAATAGAAATAGTGAAATGGTTTCCAAATGGTTTCCAAATAATTGAATTGATTTGTAAAAAAGTGCACATGGGATACTTTGGGTACTCAGGAATAAGGATTAGCTTAGAGGCATGGTCCATTTTTTTGGGATTATCAATTTTTTTTTCTTGGTTCATTCCTCTGTTTGTTAGGCCTGTTGTTCTAGGGGACCAATATTTTTCATTTTTTGGGTTTACACATGGGGTATTCCAAAACATCCTAGGCCTATTGTTCTAGGATCATATTTATACACTTTATTATTATGGTACATGTAGTATGCAAACTGGATCTGTAGTATTCCATTGTATTTTGATTCCCTTGATTTTGTTTTATATTTCATGCCTTTCTAAGGTAGCCTTGATATGCATGAATTTTCTTGTGAAAAATAATATATAAAATATTATTTGAAATTGATATAACTACCTTTATTTAGAACTATGGAAAAAGGTAAATGTTTACCATGTTTTTTACAAAACTGGTTTACTACTTATCAGACCATGTTTTTTTAAATGAGCATACATGATTTTTTATAAAAATCCTCGTTTTGGAACTCTTGGGAGGGATCCTATTGAGCTTGTTAGTTCACACCCAATGCATACCTTATATGGTGCGTAGACCATTGTTTTTCTACCATTTTAGGGAAAGAAAAGACACCACATTGAGGTTGTGAGGTTCTTGTCAGTAGGTTGGGTATTTGGTAGTGATATGATGGTTGTCGATCCCTAAAATAGTTCGGAGATGCTATTTGGTTTTTTTCCTTTATAGTTAGAATGGTCTGGGAATTTTGCATCTTTTTAGTTGTCAATTTCAACTATTTTCTTATATTTATGGAATATATATATTCTATAGTCTTCCACTATTTCATTCATTCTTTATATATGAATTCCATGTTGTTGTTCGGGATGGGTGAAATCGTTCCTTCTATTGTTTTTTATGCTTGGATTCTTGTTACCATCCTGTGGGGATCGAGAGTGCCCTTTGGGTATGTGACAAAAGATGTCTAGTGTTAGGTTTGAGGGAAAACAACATTGGTTCAGCATTGTTTGGTGTCAATGGAGGTATGTCCTCAAGAGTCCTTATGTTTAGACATCTTTTAGACTGGAGATAGGATTGTCGGGACTTCAGATTTAGTTTGTGATAAGTGTCTGGAAAAACCTTTTTGTTTAGAGACTCAGGTCGCATGGAATGCAGGGATGTGTGTCTCTCGAATAGGTTTTAATTTTAAAAATATTTTTTTTTCTTATTGATTTTCTATTTTACGATGTGATTTGCTTCATTGTAGGACCGTTCTTATGATTTTGTTGGTAGGATTATGCTTATGATATTTCTTCTTCAAGTTCCACTAGAATGTGAAGTTGGTTATCCTCAAGGTAACCCAACTATAGATCAAAAAAACATCAAGACATTCATTTGGGAAATATGTGATGTAGATCAGGATGTTTCATGAGTTCAAAACATAGTGGTTGAGGTACAACAAGAAGCTGGAGGAGACAATGATCGATCACGGGTGTTCCTGCCTGAGAAGCCACCATCCATTAAAGGAACGACTCAACCTCAAGAATTGGAGGATTGTGTATACATGATCGCTAAAATATTAGACTTCTTGGAGACACCAGAGAATATCAGTGTGATGTGTGCAACATTAAGACTTGATAGATATGGTAAACAATGCATGATTTATATGGTTTAAGAGGATATGAATATATACAGGGATTGGAAGGGATTAAATCCCTATTCATTAAGAATTTTTGTCCATAATCGGTGATATTTTCAATGAATTTGGAGTTCCAATCATTACAGAAGGGAGAGAATTTAGTGTCAGTGTACACCAACCATTATGATGAGTTTTTCCATTTTTCTCTGGATAGGGTAAAGAATAAATATTTTAAGGCATTGAAGTAACTGAATGGTTTGCGAATGGATATCAGATTGCATGTTTTTATGTTGAAACATTTTCCCTATACGTAGATGGTAGAAAGATTTGTGATGGATGAAATGAACAAGACCTAAAATGTTGGATTTTACACATCTTCTCTTCCATCAGATGTCAGCTTCAATGGAGCACATTGGAATAAGTGGAAGTGGAATGATCATCATAGAAGTGGTGGAGGTGGGACTAAATAGAGAGCCTCCTCGGCACCATTCGTCACATCTGGAAGTGTGCCTCTATCTTTATATAAGTTCAACAAGGGAGGTAACACCATATGTTCTTTTCATATACTAGTGAAGATGTTAAATATATGTGGAATTGTTGGTCCTCAACAATGCCTCTCTCAAGCTATGACTACACATCGTTATAGTTATGTTTTGTTAGCTCCAAACAATAGTGTGGTGAATTCAGAGGTTTGAAAGTCTATAGGGCTCCAGCCACTGGCCTCAGAAGTGAAGCATTTTTATATAGTGTATGAGTGTCCAATGCAAGTTGATGCGGGTGAAATGATAGTGAGAGGTAACCTACTTGATGTATATTTAGAATAAATTTATTTATTTGATATCAGTGCCTCCCACTCATTTATATCTACGCTTATTTTAGGTTCTTAAATTTAATATGGAAATTGTGTTCTTTACAATGAAGTTAGGAACACATCTTGGCGGGAGGAAAGATATGGGGTTTTAGTGTTCATTTTTGTTATGATAACCGATATAGATTTGGTCTGGGATTTTCACAATGTGGATTTCGAATTGTTTGACATCATGATTGGTATGGGTTGACTTGTCCTTCATTGACCTAAGGTTTATTGTTATAATCATAATGTTTATCTTCTTATTGTCAATGGGAGATCCCATGTGTTTTAGGTTGAGTGAGACCAAAGGTCTAGTCATGCAGGTGCTTCCCATCTAGAGATTTTGAGGTTGTTTTCTTCTGTTTTGTTTGATCCTAGTGTTGTATCTCTTATTTTTTATTTTCCCATTTATGTTTCATAATTTACTAAAATTTTCCCTGATGAATTCACCAATGTTCCTCTAGAGAGAGAGGTAATGTTTATGATTGATCTGGTGCTAGTTATGTAGTAGATATATATTCATTCTTATCCTATGGAACATATATAGCTAAAAAACATATAGATTTAGTGGGATAGTCTATTAGAAAAAGGCTCTATCCTACAAGTGTTTTTCCTTTTGCATCTCAAACCCTATTTTACAGGAAAAAATATTTTTAACTTCGTTTATGTGTGGACAATAATAAGTTGAACTAGGTAATTGTTACGAATAGATGCACTTTTCCTTGTATAGATGATCTTTTCGATAACTTAAATGGGGAAAAGTTGTTTTCAATGATCAATCTTTAGTCGTGTTATCATTAGCTCAGATTTCGAGAGCATGATATACTAAAGACAAACTTCTGGAGAATATATGACCATTATTAATATTTTGTGATGACATTGGGTTAAACTAACACTCTTATAGTTTTAATGGCTTTGATGAATCAGATATTCTATAAATAAATTGAAATTTTTCTTGCAGTGTTCATGGATGAAATTCTAATTTATTCAAAATCTGACAGTGAACACGAAAACCTTATCGGTTTGGTTCAGGAAATTTTGAGAAGTAATTGTTTGTAGGGAATGCTTCCAAAATGTTGATTCTAGAATCATGAAGTGTTGTAAGTGGGGAACAATGTATATGAACAAGGATTGTAATTTGGTTTAGAGAAGTTAAAAGCTGTTTAGTCAGGGATGTAACCCCATAATTTATTTGACATCAGGAGCATCCATGGTCTAACTAGATGTTACTGGTGGGTTTTCAAGTTTTTTCTCTAAGATGGAATATCCTTTAATATCACTCACCAGGAGTGTAGTGAAATTAACTAGTGATGCAATATGTTATACTTCAATCAATGAACTGAAATGGATTCTGACATTTATTCTAATTCTGATCTTACAGGATACTGGTAAGGGATGGGTTAGGTTTAATGATGCTTCAGATACTGGTTTGGGATGTATTCTTATATAGGATAACCATGTCATAGATTATGGATATTTTTATGACTAACCACATCAGAATAATTAACAAACTCCTGATTTAGAGCTTACTGTAGTCATTCGTGTGATTCAGTGTTGACAAAACTATCTTTCTATGGAAAGGTTCATGAACTTCATTGATAATAAGAGACTAAGTTATATATTTTCTTAGATGGACATAAATCATAGGAATATATAATGGGAATAATACCTTTATATGTTTGACTTCAATGTCTCCTACACCCCGAGAAATAGAAACGTTGTTTCAGACACTCTTAGTAGGAAGGTTCCATCATAGGCTATTTTGGAATCCAAGTAAGAGTGGAACCTTAAAGGTATTTTCACTCAGTTTCACCAAGATAAACATAATGATGTTTTAGGAATTTTTGTAGAAAGTCTTTATTTATCATCAAGCCTCTTGGAGTCTATCTTGCAGAGTCAATAGTAGGATGATGAGTTTCAAAAGACTCAAGAAAGCCTTCATGGTGGAGAGACCATTTTGGGTTGGTCTATTTATTTAGAAGGTATGCTTCACTTTGGGAAAATGATTGTCCTCCCAGCTTCAGTGACGAGTTCATTATTCTTTGATCGTTTGAACTCTTTTTTTCCATAAATCCAAAAACTACAAATACGTATTATGACTTGAGAAGAATATTATGGTTGTTGGGTAGGATGTGTGACATCACGGAGTTTGTGTCTCGCTGTTACACCTACCAACAGATAAGGGTAAGGAACTTGAAACCCTCAAGTTTTCTTTATCCTCTTCCAGTGTCGGTTAGGAAATGTGATGATGTATCCATGTATTTTATTGTTTGATTTCCATGGACAACCTATGGGAAAAAATTTATATGGGTTTTTGTTGATCAGTTAATGATGTTTGATCATTTCATTTTAATCAGAGAAACCATTAAGGGTGAAGTTCTAGGTAATCTTTATGTGCAAGATTTCAAAAGGTTACATGGGAGACCTTATACTATTGTTTCATAACGTAATACTAGGTTTACCTCTAGGTTATTGAATAGTCTTCAAGAGGCAATGAAAACTCTTATCTTGTTGAGCATAACATACCATCCACAAACAGATGGTCAGAAAGAGTGTGTAATTCAAATCCTAGAGGATATACTTCATGTCTAAATCATGGATTTTAGTGGGTCATGGAGTAGTCATCTAGGAACGGTTGAGTTTGTTGGTAACAACTTTTAATAGTCATTGATCAGAATGGCTCCCTTCGAGGAGTTGTATGGTCGCCTTTGAAGATCACCTATTTATTGGGCATAGGTGGGAGAGTAGCTTTGGTTGGACTAATATTTGTTTAGGATGCATCAAAAAAGAATCATGATGTATGAAAACTTATTATTATGACCTAGATTGGATAGAAATCATATGTGTATTGATGGTTTTGACCTTTTGGAGTTGTCCATTATTGACATTATTTTCATGAAATTGTTTTCCTGTTTGGGTTTCAGTGGACTTAAAAACAGTTAAAGAAGGATCCACGATATGTTGGACCATTTGAGGTCCCCGATGTTTTTAGGAATCTTTCTTATCATTTAGAATTACAGGTTCACATGACATGAATTTGTGATGTTTCATATATATCTTTGTTCCGGAAGTATCTCCCTGATCCCTCTATCATTCTGAGAAGGAATTAAATTGAGTTAGAGAAAGATGATTCTATTTTGGAGCAATCAGTTGAGATCATTGACTATCAAGTGATATCCTTGCATTGGAATTTGATTCCACTGATAAAAGTCCTATGGAAACAAGAATCCTATTTTCATGAGACCTGGGAACATGAATTATAGATAAGGGAGTAGTGTCTAAATATCTTTCTGGTGATCAGTTTTTCCCTATTAATATATGGTGGGAAAGCTCTTTATGGTTGGGAGTCTATAACACCCCATTACCTTGATCGATTAAGGTTTTCCCACTCTCCAAGTTCTATTTTTGGTTCAATTCCCTTAGATTTTGATTTCTGGATTTTATGTGGCATTCAGGTATGTTACACATCATGACAAGGGCTAACATGATCTGACATTATAAAAGGTCGGTTTTTATGCTGAGGTGATGGGTTTTTCAGCATATTAATCCTGCATGGACTTCACAAAATTTCAAGGGATTACACATCATGACTCTCCCTACACCCATTTTTAAATCATGTGTTAGGATATTTTGGTTTGGCCCCTTCTCCTCTTATTCATTTCTCTTGACCCAAGTCCGTTGTTAGGATATTTTGATAGGTGTCTTTTCTCCTAGAGCGATATGTTCAGAATCCAATCTCGATTTCAGTTATAGTGCATCTCTCTGGGTATGTGTTCTTTCTGCTTCTTCCTTTCAAGTGATGGCGGTAGAACCCTAGATTTTGAAAAGTAGATCCATTTAACTATATTGGAAGTTCCTTCTTGTCCTCCTTTAGATTATGAGTGAGATCTCATTCTAGAGGACTTTTCTATCAATGTTCGTGGTGCGGTGGGAATTTTTCCACAAGGTAAGTATGTTTCATCTCTTACACAAAACTCTTGTGTTTATATTTGTCCCAATATTTATATGTATTTGATTACAGTTCCTTTTTTAATGTTATTGGGTTTAATTATGGTTGGATTCCATTTTACGGGTGTATGGCCCGAGTTTTGATGTTGGTGGTTCCATATTTAGCCTACGTTAATGAACCTTATTTCTTTTCATTATATTTGTTTCTGTTGAAATTGGCATGGTTGTTTTGTGTGTGTTGATTATGGTTTTACTAAAAATCTCTTATCATTGGTTATTTAAAAATAGGGATAAAATGGGGGGTTTTAAGCATTGGAATGACTTGGGAAAAAGTGAACATGGGTTACCTTGGGTACATGGGTGGAAGGTTAAACATGGGTCCACAATCCATTATTTTGTGATTATAAAGGAGGTTTTCCTTGGGGATTTCCTCTGTTTACTATGACCATTGCTATAAGGGACTAATATTGACTTTTGGATGGTTTACTAATGGGGTATTCCCTTGTTTACAAGCACCATTTTTCTAGGATCAGATTTGTGCACTTGATTGTTGTTGTATGTGTAGCCTTTATCCTTGACCCTTTAGTGTTCCATAGGGTTGTGATACATGTTCCTTTGTTTTATAATTCTTGTATATTACAGTTATCCTAGATATGCATGTTTATTCTTGTGAAAATTGATACGGAAAATATGCATTTAAATTTATAAATCTGCATTTCTTTATAACTGTAGAAAAAGATAAATTATTACCATGTGTTCTATGAAACTTCTTTACTACTTATCATGGTAGGATTTTATTTAAAATCATCATACATGATTTAATATACATATACTTTTTATAGTACACCTGTGTGGGATCCTACTGAGTCTGTAATCTCACACCATGTTCACCCCTTCAATTGTTTATAAACCCTTGTTTTGATACTAGTGCAAGGAAATTAAATGTTCTGTAGTGAGTCCTTGAGGTTCATGTCGGTCGGATGGGTACATGTTTATGAGATGGTTGGTTTTCCGTCCCTACTATTGTTTGGAGTAGCTGATTGTTTTTTACTCCTTTGTAGTTGGACTTGTCTTTTGGTTTTATCTTCCTTTGGGGTTGTCTTTTTCTTCTATTTTTTAATGTTATGGCATATATATATTCATTAGACATTATCTTTTTATTTCATTATTAATATATGTATTCCATGTGGTTGTTGAGGTTAAGGGAAACTGTTCCTTTTTTTGTGTTGTTCGATTACTTGGTGCTTGTCGTTAGCCCGTGGGTATGGGGATCACACATTCAGAATGTGACAGAATGGGTCGGGTGATGGGTTTAAGGAAAACCTAGGTCAGTTTATCACATGAAACACTATTTTTTCATGTATTACACAGAATACACAGTCCCTTCAAAATCTTTTGTTACACGCAAGACTGAGTTTTATTGAACTACAAGACACTATTAATAATATTTTTAAAATAATATTATAGTAACCACCAAGCTGTTGGTATGGTGGTTTTTAATAATACTAAATAAATTGTGAAAATATTATTTACTCATTTATATAAAATTAATCCTTTGGAAACCCATTAGTAGAAGTGAATGTAAGAACATTTGGAAATTAATGAAATTAATTTTCTCTGAAAAATATTTTTCTATGTACAAACAAAAAAATTTCTAAATAAATTAATTTTTTTATTAATGTTATAAATAAATTTTATATGTTATATATTCAATAAATATTTTTAGAGTCATCCAGTAGATATTATATGTATAATATAAGAAATTTCAAAATTTATGAATAAAAACATTTATTTTTATAAAATGTAATCGTAATGTATTCCAATGGGGAACTCATTTTAAATATTAATATTGACACTATTAAAATTTTTATTAGAAAATAAATCTTTATTAGAATCTAAATATCTATATTTACTTTGGGTGAATTTTTTGGTATTTTTATGAGAAGTTTTATTTTTTGATAAATAATTGAAAACATTAAATTTTAATTTCCAAAATTATCTTAGGTATAATTTATTTATATAGTTAGCTTTTATTTTAGTTTTGTTTAAGAGTGTAATTAGATGAATCATACATCAATTAATATAATATAGGTCATTTTAGTCAATAACTTATTGAAAATGGATAAAAAAAAAATTCATTCTTTTGACCATTTTTAAATTTAAAACCCATTTTATTTTTCTATACACAAGATTAAATTTTACTAAATCCATGAAACTTTTATTAATAGAATATATAAAAGTGGAATAATTTTTTGTATTAAGAATAATTTCAAATTTTTAATAAGGTCAACTCAGTTTTTGACAAAATATTTGCGTGAAAGTGATTAAAATTATTTTTTTAATAGAAAGAATTTCATAACAAAGAACTATTGCTTAAAATTAACAGTTAAAATGACATATAAAATTCTCTGAAAACCATTTCATGAACTTATTTTGACACTATACTCGATGGGATATAATTTGGACCATTATTTGAGACACATTACATGGGAAAATGGTGGGTGAAATTATCTTTTCAAAACATTACCGGAATGCCTCAACTCCCCCACTATAAAAAGGTGCTCACCCCTCCAACTTAATCACACCTGTAATTCCCTTTGTATCAGCAATTATATACTAAAATAAGTCCTAAAAATACCTTATTTTCAACTTATAAAAATTTATTTGGGTATAAATCTAACCAAATAATCTTTTGGTGCAAACTAAGTGGTGTTACCTAATAACATGTAACATCCTTACCCAAGATCTTTTGTATTATTTTAATTTTAAACACTTCATATCATGTTTTTAAATGAATATTTAATAAAATAAGTATGATAAATATGATTATATTCTTATTATATTGTATGATCCTGTAATTACAAACACTTCCATCTAATGGGTAACAAACTTACCATTCTTTTTTTTGGCGAACAACCGCCTCATGAAACGATGTTGTTTGTTTCATCTTTTAACACTTCTCATGGTTGTGAAATATTATAGAAAACAAGTTTGAATATGATATATATTATATTTAAGACTAATTTATGCTTATTTATTTATTTTATAATCCTTTCCTTTATGCTTTCCATTTTGTGTAAATACGATATCTTCGTATGAGGATGTCCGGACTACGGCCTCCTCTCAATGAAATGTGATGCATTAAAACATTACATGGAACACATTAATACTGGGGTTTGTAATAGTATATAGTATAACCCAAATAATAATTTCATTTGATTTAAAATATATACGTTTTTGTCATTTTTATTCTTTCTTTAAAAAAGATAATTATACTGAAACAACATTCCTACGTACATATGATCTACCATCCCCAATAATGTATTAAATTTCATATTTATATATTTTCTATGTTATTATAAATAAGTATACACTGAATATATATGATACTTATTTCATGATTTACATTCCAGAAATATTTAAATGATTATTTATGTATGAGGATCAATAATATTAGGCAAAAAACATATATGAAAAAAGAAAATATTACCCGAAACAGAAAATTTTCATGGGGCTATTAGTAGATGGGTAATATAAAGTCATAAAATAATAATTTATGGTATTATATTTAATTATATGGTTCATTGGTTTAATTAATATAAAATAATATTTAATATACAAGAGGTTTTAATTTGTAAGAATAATGTATAGACTTATGATATGGGTTTACATGTCTCAATTTTATTATTTATGAGACACAAACCACTATCACCTAATATTTTATTATATGTGGTATATACTACCAATTAATGCATTAATTTATTTACATATATATTTTATAATTTATTTCCATGTGAGTTTTTAAGTCAAATGTTACCAACTTGGTAGAGTAATTTTGTATCATTTTGCATTGTTTGAGACACAGTCCATGGTATATAACAATATTTTTCTATGGTGTATATATACAACTGATTGAAATATTATATCTTGAATATCCTTAATTTAATGATGTTATATTACTCATTTATTTTTATTATTTCATGAGGATTATGATTTAATTTTATCAAAGTGGTAATTATTTATTGATTCAATCTCATCGATTATTAGGATTGTTTATGATTACGCATCGATTAAAGAAATATTATGATTCATATCCCATGAAAACTCATTAATATCATTATCATATTTTTATGAATTATATATTCATTTATTGGTACCATTATCCAACTCTTTGGTTCTTAAGATATTAAAGAATATATTTTTATAAAAATCATACTTTATTTCTCATTTCTGTTGGAAATCTATATTATTTAAAAATTTTATTTCAGAAAAATGTGTTCAAAAAAGTTTTAATATTTTATGATAATGTTTAAAGGAAATTGATACCCATATTTTAACTTTTTACCAAAAATTGTCAAATGAAATATTCCATTCATATTCTGATCATGACACATTCCTAAAAATTTGAGGTGAAAACTGAATGTTCATTATGTACAGAATTACCCACTTGTTTTACCATAATTTCCATGAATCATCAATTATGTGATTATAATGTTAATTATTTTATAGAAAATGGTTTCCAAATATTCTTTTAATTTTTGGAATTTAGTAAATTTTTCAAAGAAATTTTTTTAAAAAAAATGTTTTATTATTAAAAAGTGTTTTAAATGATTTTCGAATATTTTTTATATGTTTTCAAAATGTTATTTTAAAAGAAAGTCATTTAAATTATCTAAATAATAAATTAAATTTTTTAAAATACATATTAAATGAATACGGTTTTCAAAATTATTTATAATTTAAAATTAATTTTTCATATCAGAGAATATAATTTTTTCATGAAATGATTCAAATGAAATTCAAAATATTTCATTAAATGGAAATGATTCGGAAATTTTTTTATAAAAATTATTTTCCATGAAAGTCTATTTTATTTTATAAATTTTTCATGTGATCTTCCAAAATCCATCTCTATATAAGATTACATTATTTTTTTATAGTTTTTGCTTTCTTGGGGATATGATCCCAGAATAACATTCACATTCTATATCTGAATGGTTTATGTTTTGATTGGATGATTATAATGAAACATTTTTATTTTTAAGGGGTAATATGTTTATGAAACCCACATATTTTTAATGGTTATTTTTTAATGAAATGATTGTCATATATTTCTTTTTCCATAGGTTAATATATGATTATTTTATTATGAAAAAACATTCTAATTTTTTGTTATGATATGATTGTTTATATTCTTTTAAAACATGTATGTATGATTTAATTGTTACATGGGTGGTACATATATCTAAAACTATTGAAATTGGTTTATATTTATATCTCATGAAATAGGCATGGCTGGAATAGGGAGTGAACATAGTTCAATAATTGAGTTCGGCTACTAAGACGGTTCTTGGTGGGAACCTTGACTACTTACATGGTCACGGGAGTGAACCATGAATTCAAAAATGATATGGGGAGTGAACCTATGATAATAATAAGAACTTGTATGAAATGGCTTGACTACAATGGAAGTAATTTTAGATTCTTATATGTCTACAATAATTCCATGAACTATTTATATATATTTATTTTATAGCATATACTCTTGACTCTCCTTCGATTAATGTCTCTTATACTACTAATCATTGTTACATGAATTATGTTTATGATCTATGATATTAATGGTGTGGTCATAAAATGTAATTATCCTAGTATCATACCTTTATTATCCTGTTATGCTTATATAACTCCTTTGTTTACCATTACTGATCATCCAATCTCACCCATTTTTAATGTATCCTTTCCATAGTTTAGGAAGAAAGGTTTTATGCAGAAGTACTAAAGGGTAATATCTTTGAGGGCAATATTGAAGATATTTCATTGACTTAGAAGATGTTGTTACATGTTAACAAAGACAAAAAACGATAATGGTCTCTGCATTTGTGTTTTTATAATGAACTGAATATTCAACTAAACTAATGTAATTTCCATGCATGTTATGCCTGGATCACTATAGTAAGTATAAAAAATTTATTTAGTCTACCTTTAGAAACGAGGATGGGAAACATTTTCTGAGATCCATAGGGATATTTTTATGTATATATCAAGGGATGTATCTATAGATGACTGTGAGAATGAGTTAATGTTTTTGAAAATGTCTTGGAATTGTGGAAAAGGATAGAGTGTGTTATTTCCCTGAAATACATACGTTCCTAGATACGTCAAGTTGGTGTGGCTTTGCCACAAATTTACATAGGGGTAGAAACCCTAAAAACACTATATTGAGATTGAATCGATACGGAAATTCTTTACAACAACAATACATACTGTATATCAAGATTTATGCTCTTAGGGGACATGCATTATGAATTCACAAACTCCTTATAAAACCAATATGATATATTTAAATAAATGATGACTATGAATATCCTTGGATAAACCTATGAAATCATAGATTCAGAATGTAGGTGTCATGATTTGGATATACTGTAAATTAGTTTTCATGATTATGAGGTTTTCTAATATGATAAATATTTCTCACACTATTATTTATGGTTTTAGTCAATGGTAAGAATGAAAATAAACTAGGTTAATATTGAATGTGATGAACAATTTTAGGATGACATGTCAAACGGGATAATCATTGGAGTAATGTACATTGTGTTCATTACTAATTAGTTTTTATATAACATGATTGAAAACATATACCTTAATCAACTCTCATACTAACCATAGAAAAGATGGAATAAGTTTTCTAAAAAATTTGGTAATGGATACCCTAAAAGAATGAAGATCTTGTTTCTTAAATGTCAATAATGTGGGAATAAACTCCCAATATAATTTCCCAATGTAAAATGGATATTTTTTTCTATGGAAAATAAGGAAACATAGAAATCAACTTGAAATAAAAAAATGAAGAATTTCGTAATGACCTGACTCTTTGGAAATGGTACAGATCATTAGTTTTCTTTAGAATCATTCCATTAAGATTATTTAATGTGTATAACATCCTAAGGAAGGACTAAGGTGTGTCCAGGGTTGGTTCAGAGCCCAGGAGTTTGAGAAATGGACATGCAGACAGTGGCGCACGGCCTGCGCATGGCTTGTGCTTGGTTTCAGACAAACCATGTGGCCTTTGTTCTCGAGGTAGGGAGGTGCGCACGATTTGCACACATTTTGGGTAAACCATGCACCTAAACTGTGCGACCCTATTCTGGAGGCAGTGAGGTGCGCAGAGTTTGTGTGTGGTTTGGGTAAACCGTGCACATAAACTGTGCGGCCCTGTTTTGGGTAAAATTACCATTTTTCTCATACTTGTTTTAAAAGCGTAAAAGAATTCTTCTTCCTCATTCCTGCAGAAAGAATAGAGGGGAACCTCCTTGAGCTCCAAATCCACTCTCCCTCTCATTTCATGGATTCTTCTTCATCCGATTTCCGAATCTCGATCCTTCTAAGGCATTAGATCACCCTTGGTAAGGCTTACCACACCTAATATTCTTTCCTCGGTGAATCTAGGTATTCATTTCGCTATTTTGATGGAGGATATTATGCCCAATTTCTTGGGAATTGGACTGGAACATAGATCCCTTCCAACCTACTGTGAATATGTAGTCGATATCAAGAGATCATATTCCTATAGCACTAAGGTAGGTGGTTACATGGTTTGCATTTTGGGTTTTCTACTTTTTTAGTTATTATCTTCGTGTCGTGGTTTTTCATTCGCCAAACACCTTATTTATATTGACCGCTTCATATCTAGATGACCCTTGTGGTATGATATTGATGAATCTAACCTTTTTAGGGTTTTTAGATGAGGTGTAGATTGGGAGTGGTCAACCATTGCTGATATTCCTTGAGATTTGGCCCTTTCACCTTTGTTCCTTAACGATATATCATGAAATTCATTTTCCATGTTAAGAAAATGAGATGACATGGTTAGAGGTTGGCTAGGATGAGATTTCCTGAACCCCATAATGAATTGAGATGTATGTTTTCCTTATAATGTGATTGTGAAATTACATGCTTCTTTAATGTGATATGACATAACATAGATTTCATTTTATATTGTGATGTGAATGTTTATGTCATACTGTGTTGACATGCTCGTGATAACCCATGTGGTGGCGGGAGGCATATATACCCCATGCCAGATGAATCACCGTGTATAGTCGGGAGGCATTCTTACCCTGTGCTAGATGAATCTCCATGTGTGGGCGGGAGTCATTCTTACCCCATGCTAGATGAATTTCCCTATAAGGGCGGGAGGCATTCATACCCTGTGCCTATATATTCTTTATGGGTGGGAGGAATTCTTCACCATGCCAGTTACAGTGTTTATAGACAAGAGGCATTCATAACTCATGCCAGTGATTATTATTACATATGTGAGAATCATGGATGAGAGGCATGCTTACCTCATGCCAGTGATAACATATATCTATGTATCTGTACCTCTAGAGATTGTTCAGATTAACAACCATGAGCTGAAATAGGTAGACTTACCAGGTGTTCTTTCGGAACCTGAGCGGGAAGGTTGTTTATTATTTTTCTTTACTTACTTGCAGTTTTCTACACACTGTTTATTTTGTGAACACCTATTTGGAATACATGTAGACATTTTTGGTGGTGGCCTACTAAGACTTGTCTCACACCCTACCTAGGTGTCCACTTGGCCAGCCGTTTAGGCTTTACTACTGCAGGTACTAGTAGGGGAAAAGGCCCAGCTTCTGGTTGTGGATATATATATTCTAGATGGAGTTCTAGAGCATAGAACCGATCATGGCTAGAGATTCTCTCAGACTACTTTTTTTCTCTTTCTATATGATTTTATCAGCATCTTATGATACTAGGTATTGGCCATGTTTCCTATTTTATGTTATTATTGATTCTGCTATTTACAATTGATACTGTTTCACCGTTGGGTTCATCACATGTATTGTGATGTTATTGAGATTTTCAATGTTGGAATTTGGATTTCAGGGTTCGACCTAATGAAATGAGGGTTATGCATTAGAACATGCATCGCTATAGGCACAATATGATTAGGCCATGCATCTTTCCATGCCACATTTAAATTTTCTGAAACAATTGCTTATTGTTTATTTCCATGCATTGTTAATATGTGTTAAAATGTGCTAATCATTCATTCATATAGTGAATTGAGAAATGAAGTGGTTTTAGTGGGTGTCACTCTTTGGTTCATATGGTGTATGGGCCCATATGGATCGAAAAATGACATTCCAACTAAACCAATCATTTGCTTTAAAGGAAATTCAAATACTTAATTAGCACAAGTAAACGAGAAATGACAGCCAAGTGTGTGTCATCTTTAAGTTCATGAGGAGTGTGGGCCCTTATGTGATGGAAAATTCCATGTCTCTGGATTAAGTTAAATCTGAACAATTGTAGGTTTTACAATGAATTTATCTGTGTGTGGTTAGGTGATCTTAGGGGTAGGATGGATTAGTACCTGTCCTAGATTCTAGAGTTCATCCTTCAAATTTTTGGGTTTCTTCTTTTGAGATGTTCATTTGTCATTGTAGAACTATTCCTCTGAGATGTCCTCCAGTCGCGCATGCTGATGGTGGGGACGATCATGTTACCAAGGTGGTGGGCCCTGAGCTGCCAGTTGATCTTCTTGTCGAGCCACTCGTGGCTCCTCTTGCTATTCCTAAGATGGGAACTGATGGCTAGTTCTGTGAGAGCTTCTTGTGTATGATGCATAGTATGAAAGTTAGAGTGTGACCTACCCTGAGAATGACAGAGTTGACCAATGAGTTTCAGTCACAACATCATCCTACATTTACGGGAGATGGCGCACCACTTGCTGTGGTGACCTGGTTGGAAGCTATGATCATTTTTATCACCTTGAGACGCCTCTAGAGCGGAGGGTCAAGATTGCATCTTATATGATACGTGGTTCATCCAGGAGGTAGTGGGATGTCATCACCCAGTCATGAAAATAGAGATATATGATATGGACTAATTTCCAGACCATCTTCTATGATTACTTCACTCCCCAAACATCGAGGGATGATAGAGCTAGGGAGTTTATGAATCTACAGCAAGGGACAATGAAAGTCATGGAATAGTTGTCATGTTTCACTAAGTTACATCACTTTTCTCTTACACTAGCCACTGATGATCTAACGGCTGATAGGCATCTTGAGGATGGGCTATGTTATGCCATCCAGTCGCAGGTTAACATGATCAGGTTGGCGACCATTTCAGAAATTATCAATCTGGCTTTGATCACAGAGAGGAATTTTTGAGAATCAGATAGTGTAAACTAGAGAGGTTCTACACCTAAGGGTTCTAGTGGATCTACTTCTGGAAAGAAGCGGCGTTTTGAGGACTCTCGTGGTGTTAGTGGTGGTCAGACCCTTTTCTTAGGTGGTACTCCTATCTGTCACCAATGTGGGTTGCCAGGACATTTGAGGAGGCAGTGTACGTGAAATCCAATGGAGTGCATAAGTTTTGGTAGGATGGGTCATCTCCACCATTTTTATAGGGATTTTCCACTAGGTCCTAGTGATCAGGGATCTGTGCCTACTCCATGATTTGGTGCTGGATCAATAGGATCACTTTATTCAGGCAGCTGGAATACCACCGACCGATTAGGCCGTGGCTGTATTCGAGGCAGAGGTAATCAGGTGTATAAGTCTCACCACCAGTAGGGCAGGTCTGCTTAGGGTATCCAGGTTGTAACTCAGGGTCGTGGTACCATCCATTGTATGAAAGCAAGCCAATTCCACATGAGCAGTACACTGAACCATCTACTGTATGAGGTACGATTCTAGTTGCCTCTACGTTAGTATCTATTTTTTTGATACAGGCACTTCTCACTCATTTATATCGGAGGCGATTTGTGGAATTTTGGTCCTCTACATTGAGTCATATCATGGAATGATCACATTAGATACACCATTAAGTATCCATTCATAGGGAATTATTTGTTTTCATAAGTGTCCCCTCGAGGTGGGTGGTTACCTTTTTGTGTGGAACCTGTATGTTCTTAATATGACGGGTTTTGATGTAATAATCAGGATGGACTGTTTAGTTCCCTATAGAGCCCGGATTGACTACAATCGTCGAAGGGCGGCGTTTACATCACTAGAGGGTGACACATATATGAATAACAGATAATAGGATCTTAGTGCGACATGAGCGGGACCGGAACACCAGAGTTTAGGTGGTGTCATGACACAGGTATCATGCTTGGAGCTCAAGATTCATCTAGATGAGCTGGAAGCAAAATGGTTTATACGTCCCATTACTTCTCCTTGGGGATCACCGGGTTTTTTTTTCAAGAAGGTAGATGGTACCCTTCATCATTTCATGAATTATCGTAAATTAAATCAGCTGACTATTAAGAATCGGTATCATTTACCTCAAATTGACAACCTATTAGATCTGCTTAGGGGGAGCGAAGGTGTTTTCAAAGATATATTTGAGTTTGGGAAATCACCATGTGAGTTTTAGGACTTTGGACATACCACACATGGCATTAAAGAGTATGTATGGTCTCTATGAGTGCCTATTCATGCCGTTTGAGATTACGAATTCACCTGCAGTGTTTATTGCTCGTATGAAACGGAATATTCACCCTTACCTTGTTTCTTTTGTGGTTATATTTGTGGATGATATCTTAGTCTATTCACGCTCGAGACACGACCATGAAACCCATCTTGAGATTGTGATGAATACACTAAGAGAGAATCAGCTTTATGCTAAGCTCAGTAAATGCCACTTTTGGATAAATAAGGTTCACTTCCTTGGTAACATTATTTCTGAGTCTAGAGTTTCAGTTGACCCTGAGAAGGTGAGTGCTGTAATTTATTGGGAGAATCCCAAGAACATAATTTATATCAGGAGTTTCATGGGGATTGCTGGATATTATAGGAAGTCATTCAATACATTTCACGCCTAGCATCACTGCTTACAGCTTTGAACAAAAAGGGGGTGAGATTCAATTGGTCAGAACCTTGTGAGGTAGATTTTCAAGAACTGAAGGGTAGACTAACTTCAGCACCAATACTGATCTTTCAGGAGCCAGGTAGAGCTTATACGGTCTATTGTGACGCATCAGGTATTGTGCTTGGATCTGTCTTTATGCGGGACGAGCGAGTCATTGCGTATGGTTCTCATCAGTTAAAGGCTCATGAGAGGAATTATCTGACGCACGACCTCGAGTTCATAGTGGTTGTACATGACTTACGGTGTTGGAGACACTATTTATTGGGAGAGCATTTTGTGGTATTCACTGACCACAAAGCCTCAAATATATCGTCACTTGGTGGGATCTAAATCTCAAGCAACGCAGGTGGGTCGAGTACCATGAATCCTTTGATTTCAAACTGGCCTACACTCCTAGGAAAGGAAATTTAGTAGCTGATGTGCTGAGTCGGAAAACCCAGTCACAAGTGGTTCAGGAATATAATGAGGAGTGGAAGCTTATGGAACTATTTTCAGAGATGCACGTTCTGGTTCAATAGGGTCAGTGTCAAACAGTTCTCTCAGCCTTAGCGGTGAAATCAGCTCTTTTGGAACGGGTTAGGGTAAGACAGTTATTAGATCCGGAAGGCCTTGTTCTACGTGAAAGTGTCGCTGATGATGTCTCTACAGATAGGATCACAGATTAAGGTGATAATTTATTGTTCAATGGGCATGTATAGGTCCCAACAGACATCAGAGATGAGATGATGAGGGATTTCCACGCCTCAGCATGGGAAGTTCACCCGGGCATCACCAAAATGTATCGTGATTTGCGGCGACAGTACTAGTGGCCTAACATGAAGTGGGAAATAGACGGTTTTATCATGTATTATTCCACCTGTTAGTAGTTGAATACGTGACATCAGCATCCCGAAGGGATTTTTCAGCCATTTTCAATTCCGGATTGGGAATGGAACGATGTTTCTGTGGAATTTGTAACCAGTTTACCCAGGTCACCTCGTGGAAATGATGCAGTATGGGTCATAGGCAACTGTCTGAAGAAGGTCACACATTTCTTACCAGTGCAGGAGACCTTCATAGTTGATAACATGGGAGGACTGTATGTCAAGGAAATAATGCACCTTCAGCGAGCACCTCGTTCCTTTGTCTTGGAAAGAGATCTTTGTTTTACATCTCGGTTCTGGCTGGGTTTACAAAAGGCCTTGGGTACGTAGGTACTTTTCAGCACAGCCTATCACCCTCATACTGACAGACATACTAAGTGGACTATACAAGTACTAGAAAATATGTTACATGCTTGTGTTCGTGATTTTGGAGGTTCTCGAAGAAACAAATTATTCTTGTTGAGTTTAGTTATAACAATAGCTTCCAGGATACCCTTGAGATGGCTCCCTATGAAGCCTTATATAGTAGGGCTTTTTGCTCGCCTTTGTGTTGGATTGAATTAGGGGAAATTGTTGTTCTAGGACCATGTCTTGTGAAGGAGACTAAGGTGCAGATACATCTCATTAGAAAGCATATGCAGATAGCTCAGTCTAGACAGTAGTCCTATACTAACAAGCACCAGCAACCTCTTGAGTTCGAGGTTGGGAACCGAGTTTTCGTGAAGGTATCACCCAGGTTGGGGCAGAGACGTATACGAAAACAGAGTAATCTTTCACCAAGGATCATAGGACCCTTTGAGGTGATGAAGCAGATAGGACCAATAGCTTACCAGCTTGCACTTCCACAGAGATATCAGTCCATACACGATGTGTTGAATGTATCTCAGCTATGTTGGTACTTTTCAGATCTGACCCATGTTTTTTAGCCTCATGAGGTTGAACTGGATATGGATTCTTCCTTCGAGGAGTATCTGATGAGAATTTTTGGCCGGAGTGTTAAGATGCATCGTGGCAGGTCTGTTTCTCTAGTACGAGTGCTATAGCAGCACAGCGGGGTACATGACGAGACTTTGGAGTGGGAGGCTGATATACATTCTCAATGGATAGAGCTTTTCATTTATGACACCTTTGAATCCATGGAAGGCGAAGTCAGGGAAGAGTTACTTTAAGGAGGGGAGGTTTTAACGACCTGAATCTTTGGAAAAGGTACAGATCGTTAGTTTTCTTTCGAATATTTCCTTTAAGATATTTTAATGTGTGTGACTTTATATGGAAGGTTTGGGCAGTGTCCGGGGTTGGTTTGAAACCCGGGAGTTTGTGAAATGGATTTGCAGACAGTGGCGCACGACCTGCGCACAGCTTGCACATGGTTTTTGACAAACCGTGTGGCCTTTGGTCTGGAGGCAGCGAGGTGCACATGATTTGCGCACAGTTTGGGTAATTTGTGTCCCTAATGTGTGATACCCTGTTCTGGAGGTAGTGAGGTGGGCACGGTTTGGGTAAACCATTCGCCTAAACAGTGTGGCCCTGTTCTGGGTTGAATTTCAATTTTTCCCTTGTTTTAAAAGCCTAAAATATTTATTCTTCCTCCTTCCCACAAACATAACAAAGGGGAACCCTCCTTGAGCTCCAAAACCACTCAATCTCTCTCACTTTTCTTGGATGATTTTTTATCCGACATCCGAATCTCGATTTCTCGATGGCGTTAAAACACCCTCTATAAGGATTACCAAACATAAGCTTATTTCCTCGATGAATCTTGTTATTCATTTCGTTATTTTGATGCAAGCTCATATGCCCTATTTCCAGGGCATTGGACTGGAACTCAGATCTCTTCCAACCTACAGCAAATCTGAGGTCGATATCAAGAGAGCCTACACCTACAACTCTATGTTTGGTGGTCACATGGTTTCCATTTTGGGTTATCTACATTTTGAGTTATTATCGTCGTTTCATGGATTTTATTTCACCAAACCCCTTATTTATATTGACTACTTCATATCTTGATGAAACTTCTGGTATGAGATTGATGAATCTAACCTTGTTAGGGTGATTTGATGAGGTGTAGACCAGGAGTGGTCAACCATAGGTGATAAGCCTTGAGATTTGGCCCTTTCACCTTTGGACCTTAACGATATATCTTGAAATGCATTTTCTATGTTAGGAAAATGAGATGACATTGTTAGAGGTTGGCTATGATGAGATAGCCTGAACCCCATAATGAATTGAAATGTATGTTTTCCTTATAATGTGATGGGGAAATTGTAACACCCCATGATTTCAGAGTGTGTTATTTCTTCAAATTAATTCAATAACTTGCACTACACGCAACACCGAGTTCAAGCACACCAGGACTTACCAAACAAGCCGTTCAAGAGAGGTTATGAATTGTATTAACAAAATTTTAAACTTTATATAATACTTATAATTTTAAAATCCATATTGTGAGATTCTTAAACATAATGTAAGAACAAATTCATTTTCAGTATTTCACTTTTACCAACTTTTTATAGTGAACCCTTTTTAAATCCAATATTTTAAACCTTTATAAATTCAATTTGACTAAATAAATTTATGTTTTATAATGGGGACTTCAAAAAAAATTACAATGAAACATCCCATGCTTCCACGGTACGCTTTCCTTTAAATAATACAGTAGCGTGTGTTGTACGCAACTTCAAGTTCTAACACACACCACAACCAATCAAACTAGCCATTATGAATAGTAATACCTACATTTTGAAATGTTATAAATTTTATATTTCGAAATGGACTTCATTTTTGGATTCATAATATCGAAATTATCTTATGGTGAAATTTTGGTACTTTTCGGATAACTTTCAAATTTTGATGAATAGTGAATATTACTAAATTTTAATTAAAAACATCTTTTTTAATCAAAATAATTAATAGTGATAAATTATGAATTTGAGTGGTTTTAAAGGATATTTAGAATATATTTTTACCATTTAATACAATGTTGGTCATTGGACATAATTTCACAATTAAACCAGACCTAAACAAGTATCAATCTTTTGATAGTTATTATATCTTAAAAACACACTTTTTTGTTTTGACAACGGGAATTAATTTTAAATTAATTTCTACCAGTTCTGTGTTTTGAATTTGAAAAAATGGAATCAATATTTGGAATAAGTATTTTCAAATTGTGTAAATAGGTAACTTTTATTTTTAGACATTTTGAATAATTACTTCGGTAAATATTTTATTTACAATGGTTAAAGGGTAAATCCGGTAAATAAGGGTTAAAAAATAATATTATAATAGTAACAAATTACCCTAAAACGTGTCCTAACCTTATTGGTTGATACATATCCGACCATGGTCATCTTTGGGTTGATTTTGGGACCCCATGGTGCCACTTGTAAGTGATAGGGACACTTTATTTTAATTAAGTTAAAATGAATACAAAAATGACACAAGCATATATCTTTTAGAAAAACAATTTTTACATAGGGTTATATATGTTTTCATTTCTAAAATAAATATTCATTAGAAATATAAAAATATTTCCTACATAATGGTATTTTATTTATAATTTTTAGACATTATATAATTTAATTTACTTATGACACAATGGTGATGCAGTAATTACCATAATAGTGATAAATTAAAATGATTGATATTGTAGATACCCAAATAAATATAATTTGAGTCTTTTCATGATTTAAACTAATTTTATAGGTTAATATGACATGTTAGGAACGATATAATTATCTTTTTTTGAAGTAATAATTCTGTTATGATTTTTACAAAAATCAATTATTGAATAGTGTCAAAATTGACATAAAATAGTTTTTGAAACAAATATTATATTATTAATTGATATTAAATTCCTAAAAATCTAAGGTTCGTCCAGAAGACTTATATCATGATAGTTGTATCATTAATGGACCACTTGGGGGTATTCTGGATGTATATAGTACGTTTATTAACCATATAATATAAAAATACAAAGAGACATTGAAAAAGTGAAACTAATTAACTAAGAGTTAATACTTAATGATAAGGTTAATATAGTAATCCAAACCTATCTAAATTCTATTGGTTGAGGTGTTTTCGACCCATACCCACCTTAAAATTTAAATAATCCACTTTGGAGCCATTAGAAATTGAATATGAATTTATTATAAAATAATATTTTTTGCTTTTCCAAAGGTGCCCCTCACCCCTCTTATAAAAGGGCACTCCCCCTTCTCATTAAATCACACATTCAAAGACTTTTGGTCGGCCAAAATATGCTCCAATACTCTCTAAAATTCACTCAATTAATCCTAGAGACCTTACTTTAGTCATAAAGCGAACCTAATAGCCCTTTTGATCAAATCAAAAGGAAGAAACCGAAGAAGAGGTAATGATTTCACCACCCTTTTTCAAATTCATTTCTTATTCAACTTCTTCCTTCTTTGTTATTAACATTATAAAATAATAACTCCAGTATCTTATATATACTGTGATGTTATTATAAATATGGTACAACCATATTCAGTATTCTATCCATCTTTTCAATAACCTGTCACCATACGTTCGTACGTACGGCTTACCGTCTCCACGTCGTGGTGTAATTGTTATTCAATAAATGATTATATAGATGGGTATAATAATGATGTGTAACTCATGTAAATAATAAATATAACATGATAATTATTATGTATATATGATATACCATCCAATTATATATTATTTTAATATCAAAAGAATGATATTGTCGCTCGTGCGTACGTACAGACTACCCTCTCCATGAACGCGATGAGATTCATTCTACATCATATCCGTTCAAGTATAATTATCATTTGATGATTTAAAATTAATTCTTAGGGACTTGATATCATTATGGATATTAATAAGATACATCCTATCCATGACAAACATGGCTTACGTAACAAAACATATCAAAGGAAATGAGTAAGTTAACACCAGAAACGACGATAATACTAAAATATTATTAACAAAGAAATGTTAAAAGATCATATATGATATCATATTAATATATACGATTCTTGTAAAATTTAATAACAATTATTTCACCATTATACAGGAGGTTAAAGTACCCTAAACCAAGGAAAATTACAAGTTAAGGGTTTATTTCGCAATCTCTTCATTATCCGAGGTTGTTTATACGTGATTATATGCTGGGACCTCTTTATCATCCACATCCATGTTTCTTAAAAATGTATTTCAAATAATTCATTCTATTTTAGAGACTATGGCATAAATTCATTTACATCCTTTTTGACTTTTATAATTGGTTTATAAATGAATCTTTCTGTCGTTGTCCAAACAAGGTCCTTTTTATCCTTTTCGACAAAATTAAGGTAAGAATGTGTTTTTAACTTATACGGCGTGTGGGGCTATTTAACACCATTATAAAATCTTTGAAACTTCCCTTACAGTCTTATAAGAATATTTTCAATGAAAATGTTTTATTTTATAAATATATGACTCTTAAATTATGTCAAAATAGAAGGATATATTTCTCTAAAAAGAGTTTTGATTTCATCTATGTCAACATCCTTTGATGGATTTTACGCTTATTTGAAGTTGATTTATTATGATACAAAACTTCTATATTGTATTGAAGGTTTTGTGATAAGTCTGACTGTGGATGTGATATTTTTATACCGTTCATGGTTTGTGGTGAAAGTATTGACATTTCATGTGATAGTTTTAATACGAATTTTTATGTTATGTTTAAACCTTTTCATATAGGAATGCATTGGACTTAATATGTGATGGGTGGAGCCCACTATAGCTCCTCGATGCATCAGAAGATCTCATGAGAAAAACTAGTGTCTTGGAACAAGGACTTGGAAAAATCTTATTTGTAGTCTTGGCATGAGGCCTTGGCTATGTGGTTATGATAGTCTGGCATTATGCATTCCATCATTATGAAAGTGGTTATTGATATTGCATGTGATTATTCGATTAGTAGAATATCCATGTGAATAAGTAAATGGAATTATTTCATTTATTTTTTCCATACTATGTTGAAGTTAAATTTTAAATAGATTTTGTTTCAGTTATACATTGCCTTAAATGTTTATTCTTATTTATGAAAGTTTCCTCTATACTGTTATCCTTACTGGGCATTTGAGCTCACCCCTTTTCTATGTTTTATTTTTTCCCATGATGTGAAGAAGTAATTTATGAATGAACTATAGGGATAGTATGAGGGGATAAGAATGTTGAATATGGAGACAATATTGTTGTAGTTTTCATTTTATGATGTAATGTAAACTTTATTAATATATCTAGTGTTTCCAAGGCTACTAAACCAATCGGTCTTTCGATATTTGATCTTTCTTTTGATCATGCCAATGTTATGTAATAATGCACTGACTCTAGGTATATAGGGTCGGGGAATTACAGTTGGTATCAGAGGAAGTTTATTACAAACCATGGAATCTAGATTTAGATAAACTCTTATTAGAGCACATATACCTAAGATGGACTTTGAGGATTAGTATAGAAGAACTTCCTAGAATTTTGGTATTGTAGAAATTTTGTGAGTTTTCCGAGAAATGCATCTTTGTCTGGATACGAACAGGTAGAGGCGGCTCTGGCACAGATGTACCTAGGGGTAAAACCTGAAAAAAACTTCTTTGAGCTACACTCGAACATGAACTGGTGCATGACAATGGGCCTTGCTGCACTCTTGGTTACGACACTCCCGGGGGATATGCTTAGGATAATTCTCATTTTATTTACAAACCATTATGATGGGTTTATAAGTATATACTTCCTCAAAGAAGACATTTTTATGATTATGGATTATATCCATAAATTATTTAATTTATGTTATGAGTTTTACAAGTTTGGGATTAGGTATTGTTATTCATAAACTAATCTACTGTATGCCATTGTTTAGAAATGGCGCCCAGTAGAAGGAATGAGAACTCCAACAATGCACATGATCCAAAGAGAAAGAAGGATCATATCTTTCTTGATCTTTAGACAGAATTTATAAGAGAAATAGTCTTACATGTATTATCATCATATGAAAAAATAATATCATGTGTTGATAAGATAAGTAAAGAGTTTACTGAGTCCTATGGCTTTGAAGGGAAGCAAGAGAAGAAAAGGATGGATGAGAGAAATATGGATAAAGGGAAGAGGGAAAAGATGAATTTTCCCATATGTGATATCTGTGGGAAGAAACACCCTGGAATTTGCCGGAAAGGAATGAGAGTTTGTTAGAATTGTGGAGAAAAAGGTCACAAAATACGTGACTGCAAGGGTAAGAAAATGGTTTCAAATGTACAATGCTTCATTTGCATGGAGTTTGGAAACTACGTGAACCTATATCTCAGTCATCATACTATTCCGCAAATGATGCTATTGGATAATAATAAAGTTATGATACTACCACAGATGAAGAGGAATGATTAGAGTTTTTATGTTGATTTTGTCATTTGAGTGTTGTATCAACAATGTACTTGTTATAATAATTATGGAGTATATAAGTATTGTAATGCAGTAATATTTCATTAAGGACTTGAGATTGTGTGGAACAATGAAAAGTGACTCAATAACAGGTTGAATTTTTGGAAAATATATGGTTGATATAAAGATAATCCATAATGTGGTTATGATACTGAGGTAGTGATTTTAGAATAATACATGATTGATTTGGATAAATTATATTGGATATTCTCGACTACCTTGAAACTGATTAATGATTTGTATATTCCATCATTGTTGGGGTTTACAACATTTTTGGATTGAAATATTATATTTATTATTTTTTAAGGAATAAGGGATCATGAATGTAATCAATAAGGTTTTATGGTAATTCAGGATGTTGTAGTGTTTTAAAAGAATACATGATGAAGGTGTCCACATGACATTACGTGGAAAAAAGGATCATCATTATGTTTGCCTTCCTTATAAATTTTGGAATGAAGTATTTTGGATAGTTCTAGTTTGGATTATTTTGGATTTCCATAAAAGGACAACCCAGAGGTCGGGCGGTAACCCGTCGCATCCAGCAAGTCCATGAGACTTGAACCCACAACCGAAGGGCGACAAGGGTGTATCACCTACCACTGACCCACGTGACGTCCTGGATTGAATAATGTCATTTTTTTAATGGTTCTACTAGATGAATTATACATTCATTTTTTAACCCTATACGAATAGGATAAATAAGAAAATTATTTTTATGTTCTATTATCTTTTAGAGTGAAAGATGAGTTTGTGGTAGAACTTAGTTAAAGGATGAGACACTACTGGTCAAGTATATATTTTTCTTCCTCTCTTATTCAATTAAGAAATTAATTCTTTTACTTTAGTGAATGGATTTTAAAACAAAAAATTTTGTTATCCTAATACCATAGGTTTTGCTGAACCGATGGTATTTTAAATCATCATAGGTTGATGAATTTAAGGCCCTCAATTTTACACATGTTTTTGATTTATGAACTCAATCACTACCTATAAATATTTACGTTTTTCACCAAATTATATGTCTCTAATTTCCACCAATGTTCTCCAAATAGAGATCATACTTTGTTAGTGGCCCTTTCATTTCACTTTTCCTCTTATTAAGACTAAATTTTATTAACCCAATTTCTGATAAGGGTTTTCCCACAAAGATATTTTCTATATTCAAGATTTTATTTTCAAAGAACAATTTTAAATAGCGAGGATACAATTTATTGAAGCAGGGGATAATGTAACACCCCACGATTTCATAGTGTGTTATTTCTCCAAATTAATTCAATAACTTTCACTACACTCAACACCGAGTTCAAGCGAACCATGACTTACCAAACAAGCCGTTCAAGAGAAGTTATGAATAGTATTAACTATATTTAAAACTTTATATAATCCTTATAATTTCAGAATCCATATTATGAGTTTCTTAGACAAAATGTAAGAACAAATTCATTTTCAGTATTGCACTTTTACCAACTTTTAATAGTGATACATTTTTAAATCCAACATTTTAAACTTTTATATTTTAAATTTGACTAAATAAATGTACTTTTTAGAATGGGGACATCAAAAAATAATTACAATGAAACATACCAAGCTTCCACGGTACGCTTTCCTTTGAATAATACAGTAGTGTGTGTTGTACGCAACTTCCAGTTCTAACACACACCACAACCAATCAAACTATCCGTTATGAATAGTAATAACTACATTTTGAAATTTTATAAATTTTATCTTTCTAAATGGGCTTCATTTTCGGATTCATAATATAGAAATTATCTTAGGGTGAAATTTTGGATCTTTTCAGATAACTTTCAAATTTCGATGAATAGTGAAAATTACTAAATTTTAATTAAAAACAACTTTTTTAATCAAAATAATTAATAGTGATAAATTATGAATTTGAGTGGTTTTAAAGAATATTTAGAATATATTTTTACCATTTAATACAATGTTGGTCATTGGACATAATTTCACAATTAACCCGAACATAAACAAGTATCAATCTTTTGATAGTTATTATATCTTAAAAACACGATTTTTGTTTTGACAGCGGGAATGAATTTTAAATTAATTTCTGCCACTTATGTGTTTTGAATTTGGAAAAATGGATTCCATATTTGGATTTAGTATGTTCAAATTTTTTAAATACGTAACTTTTATTTTTAGACATTTTGAATAATTACGTCGGTAAATATTTTATTTACCATGGTTAAAGGGTTAATCCGGTAAATAAGGGTTAACAAATAATATTATAATAATAAAAAATTACCCAAAAACGTGTCCTAACCTTATTGGTTGATACATATCCGAACATGGGAATCTTTGCGTCTATTTTGGGACCCCATGGTGTCACCAGTAAGTGATAGGGACACGTTAATTTAATTATGTTAAAATGAATACAAAAATGACACAAGCATATATCTTTTAGAAGAACAATTTTTACATATAGTTATATCTGTTGGGATTTCTACTATAAATATTCATTAGAAAGCTAAAACTATTTCATACATAATGGTATTTTATTTATAATTTTTAGACATTATATTATTTAATTTATTTATGACACAATGGTGATGAAGTAATTACCATAATAGTGAAAAATTAAAATGATTGATATTGTAGATACCCAAATAAATATAATTTGAGACTTTTTATGAATTACACTAATTTTATAGGTTAATATGACATGTTAGGAATTATTTAATTAACGTTTTTTGACGTAATCATTTTGTTATGATTTTTTCAAAATTCAATTATTGAACAGTGTCAAAATTGACATAAAAGAGTTTTTAAAACAAATATTATATTATTAATTGATATTAAATTCCTAAACATCTACGGTTCGGCCAAGAGACTTATGTCACGATAGGTGTATCATTAATGGACCACTTTAGGGTCTCTTAGATGTATATAGTAAGTTTATTAACCATATAATATAAAAATACAAGGAGACATTGTAAAAGTTAAACTAATTAACTAAGAGTTTATACTTAATGATAAGGTTAATATATTAACCCAAACCTGTCTAAATTATATTGGTTGAGTGTTTTTCGACCAATAACCACATTAACCTTTAAATAATCCACTTTGGAGCCATTATAAACCGAATACAAATTTATTATAAAATAATATTTCTAGCTTTTCCAAAGGTTCCCCTCACCCTTTTATGAAAGGGCACTCCCCCTTCTCATTAACTCACACCTTCAAAGCCTTTTGGTTCGGCCAAAATCTGCCCAAATACTCTCTCAACTTCGCTCACATAATCCTAGAGGCCTTACTTTAGTCATAAATCCAACCTATGAGCCCTATTGATCAAATCAAAAGGAAGAAACCGATAAAGAGGTAATGATTTCACCACCCTTTTTCAAATTCATTTCTTCTTCAACTTCTTCCTTCTTTGTTATTGCCATTATAAAATAATAACTACAGTATCTTATATATAATATGATATTATTATAAATATGGTAAAACCATATTCAGTATTCTATCCATCCATTGAATAACATGTCACCATACATGTGTACGTACAGCTTACCGTCTCCACGTCGTGGTGTAATTGTTATTCAATAAATTATTATATGGATGGGTATAATAATGATGTGTAGCTCATGTAAATAATAAATATAACATTATAATGATTCTGTATATATGATATACCATCCAATTATATATTATTTTAATATCACAATAATGATATTGTCGCTCGTGCGTACGTACGGACTACCGTCTCCACGAACGCGATGAGATTCATTCTCCATCGTATCCATTGAATTATAATTATAATTTTATGATTTAAAAATATTGTTCAAGGACATTATATCATTCTGGATATGAATAAGATACATCCTATCCATGAAAAAGATAGAGTATGTAATAAAACTTATCAAAGAAAATGAGTAAGTTAACACCCTAAACGACGATAATACTAAGATATTATTAACAAAGCAATGTTAAAAGATAATATATGATAACATATTAATATATATGATTCTTGTATAATTTAATAACAATTATTTCACCATTATACAGGAGGTTAACCTACCCTCATCCAAGTAAAAGTACAAGGTAAGGGATTATTTGGAAATCTCTTCATTATCCGAGGTTGTTTATATGTGATTATCTACTGGGACAACTTTATCATCCACATCCGTGTTTCTTAAAAATGTATTTCAAATAATTCTTTCTATTTTAGAGACTATGGTATAAATTCATTTATACCCTTGTTGACTTTTATAAGTGGTTTATAAAGTAATCTTTCCATTATTTTCCAAACAATGTCCTTTTTAACCTTTTCGATGGAATTAAGGTAAGAATGTTTTTTAAACTTATACGGCGGGTAGGGCTATTTTCCGCCGTTATAAAGTCTTTGAAGCTTCCATTACAAGCTTATAAGAATATTTTCAAAGAAAATGTTTTATTTTATCAATATATGACTCTTAAATGATTCCAAAATAGAAAGAGATATTTCTCTAAAAAAGGTTTTGATTTCATATATGTCAACATCCTTTGATGGATTTTACACTTATTTGAAGTTGGTTTATTATGATACAAAACTTCTATATTGTATTGAAGGTTTTGTGATATGTTTGACTTTGGATGTGCTATTTTTATACCATTCTTGGTTTATGGTGAAAGTATTGACATTTCGTATGCTAGTTTAAATACGAATGTTTATGTTATGTTTAAACCTTTTCATATGGGAATGCATTGGACATAATATGTGATGGGTGGAGCCCGTTATAGCTCCTCGATGCATCGGTAGGTCTCATGAGACAATCTAGTGTCTTGGCATAAGGCCTTGGAAAAATCTTATTTGTAGTCTTGGCACGAGTCCATGGCTATGTGGTTATGATAGTTTGGCATTATGCATTCCATCATTATGAAAGTGGTTATTGATATTTCATGTGATTATTCGATTAGTAGAATATCCATGTGAATACGTAAATGGAATTATATAATTTTATTTTTTCCATACTATGTTGAAGTTCAAGTTTAAAAGGCTTTTGTTTTAGTTATACATTGCCTTAAATGTTTATTCTTATTTATGAAAGTTTCTGCTATATTGTTATCCTTACTGGGCATTTCAGCTCACCCCTATTCTATGTTTTATTTTTTCCCAGGATGTGAAGAAGAAATTTATGAATGACCTACAGGGATAATGTGAGGGTATTAGAATTTGTAATATGGAGACTATATTGTTGTAGTTTTAATTTTATGATGTAATGTAAACTTTATTAATATATCTAGTGTTTCCAACGCTACTAAACCAATCGGTCTTTCAAGATTTGGTCTTTCTTGTGATCATGCCAATGTTATTTAATAATGCACCGACTCTAGGTAACTGGGGTTGGGGCATTACAAAAATTCCATGATTTGATAATGTGGTATGATATGAGACGGATTTCCTTATATATTGTGATGTGATTGGTCATTCCATACTGTGTTGACATGATTTTGATAACCCGTGTGTTGGTGGGAGGCATTTATACCCCGTGCCAGATGAATCTCCATGTACGGGTAAGAGGAATTCTTACCCCATGCCAGATGAATCTCCATGTATGGGTGAGAGGCATTCTTACCCTATGCCAGATGAATCTCCATGTGAGGGAAGGATGCATTCTTACCTCGTGCCTATATATCCTTTATGGGTGGGAGGCATTCTTCCCCACACAAGTTATAGTGCTTGTGGATGAGAGGAATTCGTACCTCTTGCCAGTGATAATTATTACATATGTTAGAAGCGTGGATGAGAGGAATACTTACCTCATGCAAGTGATAAAATATATCTATGTGCGTGTACCTGTGGTGATTGTTTAGATTACCAGCCATGAGCTGAAGCATGTAAACCTTACAGGTGTCCTTCCAAAACCTAAGCGGGAAGGTTGTTTTTTATTTTTCTTTACATACTTGTAGTTTACTACACACTATTTATTTTGCGAACAACTATTTGGAATACACGTAGACACCATTGGTGGTGGCCTACTGAGACTTATCTCACACCCTACTCGGGCGGCCTCCTGGGCACCCGTGCAGACTTTACTGGTGCAGGTACTAGAAGGGGAAAAGGCCCAGCTTTAGGTAATTGATATATATATGTTCTAGTTGGAGTTCCAGAGCAGAGGATCGAGCTTGTCTAGAGATTCTCATGGACTACTTTTTTTCACTTTTTGTATTACTGTATCAGTATTCCTTACATCCATTTTATATTAGACACTGCCTATGTGGCTTTTTTATATCTATCAGGGTTCTCTTACGCCAGTTGTTTGGTTTGAATGTTTCCGTTTTTCTCCTATTTACCATTGGTTGGGATTCTGCTATTTTATTGCTTTGCGGTTATACCGATGTGTACTCTGATATGGGGGTATAATTTCCCCACTGAATTACCATTTCACCCCTGATGCTATTTGGTAGCCCCTAGCCTCTAGGGAGACGAGCCAGGGGTCATGTGGCCAACCGTGATTGGGGCTCAGGTTGAGGGGCAGTCGGGTTCGGGAGGCCACAAATTTGATTAATTAAATAGATGAGAATATTTGATTCCCTATTTCATCACGAAAGAGTAAATGAATTTTGTGCAGAATCGATATTCATTTTGAAAATCAACATTCCAAATGGACAACTCGTGAAGAGAAGAAGAAAAGTGTTATGAGTAATAGTTATATTTCTTATGATGATGACACTACAAATAAAACGTGAAAGGAAATATATATATAATTTTATCAGATTAAAAATCCTTGTTAAACACATCAGGTTGAAGTGGAATAACATAACTGTTTATGTGACTGGTTTCATGAATTATAAATTTTGATATATATAAGGATTTTAAAGTTAATGTTTTTTATAATATATTTACATGAAAATTTGGATTTATTCCGATGGACTAAAAGAGTGACATCAATGTAAATTTATATTTTTATTATGGGAATATAGCCCTTAGTATATTACGATAGTTGAGATAATAATGTTTGGATAATTATATATGGGATATGAATAAGTTAAATTGATGGTACTAATTACCTTAGAACAAATTAAGGTTTTTTGACAAGTGAATTATGCTATCATCAATAATGTTTGGATCATTTTTGAATTTAAAGAATACACCAAATAAAATTTTAAATAAGGAAAGCTGAAAGTTTCGATAAGTATTTCTGGTAATTTATGTTATAGCCATTTTTATCAGAATTCATGATACATGTATTCACACATTTGGAATGCGAAAAACTAGAGAAAATTTATGATATATTGGGGATGACTTCTAATTTTTTTGAGAAATTTGGTGGCCTTATTTATAATTTTTTGTACATTCATCCTTCATAAGGGTTATATAGTCAAGAATTTATGGAATAGTTAATGTTAATAATTGGATGAGGTTTTAGATATTGTTGTTTTATCTATCTATATGAGTATTTGTGAACATTTGATGACTTGGGATAACATTTTTTTGTAAAGAAAAAAATAATATAGATGGAATTATTTATCAATATACCACAAGATTTGTTAGTACCTCATGAATGAGTAAGTCAACATTATTTCATAGAATATGACATGAAGTGTAAATTTATTAGGTTACTAAAAGGATGAGATTTTGTGGAAATCATGTAACTATATCATATCATGATGATTATTAAATATTAGGAAAAGGGTTTTGAAATAAAATTTTATCCTATTATCATCATTATTGATGATATTAGTGACCACTTTCATGCTTCTCTAATTAATTGTATTTTGATATTAACTTTCTCTAGATCACCCATATTTTTAGGATCACTAATATTTATCAATATAAATGATTATTTATGATTTTCTTATATGCCCATTTTTATACTTCCCACCTATGATATGTTATTTGGAAATATAGTTACTTATTACATTGGATGACCATTATGTTTACAACATTTATTATTTTAATGGAATATTTAGGATACATTTTTTTGATTTTGTGTTTTTATAAATAGACATATAAATAATTAATCCATTGATATCCAATAAGAATTTCGTGGGTGAAATTAATTTTTAGGGGATTATAATGTAACAAAACATGACTTGGTAAATTATTTTTTTCAATTTAATTTAATCGTTTTTCTATTTTTTATTTTACACAACACTGAATATCAGTTTTTTATATGAAAGAACTAAGTGTGTATTTTGGTATAGAAGTCAAACATTCACTATATGAAGCACTTTTATTATATTAAGATAAATTAAAAACTATTATTATATATATTACACATAATATCGAGTCCCGTTGACAGCTTATGTTACACGTAATGTTGAGCATTATCAAAATACGTGATAATATTAAAAATATTATTAAAATATTATTATGGATACCACCTATTTATTGGAATGGATGTTATAAATAAGATTAAATAAATTATGATAATATGATATACATATTTATATGAAGTTAATCCTTTGGGTATCAATTAGTAGAAGTTAATATTGGAACTAGTTGAAAAAAATGAAATCACTTCTCTTAGAAAACTATTATTATGTACAGACAAGATTTTATGTTAATAGATTAAAAAAATTGATTAATATTTAAAATAAAATTTCAAAATAATATATTAAATAAATATTTTGTATTCTCATCTAATATATTTTATAGTTATAATATAATAATATATTTAATTTTAGTAATAAAAGGGTGAATATTTCTAAATGGTAATTTCAGAACCTTTCAATGGAGAAACCATTTTAATTCTGAATTTAGAAAATATTAAAAAATTTATTTGAAAAAATGAACTTCATTTATATATGAAGAATATAAAAATTTACTTTTTTTTAATTGTTTTTATTTATATGAGAACTTTCATTTTTGGTTGAATTGTTAAAAACACTGAATCTTAATTCAAAACTGCTTTTACATGTAATTTATTTATATAGTTAAATTATATTTTAGTTTGGTTTAATAGTTTAATAATATTAATAGTACATAAATTAATTCAAATTAGGTCATTTAAAAAAAATTCAAATTGAAATTGTATATATAAATATTTCAAACGTTTGAACATTTTTTACATTAATAATTCACTTTGTCGTCGGGTCTATGAGAATAATTTAAATTAATTTTTATCACTTTTAGGATTATAATTGGGGAAAATAGATTCAAAATTTGGAATCAGAATTATTTATAATATATAATAATTTAAACTTATATTTTTCCCAAAATAGTTGTAAAGGTGATTAAAATTAATTATAGCGATTAAGAGAAAGATTTGCTCAACAAAAGACTGAACCTTAAACTTAAAGGCCAAAATGACCTAGAAACTTGTCCAAAGTTCATTAAATTTCCATATTAAGATTATATTATACATTTTATATAATTTTTACCATTTTTTGATTCAAATTACATGATAAAAACGTGGGTGGAATTCCATTTTCAATAATTTATAAGAATGCCACTTAAACTCCACTCTAAAATCGAACTCAACCACCCAAATTAATAATTTTACTAAATCCATTTGTATGCCGAACAGTATAACAAAATAGTATAATAAAACCCCTCACCTAATAATATATACCTCCCATTTGGAATAAATCTGACCCATGAATCCTTTTGGTGCAATCCAAGAGGAGTTTCCAAAAGAAGAGGTTATATCTTTACTCATACTCTTTTGTTTTATTTTCATTCTCCACCATCTAAAATACTCTCATTAAATTATTATATAATAAAATTAGTATAAAAAATATTGTTATATTTTATTCTTATATTTTTTCTAACTATACATACACACACTTCCATCTAATGAGAGATGAACTTACCATTTCTGTGTACAGTGAACTGCCCCCTCACGAAACGAAGTTGTTCATTTTTTTCATTTAACAGAAATCAAGGTTTTGAATTATTATGTAAAGTATATTTTATATGATTTATATGATATTTATAATATATTTAAGAGTATTTAATTATTAAATAAATCATTATTTTATCCTTTCTATTTTATTTAAATACGAAAACTTTGTTTATGGACTCTTGGACTACCGCCTCCTCAAAGCGATGTGATTCGTTCACAATATGCAAGGATCATATTAAGAATGGGTTTAGAAATAATATATAATATATATATAATTTTAATTCTACTATTTTGAAAATATATATATAAATATATATGTATATGTTATTGAAATTTTTCTTAAAAAAATAATAGAATGGAAACAATATGCATGCCTACGTATGACCTACCATCTCAAAGAATGGTGTATTACATTATATATATATATAAATATATTTTATGGATGATTATAACTAAATATATTATTAATATATATCATCATAAAACCCATATTTTTATTCTTGAAATAAATTAATTGTGATTTAATTAAGAGGATTAAAAAACAGTCTAAAACATATACAAAAAACAGAGTAGATATTACCTGAAACCTATAATTAACATGGAGTTATTAATAAACAGGTAATATGATTTCATAAAAAAATAATATATGGTATAATATATAATAATATGGTTCAGTGGTATATTTATAATAATCTTATAGTTATTATATATGAGGTTAGAATGTTTACAATGATAGCCATGATTTAAGGTATTGGTTTACTCTTCCAACTTTTATTTTTGGTGATGCACAAGCCATGTTCACCTACAATTTTATTATATGTGTTATATAATTCCCATGAATTTATTTATAGATTAATATAATTGATTCTGTGGTTTTTTACATATAAATTTTATGATATTTAATTAATGATATTTATGGCTCAGTGGTCACCAAATCGGTAGTGTAATTTTGTCTCAAAATGCCTTCTTCAAGATACATGCCACATTTTTGTACATATATTTTTATATGGGGTGTATAAACATCCAATGTTCATGTAATATCATGAATATAATTATTTTAATTATATTTTATGCCTTATTTAATTTTATTCTTTCATGTCCATTATGATTAACTATAACCAAAGAGATAACAATTTATTGCTACAATCTCATCATTTATCAGGATTATTTATGATTACACTTCCATTGATGAATTATTATGATCCAAATATCAATAACACAAATTAATTTTATTATACAATGTTTATAAATGATATATTCATGTATTAGTACAAATTTTACACTCATTGGTACTTAATATAATAAAGAAAATGGTTTTATGAAAATGTGAATTAATTTATCCTTTCGGTCAGAAATTTATGTTCTTTCAAAATCGTGTTTTATAAAAATGTTTTAAAAAATGATTTAATATTATCCAATGATGTTTACAGGAAACGTTTACAGTAGATTTAAATTTTAAGAAGAATGGTTTTAAAATGAATCTTCTTTTCATTTTCTAATCAAGTCACTTTTTAAACATTTAAAGTGTAAAAGGAATGTTTTTCATATACAGACTTACTCACTGACATGGACATCATTTCCTTGAATTCCCCTTTGTACGTTCACAAGTTTATTTTCTTAATGATTACATTTTACTAATATTCATGATATTTGAAGAATTTAATTTAGTTTTATACAAAAAGGTTTTTAAAATGGTTTTATTTTTAAAACATATTTTTAAAGTATTTTCAATGATTCCTTTATATGTTTTCAAAAGGTTATTTTAAAAGAAAATGATTTAAAGGATTTAATGATTTCTTTATATGTTTTCAAATCTATTTTAATATAAAATGGTTTTCAAAATCATTTATGTTTTAAATATAATTTATCATAGTGAAAAATATATTTTGTAGAAGAAAATATTTAAATGAAATTGTAAATATTTCATTATAAGAAGAGGATTTTGAAATGGTTTTATAAAAATGATTTTCAAAGAAAATATATTTTCCTTCTGAAATGTTCCATGTGATCTCTAAAAGTCATTTTCCATATATGATGACAAGATTTTTTATATTTTTTTCTTTACATGAGATGTGATCCATGAATACCATTCATATTCTATCTTTTAATAGTTTTTGTTTTGATGGAGTGATTTTTATGAAACCTGTTTCCCCATAACATGTTATATGCTTAAAAAAATGCTTCTTTTATTAGGTTATGTTTTTATAAAATGATTATCAAGACTGTATTTTTCATAGATTAATATATGATACCATGTTTATGACACCCATTTCATTTCATGGTTTATGATATGATTATTTATGATCTTTTTGAAACGAACATGTGAATTATATAAGAAACGGGCGGTCCCTCTATCTCCTTCCAATGTATTTGGTAAAGATTTCGATCTCATTGGATAGACATGGAAAGAATTGGGAGTGAAAATGGTTTATTGATGGACTTTTCCCTATAATATAGTTTCGAAGTGAACCTTGACTACTAAAAAAGTCATGGTAGTTAACCACGACTTCGAAGTCAGTATGGGGAGTAAACCCATTCAACTAATCTGGCCTTGACTGCAATGCCTTGATTGTTATGGAAATAATTTTATATTCTTATGTGTCTTCCACAATTCCATGTATTATTCATATGTTATTATTTGATAGATTAAGGTCTTGATTATATTATGATTAATTTATTATGAACTACCAATATTTATTCAACGACACATGTATATGATCTTTGATAGACATGGCATGATATTCAAAAACAATTCTCATGTTTGCATACCCTTATTCTCATGTTACAGTTATCTAACTCATCTGTTTATCCATACTATGAATCTGAGAAAACCTTGTTTTTATATTTTCTTTTCCACATGATATAAATAATGGTATTAAGTAGAAGTAAAAAAGTGTAATATATTTGTGGGAATCATTGTAGATCATTAAACAATTCAGATGATTTTGTTCCATGTTTCCAAAGACATGAAACTCTTATGATCCCCTAGCATGTATTTTTATAACGCGATGTATATAAATATAAAATGATGTAATATACATTTATTTTAATCCTAGGTGACTGTATCAAGGATGATAATACAAGAAATATAATAGAACATGTGATGATGAATCTTACCACATCATGTTTTTTTATTAGGGAATTTCTCCCTAAATCTCATATTTTCAGTAAATCCTTACATGTCTTGTATATATTTTACAACATCATGGGATTCAATATATAATATATTTGGATGAAATACAATCATTATATATATCTAAATTTTTTAATGTAATTATCCTTATTCATAAATCCTTATGCATGAATAGATTGGGATTTGAAACATTAAAAATGAAAATAAATTTCTAATTAATAACCACAATGAAATAGTCTAAATTGTAAAATCATCATTTTCACACAGTCTATAATGAAATATGACATGATCTATATATAAAAAATATCTCCACAGTAACTTTTATATTGAATGTATGAACTTTAATCACAGGTATAATTATACAATCCCTTTATAAGTAATATCATATACATCCAAGAGGAATGAAAAATGTAAATCTTGTATAGTCTAACTCATATGTTCTCAATTATCTTTTGTAGATTGACCAATCCATATAAATACATGAAATTTCCATCATTCAAGTAGAATTGACCATCATATATTAATAAAATACTATTGGAAGTCCATTTACATTTTCATTCAAAATGAACTGAACATATTTAATAATCATTACTCCTGAGAATAAAATCCAAAATTGGTTAAAACAATCCAATAGAATATCAATAACATATAACTCACCAAAAACTAATTTACATGAGATTAACTCTTGTATAATAAATGCATCAAATTAATACTGTAGAAAGATTTCGTACATTATTAACATTTTATACTTTGCATAATATAAGTTATAGACCCCTATATATAGATATTAAACCATTAAATACATTCTATGTGATACAATTTAGGGGATTATTCTAGATTACAAGGCATTCTTATATCTCATGAGTTATGTATATATATATATACATTCCTTCACTCAAACTAAAATTATCATATAGTCATAACTCTTAACATTCCATGATGATTATTGATTAGGTAAAATAAAAAAAAAATCATTTATGAGTTAATTTTTAAATACACCACACATGAATAAATGATATTATTGAAACTATTATTTATAGTAAATCATTAATACAACGTATTATCCAAAACAATTCTATAATATGAGTTTTTTTATGATTTTAAAAATTAAAATAATTTTGATCAAATCCCTTACATATTTAAATAAATGGGTATTACCTACCCATCATGTTTTCTATATTATTGCTTTTGTAAAATTATATTATGCGTTATACAATATAAACACTTAGAAAATCAATATATTTACATTTTTAATTATTTAATAAATTAGATGGTTCTTTTTATGAATGTTTTTTGACCATTTATGAGGCAATGATTTCATATACTAAATATTACCTCCATTTCTTAATAGTGGGAATCGATAAAAATTTAAATTCATGGAAGAAAATATAGTTAAATAAGAAAATTTTAGTCAAAATATATTCATTCAAATGGGTTGGAATAATGATTTTCTCAAAATAATATATAAAATCATTGAATTAAGATATTTATAGCTATTCCAAAAAATATAATCATTATATAAGAATAATACAAACCAAAAATACTATTTGTAATCATTTTTATCTATTTAGACAGTAGTATTAATATACCGTTTCAAATGATATACTACACAATAAAAAAACCTATATTACATCCCTTTTACCTTTTTTATTAGATTATGATATTATTCACATTAACATAATGATATTCACTATTTTTTCATATTTTTTGTATTTTGGTCAACATATAAGTATAATAATATCAAACAATCAAAATGACATACAAGATTGATCTTGACCAGAAACCAAAAGAATTGAATTCATGTGGAAAATTAATATATCAATAAATGTTAATTGACACTTCATTAGAATCAAACAACGAAATTGTTGTATAATAATCTTATTGGGTTTCTCTATGATTAAGCATCAATTTTTTAGTATTTTTTCTTTGACTTAGACCAAGAAAAATATTTTCTTATATCTATATATCTTCATAACAAGTATGTAGGATACTATTCCTTGAACTTACATCTAGAATAATTTTATCAAATAAGAATTAATAGGGTTTAATTAAGTGATATAATTTCAAAAGATTGATAAGTCATACAAATATATCACATAAAATATTACATTACTCTTAGTTGATTACTCATATAAGCAAGATTAGTTTTTGTTTTATGTGAATTAAAAACCATTTATTAAATAATTAAAATATTTATTTTGAATCAAAGTAAAACTATTTTATAAATAAATGGAATAAAAAAATATTATAACATTTTATACCCACTTTTATACTCAAAACCTTCATAATAATATCAAATAGTAATTTATGAATGGATTTGTTGGAAGGAAAATAATTTTGATATCTATTTGTGATGTCATATTAAGGATGTAATAAAATATAAAAAAATATCAGAATATGTCAAAAAAATTCGGAAAATGATTTTACATTCCATATACTTTGAATTCTCTTATAAATTTCCTATACCCTGTGGGCCTTATAGGTGAAAGTTCATCACACCATGTCTATTTTATTTAAAAATCGTACTTACATCATATAGGTGTTCCACCTTTAGGTGGATCCACTAATTTTTAAACTTGTTTCACTTATATACGGGCAATTGTTTATTTCATGTCCTTCAACCATTTATTGAATTTATAATTCCTATAATTTTCAAGGTAATAAGTATGTTTATTTCATATGAACTCAACTTCATCATATTTTTTCATAATAATCCCATTTCTATATTTTTTATAATGAATAATAACTTTCCATTATAGTTTCTAACATACTAATGTATATTCTATTTCTAAAACATCATTTGTAACCCAATTATATTCCATACAATGAATTATACATATTTTTTTGGATCTATTTATACAATTTAAGACTTTTACAATTATCTCCTGAAGTGATATTATTGGTAGTAATATACCAGTATGATCCATTATAACTATGTGTTAAATATAATAATAATAATAATATCAGTTAATTTATATGGGATAATTATAAAATACGAATTTATCCAATTTTTATCCAAGAACATCTAAATTATTACACTTCACGTATTATTTTCAACATTAATTCCCCAATAATGTTGATTTAGTAAATTTCATATTCTATATATCTTATTATGTATTTCAAATTACATTAAATGGAATAAAATTCCGAATAAAAGAAATAGTTTTGAAATTATAACACTAAAAGAATAAATCGTGTTTAGACCTAATCACCATTAATTTAACCATGACTATTAAGATGTGATTTCTCCCTTTAAATTAACTATTCCATAGTGGTGTACTTAGATAATTGATATGTAAAATAATTTCACTGTTCCATAGTGGTGTACTTAGGTAATTGATATGTCAAATAATTCCACAATCATTTACATGATTAATAAAATTGGGAATGTTCTTCTGGGTTGGAGGATTCAATATTTTTTAAGGGATTGAATAACAAACTAATTATTAATTTATTAGCTATGATCATGAAAGACTTTTATAATATGGGATTAGTAAAAACACAATATTTGAATCAAAATGGAAATTTGGATGTTTATTTATGTGAAAATTTTCATATAAGGGGTTTTATTTTGATAAAATATCCTAAATTGGTTTATTTATAACTCTTTCATAGTGTTAGTGCACATGTGTAAAATATATTTTTATGGGAAGTATATTTAAAGCTATAAGATTGTTCCAATGTAAATATGAGACATAGATTGTGTGTATTAAGAAAACTAATGGTTAATATGAGTGGAGTGGAATGGTTATATCCCTCTCTTTATATTGTTAAGGTATATGATTTATGTTTAGATGGGGGAATAAGTGGCGACTTTGTTTACGCATGGGGACCTAATGAATGAAAATTGAATTCTATATGGGTGGATGATAACTCTTCAAGGTTATCTTTCTAGTATTTTGTTTCTTTGGATAGTAATATATATTTTAATTTACATGAATTTATTTTTTTATAACATAGAGTTTCTCCACGGATTTATCTGGATAGTGAAAATATATACTAATTTAAGAAAATGGGAGTTTTTTACATTATAATATAGTAAAATCATTATTATTTATATTTAAATTTTAGGAAAACCTAATGTTTTCTAAAAAGGATGTTTTTCGGTAAAATTTTGTTTTAGAAATTTTATGATCAAAATGTTATAGATATGATGGTTTTTAGGAAATATTGTTTTTAAAAAAATTGGCATTCATGGATTTAGAATCATGGATTAGTATTACTTTCGGTGAATGAATATTTTTGGAAGTAAATATATTTGATTTATCATTTTTGATTATTGAATGTATATTTACCACCTTCATTAAAAAATTAACATCCCCAACAAAATCACTATCAACATGTCCCAATACAACATGTTTCATGACCATAGGCTTGCCTCAAAATATTCCAGAGTTTATTAAAAATCTGAAAGAGTTATATAAAATAATTTGGGAAGACAATACCATATATATCATTGCATTTAATAATATATAAATAACATAATAATTTATAAAATGTATAATAGTAGTGTATAATATGGAATAATAGTAGTGTTAATTCCATGAATTATACACATGCTAAACAAATATAGGAATATAAAATTATATAGGCATGATTGTAATGAAGGATAACTGTATGGATTAGAATACATAATGTGGAAGGAAAATTTAATTTGAAAAATAAAAATACACCCAAAACTAGTCATTAGATACATCAATGACCTATATCCCGCTTATTGAGCCACTCTTGCTGAATGCATTATTCTAAGGCTACCAACTTAACATACTCATCTAATTTTAGTTGTACACATCCACTGGTGTTCGCATGTAGGATTTGAGATTAAAATCATCATGCCACAGCTGAATGTTCCCCTACTAATATCTAATATATAATTTTACATGAATCTAAAAAAATGAAATAAAAGATATAAACCATCATATACACATACCCATTGCATAATTGGGTGCATAATAAGACACCCTTACGTTCATCCTATACATTCCTTGGCCAATACCATCTTGGGTTGGAGTTTCTCATGGTTCAGTAATTGTAATATGGTATGATCATAATGTAGAGATTGGTTTTCTATGTGGAGTGGAGTCTCTATATCTATTTGGAAATTTTAATTCCCATGTATCATGGATGTGACTATATTATCAATTATTGGTAGTCCTATAATTCTTGATGTACACCAAACTCTATGAATAGTAAATATAATATCAAATGATGGCATATTTAATAATATTTCACTACATGAAATCATTTTCTTAGTGAAAAATGCATCACATGATCTGAATGAAATATCACCTATCTTAATCATTGAAGAATGCATACCATCTTTATTAGGAATAAAATATCACCAATTTTAATTGAGGTATAAAATCATACCACACTCAATAAGAAAAAATATATCATCTATGGTGAATGATGTATCACTTGTCATCAAATAATGTAATGGTGATCTAGTTATCAAAAAATAGAATCACTACAGTTATAATTGAACTTGATCATTATATGTACCTTACAAGACACATTCAATACCCCATTAAGTTTTTTTGAGTTACTCTTTTCTTGTGTAATGTCTTCTATTAGTTCTATATAGTTTTGGTAGGGTCTAGAGGACTTAAACGGGGATCACATTTGAATTTTTTTTTGTAGAAACAATTTATATGTCCTAATCATCTTTGAAATTTTTGGATATTGGAAGTCGTAAAATCATATACTTTTTCTTTGCTATAGATGACCATTTTAATTTTCCTATAAAACCATGTGCCTTAGGAAAGATGATAAATCGTGGATGGCACATAGGATGTGAAAATGTGTGATGAATCCATATAGAGAGAATTAATTTATCTAGAGAATGGTATTTAACCGCAAAACCTCCTTGAAATATCTCATTTAGTTTCCTACTAAAATGGATATCAAACCTGGGAGATCCAGTTGTGATTATTATCGATTCCTCTCCCTTTATAACACAAAATAGTTGGATCTAGATAATTTGATCTTATGAATTCATATAATAATTTTTTCGTCCTCTATTCTTCTCATATATCCCAGATCTCCCATTTTTCAATTGATATGAATCATAGAATTAATAAATGTTATATGTATTAAGGGACTTCATTATAATATAATTGGGTTTTCATTTTTTATCTTATTGGATATATATCTATTATCAAAAATATGAATTATTTCCTAGAGAGGGCCTTGATCTGCCATTGATGGTATATTTCCATTGGAATTTTTTGGTGGAAATTATTTATTAGTATGATTCCTGGATTGATTATAATTTTAAATATTTTAAATGTTTAATTGAATCTTTTTCATTTGAATGTGGGTGTAGGGACCTAATCTAAGTAATTTTTTTTATTAGATCATGTATTTTTGCATCGATGTGTTAAAGGTTGGAAACACCTTACCATATAGATCAATTGTATATTATTTTTGGGTTTATATGAATGTATATGATTGTGTTCTCGAGATTTATTCTTGAGTATGATTAAAATTTTGTGAATCTATAATCTTTGGGACCCATGTTTGATATTGATCACACGTGTTTTCCATGAATCTATTGTAGGATATTGGTCACATGTGTGTTCAAGTGTTACCTTCAAGACCCATGTTTAATTTTGATCACATGAATGTGCATGTGTGTATATCCATTGTTACTCATTAAAGATATGATATATTGTGACCATGTGTGTTATGCCATATTTTGTGTGAATGCGTGGAATTTACATGTTTTCTACATTGTAAATTATCTTATTTTGATTTCATATACCACTAATTAACATGAAAATATTTTAGGGACACATTTGTTGTTCCCTGCTAGGATATACTCACACCCTTCATGAGAATATTGGTGTGTGTGAATACATAGTGATTAGGGATCCAAAGAGGGGAATGAAACATATGGATTAATTATGAGGAGATTAGTTTTCAGAGACATTGTAGTACTGGGAAGAACTTTTTCCAACTAGCATGAAATATTTTACTTATTTATTTGAAGTTGTACAATTACTTATGTTGACCTAAAAATGGGGGATCATTGGATTATTATTGTATGACATGACATGAACTATTTATAAAACCATATTTATGTCATTTTTTCTAATGTAAATTGTATTTATGTAATATATATGTTCATATATTCATGGTCATGGCTATGATTAGTGAGGTTATTATCTTAACACATCAACTTTAGACCCTCATCACTAGTTAGAATTATAAGGTCCCGGCCTTAAACCTTACTTAATATTGAATTAAATGAATAATTCACATTGAGGATCTTTCAGGTTTAGAGTTTTAGAGAATTAGATCATAAAACATGTATTACATTCCACATTTAAGAAAAGTGGTTACATAAAAGATAGTATTCATTTTTCCCATCAACGGAAACATATTTAAAATAAAACATGGATTCTTTCTTGACACTTCCTTGAAACTATCATCATATCATGTACCTTTCCCTTGACCTGTGAAAAACATTTCAAAAACATGGGATGAGCATAAAAAGCTCAGTAAGGGTTTTAAAAATATGGAAAGGAAACATGAGTTCATATATACATAAGAATGAAATCATACTTTACCCATAAAACATAGGCACTTTAACATACCTCATCAAATTATGAATAAATCATAGAAATCATAAGACATAAAGGTAACTTGATGCATTCATAATAGTCTTACATAAGGGGTAACCCTTATGGTTACGTTCGAAATACCCATCACAGTATATTCCCTAAATCTCTTCGGAGAAACCTTAACGTTTAACTCCTTCAAGTTACCCAATGCATTGGAGGGCTATATCAGGCTCACCCGCCCTTAGTTTTTCACGGAACCACCCTTCTTCATAATAATGGCCAAGAACCACAACATAATCGTATCACATAAAACATGCATAAAGGAAACATAAAATTTCCACCTTTCAATCACAAGATATCAATAAAAAACATTTATATATAAACATTATGAAAACCATTTTCAATACCAAAATAAATGAAAAGTAAAACATGGTATTTAATTTTCTTTAAAAAAGTATGTCTTGTAGAGGAAGCCGAAACTCAAATAATGGTCACGGTGGCGGAGAAGTCGTTGTCGCCGCATAAATACGACAAAAAAAAAACATTCCCTTTTGTCATTTAGTAAACGCTTCGTATAAAAAATATTCATTTTGAATAATCATAAAAGACAAAGGGGTTTATACACCGTATAAAAGAAGGTTGTGTATAAAACAAAATATGCCTCAATGAAAGGAGATTGAGACAAAGTCCCATACCTCGTATCCGACATGACTCGGTAGTTCTTTTATCTCCTGAATAATAAACATGAGTTAATTTCTAATTTCTTAAGAACCTTTTTCAAGTTCATTATTCATTTAATATCACTTATTACCATGTCATGAACACTATGTAATTATTTTAGTTAATAACGGCCGTTTTAATGATCATTGGTACCTGAGTCAAAATATGCTCTTTATAATTACAAGTTGTTCATGTATCCATTATATCCAGAGTTATACACATGATTTATATATCATATATATCACATATATCCAGTATATACATGCATTTATAATATTACACAACGTTTAGAGGTAAGAAATGAAATTCACCATTCATGGAGACGGTAAGCCGTACGTAAGCATGAACACTACTTTCATTTCTATTTCGTATTTTATGGAATTAAAACATAATGACAAATAATAGTCTTTTAATTACAGTATGGTATCATATATAATATCATTAAAAATATCATTTATACATACCATATATGGTATTAACGAATCAAATCACTTTGAGGGGGCGGTAGTCCGCACTTCCTAAAACGAAGATGTCACATTTACTCACAATGGTAACCATAAAGATATTCCATAACTGAAAAATACAGATGCTTAAGTAAAACATAAACATATTATATATAATATATAAATATAGTGACATCTTAATGGCCACCTTTGAAGGTGATATATGAGTGTTGAACAATCATCATTTCGTGAGGCAGAAATTCACCATCCATGGAAACAGTATGTTCTTTAACCATTAGATGTAGGTGTGTGTAAGTATAGCTCGAATCCTTCTTATAAAAACATCATAGTATATAGAAGATACTGGGGTTGTTACAAAAGAAATTAATAAAAAGAGTTTAGGGGGTTGTAGAAGCAAAGTAAAACATAAGAACACAAGAGAAGACACTACCTTTAAATCGGGTAACTCTTTTTGATTTGAGCTCAAAGGCTTCCTTGGGAAGAATTCTGCCAAACGTGAGGCTTCTAGGAGTTATAGAGGGATGTGGAGAGACAAAATGATCAGGGGTTGGCCGAGCCAAAGGCTTTGGAAGTGTGGGTAAGGAGGTAGAGGTTGGGGCCTTTTATAAAAGGAGAGGAGGGGCAGTATTGGAATGTAAAGAAATGATACTTTATTTTAAAATGAGTTTTGGATTTAAAAGGTCCCACATTGATTTAATTTGAGGATAAAGTGATAAGGGTTCGAAATCCACCCATACAATAAGTTTTGGACATGTGTAGGTAATAGACATTACATTATATTTTCATTTTATTTAAATCGTTAAATAATGAGATAATCGCTGCATCATCATGGTGTCATAAATAATTTAATTTATTTAATGTTTAATAATTATAAAAAATATACTATGATGTAGAAAATCTTTTTATATTTACAATGAATATTTATAGTCAAAAATATGACTTGTATAAACCCATGTAAAAATTGTTTTAGTAAACCAACTCATGTTTGTTTCATTTTTATTTTAAAATTAAATAAAAAGATATTAATGTAATTTTCCTACCAATGTGTCTCCCTAGGGTCCCCATGTTGACCCTTGGATTTTCTTGGTCGGCCATGACACATAAAATAAGTTTAGGACCTGTTTCAAGCTCATCTCATATTATTAAAACATTATTCTTTCCTTAAATTACACTAATGACATATAATCGCGATTAAAAACTTAAAAGTTACTATTCACAAAAAAATTATTTTAATCCCACTGAACCAAATTTTAATTCTTAATGACAATCATGTATGTCTGATTTTTGAAATTCAAACCACAGAGGTGGTAAAATTTCATTTAAACGGAAAATCAGTTTTTATAAGTACCACTTAGTGGTTTCACTATTCATCAAAAATTGAAGTTTTCCAGAAAAAAACAAAACTTCACCCTAAGATATATTTGATATTCTGAATTAAAAAATGATGTCTATTTTACAAAATTCAAAACATATAAATTACATTAATTAATTTAATAATTAATTCCCACTGTCAGAGCAAATAGCGTGCTTTTATGAAACAATAAGTATTAAAAGATTGACACTAGTTTAAGTCCAATTTCAAAATGAAATTATTTTCAACGACCACTATTGGATTAAATGGTAAAAATATATTCTAATTGAACTTTAAAACCAATTCAAAATATAATCTAATCATATAAATAAATTATATTAAAAATAGGTTTTGAATTAAAATACACCATTTTTCACTATTCATTAAAAATTGAACTTTATCGGAAAAATACCAAAAATTCACACAAAGTAAATTTTGATGTCCCAATCATAAAGAATAAGATTATTTTGACAAATAGAGCTTATAAAATTGTCAAAAGATAGATTTAAAAGATGGTTTTCCATCAAAAGGCAGTAAAACAATCTTGTAAAAATATTACTGTATTCCATGCTTAAGATTGGATTTATTCTCATTTTAAGCCTATAAAACACTATCTAATTCATTAATAGACATTGATAAAAATATCTATTATTCATTACTTACATGGGATGTTACAAGAATCATGTTTCATATGGGGAAGTACACATGAGGTTATTTGGTACTTCAGTTAGGACCCTTGTTATTTAGTTCATGGTGTTATAAAATGATATCTGAGCCCCATGTTTTCCTTGTTTTTCATGTATGGTTATGATGTAATGGAGATAAGATGTATGGAATGTTGGTATAGGAGTTTCTCTATGCTTATCTTGCTCATGTAAAAAATACCTCTCGGTTAGAAGTCATAGAATTTCCATTAATGTTTTGGGGATTTGGGTGTAGTCTTGGATCATGAATAGGTACATGGGATCACATGACATGTACATATATATGAATATTTTATGTTTTATAGTAGTCCACTAATAAAATTTCATATTTTTTGATAATTTTTTGGAAGATATATCTCTGTGTACTACTTTTTTGATATATCTATACTGAAATTAGTTGGATGAATTTGGGAATAATTTTATGATATAAATATGATTGTAATTAATGAATTTGTAAAAAAGTGTAGGTTTGAGCCTTGGTTAGAACAAGGTGGGTTATACCTTGTGTATGAGAATATCCTCGGACATGATATCTAATAGAAATATCATTTGTGTTACTTATAACTAATTATGTTGTTCCCATAATAAAGTCCTCATATGAATTTAATGTTTACATTTAAGATTTCATAAAAGGCCACATATGATATTCTAGAATACTATTTATGGGGATGAATTTCCAGTTCTACTATAGTCTTTGTATGGGGATACAGATGCACATGTCTCATACATTCTCTAGTGGATTAAGTGGAATACCTACCCCATCTTGGAGCCTTGAAAATTTCACCTACACAGGGAAGAGAAGAATACTATATCATCCCAGAATCTGCACACCTGGATTTAGTGCTGAAATCATTATATATACATTTTTTAATTTGATTATGCTATCTATGACCATACTTTTTCCATCCAAAACATAGAAAATCAAATAAAAAATTAGACAACTTTCTCCCTCTAGGAAATTTTAGTATTAAAGTTTTAGATAATTATGGAAAAGTAATACATAAAAAATTTTCAAGGCTTTAAAAAGAAATTTTATCATTTAATCCATATTTTATTTTTCTCCATAACAAAACATCAGCATCAATATGAAAACCCATCTAGCCATAACTCTTTCATCTCCATTATTTACAACCTAGGGAAATTGAAACATAATATTTGTGAGATTAATTGTTTAGTAAGGGTAAATATAAGAAATAGTAATTTACATTCATCAATTAGCATAAAATGTTATTAATGGTATGAAAAACAATTATCAATGTGGATGGGAGAATCATAAAAGAACTCATACAGACTAATACCTGAATAAAAAGACATAAAAACATAAGAAATTAATCAGTCATCATAATCAAAAATCCGGAGCAACTTGATATAAATCTAAATTATGAGAATCCTTATAAAACCATAAAATATTATTAAAACCATTTTTGATAACATTGATCTTCATTTTCATAATATATATTAAAAACACATTTAATTGGAATAAACATATGTCTTACTTCTAATATAATCATTACATAAAGCTTTGGAGCATTATCTTGGTGCACACCCATCATATATGTTATAACATGATCACTTGGTGTTATCTGGGCTACCCCATGGTATGAGTTATCACAAGATCACATGATGCTATCAGGGCTGCATCATCATATAAGTTGTAACAGGCTCACTCGACACTCACCCCATTGTATATGCTGTAACTGTCTCACCCAACACAATCTGGGATGCCCCATCGTATAAGAAGAAATGTGCTTACCTAATGTTATATGGTCCTCCCCATCATATAAGTAATAAAAGAGAACCAAAACATTAATAATTTTCAATGTTATCCCTTCATAAAACTCTTAAAAATATGAATAACCCATGGAAAAGAATTTTTTTCATGTCAATCCCTTTTAAATATAATAGACCCATGAAAAATAAAGGAGTTTCATAACAATATCATTTGATTAATATAAATATATATAGAGAAATAATGAGGATGATATCACTAAATTATTTCCACATTTTAGGATAGGCGAATACAGGGGTTGTTGATTTTTGGTAGTAGCAATAAAATATCATTAAATACATTCTTTAGAAAAAAAACTACATTTTTTTGAAAATCTCTTTAAGAAACATAAAACATTTTGAAAATACATTTCCTTCTAAAAAACCAGGAAAACCTATAAAGCAACATTTAAGAATCATATAAAAATTTCCAAAGAAAAATATCATTAAATATTTTAAAAACCCATTTAATTTTTTTTTGAACATATGGTTTTGGATGAATAAGACTTTTCTAATCAAAATATGATTTTTAATAATGAAATTTTTTATAATTATTGAGTACATAAAGAGAGAAAAATGGATGAAAATAATATATTATCATAAAATAAAAATTGGACTTGAAAATCCATTATAAATATTTTATGTAGAATATAATATTTCAATAATATATACATAATCATAAATAATTCTGATCAATGATGAGATTATTGCATAAAACTCATTCCACCTTGGTTACATTGAATCGTAATCCCTATAATTGAAATACATTTAATTAAAAATATTATATCATGAAAATAAATATATTAATGGTATAATATTTTAATGGGGTAGAATGTACACCTAATAAAAAAAGATAGGTGTATAACAAAACAAACATGTCGAAGAAGGGAAATTGAGATGAATATCACTTACATGTATGGTAACATTGATACCATAATCCACAAGAAATAGATATCATAAAATCGACATTGAAATACCATAAATATTCTCAAAAGAATTATAAACTAAATTTATGGTAAATATATACACCACACAACAAAAATAAGTTGTGAATATGGCATGTATCTCACAAAAAATGTAAGATGAAAAAAACCATTACCTCGCACTCCATTTTGGTCAAACATGCATTACAATAATATATAGGGGTTTTAAAAATATTTTTATCTTATTAAATAACAATATTAATATTTTTTATTTCATATAGGGGTTTCAGATGATGTTTTATTAACTGCTTAGAAATAATTCTTTGTTAAAGTTTAGTTTTGGGTAATAAAATCTTTGTTTTAGTATTAGTTTTGACTAGTTATTTTTACCTCTTAGTTTGGTAATAATTTTTTTATCTAAATAATTATACCCATAATATAATTATCTAATAAATCCATTATATATGTATATATATATTAATCCACTAAAAATTCTGATATGAAATAACAAACATTATTCATGGAATTAGTATGTCATACGTACGCATGCACGCTGATTCAATTTTCTTGTTGTACTGAATGAAAGTATAGTAAATGATATTTATATATATATATATATATATGTATATATAATTACAGTATATTTTATATTTCATATATACCACATATGTTTATTAATCACATCCCTGATATATTACAAGTATTGAATGAGTGAATCACATAGCTATCTGGGGCTGTAGTCCGCTGTATAGATGAATGAAGTTATCATATTCACAGAAAATGAAAAAAACAAGGTATGTGTTATATAATAATTATAAAATAATGAAATCATAAATATAATATATATCATAATAATATATTATGTTCATCATTATATCCACCATTGACAGTTAGTAATGGAAAAATGAACGACATCTGTTTGCGAGGTGGTAGTCCTCCGTACACTCAAACGATTCAATCATAATTCAGTTATATGTAAGTGTGTGTGGGTTTATTACTTATCATTAATATAAATATATCCCAATATATTTTGGATAACATGGTTATTATATAATCATGGTATGAAAGTATTATAGGGGTAAAGTAACAAATGATAAGAAATTATCAATGAATTGTTATTTTTTTCCCGATTACATTGATAATAATTTCATAATATCAAAAGTTATAACCATGATATATTTATAATATATATTAATTATATATATTTATTTATAGTAATACATTAAATTAGATTTTTGGAATGAAATACACCGTTCTGCGGGACGATAGGTTGTACATACGCATTAGCGCAATTTCTTTTCATAATGAAAGAATGAAAAGTAAGTTATATATATATTATCATTAATTTTTTTTTATTTCTTATATACGACATATTTTTACTAAACACATCCTTGATAGATTCCATTTAAATCATGAATGATTGCTTCATGAGAGGATTTTCATCCATTCACATGAACGAAGTTATCATATTCTCACAAAATGGAAAGGATAAAGGATTATGTTATATAATAATCCCAGAATAATTACATAATAAGTATCCCATATATCCTATCTAAATATTATATCTATCATTATTTAAAACCTTTTAATTTGGTAATAAAAAATGAACGACATCAGTTCATTAGGAATTATTCTATCGTACTCCGGAATGATGATTCCATAACCCATTCGATGGAAGTGTGTGTGGGTGTAGGTCTTTACATTAACATAATAACATCGTGGATTATTTAGTATAATTATGTAATTATATAATCATGGTATAAGAATAATTTAATGGGGTGTATAATTAAATAATATAGAAAGCTCATTGATGAACGTATCATTTTCTTTCGATAAATCCTAGATAGCACCAAAGGCCTTCCATGGATGGATTTCTACCAAAATTAAGGATTATAGGTTTAGGGGATCAATGTGTATAAGTTATATGGAGAGTTTTTTGATGATCCAAATTTTAGGAGAGGTGTGGATATGTGGGTTGAGTGAGTAACCTTTTATAGTAAAGGAGGAGTGGCGTTCTTGTAAATACTCAAAAGTATTAACTATTTGGAGGTCTACGTAACTCATATGCCTCAAAAAATGAATAATAATTTAGGGGAGGGATTATTATTTCTAGAAACACCACTAGATAAAAAAATATATTTTAACTTTTTTAACTCAACTCTTATGTTTACTTCTTTTTAATTTTTTTCATTAAGGTATCTAGTTATCCAACCTACGTAATTCATACATTAAGAATAAATTAAAGGTAAAAATGATAGAGAATTTAGAACAAATATTTCTAAATATTACATAAAAATTATATATTAAAAATCCCAAGAGTGTGGTAATTTTATTTTAAGAGACGCGCATGTAACACAAAAAATCTATTTTAACCATAACCATTAAAACAATATTTTTACTATTTATGTAAATACCCAGAAATTCTATGGAAAATTTTTCAAAAAATTTATAGGAATTTTACGAGTCCGTGAAAATTTACTGCACTTGATTCCGAGGCCCGGTGTGCCCAGAATCAATTTCTGAAGTTTTGTTTGGGTGCATTCAGTAAATATATGAGAATTATTTTATAACTATTGAACCGCAGCTCGGAACTAAAATTCGAGGGCACTGTTGAACTCGTAACGTCATTGATTTCTTAGTGATACCTTTACTGTACTTGCGTTCTATCGAGAATGGAAGATAGTTTTTGGGGTTTTTAAATAAAATTAAATAAAAATAAGGTTTCTAATTTATATTTGTTGGTGGTTAAAACCTCCATGTGGAGGTTAGAGGTGGGGTCCACCCACGCATAACCTCCCATGGGAGGATATTATTTGGTGGGGTCCACCTGAATATTAACACCTCTTGCAATCGCAGAGGTGGGGCCCACATAGGATTTGAACCCCTTTATCCCCCCATTTGTGTGAGGGAAAACTCTTGAGCTCCCTACATTAAGGTGCCACTCTACAAGAATTAATTAATGGTTCATTAATTAATTATTTGAATCCATTTGAATTCATGCCAACCTATAAAATAATGGTTATGCTATTATTTTATTTTGGTTGGCATAATCTTTTGGTGGAGCATGGGGGAGGAGAACTCTCCAACGAAGAATGTGAAGAAATCCATCTTCAACTTTTTCACCTCTGAGCACTTTCTAATGCACGAAACTTGATAATTGGGAGTGCGTGACAAATGCAGCGAACGACGAATCGACGCCCGCCTTTTCCCACATCTTTGTCAATGATGAACAAGAAACAAGGTAGGGGGATTTGAATTGTTTTTGTAGCCATTCTTCATCATTAATGTTTTGGAATTTGAATCACTGGTTTATATCACCGAAAAAAGGATGGATAGGACAGCATGAACATTGCCCAACCCTCCCTCTTTGTTCCTCTCATTTTTTTTGACAACGGTGGCGGCAAAATGGTGCCGCTAGAAGAACGGACTACGGCGATGTAGTGGCAGCTGGAGAAAGGCCGACCGTGAAGAAACCGGAGGTGCAAGCCGTCGGGTCGCCAACAGGGCAAAGCACCATCGTGTCATGAAGAAGGAGAGGTGTGGCCCTGACAGGCCACAGTGGAGGCGCACAGCTTTTTCGCGCCGTGCGGAGGTCAACAGAGGGTTGTGGCCAGGGTGGGCCGCGGCAGAGGGGCACACCGTTGTCGCACCACGCCATTGGCATGTAGTGGAAAGCTTATTAGTCCAACCAGGAGGAGTAGGACCCTGTTGGGTCCCACTTGTGCTGGACCGGCGCCACCTATTGCCAGTTTTAGTTCCACCCAAACTGTTCAACCATTCGGGTGTCAGGGGCACATGCCTCCCCCCTGGGCACAACTAGGGCAGGCCACCGGTCTACCTTCAACTAGACTGCCCTCAGCAGGGTCACCCCCATCATGTTGGGCTGCCCCCTTTAGACGGCGTTGGACCTGCTGACTAGGTCAGTCCCGCGGTCCGGGTCGAACCGCTGTTCGGACCCGCTTATCCATTTTAAACCCTTTTGCCCATATCTCGGGCTATGGGTGTCCGATCGACGAACATTCTACGGCGACAGAAAGCTTAAAAGAAGAAATTTTTTTTTCATACCCCACATGAGGTTTGGACACAGTTGGTGTATGGTCGGGTTGGTTTGAACCTAAAAACCAACCGGGCCCCTCGAACGGAAATGCCAATAACTCACAGATCGGGCGTCTGATTGATGCGTCGTCTGTCACATTGGGTTCCTTAAGATAAGCCGGAACTATGGCATACATCAAGTAGAGACTTAGTGGTAGTTTATGTATCAACCCTTGGGTTGAGGAGTGGTCCCTCCTGGAATCGAGTGTTCTATGTGCAAGAACCCTATGGATGGCTGAGACTGAGATGATAGGATACTACGTGGACCTACTATTGTACTAGGATCCGTCGTGGGTTAAACAGTGAAGATATTATACCAGGACCCTCTATGGGTTTGACAACGACTGTACTAGACTAAGATCTTCTATTGGTTCGACAATGATGACTTCTGTACTGGGATCCTCTGTGGGTTCGATAGAGCTATTACTGTTCCAGGATCCAATGTGTGTTCGACAGAGGAGATGATTCAGTGGATTCATCTAATCATATCTACCCATCTAAATGAGTTGTATACATGTGTGATCTGGGTCTTGACTTTCAGTAGTTTTCATCTAGAATATTGAATTTTCATCCTTTGTGGAATGGGTTGTGCTTGGGCTCGAGTGCTGGAGACAGATTGTGATTGGAATCTTAGGTATATGAACGGGCATATACCTATGTAGGGATGATTGATACTTCGTGATTGTATCATACTACAGTAATTTATCCTAAGTGGATTCAGGGAAACCATCAGGGGTATCGAGGTCCCCTACCGATTATTGTTATACTTACCCCTACACGGGCTTCACCCACACCGTGTTGTGTTCTGTGCAGACGATGGTCCGCAGTGATCGAGGCTGAGGGTGATAGATGGGAGGCTGCTCGGAGATGGACTAGATAGGATGTATCTTAGGGATGAGTTGTTTGAGATATGTACCTACCCTTCAGGAAGGATTCCCTGGTCGATGATTCGGGAGTTGTTTTCCTTTTTTACTAGTACTTCTTCTTGTTGTTCAGTTGGGTTTGTATATTGGCACACTTACTTTCATCACACCTTTCTTCTCTATATTAGAACTTATTGCCTCTACTGCTTGTTCATATTGTGGTTTTATAGGTTTAAAGAAAATTCCTTTCCTTTTTATCAAGGATTCACCTTTGGGTGTAGTCGCCATCCCCAGGCCTATGGAAGGCGGGCCTGGGGTAGTCACGACACGGTCACCGAGGACGGGTCATGAAAAACTATTATCAGAGGAGTCGGTTCTACCATATAACATGGACTCTGATTCTTTTAATGGAAACAATTCTAAGTGTTTTGGGTATGGTTATCACATTATGGAATCTGGTGTTGTTGTGGTAGCCAACGTATCCTTCCACTAGGAATCTGACTTCTGACATTCGACTCAGTGCTCGAAAACATTGAGTGCATGTGTGTTTACTTTGAAAAGTTTTCTTAATGATTACTTTGTCTCAGCTCACTAGGTATATTGTTTTGACCATGGTGCACTTGTTTCTTTTTTGGATGGCCCCATGTAGGCATCCAGTCAGGGTTCTGAGTTTTGTACGAGATGGTAGCCAACCGAGCGATGGGGCCTCAGTGTAGGGCCCCATCACATCAGAGGTACCAACGATACCACTACCCGGTGGGCCACCGATACTACCAGCTCTAGCATCATATAGTTCACGCTCTCTGAGTGCTTTGCTTGAGTTCCAGTTCCAGAGGCTGCCCAGGTTCAGGGGAGATATAGACTCATAGGTAGATGATGATTGGTTGGAGGCAGTTGTGAGAGTTTTTAGATTGGTATGGACACCAGCCAATCTCAAGTTGATCCTTGGTATGAGTCTTTTGTAGGCAACAACAGAATTATGGTGGAGCCTGATGCTCCAGGTGCATGAAGAGGCATCACTACTCTGAACAGAACTCAAGAGCCTCTTCCAGGTGGATTTTGTATGAGCCACCCTTCGTGTGGTGCAAATACAAGAGTTACTACATCTACAGGAGGGTATTATGATGGTAGCTCAGTAATCAACGAGGTTCACCGACCTCTCAAGCTACTTCACGGATATGGTAAGGGACCCATTCTTCAGGGCTTGGACCTTTGAGAAGGGACTCAGGCATTAGATTATGTCTTCGATGATCACCCTCAACATTCTGACGCATGTGGGGGTGCTGTAGCGAGCCCTTATTGTGGAGAGTATTCTTGATGAGCAGTCACCAACAGCGAGACCCACACAATGCGACACATAGTGGAGACTTCTGCAGCCGGTAGTAGATAGATGTCACAGTTGTCCAAGCGGACCAGTCCATCTGGTGGGTGACCCAGGATACAGGTTTGGTTGTGCGGGGCACACGAGTCAGAGCCAACCATTTGAGGAGAAGGCAGTGATATGAGTGCGGTGGGCAGGGTCACAAGGCTCATGAATTCCCGACCTGCCATGCAGATGAGAAGCAGATAGTAGAGGGACCTTCCAGGCAGTGGTAGAGGTCCGACTGTGGTGGTCTGCTGGGTGTAGATGGATGTGGCAGAAGAGTTGTTCAAGCTGTAGGTGGTGGATGACGTTTCTAGGTCCTACCACCACCACCACCACCATGTGGTCCACCCTGACCACATGGAGTTGGAGGATAAGGGCAGGGTCACCTCCCAGCAGTCGAGACCTATGACCACGACGCACCTGAGATGAATCAAGGTACTATCTGTGTCTACTCCACCTTTGATTTAGTACTTCTAGACACATGTGTGAGTCATTCCATTTTTGTCTCCGCCCTCGTTCGGAGCACGTAGATTCTGACGGAGTCCTTGTCTCGATCCTTAAGGATAAAGACTTCTATGGGAAATACTTAATGATTACACACTGGTTCCAGCAGTGTGAGCTTACTATAGGAGGTGAGATCTTCGGCTGGGATCTCCTCGAAGTGGTGTCAAGGCCTTACGACGTCGTCATGGGTATGGATTGGTTATCAACAGTTCATACTCATATTGACAACATTAGGTGAATAGTCTGGTTTGTCCGTGAGGATGTGATGTGGTTTTCCTTCATCGATGATAAGGGAGCCTTTGCGTCATAGGATGGACTTACCCAGAGGATGTGGCAGAAGATCACCCATCAGTTGGCTAGCCTCATTCTCGGATCGATAGATTTGTGGAGTCTGAGTTTTCTTGTTGTGGTGGATCAGTATGCAGATATCATCCCTGATGATGGTCCAGGACTACCTCCTTGTATATAGGTAGACTTTTTCATTGACATGTACCTCGGGACGGTACTGATATCCACTCCATCATATCGGATGGCTCCTGCGGAGCTTCATTAGCTACAGGTACAACTGGAGCACTTACAAGAGAAGGGATTTATTCGACCCATTGGTTCACCCTGGGCATCCCCGATTTTGTTCTCCAAGAAGGAAGATGGGAGCTTGCGTCTGTGTGTTGATTATCGACACCTGAACTAGGTGACCCAGAAGAACAAGTACCAACTCCCTAGGATTGACTACCTCTTTGATCAGTTAAGGGATAGCATTTGTTCTCGAAGATAGATCTTCTGTCAGGCTATCACCATCTCAGAGTACGGGATGTGGATGTGCAAAAGACGACATTTTGATGCCGGTATGGACACTACAAGTTCTAGGTTATGCCATTCGGCGTAACCAACACACCAACTGTGCTCATGTGACTCATGAACATGATCATTCATCCATACCTTGATCTCTTTGTGGTAGACTTCATCAATGAAATTCTGATCTTCTCACCTACCGAGGAGGAGGAATCCAACCATTTGTAGGTAGTACTAGACACAGTTTGAGAGAACAAGCTTTATGGTATGGTCTCGAAGTTCCAGTTCTGAATCGGAGAGGTACACTACCCGGGACTTGTCATCTTAGAGGATGGAGTTATAGTGGATCCAGCGAAGATCGAGGTAGTACTTTCTTAGGGGCCACCCAGGAGTGTGATAGAGGTACAATGTTTTCTGGGACTGGCTGGGTACTACCGGATATTTGTGCCAGACTTCTCTAGAGTCGCAGCACCACTTTCAACATTGACTAAGAAGGGGAATCCCTTTGTTTGGACAGAGAGATGCTAGCGGTGTTTTCCTCTTGGTGGCTCACTTGTTAGCATGTTATAGTGGAGCACCAGGTTCCAGCAGACTTGGTTTATCCGTTAGAGGTACTATATTGGAAGTGGGATGGGATATCCATGGAATTCATGACGGGTATTCCATGTACATCTAGAGGACACGACTCTATATGGGTGATCATTGACAGAATCACCAAGTAGGCCCACTTCCTACCGATCACGGAGCAGGGATCAGTAGAGATCATGGGATGCCTCTACGTACGGAAGATCGTACGACTTCATGGTGTGAAATCGATGATCGTCTCTGATCAAGATGGTTGTTTCACATCCCGGCTATGGAATGTGTTGCAGGAGGCCTTCGGGACACAACATTGGTTGAGCACCGCCTTCTGTCTTTAGATGGATGGTCAGAATATGAGGACCATTTAGACTCTCGATGACATGATCCATGCATGAATCCTTGATGTCGGTCACAGCTGGGAGGATCACATACCCTTAATAAAGTTTGTGTACAAAAATAGCTACCACTCCACTGTCGGGACGACACATTTCGAGGAACTTTACGACCGACCTTTCAGATCATCTATGTGCTGGACAGACCCAGGGGAGTCAGCACTTACGGGACCAGAGATGGTGCAGCCTACGACCGAGAGGGTTCATATCATCTAGGAGCAGATGAAAACTACACAGAGTAGGCAAAAGTCCTATTCCGATAGGAGATTGAGGCATCTAGAGTTGGAGGAGGGTGACAATGTCTTTCTATGGGTCTCACCTCGACGAGGTCTATGGGGATTTGGCGGAGGCAGCATGTTGTCTGCGCGATTCATAGACCGTTTCCAGGTCCTCAGTAGAGTAGGCGAGGTGGCTTACCTCTTAGATCTTCCATCTCAGTTGCACTGGGTGCACGATGTCTTCCACGTATCTCAGCTCAGGAGATACGAGCACGACCCTTCCCACATCATCGACCATGGGGAGCTGGATATGAATATGGGGAAACATTCAGGGAGGTTCCAGTGAAGATTGAGGATCGATAGGAGTGGGTCCTACGTGGACGGTCGATACCTTGGGTGCACGTTCGTTTGCAACACGGGATCCTCCAGGAGAGCACATGGCAGTGGGAGGCTCATATGCATGCTCAGTACCCCCATTTGTTCCCTTAGTTTAAGTGGTAGCTTACGGGGGCGTAAAGCCCTGAGGTGGGGAGAATAAATTTTTGAAGTTTTGTTTGGGTTCGTTCAGTAAATGTATGAGCAGGATTTTATAACTTTTGAACCAGTCCTTGGAACTACAATCTGAGGACACCTTTGAAATCACAACAATGGTGATTGCTTAGTGAGACCATCAACGTAGTTTCTTTCTTTCGAGAATGGAAGATAGTTTTTGGGGTTTTTTAAAAAAATAAATAAAAATAAGGTGGTCTTATTTTCATATGTTGGTGGATAAAACCTCCTAGTGAAGGTTAGAGGTGGGGACCACCCACGCATAACCTTCCATGGGAGGATATTATTTGGTGGGGTCCACTTGAAGTTTAACACCACTTGGAATCAATGTAGTGGGTCCCACACCGTCTTTGAACCATTTTTCCCCCCATTTATGTGGGGGAAAACTCTTGAGCTCCTCTCATTAAGGATCCACACCACAAGAATTAATTAATGGTTCATTAATTAATTATATGAATCCATTTGAATTCATGCCATCTATTAAAATTATATTTATTCTATTATTTTATTTTGGTTGGCATAATCTTTTGGTGGAGACTTGGGATGGAGGAGAACTCTCCAACAATGAATGTGAAGAACGCCATCTTCGAATTCGTCACCTTTGAACACTTTTTAATGCATGAACTTGAAAATTGGGAGTGCGTGACGAATGCAGCAAACGAAGAATCGCCGCCTTCCCTTTCCTGCATCTTCTTCAAATATCAATGATAAATGAGGAAGGGGGATTACAATTTTTTTTATCCATTCTTCATCGTTCATGTTTTGGGCTTGAGTGTTGGAGCCGGACTGTGATTGGTAACATTGGTATATGTATGGGAATATACCTATGTAGGGATGGTTGATACTTTGTGATTGTATCTTACTACTGTGGTTTATCCTTAGTTGATTTAGGGAGATCTTTAGGGGTCTTGGGGTCCCCAACTGGGTATTGTTATACTCACCCCTGCACGGGCTTCGCCCGCACCTTGTTGTGTTCTGTGCAGACGATGGCCAGCCGTGATCAAGGCTGAGGGTGATGAATGGGAGGCCGCTCGGAGTTGGACTAGACCGGACACACCTCAGGGATGAGTTGTTCAAGATATGTACCTTCCCTTCAAGTAGGATTCTTCTCTATATGATCGCAGAGCTATTTTCGCCTTTTAGTTGTACTTGTATATGTTGTTCAGTTGGGTTTGTATACTGGCCCAATTACTTTTAACACACATTTCTTTTCTATATTAGTACTTGTTGCTTCTACTGCTCATTCAGATTGTGGTGTTACAGGTTTAAAGGTAATGCCTTCCCTTTTTATCCGGGATTCAACTTTGGTGCTAATCTCCAGCCTCTAGCCTATGGAAAGCGGGCCTGTGGTAGTCACGACATGGGCCCCGAGGATGGGTTGTGACAATTTAGGTGTCACTATAATCATTATAAAAATTTAATTTTTTATTGAATGGAATATATTCCATATTTATTAAATATAATCAAATCACAGGTTATCAAATAGTATATTTGTTATATTTTAATCATTTAATAAAATATAATTTTTTATAAAATAACATTAAACTAAATTTTGACATTATTAATTTAATTTAAATTTAAAAATATAAGGATAAAAATAAACTTTGAATATATTAATTGATCACTTATGGAACATGTTATATTAATAAAAAAAAACTAATTTAAGCCAATAATTCATTCAACTTACTTCAAATTTAATATTTTTAGTATTATTTATTTTAGTTAATTATTGACTAAATGATTCTATCGTTTTAATTTCTTAAGCATGAAAATTAATTATTTCAACTATAAAACAAAAGATAAATTATTTTGATTAAAATTTATTTATATTCCAAAAAATATATAATTTAACATATTTTGTTTTTTCCTATCCCAAGGATTTATATAAATTAAAAGGAAAAAGTGTTCCTTTTTGTTCTTTTCATTAATTAACATATTATATAGACCAATTTCACAAACAAGTGTCCAAAAATCTCATTAAAAATTTATACTATGGTAAATATGGTCAATCTATGTCCTTCTAGTTTTATTTTTAATATTTCAAAAGTTATTTTCCCCCTAATGTTTAAAATTTAATCCCCCGGTAAACTCATTCTTTAATTAATCATTTTTATTAAATTTAACCATTTTCACTAATCACTATGGTAAAAAAACAAGTTTTAATTATTATAAATCATTAAATATATGAATTAAAATTTTGGAATGAATTTTTTGAATGTCTATTCATATAATAATAAAATTTTAATTTAATACTAAACCAACAAACATGGTGATGCAATTTGTATTTCAGAAGTGTTTTGTTTTTCAAGAAGATTATTCTATTTTGAATCAATGATTAAATATAATCATTAGATAAAACATATTTAATATTTAAAAATATATAATCTACACATATAATTCAAAACTTTTTCCCATTATGGATTATTTTTATTAATTAAAAAGGAGAATCATTATCCATATTAAAATAATTTTTATAAAAAATATTATTTTAAATGCAAAAACAAAATTATACTAACAAATATATAAATTTGATTAAAAAGTAATTAAGAAGATTAGACATAAAATTAATAATAATAAGGTTACTTTATTTCATATTAAAAATATATTTTTACTTCTAAATTAATTTATTTATTTAAAAGAGAAGACTTTTACAAAAAATAGTTTTTTTGGTATTCACTGAAAATCAAAATTTTTTGTAAAATCCCAAAATATCAGTCATATTGAAATTTTATATCCTAAATCAAAAAATATATTTAATATTATAAAATAAATTTTATTAATGTCAAAAATTTAATATAATGTGTTTTTCATGAAACTAAATATAAAACATTTTTGAAGAAAAGATATTTCTGAAGAATGAAATAAATTTACTAAAAAATGATGTATTATTTACTAAAAAATTGAAATTTATTTAAATTTAATGAGGAATTAATATATATATGTATATATATATATCATATATTATACATTGTTTTATAATATTCATACACCTAAATTTAATGACTAGGTTATAATTGTAATATGCCACATGGTCACTTTATGTTCTTTTTGGTGTAATGAATACTTCATAGAGGATGAGGATTAAATGTGATGAAGCATATCATCTCTAGTATCTACCAGAATTAAAAGGTTTCAGTGGTCCTAAGAATATTACAAAATGGAATAAAATTATTAAATGAATATTTGATTTGGTAGAGACTCTTGAGGATAAAAGGGTGAATCAAGTTTTCAAATATGATTTAGTAACCTTTTAGGTGGTGGTGGGGTATTTTGGGAGAGGTAGGAAAGCCAGAGGGATTTACATGGGAGGAATTTAAGGATAGGTATGTCATGATTAGTATTTTTTGAAACACAAATGTGGGTCCAAGAACAAAATTTTATAAATAATAATTAAGGGACAATTTTGGGGTTTTCTTACTCAGCTCGCATTATGGAGTTGGTATAGTTTTATCCTCTTTTGGTGGGTAATGAGACACAAAAGGCTAAAAAGTATGAGTATGTCCTTCCTCTTGATATTAGACATTATATTATAGTATTTTACCTAATTATATATTCATATGTTCTTTATTATGCGATGATCTTTGAGAAAATACTAGAAGAGGGACGAGTTTCAGGCCTCCATCCATATCTTGGTGGATAAGATGGGGGCCATTCCAATGCTTTGATGGGATAATTTTTTGTAGAATGAATAAGATGGATATAGAGACAAATCATGGTGGTGAAAAGTGATTAGTTTAGAGTATTGTTTCTTCATTGAATCCTTTGGGAGGTACATGTTCCTTCTGTTTCAGCTATGGATACAGTATGAATTAACAGAACTTTTACCCAAGAAAAAGTTAAAAAAAATCATCAATACCAAAAGGTTGGAAATGGGTAATAATTTTGTGTGGGGGAGTTATGGATATAAAAAATAGTGGTGTAGGGTAGACATGGTATATGACCTAGACACCTCGATGAGATTCATAGTAATTGACTATAGTCTTGAAAATATCATTGACCTAGGTGAATTATGCACCTGAGGTGTAGGTACATGGAGATGAGGTAATAAGAGTATATAATGTGGTCCAAGTTGTAGATAGTGGTGGATATGGAAATTTATAGTTAGATTTACTTTTATTGTTACTTCAATTATATCTACTAATTTTCTTAACATTAGAGCTTCACATTATTTTATATCATCCCAATTCAGTAATGCTCTAGATTTGATGGTAATATTTTCTTATAAGTTTATATCTCTTAGAATTACTTTTGTAAAGAGATTAGAAGTTATCCAATAGTTTCTTGAATGTCCTATAGTTTTTTTATCAATATAAATCCATGGGTCATAAGTGACACTGATATATCTAGTTTTGATGTGAAATTTAGAATTAAATGGTTGACTAGTTTTTAAAATCATATCTACAACTGTTGGAGAAATTCATCCTTCACAATACATAGAGGATAGAGTTTTGTATTGTAATGTATGTGGGATCTTAGATCAGGTATAATGGAATTGATCCAGAATAAACATTTTTGATTTAATGACATAAGTAGCTAGTTTAGTTCAGATATAAGATCATTAGTATCCACTATAGCATTCATACAGTGGTGGATAATTATCAGGTTTCCTTACTATAAGGCTTAATAGGTATTAACATAGATGTAAGTATTTAATTTTTTTTCTAAGCATGTGGAGAAACTGTTATATATTCCAATAACAGTAGTTGAGTTGATAGAGATGATGTTTTAGTCAAATGTTTTAGAGGAATAAGGATTTATCAAATTGAGAATTTCTCATTGGTGCGACGTATTGTTTATTTCTATGAAGGATACTAGTATTATATAGAATTTTTAGGATTGTTGGAAACTAAATTAGTGGATTACGAATAATAGGTACCATATATCCAAGATAGATTACATGTTTGATTCGATTTTAGGAGCCCTATGTTTTCTAAGATAGATCTTCATTCTAGATACCATCAACTATTAGTTAGATATAAAAATATTCATATGACAATTATTAGTTGCAAATATGGGTTGTATTAGTGTATTTTCATTCCTTTAGGGTTGAATATTATAATTGTTGTGTTGATGCCTCTCATTGACATTATTTTCCTTCCATACATGGTCTCGTTCCCTATTATATTCATAGATGATGTCTAGATAAGTAAATTGAATTAATATATGTATGTTGTTCACAGTGATATCATATCAAGTATATATTAAAAAGAGTAGTTTTCTTCCAAATTTTTTATGTGAACATTTCTGATTCATTAGGTTTAGTTCCTCATGTTTGTAATTTTTGTGTCATGGATTTCAATATACCCAGAAAAGGTATATGCTATGAAATCTCAGAAACATCCCAAGAATGTGTTCGAGATATAGATTTTCCTATGTTTTTTGGCAGTACTATCAACATTTCATCTAGAATTATCCAATTTGTAGTACCAATAATATAGGTTTCCAAAAAATGATTAAATTTTGACTGTTTTGATCATTTTGAAGAGGGATTTCTAGAGTTTTAGAGGAGATTGATGATTTCCCTAGTTTTGATTCTCCATGATTATAGAATTAGATATATAATTTTTTGCTATGTATTAAGTGTTATTTTGGGAGCTTGGTTAATTCATAGGTATCAGGTAGTTTCTTATGGGTGACTTCTCTCTTGAACCCATGAGTGTAATTACTCAACACATAACTTAATGTTGATAGCTATAATCTACACTCTAATTTATCATAGACAATATCTCTTTTGAAATAGAATTTTTATGTAAAAAACCATATGATATTATGATAATTGTTCTCTTAGAAAGATCATGATATTGTAAAAGGAACCAGGTGGAGAATGAATATACATTTTACTTCTAGATAGGTTATACTTTAGGTAAATTTAATGTCATTTCATATTCTATTAGTTGTAAATCACTATTGATAGAGGATTTTAGAGATTGGACTTCACATGAGGAGTGAGATCTTATATTTATTATGAATAAGAAGTTATTCGTTGCATATTAGGATCGTTTAGTCAAGAAATGTGAAGCTTTGGTTATCATGTATTCTATAGTGGTCTAGGTAATGCCTTTCCCTAATATGGATCATGTAACTCCTACTGGTGTTGGGGAATATTCCTTAAATCATGTTTAATATTTTAAATATTTTTTATTATAGGAAATATTTATTTTATCTATCATAACACATAATACATAATATATATTACTTAATACGGAACACTGAGTTTAGCACACATTACATGCAACAACGATAGTGTGTATGATATGCGACACTGAGCTTCAGTGAATCATGAAATAATATTATTTTTATGATCATTATCCCATAGTCACTAGAATGGCTGGTTTGAATAGGATTAAGTAAATTATGAAAATAAATTTCCAAATAAATATATATATATATAAGTAATTATTTGGTGACCAATTAATTAGAAAGAAAAATATAAACTATTTTAAAATAATATAAATATTCTTTTAAAAAGATGTTTTTATGTGCATGAACATGATTTCAACTAATTTTTTAAATAAATAACTATTAGTAAAATATATATAAATTCAATAAAATATTTATAATTCATGTTACTTTTTTCATACGGAAGAGATAATAATAAACCATGTTTTACTCATAAAAATATTTATTTCTAAAAAAGATGTTTTGTCGCCATTGGCACAATTATTTTAAAAAAAATTACATAAAAGTATTAAAAAATTATAATAAAATAATAAAAAAATTTATATCATAATAAATACATTAAAATATGGTGATTTTTTTAATTTTAAAGAAAGGTTTCATTTGAAGATGAATAGTGAGAAATACTAAATTTTAATAGAAAACAATCTTTTTGCATAATTTATTTATCAAGTAAAATAAAATTTTAAATTGTTTTTTATGTAAAATTAGTGAAATTATATATCCATTAAAAAAATTTAGATCATTTGAATAATTTTATTATGTAATTTATTTACAAACTCTTTGTAATCTTTTTGATATTTACATTTTAGAAACCCACTTTCTCAACACACATGTGGGATTATTTTTAAATTAAAATTTTCCAATTTTGTGACTTGAATTTAGATAATTGGATTATATATTTGGAATCAAAATAATTTATATTATATAATAATTTCAAATTAAGTATTTGACAAAATTAATAGTTAATTAAGAAAAAAAACCAATTATATCGGTTCTGGAAAAACTATGTTTATAGGGGGTTAAAAATGATAATGGAAAAAAATTAAATATACAATTTTATAATAAATATTTTATATCAAAAAAAATTCCATTAAGTCATTAATTTTCAATAATATACCCTTTGGGCCCCTTTTTAGATATAAAAAATTCAGGAGCTGTCAATTATTTTTAAAAATACTAATGGTGTCCTCTCCCCCACTTATAAATGGCCACCCCTATCCTCCCTTCATTATAGCTTCAAAAACATATGTATTTGGAACATTTTTCACATATATGTTACCAAATTTTGTAGTCTCAGAAAATAATCAATATTTGGGAATGAAATCAAACCGACTAATTATTTTAGTGAAAACATAAGGACAATACCTAAAGAAGAGGCAACGTTCATCAATGGGTTTTTTTTTCATTATTTCATCCTCAACACCCATAAATTAAAATTATTATAGGAATATATAATAAAATAAGTTTATTACATTTAATTATATCTGTTTTATGTTAATTTAATTACCTAAAACCATCTCTACTTCCATCGAATGGGTTAAAAAATCGTTGTTTGTGTGTTTGACAGACAACTTCCTCACGAACCCTTATCATTCGTTTTTATATTACCACCTCTCATGTTGAGAAATAATGATGGATTTATTTTTTATATTATATTTATAACATTACTTTTCTTATTTAACTATTATATCATATATAACTTCATTTTTTCCATTTTTTTGTGAATACAATAACATCACTTATTTATATGGTGGACTACAACTTTTCAAATCTATATGACCCATTCAGAATTTACAAGAATGTTATTATTGGTGGGTTTAATAAATAAATATGTTTTTTATGAAAATAAAACTTTTCTGTAATGATAAAATATTATTTCTTTTATTTCATTCAATCCAACAAGATAATGGAAGTAGTGTTCATGGGTACGTATGACCTACCATCTCCATGAATAGTGTATTTCATTTTATATCACAAAAAAAGATTACTATAAATAAATATATACTAAATATATATTCTATTTATATCAGGATTTTAATTCTATATTTTATGGATCCATGTTCAATTTAGGGGAAAAAACAACAAATCAGAACAAATAATGACAAGAAAGTTGTTATTACCAGAAATATGACATGAACATTTAATTATTAAAAAATGTCTATTAAAGGGTCATATATAAATGATATATTGTGTAATATATTTATTTATAAATATAATTATAGATTTATAATGCACTTATATTTATAATATAGTAGGTTCAAACATGTATGAAAGAATTCATGACATAAGCTAAGGGATTTATTGTTTTTTTATTTTTTGGAGACATAAGAAAATTCATCACTCATTTATTTTATGTGGATTACATAAACATCATGAATTTATGTTATTATTATTCTAATAAAAATTATTTTTATTTGTTTATATAGTTTAATATATCTCTTTCATGGGGTTTATAGATCAAAATTTAAAAAAAATGATAAAGAATTTTTGTCTCAATTTTTCTTCTTTGAGACATATGATTACGTTATACACCTATCTACTTATCAAAGGTATATTTACATCCCCTATAATAATTAATATCAAGAATATATTTATAATAATGAAATTTTATGTTTCATTTAAGGAAATATTTTCATGAGGCATTTGTTTTAATGATACCAAAGTGGTGAATATTTTATGTTACAGTTTCATCATTTATCGAGATTGTTTATGATCTTATTTCAGATGATAAAATATTATGATCTATATTTCAATAAACACATGAATTTTCTTATCCTTTTGTTATTTTATGAGAATAATATTTTTTTCTATTCATTTTCCCCTCGTTATAAATTCAGTATTTAAAAAAAAATTTAAGAGAAATCATCTTTTCTCTCGATAATATTTTTATTACAAAACATTGATTTTAAAAAATGTTATGAAATATATTTGATCATTCTGTAATTATTTTCAAAATAAATTTTCATAGTTTTTTTCACTTTTTTATGATTTTTTTCATGAAATATTCATGTCTTTCAAAAAAGGTTTGTTTGGATTTTTACCAAAAAGTGAAAGTAATATTTGTTTTAAATTGAAAAACTTGAACAAAACATCCCATCATCATAACTATAATTTTAATTGAATCATCCATTATATTTTTTATAGTTTATTTTAAATGAAAATTATTTTCCCCAAGTTTTATGTTTTAAAACGCTTTTGTCAATGTATAAATCTTATGTTTCCCATAAAAATTTTTAAATAAATTTTATGATTATTTTATAAGATTCCATTGTTATTTTCAATAAACATGATTTTAAAAAAAATTGATATCTATCAAATTGATTTTGAATTAAAATTAATATTAATCAATAAAATTCCAATGTAATATTTTAAAATTATTTTCTTTATAAGATGAAAATTTTGTTTCTAGCAATGCTTTACTAGGGATATAGTCAAATAATACCATTTTTATTATTTTTATGAATGGTTTATTATGATAAAATGTTTATAAATATCATCTATCTTCCATGGGTTATACGGTGATTTAATTATTATGAGACCCAATTATTCTTATTAGGATATTCTATAATGAAAGGATTAGCTGATTGTGATACCTGTATCATTTCCATATTATATTATATTTTGAAATGTTTATGAAACCCATTTCATTTTATGGGTTGTGATATGATGGATGTTTTATGATCTTGTGGAAAATATGTGTATTATTTTAATTATGTAATGGATGGGATATAAATATATTTTCAATGCATTGGGTAAATATTTATATGTCATGAGATTAAAATTGGAAACAAGACAATGTACTTGATCCAAAATGAGAAAGTGGTCTTTCATAATCCACTATGGAAATGGTCATGTCCTGATCCACAATGGGAAATTGGTATATCCTGATCCACAATGGGAAACATGTGCATCTTGAACCAAAATGGGATACATGTTATAAGTACTACTCCACTATGTTGATGGTCTTGATAGTTTACCATGGGATATGAATTTATTTTTGAATTTTTTTGGAGGCATTGTCTTAAGAAATGAGCTTATTGTTCCTGATTTATTAATGTTGATTTCGCAATCTTATGGTCCATGTTTCCTCAAATAAGAAATTTTTGTTCCATAAATCTTTTTATGATCCATGAAAGGTTAGGTTTCAAGATTTTAAGTTATTTTCAAGATCAAATACCCTTATACTTGTCTTATTCTTTCATATGATCATAGATTCAAATCAATTATCTTTACCCTTAATGAGAATTTGAGCACACCCCTTCCCAGGTTTCATTTTTCATTTTTATAGAGAAAGGTTTTATGCACAATATGTATATGAAGACTAATGAAGGGTGTGATATTTATGGGAAAAATTGAAGTTAGTTCAATATATTATATGATTTTTATTTGATTTTTCCAAAGTAATTAAACTATTATGGTTATCAGGAATGTGTTTGGATAATGTAATGAATATTCTTTTAATAATATGTAATATAAATATGAAATAATCTTGGGTCACTAAAGTTTTATTATGAGGAATGGTTTCATTATCCATTGTAAACATGGATGGGGAACCATCAGTGATTTTTATATGAATATTTATAAGGACGTGTCTAGAGATGTCCCTATTGATATGTATAATAATGAGTTACTATTGGGAAAAGTATCCTATACATTTGGTAGAGAATACAGAAAGAATATTCTATGAAATTAATTCCATATTGGGATAATACAATTGGATGTTTATTTTTAATAGATTTTCTTAGACGTAACAACCCCAATGAAAAAGTATTGAGCTACAATCAATTAGGAATTGATGCATGAAAATGGGCCTTGCTACAATATTAGTTTGACACACTAGAGAGATATGCCTTGAAAATCCAAAAACACTATGCAAAGCATTATGATCCTTTTTAAGAGTTTATTATCATTTATAAACTAGGATAAACCTAAGGTTCCATTAATTTAAAATATTATTTAATGATTTGGAAATACTATAAGTTGTTTTTCATGATTAATGGGGTTTCCACTATTATGAGTGTTCCTTGCACTAAGATTTTTTTTAGTCTATGGAGGGATCTAAAAATAATTGGGTTAACATTAAAGCGACCAATAATTTACTGATGAGAATCCAAATGGGTTGAAGTATGGAGTGAATGATATTTTGATTATTCCAAATTAGTTATCATTGATAATTATTAACAATGTGCACCTTAACCAACTCTTAGACTTACCATAGAAGAAAAGGATGAAGTTTTGTTAGAGATTGGTAGTGGTGACCAAAGTGGAAATAAGATTCATGTTTCTATATTTCAAGAATGTGGAAGTTATCCTTAATGGGAATATATCATAGGAAAATCATGTTTTTTGTGTGTGGAAAATAAGGACATAGTGAAATTAATTAAAGGGGAGAAGGAAAATTTTAGTGAACAAAGTGGATGAGAATAATGTTCTATCTATGGTATAATAAATTGTTGAATTATTTAAATGTTTATGGAACTAGAATTATGAAAATATATTTCCTAAGGGAAATGATCATGAGGGAGTCAACATGATCATACATGAAATATTTTTTATTTTGATGGCGAAGAGACTACGAAAGACATATGAAAGGAAATATGTATTACCGAATAAGGGGATCAATCCAAGTTAATGGATTAAGCATGAAATGGAATTATTGATGTGATAATGGACTATAATTATGTTATTATGTCATATGAATCATGAAATATATAATTTTTGTTCCGTATATTATTTTTTAAGGATATAAAAGAATTTATTGAATGGCGATTCAATGGAAAGGAAATATTTTATAGAAAACACATGATTAAGGGATGATATCCCTTAATATGTTCCTATGATTGATAAATGAATTTATGTTTGGATAAGGAGATGAATTAAAGGGATAAAGTTAATTTTATTGTATTGATGACCTCAGAATGATAAAGGATTTTTTTAAAATGTTGTTATTGTTATAATTGGTGGAGTTTACATGATTTTTTGATTTATGGAATATATTTAATGATATTTGATTTTTTGTGAGGAATGAGGAATAATGTGTTTTTTCAATAATATTTTATGGTAATTTAGGTTTTTACTATGTTTCAAGGGAATACATGTTGAAGGTATTCAAATGTTTTATTCATGACAATGAATAGTTTATTTATGATATATGTGGGATTAACTTTACGTTAATTTTGATATGTTTTGAGACATTTTTTTTATGTTTTTCAATGTTAACAATTTTTGTTATGGATTATGTTTAACATTGTAGGGTCTTTTAGAAATTAATTTATTACTTCAGTATTTTAATATTTATCCATATTTGAAAACCAATGTTGTCATTTTATATAGAAGTAATGACTTATTATTCTATTATTGATCTTATTTAGTGCTTCAAACTTAAAAAAATGTTATTGTAGTGTTATAGATAATGATTAAATTGATTAAGGATCAACCAAAGCATGAAATTATACCTGTAAAATAAAAAGCTATCAGATAAGTACATTTTCATTTGTTTCTAGTCTAGTGGGAAAATTAATTCCCCAAAATTGACAGAATGATCGTGAAATTAAAATTTTATCCTTCTACATTCATTTTTTAGAAATAAAATCATCCCATAAATGATCACATATTTTGGGTATTGTGGACATTAAATTTATCTATGTCAACAAATTTCATGTGATCAACAATGTCTATAAGGTTTTAAAATTATTTTTACATTTCTTCTATGTGAAAATCTACACTTACCACCTATGTTCGTCTATGTGGGAGCAATGTTAGATGTTACATTAGGTGAACATTAAATTTCCAAATTTCCACATTTATGTGGTGTTTATTTATTCATTTTGTGATGTGGGATTCATTGAAGGAATTCTAAATTGTTTAACCTTTCATAGTAGATGCAATTTTTAAGGAGAAATACATTTCTTGGTTTAGAATGTAACACCTTGAGATTTTATGTTTTTTTCATATAATTTTATTCTTTTCAATATTGTGAATTAAATTCATCATGGATTTTATCTTTAGTTTTATGAAATAATGATTAAATATTATTTTATGTTCAGAACTAAGTTTGGAAAACTTTACACGAAACAATGAGAGTGTTCATTACAAGTGACACCGAGCATCAACAAACCATGAAATATTATTATTTTCTTATCCATTATCACTTTGACATTGGAATGGTTGGTATGAAAAATATTAAGTAAATTGTGAAAATATATGTTTTAAAATTTTATATATAATGAATATTTTTGTGAAAATTTTATAATAAATGAAAATAAATACTATTGGAAAATAAATGAAATATTATTGTGGAAACTATTTAGTGAATTATTTCGGGGTTGAGGTGATCAATATGAGTTTAGAGACATTAGAGAGTGAATCTATTTCAATAGGTTGGGAATCAAAGAGATTTTAAATTACTGTTTGATTGTATGGAGTGTATAATAAGAGGGATCATGATAATAACATGGCATTTAGTGGGGACCTTTACGAATAAAAATATATATAATGGATTTGGTATTTTAGGGTTGAATTTTCAATATGATTTCCCATAGTATAATAACATGTTCATATAGTTATAAACCCTAAAGAATGGTCTATGTTATTGGTTTATTTTATTAAAATAAACATGGGTCATAAGTGGAAATATATGTGTAGTTATTGAATTGGGTACAAAAGATTCTCATTGAATAAGAATAAAAAATTTCGATAGTGGTGAATATACTATATATACTTGAGGGGTTGACTCTTAATTTAGGAAAACTATGATGAACATAGAGGTTGATTTATATGGTGGGATTATACATCTATTGGTTGATGTTTTTCATTATTTCTTGGATTCAATTGGATTAGACATATTTGGTTTTTTTGAAATCCATATTTGGATATCAATTTGTAATAATGGATATTTTTTAAAAAATGTATAAGATATCTGGGATATAGGATAAAACAATGTAATGTCCAAGCCCTAGATGCCACTTACGGGGCCCGAGCCTGGTTGGCCACATAGCCACAAGAACATATCCCAAAATGGAAGTGGCGGCTGAATAACAGTGAGGGACTAGGTTAGTTAGTGGGGAGTCTATGCCCTCATTACTGGATTATCACAATGAAAGTCAAACACATACAATAGCAGAAGAAAATAATTAAGCAAACAACTGAAAGTATGGAAATACATTTTTACAAATCAACAACCAGATGTGTCTCTTATAAAAAATTATATAGATGATACAAGTATCTAGAACTAATCCAAAACATGTACACGGATATACAATACAATACAAGTATCCCCAAAAAGAACAAAATACAAAAATGTTCATTTATCATCAAAAGTCTAATCTTGGTCCTATGCTTCCATACTTCAATTCTAGAGTCAAGAAACTGTACTACGGTGTTTTCCCCGTTCATCACATGCAACCATATAATCTTCTTGGGTCCCCAAGGAGGCCCAAATAGGAGGTGAGATAAGAATCATAGTAGGTAACCACCCATTTCTGAATAGTTCTAATACAAATTCTACAAAAGTTATAGAAAGTGTAAACAACCCGTAAGTAAGTTTGTATACCCATGGAATAAGTATGTAGTAGTAAGTAAAACCAACCAGCCCTCAAGTCTACCTACCGAAGAGTTAGCTCTTAAAAAGGTAGCTAAAAGCAATGTAATCAACCAAGTCACACAGCTGATCTATATATCCATTTATATCTTGTAACCCAAAGCCATTCTATATAGAGAAGTCAAGTAATCTAGGGCCACACTATATATTGAAGTCAAATATCACACGATCAAGCCTTATAGTGAAATGTAGACCACAAGGGCTGAATCCAATGTGTTAGCTAACCAAGGAATCAATGTAATAATTCTAGATGATAGAGGTTCAGATCAAAGGAGATTTTAAAAGGAACCCTATTAAGACCCATGGGAATACCGGGTGGAAACATGACTAGGCACTGGTTAGGGTCCTTAGAAAATGGTAATAGAAATTCCTATGCGAGCCCAAGAAAGATGGATACATGGGGTAGTAGGGCCTGAGGCATCCTAGAGAATCAAGACCCAAGGGGTAGATTCAACCCATGGTGTCCACTAACGCATTCTAGATCCATGGAGAGTTGTCCAAGGAATCTATCAAACCATTCGTTCAATGAATTCAATTAAACAATTCATTCCATGTGAGTATTGTGACAACCCTGGTTTTTATTACAACTTAAACATGCTTTATTACATAAAACTTCACTTGATACAACAAAGAAGATCGAATGGTTTAGTGTCTTTGGGGCTTAGGATCATTACATAAAAACTTTAAACTTGAAATACAACATCTTTATTGAAAACATCCTTTACATGACCACTACATTCCTTTGTACTTACCATTCCATGGGATAACCTGAGGACATGCATAAGAAAAGGGTGAGCTGTAAAGCCCAGTAAGGGAGTACACATGGAATAACATGAGGAGTAAAATACATGTTAGGAAATAGGCATATCAAATAGAGCATAAAAGAAACATGAACATAAAGGCATGATAAAGCATGGTAATCATAACATGGAAATGTGGCAACAACACTTAACATTGAATTAGCATGAGCCAAGGGTCATTGCACATGGAGCATGAGTAAACCCTCATTGCACTTGAAGCACGAGTAAACCCTCGTTGCACTTGAATTAGCATGAGTCAACACTCATTGCCCTTGACGTATCATGATACTATACTTTACCCAATGCATTGGAGCGCTATAAGGGCGCACCCTTCTTAAACATTTCATTCATGCATAAGTGTGCCACATGGATCATAAAACATGGATTCATAAAACATAATCATTTCTTCAACGATAAAGGAATGTGGAATTCATACATGAAACTTTACAATCAAAATTTAAATGTTCATAAAGGTGAATACCCTTGATGGAGGAATATGAATGGTATTCACTACACAAACATTGGCTTAGAAAATCGGTGCGATTTCGGCAGCGTAACGGCATGACATAAGAATTCATAAAAAAAAGGTTGATGAGAGAGAAAGGGTTTACTCATCATATTTACATGTAATGGACAGTAAGGAGTTCATATATATACATGTCCTAACAATTGAAATGGAATTTAGATTCATGATACAAAAGTATTGCTTGAATGTAAAAGAAGAGAGAGAAGTTCCTTTCGGAATTTCAGCATTGTAACGGGTGTACATGGGAGGCATTTAATGAGAGATAAAGGGTTATCCCACCATTCAAACAATAAGAGGAATGTATGGGGGAGGTGCGAAACCATAACCCATCATTCATAATTGAAATTAAAAGGGCAATACAACTTAAAGAAAATTGACAAAAATGAGAAAGGAAGAAAAAACCCTTACTTGGAAGTGTGCTTCCAAAGGCTAGAGAGAGGCTTGTGAGATGTTTATTGGGAGCTTGGGGAACCTTGAGAGGATTCTAGAGAGAGTAGGGCAATGTTTGGATGAACTCCATGGGCTTTGAGTGGGGAGGAAGTGGGAGATTGGGTGGGTTTATATAGGAAAGGTGAGAGAATTCTTTATTATTTAGGTTTGGGACCCCTTATATTAAAATAATCCAAACCACAAACCATCACATGGTATTTGCCCATAGTTTCTGGAAAAGGAAAGAGGAAACAATATTTTACAAGTCCAGAGTCCGAACTTATTAAAAAATTAGGGTTGCTTATGTGGAGGTGAGTCACACTCCCATGGAAATTAATTTAAAAAGGAAAAGTGTTGAATAAGTCTTGAGGGCTCCATTAATGCTTTGAAACATAAGTCAAACAAACCCAAAATCACATTATTTTAATTATAAAACACATATTATAAGGATTATGGTATTTTATTACTGCACCATTTGGTCATTATGATGTCATAAAACACATTATATATTTAAATGGTATTTAATTTTTTACACAAAAATTTGACTGTCTCAGAAAATTATGAAAAATTCCCCGTTGGATTATTTCGACGTCCTGATTCAAAAAATAATATTTATTTTATCTAAATAATTTTCTAAATATGTGAATTTTCACTTTTAAAATAAAAACCGACATTTATAAAAAAATTCACCGGTTTTGACAGAAATGGCTTTCAAACCTTAATAAAAATTTTAATTGCATTCATAAAATTATAAGGTCATTTATATTTAATAAAAAATAATTTAATATTAATAATAATATTTTATTAAAATATTATTTAATTCAAAAAAATCCCTTAATTTAATAAAATATAATTCTTAATTAAATAATAACCAAAAACACCATTTGTACTTTAAAAACTATTTACAAGTATCAAAAATGACTAGAAATTATATTCATTATTATATACAAAAATAATGCAAATGAACATAGTACTACTTTTTTGTTACATAACCCCTTAAAATAGCTGCATAAGACCTAAGGGTAAGGTGTGCGATGGTGACAGACTCTTGGGGTGGCTCGGATAACATCGCTCGAGTTGTAATTCCAATCAACTTCACTTTTCCCGTAGATGATCACGTTCGAGCTTGACTTGATGAAGCTCAGCTTGGGCTTGGTCAAGGGAAAAGTCCAAAGACGCCACCTCTTTTCCGAGCTCTGACAAATGGGCTTCGTAAGGGTCAATTCTACTGGATGAGGCCATTTCTTCCTTTGTCTGAGTAGAAATGGGTTCGTTAAAGCCTTATATTTATACTACTCAGATGATCACTGTTCAACGACTAAAAAGTAACGGTCACAAATTATAACATAAAACTAAAGAAGTTGACATCTTATAAAAACATTTTTCATAAAGAAACATTTAATTGGATCAAGAGGGATTTTCATTAATGAAACTTTGGGTCGTTACAATATTCCCCCCTTAAGAAATTTCGCCCTTGAAATTTTCCTTTTCCCACACTAAAACAAATGTGGGTAACTCAGCTTCATCATATCCTCCGACTCCCAAGTTGCTTCTTCAAACTTGTGGTTTCTCCACAACACCATGATGAGGGGAATTGTCTTATTTCGTAGAAATTTTTCTCTACGATCTAAGAACTTCACTGGTTGCTCCTCATAAGAAAGATCATCTTCCAATTGTACCACCTCGGAAGAGAATACATGTGAAGGGTCCGGTATGTACTTCCTTAAGAGGGATACATGAAAGACATCATGCACCTTGGCCATAGTAGGTGGAAGTGCTAGTCGATAGGCCATAGCCCCAACACGATCAAGAATCTAGAAGGGGCCGGTGTACCTTGGACTTAAATTACCTTTCATTCCAAACCTCATGAACTTCTTCCATGGAGATATGCGTAAAAAAACCATGTCTCCGACTTTAAACTCAAGGTCTCGTCGATGATTATTTTCATAAATCTTCTTGTAGACTTTGGGCTGCCTTGATATGTTGCTGAATGGTTTTCACCTTCTCCACCATTTCTTCGACCATTTCTGGTCCAAGCAGCTTACGTTCACCGACCTCATCCCAACATGCTGGTGTTCTACACCTTTTCCCATACAGGGCTTCATATGGTGCAATTTGGATGCTCGAGTGGAAACTATTATTATAAGAGAACTCAACCAGAGGAAGATGTTGATCCCATCCTCCTTTAAAGTCCATTTAGGAGGCTCTCAACATATCCTCAAGTGTTTGGATAGTCCGCTCGGATTTCCCATCAGTTTGAGGATGATAGGCCGTACTGAAGTTCAGTTCAGTATTCAGAGCTTGTTGAAGACTCTTCCAAAACTTAGAGGTGAATCTTGGATCTCGGTCAGACACAATAGATAGTGGTACTCCATGCAACCATACCACATCCCTGATATATATCCATGCCAGTTGATCCAAATATAAATCCTCTCAAATATCAATGAAGTGTGCAGTCTTTGTAAGACGATCCACAACAACCGAGATTGCATTGTTGCCTTTGGATGTCCTTGGAAGTCTAGTGACAAAGTCCATGGTGATGTTCTCCCATTCCCATTCTGGTATGGGCAATGGTTGCATCATCTCCTTAGACTTCTGCCTCTCTTCCTTCACTTGCTGACACACTAGGCACTTTGATGTATATTCAGCGATCTCCTTCTTCATATTATCCCACCAAAAGTTTTCTCAGAGATCTCGATACATCTTTGTGCTCCCTAGGTGAATAGAGAAATTTGAACTATGTGCATCATCCAAAAGTTCCTTCTTTATCTCCGAACTTGATAGAACACATATTATTTTCCCAAAATGCACAATTCCTTCATCATTAACATTAAACTCTGAGGATTTTCCCTTTTTGATAGCTTCCACTTTTTCTTGGATTCCTGCATCATCCTTTTGAGCATCCTTTAACCTTTCCAAAAGAGATGGTTGTGAAATCATTTGTGAAAGGATTGATGATGTTCCCTTCTTTATGATTCCCACGTCCATCTTCATCAAGTCTAAGAAGATTGGATCCTTATCAATTCTCATCATTGATAGAATCGCTGGATCCTTTCTACTTAGGGCATCTGCCACCTTGTTCGCCTTCCCAGGGTGGTAATGTACTGAACAGTCATAATCCTTGATGAGCTCTATCCATCTTCTCTGGTTCATATTAAGCTCTTTCTGTGTGAATATATATTTAATACTCTTGTGGTCAGTATATATCTCACATTTCTCTCCATAGAGATAATGCTGCCAGATTTTCAAGGCAAAGATCACAGCCGCCAACTCTAGATCATGCGTTGGATATTTTCGCTCATGGATTTTCAACTGCCTTGAGGCATAGGATATCACTTTATCATTCTGCATCAGCACACATCCTAAGCCCTTTTTCGAAGCATCACTGAATACCACAAAAAGCTCCCCACTTGTGGGTAAAGTGAGCACGAGTGCAGTGATGAGCCTCCTTTTCAACTCCTTGAAGCTTTCTTCGCATTCATCACTCCAAGAAAACTTTACTCCATTTCGAGTTAGCTTGGTAAGAGGGTTGGAAAATCGTGAGAAATTTCTCACAAATCGTCGATAATATCCAGCTAACCCCAAGAAGCTACGGATATCAGTTACCGATGTTGGCCTCGGCCATCCCTCAATTGCATCTGTTTTGGAGGGGTCTACAGATATCCCATTGCTTGTGATGATATGGCCCAAGAATGAGACTTCCTTCAACCAAAACTCACAGTTGTTGTACTTTGTATAGAGATTCTCCTTGCGCAGAGTCTCTAGTACAGTTTTTAAATGCTCCTCATGGTCCTCCTTGGTTTTGGAGTATATTAGAATATCATCTATAAAGACTACCACAAATTTGTCAAGGTAATCTCTAAAGACTCTATTCATCAAGTCCATGAATGTTGCTGGAGCATTGGTGAGTCTGAAAGGCATTACTATGAATTCATAGTGCCCGTACCTTGTACGAAAAGCTGTCTTGGGGATATCTTCCTTCTTCACCCTTACTTGATAATATCCCGACCACAAGTCCACCTTGGAGAAGTATTATGCTCCATGCAGCTAATCAAACAAGTCATCGATCCTTGGGAGAGGATACTTGTTCTTTATCGTGATTTTGTTAAGTTCACGATAATCGATGCAAAGCCGCATTGACCCATCCTTCTTCTTGATGAAGAGGACTGGTTCACCCCATGGTGATGCACTTGGGCGTATAAACCCTTTATCCAGGTTCTCCTGTAGTTGATTCTTCAGCTCTTCAAGCTCAACAACATCCATTCTATATGGAGTCTTGGATATTGGTAGTGCCCCAGGTATAAGTTCAATTGAGAAGTCAACATCTCTTCTTAGAGGAAGACCAGGAAGTTCCTCGGGAAACACTTCAGCAAATTCCCTTACAATAGGCATTTCTTAAAGGGTGGTTTCTTCCTTGGACTCAATCATCTAAGCCAGATATGCATTCTCATAAGGCAGTAATATCCATTCTTAAGATGATGGAGATAAAAGAGATTCATCTTCCTCCTGACACTTGTAAAGAATCGGGGGTCGATTCTCTATATGGAGTGTGATTTCCCTCTCCCGACAATTTATGTTGGCTCTATATAAGGAAAGCCAATCCATTCCAAGAATTTCATCAAATTCCACCAAAGGGAGTATGATGAGGTTCGCCGGGAAATTCAATCCACAGATTATAATAGGGTAGGACTTATACTCATGGGATGCAATGATTGCCCCATTTTCCGTACTCACCGACATCGTTACTTCCATGATTTGTGGTGGTGCTGGAATTGTTCTAATAAACTTTTGAGATAAAAAAGAATGCGTAGAACCTGAATCAAAAAGTACGTTCGCTATTCTTGAATGAATAACTAGCGTACCTGTCACCACTTCGTTTTCGGGGTTCACTTCGGCAGAAGTGATGGAAAAATATCTTCCTTGTTGTCTTGGAGGTTGTTGGTTGCCACCGAAAACCATTGGATTAGGGCACTGATTTTCAAAATTACATGGTTCATTGCATTTATAGCATTGAACAATGCGTTAAGGTTCGAACGGAGTGTTCCTCTCCTCTGTCGCAGCTATGGGTCCTTCTTGCCGACAGTTAATAGCTAGTTGCCCTTCCCTTCAACACTTGAAGCATTTTCTCGTCCCCCTAAGGCAATTTTCAGGGTTCTTCTTTCCGCACTTTTGGCAAGTGGGGTGTTGGATCTTCTTAGCGTCGTTAGATTTATCCATCGGCCCACCAGCATTGAATTCCACCTTACGCTTCTTGTCCCCATGATACCCCTGTGATTCTCCGATCTCCATTTCATCCTTGAGGGCACATCGGACAATTTCCTCATAGCTGTCGAAGTCACGGATGACTAATGCTTTCCGTAATCTAGGATTCAGCCCACCAAAGAAGCGGTCAACCTTGCATTCGAGGGTAACGACAAAGCTGGAAGCGTATCGTGCAAGCTTTGTGATGTTTTCCTCATACGCTCCCACATATTCTTCATCTTTTTGCTTGAGGGAAAAGAAGTCCCTTTCCATCTTAAGACGGAGGGTGTGTGGTAAATATTTATCGAAAAACATCTTTCGGAATTCCTTCCATTCCAAAGCCTCGATCTCCACCTCAGGCTTCGTATTTTTGATCAACGTCCACCATTGATCAGCTTCACCCCCCATATGATAAGCCTCCAGGAGAACCTTCTCTTGTTCAGAACATTGGAGGATGGAGAATATCTTTTCAATGGAGTTGATCCATTGCTCAGCGATCGTGGGATCAGATGATCCACTAAAAGTAGGAGGTCTTTGTCTCATGGAGATTTCAATAGAGACTTGTTCATTCTTAGGGGGGGTTGAACGTTCCTCTTGACCCGTGTTTCTATTCAAAACATGAGTTAGATGAGAGAGAAGCGTGACAAAGTTCCCAATTCCCGCTCCCATTGGATTGGGCATCTCATTAGTACAATCATCACACTGATCTTCACAACAGTTGTTAGCCCGAGTTCTCCTATTACCGGCCATTGGCTGGAATAAAAGGAAAGTTAGGGGTAACACATAAAGGGTAATCCAAAGACAAAAGTTGATGACTTATAAATACACTTTAATCTCTTTAACTCATGAGTCTATAGGATTCAATCGAGGCTTTTCATGATCTACCTTATAACATATATTCTTAGGGGCATTTTTCCCTTAATAAGGGTTCATACTAAGCTTTTGATTTTATCAAAACATATCCCCTAGGAGTGTCGTAACCAAGAGTGCAGCAAGGCTAGTTTTCATGCACCAGCTCCCGTTCGAGTCTAGCTCAAATCGCTGTTTTCGGGTTTTACGCCTAGGATACATTTGTGCCAGAGCCGCCTCTACCTGCTCGTATCCAGACAGGGATGTATTTGCTTGATAAACCACTTACTCAATACTTACCAAAACATAGGGATGTTTTTGTTATACTTAGTCTTGTATCTAAGGCTTTACTAGGGTTTCCTAATCCCAAAAATAACTAAACTTATCCTCTGATACCAACTGTGAAAACCCTGCTTTTCATTACAACTTAAACATGATTTATTACATAAAAATTCACTTGATACAACAAATAAGATAGAAAGGTTTAGTGTCTTTGGGGATTAGGATAATTACATAAAAACATTAAACCTTAAATACAACATCTTTATTGAAAACTTCATTTACATGACCACTACATTCCTTCGTACTTAGCATTGCATGGGATAACCTGAGGACATGCATAAGAAAAGGGTGATCTGTAATGCCCAGTAAGTGAGTACACATGGAATAACATGAGGAGTACAATACATGTTAGGAAATAGGCATATCAATAGAGTATAAAAGAAATATGAACATAAAGGCATGATAAAGCATGGTAATCCTAACATGGAAATGTGGCAACAACACTTAACATTGAATTAGCATGAGCCAAGGCTCATTGCACATGGAGCATGAGTAAACCATCATTGCACTTGAAGCACGAGTAAACCCTCATTTCACTTGAATTAGAATGAGTCAACACTCATTGCACTTGACATATCATGATACTATACTTTACCCAATGCATTGGAGCGCTATTAGGGCACACCCTTCTTAAACATTTCATTCATGCATATGTGTGCCACATGAATCATAAAACACGGATTCATAAAATATAATAATTTATTCCACGATAAAAGAATGTGGAATTCATACATGAAACATTACATTCAAAATGTAAATGTTCATAAAGGTGAATACCCTTGATGGAGGAATGTAAATGGTATTCACTACACAAAGACATTGTCTTAGAAAATCGGTGTGATTTCGGCAGCGTAACGGCGTGACATAAGAATTCATAAAAAAAGGTTGATGAGAGAGAAATGGTTTCCTCATCATATTTACAGGTAATGGACAGTAAGGAGGTCATATATATACATGTCCTAACAATTGAAATGGAATTTAGATTCATGATACAAATGTATTTCTTGAATGTAAAAGAAGAGAGAGAAGTTCCTTTCGGAATTTCGTCATAGTAACGGGTGTACATGGGAGGCATTTAATGAGATAGAAAGGGTTCTCCCATCATTCAAACAATAAGAGGGAAGTATGGGGGAGGTGTGAAACCATACCCCAACATTCATAATTGAAATTAAAAGGGCAATACAACTTAAAGAAAATTGACAAAAATGAGAAAGGAAGAAAAAACCCTTACTTGGAAGTGTGCTTCCGAAGGCTAGAGAGAGGCTTGTGAGAGGCTTTTTGGGAGCTTGGGGCACCTTGAGAAGATTCTAGAGAGAGTAGATAAGTGGTTGTAAGAACTCCAATGGCTTTGAGTGAGGAGTAAGTGGGAGCTTGGGTGGGTTTATATAGGAAAGGTGAGGGAATTCTTTACTATTTAGGTTTGGGACCCCTTATATTAAAATAATCCAAACCACAAACCATCCCATGGTATTTGCCCATGGTTTCTGGAAAAGGAAAGAGTAAAACAATATTTTACATGTCCAAGGTCCGAACTTATTAAAAAATTAGGGTTCATTATGTGGAGGTGAGTCACACTCCCATGGAAATTAATTTAAAAAGGCAAAGTGTTGAATAAGTCTTGAGGGCTCCATTAATGCTTTGAAAAGTAAGTCAAACAAACCCAAAATCACATTCTTTTAATGATAAAACACATATTGGCCGAACATAAGGATTATGGTATTTTATTACATCACCATTGGGTCATTATGATGTCATAAAACACATTATATATTTAATTGGTATTTAATTTTTTACCCAAAAATTTGACTGTCTCAGACAATTATGAAAAATTCACCATTGGATAATTTTGACATCCTGATTCCAAAAATAATATTTATTTTATCTAAATAATTTTCTAAATATGTGAATTTTCACTTTTAAAATAAAAATCGACATTTATAAAAAATTCACGGGTTTTGACAGAAATGACTTTCAAACCTTAATAAAAATTTTAATTGCATTCCTAAAATTATAAGGTCATTTTTATTTAATAAAAACTAATTTAATATTAATAATAATATTTTATTAAAATATTATTAAATTCAATAAAATCCCTTAATTTAATAAAATATAATTCCTAATTAAATAATAACCAAAAACAACATTTTTACTTTAAAAACAATTTACAAGTATCAAAAATGACTAGAAATTATATTCATTATTATATAAAAAAATAATGCACATGAACATAGTACCACTTATTTGTTACATAACCCCTTAAAATAGATGCATAAGCCCTAAGGGTAAGGTGTGCGATGGTGACAGACTCTTGGGGTGGCTCGTATAACATCACTCGAGTTGTAATTTCAATCAACTTCCACTTTTCCCGTAGACGATCACGTTCGAGCTTGACTTGATGAAGCTTAGCTTGGGCTTGGTCAAGGGAAAAGCCCAAAGACGCCACCTCTTTTCCGAGCTCTGACAAATGGGCTTCGTAAGGGGAAATTCTACTGCATGAGGCCATCACTTCCTTTGTCTGAGTAGAAATGGGTTCGTTAAAGCCTTATATTTATACTACTCAGATGATCACTGTTCAACGGCTAAAAATTAACGGTCACAAATCATAACGTAAAACTAAAGAAGTTGACATCTTATAAAAACATTTTTCATAAAGAAACATTTAACTGGATCAAGAGGGATTTTCATTAATGAAACTTTGGGTCGTTACAAGTATACCCACAAACATTAACCTAAACAAGGAATGAGAATACCCACTCATGATAACCATTTACCAACTACAATAATATAGGCGTACCCTCCCATATAAACCACTATATAAGCCATTAGTCAATTCATGTTGGTATACCCACCCATATTAAAAATTAACCGTTTTATATATGTATACCCACATTTATAATCCATTTCACATGCCATTATATTAAAATAAATAAATTATAACATGATATTCATTAATCAAGGTGCAAGTACATCTCCTATGAAAGTTATTCAAGCTATCAAGGCATTGACAGACATCCTCTAATGAGTAAATCACTAGAACACACCCCATAGGTGGTTTTAATAGGAATAAATAGGTCATTTTTTTAAGGTGCACCCCATGGGTGACTTTATTCATGTAATAGGTGTCCATGAAGCTAAAAAGAACCTATTGGAATGAACACTAGGTATTACTAATACTATGACAAGAATCATGCTGAAAAACGAGGCCTCATGGGAAAGTAAAATGGATAGCATATCTTCTAAATTTCCAAAAACAATATGAAATATTGAAAAAAATTATAGCCTCATACCTCATCTCAATAGTAGACAACAAATCAAGTAACATGTCTTGATTCGTCCTAGTTTGGAATAAATCTGATGAATGAATGAAGAACAAGATATTAGGAAATATGAACTTAAATCCAAATAGCACCGCCATTGTTATGATGAATCAATACTGAAAAAATAGAATTTGGATTCTTACTAATGTGGTTACAACAAGATTGACAGAGGAAGAATAGGAGTCCAGAAGAAATCTAGTTTATAAAAATTTGTTTAAAGGGGTGTAGGAGTTCAAAAACATGAGGAAACTATTATTTCAATCAAAATATGAATCTACATCCACTTTTATAAAAAAATCACTTGACATGTACACAACGTGAAGTCCATGTACACAGTGTGTACTACATTGTATTTTCTTCTACACCAGACATGCTACACATTTTGATTGTCTAGTACATGGAATGTACTTGAAGTACATGGTGTGTTGGAAAACTTCATGACTTATATGTGTCTTGCAGATATATTTTTGATTGGTTTCCCCCTTCTTTCCCAAAAAACCCAACCAGCCCTCGGTCCAGCTCAGTGCTTAAAACAAAAAAGTAAATTAACAATATTAAAACGAAAAGACAGATCTCTAACACATGAAAAACTAGAGATCTTAAAATCTCCCCCTTATAGCAATTCATCCCCAAATTGCTCTTTGAAGGGTTGTCAAGATTCAATTGAAAATAACTCCAGCCACTGATCATGTACATTGGCCTCCTTTTCCCGTGTCTCATCATATGAATGGACATGGTTCAATAACACCAATACTAGAGGAACTAACCAGCATCGGATAATCCTCGTGCCCCTATCAACTTTATGAATCAAATGCTCCTCAAAGGATGCATCAATAGGAAGCTCATCCTCCTTTGGCAGAAAAATGTGAGGGGGTCTGAATGATAGTAGCATAGTTGAGATACATGGAATACATCACGCATGGCACGATACATTTTAGGAATATACAGCCTACAGGAAACCAACCTAACTCTCTCTAAAATCTCAAATAGCCCAACCTATCTTGGTTAAAGTTTACCATGTCTCCTAATATTCCTGTGTCCCAACCCCAGTGAGACACATAAGAAAAACCAATCCCTAACTTCGTACACTAGAGGTCTTCTGCTGCAATTGGCGTATGATGTTTAACAATGCTTTGAATTTTCCCATATTCTTTTTAATAATCTCTACATACTCAAAAGTTTCATTCATGAGACACAGTGATATTAAAGCTTATTATCCTGCCTCTAACTAGCATTGGGGAGAATGACATGGACTGCCATTTTATTCCTTGTACGGTTTAAAATGTATCACTTCCCGATAACTATTATTGTAGGAAAACTCAACCAGGGTAATGTGCCTCTCCCAAGTGCCCCCAAATTTTAGGATTCAAGATCAATCATGTACTATAGTACCTGTATCATACCCTCTGACTTTCAAGAAATACGATGGTGGTATTCTATGCTCAGAAGCACCTGTGTACCTAGTGCCCTCTAAAAAATGTAATAGAAATGAGATGTAAATCTGGCATCCATATCTAAAATGATAGTCCACATGAACCCATGAAGTTTTAACCCCTCTTAGATGTACAACATTATAATATCATCTACAATGATGATCTCTATAATCAGAATGAATTGTAAGACCTTTTTAAGCCTGTCAACAAAAACCCACAAAACATCATTAGCTCGAGGAAACCATGAAAAACTCGTCACATAATCCATCGCAACATCATCCCATTTCCAAACCAAAAAAGTTAATGGTTGTAAAATTCCAATTGTTCATTGGTGTTTTTCCATCACCTACTGATAGGTGCAACACCACAAAACAAAACAATATACCTCTCTTTTCATTCCGAACAACCAGCACTGATGTCTCAAGTCATGATACATTTGGGTGACCCAGGGATGCACTGCCTAAGAAGAAGCATGAAACTCGAACATAAACACCTGATATATATCCACTGGAACCCAAGAAAGACTACAGATACATAATATCTCATCAAAAACTACCATCCAACTAGGGGGAGAATCATCACCTGCCACACCTTCCGGTAGAATAGGGCCTACAGAATCTGATAGCTACCTCATCATAATATTATCAAACAAGGTAGAGGTTAAGGATAGGGAAGATAGAAATGTCCACCCCTATATGTTTTGAACCTCCAGATTCATCTCATAAAACAACTCCATAAGATTCCACTCTCTACTATCCGGTTTCACCCCCTGAATCTAAGTTTTCCATCTCAATGCATCGACCACCAAATTGCCCTTACCCGGCATATAGACACTCTTGAAGTCAAAGGACTATTGGTATTCCACCCACCTTTGATAACTCAATATTATATCATGAAGAATAATGCTATAATTATGGCTTTTTTCATCCATATACACCAATAAATGATCTCCCAGTAAATAGTGCCTCCATCAGCGCATTGCATGAACACATGAAGCTAACATGAGATCACATGTAGTGTAATTCCTCTCGTGGGGCCTCAAATATCAAGATATATATGCCATGACTTGATCCCCCTACATCATCACTTCCCCCATCCCAATACCCTAAGTTTCACAATATACCATGTAGCTATTTACCTGCTCTGGTAGTATGGGGACTCGTGTAGAAGTCAACCTCCCTTTCATATCCTGAATGGTTGTTTCCCAAGGTTTCCGCACACAAACTTCACTCCCTTTTTAGTCAAGCTCATCAGTGGCTCTTCGATGAGGGATAATTCCTCTATAAAGTTTTTCAGTAGCCAGTTAACCCCAAAAATACTATATTTTTCAAAAACGTTGTTGGATTATCCCCAAGAAACTATAACACTCACCTTCTCTAGGTCCACAATTTTTTTTTCTCTACGATTATGTCACCCATGAAGTGAATATAATCCATCCAAAGGTGGAAGTTTTTGAGATTTGTATATAATTTTATGCTCTATCAGTGTATTAAAAATTATCTCAAGATGGTGGGCATGGTCATGTCAATTGATGGAATACACTAAGATACTGTCCATGAAACCACCACAAAAGAATCCAAGTTAAGATGGAACACTTAGTTCACCGATTCCATGAAAACCACTGGAACGTTCGGGCGACCAAATGACATAACTTGGTACTCATATAACCAATAACTACTTTGAAAGGATGTACGAGTAATGTTTATAGGTCAAACATGTACTTGGTGATAACCTGAATCAAGTCTGTCTTCAAGAACACTCTTGCTCCTCAAAGCTGATCAAAAATTTCATCTATCTGATGAAAAAGATTTTGGTTTTTAACCATCACCTAGTATAGTTTCTGATAATCCATGCATAGACTAAGAGTTTTTTCTTCCTTTTTCACAAAAATGTTGGGTTGACCACAAGGAAATGCTATGGGTCAGATAAACCCCTTTTCCTTAAAATACTCTAGCGGCTTGTTGTACTCCGACAACTTCATCATATTCATCATTAATGGAGGAGTTAATCTTGGGGAATTTCATGGAACTAGTTCGATGGGGAAATCCACATATGTCTTTGGATGTAAACTATAATAGTCATCAGGAAGGACTTCCCTGAAGCTCTCAAACAAAAGATGAAAGTCTAGCGGACTCACTCCCTTATCATCTAGAATCAAAGTAGCGATTTGGGATGTCACCTTTTCTAGTCCACGATGCTCGAGTCTAGATATTCTTGCATATACATCCCATATACCCCTTTGAATAACCACTACACCCTCTGGTGATGTGAAAGTCACCGTTCAATGATAGCAGTCAATGTAATCTAGAAAAGCTAATATCTAGTCCATTCAAAAAATGAAACCAAATCCTATCATCTAGTGGATATATAAACTCTAAAGGATGTTTCATCAACCAACGTCAAGGGGAAACTCCATACACTTGCATACATAAATCGTTACTTCAAACACAATTTCTGGACTCAAAACTCCCTCTGAAAGTAAATTCGAAAGACCAAGGATTTTAACCACTCATATAGAGATAAAACTGTAAGAGGTAGTGTATCGAAAAGTAAATATGAAATAGTAGATTCTACTAAGATCATACCTCTCACTGTAAACTATTAGAGATCCTACTCTTGTTGGTTATATTGCACTACATATTTATAGCATATACCACGACCTTGTGACCCTACCTGGATACCCTGAGCTAATCCACCTTGTTGTCTCTATGAACCTGGTGTCTAGTTACCATGGCCACGACCACCACTTCCCTGGCCTGACCAGACTAAAGTTCTCCAGCTCTTAGCCTAACGAGGAGCTAAATAACCTTCTCCAAAACCTGACATTGGATTTGAAGCACTACCACTCATAGAAGGAGGGGTCATCCTGCAAAACTGCTACGTTTTCTTGATCCTGCCGCAAAAATGTCACATGAATGGGTCACAAATTGCAATGATTTTTCACGTGGCCTCACCTTCCACATTGATGGAAATATACTGATTTTCCTGCGCCCACATCCTTACTTGCACTCATGATGGTAGAAGATTCAATATAACACTTCCTTCTTGAATATGTAGATCTACTAGGGTGAGAAACAACACTCCACGTTCTATACCTTCAGATTCCCTCAAGTTTTGCTTTGTAACCAACACCTGATTCACAATCTCAGTGATACAAGGCAACCTGAAAACATTGATATGAGATTTGATAGAATGTTTGAGACCTTCATCAAAGAACATATCCTTAGATAGTTTATTTTTAAAGATACATCAGCGTAAAACATTACAGCTCTGTAAAGGGTTGTAGTTATTTAATAACCATTATCAGACCCTTCTCCAGATGCATAAACTCAGCAAACTGCTCATCTCATAGTGTAGTGGGGTAAAATTATTAAAATAAGTAGGTTTTTAGTTCATACCAAACCATATTCCTCAGTGTATAATCATTGTTCAAAACGTCCCACCAGTTCTTCGCTTCTCTACATAGCATATAAGTCCCAATCTTGACTCTCTTCTCCAGAGGTGTCTCTTAATGCTAAACATTTGATAGTGTGGTCTCTAGACACATCTCTGCATCCTGTGGTCCTCCATCCCTTGAAAACGTAGTGGGATGCTACTAATGGAACACCAATGTCATCTCAACCATTATCAAGGTTGGATGTGGTGTTCCCCATATCTTATACATATTGTGAAAGAAAACCTCATAGAAATGTGCCTCAGAACTTGTGTTCGAAACCAATATAGGTTCCATTTTTTTCACTATAGAAGGATCAATCAATATCCCATGGCCCACCATCTCAAATGTATGGTCATCACCTCCCTCGTGGCATATCATTGGAGGTTATTGTGGTGGAATTTCCCTATAGTTCCAAACCCACATCTTAGGATACAAAAACATCAAATCGCAAAGCTCAATGCATAGAATAGGTAAAAAAATCTCTTATAAACCTATTAAAATCGATAACTCACTCCAAAATCCCTTACCATATAAAGTACATCCAATGAACAACTAGAATCTATGAATCTTTCCCACTCAGAAGTCATTCTATGTCAATCTCTATCCCTCATTCATGTTTCAATTTCTACTTCACATCCAGTTATTCAGGAAATTCCACCAGCGATTTTCTTGCTATCTAATCCATTAGGGCCCATAACACCTCAACAACACAAAACATGGTTCCCATAAAGAAAATATATGTAACAAGTTCATTTAACATTTCCATTTCACAAGTGCATCATTTCCCAATCCATAAGGGTCTAGACCACTTAAGAACGGAAGGATGGTGTCTCCCATTTATATATATTGCACCTAATTTACACATCAATAGGTACAACAATCACATAAACTATCACAACAACATTTCATATATAATGAATCATATATGGAACAGATTAATACATGACATGTGATTCTAACAACTGTCTATATGATGAATTTGATGGAAAAAACTCACCACATCATGTTTCAACTAAAATATAACCATGAATTGCACCAATAGTAATAGACGAAATCATTTTAATCACTAAACTATGAAATAAAATCAACTATAATAGTCAAAATACAGAAAAATATAAACTCAATTAGAGGTAATTTGGATATTCCCTGTATCAGGTGTTGTAACTATCAAACACATTTTTTTTACGAAACTCTATTTCCTTCTTTTCCCTATCTAATGTTTCCAAATATTAATTCAAAAAAGAAGAAAAAACTCCTCTAATACCACTTTATAACCTCCTATACCTGAATTCCACCCTATGTTCCCCAAGACCAGTTGGCCACATGGCTTGATGTGTATCTCCCCAAATTTGAAAGGCTGCAGACTAGCTGTGAGGGCCTAGGTGAGTCAGTGGGGAGGTTGTGCCCTCATTATTAGTGTATCAGAGTAGAATTCAAACACATATAATTCAAAAAGTAAATAATTATGCAGAAAACTGAATGTAAGACAAGACATGAATACATATCAACAACCAGATGTGTCTCATATATAAAATGTTGTAGATTATTCAATTATCTAGAAATCATCCAAAATATGTATAGGCAAATAAAATACAGTACCAGTGTCCCCATAAATAACAGATGACTGAAGTGTGCATGTAGCATCGCAAGCCCCGGCTTGGTCCTATGCTCCCATGCTCTAATGCCTCAATCAATAACTTGTACTAGGCAGTTATCCCCTATCATCAACTACAACCATATAACCTGTTTGGGTCTCCATGGAATCCCAAACATTGTGTGAGATAAACATACCCGTAGGAAACCACCCAGGTCAGCACTGTTCTAACCGCAATTCTGTATAAGTGATGGCATGTGTAGACAAAATAATAAGTAAGTGTGTATGCCCATGGAATAAGTCTATAGTAGTAAGTAAAATCAACTATCCCTCAAGGATACCAGCAAAATAGACATCTCTTAACAAGGTAGATAAAGGAAAAGTAAACAACCAAGTCACATGGCCATGCCAAACATCCATCTGTATCTTGTAACCAATAGTCATGCTGTAAAAAGAAGTTAGGTATTGCACAAAGATGACGTATAGTGAAGTCAAATATCCCAAGGTAACATTGTATAGTGAATTGTAAACTACAAGGGCTAGATAAAAGGTGTCAATTTGCCAATGAATCCATGTAATAATTCTAGACCTCGGTGGGTTGGAACCTAGGAGCCTGTCCGAGGAATCCCATTGACTCCCATGGGATTCCCTAGTGGAAACTTGGTTATGCAGTAGTTTTCATCCTATGAGAATGGCTATATAAATTTCTACATGAGCCCAAGAATTTTGGGTCCATGGGGTCTCAAGGACTGAGGAATCCCAGGGAATCAAGACCCAAGTGCTAGAGTCAACCCTAGGTGTCCACTATAGCATTCCTAGTCCATGGAGAGTAGTCCAATGCATCTTTCAAACAATTGATTCAATGCATTCAATTTAAACATCCATTCCATGTGGTTATACCAATTCACGTCAACTTGCACAAGCCATGAGTATTCCCACTAATGAAATCCTTTTATCAAATATAATAATATGGTCTGAATCTCCCATATAAACCATTTAACATTATATTAGACATTTCATATTGGTGTACCCACCCATATTAATCTGTAACCATTTTATATAGGTATACCCACCTATATCATCCATTTAACATGCCAAAATATCAAAATAGATATGGAATTACATGAAATTCATTAATCAAGGATGTAGTACATCTCATAAGCAATCGATTCAAGCTATCAAGGCATTAACATTCTTCCTCTAACTAAGAAAGCACAAGAACACACCACATGGTTTGTTTTAATAGGCATAAACAGGTTGTTTCATTAAGTCATACCCCTTGGGTGACCATGTATCATGTAACATGTGTCAACATAGCTAAATTGTGTCTCAAAACATCCTCACTAGGTCTGAAAAGGACTATAGTAAGAAAATCACCAAAAAAACGAGGCCTCACATTAAAGTCTGATGGACATGAAAAGCACAGTAAACACCAAAAGAAACTCTATAGCACCTACCTCTATGACAACCCTGATATTTTATTACACAATTAATCATAATATATTACATAAACTTCACTTGATACAACATAGAAGATCGATAGGACTAGTGTATTTGGGGCTTAGGATCCTTACATAACAACTTAAAACATGAAGAAAAATCATTATTGAAAAAATATTTTACATGACGACTACATTCCTCATACTTAGCATTTCATGGGATAGCATGAGGACATACATAAGTAAAGGGTGAGGAATAAAGCCTAGTAAGAGGATAATCCTGGAATAACTTGAAGAATACAATAGATGCCCGACAATAGGAATATCAATAGAGAAGGATAGAATCATAAACATACTGGCATGATAAATCATGATAATCATAACATGGAAATGTGGCAATAACACTTAACATGGAATTAGCAAGAGCCATGGCTCATTTCACATGGAGCATGAGTAAATCCTCATTGAAGATGAAGAATGAGTAAAACCTCGATGTACTTGAATTATCATGAGTAAACATCCATTTCACATGATGTATCACGATACTATACTTTACCTAATGCATTGGAGCGCTATAAGGCCACAACATTCTTAAACATTTCATTTCTTGCAAAAGTGTGCCACATGGATCATAAAACAGTGTATCATTCAACGTAATCTTTTATTACATGATAAAATAATGTTGAATACGTACATGAAACTCTTTAAAAAATAATTAATTGTGATTAAAGGTGAATACCCTTGATAGAGAAATGGGATTGGTATTCACTACACAATGACTTTGGCTTGGAAAAGCGTGGTGCAATTTTAGCAGCATAACAGCGTGACATAAGAACTCATAAAAATGGTTGATTGGAGATAATGGGGTGTCTAATAATATTTACACGAAATTTAAATCATGGGGGTCCTAAATACACATTTCCCAACAAATTTAATGGAATTTAGATTCATGATACAAAAGAATTTCTTGAAAGTAAATGAGGAGAGAGAAATTCCTTTCGAAATTTCAACATAGTAACGGGTGTACATGGGAGGGATTTAATGAGAGTTAAAGGGGTCTATCATCATTCAGACATCAAAAGTTAAGTCTGGAAAAGATTATAATCCATACCCCAATATTTATAAATTAAATTAAATTGGAATAAGATTTTAATGAATATTGTACAAAAATGAGAAAGGAAGAGAAACCCTTACTTGGAAGTGTGCTTACAATGGATTGAGAGAGGATTGGCAGAAGCTTATGGTGAGGTTGGGGCACCTTGGGAGGATTATAGAGAGATTAGGGTAGAGGTTGGACGAACTGAAAAGGCTTTGAGCGGGGAGAAAGTGGGAGCTTGGGTGGGTTTATATAGGAAAGTACAGGGAATTGACAAATTTTTAACTTTGGGACATCTCACATTAAATTAATCCAAACCACTAAAAAGACCATAGTTTTTTCCCGTGGTTTTTGTAAAAAGTAAGTGGAAACAATATTCTATAAGGCTAAAGTCCTAAATTCTTAAAATAATGTGGTTGCTTATGTGGAGGTGAGTCACACTCCTAAGGAAAACTATTTAAAAATACATAAGTCTTGATGGCTCCATTAATGATATGTAAAATAATTCAAACAAACCAAAAATCACATTATTTAAATGATGAAACATATATTGTCTTAACATAAGGATTATAGTATTTTATAACCTCACTATTGGGTCATTATAATGTCATAAAACACATTATATATTTAAACGGTTTTAAATTTTTACACAAAAATTTGACTATCTCATAAAATTATGAAACATTCACCCTGGGATAATTTCGACATCCTGATTCCAGAAATAATATTAAATTTTTGTATGTAATTTTCTAAATATGTTAATTTTCACTTTTAAATTAAAATCGACATTTATAAAAAATTCAAGGGTTTGACAAAAATGTGTTTTAATCCAAACAAAAATTACATTTGCATTCATAAAATTATATGATCTTTTATATTTAATAAAAACAAATTTAATAAAAATAATAATATTTTATTAAAATATTATTTAATTAAAAATCCATTAATTCATAAAAATAGATTTCATAGTTGAACATTAACTAAAAATACTATTTGTGCTTAAAAAACTATTTACAAGTTAAAAATAATAAAATGAAACTACATTCATTTTTATATACAAAAATAATGTACACAATAATAGTTATAAGGTCTTGTTAAATAACCCCTTATAAAACCTGCATAAGGTCGAATAGTAATGTGTGTTATGGTGATAGACTCTTGGGCTGGGTCAGATAACATTGCTCGGGTGGTAATCTCTATCAACTTCAATTTCTCTCATAGGCGGTCCCGCTCGAGATTAACATATTCAAGATTAGCTTGGGATGGGTCAAGAGAGAATCCCAATGATGCCACCACCTTTCCTAGATCTAACAAATGGGCTTTGTATGGGGCACGTCAACTAGATATGGCTATTTCTTCCTTTGTTTGAGTAAATTAGATTTGTTAAAGCCCTATATTTATACTAATTATGTGATCACTATTCAACAACTATTTTAGGAACAATCACAATTCATAATATAAAACCAAATAAGTTGAAATTTTATATTAACATTTTACATAAAGAGATGTTTAATTAGATCAAGAGGGATTTCCATTAATGATAGTTTGGGTCATTACAATCTTCCCCCATTAAAAAATTTCACCCTCGAAATTTTCTTTTCCCACACAAAAACAGATGTGGGTAACTCTGCTTCATCATTTCCTCTGATCCAACATTGCTTATTCAAACTTGTGGTTTCACCACAACACCTTGACGAGGGGCATTGTCTTATTTTGTATAAATTTTTCTCTACGATCAAAAATATTCACTAGTTCCTTCTCATAAGAAAGATCATCCTCTAGCTATACCACCACTAAAGATAATACATGTGAAGGGTCTGGTATTTACTTCCTTAAGAGGGATATATGAAATACATCATGTACTTTGGACATGGTAGGTGGAAGTGATAGTCGATAGGTCACAGCCCCAACACGATCAAGAATCTCAAAGGGGCCGATGTACCTTGGACTTAACATCCCTATCTTTCCAAATCTCATGACCTTCATCGATGAAGATATGCATAGAAATAACATGTCTCCAACTTTAAACAAAAGGTGTCATCGATAGTTATCTGCATAACTTCTCTGTCGACTCTGGGCTAGCTTGATATGCTGTGGAATGGTTTTCACCTTTTGCACCATTTAATCGACCTTTTATGTTCTATGTAGCTTACACTCACCGACATCATCCTAACATGATGGTGTTCTACACCTTTTCCCATGAAGGGCTTCATATGGTTCCATATGGATTCTCGTGTAGAAACTATTATTATTAGTGAACTCAACAAGAGGAATATGTTGATCCCATCCTTCTTTAATATCTATTGAGCATGCTCTCAACACGTCCTGAAGTGTTTGAATAGTGTGCTCAGATTGACCATCAGTTTAAGGATGATTGACCCTACTGAAGTGTAGTTCAGTATTTAGATCATGTTTAAGACTCTTAAAAAACATAGAGTTGAATCTTGGATCTCGATCAGAGACAATAGATAGTGGTACTACATGCATCCTTACCACATCCCTGATATATATCTGCGCCACTTGTTCCATGTAGAAATCCTCCTGAATATCAATGAAGTGTGCAGCCTTAGTATGATGATGCACTAGAACCCAGATTGCATTGTTACCTTTGGATGTCTTCATTATTCCCATGACAACGTCCATGGTGATGTTCTCCCATTTCCATTCTGGTATGTGAAATGGTTGCATCATTCCCTTAGACTTATGTCTCTCCACCTTCACTTGATGACACACTAGGAAAATTGAGGTATAGTCATCATTCTCCTTCATTATATTATCCAACCAATAATTATATCAGAGATCTCAATACATCTTTGTGTTTCCTGGGTGGACAGATAAATTCAAACTATGTGCATCATCCAAAAGTTCCTTCTTCAGCTATGGACTTGATGGAACACATAATATTTTCCCAAATATCACAATCCCATCTTCATTAACATTAAACTCCAAGGATTTCCCTTTTCCGATAGCTTCCACTTATTCTTGAATTCTTACATCATCTTGTTGAGCATCTTATAACATATCAAAAAGTGACGGTTGAGAAATTATTTCTGAAAGGATTTATGATGGTCCCTTGTTTATGATTCCAATTTCCATCTTCATCAAATCTAATAAGATTGGATCACTTACAATTCTCATCAATGATATAATCATTGGGTCCTTTCTACTTAGGACATCCACCACCCTGTTCGCTTTCCTAGGGTTGTAATGGATTGATTAGTCATATTCTTTGATCAGCTCTAACCATCGTCGTTGGTGAATGTTCAACTCTTTCTATGTGAATATATTCTAGAGGATTTTGTGGTCCATATATATTTCACACATCTTCCCAAAGAGATAATGCTGCAAAATTTTCAAAGTGAATATCACTGTAGCTAACTCGAGGTAATGTGTTGGATAGTTCTATTCATGAACATTCAATTCCCTTGATGCATATGGAATGACTTTGTCATTTTTCATCAACACACATCTTAGGCCCTTCTTTGAAGCATCACTGAATACCAAAAAAGTTCCCCACTTGTGCGTAAAAAGAGCACGGGCTCAGTGATAAGAATCCCTTTCAACTCCTTGAAGATTTCTTGGAATTCATCACTCCAAGAAAACAGTACTCCCTTCTATGTTATCTTGGTAATAGGTTTGGACAATCGTGAGAAATTTCTCACAAATTGTCGATAATATCCAGTTAACCCCAAGAAGCTATAGATATTCGTTATCGATGTTGGCCTCGACCATCCCTCAATATCATATGTTTTGGAGGTATCCACATATATCCAGTTGCTTTTGATGACATGGCCCAAAAATTAGACCTCCTTCAACCAGAAATCACACTTGCTGTATTTTAATAGAGATTCTCCTTCTGCAAGGTCTCTAGTACAGTTCTCAGATGGTCCTTATGTTCATCCTTGGTTTTGGAGTATATCAGAATATCATCTATAAAGACTACCATAAATTTGTTATGGTAATCTCCAAAGACTCTATTCCTAATGTCTAAGAAGATTTTTGGAGAATTAGTGAGTCCTAAAGGCTTTACTATGAATTCTAGTTCATTTATCTTGTACGAAAACCATTCTTGGGGGTATCTTCCTTTTTCACCCTTACATGATAATATCCCAACCACAAATTAACCTTGGAGAAGTATTTTCCTCCATGAAACTGATCGAACAATACATATATTCATGGGAGAGGAAACTTTTCCTTTATCGTGATTGTGTTGAGCTCACGATAATCAATGCAAAGGCGCATTGACCCATCTTTTTTCTTGACGAAGAGGACTAGTGCACCCCATGGTGAAGCACTTGGCCGTATTAACACTCTATCATGATTATCCCATAGTTGTTTCTTCATCTCCTCACACTCCTCAAAATCCATTCTATATGGAGTCTTCTATATTGGAAACACCCCAGGTATAAGATCAATTGAGAATTCGACATCTCTTATAAGAGGATGACGAGACAATTTCACAGAAAACACTTCAGTGAATTCCCCCATAATAGGCATGTCCTCTAGGATTGTTGCCTCCTTATACTAAATCATCTGTGCTTGATACGCGTTCTCATAGTGCAGTAATATCCACATTTGAGATGATGGATCTAAAGAATATTTTTCTTCCTCTATGCACTTGTAATGAATCGGGGGTCAATTTTCCTCATAGAGAGTGATTTCCCTCTCACGACAATTTATGTAGGCTATGTATAAATAAATCTAATACATGAAAATAATTGCATCAAATTCCACCAGAGGGATTATGAGGAGGTTCTCTGGGAAGTTCAGTCCACTAATTATGACTGTGTAGGAGTTATATTCATTGGATGCAATGATTTCCACATTTGACGTACTATCCGAAATCTTCACATACATGATTTGTGGTGGTTCTGGGATTGTTCAACTAAACTTTCGAGATATAAAAGAATGCGTAGAACTTGAATGAAAAATTACTGTCTCTATTATACAATGAATAACTACCTTACATGTCACCACTTCATTGTCGGAGTTCATTTCATCAGTAGTGATGGAAAAAGCTCACCCTTGCTACCTCAGAGGTTGTTGGTTACCTCCGAAACCCATAGCTTAGCGAACCGATTTGCAAGATGGCATGGTTATTTGTAGTTGTAGACATGAACCACGTGTTGAGGTTTGAACGGAATGTTACTCTCCTCTGTCACAACCGCATTTCTTTCTTGTTGATTGTTAACAGCTTGGTGCCCTTCTCTTCCACACCTAAAGCATTTCCTCATCCCCTTCAGAAAATTACCAGGGTTCTTATTTCCAAACCTTTGTCAAGGGGGGTGTTGGATCTTCTTATCAATATTTTTTTTCCATTGGACCACTATAATTTAATTCCACCTTACTCTTCTTATCCCCATGATACCCCTGGGATTCTACGATCTACATTTCAACCTTGAGGGAACATCAGAGAATTTCCACATAGTTGTCGTTATCACGGATCGCTAATGCTTTCTACATGATAGGTTTCAGTCCACTATAGATGTGGTCAACCATGTATTTGGGGTTAACGACTAAGCCGGAAGCATATCGTGCAATCCTTGTAAAGTTTTCCTCATATTCTCCAACGAATTCATCTTTATTTTGGTTCAGGGCATGGAAGTCCCTTTCCATCTTAAGTCGGAGGGTGCACGAAAAATATTTGTCAAAAAAAATCTTCTGGAAATCCTTCTATTCCAACTCCTTGATCTCCTACTTATGTTTCATATTTTAGATCAACGTCCACCTTTGATCATCTCTACCCTCCATATAATATGTAGATTGGATGACCTTCTCTAATTCCGAACATTGAAGGATGAAGAAGAACTTCTAAATGGTGCAGATCCATTGTTCAGTGATTGAGGGATCATATGATCCATTAAATATAGGAGGACTTTGTCTCATGAAGCTCTCAATAGTGACTTGATTTTTCATAGGGTGGGGGGGGGTGAACATTCCTCTAGACCCAAGTTTTTATTCAATGCCTGAGTTAGCTTAGAGAAAATCATGATAAAGTTCGCGATTCCCACTGCTATTGAACTGGGCATCTCATTAGTACATTCATCACATCGATCTTCTCATCAGTTGTTAGACCGATACGTCCTATTACAGGCCATTTGTTGGACTAAAATAAATGTTAGGGGTTACACATAAAGGGTAATCCAAGGAAAGAACAAAAAAAATTATTTCCTTAACACATGAATCTATGGGCTTCAGTCTATGTTATCCATAATCTACATTCTATCATTTATTTTTAGGGAATTTTGGTTTTTCCCTTAATAATAGTTCATAATATGCTTGTGAATCTTCCAAAACATATCCATTGGGAGTGTTTCAACCAAGAGTGCAGCAAGTCCCATTGTCATGCACCAGTTCCTGTTCGAGTCTAGCTCAATGCTGTGTTTTCAAGTTTTACCCCTAGGATACATCTGTGCCAAAGCCACCTCAACCTGCTCGTATCCAGATAGGGATGTATTTTCTTGATAAACCATTTACTCAATAATCACCAAAGCATAGGGATGTTTTTATTATAATTAGTCTTGTCTCTAAAGATTTACTAGGGTTTTCTAATCCAAATCCCAAAAATAACTAAACCTATTCTTTGATACCAACTATGACAACCCTGATATTTTATTACAGAAGTAAACATAATTTTTTACATAAACATAACATAATACACCACATAAGATCATGATTTATAGTGTCTTTGGGGCTTAAGATCATTACATAACAACTAAAAATAGTAAATACAACATATTTATTGAAAACCTCCTTTACATGACCACTACATTCCCTCTTACTTATCATTGCATGGGATAACCTGAGGACATGTATCAGAAAAGGGTGAGCTATAAAGCTCAGTAAGGGGATATTCATGGAATAAAATAAATAATACAATACATTTTTGACAATAATAATATCAATAGACCATGAGAGAATCATAAATAGAAAGGCATGATAAATCATGATAATCATAAAATGGAAATGTGTCAACTACACTTAACATGGAATTAGCATGAGCCAAGGCTCATTGCACATAGAGCATGAGTAAATCTTAATTGCACATGAATCATGAGTAAAACCTTGTTTCACTTGAATTAGCCTGAGTAAACACCCATTGCTCATGAGGTATCATGATACTATACTTTACCTAGTGCATAAGAGCGCTAAAAGGGAACATCCTTCACAAACATTTCATTCCATGCATAAATGTGCCACATATATCATAAAACATTGAATCATTCAACATAATCTTTTTTCCATGATAAATGAATGTTGAATAAAAACATGAAACTATTTAAACAATAAGTAAATGTTCATAAAGGTGAATACCCTTAACAGAGAAATTGCCATGGTATTCACTACACAATGACTTTGGCTTGGAAAAGCATGGTGCAATTTTGGCAACATAACAGCGTGACATAAGAACTCATAAAAATTGTTGATTAGAGAGAAAGGGTTGTCTAATAATATTTAAAAGAAATGGACATCAAGTGGGTCATATATATTCATTTTTTAAAAATGTAGTGTAATTTATATTAATGATACAAAATAATTGCTTAAATGTAAATGAGGAGAGAGAAATTCTTTTTGAAATTTCGACATAGTAATGGGTGTACATGGGAGGAATTTAATGAGATATAATGGAGTATCCCATAATTAAAACATAAAAATGGATGTATGGGAGAGGTTCCAAACCATACCACAACATTTATAAATTAAATTAAAAGGTCATATCAATTTAATGAATATTGGAAAAAACGAGAAAGGAAGAAAAACCCTTACATGGAAGTGTGCTTCCAAAGGATTGAGAGAGGATTGAGAGAGGCTTCATGGGATATTTGGGAACATTGGGATGATTATAGAGAGATTAGGTCAGTGGTTGGACAAACTCCAAATTTTTTGAGTGAGGAGAAAGTGGGAGCGTGGGTGGGATTATATCGGAATAGTGAGGGAATTATTTATTATTTAGGTTTGGGACACCTCACATTAAACTAATCCAAACCCCAATCCAACCCATGGTTTTTTCCCTGGGTTTTTAGAAAAGAGAAGTGAAAAACAATTTTATATAAGCTCAAAGTCCTAACTTATTAAAATAATGGGGTTTCTCATGTGGAGGCGAGTCACACTCCTAAGGAAAAAAATATAAAAAGACAAGATGTTTAATAAGTCTTGAAAGGTCCATTAATGCTTTGTAAAATAAGTAAAAGAACACAAAATCAAATTAATTTAATGGTAAAAAATATATTGGCCGAGAATATGGATTATAGTATTTTCTTACATCACTAATGTGTCATTATGATGTCATAAAACACATTATATATTAAAACAATATTTAATTTTTACCCAAAAATTTGACTGTCTTAGAAAATTCTGAAAAATTCACTGTTGGATAATTTCGATGTCCTGATTCAAGAAATAATATTTATTTTATCTAAATAATTTTCTAAATATGTTAATTTTCACTTTTAATATAAAAATATACCTTAATCAAAAAAATCATGGGTTTGGAAAAAAATGGCTTTCAAACCATAATAAAAATAACATTTTCTTTCATAAAAATATATGATCATTTGTATTTAATAAAAATAAATTTAATAACAATAATAATACTTAATTAAAAAATTATTTATTTAAAAAATACATTAATTCATCAAAATACAATCCTTAGTTGAACATTAACTAATATTATTGTTTGTGCTTAAAAAACTATTTACAATGTAACAATAATAAAATGAAAGTATATTCATTATTATACACAAAAAAATGTACACAACCATAGTTATATAGTCTTGTTACATAACCCTTATAACATCCTCATAAGAACCAATAGTATGGTGTGTGATGGTGATAGACTCTGGGGGTGTCTCGGATAACATTGCTCGGGTGATAATCTCTATCAACTTCAATTTCTCTCGTAGGTGGTCCCGCTCGAGCATAACATATTCAAGATCGGCTTGGGATTGGTCAAGAGAAAATCGCAATGAAGCCACCTCCCTTACGAGCTCTGAAAAATGGGCTTCATGTGGGGGACGTCTACTGGATGAGGCCATCACTTCCTTTATCCGAGTAAATTGGATTTGTTAAAGCCCTATATTTATACTAATAATGTGATCACTGTTCAACAGGTATATTAGAAACGATCAAAATTCATAAAATAAAACCAATTAAGCTGACATTTTATGTAAAAATTTTACCAAAAGAGACATTTATTTATATCATGAAATATTTCAATTAATTAATCTTTGGGTCATTATAATCTACCCGGTGTAAAAAATTTAACCGTCGAAATTTTTTTCCCACACTAAAACAGATTTGGGTAACTCTTCTTCATCATTTCCTCTGATTCACATGTCGCTTATTCAAACATGAGGTTTTTCACAACACCTTGATGAGGGGCATTGTGTTATTTCATATAAATTTTTCTCTACGATCTAAGATCTTCACTGGTTTCTCCTCATAAGAAAGATCATCCTCTAACTATACCACCTCTGAAGAGAGTCTATGTGAATGGTTTGGTATGTACTTCCTTGAGAGGGATACATAAAAGAAATCATGTACTTTGGACATGGTAGGTGGAAGTGATATTCTACATGCCACAACCCCAACACGACCATGAATCTAGAAGGGGACGATGTACCTTGGACTTACATTGCTTTTTTTCCAAATCTCATGACCATCTTCTACTAAGATATGTGTATAAATACCATGTTTCCAACTTTAAACTCTAGGTCTCATCGACGATTATTTTCATAACATTTCTTTTGACTCTCGACTATCTTGATATACTACTGATTTATTTTCACCTTCTCTGCCTTTTCTTTGACCATTTCTGGTCCAAGCAGTTTATGCTCACCGACCTCATCCCAACACACCAGTGTTCTACATATTTTCCCATAAATTTCATCATATGGTTCCATTTGGATGCTTGAGTCGAAACTATTATTATATGAGAAATAACCCAGAGGAAGATTTTGAACCATCTTCCTTTAATGTCCATTGAGTACGCTCCCAAAATTTTCTCATGTGTTTTAATTGTCCGCTCAGATTGACCATCAGTTTGAGGATGATAGGTCGTACTAAAGTTTAGTTTTGTATTCAGAGCGTGTTGAAGACTCTTTCAAAATGTAGAGGTGAGTCTTTGATATCAATCAAACATAATAGATAGTGGTACTCCACGTAGCCTTACCATTTCCCCTGATATATATCTGTTCCATTTGATCTAATGAGAAATCCTCCCGAATAGCAATGAAGTGTGCAACATTTTAAAGATGATCCACAACAAACCAGATTGTATTACTTCCTTTGGATGTCTTCGGAATTCTTGTGACAAAGTATATGGTGGTGTTCTCTCATTTCTATTCTGGTATGGACAATGGATGCATCATACCCTTAGACATCTTCCTCTCTACCTTCACTTGCTGACACACTAGGCACTTCGATGTATATTCAGTGATCTCCTTCTTTATATTGTCCTCTAATAATGCTCTCTAAGATCATGATACATCTTTGTGCTCCTTGGGTGAATATAGAAATTTGAACTATGTGCATCATCCAAAAGTTCCTTCTTCAGCTCCAGACTTGATGGAACATAGTCTCATCCCAAGACTCATAATTCCATCTTCATTAACATTAAACTCCGAGGATTTCCCTTTTCCGATAGCTTTCACATTTTCTTGAATTTACTCATCATATTTTTGAGCATTTTTAACCTTTAAAAAAATGATGTTTGAGCAATAATTTCTGAAAGGATGGATGATGTTCCCTTATTTATGATTCCCGTGTCCATATTCATCAAATGTAAGAAAATCAGATCCATTTCAATTCTCATCAATGATAGAATCGCTATGTCCTTTTTTACTTAGGGCATCCACCACCCTGTTCTCTTTCCCAGTGTGGTAATGGATTGAGAAGTCATAGTCTTTGAGCAGATCTAACCATCTTCATTGGCGTATGTTCAACCCCTTCTATGTGAATATAAACTTGAGGCATTTGTGGTCCATATATATTTCACACTTCTCGCCAAATAGATAATTCCACCAAATTTTAAAAGAGAAGATCACTGTAGCCAACTCGAGGTCATTTGTTGGATAGTTCTGTTCATTAACTTTCCATTTCCCTGAATCAAATGCAATGAATTTTTCATTTTTAGTCAACACACAAGCCATTCCCTTCTTGTAAGAATCACTGAATACCACAAAAAGTTCTCCACTATTTGGTAATGTGAGAATGAGTGCAGTGATAATCCTCCTTTTCAACTCCTTGAAGATTTCTTCGCATTCATAACTCCATGAAAATTTTATCCCTTCCGAGTAAGCTTGTTAATAGGGTTAGACAATCTTGAGAAATTTCTCACAAATCATAGATAATATCCAGCTAACCCCATGAAGATATGGATATCCATTGCTGATGTTGGCATCAACCATCCCTTAATTGCATCTGTTTTGGAGGGATCCATAGATATTACATTACTTGTGAGGATATGTCCCTAGAATGAGACCTATTTCAACCAGAACACACAGTTGTTGTACTTTTGATAGAGATTCTCCTTATACATGGTCTCTAGTATAGTTCTCATATGCTTTTCATGTTCCTCCTTGGTTTTTGAGTATATCCGAATATCATATTAAATGACTACGACAAATTTTTAAAGGTAATCTCTAGTGAATATATTCATCAAGTCCATGAAGATTGTCGAAGCATTAGTGAGTCTGAAAGGCATTAATATGAATTCATAGTTCCTGTATCTTGTATAAAAATCGTTCTTGGGGATTTATTCCTTATTCACCCTTACTTGATAATATCCCAATTGCAAATACACCTTAGATAAGTATTGTGCTCCACGAAGCTGATTGAACAAGTCATCTATTCGTGGGAAAGGATATTTGTTTATCATGATTTTTTTAGCTCATGATAATCGATGAAAGGCGCATTTACCCATCTTTCTTCTTGATGAAGAGGACTAGTGCACCCCATGGTGAAGAAGATGGGTATATAAACCCTTTATCAAGATTATCCTGTAGTTGTTTCTTTATCTCCTTAATCTCTACAGCATCCATTCTATATGGATTCTTGAAAATTGGAAATTCTCTAGGTATAAGATCAATTGAGAATTCAATATCTCATCAAGGTGGAAAGACAGACAGTTCCTCCGGAAACACTTCAGTAAATTCCCTCATAATAGGCATGTCTTCTTGGATGGTTGCCTCCTTAGACTCAATCATCTGAGCCAGATACGTGTGCTCATTGGGGTGTAAAATCCACTTTTGAGAAGATTGAGCGAAAGAATATTTGTCTTCCACCTTGCACTTTTAAAGAATCGGGGGTCAATTTTCCACATAGAGAGTGATTTCCCTCTCACTATAATTTATGTTGGCTCTATATGAGGAATGTCATTCCATTCCAAAGAATTGAATAAAATTTCACCAGAGGGAGTATGAAGAGGTTTTCTAGGAATATCAATCATCAGATTATGATAGGGGAGGAGTTATATTCATGTGATGAAATGATTTCCCCATTTGTCATACTCACTGACATCTTCACTTCCATGATTTTTGGTTGTGATAAGATTGTTCTAATAAAATTTCAAGATATAAAAGAATGCGTAGAACCTAAATCAAAAAGTAAGTTAGCTATTCTGGAATGAATAACCAGCGTACATGTCACCACTTCATTTTTGGGGTTCACTTCGGCAGTAGTGAAGGTAAAAGTTCACACTTGCTACCTTGGAGGTTATTGGTTACCTGAAAAAACCCTTGGATTAGGCTACCGATTTTCAAGATGCCCTAGTTCCTTGTAGTTTTAGCAATGAACCATGCATTGAGGTTCGAACGGAACGTTCCTGTACTCTGTCACATTCGCTTGTCTTTCTTGCTGACAGTTAACAGCTAGGTTCCCTTCTCTTCCACGCCTAGACCATTTTCTCATCCCCTTTAGGCAATTTCAAGTGTTCCTCTTTCCGCACCATTGGAAAGTGGGGTGCTGGATATTCTTAGCACTATTGGATTTATCTATCAGACCACCAGCATTGAAGTCCACCATATGCTTCATATCCCCATGATACCCCTGAGATTCTATGATCACCATTTCGACCTTGAGGGAACATCAAAAAATTTCCTCACAGCTGTCTAAGTCACAGATCTCTAGTGCTTTCCAGAGGCTAGGATTCAGCCCACTAAGGAAGTGATCAACCTTTAATTCGGGGGTAACGACAAAGACGGATGTGTATCGTGAAATCCTTGTGATATTTGCCTTGTACTCTCTAACAGACTAATTTTCTTTTTGCTTGAGGGCAAGGATGTATCTTTCCATCTTAAGCTAGAGGGTGCACGGAAAATATTTATTGAAAAATACATCCCATAAATCCTTCCATTCCAATGCCTTGATCTCATCCTTCGGATTCATATTTTTTATCAACATCCACCATTGATCAGCTTCATCCTCCATACGGCAAGCAGCCAGAAGAACCTTCTCTTGTTCAGAATAGTGAAGGATGTAGAAGATCATTTCAATGGAGATGATATGTTGTTCAGCTATTGAGGGATCAGATGATCAATTAAAGTTAGGATGCCTTTAACTAATTATGATTTTGATAATGACTTATTCTTTGGGGGGGGGGGGGTTGAACGTTCCTCTTGATCTATGTTTCTATTCAAATCTTGAGTTAGCTAAGAGAGAAGCGTGAAGAAGTTCAAAATTCCCACTCCCATTGGATTGGGAATCTCATTAGTATAGTCATCAGATTGATCTTCACATCAGTTGTTACCCTGAGTCCCACTATTACCAGCCATTGGATGAAATAAAAGAAAATTTAGGGGTAACACATAATGAGTAATCCAAGGAAAAGACTAATAAATTTTATTTCCTTAACATATGAATCTATTAGCTTTAGTAGATTTTATCCATGATCTACTTTCTATCATATATTCTTAGGGAATGTTTTTGGTCCCTTAAAAATGGTTCATACTATGCTTGTGAATTTACCAAAATAAATCCCCTGTTAGTGTCGTAAACAAGAGTGCAACAAGGCCCATTGGAGTGCACCATTTCTCGTTCTAGTCTAGCTCAAAGAGGTGTTTTCAGGTTTTACCCCTAGGATACATCTGTGCCAGAGCCGCCTCTACCGGCTCGTATGTAGACATGGATGTACTTGCTTGATAAACCACTTAATCTATACTCACCAAAACATAGGTATTTTTTATTACAATAATTATTATCTCTAAGTCTTTACTATGGTTTTCTAATCCTAATCCCAAAATAACTAAACCTATCCTCTAAAACAAACTATTACTACACTGATAATTTATTACACAATTAATCATAATTTTTTACATAAACTTAACTTGATACAACATAGAATATTGAGAGGTCTAGTTTCCTTGGGGTTTGTATCATTAAATAAAAACTAAAAGCATGATATACAACAACTTTATTGAAAACCTCCTTTATATGACCAGTACATTCCCTTGTACTTCGAATTTCATTTGATAACCTGACGACATGTATAAGAAAAGGGTGAGTTATAAATCCCAGTAAGGGGATAATCACTAAATAACATGAGAAATACAATACATGTTTGACAATAGGAATATCAACAGAGAACAAGAGAAGCATAAACATAAAGGCCTGATAAATCATGATAATCATAACATGGAAATGAGGCAACAACACTTAACATGTAATTAGCGTGAGCCAAGGCTCATTGCATATGAAGCATGAGTAAATCCTCATTGCACGTGAACCTTGAGTAAAACCTCATTGCACTTGAATTAGCATGAGTAAAAAACCATTTCACATGACATATCATGATACTATAATTTACCCAATACATTAGATCACTATAAGGGTGCATCATCTTAAACATTTTATTTCATGCATAAGTGTGCCATAGGGATCATAAAACATTAAATCATTCGACATAATATTTTATTCCACGATAAATGAATGTGTAATACATACCTGAAACTATTTAAACAATAAGTAAATGTGTATAAAGTTTAATACCCATGATAGAGAAATGGGCATGTTATTCTCTACACAATGACTTTTTCTTGGAAATGCACGGTGCAATTTCGACAGCATAACATCGTGACATAAGTACTCATAAAAATCACTGATGAGAGAGATATGGGTGTCTCATCATATTTAAATGAAATAGACAGCAAGGGGGTCACATATATACATGTCTCAACAAATGTAATGGAATTTAGATTCATTATACAAAAGAATTGCTTGAATATAAATGAGGAGACAAAAATTACTCTCATAATTTCAGCATAGTAATGGGTGTACATGGGGGGAATTTAATGAGAGAGAAACGGGACTCCCATAATTAAAACATAAAAAAGGCATGTATGGGGGAGGTGAAAAACCATTCCCCAACATTTATAAATGAAATTAAAAGGGATTAACAATTTAAACAATATTGGAAAAAAATGAGAAAGGAAAGAAAAACCCTTACTTGAAAGTTTGCTTCAGAAGTCTTGAGTGAGGCTTAAGAGAGGCTTCTTGGGATCTAGGGGAACCTTAGGAGGATTATTGGGAGAGTAGGTCAAAGGTTTTACTATCTCAATAGGCTTTGAGTGAGGAGAATGTTGGCGCTTGGGTGGGTTTATATTGGAAAGGTGAGGGAATTATTTATTATTTAGCTTTGGGACACCTCACATTAAACTAATCCTAACCACAAACCAGCCCTTGGTTTTTTCCCATAAATTTTGGAAAAGGGATGTGGAATAAAATATTTTATAATTCCAATGGATGAACATCTTAAAATAATGGGGTTACTTATGTGGAGATGAGTCACATTCCCAAGGAAAACAATTTAAAAAGACAAGATGTTTTATAAGTCTTGATGGGTCCATTAATGCTTTATAAAATAAGTCAAAAAAATCCAAAATCACATTATTTTATTGGTAAAACATATATTGGCTGAACATAATGATTATAGTATTTTATTACATCACTATTGGGTCATTATGATGTCATAAACCACATTATATATTTAAATGATATTTAATTTTTCCCCAACAATTTCACTATCTCTGAAAATTATGGAAAAATCACCATTAGATAATTTCGACATCCTGATTCCAGAAATAATATTTATTTTATATAAATAATTATATAAATACGTTAATTTTCAATTTTAATATAAAAACCTACATTTATAGAAAAATAGTACTCCGCCCATGCGATGCACGACACTGTAAAGTAATTCTTATTATTAACTATATATTACTATTTATAAAACATAATAGTTTATTATCTGTCTTCTTAAGAGTACTATTTGTAATAGATTCAATGAAACAATAACATTTAATGTATTTTATTCACAAATAAGTGCTCAATAATTATGAATAATAAGTGAATCTATTAAGAAGACATCAATATAAAATGTTAAATTAAGATACATCAATTGTAATGTGAAACAATTTGGAATAGTCAAGGATATTAACCTGACTTCAATATAAACTGAATTTAAGAAACAAATTAGGCATACTATGAAAGAAGAAGTTGAAGAGGAGTTACATAATGAAAAGTTTATCTAATAAAAAACTGAGATGTGATGAGGAATAATTATAATAAAAATGTTGTCCACAAACAGAGATGTTGTGATGTTTAGACATGTAGTAATTTTCCAGCAAGTAGAAGATGTTCCCAATTCATTTCATCTTTACCTAAACTATATAAGATTGGTTGGAATCTTCCTTGTATAACACATCATAAGAGTACTTGAATATGAAGCATAAGAATACAACATAAGAATATATACAACATAAGTATACAACGTAAGAATACCTGAATATGCAGAATTAAGAATTAATGTCACCAAGAAATGGACATGAATGAAATATCACATTCAAATGGAAATGAAGCACACAATAAAAGTTTATAAATCATAATATATAAATGGACATGATTGAAAATAACATTAAAAGTAGCAGCCACCCCCCGTCCTCATCCTCCGCTCCCCTCCCCCCCACCCCCCTGTGGCCAACCTTTTCTCCCAACACCCCTCCCCCCACCATAATCCTCCTCTCCCCTCCCCTACCCTCCCCTCCATCCTGCCCAACCCCTCCCCTCCAACCTGCCCCTCCCCTCCCCCCTGCCCAACATTTTCCCCCATCAGCCCCCTCCCCCTACCCCTCTACTCCCCTCCATCCTACCCTGCCCCTCCCCTCCCCTCCAACCTACCCCTCCCATTCCCTCCCCCCTTCCCAACATTTTCCTCCACCACCCCCCCTGCCCCTCCCCTGCCCCTCCCCTCCCCTCCATCCTTTCCAGTCCCTACCCTCCCCTCCAACATGCCCAGCCCTAGCCCCTCCCCTCCCCTCCCCCCTGCCCAACAATTTCCCCCAGCACCCCCTTGGCCAACCTTTTCCCCCAGCACCCCTCCCCTCCCCTCCCCTCCATCCTTCCCCTACCCTCCCCTCCCACCTCCCCAACATTTTTCCCCCAGTAGCCCCCTCCCCCTACCCTATCTCCCCTCCCATCCCATCCATCTGGCCCAACCCCAGCCCCTCCCCTCCCCTCCCCCTGCCCAACATTTTCCCCCAGCAGCCCCCTCCCCGCATCCATCACCCTCCTCTCCCCTCCCCTATGACCTGCCCCTCCCCTCCCCTCCCCTCCATCCTTCCCAACCCCTCCCCTCCCCTCCCCTCTAAAATGGTTTTTTGGTTTCCTTCATCCTTTTTTCCATATTAGCATTCAAAAATAAAGACATGTCCTTACACATGCTTTTATGTGAAGACAAATATAATTAAATCATAATTGAAAGAAAAAATGAAGCATTCAGAGATGAATGCTCACAGTTCAAGAGGAATTTTGTCCTTTATGAGCTCTAAATAATACTAAAGGCAACCATATCCAGTCTTGTTCTTTATTAACCTTATTCTTATCCGAGAACATCCTTATGTCAGTGTCCTGGAAACCTATACCGGCATCAAGAAAGGCAGGTCCTTGAGTCATCTAATGTTTGCATACCAATTGTTTACAATCCGTTAAGTTGTTAATGAAAGCTTAAATAATTAGTGATGCTGCAAGGTGAAGGTTTTGTTTGGCAGATTTATTTGACCATTCACGGGCAGTAGAAGGATCGGTGATGTTGGTTGACCAAGGAATCAAAGTAAGGGAATTTTTCATTTTAGAAAAACCAAACCTGTTTCCTAAGACTGTAAGAAAATTTGTAAGTGGTAAATTTTTAGGAGACTCCGAGAGTATGAAACAATGGTTTAGCACGTGGAACAGTTTGATACCAACATGAAACATAAAAAAACTACATGAACTTGCAACGCATTGCCTAAAAATGTCCATAATATAGAGATGTTTTTTTAAAAAAATTACATGGCTAATCAGACACCGTAATTTGAACATGAATTTATAGATAAGTTAAATTATATCACTACTGCTGTAGTAAGGAGTTTGGTTTGTTAACAAGTAATTAATGTCAAACCTATCCTTTGATGATCTCGTGGAAGCCAAATACCCACTGGAAAGTGCAATTCAAAATCAAAGAAAGTAATTGTTTGGAAACTCTCTACAAAAAATGAAAGAACATTGACTATAATTTTAACATATAGTTATAGATTAGTGAAATTATATCACTACTGCATATGTAAGGAATTAAGCTTATGAATAGGTAATTAATGTCATACCTGTCCTTTGAAGATGACGTATAAGTGAATAACTGACTAGCAACTAGAATTCAAAACCCAAGAAGTTAATTGCCAGGAAGTTAGCTACAACAAACATAGAATATTTAATTAATGTCATACTAGTAAATTATAAATACAAAATTTGAAAATTGTTTCAAACATAACATGATATAACATACCGTGTAATATTAACCTTGAGTAATATAGAAATTAAATCATTTGAATATTTTAGATTCATGAATATAGGTTTCTGAAAAGGTAAACTGCATCATGCCTGAGGTGAAAAGCAGATGTCGGAGGGCAGAACCTACTTGCAACGGAATTTAAAAACCAAAAAAACATAGGAACAGTCCACTGTAATCACATGCAGTAGGGGGCTGGCAGATTCGATAGATAATTGAAACATAAAATATGAGAAATATGCAAAACCTACTAGGATCCGGTAATTTCCATATAGGATCAGTAGGGGTTTTTGACACCCAGGAGCAGTAGGGGGTTGGTTCAACCTGTAATTGCAAAATAGAAGTTAGTAGGGGGTGTTGAAACCTAGGAAGTTGGGTGTTAAACCTATGGGAAAAATCGCAATCAGTAGGGGGTTAACCATACATGAAACCTCTAATTGAAAAAACCGTAGGAAGTATGGGGTTTTGACACCCATGAGCAGGGATGGATTCTAGAAAAACGTACTAGCAAATGTAATTGAAACATAAAATATTTTGGATGAGTTCAATGTAATTGTAGGTAAATGCTTTGAAAAGTTCACAACATGACAATTTTGAATGGAAACATATATACAATGAAAAGAACTGGGTTCACAACCTGAGTTCACTGAGGCATCTTATAAATCTTGTCCAATGCAATCTACTCCATGCCTGATCTAAAGAATTGGTGATCCATGAGGCCTCACCATCATCTTAAATCTATGTAGCACACACCATTTAGTCAGAAATAACAAATTCATCTTGAACAACAATACATACCTTGACATATGTTCTACATTCAGCAACAACCTGGTTACTAAAACTTACCAGGAAAACATACTATGACCTCTCTAATAATGGAGACACCTACGACCAGTAGTGGCATATAGAACATCATAATAAAAATATGTATAAATATTCCGGGCTTTGACCAGTGTTGGGTTTACCTTATCATTTGGGGCTCTGATTGGTGTAGGATTTACCTCAATCACATCTCTTATCAGTGCGGTTTGATGGAAATCATTCAGTACTTCCATCATTCTCCATTAACCGTACAAATTATTTGAGATCAATAACAGTGAATCTCAACAGTCATATAGTATTATAGTTTTTGAATCAAACCTTAAAGACTTGTTATTCCAAAAAAAAAAGACAAAACCACGAACAAACTTAGAGTGAATATAATGAAAAAACTAATTTTGAATACAAAATAATAGTGAATACAACATATCAACATTGAACAAACTAAGAGTGTATAATATATATTAATATAGAAAGAATCTTCTGTTATATTGAATTCAACTTCAAAATTGAAAACTCACAACTAATCAAATGAAATATAACAATGTGTGGATAAAGAGAAAAAATCCTCCATGGTAGAATAACCAATGATCAACATCATTTAGTGAACAGAACTCAAGTTGGTGAGATCAATCATAGAAAAACTCATCTACAATAACCAATGATCAGCATCATCCAATGAACAATTTTTATTGGAATTCATTTAGAAAGACTGTAACTACAATGTTCTAAATTATTTTCATACCATCAGTCTCCTCACCATTATAATCATCTTCTTCATCGAAACCAAAATTCTATAGAAAAAAAAAATCAGAAACCAAATCAAAGGTTTGACCCAATACCAAGGCTTGGAGAAAGATAGATTCATATTCACTGAGAACCTAATTGGAATCATCATCCTTACTGTGCTATTAAATTCTATTTAATCATTATATATTTAACCAAAAAGTGACCTCAATCCATTTATATGTTATTCATATTGCAAAATTAAATAAATTCACTGTTACATAATCTTCATTTTTGTTGAACTTACTTAATTATATGTAGATTTATTTATTATTATGCTCAATCAGATCATAGATTATAAAATCAAAAGATATAATATTGATTAATAATTATAATATTTATCCTATTGAATAGTATAAGAATAGAAAAATGGAAGAATAAATTACTACAGAAAGATGAAAAATATTGGGGGCAAAACTAAAATAAATAATAAAATTAAATTATGTACATGTATGGAATAAGAAATTACTGTATTTTAAATTTCCCGTTATAATTTCTTCAATAGAATAGATGTGTATAACATTGACAGATAGTGGATGTGCTAGAGAAGCTGAAGATAATCTGGTAATAGTTATAGGATAAGAATCACATAGCTTTAGTATATATAATTGATGACAAACTGAATTTTTCTTATTTAAAAACATGAAACAAAAAACATATTCTCTCATAGATAACCACATAAATCTATTACAAAGAATAAAAAATCAAAGTAACATATATGTAAAAAACTTAATTAAAAATAAAATATAACAATTTTACTATTAATAAAAAACTAACATGGAACTTTTAGTTGAAAATAAAGAAACACAGATTTAAACGACTTAATTAACAAAAAAAAATTAACTACTAATAAAAAATAAGAACTAATATTTAGTTTGAAATAAAAAATAAAAACAGAATATTTGTTGTGTTTATCAACTAAAAAAATTGCTGTAGAACATGTGTTTTTTATCTATAAATAGAAACTTCATTAATACAAAAAAATGCAACATTTTAACTAATCCTAAGAAAATGAAAAGATATTTTCAATTTAATGGATAAACCAAAAATAGAAATAATCTTATTATAATGAAGTCAACATCAAAAATCAAAACTCACACCTAATCAAATGAAAAATAACAATGTGTGGATAAACAGAAAAAACAAACCTCTATAGTAGAATAACCAATGATCAACATCATCCATTGAATAAAACTCAAGTTGGTGAGATCAATCATAGAACAACTCATCTACAATAACCAATGATCAGCATCATCTAGTGAACAATTTTTATTGGAATTCATTTACAATGAATGTACCTATAATGTTATAAATTATTTTCATACCATCATTCTCCTTAAAATTATAATCATCTTCATCATCAAAATCAATATTCTATAGAAAAACAATCAGAAACCAAATCAAAGGTTTGGCCCAATACCAAGGATTGGAAAAATATCGATTCATATTCACTGAGAACCTGATTGTAGTCATCGTCCTTACTATGCTCTTAATTCTCATCCTGGATCTGATCATTTCCATCCTCATGCATTCCTTCTTTTACTTTGGTCCTTCACCCTCATACCCCTACCCAATTGGAATTAGGATCTTGAACCAAGAAAAATAAAAAAATATTTAATAAATCATAATGAACTTATGATAATTGTTTGAGAAAGCATATTGATATAGAATAATTTAACATTATTAAAATAATGAAATCATTACTTCCTATATAATTTATGGCCCCATAATGATTTAGGTGGAAAAAATATATTGTTTGTGAAATTAATTTTGTAGATGATTTTGTTCCATCTTTTCAAACATATCAAACATTATCAGATTTATAACACAATCACTCAAGTAAACTTGAATACAATCTAAAAATTTAATCTCAAAAGATATCTGCAATGTATCCAAAAAACAATCAAAAACCAAATCAGAGGATTGGACCAATACCAAGGCTTGGAAAAAGATCGATTCATATTCACTGAGATCCTGATTGTAATCATCTTCCTTACTATGCTCTTAATTCTCATCCTCGATCTGATCATTTCAATCCTCATGGATGTCGTCTTTTACTTTGGTCATTCACCCTCATGCCCTTACCCAATTGAAATTAAGAACATGAACCAAGAAAAATAAGATAATATTTAATAAATCTCAATGAACATATGATAATTTTTTGAGCATGTATATTGATATGACAAAGTTTACCATTATTAAAACAGTGAAATCATTACTTCCTATATAATTTATGGCCCCATAATGACATAGGATGAATAAATATATTGTTTTTGAACTTAATTTTGTAGATTCTTTTGTTCCATCTTCTCAAACATATCAAACATTATCAGATTTATAACACAATTACTCAAGTAAGTAAATTTGAATACGGTCTACAAATATAATCTCAAAAGATATCAGCAATGTATCCAAAAAAATAAAAAAATACCAGTAAGTAGACATTTGAGAAAAAGAAAATAAAAAATACAGTATTCATTTACACATAAAATCAGGATGTAAGCGAAGAAAGGTTTCTACCAAATAAAATTCATAAACTAATATTTAGTCTGGAATATTGTAGGAGCATACATATGAAGTAGTGATATTTGATATTTCTAGGTACTTATTTCATTTGATACAATACCTTCCCATAAAAAACTTATTTTAGGATGTAATTCCATCTTCTAAAATCAAAACAATCCACACCTATAGGTTGAAAAAAAATATATTGTTTGTGAACTTAATTTTGTAGAAGCATTTGTTCAATATTCACAAACATATCATAATTTATCAGATTTATAACACAATCACTCAAGTATGTAAATTTGAATACAATCTACAAATTTAATCTCAAAATATATCTGCAATGTATCCAAAAAACAATCCGAAACAAAATCAAAGGTTTGGTCCAATACAAAGGCTTAGAGAAAGATTGATTCGTATTCACTGAGAACCTGATTGTAATCATCGTCCTTACTGTGCTCTTATTTCTCATCTTGGATTTGATCATTTCCATTTTCATGCATGCATTCTTTTAAATTTTTCCTTCACCCTCATGCCCCTACCAAATTGGAATTAAGAACTTGAACCATGAAAAATAAGATAATATTTAATAAATCGCAATTAACTCATGATAATTGTTTGAGAAAGAATGTTGATATGGCATAGTTTAACATTATTAAAACAATGAAATCATTACTTCCTATATAATTTATGGGCCCATAAATATATCGGTTGAAAAAATATATTGTTTGTGAACTTAATTTTGTAGATGCTTTTTTCTATCTTCTCTAACATATCAAACATTATCAGATTTATAACACAATCACTGAAGTATGTAAATTTGAATACAATCTACAAATTTAATCTCAAAAGATATCTGCAATGTATCCAAAAAAAATACAAGTATGTAGATATTTGAGAACAAACAAATAAAAAATCCAGTATGCATTTACACATAAAACTAGGAAGTAAGCGAAGTGTGTTTTCTACCAAAAAAATTCATAAACTAATATTGAGTCTGGAAGATTAAAAGAGCATACATATGAAGGGGTGATAGTATGAATTTACAGGTATTGATTTCATTTGATCCTATACCATCACATAAAAAACCTATTTTTAGATGTAATTCCATCTCATGAAATCAAAACAATCCACACATATAGGTTGAAAAAATATATTGTTTGTGAAATTAATTTTGTAGATGCTTTTGTTCCATATTCTCAAACATATCAAACTTTATCAGATTTATAAAACAATCACTCAAGTAAGTAAATTTGAATACATTATACAAATTTAATCTCAAAAGATATCTGCAATGTATCCAAAATACAATCAGAAACCAAATCAAAGGTTTGGACCAATACCAAGGCTTGGAGAAAGATCGATTCATATTCCCTGAGAACCTGATTGTAATCATCGTACTTACTGTGCTTTTAATTATCATCCTAGATCTGGTCATTTCCATCCTCATGCATTCCTTCTTTTACATTGGTCATTCATCCTCATTCCCCTACCCAATTAGAATTAGGAACTTAAACCATGAAAAATAAGATAATATTTAATAAATCACAATGAACTAATGATAATTGTTTGAGAAAGCATATTGATATGGCATATTTTAACATTATAAAAACAATTAAATCCTTACATCCAATATAATGTATGGCCCCATAAAGATATAGGTTGAAAAAATATATTGTTTTTAACTTAATTTTGTAGATTCTTTTGTTCTATCTTCTCAAACATATCAATCTTTATCAGATTTATAACACAATCACTCAATTAAGTAAATTTGAATACAATATACAAATTTAATCTCAAAAGATATCGGCAATGTATCCAAAAAAATTAAAAAAATACCAGTATATATACATCTAAGAACAAAAAAATAAAAAATACAGTATGCATTTACACATAAAACCAGGAAGTAAGCGAAGAGAGGTTTCTACCAAAAAATTCATAAACTAATATTGAGTCTGGAAGATTAAATGAGCATACATATGAAGCAGTGATAGTCTGAATTTCCAGGTACTAATTTCATTTGATCCAATAGCTTCCCATAAAAACCTATTTTTAGATGTAATTTCATCTCCTAAAATCAAAACTATCCACACATCAATAGCCAGACAAAGAAAACAATGAGAATAATAGGTGGGAATTACTAAAGCAGCAATCAAAAAAATACTGACCTTAGCATAGTTTTTTTGAAAAAAAATCAGATTAGGAGGATAGGGTTATGGGAGATATTTCAACCAAATTTGAACATTGGAAATGAAATTAATGATGGACATCCTATTCGAACCAGTTTTAACCTTTGAAGCAGAGGAATAATTAGATTTAATTGGGTTGTCGCTTCAGATGCCTTTGTATAGGTTTGGGTTCTGAAAATGAAAAACATATGAAGCTAACGGGGGATCCAAGATGGGCTACAAAAACCGAAGCTGGGAATAGGAAATGATGTAGACCGAATCAAAGGCGTTGAACTTATAAGTGCTTCAAGGAGACAAAATCGATCGGGAAGTGTAGGAGTATGTCATGAAAACTATGAGAAGGAGTGGTGCGGGATGGGGGGATAAACGGGAAGGGGAGTGGGAGAGGGGAATCATGGAGGGGATAGGGAAACCTAGGAGATTTGGGGAGGATATTGAGAACTAGAGAGCGGGAATGGGGATTTGGGGAGGAGATCGAGAACCTGAGAGTAAGATAGGGGATTTGGGGATGGGTTTTGGGGAGGGGAGCGTGGGTTGACGGAAAATCCCGAGCGTGGGGTGGATAGCGTGTTTTTTTGGGTTTGGAGGGAGGAAAGGAGAAATAGGGGTGGTGTGGAAGCCTGGTAAGGTGGCCTGTAAGCAATGGGAATCCAAGTTTAGTATAGATAGTCGATTCATGGGTTTTGAAAAAAATGGAATTCAATCCATAATAAAAATTGCATTTGCATTCATAAAATTATTTGATAATTTATATTTAAAAAAATTAATTTAGTAACAATAATAATATTTTCGTAAAATATTATTTTATTCAAAAATCCATTAATTCATCAAAATATATTTATTAGTTGAACAATAATTAAAAAAAATACTATTTATGCTTTAAAAAACTATTTGCAAGGTTACAATAATAAAATGAAATTATATTCATTATTATATACAAAAATAATGTACACAACCATAGTGTTATGGTCTGGTTACATTACCTCTTATAACAACCGCATGAGACCGAAGAGTAAGGTGTGTGATGGTGACAGTCTCTTGGGGTGGCTTGGATAACTTTGCTCGGGTGGTAATCTCTTTCAACATCTATTTCTCTCGTAGGTGGTTTCGATCTAGCTTAACATATTCAAGCTCGTCTTGGTCTTGGTCAAGAGTGAAGCCCAATGATGCCACCTCATTTCCAAGCTCTGAAAAATGGGCTTCGTATGGGGAACGTCTACTGGATGAAGTCATCATTTCCTTTGTCTGAGTGAATTGGATTTGTTAATGCCCTATATTTATACTAATCATGTGATCAATGTTCAATGACTATATTAGCAACAGTCACAATACATAACATAAAACCTAAGATTTTAAAATTTTATATAAATATTTCACATAATGAGACATTTAATTAGATCAAGAGGGATTCCCATTATTGATCGTTTGGGTCGTTACAACTTCACGACAGAAATAGACTTCTCATACAATATCATTTCCACATGAATCCTGATTTGGGTGAAATGTGAATAATGGTTGAGGAATGGTATACTAGGGACTGTGATCCTAAATCCAAATATCATAGTCATTGTTATAAAGAATCAAGAATGAGAAAAAGGAATCGAGTACTTTCCGATGTAGTTCAAACATGATCGACAACGGAAGAATCGGAGTCTAGACAACTTCTAGATTTGAAATACTAGTTTAGAGTGGCGTAAGCTCTAAAAAATGATAAGAACATATTCTTTCCATAAAATTATTAGGTTACTATATTTTTTATAAAAAACATCACTAGGAAAGTACATGATGTGTAGGCTAAGTACTCGATGTGTACATACCTGCATTTATTTGAACCAGACAGGCCACATGTCGTGATGGCCCAGTACACGGCATTTAATCCAAGTACATGACGTTTACCAAGCATGCTTTTAGATTTTAGAATGTTTATCCCCTTATTTCCCAAAAAACACCCAACAGTCTCATGGCTCGGATTATGGTTTACTTAAAAGAAGGAATGTAACATCATTGACCCGAAAAGAGAGATCTGTACTTCAAAGAAAACTCGAGATCCTACAAATGGTGAACAATTTTAAAAAATTTGATTACACATGATATAATATTATGTATTATTCATTGATTTATAGATTTATATAATAGATAAAATTTCAATAAAGAGAATATAAAATTCATGATGGGATACATTTTGAGATTCTTGGGTAAAACAATGGTACTATGATGGTATGACTATTGTTAGTGATTTAAACTTATGGGTGGGATATTTATAGATTGTAATTTAACTAATATAACCAAAATAAATTAGGTATTATATTTAGTAGATTTAACATTCACCATAAAGTATTGGTCTAATGGTTTTTATATGAAGTCAATGAAGTGGGGTTTTAATTGGTTCTTTTAATATGACTTTGATAAGGGTGATATCAAATTTTATTCTTAAATTATGGTCTAGATCATGAGATATCAATAAGATATATAGTCTTAGTAGTTTTATGTAGTATTTTCATGGAGTTAAAAAAATAGTTTTTTGAAAACCATGTGATATATAATCATAATAACCAAAATGGGTAGATAATGTTACATTGAAAGGTAACCGTGGGAAGAATTTTTTTTGGTTTTGAGTGTATACTGACATTAGTTATTAAAAATATATGAATCAAGATTTGTTCCAGGCTCCATTATAATTAGTTCATGTATGGAACTTAATTTTCATCTTTATATTGAATTTTTTCTAAGTTATCATTGTGAATAATTTATATTTTTATGTGTTTGCAGGTTATGAAAATTTGTACATTCATAATATGAATGGGATGTGGTGGTATAATTTATAGGGTAAATTGAAACCCTATATTACACATTGAGATTACCCCAAGTACGTAGTTTGAGTTGGTTGTGTGCTGACATTGAGTCTGCCACACAATGTACACTATAGTTGTACATGAGGTAATTGGTCATGTATCCATTGGATAAGCGAGGTTATATATGGAAAATAGTTACTATTATTTGGTGTTCTAAATGTTTATTTTTTTTAATTTAAGAACCATATTTTTAACCCCCACCCCCATTTTTCAAGATGGGTTGAAATGTGGGGGAGGCCCTTTGGCCTACCTTCTCATATTGGTTCATCCCTTTGATACTATCCTATTTACCTATTATTAAATGGTTTAACTGGATGTGTTTCACCCTTACAATTTGAGTAAGACTCCTAATTATGTCACCACCATTGAATTAAACACAATATTAGTTGATTTTTGGGATATATTTAGGGATTGGTGAACATTCTATTAGACTATAGTTGTATTTTATTTCAGTCATGTGGAATCCATCTGAAGGTGATATAGAATGTCAAGGATTGATGTAAAATTATTGGTATATTCTATTTCAATTTAGGGAGGTGTCTTATGCATTGATTACATGTTTCTTATCAAATTATAATATAATTATTTGATAATTTGAAAATAGAAATCATGTTTTTTCTATTAATAAGTTGAGTTTTCATCATGAGAAAATTATACCTCGTTTTTAGAGATTCTATTAGTGTGTGATTCTCATTTTAGATTCCTATTATATCACATTTTTTGATTTCATGAAAGATATTAATTATATTTTTAAAATAATTGATACTATAAATTATAAAAGTTTTGATTAATTTAACTATTTCCTTTTGTTGAGTCATGGAATTGTTTATTTTTATGATTTTTGATGTGACTATGTTGGTGGGTAGAACATGCATTACTGGAAGGGATAACACTAATATAATGTCTTGGCCCCATGTTTTTTGTATTTTTATATGTTTGTTCATATATTATTTTTTATTTTAGTGGGATGTATGAGATATTCAATAAAAACCAATGAATATTTAATTAATTATCTATATTACCTAGTAGAATATATAGATGTTGAATATCCTAAGCTACGGTATACCAATGTCTTATAAAAATTGGAGATTCCTTTTTTATATGGTATAATTTGATTATGATATGGGAAATTAAATTTCTAGGTTACCGCCTCATCTTCCAAAATAGTTTCCTTTCATTTTCAATCACTTCAATGATTCATTTATAGATTAAAATACATATATATGTTCATTGAAATTTTAAATGATAAAAACACATCGACGAGCATGCGTATTCATAAAACATGTTGAATTATAATCATGAGAAGATGATGTATGATATCCTTAATGGAATTAATGGGGCCTATAAAATGGCGCAATCCACTTACTTATGGGTGTGTCTAACAATGTTACAATATCCAAATCTGTCACTACATGTTATCCATCCATTTAAGAGGCTCTTATTACAATATAAATTTATAGTCCTAGATGTCCTCTAATATCATATGAGCATTTCAGTGGTTGGTGTATTTCTTTTAGTGGATGAAATAAACTTATTTTCACATTATTATATTTATAAAAAATATTACATAATGGTGGAATTTTTCAGATAAGAGGCGCACATATTTATTCTTTTTTTTATTTCATGTTGATTTCATCATGATATATTGAATATTCAAATGGTTTTTTTCTAATATGTTGTTCACAAGTTGATGATAAAAACCAATTTGAGGAATATAAGAAATGTTCATTATTGAATAAAAATGGTTTTCTCATATATTTTTTTTGTGAATAAGACATATATTTTAAGATTATTATGGTGGAATCATAATATATGACATAACCTGAAGAATTGTTGGTTATACGATCACTATATTAGTGATTACAAAAATAGATATAGTTATAAGTGATTTAATATTTATAAAGATCATTTTGTTGGGCTAAACGAGTACGTGTGCATGATTCATAAAATTATATAGGCTTTACACCATGTCATTGGCCATGATAATTGTTATCCTACCATATGGGATGAAACCAAGGTGTCACAAAACAGAGGGTTGTATTGAAAATATTATATAGTAGATATAAAAAATGAAGCACCTCATTGATATATCCTATCATATGTGATTATTTAATCATATATTATAATTATCAATGGATATATAAATCAAATAAAATTATAAAATCGAAAAATTAAGGAAAATATAATATTTTAGAAAAAATGATTATCGTTTATAATTAATTTATAAATGAAAATTTTTAAATGTTATAAATGTGATATTTTTATTATTAAATTAATTATGAAATGGTCATATTAATATAAAATATCTAAAGAATAATTAAAATTATTATTTAATATAATAAGTATTTATTTCTATAACATGAATATAAGATTATTATTTTATGTATTCAAAAATTTAGGTGATAACATTCTTATTATAAATTTTTCATTTCATTCCTGGTATGGAAAAATAATATTTAATTTTCATATACCTTCACATTTCATTACAATTAATTTAACTAGTGTGAATCTAGACGTGGAATATATTTTATATAGATTGGATGTCAGAATTCTCATCGAATTAAAATCTTACATTAGTAACGTTTTTTTTTCTATTTAGGGATTGTTGGGTAGAATTCTCACTTTCCTAGAAGATTATGCCTTATCTTGAAAATTTGGGGTTTTCCCACCAAGTCTTTTAGATTAATCAGGTTAGTGTAATTAATTTTATATAATTTTTAAACATTTATATGGAAATATTTTCATGTACCTTTTGAGTGATATTAATTTAGATATATATATGTAGATGATTATTATTTTTTTAGTTGGACAAAAACTTTGAGTTACGTAAGGAGTTAAACATTAGTACGGGTTAATGATATTAATTTGGTGGATGAAATATGGATTCAATATTTGATGTGTTAGAATCATGCATACATAAAAGAATAAATCTTGGGATTATAAAGATTACATGTGATGCAATAGTGATGTATTTAATTTGATTATGATGTATCTTAAAATATAAAGACATTAAAAGAGTACCCATAATATACAGTGTGTGAGAATTCATTAAAGGAAAACAACTTTCATAGACTTGAACATGTAGATTGGTTAACATTAACTATTGAGTTTCCATAAATTTACTTGTATAATGAATGATGTTTATATATGACCCTTATTGTTAGGTGCCTATATCTAATGCAAGCCTTGGGTTGCACATAGATGGTAAAAACAAACTATTAAGATAACAATAGAATAGAGTTGAGTGAATGAATATAATGTTTTTGGAGGAGAAATTATCTACTCTACAGTAGAAGAGGTAAATTTGATGAGATTGACATGATTTTATTCAAGATATAGCTGTAATTTACTCACATACCGAATCAATGTATTGGAAGAAGAAATATGGGTCTTAGACCTATACATTCAATGGCGTATGAGTTCATCAACATAGAGTAAGTAATTACTATTATTTTTTGGGTGAAAATATATTAAACCCGATAGTCACCAAAAGACATGTATTTGTTATAGATTATGGAAATCAACATATTTATCAAATTGAGGAGTCTTATATGTGTGAAATATGATACAATTCATGATTTTTATTTAATATTGTAACATTTTCTCAGTGAGATTAATTATGAGCATATATATGTGAGTTTCACAGAAATAAATATCAATAAATCTAATTCATATATATTAGAAACCAGGTTTTCATCACATTATTGTACTAATAGAAATATACTTAGAGATATGAGTGAATTATCTAATGTGGATATAGATCAATATGCTGGAAATAATGGAAGAGGTACATCATTGGAATACATGAATATGATCCAATTACACTATGTGATTTCATACTAGAATTATAATAAAGTCTATATTTCACTTTACTAAATAACAGATTTATTTATGTATATATTCTGGACATGATTTAATTTTAATTCATCATTAAAAACAAAAATTGTTCAATGTATATAAATAATATATTTTATGTAACTAGGAATATAATAATGGTTTATATATTTTAGATACATTTAATAAAATCTAGAACATATAAAATAAGAATGTAAAGACTAATTAAATCTCAGTAAACCATGGTATTTTCAACTTAGAAAAATAAATGCGGAAAACATTCAAAGAATCTATAGAGTTTGACAATGAGATGACTTTGATTATGAATTATGGGAAACATATTAATCTTGTTTATTTTGTAAATGCCCAAAATAATATTTTACTAGAATATATAAAAGGTTTAGTAGACTATTGGATTTACTACATAACGTTTCTTTTCGACCAATGAGTATATAAAAAAGTAGACATTATTTTCCATTCATAACCTTTACTAATTAAATTATTCTAGATTATTATATTCTTTGATGAGACAAAAGTTTTAATCTTTTGAAAACATTCAAAAAAAATAAACATTCATCTTGTAAAAAGTATAAGGATTATTTGATATTATTTTGGAATTGAATTTCTAGTATAATAATTATGGGATAATATATGAGATTGTGGAATTGTATAATAAGTCACACTTATTATAAAAAAATATTTGAACTGTGTATTTAAGTGGAATAATATTTCCCAGTTAGACATGGTTTGATTGATAACAGGTTAGTGTGATATTCTTATTTCATTTATTTACATTTTAATAAAACCTCCAAATTTCTACTTGACTGAAATCGATATTAAAAATTTCTAAATGAACAATAAAATATATAGTATTGGAAACATACCAATAAATATATTATTACAATATTTAGTTGTATAGAATACACATGATGATTATCGTATGATATAATTTAACCTAAATAATATAATATTCCTTTTATTTTTTATCACAAATTGAATATAAGATATTATTTTTATAATGATATGGAACATAAATTGTATTTAGACCAATAATTTATATTTCATGAGAAGAAATATATCGATTTTCAATTAATTGAGAGGATAACTAAACTTAGAGAAGATTCATAACAATAAGTAGGAAGTGTTATTAAGAAAAAAAATGAGTTGGTTCCAAAAATAGTGATGGAATAAATCAAATAAACTTATGAAGGAATATTTAAGGTATGATAGGATTTTTTAGAAGATCAAGGGATACTAATTTTTTGTGGAACATATTAGTTATTTAATGTTCACTTATGAAAAAAATACCAAACGAGAGGTCGTTTAGAGTTCTAAATCCCTAAAATTTATAAATAATATGAAAAAATAGATTAAATGTATATATTCCATTTTTTTAACATGGTTAATACACATAAAGGGGTGGTACCTGTAAAACACAAATAAGTTTTTGTAATTTTCATAATTCAAATAATTTTATTTCTTTGATGTCTTACATTACAAGTAAAATCAGATTAGATTGTGTTATATGCATCACTGAGTTTCTATGAAATATAATATAATTATTATAATTATAAAACTAATAAAATTATAACCAAGAAATGATAATGGAAAGTATGAATAGGATTAACTAAATTTTTAATGTCTGGTTTACAGATGTAAAACCCTTTTCAAATTTGAGAAAGTGTGTTTCTGAAAAACTATTTAAATGAATAAAATTGTGTTTTATTCTAGTAAAATAATAAAATAAATATTTATATTATATTAATTAAATATATATATAATATTATATTTAACTTTTAACATTTAAATAATTTTTTTTCATGACATGAAAAAAATAAATCATGTTTTATGCTTAAAAAATGTATTTTTTAAAATGTAATTTTATCACCTTTTAATGGTATAAATGTTATATTTTAAACTTTTATAGATTATATTTGAAGTAGTAAAAATATTATTTTAAAAAGGGATAACAATTTTTAATTTGGATGAATTTTTTTTAATTTTTAATAATTATCATGTTTTGATAAATATCGAAATATACTGAATTCTAATTGAAAGCTTTTTTTTAATATAAATAAATTATAGTGTAAAATTATACTTTTCATTAAGTTTAAATTATATTTAAATAAATATTATATCATTTAATTTAAATTATTTCATTGTGATAAATCTCACATTCAATTAGATATAGAAACATTTTAATATTTTGACGGATTTCACGTTAAAAACATGTTTTCTCACCTCCTCTATGATATTTATATTAAATTAATATATTTCAAAAATGTGAGTATATTTTTAATAAAATGGATTATATATTTGGAATAATTATGTACAAATTTATAAAATAGGTTCTTTTTATTTTTATATGTTATGAATAGTAACTGTGGCAATTTTTATTAACACAATTAAGGGTAAATCTGTTAATTAGGGGTAAAGATAAAAATAATAAATATTATAGAACTACCCTAATAATTTGATAAATATTGTTGGATTCATTTTATTGTTCCATTAACACCTAAGTATTTAAATTGAATATTTTTATGGACAATATGCCATGAAGATGACATAGATATGATTAAAATCAAAGAGTGCGACAAAATATTACACTCTTATTTTTATTAAGTAAAATATTTTTTTGTATGGGATTAAAAAGAATATATTATTAAAAATATATATTATTATGAAATATAAAATATTTTATACTAACTGTAAATTTATTTAAAAAATTTTGTGAATAGATAATTAGATTTAATAATTACATAATGAGGATGTCATAATGATTCAATTAATGAAAAAACAAGGTAAATGAAATTAAAAATATTAAAAGAAATATAATTTCAAGTAATTAGGGTGATCCACAATTTTAATAGGTGAATATGAAATATTACAGTTTTATTAAACAATTTATTTCTTAATTATATTTTTGTATTGGTTTTCGTAATGTCAAGGTAATTAATAGTTCCTAAATTGACACCAATGATATTTTATGAAAATAATAATACATTTATTTATTTTTCAGTCATAAAAATATGAAATAATGACAAAACCTTACGGAAATTCCTAGAGTGCCCCACCCCTCAATTATAAAAGGGAACATCTTATCTTCTTTGCTTCACACATTAAATCATATTTTGTTCAGAGAAACCCTTTCCATATAACCTCAAAAATTCCATAAATTCAACCTCTAATAATTTCATTTTTAAATAATCCAACAAATAATTTTCTTTGGTGAAATCTAAAAGGAGATACTCGAAGAAGAGGTAACATTCACCAAAAAACTTTTTTTATTTCCTCCTTTAACCCAATAAATTATCTCTATTTAGTTTTTATGTAATAAAATAAGTATCAAAATTATTCGAGAATCTTTTAATGTTTTGGGTATGACCTAAAACTCCACACACTTCTATGAAACGGTATGTAGAATCATCCTTTGTGTGTTTGGAGGACTACCACCTCACACACTAATATCGTTCAGTGTTAAATTGTCACCCTTAATGGTTGGTATTAATGATGGATTTATATTTCATATATGATATATATATGATATATATATAGACTATTTTATTATATATCTATAATTTTTATATCACACACACTATCATTCTTTCTATTTTTTTGAATATGATGACGTCATTCATGCCTATGGGGGACTACCGCCCCGCGAAGCGATGAGATTCATTCAAAATTTTGATGTATTCTATTATGGAGGGTCTTGATAAAATTAAATGATATATATGACGTAAAACGTATACTACAATTGTTATATATTATATACAATTAATTTTTTAATATAATTTGAAAATGAACACAACATTCATGTGTACGTACGATCTAGTGTCTCCATGAATGATGCATTTTATTTTATACCTCTAACATTTTTAGATAATGAAAAAGAAAATAGAAAAATGTATTCTATTTAAATAATATTTCTTATTCTAATTATGATAAAATCATGATCTATGTTTAGGGACTAAGAATAACATGTCAAAACATGTTGGAGAAACAAGTGGTTATTACAGAAAACGTAACATAAACATGGAACTATTAATAACTGAGTAATATAAAGTCAGATGTAATAATATATGGTATTAAATATATATGAATATGGTTCTTTGGTAATTTTATAATACAAAAATATTAATAATAATTTATGTTTAAACATTTATTATGTAAGTCAAGACTTAATGTAATGGTATTTCTTGTATAAGTTTTATTTCTATGAGACTTATGAAACATTCAGCATTTGTTTCATTTTTGTGTTGTATATACTACCCTTGAATGTAATATATGATACATATCCATAAATATATGTTTATTTACATACCCACTTAATGATCTATCTTCATGAGATTTTTAGTAAAAATGGTACCAAATTGGTAAGGGATTTTTGTCTCAGCTTTATTTTTGTGAGAGACAAGCCTAATATAATAAATAATTCATTTGAATGTTTTATATAATAACTGTGAATGTATTTTATGAGAATTATCTTGAATTTTATAGTATCTAAATATCTATATAATTTTATTTATTTCCTAGGACATTCAATTGTACTAATTATTAATATGTAAGTTTTTGTTTGACAATCTCATCATTATTATAGATTGTTAATGTTTACGTCTCCATTATAAAATATTTCTATTCTTATGAATGTTTAATAACAATTTTATCCATGTTATACTTTTTAAAAATGGATTGAAAAGAATATTTTTTTCATTTTCTAAATAAGGATCTTTGTGACTTTAGAAAACGAATATGGATGGAATTTTTTTATATTATACAACATGAACAAATTTCCTCACCATCATTACACCATAATGATTTTAATTTTCTTCTACAAGAAAAAAAGGATGTTTAAAAATGAAACTTTATCCATTATAATTGCGACAATCTTTAAAGAAAAATAATTTCTTAAAGGAAGGGATATTTTCATCTTGAATTTTTTCAATTGATCGTTAAAAAAATCATTTTCCATTTAAGATGAAATTATATGAGGTTACATATACTTTATTAGGGATATAAACCAATGATACAATTATTATTTTTTCACTTAACATTTTATGTATATTTTGGAATGATATTTATGGAAACAGTTTCATTTCCGTGAGTCACATAAAATGGAAGTGTTTATGACTCTCATACCATTACAGGAGTTCTTAGGTGACGAAGGGTTTGTGGTGTTATAGAAGACATCTGAAATGTTTTCATTATATGAATGGTAGGACCTATATGTCCCACTAATTAATTTGGTTAATATTTATATCTCATCTTATAATGATGTGGAAAAGAAAACGAGCATGATCCACTATGCGATGATGTGGATACCAGATCCACTATAAGTAAATGAACGTGACTAGGGATGGTGGTGTGTAACTCCTAGTTGGTGAAACCAATATGTAGTTCCCTTTTAAGTTATGTAAATGCGACTTGACTAATAGGGAATGATATTACATGTTTATGTGTCTTACACAATGTCCATGTCATATTCTTATGTTATTATTTCTTGTCTTATGACCTTGATTTCCTCATGATACATGTCTTATAAACTACCATTAGTTTTACCATGAATTGTGTATATGATATTAGATATGCAAGATATAATCTTACAATTTTATGATCATGTTATCATACCCTTATGTTCGTGATTATTCTTATGGATCTCCCTTCATTACCCTTACTAAGAATCTGAGATTTCCTTTTCCTTATATTTACTTTTACCAAATGATATAATGAATAGTTTTAGGTAGGGGTACTAAAGGGGTAGATCTTTGTGGTAAACATTGATGTTCGTTCACCAGACTATATGTTTGTGTTCTAGTTTTAAAAAGAAAATAATCTAAAATGTTGTTTGTGCATGTGTTTTTTATTCCACAGAAATGATTTAATGTCTAGGTACATCAATATTGGGTGGTTATAGTTGTTATCAAAGCAATGTTTTAGTCATCCTTTGGAAACATAGATAAGAAAATTAGTGAAATAAATAAGGATATTTAAAAGGATATGTAAATGTATTTCTTAAAGTATAATCCTAAGGTGTGATTTATTAAATATGGGGTTATAATTTAGACATCCTATAAGTGATTTTTCTTATTCATGTTGTTTTCCACTATTATTTATTCGCCTCACACTATGATTTATAGTTTTTGTCAATGGTGAGATCTAGATGTAAGTAGGTTAAAGATGAACGTGATGATAAATTTTCTGATGTGAATTCAAATGGGATGATCACTGAAGTTTTTTACATTGCTATCATACCCAATAAGTTTTTCGAGGACATGATTAATATTTTTACCTTAACCAAATCTTAGACTCACCTTGGAAGAGAGGAAATAATTTATTGAGAATTCTAGCAATGGATACCATAGAGGAAAAAGGATTTAGTTTGCAGTATTTCAACATTGTTGGAAGAAACACCCAAATGGATGTTTTAGAAGAACATGAATCTATTTTGACTATGTAAAATAATGAAACAAAGTAATTAATACCAAATACGAATTAAAAGGTCCAGCTAACACAATAAATATATTCACATCCCTAAGGTACAATCAATTAATGAATTATTTTAAGGTGGAAATGATTTTTATTTTGCCAATAGATTTCCTAAGTGGAAATATCACGAATAAAAATATGAAGGTGGAACAAGTAATGGTTTTGTTGCTACTAATTATGATACTATATGTGAAATGTGAATTTAAAGAGATGTTAATAAATAGGATGATGTAGCCTTGTTAATTTATTATGGATGAGGTGATATAATTAGTATGTTTATGTATTTGGATTGAAGATGTTTTTTATGAATTTTTAAATATATAATGAATGTTCAATTTATGTTTTCTTCTAACGATTTTCAACTATATATGGAATGGTTCTGATAGACTAGAAACGTTATATAATGTAAAGGTATTATTAACTAGAAACACAAGGTTAGGGGAAACATAACTCTTAATATATTCATTATGATTAGATAATGATGTTTGTATAAAGTAAATTGAATGGTACTGATTACCTTGTAATTGATTAATGACTTTTTGAGAATGTTAATGAAGCATTCATTGGTGATGTTTACTTCATTTTAGTTTTATGAAATATCTCCAATAATTTTTGGAAAAAGGAATAATGAATATTTTTAATAAGGATTTATGGTAATTCAGGTTACAATCACGTTTCAAGATATTATGGAATAAAGGTATTCACATGTTTAGTATGTGACAAACAAGAGATACATTATGATATATTAGGGATCAATGTGAAGATGATTTTGAGAAATTTAGTGACCCTAATTATTTTAATATTTTTGAAGGTTAGTAGGTTTAACAATATATGTAATGACTTATGTTAAACTTCGAATGAGTTTTCATAGATTGAAGCATTATCTATTTATATGGGAATTTATGCATATTTAATAAATTGTGCTATCCATTTTTTAATGATAAAGATAGATGGAATGTACTATCACTCTATTTATGGATCTCATGATCAATTAACACTTGATGAATAAAAAGTTCACCTTCATTTATTTGATTAAGAGATTACGAGGAATGGTAAAAAGGTACAATAAAGAGTTAGATTGTGATAAAATCAAGCAAAAATAATTTCTTAGAAGAATTATTCAGATATATGAAAAGGATCTCACCGTGAAATTTTGGGTCATTATCATTATTTCTGATGATATGAATTACACGTTTCAAGCATCTTTATGTTATGGCATTGTGATATTTTTCCTTTATCTTAATGATTTTCTCTATAATTCTCTTTTTAAAAAAAATTGTAGGATTTATCTTCCTTGACCGTGTTTTAACATGGAACCTATGTTATCATTTTTGAAAACATTGGTGTGATTTACATTGGGTAACCATTATTCTTCCTACATTCCTTTTTGTGGGAGTTTTAGAATTCGTTTTTAGGTTTTGTGACTTTTTGAAAGGAACATTAATGTATTAAACCATTGAAGGCGTTGATAAATTTATTTAGAAAAATCATTTAAGGGGTATAATCACTATGGGAAAAATGGGTATTTGCGACGGGTTATTTGCGACGGGAATAAATTCCGTCGCAAATAGTCCCGTTAAAAACTTATTTGTGACGGGGGTAGTTACCCGTCGCAAATAAATAGGCTTTTGCGACGGGATTGCTGTCCCCGTCGTAAATAGTTTTCCCGCGATGGGCGCCAAATCGCGGGAAAACTATTAGCGACGGGAAAATATTCCCGTCGCAAATAACCGGCGGCGGTAAAAGGTATTTGCGACGGGAATATTTTCCCGTCGCTAATAGTATGTTATTTGCGACGGGTCCCGTCGCAAATAACTATTTACCCGTCGCCCGTAATAAATGCGGGCTAAGGTATTTGCGACGGGATACCCGTCACAAATGGGCCCGTCGCAACTAATCTAACCTATAAATACCCCCATCCGTTTTTTCAAATCATTCTCATTCTCTATCTTCTCTTGCTCTCAAACTTGTGTTTCTAAAGTTGAGTTTTTCTTCAGTTTAATTTTTTTCTTCGGAGCTGATATTAAAGTTTTGAAGAACAATCAGAGCAGATCAATTTTCAAGGTATTTCTGTTCATTTTAATTTAATATTTATTTTTAATTTTTTATTAGTTTCAATTATTCTTAATTAGTTGTAATTTAATTATGTTTATATTGTTTTCTTACTTAATAAATTTAAATTATTAGTATTGTTCCTAGTTAATGGTAATTAGGAATAATTAGTAATAATTTTTAATAATTAAGAACAAATATTAATAATTAGTAATAAATACCAATAATTAGGAATAACAACATTATTACATTATTAGTATATTTTATTATTAATATTAAAATAATATAATTTTATATATATATACAATTCTCTTTTCATCTGTGTGTTTACTATCTTCACATGTATTATTTGTATGTGGAGATAGAAAACGCACAGATGAAAGGAGAATTGTATATAAATCAGAAAATTATATTATTTTAATATTAATAATAAAATATACTAATAATGTTATTATTTGTAATTATTGGTAATTATTCCTAATTATTGGTAATTATTCATTTAATTACTAATAATTAGGAACAATTATCAATAATTATCAATAATTAAGAATATTTAGTAATAATTAGTAATAATTACCAATAATTAGTAATAATTAGTAATAATTATCAAAAATTAGTAATAATTAGTAATAATTACCAATAAGTAGTAATAATTAGTAATAATTACCAATAAGTAGTAATAATTACCAATAAGTAGTAATAATTATGTATAATTTGGAATAATTACCAATAATTAACAATAATTAGTAATAATTAGTAATAATTACCAATAATTACCAATAATTAGTAATAATTAGTAATAATTAGGAATAATTAGGAATAATTAGGAATAATTAGGAATAATTAGGAATAATTATCAATAATTATCAATAATTAGTAATAATTAGCAATAATTAGCAATAGATAGTAATAATTAGCAATAATTAGCAATAAATAGCAATAATTAGCAATAATTAGGAACAATTATCAATAATTATCAATAATTACGAATAATTAGGAATAATTAGGAATAATTATCAATAATTATCAATAATTAGTAATAATTAGTAATAATTAGGAATAATTAGGAACAATTATCAATAATTATCAATAATTAAGAATAATTAGTAATAATTAGGAACAATTATCAATAATTATTAATAATTAAGAATAATTTGTAATAATTACCAATAATTACCAATAATTACCAATAATTAGTAATAATTACCAATAATTGCCAATAATTACCAATAATTACAAATAATTAGGAATAATTAGGAATAATTAGGAATAATTAGGAATAATTAGGAATAATTAGGAATAATTAGGAATAATTAGGAATAATTAGGAATAATTAGGAATAATTAGAAATAATTAGAAATAATTAGTAATAATTAGTAATAATTATTTATAATTATTTATAATTATTTATAATTACTAATAATTATTTATAATTATTTATAATTACCAATAATTACCAATAATTACAAATAATTACCAATAATTACCAATAATTACGAATAATTACCAATAATTACCAATAATTACCAATAATTACCAATAATTACCAATAATTACCAATAATTACGAATAATTAGTAATAATTACCAATAATTAGTAATAATTACTAATAATTATCAATAATTACTACTAATTCTTAATAATTACTAATAATTATCAATAATTAGTAATAATTAGTAATAATTAGTAATAATTAGCAATAATTAGTAATAATTAGCAATAATTACTAATAATTCGTAATAATTAGTAATAATTAGTAATAATTAGTAATAATTAGTAATAATTAGGAATAATTAACAATAATTAGTAATAATTAGTAATAATTAGGAATAATTAGTAATAATTAGGAATAAATAGTATTAATTAGGAATAATTAGTATTAATTAGGAATAATTAGTAATAATTACCAATAATTAGTAATAATTATTATTAATTACCAATAATTAGTATTAATTACCAATAATTAGTATTAATTTCCAATAATTACCAATATTTTCCAATATTTTCCAATAATTACCAATAATTACCAATATTTTCCAATAATTACCAATAATTACCAATATTTTCCAATAATTACCAATATTTTCCAATAATTACCAATATTTACCAATAATTAGGAATAATTACCAATAATTAGAAATAACTACCAATAATTTGGAATAATTACCAATAATTTGGAATAATTACCAATAATTTGGAATAATTACCGATAATTTGAAATAATTACCAATAATTAGGAATAATTACCTTATTACATTATTTTTATATTTTATTATTAATATTAAAATAATATAATTTTCTATATTATATACAATTCTCTTTTCTTTTGTGTTTTTTCTGTCTCCACATGTAATATTGGCATTCTTTTTCAAAATTATCAACCTACTCGCCAATGGAGAGGTGAAAGTGAATGCCAATATTACATGTGGAGACAGAATGTGAAACACATAGAAGAAAGGAGAATTGTATATAATATGGAAAATTATATTATTTTAATATTAATAAAAAAATATACTAATAATGTAATGATGTTATTATTATATAATTAATATTTATGAAAAAAATTATATTAGTATTATTAAAAAAAATAAAAAATCAATGTAATATTAAAATTATCAATATTTGTAACAGGTTTTGCTTTATTCTCAATATATTCAATCCTTGCTTGTGTTTTTTCTAACAAATTATTCAAAACCAGTAATGCTTTTATATTTTATAGAAAAATATGGAACAACGAGGTCGTCAATAGTCATTATTAGATGACCGCATATGGATAAATCAACGTAGAAATCCAAATAGTTCTGGTTTAAATCCAGTATATATAGAGGGTGTGGAGATTTTTTTATCATTTGCGGCATCAAATCCAGAATTTGTTTCAGAAGGAAAGATAAAATGCCCTTGTAGAAAATGTGCATTGAGAACGTTTGACACGTTTGACAAAGTGGGGGAACATCTCTTGCGTTTTGGTTTTCAATCAAATTATGTTTTTTGGTATCAACACGGTGAACGCAGTTCCAGAGCAGGTGATACCAACTTGATTCCGGATCCATCCCAGTTTCAAGATTTAGTACATGATGTTGCAGGTTCATCTGTTCAACATGCAGAAACTCCGGCTGATATAGCTTCAAATCCTGAGTTGGGACCGTCTGAATTTTATGAGTTGTTGAAGTCTGCTGAGGATGCATTATATCCTGGCTGCAAGATGAGCAAATTAGAAGCAGTTGCAAAATTTATGGCTATCAAATCAGATAACGGAATGTCAAACACCTGTTTTGACCAGATATTTTCTTTGTTGAAAACACTGTTACCCGAAGGAAATGTTTTACCTGCAAATTACTATGAAAGTAAGAAGTTGGTTCGAAATTTGGGACTTACTTGTCAGAAGATTCATGCATGTTCAAATGACTGCATTTTATATTCTGGGGAAAATGAGTCGTTGGATAGTTGTCCCACATGTGGGAAACTGAGATATAAAGAAGGACAACACGGGAAGTCTGGTTTGATTCCTGTAAAACAGTTGAGATATTTTCCGCTTACATCCAGACTTCAGCGTTTATTCATGTCTAAGAATACAGCGACAATAACGTCATGGCATAAAGAGAATATTTCAACCGATAAAAGCTTGAATCATCCAGCTGATGGTGATTCATGGAAACATTTTGATAGAGTGCATCCATCATTTTTTTAGAAGATAGAAGTGTTCGACTGGGCCTTTCCACTGATGGTTTCTGTTCGTTTGGATCTTATGGTAGTCAATATTCATGTTGACCTATTTTTTTAACTCCGTACAATTTACCTCCATGGATGTTGATGAAGGAGCCATATATCTTTTTGACTTTACTAATTCCAGGACATCCGAAGAAAAATATTGATGTTTATTTGAAGCCATTGATTGATGAATTAAATTTATTGTGGAGTACTGGTGTCAGTACATATGATGTTGCAACGAAACAGAATTTCATACTGAGAGCAGCATTGATGTGGACAATAAGTGACTTCCCGGCTTATGGGATGTTATCTGGCTGGAGTACACATGGTCAGAAATCATGTCCTTACTGTATGGGAGAGAACAAAGCATTTATGCTCATTCATGGAAAGAAACCTTGTTATTTTGACTGTCATCACAGATTTTTTCAGCTGATCATCCTTTTCGCAGAAACAGATCTCATTTAAGAAAAGGAACAGCTGAAAGGGATGGACCTCCAAAAATTCTATCAGGTTCGGAGTTAAAATCGGTTGTATTTTCATTACCTCCCATCAATTTTGGTCCCACAATAAACCAACAGAAAATTTCTGGTTTTGGGAAAGAACACAATTGGATTAAACGTAGCATATTTTGGGATTTTCCATATTGGTCTGATTTGTTGGTCCGACACATGTTAGTTGTCATGCATATTGAGAAGAACTGTTTTGATAATTTGTTTCATACAGTTTTGGATACGCCCGGAAAGAGCAATGACAATGTAAATGCACGTTTAGATCTTGCACAAATTTGCAGGCGTCCAGAATTGGAACTATTTGAGAATGTCAGAACAGAAAGGTTACTGAAACCAAAATCAGCTTATACACTGTCTAAAGAAAACCGTTTATTATTTTGTCAGTGGATTGCAGATTTGAGACTTCCAGATGGCTGTGCTTCCAATTTGGGTAGATGTGTAAAGAATGGTCATATTACTGGATTAAAAAGTCATGATTGTCATGTTATAATGGAGAGACTTCTACCCATTGGATTAAGAGCTCTGTTGAATTCTGTGATTTGGGATTCCATAACAGACATGTCTCATTTTTTCGGGAAATTTGTGCGGCTACGGCAGATTATGATGCTCTAGGAAAACTTGAAAAAGATGTTGCTGTAATTATATGTAAACTGGAAAAAATATTTCCGCCGTCTTTCTTAGACTCAATGGAACATTTGATGTTACATTTGCCATATGAAGCCAAATGTGTAGGTCCGGTACAGTTTCGATGGATGTACCCATTTGAAAGATGCATGAAAAAATTGAAAAGAAAAGTACGCAACAAAGCATCTGTTGAAGGATCTATTGCAGAAGCTTATATGCAAGAGGAAATATCTTTTTTCTGCTCCCATTATTTTGAATCTGAGTATCCTTCAAAACACAACCGAATGGGATGGAATGAGAGGAATATTGATGAAATCGACAATCAATTATCTGTTTTCCACCAGTCAGAGCTTGGTTTTGGTGGAGTTTCTGAACGCTGGCTTTCAGATGATGAACATCATAGAGCTCATACGTATGTTCTGCTCAACTGTGAAGAGATGACATCAGTTGTACTGTAAGTGTTTATATCACTTATTCTATCATTTATGTTACAGTAAATAAATTTGGTTTTTATAGGTTGTATGATAATCATATCAAGAAAAAAATTCCACAAATTACACCAGCTGCTCTCGAAGAACGTCGACTGAAAAAGTTCTCTCAGTGGTTTCAAAAACTGGTAACCTAAATTCTTTATCTTTTAGAAACTCATTAAATGTATAGATTACTATATTGATAATTATTTCACAAATTTTCAGGTGTCTCGACATGCTGATAAAATTGAAAAACGACTGTGTGTATTGAGTAACCCACCTTCCAAACTTGTTAAAACTTATAATGCATATGTGGTGAATGGATTTCGATTCCACACACATGCATATGGGGAATCGAAAAAAACAATGAACAGTGGAGTTAGCTTGAGAGGATCTCATCATCGAGAAAATGAAGTTGACTTTTATGGCATACTTGATGAAATCATTGAACTCTGTTATCTTGGACAACATTACATAACCATGTTCAAATGTCGGTGGTTGGATACAGAGAGAGGCGTGCGTGTTCATCCGACTCATGGAATCATCGATATTAAATGTAAAAGTGTTCTCGCAGTAAATGAACCATTCTTATTGGCTCAACAGTCATATCAAGTTTATTATGCAAAGTACTGTGCAACATCAAGAGACTTGACTGATTGGTCGAGTGTAATAAAAATCAAAATTCGAGACAATCAGTTTAGTCAAAGTGAATGTGCTTTCACTGATGTGCAAAAAATTGAAGTTTTTCAAGAGAGTACTCAAAATCAATCTTTTTTACAAAGAGTCATGAGTATCGATGACGACACCCCACATTTAAGAGTCGGTGATGACGATGATGTTAATGATGTCACATATAAATTTGAAACGGTAAAAGATGAAGCAACTGTAACTCGAATGGATATCGATGATGTTGAGGAGGAATATGAAGATGACGTTGACATATATGAAGATGATGATGAAGATGAACACTGATAGCATTCCATGGTATTTATATACAATCATAATATGTATATATGTATATATAATAGTAATTATCAATTATTTGATAACATTAACATTGTCTGTTTCAGATGGACGACGCCACATTTCGTGCGTTGGCGGATGTTGACCTGACTTTTGATGCGGATGAGTTGCTGACAGATGACCCTCAGCCTGCAGGCGCTCCAGGGAGTACGCGGAGGGGGCGCGGTCTTGCACGATTGATTATTCCGGACCCCGTCCCCGAGCGACGTCCACGTCTTGGGTTTGATCCATGCACATGGAGGTGTGATAACCTGTGTGATAACCTGTGGATTTGATTAAGATTTCATTAATCTATTCACATAATAAATGTTTATTATTTTTTCCGTTTTCCGCATATAGTAGTCGGACAGGGCAGCGCTATTTTGCGCAACTATTTCTCTCAGCCGTGGACCACATGGGAGCAGATTCCCATTGATGTGCAGCAGGCCATGTTCGGCCATTGGTTGGTACGTACGTAAATAAATAATTTTTATTTTGAAAATTATTTCATTTCTAACTTGATATTTTGATTTATTTGTAGGGTTTATGGTATCCAATCGAGGATACCATGCGTGATGCCATCCACGAGGCATGGGAGGTGGCCATGCGTGATCGCCTTCGTCAGTTTTTGCACAATTTAAGAAAAGCTGCGATGAAGAAAGCAGGAGTGTCAGATTTTGAGGAGTCATGTAGAGCACACCGACCAGAGTATATTTCATCCCATGTATTGGATGGATTATGTGCGCACTGGTTGAGTGGTGCCTTTCAGAGGAGATCATCGGTGGGGAGGCAGAATCGGGGGAGACAGGAGGTGACTCATCGAGCTGGGAGTCGTTTTTTCAGTACTCATAGACAGCATCTGGTACGTACATTATTTATAAATATTTTATATAACTATAAATATTAACAGTTTAATTTTTATTCTTATAGGCTGTCGAGAACCCCGATATTACAGAGTACGACGTATATCGGAGGATGTATAGTGATCCTGCAACTGGGGCGCTCAGAGGTGATCGTCAGCATCACATCGTGGTCAGTATTATTTGTTTTCAAGTTTAAAAATTAACTGCATATAATATATTCACAATTTTAATTTTAAATTGCAACTATAGGAGTCATATGAGGCCGTAGCGGCACAGGCCCGGCCTGAGAGTTAGGCCGAGTCATCAGATCAGACCACTGCCCGTCAGTTTGATGAGGCGGCATGGATGCAGGCCACCCAGTATGCCTTCGAGAAGGGCCGGGTAGTTGGTATCGGCTCTCGACTGACTCCCGGAGATTATTATGGCAGTGCTGCGATGTCGGCGTCCAGCTTGAGAGGAGCTCGTGCATCTTCTTCTACACAGTATGAGGATCAGTTGCGATCTCAGACTGCACAGATAGAGAGTCTTCGACAGGAGCATGAGCAGATGCGTCAGCATCATGAGGAGGAGCGTCGACGCCAGCAGCAGCTGTACGAGGAGCAGGCGATTCGGTGGCAGCAGCAGCATCAGGAGCAGATGGAGTACATGCGCCGACTCACTCATGCTTTAGGGATGGAGTTTCCTCCACCACCATCTGCAGATCCCCCACCTCCCCCCCTCTCCCCCTCCTTCAGATTAGAGTTTGTATTTCTGTTATAAAATTTGTGAAATCAAAATATTTTTTATTCTATTCGTAGTTTCTGTTTCATTATAAAATATTAATAATATTATATTTTTAAATAACAATATTAATATGAATAATAATATTATTTATATTTTATAATATTAAATTATATATATATATATTAAAATTTTATATATATATTAAAATTTTATAATATTATAATTTAATTATATTTTTTGTAATACTTGAATTATTTTAATATTTGAATGTAAAATAATTCTATTATTTTTATATTAATTAAAATAACTTATTAATATTTTTTTATTTATGAATTATAATTGTAATATTATTATATTAATTAAATCATTTATTAATATTCTATAATTTTTATTTTTGAATTATAATTCTACTATTATTATAGTAATTAAAATAATTTATTATTTTCATTTGTAAATTATAATTCTATTATTATATTAATTAAAATAATTTATTAATAATTTATTTTTTTATTTTTTTTATAGTATTTGCGACGGGATACAATACCCGTCGCAAATACTAGTATTATTAATAGTTTTTTAATTTTTTTAAAAAATAGTATTTGCGACGGGTCCTGTCGCAAATACTAGTATTATTAATAGTTTTTTATTATTTTTAAAAATCATTTTTGCGACGGTACCGTCGCAAAAGGTATCTGCGACGGGACCCGTCGCAAAAACTATTTTAAAAGTTTTTTACAAAAATACGGAATACTATTTGCGACGGAAAGAATGACCATCGCAAAAAAAGGCTTTAGCGACGGGACCGTCGCAAATAAGTGTAGTTGCGACGGCGTTTTCAGCAACGGGCTATTTGCGACGGGCCCCCGTCGCAAATACCTGTTTTTCTAGTAGTGAATGTAACACATAGATATTTTTATGAAATATATATTTTATGAAATAATTTGATTTCATTGATGCCTTTCATTACATGAAATAGTAGCTTAACTTTTAATATAGGCAACATTAATTTTATATGATACAATATTTTACTATTACAATTATTTAAACAAGGAAATTATAACTTTTCAATTATAATGGAGGGTATTAAGAGGATTAACTGAATTATGGAAGTATTGTTTACACATGTAAAACTCTTTGGTTATTAAAAGAAATATTTTTTCTAAAAGGAATTTTTAAATGAGCACAAGGTTGTTTTATAAAAATTAAAAAAAATTAAATCACCCTTTTTTGACTATAATAAATAATATATATATATATATATATTATTCAATATAATTTCTAACATTCATCATATATTGATTCATGACATGATATAAATATAAATATTGTCTTCTAATTAAAACATGTATTTATCTAAAAGAAGTTTATCAGTTTTTAAGGGAGAAATTGTTTTGAAAATAAATTATAGCAGCTTCATAAATTGTATTTTACTAAATAAAATTCTATTTTGAATTTTTTAAATAAAAATATACCTGGTCCACAATTTGGTGTTTTTATGATAAGTTTAATGTTTTAATGAATAGTAAATAATACTAAATTTTAATGGAAAACATTTTTTTAATCTAAATAATTTATAGTATTAAATTAATTTTTTTTAAAGTAAATTATATTAATTTTTTATCATTTAATTAAATTTTGGTCAACTGAATCATTTTTCACATTAAATTTGGACATGAAAACTTTTCAATCTTTTGAATGTTTTCACTTAAAAAACATGTCTTCTCACCCCATATACAAGATAACTTTAAAAAAAATCTTCTTATAATGTATATAAAATTAATAAAAATTGTTTCCACATTTTTATTCATAATTTTTCACTTAGTAAATAGTTACCTTTTATATTTGGACAATTTGACTAGTAACTTCAGTAATTTTTATTTCCACGGTTAAGGGTAAATCATGTTATTAAGGGTAATAAATAATTTTCTAAATTTTATAAAACTAACATAACACTTAACAAGTTATTATTTTATGAATATAATTATACCCCAAACACATAATTATCTATATTTAATTATTTAGTAGATACTTGAAGAAGAAAATTACTTAGATATTATTAAAATCAAAGAGAGTTAAAAATCATCACACTCTTACATTTAATATGCATAATATATTTAGTATGGGGTTAAAAAGATTTAATGATCAAATATATAAATTACTATGAAGTATAATAGGTGAATATAAATAATTTAAATTTATTTTTAATTTTTATGGGTGAAATAATTAAGATATATTATTACACAATGATGATATAATAATTATTCAACTATTGAAAAAAATAATAAATGATATTATAAATACTGAAGGAAATATAATTTGAATTAATTAGGGTGATAAAAAAATTTTATAATTGAAAATGTCGTATTAGGGGTATATTAATATAAATATTTTTGAATTTACCTTCATTTATTTTTTTTCTTAAATTCAGTGTAATAATAAGTGTCAAAATATAATGTAATTATATTATATGAAAATAATATTTTATTAAAATGTATAGAAATTATAAAAATATTAAATAATGAAATATGTTGTAATAAATGGTCAAAAATATCATAAAGCAGTTATCCAATTGACAATTTATATGTTAATTCTGATACCATTTAGTATTGAAAAACATGTTACCATAATTAAAATTAAATTAGGTTTACTAAGTGTTTATCAAAATTATAAGTATAAGATAATGTAAAATTGTGTCTAAAAAATATGTTTCGATGATTTTAAAATATTATAATACTTATATTCATATCATCTCCATTTCCAGAGTTTTTTATTATAGTCTTATTAATTATAAAATAATCATTAGAGAAATTCCAACAGTGCCCCTTCTCTATTTTATTAAATAAAACTTCTTCCTTCCTTTTCTTCTCCCATTAATACCTTTTTTTTGAGAAAAAAATTCTGAAAATCATATAAGCTTCCATTTATTTTTTATATAATCCTTACATTGGGAAAAATAAATCTAAGTATTTTCTTTAGTAAACACAGAAAGGGGATGCCCAGTAATGATGTGATGTTTATCAACGAAAATTTTTATTTTATTTTTTTCTTTAAACCACCTAATTTATTTCAATTTCATGTTTATATAATAAACTATTGATCTTAAATAAACTTCTATGTTTTTGTGATTAGGTTAAAATATATAAATATATGAACTTCCATCAAATAGGACTGACAACCATATTTCATGTGTATGAAAGACTACTATCTCACAAACCGATGTCATTTTTCTCCCATTAACACCTTTAATGGTTGGGAATAATGACTAAATTATATTCGATATTTTATATATATTATTTTTATTATGTTATTATGATTTTTTTTAAATCTCACATACCTTCATGCCTTCCCTTTTCTGGGAATATTACAATGGAATTTGTGTGTACAATAGTCCACCTCCTTGGGGAGCGATGTTATTAGTTCACACATTACTGGGAATGTATTATATATAGTTTTAATTAATTTCAGTGAAAAAAGAAATAAAAAATATTTTTAATTGATAATATATTAGATTCTCTTTATCTTTTTAATATTACAAGAATGTGAAAAAAATCATTCATATGTACTTATGACCTACCCTCTATATGATCTGTGTATTTTATTTTATCCCCTAAAAAATTATAGATGACCATAAATACAGATATAATGAATATATATGATATATATATCATTGTTATAAGTTTTTAGGTCATAAAATAATTATCTATTTATGAGGAAAAAATAACATGTCAAAACATGTACGATCTTCGAACCGGTTATTACCTGGAATAATACATAAACATGGAATTATTAATAAGTGAGTAATATAACATTATAAGAAAATAATATATGGTACTATATATACAAATATGGTTATTTGGTAGATGTTTAATAATCTTATATTTATTATAAAAGTGGTTTTAATGTGTATAAAGTATTTCATGACCTGAGGAAAGATAATTTCTAGTTTAACTTTTATTTCTGCGATACTTTTTCCATATTCACCATTCATTTATTTTATGTAGTGTATATACTGAACATGAATGTAATATATGGTAAAAATCCTTATATTTATGATTACTAGCATATCAAATTGATGATATCATATTTATGGGGTCAACAAATCAAATTTTACCAAATCTGTAAGGTATTTTTATCTCACTTTTTTTGTGGGACACATGCCTTATACAATACATGTTTCTTCCAATTGGTGCATATAATTCCCATGAAAGTATTTTTTGTGTTTTATCATTAATATTATTGTATTTAAACATCAATATAATTTTATTTCATTTATTATGAACATGATTCGACTTATTATAAGTAGTGAAGTGTTTATTTCACAATCCCATAATTAATCGAGAGTGTTAATGCTTAAGTCTAAATTGGGAAATATTTCTATCTCATTTCGATATTTTATAAAAGTGTTTCATATTTTGTTTTTAATATTATTCGATGATTTTTTTAAATCACATTAAACAATGTTTTACGCATAAACAAGATTCAACATACTTTTTTTTATTTCTAACCATTTTTCTTTGAAACTTTTGAAAAAATATCAGTGGAATGTTTTGTTACTTATAAGGAATGAACTAATATTACTCAATAATTAAGCCTTAATTATTTTACATTTCCATTGAAATATTACATGGTTATTTCCATATCAAATTATTTACTTTATAATTTCACATCTATATTAATAAGAATTATTTCATAAAGAAAGGATCATTTTCGTGAAGAATTATTTCATTTGATCTTTCGAAAATAATTTCTCTATAAGATGACTTTATAAGATTTTAATTATAGTTTAATAGTGATATTAACCAAGGATAAAATTATTGTTATTTCCCTAAATGGGAAGAAATATTTTGAACATTTGTCTTTTTAATGGGTTATGTAATGATGAAGTTTTAATGAAACCCATTTCGTTACATGGGTTCTAATATAAAGAATATTTTATGTTCTGAAAGAACATATCTGAATATTTTTAATTATGTGATTTGTGGGACATATATCTCCCTCCAATTATTTGGGTAAATAATTATATATTGTGTGATAATGATGTCAAACAAGTCAACCATCTTGATCCACTATGAGAGGAAGGGGAAACCTAATCCACTATTAGGGAAGGACTATGACTGGGGATAGTGGTATGTCCCACCTTATAGGTGAGACATCCATGAAGTGCCCTACTATGTTTTATCAATGTGACTTGACTTATACGGAATGATATAACATGATTATGGGTTTCTGGTATGGGTACTAAAGGGGAAGGTCTTTTTTGGAAACATTGAACACATTTTACCAATCTAGAAGTTGGTGGTTCGGGATTCCAAATTCACAAAATTATTACGGTCTTTGGGCATGTATTTTGGTATTCACAAAAAATGAATTAATATCTCTGTAAATTATGTTTGGGTTCTTATAAGACACATATGGTTCAAGTGGATTGTGTAAAATAAATCTAACATATATAGTATTGTTTCTACCTATAAATATCTCCTCGATGAAAGGGGGTACATAATAAATCATGGTAGTGTCTATAATGAAACATTTTATCTAGTTGTGATGATTAAGTCCATTTATATATTTTTTCTATTATAGATATTTAAAATTATCAGATATGTCATATGAATTCCAAAATCCACTTTTCATAATATTAATTCAGTAAATGATATATATATGATGAAACTTATTGGTATTTATGTTCTAAATAGTTCAATTACAGTTTGATAGTTAGAATGATCAATTTTTTGATTAAATCAATATTCCTATAGTTGGAACATCTTATTTGATGATATAATTAATGAGTTTGTTTTTTCTTAACAATATGGATGAATTTTCTTTGTATAGAAATGAAATGGTGGGAGCATTGTGGTATATCTAATGTTCTATATCAGAAACATACTATTTATTATAAATTATTTCCAGAATTTATTACGTATGAAGGTTCTGTTTGGAAAATAATTATTTATAAAAGACAAGGAGGATAATTCATACATGTTAAGTAAGGATATCCAATGAGAAATATCAAAGATGACGATTAGACTGAGTCAAAGCACATATATTAGTTATTTTCTAAAGTGATTTATCATGGAGAACTCTATGATGGTATATTTACCATTTTAGAATGATATACATTATATTATGAATGAATATCCCTATAGAGATATATAAAGGAAAAAATAATATTATTTCTATATCCACTATAGGATCTATCATGTATTCCATGATATTTACCCATGTTGATTCCTCTTATGATTTTTTCATAAAAAAATATATAATAATCTGATCATGATGGGACTGATCATATTTCTATCATAATATCTTGAATTACTAAAGAACATGTAACATCATGTTTATAGTATTTCTAGAAGAGGATGATCTCATTATAGGGGTAATATTTATTCTAGTTTCTTAACAGAAATTTTAATTGATATCTAAATATTGTTTATTGTTTTTCCTAAATAGTGGAGGCATCAGTTGTAAAAATAAAAAAAAATCCACTTAAAGAAACTCAGAAATAAACATATACTAAATTGTTGCATTAGATTATTTGAAATAAACTATTTATATCAATATTTTAACCACTGAACATGGGGTGGTTCGTATAATAAAGGGACAAATAATATTTTATTGTGAATATAATTGAGATATTTATCTTGATTATGAACCCATATCTCACCCATGGATCAAAAAAATCCTTCATAAACCCCAGATAATTTAATAGATCATTGAGTGTGGTGATGTAAATATCTGTCAGGTGGCTGTAGATGAAATTGTAGCAGATACACATTAAAAAACTATAGTTTTAAAAAACCTTATTTGTGTTGATTAATATCTTGTAATAGATTAATAAATGATTTTTTTTCATTGGCTATAAAATATATCATGGTTAATGAAAAGGGAAATTTCCAATTATCATTTATTAATGTGTGTTGTGTTTGTTACATAAAAAAATACAGATAATTTCACCTAAATGCATGAATTTTAATTACCCCTAATCGATGTTCATGAAATATTATTATTAGTTTTAGTAAATGATAAGATTATAAAAAATTGAATTTTATACTTGATAAAGAGTGTTGTATGTGATATAAATATTTTACACATGAGATAACATGTTGAGAGTTATTATCAATACAAAAATGATAAAGTATGAACAATATAATTTGGTACAATCATTGATAAACTCAGAGGTGTATGAGTTTTATGAACCCTCATTACTAGAGGTTATAGAGATACCATTGATACTTTATATTGGGCAAGACATTAGTCTTACCTAATAAAGGGGTCATTTTTCATGTATTTGTCCATGTCATTATTTATTTCGTAACAAAGATATTATTTGTCCACTTATATAAAATGAAATGCATATGTGACCTTGATTGAATAAAACTAAGGAAACTCATGGAGACTACTTGTTATGTGATATGTGATTCGCTCAACTACTTTTTTAAATGACATATTGTGTACCCATTAATACTGGCCATTCTCTTTTAGAAAATAATGAATGCATGAGTTCTATTGAACAATATTTATATGTTCTAATTCAAGTATTCACTCAATGTTATAAAAAAGGGATTATTTATGTATTCATATGATCAATATAGTTACATCTTATTTTAGACATATGTATATATGGAGATGTGAGTGTGTTTACTCAATATTACGCAAGAACCCTTTGAAGCATGATTAGAAATGATATTTGTTTGGATGAAAATATTTTTATTAAACACTGAATTAGATAAATCACATACTTTTTCAACAAAATGATGGAACAGAATGGAACACAATTAGGCCTTAGAATATGGTTAATAATTTGTAAACGTTTCATTCTAAAAGAAAGATTGATTAATAAACCATATCCAAAAAATAATTAATATATTTATGGTATTTTAAAGTCATTATACAAATTATTAGTTGAAGTTTAGTTCATGTTGTATATTATTTAATATTCACAATAAATATATCAATAACATTTTTAGATTTATCTATATCATAGGGGTAGTTTATGAGTGGTAAACCCCATAATACAACGTCCAAAAGACCTGAGTTTGAAACCTAGAATCCTACTTGGTAGATTTTCAATGCATGTGGTTACATATGTTTGAAGCGAGCATGATTTGATATGACCAGGACGATGCATGCGTGATTCTGCACTAGGTCTTTAGTCAATGTTTATGATCTTCTTGGCCTTGGGCTTAAGGACTATGTAATGGGACACCATCTACAAATATTTAAATTGATCTTCCAATATATAATAAAAGGAGTCATTGACCTCAAATTTTAAAAACATAGGCCTAAATATTAATTTAATGTAAACCATTAAATATGATATACCGAAATAATATATAGAATGGATATGCCTTTGTCACAGGACATGAATGTATTTAAATATTAGAATGTATGTTTTTTAGATATTACCCAAGCATCTGAATGGTTTTTCTCTTTAATTAATCCTTAATACGATTAATTTATGTCACGAAAACATTATATATATGATCATTGAAATATTCATTATTCTTAAACCCATCAACCCTAATAAATTAGTGTAATGCATATTGATTAAGAGGTATTGTATATCAATGTTAAATCCCAATCATGGAAAATATGGGATTTATATAAGTATATTATCCTAGTATTGGTGAGAGGGTGTGACTTCCATTATATATACAAATCTATATCTTCCTCACTATTATCCATTCATCTTTGAGGAAAATGTGATGACACTAATTTAGAGTCTAAGGGGTTTTATAAAATAATTCAAGGTTTCAATTGTCTTGTACACTTATTATGTTGGAAATAAACCCTTTATTCTCACCCTGTGATCACCCTAATCCATGCTACATTTATTTGGAGTTTTATGGATATGATGTATGATTTTATATATTTCTATTTTCCATTTTTATTGACTTAGTATTTAGATAATGAAAAAATAATTATCTACAACATTAAGGTAAAATAAAATGATAATGAAGTAAATATGGTTTCCACATGTGAATTTATATATGTTAGGTCTTCTAGGATTCTGGTTGGGTTTTCATGTGCTTTCCTTTGATTTTATAGTTATAGAGTGAAACATTTCTGATGGATAAGTATTGCATAAAGTGATATTTGATCAATTGAGGATCTGAAACCTTGAGCAATGGTTATAGTATCCCATACATGTCTTATTATTAGTATCTGATGTTCAACTATAGTGACAGATTGAGGGAGAGCCTAGAATTTTTTTAAAGAAACCATTTGTATATTGGTTCTTCAATATAGGTGTCTTATCATTTTCAATTAGAATTATTTATAATTTACGGTAGATTTTTTTCAACTATTAAAGGAAGTAAATCCTGAGATATACTAGTCAGAATAATACATGATATATAGTTCTCTATGGGGATTAGTGTTTAGGAATTTTGAAAAACTCACCAAATGAGGATGATTATAGAGATTTGGATGTGATTATTGTACATGATAATGAATGTGTATGGAATTATGAGAATTAAACATGTTTGTAAAGTTTATCAGGGGGTTAACCCATATTTTATCATGGTCATGACCACAAAAAGTATTTTAAGGGATATTACCTAGTGTTTTGGTAGATTGTAATGAGTTCATCATGGGATAGATGAACACTTTTGAGAGAATTGAATAATGTTTTTCCTGTGATACCAAAATTAATGATATATTGGGTCCTGATTTGGTAATGTAATGATGCATTTTTTATATATTGTGATGATTTTTAATTCAATGATATGATTTATACATGGAAATTCACATTATTGGGTTTTCTATTTTTTTCCATGGCATGCTGATGTACCCAAAGGGATGGATGAAGAACAAGATTTATATTAGGTTGATCAATATAAGATCTAATACATATATGTTTCTATAATTGGTAGGATATGGATTTGTGGTACTAGGAATCAAAAATCTTTTGACTATTTTTCATATTGTACGGTGACACTATATTCACCACCTTTTCTGGTAAATATATTAATCTTAATGGAGATTTCTATAAACATGATATTGGTGATGATCTATTCAAACATTGTATTAGTGGTAACTCATTGAACTTTTCCTTCATTAATGGTTTATGATTTCCCATTCAGTAACACATTTATGTATGATTAGAGATAACCCATTCTCCATTTATAAAATTGATAATTACTAATAGCTTGTTCACAATATCGATGGTTTAGGAATTATGATAACTAAATGAAAATATTATTTCTTGATTATTGGTGATATACCATTAACCGAATGTCATTCTTCAGACATAAAAATAACCCATTCAGAAATTTCTTTATTGAAATATGGTGATAGAACATTCACAACTAACTTTATTATGGGTTTTTATAACCCATTATCAATTATTTATTTTATGAGAAGTCATAATTTTTTCACCATAGGTGATATTTCATTCCACATTGGGTCTGTATGATTTTGTACCCTGATTGAGATTGTTGATAACACCCTCACTATAGCTGATACACCATACAATATTGAGAAATATATGAGTATATACATCACTAATTATATTTAAACACACAATTCACTATGGGAATGGTTGGGAACACTACCATTCAATCAAAGACATTGTCTACTTTTCTATTGTTTATCTTGAATGTGGTTGGGAACACTACAATTATATATGTGTTCTTGATTGGCGTTAGTCATTTTAAAACTATGAGACTAAAGTGGATGTATTACGATCCCATGTAAGAGATTGTAAAAAACCTACAGAGAAAACCATTCCTAATTTTTTTTACATTATTATTATGATAAAAAAGTGAATGTTCATACCATTTTCAATATCTGATAAAACTAGTATGTTTCCACATTTAAGAAGGATTTTTGGGAACTCTGTGGTAAAATAGATATATAGAGGTGATTATTAGACATGATTATCACATAGAGTATTTGAACATATATATATATATATATATTTGTGTGTGTGTGTGTGTGTTTGTGTATGTGTGTGTGTCTGAAATTATAAGGTGTACAATTGCTGGTGGTTTACAGATTTTTTTCAAACAACATGAATGTGATCCTTCTTAAAAATGAAAAACTTATATTTAGAATGTAGGTCTTGATGTGTTACATACTACATGTAACAAAGATAGAAGAGATCAAGATGGACATGAATTTTTTTCAGGAAGGTAGAATGACTCTGATTGGGTCCCTTTAAGATTTTGTTTTTATAATTTATATTATAAAACTTTTATGATTGTTTGACGATGTTATTTCTATAATGAATTTAGAATTCAATTTTTACATGTGATTCATATTGTAATTTCATAGATTTACCAATTTATAATTCCATTCATTATATTTTAATTGTATATCACTATAATGATGTTTTGATTTAATTTTAATTTATTATTATTACATATAATGAAAATGGGGGTTTAGTGCATCCACGTGGTATTATCATACTTTTTTCACTATTTAGAAGTCATTTCGAGATAAGGAAGGTGAACCCAAGGTCACGTAGTTACCATGATTATGCCATACAGATGGTGACTAGGATGATGAAATTATAGATAATTCCTATTTATTTTATACTTTCGGTTATATATTAACTTTTTTACGTTAGAAATAATTATTTATCATGATATATTTCATGTTATGGCTTCATAGTTGGTTAATTCATAAAAATAGATATATGTCAGAAAAATGGAAGGAATAGTTTACTTATTAGGCCTGAGAATAATTTATTTATTCATTTTTGACAATATGAATATAGAATGTTTCTCTTGTTTTTATATTTTAAAAATAATATCAATTTTCATCATAAAATAAATTGATTTTACAATAAAAAATTGTGTATATATGATGCTTTATAAATATAATTTATGATATTGGTAAAAGATTTTTATCCAAATATAGTTTTGTAACTTAATATATGTTTCTAAATTTGGAAAATCAACGGGGAAATCTTAATACGTTGTGGAAATCCTAATTTGGTCTCAGGATATAGATCCAAGGTTTAATGTGTTATAAAATGGTATTAGAGAATGATATTTATGGAATACCATGGGAATTATAGTATTCATGGAGTATTGGAAGGATGAAATTACAAACCTAACAATAAAATAGTGTTTCTAATATATATATTGGGATCTACGGGTTTCTAGGATGGTTTGGTAAATTAAATGTTGATTATGATGAAATAGGATGTCATTATTTGGTCAAATTAAACCCATGATGGGTTAGAATTTAAAAGAGTATATGTATCCTTGAAGACAATGTAAATAATTGAATCAAATGACTATGGTATAAATAAATGTATCTTCTTCCTTGAAAGGTTGATTTTGAATGATTTTACGGATTTTCAAACTTTCAAAGGTGATTTGAGAATGGTGTAGAAAAATTAATATTTGAATTACAATTATAAAGCGATGAGAAAAGATATTAGGGAAAGGAATGATATTGGAATGTTATAAGACATGGTATAAAATTGTATTTTAAAATAATTATTTAATAGTAAATAATGGTATTTTGATTACATTATTCTTTAAGATTATGCCTCTTAGAATATTTTCTCATAGATAAAGAAAACGAATAGAATGACATTCTAATATAGATAATCAATATCTAAGAAAGATTATTCTGATCATTGGATAGAGAAAATTACTATAAAATATTTGGGGAAAATAATTTGGAATCATAGTGTCAAAATTAGATACCTCTATTATTTATTAGAGATTTTAGACAAGGTCTAGAGGTAGAATAGTATGAATATATTATCAGTATATTATTTATCATTATGGTTGAAAAATACTATGAGTTTTGAGTTTAGAACATTTTTACAGAAGGAATAATAGATAAATGGTGGGATATTGTTAAAAAATACATACATCATGAGGATCATAACTAGATGGTTTTTATAAGATATCTAATTATCATTATTTTCAATATGAGTTGAATCTTGTGAATGATTTATATTTTCTAGATGTGTTAAACCTTCTCAGGTGAACAATTTACATGCATAAAAAATTCTATCAATACACTATCACACATGTATTTCCACAATTATCTCTATAAAATATAAATCATTCACAAGATTGATCTCTTGTTTTAAATAATGATAATTTAATGTATTCTGAAAAACTATCTTGCTAATATCCCCATTGTGGTGATATTATTTCACCATATATGACCATTTTAATTTTTTCATTCTTAAATACCACTCATTTGGAAAATAACTTTTTCGAATAAAACAATATTTATTCATACCCCATACCTATATAAAATATTAGATTAATGTTTAAACATTTTATTTCTTATAAAACATAAAAATTTTATTAAAATCATTTCCAAATTAATATAAATATTTTTTTATAAAGAAAAAAAAATAACATTCATAAAAGAAGTTTCTTTGAAAATATATATCATTAACTTTCAAATGAATTTTAATTTATTTTATATTAAATTTATAACATATGAATCCATTTCACACATTTTTAAATGATAATTTTTTTTCAAAATAGTTATTCATATTCATATATTCCAATGTAATGGATAAGTTATAATGGTATTTTATATTATTATTTATTTAGATTTCAAGTTTCATGTATTAAAATCTATGGATGAAATTATAATTTGAAGAGAAAGGTTACAAAAATTGTTTCGGTGTCACACCAACTCTACTTAATATTTTACAAGATCAAAAAAATTACACAAAATCTATCATTGATGTATTACCTCACTCAAACTCCTGAAAATCTAAAGCAATCATGATCATCAAATAATCTGGAAAATAATTTTTTTTTTTGAGAAGATGAAGACCCTGCCCAGAAAAGCCGAATCCCTTTCTTAATAAAAAAAGATAGAGATTACACCGGTCTGAAAATAGGTGATTTACGTTGATCCTTCCTAAGGATAGGAAGTATTTTTCCGGTATCTAATCCTCCCATTGAGATTCTGGACCATTAACTCCATTACCTGCAAGCCCATCTACCAAAGAGTTTGCCTCTCTATATGATTTTCGCATAACCCACCACATCAATGTTATTCCATCCATAATTTGAGTGAGGTGATACATCATTAATAAAGTATTTTTTTCAATTTCACAAGCTCTAAAATTTCAACTCATACTCTATAATAGATATATCACCTCACAGACAGTCATGAAACTATAAACCATTCACATGATTCAATTATGCATAAAAATAACGCTAATTATAGATCTTAAGAAAACAATATGAGTCAATATAATCATGATTTCTAAATTATTTTACTATATCCAAGTATTTTAATGCTACTTTTTTGAAAAAATATCATTAGAAACATATATTTCTAAGCCAAAAACTATACTTATTATTATCTAATGCCTATATAAATTATCAAATGAGTGTAAATTTTTTTTATTGAATATATATTCTATAAATTTCATTAAAATATTAAACAATATTTACCTATTTAATTTATAATTTAACAAGTAACTTTCATGTATATAAATAATTTCATAGAAAAATAAATGCTTCCACTTTCATATGATATTTAATTTTATTTATAATCAACTGATAACAAATGAACTTACTTTACACATCTGAAAACAATAATTATTTTATAATTTTTTATTCCTATACATACATGTCAATTTAAATTCTAGTTTATAATGGTATATTATATTATAGGTTAATTAGAATCAGGTTTGTGGGCATCACAATATATTGATTTTTTTTATTTGAAGAGAAATATTTCATAAAAATATTAAGGTCTTACAAAAAAACAGATTAATATTTTAACAATTCTAAAATTCAACTTATAATTTAACATAGATGTATTACCTCACTTAAACTCTAGAAATTCTGAAGCATTCAAAAGAATCAACTCCTCTAGAAAATAATGAAAATTAGTTCTCTTACAGAGATATTTCCAGTTAAGATGGTCATGGAATCTATATTATTTTACAATATCAAACCATTTTAATGTTATTATAACTATATTTTGGGTGAGGTAATTCATATGTGATAATATATGGTTTTAATTTTACATGGTTAATAAATTTAACTCATACTCTATGACAGATGTGTTACCTCAGTCGAACACTACAAAATGTAAAACATTGATTATCTTCAACTCTTCTAGAAAATACTGGTAAGTAATTATATTATGAATAAAATTGTTGTTAATATCCTCACGTGGTTTATATTATTTTATCATATCCCACTATTTTAAAGATAGTACTTTCTAGAAAACCATTTTTCAGTAAATCAAATTCTTATTCATAAAAATTGATTTATTTTTATCTCATGCATTGAAAAAATATTAGATGAATAGTAGAAACATGATTGAAAATATATTATATATTTTTTTGTTAACAAATTCCCCAGTAGAGATAAATTTAATTTATCAAGATAAAAATACGTTATGTGCATAAAAATCATTTCTTAGAAAAAAAATCTCTTTTACTTTCTAATTATTTTTAATTTCATCTATAAAAAATTTGTATCCAATGAATTGTATTCACACATCTGTAAACTATAATTTTTTTAAATTAGTTACCCCTATTTTTTACCACTAACATAGAGGCTAGGATATTTTATACTAGACTTAATTTCATTTATTCCAGAGTTTATTGTATCATAAGATATTGAATAATGCTTTATTTGAAGAGAAATATTCCATAAAATTTGTGGTTGAGTGACCATCCCTAGAGAATATTTTATTAGATCGAAGAATTCAACACATAGTTTACAATTTATTTACTCACTCATCTAACTATAGAAATTATAAACCATTCAAAGGATTTTACTCCTCTAAAAAACAATGATAAATACAAATCTTGTGAAAAAATTTACTTTAATGATCTTCATAATAACTTTATTATTTGAACATATCAAACATTTTTTATTTTAGTACTTCTAGTAAACCGTTTCTTAAGAAAATACATTTTTAAACACAATACTGTATTTATTCAAATACCATGTCTTGAAAAAATATTATAAAAATTTTAGAAAATTAATTATATATATAATATTTTTATTGCATTAAAATTACTCAAAATAGTAGTCAATTTAATTTATTAAGAAAAAAACATATTTCACGCATAAAAATAATGTCTTAGAAAGAAAATATCTTTTTATTTCAAATCATTTTATTTTTATTTATTATCAATTCATAACCAATGAAGTTATTTTACACACCTGTAAAACATAAATTTTTTATAATTTATCCAATCATATTCATAGACAAGTAATTAATAGATTTTTCTTAATGGTATACAGTATTCTGTTTTAATTGTAATTGTTGTTGCATTTATCCCATGATATCAAAGAAATTTTTCATGGAAGGGAAATAATTCATAAACGTTATGGCTATTAAACAATCTGTGGTGAATATTTTTCAAGCACAATAAATCAACTCATTCTCTATCAGAGAAGTATTTTCTCACTCAAAATGTAGAAAATATAAAACATTCACTATCTAAAAATCCTTTGAAAATAAAGATAATTAGAAATCTTATGAAAACCATTCTCGTTAAGATCCTTGTGATGTTTATGTTTTTTTACCATATCCCCACATTTTTATGTTTTACCATGTTGATTTTGAGTGTGGTAATAAATATTTTGTAGAGTATGATTTGATTTTTTCATTTTGTAAAATAGTCACAAGATTTGGGGTAATAACTCAATATTTTGTTAAACATTTCTCTTCAAATAATAATTTCTTAAACAGTTTAAGATACATGAAATACTGAGTCAAAATGAACTGGAATATAGTAACCCATCATAACATATCCATTAAATTTTTGATTAAGAACAAATCTAAATAATTTTAAAAAAATTATGGTTTATATATGTGTAAAAAATTTATTGGTTATCTTTTTATTATAAATAAAATTTAAAATAAAGTGAACGTAAAAGAGATGTTTTTTGAGAGAAACTACTTTATGCATGAAATGTATTCTTATAATAATTAATTAAACTAATATCTAATGGTGAATGATTTTAATGAAATATATATATTAAATATTAAATAAAATTTCCAATAATTTATATAATATTTATTTTATAGTCTTGAGATAATTATAGATCTATTTTTCTACTTAAAATTTATTTTTATTATTAAAATATGTTTTCATCACGTTTTTCTCACTTATAATTAAAATTATTTTCTTCCACATATATAAATTGATTGTTGAAAAAATGATTGCATATTTTTAATCAAGAGATCCAATTTTTTTAAATATATTAATATTATTTAATCAATATGAATGGTAACCATAGAAAATTTTTGTCACATCTCTTTGGGTAATTGAGTAAAATGGTGTTAAAATATTAGTATAAGGATTTAAAAAGTATGTACAAATTTTAATTATTATATTGAGTGTGTTTAGTTCATCTATTTCTATCTATGTATTGAATATATGTTCACCTAGAGCCATATTTCATTGATTACGACCGTTATATTAATTTATGGTAAGAATAAAAATGAAATGTCACTTTCTTTACTTTAATATCTCAATTTTTTAACATAAGGAAAATACAAGGATTTGTTCACTGTTAAAAATTTATTTTAAATAGGAATAGTTTTTTATTTTGATAATTTATTTGAATTTTTTTAATTTAATTATTATATTAAATTACTACACAACACAAAAAAATTATTAATTCAATTAACAAAAACATATAATAAATTATTTAAAAAATAAATTAATATAATCATAGTAAAATAATGTGTTATTTGATTTTTAGACATATTTGACATAATATTGGTGTGTATGGGAAATATATTATAATTCCATATTTCTATTTAATGTCAAATTAAATTAATTGTTCAAAAATTTACATTAATGATATTTTATAAAATAATATTATTTTTAAATTGATTCAAAATTAATATAAATTATATATATGTCTAATTGAATGTTATATGATCTAAAATATCAACCAAGGTCCATTTAAGAGTCAATTTTCCAATTATGGAAGTATTTTAAACTCTTTAATATTGAATTAGTTTTTACCACGATTAAGGTAATAAAGTGTTAATGAATGATTCAATAAAAAGGATAAGGTTTAAAATTACATAAATCAAATCTACATTTTATTATATTATTTTTTGATTAGCATAGACTATTTTAATTATAATTCGTGTAAAATATTTGATTATTTTTTAGTAGAATCACATTATTTTATTTTAACCTTTTAATAAATTCATATTGAGTATATTCCCTCCCTTTTAAAAGGATACCGCTCATTTATCTTTATTATAGAACATTAAACATTCTATAATTTCCAAAACACACACAATTACCTTATAAAATTAATTATTAATGTTATATAGGTTATTTTCATCCAAAAACACCTATCCATGGAACCATAAGAGGATATTTAAAGTAGGACTAATGAAAAATAGGTAATTATTCTTCCTGGCCCATTTAAACATATTTCATTATAATCCTCTAATAATTATATGGTATTCATCATAAAATAATGCATTAATTATCCTCGTTATATTTAAATTTTTTTATTATTAGTATTAAGACGAATTTATTCATTCGTTTTTCTATAAAAGAGGAAGTGAAATTATCTCTCAAGTGTAAATACAACTTAACCTTTCTATAAAGCAATATAATACATTTTATCTCACCACATTTCATGAATAGTTTTTATAATGGGTTTAAAGAAAATAAATAATAATTATAATATAATTATGGTTCTATAATTATAATATCACATTTGAATTCATACCTTTCAATCTATTGGAAAATGATATTGATGATCATGTTCACGTGTGAACTACCATCTCCTCTAGGTGATTTTATTCATTTTCCATTTATTATTTTCATTGATGGTCAAAAGGATAAATTTAATGAATTTATTTTATATATATGAAATATTAATGAATTTGTTATAGAATTATAATAAATTTATATTTATTATACGGGAGGATAAGTTTCTTTCAAATGAAAATAAACTCAAGGTAATGGATTTATAGTCTTACATTTATTATTAGAAGATATTTTCCATATAAAACACTCATGACATTTTTATGATGTACATACTTCGGATTTAACATGTTATATTATGGATATTATTATATTCATCGAATTCAAATTTTCATTTCGTTTTATTATTTGACGGGTCTTATGATTCAAAAGTTATAAAGGTGGTATGGGTTTCTTTTAACAATCTCACTGTTTATCGATACTATTTATGATTACATCTATGATGATGAAATATTTATATATATATATTAAAAAACTCAACGAGATTCTTCACCTCTAGATATTTATATATATTTCAAAATTTCCTTTTATTTTACTCCATTTATGTAATCAGAAGATAGAAAGTACATTTTTGATGAAAATATACATCGTTCATATATTCTTTTGAAAAAAACTCATTTGATATCCAGCATCTCGAAAAATTATCTTATAATTATTTAATATTATACAGTGATTTTTTAATTCATTTATACCAATAATTTATGTTTCTAAAAATTTATCAAAAAGAAATCAAATTTTCAATTTCTAAATATGGTTCTTTTTTATATTTACATACATGTAAAAGGAATGTTTTCTTATAAATAATAGGGAATGGATATAATTTCATGCCATCTTGACCACTCAATTATTTGATTCATCATTTAAAAATGTCCATGGTCATTTTACTCAAGGAATATTCGATGATAAATTTAATAGATTCTTTATGTATAATTACCTCACTTTGTCTTCCATATAATTTATTAAGGATATGAACCAAGGATATAATCCTTATTATTCCATTATATAGTCTATGATTATGAAGAAAATATTTTTTTAAAACCCATTACATTTCCATAATTTATTATATGAATAATTAATGAATTTTTTATAAAACATGATTCTTTTCCCTTGGTTAATCCTTGATGAAATGTTTATCAAACCCATTAATTATTCATAGTTAATTATAGGATGAATGTTTTATGATCTTATGGAATAAATATATATTATTTTTATTATTTCATGGGTGGTACCAGAATTATATATCTCTATAATGTAATGGGTAAAGGCCAATATATCATGAGATAAATTGGAATGGAATGATAAATGAAACCTCTTCAATAAAGGACCTTTCCAACTATGATAGTCTTCAGATAGGGCAATGAATTCTATGATGGAATGGGGATTGAACCTAATCTAATATGACTGTCTCGGAAATGAGCCTTTATTACAGGAAAATGATTTTTAATGTTTATGTATATACCCAAAATACGTGCCTTATGCCAATATTTTTCTCTCTTGGCATATGTTCTATGATTTTTTATGATTCATGTCTTATTAAATTCAATGATTTATTGCATCACTCATGATTATGATACTTAATATGTGAGGTATTGTTCTCAAATGATAATATGATGTTCTAATTACATTATTTAAATTTTATTCTTAATTGATCATTAATATCTTCATTGATTACCCTTATTGGATTTCTGATCCCATCCTTTCTTTTTGTTATATTACCAAGATTATAAATATTTTTTTAATGAATTATGTATCATCAATATCTTATAGTTTTGTATAAATAAATGGGAGATGATGAAGATATTTTTTGAATAAGTTTTTTCGGTGTGTATGTTTCCAAATATATTTTAATATATATGATTCTTGTGTGGATGATTATGGTATGTTGTGAATATTCATTTATTAATATGTAATATCTATTTATGAAATATATGTGTAGCTATAGTTGGTATCATATAATTTTTTATTTACCTTTGGAATCTTGGATGAATTATTTTGTCAACTCGTAGGATAATCATATGTGTAGGGGAACATCATAGGTTATGGTATGGAAATATTTTTAATTTTATATGAAAATATCCATTTATGTATACTAAAAGTAGATGCGTTTAAAAAAAATCTTCTACGGGTAATTAGAGAAATAATATTTTTATGGATATTTCAACATCACTATGATATTTTACTGAATTATTCTATTCAAATAAATTTTTTTCTTATCTTGCGATACATGAAATAAAATCTCTAAATTAACTATATCATAGTATACCACAATAACATAGTCAATAAGTTTTTGGGTATGAATATGACTAACTAATTTATGAAAAATTTCTTTATTACATATGTGGAAAATAAATCAATTGGTTTTCAATTTATTATATATAAAATTAAAATCTTTTGAATGTAAAAGATATGTTTCTCTAGAAAACTGTTTTTATACGGGAATTGTAATTTTCATATTAAAAATTAATTTAATAATTGTTGAAGAATTATTTCAATTAAAATTATATATTATAATTTAATTCAATCATTTTAAAATTCGATAATATCATTTCTGTAGGAAAAAAATATTAATAAATTCTGTTTTATGATTAAAATTCATTTTTCTAAAGGACGGAGTTCATCACATTTTTCTTTCTAATTTTAAAATTAATTTTTTCCACTTATAAAAATATACTTTCCTTAATAAATATTTTTCACCTTGGTAAGGATGAAATAACTAAAAAATTTGTAAGAATTTGGGTTACAACTTTATAATTTATTTAAAATTTCTTTCAATCCAATTAGATTAGTGTAGTTTGGATAATAACATTTTATACCTTCAAAATTTTAGGAATGAATAAATACAAATTGTTACTCCAAAACATTTTATACCTTTAAAATTTTATTATGAGGTTAAATAGGTTGAGTTCACATATAAATATTTATTTAATATATAAACATTAATTTTATATTAATTGATATATATTATTTGTGGTTGAGTAAATACCTTAAACTCACATGCTACTCCAATACATTATTTAATAAAATAATAGAAAATAATAAATAATTTTAAAAATACTAAAAGTAGTAAAATTTGATGAATTATTGTGCATGATGATTTTTTTAGAAAAATATATAATTATATTAGTTTTTAAAAGTATTATATTTTAATTTCATCATTGTATTGGTGTCTTTAGTGGAAAAATATATGAATAGGTTGAAAAATGATAGTAATTTATTTCCAATAAATAATATTTAATTAAATGATTTATTTTAAAATAATTACATATTCAAAATTTTAATGGAATATGGTTTCACATATCAATGATGACCCATTTATGGGTCCTACATATTTTTATTCTATAATTCATAACCCTTTTAGATTCATTGTTCCCATGGTTAAGGAAAAAAGGTTAATGAAGGGGTTAATATAAAAAATACGGTCTAAAATAACACTAAAACAAATAAAATTTTAATTTCATGATGTTATATGAAACTAATATTTTTTTCAGAAAATTCATGTATATATTAAAGAATTTTTATTGGGAATGAATTTATTATATTTTAATATTTTATGAAATTTCAAGTGTATTATATCTCTCCCTTATAAAAGAACACCACATCCTTCTATTTTTTACACAACTTTGAGATATCTATATTCAAGAAACTCTGAAAAATACCCTTCTAAATTTCTTAACACAATTTTTATATGTTTTTTGTTTTACCAAAATACAATCTTTACACCCAATAATAGGATATCTAGTAGAGGCCTATCAAATAAGAGGTGATCATTGTAACCGACCCCTTTCAATTTATTTCTTTTTCTACATGCTATAATAAAATTTCATTAATTATAAAATATTATATTCAATGTCATAGATATATTGAAATATTATTTTTATTATTACAGTGAAACCGCTTTTATTAAACATTTTTCCATTCAAATGGGATTTAAAAGTATCGCTCGTGCGTATGTATGACATACCATCTTCTTGTAGGGATATAATTATTATTCTATCACAATAATTCGTTGATGGATAATATGATCAGTTTAATGTTTAAATAAGATAATTTTTACATAATTAAAATATTTAATTTTAAAATCACATCTACATTCTAGCCTTAAAATTATTTGGAAAATGATAATGTCGCTCGTCCATAGTTGTGAACTACCACCTCTATGAAGTGTTGTGATATATTTTTAATTTATATTTTAATTGAATGGTAATAAAGATAGATTTAATGAATATTTATGATATAAAAATAATTCCATAGAGGATAATTATTATATAAATTTATTCTTTTGAATTCTTCAAAAAATGAAAGTAGTGTTCATGTATACAAATGATCTTTGTTATCCATAAACATTGTAATTCATTTATATATATACCTTTTATGATGGAATTTATATATTATTATATTCAATAAATATATATACATGTGACATTTATATGTTTATTAATATTCTGGATATCGGTAACCCATTACCAATGTACAAGAAATGAAACTACCGAACTGAAATTACTATTAAAAACGTAACAGTTAACACCTAGAAATTGTGTTTTTATTTAGTTACTAACAAATTAGTGTTAGAATGATATAATAGTAAAATATATGATATTTAAAGAGTGTACAAGATTATATTTTAATAAATTATAATTTTTTTATTTGATATTTGAGTGTTCTTGATGAAATTGGTACTTGAGAAAATGGGTTTAAGTTACATTCACATTAATGATCTAGATTATTTATGATTAAGCTTATAATGATGAAAAATTATGATCTACTAGTCTTTAAACTCACAAAAGTTTTTCGCCTATGGTTATTTCAAGATATTACAAGTTCCCTTTCAATTTACTCTCTTTAATAACTTAATAGAAATAAATAATGTTTTTAAGGAAAGCCAACTCTAATTCTCTATTTAGTCAGAAAAAATTATTAATCGGTATCAAATTTTTATAACAATGTTCTCAAGAATTATTTACTATTCTATTAGGATTTTTTTAATGTTATTTCACTCAATATTTAATTTTAATAAATGGTGTAATTGTAACATTCTTATTATTTTTTGAATGACGTACTTTTTAAATTTTTTATAAGTTTGAAAGGAATATTTTATTTTATCATATTTAACTAGAAATTAATTTACCACCATCGGAATCATGGAATAATTTAATTCTTCCTTTTAATTTTTTCAATTTAATTTTCAGTGAAATTATTTTTGGGAATTATTGGTAATTTTTCTAATTTTAAATATTTCATTCCAATGTAAAAATAAATTTTTTCTAAGAGAATATTATAGTTCTTATTTTAAAGTAATTTGCATAAATGATAATATCATTAAATTATAATTATATTTTAATGGGTATAAGATCCAATGATAGTGTCCTTATTCTTTATCTAGTAGATTTATTATTATTATGAGAAGATGTTTATGAAGTCCATTTATTTTCAATAAGTTATTTATAATTAAATTTTTATGAAAACCATTTCTATGTCATGGCTTATGATTTGGTAAATTTGTTATGATATTGTGGTTTACATACATGTGTTTTTATTATGTGATGGGTGGGACATGAAATTTTTATCCCTCCAATATAATGAGTAAACATTGATATCTCATTAGATAACTAATACTCAAATGGGGAGTGAACCCAGTTCACTAAGGTTATTTTTCCTCTATGATAGTCTTTGGTGTGAACCTTGAGTACTACAATTGAATGGGGAGTGATCCCAATAAACTAGAATAGTCTTAGATGTGATCCTTGTCTTCTGAGAAAATTATTTTCATCACTAATTTGTATGACACAAATATTTTTCTCATTATTATGTTATTATCTCATGGATTATTTTATTTAATTACATTATTAATAATGTATTCTGAACTACAAAAAATTATTTTATGAATCAAGAATATGATATGTTAAGTATAAATTATTTTAAAAAAAAATTATGTTGATGTCATAATAGCAATATGATCATGTTGTGCTTTAGTATTCATTGGAATCTTTATTTTTTACCCATACTAAGAATATGACCTTATCCTTTTCTTATGTTTCCTTTCCCCATGTTTTGAAGAATAGTTTTAAGTATGATATGTATAAGAAGGGTTCCAGTTTTAAAGAATATAGTGGGATATTATTTTGATGACATATAAAAACATTATTTATTTTCATGTTTATAATGAAATTTTACCTATAAAATTATGGAATTGATCATTATGTTATGTAATTAATTTTCATATAATAATAAGTAATAACAATGTATGAAAAGTATGGTTTTCTATAGTTAGTATCAAATTTAGGTTTTGAAACCTTTGAAATGTGGGATAAGAAATATTTATTGAATTCCTTGGGGATATGTCTATTTATAAAATTAAATCCAAAATCCTTGGTAAATATCCTATGTAAATTTGTTTAAACCTAACATCTCATATATTAAAAATAATGTTTCTTTATTTAAACATCCAATAAATAATTTTTTATGATTATGTGGTTTCCTACTATGATTATTATAGATTAGACTGTGTTTTTATATTTTAGTAAATGTCTAGAACCCAAAATAATATTCTTTATACTAAATGAAACATACAATGTAACAATTTTCCTCATTAGAAACCAAATTTCAGGAGAGATAGAATGAAAAGTTTCACTTCTATTAGTATGAAAAAATTAAATGCTATGAATCATGTTGAGCTTAAAAATCAACAAAAGAGGTAATAATATTCTATTTAGTCTATTATGTGAACCGCGTCCCATATTTTAGAGGGTATTTTGATCCATTATTTAATGAGAAATGGAGATATACCACTCAGAATATATTTTCCAATATCGAGTGTTCAGAATATGAAAATTTTGTTTTGGTAATTTATTATTTATAATTAAAAGTAGCTCATTGTTGTAATATATTCAAAAACATTATTCAACTGGATGAAATTGACTTCATGGAGTCTGATGGATTTAAAAGATTATTATTTAAAATTTTCATTAATATTATTATTGAAACAAATATTAAGAATATTTTACTTGAGCTAAATGGTAAGGATGAAGAATATACTAGAACATATTTGGAAAATTTAAAAATCATGTGAGGTATGCATATGGTATTTTGATTCTCCCTGAAATTAAGGTTGATGAATTCTTTAGTTGCTCAAGACAATGTCTCCCAAGGGTGTTAACCATAAGAGATTTTAGTATCTATAAAGTTATAATTTGATGTGATATCTATATATATAATCAGTTTAGATTTACATATCCATATCATAGTTCGAATTATAAATGAATCATGAAATTAACAGAAAATTATAAAAAAAGGATTAAATATGATTAAAATTCCATTATACTCAATATTTGGCAGGAAGCATAGTGGAAATAATCTTAAAGGGATTATTTAATGTTTTAATTATGGGAAAAAATTTCATAATAAAATATAATGTTGAAGTGATTAGATGATGATACAAAATTATGGTGGAAATGAAACCCAAAATATACCACCCACACTCTAGTGTTTAAAATGAACGGAGTATTAGAATTATGCTATCTCCTACTCAAAATGAAAGGATAACGATGATGATCAAAATTTTCAACCTCTAATTCATAGATACAATGGAAAATATCATCTGATCCCTAATAGTGATGTGGAGTATGATAACTATGTAGATAAGGTTACACATATGATCCACTCTTTAAATGTAAATTTATTATTTGAATTTTGATCTACCCACTCTTTTTTTCTAAAATAATTTTCTAAGGGGATCATAGTAAAATTTCATTAATTACATATTGAATTATAAGTTAAAATAACATAGTGGTTTGATGAAAACGCCACAACTGTATAAATCTTGTACATTTGAAGGATTTTGGACCGTACTTAATCTAAATCTCATAATTCTCTCTCTAGTTGAAGAAATTTTATTTGAGGTAATGGATTATATTAATTTATGTAGATCCCACATAAATTACCATGGAATTGAAGTCATATAATATATTCTAATCCAGCAAAAGATAATTTATCTGAGTAAAAATAAATATGTACTTCTAATGGAAATGAGATGCATTTTATTGTTTATGATTCATGTTATGATGTTTTATTTATCTCAGATGGTTTGGAGAAACTCAAAATAATATATATAACTATTTTGACATATTTTTAAAATATATTTTCAAAAGAGATTTTGTGTCTTCCTCCTAATCACAAATTTGAGTTCTAAATGAAACCCATACATGGCGATACACCTTTTTCAAATAATTTATATATAATGACCCCAATTCAATTATTGGAATTGAATAAGAAAATTTTGGAGAATCATGGAAAGGGGTTTTCTCATCCACATGCATCACATTGGTGTGCAATAGTTCTTTTTGTTAACAAGAAAGAGGTATCATTGTAACTTTGAATTTACTATTGGGAACCCAATAAGATCACTATAAGGAAATTATATTATCATCTTATATTGATGAATTGTTTTAATAAACATTGTGATGCTTATTAATTTTAGAGGATTGATATTCACTATGGATCTCATTAATTGATGCTTATGAATGAGGTTATACCCAAGATGAAATTGTATTTAATGTATGGACACTATGTATTTACAGTGATTCCATTTAATCTTACCAATGCCCACTATATCATCATTTATTTAATGAATAGAGTATTTTGATATTTCCTTGATCAGTTTGTGGTAGTATTTTTAATTATTTTATTATATATTTTAAGATAATTTAAGAGAATTATGATAATTATAGAATCTTTCTGAATAATCCATGGAACGGTAAATTTTATTAAAAAATTTCACATTGTGAATTTTGGATAAAATAGTTTCATTTTCATGTCATATAATCTCAAGATGGGGTATATTGTTTGATCCATCAAAGGGTGAAGTTATTGAACCTTGTCATAGACCAACCACTATGACTAAAATCTATAGTTTTCCAATATTGACTGCATATTATTGATGATTTTTATATAATATATCATGACTATCTAATCCACTCACCATGGTAACTTGTAAAGGAACTCAGATTATTTTGACTGATGGATGTGAGTAAAATTTCATGTAATTGAAGAGATATTTAGATACTGCACATTTCAATACAATACCATACAATGGAGAGGGTTTTTAAAACTATAATTAAACATTAATGAAAGGTATGGGATGTGTTATCATGAATAATGATATGGTGACATCATATTCCTCACAACAATTGAAGGTTCAGGATAACAATTAACCAACTAATTATTTGGGGTTAGTTGTGGAAATTTTTTTATTAAATATATAAGTGAATTATATTTATAGAGAAATATGTTATATATATAAATATATTAATCTAAAATGATTAAATAATATATTCGCATCGAAATGGACGACTCTGTGTCTCGGGAAATGGATGGAGTTGATTAATGATTACAAATTCTAGGTACAATATCCCCTTGGGAAAGAAAAAAAGGTGGCTAATTCTAGGTGTCAAAAGGATATTGATATATTATCTATAATGAGTATAAAAAATATCTGATAATTATGGATTTTATATGGATAGAATTTGAAATTTTTATGGAAGGGGATAAATATTATATTTCCCAATGAGTTTTCTACCATCTATCCAAGTGAAAATTAGAGAGGTGTATAAGGAAGATGTAGAAATGAAAAATAATGATAGTAAATTTTATAATTTCCCCCATGATTATGATATAATTATATTCTTTAGGAACCCTATATTTGTCCCATCATTACCGTACTTGAAGGAGTAGCTATTTGATGATGCTCATAATTCACCATTCTCTATTTATCCTTGGAACAGATAGATATGTAGTGATCGAAAAGCATTTATCAGGTGGGATAACTTGAGAAGAGATGTTACATAGTATGTATCTTTATAATTATTATGTTACAAAGTTTTGGTTGATAGAAAAATGATTAAGGGGATGTCACAACCATTACCTATACTAGAATGATAATAGGAAAAGATCACCTTGGATTTATTTATTAGACTCATGAAAACCTAAAAAGGGCATAATTATCATTTTGTAGAAGTCGATCAACCAATTTAGTTAGAAAACATCATCACCACTATAAAATATATCTATCTGGATTAGATTTATTTAATATAAATTAATTAATTAGTAAGGCTACATGGAGTACCAAATTCAATTGTATCTAATTGGTATTTGTGGCTTACCGTGAATCCTATTAAGGTGTTCTGCAGGATGAAGATTCATAGTTACATTTTATCACTACTTATTTTCCACATACTGATGGTCAGTATGAGAGTACCATCTAAATTATGGATGATTGGTTGAGATATTTTTTTCATAATTTTTAACGTACTTGGGATCAATACATTCCTCATATAAAGTTTTCGCTCAATAACTGGCTTCATTCAAGTCTTAAAATGGATCCTTATGATTCTCTTTATGGAGAGTAGTGTGGAAATCCAATTATATCAGATGTAGTTAGAGAAAGTATGCTATTGGTTTTTAATCTAGTATTGAACCAATATTAGTGGTTAGTGGCTATTTTTTCCATTTAGCGGTTGTTTAAATTCCTACTAAATTAGTCTCCGGTTGTTTTAGAAAACTGATGCTAAATAATATGTTGACAATAAATTATTGGTGGGTTTTTAAAATCATCAAACAAAGATTTAACGTTAGTTTGTAATTTTTTTAATTAATTATTTTTTTAATTTATTTATTTTTTATTAGTTTATTAGTTTATTATTTTTATATTTGTATATTATTATTATTAATATCATTTTTTTATTTTTATTTTTAAAATTTTTAAATTTATTTATTATTTATTTATATATTTATTATTTATATATTATATGTTATGTATTTTTTATTTATTTTTTACTTATTATTTATTTATTTATTAATAATTAATAATATTTAATTTTTGGTTATTTATTTATTATTTTTATTTATTATATATATATTTATCTTTCTATTTACATATTAATCTATTTTATTTATTATCTTATTTATTTTTTATATTTTTTACATTAATTTACCATGCCCATTCACATGCACATGCCTAGTCCAAGCACAAGCCCCATACAGAAATTATACAATGGGTCAGATTCAGACCCCTTACCTCTTGGTTATCCTCCAGACTTTACCTATCTACTATTCTCTTAATGTTCTGAATAAATAGAATAGAATATATATATATATATATTTAAAAATAATAATATAAAACAAATAGATTCAAACAAAATAAATTCAAATCAATAATTTTTTATCAATAATTAATAATCAATAATAAATAATTCATAATTAATAATAAATAATTAATTGTAAATATTTAATAATTGCTAATTAAAAGTTTCTAATAAATAATTAAAAGAAAAATTAATAAAAAACAGAAAATTTTTATTATAAATAGTAAATAATAAATAGTAAATAATAAATAGTAAATGATAAATAATAAATGGTAGATATGTAATATATAATATATAATATATAATATATAATATATAATATATAATATATAATATATAATATATAATATACAACATACAATAAATAATAAATAATAAATAATTATTTAATAAAAATTTATTAATAAAATACTTGTAAATTAATAAAATTAATAACTAATTCAGGAAAAGTAACTAAATACTAAATAAATAATAAATAATAAATTTATGAAAAAAAAATATTAATAATAAACAAATAAACTAATAATGAAAATTAAATAAATAATATAAGTTGCAAAAAATATTTAGGACTATATATAAATGTACAAACATTTTAATTAATATGGATAAATATTTACAAATAAATATAAATATAAACAAATATTTTTTAATTCATATAAAAATATATATATAATTGATAATAAATTACAAAAAAAAGGAGAAAGCATAATAATTGCAACACCATAAAATCAATGAGAAGGTAAATTGATGGAATAAAATCATAAACAACATAAAAAGAATATGAAGACACTCAAATAAGGATGATATCTCATCGAATGTGTATGGTATATATATACAATAATTTATTTTATTATATTATATATTAATATTTTTTAACATATATATATATGTTTGTTTGTTTGTTTGTAAATACACATGCATATGTTTATGTGAACATTATTTATATACGAGTATATATATATTCATATTGTTTTTCTATAATTTTATTTATATTATATATTTCATTGTAATGATACATTTGTTTAAAAAATAATTTATATATTTTCATTATGTATATATTTACATATATTATAATATACACATAGATATATATTTATTTATTAAGACACAAGTATTTATATATAAACATTACTAGTATTGTTATATATACACATATTAACTCATTTTTATAAGTTAAATTAGGTAGATAATAATTTATTTTAATTGAATTGAATAATAAATAGTTATTTCCATAAGGTTTATATCATTAATAATACATTTCTATGTAAATATGTATTAATACCAGTGATATATTAGATGTTTATACAAATTAAATATGCCTATATTTAGTTATAAATAAACCTACCTTTTGAAAAATGATAATATTTAATATCCACAAAATTACAATGAATGTATTCTTAGGTAATATTTTTTTTCCACAATGAAAATGAGAAAAAAGACCCCTTTAAATGAGACTAAAATTTCATTGAATGATAAATTTTTTTGATACATAGACTAAAAAATCTATTTTGGAACCTTTGGATATTTTCTGACCTTGAAAAATAGAGACTAAGGTCCCCTTGGTCATCACGGCATAGAGCCTATTGTAGTATTTGATTTGATATGTGGTACATCCTAAATGGAAATCCAGATAAAATTTATGGTAAATTGAAGTTATAGTTAGATTTTTAACTTTTCATGAAACTATAATACATTTTATTATTCTATTTATAACTAAATTTTAACCAAGTTAGGTTTTAGTTCATTTTAGAAGATCTTATTGGGCTAGTTGTGGAGCAAAACCAGACTCCCAAATGAAATGAAATAATTATTTGATGTCGAAGCCTAATTTTCAACTTATTGAATATTTTTTTACAATAAATTAATTTTTAACTAACAATTATAAATATTTATTAATTAATAAATTATAATTAATTGAAATTATAAATAATATAAGAATATGTGATAGCAAAAGAAGGAAAGAAATATTTTATTTTTAATTTTTTCCCTTTAATTTAGTATATGTCTTTCAAAAGTGGCATTATTTGATGTTGGTATAGAAAACCTCCAATATTTCACTATGAATTTTAAAACTAGCCCCAAATAACAAGAAAATAAATTATCTATATTTTCATTTTGAAAAATATTCAAAATATTAAAAAATAATAATTGTGGTTTTAATAACCAACCTGAAAGAAACACCACTAAATATTTTTTTCCTTATAGTGTAGCTAAACAAAATGGTAATGAAATTCATATCCATTGAACACAACATCAAGGAATTTCATAGAAGGAATAAAATATAAGACAATAATAATATGTGAGATCTGGAGTTTAATGTTGCTGAGTTGGTGGTTCTAAAAAGCTTATAATTGGAGTATGTTATGTGATTAAGAAATAAGGGAAGGGTGAGACCAATGTATTTTTCTTTCCATAAGAGCATGAACATTCCCATAATGAAAAACCCAAAAAAATAATGTATCATAGTGATGAAGTAACGTGAAACCATACCACTCACCTGGTTAATGTTTTCTATAGGAATCATAAATTCAAAGATGATTATTGAGAATCCATGGATGCATTGAAATAGATATATCTTTATTTGACGATATTATTCTGAGAAATTTCTAAAGTGAAAATAATTTAAATGGTGTTATAATGTAACAACCACATATTTTTTGTAAAATGTTTCTTCAAATTTTTTTTTCATAGCATGTGATATAAAATAAAAAGAGTCTAAATTAAACATACTATCATATACCATAATAAAATAAATATTAAATTGGAGGGTGCATATAGAAATAAGTAATTTAGTGAAAAGAATTATATAAAAGTGAAATATAAATTCATTGGTTTTAAATTTATTTGATATCAAATGAAAATAATTTGAAATTAAAATATTTTTTTCGTAAAAATCTATTTTTATTCATGAATAGATCTTTATCTTAATACAAAATTAATATTTTTTAGTTAATGAGTTTATGGAAATTTATATATTATATATTAAATAATTTAATTTAAAATTCATCCAATATTTTTTTCTAGACATGAGATAGAAATTAATCTAGTTTTATTTATTAATATATATTTTTCTAAAAAGTTGGTTTCATCACCCATTGTGTAGATATTTTTACATTAATTTCTACCAGTTATATAAATTTAATATTTAATGATTGATTCCATTTTTTGAATCAAGATGAACAAATTTGAAAATAGGTCCATTTTATTTTTTTTCCATAGAACTGTAAACTGTGAAAACAATTTACACCCTGGTAAAAGAAAAATAGGAAAAAACAATACATAAAATTGTTTTTAAGGATTTAAAATTTCACAAAAAATTCCCTAATCAATTATTTTTTTCTATGGTAAGTTTATTAATGTAATAATTACCTTAAACACTTACAAAACATATATATAGTAATTATTCAATTAGTAGAACAATAAAATAAATGATTTTAAAAATATTAAATGTTATATAATAATGATGAATTGTTCTGTCCCAAAACTATTATAGATAAATATATCTTATTATTGATGCGTAAAGAGATTATATTCTAATTTCATCTTTATCTTGGTTTCTTCAATGTAAAATATAATGAATAGTTTTTAAATTGTCATTAGTGATATTTACAAATAGATAAAATTTTATGGAATGAATTTAAATTCATAAAAACTTAGACGTGGAAAAATTAATGGAATATAGTTTAATATATCAGCAATGTTACATTTATGAGTCACTTGTCCATTTGTGGTAACATTATCAACCCTTTAAAAAGGAATTAATTGTTACCCCGGTTAATGTAGAACCCTATTATTTCCAGTAATTGACCATTTAATTTTTTATTTTGAGAGTAAATAATGATAAGGTTATGTTTTTTCGGTGTTTTAGGAGGTTTTGAATCATTTTCAAAGTGTTTTTGGAGGTGCACAATTTTCATATATGTAATCCAAACCATACAACCCTTCCTAGAAACATTGCAGCTTGTGGAAGAGGGACAGTAGCCCCGCATGGTTAGAGAACTATTTTTCTATATCATTCAGGTTCTAAAGAGAAACTACGTGATCATAAAATCATGAGAATATCATATTGTGTATGATTGGTTTGAATTTTTTAAAACTATGTTCCCTAACCCCACACCATTAATATTTATATTATAATATTGTCGATCTAATTTGGAATAAGTCATATGAACCCTTTTAGTATCCTAGTCTCTGTAAAACTAGATTTTTTTTGATCCATAGGAATGAGAGATGATTCCCTTTCATTCATGGGTTATTTATATGTGAATCAAAGCTCGTTGGAGGTCTTTAATCGTCGGTAAGTCAACGTTCTTCATCACACTTCATAGATATTTTCAATTTATCACTAATATAAAATTTTATCTAGTTTTTTATTGACATATCTATAATTTTTAATGTCACTCATGATGAGATATTATTATATTTTATGTAGGGAGAATGGGTTTTGACCAGATCTATAAGATCAAAATGTTGTTCCTCATTTTGTCCCATGTCTGAGAGGTATGTGTCTTATCTCTTATCTACAAATAGATTAGAAATTAAATTCTTAGTTATAATTGAATTATTTGATTGAAATTGTGTGAAATCCTTGGGTGGCTTTTATTGGAAGATACATTTTTTGGTTATGTGTCTGAAATTGGGGGAAGTGGATTAGTTTTGGGAAAAATCTACTGTGTATAACATTAAGATGATCATTTTAAAAATATGGTTTTGTTATGATGAATGTCCAATATTTATCAAAACGATTTCTCAAATGAAATAGTTTCTTAGGGAATGGTTTTGTATGGATATTTTTTTTGGTAATTAGCTTTACATAATTTTTGAAAAACCAAATTGGCATGTGTGGATTTGGATTAATCAGGGTCATTAATTATCACCATCAAATGAGGTTTAATGTATGGGAAAAATTACCAACATTAATAGTGACACAATGATTGTGTGTATTTTTTTGGGACCATGGAATGGTTATTGTGATTAATTTTGATGTTTTTTAGGAAATTTTTTTTGGATTTTTTGGTAATTGTTCATTAATTTGATTTAAATATGTTTACTACATTAGAACTATTTAGTATGACATGTTCAAACATGCTCTTGTCCTAGTGGTGTAAGTTGGGAAGTCATTCAAGAAATCATACAAATCCTATAATCGACCTGGTAGTGGGAACTATTTGTATTTTTAGATATATTCTTTTGAGACATATGTGATGACAAAAAATCTCATATCCTTAGTGATACATCTTGATATATTAGGAATACGAGGTGGAGTTTGAGCTTAGAGCTGGTTTGATATTGATGGTTGATGTCACACTATTGTTTTCAGTTTTATAGCCTATTATTTATATTAAAGGATGTATTTTTTATTGTACATGGACTCTTATATGGGTTGTTTTTTGGTTATGGTTTTATTAGTATTTTATACTCATTCATGATATAGATGATTTTGGTTTATATTTTATAGTGTGGATGTATACATTTAAAAAGAATATATTGTCCCTAGAATTTTATTGAGGTCATTAACATTTATTTATAACCATTGGTGTATTAGGAACGACACTTAAGGACTTATAACACCATCGCCTCTTCTCAAGACAATGGGGGGGGGATGGGATGTTATATATTGAATCTTTTTTTAAGATATAGAGTATGAAATTATATCTGTTTGTTCGGTCATAGATATGGAAATGGTATCACTTTAGGCCTATGTATCATTAAATTTTGGACAATTGGTTTCTTCCTTCTTCCAAATTAGTGTTAGGTTTGTATCAATAAGAGAGGATTCTAAATACATGAAATGTATAATATTAAAATTAGAAGAAAACATTTTTATACAGTACTTAATGTTATTTGGTTAGTGGGGTACCAAAGTGTTTGGAGACACTTTTAGGTGAGTTTTCATATCATCTTCAAGGGTTTTATAATGGGAGTAGTGAGACATGCATTGATAAAAATACTGCCCACACGGACTATAATATTCATATTTAGTTTATTGGTTTTAAAAAAGGATATTTTGTTATTATTTGAAAATATTTAAATGGGTTATTTTTAAAAATAATGGTTGTAGAATTTAAAAAAAATGACTAAACAGTTTATATTGGTTTAATTGTGGAAATAAATGTTTCTGGTATGTTTTGATGTTGTAAATATTAATTTATAATACTTTTTTTGTTAATGTTGAGTTGAAAAGCTGTTTATTTCTGGTAATAGTGAATAGAACTAGGTATGATTTATTGAAATCAATAAGAATAAGATGAAAATAATGTTGTTTCACCTGAACTATCGGTGAAGTAATTACTAGACAAATGTATTGTAAATGATTTTAAGGTTGTGGATAGGTGTAATCAGGATGCTGATGGTTGAAAAATAGATCATTTGATTCAGTTCAAAAAAAAGATTCCACTCATCTTTTGATGGTTTATATGCCCATAAAAGAAGAATTATGGTTGAATCAGATGAATAAAATTATATATTTCATTGGGACACTAGAAAAATTGAATGTATTGTTAGAAATGCTTATGTCCAAGGATTTGGCATGAATATTAGGGGAATTAGCAGTTCGTGCGAAATTGGGTCAAGGCATCACATTAGAGTATTTTGAAGATGTGTTTAACATGATATTCTCTCCTCAAACAAATAATATTTCTATAAAAAATGAATAATTTATTTTGATGTTAGAGAACCTCATGGGTCAAGAGTTCAAAACTAAATTTATTAATTTAGTCCATTTTTCCCTGAATGCGTCTCCATGTTCATCCTTGAAGGCACCCAATGTTTTATTCATGACTGAGGTTAGATATCCCTTCAAATATTTCTATTAAATATATTATGGATTATATAAAAATGATCAAAATAGAACCGATTTTAGAAAAAAACTATATTAGAAAATATGGTTGGATAAAATGTATTATTCTTAAAGAAGCTTCTTGAAACTGCAAAGTTGGAATTATTGAAAGAGGGATACCCACTCCTAGAGAAGTGGAACACTTAAGAATCAGACAATGAGATCCATAAATCTATCTTCCCAACCTAGAATTTACTCAGGTTTTTATTGAGGCTCACTTGATAAAATCAAAAAATATTAAACAAAACCACATATATCATTTCACAATTCAACAAGATGGGATGTCTTTAGTGCTATTGTCATAGTGCACCTTTTCAGGTGATGGACCTAGTTATCTTTTTTCTCAGGAATCTTAATCTTCTATTGGTCGAGTGCATTAGAAATACCCCCTTTATTAGAATATAGAGATCCAAGGAGATTCTAAGAACACTATTATGATTGAACATCTGAAATATCAATAGGGTATAAAAGGGAAAAGTGCAGTATGTTTTCATTTTTGTAGTGCTGAGAAAGGGATTATGGAAAATAATACTTTCCATTTAATGGCTGGAGGTATGATTCTTTTCAATTATATAATTATTAATGATTTTACTGATAAGGGTTCATATAAATAATTTTTTTCTTATTATATTGATTATCATATGGTTTGTGATGTTGATATGTTTCCCCCTATTTTGAGACATCCGAAAAATATTATAGATATAAAATGTAAAGACTTTATTTGTAAAGTTTTTTCTAGAGCTATTGATGAGGATGAATTACTTTGGGATTTTTTAATTCTTGTGATAGATTCCCCATATATTATTTTTGGTATGGATTGGTTGACATTGTTTAAGGCTCACATCCACTTTTATATTAGAAAGGTTAGTTTCATATCTCTTGATGATGTCAAGTATATGTTTTGGTTTGATTGGGATGTAAAATTTTGTAAAGAGAGACTTTTGTAATTATTGGTAGTAACAATCTCATATCAGTTGGTATCATTGACTTTGAGATATATTATTGGAAATTGGAATAGATATGTTCCTAAAATTGAAGAGAAATTTTAAAATGTTTATTTTAAAATTATTTATGTTTCCACCAGAAATAGAAGTTGGGTTTATGATAAATCTTTTAATGGGACAAGTACAATTTAATTTTCATATTATCATATGGGACTAATAATAAATGAGGTAATTGAATGTTTATTTAGAAGAGTTATAATTTAATGGGTTCAGTTGGTTGAAAAAATCACTATAGGAATTGTTTTTCATTTTGTAAAAATGGTGGATGAAACTCTTAGGGTTTGTGTGAAGTTTAATTTATTAACCATGTTATAAAAAATAATCTATATCATGTTCCAAGAAACATTGAAATGTGTGATAAATTTATGGGATCTTGATGGTTTTCCAAAATATACTTACATTCATGATATCACAAACTGTGAGTTCAAAATAACGATATTCCATAGGAAAAAAGAATATTTATGAATATATGATCATTGTGATTTTTAATCCTTTTGGTATTATAAAATAACAATAGATATTTATGTCATCAATAACTCAAATATTTTAAATGTATCTAGACTCATTTTTGGTGGTTTTTAATGATATTCTAGTGTATTCTAATACAAAATAAGATGATGAGAAATACATGGCTATAGTTTTCAGTCTCTTATAGGATCATCATCTATATTACATGTTATTAATGTTTGATTTCTAGATACAAGAGGAATATTTTCTTTGTAATATCATTTATAATAATGGTTTTTTTATTGGTCCAAAAATAATATATGTTTTTATCTCTTGGAAACCAGGGGTGAATGTCTTTGAGAATTGCAGTTTCCCTAGACTAGTGGGATAGTATAGAAGTTTCATATATGATTTTTCATTTTTCGCATCAATGAATACAACATTAATGAGGTAAGGCATTACATTTCAATTTAACAATGATTAATGGAAATAATTTGTTGAAAATAATGTTATAAGTACATCATCACATTTCTTAAGGTATATTGTGTCTACATTGGGCTATATAGTCTATTTCTAGGTTTCAAAATCTGGGATAGGATGTGTTATGATGCATGTAGACCATGTTGATTCTTATGGATCATTTATGTTATCATTGTTTGAGAATAATTACCCAACACATGATTTTGAAAAAGATAATATTGTCCTTGATTTTATTACATGATATCATTATCTATATGTTGAATGATAAGAGTTCGAAATTTATTTCCATAATGATATTTTAATTTAAGACAAAGAGTATGGATGATGTATCTAAATATAGTTGGCATTTAATTGATGTATACACAGGGTAAATGGAACTATATGGATGATGCATTGAGTAGGAAGTCATATGATCAGTTGGATAAAGAGGATTTGGAACAATGGATACTAATTTTAGTCATAGGATATTTTCATATAGATTATGAAAAACATGGTGATACTATAGTTTTTATTCCCATATAATTTGTTTATTTTTTACTTGAGTTTATTATATTTACATAGGAATTAGATTTAAATTTTGTTCATATATGGTCAAAACAAAATGGTGGAGAGATCATTGAGGTATTGAATCTAGATGAGAGTATACTGATGTTGTTTAGATATTAGGTTGTTTTCCATTTTTCTTATTAGTTAAAAATTCATAGCATATACCACTATTCAATATTGCATATTCATCTAGGAAATAGATGATGTATAGAGCAATGAATGCACAATTTTGGTGTGTTGGAATGAAAAGGGATGTAGTGGAGTGTGTCTTGAGATGCCTCACCTATCTAAAATTCAAGGTACAACATTAATAATCGACTGGGGTTTTGCAGTATTTATATATTCCTATATTGAAATAGGAGAATACATCCACATATTTTGTAACAGTTATGTAATGAATTGTTAGGAAACATCAATCTATATGTGGGATTCTGAGTCAGCTCACAAGGTTGTCTCACTTCATCCCTATTCGTAAAAATAATAAGATGGAAAATTTTTTCAAACACTATATTAAATAAATTTTGATGATAGATGGTGTCCAAGCCTCGACTGAATCTGGAAAGGCCCTATAATTACATCTTCTTTTTGGACATCCTTATATCATGTCCTTGGAACAATGTTGACCATCATTACATTATATCATCCTAAAACTGAGGGATAATTTTGACAAATAATCCCAATATAATTATATATTCTTAGGGATTGTGTAATGGTTTTGGGTGGATAATGGGAATATAATTTTCTATTATTTATTTCTCATATAATAATAGTTATCATGCATTGTTACATATGTCTAATTTTTAAAAATTGAATTAGCATCCTTGTTTCTCACTACTTTGTTTGGTGGAAAAAGATGAGACCAACCTAATTGAAACAAACCTTGTGATGGAGACAAAATAGATTATTTAGTTTCACATAAAGAGGATCGATACAACTAAGAATCATTATAAATCGTATGTATATCATCAACAGGGACCATTTTAATTTGAGTTGAGTGATCATGTGTTCTCAAGAATCAATCAATGGAATGATCCAAATAGTTCTTTTATTAGGTAAGTGATTTATAATTGGTACATAGGTGCAATTAAGATACATAGATGATTTAGTGAGGTGGAATATTAGTTCTATTTTCAGCCAAGATTCTGTTTTGCACACAATGCCATTCATGTGTCTCAATAAAATAAATACAAACCTGATCCTAACAATGTGATTTAATGGGATCACATTAACCAATATTTGAATTCTATATTAATTAATATTATAGTACGTATTTTGGATTGTAATGAGAATATATTATATGGGAAATGAATCGATCAAGTATATGTTTTATGGAATCAAGGATGATTTTATGATGAATCATGGCTATCTGAAATGGAAATATTCGAGAAGTGGCCAAAACACTTATAAAAAACCTTTCATCTTATATATTATAAGGACATAAAGAAAAATAATTGGGAGAATCTATGATCACCTAGTTTGTTACATGACCAATTATTTATGTATTTTGATTATACATAAGGATCATGTTATGTTTTAGTAATTTCAAGGTGGTTTTGGCACATTTTGTTAGTCTTTCTGGAGGTTCATGATTTGAGAATTGTAATTAGAAACCATATATCCCCTACAATAATTAGTGAATCTATTGTAATTAGTGTTAGTATCACTAAATTATTGGCATAAGTTTTGAAAATATAGTGTGGCTTCTAAGGGGAAAATATTTTAGCCTACTATCTTGAGAATAATAGCACATGCACTGTTGGTGCTAAGTGTTCCAAACAATGATCCCTACCCATGCATTTTGTAGTATTAGATTCTAAAATTTTTCTACAATAAATATTTATTTAATGGAAACCATTTTAGTTTATGTATCTCTTTAAAACATGAATTCATATTCCTCATTAGTCTAAAGAGAAAATACCCTTGGATATGGGAGTGATTCTTAAGATAATCAAAGTGAATTATAGGTTTAGATTTGTCAGAAAATCATCTTTATTTAATAATATCATCATATCTCTTTAATTAATCTCTCTATGAACCATAGATATAGTCTATTATGGAAAATTATTTGGGTTGTGATGTCAATATTGATGAGGATATTTTAATTTATTTAACGGATTGTTTTTTATCTGTTCTAGATGACCTTGGATCTATTGTTTTTTTCTAAATTTTGAGAGATTGGTGGATTCCCTCTTATGTCAACATTAAATATGACTTCATGTATTAGTTTTAATTGAATTAATTCATGTAAATAATGTGAAACCCTCTTTTATTGTTGTTGGAAAATATATATTTTTATTATGTCTTGGAAAATGTGGAAATTGTATTGGTTTTCTGGAAACATATTTTTTTATAATTTTAAAATGATTATTTAAAAACGATGATTTTTTATGCATATATGGTGTTTTTTAAATTCTATAAAGACGGAGCTGTTTTTATATCAATTGGTTTTGTAGGGAAATTTGTTTTTTTGTAAATGGATTGGAATGATTTTGGAGTAACCAATTTTTTATGTGTGTAGTGGGATGGATCGTGGTCCTGATGTACCATCATCCAAATAGGGACAGAGAATGGATGTTAAGTTGAACCTTTAATGTTGATACAAATATTGTGTATGCGTGTGTGGAAAAATTTAGTCTGTATGAATAATAAATGAGAAATGTTTTTATGGGAAAAATTTATATACCTTTGTTGGAATATGTTTTTGTGTTTGATATAAATGTTTTAACATCATTAAACAAATTTATATAAAATGTTATAACATGTTCTTATCCTAACGTAATGAGCCAAGAATTCATTGGGGAAATCCAATTGATCTTAAAATCCCCCTAACTTGGGTACTGCTATTCATTTTTAGATGTCAATTATCAAGACATAGGAAAAGAAAATATATCCCGGTTATTTAGGTATTCCTTTTAATACTGTGGTCATGAATTGTGGTGTTGGAGTTTAGAGTCGGTTGAGTTTTATGGGATGATGTAGCATGTGAGTTTTTAGTTTTGTGTTATTGGAATTCTCTTCAAGTATGTATTATTGTTTCAACTTATGCTCTAATAAGGATTATTGGTTTTGTTATGGTGGGAGTGGATTTTTATACTAATGAATATTATACAGGTTTGGATTATTATTCTTCTTTTAATTATAATGGATGTCTTATAAATTGGAAAATCATCCATCAAATATTTTTGAGTCTCTTAGTATTTATTATAATCCTTTTCTCTCTTGGGGATTTCACATAATACCTAGAAGCAACACCACTCCTTCTCAAACCAATGAGCAGTGGAAGATTGTTACTATTAAGGTAAAAAATTTATTATGTAGGGGTTAATAAAAAACATTAAGGCTTAAAATTACACCGAAACAATTAACATTTTCTTTGGATGGTGTTATTTATACTATAGATTTCTATGAATTCATCTCTATAAGGAAGCATTTTTTTCATTAGAATTAATTTATTGAATTTCAATATTTTATGAAATTACAAGTAATAACCCAAACATTTTTCAAAAGAATTTACCACCTCTTATAATAATGGTATATGGTATAAAAAGCATAAATACAAAATTAAAAACAATAAAAATACTATATTTAAAAATTAAGAAAGAAATTTGTTATATTTGAAGAAAATAAAGACCGTATACTAAAGGGAAAATATATTTCTCATTGGAATGGTAACACGAATATTTGGAATAGTAATCCTGCAAATAGTATAATGACCTCATCTATGAAGGTATAAAAAAATTATACATCTTATAAATTATCATATGATATAATTATATCATAATATAAATAAATAAATTTTTTAAATTATAAATTAAGTGTTGATATTTTTTATGAAACATATAGGGTTTTTTTCATATTATAATTAATTTAAATATTTGAATGAAAATTTATGTTTTTAAAATATTATCATAAGTTATTATTGTGTTTTCTTAAGATTATGTGAAAATTTAATGAGACTGTAATTTATTTTTCAACGTTTCATAAAATCAGTTATAATTTTAAATTTTTTAATTTTGGATGAATAATGATATTAGTTAAAAATTAAATTTCCCATAAATAAATAACTACTTTCATAAAATTGAGATAATTTTTTAATTATATGAATCAAAAAATTGTTATAGTGATTTTTTGAGATTTTTCTAAAATACATGAATTTTTTGTGAATATTAAAATATGTTAATTTACTATACATGCTAAATACCAGAATTTTTTAGTCATTGTTGATGTAGGATGAAGTAAGCCAAAAATATATAAATCTCATTCATTATCCTAATATATTTAGTGATAAAGCTAAAACTATTCATTCTCGTGATCCAGAACAAGAAACTAATGAATAAAAGACTAAGAAAACACATCTCTCCTCCCCTATAAAGACCACACCTTATCAACTCTTATACTCACTTCTCTAAAGAAGTGAAGCTTGATATTTTTATGAACATTACTCTTCAAAACCACCTCCACAAAATCTAGGATCAATTTTTACCATCAAAATTCCAAACACTTTTCCCTAAGGAGGCTCTCAAAGAGGATAAATTTAAGAGGTAAAATCCTCTTTCTTTTCCTTTTAATTTCTTTTCAGCTTAATTAATTTTCAAATTATCTTTTCAATTACACTTATACAAGTGGCATTTAAAAATATTTATTATATATATAATGGATTTTTATCTTGTTTATTGAATAATTAAACATCTAAATGCATCTAAATTCCCATTTATTATACAAAATGAGAACATTATCCGTGATGTGTCGATTTACTATAGTCATGGAAATGTATTTTAATTTTCCAATAACGCCTTCTAGAATGGTAATAAAACCATTATAATTGTTGAAAAAAAATTAATTTGTAATTTATAATCTTTTAATGTTCTTGAGAAAACATTTATACATATTATTATATAATAAAACAAAATAAGATCACAATGAAGGGAAAAACATCAAATAAATCCAAATAGTTAAAATTAACATTTTATCTTACAATTCATCATCATATCATATAAAAAAATGATATATAAGATAATTTAATCTCTTATAAGTTCAATAATAACATATATTCTCAATTATGGATATTTATATTCATTTTAAACAAACATCCATACATCTATACAAGTGAACATAACATTATATTCAAGAAAATAAACACTTCAAAACTAGGACATTGAACACTATAACTCATAAAAATGTAAATAACTGATATTGATAATATTATAACGAATAAAATACATCTATAAGAGGTTTTTTATTTGAATATTGATTATTTTAATTTCATTATTGGATATATTATTTATAGGAAAGCAGTCAGACATAATGTAAGTGGATTATTGTACCAAACTCTCATTCAATGTGTTTTACTTATTTCACTATATTTTATGTATGTATGTTTATTTAATGTTCCAAAAATATTATTTCTTTTATCATACCATTACTTTCTCAGATATACATTTTTTATACTTGAGTTTATGATAATGATAATGTTTTATAAAAGAAATATTCTTTCTAAAAGAAAACATTTTACTTCTAGTGATATTATTTCTTCTTCACTCTTGATTGATGACTCTTATAACATGTATAATATTACATCATTCATTTGGGAACACATATGTTTGTTCTTGAATTTATAATTTATGAAATTAAACCCATTCCTTTCAATGGGTTATTTTATGTCCAAGATTGATACATGTTCTATGTTTCATGCATGTCTATCTAAATTTTAGGTTTTGATGAGTTCACTTGGAATTATAATTCATGAAAATGTTATGATGTGATGGGTAAACACATTATTATATAGTTCTCTATTGCATTAGATAGTTTGATGTATCCCAAGAGAAAAATTAAAATATATGTGACCATGATCCAAGCTTTTTTCACAACTATGTTTGGTAGTTCACCATAAGACATGACGTTTCCTTTTTTTCATTGCCACATTCTATTGCATTTTCTAATCATTACTCTCAGGATTATTATCATATAATTATTTTATGATTATGATAATTATTCCTTCTCCGTGTTATATTGATTCAGGTTCTTATCTATCATCTTACTAGGATTTTATCTCACTCTTTTCTTTGATGTATATCTTATGATAATTAATTATTCTAAAGAGAACACAAGGACCAATAAGAATCTTCAGAGAAAAGTATTAAATAAATGTTTTTGTTTTATTATTTAAAGCACATGCATGGTACTAATTTTACGATGACCATAATCCTTTTGATCTTAGTTTTATAATTTTTTTTTGTTTATCCATAAAATAATGTTATAGTCATGTTAGAAAAGTTGGGTCTTTATAGTTGGTATTAGAGCATGGTTTAGTTAATTTGGGCATTATGATTAGAGAAAAATAGTAAAAACCATATTATGAGAATAGGTATAATTAAACACCCAATAAAATTTGTTTTATAAAAAGTATAAACATAGGGATACCATAAGACAAACCATTAGAGTTAATTGAAAAAATTAATAACTAATTTATTCATTACATTTTTACTTATGTTTTGTACAAAGTATTTCTATTATATTAATGGTGTAAAACAAGAGAAATCATTACAAAAAACTGATGCAAGGGAAAATTTAGTGATTTACCAAACAATATTTCCAATTCCTTGGGAGGTGGACTTCCAAAATATATAGAAATCCTTACCTAGTTTTCATAGGAATTGAACAATGACCTAAATAATTTAGAACACCTTCCTTAACCTAAGATAGAAAAACTATATTTTGACGCTTCATTTCAGTGAAATTGACTAAAAATTAGTGGATCTTCTAACACACTATCCACAGAATAGTGGGTCTACATAAAGGATAAGATATTTTTTACGCTTCACTGGTATGAGATGAAGATAATTTAATTAGAGTCTTTTCATGTTATAAATAAGTGGTTCTATGTGCTCTGAAATCAGAGATGGAGTTGGTATAATGGTTCCATGGATATGGTGATGAGAAATGAATAATGGTGTTTCGAACTAGGACATCAAATGAAAAATATGGAATGAAATACCACCCACCCACATGATGAAAATGTTGGAATTAATTTCATTGGAACTATCTCAATGTGACAGAGAAAATAAATTAGTGTCGGAGGGAAGGCCACTAAGTTAATGAATGTTAATGAGACATAAAGAAGCCAACCGATATGATGGAAGAAAGAACAAAACCACCCATGGTTGAATACTATAATTGTTGGGATAAAGGTAACTATGAAATCCAATGCAGTAATCCATGAGTCTTTGAGGGTAATAAGAAACAGTATCCAAAAAAGAAAAAGGATAAATGGAAGGGACATGCCTTCACTACTTCATAAGTGGATCAAGAAAATAGCATGGTACATTATACACTTCCTATTCACTCAATAATGAAAAAAGACTTATTTGATTTGAGTTCTATAGATTCTGTTATGTCTTGAATGTTTTTTAGAACTATTAAATGGAACCCTTGATACATGGAAGTAGAGGTATTCCTTAAAATGACTAGTGGTGGGATTATTACAAGCCATGTGTTGGAATCCCCAATTATTCTTGTATCTGGGAAGATTCATCCAATGTTACTCATTATTCATGCATTGGTCAAATTTTATGCCATGATATAGATGTATTAGATGTCTTTATATAGGAAACACGTAAACTATTATGAAAAGGAAATTTATTTTTTGTACTCGGAACCATCACATACTCCTCTGAAAAATAAATGAAGACTATGAATTTCCTTTGGAAGATCTCTAAACATTGTTGGTGTTGATTCCCTATGAATAAGCATAACAGCCTCAGATGGCTGAGTCAAAGGAAGGTGTTAACCTAAGGGAAATTCCCATTGTGAGGGAATATTATGGAGTATTTAACAAAGATTTACCTAGACATCCCCCAGATTGTGTGGTATATTTTCAATGAAACTCATACTCGAAGATACTCATATCTCAAAATTTCCCCATAGGATGGCCCCAATCTAACTAGAGGAATTAAAAAAGGAGATGTAAGAACATTTGTAAAATATTTCCATACACCATATTTTATCACCATGGTGAGAACAAGTGAAAATTTGAAAAAACATTGAGAGATCAGTGTGGTTTAGTGTCGATTACTATGATCTCAATAAGAACAATATAATGGATAATTATAATTTTACAAGGATTTATGAATTTTTCAATAAACTACAAGGATCTCAATACATCTAAAATATTTATCTTCACATATGATATCACCAACTAAACTATATAAAGGAATATATTAAAAATATTTCATTCTATACATTGTATAGGCACAATGAATTTTTAGTTATTCACATCAGAAATACAAATTCCAACACAATATTATCAGATTTTATGAATAGATTATTTAGATGTTACCATGAAAAAATTTTAGTGATGTTTATCTATGATATTGTCATCTACTCGAAGATCATGTAGGAACATGATGAACATATAAATATTGTACTGGTTATATTATGGTTGGATATATTTAATTCCATGTTCGGAAACTGTGATTTCTAGATGAAACAATCCAAATTCATGGGGCACATGATCTAAAGTGAGGGAGTTTATGTATAACATTAAAAAACAAAGGCAATTTGGGAATGTACCAAACCCACTAGTGTCACATAAATTAGTAGTTTTCTTAGAATAGATTGGTACCACTTATGTTTTGTTAGAAATTTACTCTGATTATCTATCCATATAACAATGTTAATAAGGAAAGGGGTAAATAATTTATGGATGGATGAATATGAGGAATACATCAAGGTGAAAAATAAGAAGATGATCCCAACACATGTACTCACAATACCAACAAGTGGATAATGTTTTGTGAAATATAGTGATTATTTAATGAATGGGTTGGGTGGTGTACTCATAAAAATGATAAAGTAATATCCTAAGCCTCATGGAAGTTGAAGATCTAGGAGCCAAACTACTTTCTGCTTGATCTGGAGATATAATCTATGATATTAGCCTTTAAAATATGGTAGCACTGCCTCTATGGTGATAAAATTGAAATGTATACCCATCAAAAGTTCCAAATGTATATATTAAAAAAGGAGCACATCATGGTTAAAAGGATATGGCTAGGGATAATAATGTAGAATGGATTATCTATTTACAATCATAATGGGAATACAAACAAGGTAGGTGATGATCTTAGTCGAAAAGAACTTGATAATCTATCCATCATGAAGATTGAGAAAGAAATTATCATTACAAATCGACAAAGGATGCATTTTGAAATCATAATGGATGAGAATAAATCATTAAATTTCCAAATTATTTACCTACCATCTATCCAATGGAAGATTAAAGAGGCACAAAGGGATGATATGATGTTGGAAAAGAATGTAAATGAAGTAATGGAAGGGATGTAGTAAGAATTCCATATTAATGATGATGGTGTGACTCGGTTTGGAAAACTATTTCTGTGACTTCATCACCTGAGATAAAGAGAGAGATAGTGGATAATGCATATAGCTCAAATTTCTCCATTCATCACGAAAGTACCAAGAATTACCATTATCCTTGAGTACACTTATTTTTAGACAACATGATGAAGAATATGGAAGAATATATATCAAGGTTCTTGATATAATAACACATTAATGAAGAGAAATATAAGTATAAAGGGATGATGCAACCATTTCTTATACCCATATAGAAATCAGAGAATGTCAACCTAGACTTTGTCACTGGTCTCCTAAAAATATCTAATATAAAAAATTCAATATGGGTTGTGGTGAACCGAATCACCAAGAAATATCATTTTATTTCTATCCAAAATTTTTTTCTAGTTCCAAAAACATTCCATGTTATATGTGAAATAAGTGGTGAGGTTGCATGTGGTTCCACTTTGGATCATCTTTGATCATGATCCAAGGTTTACCTCTAAATTATAGAGAAGTCTCTGAGATTCCTTTAGTACTAAATTTAATTTTATCATTTACTATCACCCCCAAACTGATGGCCAATCTGAAAAGACTATATATTCTCATGAAGGTTCTAAGAGGCTTCTAAATGGATTCCATTGGATAATCGGATTTTCATCTCCCATTGGTTGAGTTCACATACAACAATATCTTCCACTCGAGTAATCATAGGGATCCATATGAAGCTCAGTATGGAAATTGATGTTGAACTCCAACCTGTTAGGTTTCAGTCAGCCCACAAAAGATTCATAGATATGATCTTGTTTATGAGATAAAAGAGAATTTTCACACCATCTAGTATCAAATCAAATATTACCAAAGTCAGAAAAAGAGATATACTGACTACCATCAAAGAGGTATGGAGTTCGACGTTAGAGATAATGTCCTCATTGGAATATTTTATGGAAAGGATTCATGCAGCTTGAAAGGAAATGGATGGTTATCCAAAGGTACATTGGAATGTTTGAGATAATTTATTTCATAGGAGAAGTGTCCTGTTGAATTTTACCTTCACCATGTCTGGCTCAAATTCATGAAGTGTTCCATTTATCTCTCATAAGAAATTATATATCATATCTTTCACATGTACTGAACACATATTTGGAATAGTTAGAATATTATCTATATTATAAGGAGAAACTCATAATGATTCTAGACCGAGGAGATATTGTTTTATGAAATAATACAACCCACCATGTCTAAGTGTTGTGGATGATCTATAACTATAAAGAAAAAATATAGGAACTGGTGGAGGTGATGAAGGAGACGTATCCTCATCAGTTTTTCTATAAAGAAATTTCTAGCATGAAATTTAAAAAAGGGGGAAGATTATATCAACTCCAAATTTTGTCAAAATAATTTAAACATTCCAATAATTATGCTATATTGTATAAAACTATTACATAGAAAATGAGTCTCAATAATAAAAGCACCCACATATATTAAAAATGAAATAATTGATATTTGAATAATTAAGGAACCTATATTGAAGGAATAATATCTTTCCTTAATAATAGAAACATGACCATTATGATTAATAATCTGAACTATAAAATAGTAATATTAAATATGAAAGTATAACTAATATTTATAAATATTATTAATGTTGAGTCAATAAGGTTTTCTTTATGACTTTTCCATTCCTTCTTGTTTTGAAAATCACAAACACCTTATCTTTAAGAAAATTGCTTTTATAAGGAAAATTTCTTTTATAAGGAAAATTGCTTTTATAAGGAAATTCTCTTTTGTAAGAAAAATTATCCTTATCATATTTTCATCCATATTTTTCCTATGTATAAAATTCGGATTCATTTCTGTTTTCTCGGATTTGTTTGAAACTTTGATATAAAGTATTCTGTTTTAGGATCCGAATTCTGGATAAGATTTGTAAGGAAGTTTCACTCCAGATTCTAGATGAGAACTGTAATAAAGTATCATTACGAATTTCGGTTTCGAACTCTAACTAAGTCCTATTCTAGATTCAGGATACGAATCCATATGAAGTTCGACATGGAATTCTCATTACGAATTCTGATAATGAATTTTCATTAAGATTTATGATGACGAATTCTTATTACGAATTTTGATGATGAATTCTCATTCCAAATTCTGGATACGAATTCTCATTACGAATTCTTAAGATGAAATCTCATTACGAATTCTGATGATGAATTTCCATTAGGAATTCTGATGAGGAATTCTCACTACGAATTATGATGACGAATTCTCATTCCAAATTCCCATTCCGAATTCATCTATTAAACAGAATCTTATCATATTTGTTTTGTACACTCTGATTTATTCAGACTCCGAATTTTTCACTCCGAACATTAATTTTTCTTATGCCTTTATATTTTGACTACTCTTTATTATTTTCCTTACACTCCGAACATTCACTCCGAACCTTCACTCCGAATCTTTTGAGTTAGATTTTAAACGGTGTCGTACATTCTGTTACACTTGTTTTGTTATAAAACGATGTCTTCTATTCTGTTATAAAACTAACTGTTGGCTAAGTGACACGTATATAGGTCCCTCCAATTTTTAAGGAAAATATGACCATTGGGAAGGAGGCTGAACTTACCTATAAATTGGAGCTCATTTGAAAGAGATGAGGTGCTGAAAGGCTGACTATTTTTCGACTCATGTGATTACATGCTTGAAGTGATTTCTAGAGAGAGAGGCTCTTATTAACTCTCAAAGCTTCGTGTGACTCCGAATGTTGGTGATTACATTCGAGGACTTCCGAGGATAGGAAGACAGAGGTGCCAACTACCTTGAAGATAGAGGGCTTCCTTGCTGAGGAAGACAGAGGTTTCCAACTACCATGAAGTTGAGGGCTTGCAGGGATAGCAAGACCGACACTCTGATCTTCATATCGAGGGCTTACCCTGGTGTGGGTAAGACAGACTTTCTTGAAAGTTTAAATCAAGGGACCTTTATCCAAGGTTGTTGGATACCCTTCTCTTTGGGTTAAAAGACTATTATCTTGTTACTTGTAGTTCTACTACTTGTTTATTTCCGCTGCATTTTGTATTATAAGGAAAGTATAACTTTCTTATACTTCCTTACTTGTACTCTATTTCATTTAGATTCTATACGCTTTAAGGTAGAATCTCATATTGTAACTTTTGTTAAGTTTCAATTTCTGGAACCATATTTATGGAACCTACTTTAAAAATCTCCTTCCAAGTTTATATTCAGTGTTAGAGGTGTTGTGAATTTTCTTAGTTTAAATTTGTTAAACTTAGCCGTTTCCTTTTCTTAAGGAAAACATAGTTATTTATAACTAACTTTAAAGGTTCCAAAGTAATTTTTAAAGTATACAATTCACCCCCCCCCCCCCCTCTTGTATATTGAGCATCTACATCACTATTTTGATCCCACAATTGGTATCAGAGGATGTCTCTGAAATAATTATACATACGAATAAGTTTTTCTTGATCACATTATCATTCTGAACTTTTCCATTCTGAACATTGTTATCACGAATCATTTCTACTAACAAGTTTGTGTGCCGAAGGTTATTCTAAGTATGGAAGGAATTAATGTTGGTTCAATTGATAATCTGAATCCTACAAGACCACCAATCTTTGTTGGTAATGATTATGAGTACTGGAGAGATCGAATGAAGAATTTTTTTATCAATATTGGAGTAGACAATTTTGTTATGCTTACTGGTGATTATAAAATTCCTGACAAGGAAGTTAGAACTTTTACTAATCAGGAAAATAAAGAATATCAACTCAACTATAAGGTACGCAATACTCTACTTTGTTCAATGAACAGAAATATATATAGACAAATTTCTTCTTGCGAAGCAGCTAACTGTATCTGGGAGATGCTATAGGTTACACACTTTGGAACTTCTAAGGTGATTGAGACTAGGAGAGCTATGCTCAGAGCTGAATATCATGGCTTCAACTTTCCTTATGGAGAACCAATCTGTAAAGTTCAACAGAGATTTATGACTATAGTAAACATCATATAGTCTATGGGAGAGAAAGGTTTAGATGATGAAGCTCTTGTGGATAAGATAATTGATATCATGCCTAATGAGTGGGAGTCAAAAGAAACTACTATAGATGAGAACAGGAAAGTGACTCAGATTTCTCTTGACGAACTTTTTGGAACTCTTCTCCAACATGAAACCAGAATGAAGAGAGATGCTGACAACATCAAAAAGAAAAATGGAAATGGTATTGTTGCTTTCACAACAACATCAAATCATATGAAAGATAAGACTCCTGAGAGAGTAACCAGATCTAAGTCTAAGAAGATGGTATTTCAGTCAGATTCTAGTGAGAGTGAAATATCAGAATGTGAATTAGCAAATCTTTCTCGAAGGATGAACAAGATATCTGGCCATAGAATTTTCCAATCCAAGTATAAGAAAAAGGAAAGGAAATATAAGAAAGATGGAGAAGTTACATGTTATAAATTCAAGAGAGCTGGACATATAAGACCATATTTCCCTATGCTCAAAAAGAAGGAAAGGAAATAAAGACATTCAGACAGGAACAGAAAGACGTATTATAAAGAAAAATCTAAGAAAGATCTGAAATCTAATGACACCTGGAGTGCCAGTGGTAGTGACTCTTCAGATGAATCTTCTGATTATGAATCTTTAGGACAGAAGAAACTTGGTCTTATAGCCAGATGACCTGTTGATAATCATTGTCTTATGGCTAAGGTACGAAATGCTGAATCATTGACCAATGTTTCTTTAAATTCTAATGATAGTAAGTATTATGAATCTTCTGATGAAGAATCTTCTTCTGATGAAGAAAATACTTTACCTACTTATGAAGAAGTCTCTAGGTTTGCTGAACTTCTTGATATTGAGAATTCTAAACTCAATAAAAAACTTGATAAGGAAAACTCCAGGAATTATATTCTTTCAAAAGGGATATCAGATCTTTCTAAAGATCTTGATAAGAAAAATTCATATTTTAAAATTATTTCAAAAAACCTTGAGGAAGTAAGTTCTGAGATGAACAAACATTCCAAAGAATTAGAAAAATTAATTTCGAATAAAAATGTTTTCGAGCCTAGCTCTAGTTCTAAAACTAATGATTTTGAGGATAAAAACTTGGTTATAAAACTGAAGTCTGAAATTTTTTCCTTAAAGAAGTTTTTATCAAACATTACCTATGGAAAAGAAAATTTTTATAAAATTTATTCCCAAATTTGACCTTTAAGAAATAAATCCGGATTTGGTTATACCCATGAAAAACCAATTTTCAGTAACAATTATTTTGTTCCTCAAAGTGCCCCATTTTGTACCAAGTGTCAATGTGGTGGTCACTGGGCAAAGAATTGTTCCTTAAACAAAACCCAATCTCTAGGATTTCACAAAGCTTATTTCTCTAAGAAGATGTGGGTACCTAAAATTTTATTATCTGAAAATCTCGGATCCAAACAAGTTTGGATTCCGAAAGTCTATTTTATTCTTGATTTCAGGAAAATAAAGAGAGTACCAGTAACAATACATGGTACATGGATAGTGGATGTTCCCGGCACATGACTGGTAACAAAAGCTATTTTGAAAAGATTATCAAAACAAAAGGAGGAAAGGTAACTTTTGGAGATAATTCTACGTTTGAGATTGTTGATATTGGTAATGTTGTTTTTCTTGGTAAAACGTTAATTTCAAATGTTCTTTTTTGTTAAGGGCCTTAAGCACAACCTTATTTGCATAAGCCAGTTATGTGATGAAGGTTACCTTATGAATTTTAGGAATGATAAGTGCTTAGTTCACAATTCCAAGGAATAATGTATTCTCTCAGCCAATAGGCAAGAGAATGTTTACACCTTAAATTTAGAAGACCTCAGGAGCCAAGATTTACCTTGCCTTAGTGAAATGGTAGATCATTCCTGGTTATTGCATAGAAGACTAAGTCATTGTAACCATAGGAACCTATGTAAACTCTCTAAGAAGAAACTATTTAAGGATCTACCAGAGCTTAGATTTGATTCTTCTAAAGATTGTGATCCTTGTAAATATGGTAAGCAACAAAAATCTAGTTTTAAATCATTTGGTGAAGTCTCAACAACCGATGCATTATAGTTAGTGCACATGGATCTTTTTGGTCCAACACAAACTCGAAGTATTGGAGGCAAATACTATGTGTTTGTACTAGTTGATGATTACACTATATTTACTTGGGTTTATTTTCTAGAAAAGAAATCTGAACCTTTTTCTTATATCAAAAGTTTTAGATCTCAAGTTAAAAATGAGAAAAACCTTCCATTGAAAACAATTCATAGTGATGATGGAGGAGAATTTCAAAATTCTGATTTTGAAACTTTTTGTAGTAAAAAAGTTATTACTCACAATTTTTCAGCACCTAGAACTCCTAAAAAAAATGGTGTAGTTGAAAGAAGAAATAGAATTCTTCAAGAGATAACTAGAACCATGTTGAGTGAATATTCTATAGCTAGACATTTCTGGGCTGAAGCTGTAAGTACTGCTTGTTATACTATAAATCGAGTTTTGATTAGACCTTTTCTTAATAAAACTCTTTATGAGTTATGGAATGGTAGAAAACCAAGACTATCCTACTTCATGGTTTTTGGTTGCAAAGTATTCATTTTTAATACTAAAGATAACTTACATAAATTCGCACCAAAATCTAATGAAGGAATTTTCTTAGGTTATTCCACAACATCTAAGGCTTATAGAGTTTTTAATAAAAACACTTGTACTATTTAAGAAACAGTACATGTAAAATTTGATGAGTTAGATCCTTTTGTTTTTAAAACACATCAGCCTATATCCTAAGATGTGTTTTCAAAAACTGATTATCAACCTTTGATAGAAGAACATTCTGATAAGGATAATGTTCAGGAAGATATTCCTGAAAAATTTACCCCAGAAGACTTTCTACCCTATGTTGATGAATAGGCATTTCAAAATCCAAATCAGGCGTTTCTTAAAAATCATCCTAGTGATAGTATCATTGGTGATGTAAATCAACCTGTAAGGACTAGAAGTTCCTTATGAAATGAAGTAGAACATCTAGCATTTATTTCCCAATTAGAACCTAAAAGCGCTGATGAAGCTTTAGGTGATGATGATTGGATTAAAGCCATGCAAGATGAACTAAATGAATTCGAAAGGAATAATGTCTGGACATTGGTTAAAAGACCTAAGGAAACTTCTGTAATTGGAGTCAAATGGGTTTTCAGAAATAAATGACATGAAAATGGAGTCATAGTAAGAAATAAATCTAGACTTGTTGCTAAAGGCTATAATCAGCAAGAGGTAGTAGACTATGAATAAACATATGCTCCAGTAGCTAGACTTGAATCTATCTGTATTCTACTTTCCTTTGTAGCATTCTTTAATTTCAAACTTTTGCAAATGGATGTGAAATGTGCTTTTCTTAACAGTTATGTTCAAGAGAAAGTTTTTGTTGAACAACCTCCAGGCTTTGAAGATACAAAACATCCTGATTATGTTTTTAGACTTACCAAAGCTCTGTATGGCCTTAAACAAGCCCCACGAGCATGGTATGATAGACTCAGTGGATTTTTGATTCAAAATAACTATGTTAAGGGAAATGAATATCCAACCCTTTTTATAAAGAAAGATAAGAAAAAATGTTTTGATTGTTCAAATTTATGGTGATGACATCATATTTGGTTCAACTCAGCAATCTTTGATCGAATCTTTTGCAAGTCTAATGGAATCTGAGTTTGAAATGAGTATGATGGGTGAGTTAACATTTTTCCATGGTTTTCTAATTTCTCAAAAACCATAAGGAACCTACATATCTCAACATAAGTATATTAACGATCTTCTTAAAAAGTATGGTTATGATAATACTAAGAGTATAAGTACTCCTATTGGTACCTCAAACTCTTTCTATCTTAATGAAGCTGGGAAACCAGTAGATCAAACATCTTTTAGAGGTATGATAGGAAGTCTACTATACTTAACAGCTAGTCTACCAGACTTAATGTTTTCAGTATGATTATGTGAAAGATATCAATCCAATCCTAAGGAATCTGACCTAATGGCAGTAAAAAAAATTCGCTACCTTAAGGGAACTATGGATCTAGGATTATTTTATAGTTCTGGAAATGATTTTATCCTAAAAAGCTTTTCTGATGCTGACTTTGGGGGATGTAGAATGGATAGAAAAATTAAATCCGGAACTTTTCATTTCTTAGGAGATTCATTAGTTTCATGGCCCTGAAAGAAGCAACATTCTGTAGCACTCTCCACTACTGAAGCTGAATATGTAGCAGCTGTATGTTTTTGTGCTCAAGGGTTGTGGATGCAACACACACTCACAGACTATGGCTTGAGTTTTACTAAAACTCAAATTTTGTGTGATAATACTAGTGCCATTGCTCTTAGTAAGAACCCTGCACATCACTCCCATGAAAAACACATAGATATTAGGCATCACTTTCTTAGGGATCACACAATTAAAGGAGATATTATTCTTCAGTGTATCGGAACGCAAGATCAATTTGCTGATATTTTCACAAAATCTTTGCCTTCTGATAGATTTGAATACATTAAATAGATGTTAGGAATGATAACTATAAGGTAATCATCCTTCATTAACTTTATATTGAAAAAGTCTCCTGAAAGAAATAAACTTCTTTTCATAGGGGGAGTACATTTGATTGTTAGTTTAAAAAAGTTTTTCTAAAACTGTTTTCAAACTTTTCGGAAGTACAATTCCAGAATTGAATTTCTGGAACTAAAACATTCCAGAATGGATATTTTCGTATAGAATACTTCTGGAATTGAAGTGTTCGTATTGAAAACATCCGGAATGGAAATTTTCGTACTGCTATTCTCATAATGGGATTTTCATACAAAATCTTCCATAATAAGTTTTTCGTTTTCAAAATTTTGTAATGAAATTGTCGTAGTGAGTTTTCCTTAATGAGTTTGTTTTTCGTAGTGAGTTTTCCTTACTGAGTTTGTTTTTCGTAGTGAGTTTTCTGAATTTTTTCTTTTCAAAATAAAGATTTTTTCGTAGTTATCACAAGAATATTACCCATTACGATTAATCCTATTAACCCAATCTGAAAGGTATGATTTCCTTACCCAAGTTTTCGTACTCATATTTTACTTGCTGGAATTTTCATTTATTTTGTTTTCGGATTATAGTTTTCTTAATTCTTTGTTTTAGTAAAAACCTCAAAAGATCAGATTCAAGAGAATTGGTTTTCGACCGTCAGATCTGATCTCATCTTATCACAATCGTTCGATCAACCGTGGAAGTTGAACCGTTTTCTTGTTGCCTATATAAAGGGGACCCCAAATGGTTGTCCCACATCGGTTTTCAAACTCTCGCGTCCCGAAGCTCTGGATATCTATTTTAAGGCCATTCCGAACTTCAGTTTTCTCAATTCCGAACTTCTCAGAGGTCTTTAGATCCGAATGTCTGTGGAAGTAGCTTCGCAAGACATGTCTTCCCCCAAGCCGATTTTGAAGTGGTTAGTATATAGAGAGAGGCTGGTTCATCCAGATTTCTTCAACAAGTATGATTCTATTATTTATAAGAATATCAAACATAAGGGTTGGGAAGATGTTGCGGTGTCAAAACCCAGGAACCAAGATGATGTATATTCAGATTTGCTTTCTATGAGACTGTTTATTTTCTTCAGGAAGATGGAAAGGAGAAGTTTTCCTTTAAGTCTTATGGTATGAATTATAAACTTTCATATGCCAAGGCAGCCATCTTGGTAGGGCTGAATAATGAAGGTGAAGCTAAATTTATTTCTCATGTGTTGCCGGATTCTAAAGGTAGCTTCGACAAGGAAAAAGCTTTAGAAACTCTCGGACTGGCAGATGACAAGGCTCCAAAGATTGGATGTTTATCTACAAATTTCTGGATTCTGGAGTTATGGGTACAGGGTCTTATCGTACCAAGGAGAGGTGACAAAGATAGCTTGAAGAAGAGTGAGATCTACATCCTAGATTTTCTGATAAATCTTAGGAAGTTTAATTTGATGAAGAACATTCTCATTACTCTTGAGAATTTGAAGAAAGAAAATCTGAGAGCTCAGATTAACCAGCTCAAAAAGAATCAGTTCTGAAAGCTGCTGATCCGGAATCTTCTAAACCGTTAAGGAAGAGAAAGCTGAAGGAAGTGGAAGTAGAAGCCGAGGATCCCAAGTCTAAGGAAGTTCATTCCTCACCTCCAAAACCAAAGAAGAAGAAATCTTACCCCGATGAGGTTGTTGCTAAATGGAGGGAGATGAATGAAAAGAGAGTACAAGGGGAGCCTCAGTTTGGCCTGGACCCTGTGGAGGCTAAGGCCTTGAAGGAAAGAACTGTGGATGAGCTAGAAAAACAACCAAAAGAAAAGAAGCTCAAGAAGAAGGTGTCTGAGGCTGAGGTAGCTCAGGATTTGTTAAAATTCAATGAGATGGTTTCTGCGAATATTTCTGTTCGGAGATCCTTGTCATTGGAATCTCTACCTGAGACTCTAGGAAGATAATTTGTTGCTCCAGAAGAGGCAGTGGCTAATCCAGTTGAACAAGGTGAGAAAGTTGAGAAAGTGGAAGAAGAAGAAGATGTTGCTGAAGGAAGTGGTGAAACCGGATATGTGTTGAAACACGTAGATGATTATAAGGGGACACCTTCGGAACACCTATCGCTCCAAACTTCAGAAGCCGAATCTTCGAAGCTAGTTACTCCAGCAATGGAAGAAGAGAGAGGAGAAGAAGAAGTAGCTTATCATGGAGAAGAAGATCAACTTTTACATGGTATTGCTCAGATGGAAAACATAGTTGTTGGTGTTCAGGAAGTTGCTGATGAGGAAGATAATGTTGTCCAGGTCTCTGACAGTGAAAAGAAAACTCCGGAACATGATTCTATTCTGAAAAAAGACAAGCGAAAGCAAATACATGCTGATACTCTGAGTTCAGTAGTGGTGAAGAGAAAAGAAGTTGGTAGTTCTTAAATGAGAAATCTTGACCTTGTTGAAGAAGAAAATTCTCCAAGAAACGTTTCGGATTTAGAGTTATCTTTACTGGGGCATGACTTTGTTGTTCAGTCTTTAAAGAAGTTGGTGGGAACCATTCCGACCTTCTCAAGTACTGACTCAAGATGTCAGGTGCTCCAACATGATTTAAATCAGAAATCAGACTCCGTATCTATGGTCATGGACAAGTGTGTTGAAATAGAGGCTCATTTCAAAACGTTCTTTGTTGGCTACGAAGCCCATAGAAAATCTTGCAAGAGGATGACAAACTGGTCGAGGAAGACAATGGAGGAAATGAGGTTATTTGATGAATTCCAAGACAATGTTAAAGATGATTTTGAGACTGAGGACAGGAAGATAAATGAGATGACTTCTTCCTTTGAAGAGAAGCTGAAAGATGAAAAGAACATTCAGATTCAAGAAGTCACAGATCTGAATGGGAATCTAAATTCAGTCTCTCAAAACTGGAAGTTTGAAAGGGATCATCAGATTGAGTTTCAAGAAAAGATGAAGGCTCAAGAAGAAAAGATCAAAGCTCAGGAAGAAAAGATTCAATCCCAGGAAGAAAAGATTGAAGCTCAATCTGAAAGTATAGTGGTCTTAGAGAAGCAAGTTGAAGAAGATCATAAAGACTTAAAGAAGATAATGGTCATTCTAAAGGGTCTCATAGCAAAGGAAAAAGATCCCAAATAGACAGATCCGATCTTTTGTTGTAATTTAACTCTTTTGTTGTTGAAATTTTCAATCTTAATGAAAACATGTGCTTGCTCGTTGTTACTACTAATCTTTCAGGTACTTTGTTATATTTTCCATTCCTTTGTATTATTTTTGAAATTCACAAAGGGGGAGAAGAAAAAGATCTCTAATGAAAGGGAAAAAGAATCCTAATAAAGGGTGGGAAAGAAAACAAACTCTAATAAGAGTTTATCTAAGTTAGAATTTTTCATTAAAGAAGACTTTCTTATTCATAATGAAATGTCACTCCGGAAATCTAGAATACGATCCTTAGAGTTTCAAAGCCTAAGGGGGAGTTAGTCGTATTCATCAATATCCTTAAAGCAAAGGGAGATAAGCCTTAATGTTTTTCTTTCTTCTTAGAATTTCTTTTTCAAGGATGTCTGTGCTTTCCAAAAAGGGGGAGATTGTTGATTCAATAAGGTTTTCCTTATGACTTTTCCATTCCTTCTTGTTTTGAAAATCACAAACACCTTATCTTTAAGAAAATTTCTTTTATAAGGAAATTTTATTTTATAAGGAAATTTTATTTTATAAGGAAATTTTCTTTTGTAAGAAAAATCATCCTTATCAAATTTTCATCCTTATTTTTCCTAAGTATAAAATTCGGATTCATTTCTGTTTTCTCAGAATTTTTTGAAACTTTGATATAAAGTATTCTGTTTTAGGATCCGAATTCTGGATAAGATTTGTAAGGAAGTTTCACTCCGGATTCCAGATGAGAACTGTAATAAAGTATCATTCCGAATTCCGGTTACGAACTCTGACTAAGTCCTATTCCAGATTCAGGATACGAATCCATATGAAGTTCGATATGGAATTCTCATATGAATTCTAATGAAGAATTCTCATTACGAATTCTGATAATGAATTTTCATTAAGATTTATGATGACGAATTCTCATTATGAATTTTGATGATGAATTCTCATTCCGAATTCTGGATACGAATTCTCATTACGAATTCTTAAGATGAAATCTCATTACGAATTCTGATGATGAATTTCCATTATGAATTCTGATGAGGAATTCTCACTACTAATTCTAATGACGAATTCTCATTCCGAATTCTCATTCTGAATTCCTCTATTAAACAGAATCTTATCATCTCTGTTTTGTACACTCTGATTTATTCATACTCCGAATTTTTCACTCCGAACATTCATTTTGCTTATGCCTTTATATTTTGACTACTCTTTATTATTTTCCTTACACTCCGAACTTTCACTCCGAACCTTCACTCCGAATCTTTTGAGTTAGATTTTAAACGGTGTCGTACATTCTGTTACACTTGTTTTGTTATAAAACGATGTCGTCTATTCTGTTATAAAACTAACCATTGGCTAAGTGACACGTATACAGGTCCCTCCGATTTTTAAGGAAAATATGACTGCTGGGAAGGAGGCTGACCTTACCTATAAATAGGAGCTCATTTGAAAGATCTGAGGTGCTGAAAGGCCGACTGATCTTCGACTCATGTGATTACATGCTTGAAGTGATTTCAAGAGAGAGAGGCTCTTATTAACTCTCAAAGATTCATGCGACTCCGAATGTTAGTGATTGCATTCAAGGACTTCTGGGGATAGGATGAAATAGGTGATGACTACCTTGAAGTTCGAGGGCTTCCTTGCTGAGGAAGACATAGGTTTCCAACTACCTTGATGTTGAGGGCTTGCGGGGATAGCAAGACAGACACTCTGATCTTCGTATCGAGGGCTTACCCTGGTGTGGGTAAGACAGACTTGCTTGAAAGTATAAATCAAGGGACCTTTATCCAAGGTTGTTGGATACCCTTCTATTTGGGTTAAAAGAATATTATTTTGTTACTTGTAGTTCTACTACTTGTTTATTTCCGCTGCATTTTGTATTATAAGGAAATTATAACATTCTTATACTTCCTTATTTGTACTCAGTTTCATTTAGATTCTATACGCTTTAAGGTAGAATCTCATATTGTAACTTTTGTTAAGTTTCAATTTCCAGAACCATATTTCCGGAACCTACTTTCGAAATCTCTTTCCAAGTTTTCATTAGGTATTAGAGGTGTTGTGAATTTTCTTAGTTTAACTTTGTTAAACTTAGCCGTTTCCTTTGCCTAAGGAAAACATAGTTATTTGTAACAAACTTTAAAGGTTCCAAAGGAATTTTTAAAGTATACAATTCACCCCCCTCTTGTATATTGAGCATCTACATCACTATTTCGATCCTACAATAAATGATCATATGATATAATTATAACATAGTACTTGTAAATACATATTTTAAAAATTTGTAATTAATTGATGGTATTTTTTATAAAACATAAAGGATTTTTAATAGTTATATAATTCATTGAATTATTTAAATTAAATTTTATTTTCAAAAAATATATTCATATATTAACTTTTTTCGACTTTTGATTATAATATATGTTTATGATACCTTATTTAATTTTTCAATGTGTTATAAAATCTGTTAAAACATTAAAATTGTTATTTTTTGAATAAATAATAATTTTATTTATAAATTGAATCTCTCATATTTAAAAAATAATTTTATAAAATGGAATTTTTTAATTAAAATCGTCTAAATTTTTTTTGGTTGAGTATTTGGGATTTTTATAAACTACGTCAATTTTTTGTGAATAGTAAAATATGATAATTTGAGATAAAAGCTAAGTATGTGAATTTTTTATTCTTTGTTGACGTAAGGATATTGTAATAAAATAATATAAAACTATCCACAATTATATTAATATATTTAGTCATAAGTATCAAACTATTCAAAGTATTGAGACAAAATAATTAACCAACAAAAAATGTAATGAAAAAACACCCATATCTTACGCTATAAATATCACCCTCACCACAACTTATCCTCATATCTCTAAATCCTTGAAGGTTAATTTTATTCTTCCAAATTGAATTTTCAACACCCTCCCACACATCCTTGAGTCCTTGGTTCCATCAATATAGCTAACCCATTTCCCCAAGGAGGTTCTCAACAAAATGAAATTAAAGCTGAAAAATCCTCTTTCATTTACATATAATTTCTTTTCTATTTAGTTTCCTTTCTTATTCTATGCACACATAACATTATCCAATTGGAAGGAAAACTATATTATCTTATATAGAATATAATTTTATCATGTTTATGGAAAAATTCATCACCAATCTCATGATCATTTCCCTTTTATTCTAAATGATGAGAGCATCGTCTAGGATATGTCGATTTACCGCCAACAATGACAATGACTTGTAGTTTTCTTTTACCACCTTAATGGATTTTGATAAAACCATTATAATGGATTAAAAATATTCTGATGTGTATTTTTTACACTTTTAAACTTATATAACTAAAATATATACATATTATTATTCTATAATAACTAATAGATCATGATGATCGATGAACTACTAAATTAATCCAAACGATTATAATTATATATATTTGTCCATCCTCCTACCGTATAAAAATGATATATAAGATCATTTAATATTTTTTTGTTCATTTATAAGATTTAATCTATATTATTGATAATTATCCTCATTTTACATAAACTTCCATATATCTATACAAGTGAACCTATCATGAAATCCGTGAAAATGAACACTCCCAAATGATGGCATAAAATACTATAACTCCTAAATATATATATAAATGATCATAAAAAAATTACAATGAATAAAATAAATGTATAATAGGTTATTTATTTTAATATATGATTTAAATTTAATTATCTATGATGACAACGAGAAGAAATCACATAGACCTACGATATGGGGATTCTCAGACCCAACTATATTTCAATGGGTTTTCCCTCTTTCATTCAATTTTCTTCATGAGAGTTAAATTAATGTTCAAAATATATAATTAAATTTACCCTTCCCTTTCCATTACTAAAATATTCATGTTTTCTACTATATTTTATGATAAATGAAACATTTTTCAAAATAAGTCTTATTTCTAAAAAATACCTGTTAGATCTATTTTTATTTTTTCTTCATCACTCAAAATTGATTATTCTTATAAAAAATATGTTATTAAGTAATTAATTTTGGAACCGAGATTTTTATTCATGAATTTATTGATTATTAAAATTAATCCCATTCCTTTAAATAGTTTATTTGAATCACATTATTGATTTATGTTCGTTGTGGAAAGCATGATTATGGTAATGGAATGTTTTGAGGGGTGCACTCAGAATTATATAAAGAAGGTAAATTTTATGATGTGATAGGTACACTATAATGTTTATAGTGATCCAATGACTCTGTAAATGTGGTGTATCTCATGAGAAAAAGTGAAATATTTGTGAACATTATTATATTTTTTTTCACAACTATGTGTCGTTGTTTTCCAATAAGAAGTAACAATTCATTTGTATGAATTGTGAAATTTCATGCCATTATCAATGATTAATCACATGATTATATGAAAATTATTATGATTTTATGATTTTTATTATTATAACCCCATTTTAAATTGATTGAATTTATTATTTATCTTATGAGGGGGATTTTTCTCACCCATTTCATTGATATATATCCTTAAGTGATTAATTGTTGTAAGGAGAACATGAGTACCCCTATGAAGCTAGAGAATAAAGAATTAAATAAATGTTTTTGTTTTATTCTGTAAAATGTGTGTATAGTCCCAATTATTTTAATAATAAAAATTATTTGGATCATGGTTTTTTATTGATTTTATCTTTTTTATAATTAAAATTATGGAATAATCTTATATGAAAAGTAGGGTTATTATATTCCATGTGTGTTCTTTCCCTACATTATAAAATGAAACGTCTCACTTATCCAAATTAAACCACAGTAATCCTTATAGGTCAACCATACCCAAAAACACTTATAAACATTATTTTCAAATTTATAGATGTTATGGTTATCCTAAAAGTACAATCCTAGGCCCCTTACGAGGAAATCTATAGGAGGCCTATAAGAGAATAGGTAATCATTCAACCAGATATAATTGTTTTCCTTCAAAATAATTTAATTATATGGTATTAATAATTAAATAGTAAATAAATTTTCCTCAATTTACTTAAATATTATTATTATTATTATAAAACAATTAATCACCCTATTTTCTATCAAATGGGAAGTGAAATTATCACTCATGTGTACATACGACATACCGTCCCCATATAAATATACAAATTATTTTCCATTACCATATTTCAAGGATGATAATTATGATCACTTTAAACTATATATTTGATAAATATTACCTAATTATGATTAAATTTTTATAATATTACATCTACCTTCAAAACTTTCAATCCATTGGAAAAGGATAACATCACTAGTGCCTATGTATGGACCACCACCACCTGAAAGTAGTGCGATTTTTTTGTTTCTCTTTTAAATGGGAGGAAATAAGGACACGTTAAATGAATATATATATATATATATATATATTATTTTATAATAAATATCATATAAAGATGATTTATTATATTATTTTCTTTTGTTCCATTTGCCGGAAAATGAAATCAATGTTCATGTATATGAACGGCTTACCGTATTTATAAATTGGGATAATAATTATTCTCTATCTACCTTTTATGATTGAATATATATATATATATATATGAATAATAAATATATATTATATATATATCATCATAAATATTTTTGAGATAATGAAACTGTGCAGAAGGTACAGGGATAAGAACTACCAAACAAAAACTCTTATGTAATCCAAAACTAGTTAAAACCCACAAATGAATGTTTCAATAAGTATTTATTAATAAATGGGTGTGAATTTTTTTACAGGACTATATATGATGTTAGGAGTCTGTAAGTGATTATAAATTAGTAAACATAAATATATTATACTAAAAGTTAGTTTACTTTTAAAGCATGTGGATCTTAAGGTGACAATTTTATGTTACAATCTCTCTTTTTATTGTGATTATTTTTTATTATGTTTTTTATGATTAAATATTATGATATATCTATAAATAATTTATTGAATTTTCTCTTTCTAAGGATGTTTAAAGAGATATATTTTTTGATCAATTTTCATCACATTAAGAACTCATGAAACAAAAATTGGTATTTTTGATAACTAAATTTAATTCTTTCTTCAGTTGAAAAATATTTTCATCCATATCCATGTATTTTAAAAAATGGGTACATAAATGTTTTTAGTATTCTATTTTGATAGGGTAAATTAATTTTTTAATATTATTTCCTATTTACAAAACATTTTAAAATGAATCTTCTTTCATTTTTTAATGCGGTAGTTTTTGTCATTTTTAGAAAAGTGAAAAGGGAATATTTTTCTTTTACATATACAAAATGAATGGAATTTCCCATCATTATTACCACTAAATTATTTTTGGATTTCATTATAAGTATTCATTCTTCTTTTCAAATAGTATTTTTTATTTATATTTAGTAAATTTTAAATTTTAAAATATGTTATTTTAATGTGAAAATAGTATCATCCTGAAGACATATTTTCATGATTCTTTTAAAGGATGTTTCATATAAGATAACATAAATTGATGTCAATTATGTTAAAAATGGGATAATTTCAATTTTTACCATACATGTTCATTATCTATATTTCTTAGGATTATTAACACAATATGTTTATGAATCCCATTTCTTTTCAATGGGTTATTCTATTATGAAATATTTATAAAACCTATTTCCATTTCCATGGTTGTGATATGATTAATATTTTATGATCTTGTGGACAAATATTTATGATTTTTATTGTGTTATTGGTGGGACCTGTGTTATATGTCCCACATTTACACTAGGTAATGATTGATGTCACATGATATAAATATGAATAGAATGGGGAGTGAACTATATTCAATAAGGGACTTTCTCCCGTATGATTATCTTGAATGTGAACCTTGACTATTAATATGGAATGTGGATTTATACCTATCAAATATGATATTATTTTACCTTTTCCTTGAATAATAAGGATATTAATTTATATTATTATATGTATACCCCAATTATTTGTCTTATGACTATGTTATTCTATCATGTATTATCTTCTCTATTTCCTTTATGTTTTATGCCTTATGAGATACCAGAATTTATTCTATGACACATGATTAGGAAATATGTTATGCAGGGTATTGTTTTCAGACGATAAGATCATGTTCTCATACGCTTTTGATCATGTTCTCATACCCTTTTTCGCATGTTATGATTTAGTTATTTTTTATATATCACATGATTCCCCTGACTAAGAATATGAGATCACCTTTTTATTATGTAAACTCTCCCTAGGTTTTATAGAAATTTTTTAAGTAAGATATTTTTATTATGGGTGCTTGTTACAAATAACAAAGTGGGAGATTATGTAGATCTCATACAAACAACTTGTTCTTGTAACTATGTTTTCAAAAGAACTTGTCCTATATTATTTTTATATAGATAATTATTTAATTTATAACTATCGATTTAATAAGAGGTTATATATATATATATGAAAAGTAGGGTTGGATATAATATATCGTCTTTCGTTTTGGTGCTTGGTGAGTGTTCGCATGATGCACACCTAGTTTTTCAAAACTAGGGGATATGCATGGGATAATTCAAATATTCATTTCAAAACATTATTATTGATTTGAATTGGTCACGACTGAAGGTGGACCATGATAAACTGAAGGATCTATAGATTGAAAATATGATTCTATGATTTAGACACGATATGATTGACCTTACAAGATTGATCAATCTGATTAAAGATACCTGATGGTCAATTTAACTATTTCTTTTTTTGCAAGGGATTTAAGATAGTAAAATGTTGTTTGGTTGGTGAAAATAATGGTAAAATATTTTTTTATATTATTTGAACACAAATATATTTTTTTAATAATAAAAAACAAGGGAACTACAAATGTCTAAAAGAAGTGTTTTTATTACAATCTCTTTCATAAAGAGGAAGATGGTCAACTGGGATATTATCAACCCACGTAACGCACAGCTTGATACATTTGTTAGTAAAAGCATCAGCCACCATTTTCACTTACTGGTAGGAAACAGTAGAAATATATATGATTTCCCGAAGAGAGTTCACGAATTTACTCCAACGAGAAGTCAGGGGCTAGGAAAGGTGGATCACACCATTACAAATCGCTTGGACAATGGTGGTAGAATCACATTCAATCCAAATGGCATTCCACTATTTACTTTGAACAGAATTAGTAGCCTGGATCACCGCAATCATCTCCACCTATAAGGATGTGGCACTAGAGCATCCTCCAATGATACACCCAAGACAGCGGCCTAGATAATCCCTACAGACAACACCAAAACCTGCTGGACCGAGGTTCCCTTTTGAAGCTCCATCCACGTTTATTTTGATCCAAACAGGAATAAGGGCTTTCTAGAATACATCATTATATTAACATGGCCTTTTGTAGAGGATGAAAACCTAAAGACGTCTTAGAATCATAAAATCATAAATGGAGTTGTTACAATTTTTTTTTGGATTGAATCTGCATCCCTGACATGAGAGATAATTGTCACGTGACCTGCATTGAGATTGAGTGAGTTTTTATTATGTAAAATTTCATTACCATCACACCAGACAACATGGAGGAGCTCTGAAACAGTCTTAAGGAAAATGTTCTTGATTCACTTCAAGCCATAAGACTTTACACTACATTTCAGAAGAGTGATAATGGAGTCAGAATAGATCAATCTACAATCAAACATGTCAGCAATAAAATTCTAAAGAGCAGAGGCTGCAGCATAGGATATGAAATGATGGTTGGTATCCTCTCTATGTCGATGACACATATGGCTTTTAGAATAATGATGAATTCCAAAGGTATGGAGCCACACATCAGTAGGAACACAATGGTGTGAAATCCACCAAATAATAATAAGTCTAAAGGGCTTGATCCAATGCTTATCAAAATGTTTAATCCACCCAAGAATATTTTTAGAAGAACAAAATTTATCTTTGTAGAAGGATTTTGAGTCTAAGTTACCATTATGAGTAGGTTCCCAAACTAGGAAGTCTTTTGCAAAGGATAATGTATGACTATCAACCTCATGCACAATATCCTCTGGAATATTTATGCCAGGGTCATTCATAACTTCTCAAATAGAGAGATTAATGTTGTAATGGGCTTCCATTACCTCATTATTATCCCTCTAGTTGAATTAAATGTTATTTTGGTAATGAATTGGAATTAATTAAATTACATTGACATTATTTAATGAGGAATGGATGTCAAATTTTTTATTATAAATAAATTTTTGATTATCCATCATCAGGATGATATATATGAACATCAAAAATAAATTTCATCCATTATGTGAAAAATTATTCCTTTTGAATAATGTTTTTTTACATAATATTCTTTTAGAGAAACTCAACATCAAATATATGAATATTTTATATAATTTTTTTGATGTATTTTTATAATAAATCCCAAGTATTCCATTGAATCATATAGTTGAGTTTTCAATTGAACAAAAACCTGGTGCCCTTCTACTTTCAAAGGCTCTACATATAAGGCCATAATTGAGCTATATGAGTTGAAGAAGAAACTCCAAGAGAATCGTGATAATGGATTGATTATTATAGGTGTATCACATTGGGCTAAGCCTATTATTTCTATTAGAAATTGATAAACATTAATGAGACTATACATCAATTATTAAAAAATTTATAGGATCACAATAGATAATAAGTATCATCTTCCCCATATTGAATACTTGTTTGATCAAATTCTTAGAGAACAATAAATTTAATTGATTGAACTTTGTTCAATAAATCATAAGTTGAAGGCCAAGAATGAGTATATATTCAAGACTACATTTCATACAAGATATGAAAATTATGAATTTTTACTAATTACATTTTTATAACTATTTACTCAACTTTCTTAACAAATATATTGAATAGAGTATTTAGAGACAACCTTGATATGTTTTTCAATGTCCTTTTAGAAGACATTATTTTATTTTAAATGATAAATGAAGGGATTAAATATCATTTGTGGCTTTAATTAAAGATACAAAAAAATGTGAAGTTTCAAGAAAAATATACAACATATAAATTTTGTCTACAAAAAGATCCACTTTTTTGTCATATAATCTCTTGTGAAGGTATATTTATAGATATAACTAATATGGAAGTAATTGAAAATTTACAAAGAAACCCCACTATAACTTAAATCCATATTTATTTTAGTTTGGTTGGATACTATGAAATAATTTGGGAGGTTTTTTCATGGCTTTCTAATCCACTCACCAAGTCAATTAGGAAGGGATAAAAGTTTTTTTTAGAATGATGAGTGTGAAAAAATCTCATTCAATTGTAGAGAAAGTTAGTGTACCCAAATATTCTTACATTACCTCGTAAAGGAGATGAGATTATGATTTATATTGATGCATCAAATATTGGACTAAGATTTATACTAATGAAATATAACATAGTGATATATTATGACTCAAACTAATTTAATGTTCATGATAAAAATTACCTAACTCGAGATTTGGAGTTATTTTTGGTAATTTTTTACATTAATGATATGTAAGATTTATTAGTATAGATTATGGTGTAATATATACATGTGAAACTATATTTATGTATATATTCATTCTGGTAACATTAAATATGATTAATATAATATGTCTAAATTTGATTACTAATTATAAATACACAATACATTACAACTCAGGGAATGATTACATGGTTGCAGCGGCTTTGTGTCGAAAGGATCATTCTAGCTTATCTATAACGACGATCACAAAAGAACTCATATATGTTTATTTTCAAAGGATGGATATTAAAATATATTTGTAACGGGGAGATCTTTCATTATCAATTTAGCGGTCAACCATCAACCTTTTGAGTATTAATGAGTTACGAAAGGAAGATGTTGTACTATATAAGAAGGTGAAAATGGTCATTAGTTAACCCATGATTAGAAAGGAATGAAAATTCTTAGAAATTCTATATTGGATCCACCCATACCCTATTTTATGAAGTAGTTATTAGATGACGCTTATAGATCATCATTCTATAATCATAATGGAAGTATGAAGAGGTATAGAGACGTGAAAGAGTAATTATTATGGGAAACATAAAGACATATAATATGGAGTTTATATCTCAATTATTAGTCTGATAGTATGTCATGAATGAGGGATATAAGTCTAATGGGTTTTTACAACTATTACCCATACCTAAATGGAAATGGGAAAAATCACTTTGGATTTTATCATTAGAGTCCCAAAAACATATAATGTCCATAATTCTAATTTCTATTTACTCAAACAAATTAAAAATTCAACAAACATAAATTCTATTAATTTTTTTTTAATGTTGATCATATTACTATAATAAAAATTAAATATTGAATATAGATGCATAAATTACAAAATTCTATTTATCTAATTGGGATCCGAGGTATACCTTGATGTTCTAGTGAAGTGTTTAGAAGGATCTGAATATAGTGTTGAGTTTCATTAGAGTTTATCAACCTTAGGTAGATATCTATTTAGAAAGTACCATTAAAACCCTATAATATATGGTCAGATTGTCTTATATAGATTTAAAGGTATTTCGCATAAAAAATTTCTCTAATTAAGATATCTTTTAACAATTTCATTCCCATAAGAATTATGATGGATCCTTATAAAGCCTTCAATAGAATCAATTCTAGAACCCAAATTTGATCTGATAATGATTCATAAAAATTCTATTGGAACATTATATTTATGATGAAATGGTCGATAAATTTATATCAATTAAAAAACACATCATGATATATCATAGTTGAACGAAATTTTATGTTGATAATCATTAGTAAGATATCGAGCACAATGTTTGTGAGAAAGTGTACCTTCAAATTTCTCTTCGAAAAAATTAATGAGATTAGGAATGAATGGGAAATAGTTTCAGAGGCATATTTTCCACTTTTAAATACTATATTTAATATAGATGGAATCTTATAACTTAGACCTTCCATCAAACCTCTCCCATGTTCCTTAGGTGTTCCATATATCTCTCATAAGGAATTACACATTTTTCCAATCACATATAATAAAATCAAAGTTCATACCACTAAAAATAGATATTTAATACAATAAGAAACCATTAAAAATATTAGCTCATAGTGGTAATGTTCTATAGAAAGAGAGTATTATCCTTCTAAAAGTTCACTAGAGGAATTAGAAATTCGAATAAGCTACATGGGAGCAAAGGATGTGATGAAACCGAGATGTCTTCATTTTTTTATATCACACTGATGAATTTAAATGATTAAATTAAATTTAGGGTTCATAGAATTTGATATCCTAATATTTTATGACACATTTATATTCAAATAATAATTTCAATGATATATTGCAATACATTTAAACCCAAGTATAAAAGAACCTTAATATAGTATATTGTTAAAAAAGAGCCATTATATTAGAGGGTATGGATTAGACCAACTAATTTATTAAAAAATATTAGTTCACCCATGTAGTAAATAAATTATTTTTTATCAATTGATTAAAAAATAAAATATAAATCAATTGAAATAAAAAAATATGTTTTTTCTGGAATATTGTTTTATACGCACTTTGTTTTATAATCATAATGAATTAAATTTATCACGAGTGGGTAATTATTTTAATGAAATTTGTAAATAATAAATTTCATAAATTATATTGAGATTCATCTAAAATATTATTCTATTCATTAGAGAATAATAAATATAGTTTTATGAATAAAAATAAATATTATTAAAATACAGGGTTCTTTTTGTTTGTGTGCTTATTAATAAAAGGAATTTCTCCTACATATAAAAATTGTGTCAAGAAAAAAGAATTACCAATTTTTAGTCAAGAGGTATACATTTGATAAAAATTTCTATTTTGTTTTTGGTTAATATTAATATCAATAATACTATATGTTTTTGACAGTTGTAAGAGTAAAACAATTATTTAGGGTTAAAACACAGGGAAAATGCTTTAAAATTTCCCTAATAATTTATCTTGTCCCATAGGGTAAGTGGATTGTAGACATACCCATCCATCTATTGAGTTTGTGGTCACTTGGATCCATATTTATTTTATTATGTCCTTTATATTAATCAAAGAATATAATAAATTAAAATATATCACTCTCTTGAGTTTAATATCACTAATTGTTTTCATATAGATAAAAAGGTGAGATTTTCAGTTTAAAATTTTTATTTGAAACATAAATAATTTTCTTATTATATTAATTTATTTATATTGTTTAGTGATTTAATAAATATCTTAAATTAAAACAAAACATTAAATGAAAATTTATTCAGAAAATAGAAAAATATAATAAATGATTTTAATAAAAAAAAAATTAATTAAGTATCGGTGGATTATTATGTGAAACACGTTTTTTGGATTAATATAACATAATAACGATGTCTTAATTTATTAAATTGTCATTCCATCTTTTTCAATGAAGTAAAATTAAATGATATGTTTCAAAATTGACATTAATGATATTTACAAATAAATAATATATTATTAAATGATTCAAAATCTAAAAGAATATTATATTTGGCCATGTGAATATAATATGGATGAAAATATAAAAAATGTTCCATTTTCGGTCACTTTTCAATTACTTATAACATTTTTAGCCCCTTATTATTTAATTTTTTTACCAAGGTTAATGTGAGGAATGATTAAGGAAGGGTTCAATAAAAAAGTTAATTATTTATAAATTAAATATATTATTTAATTTCAATGCCAAATTCATTTTATTCAAAATAATTCCCATTTTGAACCATCTTTCATCAAAATGAATTTATTTGGTTTTAATATTTTATGATATTCTATGTGTGTCATCTCCCTTACTTATAAAATGACACCCCCGGTTTCTCTTGATTATACTACATTGTGCCATATAGCTTCACCTAACCCAACCCAATACTCTTATATAATTGATTTATTTTATTTTCAAATGTATTTGGTCTTCAAAAAATACCACCATATTCCCCTTAGTAGGTTATATAAAGGTGGGTTTTTGAATAAGAGGAAATCATGTTATTCAAACTCATTCAATTTATTTTCTCTTTTACATCCTCTAATTATTTTGTTTTGAAAATAATATAATAACTACATTAAACATAATATACTGAAATTTTATTATGATTATGAGTCTACCATTATTCAACCTCTTATATATGAAATGGTAATAGAATGTATCGCTCATCTATACGTATGACATTCCTTCTCTACGTAGAGATACAAGTCGTTTTCCATAACTATTTTTACAGGGTGATTATTATAGTGGGTTTTAAGAAAGTATTTTATAATGATGAAATAATTAAACATCAATATTTATAAAATCACATCAATATTATTTCCATAAAATATTTTAGAAAACAATAATGTCACTTGCATGACCATGTTGACTACCACAATCATGAAGTGATGTGATTCGTTTTTGATATCTTCATTATTTGGATAAAAATAAAGACATATATAAAGTTTATTTTTAATGTATATGATATAAAAATTATTCTGGTATAATTAATAATAAATCTATATTAATTATAGATTATATTAATGTTCTTTTTGAAGCTCCAATAACTTGTGTCAATGGATTTCTAGACTCATGTATATTTCTCGGACACTTATTCAATACACAACGCTCATTTATTTTGTGTGGTTTATATGCTACCTCATTTAAATAAAATTCATTAATACCATTATATTAATGATATTAAATGTGTCGGTTGATTTTATTCATTCCCGGGCCATGTGAATAAAAACATAATAAAGTGGTATGTATTTTATGTTATAATATCAATGTTTATTTGGATTGTTTATGATTATGATTATGGTGATGAAGTATTATGATATACCTCTAATGAAATTCATGAATTTCATTTTCCTGATGCTATTACATTAGAGTACATTTCTTCCTTCCATTTTCATTAATTTTATTTCTCTAGAGACAGAAATTAAATTATTAAGGAAAATCGAATATGTTCCTCTATTTAGTAGAACCCCACTTTTCTTCCATATCCATGTTTTATATTTTTTCAATAATAAAATTAATATTCTTCTATAATTATTTAAATTCACCTTTACATATTATTTAATTTTTACAAAATGGTGTCAAATGGATATATTTGCAATTTTTCAAATGATATTCTATTTTACTTTTTTCAAATGTGTTAAATTAATTTTTTTAACTCATTTTGAATAGAGAGAATTAACCACTATTATAAGAACTCAATGATTCAAATAATCCATTAATGGTTTCCAAGGATAGTTTCCAATAATGATTTTTATTTTTCATTTTGTATGGTTTTTTATTTTAAAAAAATTATTTATAATTAAAATGTATATTTTCCTTAAGAAATATTCCATGTGTGTTTTTAAAATAAATGTAATTAATGACGACATCAATTGATGTTTATTATTTTCTACTACAGATATGATCCTAGGATACCATCCTTATTATTTATCATAATGGTTTATGATTATGATGAAAATATTTTTAGTAATATTATTCCTTTTCCATTGGTTACATTATGATAAATTGGTGAGATGTGTGTGAAACCTGTTTCATTTTCAAATGTCATTATTTGATGAAATTCTTACAAAACAAATTAATTATTCATGTGTTATGATATGATGAATGTTTTATGATCGTATATCACAAATATATATAATTTTTATTAGGTTACGGGTGGGAAAGAATTATACATTCCTTTAATACATTGGGTAAAGAAGGATATATCATGTGATAGATAAGACTAGAATGGGGAGTGAACTTAGTTTCATAAGTGACTTTTTCCAATATGATAGTCTTGGGAGTGAACATTTACTACAATGATGGAATAAGGAGTAAAATCATCCACAATGATATTCATGGAAATAATCCATGGATTCTGAGTAAATAAATTTCTATTCTTATGTGGATCCCAAATATCCATGCCATATGCCATTGATTTGTTCGCATGGATTGAGTTTTATGAATCCTTTATGATTAATTTCTTATGAAATCCAATAATTTATGAAATTTCCCAATATTATGACCTATTATATAGAGGGTATGGTTTTTAAATTTTAAAATCATGATCATAAAACATTATTCTCATGTTATAATTAGGTATCCATTGATATCCACTTATTTCCCCTTACAAAGAATCTGAGATCACCCTTTATTATGATTACTTCCCCCATGTATTGAAGAATGGTTTTAAGTATGATGTGTCTAATAAGGGTTTCAGTTGTGAAGAAAAATGTGGGAGATAGTTTATATATTTTATGAATAAGTTTTTTATGTATCCAATTTTCCCAATATATTAAGCCAATAAGTTAAAGTGTGGATCATTATGTTATGTAAAAAAAATTCACATATGAAGATGTAATTTCTATGTATGAATAGTATGGTTTACTATAAATTTTCATTATTGATTAATTTAATTCTTTAATTTTCATGATTTATTTTTGATCAATGATATAATATATTATTATATAAATAATGAAACTAAATGACATAGAGGTGGTTATTGTTGAATATGTGGTAGATAAAGTTACAATAAACACGTAGTTCCCAAAAGATTGTTTCCTCGTATAATTAAAGGTACAAACATATTAAAAATCTATAAGGGAAAAACATACTTTTAATGAAATCCTATGGATTAATATTCTTATATCTACCCATGTAATACTCCACAAAAATTATTAAGTATTGTTAATTGGGACACTTGAATAAAATATTCATAGTTTCACACCTGGATTGTGTTTATTTGAGAATATTTTTTGTCCAAAAAGGTATTCCAAAATATTTTCATTAACGAATAGTATTAGTGCTTCAAAATATTTTTGTGGATATGTAATTATTGTTTAAGGACTAATATAAATTTATTTGGACACTCATGGAAGAGTAGTGATAGATGATTAGGATGATATAAAATTACCTCATAAGAATCAAGGAATGATCCTAATAGCTACGAATTCATTAGATGAGTTTAATATTAATGTGAGATATTCTATTGTGAAATTACCTTTATAATTTATTTTATGATAACTTATATATAATTTGATAATAGATATTAAATTCCTTTAAATACAAATTATTGATTGATTAATTTACTTCTTTAGAGGAGTTGATGATTGGGTACAACTAATGGGAAAGGGTTTAAGATTCCATCATACAAAATTTCTATGGAAATAATGGAAATATCTTGTCACTTATTAGTTATTTAGTTTCAAATGAAATTTTTCATTATTGGGATGGGTTGGACGAGTATATTTACAACCCAAATCAACTATTATAGTCGATGTGTTCTCATTATGGCACAAAATTTAAATTCCAGTACTTCAAAAGGGACGAAATATTCAATAAAGCATGGTGGGACTAACGAAAAGTGATGTTATATAAAAATACTTATATTTGGTTGAGAGAGTAATGATTGATGAATGTAATTAAAAAACTAATCTATTAATTTTAGTATGTTTGTATTTATATGTTTTTTAAAAAATATGTCTATAGATATCTATTTAAGTGGGATGTTTTATTTTTTTTACATAATACCTAGAATAAGACCAATATTACTTTTTTAAGACATAGATATATAGAAATCTTGAAAATTATTAGTTTAACATGATGATTTTGAGAACAAGTGATCCATTTGAATGAGTATTTATCATTTTGAATTATTAATTATATTTTCTATGAAATTGGATGTTATTTTTGATCAATTAAATATCAAAATTTAAATCAGGAAATAAAAGAATAAATACCCATTAATAGAAATTAATGATACATTTGATAAAATAAAGGGAGAAATTTTTTTTTCAAAAATAATTATTCCATATAAGTATCAATAGTTAAGTTTAAATAATGATGATATTCACAATACTATTTTTATATATTGGAATAAAATTTTGAATTTCTATTTATGCCTTTTTGAGTTTCTAAATCAAATATATTTTTTATTAAATTAATTAATTAAATCATCAATGAATTTCTTTATACATTAATGGAAGTGTTTATAAATGATTTAATGATATAATCAAGAATTGATATTGATTATAAAATATAGTAGATATTGTCTGCTGAATTTTATATTTACATTAGTTATATTTCATGTTTCATATTTTTCATTTGTATATTTAAGAAGTGAAAATATTGAGATGCATTACTTTTGATGAAAGAATCATTATTGATCCTGAGATAGTGAAAATAGAAATTTTATAGGAATAAATTTATAATGTATTTAAAATGTTATTTTTTCAAGGTTGGGATAGGTTTTAACTGAGATTTATTCAATATTTTTTAAATTGGATTTTTACATTATGTCCTTAAAATGGGATCAGGAAATGTTTTAATTATGTGAAATACTACAATGAATTTGAGGAAGTAATGAAGTAACCTAACTCAACCCTATTTTTAATTATTATTTATTCTAGAGGTGGTATAAGGTGTAATTTTATGGATCTTGATTTGGATTATGAGGAGTTATAATGCACGAGATATATTCCTTCTTATATTGGTTTAGGAAACTAAGACCTTCAGAATAGAATTACTCTACTAACAATTTCATGTAAGTATCTGTGGTTAAACAAATAAAATAGAAGCTACTATTGGATAAGGAACAAAAAATTATTTGGGATAATTAATTATGTTGTGACACAACTAGTGGATCTATTGTTATACTAGATTCAATGATTTATTTTGGAGGATATATTTTGATTCCTGTGGAAATAATGAGTGAAATTTTAATAAAAAAATATACTCATTGAATTGGGTATAGTTTCTCAAAGATAACATGATGTTTCATGACATGAGACAACAATTTTGGTTGTCATTAATGAGTATATATGTAACTAAATTTATTTCATTAATTTTTATTTATTAATTGTTGAAGGTATATAATTGAAGACTAGTTTGGTTTTTGTATCCACTACCCATTTTGACATCGTATAAATTTTTTTTTTTTGAATTTGATAATTTTTTTAGAGGTCACATAAAAATGATGATGGTTTTTGTGTGATGATGGTTCTACTCTATAAATTAGTATATTTTATAATTATTTAGTAAAAAATATTTTGTTAAATACCTCATAAAACAATATATAAATAAATTTTTTTATAATTCCATGAGTTTCAATGTCCTTATTCTTAATAGATACTCCTTGTATACATATATATTTTTGAAGGCTCTTCATAATTCTAAGGTAAACCAGATGAGGATTGGTATGAGTTATCATGATTATATTAATGGATTGAAAAAATAAGGTATTTAAATACTAGATTTTATGATGCAAGGATGTATGCTTGACGTTGGTATGTGAGGGTAAGACAATTCTATATTACGTGAGTTTTTTATAATAATAGTAATGAAAAAATGATAAATGTGGGTATAATTAAATTATATATGATTCATTTTTATCAAAATTATTTCATATTAAATATAGTGAGAATAATATTGTGGTACTTAATTTGGTATAATATTTGAAAAAACTAGTCTAAATTATTAAAAAACTTATAGATTTGACCAATAGTTCTTTGAAGTCTTATGACGATCATTGGTGATGAACCTTGAAATTTAATACTAGTGATTAAGTGTTATTAAAAGTATATCCATGGTTCACACCCCAATGATTTACGAATAATGTAAATTTGATTCCATGATATGTTGGTACTTTTGATATCATATGTGGGATAGAAGTTATATCTTACTAAATGGAATTTTTACAACCTAATGTCTAAATGCATAACATTTTCAACATCCCCCTATTATATATGTATTTTTATGATAAAAATATTTTTTTTAAATTTGTAGAGAGTTGAGATAGAACTATATATATCTTTTATGGATAAACTCGTACTAATATGGGATATTAGAGCTAATATTATTATAATATGGAGTATTCTATAATAACTTGGGACATTATGAATTATATTTTTAAACAAAATCAATCTCTTTGATAGCTTGTGATACCCATAGAACAAATCCTATATTATAGTAGGTGAAAATTTTATTCTAATAAAACTATAATAAATTTAATATTTCAATATTTCATGGAACAAAAATTTCAATTTAATGGGATAAATATAAATTTCAAAATTACATGATCAAATAAGCATAGATTGGGGTTTTTAAATTTTTCATTTGTTATAACCATTTAATAGAAATTAAAAAAAAATGTAATGTTTAAATATTTCCCCTTTAATATTAAATAATATTCAATTAAATTAATATTTTGAACATTATTAACTATAATTTTATTTTAATACTTATAAGAATATTTGGAGGTAAATATTTATATTTTTTTGAATCTTGTTTTTAGAAAACTACTTTAATTAAAAAGTGATAATGTCAATCCATTTTAAATAATTAATATTAACTTTAATTATGAATGATAGTAATGAAATTTAGATATTATATATATAAAAATGTGAATTTATAAGCATATATTGATTATTACTTATCATATATTTAAAAACATATGAACATATGATTTGAAAATGCTTTTCATGAAAATCCATTTTCGTCCCATTTTTGGGGTTTATTTTAAATTTTAATTTTCAACATATGTTAGTTGAATTTGATAAATGAATTGCATTTTTGGAATTATAACTATGAATATAATGTTATGAGTTTAACATAATTACTGTTCATAATGATTAGAAAAATATTAATAAAATATTTAACATGGTTAAGGTTAAAATGAGTTTTTTCATGTTACATGCACTTATGTAAATATTAATTTTCCCCATAAATATACTTTTATAAAAATTATATTTAATATTTAGAATTACTGGGTCCAAATTATCTAATAAGGGTCACCTCGTTTTATATATAATGGGTAAATTACCTCCACTAAAAAAATAGTTATTGTGGTCAAAACTAAATGGTGAAAGTAAGTAAACATAGACACTAAGAGAAGAAAATGTTTATTACATGTTTTTATTTATATGTTGGGGTGTGTCCAAACCATTACATCCATCCACTCAATTATTTATCAATTATTGAAGCACATGGTATGAGTGTGACTCCGAATTTTTGAACAGGCTAGGGAATTTAAAAAAATTTCACACTTCCTAAATTATAAAATTGAACTCACTAATCTCACATTATTATAGATGTCAATCCATTTAGAGTAACCAAACCTGTTAAAAATTTCTCCCAAATTTAGATAAAAAATTATATAGATTCTACTATTATAAAAAGTTAACCCCAAAATTTAATAATAGGATATCAAAATGAGGTTTCACTAAGAGAAGGGAATCGTATTAATACAGATCATTCTTTTTTCTTATATGTATAATTATGGATGTGTGTTATAAGGTTTCTGAGGAATGTAAAAACAATCCCTATTTATATTTGACCATTAAATTTTTTGGATATAAATGGATTAATGGCCTACCTTTTTTAAATTCCACTATGTCTATCTAATATGTGTGAGGTGTTCCATATATTGTTGTTTGAGAAGTACTTTTAGGACCAACACATGTTTTAACTTCTTGTTATATTAAATTCGAAAATAATATATTCTAATTTGAATATCACATCCATATTCATGATAATAGAAAAAATTATTAAGGAATCAGATAATTCAACTAGAAAAAGGAACTTTGGAGGAATATTAAAATGTTAGAACCATCCTATGAATTGAATGATGCAATGAAAAAGAACTGAATTAAAATTTTAGAATGTAATATCCCTGAATTTTTTAGAATTAATTGTAACGACCTGAGTCCGGAGCCACATAACTGGTTCCCCATACCTGGTTTGCCACATGACCTCAAACACGTTTCCCTGAATGTCAGAGGCTGCCAACTAGCAGCGAGGGCCTTGGTGAGTCAGTGGGGAAAATATGCCCAATTTGGTAAAGTATATAGTGGAAGGATAAGCATAAACAATATCGGAAGCAGTAAATAGCATGCAATAACTGAACTGAAAGTAAAAGCAATATCTGATATAATAATGATGCATAATGGTACATGTATCTATGGAAAACAGTAAGAAAAAAACGTGCTGAAATAAAACTGAAACCAAAGTACTAAATGTAAACAACAACTCCAGCAGCATCGTGGGCCAAGGCCCTGTCCCTTTATCTCTAGATCCGACTAGAAATAAAGTACCCAAGGTAGAAGGGCCACAATACGAACCTATAACTGCAACCATGTAATCTGTTTGGGACGAAAAACAGGACCCAAACAGAGAGTGAGACTAATCCTAGTAGGCAACCACCACAATATTTGTGCCCTACTGTCAGTGAGTCATATAGAAACAGTAATGCTAAATAAATGCAGTACACAATTCAACCAATTACCATTCAAATTCATTTAATTACACAACTAGGGAAAATAAGAAATGTTTTCTATTCCATGATAAGCATGTAACACATCAAAAATCTAAAAAGACTACCTAAACACAAGCAGTACAAAACCCAAACTTGTTATTTGGCTTGGTGGACTCGTCACAACCAACCATCAAAATTCACATTGACTGTCTGGGTGGCTTAAACTAGTAGAACCCTATAGTCCAGTAATCAAACAAGGCACAAATACTCTAGGAAGCTCTCATGTCAATTCCCCTGTGGCCTTGCAATGACAGCTAAAAACTCTCTGAGGAAGCACTTACGTCTAATTCCTCCTGTGTTCTCGATGCATAGGTAACTAAGAACACTCTTTGGATTCACAAAGTCCTATTCCTGTAGGTCCTGCATATGAGACTAAAACCAACAGACCCTCTAGGGAAGCATTAATTGTCTATTCCCTCTTTGATCTACCGCACCAGGTTCTCTTAGCCCTGAGCAGTCCAGTCGTGCATAATCGACTGTTAGAAGCCCTAAGTAAATTAAACAACTACTTGGCTAATAGCTATCATAAATCAAAAACATTTAAATAATAGGAAACACATGCAAACAGTGATAACAAGTAAACTAACAATTTCAATAGGGTTGCCTCACCGGAAACGGTTCCAAACAGCGATAAACAACCGAACAGGGGAGGAAAACACCCATGGGGTGGTCCTAAAACATACAACCCAGCATAAATTAGCAAAAATTAATTATAATCTAACAAGAAATCTAGGGAAGATAAACAATTGGATCAAAATTCTAAACCCGGGATACCCGACACATGGGTATCCGACACTTTTTCAACCAAAACTCAAAGAACATCATCGTAGGGAAACAAACCACCTACCTCAATCCTCGGATATCGATATACTTGAACCTCGACCTGTGAATTGGCGTATAATGGAGTATATCTAAAAAACGACTAAAATTGTCAACCTTAGATAACATACATGAGAGGAAGAATCAGGAAATGAGGCTAAAGAAGAACCAAGAACTCAACGTTGCGATTCTTCTCCAACTGACGGAGTTTGATTCGAACAAACAGTGACAGATAGTTGGCTCAGAGAAGAATCGACCTTCATGGACATTCTGGACAGGATTAGGCGGAGAAGTAGACATTTACGGTCATTAGGCATGACCCCAAGTCGATTAATGAAATAAAAAAAGTACACGGCGTGTAGTGGGTTTTTCAGTACTCCGCCAAAATCAGCCTCCACATCACCCCTACACACCGTGTGTGTGGCCCGGTCTCAGCCAACACACAGATTCGAGTGGACAAGGAGTACACAGCATGTACTCAAAAATTACATGGCGTGTACTCTGAAAATTTATAGATTCTCAATTTTTTCTTAAAAATCCCGTAAAATAGATTCGTACCTGAATCCAAAGCTCCGGGTTCTTAGAAACATCCCCCATTAAAGAAATTCGGCCCCGAATTTCCCTAGTACGGCGTAGAAGGAGAATCCTTGAACAACCTTGGCCATTGTGATCGCAAATCAGCCTCCCTCTCCCAAGTCTCGTCCTGTATACGGTCGTGCTACCATAGAACTTGTACCAGAGGAACAGACCGGCCACGAAGTACCTTTCCACTACGATCAACAATCCTTATAGGATGGTCCTCGAAAGATGCATCCTTCTCCAACCAAACCTCCTCAGGTTGAAAAACATGAGACAGGTCTGAGAAATACCGTCGAAGATGAGAAATATGAATGACGTCGTGCATTTCCTGGTACCTCTGAGGTAACTGAAACTTGTAAGAAACTAGCCCAACAGTCTCCAGAACCTCAAACGGCCCAACGTATCTCTGTGAATGCTTACCCTATCTCCTAATCCTCTTGTGTCCCAACCTCGGTGCGATAAGCAGGAAAACCTGATCCCCGACCTCGAACTCTAGAGGCCATCTCTGCTGATCAGCATAAGACTTCTACCAAAACTGTGCTATCACCATCCTCTTCCGAATCAAGTCTATCTGTTCTGAGGTCTCCTGAACAAGATGAGGTCCTAGAAAAGTTGCCTCTCCTGCCTCTATCCAGCATAAAGGTTATCGGCATGTCCTACCATACAAAGTCTCATAAGGTGCCATCTAAATAGTCACCTGAAAATTGTAGTTGTAGGAAAACTCCACCAGAGTAATATGCTTCTCCCCAGAACTGCCAAAGTCTAGAATGCAATCTCAGAGCATATCCTCAAGAACATGGATTGCACGCTCGGACTGGCCATCAGTCTGGTGAAGGTATGCTTTACACAAAAGTACTTGTGTACCCAACGCCCTCTCTAGCACCTACCAGAGGTGCAAAGTAAAACGTGCATCCCTTTCTGAAATAATGGACTGTGGAACTCCATGCAGACGTACAATCTCTCAGATGTACAACCTTCCCAGCTCATCAACACTGAAGGTCTCCTTGATTGGCAAGAATTGCGTAACCTTTGTGATCCTATCCACTACAACCCAAACCGCATCATTTCCTCAAGGTGATCTTTGTAAACCTGTCATGAAGTCCGTCCCGACATCATTCCATTTCCACTCAGAAATGGGTAACTACTACAAAAGTCTTGCTAGTCACTGATGCTCTGCCTTCACCTGCTGACAGGTGGAACACCACATAACAAAACCTGCCACATCCTTCTTCATACCGGGACACTAATACTGACGATTCAAGTCTCTGTACATTTTGGCAACACCAGGATGAAATGCCCAAGATAAAGCGTGGAAATCATGCATCAACTCCTCCCGTATGTCCAATGAATCCCATACACGGCCATGAAAATGTAACACCACGTCATCGCCCACTGTCCACCCCGGAGTAGGGTCTCTATCTGACACACCCTCCTGTATGACTAGGACTTCAGGGTTTGATAGTTTCCTCATTCGAAATCGATCGAAAAGGGTAGATGTAACAGCTACAGAAGAAAGAACCTTCTGACCCTATCTGTTGTGCACCTCCAGATGCATCTCAGAGAACAGAGCCATGAGCTGCCACTCACTGCTGGCCTCCTGAATTGCCTGCAAATGAGTCCTCCTACTCAGTGTTTCTACAATACTATTGCCTTTTTCTAGGCGTATAAGCAAGCTCGATGTCGAATTATTGTAGGTACTCGACCCACCTCCGCTATCTCAGATTTAAGTCACACTGCGTGAAGATGTACTTGAGGCTCTTGTGTTATGTATATTCCACGAAATTCTCTCCCATGAGATAGTTCCTCCAACTACGCAAAGCATGAAAAACAGCAGCCAACTCCAGGTCATGCGCAGGATAGTTCTAATCAAGTGGCCCCAACTTCTGAGATCCTTACGCGACAACACGATCTCCCTGCATAAGCACTACTCCACGTACGATGCCAGATGCATCACAGGAAACTGTACAACTCTTTCCTACCTCAGGCAGAACTAGAGTTGGTGCTGAAGTCAATCTCTCTTTCAGCTCCTAGAAGCCTCAGTCACAGGCTTCTGACCAAACAAACTTCACCCCCTTCTTAGTGAAGCCCTTCAACTGTGCTGTTAGGCATGAGAAGTCCTGTATATACTGCCTGTAGTAACCAACCAGTCCCAATAAGCTCCATACCTCGAACACGTTCTTCGGCTGCTCCTAGGTAACTTCTGCTCTCACCTTCTCTGGGTCTACTGATACTCTTGTCTCTGAGATGACATGACCCAGGAAGTGAATCTCGTCCATCCAAAAGTGGCACTTTGAGAGTTTAGCATAAAGATGATGCTCCCTTAGTGTACTCAAAATGATCTCATGATGGGTTTCATGGTCGTGTTAAGTGTGAGAGTACACCAAGATATCATCAACAAAGACCACCATGAAGGAATCCAAGTAAGGATGGAACACTCGGTTCATCAGTGCCATGAAAACTAATACCACATTCGTAATGCCGAACAGCATAACCATATACTCGTAGATGCCATACCTTCTCCTAAAGGTTGTCAGAGGTATATCTAAAGGCTTAACGTGTAACTGATGATAACCGGGCCTCAAATTGATCTTTGAAAACACCTGTGCTCCTAGAAGCTGATCGAAGAGATCATCAATACATGGTAAGGGATATTGGTTCTTGACCGTCAACTGGTTCAACTTCAGATAATACACGCAAAGCCTAAGGGTACCATCTTCCTTCTTTGCAAACAGGACAGGCGAACCCCAAGGAGAAGTACTGGGTCAGATGAAACCCTTTGTCTGCAACTCCTCCATCTGCTTCTTGAGGTCCTACAACTCATGTGTATCTCTCCTATTTGGAGGAATGGACTCCGGTGTGACTCCTGGCCCGAGATCAACCAAGAAGTCTACCTCAAGATCTGTAGGCAAACCAGAAAAGTCTCCTGGAATGACATATGGAAAGTGATCAACCACAAGAGGAAAATATAACTGTGAAGTCCCCTGGTCATCCAGATAATGACTAGAAATCTGGGCTGTAACACTTCCTAGCCCATGATGCTCGAGTCTGGCTCGACTCGCCTGAACATCCCACTCGCCCTTATGAAGGAAAGATTCACCATCTGGTGATAAAAAACTCACCCTACGGCGAAAAAAATTGAAGACTGCCTGGAAGGGAACCAACCAGTCCATACCGAGAATGACGTCATAGCCTGTCATCTCAAGGACATAGAGGTCCCATAGGAAACGATACCCTGCAACCTCTAGAGGGAACTCCTTGTAATGATTTACGCTAGATGTCCTTGTTCCCAAGGGCGTGTCGAGAGCCAACATGTTAGAAGACGAAAAGAAACAGAGCTCCAGACATTCTACAACAGTGAGAGAGATAATGCTATGTGAAGAACCAGTATCGAAAAGGGATGAAGATAAAACTGAGGCTATTAAGATCGTACCTCGAACTGTGGAAGGTCCATGATCCTGCTCCTAATAGATCTGCTATACTAAAAATGTCTGGCCAGTACCGCGACCCTGTGTAGCAGCCTGATATCCCTGAGCTGATCCCCCATGAGCCTTACTACTAAATCCATGACCTCTACCTTGGAATGCCTGACCCGAAGAACTCCATCCACTAGTCTGCCGTGGGACTGGTAATACTGCTCTTGAACGAGGGGTAGAAACAGATCCTCCTTCACTAGGAGTTGGAAGAAGAACCCTACAAAAACGTTGTAGATGACCCATCTTGTCGCAAGCTGGCACTCCACTGGATCTCTTGGGCACTGAGGCATCTTATGACTGCTCTTTCTGCACTAATAGCACACCACCAGGTTTCTAGAAGGAAGATCTCATCTACCAGAAGATATACCTCGCTTCCTCGAGTCACCTCGAGTAGACTCTCGGTGGTGCTTCCTTCTATTAGTATGAAATAAATCATCCTTGGATGTTGAACCTCCATGGTCAACAGCTCCAATCTCCATCATATTTCATTCGGTGATTAGTGACTGGTTGACTATCATAGTAATAGAATTCAACTAGAAAACGTTCACCTGTGATCTGATCTCTGCTTTGAGGCCTTCCTCAAATTTCCTTGCCAAAAACAGCTCGTCATTTCCCAGAACGGGAGTGAAACGCTGTAACTCAGTGAAGCAGGAGGAATAATCCATTACCAAAAGAGTACCCTGCTGCAGGTTCATGAACTAACTAGCCCTGTCGACCATCAGCGTCACTAGATAGAAGTAGTCGTAGAACATACACTGGAATTCGTCCCAATCCATAGTACGCTGGCACCCTGCCTGTGAGACTACATCCCACCATCTCGTGGAATAATCTCACAGCACGTAAGTTGCGAGCTTCACCCTTCTATATGGGGGTGTCTCCAGATGCTCGAAGATGGAAAGTATTGTTTCTAGCCATGACTTTGCAACCTGAGATCCTCCATCACAAGTGAGAGTGGGAGGATGCAGCTTCTAGAAGACTCGCGTTAGCTCTTCCATAGACAGGGCAGGATGCTGAGCTCCCTGGAAGGTCTTCATGAACCTCATGAAACCCTCTCTGAACTGAGCATCTGCACCAGTGTCCAGAATCACTGCAGGTTCCATATCTGGAACAATTGGCGGAACTACTGGTAGACCCTGGTCTACCGTATCAGGCATATAGTCACCGGATGGTTCCTGACGTGGAATAGGAGGACGTCTTGGTGCCATAACCCTGAAAGATCAAAAGCACGCCTCTAATTTAGGATTAACAAGGATAGAAAACAAAAGAGTACAAAATGGTAACCGGAGAGATAAACACTTTAATTGAAAAACTGAACTACACGACGTGTATTTAAACTACATGGCATGTTTGTTAAAGCCATTTACTTGGGCGTGTAATTCTACCACCACTGGTCATGTAACGTTCCAGACTACAAGGCGTGTTGTCCCAAAACACGGCGTGTACTTGAACTCCACTCCCCTACCCTAGTCTCTTTGCAAGGCTAACCTACATGGTCATAATAATTCTAAACTACACGATGTGTGCGCTATGGACACGGCGTGTACTATATAGGTTTCAGTGGCCCGTATAGCAGGTTACAAGGCCGAATTCATCGTTGACTACTAAATGCAGTGGCCTGTACAAACACAACATATATAAGGATAGATCACACCAACCCATGTTGTTCATGACATGGCTGAGTACCTAGAAGAAAACTACATGTCATGTTCTTATAACACACAGCGTGTACTAGACAGGCTCAGGACTCGTGTAACAGGTTACACGGTCGGCTACACGGCTGACCTCCACATGGAGTGTTCCAAAAAAACACGGCGTATATAAGGATGGATGACACCGACCCGTGTTGTTCGTGACATGGCCAGGCTCACAGAAGAAACCAATATGGTGTGTTATTATAACACACAACGTGTACTACACGAGTTTCCCTGACCTGTGTTGTTAGTGACACGACCGGGTACACGGTTGACTACTACACGAGGTGTAGTAAGGTACACAGCATTTCCCCGAAGGCTCTCAACACCTCGTGCTTTTGTTCCCATAGTCAGTAACACGGTTTAAAAACAACACGACATGTATGAATATAGTACACGCCGTGTATTCTGGGTTTTTTCGGGATGTAGCTCTGAAACTACTCCAAACACCAGAAACACTGAAAAACAACTAGCTATGTGCCAAATTCTGATCTGTGGGGGCCCATACACTCCACGAATCAAAGCTTGGAATCATAAAAATACATACAACAATTAAACAACATAATAAAAAATGATCCGCCAAATTACGATCCTCGAAGGCCCATAACACCTCCAAGACTAGAGCTTGGGGTCCATGCTAAACAGGATATAAAATAAGTAATACTCTATCAGCGCAACAAGTAATTCTATCACAGCAACTACTACAACGACATGCATAATCTATCATGACATCTATCACAACAGCATGAAATTCTAATGCACCATAGATGGCATGGTTAAATGCATGACAAGTGATTTCCTATCCAGTGCATATATGATGCATGAGATGGACACCCTCATCTCATTGGGTTGCAACCAAGTAGAACCGTAATCATATAAACTGTAACAACACGAAACATGTTCATCACCCAATGGTGAAATATAATAAACTGTAACACTTGCAAAAATTGAAAATTGCAATTACGAGGTAATATAGCTTTTCCCTGTACACGAGTTAATTACTCCTAGGCAAAGTTAAGTACTAACTACTCATTTCTTCATATCCCTGGCCATTTTCAGAAAACAGTAAGAAATAATAACGAAAGAAATCTCCTCTGATACCACTTTGTAATGTGCCGAGTCTGGAGCCACATAACTGGTGCCCCGTACCCGATTTTCCACATGACCTCAAGAGAATTTCCCCGAACGCCAGAGGCTACCGACTAGCAGCGAGGGCCTTGGTTAGTCAGTGGGGAAACTATGCCCTCATTTGGTAAAGTATGCAGGAGAAGGATAAGCATAAATAATAATGGAAGTAGTAAATAGCATGCAACAACTAAACTGAATGTAAAAGCAATATCTGATATAATAATGATTCAAAATGGTACATGTATATATGGAAAGCAGTAATCAAAACAACGTGCTGAAATAAAACTGAAACCAAAGTACTAAATGTAAACCGCAACTCCGGCTGCATCGTGGGCCACGACCCGGTCCCATCCTCTCCAGCTCCGACTAGAAATCAAGTACCCGATGTAGAATGGCCACAATCCCAACCTATACCTGCAACCATATAATCTGTTTGGGCCAAAAAACAGGACCCATACAAGGTGTGGGACTAATCCTTGTAGGAAACCACCACAAGATTTTTGCCCTACTATCAGTGAGTGATATATCAAAAGTAAAGATAAATAAATGCTGTACACAATTCTACCAATTACCATTCAAATTCATTTAATTACAAAACCCGGGAAAACCAGAAATTTTTTCTATTCCATGATTAGCATGTAACACAACAGATATCTAAAAGGACTACCTAAACACAAGCAGTATGAAACCAAAGATTGTTCTTTGGCTTGGTGGACTCGACACAACAAACCATCAAAATTCACACTGACTCTTTGGGTGGCTTAAACTAGCAGACCCCTATAGTCCAGTAATCAAACAAGGCACAAAAACTCTGGGAAGCACTCACGTCAATTCCTCTATAGTCTTGCAATGATAGCTACAGACTCTCTGAGGAAACACTTACATCTAATTCCTCATGTTGTCTCGATGCGTGGGTAACTAAGAACACTCTTGGGAAGCACAAAGTCCCTTTCCAGTAGGTCCTGCGTACGAAACTAAAACCAACAAACCCTCTAGGGAAGCACTTAATCGTCTATTCCCTCTTCGATCTCCCACACCAGGTTCTCACAGCCCTGGGAAGTCCAGTTGTGCGTAATCGACTATTACCAGCCCTATGTAAGTTAAACAACTACTTGGATAATAGCTAAAATACTTCAAAAACTTTTAAACAGCAGGCAACACAAGCAATCAATGATAACAATTAAACTATCAATTGCAATAGGGTTTCCTCACAGGCAACGGTACCAAAAGGCGATAAAAAACCAAACAGGGGAGGAAAACACCTATGGGGTGGTCCTCAAACATGAAACTAAGCATAAATTAGCAACAATTCATCATAAGCTAACAAGAAATATAGGGAAGATAAACAATAGGATCAAAATCCTAAACCCGGGATACCCTACACATGGGTATCCGGCACATTTGCTACCAAAACTCAAAGAACCTCAACGTAGGGCAACAAACCACCTACCTCGATCCTTGGAGATCGATATATTTGAACCTCGGACCGTGAATCGGCCTAGAACAGAGTAGTTTTGCAAAAACGTTTAAAACGTTCTACCTTAGATAACGTACACGAGAGGAATAATCAGGAAACGAGGATAAAGAAGAACCAAGAACTCACCGCTGCGATTATTCTGCAACTGAAAGAGTTTGATTCGAACAACTGGTGACAGATCGATGGTTCGGAGAAGAATCGGCCTTCTTGGACGTTCTGGACGGGATTAGGTGGAGAAGAATATGTTTACGGTCATTAGGTGTGACCCCATGTCTATTAATTAAATAAAAAAAGTACACGGCATGTACCCTTAAAGTACATGGCATGTAGTGGGTTTTCTGTACACCACCTAAATCAGCCTTCATGTCACCCCTACACCCCTTGTGTGTGGACCGGTCTCGACCAACACACTGCTTAGAGTGGCTGAGGAGTACATGACGTGTACTCCAGAAGAACACGGTGTGTACTCTGAAGATTTCTAGATTCTCCATTTTTCCTTAAAAAGCCCGTAAAAGAGATATGTACCTGAAAGTGAATCTCTGAGTTCAAACATTAATTTTTTATCGGTAATAACATAAAACCCTGATAATTATGATATATTTCATTATAACTAATATAAATCTCTTTGATAGCATTGGATACATGAATCCTCAAGCCTCAGTTATAATAAGTGAACATTAAATTTTAATAAAACTGTAATAAAAGAAAAATTTAAATTTTACAGGGAAAATTTTACATTTCAATACTTAAAATATCAATTTTGAAATTACTTTGTCAAATATTCCAAGAATGAGTTTTTTAAATTTTCCCAAAGAAATAAACTTTAATGAAAAAACAAAATATATAGTTTAAACAATTCGTCCATCTATTTATAATAATACATAATAATATTTACACATCAATATTTCTTCTATATAAATTATATATAAATAAATATAGGAAAATTTGGAAGTATGAATGGAAATTTTTTTAGAATTTTTTTTTCAGAAAACTTTTGTTGTTTAAAAAGATATAATATCAATCCATTTTTATTAATTTTAAAAATATTTAATAATGTATTATTTGAATGATGTTAACATATTATATATATGTAAATATTTATTTTAATCCATCTAAATATTATTACTATTCATACATTTAACATATGTTCAACCTGTTCTTAGAAAAAATTATTAGAAACCCATCTTTCAACACGAGTTATGTGTTTATTTTAAATTGAATTTTTCTATTATTTGTGTTGAATTTGAAAAAATGGATTAAATATTTCGAATTATAGTAAATAATATTATTTAATTTCTTTAACTTAATTTTTTTTGTAATGATTAGAAAAAACAATAATAAAATAATTAACACAGTTGAGGACAAAACAAGGTCTTTCACGTTACATTAGATTGGGTAAAAATTAATTTTTAAAAAATATAAAATTTTAATTTTATAACTTTTATATAATATCTATAATAAAAGGGTCAAAACATTCTAATGAAGATCATTTTATTTGGGGATTAATGTATAGATATTCAAGGTTAAAAAACTAGTTACTACACTAAAAACTGAAATATTAAAAGTAAACATAGAGGATATGGGTAGAACATGATTTTTACATGGTGGTGATTTGGATAAAACTTATATTATATATGATATATTATATATCAATTTTTAGGAACATGGGATGAGAATGACTTCCAATTATCAAATAGTTTTGGGTATTTACCAATATTCCACTCTTTCTCAATTAAATAAAGGAACTCCCTCAGCACCATTATTTACGCTTATAAATTCATTTAAATCAACAAAAAACTTCCAAAAACACTACCAAAAAAATACTTACACACATTCAATATTTTATTATCATAAAAAATACCATCCTAAGTGTCTATACTATGAGATAAAAATGTGGATTCATTATGATAAACTAATCATATTAATAATACACTTTCCTTTTTCAGTCATATTTATCAACTGTCCATTATTCCTTAACACATAAAATTTAATAAAACAAAAATTTAAAATATAGTGAGATTTTATTATTTTTATGACATTATATTCACTAATCTATTTTTCCATCAAATGAGAAATAATACCATCACTCCTATGTATAGTGGACTACTGCCTCACAAACCAATGTAATTTATTTTCAATCACTAATACAAATGTATTGTCATAATGATGGAAATAGTGAATATATATATAAATCATTACATGATATGAATTTCATAAAATTAAAATTTAGTCTAATTATATACCCTTTCACCAATTAAGGGAATGATATAATCACTCTTGCTTACCTGTGGCCTACCAGCTCTATGAAGTGATGTAAGACAATTTATATATCCAATGTCCATAAATGGTTGTAAAAAGTATTTAATGATTATATATTATATATATTACATTGAAATAAATTTGAAGAATATGAATCGACATCCTTTTCACCCAATGATCACTTCTAGGACAAAACACTCATGAGAATACAAGACAATTAATATCCAAATTAGTGAAGGTAATAAATTATTTTTAACAAACATGCAATAAGATGTTATATTAGGATCTTGTATTGTATTATAAATATTAATATATTCCATTTATAAATTAAAGTAATTATTAAAAAAATTATATAGGAGGCATTGAAGCTTTCATCTAAAGGGAATCATATGGTAAGGGATTTCAACACAATTTTGATTCCATTGAAAAATGTCTGATAATAAGAACATATTTAATTTTATGTGGTTTATATAGTACCCCTTTGACATATTTAGCAGGAATAAATAATTTTCAGGTTTTTTAAGGCTCAAATTAGATTTTTTTCTTTAAATGGGTAATAATTAAAATGCTACAAATATGGTAGAATCTATTTTATAATATCAAATTTTTTTGAGATTTCTTTGACATTTTTTGAAGGAATATTATCAGTTGTAAATCATAAGATCCAATAAATATCATATAAGATATAAATTTTAATGTTATTCTATATTTTCACCCAACATTTACTTTATTGTTTACTTCAATAATGATATGATTTTTTTAAAAAAAGTATATTAATTCTCTTTAAATGAGAGATATTTTACATCAATGTCAATGTTTTCCAATATTGATTTACAAAATTAATATTATTTTATCATATTAATTAAATTTTAAACATTCTATCACTACTGAATATAGACCTATACCCATGGGTTTTCCCAGAATCGTGGGTATTGGGGTTCCCTATACCCACGGTTTAAGAATATCGTGGCTATATGTATAGTGTGGGAACTTATACCCACGGTTCTAGAAAACCATGGGTATTGGTCACCTAAACCCCTGGTTTTTCTAAATCCATGGGGATAGAGGTTTTTCTGAAGGCCTATACCCACAGTTTTATAAAACCGTCGGTATAGGGATTTATTTCATGGCCTATCCCTAGGGTTTTTGAAAAACCGTGGGGAAATTTTTTTTCGAAGGCATATACCCATGGTTGTTTAGAACAGTGGGGATAGCTTACCCACATTAAAAAAAGGCACGAGAAAACAAAAATAAATTTGGTGGGAAAATTTAATCCCACGATTTGAACTAATATATATAATTTGATATAAATTTATAAAAAAATTAAATTTATGGCTTGGTTGGTTATGTGTTGCGCATTTGTTGCAGTGATTGTGGTATCTAATCCGGATGGGTTCTAGTTATTTAATACAGACTCATTGATTAGTATATTATTAGAAATACATATTTGTATTGGTGTAGTCGAGTCAGCTTAGTTGGTTAAGCACAGGAACGCTGGAAGTATGCTTCTTTCAACGTGGGTTCGAAACCCGCCGACTTCTTTTTTTCGTAATACGGACAAAGATTAATATATATTTAGAAATATATATATATATATATATATTTAGAAATATATATATATATATATATTCATATAAATACAGTGGATGAAGTGGAGAAGTCCGTTTGAATAATCCCTCAGGTTGCGGGTTGGCGTGGTTACAAGACCTAGCGGCTACGTATTTCTAATTTTTTTTACCCAAGATTTTTAAACCATGGGAAGAAGACTTTGATAGGGTGGTGGATGGTTTGAAATGGTGGAAAAAATATATTCCCACAGTTTTTCAAACTATGGGGATAGGTTACGACCCCTATACCGACACCACTCAGCCCCACGGTTCCCAAAACCTTGTGTATATGCTATACCCACAGTTTTGGGGGCTATACCCATGTTTTTTAACCGTGTGTGTTGGTAGTTTTTCCAGTAGTGTGTTATCCTTGAATTTTTAAAATATTTCTAACTGAATCTTTCTACGTGTTTTCAAATTAGTTTTTTTTGATAAAAAAGTAAAATGATTTTTTTTCAGATACATTAACTTTATTCATATAAAGGGAATTTTTTTATTTCATAATATTGTATTATTGATGATCTTATAGTCACATATAATATCATGGTTAATTTGGGGATTATTAAATTTGTATTAATACAGTCACATAAATGTGATCATTTATCCTTTGAAAATACAAATCAATTATATATTCATAGTTTTTTGATGGATTTTATTTTTTCTTAAAGTGTATAACATTTTTACCTATGATTTTTACTTCGAAAGTTATTTGATTAAATATGTGAATACTGAAAAATTTGTTTCCTTTACTCAATAAGGATATTTTTTGATAACGATTATTGATTCATGAATTAAATAGATTATTTAATATATGAGGAATTCATTTGATATCTAGGGACTCATGTCGATCAAATTTATATACCCCCTTGAAGCATTAATTCATCTTACGACACATATTAATTGATAAATTAATAGGATGACAACCCATAGTTTTATAATGTCTCATAAAAGTCCGTGAATGTAAAAATATAATGATTTCCTAGATCGTGGCATCCAATATTATGAATTTCATTCATTAATAATTCAATTATTATTATCTATGAATTATTTCATAGATATTATCCATCGATGCATTTTCTACTCATTTATTGGAATTAACAGTCATGTGTGTTCAGTTATTTATAATTTTATTTTTTATTCCTTATCTAATTATGATTTTCAGTCTAGTAAATGTAGTTTCTATATAGTTATTTTCCATTATATATTGATCTTTCCTAATTAATTAACAATATATTCAGATTTTTGTAACTCTTCTTGATCATTTTAGATCACCCTTATTCTGATTACTTCTCTTACGATATGAATAATATTTCTTTAAAAGAGTTTACAGATACTAAAATTTTAACATTATTATTATTTATTTCATTTTATCAAAGTAAAATGATAACAGTTCTCCAAAAGTGTTAACTAATCAGTCATATATGATTTAAATCCATGTATCTATACCAATGTAATATGTTTGACACTGGAGTAATGGTTATGGATTCCTGGTCGTCATATTTTGTATCAAGGAAAATTTAGTATAAAATTTGGAAAATGGTTTATGAAAAAATATATTAGGGAACATAACCCCATTGATGAATTTGAGGAAGTATATATAAATATTTTAGTGAGGAATAAATTATGTTTATTTTCATGAAATACATTTCAACCTAGATAATAAAATTGGCCCTGGTTCTAGAAGACTTATAATTAAGGATAATATCTCCAGAAATGGGGTATTGGACTTTGAATATATAATCACTTAATTCCCAACGACGGGCCTTCTATACACCTTGGCCGACACTCCTGGTGGATATGATATGGATAACTTAAATTTTAATTATAAAACATTATGAAGGATTTGAAAATAATTATATATCTATATAAACAATGATTAATGTTTTTAGATTAAAAACATATAATTTTTTTTATTTATATTAAGTGTTGCACTACATTTAGAATTATACCTTCTGATTTAATGTTCATAATTTTATAGGCTAGTATAATATATTCCATTTTTTATAAATGGGTTCTTAAAGAAATAAAAGTATCAATACTCATGGACAATGTAGATATTTCCTTTATTATATATCCAATAAAGTTGTTATTGGAACTCATAACATCATAAAAATATTATGCAATCACAATTAAGTAATGAAAAAACCATGGTCGAATGGAGAGACCAGTATTTCCACACACAAAATTCTCATAAGTAGGATCACGTCATGTGATATATGACATCATCATTTGCTGGGACTATAAATGGTTTTTTTTGTGGAACAGTGAATTAATTCCCTCGAGGAGATATTTCTATAATTTGGATGAAATGAAAATAAAAGTTCTCTACTTATAGTATTTTTTCTCAAGTGTGATGTTGATCCATGAATAAGGTTTATCCAGAACACTAAGGTAGAAGAAAATATATAATTCTTATAATAGAAATATTTTGGGGAAATTTTATTTGAAAAAAATTTCTTACATGTGAAACAAACTGAAATAAAGATAAAATTAATTTACATAATTTAAAATGTAACGACCTGAAATTTTGAATAAATCTTGTTTCCTAATTTTATCTGTTATTTTAGTTTATTTTTATACTCAACAAAAATGTTTCATTTGATAACATGAGTATAATGAGACTGTTGGGTTTTGACTATTATTTGACCATTGGTCAATATGACCGCTGGAAATGAAATGTTTTCATTACTGTCTCTAAATACAAGCAATCTTGGTTAATTAATATAGAAAGAAGATTTGATGGCCTCACCCAGTAGTCTTGGACCGATCGAAGCCCATCTAACAGAACTTGGGAAGGAGGTAGCACCACTGGGCTTTGCTCTGGACTAAACCCAAGCTGAACTTCATCGTGTGAAGCTAGAACGGGATCGCCTTCGTGAGAAGTTCAAACTGATAGAAATTACGACTCGTGCGATGTTGGCCGAGCCTCCCTCGGATTCTCTCACCTTAGCACACCTTACACTTAGGTCCTATGCTGGTGTGATAAGGGGCTATGTAAGGAGACCATAATTGCCTTGTGTAATCATTTGTTTTAAATAAAAATTTGGATTTCTTCTTATGATGAAGTTTATGAATTTTCAAATTTCCAGATAAATATAGTATGCATATTTTTTTATGAATTTTAGAGAAATCATATTTTAAAAATGTTTATGTAAACCTTAAATAAATAAAAATGTGTAATGATTTTCAAAAAAATGGTCTTCTATAATTATGTTCACTACAAAATTTTGAGTCTAATAAGATCAACTTGATTTTTGATGAATAGTAAATTATGAATAGTGATTTTACGCTTAGGATTAGTAATGTGACCAAATGGATTAGTAATCTCACTTAAAGAAAGTATTTATATAATCTAGGCACCTTGATTAAGTAATGTGATTCAATAAAATTGTTAAATAACGGTTTAATAAATAATTATTAAAGTATTAGTTTTTTCGGGTGAATAGTTTTTTTAATTAAAAATTTAATTAAAAATATTTAGAAAATTATTTTTATAAAACGGATTTCATTTTTATACTCAGAGCACCGATATTATGCTATGGTAATTTTTGGGGGTTTTTCTGAAAAAATGAATTTTCGGTGAATAGTGTTTTTTATTTAAAAATTAAATTAAAAATATTTAGAAAAATATTTTTATAAAATGGAGTTCATATTTGTAATCAGAGCGTTGATATTTGGTTAAGGTGAAATTTTGGGATTATTCTGAGAAAGTTGAATTTTCGATGAATAGTGAAAATACAGTTTTTAAGTTACGTGTGTCTAATGACATCATTAAATGATGTATTAAGTATGTAATCAATATGGTCGACTTATGAATAGTAAGATAAGGTATGATGTGTCCCAAGTGGACAATACCATGGGCAAATACCATGGGCAAGCCCATGGTTTTGCCAAAACCACTAATGAGGTGTCCCTTGGCCATTAATGCCATGTCCCCTCACTTTCCCTATAAATACCAAGCCATCCTATCATCCATTCAACTCCCCACTCTCCCCCAACGAAGTTATGGTCTCATTACCTCCCAAGGAGTCCTCCCATGGTGCCCCCAAGCCCTCAAGGTCCCAACCTTTGAGTTTTAAGAGTTATGTTTTAAGGTAAGGGATCCGACCTCTCTCTTTCATTTCAAGTAATCTCTTTTATGTCATTCCTTTTATGCTACATGTTCTTATGTTGGAGGATGTTATTTTATACTCCTCTTACTGCCCTTTCTATGTTCATATAATGAGATATCCCCTCTTACTCTCATTATGTCGTTTTATGAAGTTTGAAGTGGCGTCGTTAGGCTGCCGAAATTTTTGTAACAGATTTTTTCTCCCTTTTCATTTTTCAAGATCTATTTTCATGTAAAGTATTTCAAGTTCCTTTTTATTATGTTGGGGTATGATCTCTAAATTTATCATACTGATCTTTTATGATCATATGATGTGAGACCCCATTTTATCTCTTCAATTCGGTATTTTGAAGTTTAAGTGACGCCGTTAGGCTGCCAAATGTTTAAGTGATTCTTTCACCCTTCTCATTTTTCAAGTTCGATTTTCATGTCAAATATTTAAAGTTCCTTTTTATTATGTTGGGGTATGATCTCTATATCGATCATACTGATCTCTAATGATCATATGATGAGAGACCCTATTTGATCTGTTCAATTCATTTTTTTTGAAGTTTAAGTGACGCCGTTAGGCTGCCGAATTTTCATAAGAGAAATCAAACTTTTGTCTTCCTTCCATGTTTTTCATTTCAATTGGTATTTCCTTGAAATTGCATCACCATGTCTATATATACTTATTATTCTGTCCCTCTACTATTTTATGGGTCAATTATGATTGTTCGACCCGTTTTCCCTCTCTTTTCAAAGTTTTCTAAATCCTTGTAACATAGCCGTTATGTTGTAGAATTTTCGTCTCAAAATGCATCTCTTTTCTCAAAATTATTTTATGTTATAAAGTGAATACTCAAAGATCCTATTTCTACAGGGGTATTCACATATATATAAAAATGTTCTATTTGAAATTCTGGGATTTACATACATGATACCCGCTTTCCCTTTCCGTGGGTTTAAAGTAACGTAAAGATCATGTCTTTAAAGCAGTTTTTAAAACGTTATGATTATGAAATGAAACCCATTTATTTTATGCTATATGGGTTATTTATGAAATGTTTGATGATGATATATGTGGCTCACATGATAATAAAGGAAAATTTAAGGGTGCGCCCTGATAGCGCTCCAATGCATTGGGTAAAGACTTAATCTCTAGAGATGACCATTTTAACGACGCCTTGGTGAATAACCTTGGTAATTTTTAACGACACCTTGGGGATGGACCTTGGTGAAATGAAACGATTTTCAATATTAAATGTTGCAGCCACATCTTCAAGTTATAAAAAATGTTATTCTTATTATGAAATTCCTCATGATTTCTTTCTCATACCTTAAAGTTCTTTTCATGTCCTTATTGAAGTATCTCAAGTTCACATGTAAAATGTTCATCTTGTTTCCCTTACTGGGCCTTTTGCTCACCCTTTCTTTTGATGTATGTCCCCAGGTTATGAGATGCAGTAATGAACCTAGGATTAACATAAGGAGAAGCATTTCAAGTGTTTAAGAAGAATGTTTTATGTTGTTTTCATGTATTATGTTCCTAGTTTCCAAGACAATAAACCTTAAAGATCCTCAGTTTTGTGTAATGTAATGAAAGTTTATGTTATAAAAGGCGGGATGCTATAGTTGGTATCAAATGATGGTTTAGTTATTTATGGAAATTAGGATATGAAAACTCTAGGAAGAACCCTATAGAAGAGTTAAAAAATTAGTAAATCTTCCTGGTATTTTGGTGAGTATTGAGTAAGGGGTTGCCAAGAAAATACATCCCTGTCTGGATAGGAGCAGGTAGAGGTGGCTCTGGCACAGATGTACATAGGGGTAAAACCCGAAGACACCACTTTGAGCTAGACTCGAACGGGAACTGGTACACGACAACAGGCCTTTCTTCACTCTTGGTTACGACACTCCCGGGGGATATTCTTTGGTAAATTCAAAAGCTTAGTATGAACCATTGTTAAAGGAACAAAGATAAAATAAAATAAAGATTCACATAAGAATATATGATCATGGATAACCTAGATGGGAACCTAGAGGATCACAAGTTAGGGTATACTTTTCTTCTACAAGTTATCCTTATATGCTATCAGTTCCATTTCATGATTATTGGCTAAGTACTTAATCCCCTAATTATACTTTCTCTTCATAGTTAATGGTGGGAAATGGAAGAACATGTCTAAACAACCAATGTGATAAGAAATGCGACGATTGTCGTATTAATATGATAGGGATGATTAGGGGATTAAAATATGATTATTATTTTGGAAGATGTTCACTATTTTGGGGACCCTATATGATCGAGGTAAATAGATTACTACGGTATTTTCATTGAAGAGTAGGGTTGACTTATATTTTGAAGAATCGATGAATTTAAGGTGGAATTATAGTAATTTAGGTTTCTTATGGAAATTATTAACCTATCTTGGGGTAAATATGTTTAGGTTAGTTATTTTTTATAAGATGTTAGGAGTGGTTGATGTTGTTTGGAGATGAATGATAAAGTTTACCTTGGAAGACTATGTTATCAAATCCTTCTTGTATTTGGGTTTCAATCTTAGTTTGGTTTATTTTGAGGATTTTTAAGGATAGTTATTTATGGAATGGACTATGATGAACTTTGGGTAGTACCATGGAACTTTGAAGATTTAAAAGTATTTTCCATTCCTATGGGATTATTTATTTTTGAAGAGTTGTTTTACCTTACCCTTTCTGTTTTTGGGATAATGTTTAAAGATAGAAGAAATAGATAGTTAATCTTTTTTGGATTATGAAGATGATTCTTGTGTTTTGATGAGACCAAGTAGTTTTGAATGCTCATAATTTGGAGAAAAGATTAGTTTTGGGTAGAAACTTATTAAATGATGAAACTCTACATGAAGATAGGTATATTTTCTTATGTTTTTGTTTTATGTTGTAAATGAATTCCTAAATTTTTTGAAAAGGAACGTGAAACAAAAATGTTGTTGGTTTACGTTCCCTACTTGGTAATCAAAGACCGTTTACACACATCATATGTTTGGGATTTTCTTACGGTTAACGTTCTCCTAATCATGTTCTCTATCACTCTCCCCCAAAAATTGACCCTTTGTTTTTCTTCCATGTCCATGTTTTCCTCCATGGAATCCTAGTATGGGTTAACTCGGGTGACCTTTGTACTTCCCTTTCTTTCTTTTAAAGTAATAGCTTTACTAACTCCTTTTCTGATGTGGGACTTTCAATGAAGTTTCAAAACCCAATTTTTAAAATTGTGAGGACGCAATTTCTTAAGGGGGGAAGATTGTAACGACCCGAAATTTTGAATAAATCTTACTTCCTAATTTTATGTGTTATTTTAGTTTATTTTTATACTCAACAAAAATGTTTCATTTGATAACATGAGTATAATGAGACTGTTGGGTTTTGACTATTATTTGACCATTGGTTAATATGACCGCTGGAAACTAAATGTTTTGATTACTGTCTCTAAATACAAGCAATGTTGGTTAATTAATATAGAAAGAAGATTCGATGGCCTCACCCAGTAGTCTTGGACCAATCGAAGCCCATCTAACCGAACTTGGGAAGGAGGTAGCACCACTGGGCTTTGCTCTGGACCAAACCCAAGCTGAACTTCATCGTGTGAAGCTAGAACGGGATCACCTTCGCGAGAAGTTCAAACTGATAGAAATTACGACTCGTGCGATGTTGGGAGAGCCTCCCTCGGATTCTCTCACCTTAGCACACCTTACACTTAGGTCCTATGCTGGTGTGATAAGGGGCTATGTAAGGAGACCATAATTGCCTTGTGTAATCCTTTATTTTAAATAAAAATTTGGATTTCTTCTTATGATGAAGTTTATGAATTTTCAAATGTCCAGATAAATATAGTATGCATATTTTTTAATGAATTTTAGAGAAAGGATATTTTAAAAATGTTTATGTAAACCTTAAATAAATAAAAATGTGTAATGATTTTCAAAAAATGGTCTTCTATAATTATGTTCACTACGAAATTTCGAGTCTAATAAGATCAACTTGATTTTTGATGAATAGTAAATTATGAATAGTGATTTTATGCTTAGGATTAGTAATGTGACCAAATGGATTAGTAATCTCACTTAAAGAAAGTATTAATATAATCTAGGCACCTTGATTAAGTAATCTGATTCAATAAAATGGTTAAATAACGATTTCATAAATTATTATTCAAGTATTAGTTTTTTCGGGTGAATAGTTTTTTTAATTAAAAATCTAATTAAAAATATTTAGAAAATTATTTTTCTAAAACGGATATCATTTTTGAACTCAGAGCACCGATATTATGCTATGGTAATTTTTGGGGTTTTTTCTGAAAAAATGAATTTTCGGTGAATAGTGTTTTTTATTTACAAATTAAATTAAAAATATTTAGAAAAATATTTTTATAAAATGGAGTTCATATTTGTAATCAGAGCATTGATATTTTGTTAAGGTGATATTTTGGGATTATTCTGAGAAAGTTGAATTTTCGATGAATAGTGAAAATACAGTTTTTAAGTTACGGGTGTCTAATGACATCATTAAATGATGTATTAAGTATGTAATCAATATGGTCGACTTATGAATAGTAAGATAAGGTATGAGGTGTCCCAAGTGGCCAATACCATGGGCAAATAACATGGGCAAGCCCATGGTTTTGCCAAAACCACTAATGAGGTGTCCCTTGGCCATTAATGCCTTGTCCCCTCACTTTCCCTATAAATACCAAGCCATCCTCTCATCCATTCAACTCCCCACTCTCCCCCAACGAAGTTCTGGTCTCATTACCTCCCAAGGAGTCCTCCCATGGTGCCCCCAAGCCCTCAAGGTCCCAACCTTTGAGTTTTAAGAGTTATGTTTTAAGGTAAGGGATCCGACCTCTCTCTTCCATTTCAAGTAATCTCTTTTATGTCATTCCTTTTATGCTACATCTTCTTATGTTGGAGGATGTTCTTTTATAATCCTCTTACTGCCCTTTCTATGTTCATATAATGAGAGATCCTCTCTTACTCTCATTATGTCTTTTTATGAAGTTTTAAGTGGCGTCGTTAGGCTGCCGAAATTTTTGTAACAGATTCTTTCTCCCTTCTCATTTTTCAAGATCTATTTTCATGTAAAGTATTTCAAGTTCCTTTTTATTATGTTGGGGTATGATCTCTAAATTTATCATACTGATCTTTTATGATCATATGATGAGAGACCCCATTTTATCTCTTCAATTCGGTATTTTAAAGTTTAGGTGACGCTGTTAGGCTGCCAAATGTTTAAGTGATTCTTTCACCCTTCTCATTTTTCAAGTTCGATTTTCATGTCAAATCTTTCAAGTTCCTTTTTATTATGTTGGGGTATGATCTCTATATCGATCATACTGATCTCTAATGATCATATGATAAGAGACCATATTTGATCTGTTCAATTCATTTTTGTTGAAGTTTAAGTGACGCCGTTAGGCTGCCGAATTTTCATAAGAGAAATCAAACTTTTGTCTTCCTTCCATGTTTTTCATTTCAAATGGTATGTCCTTGAAATTGCATCACCATGTCTATATATACTTCTTATTCTGTCCCTCTACTATTTTATGGGTCAATTATGATTGTTCGACCCGTGTTTCCTCTCTTTTCAAAGTTTTCTAAAACCTTGTAACATAGCCGTTATGCTGCAGAATTTTCGTCTCAAAATGCCTCTCTTTTCTTAAAATTATTTTATGTTATAAAGTGAATACTCAAAGCTCCAATTTCTATAGGGGTATTCACATATATATAAAAATGTTCTATTTTAAATTCTGGGATTTACATACATGATACCCTCTTTCCCTTTCCGTGGGTTTAAAGTAACGTAGAGATCATGTCTTTAAAGAAGTTTTTAAAACGTTATGATTATGAAATGAAACCCATTTATTTTATGCTATATGGGTTATTTATGAAATTTTTTATGATGATATATGTGGATAACATGATAATAAAGGAAAATTTAAGGGTGCGCTCTGATAGCGCTCCAATGCATTGGGTAAAGACTTAATCTCTAGAGATGACCATTTTAACGACGCCTTGGTGAATAACCTTGGTAATTTTTAACGACACCTTGGGGATGGACCTTGGTGAAATGAAATGATTGTCAATATTAAATGTTGCAGCCACATCTTCAAGTTATGAAAAATTTTATTCTTATTATGAAATGCCTCATGATTTCTTTCTCATACCTTAAAGTTCTTTTCATGTCCTTATTGAAGTATCTCAAGTTCACATGTAAAATCTTCATCTTGTTTCCCTTACTGGGCCTTTTGCTCACCCTTTCTTTTGATGTATGTCCCCAGGTTATGAGATGCAGTAATGAACCTAGGATGAACATAAGGAGAAGCCTTTCAAGTGTTTAAGAAGAATGTTTTAGGTTGTTTTCATGTATTATGTTCCTAGTTTCCAAGACACTAAACCTTAAAGATCCTCAGTTTTGTGTAATGTAATGAAAGTTTATGTTATAAAAGGCGGGATGCTATATAAAATGTAGGAGAAATTGTAGTGAATTATTATGTTAACATTAAAATGATATCCAGGATTGGTATATATTACACATGTAACACAAACTTCATGATTGACCATTTTTTAAGGGATTAAATGAACACTTCGAATTTTGGTGGTATCTGAAACCATTTCTTCATATAATGAAATAGTTTTTTACACCATAAAAATATAGAATTAATTATTTAGATATTATATATTCAAATAGAATCAATATAAGAAGAGGTTGGGATAAAAATATATAAAAACAGAAGAAGAGAATGAATTAATTTCCTATATATGGTACTTTTTTAACAAAACACCCTGGTACATGCATAAAGGGAATGATAGTTTACATAAATTATAAATAGAATGGATATGAGGAAAAAAAATTCATGGGTAATGAAGAAGTATTTATTTTTTAGTGAATAAACATTAAGGATATAGGGAACTATTCAAACAAATTCCAAAATCATTAATTCAATATAACTCAAGAGAAGTTAAGATATTGAGATCATGCTTACGTTATTTCTACAATAGAAGTGTAATGTTTATAGTGATTTTATATACTCATTAAAAATCATGATTTAGATATATTTCATCAGTAAAATTTTTGTAACAACTAATATGAAATGTAATAGTATTTTTTTCTATTCTTTTTCTTTAGGTATTTTAAAGCATATGTAAAATGGTACTCATAACCAATAAAAGTAATTTAGTGTTAAGGAGATATGTTTGGACAACACCTAATTATGGTAAACAAAACGCATAAATTATTTATAATATTAAGTTAATGTTGTTTAGTTGGATAAATAAATAATAGAAATTGATGGAGTAAATCGTATAGTATTTATGAACATGGAAATAATTAGATATCAAAATGAAAATTGGATTATGGTATCTTTGATAGAGTTTACATCTTTTTTTTTATTTGAATAATATAGTAAATAGTATTTCAATTTATATAAATAATGACTAGTTATTTAATTTTTTGAATAAAAAATATCTTCTTTAAGGGTTTATGGTATCTTTGGTTATTAAAACGTTTCAATTGAATATATAATCTCGTTAATAATATATTTAGTAAGTGACATTATGAGTGACATTATGTTTTTTGAGAAAAAAAATTTCTACAATACTTCCAATTTTTATAATTTGTTATGAAATATTTCATAGGATTATAATATTTATATAAGTTACTATATGATGCATTATGTTATCAAATTTTTCATACACAAATGTATTGGGATGGATTTTTTTAATAGAAATTTATAGATTGAGAACTTTTTGAGGACACAGGTAAATATTATCCTGGATCATATTAAATCAATTAAAAGTAGGAAATCATTTTTGCTAACAATTAGTGTCATGATATGGAATTTAAAGTTAGTGATCATGCATTCTTTAATGTATCTCTAATAAAGAGATTTATAATATTTAGTATGAATGGAAATTTGAGACCTAGGTACACAGAACCCTTTAAATTATTTAATTAATTGGACATGTGTCCTATCAATTGGAAATTCCGCCAAGCCTCTCGGAATAACATTATGTGTTCCTTATATCATTAAGGAAGTAATTCTAAGAACTAACACATGTTTCCACCTATGAAGAGATAAAATCTAAACATGATATATCCTGCTACGAGAGTCCCTTTATATTATTAAGTCTATAGAGTATGTATTAAGGAATCATACATCGAGACTAGTAATGGTACTTTGGAGAAATAATAAAATAATAGAATAACAAGGGAGACAAATGAAGTTATTAATACGAAATACCCTCATTTTCTAGAAGGTAATATCCATGAAATTTTGAGGATTAATTTTTTGTAGGAGGGAAGAATGTAATTCCTCAATACTTATGTTATATTTTATTTAGAAAAAATAAATCTTTTATATATATTTTTATACAGTTAAAACCAATCATAAATTTTAATAAGTGAACATTATATATTAATTAAACATAATACATTTCATATATAAATATTTAATAGAAATAAAATTCAAATTTAATTGGATAAATATTACATTTGAACATATGTGTTCAAATAAGCCAATAATTAGTTTTTGAGTTTTCCCTTTAGAAATAATATTTTATGAAAAATAGAAAATGAACATTTTAATTTTTTTTATATTTTATTGAAAATGTAATAAGATATTTAAATCATATTTCTATTAATGTTAGGGAAGATTTTATTAACCTTAAATTCCCAGTACTCTATTATTTATCAATATTGGAGTCGTATAAGGTGAGAGTGATTTCCTTTTATTTAATACTTTTTGGTTTTCATAGAAATTATACTCCTCCAAAATTATTTAAGGGAACTCAATCACCACACTCATTCACAAATATCAATAAATTTTGATCAACCAAACCATCCTATAATATATCCCCGACAAAAATTTAAACATTATATACTTCTTTATCATCTAAAAACAAAACCCTAGTGTCCTTAAGAGGTGATACAAATGTGGTTTATCTAAGAGAATGTAATCTCATTAATGAATCACTTTATTTTTTATTACTCTCTAAAAATATTTAATTATCTGTTATCACAACCAATATTTTTTCATGAATAAAAAACTAATTTACAAATATAATTCCATGACAAAATTAACGTATTTTTAAAACATTAATTTTTTATTAGTTATATAACTAGTGATATTTGGTAAGTATCCATATCAACACATTAAATACAATATAAATTCATATTTATAATAATATTAAGAATATAACAGACAAATCACTTTTCATTAAATGGATTGATGATATATAAATAAAAATATTACTCTACAGTATCTCTAGTTTGATTGGGTTCCAAGAAAAATTATTATAGAAGAAATATGCAGATCTCAAGGTAGATAGAAATTTGATCCAGAATACCACTATAAATAAATAAGTACTAACGAATGATTTTAAATAATTTCTGTACTCCAAATATTTTTTATTAATTGCATGTAATCATCTTTTTGGAACTATAAATAATAAATAACTCTTTTTTTTAATCTAAAAAAATTATATATCATTACTAGAATGAGAGACCACATATATAAAATAAGTACTATAATTATAATTATAAATAATTTAAGAATACATTTTTTTATTATATAAACACTTAATATTCAATAAGATATATAATAATAAATAAATAAATAAATCTTATATTTGTTATAAGATATTATTAATTTAGAAAAAGTTCATATCAACCCCAATTTCGTTTTATATGATATTTTGATGTGTATTTAATATAAGCCGCTTTGGCTGTCACTATTATGTGTTTTTAATGATTTTTTAACTTAAAGAAACAAAATTACATTCCTTGACCATGGAGTGATTTCTTAATTATGTAAAACCTTTTACATACTAAAATATTGTAATTTCACACTTATAATCTTGTTTTTTATTCATTGGACAATAATTATTCCATTAAATGTTACTAATTTTTAACTATGGTTTTCAGGTTTTATAACCCATTTGGAAATTTCATTATAATATAATTTGTTATATCAAAATAAGTTTCTAACAATTCCATAATTGTTTTAGAAAACCCATAGCATGAACAGTATTCCTGGGATGTTTTTTCCAATCCAAAAGATTAAAATAAATTATATTAAATACACTCCTTTGATATGATTTTTTATAACGATTTATTTCTAAAAACCTAGAATGAAACACTATGTTAAATATAAAAACACATCATGGTTTTGGAAATAAACCTTCATTAAAATTTCCCCAACTCTATATCCTATAAATTCGTCCACAATATTGGCCTTAATACAATTAACGTGTTTTTTTGGTATGTATTATTCCATTAATTAGTTGGTGGAATAAAAACACCAACTATTTGAGATCTAAATAGTGTCAATAATTAATTATTATTAAAATAAAATTTTAACTGTTTGGAAACTTAATAGATATTGAGTGTTTCTCTTGATTTTTTTGCAGAACACCACTAAGTTTTAATGAAAGTGTTAAAACCTCCATAGAGATCAATATTTATTCTATAATCTTTGGTATAATACAATGGAATCACTTTTATCACGATAAAATTAAAAATATAGATTCAATGGAAGAATAATGATGAGCAGGGATTTCATATTTTATAATTATAGTATATTTTGTATTGATGGTGAGGAGTTTCCCTATATTTAAGTACTCTTAAAACAATAAAGAGGAATCTACAAAATATCAGTTGTTTATTAGTTTTTCATGTTTTTAAAAACTAAATAATATATATTTATAATACCTCTGTATAATCAATTTTTATATGCTTTATTGTTTGAACTAGTCTAATATATCAAGTAACTCCTAGACACATAATCTAATGATATTTTGGTTTTTCCAAGAGATGTATCATGTGTAAATGTTAAATAAGTTGATACATCTCTATCACTATATATAATTCAATGAAATTGATGGTAAACCATGAGATAACATAAAACATGATGTTATGGATTTCATAAGACAAATTTTTTGATTTAATACAAAATTTATTCAATATCTTGTATAAATGACATATATTTCTTTGTTTTTTAACATTATTAAATTTAAATAAATTTTTTATTTATAATTTACATTTTTTATTATTTATATTTCAAAAATTTATTTTCCTCATGTACTATTGAGATATTTTCATCACAATAATTATGTAAAAGTTTAGGTATTCTGTTAACCAATATTGTCAATTGAAAATAATTCATTTTCTCATAAATTATGAAAAACATAATGATAATTATTCTAAGGGATTTTTTGTTTCTTAGTAACACCATCATGGATATAGTTTTTTGTAAAATATTTATCCCAAAATTCATTCTAATAAGGATGTTTACCAAAAAAATTATCATTTAATATATTTCTCTACTCATATGATTTAAACCCATAGAACAAATAAATTTAATAATGATAAATGATATTTTTTATTAAATAATAAATTTGTTGATTATTACCATCAATGATTATCATTATGATTATAAATTAACATCATCAGTGTAGATTGTTAAATTTAATACATGATGGAAATACATGAGACATAAAAAATGAAGGATAATTTAAACATTGATCATTGTGAAAATATTTTGGAAAAAATTAAAAAAAATTATATTTCTTGAATGACTAATTGAATTTAAAACGATCATGTATGGATTAAAAGTGTGAATTGGTAAATAGGGATAATGTTAACAAATCATTGAAACTAATCAATTGTTAAATGCCTTATTATTTTAATATTTTAGTATTAGTGAGAGAAATATCACCCTAATGTAGTTTTGGTTTTTAAAATATGAAATATTATGCATATAAATTAATTTCAAATTTTGATTATAATGGGCATGTGAATTGTTATTTTTGAGTGAATGGGGGTATAATTTCAGAATGATAATTATATATAAAATGTAATAAAATAAATATTTTCATCAAGACTAATACTATAACCAATAATTCTATTCGTTTCATTTAATTCAAATATAACATATTTGTTTATTATTAGGGATTTCTTTCAATCTTTTGTTTACCTAATTTTTTAAAATAACATATATTTTAATATTTGAAATTAAAAAAAGTTTTTTTGTATGTATAAAAAATATTAAACATTAAACTTACTTATTTTAAATGTTATCATTCCAAAAATACTAATATTTTTATCAAAAAAAAAATTCATGTGAATAAATTATAACCTTTATTTTGGATATTAAAAGAAATGATTTTTAAGGAAAAGGTATGACCCTTAAAAATAAGAATTATATCATCACGGTTTCTCTATGTAACATGATGAATGAATTTTTATTTATTATTTTTTAAATTTTTTGCTATTTTGTTTTTTAATTTCTCTAATTTTATATCAATTGTTAAAATTTACCAATAAATACTACCCAAAACATTAACTCAAATAGATATATTACCTTTAATGACTATTGTACTTGATTTACCACCTTAATATTGTTATATAGTATTATTGTGGTCACAGTAATTTTTATATTTCAATTTATTCAAAGAGATTATGCTCTAAATAAATGAATACTCATTTACCTAATATTATGATAGAAATATTTTCTTAATTTGAAAAAAGTTTTTCCCATTTGTAATATTATTCATTCTATATTTAACGATAATAATAGGCATAATTACTAGAAAATAATTTTTCCATGTGATGTATAGTTCATATTCATAGTATTCATTTTTATATTATAATAATATTTATTTTTATATATTACAATGTTTACATGCCACATATTTGAATTGTTTTCTAATGAAGAAAGATCATAGGGTTTCTAAATGTTTCAATTATGAGAAGAAGTCCCGTCCGAGAATATCTCTCAATTTGAGTTCATATTTTTTATTACATGAATCATTACAGGTTGTTATATTATTCATATATTTATGCTTTTAAACTTTGGATCAAGAGTTCTTTGAGATTTGGTTTTTGGATTGGAATTGTGAGAGTGATATTATATCTAAATGGTGTTTTATAATTGTTCATACATCCAAGAGGTGTCTTGGATGATTTGGTAATCATCAATGTAGTGTTTAGGTGACTATACAATAGAAATCTATTGGGGGAATTTTGTTATTCCATAACTAGGATTCGTAGCAGTGTATCATGTGTTTCACATGATTATATTTTTATGGGAGGAAGAGAATATTTCAATAAAATAAGGGGTCCATCCAATAACCGAAATGCATAGGATGAATAATCCCAATGTGTAGGTATATCATGTCATAAACTGTGGGGTTATATATGGAAGTCAATATGGATGGATGCTTCCTATCGTGGCCTTGGTTTTGATTCTTGGAGAGTGCTGAAGAGGTAGGGGCAATAGAATTCCCCCAATGGTTGATTATATTGTAAGGTACTATATTGTATAAAATTGGAGTAGAATCAACTGTGGAATGGCACCATGATCATTCTGCAACCCAACACCAAGTAGGGAAACAACACCATGATGATTTGGTTCATTCCACAATGTTCCCCATTCATAGTTTTTTTAGAATGGGAATTCATTAGATTTACAAGTTACACACTTCCCTTCATCTACAAGATATGAATTAGAGAGATTCTATTTGTCTAATATCATTCCCACAATTACCCCCCTTATAGCCCCTATTTCCCATTGGTCTTAAATTTATTAGATTTTGTTACGTCCTGATATATTTTGGTAGTCCTTTCCATCTCACTTTTTTATTTTATTCTTCCTTGTTATTGAATATTAGTGGGTTGTGCATATATTTTTGTTAAATATTCCACCATCGTATGGTAAAATCATCTAATAATAACGGTTTTTTTTGTGGTTCTTAAGATAATATAAAGAGAGAATAATCTCAATATTTTTAACAATTTTATTGTATTGATGTCACCAAATGGATTTTCCTTAGATTTTTATTTAACTAAAATATAATTGGTGGATAAATTGATTATCAATGTTGTGGATTATTTATAATGATTTGTATAAAAATGTAAATATTTGTCTCTATAGTGTTTGATGAGGTCCTGAGCATTGGAGGGCACTTGGTGAGATTTTAAATAAGAGGACCTAAATCATAATAATAATATATCTTATTATCAAATCCAGAACATAAATAGTACATCATAACTCAATATCACAACACACACCCATGAAAAAATGGTTTAGTTTCTTTAGAGATTAGTTACATAAATGGATTATCACTCATTATATCATTAAAATCTCTCAAAAAATTCTACTCAAAGGATTATATTCTAAACCTAAAAATATTACTAAACACCCATGGAAATGATAAAGGTGGGGAGGGGTGTGATCAAATGATCAGTAAGGGGTTAAATTATCAATGAGTCTTAATGGGTTTGATAATTTTCATGACTATTAACATCAACATGCGAAAATATATAATTAAAAAGAACATGGAATCATAACAGTTATGATATTGTAATTTTTCACAACATATATATGTGTTACATGCTCAATTACTAACAATCATAATAGTGTGAACATAGATTACCACTATAACATCCAATTACTAGTTTTTATGTGTTTTTAATAATTTATTCTAGTACATAGTGTTTGGATATATTTGAGTGTTGTTTTAGTTATTTAACAAAAAAACATTGTGAAGGTTTATAGGCCTTTTCATAGTTTTTTCATGGGTAAACAATGTGTGAATCATGGGTTACATGGTATTCACATGGTTTTTCCATGGATAAATAAAATGTGAAACTTTTTTCATAGTTTGTTCATGGTTTTCTCATGGTTAAAAAAGTGGGCAGTAGGTTCTCATCGATTTCAAATGGTTAAACTAAGTATGGAGCCTATGTGTGCAACATTTCATAGTTGAGGCGTGTGGTTAGTACTGACCAAGAATCTTGTCCCTTGAGACAATATGAAGAAATATAATAGTTATTAAAAATGAAATTACAGTAAAAAACCCACCTTATTAGCCCTAAATTCCTCCAACTTGATCAAAATTCGATTCTTCAACTTTTGGGAGCCCTCTAGGGTCATTTTTCTCCACAAACATCATGTCTTAGCTGATCAAAGTGCTAGTGGAAGCAATAATATTTTCTTTTGTAGATTTATTTTTTTCTTAATCATGGGTATCCATTATTCTCTTGATTTTTTGTTCCTAATAGTTATGATGGCCTTGTATTTTACTGCATATTGGTTGACTGATGTGGAATTGTTGATCTAGGATCACTTCTCTCATCGATTAAAATCTCTCATCCTTGATATATTGTTTGGCATCAAAGGAAACACATCATAGATCTATTGTGGTCGGATAACTAATGTTTCAAGTAGTTGTTTCAATTTTTCCCTTCATTTGGTGATTCATTTTTCTCCATAATTCATTGATACATGCTTCAGTATTTGTAAAAAAATTAAATTTTTTTATGAAATATTATTTGTTCTTTTTCACTCTAAATTAAAAATGACCTTAATTAAATGTCTTTGACATTGATTTATATCACATTTTTTAATAAAAAAACACCATGATTTATTTATTTATTTTTATATATATTTTAAAGTGTGTTTTGGTGAAATTGAGGGCTTTGGCCTAGGGTTATAATTTAATAGATGAACTTCCTTGATTTAAATAATATAAATTTAAATATTTAATGTTTTCAAAAAAATATTGAATCCATGAGTTTATTAAATGAAAAAAGAACCCATTTTAAATTATTCTAGCCTTGATTATGAATTTTTGTTCTTAGGTTAGTTGAAATAAATGATTTATCCACCCTAAATGGGGGCATAATCCCATCTTTTAAAATTTATTTAATCCTTTTGAAAATTATAATACCTCCTTTGTCTGATTTAATGTTTCTTTGAAATAAATTATTATTATAATGGCCCCTTTGCAATTTTAATAATGAATTCTTAAAGGAAGAGGGTAATGTAACCCTATTGAATGTTTAATTATATAAATGGTTTTGAATTGAAATAATTTATTATTTAATATACTTGTTTATAATTTTAATGATTATTTGTTAAATGAATAGTGTATTATTACCTGTTTGAATAATGAATTGAATAAAAGGATTTGAATTGAAATGGATGATTCTTGACAGCCCAACTGAAACTTTATAATAATTCTTTTATGTGCTAATCCCTTAATTGTAACTTGTTTTATTCTTATACATCAAATTTCGTGGTGGTTGGAAAAGAAATTATTTACTTTGTGAATGTTTGGGGTGAGAGTGAGATGTTGATGATAAGAAACCCATGATTCTTGTAACTAAATCAGCTCATAAATTATTTGGAATAGTTAAGGGAACCAAGAGAGTTCTATTAGATGAAATAGATATCTTCTTCCCTAGAAGACTACCACCCTTATAGTGGATCCAAATAGAACATGAAATGTTCAGGCTATAGACTTACAGCCAGGAAACCGGGTGTGCATGGAAAGGGATTTCTTTTTACCTGTGAGACTAGATGTATGCTTGGAATTTAGTCAAGTATTTTGATTATCTATTTTGAGGTTGACTCATTATCATACCTAGGTTGTACCCATGACATCCATATATATGATCTTTACATATGACCACATTATATTTCACTATTTTGTGAAGGAGTTACCTTGGTTGATTCATTTATTATTCTCATGAACCATTAATCTATTATATTTAATCATACTTATCTTTAAATATGAGGTACATATTCTTATTTTTTTATTATATGACTTTAGGTTATGAAATGCTTTTTAATTATTTTAATGAAAATGTTTTGTTTTAAAAGGTAAAATGGAATGTTTTGTAGGTAATGAATGATAAATGATTTTTAAATGTTCAAAATAAATTTTAAATCTAATCTAAATACACTACTTTTACAAATATTTTAGAATATTTGAATGAAATTATTAATTAACTACATTGAATCTTCTGTGGACTCATAATGGGATCTTTATCTAACATCATGATTTCACCTTTTGGTGTTTTCATCACATTATTATATAATATATGGTTTCCATGCTCTCGTCATATTTTGTGGTTCTAGTGTTTGGATTTTCAATGTAACATGACTTGGGACATGGTTGATGGTTATGTACCACTATGAGGTGGGCTTCAGTTGTTATGTTCCACATTCAATTTTTTTTAGTGTCTTTTTGTACCTTGATATGTATGTTTTTATGGATATATATATATGATGATATCTCTAGATTGTACAATTTTTTTGTCATATTTTCTAGGAGATATCATTCATGAAAATTATTTTTTGATGCCCAAGTACTTGTTACTATCATGTGGAGATCAAGAACTATCTTTGTGTTAGTTGATAATCAGATCTGATACTGGTATAGATGGTACTCTTGGTTGGTTCATTAAAAATGGTATCATTTCATATCTTTCCATAGAAGGAAAAACTATAATTTTAAATCCTCATGTCATTTGAGATATGTTATGGTAGAATGGAGATTAATAAAGTGTTTGGACTCATGAGGTAGTTCATGAGGGGGTTCAACATAACCACCACTTCATAGTGAGACTTGGGTAACTAGATATGTTGAGACTTGAGTCTTTCTTTTGAGTTATTGGTTTTCTGATGATAAATTATATATAAATTGTCAATGAGAAACTATTTGATTTGTGGAATATTTTATAACTTTTTGAACCAGAATGGAAGGGTGATCATAGTCTCACCATCTTTTCATGGTCTGGAAAACATTGAAGAATTTATAAGACTAATATGGAAATCCAGCCATGAACAATTTTGTGTTTAGTTCGTGTTTACCAATCATTCTGACCAATCCTTTTTCAATTATAACTTAGTTGTAAACTAGAAACATTATCCATTTTATTAAAAGTGGCATCACTTATGTGAGGTTGGATCTATGGGTTGTGGATGTGCGTTGTTTTTTTATCTTTTTTGGTTTTTTTAAATTTAATATTTTTTTAATAATTATATATTTATTGTTAAAAAAAATTGTTTCATAAAAAATATTTAGTTATGTTTATTGATAAATGTTTTCAATGTCCAAAAAAATGTGGGTTTAATGAATTGTTTGGTTTTAAAAATAAATTATTAAAGACTATTATATGATGTGATAAAATAATGATTTATGAATAAATTGTTGGATTTAATGGATTTAAATGAGAATGGTTTTCATAAATGTAAAATGGGATTTATGTTTTTAAAACAGTGGAATAATTTACAGGTTTAATGAATATTTTTTTTAAAATGAAATTTATTTATAGCAATATTTATCATTTTTAAACGCTAGAGTAATGTTTTATAAATGGTGATATTTTATGTTATTAAATTAGGGATATTTTTATTAAAGGGGGTTGTAACATTGTTTAAAAAAATTTCTATTTTTTAGTGTTATTTTATTCTTGATTTGATATTCAAATGTTTTGTGATGTTTTGAAATGTGTCTGAGAATCTCCTACATGAAATATATAATGTTGGTCAAATAGATTTCTTCATGGGGTAGTTCTCTATGTCTTCTAGAAGTATGATGCTTGCCGATGACTCTAACTATATTCTATATAGAGTTTTAGAGATATAGACATTCACACATTTGAAACCCATAAATTAATTACTATATTTTTATCCAACTTCTTATGATGTTGAGAAAGGTTCTTTCAAGTTAGTAATATGACTTGATGATTTTGATGTGATCATCGATTCACTCAAAACTCCTCATACACTGAAGGTCATGTCAATCAATAATTTATTTGATGGACCATGTCAAAAGTGGTTGAATATTGTGATTCCACTTGTCTTAATGAATTTATATCATAATTATCCTTCAATAAATCATTAAATAGATCACAATAATTTGTGGAAGTGAAGAAGGACAACATATTTGATTTCATGGGTTTTGGTCAATATGGGCAATCAATTAAGGAGTATTCCACACCATTCTCATATTTGGAAAGTTTCATTATAGGTATAGATCATATTTATTTTAGGAAGGCTATGTTTTTTTGAAAAGGTATTCACCCATACATGTTAACCCTCATGCCTACGGATGGGTTGATCTCTTATTTGGATATAACCAAGAAGGTTTTTAAAGCCGATGCAGAGGTAGTACAACTCCCCATTGTTGTTAATTTCTAATTATCTTTGTATAAAGGAAATCCTTATCAATAAAAGAGGATTCATATTGTGTTATTCAAGTTTAGAGGACATGGTTATTCTAAGAGGTGGTGTTCAAATGGTCCAATGGATTGTCGATGGTGCGATGGTCGAGATCATGGTCAGTGTTTTTTTATGTTGTATCTCTTGAAATGAAAATTTTGGTCAAAAACATCAACTCTTGGATATGGAGAAGTATATACTTCATGATAATATGGATCTATCAATAGGTCATAGAGAAATTAATTTCACATAGTGGTGAAGATTTTAGTTCCAACTTGTTGTTTCTAACATCAGAATGGAAACTATTTCAGTTTTCATATTTATGGACAGTCTATTTTTGGAAATATTTTGTTTTTAGATCCTTCTAAATGATATATTTTGGACATTGGGTTTGGTCATTTGTGAATTATTTAGGTAATAATTTTTTTTTTTTGGATTTCATATATGTTTTTCCTCCTTTTTGATCTTTTATCTACATGATGGTTAGACCACAATTTAGTTGTAATGGATGATCTCACTAGAATGATTGTAGTTCCCTAATGTGAAAAGACCTGGTTGTGTGAGACCTTTCTGGTTGGACATGGATATACCCTACGATTGTATGTGACTAACTAGTATGAAGTGGATTTTTGATAGACCAGTTGCACAATGGTCCAGGAATCTGATTTGATGAGCTCATCAAGGTATGAGGATTAGTTAAATAAAATCTTAGGTTACAATAAAGTACAAACCCAAAGATTAAATCCCTATTAGTTATTTACCATTATTTTTATTGTTTGATCATTGATGTTTCTACATAGAAGATACTTGATGTATCTATTTTTTTGGTATAAGGAAAGTTTCATTTTGGGGAATTATTAAATGGTGGGGAGACATATTCTAGGTCACCATTCATATTATAGTTTGGAGATATTTGATGATATTGGTGCGTTGAAATTGGATTTGTATGTGTTTTAATCCATTGAGTTTGTTTAAATTCTAGACCATGGACCATTCAGCTCACATGATATGTGATGATGATCTTATTGTATCAACATGTTTTATCTTTGAGAAAGGAAGATTTGTGTGAACAAAAAACTTGTCGTGGGGAGATTTTAACATTAAGTTACTTGTTTTTATTTTTTAAACACATTTTTTATGTACCGAATGTTATTATCTCATTTCATAGTGTTTTTGTTATTTTAAGGATGAATTTTTATGGTTTCTAGGCCTTTATAGGGGTTTTACTTGGTTAAACTATGTGTAAAACATAGGTTTCATGGTTGGAAGATGGTTAAAAAATGGGAAATATGTTTCACAATTTTCACACAGTTTTGATCATGGTTATAGTCTCTGGGAATTGTGGTCACATGGTTTGGACATGGTTGAATTATGTGTGCAGTCCAAGTGTGAAACATTGCATGGTTAAGGGGAAAGGTTAGAAATATCTATACTACTATTCTTATGAAATATTTCGAATGATAATTAATGTTATGAAAATGGAATTTATTATCTCAAAACCCTCTACTTAATTTTAATCTCTACCAACTCAATCATAATCAAATTATTTTGATTTTAGTAGCCATATGATTCCATTATTACTTCACAAAATGCATCTCTTGGTAGATTGAGGCACCAATTGAAGATAATATATTCTATTTTGTTGTGTTATTTTCATCTTAATTTTGGATCTCCCTTCTTCTCTTGATTCATCCTTCATAACGGTTATGATGTCCTTACATTCTATTCGATCTTGTTTGACTGATTTTGAATGTTAGATTTAGGATATTTTCGCTCTTTTATTGGGATATATCTTCCTAAATTCATTGATTTCCATCAAAGGAGACACATCATATATCCATTGGGGTTGGATTCCTATTCTTACAAGAAGGTTTTTCAATTCCTTTAATTATTTTTGTGATTCATTATTTCTGGATAATTCATTCAAAAATGTGTCTTTGTTCCTAACACATGTTCAAAAAAATGTCTTCATTAAATTCATTTTGAAATATTCTTTGACACATTTCACTAGGAATTGAATGTTTTTTTAATTAAATGGATTTGAAATTATTATCTAGAACTTTTTATGTATTAATAAATCCTATCCTTTTTTATTTTTTAATATATTTTAAAGGGTGTTTTGGAGAAATTAAGGGCTTTGGCCTATAGATTTGATTTATTAATTGAACTTCCTTGATTTTAATTTAATGACTAGGACAAATAAATGTCTTCTAATTTGTTTTAAATTCTTGTTTTTATTAAATGATCAAGCACCAATTTTAATTATTTTTTCTATTTTTTTGGAAACAATGTTATTGGGTTATTGGGAATTTATAGTTTATAAATAATAAAATAGGGTGTAATCCCATGTTCTAAAATGTATTCAATCCTATTGAAAATTTTAAAACATCATTTGAATGTCGTGATGTTTCATAGAAATAAATTATTATTTTAAATGCCAGTTTGGAATTTCAATGATGAATTGGAAAAATAGGTGGTTTCAATTAACCTTTTGAATATTGAATTTTATAAATGTTTTTGAGTCAAAATAAATGATTATTTTAATGGTATGTTTTCAATTTTAATGATGAATATTGAAAGGAAGAGGGTCTCATTAACCCTATGAATATTGAACTTTACAAAATGTTTTGAATTAAAATTGATGATCCATGATGGCTAAGTTGGAAATTTATGATAAATTCCCCATATTATAATCCCATAATTGAAACTTTTTTGATTCTTATACATACTCCTATTTTGGGGATGAAAAAGGGATTATTTACTTTGAGAGAGTTTTGGGGTGAGAGTGAAATGTGGATGATAAGGATCATGTGATCCTCATAACATTTTTATCTCATACCTTAATTTAAATAGTAAAGGGAACATATATATTTTTATGGGATGACCTAGGTATATTCTTCAGTAGAAGAACCAGACCCTTCTAGTGGATCCATAGATAACCTGAAAGGTTTTGGCTATGTACATGTGGCCAAAAAATTAGGTTTTAATGAAATATTTTTTTCTCTAGACTAGTGAGGCATGATGTAGTAATTATAATTAGTCATGTAATTCTATTAGATATTATGATGTAGACTCTCTATCATACATTGGTTGTACCCATAATATCCATATGCATGACCTCGACAAATGATAACATTCATTGTCACGATTTGGTACCAGACTTTCCTTAAATTAATCATTTATTATTATTATACACCTTGAATATATTGTATTGACAATTATTCATATTCACATATAAGGTGCATACAATAATCTTTTACCTTATCTAATGAAACCATTTTCAATTATTTTCATGAAAATGTTTAGTTTTTAAATAGATAAATGTCATGTTTTTTAGGTTTAGTTTAATAAATGATTTTTAAATGTTTAAAACTCTATTTTTAAACTAATACTCATCCTATACATTGTACTCTAATTTTTTCATATTTGAATTACCATTGAAAGTAAAATTATGGAATCTTTGGTGGAATGATTCTGGGATCATTAGATTACAACATGCTTGTACTTTATAGTGTTTTCATCCCATTATTATCTAATAGAAGGTATTTGTTCTCCCTTATTACATTGTGATTTTAGAGTTTGGGTCACCAAGGGTGGCTAATGTAGGACATGGTGGGTTGTGATAGACAACCAGAAGGTTGGTTTTTTTCCCCATTAAGTTTTATAAGTGTCTCTTTATACCATGATATGTTTGTATTGATTGATATATATATAATGATGGTTTATAATTTTAATCAATTATATTTGACTTAAGTGGGTGAAAATATTACTATTGGTTATTTTTTAATGACAAGGTTCTATTCTCCAACCTTCGAAGACTAGGAACACTCTTTGGGTTATTGGAGAATTAGGTCTCGTACTGATTTAGATGGTATTATATGTTTGTTTGTTACAACCATAATGATTTCCATATATAGCATTATGGTATCATGTAATAATTTCCATGAAACTTTTTGTGAGAAATGATGACAAAAATCATGTCCATGTTAAATGTTATGTCAAAAAATAACTTCAATATTTCCCATATATAATGTTGTGACCAAAACAATCCACATTCATTTAAATAGATAACATCATTATCTTAAGTGATATAAAACTATACCCAATTACTTAAAGGCATATACTATAACTACTCATCATTTCACAACCCCCTTTGTCAAGAGGTATCCTTTTTAGGCTTGCAACAAAGTAATAGAGATGATGGACCTCCCCGAGTCATACCTTGTGTGATCCCCTATATGTGGACAAGCACAGAGGGTATAAAAATATCATAAATGGGATGAATTACCCTCTAAGTAATATTGTATTAGAATATTAAATTAAAACCACCAAATTACATCATGACATGATTTATAAGAAAGAAAACCATAAAAATCTCACAATGTATATATAGAGAAAAAAATCCAATGTGTGTCCAAATAATGCAACAAAAATATGTTAATAATATAATGACAAAGTAATTAACCTTTGTCCAAACTTGTAATGTACTACATTGTACAGGAAATCCTCTTAGAAATATAAAATATGTCATTTTTATAAATAGGTTGGGTATACATGTATACATAGTGGTATCACACCCAATGGATCTTATGAGAATGCTAAAAAATATACTAATTAATTAGTGATCTAATTCTAGGACCAACATCTCATATACATGTCAACTAGAAAATCCAAACCCCAAAAAGGAATTCTCACCAAATAAGGAGTCCAATCATACTAACAAAATAATAATCATATTGATTAATGTGGTACCTCGTACGACTTTCACACAAATTTTCATCTCGCACACCCCACATTGTACCTCACGGAACATCAATATATTCTAAAGAAACATTCTCAAATACAATTGGGTTGTTACTACATACCTCTCCTAATGATGCCTAGAATATCGAATCACTTATCACCTGAATACGAATGGGAAATCAAAACACATATCTCCCGAAGACACATGTCCAATGACATCACATCTTAGATACAACTGCATACAAATAATAATGGAATCTAATAAACAATTAGGGTATCATTATCATTCCAATATTATACCATGCATGACCCCCAAAATGAACAACATCATTATCCCAGTAATCATCAACACTTGTGTACTTTTTAATTATTTAAATCATAAACCATGCATAGAATAATCACCTACAAGAGAGAGGAAGGTCAATATGGGTATCAATCCATCCGTCCTCACCATTGATTTCTTAATAAAAATACCCAAAAACATCTAATTGTCTTGACAAAGTTATCAGTGTCAATGGGGAGAATATATAAATAATACTAAATATAGAATATATATATATATTTATATATATAATTTCATAAACACACAAGACCAACCTATGGGATCAACGAAAGTGTTTCGTCACAACTCAAAACATATATCACAGTGCCTCACTAACTTCACATCTTCCACTGCCACCTCTAAATGAATTACAAAAAACAAGAAATCCACCAGCCTAGAGTCATATTTCTATTCTTATTATACAATTTTATAGATATTCCATTAACAAAAAATTTCACGAATACAAATCATTTATTTTATATTTAACAACAATTATCTAAACCACACTAAATTTTTTTTATTTAGTCATTCATTATCCATTAAAATGCATTACATTTTAGTTTAATTATTACCAATGTATTTTATCACTATAAACAAACTATCACAAAATCACATAACACAACAATAACTTATCATTCTTATAGAAAAAATCATTACATCCCCACCACAAAACATAAAAAATTATTTATCATCACATATGTCACATTTTATAACCACATATCATCACATCCAACACATACTCCTAAACCCACATTATAAACACGCATCACATATTTCTGATATATTATTCTATATTTAAACAAGGGTATTTTCAATGAATTTAATTATTCTCTCATGGGAATTACCACACAAACCATATTTCTTATGTGAAACTAATTTACTATCTTGATATATTTTCTTATCCAATTTTATTCAAGGTGATACCAAATAATCACAAAACTAGGGTTCCGCAATCACATCATCTACAACAGAAAAAATAACCAATAAGTCATGGATTTCATGTATGTAATCAAGATTGTATAGTATCAATAACATTAAGATGAAAAGTTGTAAAACATTAATTTTATTCCCTTTAGAATTTAATTTTAATTAAAAAAGTTTATTATATTTATTAGGTTAGTGATTCATAAAACTATAAAGAAAAAACCCTATGATCCCACCCACACAAACAACTGGAAGAAATTTTAAGGATTACTTACCTCTAACAACGAATTTTGAGAAAATTCCCAACATCAGAACAATAGGAAGTTGATCTCTAAGAAATGAAATAAAAGTGCACAGCTTAGTGAACATAGGAAACAATATCAAATATCACTAACATACAAAATCATCCCTAAAACTAATAGCTTCTTTTTAAATAACATCTTTTAGAAAAATAACAAGAAGAAGACATTGAAAGGGCATGAATGATAAAAACTTATTACCATTTATGTTCAATATCTAAGGCCAGTTTTAAATGATACAAAATATAGACTAAAATACCATCTTGGGATACACTTGGCTCTTAAAAAAAATCAAAATAAATTCCAAAATATAGGTAGGGATCAAGGGGACTGGGGATTTATATGTAGTCTAAAAAACACCACAAAATAGTTTCCCCCACCAAGATATAGAACTAATAAAAAGGGATTAGAATTGGAAATACAATAAAGAACCACTCAATATTGGAGTTTTTATATGTATTATTTGATAATCATAGTGAGGACCACGTCACGAAACTCAAAATATAGGAAAGAAACCCTGACAAAGGGTAGATTACAACTCCACATGACCAATCCAACAAGAAAATGACAATGCCTTGACCCTCCTTCTTGATGTTTTCCTAATAAAAATTGAAGAACCATAGAACTATCCCATTCATGACACCACAACATATATTTTTATCAATTCTAAATACATTATGAAAATGGATGAACCATTAAAAACCCACACCTAGAGGCCACATCGTAGTCGAGTTACTGCACTATGGCCATGTTGATTCTTGTAGAAGCACGAAACAATATACCAATGGAATCTACACCACATAAAATAACTCTACACCAAATCTATTCTAATCCCTGACAATACTCAACCCTCCATGTTGTTGAATAATTTTAAATAATAATAGCTTTTTTAAATCCTAATTTTGCCTCCATATTCATTAGAACATCACACATACACCTCCTCTAAAATAATTAACATGATTTAATGTTTTGGAAGGCCTATAACTTGAAATTATATATCTATTAAGAAATTATAATCTTTGAGATTAGAAATAAAAATAGAAAAGAAGAATACTAAAGTAAACCAAAAACACATTCCATGAGATACCTTTCTAGGGACCTATTATAACCCAAACATAACCACACCAACCTCAATGAACTTTTCCCATATAACTATCTGACCAACCATTACAACTCCCACATAGCCCAAGAAAACAAAAACAAAAACTACCACACAACACTAACTTATGAACATGAATAAAAAACTACACATCCCATACAAGGATATTATCTTCTTTCGGTGAACTAACATGACTATCGGGTTTTAAAATGGGTAAAGTGAAATATGTATTGATTTGGAATGGTTTTACCCATTTTCATAATCCTGAAGATTTAATCAAAATTATAATCAATAAAATAAAATCTCATAATCCAATAATATTAAATAATCACATACATATGAAATAATATGAGACAAAATTCAAGACACCTAAGGCTACAAGGAAGACATCCACATTTCACACTCCTAAATAATATTCTCCAGTCAACCATACCTCCATAATATGAGAACCAAGGGAATAGTCCATCCATGCTTCACCTACTCTTGAAAATCGTGGATCTATACTAGTTTCCCTATAATCATTTTGTTGTTATCAATATTCTATTCAATATATTCTATGAAATTAAATTCATCACAAAGATACTGAAGGATCTGATAGATAGAGAGCACTTCGTGAATTACATCCTTCAATAGAGCTAGTGCCAAATAATTATCGATACAAACAATGTGAACCAATAACTATAATGTTCTAACTATTTGGGGTTAGATCATACTCCCCCGACCAAACCTCTACCACCCCTATTGAGGATAATTGATTAGTAACACATGGTATACCATCATAATATCTATGGTCCCCATCCCATGATCAATATACAAATCCTACCAGTCCTATGTTGGGTTTATCCTCTCAGGAAAAACTTAAAAATTCTTCGATGTTACTCTTAACCAAAATGGTACTAATAAATACTGACTCTACAACCTCATAATAACAAAACAGAGATGGAAATGGGCACCATTAAAAATCCTAAAATAGGTCCCTGATGATAGATGAGCAGTAACTATTTTGAAAAGAAATCTCAACCAAAGGAATGTTCTATTAAAAAGATCTACCGAAGTCCATGATGAAAACCTGTAAAATATCACACTATGTTTGGATAGTCATGTATGTACATCATTTATTTTAATGGTTGATATAAGTTATAGGTCATAACTAATCTATAAAAGAATATAGTAATCCCGAGTGCCTGACTCCATTATATCAATGATATGGGAAGACATTATTTGTAGATATGTGATTACAAAGGGGGAATCACATTCCATGGGTTTTTTTGCGTAACAATATGACAATTTCCACTGAAATTTCATCTCAAATAAACTCAATAATGTCCAAGGGATGAAACAAACCACCATGATCATGGATCTCAATTTTTACATACTTTAAAACTAGAAACCAATCCCCAAAAGTTTTCACTACCCATTTCATCTCGATCCACCGAAACTATTTCCTCAAATAAAATTTGACATAAATACACATACCTAAAATGATAAAGGTTGGATAATAACTCAGAGAGGAATCCATCTGGCATCACCAATGGAACAAACAGATTCCACTAAAGAAAAAATCATTTTTGATAATCCTTCAACAATCCCACTATGAAATCAACATGGAAAACATGGTCACACATCAACTATACCACTATGTGTCCCAACACCTCCACCTTTCACATTAGAGAAAATTATAGAATTATCTGAAAAAAATATTCCTCTACCTCTAACCACCCAAACATCTTGTAATGGGGATTGTAACACCTTGGTATCTATTTAATCATCATAAGACTCTTGAAAAATATCCCATCACAACATAATTCAAAGCATATAATCCCTGAATATCCTCTTTAACAAGGAATAAAAAATATAAAATTCATAATCACAGAGAAACACTACCCACCCTCATTAATAATGAATGAGTTCACACTAATATAAACTATAACTCAAGCTCTTATTATTGGTGAAGTCCACCAATAGTTCTCCAACGAGGTACTGCTTCAACACCTTCAAAAAATGTAATATTATTTCAAAATATATATATTGGTTTGAATTATTATTCTCATGTGGGTATATCTAATTAGACCCATAATAGATCATTTAATTCAATTGGATCATGAATGATCCCTTTCCTAGTATAACAACATCCTAGAAAACCCGTTACACCCCCATTCCCCTGGAAACTAATGAACAAATGAAATAAAAATTTTTCTATTATGTAGTCATATTTTGTTTGAAACTAAGTAGTAGAGGTAAAATTACAATATTTCCTAGCAAAATCTATAAATAATTCCACAAACAATGAGTAATTGGACACAAATTTATTTTAGTAGGCTTTGAGACTATGAAAAATGAAAACCTCTATCGCATTCTTGGGTGATTCCCAGAAAACAGTTTCCAAAATCATTAATGGGTTAAAAAAATTCCTTTTGGGAAACCATGTTTCCAAGGGTATTCATCTCCCGAGTCCAAAACATACACATGGAAAATTTTACATATACATCATGACATTGAAAGACTATCATAACAACTATGAGTTGATAAACATGATCTTACTTTAATGATGGTTAGATAAATATATAATGAATGATAATAAAAATTAAATGGTATAGGAACACATTTAATATGAATTTTATGATCCCCAAGAACCGAATATTTGTTCTCATGATAGAGATAAATTTGAACACAAACTTGATGTGGCCATACCTGAATCAGAATGAAATCATCGATATATTGTTCTTATTTTCAATCAACTTGTGGTACACATAACATAAATCTATCATTATGAAGAAACTATATTGCATAAAAATGTCATAACAATCCTCAATCCTATAATGAGGGTATACATTATTGATTTTAAATAGATTCAACCTCTGTTTGTCTATAAATATCCTAAGCATTCCATCCTCCTTGATGAATAACTCTGGAGAACCAATCAATGAAAAACATGATGTGATTATACAATTATACATCAAATAATAAATATGGATCCTTAATTCTCATGTCTCAATGGTTTCCATCCAATTAAGAGCCATTAAAATCAGAAAATAGTTATGTTTTATATCCATCCAGAATAGATATCATGATCAGGGTTTAATTTCACAACCTCCACCTTAAAACAATACATAAAATCAATATGGACCCTTAGAAAATAAAACATCCTAGGACCAACTGATTCCCAAGACAACTCAACCATCATGAAATTAATGGTTTCTAAAAGTTTTATTCCTCACCAGAAACCCATCTCACCAATGATTACTATACATTATCCATCTACATTTGAGTAAATTACTCAAATATAGATGTTTTCAATAACTTCATAAACATAATAAAAACCTTATATAATGATAATGACATAATATGAAAAAATTTGTATTATAAAAAGTTCCCCACATGACTGGTATTTCATTTTCATTAGTCTACACCCATAACTAACATTAAAAAATATAGTTTTGAATCCAACTAGTGTAGTCAATACCTGTGAAAAAACCACTCAATGTGTATAGACTTAACTCAAAGACATTGAAGAAGATAAAATAGGAGTATTATACTCCAGAATAAAACAAGGGAAAAATAAAGATGGATATAAGAAAAACATACCTTAAATCATCTATGTCCCTTATAGTGTTGTAACTTCAACATCATGTTAATATTTATGCCCAAATACCTTTCCCCACTGCTAATATCCACCTCCAGTTCTATATTTAGGTTATGGTCCTAAGAAACAATGAACATCCTAAGGTTATCCTCTTCCTTCCGCATCTCATCTAGGAAAGGCATAATATTTCTATTGAAATGACCACACTGATGTACACTACTGTGATTGATACTTAACCGGACCACCTCTACCATGGTCATAAAAACCGATGTGGAATAAATCCTAATGATGGCCATGACCCCTAAACGAGAATCACACCAACTCGTGGAACATTTTAAAATAATGAAAACCACTATCAATATAATTTTGAAAAAGAATCTACTATAGTTGAATCCCTATATTATAGAACCTATAAGGACCTAGTTATTGAGACCTTCCGCAAACAACATTCATCATTGATGATCTATGTTGGTTCCCCTCTCATGGTAACCCTCCTCATATGTTCATATTTTATGTCAACCCCACCTTCTACTGTATATTCAATTTCAATGAAAATGTAATACGAGTAAAAACATACTGGGTAAATGGATGGACTGCCTCCTCAATACACAATGAATGGGAATCATCATCCTGAAAATGATTGAGGATGAAACCCAAAATATCATTGAATGTGATCCCAAACTGCTACCGAGAATTTCTCCCATACTGAATTGAATGAATCACTTGTATTTTTAAAATCATGAATTTTGATGATTGGGAATCCATTTAGATATCATTCTGGATGTATTATTATAACAAATATTCCTCATCACAATCATTAAGATACAATTTCCACCATTGAATTTCTACACCTCTCATTTGATTGAGTTCTAACGATACATAGTACTCTTCCTAGTCCTATACCATTATAAATCAAATCAGTGCTTCCCCTAATCTATTCTCTATCTCCAGATCAAAGATGATTTCCTCATACGTCTCCAAATCTGACCACTAGAATCTGCACAACGTCCTCTAATATTAATCATAACACTTGACTAGGTCAACCCTCTGAAGGTCAAACTTGTTAATCTTCTATTACTTACACACATGAACAATGTACAATAAATGTCTTGGAGCCATAATTGAATTAAAATCCAATTCAAGTGTCATGTAATATTATTATAATTCATTAAATTTATTTTAACATACAAATACAACCCACTTTACAGAAGAACAGAAGAAATCATGATACATGACCATCTCAAAGGTCTCAACCATGAATGTTTTGTCACCTCACATGGTCATTTGGTAGGTTAATAGTCCTTTCATCAAATCATGGGGGACCCTAAACTCTCATATCTTAGAAGATCTTTCTTGGTCCGTGTCACACTACAAGACCATGTAATTTCAATTCCCTAACAACCCATTCAATACACTTTCTCCATAACACCAAACTATAACCCATCTATCAACCAGAAAATTTGACACCACTCTAATTGGATCTTATTCCTACAGAGGTACCTATGTAGGTCCAGTAATAAAGGATGAGTGAGAACTACCCCTTATATTTTCCTACAATAGGCTTCAGGATGGAGATAATCACAAAGGATATATAAAACACATAAATGGGAGGCATTTTCTTATATAAAATGTTGGATAGGGAGATCACGTAAAACACCAAAAGATACATCACATGATATAAAATATGATAAACCAAAATCAAATAGAAATGAATTTATAATGGAAAAAATAAAATCAGTCACCAAATAAACTACACAAAATATGATCCTAATTAAATGTAACAAAAATCCCAAAACTGAAATAGTAATGTCCAACTTGGAAAATTATTTCCTTTTAGAAACCATAAAAATAGTTTATATATATGTTGGGTTGGAATATATGTGTAGTTATTTCGATCATACCTAATGTATATCATGATCATACGAAAAAATAATACCAATACACAACTGAATATACAATTGGGCCAAAAGAATCGAAAAATTATAACTAATCAATTCCATCCCCACTAAGGAACACTCATGAAATAACATATTCAGGTTTAATAATATAATAAGAATCATATCAATAAAAGGGGAACCACTTACCGATTTCCCACTAATTTTATACTCTAAAACTCAAATTTTATATTTTATTCTGATCCCATATATTTTATATAACACAAACCAAATACACCTATGATCGTATAACAGATCTCATTTGAATAAATGTTAGCCCTCAATTCACATATTTTCAGAAGTCACACGGGTCCTCATAATACACCTCACTCGAAGAAATCTAGTATATCACATCACAACTCATCCAACATTACATAACAAATAGTAGTTCATCCTGAACATGAATTAAATCAGCCTCATTCCCCCCGCCTATGATACAAGACCATAACCAAGAAAGAAATCATCATCTCATCAATCATCCCCACTAGTGCAATTTTTAATTATGACCATCATAGATTGTGAATATAAACATTGTCTAAAAGTAGCAGATGATAAAAGTGGGTATCCATACATCCATCAACTATAAAAAATGTTGGGAACAAACCCACAAAACCATTTTTTATTGGCCCTAAAGTGTTCGACACTAGTAGGGTGGATATAGAAATCACATAGAAATTTAAATATTAATATAATATCTTCAACACTCATTCTTGAACCATGGGTTCACAAAAGAGCTTCTTCCCAACTCTTGAAAAATCTCACAAATCCACACATATTTTTTTTACTTTTTTAACTACCTTTAAATGCATAGTACCACACAAGAAATCCACAAGACATGAGTAACATTCCATTTCATGCTCATCCAATTTCCAAATTTTCCATTACCTATCAATTTAATTAATCCATCTCATTCATTTAATATTTGACTATAATAATATAATACACTCTTCCATTTTTAATTAAAGGATTCCTTGTACATGAAACCCTTTCCATTTCACTTTCATTGAGATATATTTATTCCATCACTACCAATAAACGTGAAGAAAACCACATTACACAAAACCAATAACCAATATTTCTCAAGAAAGAAACACTCACATCAATCCCATTGTAGATCACTACCACTTCAACATCAAAACAAACATGTATCACAAATTAATCTCATCATATCAACCCCACACATAAAAATAAAACATACATTCCATATATAACATGTTATATATATATATATATATATTATTTCTAATTTAATCATGTGGATCTTTAACATATTTACTTCAATTTTTATAAGAATTATCTTAAAAACTAAAACATTTTTATGAAATAAATATATTAGATGATTAAATATTTTTTTGAATATTTTATTGTAGGTGATATAAAACAATAATGCCAAAATGGGTCCATAATCAAATCAGCTACAACATATAAAAATTTAAAAATGGCCATGATTTTTAGCAAGGCATCAAACACATATAATTTCTACAACAATAACATAAAAAGAAGAAAAATTGGCATTCCATTGTACTTACCCTTAAATTTTAAATAATAAATTTAATAAAAATCCTTAATCCAGTGCATCCAACCTCTCCAATGGAAAAAATATTGATCTATCAAACCCATAGATCAAAAATAAATCAGAAGGATCACCTACCTTAAAAATATTTTCCAAACCACTTCCAAAGGCTGGAATATGAGTATGTTGTACACCAAGAACCAAAATGGAATTGTACAACTTGATCAACATAGAAAAAATACATATATAATTCCCCTACTAATTTATCACTAGAAGAAATAGTTCCTTTGAGTTAGTCCTCCATTGGAAGGAAAAAGGATGAAAACCAGGATAATGAAAGATGCAAGCTCCCCAAAACAACAAATTATTGATCTCCCATGGTTAGGGATGAATGAATAAGAGGTGTGGATGAAATATCTCGAAGTTATTCACTTGGGTCACCCATTAATAGAGAGAAAAGATTGATTAATTAAATGATTATAAGAAAATTTTGAATTTTGGGATGTCCATAATAAATTACACCACGGTGTATCTTACATGACCACATCAAAATACTTTTGAAATATGAGTTTACTTTTGTGTAATGTTAAAGACCAGAATATATTAAGTATGGTCAATGATATGTCTGAGAAACAAAATGAAAAACATTCTAGAAATCAGAAAATATAGAAAATAGAAAATTACATAGGGGGGATTACCACGCTGCAAGACTATACACTATGAAAATCATGATGCAGGAGATCTTCCCTATTGTGGGTACATGTAAAATATTAAAGAACCAGAAAATTAAACCCTCTATGAAAACATTTAAACACAATATATCCACACAAAAACAATGATGAAAATTTTTGAACCATAAAAAATCCTTCTCTTGGACACTACACCATAGTGGGGTGAACACGCCTCAATTATGAAAATTTTCGATGAACCACCAAAAAACCACCCAAAGACACTATGCCACTACCAATACATCCATGATTAACCTACTCAGCTCTATATAACTAGAAAACAATATAATCAATGAGATCCTTCTTATCGATAATTTATTCTAGAACTCCTCATTTCCACTCAAATTATCAAAGAACATCCCTCGCACACATCCTGCAACAGATTTCCCATAATGTGACATGTGGGCAAGTCTATACTACTACAAATAAAATAATGATAAAACAAACATAACTATTCCACATAATAAAATAAAATATATTATAATTAAAAATAATTTGTGGAATGAATTTGGTTTACATATCATTTTTAAAAGATGTCAAATAAGATGAAATCCAGAATTGGTTCTTTTAAAAAAAATAAACTAAATAACCAAGAATAAGTGTATAAAAAGGGAAAATTATTTTATGGTTCATGAAATATAACCCCATATATGTTTGTAATTTTATATATATAGAGGAAAATTTATGATAAATAAACAAAATAAGGGCAGTATTTTTAAAACATTACATAAAAAACAAAGTTACAAGTCTTTGAAAAAGTAATTTTCAATGTGAAAAGAAGAATATTAAAAAATAGTATTTTATATATTCTCAAATAATAGAATCTTGAAACATTATTATGGTCATGTATATAAATATATAGTGTAATAGAGAAAATTTAATAAATGGAAAAGAAATACATTTTTTGTTTCTATGAATTTTTTTAAAAAACCACATCAGTAGAAACTATTATAAAATTTCATATTTTAATTAGATAATTTGAAATATGAGGATTATAATATATAAAATATATTCAAATATTAATTTTTTAAAATAAAATATCAATGGTGAAAAAAATATGGACTTGATGTAGAAATAGATCACGTAGATAATGAAATAAATTTTAAACACATTATATTTTTATAAATAAATAAATCAATCAAAACAATTGTGTCATATAAATATCGAATTTACATATAGATAAAGGGAGAGTAACATATACAAGATAAAAATGATCGAACATAACAAATTTATAAATTTATATTAAATGAAAAAAATTACAAAAAAATGAATGAGGTTTCATGAAATATACCTGTAATACAACGAAATTAAATTCAATTATTATATAATATGTCAATGGGAAAAGTAAGAAAACATTATAAATAATATATTGTTCATAAGATGAATCATTCTTCAATAAAGGGATATTTTGGTGAAAACTATTTATGACATTAAATAATCTATTTTAAAATGAGAAAATTATAAAAAATTGAGAATAAAAATTCCATTTTAAAAGCGTGAAACCATGTAGTGAAAACATTCTAATAAAAACCAAATATGAAGCTGATAAAATATGATATTACAGAAGGCATTACAAATATATACTATACATATTTTTATAAATAAGGTCGAATTCAATATAGAAAATGAAATAAAGTAATGATTTAAATATTGAAAATAACTTTCAAAAATAATGATAATGGTTATTAATGAGAGAAAATATAACATTTTTTTAACAATAAATGACATGTAATTTATTTAAATAGAAATATAGGTACAAAATGTATATTTACAATCTAGATTAGAAAACGGACCCTTAAATTGTCAAATTTTATGCTGTAAGAATAAATTAAAAGGGGGAATATGAGAACAAAATTAAAATCCTTAGAAATATAAAAGGAAATATATTATAATAAATTAATTCTTTATAATGTACACAACATATAAGAATAATTACTGAAAATTTATTACATCTCATTGAAAGGAAATAGACTTAACAATAACCCTTAATATGGATTCATAAATGAAACAATGAAATCTAATCTATTATATAATAAAATAAAAACTATTAATAATCAATTTTATAAAATTATTTATGAATATTAACTAATTTTTTAATATTTATATTCATTTATTACATTATTCTGGAAAATTTTGATAATATTATTTATCTATTATTAATAATTTTAATTAGTCTTTATCTATTTCGATATGGTGGTATCAATCATCATTATTTGATCATAGGTTTATCATTTCAAAAATAATAATGGTGATGTAATAGAAGTTACGTAAAGACCAATGATGTTATTGGTTCTTTCCCTTGATGTTTAAGGATTCATTTTCATAGATGAAATCAATAACATACTGGTTTTTATAAATTTAAATGAGTATAAGGTGATCTATGAAAAATATTTTAAAAATTAATATTACTCATATAGAATAAAACACAATGTTATTTACCTAATAATAAAATATATTTTCATTAATTAATTTTTTGTTTAAATTCTTGATTAGTATTTATAGCATCATTAATGTTGGTGGTCAAACCGACCCAAACCAGAACACGCTATATGTAACTAAATAATACGTTTAGGAATTAAATTTTTCCTAATATCATTATTAAATCAGTATAATGAAATTATTTATATATTACTTATATGATAAATTTTAATTAGGAATATTTGAAAGAAGAATAAAAATGAAAATTAACGATTAAATGTTAATTCGTACAAAGAAGAAATCAAATCTTATCTTGGAAGCATTCGTAGTTTTAAAGAATTAAAGACTTATCAAAACACCAAAATATTTCCAAAATTATATAGTATTATTAAGGATATAATTTCGTAAGGCTTTACAGAAGGAATGAAATTAAATTTTCGGGATCATTAGGGAAGACTACACATCCTTTTATAGGCGACAATGAGTATAATTTTCACAAATACCCATTCCTTAAAGATTAATAAATGTAATTTCTCAATGAAATCAGATCTATATTAGGAGAATATATATTATTGAATATTAAAATATATATAATTCCCTCACACAATTAATTATATATAACAAGTTGTGCTATTTGTTCCTTTTACCCCTTAATTTAACCCTTTTACCTTTGATTTCTTTTATCATGGTAACTCAAAATCTACCTCTCTATCTTCTATTTATGAAAAAAATAACGTGAAAGTATTATGTAATTTCTATGTATTTATTTCAAATAGTACACCAATTTATTTTATTCAATTTATAAAAATATTATGTTTTACTTTAATATAATAATATATAATAGGGAAATATAATTTATTGAAAAAATATTTTTATGCATAAAATGAATTTATTTTAATTCCTTCACAATTTATAATTTTTATTTTATTTATATTTTATTTTATTCATATAATTTCAATAAAATTAATTAAAATCATTATTTTTAACTGTATACTTTAACATAAAAAGATAAAAAATACCATACATAATTAAAACAGTTCAATAAAAAATATCCATTTCTAAGAGTAAGTGGTTTTATTATTATTTATAACCAATTAATAATAATTCCAGGAATTTTCATGTATATCAATATAAAAAATGCATTTCCTTAAATTTCATACTCAAAGTACGATAGATATAACTTTTAAATAATAATTAAAACATATAAAAAATCATATTAAAAAATCATATTACTTTGGTAATGAATAATTAAATTATAATTATTTATAGTTTATTAATTATTTCATGGTTGTTATTTATTTTCATTACATATCATTAAATTTCAAAAATATATTTTATTTAAATAGTTATTTAAATTAATAAATTTATGAAATATAGACATTTTATAAAATTAATTTACATAGAATAAAACTTACATTATAAATGTATTAATATATTTTTGATATTATAAAATATATTTTATTTTATATTAGATAAATTATTTATAATAAAAATATATATTTTTTAATATCTGAATAAAATTTATATATATTAAAAACATACCCTTAATTCAAAAATGGTATGAAATTTAATCATATTATACCTAATGACTATATACAATTAAATAAAAATGATATAATAGTGATATTATCCCCATTACATCCTATAAATTCATTACATTAACCCTTCCCAAAGTACACCTCTCCCTCCTATAACTTTATTTTTTATTTTACAGCATTTGTTATCCTTCTATGATGTCCTTCTCATTGTATGTTTAGTTTTGCTGACAGTGATTCTCAAGGATGAGATAGTCTAGGGGTTTTTCTAGTTTTATAGATATTTATATTTACTTTTAATTATCCAAAATTAATTTTTTTAAAGAAATATTAGATTTAATTATCCATGGTATCTAATAGTCCATGGTATTAAATACTTGGAAACATGTTCTTTTTTGTAATACTCCATAGTGATTAAATAATTTTTGGTTATTTTGATTCATCAATTGTAAGATTTATTTTTAGAGATTTTTCTATTCATTTTAAATAAAAAAACATGTATCGTGTGGAATTAAAAGTAATAATTAATTCTTGTATGTTACATACCCCCGACATAAATTTACCCATTTCAATTTTAATTATCATCCTATAATAAAAATAATAAATAATATCTATAATATAGAAATAACCAAAGTTATAATTTCTAAAGAGATATCAATGTCACTATCTTTTGTAAGACAAATAAACCACCTCTTGCTAAAAAATATTTATATATTTAAAATTTATATGGTATTATATATATTGAAAACATATTCCTCCTTATTTTGTTTTAATATTGAATAATATCTATGGACATAGCATTCACACCATCCTTTTCATAGTCTTATTTTCAACTGATTACTAAAACAAAAATTAGTTATATATAAATGTGATAATATCATACATAATTAATCTATATTTAAAATATGTAATACAATTAAAAATATATATTATTATATGTAAAATATATTTAATCATAAAAAACATATGGTTCAATTATTAATCAATTGGATCAAAATCTGACCCTTTCACCAGGATCTAGGTTTTTATTATTTTTAATGAGTTTATTTCAATAACCTAGTCCACAAAAATTTAAATTAACTATAATACCAATGTAAAATAACCAAACAATAAAAAATCAATTACTTTAGGTAAATTACATCATTTAAACATTATATATTTTATTTGTATTAAATCAAACATAGTAATTTTAGTCTTAATGTCTGTGGATATTAGTTTTAGAAATGTCATATTTCATAATATTTCTTCCCCATTTACCAAAATATTCTCCAAACAAGACATCATTTTAAAATTTTATTACATTTAATTACCCATTAAAATAGTAAAAATAATAAGGATTGAGAGTAAATTCTTTGAAAGGAATAAATTTATGAATTAGTCAGAAAGGGTGAGATCATAAGTTTGAGAGAAAAGATGAACATAGGAGAACTATAATTAGAAATAACATTGAATCTGAATATTTCATTAAAATTCAAGACTGAATGAAACATAACCTCAAAGGGATCATCATGAAATAATGCACATACTATTGTCCAATATTGTTGTATGATGATATAATAATAATTATTCATGAAGTATTACATATACATTAAACATAATGTATAAATATGGATCAAGAATAAGAATAGAATACCAAAACTGTGTGACCATAGATAAAAAATAATGTTCCCATGTAAATCCATGAGATATGATAATAGAAATCATTCCCATATAAAAAGTTGAGATGAATGTTAATTTCAATATTTCACATACATATAATTGGGTGAAAATCTAACTGCACTCATGTATAAACTCAACATACTTGACTCATGATGTATAAAAATTGTCCTAATGCATTTGAGGGATATACCATAACCACTTATAACATAATGATAATAAATAAATAGGTGTGACTTAAGAAAACAACCATACATTTTATTTTAAACAAATGGTGGAATGAAATATTTTAGATAACATTTTCAAAAGGTGTCACATAAGATGAATCCAAGAATTGGATTAGTTGGTACCACAAAATCAATCATGTTTATGAGCTATATAATTATTGAAATTTAAGGGTGCTTCATGAAAAATATACCAATATAAGATGTATATTTTTAGCATAGAGGGGAATATTAAAGCGAAAGAAAAAAATGTTTCCATAAAATGTTTTAACATTTTTCATAAAAAATGATGTTATAAGTAAATTTTTTAAAAAAATATACGAGAAGATTCAAATTTAAGAAAAGTGTTTTATAATAAAAACAAAAAATGGAACCAAGAAATTAAATTATGTTCATGTAAAAATTTTATGTATAATATTTAAAATATAAAATCATAAAATAAAATTATTTTTGATCTTTTAGAAAATTTTAGAGAGAACTAACATGAATGAAAGAATATAAAAAAATTATTTTTATAAAGAGGTAAATAAATATTACGAGTAAAAAAGAAGAGGCATATTATTAATATTTTTAATTAGAAATTAAAATATCAGTTGTAATAAAGAATGTGAGCATTAAGGAGTCAATGCTAATAGAGATGATGTAAATTATCTTTTCCAACATTATATTTTTATAACGAAATGAATCCTTAAAATATTAGTATTTTAAAATGATAAGGATACTTATAGAAGTAGAAGGATAAAATAATATATTAAATATATAAAATTTATTATAAAAATATATAATCTCAAATTCAAAGAATAAGTATTATGACCCTATGAAATTAATTATGACAATAAAAAAATTAAAACATTTCTAATTAATTAATTAATGTAACATGAATGTGAAGTCTAATAATATACTTGTAAATTTAGAAAATAAAAAATAAAAAATATAATAAAATTTAATGAAATGGTAGGTAGACAATATAAAATATATTATTATATATGATCTATAACATTATATAATAAAAGGAAATTTCGACAAAATGCCTCTATATTTTAATAAAAAGTGTTTTAAAATGAAAAAAAATTCAACAAAATAAAATACAAGATAATTTCTAAACCCATTAAAAATTTTATTTGATTATTTTTTAAGAAAAACAATGAATAAATATTGAAAAAATTATGATCTGGATTGTATGAAAAGTATATATTTCTTTCAAACTTATTTAATGAATATCAATAAAAATAAACATGTCCTTATGAAATTAACGATGTATAGACAAAACATTTTATGAAACACATATTAGTTTTGATGGAGAGATAATAGATGAGGTTTCATTATTAATGAATATGTAATTACCAGAAAAATGTATTTATTCATAAACATTATAAATTTAATAGTGAAATTGGAAAAGAAAACCTTAAAATGTCTTATTTTATAGTGTATGAATCTATCAAAAATGATATTTTGAGAATAAATTAGAATAAAAAAAAGATAATTGGATATAAAAAATAAAAAATAATAAGTTATAATGTACTAATCTACTAATAATATATTTAAAAAAATTATTATAACTTATTGAAAGGAAATTGAATTAAAAAATATTAAAATTATGCTATTTCTTGGTTATATTCACTCTAAATTATTTAATAATATATTATTAAACATTATTATGTATATTAAATTATATAAAATATTATATAATTTCATAACACATTTCTTACAAATTTTAGTTTATATTGTGCATCTATTGTTTTTAACTTAGACTATTCTTTATTGTATATGGTATGATGGACTTGACCATCATTAATTGATCACATGATATATAGAATATTAATATTTTTGTAATAGAATTTCCAAAAACTGTTAAAAATTACCAGATTCATTTTATGATGGATTTGGTTATTTTTTATCCATGATCAAATCCATAACATGACAATTTCGTTAATTTTTAACAAAGATATGGTGATATATTATTACTTTTTAAAATATTTATATTACTATTTCACATATACTGGGAAAAATAAAATCTTGTCAATATAATATCATTATAAAAATTAAATTTCTATATACACTAGGATAATAATTTATAACATCATCTGTTTTGGAGGTTAAGCCAACCCAGATGAGATTATATGATAATAAATGGATAAGGAGTGATTACAAAGATATTTTGTTATAATATCATTATTTTAAAAGTAAAATGTTCTTATTTATATGTTTCAAATATGAGAAATCAGGAATTATGATAGTTATAAGAATAATAAAAATGAACTATAGGGAAAGAAATGCCTTACAAACAAACAAAAGATATTATTTTCAATCAGAATACTTTTTGGTATTAAAGGAATTATGGGACTATTTTAAGACCAGACATTATAAAACATGTAATATGATTATTGGTGACATAAATTGTGTATGTTTTTCACCAAAAAAGCAAATGAAATTATTGGGATGATGTTGTGGCAGGACGTGTTATTGTTTTTGTGAGCATGAGTGACATTTTCACTAATTCCCATTATTTAATGAATATGGATTATTGTCTCTCATGGAAGTGGATATAAAGTATAAAAATAAGGAAGATATTAAAGCTAGAGATTGATAATTACTAATCATTCTCATTTAGAGAAATTTTTTTGGTATTTTATAACTTTTCTTCTTAATTTGAACATGTATTCTTATTTTACCATCATCGAGGAAACTCAATTTTTTCCTCGGTAAAATTTTTATTTCTAGATAATAATAAAGAACTTGACAACATATTTTTAATTTATTATTAAAAATGAGAAATCCATTTTATTAAATTAAACATCTAAAAATGATAGAAATTAATTTTAATCTAACAAATCATTCTGTGGAAGAAATAAAAAATCAATTAAATGTTTTTTATGAATTAAAAGAATTTATTATTCTACATTTTAATTAATGATATTTAGTTTAATTTTAAATTATAATATATATATTAATAAATGACATGAAAACAATATTTTTTAGAATTAATTTAATTTTTCTGATGAAAAATAAACAAACATGTAAATAAATATGATGAAAAATATATTTTTTATAATAAATTATATTATTATTATATTAAACCAATTAATAATCATTAAATGAATGTTATTTCATTAAAATTTCTATATATAAAACACATTTCATTATATTTTTTACTCTGAATAAATATAAATATAATTTTAATTTTAAACATTGGACATAAAATTTAACAATGTTCTTAAAGAAATCATATATCATTAGCCTCATATTATTAAATTTGAACACTAATACTTATTTAAATACTTCCTGAATTTTATATACATACTTCTATTATTTTTTATCCTTATTATAAATACCAAAACTTCTCATGCATTTATATATCAACTAGTTTTATAAATATTCATTACATATCACAGTTATTTACACCAGAATCATATAGGCATAGTGTCTATAGAAAAATATATATAAAAAATGATTCTTAATTGATTTATATCATATCCCACTAAGTTATTTATAATTAATACACTTTTTAGAAACATAATACATTAAAACATTTTTCTTAACCTCGGGAAATGAAATATATGAAAGGGTGAGATTAGATTTTCAATAAGGAAAATAAAGAAGATATCAACATAGCATGAGCATAATGGTAGAAGAAAATTATAACAAAATTTGAAAATTATAACCCTTGTATCTCATATCAAAAATAAGTGTCATTCCATTTACTATGACAGAACACAAGAAATTAATTATAATAAATGAAATGATCATAATACATGAGAACAAAAATTGCCATAAGACATAGATTATTTGTGTACAAATAACCATTGAGAATTATTTCCTTTATTGTAAAGGATAATTTTAAAATATATTATAGTGGAACAAGTTAACACCCTTTACCATCTTAGTAGTCATGGTTCACTCAATGGATTATCATAGTGGATTATATCATTTACTAAATCAACTTCACCCACATTCTTGTATTGTCTCTCTAATGAGATATCAATACATACCAAATGAATTGGAGGGGGACCTTGCTCCCACTCATCACATAATAGAAATGAATCATATGTGTGTCAAAATACCATAAATGGTTTATCAAAATAGTGCAAAAGAAAATTAACAGGATTCATAAAAATTTAAAAATTTGAAGAAGTCATGGGAAAGAGATGGGTTTCATAAATAGTTCATATTGAAATCATCATGTAAAATGTGGAAATGAAATGTGGTTTAGAAACATTTCATGATTTGATAATAACATAACCAATATAAAAGTAACATGTTTAATAAACAATTTTCATCACAATCATAAATTATATAATAAAAGAATAATTGTGGTATCATTGACTCCTTTCTTTATTTGATCCTATGTAATGTAAAAAAATATCATAATAGATGGAAAATGATTTTCAAATTCATTTGGTATGTTTAATGGTGAATGTTTTGTTTCTATTTTGAAATTAATTATTTATAATCATAATAACATTAAAAAAATTAAATGAATATTTTTATTAGAAATATAAAATTGTAAAAATATAAAGGAACTGTTAAATAATTGATTGGTCTTGATAATTGGAAATACATTTCATTTCATAAATGTTAAAATGAAGAATATTTTCACCTTTTACGTAAAAATTTAAATGATCTTTATCCCAAAAACCAGAAGAAAAATAATTTTAATCCATTTTAAAAAAATTAAAACATTGTTGAAAACAAATTTTTTAACTATTTAATAATATTAAAATTATTTTTCGAAAATATATAAAAATCATAGACATGGATAAAAAAGGATTTTTTACCAAAGAGATTAAAAAAAGAAAATTTTCTTTAAAAATATTATTTTTAACTCTTCTGTACATAAAGTGGGTAATATGAATGGAACACATATATTATCATAAAATAATAATATTATAATATATTTCATTATTTTAATTGGATATAAATCATAAAATTTAACCAATGTAAGCATATTCCTAACCAATCTCAATAAATAAAGATATTGTAACAAAATATCAGTAACACTATTGTAACTATTGATACAAAATCCAAATAAAAGAAACATTTTAAATGAGTATTTATGTCCAATTATTTTAATGATAATAATAAAAAAAATTCATTCATGGGTGTAATATAAACAAAAAAAGAAATAATTTGTGTATATGGCATGTGTCCCATGAAAATAAATGTGTGGTGAAAATACCATAGAAATTTAGAATATTTTGAATTATAATACCATAAAAGAATAATATTAATTGAAGCCTAAAATATCATTAAACTAATTATTTTGTTGAAAAAATTTATGTTTATGGTTTGGTATAAACACCAAACAAAAGAAATAAGTGGCCAACATGACATATGTCTCCTAGAAATAAAAGATAGACTTGAACTCTGTTACCTCAAGTCTCAAATTACTACATGCACGTTCAAACCTCTTGTAATATAAATATAGGTACATTATACATCAATTAAAAAAATAATATTACATATATTAAACCATTTGTGATTTATGTCCTTTAATTAGTTTTTTTATTAAGAATACGATGTTAAAATCATGTTTCAGGTAATAACTGCATTGTTTGTCAGGAATTTTCCTGGAATGACATTTTCACACATTTTTATATAATAATTGTTATATCATATTAGTAATACTAAACATGTTATAAATATAATAAATAATCGTTATAATTTTCTTTTTTTATCCATTAAGTCTTCATATATAAATTTAATGACACCATTATTGGAGACGATAGGTTATAAGTAGGCATAAATGCTATTTACATTTTCTTGATGGGTGGAATAAATAAAGGTATGTATTAATTAACAAATAAATAATATTTTATATATCACATATATAATATCCATTAATTTAATGTATCATTCTTATAATCCATGTAATAATAAAATGATAAATGTATTGTGTCACTTCATCGATCCAACGTTACAATCATGCACACAAGTTATGTGATTATTTTCCAATGGATTTAAATAGTATAAATTTATATGAGATATACTAATTAAATAAGTATAATAATTTTATATATATCTTTTACATATTTAATATCAATCATTATATCAATCTTTTGTTGGTGGTGATAGAAAAAGAATTATATCGGTTCATGGGGCGGTAGTCCAATGTACACATGATCAACATTATCTTTTACTCTTTGATGAGGGATATGATGAATATAGGTTATAAAATAATCATAATAATTTTTATGTATATTTTATAAACTAGTTTCATTATATTTGATTAATTAAGACAAAAATTAGGTGCTATGTTAAATAATAAAATTAAAGAGCATGGTGAAGATGATTACTATCACTTAGATCACACACCATTGTATATCCTGTAACAGTCTCGGGGGGTTTGTACAGTGGGAATAAAAGTGTAACATTATAGCCTGAATGACCTCTAATACGTTATATAAACCATTCGGTAACATGGCCTCTAGCGTTCACCCCATACTATAGAGACCTAAGTCTAGGAATGAGTATCTTCAGAGGTGATATTTGGGAGGATATACCCTCTTATTAGAATAGGAAACTGGTATTATATAAATAAACAACAAAAAATAGTGAATGTAGTAATAATATTGAAATAAAAAAAGAATATGAACAACATCACAACTAAAAATAATAGTGGCCGATGCCTGATTACAGTGAAGCATGTATGACAGATTACATGCAAGTACAACAGTAACAAGATCAATAACTAATAAAATGTATGAAATGAAAACCTACCCTATGACTAGCTTAATAAGCATCCTGAGCACCATCTCAGTCTTATGATCCAAACTCCAATGTATACTAAAATCAACACAAGAAATTAAAAATAGACCAACAAATAAAATGAATACTCAGGTACCCTAGTATAATGGAATCCAAAGCATAGTGTGGGGTATAAATTTCAGTAATCCGGTTCCAACTGTGTTGAGTGAAGGATCCGACCACAGTGGATGTGTGGTGATTTAGAGGGCCTAACATTTAATTTTTCATAATTTAAGACTAATCTAGGATTAATACGACGATAAATTCCAGTATCAGTGAACTAAAATAAATCATCTAGAAAAAAATGAAAAGGGATTTGGATTATAGAGAGGGGATCCTGTGTTTCATATATATAATTAATTCAAATAATATTTGTAGAAATTAAATAGCTGGATCTTTGGTACATTGTTTTTTATGATGCTGATCCTCTAGAATGACCATTATGAATTTTCTGGTTGAGCTTGTGAATATCCAATTCAGAATCCCTCTAGTGGTGATCCACATGTGCTCTGATGGCCTATGATCGGCACCACTCTTTATCAGGGTGCTAGAACATCGAAGAGAGTATCTTGCATCAGTTGTCATTGATCTCTTGTTCTTCAGTCTTAAATAAAGTCTCTTGTTCTTCAGAGAGGACATGAGAGGATTCAAGAGATAATTTTTTTTTTCTTAACAATAATCTCACCACCGACAATTAGGTTCACTAGACATAATTTTCAGAAAGATGTATCTATCTATATAACAGCAATTGGTTTTTGTTACAATATTTAATTGCATTATAGCAATTAAATACATTCACGACCTTAGAGAAAACCGATACTATATAATAGAAATAACAGCACTATTATTCGTTGTGTGCCAAGTTCCACAAAATATAATCATAAAAGAAATATTGTTCCAAATAATAATAATATAATTAATATTAATTTTCTTGAGCCAACTAGTACAAATAATTATTTACCATCTTGTAAATTATTATTTTACTACTAGACCATCCTTGGTTCACTCGAACATCACTTCCAATTATTGAACAGTTGAATAAATAGATAATATATTATCTTAATTAAATATTATATTTAAAAAGTAGTATATAAATATTTATTAAATTTTTAATAAAATCAATATATATTTTATTTAATAAATGTGATAATTATAACATGAAGAAAATTATTACATGGCCTTGAGAATAAAATTTATTCCATTAATTGAATTTAAATAGTATTTAATCAAGACCACAGGAAACCCTTAGTGTGTGACCATATAGGATTCTTTCTCATTTGATTTGGGTGGATTTGCCTAATGTCCAAGAGTACTATCTAGGAACGGGTCATGGAACCCCAGTGAAGGAACTTATGGTCACAACGATGAAAACCACATAAGAATGCCCACTGTGTAGTATAATCCCTTTGGATGAATATATCATAAAGAACGATTAATGATATTATCATAAACCTATTTTCGTGATACATCTTTCTCTGACTACCTAAAATAAAAATATCGATACACCATGGACATGGATTTTAGGGCATTGTTTTTATTTCCATCAAAGGGCTGAGGTATCAACTTCCATAAATGTTAGGGACAAATCCTACCTCAACTTATCCATTAATAACATGCCATTCATGACACACCAAATGTACCCTACTTCCTCCCAACATATGACGTGATAGTTTTCATCAGTAAATAAATGTAAATAAGTCATAACATGCATTAATGACAATATTAATGTCTAATGACAATTAAACATGCTCACAGATAAGAATATTTGATTACCCCAAAACATTCAGAATTCATACAGGTGAGTTCATTCCCGTAATCTCCCATCATGGAGATTATCATGTTGGAACTTCATGAGATGAAACCTCATCTTCTTACAAGTACTCTCATCTAATAGTTTTTATACTATGTTTCCAATCAAAATATTTCATCTAACTAAAATACTATATTTATGAATATTGTCATAGTATATCAAGGATCTCATCATATCGGGGAACTGCTATGACCTTATAAATGCAAAAAATACTCCAATACGATTTTTCATTATAGTAAAGAAGAAAAGTGAAAAACATTTAATATGATGTTTAATATTTAAATTCATTAAATATTCATGTATTTCAAGTACCAAAAGTTGGTTCAAGGACAACATATCCAATAAAATTTCACTTGTACATGAGTCAACGACCTATGAATTTCAATCACCTAGACCTCACATGATGATCTTGTTCCCGTGAAGTCATGGAATTAGTCAAGGGGTATCCCACATTGTCTTACATGGAAATGTTGGTCACTAAAACTTCACCTCTATGAGAATAATCCCTCAGGAGATGATACTTCCTATGTATGTTCTTCATTTGCTGGTGTGACCTTCGCTAATTTGTGAGACCCAGTGCTGTAATAGTATAACAATAGTGTGTGATGGGTTATTTTTTTCTAGGTACCACAAACAGCTCTTTGACAAAGCTTCACATACAAACTACTTCGTTATCTTCCTCAAAACCTTTGATATACCTAGTCTCTACTATAAGATCTATAACCATAGTCTAATTATATCTCTTTAACCTCACAACACCTACATTCGTTGTGAAGATGTATCAATCTCCAAATTCATGTCATCCTGATCATTCTGGAAACAAGAATCTGTATATCCTTTGATGACCTATTCATCATCTTCTTAAAAACCCATGAACATGTCCATTGTAAACCTTTGATAATCATGGATAGTATTATGTGCCATTCAATGGTGGTCACTTGGGACAACTTGATATATGCCTAACACACAAAATGTGTAGGTGACATCTAGCCTAGTACATAGAAAGCCATACATGAGATACCCAATCACTAATTTGTATGGAGTCCTTGACATTCTCTCTCTTTCCTCATGCATCTAAAGACACATTTTCTGGAAAAAAATGAATTCCATGTGACATGAGAAACAATCCCCTCTTGGATTATTCCATTGTGAATATTTTCAGTATCTTTTCATTGTATGTACAATTCCTTTGGCCTAGAAATATATTAGATCTATCATGATTTATCTTGATCCCAAGAATATATACTACCTCAACTATTTCCATTAGGTAGAAGCATTGATTCAACCATACCTTAACAGACAGTAATACGAGTATCTCATTTTAAATAAGTATTATGTCATCAATATATAATATTAACAAAATAACAACACTCCCACTAAACCATTTGTTTACCCAAGGCTCCCATTTGTTCTTTATAAAACCTAATTCCATTATGGATTCATCGAAACGAATGTTCCATGACATCGATGATTTCATTAATCCATGAATGGATTTTTTTTCAACTTGCATATTTTATTGGAATTTTTTGGTGTCACACCCCCTTCTGGTTATGTCATAAAGAAATCTTCCTAAAGGTCCCCATTAAGGAATGGTGTATTTACAATGATTTTCTAAATTTCATAGTCAGGGTATGTGACAATATAAAATAGTATTCTGATGGATTTTATAATCACAATTGGTTAAAAGGTTTCATCATAGTCAATACCTGGATTTTGATTGAACCTTTTAACAACCACTCATGAATTATAGTTGTTGAACTATCATTTCATGTCTAGTTTCATCTTGATTACCAATTTTCTACCAAGAGTCCTTACATCAACTGGAGGCTCTACCATAACCAAACATTGTTTTGGTACATGGAATCCATTTTATAATTCATGACGTCTTTTACATAGAAACTTATATTCCTCTTAATGATTCCTTGTAGTTTTGAGGATCATTATTATCAACTAAATAATGAGTCACTATCCTCGGTAACTAGAAAACCATATTATTTTGGTTCCCTAACCTATCTTGTACTCTTTTGTTGTAGTTATGTGTCTAGAACATATCTTACTTCCATAGAGATTTGTGGAATCTTCCCATGTACAAACTCTTGTGTACCTTGATCCTCAAATTCATCGAAGTATTTCTCTCCCACAATCACTTTTAGAGATGTTATCCATCACAAGGAATATGGTGTGTCCTACCTCTATAACCTTTTTTCTGAGGGTATATATTTATAATATCTCTTTTCTTCCCTTGGGATATTCTATAATGGTACACCTTATTCCTTGGTGTGCATGTAAATTACTTGAAGAGGAGTTGACAAACTCTTTGCTTCCCCCACACATTTCAATTTGATAACATGAGTTTTATTCCACTCCAAATATCTTATTGAATAATATTTATCGATTTTTTTGGAACATGGTTTAATATGTGTATCGCGGTTTGTACTGAATATCCTCTTAAGGATAATAGAATAAATTCAATTCTCAAAATTGATCTCTCCATATCCAACAAGGTTCAATTCTTCCTTCCTCTTACACTATTCCATTGAGAAGTATAAAGAGTAGTGATTTGGGATAAGATCCCAAAATTTCGTAAGTATTCAATGAAATCTTGATTAAGATAATATATACCTCAGTATGAGTAGAGTTTCTTAATCTTCGTACCAAGAGGGTTCTCAAATTCATTCTTGTACTCCTTGAACTTGTCAAAAGAATCTGACTTATACCTTATTAAGTAGACATATCCATATCTACTAAATTAATTAGTATGAGATATGAAGTATGTGTATCAATATTTTGCTTCAACTAGAAATGGTCTACATACATTGGTATGAACCAATTCAAGAATCTCTTTGCTACTTTAACTTTTCCAACTAAATGGGGATTTGGTCATTTTTCCTTGTAAAAACTTGTGACATACACCAAGGGGATTTAGTTTGAAAGAATCTAAATACATATCCTAATGTAAATTTTTAAGGTGTTTCTCATTTACATGACATAGCCTGTGATTCCACAGTTGGGTGTTGTATTTTTCATGTGAAGTATCCTGGTTATCAATTTCCATTACTTGGTTTGTGTAGTCTAACATGTATAGACTATTTTATAAATGCTTTATTCCAAAACAACTACAATCTTTGTAAAAGAAGATAAATTCATTTTAAAACATGAAAAAACTCCATTTGTATCTTGTCAGGATATAAAAATAATGTTTTTGTTTACAAAAGGAACTTAATATCAACCTTTTAATTCCATGAAAATTCCAATCCTCAACGTGAGGTGGTAGTCCCCAATAGGTACAATATTAAATCTAGATTCATTTCATGCTCATAGATCAACCCCCTCGTGATCAATTTTCATGAATCTACTTGGTTCCTGTATTTGGATTCATATGTGAGAACCACAAGCTATATCCAATACCAAATATGTAGAAACAGGTAATTTGCATTTGGTAATAAACACACTGAAAGCTTGTTCTTGCTTCTTTGGTTGGGTGGAGTTTCTCTTCCATTGGCCCTTCTTGAGAAATGATAAAAATACATTAATGTACCCTTTCCTCTCCTTTGATCTTAATTTTCATGGAAGGGAATGATGAAGCTTTGAGATTTAAGCCCTTTTCCATCCCTTTCCTATTATTCACCATAAGGACATAAGGATAATCGGGCTTCATATATTTTTCCACATGGAGAATGAGGGTAAGAAGATCAAATAGAGACATTTTAATGATTTCCATATTATAATTAACAAAACAAATTAGAGAACATTTGAGGGAGTGATGGGAGAATGAGATCAATTCCATGTTATTCAGTGGAGTTTAAACCCTAGAACCAATAGGCGCTCGATATAGCCAATGAGTTTGACTATGTGAGGCTAAGCTAGGGAACCCTCTCCATGATTACTCTGAAAGAGTGCATCAGATATCACAATACTTTCATTCCTTACTCTCCCCTGATAAATACCATGAAGGCTCTCAAGAATTATATATGAATCCATTTTTTTGTGAGGCTTCAAGAGTTCACTAGACATTGATGAATGCATCAAACATTAAACTTCGACCATGACATTAATATGTTTCCTGTAAGCAAGGAAATCCTCATCACCCACCTCTTTGGCTGGTGGATCATGTAATACTAACTCCATCACATAAGACTTCTGTTCCGGGTGTAGAAAAACACAAAGGCATTTATACCATTTTTGGAAGATACAAACAGTTAAGATGTTTTATTTATCCATCATTGATCATAGGTATAGTGTGGTTGATGAGCTTGTCATTTTATTATAAAATCAAAACAGCTGATTATTAGTACTTTATTAATTTTTTTGAGAAATAATAATTTATTTTTTTATGTCTCCCACTATATTATGAAGTCCCAATGAACCTCGCCATTAAACATGGATCGTCTTATTGCTTGGAAATCCTAGTGTAAGGGTCCATATTAACCTTCGTATAACCCCTAAATGGTCTCTCAATCTATTTCAAGGATTTCTGGTAGGCATGTCTTTGGGAACAATGGGATTATATCTCCTTAATCCATTGAGTGGACTCAGAAGTCTATAAATCCATACATGGATTTCCCCAACTCTAGCATCTAATATTACACCATGTTTATGAAGGGGAACTCTACATGATTTAATATGGTTATGTAAACCCTAAACATTCATAAGGGATTCCCATATAGAAGTATGTGTCCAAAAAGGGTTGGTCAAACCCATTGTTTTATTATGTCATGCCCTTAATAAAGTAATAGAAGGCATTCCAAGAAGCCTATACACGAGTGGTAGAGGCTCTTGTGTGGAATCCAAGAGGCCCATCATCAACTCAGGGTGTGGGTGAATTTTCAGGGCACTATAGAAGTCTATCGAAATATTGTAGCTGTATTGTAGTGGGTAATGTTCGATAGTATATCAGCCAACACTATTCATCTGATTTGGGCATTTGGGCCATAGGTTTTGGCCTATGTGTCTTAGGTCCTTATGGCCACCAAAGGCCTTTGGGCCATAGGGCCTTTAGGTAGTAAGGGCCCTTGGTCCACCAATGGACCTCGGGCCACAGGTATTTCAGGAAACAGAAAAGAGGCCAAGATAGGGAGGAACACACTTGAGTAGACCCACATGAGGATTCAATGAAAAAATAGAAACCACCATAGCAGAGCTAACCATATTGGTACAATGAGAGGGTATGTAAAGTTCTATTTGGACTAGGCACCATGTAGCTCTGCATTGGGAAATTCTAGATGATCTTCCATACAAGGTGGTGAGCAAGGAGACTTCAAGATACATATGATAGGGAGGGTTTGTTTCAAGGGTTTTACATATCGATCCTTTATGGTAATGTATTGGGTCATTTATGGGCCTTATAACATGGCCCTACGGGTTATATAATTGTTCCCCATAACCCTTAAATATAATATTATCAATAATAAATAAAAAAGAAATCCTTCAAGCCATTGATTCTGAAATAAATGTAAAGGAATGCCTAGTTGGACTTAATATTTTTGGAGATATTTATATTTCTTATGAGTAAATTGCTTATTATCTTTATATAATGCTTGAAAATATTATGTGGAACCTACTTAAGTAATTAACCATGTCTTGATAATATTTATGCATAAGCTGGCTATATTTTAGATCTATCTTTTATGCTTGTTTAATTCACTAAATATGTGATCGCAACAACACATTCACAATGATAAACCATGAAACCTACAAGAATAAAATGAAAAAAGGGAATGATCATGAGATTATATAATGGTTAGTTTATCTTATATTTGATAAATTAAACCTAACCTTTGGTGAAACACCTTGAACATTTTTGGTTCGTGTTAATATCTTTACACATGTCATCCATTTTATAAAATGGGATTGATTTTTCCTCAACACCTTACTTGAACCACATCCAGAATCAAGGTAGATCCATCAATTACATATAATTTTTAACTCACACACCAGTGAGGGGTAAAATGGGGTTTACACAAAAGAATTCATGAGAACACAAGCCCAACATATTAATGGGGAGAGATGTCTTTTAGGCTAACAATTTAAATGAAAATAACATAAAAGGAAAGCAATCATATACAAATGTCTAGTCTAGCTCATCATTATACACATACAAGCAAAGAATTACGTAATTAATAAAACTACAATTTAATTATTTAATTTTTCTTAATAAGATAAATTATTCTTCAACTGATTATTTTTTATCATTAATTAATCAATCCCTTTATCTTTATCTTTTTCCGAATTTCCCTACGATTCTCTTCCATATCCTTGGAGGTAACATGATTAACACCCATTCTAATCTACAAGATATGTAATTATGTACCATACACAAACATTAATGTTTTAATTATCTATAATTTGGTAACAAAAATGGAATGTATTTCCCTCTACATGGTGTGTACTACCTTCACCATCATATCTATTGTACACACATAGGGACTTGGTGTGTGAGGCTTAATTTGGTAAAATTAGAGTAAATGTCATGCTCACTGGGCCACATCCTGTGTTTTCCATGGGTTACTTGGTTATTTTATGGCTTATCTATGTATAGGATACACGGTTTGTCCCTTCACCTGAAGTGACTACACGCCGTGTCCAGTGGGGCAGACAACATGTAATTTGGATGACCATCTCCTAGTCTACCTATGTGTACATGTGTTGTAGAATTAACTACACCGTGTGTCATTAATTTACAAAGGTTGATTAATTTCTAAATAAATCATGATGCACATTACACAACTACATGGAGTATATTTAGTATTACAAAACATGTAACTCTGAATACATTGTCTATAAAGTTGTGTTGCCTATATTAAAAATCATCACCTCCTGATGAGATCCTAAAATAATTTTAATTAAAAAATCATTCAATTCTATTATATCTACAAGAAATAAAAAAATGAGGAATATATCTCTAAATTCTGGTTACAAAAACGATTAAAAATGTATTAAAAAATAAATTAGTGAAGCATAAATCATCAATGAAATATTTAAATAATTATATTTGATTGGGATACCACTATGATACCAGTTCGTGGATCTGGATACGGAGGACGTGTGGTGATTGGGAGGTCCCAACTCATCCTTTTCTTTAATTGATGACCAATCCAAGATCAATATGATGATAAACACCAATATCATTAGATTAAGATCAAAGATTTAGAAAAATGAAGAAAAGGGAACTAGATCCTAGAGAGAGGATCCTGTACATTATGTTTATAATAAATTAAAATAATTTCTATAGAAAATAAATACCTTGATCATTGGTACATTGTTTATTAATGGAGTTGATAATTCGGAATGTCCGTTCTTGATTGACTTGTTGCACTTGAAAGGATCCAAACCAGAATCACTCTATTGGCGATCCACACAAGATCTAATGGCCTCTGATCGACACCACTCATTCTCTAAGTGCTACTGAGGTGAAGCGAGTGAATTGAATAGGTCGTTCTTTATTACAAGTTATTTGATCATGTGGAATGTTTATCATTCATGAGATGGGGGAGAAGAGGATTCGAGAGATAAATTATTTTGGCTCAACAATTCTCTCACCAATAGTAATTTGGTTTACTAGGTTTAATGGAACAAAAGACATACCTATCTATTTAATGAAATGTGATTTAAGTAACAATATTTAATTACGTAAGAAAAATTAAATACCTTCATAACCATAGAGATAAACAATTCAACATAATAATATTAACATCACCCTTAATCGCGGTGTGCAAACTTACACTAAATAGAATCATAAATGAATTCCCATTACACATAATAATAATATAAAAATTATTATTTTTTCTTCTTCCAACATGTCAAATAATTATTTTTCATCTTGTAAATATTTATTTTACTACAATATTGGCCTTTGTATGCTCTAAGTCCAACACTATTTATTGTACACTCGAATAAATAAATAATTTATTCTCCTAAATAAATATTTTATTTACAAACTATTAAATAAATATTTATTAAATGTTTAGTAAAATAAATAATTTTTTTAATTTATGTGATAATTTTAACTTGAATAAAATAATTCCAAGGTCCTAAGAATAATATTTTTCCATTAATTAAATTAAAATATAATTTAATCAAGCCACAAGAAACACTTAGTTGGTGACCCATTAGGATTTTTTCTCATTGGTACTAGGAAGGTTAGTACAAATTCCCAGTGTAATGTATTCAAATGGGTCAAGGAACCCATGAGAAAAAACATAATGTCTCAACGAAAACATCCACATAACAATGATCACTATGTAATATAATCCCATTGGTTCTATCTCTCATCAAGAAGGTTTCATGATAGTTTCATTAACTTATTTTCATAATACGTCTTTCTTAGACTAACTGAAATAAACTCATTGATAATACATGGAAATAGAATTTAGGGTGACAGTTCTATTTACGTCAAAGGGCTGAGATATCAACTTTTATTAAGGGAAGGTACAAATCCATCATTAACTTATCTATTAAAAATATGTCATTCATGAAACACCCAATGTACCCTAATTCCCACCAACATATGGAATGAATGGTTTCTTCATTAAATCATTGTGTGTGAGCCATGAAATGAATTAATGATAATACTAAATTCTAAGGGCTATTACACACACACTCATAGATAGGAATATCTGATGACACCAAAACATGTGTAATTTCTACAGGCGGGTCTTTTCTCAAAATCTCCTGTATTGTAGATTCACTAGTGAAAACCACACCAGAAGAACTCTCATCTACTTATGAGTAATCTCACCTGAAGATTTTTATACTATGTTTCCCTTCATAGAATTTCGTCAAAATATAGAACTATATTTAATATTATTTTCAATGAACTTAAAGGTTCTTGTTATAATAGAGAACTGCTATGAGCTTAATAATCTGAAAAATAATCTTGGTCATTATTACCTTACATTCATGATAACATGAACAATATGTAATATGACGTTTAATATTTTACCACATTAAATATTCATTTAATATAAGTAAAAATTGTTGGTTTTATGACACCAACTCCAACATTGAGCAAAATCCTTTTCGTTAAATATAATTAATCAGTGTGTATGTAATATAAAAAAATAAAAATTATAGAAATAATAAAATAGGTTGGCTTAGGTTCCAATAAGACACCCAAAAAACTATTCCAATTTATGCACACTTTCAGAAGGAATTTTTTACCACTAACAATATATAAATTGCAACAATTATATATATAGTTCAGTTGTATATTTAATCCACCTATATAAACCATGTGTTTTTAGACACTTAATGTCCATATACCAAGAATAGTAGTGCTGGATGGATAGGGATGTAACTCCCATATCCAAGACCAGAATAACGAGCCTGTATGCTCAATACGTGAATTGAAATCCCTATATCCCAAGAAGATAGTGAGATGACATGAACCAATGCTCTGAAAGGTGAATGAGCCTTCACATCATCACTTTAATCATTGAACATTATGCCTACAATCTAATTCCTATCTTGTATCACTGGTGTGATGCATCTTGAAAAAAAAACCCAATGTAATGGATCATGATTATCAATCATGCTCAACACTCCTTACCATTATATCGTAGCCTCTACAGTGGTGAACTGTAATTATAACTAGCATGGGGAATTACCTCCCACACATTTCATCCATATATCCTATATACAAAAAAGAGGCATAGTCATTCATAATATAATACATAATGGTTAACCTTTTATGAATTCCATTTACCACGTTTAATTCCACTTATGTTATTACAATTCACTATGAAGAATTTATTAATTAATAAGAAATGGAATGCCCTTACTATCCATTGGGGTAATTTCATTTAAAAAAATTTGATTCATTATGATGGCAACCACATCCTTCATTATAAATCTTATTTATAAAAACCATACAATTTCCATAAACCTATAAAATTCATTCATAAAGCTCAAAGGGTTACTTGGATGGTGGCATGGGAAAGAACGAAATTTCTAATTATAGAGGTAAAAATACATATGAATTGACTTGGGTTCCCATTAATACTCTAATAAAAAGTGGGAAATTTTATTTATGAATAAAAATGGAGGCTAAGTACATCATGACACTCATTAATCTCTAACATGAAGGATCTATTAAACTAATATTAATAAACCAAGAATGATATAAATAACTGATTATTACTTTTTAACCAAGAAGAAAACGCACCTCCATTGACTGGTTTTATTATAAAGACATGATATTGGTCTTTAAATAGATTTTTTAAAATATTTATGCAAATATTATTTAGAATGAATCAATTCATCCAAAGAAGCATTTATTATAAAACACATACAACACTAATTAATAACCATGGAAGGTGAGAAAGATAGATATTAATGATTTATTAAATTTAAAGGGAAATAAAAATGGATTATACCTCAAAGATAAGAAGTATATGATGAACACTCATTCACTTGACGTTTTCATTAGCTACCTCTCGAAGCATCTTTTTCCCACCCCTCAGCATATCCACCATTACATATATATAAGGATACCTATCCCCTATTTAAAAATTCACATGTCCTTGAATATGTACAAGGGGTACCTATATATAAGATCAATATATGCATATATCCATTTATACATACCAATATATGCATCTCCCATATATATACATAACCTCACAGTACCGCTTAATATATATATATTCATGGTACAATGTGAATATATAGATATATACGGGATAATATATATATATATATGTGTGTGTATGTATGTATATATGTATATATATTTCTACCAATAATAACATAATTTACTCACTATTGACTATGGTGTCTTGAACCCACCTCAAGGATGACCAAGACAAGATAAAAACTATAAGAAACTCAAAATATCAGCAGAAGGGTCCCACACACTTAACAAAATTTACCAGAAAATAAAAAACTACAAAATCACTAGATAAAAAATGTACAATAATGAAGAACTATGGAAAACATACCAAAATTTAATGTCTGGTAGAATGAAATTATCTGAACTCCTTCTCCTTCAGTTGATGATTCCAAAACCCGTATGAAGGAGTCATGAAAGATGAACCACATTCCCTAACAATATAAGGAAACCAAATATTCATATTAACTCAAAACCCTAGGGTTCATTAGAACTGAAATGACTATAGGTAGAGGGAAAAATCTATCCAACCAAGGGAGGATAATTGATCTAGAGGCATTACATCGATGGGTCGAGTGATAATAACTATTAAAAAAATATGATCAATGTTTTGAGAAGGAGATGATAGGGGAACGTCACACACGGTATGAGAGGTGCAGGGGAGGGGTGTCATGTGTGTCTGGATGGGGAGATGAGGGGAATATATGTTTTTTTTTAATTTAATTAACCAATTTTTTAAATAGGGATTCAACACATGGTTTTTTGTTGCCCAATTTATCAAGTAGTGCATCAACAATGTGCCCTCTTCTTGGCACCTAAAGCACCCCTCATGGGTTGGCCGCAGGATTTTGAAAATATTGCTCCAAACATGTGGGGAATAGTTCAAGGAAACTATCTAAGTGGAACTACCTATGAGGGGTAAAAATACTATTTAGGGATACTTTGTAAATAACCATGAACTTTATAGTTTCACCTCTCCATAATGTTCCTAGTTTGCTACCAGGGGATGAATAGTTTTAGACCGACTATGTGCCATGTGCAGATCCTCCAAACCCAGAAATTCTGGAACCCCACACTCTTGAAGCTCTCTAAGATACCCAAGGTACCTAATAGAACTTCACCCACATACAAAAAACATCTTTATGTGTTTAAACTCTTGAAATTACATTCTAAATCTCATTATATATTTTGGACCCTCTAGTATACACAATAACTCATATTTCCTTGTAATTTTTCCTAGACACAAAACATGGGTCATTAAATCCTCCCCACCTTATAAATTGACATCTCTAAGAAGCCATTAGGAAAATTGAAAACATCACATAAACCAAAATGTCACGAAGCCTTGTTTGTAGAGTCAGATTTTTTTTCCGAATAACCAACACAAATTTAAGAACATCTCAAGAATATGACCCTTAAGACACCAAATTCAATGACAACACCCATATTACAAATGAAACACTGAAATAGTGCATAATTAACAACATTTAGGTATTGACACAATAACATTATCATCACATTATATATTAGGAAGAAGGTGATCCCCACCTCAATTTTTAACAAAGAAGGGGACAATTCTGAAACATGATACCACCACCATCAGAATTTATTTTCAAAACATGTTCTAAATGTTATAAGGATGCCCCATACATGATTTTGAAATGTTAAAATGGTAAATTCCACTCCTAAATCACTAAAATATGTTGCATAATTATTCCTTGAAAGACATAGATGACCTTGACACCACACATTCCATATCCTGATGTTGTACTTTAAGGTGCTCATCACCAACCGAGCACATTGATCATAATGGAAGGTTGGTTTAGCCACCTCCGACTGGACATTCTCAATATGAATGACTTAGAGGGCCAATGTATTATAACCAGAACCATGACTGTTTCTTCCAAGTCATCAAACTTTTACATTGAACACATTCACTGAATACCATACCTAACTGCTGGTGACAATTCCTAGCAAAACCAAGACTAAACAATTTAATTGTTATGCCTCAAAAAGAACAATGTTATAATCCATATCCAATCCACTGGAATTATTATAAATTTAAATAAACTCCTCAGAGCATTATAAGTAGCATGATATTAACTGAGATAGAAATATCTAGAGTATTAGGAACTAACCAAGATAGTCTGCACCCCATGCTGACAAGATAAGTATATGAACAAATCTACAACATCAACATCAGATTATTAACTAACACTAAAGAGAATTATTCCTCACTATTAATAAAATGATGAATGGTTGGTGTACCAGAGTCCATACAAGGAATTTCTCATTTAGAACCCATGTTTCATTAAAGATAAACCAAGACATGATAAGAACCACACATCCTTTCTGAAACAATGAGAAAACAACCAAACATTCAAAATAGCTTTTAAATCATTACCATAATGGAATACCAACCCTCCCATAATGAATCAAGGATGAGGTAAATATACAGCACATTATTTTATATAAATAAAATACACTAAAATGAAATGATAAAAATTTGAGGATGAAAAGTTGAACCACTACTTGTCTACTTCAATTGATCGAAGCTCTACTTCACCAGCTGACACACCGGGAACCGAACCACGAAGTCATTACAACATGTGGCATCCCATGATCACCCAAACATATCCATCCAATTGAATCCAATTTCAATGGCCTTTTAAAATGGATTCATACACAACCAACCATATCAACTTCTTATTACCAATCAAGAACCAAAATTACTTGAAACTTTCATGCATCAAAAGAATTTAATAAAAACCGACCACTTCCCCACAATTCTCCATGGATATGCTTCTTATAATTTGAAGGAAACATTTACCTAAACTAATGTGATACTCCTTGTTGTAGGAGATTCATAGTCATCAAAAGAAGATATTGACCATCCACTCAAAATCATGTTAGACCAGAAACACCATAAACACATGTCCGTAACTCCTCTAAGACCTGATCACACAAGTGAAATAATTTTGTATGAGAGAAAAAACCAAACTGACTATTGTGTCAAAAATACCAATGTATTAAGGAAGTCATACATGGATTTGGTATGATAATTATTTATTTAACACTCATTTAAATATACTTTAAAGATGACCTATGATCGTACTGAACTACACAAGGCAGAATGACTCCACATTGAAATGAACTGGTTCGTTTTTCCATTTAGAACTTGATGGGAACAACGCATGTGAAGGAATACTACACCACAGTTTAAAAATAAAGATGAAACATCCTAGATACTATCCATAGGTTGTATTCCCTATGAATTCTAGTTTCTAAGGGACCACATAGAAATCTATTTAAATATCACACTATATCATAGGATTATACAACAGTCTAATGACCTATTGGGTATCCAAAGAAAAAAAGAAACTAGGTCATGAGAACAACGATGTAGTTCGTAATTCCCAAGAGATGTCTAACGAATTAAATCTGAGCATTATCCAATGCTCACACCCATAACAGGGGTCATGAAAACATGAACACCCATCGGAACAAGGGTTTAATTTAGATTCTATGAATCTTACTAGGGAAAGAGAGACATGAATGATGCCAATTGTTAGAAAAATAACAGAATTAGTAATGAATTATAGATCTATTGGAGGTACCTACAATAAGATATCCCATTATGAAAATAAAAGAATTTTCCATATCACCAGTTCACCCCAATCTAAATGCACTATAGTGAAAATCTGATAATTTATGCCATTGGTAAAATAAAAATACCCATGGAAAACACTCACACTTCTTTTCTAAGGAAAATCAACGTGAAAACAAAATCCCATTAATCTAGGGTTTAAATATTGGAAACCACATAGGGATCCATTTCAAGGACATTACATTAAAGTCACATTTATTCGGTAAACATTTGAATGATTTAATAACAAAACATCAAGTATAATTTTAAAATATAATCACAATGCACTTTATTTAACGAATAACCCATGGAAAACAAGGTATGTCTCATCAAATTCATATTTTAAACACTAAATATTTATTTTCATTCTATCATAATTAGGAAATTTTATCACTTAAAATCTTTTTTGAGAGATAAAGGGACATATGAGGGTTTGATTTTAACCAATATAGCTTCCTCATAATGAAACCCAATTACAATTGCTTGATTATAAATTTTAAAAAACCTATATTGTTCAAATCGTTGGAAAATTCCCCAAATAACCTACATGGGTCGAGTTGTGAATTTTTGTTTTTAACCAATTCATTATATATATAATTAAACTAATTTAACTTTCATAAGAATTTCACAATATAACATGGTCACTTTAATGGTTTGATTACATGGGTTTCTACCACCCCAATATATAATGTTCCCATAAGCATTATAAATCGACGTATAGCTCCCATTTAATATAAACCCATGGCATTTTATAATTTAACATTCTCACATACAACAGTTCTGTTTCTTGGTTAGACATTTACCAATCCATAAAGCACACATACACTTTACAGTTTATCATTTGGTCCCATTAATCAAAACCAATTCACCATAACATTTAAACATTACCAGCCTTTACTTTTTGAGATCATAATATAAACATATTTAGAAAACCAAAGGATTGATTGAGTATAGTGTTTCCTTTTTCCAATTATAAGGTTTCCGTACACATTTTAATTGAATACTTGCTCTGATTTAATTGCAACCCATATATTGAACCCATGAAACAATTTAAATAACTTTGCAAAGTAAAGCATGTTATATTAAGTAGGAACATAGTGAATCTTGATATAAACATAGATGCATGGAATATAAATACGAAAGGTATGCTAAAAAAATAGAGAATCATGACACATAATTACCCATACATGTTATCAAAGAAGGAATGCTAAATAATTACATAAGAAAGTACAACTAATCATTTTATTAAATAAATATATTGGCATTAACAATCATGCAGACATAAATACCTAAATAAGAATACTAATTAATAGAAGGATTGAAATACACTCAAGGAACATAATTAGAATTACTAAACAACCTATAAATGTGACTACATGACCTATAATATGTATAAAATGTGTATTTTTATATGTGCCAATTATGATGCACGCAATCCTTCAAAAATTCTACACCTGGACAAGTGTGAAATAGAATTAATTCATAGATCAATATAAAGTGAATGATATTATAATCACTAAATGTGAAATTATATCATCTATAATATAAAATAACATGAACAGAAATTGCAACCCTGACCACTTGGTTATTTTCCAGTGGGTAGGGTGATCAGTCCTAGACACAACCATTTTCCAGGAACCAAAACATTGCAATTATCATGTATCTAATCAAAAAATAGAATCAAAAATAATAAATAAATTAGGATACCACTTTTTGACATACGTTCCGGACTAAACTTTAATACGGTATCATGACCTGTGGGTTATATAACCTCAGAAATATCTCCCCAAATGCCAAAGGCTACCAACTAGAAGCAAGGGTCACATGAGGTGATAGTGGGTAGACTATACTCTCCAATTAGAGTGATAGAGTGGTATTGAATAAATAAATAGTAAAAAATAGAGGAAGAAGTAATAATAATGAATGAAAAAATAAGAATAATATAATAATTTAATATAGATGTGGAGAACACCAAATAACCACAATTCATTTATGAATGATGATCCTACAAGTATAGGAGTAACAATTAAAACATGAAATATAATGTAATAAATGAAAAAATTAACAATTCCCATTGAGTATCACTGGTGTGGGACACAATGAACTCAATACTTGATATAAGGTAGAATGATTATTTTCCATGCTCAACACCCCTTACCATTGTATCATATCCATGATGGATGTGGATTGTAATTATAACTAAAATGAGGAATTAAATCTAGATAATTAAATTAATATAGCCCGTATACATAGAATAGACATAATCATTCATAATATACTACATAATGTACAACGTCTTATACTTGTCATTAATGAATTACAATTCCACTTACATCATCTCAATTCCCAATGGTTAATTTCTTAAAGAATAAAAAAGGGAATGGACTTAACATCCCAAAGGGTCATTACATTTAAAACCAATTAAATACATATGAAATGAATCCCATCATACATAAGCCATTTTATGAAAACAACCCATCCAATTTACCTAAACATGGGATATTTATTTCTATAGACGAAAGGGTTTCAAGGAAGGTGGCATGGGAAGAAATAAATTTCATACATGTGCTGTTCCAACTATATGAGGGAAAAAAACCTAAAACATGATGTGGGTTCTATTTAATACTCATGTAAATAGGGGGCAACCTAATTTTAGAATAAAAAGGGAGTCCATGTATGGAATTCCACTTATTATTATCATAGATGAAGGAATAATAAAACTCCATGAAATATACCAAGAATGATATAAATAACTAATCATTAATTTTTTCTTAGAAGACGACACAAATCCGTTGAGGGGTTTTTCTATAAAAACATTATATTTTACTTCAAAAAATTTGTTTAGTTTATTTAAGAATCCTTTCTGAGGAATGTTTTAATTCATCAATAAAATAATTTATTCTAAACTTAATATGACACAAATTAATTACATAGGAACATGTGAAATGAAAACGGTTATTGCATTATTTAATTTCAGGTGCTATGGAAAGGTATCCTAATAAAAATCGAAGAAGGAAAAGATGAACAATTTGGCACTCAAAATTGTCATTGATGACCACTCAAATCTAGTCCTTCTCACATATGAGCATATGCTGCTAGGTAGATATTCAAGGAGACGTAAACACTATATAAATATTCACATGGACATGAATATATACAAGGGGAACCTTTCATATATTCTTTTATATGAATATTCCCATCGACACTTACTAACATATGCATTAATCATATATATGCATACGAAAACCAAGATCAAAAAAAATATATATTCATGCTTTCATTGGATAATATATATAAATAATGGGTGAATTTATGTATATATATATATACATATACATGCCTACCTATGCCTATTTATTAAAGTCTTATTTGACTCTAAAGAATCAAATCCACCTCATGGATGACCAAGACACACTACAAAATTATTAGGAACACAAAATCTCTATGGAAAAGAATGATATACATAAATAAAATTATCAAAAAACGAAAAAATAAAAAAACCAAATAGAAGTTGAAAAAGAAAGAAGTATAATGGAAAACCGACATTGAATTCACTATAAGAAATATAAAATGATCTGAATTACATTACCTTCCTTAGTGGATGTTGAACATGCACGAATGAGTTCTATGAGATACACCACACACACTAACAATGGATGGGAACCAAAAATATTGATTAACCCAAACACTAGGGTTTGGAAGAACTAAAATTTTTGATGGTTAGAATAAAAAATCATCAAACAAATGGAGGAAAATGGATCCTAATGTAATACCTTGATGGATTGTGTGAGAATCGTGCAAAAATCTAGTGGATCAACATGTAGAGAAGGAGTCGAGAGGGGGAGTCATGAATACATAGCGATGTATAGAGGGGGAGGGGTGTCAGAGAGGTATGAAGGGGTCGAATAGAGGTTAAAAGGTTTTGTTATTTTATTATTAATTAAATAATTTTTTCATAAATTGGGATTCTACAAATTGGTTGGGTTACATGGTTTATTAGACCATGTTACAAATGTGCACCTCTTACTAGGCACATGGTGTACCTCGAAAGGGACGGTCACATGGTATGAAAATTGTTTACCAAAATTGTGCTGAATAATTCTATGGTACATCCTAAATGGAACTCACCATTAGGTATAGGCACATGATTTAGGAATATCATGCTCTTTACATTTTCACTTCCCTACAAGGTGCATGGTTAACTACATGGGGCCGCATGGTTTCAGAATAACTATGCACCCTTTGAAGACCCTTCAGAAGAAGAAATTATTGAACCCAATGCTTTTAAAAATATTCTAGAAACCAAAGAGACCTCTTGAAACTACACAAAATTATAGAAACATCAATTTTATGTGTTCTAACTCTCATAATTACAATCTGATGCTCGATTTAAGAAACTCATCCAGTAAATGCCAAAACTCTAATTCAACTAAAATTTTTCCTTAACTCAAAATGTGGTTCATTCTAAAAAGTATCTATAGAAAGTTGATAAGGTTTTAAGGGACATATTATGTAATATTTTAGTTTATATGAAAGGTTTATGAAAGATGATGATGTGAGGGGGAAATCCCATTTATTATTAAGGATTGTAATTTTTTAAAAACTTAACACTATTCAATAATGGGAAGTCATGATAACCCCAATTGCCTCCAAAATTATCTTATATTGGATTTATGATATTATACAGTGAATAAACAACACCATAAAAATAAAACTTTTAAAAATATTGTTTCGTGACCTCTACTATTACTTTAACTATTTAATTTTTCATCGTGGTGACTAGTTTTTTTTATTTATTTACCAATATAATCTATCCTTTAAGATATAAAATAAAATATATTTATTAGATAATATTTAATTCTGCAATATATATATGGATAAAAATATACTAAAAAATATATATTTTGTGTGTTGGAAATTAATTTTTACACATGCGTATGTAATATGCAAAACCTCATTTCAATTTTAAATATTGTAATTATTTTTAAGTTATATTACTATAAATTATGTATCAAAAATAACTTCACTATATTATATTACAGAAATAATTTATATTAAAAATAAGTAATCTAATCTATTGAATTCCCTAAATAGAATATTTATAATTTAATTTAAAATAAAATTAATAAAAACAACGAAAATGTGGAAAGTGAATATAATTTTTATTATAAAGACCCAAATTAGATTAATAATAATATAACATACCTAATGAATCTATTAAAACCATTTTGAAATTAACTATATCCTTTTAATTTATTCAAAATAAAAATTATTTTTTAGTCATTAATATGTATTTTTCACTATTCATTAAAAAATATTCTTTTTATAAAATCTTCCAAATTTACTGTAAAGTAATTTTGAAATTATCATTAATAAAATTGAGATCATTTACATAAATAAAAATTATGAAAGGAATGAATAATTAATTTATAAATATGTGTCAAAAATTCAATGAAACTACTTTATAGAAAAATACAGTTTAAATGATAAAACTTGAATTATTCTAAACCCATGTATAGAAAACAAAAATTCAATGATAATAATTTTTTTGAATACATAAAGTTTAAATTTAATTAAAATAAATCCCCAATACTAAATAATTTAATTAAAAATGATAAAAACACAGTGTGTAAAAAGAAATTGTTTTTTAGAAATCTATTTCTTTTAATTGCAAATGTTCATTATTTTTATTTCTAATCGATGATAGTGAATGAATTTATTTAATACATGTATAAACTATATATTATGAATTTTTTAGTTATTTATATTAACACCCTCCAATATAGTGTCTATGAATTAACAATCATATTAATGAATAATATTTTGTTATAATATCACCGTTTGTTTGAACATAGTGTTTTGTTTTACATAGTCTATTAGAAAAAGTAAATTTATTGGGAATTATTTTTCATAAAATATAGGGGTGATGCATTCTACCTCCCTTAAATAAGTTGCTTCCTCAGAGTTGGAAAATGGTTTTGGTAATATATGGTTTTACATATGAAAATACCATTGTTGAACTACCACATGAAACATAAGGATAATAAAATATATTCCATAAAAGAGGGAATGGATACATAAGATGTTGGTGTAGAATAACACATAACTATGTTTCAATATATGAGAATAGTACTAGGATGTGAAAACATGTACATAGAAGAACATAAATGTCCATAGTTCGTTGATAATAATTATTTGGATTGTCATAAGAATGATAATGATCACAAAACCTTAATATTGGGAGCTATGAAAAATATCATAAATTCTTTGAAACAAAATTTATTTAGATAATTTTTCTTCAATATTGCTTTCCAAAATTCGAGGAATTTACATGAGAAAATATCCTTACTTTATATATTTCCATTTCATAAGAACAATCTCATCTGTTAGTTTTTATTCAATTTAATTTTCACATCATCTCTTACTCTAACAAATACAGATAAAATTTTTATTTCTAGAAGCACTAAAAATAAATTATAATAGATCAGAATATCAAAAAATGAATAATTGGTTATTTATTATATTTCATGCGAACATCAAAACCAAATGAGTTATCACGTGTTATCCAATATAGATAATTCTTAATATGATGATATTATATATTAAACACTAAAACCTCATCCAGAGTTTACCTTAAACCATTCGATAAATTTATATCCATATTTCCATTCCAAAGTGAATTGTTTTATAAAGAATATAGATTAATTTATAGAATCAATCTAGCATTAGTACCCCCAATATCATCACATAGATCTTATTTTTCACATAACGAATATTAGATTACATGGGTCATATATTTTTCTAAAAATGGTAATTACCCTAATAACAATAAAACATTGATGGAAACATACATTATTCCTTATTCCATAATTAAACCACAGATTATTGAATATACTGAATAAATCTAAAAAATATATAAACTACGTTGACAATAAAATAAACCACTTTCTCATAAAATCATTTAGCATATCCTAGGTCATCACTACTGTCCAATTTACTTTATCCATATCAATAATCTATTTATCAAAAATAAAATCCATTATCATAGAATCATTTATATATTAAGGGTTAAATTTCAATTAATCTTGTGTTTTTCAAAAAAAACATCCTTTATCTTAAGTATCTTTTCTAGGTCATTAATAATATTCAATATAATCTTTTATATAATTATTTTAAATTTTAATTATAGAAATTACTTTATATATTTCATTATTCATATCTAATAATTCTTGAGTTCCAATAAGTAAATAATTTAATCATTTAAATTCATTATTAAACCATTAATATGGATTTATCACCTTATCCCTTAATACTTCATATCATTCATTTGTCATTTCTAGTATCTTCATCAATGAGAGAAAAACCATTACTTATAAAACATGGATGATCCTCATATTTATCTTTACCCCTACACATCAATTCATATAATAACCATACATTCCATGTTAAAAACATTCAACAATTTTTTATTCCCTAACATTAGTTTCTTCTAATAAATTATCTAAATTATTTATTTTTTGATGCAAATTACTTCTTATGTTTCCTTCTTCTCCAAAAAAACATCTTATTATTCGTTTAATCCATTCCCTTAAGTGCTTATTCCCACAATATGAACAAATTGGAAATTGAATCCTCCTTCATGTGTTGTCTAAACCACTTGACATCTCAAAGAAATCTATCATTCTCTTCTTTGGTGAGTTTTTGTGTTGTTTATGGTGCATGTTGTTAATCATATGTCATGATAACAACAAATGAATAATCATAATATAATTAACTCTTGTAATCAAACCATTTGGAATATAATTAACACATTATATATCATATTCACCATTAGCTTTATTAATTATTATTCCCTCTAATCACTAAAAACCAAAAAAAGTGTTAGAAACAATATTCATATTAAGAAACAACATAATTATAAAAAATTATTAAAGAAACATTTATATAATAACATGTTAATTTTGATATATAGAACCTTAGGTTAAACCTAGTTCATTCCCAGTCTTTATATATTTGAATCCTATAGGATGGTTCATAAATGGGTTTTTATTTTAAAAAACATATCCCATAGGTGTATCAATCTAGGTGTCTGAATAGTACAATTTTCATACACTATTTGATGATTGAGTCCAATAGAAATAGACACATATAAGATTTATTACCCTTAGGTTGAACTGTGCTAGTACCATATACACTAGTAGATTCTATACAGGGATGTAATTTTGTGGAAACCAGACACTCTATCTATCAAAAAATTTCCATGATAGTTTCTCATATAAATATATATATTAAATATATTATCAATAAAAATAAAAATATAGATATAATTAATGATATCAGTAAACCTTTCTCATTTTAGTTTCTAAAGGTTTGCTAAAACATTATCTCATACCAACTTAATGACCCAAACGCCTCATATGTAGATATTATATAGTATTAAAATAATATTCATTACATAAAAAAACAATCCATACAATAATTTTATAGGTATCGTGCCTTTGGAAACATGTATACATAATCAATTCATTTATAAGTGAACTAAATCCTCTCCCAATAAGTTCTACTTAATTTTCACTATTCAATGAAATATCATATAGAATACCTTTTATCAAAACCAGAGTAGTAGAAACATAAGATACTGTGATATCAGATTCTCAATAATGATAAACAAGAGGTAAATTAACATAACAAGATAACAAGGTTATGATAATATGATAATAGCGTATGAAAATACTACCCTATAAACCATATTTTATAAAATTCGGTTATGGAAAAATCATGGAATTTCATAATACATGAATCATAATAGAATCAATGAACATGATCCCTAAGAATACAAAATGGAAACAAGACATTGATTTGGGGAATACACATATTCATGGAAAATAATTTCGTTATAAGGTAGGGCTCAATTCCAAAACAATAATTTTAAAATGATTTCACTCCCCAAACCATTATAGTAGTAAATGTTCACTCTGATGACCGTCATAATTGGTAAATACCCTTATTTAACTCGGTACACTCACCATTCTTGTCTTATATATCCCATGATAAATCAAAATTTACAAAATGCATTGTAGGGAGATATAAGTACCACAAACACATAATTAAAATCATACCTATGTGTGTCCAAATATTATAAAACATTTATCCTGTCAGAACAAATGAAATAAAATGGGTTTTATAAACATTTCCTTATAGCATAACCCATAGAAGAAAAATGATTTTCCTAAACCTTTTATCATTTCATTATATCTTAACCTGTTTAAACAAAATTGGTTCTATATACATTTCACAATTTCATTTTACAATTACCCATGTAAAATAAATGGGATTAATAAAAATATTATAATCATAAACACAAATCATACTGAGAAATAACATAGATTCTATCAATAGATCTTCTCCCAAATAAGTCTTATTTATAATAGTAGTATTTCATCTTAGATAGATATTGATTTTGATATATCACATTGATCTTTTCACGATGAAAATATCCTTTCTGTAATGAAATTTATTATTAAAAATAAAAAACAACAAAAATAATAAATAACGATTCTTTTATTGAAAATAAATTTGATAAAGTATAATGGAATATTTTTATAATTTTGTGTTCATGGAAGTGTTAAATACCATTAATTTTGTACAAGTTAAAACAAACATTCTTATTAGATTATAGTTTAAATGAAAAATGTAACTCCTTCAGAAAATGACCAGATCATTCATTTTAATATTTTTTGTAAAAATATAACAATGGGAAACAATTTCTTAAAAAAATTATTGGAGAATAGTTAAAAATATATTTAAGTCATTTTTAGAAAACATGTGTATTAAATATAATGGTTTTTCAATCGGAGAGAGAAATAATGTTGGTTTTAATAAAAACATTATTTTGATATTTTGTGTACTTGAAGAGAATAAAATGAAAGGTAAAAAATTAATTATCATGAAATAAATATAGTATCATTAAATTAATGATTTTTTGGAAAGATTGATGATAATATTTCATTATCACAATCAAATTCACACACAATCATGATAAAAAAAGATATTATAATATAAAAAACATACTACTTTGGAAACTATTGATTGCTAAGCCCAATGAAAGAGAAAATCTTATATTGATATTTATATCCAATAATTTTCATGATAATAATCCCAAAATATATTCATGGGGAGTATATACAATACAAAAAAGTCATAAGTGGTGAATAAGTCATGTATCCCACATGAATAAAAGTGATATGAAAATAACTTTCCAGTTGGAAAAAATTGGAATAAAAAGTCACAATAAATAAAATACAATTGAATAATTAGATATCATGCAAATAAGGATATTAATGATATCAAATTTAAATGGTTTATTTTATTCACCACATAGAATAAACGAGTGGAGAATATAAAATATGTCTCCCATAAATAAAAGAGAGACTAGAAATCCCTTACTTCATGTCTCAAAATTATTCATACATGATAAAAACTCATATATAATTAATATACGTTTTTTATAAATCCATTCTATAACCATAATATTAAATATCATACCATATATTATTTACTTATTCCCTATTGTTAATCTCAAATTAATAATCCCATATTAAAATCAACATTCGGGTAACAACTACGTTATTTTTGAAATAGGTTTTGGTTTGTTAGATTATGTCCTTTAAATATTATAATGGATAAATAATATCAAAAAATTTGAGAATGATATTAATATAATATATATTTGTTTATTGTAATCCATCAAGGTTATATATGGAAAAAATTGCATCATTCATGGGGATGGGAGTCCATACATACGCAAGAAAGCAGTTTACATTTTCTCAATAGATGGAATGAAAGAAAAGAAAATATAAATATAAAATATAAGAAAATTTTTCTTTCATGTATTTAAAATATATTCATTTAATATTTCCTTATTTGAATTCTTGTTAAATTAAATGATAAATGTGTCACATCTGTTTTTGGAGGCGGTACTACAAATTTACGTAGAGGTGAAGTTATCATTGTACAATGGATTGGAAGGTAAGAAGAAATATGTGATAAAATAATTAATGATGTATTAATATGTCATATATATAATTTACCTACATAATATTCTTCATTATATCTACCCAATAGAGGTTGTGATTGAAAATGAATCTCATCAGTTCGCGAGGTCATAGTCCACTATACACATGCTAGAAGGTTTCATTTCAAATTTGACAGAAGTGGAGATGGATTTTTCTTATGGAATATAAAAAATTAAATACCTTTACATGGTATAAAATTATTTTATTATATTGGTATTATTTTTTCATGAATGAATGTGTTAATATAAATAGTAAAAAGAATGATATTAGTGAATACAATTGCATTCGCTTAAAACAACCTCCTTTTAATCTCTTTTTAAGGGCCACAATGTTTGTATTTTTGTAAAAATATAAGATATAGAACATGGATAATGATTATTTAGAGAGATTATTTATGGTATTTATAGTTTAAAAATGACTTATGATGTGTTAATAATTGAGGGTATGAGGTACCCAATTATAATTGAGGAGGAGTGTCATTTTTGTGAAAACTCAAAACATTTCTATAATGGGAAGTCTCAATCACAAAATTACCCTCCAAATTTGATAAATAACATAGTAGTGGTATTATATGGTAAATAAAAACATCAAAAAAAAACACAATTTTTAAACATATTTTTCTTTAACTCTTATGTTCACTTACTTTTACAATTCTAGTTCTCACCACAGTAACTTTTATTTGTTTGTTAATCGAGTTTATTTATTATATAATACTAAAATAAATTATACATATTATATAATTCTGACCAAGTTACTCTAAATATTAAATCATAAATATTTAATAAATATAATATGTGGAAAGAAAAATAATTTTAAAACATCAATATGTAATATGAAAAAATCATTTTTAAACTTAACCACATTGATAATTTTTTACAATTTTTATAATAATTTATAGAAATAATTTATTGAAAATTTATATATAATATAAATTAGGAATATTATAAATATGTAAAAACTTTTATAAAAATAAAATTGGTATAATTGGTATAATTTAATTTAATATAAACCCTACATATGTGAGAAAAAAGCGGCTTTCCCATGAAAATATTTTCATTAGAATAAACCGTATTTTATATAACAATTGAATATAATATTTATTATAATGACATAAATTGGATAATTAATATATAATAGAACGCATTTTACTTTTAGAAACATTTTGAAAAAAAATTATCATTCTAAAATATTTAAAAAAAAGAAATTATTTATGAAAAAAAATCATTATTTTTCATTGTTTATTAAAAATTTAAACATTTCAAAATATTAAAATTCAGACATGTTGACATAAAAAACTATGATCATTTTTTACAATACAGTCTCTAAATTTGGGGAAGTTTTAATTGTTAAATAAATGTGAATGATGTGATGAATCAATTTTTTAGGAAAAAACAATTTTAAGCATAAAACACGATATATTTATATCTCATTCCTTCGGAAAATTCTAGAATAAAGATAAAAAATTTGATTTAATATATAATTTATAAATTTTTGGGAAAATATTCACCAATAATGGTATATATAAATCAAAAAATTGAAAAAAATTTAAACACATGAAAACATTTTTTTAGGAAATCATTACTTTTACTTCCAAATGATGTTTATTTTTATTTCTAATTGATTGATTTTAAATGAATTTTTTTATACATGTCATAAATATGTAATTTAAATTATATATTTTTTGTAATAATACCATCCAATTTAATGTCTAGGAGTTAACTATCATATCATAAAATAATATTTTAACAGAATATCATGGTTTTCTTTGATATCAGGGTTTTTTGTTACATAAGATGTTGAAAAATTAATTTTTTTTTAGAAAAACTATTTCTTATACTATCATGTTTTTACATTTATCAATATTATTTATTTTAACTATTAATTAAAAAAATTTATTGAATAATTCATATTTTATAAAAACAACTTCATTGGTATATTTTATTCAAATAATGAATTAGTATCTACTTTTTATTCTATTTTTATTATTTAAAATAAATTATTCTTTTGTATTTATAATTTTTCTTTTGTTTATGATATTTAATATTTTTAGTCATACATGGTATGTAATAGATCCTAATTTTAAAGACATTGTGTAAGGTAGTTTTTTTATAACAATCCATTATAGAGGAATAAATATTTTTATTTAGATTCCTGGGTTGTGGGAGATCTTACATTTAAATTTCTAATCATATTAAATAATAAAATTAGTAAAATCGGGAAGAAAATTGAATATTTAAATATCTTATGAAACATCGATTGTTATTCATATTTTAATTGAGTTTTTTAAATATTTATAAATTATTATAATTATTATTGGGGAGTTATGTGCTGAGATAGAGTCTCGAGATCATGAAGGAGATTTTTTTAGAGATTAGATGGTGATGGTGATCATGTATTGAAGATGAAAAATCAAATTAGAGTTGAGGTTTATAACAATCCTTGTACATGTCTACATGTGCATTTCTTGCATGTGATTTGGGATTGATTTATAAATCTTCAAAAGGGTCAGGTGAGTTCAGAATTATGAGTTCTGATAGGTTTAACCCATTTAGTGATGAATTGAGTTTTTCATGCATTATTCTTGATATTATAGATGTCTAAGGATGATTACTCCAAGTATGATTAATTTATAAGATAACAAAATAGTCTGAAAGTGGGCTTGGTTTTTTAGATGAGTGATGTTTGGTATAGGGTGAGCTCTAGTGAGAGTGTCAGTGGTGTCTAAATGTAAGGCCCATGGGTTATATATGTAGTTAAAATTGGGAATTAATTTTTTTTTTGGGAAATGATATGAAATAAACATTTAAAATTAATCATTTCTTGAGAGATATCAGATATGTTCTAAAACATAGTATGTTAGTATTGGTATTCCATTGATTATGGGTTCTATAATGTTGTTAGATAAGAAAAATCACACTCATTTAGGTGTGCCTTGTGGATATTGTTGTGGGTAGAAATGGGGAATCGGTGATTCTAAAAATGTGGATCCTAAGGGGGTGGTATTGAAATGAAATATCAAAATTGATATCTAATAGTATATCATGGGAGGCTTGGATAGTATATTGAAATTATTCCATGGGAAAATTGAGATGGATATTGGGTAGACCACTAGTTGACATGGAATTTGAATATGTTTAGGAAGAAAGGGGAGTGTCCAATGAGACATCTCAAGGTGCAGTTCCATACTATTCAGGTTTAATGGTTTATGTATTTATTTAAGATCATTCATTGAACTCATTTTTGGTAGTTTTTGTCCTATATGAGAGGATTGGTGGGTATGTGTATCCGGGTATCACTTACAGGTTCACTTTTGATGGTGTGACTTATTAAGTAAGGAGATGTTGAACTGTACGTGATATCCTCTTACTGAGAGCATTGTGGAAACATTTGTGTGGGAAAAAATGGCTGAATGGTTCTGAGTAATTTCCTCCACTATTCTCATGTTATTTTTGTTGTGATGATATTTAGAAGGTGTGGTTATCACTTCATAGGGGTGATTGGGTGTAAGTATTTGACATGAACTCATATATTTCATGTTTCTTGGGATGATACCTCACCGAGAGTGAAATAGTTTTTATATAACATGTTTTATGAGATGATTAACTGTGTGTGATTAGATAACTCACATTGAGTGAGACAGTGGACTCTTCTGATGTGGTATGTGAGGTGAAATGCGACCTTACCTTGAATGAGAGGTTAGTGGTTTGGGAGATACAAGAGAGCTAACCCCATGTTAGATTGTAAAATAATGCGATGTGTTATGTGATATAATATGACGGTTATCAATATGTGATAAGGTTCTAGCATGGACCCCATAAATGAGATGACATTGGTCATAGATGTCTGTAAAGATATATGATTGAGAGTTATTATGGGACCCTACCGTGATTAGGAGGGTATTCGTAGTGTCTCAATCATTTGAATGTAGGAATGTGATAGGTAATAAGTCATGTTTATTGTTATTGTATATCTTCTTCTATTGTAATGGGATAAAGTAGGTGGGTTCAATCAATATTGTGTCTAGGTTTGCACCCAATTACCATATGTAATTTTTGGGGTGTGCACTACTTGTCTTATTTTCCCACACATTTATACACTATATATGTCAGTGTATATGGGGGTACATAGTGAGAAACTATTGAGTTATATACCCACACATTACATGGCCATCGTGATGTGCTCATAGAAATTATATTTGGTTTTAAGTGATAGGTGTAAGAAGTATTTAATAGAGTAGTTGGATGGGTGATAAAATATTGGTTCCAGGAGGGAAATGACTTTTGAATACAAGTTAACCATGTTTTGTTTCTATTAATTTTTTTACAGTTACCCTAGTTGATGAACATTATTGTATGAGTTTAATTTTAGCATGGTTATCATATAGTTTTGTTAACACCATCAAATCTTGTCCCATGAACTTTTTGAAATGACTACACACCTAGATAAAATGAGTTTATATTAAAATTAATAATTGTCACACTCAATAATGAATGCAGTAATAGAATCTTCATTTTTTACATGAATTCTCACATACAGACGGTGACACATTTAAAATTTTCCACCAAATCTATTGATTCCTTGGTGGAAGCCTCTCACCGAGAGTAGTCCATGGAATTCATTTATTTTCAGAGGAAAGGATCCCTCATTCATTAGATATAAATTTGATTCCAATGAGTAAAAAATATTGCAATTGAAAATTACTTATCATATGATTGAGATATATCCATGGTGTAGATCAATTCAGAAGCATCAATTTGGTCAGTTTCAAAGACAAAATTTACCTATTAATACTTTTACTATTGAAGGAAGAGTATTATAACGGAATTTATCTATAATCTGCACCCATTCTAATAATAGTTTCGGACACACTCCCTACTCTTAATTAATGACCTAGTGATGCGTTCACTACATTTTTGAAACTAGACCATTGTTCCCTTATTAGAGTTCCTACTATACATGTTCCCTAATTCATGCTCTTGGGCTTCATTCACCATGCATCAGACACCAATTATCCATGTATTCTACCTCATGAACCCATCCTTGTGCCCCATATCACATGATCATGTTGATTATTTCATATAAATGAATCCATGAATCCCATTTTAAACACTACCAACCTCTAAATATGTAAAACTATTTGTATACCTTTGTTCTAGGATGACCTAACCCTCAAAACAATTGAGCTTACCAAACCCTGGTTCAGATGATTTTTTAAATCAAAATAATGGATAAGAGAATGGATGGTTCATGCATAAGACCCACTAATTATAATTGTTCCCTATGAAATTGATCACATATGAAATGTTCCATTGGAATATGAATAACTAGGTGCTTTTTATCAAAGATCCCAACTACTCTGGAATAAGACAATAGAGGGATGATACATTAGTTAAAAAGTAATTATGATATTAAATACCTAGTTTTTAAAGAACCCAATCCCTAATAAAGAAAGAAACTAACCACACTGGATTTAAAAATATATGTATCCACTTTACCCAATATTAGTACCCAAGAACCAGTTTTCCTAAGCCTCCATTTTGGGATACACTATTCTTTAGCCTCATACATGAGCTCCACTTCACCCAAATCTCCAACCAAAGAACTATTTTTCCAAGGCCTCCTTTCTATGATCCAATTATCGCAAAACTCATTCCTCAATTATTGTTCTCCTAGGAAACCCAGAATGTACACTGAATTAATGTGGTTAGTATAAAGAATACACTCCTATAATAATATCCCAAAGAAAACCATCATTGTCTCATTATTTATCCCATAAAAATGTAATGAACACATTACATATTATGGTTGATCAGCCTCTTCTTCCAAAGTTGCGAATATATAGGGAGCCCAATGATCGGTAAGAAAACAACACATCTACATCCACTATTTTATGAATGTTAATGGGATCCTAGATTGAGAGAACCACTTGACACACCTTCCTAGTATGAAATATCATCCATTTAGAACATGGTCACCAAAACTATATCATATTAATTAATGATTATGGAAGGGAAATAATAGTTTATAATAAGAATCTAATAATAATAAAATCATAGTTAGTAAATTCTACCACCCTTAACCATGAAATATTTTATTCAATATTATACTGATAAGATAAAGTACCAAAACAATCATAGTGACTTCGATTCAACAATAGATTCATCCCACAAGATATATCATTATTTCTTATGGGTCATTGTTAAAAAAGAACAAGGAGAGAAAAGTAAATGAATGGAATAAAAATATATCACATCATTAAAATATCAAATTATATTATTGTAGAAGAATATAGTAGAAAAAAATTCAACTAACAACTCCCCTCTAGAGAGAGACGGAGAGAAAGAGATTAAATCCCTTATAAGTAGAGAGATTCAAATTTTATATAGTATAAAGAGGAATAGTGGTGGGATTTTCCATGTTTGACACACATGGGGAATCCCTTCTCACCTGCCTCGCACAGGACCATATAAAATTACCATGAATCAAAATCTTTTTATATTTTCTATAATTATCTCCATGGTTGTTATACAATCCGTTTGTTCCTATTGAATATCATATAACATATAAAACCAAGAATTTGAATAATTATTTTATATCTCTATGAATGATTGGTTTCAAGACAAGACATAAAAATAATCCATATGGAACTATTTCTTATGATTCCATGATTTAAAAAATTTCCAATTTTATGTGAGAAGATCATATCAAAATTTCATGAAGTAAAAAATAACTTTATTTGATTCTTTATTTTTAAATTATATTATGTTTGACCTTAAATTTCAAAAAAATATATAAATTATCATAAATCCCATTAATTTCATTAATAAAATTAATATATATTATTTACTACATTAAAGTAATATTATATATCATTTTAAAATTGTTTTCAAATATCCCCCACAATAAAGAAAAAATGCCACATTTAGAAATTCCAAGAATAATATGTTACACATATATTATTCCCCTTGATAATTATATTACATATTATTTTTCACAAAAAATTATGTTACAAATTATATTTTCTCTAATAAAATTTTTAACGTATTCCCAAAAATATATTTTTAAGGTTATAAAATGTTATACATGTTGAAAAAAATATTATACTTGTTATTCTTCTATGTAAAATTATAACACTCATGTCTAATATTCAGAAAAATATGTTAAATATTACGATGGATCATTAAAAATTATGTTACAAATAATCTTTACTCAAGAAAAATATGATCAGTATGCATCCTTTTTCAATTTCTAAGTAATAATAAGATAAAAATAATATATATCAATCATAATGTTAATCACAAATATGTAGGTGTGATGAAAAGATGAAGTGGGTATTTTAGTGTAAATCCTCAACTCAAGTAACTTATAGATGATAGTTGTCATTCAACATTAGAAAAAGATAAAAAATATCCCATTTTACAACATTGAATATTTTAGTAGTATTTGGATACTAGAAACATTCAATATTCTTTAATTATTTTAAATATCATGACATAAAACATAAAATTATAGAAATTACTTTACCATTTCTTCTAATATATCTATAAAATATTATATAGATTCATTCATGGAATGTTGGGTGAAGGGAAAACAATAATGGGTGAGATCATATTCTTAGTATGGGATGCATAAAACACAATATATCATAAAAATTAAAAATGATAAAAGATATATATGATAGAAATAAAGTAAAATTACCATATATGTGACACCAGAAAAGGGGAATATATCGATTAATGACATGAAAACATACACAATCATATGGATATTAATAATTAGTTTTATAATGGTAGAATTAGTATACCAGACATCATAATCCTATCATTAAAACATCACATAAAGACATCATATACAAATAGTTATGAAATATGTTGAATACTCAAGATAATTTGTCTCATGAGGCCAACCAATGTAATGAGGGGAAAAGACTGGCCCCTCCCATGACATACTAAATATAATTAATTAATTATATGAAAACAATGAATAAGAGTTTAATACATAATTAATATAAAAATTTATATCGAAACAATAGCATATGAAATGTTAATATTTTCCATATTCAATTGACAGGGAATCACGATCCTAATCCATCTAGGGAAATAAAGTGTATGGTATAATTAGAGTATATCCCTAGTAAAGTATGTGGTTATTAAATTTTGTTAGAATACATGAAAATACTTTTAAATTACAATTATAACAATTCATGAAGAATATTCCATTTTCATTTTCAAATTAAATTGTAAAAATATCAAGAATATTCAAAAAAATATTTTTTTACAATAACCAAGAAAATTGGAAAATAAATCCTCAAGGTTATGAAATAAAATTAAATTGGGAAAACTTATTTGTGTTGTAAATGATATAATAGATATTTTAGTCAAACCTATTAAATGGTAACTAATTCTAAAAATGAAAATTAAATTACTTTAAAATATTTTTTTGATGTATAAATAAGGGGAAATTACTTTAATAAATCATTTTATAATATTAAATAAAAAATTTAAAACAATTTAATGAAAATATAGACATGAAAGAAAAATATTTCCAATAGAATAGACAAAAAATGACAATTTTCCTAAAATACATTATTTTGGATTTTTTATTATTTAGAGATAAGAAAAAAAATAAATAACACTAAATTTATATAAATAAATGATAGATAATAAAATTCCTAATAATTATGAGTGATATATCTCATAATTTTTTAATTAAAAAATTTATCATAAAAAATCTAGATATATAATGAGATTATTGCAAAAATCTCTTACCGATTTGGTTACTTAGGAATGATAAACCCCATGAATGAAATAATTTAAAATAAATAATAAATAATATTAATATAAATACATTCATGATATATAATATCATAGAATAATTATATAAAAAAAATGAAAAAATCAAGTGGTGGATATTTAATGTATCTCATACAAAAAAAAGAGTTGAAAAATCATGACCTCATGTATTCATTACCTCATATCATTATTTAACCTTCGGTAAAATAAATTTAAAGGTATTATATTTCTATAATAAAATAATATTTATAAAAATAAATCCATATATGGTTTACATATAATATTTTATTATGCATTGATTAATATTTATTTATTAAAATCATAGTTCTAGTGATAACTTTTTCATTTTAAATGTATGTTTTGGGCGGCGGTTGAAAAACATGTCCATTGATCATGATTACATCATATCAAAAATTATAATAATTCATATTATATAATATATATATATATTATAATTTTTTTTAAACATTTCATAATGTTTCATGTCCTTAATATTATAACGACACTCATATAGTTGCTAAAACAGACCTAAAAAACAGAATTTTATAAATACTAAATGTGTAAAACATGCCATTTTATAGTCTTAATTTTACATTATCATAAATTTATTAATGTCACCATAATCATATATAATTGTTATATATAATTTTAGGTTTTTCTAGAAAAGGTGGATATTGAAAATGAAATATATTAGACATGAATATGATAAACCATATATATGAATCAACGATGCATCATTTTTCATATGTGATAAAAGAAAATTAATTTAGATGTTAATTTTTAATTAAATATTCATTATTTTATCATAAATTTCATATATATTTAGTAAATATATCATATTAATAGTCTAGTAGAGGCTTTGAAACAAAATGATTCACATCACAATTTTGAGGGGGTTGTTTACATGTTTGTAAGATAGATATTTTAATTTCCCATTTAATAAAAAGGATGTTGAACATGGTTATCCCATACACATAATAAATTCCTAGTATATTTATGATATTAGAGTACATTTTCCCTACTACAAATTTTTCTTAAATGAGTTCTAGAAAATTCTTTTAACAGTTTTAGAAAAGCGTTGTTAATATCAGTGAAGATATGGGGGGATTTTACAAAGCTAAAAAAGTACTGATAAAGGGTGTCCTTTATCTGAACTAAAAATAGTGCTGATAAAGGCATCCCTTTATCCATGTTATTTTAGCATGAATAAAAGATAATTTTTTATCAGCATTATTATTATCACTGATAAAATAAAACATTTTCAGTGCTGTCAAATGGTTCCTTTATCAGTACTTGAAATAACACTAATAAAGTGGAATTTAACAGCGCTCAATGTAGTGAAAATAAAGGGGGAATTTATCAGTGCTCAAAATAGTGATAATAAATGCCTACCTTCTTGTGATGTGCTATTTATATAACACCACACACACTTGGAGAACCTGTACATATAAACTGCACACCCAGTAGCAGGACCTGCACAACACTCACACACTACCTACACAAAACCGGACCTGCACAGCCCCCCACAAGAACAAAGAATCACACCTGATAACAAAGCATCAAACACAAGGTTTTGGAATGAAATGTTATATATATATATATATATCAAAAAAATGTTTTAGACAATTACATTTACAATTTTCCAACAAACAGTTGTAAACATTAATGTCTCATCCTTTGACATTTGCGATACCCTACCAAAAACGTCGGCCCATGGTATTACTTGCTAAAATAATCATCCCAACAAAAGAAAGTAACCAACCTATATATGAAAACAAATATTATATAAGTAATACTATAAAAAATAAATGAAACCTTAATATGAAAGAATACATTAGTAAAATTTCAATTTATAATAAAAGACACATATTGAGTTATATAGGTCATATTATGCATCGTATTGTGGTGGGGTTGATTCCTACACATTGAAAATGAGTTATGGATTGTTTTACTAAAATATCAAAACAATATGAATAGATATTCTTGTTTTTGAGTGTGACCCATATTTTTTTATTAAAATTAATAGTAAACATAAATGACATATTTGGATTAATATTGATCATATCATTCATAAAATTGAGAATTGGTTGATTCTTACAAGTCAATGATGACTTTTGGATCATTTTTCTAAATTATTAAAACAATTAGAATGAGTTTTCTCGGTTTTTAGTATGATAATTGTGAGTTTTTTAAAATATCATTTCAAACTAAAAACATTAATTTTGAGTCATATAGGTCATATTGTGCATCATTTTTAGGTGATACTTCTTCATACACATCACAAAGGACATATGAATCACCCAATTAAATTATTAATAAAATATGAGGTAGTTTTCATGGTTTTTATTGACTGAAAAGTTTTGAGTTAAAATATCGATTTTAAGCTGATGACGGACACCTTTTGTCATTCTGGTCACAACATGCATTGCATTGAGTTGTGTTTGATTCTTATAAAATCCAAATGACTCAAGGATTACTGTCTAAGAGTATTAAAAAAATCCTATTGTGTTTTCATAGTTTTTAGTATTTTACTTGTACATTATACATAAATTAATATCAAATTTAAATAATGAAACATTTGGTATTATACCGGTCAAATAGTTTATTTTATTGATTTGTGTTTGATTATTACATGTCACAAACTACTCTTGGATCATTTTTCTATTGCATCAAATCAATCCAAATGTGTTTTCTGGGTTTTTAGTATGATAGTTGTGTTTTTTTACTAAAATATCATTTCAAATGGGAAACATGCTTTTTGAGTCATACTGGTCACATCGTACGCCGATTTGATGTGAGACTACATCATACATGTCATAAAATACATAATATTCACTTTAATAAATTAGGAAGAAAATTAGAAATAGTTTTTTTCATTTTTAGTGAGTGACACCTTTTTAGAAAAATGTTGATTTTAAACTGATAATAGAAACCCTGAGTCATACTTATCACACCTTGCGTCGGATTAAGGTGCAATTGATTCGAACATGTCACAAGTGACTCAGGTATCATTTTTCAAATATATCAAAACAATCCAAATGTGTTTTCTTGGTTTTTTATGTTAGTTGTTATTTTTACTTAAATTAGTGGCAATTTTAAACAAAGATACACATTTGGATTTATACCAGACACGTTGTGTGTTTTATAGGGGTTGGGTTGATTCTTACACATCCAAAATGACTCATGGATCATTTTCCTAAATTATCAATGAAGTATGAATGTGTTTTATCATTTTCCCTTAGTCCATTATTGTTTTTTAATAAAATTAATGTCAATTTTAACTAAAAGGAGACACTTTATGCCATACTGGTTGCACTATGCATCAGATTGAGGTGTGGTTGATTCCTACAAACCAAAAATGGCTTAGACACCATTTTCCTAAATTATCAAAATAATATGAACATGTTTTCTTAGTTAATTTCATGATATTTTTTTATTAAAAATTATCATTTCAAACTAAAAAATCATTTTGAGTCATACAGGTAACATAGTGCCTCAGTTTAACATCAGACTACATCATACTGGTCACAATGAACTTTGGAATTATAGTCCAAAATTATGAATAAAATTATAGAAATTTTTATTAGTTTTCATTGTGTTACATGTTTTGATATAAAATGTCAATTTTAAATAGATAATAGATACTTTTCGCTATATCAATCACACTATTAATTGGATTGAGGTTTGGTTGATTCCTACACATTAGAAATGACTGATGGATCATTTTCCATGAGTATAAAAATAATAAGATTTCATTTTCTCAGATTTCAATATTTGACATGTTCTTTTATCTAAATTTATTGTTTATTTATTATAAAACCACACACTTATAGTCATAATGGTCACAAAATTTTTCAGATTTAGGTGTGGTTGATTCTTACCCATCACAAATGACATATAGATTTTTTTCCTAGTATTTCAAAACAATACTAATGAGTTTAATCAGTTTTAATTATGGACATGTTCTTTTTACTAAAAATATTATCAATTTTTAAAAAAAAATAGACACTATAAGTCATACCAGTCACATCTTTAAGTTATTTTTGTATATTCTTCCATCATGTATGCTTCCCAATCATTTCTAAACAAATATATCTCATCTTGTGAATATGAGTCTTTTTAACAATCATGGTAACACTAAAAAAAATATAGAAGATTAAAAAATATTTTAAAAGAAATAGTAATTATCTTTGAAAATACATCTTTAGGAATGTTGGTTTGTTCATAGAATATGATCTATTTCATAGATTTACATTCATAATAACCAAATTATTTATCTTTTGTTTGTTTTGTACCCTATAAAACATTGAAAAAATAAGTAATTTTTTATATGTGTTTTCATAGTGAAATAATATTATATATACACTGATTTTTATCTAGTCGTAGTACTTATGATGTTTCTTGTCCTTTCCCCTGGCCTATTTCCATGATGTAGACAATATTCACAAACTACCTTATCATAAAATAATCCCCATTAAAAGATAATATAAATTATATAACTATATGTTTAATTCTAAAATGTAGGATGTTTGGTGTTAAAAATTTACAAACTCCATCATATGTGGTCAGTTCATTGGATATCCCAGCATTGATTCAAAGAAATAAATCATTGGAGTATCGATCTAAATGAGAATCCAATGCTACCTAAATTCCATAAAATGAATATTAAATAAAATAAATTAAAAATATTTGATATGATTAAATTTTATAGTTTTACCCCTGAACCATTGGTATTAGGTAGAGTATGTCGTCCATATCATTGATGTTAAACTATTTGAGCAGGGGTACCACTATTTCACCCCCTTTATCAGATTTAATATCTGTGTATTTTGTAGAGGTTATTGGAGGAGTAATGAGTCCAAAAAAAATTCATGGTTATATCCCTTCAATTTTGTTTCATATATACACCTAATAAAAATATAAAATTAATTTTTTCATAAGTATCAATGAAATCCATATTTTAGAAAATCATATCATGAAAACATACCTCATGTATACATTTACAACTGAGCTTCTTATCCAATCATGCTATACGATTTAATCTACAATGTCAACACTAATGAAATTGGGATATTTCCTTCTTTACGTATTGTTTAAAAAATAATTTTGTTAACCCCATATACTTTAATCATCATATTCACAAGATCCTTTAATGATAATAAATGCAGATATAGAACAAACAAGTTTAAGGTGATTTTAGTAGTTCATTTTGATTGGTTAGTTGGTCCTCGAGATGGTTTTGATATTTTGTTTCTTTTCATCATCTTCGCTATGTACATATATATCAACAATTAGTGGTTCAGACCATTTGTTATTAAATGTTATCTTTTTATCTTGAAAAATAAATTGCAAATGAATACCACCTTATCGACATGTTTTTTTACAAGTGGTTCTACCAATGTATTGAATGTTCAGAGGGATTTTTGGACCTTATGAATAAATTCCTCACTATTTATATTAGGTATCTCAAAACTTGGATCATGGTGTACGTTAATCAACAAATTAACATAACCTTTTTAGATTGGTATGTTGTGTGGAATGAATTTTTGGATGTTGAAAATTGTAGCCCTCGCTACAAGGTGACAGGTGGGGGTTTATAAATATAATTCACATTCATTTCCATCATATACATTATCAATACCAGAAAGGCATCAATTTATATATGATTCAAAATGCATAGAAATAATTATTAGAATGTTGATTACCTCAACAAAGAAAGGTTTTTTATGGTAATGGCTGACCTCAATGCTAGTGGGGGTGGGTGGGATCTACCCACACTGGTTGTTCTCGAGTTGTTTCATCTCTTTTCCCTCTTTCATGACCCATCCCTCAGGGCCCATGTTGTGACTATCCCAAGCCCTCCTTCCATAGGCCAGGGGCTACTGACTAGCACCACAAATTTGTATCCCTATAACGGGAAGGCATTGCCTTTATACCTGTACAAACAAAAAATATATTAACATAAAAAGAAGAAATGATGACGTAATATGGTATAGTAAAAAGAGTAATAAATGTAAAGGGACCAGAATACCAGCCCAATTGAAAGGTACAAGTACAATTTAATAGGGAAAAATAGTTATGGGAAGGTCCACCTTGGATGCTACATGAAGCGTAGGTACATCTCACGATTAGTAGTCACTGCGACACGTCAACTTCAAATGGTCCACCTCTAAGCACCATCCAGTTTTGGCTCTCTTGGCCTCGATCAACATTACCCATCATATAATGATGACACAGTAAGGTGTGGGTGTATCCCGTTAAGGGGTGAGTATAACAATACTCAATAAGTACCCCTCATACCCCCAAAGGTCTCATAGAGTTCCACAAAGGAAATAACCACAAAGAAAGACCTCGACAAGAAAACATGAATTAGTAGTCATCAACTCTACTTAGGTATATTTCCATACATTTACATAAGTTATAAAAATATTCTCATCTCATTCATGAATAATCATAATGCTACAACTTTTAAGCCATTTTCACTACTTATCCACGAAAGAAAAATACCACAAATGTAACCCAACAATGGTAACCCCATGGAGGTGAGAGTACCACAATGGTAACACCATTAAGGTAAGAGTACCACCAAGGTAAAACAACAAATGTAACAACATGAAGGTAAAATTACAAAAATGATAAAGACTCATATCACAAAAGGTATATTACTCAAGTAAAAAAGTACAATTGATTAGAAGTATTGCTGGATCATCTTAATTTGCCGAGAGAATCCCCTGTTGACCCACACTGGATCGTTAGATGCTGACCCACACAAGATCATTAGGTACTGACCAACACATAATCAGTAGAAACTAGCCCACATAGGATTGATAATCACTGACCCACACATGATTAATATATGTTGACTCATAGATGATCAATGTTCTTTCTTCACCATACAGTAAGAAACTAGATTAATACACAAAGCATTCCTGAATCTGGGAGGATATTCACGTCAACACATAAGTCATATCTCAACCTCCATGATGTTCCATGAATATTTATCCCAATGTACCGCCTTGTCGTAAGGGTTCCAACGTGACAAACGGCGCATCAATCGGATGCCTGGTCTATGACTTATAAGCGTTTTAACCATGAGGGCCCGGTTGGATTTGCATTTGATACATCCCAGTCATACTCCAAATTTCTCCAAAAACTCATCTCCAGTATAAAAAATAGATCATTTCTCTCCAAGGATCCCAGTGTTGTAGACGGTTCATCAAACAGGCGACCGGTTCACATGTTATGGCTCTTTTAGTGAAACTGGTCCTTGAAGGGTCCAGGCCCGGCCCGAGCCGGACTCGGCCAGCCCGACCAGGTTTGGGTCGACCTGACCCAGTCCAGGTGTGGCCCAGCATGAACCAAATAGACATGGTCCAGCCCTGTTAATCTGGGCCGTAGTGGGCTCGGCGCGCAGCGCCGCAGACCGGCCCGACCCGCCTAGGCGGCGCAACACGCTGGGCTGGCGCGGCCCGTCCCACAGAAAGGCATGGCCCATGGGGCTCACGTGACCTGCAAGGGGAGAAGCCCGCTAGCACGCATATCCCACTAGTGTGGGTCCTTCCCTAGCTAGAATGGAGGGATTAGTTTCCCCTGATAGGAAGGTGGAGCGGCGACGCCTCTTGGCGCTGCCAGGTCGTCCGTGGGACCCGATACTGGTCTCGGCCCTCCACCGCGACTTCCAAGCCATGAACAACTTCAGGGGAGCACGAAGGTGCACCGCTCACATCCTACTGAAGCCAGAGGGTTCCATTCTCTACTATCCACCATAGATATATGTCGTAGAAACCTTTTCCGGGGGCGCATGACAGCACGACGCCCTTTCCTTCACAACCGGCCCGAGCCGGCCACCGTCTCCACCCACCACTGCTTCAACCACAGCCTCCTCTACCCGCAGAACGGGATGTCATGACGCTATCTCCTCCAAATATTTCCATATATAGTTTCCACCAACTCCCACCGTACAAAATTTCATTCAATCTGAATAAAATTCTCACAAAGAACGCATAAAATTCCATCCAAAGGCAGATGGTCTAGCCATTGTTTGTTTGGCCCATGGCCTCCGTGTTAGATTGATTTTAAGATGGTAGAACAATATTCAAAAACTCTTGAAATCAAAAAAAAAATAAAAACTCTACCTCAAGGTCATAGGATAATGTCCTCTTTGAGGATGAGTCAACATTCGTCAATCCCACATCAAGCCTCAAATTACGCCGCTCAAATGATGATATCCTTTTCTCGATTGATAGATTTGGTCTTCACCCAGAGCTTAAAGATCCTACTCATCCATTCCCCAATGGATAAAAACACCCATCCCATAAGAAGAGTCAAAATAAATCTTAATTTAAGAGGTGATTCATTTGTTTAGAATTAATAAATCTAATTAATTAAAGGGGTTGGTGGTTGCACATTTTGTGTAACCCGTCATTTAATGCCCTGCATTAAATGCCCGATCACCCCCCCTCTTGTGGTCTACACCACAGAAACATAATGAGATATGGAAATAATATAAAATAAAAAAATTTATTTTATTATTTTACCATGTAAAACCGAAAAAAACTAACATCCCTCCCTCGACCCACTACGGTCAAGGTTAAACATCCTTTAAGAAAATCTCAGTGATGGGGATTCAACGGTGCCTTCAGATTTTTAATCTAAGAACTTGTTCAACTGATTGAAAACTCCTCCCATGTGTTAATATAACTTAACTTAAAAAATTTAGAAATATATTTCGGGCACACTGGGCCTTTGAATCACGGGCCATCAATATATTCAGACTCCTAATAATTCCATATAATTAAAAAAAAAATGAAAAATATGGGAATTCAGATTCTCCCCACCTTACGCATTTTATTCCATGAAATCCACAACATAGTCTAGGGTGAAAAGTGGGGGTACTGAGCATGAATCTTGGCCACCTACTCCTATGTGCTTTCCTAGAGGTTCTCATTCTACAAGCAAATGCACACTAGAGGGAGTGATCAACCATAATGGACCCACTCCTGTCGATCCTAAATCTCCACTGGAACCTCCATAAACGTCGCGCCATCATCAAAGTCTAGCTCTCCATAGCTGATGATGTGAGATGGTTAATGCACGTATCTCCTTAGCTGGGATACGTAGAAGATGTCGTTCATCCTCTCTAACTACAGAGTCAGTGGAATTGGTATGACACATCTCTAATCCTCCAAAGTATCATAAATGGTTTGATAAACCTCACTTAGAGTTTGTCGCCTTAGAAAAATATATGCAAACCTCATCGAGGTGAGACCCATAGGAAGACGTGGTCTCCCTCCATGAACTCCAAAGGTGTTCATATCCGGTTATCATAACACTTCTGTCTACTTTATGCAGTCTTTATCTACGCCCATATGGTTTGCACCTTCTTAGTGGTACCCCGTACCAACTCAAAACCCATATGTGCTGACTCCCCTGGGCTTATCCAGTACAGAGGTGATCATCGTGTTTGATAGTGAAAGGCCTCAATTGGTTATATGCTCTTGGATGGGTAAAATGTGGGCCGACATGGGGAGTTGTTAAACAATCTCCAAGATGGAATCACATCCCCTAGACGTACATGAAATCCTTGTCCCAAATTCCATAGAGATACCATCCCACTTCACCTTTGGAAACTCTAGTGGCTGCGCTAAGCCTACTGGAACATGATGCTCGACCTTCACTTGCTAACAAGTGAGGCATCATGAAACAAACTCTTCCACTACATTCATTATATATTTCCACTAGTGGGGACCCCGGAGGTCCTGGTAAATTTTCTCCACACCAGGATTTATCGCCAGAGGTGACATATGGAACTCCCCCAACCCCTCTTCCCATATCTCCACTAGTACCATGGAGCGTCCTCTAAAGAGGATGAAGTGATCCCTATCTTCAAAAAATCAATCAATTGCCTATGTTGTGGATATCTAGGAACATGGAGCCTCACAGAAAATGTCCCCAAGTAGTGCCTCCCAAAGTCACTGAACAATTGGGGGAGTGTTAGTCATAGACTGGAGGTAAGTTTCTCCATATCTATCCACAAAGGATTTTTACAATGCAGCTAGCTGCTTTGTCGCCGCACTCCACAATTGTAGACCATAACTCCTACTGAATGTTTCTGCTACTAATTTCCCATTCCCAGGAGTGTCCACTATGTCAATGTCATAGTCCTGGAAGATCTCTAGAAAACATCTCAGTGTCAGGTTAAGGTCCTTTTATAAGAAGATACACCTGAGACACATTTGATCAGAGTAGACTGTAAAACGTTGTCCCTTCTTGTGATGTCGCCACATCTTTAAGGTGAAGACCACTATTTCTAACTATAGTTCATGGGTAGCATAGTTCTTCTCATGATGTATTGGTTTTCATGAACAATAAAGGATCACTACTCGGTCCTACATCAAGACACATCCTAGTTAGGTCCCTGATGCATCACAGTAGACTACATACCCAACACCCTCTTCTGGTAGTCTGAAGATAGGGGCGCTCTTTAGTCTCTACCACAACCCCGAAATACTCTACTGACATATCATCGTCCACACAAAATGGTTTTCTCTTCTTCAGCAATGCGAGCAAGGTTGTTATAACTCTAGAAAAGGTGGGTACGAAGATTTGGTAGTACCCATATAATCCCTTGAAACTCCACACCACTGTCACACTCCTCGGTGGCTCCAAAGAAAGCACTGCATCTATATTCATAAGATCTACTGCAAATCCATCCCCCGAGATAACGGGTCCTAAAAAGTGGAATTTAAATATCCATAACTGGCACTTAGAGAACATAACATAATGCTGGGGCTATCAGAGTGTATCCAGAACTATCTACAGATGATAGGCATGCTCCTCCTCCGACACCGAGTATATCAATATGTCATCAACGAAGACCACTACATAGAGATTGATGTGTGGATGAAAATGTTCTTGAGTCCCACGAACACTGTAGGGGCATTGGTCACGTCGAATGGAATAACCATGAACACATTGTTGCAATAACTATATCCTATGGTTGTCTTATTTACATTCCCATCTCACAGCCAGAGCTGATTATAGCCTGATATGACGTCTATCTTCACAGACCATCGTGAACCCTTAAATTGATCGATAAGATCATCAATCCTCAGAAGTAGACACTTGTTCATCATAATCACCTAGTTCAGGAACTGATAGTTCATATAGAGTCTCAAACTCCCATTTTCCTTCTTGGGGAACAACATCCGGGCTGCCCATGGAGAAACACTGGGCCTTATGAACCCCGTTCTCAATAAGTCCTCTAGTTTTACGCATAACTCATGAAGATTCACAGGAGATATCTGATATGATGGTGTAGATATTGGTTCCATACCGGGGTATAGGTCAATGTAAAATTATACCTATCTGCACGGAGGTTTCCCCGGAACATCATCAGGAAAGACATCGGCATACTGGTTAAACACAAATGGATAGCTTGGACACTCAACATCAAATGCTCCGAGGGTAAGGATAGCCAACTAAAGTGTCATTGGCTACACCCTTCTCCAGGAATTCCTATCATGTGCTGCAAAGGTTCACTTCTCACGGGTGAAAGAAAACCTAGTCCCATCCTCACAGGCACACTGCACATTGTTCCAAATAAAGCAAATCTAAGCATGGAATATGGATAACCAGCCTATACCCATGGGGATGTCGTAAGGTCTCGGCACCTCTGAAAGAATATCCCAACCCATGCTCTCACCTCCTAGAGTAACCTCACACTACTAGAACCAATGTGTAATAGTCGAATCCCCTCTCGTAGGAGTCTCTAAATATAAGGATCGAACCAACAGCTCCATTGAAATCTCTGAGCTCTGAATGAGGGTTCTGTCAATGAAAGAGTAACTAGATCCTATGTCTATAAGTACTAAACCTAAGGTAGAGTAGACATACATCGTACCTCGAATCATCTCTAGAGCACCGTGATAATTTACCTCAACTGCCTAAAGCTGAGATCGTCCCTATCCACCTGCCCCCTATGGTCTGGGTGGACCACCTAGAGGTGGTGGCGGTAGAACCTCGAACCGCCGCCCACCACCTACTGCACGAACATCACCTCTGCGACATCCACCTGTTCCTACAGACCACCTTAATCAAACCTATTTCTCTGCCTTGGTGGTCCCTCAACCGTCTGTTGGTTGTTTATATAGCAGATCGGGCTGTCATGAGCCATGTTACCTAGCCCGTCGCACTAGAATCACTTCGTGCTCCTCATCTGTACTCCTCTGTCCTGTGACCCCTAAACCAACGACCATGTATCATATGATCATCCACCAAAAGGTCTACACACTTAGGCCCTTGGGTCACCCATCTACTGCCTACTGGGGATGACTCTACTACTTGGTGTCTGTTTCTGGTTTTCTCTGTCGGTTCCTGCTCAGTTAGGATGCTCTCCACCAAAATCCATCACTCTAGCACCCCATCATGTTTCAGAATGATGAGTGATATCATCGATGCTATGATCTTCTATTGGAGGCCCCAATTAATGGTTTGGGCCCTGAATGAAGGGTCTCATACCATGTTAGTTGAGTATTAAATTAGATTAGTGTACCTCATCGAGTATAGGGCCACATTCATGATTCCCTATTGTAAGTGTTGAAGCTCTTGTATACTCACTGAGCATAAGGTCGCTGGGACGAACTCAACCCTGAAAAGTCCCTCGATGTACGCCTATTTTAGGTTCACCTTGTCATCTAACAAGAGTATAAAACTCAATCTTCTCCCAGCTTCTCCCTTGAAGAGACTAGAATTTAGGATCACCATCAGATCAGCAAGTGTCCCAAATGAGAGAAGACATCTGACCCCAACATCTAGCCATTCCTCAACTGCCTGCAGATCCATCTCGCCTCGGAACCTCAGAGGTCTCTACCACTAAAACTCATAAAATGCACTCAGTCGGCGTGCACCGTCTACTGGTGGGGTTGTTCTCAATGGCTACCCAACGGATAGTGGGGATTCTGCTACACCACCCGAAGGTTCTAACACCGTAATAGGGCCCTACACCGAAGCCTTGTCGCTTGGTGGGCCTTCATTGCGTACTCTATCAAGAATCCTAGATTGTTTTCTACGTTGAAGCATCCTGATAGAAAATAGATGTGCCACTGTCTATAAGTTATACATGGTGAGTTGACTCAAAGAGATCATAATAAAAACATTTCACAACACACTCAATCTGTTTTTTCATGCATAGTGTCGGAAATAATAATTTAGGGTAGAATTTTATAGATACGTCGGTCAACGAACCAACACTGTATTCCCCCAATTGAAAACCACACTTAAGACACTTACACTATTTCCACATAGAAAGATTAGATATCTAGTTATTCGGAAGAACTGACTCCTCTGATACCACTTTTTCATGACCCATCCCCTAGGGCTCATGTCCTGACATTTCCAAACCCACCTTCCATAGGCCAGGGGTTGGCGACTAGCACTAGAAATATGTATCCCTATAAAGTGAGGTAATTGCCTTTAAACATATACAAACACACAAACTATGAACAACAAAAGAAGAAAAGATGACTTAATATATTATATTAAAAATTTGTACTGAATGTAAAGGGGCCAAAATGAAAGACCAACTGGAAGGTACAATTACAACTGAATAGAGAAAAATTGCTATGGGAATTTCCACCTTGGATCCTACCTCTAGCGTAGGTATATCTCACGATCAGTAGTCACTATGGCGCATCCACATCAAATGGTCCACCTCTGAGCACCGTCATGTCCTAGCTCCCTCAGACTCAATCAATGTTTCCAGTCATCTGCACAAGACACAGTAAGGTGCGTGTGTATCCTGTGAAGGGGCGAGTATAACAAAACTTAGTTGTGACCCCTGAGACCCCCAGAGGTCTCCTAGAGTTCCACAAAGGAAATAACCAAAAAGGAAGACCGCAACCACAAAATAAGAAGTAGTAGTCATCATGTCTATTTAGGTATATTCCCATACAAATACCTATGTTATAAAAATAATCTCGTCTCATTCATGAGGAAACTCAAGGCTACAACTTTTATGCCATTGATTTACTGTTCCACGAGGAAAAATACCACAAATGTAACCTCACAAAGGTGAAACCATAAAGGTGAGAGTACCACAAAAGTAACACCATGAAAGTAAGAGTACCACCATGGTAACACCAAAAATGTAACAACAAGAAGGGAAAATTAAAACATAGTTAGAGACTCATCTCACAGTAGGTACATTACTCAAGTACAGAAGTAAAAATGATTAGAAATATCATTGGATCATCTTATTCTGTCGAGAGAAGCCCCTGCTGACCCAAAAAAGATCATTATATGCTGACCAACACAGGATCATTAGGCACTAACCAACACAATATTGGTAGATACTGACCCACATAGGATTTATAAGCACTGACCCACACAGGATTGATAGATTCTAACCCACAGAGGATCAATGTTCTTTCGTCACCTTACAGCCAGCCACTAAATTAATACACTAAGCATTCTTGATTCTGGGAGGATCCTATCCTCAAGAAATTAGTCACATATCAACTTCCCTGATGTTCCACAAGGATGTATCCAAATGGACCTCCATGTCATAAGGGTTCTAACACGACAAACAACACCTCAATTGAATGCTCGATCTGTGACTTATTAGAATTTTAGTTCTCGGGGACCGGTTGGATTCGGGTTGATCCACCCCAGCCATAGTCCAACATTCTCCAAAACTCAAGTGGAGTATACCGAAATGACTGTATCACTCCATGTATCCCATCTCTATAGAGGTTTTTTCAAGTAGACGAACTGTTCACAAGTTATGGATCTTTTAGTAAAACTTGGCCTTGAAGGGTCTGAGCCTGGCCGGAGCTGGCCTGAGCTAGCACGACAAGATTTGGGTTGACCTGACCAAGTCCAAGCCTGGCCCAACATGGCCCAAACCAACCTAGGATGGTTGGTTAAGCCGGGGCATGGTGGGCTCAGCTGATACAGCCACAGACCGGACATACCCACCTGGGCGGTGTAGCATGATGGGTTGGCATGACCCATCCCACGAAGAGGCGCAGCCCATGGGGCTCACGCAACCCACAAGGGGTGCAGCACACTTGCATACGAAGCCCGCTTGAGTGCGGCCTGCCCTAGTTTGCATGGGGGGTTAGGTTCCCCGTTAAGAAGGCAGAGCGGCAGTGCCTCTTAGCACTACCAGGTCGCCCGTGGGACCCACTGCAAATCCCGACCATCCGCCGCAACTTCCGAGCCACAACCAACATTAGCGGCACATGACAGTGTGCTGCTCGCCTCCTCGTGCGTCCAGATGGAGCTTGCCGCCATTTACAGCCATAACTTTGTGCCGCAGCCACCATCATTGTTGGCGCGCAATGGCTTGCTGCCCCTTCCTTCGCGAACCGCCCGAGCCGACTTCTATCTCCACCCGACTCTGCTTCGGCCGTGACCTCCACTACCAGTGATGTGTGACAGCTTGTCGATATATCTTCCATAGTTGGCCATTTATGGATGCCACCATCTCTTACCGTAAAACATTTTTTTCAATCTGAATAAAATTCTCGTGAAGAATGCACCACATTCCAACCAAATGCAGAGGGTCTGGGCCTTGTTTGTTTGGCCCACGACCTCCGCATTTTCTTGATTATAATATGGTAGAACATTATTCAAAAACTCTTGAAACCAAAACAAAATAAAAACCCTACCTCAAGGTTAATGGAGAACGTCTGTGTTTGAGAATGAGTCGACATTCATCGATCCCGAAACAAGCCTCCAATAACGCTGCTCGAACGATGATATCCTGTTCTCTCTTGGGATATTTGTTCGTTGCCCAAGTCTTCATGATCCTCCTACACTCCCTAATGGAAACAAACACCCATCATATAGGAAGAGTAAAAGACACTTAATTTAATATGTGATTCAGTTATTTAGAATTAATGAATCTTATTAATTAAAGTGGTTGGTGGTTACACTTATTTTGCAACCAAGAATTTAATGCCCTAAATTAAATGCCTGATCTCCCCCCTATTGGGGTCCCCACCACTGAATCCTAAATAGAGGTTGAAATAATATAAAATAAAAGTAAATTTATTTTATTAATTTACCACATAAAACTGAAAAAACTAACATCCCTCCCTCAACCCACTACGGTTAATGTAAAACCTCATTTAAGTGAATCTCAGTGTCGTGGATTCTACATTGCCTTCAGATTTTTAATCCGAGAACAGGTTATAAGGATTGAAAACCCCTATCCCATGTTTACTAAACATACCATAACAAAATTTCGGAAATTTTTTCCGGGCACACTGGGACTTAGAATCACACACCGTCAATTTTTTGCAGACGTGTTATAATTCCATATAATTACAGAAATTACAAGGGAAGATCTAGTTTTTCATATTTTCCCCACCATACGGATTTTCAGCCACAAAATCCACAACATATAGTAATGAAACAAGTGGGGGTACTGAGAACGAATATGAGCCACCCACTCCCATGTTCTTTCCTAGAGGTTATAAAGTTGCCATAAAATGCACACTATAGGGATCAATCATCCATAATGGACCCTCTCCGGTCAATCCTCAATCTCCACTGGAACCTCTGTAAATGTTGCCCCATCATCCAAGTATATCTCACCATATCTGATGATGTGAGATGGTTCATGCATGTATCTTTTTAGTTTGGATACATAGAAGACGTCGTGCACCGTCTCCAACTACGGTGGCAGTGGCAAGTGGTATTCCACATCGCCAATACTCCAAAGTATCATAAATTGTTTGATAATCCTTGATTAGAGATTGATGCCTCTACCAAATCTCTACGACCCTCAACAAGGTGATACCCTTAGGAAGACATGGTATCCCTCATCGAACTCCAAATGCCTTCGTCTCCTATCCACATCACACTTCTTTATACTCTTTTCAATCTTAATATGGTCCCAGATTATCTACAGCTTCTTATTGGTAGCCCATACCATCTTTGGACCCATAATAGATGACTCCCATTGGTCTATCCGGTATAGAGGTGATCAGCATGGTCAATTGTAAAAGGGATCAAATGGTTTCATGCTCTCGGGTGGGTAGGAAATGGGTAGACATGGTGATTCGTTCAACGATAACTGAGATGGAATCATGTACCCTAGACGCACATGAATGCCTTGTCCCAAATTCAATGGAGATACCATCCCACTTCCCCTCTAGAACCTCTATTGGGTTTTCTAAGCCTACTGGAACCATATGCGTGGACTTCACTTGCTGACAAGTGAGGCATCATGAAACAAAATCTGCCACAACATTCTTTATCCCTGGCCACAAGTGATCACCCCGAAGGTCCTTGTACATTTTCTCCACACCAGTATGTATTGCCAGAGCTGATGTATGGATATCTGCCAATAGATTCTCCCATAGCTCCACTAGTACCATGGGGCGTCTTTAAAGAAGATGACGTGATCCCTACCATTAAAAAATTCATCATTTGCCTATCCTATAGACATTTAAGCACGTGGAACTTCATAGCCAATGTCCCCAAACCATGCCCCCCGAACTCACTGAAGAAGTGGGGGAGTGATAGTCATAGACTAAAGGTAAGATACGCCATCTCTATTCTCAAAGGATATCAGCAACGCTGCTACCTGCTCTGTCACCTCACGCAGCAATTGTAGACCATACCTCCTGCTAAGTTTGTCTACTAATACGTTCCCCATCCCAGGAGTGTAGACTATCTCAAATTCACAGTCCTGGAAGATCTCAACCCAACGTCACTATCTCAAGTTTGGGTCCTTTTATGAGAAAATATACATGAGACTCTTTTGATCAGAGTATATTTTAAAATGTTATCCCCACATGTGATGTCGCCACATCCTTAATATGAAGACAATTGTTGCTAACTCTATTTCTTGGGTAGTACAGTTATGCTCATGATGTATTAGATGTCAAGAACCATACGGGTGAACTTCTCACTCCAACATCAAGACACATCATAGTTGAGTCCCGGATGCTTCACAATAGAATACATACCCAACACCCTCTTCTAGTACACTCAAGATGGGGGCACTCATCAGTCTCTGCCTCACCTCTTGAAAACTCTACGGACATCTCTCTGTCCATAAAAACGGTTGTCCCTTCTTCATCAATGTGAACAGGGGTTGTGAAACACTATAAAAGTTAGGTATGAAGCTTCGGTAGTACCTAGACAATCCCAGTAAAACTCCGCAACTCAGTCACACTCAAGGGTGGCTCCCAAGAATGCACTACCACTATATTCACCAGATCCACCACAACACCATCCTCTAAGAAAATGTGTCTCTGAAAGTGGAATTCCCATATCTAGAACTGTAACATTGACAGCTTACCATAAATATGGTGCAATCAGTGTGTATCTAAAACTATCTATAGATGATAGGCATGCTCCTCCTCCGATGTCGATTATATCAATATTTCATTGATGAAAACCACTACAAATAGATCATGTTATGGGTGAACTATTATTCTCATGAGTCCCATGAACATGGAAGGGTCATTGGTCATGCTGAATGGTATAACCGTGAAATCTTTGTGGTCATACCGACATCTGAAGGTTGTCTTCTATACATCCACATCTCATCCCTAGAGCAGATGATAGCCTGATCTAAGGTATATCTTTAAAAACCATCAAGCACCCTTCAACCGATTGATAAGATCATCAATCCTCATAAGTGGACACTTGTTCTTTACAGTCACCTGGTTTAGGCACTGATAGTTCACATAGAGTCAGAAACACCCATTTTCCTTCTTGGGGAACAAAATTGGGGTTTCCCATGGGGAACACTTGGCCTTATGAACCCATTTCTCTACATGACCTCTAGTTTTAAACATAAATCATGAAGATTCACGAGAGATATATGATATGATGGTGTAGTTATCAGTTCCATCCTAGGGTTTATGTCACTAAGAATGTCTACATATCTTCATGGAGTTTTCCCCAGAATATCATCTGGAAGGACATCGGCATACTAGTCAACCACTATTGGATATCTTGGACTCTCAACATCAAATGCTCTTGGGGTAAGTATAGACAACTGAATTGTGATCTGCTATAACCATCTCTGGGAATGTCCATCATGTGTTGCAAAGGTTCCCTTATCCCCAATGAATGAAAATCTGGTCCCATCCACATAGACACACTACACTTTGTGCCTAATATAGTGAATCTAAGCATGGACTATAGATAACCAGTATATACCCATGGAAAAATCCTTAGGTCTCAAAACCTCTATTATAATATCCCATCCAAAGCTCTTACCTCATATAGTAAGCTCACACTGCTAGAACCAGCGTGTTATCACAAAATTCCCTCCCGTAGGAGTCTCTAGATATATGGTTCGAACCAAAAGCTCCATCAGAATCTCTATGCTCCAAACAAGGGTCACGGAAATGAAAGAGTGACTGGATCCTCTGTCTATAAGTACTACACCTAAGGTGGAGTAGACATAGATCGTACCTTCATCATATCTAGAGCACAATGCATGTAGGCCTCGTCTACCTGGAGCTGAGTTTGTCACTGTCCACATGCCCCCTATGGTCTGGGTGGACCACCTGGAGGTGGTGGCGGTAGAACCTCGAATTGCCACCCACCTCCTGCTGCACAGCAAGCTCTTATGCCACATCAACCTATTTTTTGTGGACCTCCTAGATCGAACCTTTTTCTCTACCTCAGTGGTCCCTCGGCTATCTGTTGGTCATCCGTACAACTGATTTTCCAGTCATGAGCCATGTGACCCATCCCCTCGCATGAGAAGAACTTCCTGCCCCTTATCTGTCCCCCTGTGTATCGTTATCCCTACACCACTGACCCTATATCATAAGATCATCCCACAGAAGTTCTAGCACACTTGGGCCCTACGACATCTATCTACTTCCTGATGCGGATGACTCTGCTACTTGGTGTCTGGTGGTGGTTGTCGTTGTTGGTTCCTGATCAGCTAGGACTCTCTTGACAAAAATCCTTTTCTTTAGCACCTCTTCCACCATTGGAATGATGAGAGATGTCATTGATGCTCTGATCTCCTCTTGGAGACCCAACTCAATGGTTCTGGCCCAGAATTAAGGGTCATGTTCTATGTATGTGGAGTAGCGAAATTGATTAGTGTACCTCACCAAGTACCAGGCCACATGCATGCTTCCATGTTGTAAGTGTAGCAGCTCTTGTATACACATTGAGTGTAGGGTCTCTGGGAAAAAATATGCCTTGAAAAGGCCCTCGAAGCCCACCTAGGAGAGGGTCTCCTTGTCATCTAACTAGAGTGTCAGACTCCATCTTCTACCAGCTTCTCCCTTGAAGAGACTAGCAGTTTGGATCAAAATCAGATCTATAGGTGTCCAAACTAAGCAAAAACATATAGCAAAAACCACTATCCATTCCACAACAACCTTCAAATCCATCTCACCTTGGAACCTTATAGGTATCTACCACTTAAACTCATACAATGTGCTCAGTTGGTGTGCACACTATGTTGGTGGGGCTGGTGGTAACAGCTGCCCAACAGGTAGTGTTGTTGCTGGTACACCGCCCGAAGGTGCTAACATCTTGAGAGGGCCCAACATTGAAGTCTCTTCAATCAGTGGGCCATCATCGTGTACTCTATTGGGAATCCAGGCTGGCTATCTATGTGGAAGCATCGTAATAGAAAACAGGTTCTCTACAATCAATAATCTATACATGGTGGGTTGAATAAAAGAGATCATAAGATAGACTTTTGAAACCACACACAATCAGTACATTCATGCACTGAGTGAAAAATCAGAATTCAGGGTCCTGATGTATGGTTAAGTCGGTCACTTCACCAACATTGGATTCCCTAACCTGATAACCACACACATAACACTAAACACTATTTCCACATAGAAAATATTAGAGACATAGTTCATCAGCTGAACTGACTACCCTAATACCACTTAGTCATGACCCATCCCCTAGGTCTCATGCCATGACTACGCCAAGCCCACATTACATAGGCTAGGGGCTGGTGACTAGCATCTAAAAATGATATCCCAATAACAGGAAGAAATTTCATTTAAACATGTACAAAAAAACCAATCCAATAACACAAAAAGAAGCAACCACAATGTAAAATGCTATAGTTAAAAGTATACTGAATGTAATGGGCCAGAATACAATCCACAAAATAGGTACAAGTACTAATGAAATGATTAAAATAGCTCCTGGAATGTCCACCGAGGATCCTACCTTAAGGGTATGTACAGATCACGATCTGTAGTCACTATTTCACATCATGTCAAATGGTCCACCTCTGAGCACCGCCCAGTCCAGGCTCCCTCGGCCTCGATCAAAGCGGTCTGTCATCTACATAATACACATCATGGTGCGGGTGTATCCCATGTAGGGGTGAGTTTAAAAATACTCAGTAGGGACCCTGAGACCCCCAAAGGACTCCCAGAGTTCCAAAATTGAAATAACCACCACGAAAGACCTCAACCACAAAGCATGATGCCGTAGTCATCAAAACTACATAGGTATATTTCCATACATATACCTTTATTATAAAATTATACTTGTCACATTCATGAGGAAAATTAAGGCTCAAAATTTTAAGCCATTTGAATAACTAATCAATAATGGAATAATACCACAAAAGTAACACCATGAAGGTAACATCACGAAGTTAAGAGTACCATAAAGGAAACACCATGAAGGTAACACCACAGAGGTCAGAGTACCATAAAGGTAACACCATGAAGTAACACCACGAATATAACACCATGAAGTTAAAGTATCACAAATGTAAAGACTCAGCTCACACATGGTATATATCTCATTTACATATGTATAAGTGATTATACGTATCGTTGGATAATCTTATCCAGTTGAGAGACACTACTGCTAACCCAAAAAGGATTTATATATGCTAACCCACATAGTATCATTAGGAACTGACCCAAAAATTATCGGTAGATGATGACCCACACAGGATCACTAAGAACTGACCCACGCATTATCTTTAGATTCTCACCCACTTGGGATCGATTTTCTTTCATCAAGTTACAACGAACCACTAGATTCTCGCACTAAGCATGCTTGATTCTGAGTGGATCTAATCCTCAAACCATCAGTCATATATTAAACTCAACCAAGTTCCACCATGTTCCACAAATAAGTTTCCCAAAGGACTGCTATGACGTAAGAGTTCCAACGCGATAGACGACGCATCAATCGGACGCCCGATCTGTGGCTTATAAGCATTTTAGTACTGAGGGCCCATTTGGATTCGGGTTCGATACAACCCAATAATACTGTAACATTATCCAAAACACAAGTGGAGTACACCAAAAGGTCCATATCACTCCAAAGATCCCATTGCAATAGACTATTTTCCAAACAGATGACTGGTTCACATGTTATGGATCTTTTAGCGAAACTGGACCTAGAAGGATCTGGGTCTCATCGGACCTGGCCTGGGACGACCCGACCGAGCCAGGGGAGACCCGGTTGGGCAGGGTCATCAAAGTCTCAACCATGAACTGACCTGGCCCACCTAGGTGGCACATCCCATTGGGTTGCTACGGTCCGGCCTGCAGAGGGGCGTGACCAGCTGGGCTCACACGGCCCGACCCACGAAGGGCTGTCACTCACTGGGCATGCATTGCCTAGCCTGCAAGGGCCGTGTCCTACTGGAACGTGTGGCATACTAGTGTAGGGACAACCCTAGCTATCAAAGGGGGAGTGGTTCCCCTATTCAGAAGGATGAGCAGCGTCGCCTCTTTGTGCTTCCAGGTCACACGTGGGGCCCACTACAGGTCTCGGCCCTCCTTCGCGACTTCCATACTACGGGCTACTTTAGTGACATGTGATGGCGCACTGCTCACCTCCACCCGTGGTCGGCATGTGTCACACTCTTCTGTCTTCCATGGCTACAAGTTGTGTCCCCCTTCTTCAGCGGCATGTAATGGTGGGCCGCAACTTCCTTCGTGGCTAGCCCAAGCTAGCTGTCATCTCCACCCGCCATGGATTCGGCCACAACCTCCTCTTCCAGCAGTGCGCGATGGTGCATGTGTATATCCTCTAATTCCAGCCATTTCCATCCATTGTTTTCATCCACATTACAAGTTTTCCTTCAATATGAATATAATGATCACAAATAACAAACCAAATTCTATCCAAAGGTGGAGGGTTTGGGCCTTGTTCATTTGGCCCACTCCCTCGGTGTTAGCTTGATAGGAAGAGAGTAAAACAAGATTCAACAACCCTTGAAACTAAAACAAAATAAAAACCCTACCTCAAGGTCATTGGAGAATACCCATGTGTGAGGAATAGTTAGTATTCGCCGATCCTGCAACAGGCCTCCAATGACTCCTCTTGAACGAAGATCTCTGGTTCTTGATTGAGAGATCCATTCTTTGTCAAGAGCCTCAAGATCCTCATCCTCCTTTCTCCAATTGAAACAAACACCCAACACAGAGGATGAGTTAAAATAACTCTTAATTAAATAGGTGACACATTTATTTATAACTAATGAATCTTATTAATTAAAGGGATTGGTGGTTACAAATTTTGTGTAACAGGGCATTTAATTCCCTAGATTGAATTTCTGATCACCACCATGTGGTTCCCACCAATGAATCCTAAAGATAGGTGGAAATGAAATAAATTGAAAAGAATTTATTTTATTAATTTACCATGGAAAACCAAAATACAAACATCCCCCCCTCGACCCACTATGGTCAAGGTTCAACCTCCCTTTATAGAATCATGTCATTGCAGATTCAATGGTGCACATAGATTTTTAATCCCAGAACTGGTTCAAAAGATAGAAAATGCTGCCCACGCATTTACTAAACGTATCTTAAAAAAAGTTCAGAAAATTATTCCGGGCACACTGGGCCTCTGAATCACACACCATCAATTTGTCAAGACTCGTAATAATTCAATATAATTAAATAAATTACATTGAAAAATTCATGTCTTTACACAACACAATTCCCCATTTCATCATATTTTCCATGAACTACATCTACAATTTAATATGTTCTTCACGGATATCTATTCTTTCCCTCATCGTTTTGATTTTTTCAGTATGATCTTCTTTTATTTTTTCTCATAAAAATTCAATGTGTCGCCCCAAAACCTACCCCTCGAATGGAGCCATACATTTATGGATACTTCAAGTCCATAGAAAGTTTGTCCGAATTAGTTTTATGTGTTGCTAATCCCTATGACTATGTTAGATAAAACATATAGGAAAATAAGTATTCTTTGTTATGTAATATTGATTTAGTGAAAATAAATAAATGTATTATTTCATACTTTTACATGTTTCCAATATTTTTTTTGTGTTTTCATCTATTAGTATCCCATATTTATTTACACGAACCTCCTTCCATAGAACATGGCGTGGGGTGGAAGAAAAAATGCATTTGGATTCATCAATCTTCATATAATCATGGTAATATAGTTATAGTGTTTTTTTATGTCTCATAAAATTATTGCGGTTGATTTAAAATACATATCAATTTTTTTCAAGTGAAAAATATCCAATTCTAGATTTATGATATGGGTATGCTAATTTTACTTAACCTTCCTTATTTTCAGCACTTAGTTACTATTTGAAAAATAAAAAACTATCAATCGATGTGATGAATAAATTTATTGTCCAACATCATATTTCAAAAACAATTTTCTTGAAAAGGATGGAATGAACAATGCCTAGTATATGAATCTCATGGACCTTGGGTTATCAGGTGTGCATAAATAAGAGGTGGGTGTATGTTTATTTTCCCTTTAGAATCTATAGGATAACATTTTGTTTAAATTGTGTGAAAGCCTCTTTGAATCTTTCCAACAACCCTTAATATAGATCCTTATATTTGTCATACACCATAAATGCACTCAATAATGGATGATAAAGTGTATATAAATCTTCCATTATTATATTTTTTTTCAATTAATGAAATGATATCATAATTTTATCATAACATCTCCCCACATCATTGCCATAAGCCTTGTGATAAAATGGTGCCACGACTGTAAATCGATTGTAACACATTTTACGATTTATGATTACAATGTAACAACTGAACATGGCATTGTTGGGGTTAACATATTGGCCCATCTTATTCAATATATACTCGTATTTGATGACTAACTCTTTTTCCTTAAGGATTTTTTCTAACACCATCAAACTACGACACTCTGTTTTTTTCTATACCACCGGTTTTTCATTCACTATCATTTCATTAGTTTCAACATCATCAATATGTTCCTTCATATCACTAGCATGGGCATTTGAATACAGTGGTTGTATATATGCACTGGGAGAAGTAGTAAAAATAGGATGGGAAACCTTTTGGTCCTCTACACTATCAGCAACTACAGGTTGAGAGACCTGTTATACCTCAGGATTTCTAGCATCATCACATTAAAGAATTCATTATATAAAGAAGTGGTTAAACATTTATATTAGATTAAATAAAAGTAATAGTGGATAGATAATAACATAATGTAAAACAATGTATATTATAAAAAAATATAACTTGATTATTGAAATCCCTTTTTTTAAGGTTGAATGGATTTTAACCCTCTATCGACTATCCAAATCCCTTAATTTTGGTCTCCTCTGACATAAAAAAAACTGTCTATTTTGGGACTAATTCTAAAGGATTTCAACATCCCAATGAAAGGGATATCCTTTACTGAATTTTCTTCTGATCCTTAAATGGTTTTGTGGAATAAAATATCAATTGACTGGCATCATTTTGTGTGATCTGGTAAATAAAATAGTTATAGTGCATTTGATTCCATGGTTCGTCTTTGTACCCATCCTTTTTGAAATAAACATTCAAAAATCCCAACATATCTACATTAACATCATTTCTGGTGTCAAGCCACTAGCATTGTAAAATAATCACTTGGAAGTTCGTACAATCCAACTACCATATTTGTTTGATGATTCGATAGTATGACATATTCACATAAATTGGATTTATATCCATAGCACCAGAAACATGGATCACATCATCCACAAGTGTTACTCCACTATTCCTCATGGTACTGTCTTCATCATGTTTATTAGTAGAGAATATTCAACCATTAATTACATAATAATTATAAGATAATACATACACACGTGTTCCTCCGGCTAGCTATTAAAGATGTTCTAAATTTCAGTCTAGATTTTCATCTGAATCGTTGTATATATAGTCTCAAAACCATCCTATAAATAATCAATTATATGTATATGATATCCATTTTTTAGTTTTTGATGGATTTAAATTCCCTGTTATTTATTTTTAGGTTTTTACATACGGCTCACCATCCAAATTTTTTTTTCAAAATATAAAGGTGGGCCTACTCCATATCTATAATAATGATTGTGAAAACATCTCTTCCAAAAATTCCATCACGCTCATGTTCCCTAGTGTGAAAATATTTTGGCAGACCAATGCTTTCTCCGTAGGATATTTATTTGGTATAGAATTCAATTGCTTCCTCAATAATATATCGCATTGCAATACAACCCTATGGCTAACATTGATTTTTGACATACCATTTCAAAATATTAATATACATTTCAATGGGGTAAATTCATATATATAGTATATAACCAAATAGTCAAATCTATCTCACTACGTGAACCATAAAATGAACCATCCTATAAAAAATAATGATGGTATGAAGAACATTTCTATTTCACATAATATGATGGAAAATTCTACTTCCATACTCAAAAATTTCTCCTGGTCTATATCTTTTCTGTGTGTAGCATTGATGATGAAATAGAGCGTCGTTAATGTATAATGTACATTCTTGGAAAAAAAGTAATATAAATCTATAGGAATTAGATCTTGTATAAAAATGTGGAAGTCATTTGATTTCAGACCTTTTAACATTAAATCAGCCAATGACATGATGTTCTTAATATTTGATGAACACGCCTGTGAAATAATTACTTCATTCAAGAAGTTTTAAAACTGATATCTATCATTCCTAGAAAGAGGGTAAGTAGTCTGAGGAAGAAAAGTTCACTTTTCACCCTTCACTGGTGCCATGTATTCTCGTATTCCCGTGTCAACCATGTCCATCCCTACTTTAATTCGATCCTTTGTTTTCCTAGGTGCATATAGAAATGTATCAATGACAATGTCGCATTCATTTTTTTAAACATGAATAAGATCAAAAACATTATGACCTAGAGACAATTCTAGTATTGTAATAAAAAACTAATCTTATCTTCCAAATGTTTTCTTAAGGTTTTACAGAAATGGTTTACCAAAACAACATTTCATATCTTTTACTTTCTCAAATAAATGATCACTAGTTAGCGGAGATGGTGTTGTACATTTTCGTCAACATCAATCAAATGATTCCATCTAAGATCGGTACTTGTGTCATTGGGGTATAAATTTGTGATGTCTAAGAAGCGTGATTTATGATGAATGTTTAAACCGAATTAAATGTGTAACTTGTTCATAGACATGATAACCATGACTTCCTTGAATTCTATATCTTGACAAATTCACATAAACAGGAAATCATTTATCATCCTGTACAACATGGATCTCAACGTGAAATATACATTTTTATAATCATGATATAATATAACACATAAATCCCACAGAAAAATCAAATCCTATATCAATGGACCCAAATAAACATCAATATCATTTCCGTGTTTTTTGATGAAGATATAACTTGACAGAATGAATTTTTTTGTTTCATGCATAACCATGGTGGGAAGTTATAATTTACTAGAATAACTTTCCAGGTAATGTGAGTGATGCTTTTAAAACCAAAATGATTCACTCCATCTTAAGATAGCACAAGAAGAAGGTTTTTTCAGCTCATTCCCTAAATCAAGATACTCCTGATTGTTTCACTTCAACTTAGGAGAGTATGTTGGGATATATAGATTCCCATTGTTACATATTATATCTATGGGCCATGACAATTAACCTGTGGTCTCTACACTTCGATACAGGCACTTGATCCTAGGAATGATTGGAAACTGCCATAAAAATTTTATAGGACTACATTCATCATTCTTGTATCAAGAATCACCACACCTTGGGGATTCACTGAGTGATTATTTGTCCTTGTGAAAATGTATATAGGATTTTAGGCAGGCATGTATTTTTTCGAAGATCAATCCCATCGAATGTAGCATTCATTTGGTATCGTATTTTCAGATAGAAATCTCATTATCCTCTGGGATCATGTCATTCAAGAGAGTACATAATTCTATAAAACTGGCAACAATCCATATGTTGACTTCTTGGGAATTATACTACTTCAGTACAGCTGACATTTACTCAATATGATCTTCATCATCATTCACGTATGTATTCATGATCTTGATATTGTATTCATCATTATCCACACTTCTAATCATATTATATGATCAATAAAATGCACTATAATCCCATCCACTAGCTACATTCACTTTTTTACTTATGTTTATTCCAACATTTATAACTTCGATCTATTTTGTGACAAATCAAGTTTTCTTTAATCTCTTATGGAATAACATGTCTCAAACAACAACAATGTAGACATGGAAAAAGGATTTGGGAAAGGTCATAAGCATGATATTTTTCAAACATGTTGAACTCTTTCACTCAATCTTTATAATCTCTTATCAAGTGGTTAGAATCCATCCAGTATTTATTCATATCCATCATATTTGATTCGGGGATATTATTATTTAGAAAAATAAATACACACAATATTGACATAATGTATTTGTATTCCTAATTTCATAAAAATATAAACGTCAAATATTATGAGTAAAATATAGTTTTAATTTATATTGAAAACTATTTCAAAAAAAAAACCTGAAATCCCATTAATAAATCCATTTAAACAAATTTCTCTTTAAAATAACTCACCCTTTTTAAAATTAATCAATCAGTTCCAACACTCTTTCCAAAAACAACAATTCGTTTTTTAAAATCATTCAAGATAAATACATGACCCAATAATCATAATCATTTAAAATTAGTGACATCCCACTAATAAACATTTCACAAAATGTACATCATTTAAAAAGAACCAATTAGGCATTTTTACAAAGGCATAGATCCAAATGGAAACACTTTATAAAAGATACATAGAAAACACCATGATTCATCCCAAATCAATTAGTGTTGTATTATTCAATCACATTATTCCAAAGGTACGTGTAATAATAATATTTTCCAAAAATCATTTGATATTTTTCCCCCCACCATTGGATATCACTTATCCAATCATTTTTTTCCAGTAATATCAATTATCCTTCACCACAATAGCAGAGTCCCAATGGATATGTTATATCGTCGGTGACCACAGTCGCAACCATGAAATATTAGTGTTCAATTTACTACAAACACTAAATTATCCCAATGATCCTTGACTCAACCCAAATGAATTTTTTCTACACCCCAAGAAAAATGTATGTCTCTCGCACGAAGTACTATTTGTTCCTTCCTTTAAAATCACACCAAATAAAATATATAACCATGAAACCATTACATAATAAAAAATTTCTCAAGTGTAATTCCTTACAAGCAAAGACATTCCCTATGCCACACATCAATAGAAGAAACTATGTTTCATTATTGGTCCTTTTATGTACATCATTACTAAAGTGGAAATAAGTAAATGACTATTGTACTAAACTAATTGAGGGTATGATGTTCCATAGTCTATTTTCTATAAACTTCAAAAATACGTTATTAATGACATTACAAAGACTACAGATTTTAAAATTATTAACTGAAATCATATGAGTATCCTCTAGAATCAAAGTGATGATAGTATCATTATACGTCTTAAGAGAATTATTACCTCTCTAAACTCATTTATGAGGTTAACAACATCAATTCCCTAAATTGTATAGAACCTTTTAATGAAAATTTCATAAAGACAATATAGTATTGGAACATTTGAGGGATGCATCATTGTAAATGTCATGAGTACATCATATAATTAAATATAAATAGTAAATAATACATTAATATAATTTGATAAAGTTGTAATAAAATAAAAATTCATATATTTTTATATCAAATTATGTAAGGAAGAAAATATCATTTGATAGTGACTTAAATTATATCATTTTTCCCTTTAAGAAGATTGACCATAAAATGCTTTCAGGTGGAAGGATTCATTAAATGTTTTGTTATGGTTATTTGACTAGGGTGTCTAGAAAGTGTCTCATGTAGAATTTTATATATATGGATAAGAAAAAAATATGTTTCCCTTATAACTGAAATTATCCATTTATTTAACAACATCTAGATTTATTATTTTATACTCAGTCATCAAATCATTTAGGGGTTTCTTCACTAACAACATCTAGATTTATTATTTTATAGTCATCAATCAGTTTCATCTTAATTAAACACCAACATAATCATGGTGTATTAGAATTCATAAACACATGTAGGGGTTTTCTCTACTGATCCAACACTAAGTCAGGACAATGGAATATTGTGTGTGATCTTGATATGTGAAAACCCATTTCCAAAAATTTCATCATGATATGATCTTAAATTTCACTCAATACAATTCCATTTCAACTAAATTTGAACTACATTGAACATGGATTATCTTAGTTGACCTTTATACTTTTTAGAGAAGTCCATTGGATATGTCCTTACATTCCAACCACCGATATTTGACCCATTCAGTGACATAATTAGATTCATAACCCCTTCCCCAAAAGATAGTACCCTCATCTATATCTAGTCATGAAATCATTGACACTAAACATGGATAAAATATATTTAATTCAAACTACATTCCAATTCATAGAACACTAGTTATTATTTACATTTTTCACTTTCCTTGTTCAAAGGTGTTAGAGCCCTCCTAGATCTGGAGGCCTATTTTGGTTGTAACATCATCCCCTTCTTCATTGGTTTATGAAATTTGTCCACACACTCCATGCACCACTTTTTGAGGTTATTTAAACTTATATAGTCCACTATTAATTCATGCCAAGTTGTCACCTTGCACATACCATTAAATGAACTACCTCACCTTTTCTAGAAAAAGTAATATAACCATAAACCATGTGAACCTCTCTTAAATGATTTATACACAAGTATTGGGTTTACTGTCCATGACATGATTTTATAATCATTGTTAATATGTACATCCCCACATATTTGTTATAAATTTCCTATGACATTACACAGAAGCGCCATTTTGGTCAATGTTTTTTGATCATAAAAATCAGTTTCATTATCCCATATTAGATGAACTGAAACACAAAAATGAAAGAGACATGAAACTAACCCTATTTAAGACATTAAAATGGAATCCTATGAAAAATTTAAGTCCCCTTCCATTAGGTATACACATTTCCTAGTTCTAAACCTATTAATATAGAAATGAATGGATTTGGCATGGAATTGATATAATTGAACAGTTTATTTAGAAAGTATAAATTCCAAAATATTCTTAAATTCCCATTGATGAAAAATTAAGGATAATTTTATATATAGTGTTTATCATCCAACATAAGCTAGGTCAGTAGGATTTAGGGTTAATATCACTATTAACATCAATGAAAAAGAATAAGATCTTTTATCCAACATGTTTCAATTGTGATTCTATCATGATTATTGGAGAAGGGGTGGAAATATCATTAATAATATAAAACAAAATTAAATTATTGAAACATGTATATGAAATGTAATAAGTGATGAAAAAATATGTGTTGTGGGGATCTGGATGCTAATATCATCAACTAAAATATTATCATTAGAGTCTCACTAGATCTATAACACATCATGTTTTTCTAAAAATAAATAGAAATGCATGGAACATTGTTTTAAGTAGATATTTTTAACTATCCATTAAAACATAACTTTTCCACTTCTATGTTTTGAATTTCAAGAAACTGTTATCTAAAATTGTATTCAGTAGGTTATTTCGAGTCTATTGAAACCAACTTGTTTTTTGGTGAATAGTAACATACCCTTATGAATAGTAATATGAATATTAATATGACCTTAATGAATATTAAATTATATTATTATTTTATCTTCTTAAGGGTTTAATATAATAACATCTTGGTTAATTTTTCATTATAATATAGAAGTAGTTATTGAATTAGAATAGTAAATTTTGAGTTAAGTATGCTTTTATTGAAAATTTAAATGAATAATACTTAGATTATTAATTTAAAAAATGTACTTAATTTTTGAATTCTACAATTTGAAAAATGGTTTGGGAAATTTTTTGGGTTTTTTCTGAAATTCATGATTTTTTAGTGAATAGTGAAATTGAATTAAATAATGTATAATAAAATTATCAGTAAAATACACTATTTATGACATCATAAGTGATGTAGTTCCACTTGGTTCGAACTCACATGACATTATTACTATTTATGGTAACATGAACTATGAATATTCATAATCTTGGGAAAAAATATTATAATTATTATTAAAATAATGAAAATTACCCCCTCTTCAGCACTATAAATACAACTCCCACTCCCCTCTTCTTCCCACACATATCAATCCTTTATCCATGCCTAGGATATGCTCAATACTACTCTCAAGGCTCTTATCCACGTCCTAGAGCTATTGGTCTCACCAAAAGACCAAAACCAGAGCCCTTTAGAAGGATCTCAATGAGAAGAGATCAAGAGGTAAACATCCTCTTTTATGGTCTTTCTTTTCATTAATTTTATGTTATTCTATTACTTTACCATTGGATTTTGTTGGGATATTACATTTTATATCCCCAATTACTATACATATTATTTATTAGTGATGAGATATTCCCTTTCAATCATCAAACTATTTTTATGAAATTTCAAGAGACGTCGTTAGGCTGCCGAATTTTTGTGAGAAATTTCCCAAATTTTCTTTTATTTCATGATTCCATTTTCTTCTTTCCTCACCCCCTCTTATACAAGAGGCATGAAATCTCCATAATCATTTATATTATATAGTTTCTCATGTTCATGCAAAATTCTTCATCATTTTTCATCTCCTCTCTCAATTATTCAATGAATTAAAAACATTGTCCATGATTTGTCGAATTACCGATATCGTAGATTATGTGATTTCATTTTTCAATAAATCCTTCAAGTATGGTAATGAAACCATTTTTATGGTTGAACCAGGTTATAAAATATTTTTTATGTCTCATTAATGTTATGGTAATTCGTTTTAACACACGGTTTTAATTTATATAACAAAATGAGGTCGTTATTATCAAAGAACAACTAAAATGATCTAAACGAACATCATTAATGTTTTAACGTATGAATCATCCTCACATTAAACATAAAATTGATAAATGGTATAAATTATGGGACTAGAAATATGTAATTAAATTTTCATTCCAATTATGTAATTTCACTTCCAATCATCATGAACATCCACCATGAACCAATCATGGAAATCATGTTAGGAACTCACCCAAAAACAGTGCAAGGACCAAAAAATAACAATTAAATGGTGAAATGATGTTTTGAAATGATAATATAAGATGTTATAAACATAAAATTGTTTCTCTAAAATACTAATAACACTATTTGAACCATTATAGATGAAATTTAAATAAGTTTTAAGTAATATAGACCCAATCTAATGGAATTCTTAAGCCGATTTTCATTCTTTGGGATAACCTTCTACTTCATTATTTATGTGCTATATAAATTGTTTGTGTGAGGGGATATATTTATATTATGTTTCATTATTCTATTTATAGTATATATACATACTCCATCAAGTCTATTAAGCCTCCCTTCAATTTTATGTAATTTATAAGTGTCTTTCCTTTTTAAAAACGTCTTTTAAAATTCAGTTTTACAAAATTCGAAAGCAATGTTTTTTTGGAATTATTCATGTTGTATGATTATGTTTTGGTTCATTGGAATTATTTATGATGAAGTGTGAGACCTATATATCCCTCCAATTCAATTGATATGTGTATGTTGGAGGTTGTTCGTATGGTTACTCCAAGTGTAACTGCGATGGTTACTGAAATTGTAAGGTAGCAGTGAGGGCTACAAATTATAAGGTAGATGAGAGGGTTACAAGATTATGTAAGTAATGACCCGAGATAAATTTATGATTATATTTATGTTCTAATTTTTTTGGTATCTTGTGTAAATCTCATGTTACACTATGTAAGTATATATGTGTGACAATAATGTCTTTAGAAAATGCATTCATACCTTATGAGTATTCATGGACTAATGTGATATTTCCTCATTTTCCATACCTTAATAAGTATTTGTGCTCATCCCAATTTTTTAAATGATTTTTACTAGTTAATGGATTTGTAATAAAAGGAAGTAATCCATGTTAATTGTTGAATACTTATCAAGGAGTCATGTTTATGTTTTAATGTTTTATATTTTGAAAAAAATAGAAACCGTTTTTATGATATCCACTCTATAATAATGTGTACTGTTATTATTGTATTGTCGTAATTCTATAATTCTATAAACATTAAAATATACTCATTGTAAAGGAAGTGTTTTCTTGACTAAAATTTAAGATTATGTATGTAATAAGGGCTGGTGTTTATAGTTGGTATCAAAGAAAAGTTTAGATAACGTTAAGGGTTAGGGTGATGTTAATAGAATACCATTAATGATTTTCACTCTTTGTTAAATTGGAAGTGTTTTAACATTTAAATATTACCATGTGGATTCATCTAAGACATGTTTGTTCAGAATGAATGTCCGTATAAGGAACAGGGATGCTGAAGATGAGAAACACTGATAGAATGACATCCTACCGGAACTAAAACACAGAATGGTAGGGATTGGAACCGAGTAGTTCGTAAAAGTAATGTCTCAGATAACGTAGGCAATAAATGGTGTTGGAATCCATTTAAGATAACCAATAGAGGTACCACAATGTAGCATGACAGTAGTGGAACATTTTATGAGACAACATCCTCATGAATTCATTGGATCTTCTGACCCAATAGCAGCTGAAGGATGGATCAAAGCCCTTGAAAAGATATTCGATGTTATGGGTTGTTCATAAAATTAAAAGGTAAGTATTTAAATTTATCATTTTGAAGGGGAATTTGATCAGTGGTGGTCAATGGTAAGAAATATTCAGGGTAGATAGGATTTTGATGCCTTATAATGGGATGAATTTAATATTCTTTTGATTGAAAAATATTTTCCTAAGGTTTTTCAACACATAATGGAGAAGAAATTCCTTGAATTGAAATAGAAGAAAAAAGATTCAGTGGTTGTGTATGAAGAAAACTTCACCCGACTAGCGAGGTATGCCCAAAATCTTATTCTGGATCCTGATAGCAAAATCATCCGCTTTTACTCAAGATTGAAACTGAGGTACTGAAGGGCGTTGGCTTCCCATGAATTCAAAAGTTATGAGAAACTTTTCTGATGTGCTGAGAGGGTAGAGATGGAGTTTTTTGATGATCATGTTCATTTTGGAAACAAAGTGAAGAAGAGGTCTAGTTGGCATGAAATGGGTAAGAATCAACCAAATAAATTTGATGGTAAGAAAATACAATTTTCTATTTGTGAAAAGTGTGGAAAGAAACACCCTAGGGATAGTCTTAGAAAAACTGGAAAGTGTTTTAAATGAGGTTATTTTGGACATATGGCCCGAGATTGCAATGAAAATGGTCTTAAGACTAATCCTAAAAAGTAGAATGTAAAGTGTTTTAAATGTGATGAGATGGGTCATTATGAAAATTTCTTCCCAAAGAGAGATCTAAATGATTCAATGAATCCAGAATACAATCATAAATGTGTAGTGCAATCCTTTGCGACAACTTCAGCAGATTTCATGACATCCAATGAAGTTGTATCATGTATATTGATTGTTCACTCAAATTTTTCTAATGTTTTGATTGATATGGGGTATACACATTCCTTCATCTCTGAGCGATTTTCTGGTAAATTGGAAATATATACTCAAAAAATGTGACCCAACTTGTTGTTAAAACACAAGGGGGAAATGTTATAACAAAGAGTAATTATAATAATCTTGGAATTATGGTCTATAGTAAGACTTTACCTACAAACCTTGTGGGTTTACCCATAGTTGAGTTTTATGTTATTCTCGGAATGGACTGGCTTTCTGATTATCATGCTATGATTGATTGTTGATCTAAAGGAGTTGTCTTTCAGAAATAGTTTTAGTTTGTATAAAAGTATGAACCCATACAATTGATAACATATCAAAAATCTGAGATACTATTGAAAGATGGAAATGAATGTTATCTTGCCCATATTTTCAAAAACAAGTGAACTATTAAAATTAATGATGTTCTAGTGGTAAATGAATACCATGATGTTTTTACTGATGAGATACCTGGTGTCATACCTAGTCATGAAGTTGAATTCACAATTGAAATAGTTCCTGATGCTAAGCCTATATCAAAACCCCAATATCATGTGGCTCTAAAAGAACTTCTTGAATTGAAAAATCATTTGCAGGATTTTCTTCACAAAGGATTCATTCGTAATAGAAATTCTCCATGGGGAGCCCCTGTTTTGTTTGTTAAAAAGAAATATTGTTCCATGAGACTTTCCATTGATTATATATCTTTGAATAACATAAATATTAAAAACAAGTATCCTTTGCCTCATATAGATGACTTGTTTGATTAGCTCTAGGGATCTCCATAATTTTCCAATATTGACTTGAGATCTGGATACCATCAGCTGAAGGTGAAGGAGCTACAGAAAAAAGGTAGAATTGGTTAAAATGGGTATGTTTCTATTATTTAACCTTGAAAAAGATTATTTTTTATGTTTTGTCAAAAGGATTTGTGTGCCTAGTAATTCTCAGTTGAAGAATGATTTGTTATAAGAAACTTATTGTTCTCCATTTTATGTTCATTCTGGTAGTACTAAGATATACAGAGACCATTGATTTTATTATTGGTGGGATGGAATAAAAATATATATTTCTGATTTTACCATGAAATATTTGACTTTTCAATAGGTTAATGTAGAGCGGTAGTTACAGAAGGGTATATTAAGCCTTTTCTAGTGCCAGAGTGGAAATTGGAGAATGTATACATGGACATTGTGGTTAGACTACTAAAGAATTCTCGAGGTAATAATGCGATTTGGGTAATTTTTGATCGGCTAACAAAGTCTACACATTATCTTTCTATTCAAGATATAATGACTTTGGATCAACTTTCTAGATTGTACCTTAAGAAGATAGTTAGGTTACTAGTAGTTACTCTTTCCATTGTATCTGACAGAGATCTCAAGCTCACTTCTAACTTTTGATAGGGACATTAGAAGTTGTTGGGAACAATGACAAATTTTTGTACAACTTTTCATCCTCAATCATATGGGTAGTCATAACAAACGATTCAGAATTTGGAGGATATGATTCAAGATTTTTTAATGGACTATCTGGGAGTTGTGATCATCATGTTTCTTTAGTTGAGTTTTCTTATAGTTAGAGTTTTCATTCTATTATTCAGATGACCCATTTTTAGGCCTTGTATGGGAAGCGCTGTCGGACTCGAACATTTTTTGATAAAGTCAGTGAAATATAGTTAATGGGGATATAATTAGTAGAATAAGTGGCTGAGAATGTTAGGATGATCCAGCAGAACATGAGGAAAGCTTAGAGAAGGTAGAAAAGTTATGCAGATAATAGAAGGAAAGACTTCACTTTCGAGGTAGGTGGCCATGATTTCCATAAAATATCTTCTTGGAAAAGTGTGATGTGTTTCAGTAAGGAAGGGAAGATAATTCCACAGTTCATCGATCCTTTTGAAATCTTGGAGAAAGATGGAATAGTTGCATACCGCGAAGCTTTGCCTCTGAGTTTGTTTTAGTTACCCAATGTTTTTGATGTTTTGATATTGAGAAAGTTTGTGCCAGATTCATCACATGTCTGGATCCCAGATGTAGTTCATCCAGAAGAGAACCTTTCATATTAAGAGAAACCATTTCAGATTCTTGATCCATGGGAACATGTATTGTGGAATAAGGTAATCCACAAGGAAAATGTTTTGCGGAGAAACCTAATGGTTGAAGAAGCAACATGGGAGTCTGAAATTTCTATGAGGGAAAAGTACCATCAGTTGTTTAATAAGTAAATAAAATTGCGAGAAAACAATTTCCAGAAGGTGGGGAAAATTTTACAACGCACGCTTTTTAAAAAAGATATATAAATGCCTGGAACATTGTTTTAAGTAGATATTATTTACTATCCATTAAAACATAACATTTCCTCTTTTATGTTTTGAATTTAATGAAACTGTCATCTAAAATTCTGTTCAGTATGTTATTTGGAGTCTATTGGAACCAACATGTTTTTTTGGTGAATAGTAACATACCCTTATCAAAAGTAATATGAATAGTAATATGACCTTAAGGAATAGTAAATTTTTTTATTATTTTATTTTCATAAGGATTTAAGATAATAACATCTAGGTTAATTTTTCATCGTAATATAGAATTAGTTATAGAATTAGAATTGTTAATTTTTGAATTAAATATGCTTTTAATTAAAAATTAAATTATTAATATTTAGAAAATTATTTTCAAAAAATTGACTTCAGTTTTATAATTCTACATGTCAAAAAATGGTTACGGTAAATTTATCGGTTTTTTCTGAAATTCTTGATTTTTCGGTGAATAGTGAAATATGATAAAATACCGTATAATAAAATGATTAGTAAAATACACTATTAATGACATCATAAGTGATACCAGGCCACTTTTTTCGAACACAAATTCCATTATTAGTATTTTAGGTCACACGAACTAAGACAATTCATAATCTTGGGCAAGAATATTATAATAATGATTAAAATAATCAAAAATACCCCCTCTCCTATACTATAAATACCACCCTCACTCAGATCTTCTTCCCACACCTCTAAAGCCTTTATCCATGCATAATTTATTCCTAGTACTCCTCCCACTACTCTTACCCACGTACTAGAGCTACTGGTCTCACCAAGAGACCATAACCAAAGCCCTTAAGAAGGATCTCAAGGAGAAGAGATCAAGAGGTAAACATCCTGTTTTATTTTCTTTATTTTTCTTTCATTTTATGTAATTATATTCCGTTATAATTGGATTATGTTGGTATATTTCATTCCATATACCCCATTACTGTCCATATTATCTTTGAGTGATGAGATATTCCATTTCTATCATCAAACTATTTTTATCAAATCATAAGAGACGTCATTAAGCTGCCGAATTTTCGTGAGAAATTTCTCACATTTTCTATTATTTCATAATTCCTTTTTCTTATTTCCTCACCCCCTCTTATCCAATAGTAATGAAATATTCATAAAAATGTATATTCTAGATGTTCTCATTTTCATGTAAAATTCATCATCATTTTTCTTCTCCACTCCCACTTATTCAAAGAATTAAAAACATTGTTCCTAATGTGTCGAATTACTAACATCGTGGAAGATGTGATATCATTTTTCATTAAATCCTTCAAGTCTGGTGATGGAACCATTTTTTTGGTTGAACTAGGTTATTATATATGTATTATGTCTCATTAATGGTTCTAGAATTCATTTTAACACATGGTTTTAAATTATAAAATGATATGAGGTCGTTAATATTGAAGAACCACTATAATGATCTAAACGAACATCATTAATGTTTTAAATTATGAATCATCCTCATATTAAAAATCAATCTGATAAATTGTAAAAATTATAGTAATGGAAATATGTAAATACCTTTCCATTCCAATTCTTTAATTTCACTTCCAATCGACAAGAATATTTACCATGAAACAATCATGGAAATCATGTTAAGAACTCACCCAAAAATAGTGCAAGGATCAAAAAACATACAATTCAAGGGTGAAATGTTGTTAGAAAATGATAATATAAGATTTTATAAACATTAAAATGATTCTTTTATCTATTAATAACACTCTTTTAACCATTACACTAGAATTTTAAACATGTTTGTAGTAAGACAGACCCGAGGTAATGGAATTCATAACTCGATTTTTATTCATTTGGTTAACCTTCTAATTTATTATTTATATGCCATTTAAATTATGTGATGGGTTCTGATTATATTATGTTTTATTATGGGTGTTTACAGTTTATATACATACTCTATCCACTCTATTAATACTCTCATCAATTTTATGTAATTTATAAGTGGCATTCCTTTTTAAAACCCTATTTTAAAATTCTAATTTACAAAATTCCAAAGCAATGTTTTTATGGTATTATTCATGTTGTATGATTTTGTTTTTGTTATGGTAAATTATTTATGATGAAGGGTGGGAGCTATATCTCCCCCCAATGCATTGGGTAATTTTATGTTGGTGGTAGTTTGTATGGTTACTCCAAGTGTAACTGCGATGGTTACACAAATTGTACGGTAGCCGTGAGGGTTACAAATTAAAATATAGTCGAGAGGGTTACAAGATTTTGTAAGTAATGACAAAATACAAATTTATGATTTTATTTATGTTCTCATGTTTTGTGTGGATATTTTGTAAACCTCATGTTACAGTAAGTAAGTATATATGGGTGAAAAGAATTTCTTTAGAAAATTCTTTCACACAATACGAGTCTTCATGGACTAATGTGATCTTTTCTTCTTTTCCATACCTTACCGAGCATTTGTGCTCATAACATGTTTTTAAATGATTTTCATTGGTTAATGGATGTGTATGTAAAGTAAGGAAGCCACGTTAAATGTTGAAGAACTGTCAATGAGTCATGTTTTACTTTTAATGTCTTATATTTTGTTAAAAATGGAAATTCTTTTTATGGTATCTACTATGTAATAATGTGTATTGTTATGAATGTATTGTCATAATTCTCTAAAGCTATAAAATTGATAAGATCCTCAATGTAAAGAAAGTGTATTATTGACTAAAATTCAATATTATTTATGTAATAAGGTAAAGGACTTATAAGATCTGAGGATGTAAAAAGTTTAAACATTTACCAATTGAATCCAAAACTAAAGGGTTCCCATCAATACCAACACCATCGAAAAAGAGATAGGGCTACAACATCCCTAATACTATAGGTGAAGCAACATGAGTATTACATCACTAAATGTATGAGAAAATCAAAAAGTTAATCATGATGAGTCACTATGATACAAAAAATATCTATAACATATTTACCTTGGGTTCTTATGGTATAGTTAAAGCGGAGTTTAGAAAAAATTTGAACATGATCTTTTTATAAATTGATAATAAACCCTAAGAAATAAACCCCATATCACCTCCAACATCATAAAAAGAAATATCCACCAATAAAATCATACAAGCATCAAATAATAGAAATCAATACACATCACATAAAAGGGAAATTTCCTATAGAAAACATTAACACAAGCATTTTCTAAAAAGTGTGATAATATTGAAATGAAACATTTTTTAATAAAATGAAAAAATAAACTTCTGGTGGATGTAGTAGGGTCTAGTGATGTTGATGCTGGGGTAGGCAGTAGTGGAAGTGGTAATGGTAGTGAAGGGATTCATAGTGAAGGTGGGGTTTAAGGTGGGGGAGCGGTAGACGACGGTAAAAGGATGAGGTGGGTTTAGAGGAGAGGAGAGACAGAGGAGCAACAGATGATGGATTATGGTAGGGTAAGTTCATGTTGGATGAGGATTTTGTGGTGATGGAAGAGGATGTGGTGGAGGAGGGGTCGGTAGTTGAAGAGCTATCGTCAGGGCAGAGTTGTGGTCGATGACGCAGGGGTCAGTTTCTGTGAGATCTCGATGGGTGCGAGAATAAAGGAGATTATTAAAGTTATTTATAAAGCTTGGTGAACCATTTATCAACCCTAGAAAAAAGCGCTGATAAATATATGTCTTATCAGTGCTGAAATAGATATCACTGATAAAACAAACCATTATTAGCGCTATTTTAGCACTAATAATGATAGGCCTTTATCAACTCTAAATTTTTAGCAATGATAAAGATATCATGTTAAAAATTTATTTATAATAGAATATATATTTATGAATATATATATATATATATGATGAATTTATATTTATTTATTTATAATTATAACTATATATTAATAAATATGTATTTATATTTATAAAATTGTAATATAAATAAATATAAAATTATAAGAAATACACTTCTTATATCTATAAGATTTGTATATATATAACAAATATGTTATTTATATATATATTTATAAGATTATATATATATATACAACTATAATTCATCAAATTTTATAATTATTTATATGAATATATATTTAGTTATAATTATATGAATATATATTTATTTATAATTATAACTATAATTGAATATATATATATATATATTTATTTAAAGGATTATAAAATTATAAAAAGTTAATATTTTAAAATATTACAAATTTTTTAATATATTAATTATAATTTTATAATTATTTAAATATATCTGTACTTATTTGTAAATATAATTATAAATATTTTTATTTATTTATCAATATTTATATATTTTTATTAATTTATTTATTTATTTATTTATATCATTATATATGAAAATAAAAAATATATATCTTTATAAATTAATTTTTATTCAAATAAATAAATAATTCTTTATTTTATAACTAATAAAAAAATATATAAATATTTTAAATTAAAATAAACAATAAATAAATATATATTTATTGTTGTAATTATAAATATATATATATATAATCAAAAAAATAAGAAAAAATATATTTATAACTTTATAAATAAATTTATATATATTTTTCAATTTTTTAATTATTTAAATATATCTACATATATTTAGAATTATATTTATAACAATTTGTATTTATTTATAAATATTTGTATATAAATATATTAAATTAATATTTTTATTATACTTTTCAATTATTTTAATATATCCATATTCATTGCGGAATTATAATTATAAAAATTAGAATTTATTTAAAAATATTTGTTTATATTTATATATTTATCTATTTAATAATATTTTAACGTTATATGTAGTATAATAAATATATTTATTATAATTTGATAATTATTTTCACATATATAGTTATTTATTGTTATAATTGTTACAATATATAAATATATTTAGAAATATATGTATATAATTATATATACAAATATATTTATAAAATTATAAAATATGTAATTATTGTAATTATATATTTAATTAAATTTATATATAACATTGTAATTGTAATTACAATTAAATATAATTAAAAATTATTTATATACAACTAAACTTTAATTATTATATATATAATAAGTATATATGTTTTTTAATTATTTTTAATGTAATATTATATGTTTTTGAGAACATAATAGTATATTGAGGTAGCAAGAATTAATGAAAGACCTATTAAATGTACATAAAAATGTGCAATCAATGTAAAACATGAATAATACGAAAGGGTGCAATGTATAAATGAAAATAACGATACATAACATATGTGTGCATCAAAAATATATTTATTGACCAAATTTATTCGAATCAAATATATATTTAACAATTAATATATATATATATATGTATATATATATATAACATTAAAAAGGTATATATATATATATTAATTATCAAAAAATTAAATATATTATAAACAAATTATATATATTAAACATATTATATACAATAAGTATAATAAATATTATAAATAAAACATCTCAAATTAATATAGTAATATAATAAATCTAAAAAATCTAAAAAATCTAATTAATTAATCTAATAAATATAATAAATATAAATCTAATAAATCTACAATAAATCTAATAATCATAAAGAATAAGATATATCTAATATATATTATAAATCTAATAAATTTAGTAAATATATTTATTATTTAATGAAATTTATTATAATCTAATAATTATTAAAATAAAAATATATATATATAATTATAATCTTAAAAATAATTTTTTAAAAACATTATATATATATATTTGAATTTCTAAAAAATAAATATTAATTGTAAACCTTCATTTTTAGGTAATTTATATAAGAAACATAATTTTTTAAAATAAATACAATAATATTAATTAAATTATGACTAAAAACAAAAATCCACACTAAATAAATCATTGTTAAATGTATCATTTATCAATGATTTTCTTAGTACTGATAAAGGATACATGTTTCAATGCTTTCAGTTAGGCCTGATAAGCCACAACCCCCCTTGTATGAACGATTTCTGCTTAGCCCTAATAAAATGAGGCAGTTCCTTTTCCATGTTTGGTGGTACTATTATTATGTTGTATACAACATTTTTTAAAGGAACTATAAGAAGAAATAAAAAATGAAAAATGATAATGACCAATAAATCTTCTTTAGGAGACATCCCTCAGAATACACATTAAGCCTTCTTAGGATTAAATTAGAAGAAGACCCGAATCACACGAATGAAAGGAATGAATATAGGAATTTTTTTGGATAGTTTATTTGAAAAATTAAGGAATTATGTCTTATCAACCTGCAATGATCTCACTAATATTATTATAGTTATCATACAAGATGATAATTAATTAGTTTAACTCTTTTTAATATTTTTTTGTTAATTTTAATATTTTTGTACTGTTTTTGTTAATTATATAATTTTTAGTTAATTATATATTAATATGAATTTGTTATTATTATTAGTTAATAATAATTATACATTTAATTAATATTTTATATCTAACACTTTTATTAGTTTTATTATTTAATTAATATTAGTTTTTTAATATTTAGTAGTAATTATTTTAATTCCGTATTTTAGTGTTATATATTATTCAACAATATATATTACATAAAATAATAATAATAACAACATTGTTTAATATTATTCAATTAGATTAAAAATTAATGGCATCATTTTTAATTTTTGGATAGATTTTATTTTTAGGTCACCACTATTTATAACATTTGTATTATTTTGGTATTTCTTATTAGATGTATATATATTTATTTAATTAATATTATAATCATACTTATTTATTTAATTAGTGATGTATATAAATATATATTTTTATTTATTTTTTATTTTACATTCTATTACATTATTTTCATTATTTTTTGGACATTTAATATTTTAGATAATTATATTTTTATGTTTGGAAATTCTAATTATAAAGTTTTCCTCAGGTGCACTTGAAAAATAAGGAGGGGTAGCCCTATTCTTCTTGAGGTATCGAGGAAAAACCGTAAAAGGGGGATGACGACAATACCAGTGAGTCCTCCACACTCCTGCAACACACAGGAATCACACCTTTCACCTCCATCTTCCTCACAAACATCAGCACCCTCCCCCTATAGTGAGTATCAAGATGCCTCCATAGTCTGTAGTGTTCCACCCACATCCCTCTTCAACTACAACAATTTAAATTCTATGGCCCATGCTCCTCCAATATCTGAACCAACTCCACTCCATATTATTTTTTAGACGCTCAATTTCCAAAGTAGTCATTGAAACCTTACCAGGAATAGAAAAGAATCCGACTCCAGGAACGATCTCCTCTACTATACCCCATCGATTATGACCTCCTCCTCTTATTCTCTGAAGAATGCATCACATGTGACAGCACATTCCATCTGCTAGAATTTTTTTCGTGGTTCATGATTTGTGGGTGACATGATATTTCGACCCGCATGGTTGATCCATTTCGCTTCTGTATATATAAGTTTCATAATTAAAGCGAACACAGATCTGATAATTGTTTGGATAGTGTGATTGTTTTATTTCCCATTTCACCAATCATTAGAGTGAGGGTTATTATTTTGTGTTAATTGGAGGTATCTTAATGTGATTTTTATATCGACTTGAACATAATGATAACCTCTCTTCTTCATTTAATGGACTGGGCCTATGCGATGGATGGATAATATTTGTAGTGTCAGAGTTATTTTGAATGCAGTAGTGTAAGCATAATAGATTTTATATAAAATTTATATTTCCTTTTGAATATAATTTTTTATAATTGGATGTTTAATTATATAATTATTTCTGAAGTGAAGTTAATTTTCATTTGAGCTCTGTACACCTCTATTGTTTTCCATTTGTGTGATACCTACTAAGTGATCGTTGTGGGTTTATTACCAAAGAGATTATTTCTCCATATTTTTGAATTCACATGTGAGAGAATCATAAATTTCAAATGACAGAGTTCTGAGTAATTAAATATATAAATAGAATGAATATTATATAGGGTGAAATCTCCTTCAAATTTTCATTAGTGATATTTAATAATTGATTTCATGTGATTGAACCCAGAGAAAATAGATAAATTGGCTTATTGAGAAACCATTTATGGAATTTCACCAAGGGATTTATGCTAAATGTCACAAAAATTATTCTTCTTGCTAGAGAACAAAATGAAAGATGATATGTGGGAAAATTATAATAAAATATAAAATTAGATAATAATAACTTGGAGTATTTTGATTAAAAATATAAATGGTGATAATTGAATAAATAAATATATAGATATGAAAAATTAATAATTTATATATAATTCACTTGAATTGAGACCACAAATCTGATACATCCATATTTTATAGTTTATTCCATAGCGTAATTTAATTTTCTAAAAAAATTTCAGTAAATTTATATAATTTTTAAAATAATTGTTTTGTTTTTATAATTTGTAGTTATTAATTACATTAAAATCATATATTCTTCAATATTATTTTAAGGGCATATTCCTAATGTCTACACACAATCTCTGTGTGGTTTGACCCTAGCCACTACTTCTACCGTAGATAGTATGTTTATAAATATTTAAAATTTAATTAATTGAGTTGTGTGTTCCAAATTTTTGACACAATTTTTGGGGATAATGTACCTTTATGAGTTCTTTAAAATATAAGAACATTGGTTAAGAACATAAATAAAATCAAAATACACAAAGAAAATATTAGATCATCTTTCTGTGTTTGTTTAGTAATTATTGGGAAAATTTGAAGACACAAATATTTAAAAATGTCAGGGCACAGACCACACAAACACAACCAATACACACCCTAGCCACTAAAATTTTATGTTATAGAATATATCCATACATCACACATGATTTATCCTGTTAAATTTGATTATTTTAATGAATATTATTCTAATTTATGTTATCATCAATTTTAGAATCCTTCACAACATTCTACAACTAGGTCATACCCACCATTCCTGAATTTAAAAAATAAAACCATTCCTGAAAATTAAAAATATGATTATTTGTGTAAACAAATTATTAAATAAATGAGAATTTATTGCTTTCATCTCTCAATGGGAAAAATAGGATGTGTGAAATTCTAGATGAAAATAATTAAAAGTCATTTTCCTTAATAAAATATTTAGAAAAAATAAATAATATATCTTAATAATAAAATTGTTAATATAGGAATAAAAATGATTCAAATTTCCCAATTAGAAACCTCACATCCATTAATGGTTCAATTCTGAATAATTCCTTTGAAGAAAGTACATTAGAGGTTTTATTTGGAAAACAATTTTTTAATTATGATAATGAGAATACATTGATGGGTTTAACTTCTTATCATACCATTAATCAATCCTCTATATCCCAATTTAAATTTTCTAATCCAATCACATTTGATGAATATGAGTTCCCTGTCTTCCACTCCCTTTAATATAAAGGTCCCCCAGAAAATGAATATTTATGTTCTTATTTTGTGAATTCACAAAACATCTATCCCAAAGTGTAAAATGAAAAATTAAATATCTTTCAATCTACAAAATTTGAGGATGTTGAGGAAATTGAATTGGGGCCCTTATTAACTGTGATAGTTTCTTGAATCGGACCATGATATCATGGATTTCCACAAGCAAGAGAAAATCACTTCAAATGACATTAAATTGCCTCTTTCTAATAATGTTTGTTAGTTTGAAATTTTACCAAAATTTAAATAATAAAGCATGTATTAAGATGGAAATTAGTGGATTTCCATTTGATAGAAGTTTATGGTGAAAATGTATTCAGATATATCATAAACCCAAGTACAACACTCAATAATTTGATGAACGTAAGATGACCACTAAAGCAAACTAGTAATGAAATTTGTTATCTATTTCAATTATAAAAAGCTAATGTTATTGATTTCTTGATAATTCCCTCAATGAACACATCGATTATTTATTTAGTTTTTCATCAGATGATGTATACTTATTACCCAAAGAGTTTTTCTATTTTGACTTCATTCAACACATCCATTAGATTTACAAGTCTCTGATTATATATTGTGCAGCTTGTAAGATATTTTTTCAATTAATAGATTCCACACACACTGGTGATGAAGTTGATTCATGTAATACAATTGCATTTCATCTTGTTGTATTTTCATTTACAGCCGGTGTAATAAGAAGTAAAAATATCACTCGATCAGATTAAAACTATCCTTAGTTAATTTTCCTTTCTTGATATTCACTTTCAATTGTTGTATTATTTATAAATAAAATTGAATTCATTTACTGAAATTTATTTTCTATCGGAACGATAATAGATTTGGAAGCATAATTTATATTTGTATCATCCATATGATTTTCTTTATAGTTTGACTTCAATGATATGATGTGGTTATATGTTATTTCTTGATTTTATTATATACGTACCTCATTTCGTAGGATTCCTCAGATATATGTAGCCTTCCCACATCCATCTTTACATTCTAAAGGAAGTATTTTTTTCTATTATATCTTTTTCTTCTGAAAACACCATGTAAAATTAATAACTACAAAACACCAATAAAAAAATGAAAGTAACCAATAATCCTTTCATTATTGAACCCACATGAAAACAAATACATTTTTTAGTATCATAGTCGATGGTATACCACTTGTATCCTTGATTAGTTAGAGCACATGATTCTTGCTTGACATGATAAGAGTCTTAATATACTAAATTCGATGATTTTAGATATTATTCCACGATTTAAGAATTATTTTTTTGAAATATATCTAATTCTAAGAAACCTATTTTCATTCATGATCATTTTGGTTGTCCATAATTTTATTTCATTAATATTGAGGTTTTTAAATCATTATTTTCTCATATCCCTTTCCCATTTTTCTTGAGGGAATCTCATATTTTATATTCCTTTAACAACAATCTATGTTTTCCCATCAAATCAATATAAATTTGAAATGTCACACTAAAATTCCTAATTTTTTTATATTTTTCCCCTTTCACCAAATGAGACACCAATACATATTCTCCATCATGTAAAAAATAGAATCTATGAATATATCTTTTTAGGATGGTCCCACAGTTGAAACCTATCTGTTCCCATTTCACAAATATTTTTATTATACTTTATATTCTATGTGTGGGGTGGAGATTTATTCATACAAGGGGTTGTTTGAGGGGTTGTGAGTCAATTTATGTGCATGGGTCCACATTATCCAGTGATGATTATTTGTTTTATGATCCATATTTTCCACATGTATTACATGTATTTTGAAGAAATAATGATGATTTTTTGGTTCTAAGAGTGAGTAAATCTATGTTCATTATGGGGTGACCCTAGATTTTAGGGATAATTATAAAAGTGATGAATCATTACTCAATGAGATATAGAATTTTTTAAATGTCCAATTTTCACTAAGATACTATAGTGTGCACACTACTTGTGTACCGTTCTTTGACATTTTGTTAGACATTTATTTCATTGGGTTTTGGTGTTGTAAATCACTTGTTTATTATCCCTTAAATTAGAGTGAGTTGTGTACTTAAAAAACACATATAAAAAATCATATTTTTGAGATAAACATTAGGTTTTAAAATTCTTTGGGAAAACAAACATTTTATGTTAATGCGAGTGAGTTTTAGAGGGAGGAATTTGGAATAATATTTTACATGTATTTATTTCAATATTTTAAGGACATTTTTTCCAAAAACTATTACAATAGTTTTATGACTACTATCCCATAACCTCAATGACACTTGAACCTAATTTCAATTGCCTAGTATTAATGTATTATTTTATTTTACATATATAGATGTGAAATTCATATAAATCGTATGGTAAAAATCCATGTGTATTAGAATTAAACATAACTCTAATCAAATTTGCTAGGAGATGAGAGTGAATGTGAGTTAGGTCACATGATACACGAGGGTCCATAAATATTTTAGAAATAATTCAAGTGGATGGGATTTTATTTTGAAAATTTGAATCTTAAAGGAAGCATGATATTTTTTAGTAAAATTAATTAAAAACTTTTAAACATGTAATTTTGATGTTTTGATTTGTCGACAGGTTCACATGTGTACCCTTTCATATTTTTTTCCCAAAAGTGAAAATGTTTTAGTGTGGCATATTTGATGTGCCTGAATTTTAGTAACATGTTTATAGGCATATAACATTATTTTAATTAATTAATTTCACAATTTTTTATATTTGTAATTTATTTTCATAATTTTTTAGAGTTTTTTTATTTTTTACATATTTAGATAATTATATATTAATAATAGTTATTTATTAATTTTATAGTTTGACAGAATTTAGTATATAACACTTATTATTTGTACTTTACTTAATATTAGTTTATTAATATTTAATAGTAATTATTTTAATTTTTTAATTTTAGTATTAGAATTGTATATTATATAAAATATCAGTATACATGATTTTATTATTAAAAAATTTGATTAACATTTAATAGTATTAATATTATATTTACAGAAGATTATAATTTTATATAACTAATAATTATATTTTTGTTATAGTTTTTTTATTTCTAATTTAATTTATATATTCGTATTTAATTTTTATTATAATTTTATTTATTCCAATAAATAGTATACTATATATTTATATAATTCTAATTTTATGCATAATTTTTGTTATTTATATTCACATTTTGTTATTTTATTATTTTATTTTGAATATTATTTAATATTTTAGATAATTATATTTTTTTACATTATGAAATTTAATTTTAATTTTCTTTTTTGTTCTGTGTGTGGGTGATCACATAAGGAGGCATATGCCCACTTCATCTTGAGGGAGAGGGGTGAAACCCTAGTAGAGAATATACCACAACGTTGAAAACACCTCCACCCTCGTACGCCAATGTTGGTGAACCCTCCTCTGGGTTGTGGTAGACTAGAGAGCACACACATATACACTCACACCAACAACCAAGGCACCCTTCTCTACTACATTGAGTTACCACCAGACACTATCTGAATAGAATCTACCCTCTTATAATAGAAGGGTGGTGTGACTCCCCTATGCAGTGGCCATGTCGATCTATTAATCCTCTCTACCAGGAAGTCAACCCATGAAGGACCACATAATGCACACCAAACCCCATCACACACCTCCTCATTGTTCCCCACCACTATGAATGACATACCATGTAGGAAAAATCTATATACAAAAAACCACTCCTCGATATGAACACCAAGACGAAATCCATCATCTGTTCCTACAAAAACACAATCAAAACCAGTACTAGGTTCAACAGCCTCCACCTTCCACATCGGCATTAGAACCCTCTCCATACTACGAGTAATATACCACCTCCACCATCTATATGTTCCACCCTTATCTGTCCTCCGATGCAACATCCTACAAGAAAATCCCCAAGATTCTTTAATGGTCTCACCTCCTCCTCCCAATTTTTTGTGCACCCTCTTTGGTTCAACACTAGTCGACCGCTCCTTAGAAGGGGCACTATAGAAACCCACACCATTTGCAACATCATCTTCTTCTCACTAGTGATGGAGACCTCCTCTTCTTGTTGACCTTAGAAACAAACCACACTCGAGACCTCATTCCATTCACTCATGTTTATTATAGGTTAATGCTTTTGGGGATGCGTGTTCTGTCTACCCATAACATGGGTTAGTTTCACTAGAAAAGAATGACGTTAAAATGTGAGAGAGAGCACATATCCAGTCACTTTGTTAGCAATGCAATGGTTTGTTTTGACATTGAATTAATCAGTGGAGTGAAGGTTATTACATTTCTAACAAACACAGAATCTTGTACTGATATTCTTTTGTTCACAAACATGATGGTAACTTCTATTATTTATTTTTTGTTTCATGTTTTCACAAGGGATGGATAATATATATCATTATTTATATATCCTCTGAATAAATTTTCAATATTATATTATTTACCACTAGGTTATTCTTTCTCATTCTGTGATTTTAGGTATTAGTAATTTTTTAGAACTAGAGGAATCATGTAAAAAATTAATATGATAACCACTATAATATTTATTCACCTACGATACTAAATGTTATACATAAATAATTTTCTAATCCTCAATGATTATATTTTTAATTAGCATTGAAAACTCCTATTATTGTATTCATCACATCTTATATCAATGATACTTATCTAAAGAAAGGAAGTCAAATTTTGAATTCTTAATAAACTTGTAATCAATTATTATTTAAAACATAAATATGATCTTCTAATGGAAATCCCATAATTTTTTCATTCTTAATTAACATTATAAAGGTTATTTATCAGAAATGGTAAGGGAGAAACTCAACATTGATGATATGACTATCATTTATGATTTCATTGATTACTTCCTTGGAAAATTTCTTGACCTTCCTCTAAATCATGATGTTGATTTTGTAATCCAAATCCTACCTGGTAATACCCCTATTTCAAAGAATCCAAAAAAAATTCCCCAACTATGTTTCAAGAATTTAAGAAACAAATTTAGATGAATCCAAAAAAGGGATTCATTTTTTCAAATACATTTCCATAGTGTGAACTTATTTTTTTGTTAAGATGAAATATGGATATATGAGGATTTTTATTTCTATCAATAAATTAGTAATACCATGATCATGGATAAGTATCTTCAACCCAATATTGATGATTTTTTTAATCAATTGTGATGTTCTCAATACTCATTAAATATTAAAATTAATTATTGATACTATCAGTTAAGGTTATTAATCAAATACTTAATTAAGATATCCTTCCAAAAAATCATAAAAACTGTGAATTTATAGAGATTCTATTTCGATAAAAACTTATATCTATATCTTCATTGATATAATTAATAATGTCTTTAGATGATACCTAATCAATTATAATAGTTATTAATAGATGATATTATTACATACTATAAGTTAAAGAATGATCATGAAGATGTCGTGCGAATTGTGTTCAATGTCTAGAGGGTGGAAAAACTATATTAATAATTAAATAAGTTTCAATTATAGTAAAAAAATACCATTATTGGGGAATGTGATCACTCCTGAGGGTATATCAGTTGAACCATCTAATACAAAAGTAATTGAACATTGGAATAGACTAACCAATTTTAATGAGATTCATAGATTTCTTGAATTTAATGCATATTATTGATTATTCTTGATGGATTTATCAAACATATCTAATCCACTCACAGTTTTAAAATTAAATGGAGTCATACTATTTTTTAACTATTAATGTGAATAATATTTCATGGATTTAAGGCGGAGGTTGTTCATTGCACATGTTCAAACAGTACCTTACATTGGACAATGGGTTGTGGTCTATATTTATATATCTACGAAACTATCCAGATGAGTTATTATTTTTAATGAAATGGTGATAGCTAATAGAAATAATTAATTAAGGGTTTAAGTGAAGAATTACTAGACCCATGACTAGGATTTATCAGTTGTAAATTTTCATTAAAGATATGAAGGTATTATCATTGAACTGAATGGTCTGACATATCTACTAATAATAAAATTATAAAGTACATATTTACTTCAAAAGTGTTTAATATTGACTAGATAAGATGGATTTAATTTATTTTAAATTATTAAATTTAAAAAAATTATAACCGTGTTAATGGGAACAATGTGGATAATCATATTAATTTATGGATCAAGTAATATTAGCTATGATGATGATAAAAAAATCCAATAACATATAGATAAGGGAGATTTGGAGATTCAAAATATTGTGATAAATGTTCCAGAGTTCAACTATTATTGGGATATAATGGTATGGTTCAAGATCCGATTATGTGTCCCCGTTATACAAAATTTAAAATAAGGATATATTGTATGAATCACAAAAACATATTATTTCTCATCATACTCAAACTATGTCGATGTATAGTGAAAGTGATGATTACTTAATTAGGGATAAAATGATGAGAGATAGAGAAAATTTTGTAAATTTGTGTTTGGTATACCATCAAATTGTGTTTAAGAATAATAATTATAATGGGATGTTACAACCATTACTCATATCTGTATGGAAATAGAAATAATTCACCATGAATTCAACCTAGGATCCCCAAGACATGTAAATGGAATGACTATATTTAGGATATAGTGACCACCTTATGAAGGCAGTTCATTTCATTGCCATCAAATAATATTTCCCCTTCACGAGCAGTGGTGGGTATATATTAATAAAGTGGTAAGGTTACATGGAGTACAATATTTAATTGTAATAAATAAATAACTGAGGATTATCTTGATGATCTAGAGAAGTTATCATCATCTTAAGGTCAATAGAAGAGTTATGCAATAAATCTTCTACAATATCTAGAATTATTTGTTATTGAGAATATATTCTTGTGAATTTATTTTTGGAATAATAATATGAGATTTGAAATGTATGGAGACTTAATACCTAAGTATATTGGAAAATTAGAGTTTTCGATCTTGTTGGGACGGTATCTTTCCGCATGAACTGTACACTGAACCTCTCTCTTGTACATGATGTGTTGCATGTATATCTTTTTTGGAAGTACATACTGGAACATTAATACATAATTAACTCAAAGATTATGCCATTGAATCATGGTGTTTATCATTATTAACAACCATTATAACTCTTATATCACAATTATATTATTACATAAAAATAAGGCTAGTCATCTGGCTAACGTTATGTAGAGGAATCAAAAAATAAATATGCTACATGGGAATACAAGGATGTGGTGAAATAGAAGTATCATTTTTTGCATAAGAGTAATTGACATTTTATATAATAATTCATTTTACAGGGGATATAATTTTACACACTAAAATTTTATATGTACTCTATAAGAATAAATTAAAATTATTCGATATCATTCTTTACACACAATCCCAATACCAAATGAACCATGATATATTATAGACTTTATAACCAAGGAGTTAGATTGAAATTTATGAATTCTATTAAACAAATTATATAAAAAATATAATATTGTTTGATTTAATTTATATATATTTATTAATGATAATAAAAATCATTAAAATTTTGGTAAAACCCTTTAATGGTTAATAGTCTTACTTTTTTATGAAGAAATGTACTTTTCCCAGTGTTATGGATTTTTTATAAAAAATATATTGATCACTACTAAGAATTAATTTTAATTAAACATATTGTAATTTTATGAAGAACCATTCAAGTAATAGTTATCTAGTGATTTGGACTGAAGATTAATCGTTTTAAAGGAAAAAAGAGTTATGTTGTTGAAAGTAGTTTTTATGTTCGTAATGTGTTCCTATCATGAAATATTATATATCCATTTTTAATTAATGAAGATAATGAAACATCTATATTTTAAATTTTAAAATATTTTTTAACATTCATCTAATATTTTTATTGTAATGGAATGAATGTAAATCTTGTTTTATGAATAAAAGATCAATTTTATGAAAATGTGTTTCGTTTTATTTTATGCAGTAATTTTAATGATAATGTTTTCCAATTATAGAAATTTAAAATAATAAAATTTATTCCTTATTTTGAATCATCAGGTAAAAATCTGCAAATGCTGATTTTTTTCCAAAATGTTTATAAAAAATAGTAACACATTTCTTCAACTCTAAGGGTTAAAACAAGTTAATAAAGGGGGGTTAAACTAATAGATATGTATATTAATTCCTTTTAATGAGTTCTTAAATAATTATAATATTTATGTATTTAGACGTTAAAATATATTTCCTTATAATTCTTGTTTATTTAGTTCCACATTCATGTGAATGTGGCTTTATATTTTCTAAGATCTCGGTCTTCATGAAGGTATATAGTTTTTAATTTTTTTATTATCATATTCTTGGTTATTGAAATGTTTAATTTGAGTATAGGGAGCCTTAGTGGTGTTCTAGTAGTTTTGAGAATGAAAAAAATGGAAAATTGGCCCACCTTGTTCAGGGATCACGGTTAGCGTATGAATATATAAACTATGTGGCCTTCCCTAGAAAACTGTGCAACCTCGGATGATAGAATTACACACAGTTGGTGTAGGTTTAGTAAAACCATGTAGAGATCCCTAGATAACTATTCAACCCATATCCACTTAACCAGTATGTTGCACATGGTTTGAAAAATGTATGAATGAACATTACACCCCAATAAATGTTGAAAAATTTACAGTTTTCCAATAACTTGATATTTAGATCCCCATATGATTTCTCCCTCAATTATCCACCTCTCAACCCTAAGGATTGATTAAATCTACCCATTCTTCCCAAGAGTTTTTTATATTAATTATTGGCTATTTGGAGTGTCATTGGTTGTGGATCAAAACCCCAAGTAAATTTAACACTCCTCTTTATTATCTTTTTCATATTAGGGTTTTTAGTTTCTCCGATCTTCTTACCAATCCTTAAAATCCTATTTCTCCAAAAGATGTTTTTTTGGGGCATGAAAGGGTTTTTGAATCCATATTTATATCCACAATTTCGAGTTCATTCATCATCTTATTCGAGGAAGGTGGCGTGCATGCTATATCCCGTAGTTTTGATATTTATTTTTTAATGTTTGTTGAGTTATTTCTCCCCCATTATTGTTCATTTATTTACCTTGAGTATAATTCAATAATAATGTTAGATAATTAATGATTTAGAGCACACATAATCCTCATGGGATGCATTAAGGTTTATTAGAATACTTCATGGTCACTAATGTGGTGTACCATCATTTCCGAACCTTGAATTTGTAGTATCAAGTGTAGAGTTGACATTAGAGAACATAGATACAATATTGAACATATTAATATTTTTTGTTGATTTGAGAATTGAATATTATTATTTTTTACGATGTTTTTATAATGGAATAAGGTTTTTTATTGATTGAAAATGGGTTAATTGTGCTAATTGGGATTGTGTAAATGGTTTATGAATTAGATTGAACTATCTAAAGGGTTTAATAAATATGAAACAGTGAACATATTAAATTGGAAATGGATTTTGAATTAAGAATATTTAAATTGGTTCCATAAGGGAATTTATGAATATGTTGAATGGGTTAACACATGGGAATTATTAGGTATAACTAATGGGATTAATCTAAAAGAGTGGTTGTGCTATGTGATATAATAATTGTAGATGAAATGAATATGTGGGAAAATAATAGTGAAATAATAAATGAAATAATTTATGGTATTTGATGAATACTAGATAATGTATGTGAATTGTTTTATATACATAAAGTGTTAAGGTCTGAGAATGGGAATTATGAAAAACTACTATGTAATGTAAATGGAAAAAGTGTTAATGGGTTATAGAATATTATTAATTCCCATATGTATGTTTATGGAATTTTAATTCTATTTGTATTGGTTGTGTTGGGATATGATATGGTATGTGTTTTGTTGATCGATAAATAAGTATGTTCACATGGATTGTTGGTGGGACAAAGGACAAGGATCCCATCGCTGGTCGGGTTGGACTAATGCTCCAATCCCACATAGGAATGTATGTGTTTTGGGCATCAGACTAATTCACTATTCCCCTATGGGTTTCATTTGATGAGAATGCCTTGATAGATTCTTCAAGGTATGTTGTGATGTGTTTATCCCCAATGATATATAGACTTGAATTATTCCCCTACTCTTAAAGTCAAATATCATAAACCCCTGTGTAAATGATGTAAATTTTTTACCCATAGAACACATGATGATAACGGAAAAAGTAGAGATGGTGATGTAAATAATGAAATATGAATAATGTTATAAATTGATAATGTAATGATTAGTAACATGTTGAACATGAAATATCTTTTCATTAATTTTCATTAGTTTAGTTTTTTCATGCACTGTATATTAATACTGGATATTTTTTGGACACCATTTCTAGTGTCCTACTAAGTTGTAATCAAACCCTTCTCGGGTCGTCATTGGTTACCTGTGAAGATTTTTGGTTGAAGTTCAGGAAAAGTAAAAACACCCAATGCTAAGGAGTTGAGTTGGGCTTGGAAAAATCATGATTAAGGATCTTGACCAGGATTCAGAATCGTTGGTTGTTCCTATATTGTATTTAAATTTTCTTTTTGTTCACTTCTGATTTTCCAAGCATGAAATGATATATTCTACAATTGGATATGGCTTGTACCCTATTTTATAAGAGATTGGTTATGCCTGATTTTTTTTTATTTTTTATTTTTTTATTATTTGAATTGATATATTCTATGTATTATTCTTTTAAAGATGGTATAGTATCCAAATGTAGTTAATTAGACCCTCACAGCTTATAGGGGAACTCTAGTGTATGGAGAGGCACGTTTGAGGTCAAGGGGAGACTCGACTCGAGGCACCAATTTAATTTCTCTCGAGTTAGGGGAATTAAAATTCCATATCATAGTTTTTTTCAATGGGTGATTTTTATTTTGGATGGTAGACATGAGGTTATAATTTAATGGGACTTGGTAATGAGCATGTGGTTGGGAGTGTCGAAACCATGTTTGAGGGAACAAACAAGTCACACTGGGTGGGAATCTTTGTTCTTGAATTGTTTTGATATAGTAGAATGATGTTTCACCATTGGGTGATGAAAAAGTTTATTAACATGACTGATTTATGATATTTTTTTCATGGAAATTATGATATGAGGTTGTACATCCATGCATCATTTTCAGATTCTAAGGATATATTGCATGTATCATGATAGGTACACATGCAATGGGTGTGTGAGATATGGAGGGTGGAAGAAAGAATAATTTCCAAAAATATGATGAAAAATGGTATCTAATAAAGATGATGAAAATGGGTAAAATGGAATAAATTTTAAGAATGAGGAAATAATTTTTAAATAAAATGATTTCATGAGTTAAATTAATGAGTGTAACATGTTGTGAAATGGGGAATGCGCCTAAGAGAAAAAATTGTATTGTATAAGAAGAAAAGGTTTGTAAAATATTTTGATGAAATAATTGTGATTATGTAACTTGGTTTACCCCATGTTGGACATGACCTACAGTAGGGATATATGAGAGTAGTGTTCTAAAGGTTAGGATCACCATGTGAATAGTGTATTCAATGTGGGTTGTTTATGGTTGATAGTATAAGATATTTTACATAAAAGGTTTAAATCTATTCGATAGTTTGTCAATATGACTACTGAAGATTTATTTGTATTATGGTAATGAATAAGGGCGACAACATCAAAGAATTTGGTGAAAGAGGAGTTCAAAATTGGAATCCTTGAGTTCAATGGTTGATAAGTAAGTATTGAATGGATGTGTGGTAATTGAAATTTTGATAGAACTGAGTAGTGAGTATTCCTTATATTGTTTATTTTAACATAGTATGATTGGTTTGAGGTAGTGAGATTGACCTAGTTTGAGACCTTGGATTTTGGTTGTGAGTCATTTTTTGGTTATGATATGCCATATAAAATGTTCTTAGAGAACGTTTTTAGTGTTTTTACCTCTGGATCATAAGGCCTAGTTTGGTAATGTGAGTGTGGAAACTGTCATTGGACGTGACTATACAGAGCACATGCTGGACCTTTTGGATGGTTCTTGGGATCATGTAACCTTGTATATTGGGACTATGTGATTTAGGTTTTGGATTCCAGTGATGGGTAAGTGGTATGTTTGATATTTTGGTGATGTTACTTGAGTAGTAGTATCATTTTGGATGTTTTAGGGAAAACATGGGTAACCTCGTGGGAAGCAATCCTAGTGATGCATGAACCTTAGAATATGAGGCATGAAAGATGCTTCAGAGGTGTAAAATATTAAAAATTAATACCATTGTGTTTCAGTAAATGGTATGGTTGTACCACAGTTCATTCATAAGGGAACTTGAGTGCTTGTCTTATGTTGTATGGTATGTTTTGATGGGTTGTATCATTTTGATGACTGACCCATCTGTTTTGATGGTGATTAATAACAGTCTCAATATTTTTTTCATGTGAATGATACAAGGGTGAGTGAATCATAGTAAGATGATTTTTTTTTAATGTGATACCTGAGGTAAGGTTGTTCATGTGGTTGGGATTTTTTGTAATAATTTTTTGGTGTTTGGTTGAGATATTGAGAATGTATTGGTGATGATGAGGATGATTGACTAAGATTCATGTTTAGTTGAGTAATCAAGGTTGGGTCATGCTAATGTGATGGATTGATTACGTAATGTAACATTACAATAAGAGTGGTCACAGGAAAGTGTGAAACCTTGAGGGATCTAATTAGGTCCAGATGTGGATTCACACTACTAAGGCATGATTCTGATCAGGATAAGTGTTTGTCATTATCTATGAAATTAATGTGGGAAGCGTGGTTATGTGACATTCTGTTATTTTTATTGGTGAGTTAGAACCTTTTTATTCCTATTTTAACTGTCAGGGGAATTCCAAAATAGATCTAGTGGGGTGGTAGAACTAGTGCCACATGAAATGGTTGTTCACGAGTACTTGAAGGATGGTTGTGGAGTGGTGTGAGTTGTGGTTGGAAATCACACCCAAGCAGTGGTGGTTAAGTTCTAATGAGATGTGTGTTGAAGGGTGATAGAGATAATATTTTCATTATTTTCATGTGTGTTTTAATGATTTAACCACTTCCAATTAACAAATTTGATCTTATTTTCATCCTTTTAGTATTTTTAGTCGATTTTGGGTGAAATTATGATAATTTTTTAATTTCTAAATTTTAGTATTTGTATATATCATTTTTATTTTGGGTATATATATTACAATTTTGACCCACATCAATAAATTAAATTTTTTGGCTTTCAATGCTCTTGTGATTCAACATTTTTTTCAGGACCTAGAACCAATTAAACACACAAAGGGCCAAAAAAATTAATCGAGTGGACAATGTTTGTTGGCTGACAGAATAAACCCCACCTAAGTTAATGACTCTTATCTCAACCTCCCAAACACCAAATGAAGTGATTTTAGATGGAATAGAATGGTGAATTATGGAGTCATCATCATAGTAAATTAAATAATTCAGTTACGTCAATAATTCATCCATTAAATGTTCCAAAGTGGAAGGTGTTGAGCAGTAATCATGGGTAGAAAAAGTCTTCATCAGTAATTCAGTCATAAATTTTTTTAAACTTGTCCAAATCTTCTATGATTTTTTTGGAGCATGAGAAATAAATAGGGGAAAAATTATAATTGATCCTATATGATATTAAGGAATTTATGATGAAAAATTTATTCCCTCATTCGGAGGAGTGAATCTGGAGGGAAATATTCCCACCCCTAAAGCCTATTTATATGACTGTCCACTTCTATTCAAGTTTGTTGAAGAAGGTGAAAGAGGGGATGTGCTAGATGATTAAAGTCAGGAATTTCTGTCCATTTCTATTTTATATATTCTACGATTCATCATTCTCTCTTTCCACCCTTTCAACTCTATTACTCATCACATAGAGGGGTAAAACCCTTGAGTGATCGGGGAAGGGGGAGTTTCACTTATTTAATGTCGGAGTCTTGAGAATAAATAAATAAAAAAAATTTCAATTAAATTATTTCTATTTTTAGTGGTTACCATTTATGTTAATGAGATCATGTTTTTGGTTTTGGTTATTCATTTTTTGTAGCTTTTGGTTGAAGAACATTTAACTCCTTGCACCTAGTGTAAATTGTCTTGGACGAGCATATTGTGTTAGGTGTTTAGTTTCTACAAATCATTGGCATGTGTCTATTACTAGTAAATCATATCTATATTTATAAGGAAAAAAATTCACAATCAATAATTTCGATTGTTTTTTAAGAATTTCTCATGAACATCCCCAAACATAGGGGTGGGTTTCATTTCTTTCTTCAACCAAGGGTGGTTGATAACTTGATTGATGATTCTTTCATTAGTTATTAAATATGAAGAGACAATGAATAATTTTATGATGATGAGGACATTATAAAATGTGATCCAACTCTAATCCCATCACTATCTTCATCCAATAGTGTACAACATTAATTTCAACTACTTTATTTCTTTTTAAAATGAATCATTTTCAAAAACAACCACACTTCTTTCTTTTATTTCAATTACAAAACAATATTTTTGAGAACTCCACTATTGATAAAACATAGTTTTGGCACTACAAATAATATTTATCTAGGTAATATATGTTGTTATCACAACCCATGATGGAAATTTTTCAAAACATGGTGCCATTTCTAGGGAGTTAGTGCAAATATTTTTTCTCTCTCTTTATTTTCTCGTTTATAATTTTTTCATTTCAAAATTACTTGAAGACAAGCTCAAATACAGATCCCGGTCCCCTAGATCCTAAATTGAAAGAAATTTTTTGAATACAATTATAAACATTAAATTAAAATTTTAATTTGAGGATATTTCTCATGAATACTCTAGGGAAACATTAGGAGTTAACTCCGAGCCTGTCATCATTGGTTGAAATCAAAACTGAACCCATAGAGACCTCTATGCACCACAATTCCATAATCCAAATAATCCTCTTTTCATTCCAGTATTAAAAAAATTAATTTGAAATGAAACCTGACATTATTCTATTACTTACAATTTTTCATGGATTGGTAGGTTAAGATCCCAAAAAACATATTAAAGAGGTGACACATGTCTGATCATACTTCAGACCCCACAGAGTATCTAAAGAAAATGTAAAGTAGAAGGTGTTACCATTTCCATTGGAAGAAGCCGAAAAAGTATATTTCTATCATCTAAAACATATAAAATTGGATTATTGGATGGAATTGGTGATATGCTTCATGAAAATATTTTTTACCACCTCCAAAAGCTCAAGCATTAGAAAGGAGATCTATGCTACAAGACAGTCGTCTAGAGAAACTCTTCATGAGTATTGGGAATGATTCAAAATGCTATGTGATAGCTGTCAGAATCAAGAAATTGAGGATCATAAATTACATATCATATATTATCTTGGGTTATTGGAAAATGATATAGAACTTCTATATAAACCATCTGGAGTTTCATTAATTGACAAGTCCCCAGAAGAATCTAAGGTCTTGATTTAGAAGATATCTCAGAAATCACAATAGTTTGGTACTAGAGGTACTAGTATAAGAGGAATTCACAAGGAAAGAAATTATAATCCTTTGCCTTTATGGAAAACTATGATTGATCATATAATTAGTATGATGAGACATATGTCCTTAATGATATTGAGTTACCAACAAGAACCAGTTAATTTACATTGTTTATCCTCATCACCAGATCATTTTAGTTACCAATGTACTGAAATAAATGGAAAGGAAAATTGTATTTTATCCTTTCATTTGAGGATGTTCCAATAAAAATTAATAATTCATAGAGATTCACAATGTTCAATATGTGTTTTTAAATTAGCAGAATCAATCTAGAACCTTGAACCAAATTCCAATTCCAAAACCAAACCTCATTCCAGTAAAATTATAAAACCTCGAACCCTTTAAACAAAAGAAATCTTATAACCAGCCTTCACACTAACTACCACCAAATTTCACAAGACACTATGAGAATCCAAAAAATATTTCACATCCCAAATTATGAACGAACAACATACATCTGATATGGAGGGGCTGTAAGACACTATAAAAGATTTGACCAACTACTTAAAAAGTATCATAGACTTCCTGAAAAAAAATCCTACGAAACAAACATCCCTAAAAATCCAAAACCCAAAAATTATTATCATTATTATTACTACATGAAGTGGAAATGAACACTCACCACCAGCACCCCATGTACTTGAAACTAGGAAACATGTGTTGAGGGTGAATTCAGTTGTAAATTATGAAAATTCTATGAAAATGAACTACAAAGAAGAGAAGAAAGAGGATGATGATGATAATAGTCCAAGGAAGAAGAGACAAGAAACAAAATTTAAAACTCAAAATAGTGATAATAAATATTTACCTCCATAATATCTATCAACTATGATTGAATCAAAGAGATTTCAGGAAGAACCACTTCAAAATAAAATAATGGACACCTTCCATAAAGTGGAAATTAATATCTGTATTCATGAAAAACTCAATAAAATTCCAAAGTATGATAAATTCTTGAAGGATATTTTCCCCAAAAAGAGTATACTCCAAGGTAATAAAATGATAAAATTGGGAAAATTACACCATTCCTTTTCACACCATATTATCCAACCAAATGTCATGATCTAAAAACATTATTCATTCCATGCACTATGGGTTATTTAAATTTATCTAATAGTTTGTGCGATCTAAGAGATTCAATTAATATATTTCCTCACTTAGTATAAATTCATTTTTAGATTGTATACTTGTAGCCCCAAGATTTGTGTTCTATCTGGAAAATAACTCTACATTTTTCACTACAGTAGTTCTAGAGGATGTCCTTATGAAAGTCAAAGATATCTTGTTCCTAGAAGACATCTATGCACTGAATATGGGAGAATATAGTAGCCTGTCACACTCACCCATCTTTTTGGGGATATATTTCTTTATGATGGAAAAAATATCATCAATTTGAGATAAGGGACACTCACAATGGAGTTTGCATATTGCACTATACACTTAAATATTTTTGAATCCATGAGACACCCATTGAATGATCACCCACTCTTTGAACTCTCCCATGAAGATGGTATTGAACCCATTGAAGAATCAGGTATATTCCAGGTATTCATAGACTTATATGATACTTATTCCATTGAAAATATCATGGAAAATATGGATTCCGAAATTGATGTTGATACTGATTTAATGTTGGATAAATATTTAAAATATGATTTAATTGATGATTTTTTATAGGACGAGGAAGATGATATGGTATCTTGTGTACAGAAGTTCAATCATTTGTATGTGGGGAACTTCATTTTTGTTTCATCCCTTGAGCAGTTCCCAGATTAGGGATTAAAAACACTCCCCACTTATTTGAAATAGGTGTTTTATATGGAGGTAGGGAAATTAAAATTGATAACATAAAATAATCTGTCTAAAACCCATGCATAATCATTTATTTATCTTTCGATAATGAATTTCCAAGAAATATGGTGGAGATTTGGTGATATTCTTGGAATCAATCAAAAAATATTCCCTCCTAGAATTTTTCATGATGGATATTCCAAACCTATGAGACAGCCTAAAATGAGGTTGAATCCCACATTAATGGAGAATGTGAAGAAGGATATCGAGAATATATTGGATTTTGAGATCATTTTTCCCATATAATATTCACAATGGGTTATACCAATTCAATTAGTTCCAAAAAGACATACCTAACCATGTTTAGGAATGAATAGAATGAATTAAAGCCTATGAGAATTAAGAATATCTTGAGTGTGTGCCTTGATTTTCAGAAGTTGAATCATGTCACTCAGAAAGATCATTTCCATATTCCCTTCATGAATCATATTTTGTAGAGATTAGTAGGTAGAACTCATTATTGCATTTTGGTTGTATTTCAAGGCTATTTTCAAGTACCCATCTATCTCAGGGATCAAAAGAAGGCATCCTTTACTTTCACCTTCGACACCTTTCAATATAAAATGATGTCATTTTGATTATTTAATGCTTTCGGTACATTTCAAAGGTACATGGTAAGTATATTTTCTAATCATACTGAATATTTTTAGATGTTTTCATGGATTATTTCACAGTTTTCGAAAACTCATTTGACCATTTTTTAAATTTGAGAATATGTTCAAAACATGAATTAGAAAGAATAATGTTTAAAATTTTGAAATGTGTCATTTCATGGTTGAGAGAGGAAATTTACTTTATAATTCATTTTCAAAATTGTCCTTGATGATTATAAATAAAAATTTAGAGTGATAAATTATTTTCCTAACCCAACCTCTGTGTAAAATGATACATCATTTTTTGGACATGTAGGATTCTACATGAGGTTTATCCAATATTTCATTAAGATTTATCTCTCTCAATATATTTCCTTCAAAATAAGATTGTTTTGATTTAAATGGCGGATGTAGGGAATCCTTCGACGATCTAATGACGAGATCAATTACAACATCCATGATACAACCACCATATTGGAAATCACCATTTGACATACATTTTTATGCTTTAAATAATGAATTCGGAGTAGTCCTTTCTCAGTGAATTGAGGGAAGAACAAAAGTCATTTCCTATGAATCAAGAACACTGGATGTGCCACAATTCAATTAAAAAACCACAGAAAACAACTATTAATAGTTGTTATTTCTATAGAAATATTTAGGTCATATAATCTTGGAACTAAAGTCACTGTTTTTCTGATTATATAGCTCTTAGTTATTTGATGATGAAAGATAACGCTAAACAAAGAATTGTAAGGGATGTTACTATTTAAGGAGTTCAACATAGAAATAAATTACAGGAAGGGATTATAAAACAATGTGGCTGATCATTTATATAGACTGCCCAACATTATCGAAGCTGAAATTCTAGAAAAAGAACCATTGAATGATCACCTTCCATGAGAGCAATTGTATTTGGTTGAAGGATATTTGCCATGGTATGTACACATGGAAAATTATCTGGTAACATCTCAGGTCCCATATCATTTTAATTCTCACCGAATTCACAAAATAAAATCTGAATCTAGATATTACAGTTTGGATGGTCCAATTAATTGAAACATTTTCAATGCCCATATAAAAAGAATATGTTTTACTAAGAGTCAAATTGGTTTTTCCGTAGATTATTATCACACATTATCTTATAGAGGCCACATTAGACCTCAATTTACAACAATTATGGTTTTAGAATCGGTATTTTATTGTCCCACCATTTTTAAAAAATCCAATGATTTTTTCATAAGGTTTCAAAAATGCCAATTTTATAGAAATATTTCAAGGAGACAAGAAATAACCCATCAACCACTATTTTTTTTAATATTTTTGATGTCCAGGGGGATAGATTTTATGGACCCTTTAATAATTTCATTTGGAAAATATTATATCTGTATTTCAATTGATTATGTTTCCAAATTCGTGAAATAAAATTCCACAAGAACAAATGATGGTACAATTGTTTGTAAATTTTTTGAGAGTAATGTATTTTGTAGGTTAGGAGTTCGTAGAACCATCATCAGTCATCAAGGTAATAAATTTTTTTGTAGAAGAATAGAGGCTTTGAAAGAGATGTACAAGGTTTATCATAAAACATCAAATCCTTATCATCCATAGACAAATGGAAATGCAGAAGAGTCTAATACTGAAATCAAAGGAATTTTGAAGAATAATATTAAAACAAACCGGAAGGATTATATCCAAAGGCTAGAAGAAACGTTACAGGATTATATGAGAGTCTACAAAATCTGGGTTATAGTAATTCCATACAGGCTAATTTATAGGAAACTCTTTCACCTACCTGTGTAGTTTGAGCATAAAGTTTATTGGGCTGTTAGGAAGATGAGTTTGGATCTTGAAAGTGTTGTGAATGAGGGAATATTGTAGTTGTAGGAGATGTAGTAAATTAGAATGGATGATTTTGAAAAGTCTAGGATTTATAAAGAGGGAAGAAAAGTGTCTCTTGAAAAGATGATCCAACTTAAAGACTTACATTCTACACAAAAGTGTTGATATTTAACTCAAGAATTAATCTAATTCAAAGTAAACATCATTCCAGATGGGAGGGTCCATTTACGGTTACTCTTGAATATCCTTTATGTTATGTATAGATTGTGATGTATGGAGATCAGTATCCATTCACTATTAATGTACATTGGTTGAAAAATGTCCATGAGACCATTCAATCAGATCATGTGATGGAGATCACAATCCTCCAACCTATCTATCAATAAAATCCATCAAGTTTTACCTCTCCATTACACTTTGATGCTATTGTGATTCATTTATAAATCATATTACATGTTAAATCCAAATGAATTAACTATTGAAACTATAATAGTTATGTTTGGGGGTGGGAACCTTTTTATTTTAGGATTTTCATTTTTTTTGTTCTAAAAAAATGTGTGAGTTTTTCAAAATATAGTGTGTTTAATTTTCATTATTTATGGTGTTTTTGAATCTTTTTAGTTTAAATATTTATAATTCCCATTTTTTAAACCCATTTCAATGAGTTAAACAATTGATTTTATGAAACTCAGCTTAAATGAATGCTGAAATGATGTTGTTTCATGGTCAATTCTTATATAATTTCAAGAAAAGTATTCTGATTTTTGAATATCATGCCACATCTCATTGTTTTTATATTTGATATCACTTTCCTATGATGATTCTGAAACATATTTTACATATTATTTTCATTCATCTATCTTTATGAGAGAACCAAACGATGCTTTTCTTAACCAGAAATTGATTTATTCCTTTCAAAACATGAGAATTCGAGATGCTTGTGATTTAAAATATTGAGGAATTTCATCTGTTTTAACCCCCATTTTAAAGATAATTCTTTTAAATATGTCCTACCTTGTACATTGAATCCTATAAGCTCATAAAATCCATGAATATTTTATTAGTTTGTCCACATTACATGCCAATTTTTTCTATCCAACATACACATCATGTGACATTTCATGATCTAGTTGAAAATAAGTGTGGGGGGAATCTATCTCTTACAGTGATACCTCATTTGTAAAAACATTGGGTGGAAAATATAATTCTAAAAAGATTCATTTTATATTAAAAAAACCATGATTTGGAATGATTTTCTATTTCTACAACTTTGAAAAAAAGGGAAGTTGTGCCTTTCAGGAGATTCAAAAGAGGAAATAATGTTGTGTATATCTGGAGAATTCAAGAAAAATCATTTTCTAGATGATTGATATTTTTTCAATAGATATTCTGAATTGTGTGAACATTCTATGAGTTTTCATTATTATAGAGCTAATGTTTTTCTAAGGGGAGTGATGAGGATACCATACTTGAGAGGAAATTGGAATCTTGCAATTTTTCTTCAAAAAGAGCCAAACCCTCCATATTCGGCTTCAGAAGTTTCAAAAAAATCCATAGAACGTCATTTAAATGTTCTCTTGAAAACATATGTCATTAACTAACATCACATGGAGATGTAAGATTTTATCAATACTATGGTGACTCATGCACTAATTTGGAAGAGGAAAACTATATTGAAAATTGATATTTGTGAGATGAGAGAAATCTCATGCGAGGTAGGTCTCTAGAGTGAATGGGAGGATAAATGAAGTGGGAAGATATTGAATAATCTAAATGGAGAAATTGTAATAATTTTTTTTTATTAGTCGTGATATCTTTTTCTTCCTGGAGTGGAATTAGTGGATCTAATAGTAATGTGATTTTAATTTTCTTTGATTTGAGCTTGACTTGTCCGGGTGTCCGAGTGCTAAGTGTCGGGGAAATAATAGGGATAATATTTACATTATTTTTAATGTTTTTTTAATGATTTAACCCCTTAAATTTAATCAATTGTATTTTATATTCATTATTTTAGTAATTTTAGTGGATTTTGGGCTGAACTGTGAAAATTGGTTAATTTAGGAAATTTTGATGTTTTCTATATTGTTTGTTTTTTTGGTATATCTTTTAAAATTTTCTCCAAATAGAGTGGTTCTATTTTTATTGTATTTAATTGCACGTATACTTATACTTTGAATTCTAGTCTTATATATAATTTAACACAAAATGTACTAGAATAATTAATCAATTGGAAAATGGTTTATGGTCGATAAAATGAACCCCAACTCAGTTAATGACTCTTATTGCGGCCTCTCGAACACCAAATGAAGTGATTCTAGCTAGAATATAAATGGGACTCTGATAATTTTATTAAAATTTATGTTCATAAAGTAATTAGTTCATTATGGAATCCATTTCAGGAACCATATAAAAGGTATTCAATATGTATCATCAGGAAGAAAATGTCTTAATTCTTAATTTGGTCATAACATTTCTGAAACTTTTCCAAATCTCTGATATTATTTAGGATCATGTGAAATAAAAAAGGGAAAAACTTTAATGATGGAATCTACCAGTGATTTTTCTTTTTATGATGTGAATGTGATTCAATATTTTTTAATAGTGAATCTCGATGGGACATTTTCCACTCCACAAGAAAATTTATAAGAGTGTCCACTTCCATTCATGGTTGTTGAAGAAGGTATAAGAGGGGATGTGATGAAGAACTATAGTCATGAATTGATATGAATTTTTTCATTTCTTTTTGATTAGTTTAATCTTGATTTCTTCTCCTCCTTTCTAAAATATTACATTAACATTGAGGGGTAAAACCATTGAGTGATCGGGGAAGGGCGAGTTTCACTTTTTCAATGTCAGAGTCACGAGTTTAAATAAAAAAACTCATTTTTCAATTAAATGATTTATATTTTTTAATGGTTACCAATTCTATTAATCTGATATTTTTTCGGTTTTGGTATATTCATTGTTTATTGAATTGATTGAAGAACTTTTAACTCCCTTTTCCTGGTGAAATTTGTCTCGATCGAGCTTATTGGGTTACGTGGTGAGTCTCTAGTGATCATTAGAACATTTCTATAACTAGTAAATCATTTCTAGATTTATAAGGATAATAATTTCCCAATTGGGACTTGAATTAGTTATTTTGGATTTTTGTATGAACATCCATGCACATAGGAGTTGGTTCCATTTCATTATTCACCAATGGGTGATTGATAAATCGATTAAGGAAAATTTCATTTATTATTCAATATGAAGAGTGGGTGACTAATTTTTATGATGATGATGACATTATAAATGTTGGTACTACCCTAATATCATCAGTCTCTTTGTCCATTAGTTTTCATCCATAATATCAATTGCATGATTTTTCTAAAACCACTCAATTTAAAAAAACCTCACATCAATATATTATTTCAAGTGACCAATGATATTATTTATCACTCCTATCTAGAGACAACCCAAGTTGACCAAAATACATCATTTTAACATAGGTAATTTTTTGTAACACCCCATGATAGGAATGTCTCACATGGAATCTAGAGATCCTTTACATGTCAAGTCATCTCTTAGTAGGAGGTGACATCAGTAATGGATAAGTTGGTGGTGGTGTAATTCTATAACGACTTAGTATACCTTAGCTAGTTATGATCATGTCCAACATCTTAACATCATAAAAGGTGCATCGATAAAAATTTTATTTTCTATAGGAGACTTGATGGTGTAATGGTTAGATGAGGGACATCATGTAGTTTACAATACATGGAGTAGTATATCTAGAGTTGGATGATAGGATATACACCAATGATAGTTTTAGGTGATTTCCCCAGGATGGAATGGGTGTCTATAAACATAATGGGTTCCATTCACTGATGTTGGTAATAAGAACTGTGAGATGTTTTTATTTATTGCTTTGAGAAAAGTTGGACAACCAGTTCTATGTTTTGGAGTTGACTTGTCTTTGAGTGTATGCCGAGTGGTTGAAATCCATTATGGGGAGAAATGGTAATGAAAATCCTATGGTATGGAGTGATATGTCAGTCCTAGATGTGTAGAGGATAACATTGAGTTGATATAGTGGTAACAGGATGCCAATGAGGAGCCTTTTAGGTGCACATTGGGTCTCTCAAAGGGGTCAGGTGATCCCTAATTAGGGTGTTTTATTTTCCCAAGAAATAGATCTGGGCTCAGGGTAGTTGAAAATTAATTTCAAGATGGTCGTGTTAAAGCTGTTGAATGGGGTTTTCATATATTAAAATGGTTTTTGGAAAATATGTTTTGTTCAATAACTCCAAAAAAATATGATCTACACTCAAGTATGTGTCTTTGGGTGGTATTGTAAAGTTTTATTATTTTAGGGGAACATGGCCATGTGATGCAATTTCATGCTAATGGTGCAACTATAAATTTCAGGATGAGTCACACATGGATAAATTGACTCATCTAGGAACAAGGAATAGATGTTGAGAGACATAAATCCCCATTCATTGGATGTTTTGTATTGAGATTTCAATTTCAAATTATCAAATGGGTCTGGGTGAGAACCTATCTATCTTTAGTAAGTGTATGAATGGTGTGAGTTTTTGAATTTGAAATATTGATAGGGGTGGTTGAGCCCAATAATGGTTTGGTGGCCAATGATATTATGATGGACGAATCCTATTGAATGTCTATGAATGACCTTGGTAGGTGAAATTGGGGATAGATGTAATGCCCCGACCCAAGTTACCCAGAGACGGTGCATTATTACATAACATTGTCATGATCACAAGGGATCAAATACTGAAATACCGACTAGTTTAGTTTCCTTAGAAGTACTATATATACACATAGGTTCTACATTACATCATGAAATAAAACAAAAAAAACATTTGTGTCCTATTTGGGACACACTTATATCCCTTAGATTTTCCCTGATGGTCAACCATAAGATACTTCTTCACACCCTGGAAAAAATAAAACATATAAAGCGGTGAGCTCAGATTCTCAATAAGGATAACAAGATAGAGGAAACTTTCATAAATAAGAATAATCTTTTAAGGATATTTATAGGACTAAAAGATAATCTTATTAAACATAAACTTTATCATAATTTGGAAAAAATAAATCAAATAATACCATTTACTTAATCACATGGATATTCTAATAGTATAATAATTACATGATATATCATTATCGAATTTCATAATGATGTAATAAATAATGTCAGACTTCATAGCCAGATAGTCAAGGCCTCATTCCAAGACTAAGAATAATAGTTTGTCAATGCCATGTTCCAAGGCATTAGTTTGTATCATGAGACCTATAGATGCATTGAGGAGCTATAGCTGGCTCCACCCATCACTTACTATGTCCAATGGATTCCCTATATGAAAAGGCTGAAACATAACATAAACATTTGTATTAAAACTAGCATATGAAATGTTAATACTATAACCATAAACAAGAATCGTATAATAATAATACATCCATAGTCTAACATATCCCAAAAACATCAATACAATATTGAAGATTGTATCATCATTAATCAACATCATACATGTGTAAATTCAATCAAAGTTTGGTGACATAGATTAAATAAAAACTCTTTGATAGAAATAGATCTTCATATTTTGAATTCATTTAAAAGTTACATAATTATAATAGAAATAATTTATTTTTAAAATGTTCTTATAATCATGCAAGGGAATCTTCAAAGATGCTATAATGGTGGAAAATAGCCACACATTCTATATTAGTTACAAAAAATTATTTCCATAATTTTTTCGAAAAGGTAACAAAGGACCCTGTTAAGAAAACGTTAGAAATATTACTTTATAAACATTTTATAAAAATTCAAACAATTCTATAAATGAATTAAAACGATAGAATATGAAATAGAAATAACATTTTTAAATAAATCATAATGAAACATGGATGTGGATGATAAAGAGTCCCCAATATATACTCATGTATAAACAACGTCGGATTATGAAGAGATTGTAGAATTAACACTTACCTTATACATTTCCTTGATCGAGGATATGTTAACCTCATTTATTATAGTTAAATCATTGTTATTGAATTATACATGAACTAAATACATAAATATGATATCATATATGATCTAAAAATATTACTTTGTTAATAATATTTCAGTAGTATCAATGTTTTGGATGTTAACTGATTCATTTTTCTTTTTATGTTTTGTTATGTAAGTAATGTTTTTTTATTGATATTATGTATTTTATTCATATAAAAAATGATATTATGATCGTAAAAATATTTTTAACATTGAAATGAAAGTTATTCTTGAATCGTTACGATTGGGAATTAATTTGATCCCGTTTGTCGAGACAGTAATCATTACGTATGCACGAACAACTATACCATTCTATTAATGGAGGAATCATTGGTAATTTGATGGTTTATCATATATACAGAATCATTAACAAGTAATATTTATAATTTACATCAATTATACTATTTATTATACCAATCCAAATAAATAAGTGTTTTAATAACAGACTACACAATGACGTTGAGACTGAAGCTATTCGTATACACGTATGGTGACTTGTCATTGATAGGATAGATAGAATAATGAATATGATTTTACCATATTTGTAATAAAATCAAAACATTTACAAGGTACTAGATTTATTATTTTGGTATGGAAAAAACAAATAAAGTGGAAGTGGAAGAAGAATAGAACTTTTAATGAAGTGGTGAATTTATTACCTTTTCTTCGGATGTTTCATTTTGAGTTGATCAAACGGGATATTTAGGATGGATTTATGAGCAAACTAATGCCACTAGTTCTACGTGAGGGTAGTTGGTGGGATATTTGAGCTAGGTTTTTCTGAGACAAATGGCTTCAGAGGAGTGATTTGGAGAGAAGGGGAAGTACCATTTTGTAAGAGAGGTGAGGGTCACTCTTGGAAAAGCATGAATTATTATTTTATTATACAATCATATTCTGTTTATAATGTCTCTAAAATGATTTTTTCTCGGATAAGGTGGGTATGGGTCCAAAAACACTCAATAAATAGGTTTTAGATAAGTTTAGGTCCCTATATTAACCTTATATTTAGATTTTACTCTTAGTTATATAGTTTAACTTTTACCATTCATTCTTGTATTATTATATTAAATTGTTAATAATATTACAATTAAAATCCAAGAGATTTCCATTTTCTATGTTATTGATATATCCAAAGTTATCTAACTCCTTTGACTAATACTTTTATTTTTAGAAATATTATATCAATTAATAATATAGTATTTGTTTTAAAAACTTATTTTTTTCAATTATGACAGTATTTGGTATTTTCTTTTGTTGAATTTCGTAACAACTTGATTAAATTGAATAAAATGCATTGAATCAACCCTAACATGTCATATTAATCTATAAAATTAGTGGAATGAATCAAAAGTGTAATAAACCAAGATTTTATAAGATATATTCCTTTTAATTTATTTCATATCTTCTATTTTACGATACACCAAGATTATCCTGCGCTATACGTAACACTGTATTATCTTGCAGTATACGCAACACTAACCCTGGATCGCGTTACACACAATTTCATGTTTGATTGATAGTAGTTATTCTAGAAAACATTGAGTATATATATATATATATATATTCAATGTATTTTTTTATACGCAGCAACAAAGGAGTTTTGCACTACATGCAACCGTGACTTGGCTGGCATTACACGCAATCGCGACCTTCCTCGATAGCTTATGTTGTACGTAATACCGGGTTTTACTAAACAATGATATATTATTATAATATTATTATGAACTAGCTGGTATGAATAGTATTAACTAAATTTTTAATTTTATAACGTTATTATTCATTTTACATATTTTCTAGAACATGGTATAAGAACAAAATACATTTTTTGGGTAAAATAAGTATTTTTCAAAAAATGTAGTTTTGTCACGTTTTGATGGAGTACCCACTTTAAATATAGTTTTTTACATGTTTATAAGTTCTATTTTACAAAATAAAATTATTCTTTTAAAATTTTACCTTGGATAAATTTTTCATATTATTCTGATAAATTTCATATTTTAATGAATAGTAAAAACACGGTATATTTTAATTAAAACAAATTTTTTCATCGTAATAACATTTGTGGTTAAATTATAATATTGAATAGTTATAAATTATAAATAGAATATATTTTTACCATTTAATATAATGTATGTCATTAGCATTGATTTTACCATGAATTCGTAGGTTTAATCAATTCAATCTTTTGCAATGTTTTAAAGAAAAAACCGTTTTCTTTCGACAACAGAATTAAAATTAATTTAATTTCTGAAAATTTTGTGTATTGAATTTGGAAAAATGAATTCCATATTTCAAATCAGTGGGTCGAAATTCTGTTAATAAGCTACTTTTTATTTTTGGGCATTATGAATAGTAACTACGGTAAATTTTATTTACCCTAGTTAAAGTAAAATCGGGTAATTAAGGGTAAATATAAGATTATAAAATTACCCTAACACCTGCCAAAATTATTTCGGATGGATAAAAGTTGACCCATATCACCTAAGGGTATGATTATTGAAAGGAATGGCCGATTGTCGCATATCGACCGGTCAAAGTTTCGGTGCTCTGCTAATGTGTATAGCAGCACTCTGGTCGAATCCTCGTCGATGGTACTTCGTAATAATCAATTGTTTTTAGTTGATTGTATTTTGATTGGGGGGGTTTGTTTGCAGAGCTTAATTGAAATGTTTAATGAATGATGTTTAATTTAACAAGTTGATAAAGATTGGGGTGAGTTCATCATTAGGTTAGTTAAGCTTGTGATATCCTTGAGCTTTGCTTTATATTTCATTTAAATTAACACCCATGTCACAAGATGATATTGATTAGAATTCCTAAGTGTTAAGGCTTTAATCCAAGCCTTAAATTCACTTAGTGTTCTAATATTGATCAAATATTGTTTATGGTAGTGTATTTATGGTTCCAATAATCCATGGAAACCACACGTTAAACAAATCAAGTCATTAATCCATGACATGCTAAGTCCAACATACACAATGTTAATTCAACGAATACTCATCGAGCAAAAGCTCTCAATCGCATAACATAAAAAAATTAAAACTCACCCCAATGAGAGATTTACTTAGCCATTATTATGTTTATTAATCTGGTGATATATGTTTATGGTGATGAATTATAAAGAGAAGAAAAAGAAAGGGACAAGATAAGAGTAGTGTGCCGAACACACACACGAAATATTTTGAGAATCAAAAATGGAATTTTGATAGAATGAGGAAGCAAGATAAGGTACTGTAATTTAAAATGATTCAAAATATTTTAAGACCATGAATATTATACTACAGAAGGTGGAGGATAATAAGAGATATTGAAGAAGAAACTTTCATTAAAACAGAATTACAAAATAAAGGACTTACAAAATTACAAAAATGAAGAACACAAAAGTAAGTGAAAACAAAGAGAGGAGGAAAGGACTCTCAAGTGAAAACATGAGTATGGAAGGTCCTCCCAAGCCTTTTTCAAATTGTTGGTCGTGCTAATATGATCTCCTCTCTTCTGAAATGCCAACCCCTCTCAAGGAGAGAAGGGGAGAGTATTTATAGCCCAAGGAGTGGACTGTTTGCATTCCCAATCTATCCCTCCACTTGAATCGCCAATTTGGCTATTCAGACATCCGAATCATCAAATATCTCCTTCTTCAAAGTTGTAGACAATAATGTTTTCCGACTACTCTCAACATTTGGAGTCATTTGGACTTACGGATAAAAAGTTATGTCCTGTTTATTAAACAAAGTTAAACTGTCCATTTCAATACAGTCTTTTTGAAGTCCATAATGTGAATGGGTTTTTTAATATGAATATGCCTTCAAATCCGAATGGTTTCTTCAACAAAGTCGGCATCCTATATCGCCTCTTTCACACTGCAAAAGCTCAGCTCGATTGGACGCTTACATCAGGAGATATGTCATGCAGACTATACTAATTTTAATTCTCATCCAGAATGGTGGGCTGGACGTCAAAGATTTATTTGGGCCCCTTGTACTTGGATTTGGGCCTTGAAATTTTTATCCAATATGAAATGTAGTGTCCCCCGAATTATCATGGAGAGTTAATGTTTTTGGATTTCTGGATTGATCCCAGTAAATCAATCTTCAAGGCTGGTCCAGTTTGTTCACAGGTTCTTTGGTCTTGTTTGTGGGGACCATATGTCCCTTCAAATGGTAGAATTGGCTCATGGTACCTTCTAATGAAATGTTTTATATTGAAAGGAGAATCCTAAAAAACAATAACAACACAATTTGGATCAGTATAGTGATAGTTATTACTAAAACATTAAACTGACTCAATTGGACTACTTCTAAAAATGCTCAAAAATTATACTTAATATTAAAACATTAATATTTCACACAAATTATGCACATTTCATATAAAATCAGTAAAGGGTGAATATAATAAGTAATGAAAATATTAAAAACATCAACTCCCCCACACTTAGCTTTGTGCATGTCCTCATGTGCAACAAATATAAAAACATGACAAAATCATTTTCACTCACCAACAAATATTAAAATTTTGTTTTCTCCAATCAGGGGAGGTTTAGACTATTTCACTCATCCATTTTTAAATCCACCACAAGTTGTTACAGAAACAATGTTCCAAAAATAATTCATTTTTCCCTGCTCAAAGTTAGAAATGGAGAATGTGGACACTGAAAACTCACACCTCTCAAGATGATAAAATTTATTTGTGGATGTTCACTCTTTCACCAACCAAAAGTGAAAATCTTAGAGTTTGAAAAGAGCTCTCAGCTTCCAATCCCTATCCAAAGTGCACAAGAATCAAGGGGTCTTTTTAAGGGGTTTTTCTATGGCTATGGGACGGTAGGAATATAATGTCTAATAGAGAGAATAAGAGGGTCAAAATACCAACATAGAAAAACAATGCACATTTTTTTGAAATAAGACATGGAAGGAAATAAAAACACATATTTACAAGGGAATGATTGTGTGAAGAAAGACACAATAGAGGAAGAAAATATGAAGGGGATGAGAAGATGAAATATTTAAAAACCACAAAACTTCTCCCAATGATATAAGAATATAATGAAAGTGTTCTTTTTTTTCCTTTTTTTTCTTTGTTTTTTCGAAAGTTGACCTTGAAACAGATCTCACACTCATATTGAGGAAGAGTGATTTTTGACCTACCCAAGACACAACCCATTTGTTTCTTTTTTTTTGATTTTGATTTTTTTGAACACTTTTCAATATCATTTGTACAATACATTCACTAAATGACAAACTCCCCCCCACACTAAAATGTATGCTTGCCCTAAAGAATATGATAACACACCAGAAAGTAAGGAAATGATACCCAAAAATGATATCCATTCCCCCCCACACTTAAATTTCAAAAACATATGCAATTAATATCCATGTTGATATTAGGTGGGATAAGGTATTGGGCTTGTAATGTGGATATCAAAGAAAAGGTTTTCATAGGCTTGAAGGGGCTTTCAAAAGGAGGATTTATGTAATGGAAATGAGAGGCTATTTGGCTATTGTGATTTTAATGTGGATCAGAAAATTCCTCTATCATATTAATAAATACTAAGGTAAGAAATTCAGCTCAAAGTTCCACAAACTCAAGACTCACAAATGGGGGTGAAAACACACATTTTGAAAAGATGGCCATAGTTGGCCTTGGCATGAATGCAATTGTTTGTTCTCACGGTTTGGGAAAAGCATTTTCCCAATCAAAAAATGAGCAATAAAAATGTGTTGGTTTTGACCCAAAATTATTTATCCAAAGTCATGATGAAAATATAAAATTTTTGAGATGAAAACATGTCTCTGAACTCCCCAAAATGGTTGGACAAAATTTCAAAACTTGATGGTGAGTAAGCATGACTCTTTTTTGTAATTTTATTAAGTAATTGTGTTTTTTTGGTTTTTTTTAGTTTTTAAGGTTTTGTTTAAAATACACACCCACACAAGAAAGAGAAAAAGAAAGGGTTTGATGAATAAAGTGGTAAAAAAATGAAAGAGAGAGGAAGAAGAAGAAAGAGTTAGAGAGAGGAAGAGATAGAGAGAGAGAGAGTTAAAGGGAAAGAGGTGCCCCCTTGTTTGGATTTTGTGGGTTTCCATCTATATCCAGTGGTGGGTCTACTATGGATCCAATGGAAGTAGATGATGATCCAGGATTTTCTGTCCTCTCATAGTGATGCTTCAACTGATGTCCATTTACCGTAAATTTCATTTTGGAGGAGGGGTCTTGGACTTGCACTGCACAAAATGGGTAAACGTTAGTAATAACAAAAGGAACATCCCAACGAGAATTAAGCTTACCTGGGTGAAGCCGAAATCGAGAATTGAAGAGCATTACCTTTTCACCTTCATGAAATACCTTTCTCAGGATTTGTTTGTCATGGAGTACCTTAGCCTTCTCTTTTTACATATTGGAATTCTCATAGGATTCAAGTCGAAGCTCCTCCAGTTTATCCAATTGCAACAATCATTCTTCACCGGATTTTTCAAGATCAAAATTACATGTTTTCACTACCCAAAATGACATATGTTGTATTTCAACTGGTAAGTGACATGCTTTACCAAAAACAAGCCGAAAAGGAGACATCCCAATGGGTGTTTTATAGGCAGTTCGATAAGCCAAAAGTGCTTCACCAAGTCTTTCAGGCCAGTCTTTTCTGGTGGGTTTTACAATTATGTCAAGCACCCTTTTCACTTCTCTGTTAGAAAGTTCAGCCATTCCATTTTTTTGAGGGTGATATGTAGTGGATGTTTTAGGTACAGCCCCATTCTTTTTCAAAATTGACTCCATGGTTCTATCAGAAATTGGGTAGATAATCTTAGAGTTTGAATTGGACTAAACCATTCACTATCAGAAATTGGGTAGATAATACCAGCTTGAAGAAGCTTGGTAATCTCTTCCCTAACTACCTCAAGTATGAGTGGATTGAGTCTTCTTTGAGGTTGCCTAATTGGTTTGGATGATTCCTGTAGATGGATGTGATGCATGCAAAGGGCAGGGTTGATTCCTGGAATATCCTCTAGGGTCCAACCTAAGGCATTTTTGTTTTCCTCTAACACTTGAACAAGTTGGGACTCCTCAGTTTCAGAAAGTGAAGAAGAGATAATGACAGGGTAGGAGGGATCATGGAAAATGAATGCATACTTGAGGTGTGAAAGAAGTGGTTTTAGATCAGTTTCAGCCTTGATTTGAGAGATAGATAATTTTGGAGTAGGAGAAGGGATTCCAGATGGGTTTGGATCATTTTCCTCAACACTTTCCATGGTGGATCAGTAGAGATCAGAGTTGATGTGGGATTCAAGAGAGTTTTCAACTTCACTTGGATTGATGGAGTCTAAGAAAGAAAGGTCAACATCAACTTCTCCATTTATAACTTGGTTAATCATTGAGAATATTTCACAGTCTCCACTATCATTAGAACATGATGAGCATGAAGAAATGGAGGTGAGTTGACTCTTAGAAGTGTCATTAGATGCATGAATAGAGAATGTAGAGTGATTCTCTAATGGGTATCACATGTCTTGAATAATGTTGAACTTGACCACTTGGTCACCAAATTCCATGGATAAGATGCCTGAATGGACATAGATCTTGGTTCTAACAGTCATGAGGAATGGTCTTCCTAGAATTAGGGGAGATCGATAAGAGTTCGTCTCACCTTCCATGTCAAGGACATAGAAATCAACTGGGAAGATAAGATCATTGACCCGAACAAGGAAATCCTCAATTATTCCCTCAGGACTGGCTGTGCTTCGATTGGCTAACTGAATGAAAACACATGTTGGGTGCAAGGGACCTTGACCAAGGTTGGAGAATATGGATTTGGGCATTACATTAATTGGGGCTCCTAGGTCTACGAGTGCATCATCAAAGTTGGAACATCCAATTTGGCATGGGACTGTAAAGGTCCCCGGATCTTTGCACTTTATGGGAATAGACTGCTGGGTGGAGACATTTTCAAAGGTCCTAAGTTGCCTCTTGTGGGTACAAAACTCCTTGAGAAACTTGGCATACTTAGGAATTTGTTTTATGTAATCTAATAGGGGAATGTGGACTTCAACACGTCTAAACGTGTCATGAATTTCCGGATCAGGTTCAAAGGACATCTTAGGCATAGAGATGGCTTGAGGAAAAGGAATTGGGTTCCTTAGAGGAATGGAAGGAGGTGAAGGAGTGGATTCAAGTTCCTTTTCCAGATTTTTGTTCTTTTCATTTTCTAGATCAACATCTAAAGGGGGTTTGAGGATTTATCTTGAGAAATAGAAAGTTTCTTTCCTGATCTAAGTGAAATTGAACTTACATTACCCTTGGGGTTGGGTAATGGTTGAGCTGGGAGTTGGGAAGAATTTGATTGTTGTTTATGGCTCAGGTGGGATGCAAGTTGACCAATTTGAGTTTCAATGTTTTTAAGGCTAGAACGGGTGAAGAAGGAAAGATCTTCAACAGCACTTTCCCATGGTTTCTTGGAAGAAGAGGCTTGTCCCGAATTGGGATTGCCTTGATTTGGGTTCTTGGGAAATCGATTGTATTGGGTTGGGAATTGGGAAGGCTCATTCGGATAATGGAATCTAGGAGGAGGAATAAGAGGATTGATCCTTTGAGGTTGAGGGACAAAAGGATAAGGTTGTTGGAAGTTACCAACACCTTGATTGTATTGAAACTGGTTTGGGTTTTGAGGAGGGAATTGAGGGGGATAAGAAATGGGATTACCATACCTAAGGCCTTGGTTATAGGAAGAAGATAAGGGCTCGGAGTGAGGTTGGTTGAAGTTTCTAACAAACTGACCTGATAGTTGAGGATTGGGGTTCCGCTGAGCATATGCTGCATTGAGCTCCATTGGTCTTGATGAATCAGATTGATCCTCTTGAAGTTGTGGACATGTGTCTGTTGGATGAGCTGGGGGGCTACAGATTTCACAATTCATGAGAGGTCCAGGGAATAGTGACTATGGAGAAGATGAGGTTGGGGCTTTGGTAGCCACCGCTAGTTGACGCACAAGACCTGTAAGTTCACTCATCCACTCAGTCATCTTGTTAGGCTCTATGGATTGATTATCTTGGGCTTGTTTGACTTGAGCATGTGCTCGAGTATGGAATTGTTGTGTGTTTCCAGCCATGTTACTTATGAGATATCTTGCAGTTTCAGGAGTTTTATCAACAAGAGCACCGCCACTTGCGACATTTATGAGAGTTCTTTCCATAGCCAATAACCCCTCATAGAAGTATTGGATCAAGAGTTGGTCAGGAATTTGGTGGTGTGGGCAAGTTACAACAAGCTTTTTGAACCTCTCCCAGTACTCATAGAGTGATTCATTTGGGATTTTACGGATACCACTTATTTCCTTTCGGATGGAAGCGGTACGAGAAGCAGGAAAGAATTTTTCTAGAAAGAGACGCTTCATGTCATTCCATGTAGTTATCGAACCAGGAGGGAGGTAGTAGAGCCATGACTTGGCAGAGTCATCTAGGGAGAAAGGGAATGCTCAAAGTTTGATTTGTTCTTCAGAAACCCCTTGAGGCTTCATGGTATAACACACCACCTGGAACTCTTTAAGGTGAAGATGTGGATCCTCACCGGCTAGCCCGTGAAAATGAGGGAGAAGATGAATCAAACACGATTTGAGTTCGAAGTCAGCCTTTATGTTTGGATATTGAATACCAAGGGGTTGGTAATTCATATCAGGGGCAGCAAGTTCTTTCAATGTTTGTTCCTTAGGATTGGCCATATCGAATTCAATTGGTAGGGCAATGATTGGTTCTTGGGTGATTTGGTTATCCCTAATGGTCCTCCTAAGTCGATGAAGAGTTCTATCAATTTTAGGGTCAAACAAATATGAGGGATTGTTTGGGAGGCTACGGGGCATTCATAGAGATTTAGAAAGGATGAGGAAGGCGGGTTTTTCTTTGTATTTTTTTCAATTTATGATTTTTAAGAGGAAGAAAGGTCTTTCTTTGTGTTTTTTTTCAAATTTTTTTTTTAATTTTGTTTTATTTTTGATTTCATGACAATAATCAGAAACTAACGACTACTTAAAGCACCATACCCAGAAACGATGCCATTTGAAGGGCACGGCCTCTTGTCGCCTATCGGCCGGTCAAAGTTCCGGTGCTCTGCTAATTTGTATAACAGCACTTGGGTTGAATCCTCGGCGATGGTACTTCGTAATAGTCGATTGTTTTTAGTTGATTGTATTTGGATTGGGGGGTTTGTTTTAAGAGATTAATTGAAATGTTTAATGAATGATGATTAATTTAACAAGTTGATAAAGATTGGGGTGATTTCATCATTAGGTTAGTTATTCTTGTGATATCCTTGAGCTTTGCTTTATATTGCATTTAAATTAACACCCATGTCACAAGATGATGTTGATTAGAATTCCTAAGTGTTAAGGCTTTAATCCAAGCCTTAAATTAACTTATGGTTCTAATCATGATCGAATATTGTTTATGGTAGTGTATTTATGGTTCCAATAATCCATGGAAACCACACGTTAAACAAATCATGTCATTAATCCATGACATGCTAAGTCCAGCATACACAATGTTAATTCAACGAATACTCATCGAGCAAAAGCTCTCAATCGCTTAACATACCTAAATTAAAACTCACCCCAATGAGAGATTTACTCAGCCATTATTATTATTATTAATCTGGTAATATATGTTTATGGTGATGAATTATAAAGAGAAGAAAAAGAAAGGGACAAGATAAGAGTAGTGTGCCGAACACACACACGAAATATTTTGAGAATCAAAAATGGAATTTCAATTGAATGAGGAATCAAGATAAGGTAATGTAATTTAAAATGATTAAAACTATTTTAAGACCATGAATATTATACTATATAAGGTGGAGGATAATAAGAGATATTGAAGAAGAAACTTTCATTAAAACAGAATTACAAAATAAAGGACTTACAAAATTACAAAAATGAAGAACACAAGAGTAAGTGAAAACAAAGAGAGGAGGAAAGGTCTCTAAAATGAAAACATGAGTATGTAAGGTCTTCCCAAGTATTTTTCAAAGCCTTGGTCGTGCCAATATGATCTCATCTCTTCTGAAATGTCAACCCCTCTCAAGTAGAGAAGGGGAGAGTATTTATAGCCCAAGGAGTGGACTGTTTGCATTCCCAATCTGTCCCTCCACTTGAATCGCCACTTTGTCTATACAGAAAACCGAATCTTCAAATATCTCCTTCTTCAAAGTTGTATAAAATAATGTTTTCCGACTACTCTAAAAATTTTGAGTCATTTGGACTTACGGATAAAGAGTTATGGCCGGTTTATTAAACAAAGTTAAACTGTCCATTTCAATCGAGTCTTTTTGAAGTCCATAATGTGAAAGGTTTTTTGAATATGTATATGCCTTAAAATCCGAATGGTTTATTCAAAAAAGTCGGCCTTCTATATCTCCTATTTCACACTACAAAATCTCAGATCTATTGGATGCTTAAATCAGGAGATATGTAATGCATACTATACTGATTTTAATTCTCGGACAGAATGGTGGGATGGACTTAAAAGATTTATTTGGGCCCCTTGTACTTGGATTTGGGCCTTTAAATTTTTATCCAAGATGAAATGTGGTGTCCCCCGAATTATGGTGGGGATTTAATGTTTTTGGACTTCTGGATTGATCCCAGTAAATCAATCTTAAAGGCTGGTCCAGTTTGTTCACAGGTTCTTTGGTCTTGTTTGAGAGGACCATATGACCCTTAAAATGGTAGAATTGGCTCATGGTACCTTCTGATGTAATGTTTTATATTGAAAGGAGAATCATAAAAAAAAAGAACCACACAATTTGGATCAGTATAGTGACAGTTATTATTAAAACATTAAACTGACTCAATTGGACTACTTCTAAAAATGCTCAAAAATTATACTTAATATTAAAACATTAATATTTCACACAAATTATGCACATTTCATATAAAATCAGTAAAGGGTGAATATAATAAGTCATTAAAATATTAATAACATCAATTATATTCATTTTATGGAATTTTTAAAAAAAATAGTTTAATTATTATTAAAACTAATGAAAGTGACAACATGTCACTCTCTTAAATCTTATAAGTATATTAATTTTAATTTAGTGATAAGATTCATGAAACTTCGAAAATGAATAGTCTACAGAAATCTAATAAAATTATCTACATCATATGAATTTATTTATCATTTTTAGGGATTAAATAATTATCATTAATTGTGACACAATAGTGATGCAGAAATTGTTTATCTAGTGAAAAATCAAGAATATAGTTTTTATTAAACTAATAGTGACCATAAAAGGTACAAAACCCTGACCAAAACTTAATGGTCATGTCCATATAAACCATAATAATCCAATGGTCTAATATTTGACCATTTGGAGCCTTATAAAATCAATTATGACACTTATATTATTTTATTTTAAATGATTCCAAAGTTGTCACATTCATAATTTAATAAATATAAAATTTTAAATATTGTGATTTTAAGATGATAAATTCGAGTAAAAGTATTATTGTGAAAGATAATAGATTTATATTCATAATAGGATTTTATTTTTAATTTTTATGCAACAAATAAGTATATTAAATAATTATACATAAATGTTGTAGTAATTATTTTATTAAGAGATAAACCAAATAAATGGAGTTAACAATCATAAATTAAATATTATATGAACTATTTAATGTGCCCCACTAATTTTCTAGATACATATGTCCTATTATAAATATATTAAAGCTTTTATTTCGAACATATCTTCTGTATATATTTTATTGAAATTCAAATAAATGAATAGTGTCAAAATTGACACAATTGTTATTTTATAAAAATAACAAATTATAAAATTGTTTAAAAATCAAAAAAATATTTAGAAAGTATAAATTTAAATTTATATGGTCTAGAATTTTATAAAGTAACCAATTATGGACAATTTAAAACAAATTAGTAATTATTTGTTATAATTTAATATTTAGAATGTTATTACCACAAATTAAATTAAATTGATTAAATAAGGATAAATCAAGTTGATAATGTTTAAAATAATTTTCTAGCATGTATAAATTTTATTGTTTTATGATATTAAAACCCTATATCATCTAATATTCGAATATGAGTAATTTTTGGTGGTTTTTAAGTGGGGTTAGATTTATTATAAATTAATATTTTTTAGATTTCCAAAGGTACCCCTCTCCTCCATTATAAAAGCAAACCTCCCCCCTCTCATCATTACAAAACTTTGAGCCTTAAATATCGTAAAACCCCTGCCCATTTCACTTCTACACTTACCTAGAAACATCCTAGAGGTTCAGTTCTTCTTCAATGACCAACCATAGTACCCTAAGAGGAGGTTTCAAAAAGGCGTGTCGAAAGAAGAGGTAATATCTGTTACCGATTCTTTCAACTTTATTTCTTTTTATACATCTTTTTCTTTAGTTGTTTCATTATGAAGTAACAACATAATTATCACTAATATACTGATATATTATTATAAGTATGAAACAACCCTATTTCACCATCTATCCATCCCATGGAAAACAAAATCATCGCGCCTGCGTATGTACGGAATACCATCTCCACGCCGCGGTGTAATCTGTTTTCGACCACCACCTTACATGGATGGGTATAATGGTGTAAATAAATAACTATATATGATTATTTAAAAGTGATATTTATTCTTAAATATTATACATACACATTAATGCAATTCCACGATCATGGGAATGATATCATCGCTCGTGTGTACGTATGGACTACCGTCTCCACAACGCGATGAGATTCATTCTCCAAGTAAACCATTCATGAATGATTATAAAGTATATATAATAATTAATCATGAAATATATGAAATAATAATGCTTCTGGATTTATGTATATATATATATTTATGTCATCTGTTTAGATGAATTCAATTAAATAAGGAAACGAAAACAATGTTTATGCATACATACGGCCTACCCTCTCCATGAACTGTGTATTTCATTCCTTTTATCGATATATAATATATATGTATATGATGAATATATATTATATATAAATAATTTTTTACATTCTTGAATTATTTAAATCAGGATATAAGTAATAATATCAAGAACGACAAGTCGAAACATATACGATGAATGAAATGATTTTACCCAAAACGCTGCTTTTACATGAAATTTACAAAAGAACGGGTAATATAAAGTCATACGTGAAACATTTATGATATCATAACAATGAATATGATTATTTAATGAGTCTATGAAATTATTTAAATCATTATACTGGAGGATCAGATACGTACAAAGCATATCAGACCTAAGGTAACATATAATTTTGCAAATCTCATTTTTATCTGAGATTGCTTATTCGTAAGTATTTACTAGGGTTATGATTATTATCCATGTCCATGTGTTCTCAAAATGTTTTCATAAAATGTTTACTTTTCTTCCATGTATGTTTAAAGTCATTTTTACCCTTTTCTACTTTTACCACATCGTATGGAAGGAATCTTTCTTTTACGAGGTACTTTTTGACTTTTCCGGAAAAAGTATGAGAAGAATGTTTTTGTATATTATATGGCATGAAAGGATTTTTACAGTTTTATAAAGCCTTATTTTCATTAAGCTTACTCAAAAATATTTCATGGATATTTTCAACAAAATATCCTTCTTTTAAAATTTCATGACGTCTTGTGAAAAGAAATTTATTTTGAAGAAGAAAGGTTATTTTCCTCAAGAATTGATTTCAAGTGTTTTATCAAAACCATTTTTCATTTAAGATGACATTAATTCATATGTGTATATTTCAAGTATAAAGTCTCTATGATTTAAATGGTTTCACTTTTCTTATGATGAAATATCCATTTGTCTTATATGGATTATGTGATGATGGGATGATGTTTATGAAACCCATTTTATTCTTTAGGTTATGATGACTATTTTAAGTTTATTTTGTGGCATAAATAATAATTATTTCATTATGAGATGGGTGGGACCTATATCTCCCTCCAATGCATTGGGTAATGATTTATATATCATGATATAGACATGGTAGTAACGGTATGTTAATCTGGTTCAATGTTACTGGATGGAAACGAAGAGTGAACTCGATTCAGAAAGGGACTTTGTCCACTAAGATGGTCTTGGCAGCAATGCCTTGGCTTCCATGAAATCATAACATGTGATTAATGGTTTCCACAATTACATGTTTTATTCCCATTATATTTTATCATGTTTTCTGTTCCATTATGATATATTCCTTATATACTTCCACGATTTATGTCTTTGCTCAAGATTTTGATGTTTAAATTGCAGGTTCACATTTTTTGTTTTCAAATGTTTATGGATTGTTTTATGTTATCTATGTTTTCCCTTACTTAGCATTTTAGCTCACCCTTTTTATGTTTTATTTTCCCCAAGAAATAAAGAAAGGTTTGAGGTAAGGAAACAAAAAGTGGAAGATCATTATCGGAGTTGTTGATGATATTTCAACATGATTAGAAGTTTATATTCCGAGTTTCCGAAGACACTAAACTATTACCATCCTTGTGGGTCTATTTTTGTTATGTATTAAGTATTATGAAAAAGTAATGTAATGTCCATGTATGTAAAGCTTTGGTTCTCTACAGTTGGTATCAGAGGAATGGTTTTGTCAACCTTTGGAAACTAGGATGTGAAAACATTAGTGAGATCTCTAGAGATATTTCTAAGGTATGTCTAGGGATGTCCCTAAGGTTAAGTATACGTGTAGGTTATATTCCTAGAATTGCGCTAACGATATTAGAACTAAACCTAAGATGTTAGATGTAGAAGGTACTCCCCCATGATTATGTTATTTTCCTTGTATGATTTTTTCCGCTCATAGAATTCTTTTTGTGTTTTAGTCAATGGAGGGAACCAGAAGGAATTTGGTTAACATTGAATCCAATGGACAAATTGGAGACTATGAGCAATAAAATTGCGTAATTCCTAGAGAGAAAGATATTGTGATTATACCAAATCAGTCATCGTGATTTATGATTAACAATGTGAAATTTAGTGGTATGCCCAATTCATTAAATAAGAGGAAGATAGAATTTTATGCATGTTTTCATGTTGAGGAGCATAAAGAAAGGAAGATTGAGATTTCTATAGAAGGGAAGAAGAACCTTGAGGAATACCTCAAATGGAGGGAAAAATGTTACTTGTGTGGAGAAAAGGGTCATAGAGTGTCAGAATGTTGTGGATTCAATGTCTTATTTGTGGAGAACATGGGCATTACCCAACTCAATTCCCTGACCTAAAAAGTTACTTCTAAATCAAGGAATGACTTATTCCTGGACAATCATATAAGGGGATGGATTGAAGTGTTTATGTATTGGTATTCAAGAATATTGTTGTTGAGGTACTTTTATGATGTATTAAAATATTTTTGTATTAGTCTATTGTGGTTTTCAATAATTTTATGGTACCGGGAACCATGAAAAGTGATTCAAATATTTTTGGAAAGCAGATGAAATGTGCATGTGGAAGGGATGAGGAGAAAATAATATGATAGTAATCATGATCTCATGACTTAAATAAGGAAAACGTGATATCATGGTTTGAGTATATAGAAATTTTGGGATTTTAGTATGGGAAAAGAGTTAACTTTTGACAGCATTCATGTTTTCACTAAGGTTAAATGGGTATTCATTTTTCAAGAGAATACATGATTAAGGTATTCACATTTTTGTAATTTGACCAACAAGATATATCTTATGATATATGGGGGATAAATGATGGCATTCACATGATTGTTATGTGACATTTCAAGTAATCATTTTCTTTATACTATGAGCTTGGACCGAAGTATTTTAGATAAGCCTAAAGATTGGAATGGATTATGTTGAACCTATGTTAGTATTGTTTAAGGATAGAACTTTTTTTGACATTATTTATGGGATGTTATAGTAATTTAGTTTTAAAAAAAGGACAACCTACAGGACTGGCGATAGCCCATCGCGTTGGTCAAGGCTATGGGAATCGAACCCACAATCGAAGTGCGACTGACCTTTATCGCCTCCCACTGGCCTACAGGAAGTCCCTGGATAGTAGAAACTAGTTTTATTTTATTAAACAATATGATATATGAAGTATATGTTCATTTATGGAACCATATACGATTAATATAACCATATGATGGACTTATAACTTTTTCTAACATTTTTTTTGAAACAGATGGAATGACCCATCATTCTATCACATGATCTGCTAACATATCACGAATAACAAATTCAACTTCATTTCATTAAGGGGTGAAGTGGAAATTGTTCAATTCATGAACAATAGTGGGATTGTACCAAAATTATGTAAGTATTTCTTTTAATTCATCAACTTTAGGGAAATTATCTTGAAAACCAAAAATGTTGTCCTAGTGACCTTATATCTGAGGAATTATATGGTACCGTAGATCATCACAAATTTATGGCTTTGTGATTGTTGGCATTTTCATAGCCATGTTCTTTACCACTCTCCATCAGAAAATGACGGTTAGATTTCTCTAAAATATCCATATTTTCACCTATGTTATCCTATGTGGAAACCCAGTGATTAGTTAATTTGGGTAACCGTTGCATTTCAGAATTTAGTTTTTAAAGCCATGATTAGGTATTCCTTTTTACGATGTGGGTTTCAATTAAAGAAACTTTCACGTAGAAAACCATTTATAACCCCGACAAATTTCGAGGGCAAATTCATTTTAAGGGGGGTAGAATGTAATAACCTGAGATTTTATAAGATATATTTTTTTTAATTTCTTTCATATCTTCTGTTGTACGATACACCAAGATTATCTTGCGCTATACGCAACACCGTATTAGATTGCAGTATACGCAACACTAATCCCGGATCGTGTTACACACAATTTCATGTTTGTTTGATAGTAGTTATTCTATGAAACATTGAGTATATATATATATATATTTAATGTATTTTGTTATATGCGACAACAAAGGATTCGTGCACTAGAAGAAACCCTGACTTGGCTTGTATTACACGCAATCACGACCATCCTCAATAGCGTATGTTGTACGCAATACCGGGTTTTACTAAACAACGATATATTATTATAATATTATTATGAAATAGCCGTTATGAATAGTATTAACTAAATTTTTAATTTTATAACATTATTATTCATCTTACACATTTTCAAGAACATGGTATAAAAAGAAAATACATTTTTCGGGTAAAATAAGTATTTTTCAAAAAATGCAGTTTTGCCATCTTTTAATGGCGCATCCACATTAAATCTAATTTTTGACATGTTTATAAGTTCAATTCTACAAAATAAAATTATTATTTGGAATCAGGATACAAAATTTTACATTGGATAAATTTTTCATATTATTCTGATAACTTTAATATTTTAATGAATAGTAAAAACACGCTATATTTTAATTAAAAACAACTTTTTTCATCGTAATAACATATGTGGTTAAATTATAATAATGAATTGTTTTAAATTATAAATAGAATATATTTTTACCATTTAATATAATGTATGACATTAGCATTGATTTTACCTTGAATTCGTAGGTTAAATCAATTCAATCTTTTGCAATGTTTTAAAGAAAAACCTGTTCTCTTTCGAAAACGGGATAAATTTTAATTTAATTTCTACAAATTTTTGGTATTGAATTTGGAAAAATTGATTCTATATTTGTAATCATTGGGTCCAAATTATGTTAATAAGCTAATTTTTATTTTTGGCCATTATGAATAGTAACTACGGTAAATTTTATTTACCATAGTTAAAGGAAAATCGGGTAATTAAGGGTAAATATAAGATTATAAAATTACCCTAATACCTGCAAAAATTATATTGGATGGCTAAAAGTCGACCCATATCACCTAAGGGTCGGATTATATTCATTTTATGGACTTTTAACAAAAAAATAGTTTAATTATTATTAAAACCAAAGAATGTGACAACATGTCACTCTCATAAATCTTATAAGTATATAAATTTTAATTTAGTGATAATATTAATGAAACATCGAACATGAATAGTATCAAGAAAGCTAATAAAATTATCTACATCATATGAATTTCTTTATAATTTTTAGGGATTAAATAATTATCATTAATTGTGACACAATAGTGATGCATAAATTATTTATCTAGTGAAAAATCAAGAATATAGTTTTTATTAAACTAATAGTGACCATAAAAGGCACAAAACCCTGACCAAAACATATTGGCCATGTAAATATAAACCATAATCATCCAATGGTCTAATATTTGACCATTTGGAGCATTATAAAAGTGATTATGACACTTATATTATTTTATTTTAAATGATGCCAAAATTGACACCTTCATAATTTAATAAATATAACAATTTAGATATTGTGATTTTAAGATGATAAATTCTAGTAAAAATATTATTGTGAAATGTAATAGATTTATCGTTATCCTATGATTTTATTTTTAATTTTTATGAAAAAGATATGTATATTAAATAATTATACAAAAATGTTGTAGTAATTATTTTATTAAGAGATAAACCAAATAAATGGTTTTAAAAATAATAAAATAAATATTATATGACCTATTTAATGTTCTCCACTAATTTTATAGATACATATATACTTTTATTAATATATTAAAGATTTTATTCCGAACATAGCTTCTGTATATATTTTATTGGTTGATGAAATTACAACCCTGTATCATCTAATATTCTAATATGAGTCATTTCTGGGGGTTTTTAAGTGGGGTTAGATTTATTATAAATTAATATTTTTTAGATTTCCAAAGGTGCAACTCTTCTCCAATATAAAAGGGCACCTCCCCCCTCTCATCTTTACACAACATTGAGCCTTAATGCTAGGCCATCCCCTGACCATTTCACTTATCCATGTCCCTAGAAACATCCTAGATGTTCTGGTCTTCTTCAAAGACCAATCTTAGTGCCCTAAGAGGAGGTTTTAAAAAGGCGTGTCGAAAGAAGAGGTAATATCTGTTACCGATTCTTTCAACTTTATTTCATCTTATACTTCTTCTTCATTAGTTGTTTCAGTATGAATTAATAACATCAGTATCACTCATAAATTAATATTTTATTATAAGTATGAAACAACCCTATTTCACCATCTATCCATCCTTTGGAAAACAAAATCATCGCGCGTGCGTATGTACGGAATACCGTCTCCACGCCGTGGTGTAATCTGTTTTCGACCACCACCTTACTTGGATGGGTATAATGGTGTAAATAAATAACTATATATGATTATTGAAAAGTGATATTTATTCTGAAATATTATACATACACTTCAATGAAATTCCATGATCATGGGAATGATATCATCGCTCGTGCATACATATGGACTACCATCACCACGACGCGATGAGATTTATTCTCCATGTTAACCATTCATGAATGATTATAAAGTATATATAATAAGTAATAATGAAATATATGAAATAATAATGCTTTTGGATTTATGTATATATATATGTATGTCATCTATTTAGTTGCATTCGATTAAATAAGGAAACGAAAACAGCATTCATGCGTACATACGGCCTACCGTCTCCATGAACGCTGTATTTCATTCCCTTTATCGATATATAATATATATGTATATGATGAATATATATTATAAATAAATCATATTTTACATTATTGAATTATTTAAATCTGGATATAAGTAACAATATCAAGAACGACATGTCGAAACATATACGATAAATGAAATGATTTTACCCAAAACGCTGCTTTTACATGGGATTTACAAAAGAACGGGTTATATAAAGTCATAAGTGAAACATATATGATATCATAACAATGAATATGATTATTTAATGAGTCAATAACATTATTTAAATAATTATACAGGAGTTTCAGATATGTACAAAGCATATCAGACCTAAGGTAAGGGATAATTTTGCAAATATCATTTTTATCCGAGATTGCTTATTCGTAAGTATTTACTGGGGTTATGATTATTATCCATGTACATATGCTCTCAAAATGTTCTTATAAAATGTTTACTTTTCTTCCATGTATGTTTAAATACATTTTTACACTTTTCTACTTTTACCACATCATATGGAAGGAATCTTTCTTTTATGAGGTACTTTTTTACTTTTCCGGCAAAAGTACGAGACGAATGTTTTTATAACTTATACAGCATGAAAGAATTTTTACAGTTTTATAAAGACTTATTTTCATGAAGATCCTTCCAAAATATTTCATGGATATTTTCACCAAAATCTTCTTCTTTTAAAATTGCATGGCGTTTTGTGAAAAGAAATTGATTTTGAAGAAGAAAGGATATTTTCCTCATGAATTCATTTCAAGTGATTTATCAAAACCATTTTCCATCTAAGATGACATTATTTCATATGTGTATGTTTCAAGAATAAAGAATCTATGATTTACAAGGTTTCACTTTTCTTATTATGGAATATCCATTTGTTTTATATGGATTATGTGATGATGGGATGATGTTTATGAAACCCATTTTATTCTTTGGGTTATGATGAATATTTTAAGTTTATTTTGTGGCACAAGTAAGAATTATATCATTATGAGATGGGTGGGACCTATATATCCTCCAATTCATTGGGTAAACATTTATATCTCATGAGATAGACATGGCTGGAATGGTAAGTTAATCTGGTTCAGTGTTACAGGACTGAAATGAGGAGTGAACTCGATTCAGAATGGGACTCTGTCCACTAAGATGGTCTTGGCATCAATGCCTTGGATACTATGGAAATCATAACATGTGCTTAATGTTTGCCACAATTACATTTATTATTCCCATTATATTTTATCTTGGTTGATGTTCCATTATGATATATTCCTTATGTACTTCCATGATTTATGTCTTTGCTCAATATTTTGATGTTTAAATTTCATGTTCACGTTTTTTGTTTTCAAATGTTTATGGATTGTTTTATGTTATCTATGTTTTCCCTTACTGTGCATTTGAGCTCACCCTTTTTATGGTTTATTTTCCCCCGGAAATAAAGAAAGGTTTTAGGTAAGGAAACAAAAAGGGGAAGATCATTATGGTAGTTCTTGAAGATATTTCGACATGATTAGAAGTTTATATTCTGAGTTTCCAAAGACAAAAAACTATTACGATCCTTGTGTGTCTGTTTTTGTTATGTATTAAGTATTCTGAAAAAGTAATGTAATGTCCATGTACGTCAAGCTTTTGGTCTCTACAAAAAGTATCAATTTACATTTATTTTGATATTTATAAAATCAATTATTGTAACCTTTCCTTAAAAATGTAATTGTTGTATCATCATTGTGTCCTAAATAAATTTAATTATTTAATGTGTAAAATTTATAAATAAAATATTATTATGTTTGAAATATTTTTATATTTGTAATGAATATTTATAGTCTAATTTATCTTATGTATAACCCTATATTAAAAATATTTTTGTTATGAAAATTTGAATATAACACTTTTAACTCTTCTTTAAATAAAATAATAATAAATGCCCTAATCTAAAACATGTGGACCAAAAAGATCATATATTATTCATAAAGTTGATTTTTTTTGGAAAAAACATATACAGTAGAATTAGGAAATGGGTTAGGGTAATTATAATATCATTTTTACCTTTAATTACACTATTTACTTTTAATCGTGGTAAAAAAAAGTTAAAAAATATTTTAAACAAAAGTTATTTTCTTCTTATTGAACCACATTTTACTTACTAGTGTCAACTGTGTCTCTTCGATTTTTGTAATTAAATTTACAGTAGTAAAATTATATTCTACGCAAATTTGCAAATTCACCTAGATGGTGGGTTAAAGGCGGTAAAAAGTTCAATAAAAATTTATATATCTAATATTATTATAAAAATACTCTATTTAATTACATTGAACATATATAGGTATTACGTATCTCTTTTTGTCGAATATATATTTAAATAAAATAACTACTTATTTAAATAAAATGTCGGGTTCAAACAATAATGCAGTGTTTTTTTTACTATTTATCAAAAATTGAAATTCTTATGAAAAATACCAAAAATTCACCACGAGCTAAGTTTGATATTAAGAATCCATAAAGGAAGTCCATTTTGAGAAATAAAATTTATAAAATTTTAAAAATTGGGAATTAAAATTCGTGATGGATAGTTTTGTGGTTGTGGTGTGTTAAAACTCCTAGTTGCATACAACACAAGCTATTGCATTCTTCCAAGGGAAACGTACTGTGGAAACTTTGGGTGTTACATTCTCCCATCCTTCAAAAAATTTCATCCTCAAAATTTCTAGAATATTACTGCATAAAATGGTTTGGATGGTTCTTCATCATAAGTTTCTCAGGTTCCCATGTAGCTTCTTTCATCTTATGGATTCTCCATTGAACTTTTACCAACTGAGTCGTCAAGTTTCTCAACACTTGTTCCCTTGTATCATGAATTATGATAGGCTCTTCAGAATAAGTCATGTCGGGATCTAGTTATATTTCTTCATAGGTGAGTACATGTGTTGGTTCAGGTATGTATTTTCTCAATAGTGATACATGGAACACTTCATGAACTTTGTAGAGACTTGGCAGCATGGCGAAACAATAATCTATGACACAAATTTATTCTTGAATTTGGAAAGGTCCGATGTACCTGGGACTCAATTTACCCTTCTAATTGAAATGTATAACACCCTTCCATGGAGATACCTTAATGAAAACATGATATGATACTTGAAATTCCAAGTATTTCCTCCCATTATCGGCATAGAACTTTTGCCTACTCTGAGCTACTTTGATGTGGGTTTGGATAAACATCACATTTTCCATTGTTTCCATAACATGTACTCATCCTATGAGTTACCTTTCACCAAAATCATCACAACATGTTTGTGTGAAACATCTCTTTCCATATAACGCTTCTTATGGTTCCATCTGAATATTTGAATTGATGCTATTGTTATAGTAAAATTTTACCAGAGGTAAATACTGATCCCACATAACTTGAAAATAATTTGATCAAGTTCTCAACATGTCTTATGAGGTTTTAATATTCCATTCTGATTGTATATAAGTTTGAGGGTTGTAGGGAGTGCTCAAATGAAGTTCAGTATCCAAGGACTTCTGAAGACTTTTCTAGAATATTGATGTAAAACAGTGATCATGATGAGAAACAATTGATATTGGTACTCCATGAAATCTTACAACATCATTAATATATAGTCTTCCTAATTGTTCAAGTGTAAATCTTCCCTTATAGCAAGAAAATCTTCTGACTTGGTAAGATGATCAACAAGGACCCATATTGCATCATTCCTTCTTGGTGCCTTGGGGAGATCTATGACTAAGTCCATCGTAATATCATCCCATTTCTACTTAGGTATGGGAAGAGGTTTCATGAATCTTCATGGATATTGTCTTCCAACATTCTCTTAATGACAAAACATACATCTTGAAACTTAATCAGCAATCTCTCTCTTCATGTTGTCCCACCAAAAACGTTCCTTCAAATCTTGATAGATCTAAGTTCTACTGGGGATTATAGAAAAATTGGAGCTATGTGAATCATCTAACAATTCTATTTTTAGATCAGGTATGTCAGGAATACAAATTCTCTTCCCAAATTTCAAAATTCCATATTCATATACGGAGTCAATCAATCTTCTATCGTTCATAGAATTAATTTTCTATTTAAACTACTCATCATAATTCTGAGAGAATTTTATCTTTTCTGGTAAGGATTGTTAGAAAAAATTGGAAAATATATTGATTTTTACCCTTCCATGATTATTCCCATATCCATATTTAATATGTCCATGATCCTAGGATCCTTTTCAACTCTCATCATGTACAAAACTCCATGATTATTTCTTCTCAAAGAATATTCCACCTTATTTACCTTCCTTTGGTGGTAGTGTATAGTTCAATCATAATCTTTGATTAGTTCAAGCCATCTCCTTTGCCTCATTTTGAGTTCTCCTTGTAAGAAAATATACTTCATACACCTGTGAATAGTATATATCTCAGAATTATCACCATAGAGATTTTTTCTCTATATCTTTAAAGAAAATATTATAGTTGATAACTCAAGATCATGAGTGTGATAGTTTTGATCATGAATTTTTGGCTTCCGTGATTCATATTCGATAACATTATCATTCTTCATAAGGACCCATCCAAGTCCTTTCTTTCAAGAATAACTATAAATAAAAATCCAATCATTCCCCGATGGTAGAGTCAAGATAAGAGAAATGACTAATATTCTCTTCACTTTTTTCAAAACATTCTTCAAACTCTTCTATACAAACAAATTTAACCCCTTTACGTCTGATCTTGGTTAATGGGTTTTCCAATCAGAAAAATTTTGGGTGAAACACCAATAACAACATGCTAAACCAAAAAAACTTTGTACCTCAGTTATACTCGTCGGTGCTGGCCATTATTGGATTACCTTGGTAATTGAAGGATCAATAAAGATTCCATGCTTATGTACAATATGGCTAAGAAAGGAAATATCTTGAATCCATAATTCACACATGAAGAACTTCACATATAATTCATTTTTTAGGGTCTTTAGAATAGTGCACAAGTGATTTTTAGGATCATCATAGATTTTTGAGTATACCAAGATATCATCAATAAATAACACTATAAATTCATTAAGATATTCCTTGAAAACTCTATTCATTAGATCCATGGAGATAGTTGGTGCATTAGTCAATCCAAAAGGCATTACTGTAAACTCATAATGCTCATACGTAGTTAAAAATGATATTTTTAGAATGTCTTTCTTCTTCACACACAACTGATGATATCGAGATAAAAGGTCAATCTTTGAAAAATATGAGCTCCATGAAGTTGGTTGAATAAATCATTAATGTTATGTAAGGGATACGTGTTCTTTATTTTTATAACATTGATATCCCTATAGTCAACGCACAACCTCATAGATCCATCTTTGTTCATAACAAAAAAATAGTGGCTCTCCATGGAGAAATACTAGGGTAGATAAATCATTTATTACTCAATTATTATAGTTGTTTCTTTATTTCCACAAATTCTGTAATGGTCATTCTATAAGGGGTCTTTGATATGGGCCTTGAAAAATGAATTAAATAAAGGGAAAACACAATTCCTTATTTTAGAGGATATCCAGGTAAATCCTCAAGAAACGCAACAACATTCTCATATACAATAGGTACGTCCTCTATTCGAACATTCTTTTCATCACCCGTAGTTCCATCATTCACATCCTCCTCTATAATTGAATTTAGTAGAGCTACTAGCAGTGGATATAGTTAAGAATCAGATGGTGATGTTCCTTCTCTAAAGATAAGGTACCTCATATCATCATAGAAAATTGTAATCTCCTTCTTCATACAATAAATATTCACATCATAGTCCAAAAGGAAATTTATTAAGAGGATTATATCAAATTAAATCATGGGTATGATGTTGAGCTCAGTAGATAAGGAACATTTATATGCACTAATGGGAATTGATTTAAGAAGCTTTGTTACAATGATACTTTCCTTAGGAGTTTTGACTGAAAACTCCCTTGTTAAATCAAATTGTAAATATCAAATTTTCTTAGCAAACTAGTATGATATGAAAGAATTAGATGATTCATAATCAAATAAAGTATTGACTAAACTTGAGGAAACCATTAAATTACCTTCCACCACAACTTTTGGAGCTTCAACCTTAGTAGTAGTGATGACATATTCTTGGCCTTTTTACCTTGTCCTTTTTTGATATAATTTTCCATGGGGCATAGTAAAATTATTTTCATAATTCCCCATTTATCTTCAAGTGTAGCATTCATCATTGACAACCACTTTCATTACCTTGTAATCACGAGCATAGTGTCCTTTTTCGCCACACATATAATAGACTTCCATTCCATTTAGGCATGTACCGGAGTTTTTTTCCCACATTTACCATAGGTTGTATATTCAACATCTCTCGTATTCCATTTATTTCCATTTCTAGAGTGTTCAATAGATCTCTTCATCTCTTTCTTTTCTATAAAGATGTATGATGTAGAGAATTCATTTTTTGTCTTGATAGCAAATGAGACAAAATCTTCGTATGATGTGAAGGATTGTGAGACTAATTATTGATTAATAAATGGTTTTAAAAAATAAAAGAATCAATAAATATTACTCCTTGGGATACATATATAATTTGTTGCATGCCTTCATACCCTTGTAAAGTTAGCCACAAACTGTGTGACATTTTTATCATCCATTTTTCCTTAGACTTAGAAATTGTATTTCCATACCCACATGATTATCATGAGGAAAGTATTTTTTTCATAAAATCTGCTTAAACACCATCCATTCCACATTTGATACTTCATCATCTTCCTTTATGTTTTAAATTAATGACCACCATTGATCGAAATCTCCCGTGAGACGATGAACTTCCATGAAAACTTTTCCTTTCACTACTCCCAAAGCATGAAATATTTTCTCTGAAGAACTTATCCATTACTCAGCTACAAATCTATTTTTTGTCCCATTTAATGTTGGTGGTTTTTGCCTCATTATGCGTCCTAACATAGATCCTCCGCATTGTGGATCAGGGTGCTCTATACTGGTAAGGTTATTATTCATAACCTAAGTGAGTTGTCCCGGTATGGTGATAAGATGATCAGAACCAGTTGCATCACCTAATCCACTATAACTGTCTTGAGTGGGAGGGAAATTTCTACATGTATTACATAAATTGTTATGGTTTTCATTCTTTCCACTAGGTTCCACTTCCAAACAATGGCATACACTAGATTACTTTATGAATCACAATACATAATTCGAAACGTGTAAAACCCTTAACATAAATTGAACTGTTTATGGATATAATCCATAATCAAACAAATTTTTTATTTGAAGAGATATATACTCATAAATCCTTTATAATGGGTTGTAAAAAAATGGAATTATCAAAAGAATATCCCATGGGAGTGGCATAACCAAGAGTACATCAAGGACCATTGTCATGTACCAGGATACTCTGGGTCATGCTCAAAACTCATTGTTAGAGTTTTCACTCTTAGGTAGATCTATTAGATAGCCGAATCTACCTTCTCATATCTAGACAGGGATTTATTTCTTGGAAAACTCAAAAAATATTCACATTACCAAAATTCAAGGAAGGTCTTCTTTACCCATCCTCAAAATCTATCTTAGGTTAATGTTATGTAATCAATGTTTTTCTAAATATAGCTTCCAAGGTTTATAATAAACATTCTCTGATACCAAATATAACACCCCGACCCCAGTTACCCAGATTCGATGCATTATTACACAACATTGGCATAATCACAGGGGATCAAATCTAGATAGACCTATTAGTTTAACAGCATTGAAGTACTAGATACATACATAAGATTTACATTACAACCTTAAATAAATAAACAATAACATTTTTGTCCCCTATTGAACACACATATCTCTTTTATCCTATCCCTCTATGTCAATCATAAAATACATCTTCATATATTCAGAAAAATAAAACCTAGAAAGGGGTGTGCTCAGATGCTATGTAAGGATAACAATATAGCGAAAACTTTCATAAATACACATAAACATTTCAGAAAATGTATAAGAATAAACATAAGAATTTTAAACATAAAATTCATCATAATATAAAAAATATAAATCAAATAATTCCATTTAATTATTCACATGGAAATAATATTTGTCGAATAATCACATGGAATATCAATATCCAGTTTCATAACGATGGAATTCATAATGTCAGACATCATAACCACATAGCCAAGGCCTCATTCTAAGACTACAAATATAATTTTGTCAAAGCCTTGTGCCAAGACACTAGTTTTCCTCCCGAGACCTTCCAATACATCGAAGAGTTATAGCGGGCTCCACCCATCACTTACTAAGTCCACTACATTCCTCATATGAAAATATTGAAACATAACATAAACATTCATGTTAAAACTATCATACGTAATGTTACTACATTAACCCTAAACCATGAATGGTATAAAAATATCACATCCACAGTCAAACATAAACAAAATCCTTCAATACAATATGCATGATTTGTATCATAGTAAATCAACATCAAACAAGTGTAAAATTCATCAAAGGATGTTGACATAGAGGAAATCAAAACTATTTGAGGGAAATATCACTTTATATTTTAAAGTCATTTAAAATTACCATAATTATGAAATAAATAATTTAATTTGAAACTTTTCTTAAAATATTGAAATGGAAGCTTCAAAGATGTTATAACATTCGGAAATAGCCGCACTCCCCATATAACTTTAATAAAACATTTTTTCCTAAATTTTGTTGAAAAGGTCATAAAAGACCTTGTTTGGAAAACGAGGGAACAATTCTTTTATAAAAAGTCAAACACGAGAATATATAACTTTAATACATAGTCTAGTAAATGGTAAAAATGATTTGAAATACATTTTTAAGAAACACATATGAGGATGATAAAGAGGCCCCATTAGATACTCACGTATAAACAACCTGGGATAAGGAAGAGATTGTAGAATTTATCATTACCTTGTACTTTTCCATGATCGAGGATATGTTAAAAACATTTATAATAGATAAATATTTGTTATTAAATTATAAAGGAACCAAATACATAAATATGATATCATATATGATCTTCTAATATTGATTTTTAAATAAAATTTTTGAAGTATCATTGTTTTGTATGTTTACTAATTCATTTTTATTAATATTTTTTGTTACATATGTAATGTTTGTTATAGATGGTATGTATTTGATTCATATCCATAATTATATTATGTTAAAAAATTAGTTTTAAACATGAAATGAAATTTATTCTTGAATGGTTATGATGGGGAATGAATTTAATCGTGTTTGTGGAGATGGTAAGCTATACGTACGCATGAGTTACAATACCATTCTATCGATTTTAGAATCATTTATAATTGGATGGTATATAATATATAAAAAAGTATTTAAATGTTCTATTTATTAATTAAATCAATTATACTCATTATTATACCCATCCAAATAATGACGTGTTTGAATAACAAACTACACCATGACCTGGAGACGGTAAGTCGTACGTACACACGTATGGTGACTTGTCATTCATAGGATGGATATATTAATTAATATGGTTGTACCATATTTATAATAAAATCATAGTATATATAAGGTATTTTAGTAATTATTTTTTTAAAGAAAATACCATGAAATATTAAGTGGATGAAGAAAAAAACTTTGAAAGAGGTTATGAAATTATTACTTCTTCTTCGGGTGTTTCCTTTTCAGTTGACATAAACGGCTTCTTATGTTGGCTTTATGATCAAATTAAGGAATCTAGGTCAAAGTGAGGGTATTTTTTAGGTTATGTGAGTAGGTTTTGGCCGAGTAAAAGGGATTTTGAGGTGTGATTTTTAGCGAAGGGGAAGTAGCCTTTTATAAGAGAGGTGAGTGCCACTTTAGAAAAAACATGAAATATTATTTTATTATATAATCATATTTGGTTTATAGTGGCTCCTAAATTATTTATTTCGAGGTTAATATAGGTATGGGTTGAAAAACACTCAACTAATATGTTTTAAACAGTTTTGGGGTCACTATGTTAACCTTATCATTTATATTTAACTCTTTGTTAAACAGTTTAACATTTACCATGTATTTTTGTATTATTATAATAAATGGATAATAATATTACTATAAAATTCCCAGAGAACCCCATGTGGTTAATTTTTGATATATCTAAACTTATATAATTTTTTTTTTCAATCCTTATATTTTAAGAATATTATATCAATTAATAATATAGTATTTGTTTTGAAAACATATTTATGTCAATTTTGACACGATTTGGAATTTTGTTTTTGTGAATGTCATAAAAAATTTATTACTTAAAATTAAATTAAATGAATCTACCCAAACATGTTATATTAATCTATAAAATTATTTTAATGCGTCAAAACTCTCAATTTACATTTATTAGGATATTTATAACATCAATTATTTTAACTTTTCATTAAATAGGTAATTACTGCATCATCATTTTGTTATAAATAAATTTTATTATAAATGTCTAAAAATTATAAATAAAATATGATTGTGTAGGAAACATTTGTAGATTTATAATGAATATTTATAGTCTAATTTATCTTATGTATAACCCTATATTATAAAAATTTTAGTAATGAAAATTTGAATTTAATACATATAACTTTTTTTTAAATAAAATAATAATAAATATCCTAATCTAATATAAGTGGATCAAAACCATAATATTTTACTACTAAGGTTTATTTTGGTCTAAAACAGTAATCCAATAGAACTAGCACATGTGTTTGGGTAATTATAATAACATTTTTTCCATTAATTTCAGTATTTACCTTAAACCGTGGTAAAAAAAAGTCTAATGTTACTATTAAAAAAATCATTTTCATTATATTGAACCAAATTTAACTTACTTATGTTAACCATATCTCTCGGATTATTGATATTAAATTCATAGAAGTGGTAAAAATAATTTTTAGGAAAATTTAAAAATTCACCTAGAAGGTGGATAAAAGAATGTAAGAATTGAAATAAAAATTTATATATATAATATTATTATAAAATTACCTCAATGAATTAAATTTAACATATAATGGTATTATGTATCAATTTTTACCTAATATAAATTTAAATAAAATAACTAATTAATTAAATAAAAATTCTATTTTAAACAGTAACACAGTGTTTTTTTACTATTCATAAAAACTTGAATGTTTTCAGAAAAAACCAAAAAATCACCCTATTCAAATTTTTATTTTCTGAATCCAAAAATGAAGTCAATTTTTGAAAATAAAATTTATAAAATATCCTAAAGTGGGTATTACTATTCATAACGTCTAGTTTAATTTGTCATGGTGTGTTAAAACATCTTGTTGCATACTGTGCAAGCTATTGCATTATTCAAAGGGAAACGTACTGTGGAAGCTTGGGTTGTTACAGTATTGATAGTATTCAAGTGAGTATGTGACAAGGAAAGGTAAAGAGGTGTATTTTTCCATCAATACAAGATGGTTGTTCTTGAGGAATCTAGTTGGAGGTGGTCCGACATGATATGGTAAATGGGAATGGATGGGGTATGTTGTGACCCACCTCTAGTTTAGTGTTTGTAGTAGAAATTACTTTCATAAATGAGGTCTTCTAGAGTGATTTCATGTTGATTTTATCCCTCATAATGATGTTGTAGGTATTTCCTCCTGAATGGTTTTAATGGTGTACTTTTCTGCCAATATATGGTAATGTCTTTGTGAATGTTTGAGCACGGTGAGTTGGGAAACGTCTGTTACGATGTGAATTTAATGTTGATATTGGGTGGTCTTTATTCGATAGTGGGTCTTCCAAACAATAAAAATGGTATGGGGAATAAAAATAGACAAGTAGTTGGTTGATAACTTGATTAAATATTCGATATGGAGGGACTCGAGTGATCACCATTTAGGTGAGTTGGCCTTAATAGCGAGGGTTGACATGAGTTTAATCAGTTAGGTACCCCATTATATTTTTTTTGTGATAGGATGACTGGTTATGAAATGTAATCTTCGTGATGAATGTGGTAGATAGATATATTTCAGGAAATATTGTTAGAAAGATAGTGTGTTTTCCTTTGGGTGATATCAGGTTTTAGTCACTTTAGAGTTTTGAAAAAAGAGTAAAATGATGTCATGTGATTCGTATCATGAGGTGGGAAGAGGACTAGAAAAATGCGTTGTTCATTGGTTTCTCCATGATTATATGATGTTTTCTACATGTTTTTTTGTAATGTTAATTAGGATATGTTTACTATGTTTTCCTTTTGAATTTATAGTTGTTGATGTATGATTGAAGATAATGTGTCTGTTGAGGAGTATCTAGTTTGTGTTTTGGGTTGTGGTGAAGTTGTCTTGTTGGGAAATACAATGACTATGGATATAATTATATGATAGAATTATAATGTTCAATGAGATACATAGAGAAGGGTAATGTATAGGTTGTCCTACTGGCATGATTTTCTTATTTTGGAATATCAGTGATGCTTGGGATTGCGGCTCGAGGATGTACTATTATAAAGAGGTGATGGTTTAAGATCCTGGTTTTCATGAAGGTACAAACTTGTTTCAATTTTGGTTTTAATAGATTTTTAATGGTTGATGAAAATTTTCCTACGAGTAATGGGGGCCATGGGGGTGTTCTGGGGGTTCGGTGAATGAAAAGAAGGAGAACCGTGCCATCACAGGCATGGCGTACGGTTGACGTAGGGTTATGAAAACAATGAGGCATACCTAGAAAAACCATGGAACCATTGAAAATTTAATTACACATGATTGGAAAATGGATAGTCAAAATATGAAGTGTCCCATAGGTAACCATACAACCCTTTTCTCCATATAAAGTAGGAAACACATAGATTGTGCATAGTTTATAAAACCATATGAAGAAATCCAGTGCCCAAATAAATGTTGGTAAATTTATATATATTCAGTTATAGGATACTTATATCCTCAATACATATCTCCCTCATTTCTCCCTCTATCAATCCTATGGATGATCCAAATTGACCCAATCCGTAAATTGGTGATACTACCTAAATTTTTGGATATTTAGAGCATCATTTGTTGCAAATTGAAGCCAGTTGTATTTCTAACAATCTTAATGATTCTCTTTCCTAGATAAATATTTTTAGTATCATCCATATTCTTAAGAAGACCTAATACCCTTTTTTCCCGGATGAAATTTTGTTGCAACTTAAAAGGTTTTTTGTATCAGGATCTATAAAATTGACTGACAGTGCATTCATCATTGGATTCAGGGTAGGTGGTGTAAAAGTTATATCATATAGTTATTTTATAGATTTATGAATGTGTTTTGACTTATTTCATACCTCTTGTCTTGCATTTTTTACCATTAGTAGGATTTTTTGAAATGGTTGGATAATTAACAATTCAAAACCCTCATGATCTCTCTAGGACTTATGGATGTTGATAAGGATTATTTAGGGACCCCATAGGGCATGATGAAATTTTCATAGCTATAATTGGTAAATTAAAATGTAGAGTTGACGTGAGATAATTTAGAGCCCATATTGAACATGTTAATATATTTAGTAGAGTTGAAATTTGAATATTGATATTTGTTCTGAGGTTTTGTTAATGGAAAAAGGGGATGTTTGGAATTGAATGTGAGTGGGTTAATTGGGTTAATTGACATTTTGTAAAATGGTTTATGAATTAGGTTAAAATGCATAACAGGTTTAGTATATATAGAATAATGAAAATTTTAAATTGGAATTGTCTTGTTAATTTATAACACGTAAATGGATTGCATAATAGAATTGATGAATATGATTAATGGGTTAATACATGGGAATTAGGGTGTATACCTAATGGGATGAATGTAACTGAGTAATTGTGCTATTTGATATTATAATTGTACATAAAATTAATAAGTGGGAAAATTATTGTGAAGTTACAAATGGGATAATGCGTCCTAATTTTTCAATACTAACCATTGTATGATAAACATTTAACATACTATTGAGTTATGGATTGAGAATGGGAATCTGGATATACAACTGTATAATTTAAATGAAAAAGGTGCTAATGGGTTATGGAATAGTGTTAATACCAATGTTTATGGATACGTAATGTGATTTCCATTTGTAGTTATTTTGCAGGGTTGTGAAATTGTATTTGTGTGGTGGGTGGATAAATAATAATGTTCACATATCTTGGTGGTGGGATAAAGGACTGAGGATCCTTCCACAGGTCGGGTTGGACAGCTACTCTAATACAACCATAGAATGCATGGGTTTGTGAGTTGGACAGGCACTCTATGCCCATAATGTAATAATTTTATGAGTTTACCATGACAGAGGCTCTAAGAAATGTTGTGATGTGGTTATCCCTAGTAAAATGGGTACTTGAGTCATTCCCATATGCATAATGTTTTCTATACTAAACCTGTGTCTAAATGATGTAAATATTTATGCATAGAACAAATGATAATAGTGAAAAACATATAGATAATGATGTAAATAATGAAAGGAGACTAATAGTATAAATGGTATAAGTAATTATTGTTAATAAGTGGAAGCTAAGTAATTTTGGGATGTTTTGGCATGCAATATATATTTGGATTGGATATTTTTTGACACCATTGGTGGGGTCCTATTGATTTTTACTCACACCCTACATGGGCTACCATTTAGTACCTAAGAAGATCTCATGGTTTCATGTTTGGACAATGGAAAAAATCCATATTCTAGGGAGTCGAGTTGGGTTTTGGAAATACATGATTTAGGTAATGTAATTGGAGTCAAGATAATTTGGGAGTTCCAATACTGTGTTTACTTTGATTTTTGGTTCTTCGGGTCATTTCTTAGCATGAAATTATATATTTTACTATTGGATATGGTTTTCAACCTTTTTGTGTAGTGATTGTTCAAGCATGTTTATTGGTTATTTCATATTGTTTTTTCAACTAATATTGTTATCTACTATTTCATACTATGGTAAAGAGTGTATAGTACCCCCACCTAGCTTATTATACCCTTGCCTCTAGTCAGAAACCTATCAATTATAGGGAGGCATGCTTGATGTCATGTGATGACTCATCTTGGGGAACCGGTTTACTAGATCTCGAGAAAGGGATGTTATTAATTGTTTAAATCCTTTAAGTAATACAATGTGTACACCTCCCATCACAAATAGAAGGGTTCATATTCTCCGCCCATATTACCATATATTGATTCCTCAATTTCTTAAAATAAAAAATAAAACCTTAATAACTTCCGTCCAATTATTATTTATCTCATGGAATTATGCCAACACCCTTGAAATCAGTTTGAAGGTGTAGGATAAGGTAGGTCTCTCAAAGAAGAGGAAACCGTCTAAGACAACTATTTCAAAGTACATATCTTCTTTAAAAACCTATAAATCATTTGTATCAATCATTACCTAATTAATATGGTATTGTAAATATAATAAAAATTTGTTATGAATATGGCATAACCATTTTCAACCTTCTTTTCAAATATTGTGAAATGAATTCATCGCTTAGGTATATGTGAGGAATACATCCACCACATTCTAATATGATCTATTTTATATCACTACCTCACACTTATTGATATAATGATATATTTCACACACACACACACATATATTATTTATGATATAATTATGGTTTTAATGAGATAATTGTATTTATCATTATTTCATAATTTTCATTAAAAAATTAGAACAATGGTCATGTGTGCGTACGAGCCACCATCTCCATGAATGACACAATTTATTTTTCAATATTGACTTTTTGTTAAAAATTTAGATTTTTTATATAACAAAAATATGTGATATTTTTATCATGATTTGAATTTTTAAGATGATGGTAGCATAATTGATATGTAATGATCATAATTATGGAAATCTAAACATACATGAAAAATGAAGTTGTTAACACCTAAAATGATGGCGACAAGGAAGGATAATATATGAAAAATTTATAAGATGATTTAAATATACTATGTATGTTATTATAAGTAATAATACGAATATTTTATATACATTTAATACAATTAAATTTGTTATACATGACAATAAATGAACCTATGAAGCAAGTGGTACAAGATGTTAGGTATTTATTAAAATATATCTTTTTATTGATTTTGTTTTTTCTTTAATTTAGAATTATGAGATTATATGACATAAAAAAGATTTTTTTTATTATAATCATTTAATTTAAAGAAAATATTTGTTTTTATAACAATTTCCTCTCTCTAGGTAGAAAATGTAAGAAATAATTTATATAAAGGAAATGGATTTTTTTTATATTTAGTAAGGAATAAATTTCTTCCATGTAAATATTTTATATAAATTGTTTATAGAATGGTTTTATTATTCTATAATTATTGATTAACGTCATTTTTAACCATTTGAGAATCCCTATAATTTTTTTAAAATATAGTATCTTTTCATTTTCCAATTTAGTCAATTATTAACAATGTTGTGTAAGGTATATTTGTTAAAATGTTTTCTGAACATACATATATCCCCTTTATCATGATCATTCTTTGCCTTAAATATTCTTTTACATGTCTCCATGGTTTTTTGGAATGTAATTTATTTTTTAATATTTTGGAAAAGTTCTGATATTTGATAATTGATATTAAATTGAAAATAATTCTTTCCTCAATAGATTTTCTGTTAATATTTGAAATTTATTTTAATTTATAACAACATCAATTGATGTTACATGTTATTAACATGTTATAAGATTGAATGTTACCATCATCATTCTTTATCTCAATGCTTAATTTTTGTGATGGTGAAATATTTAACGAACAAATCTTATTTTCCATGTGTAAAGGTATGGCAAAATGATAAATGTGTTCATGCTCTTTTGGAGTACATCTGAATGGATTATGATTATATAATATCTGGGTCTATTACAGCCCTATAATGAAATGGGTAATGATTAACATTTTATATGCTAAATGGGTACTTGGAAAGTTTTTCCAAGACAAAAGTATGGTATAAGGCTATTAACCCATTGATCAAATAATTTACATATGTGGTTAGACCAGAAAAATCTTGTGATGAATGTCTTACAAGGAATCCTTGACATAATATTTCAATGATTTTATCATGAGAGACTTTTTATAATATTTACTATGATGTTTTATTTTTCTTATGATATGATCTCACGATAATTGATTCTTCAATGTTAGTTTTCTTATAACATTTCAATGACACATTACATGATTAGTATCTTAAATTACATGGTATTATATGAAATTTTTTATGATCATATTCTCATCCCTTTATTCTCATGTTATGCGTGCATATGATCATTGATGGAAATCAACCATGTCTAACCTTACCGAGCATTTAAGATCACAATTTCATATGTATAATTTCCGCATGTTGGGAAGAAAGGTTTTTAGAAGGATATGACAAATAAGTGTACTTCTTAAGAATTACGTTTAGGGAGGTATTGAATATGTTTTATGAATTAAACTGAATAAAAATAAATATTTATTCTTTATAATAGTATTGTTTTATAGTCATATGGAGTGATTTGTTATAATATTTACTGAATATTCATCTAAAATGGTATAATACATCCATATGCAATGTTTTTATCACCTTAGTTGTCACACATGGATAAGAAAAACGTTTTTTTACTTTATTTTTTTCAATTTTGAGGTATTTAAAGATGCAGGTGTTGGATTTACAACTCTTTCTGATGGTTATTTCATAACAACCAATGAAAAAGTAAATAAAAAGAATTATGATTATGATATAAATTATATTTTTTCATTTTTTTAAAATAAATTTATGAATTTCAATGTAATTAAAATAGAAAAATGTATTTTGGAAAAACTAGATAATATTTATAAAGGAAGGACCGAAGTAAGGAGAGTTTCCTTTCATAGTTTGAAAAATAAATATACAGATATTTAGATGCATTTTTATAATACTATTGATAGTTTCATTATAAGGATTAGTGTTGATTTGTTATATGTATTAGTATATAGGGACATGTCTGGATACTATAATGTTTGAAATCAGAAAATTCCATTATTAATTGGAATGTTTTATATGAATTTATTTTTTCTAGTAGAAAAATATCTTGGGGATATAACTCTAGATTTATTACATTATATAATTATATCATATGAAATGGTGAAATATAATGTTGTTATGTAAAAGGGAATGAAATAAAATAATATTTCTTTAAGATCCACAAAACACAAGATGTTGAAGAAGAAATATTTAGTATTTCAATTTTCACTCATGGAAACCTATGGGTAAAATCCATGGATCTAAGAAAATGATTTCTCATCACATTATATAGAATATTAAATTCTCCTAAAAATTTTAAAAATGGAAGTGGAGGATCAATGATAATTTAAATGATGGATCACTAAAGATTAATGGTTATAAATCTACTATAATTGGAAAAAATAATGTATAAATTCTAAAAAATTGTTTTTATTTATGGATTTATAAATAATATGATTAATGATTAACTAATTTTTAATGATTTAAATGAATTAATTTTTAGTGAGGATGGGTTCCAGATCAAGAACCCTTAATATGGAATAGTTGTTAAAAGAATAAAGAATACTAGGGGTAAGTTAATTAAAGTGGTTTATAATGAATATTCATGTTATCTTAGTAAGATAATATGAAATTTTTCACAAAAATTATAGATAGGTCAATTTTAAAAAATTAATATGAGTAAAATCACTCTAGGAGGAATTTTTTTTGATTTTATCATACTAAAATAGAGGAAACATTTATTTTCACAACTTGTCTAAATATGAAGATTGAATGTTTTAAATAAAAAGTTAGAAACTATATAAACCCATCCATTATGGAAAATATGTTTAGAAATCAATAGGACCCAAAGAAAAAGAAATCAAAAATTCGAGACTACTACATAAATTTTTTATTGATAATTTTTATCACATTACATGAATTATGTAAATGAAAATCATAATATCATATCAAACATAAATAGTTTATAGAGATGTGTATATATTGTGGGATGTTACTCATTTAATAAAATTTCAATATTTAATGGTGGTGAGAACTAATTATTTATTTTAAATATATATATACTAACATGGTATTGAATAAGATGTTAGTTCACTATAAACATAATGAAAAAATGGTGGTGTGGAAAGAAAGTATAGTGGATAGGCGGAGACTGATCGAAATATATAGATTGATCAAGATACAACATTTTATTATTTCATTTAGAAAATTAATGCACATATTCATGTAAAATGATATTTTTTAATAGAAAAAATTATGATTTGACTCCATATCTTCTGTACTAAAGTATGTATCGAATATTTTACTTTCAAAATGTGCATGGTAGTCATTTTATTATAAATGAAAAAGTTGAAAATCTAGTGAATTTTGAGGTAGTAGTGTAAGTGGAATACTTCATGGATATCAACCTAATGGATGAAGATACCATTGGTAAAAAATGATATAAGAAGAATTATTGATACTTTTATGTGATGATTTAATAATATTCCAAGAAGAATAGAATACAAGAAGAAGTATGTCACGAACTGTCCTCGGGACCCATGCCGTGACTACCCCAAGCCCACCTTCCATAGGTCAGGGGCTGGCGACTAGCACCAATGGCATAATTCACAATAAGAGGGAAGGAATTGCCTTTATATAAGAAAACAAACACCACAGAGTATGAAAGCCGAAGTAAACACTATGTAAACTGAGTATAAAAGTAAGTGCTAGAATGAAAATGGGCCAGAATACAAACCAAACTGAAAGTACAGTACAACTGAAAAGAAAGTATATAAGGAGTAAAGTAAATCAGCAACCACCGAGTCGTCCTCCGGCTATCCCACCTGACAGGTGGGTACAAATGGTCTCCTCAGCTCCTCAGGTCCGGTCGTCCGCTCCGTGTACATCCCGCCTGATAGTCCACCTCTGGGTATTGTCCCGCTCCACAAGCCTCGGCCACGATCAGTGTTGTCCATCGTCTGCAACCAACTCAATTTAGTCCAGGAAAGTCCCGTGAATGGGTGAGTATACGATACACAGTAAGAACCCCAAGGCCCCCAAAGGTCTCCCAGAATCCACAAAGGATAAAATACAAAGTAACGACACAAACACGAAGTATGAACCAACTTTACATAGGTATAGTCCCATACATATACCTAAGTCACCATTTCTAGTTCGGATCCAACTAACGAACCCAAGTACAACCTAGTCCACACAGGAAAACACAACCCAATCCACACAGGAAAGTGAGTCGATCATATCATTGATAATTATTGAAATTTCATACATTGATCACATAAGTATACTACTCATGAAAAGGGTGGAGATGATAGATGTAGCCTCTGAATCATCTCCCCTACCGAACCCACATAAGATCCAGGAATAGAAGTCGTCGCTGCCAAACCCACGTAGGATCCTAGTACTGTAACCATCACTTCTGAACCCAAGTAGGATCCATGTACAGTTTTCCTGGCTTTCGAACCCCCGTAGGATCCATGTACAGTCTTCCTCGCTACCGAACCCACGTAGGATCCAAGTACAGTCGTCATCATCGTTGTCATCGCAACCAGCTCTAGGATTCCCGCACACAGAACACTCGATTCTGGGAGGGTACGCTCCAAGATCCAAGTGGGTCAATACATCAACTGTCATGAGGTACAGAGTTTATGTATCACAATGTTTTGTCTCCTCAATAGGAACTCAACACGACAAACAGAACATCAATCGGACGCCCGGTCTGAGTGTTATAGGCTTTTTCGTCCAAGTGACGGGTTGGGTTTTAATCTAAAACCAACCCGACCATACTCCAGCTCCATCAAAACCTCAAGTGGATTCATCCAAAATAACTATCTCACTAATAGGAATCCAACGCAATTGACGGCACGTCATTCAGATGTTCGGTCCTTAAGCTATAAGCGTTTCCGCTCTAAGGGCCCGGTTGGTTTTGGGTTCAAACCAACCCGGCCATACAAAAACATTTCTGAAACCTCAAGTGTTATATAATGAAAAGACTGTCTCGATCCATGGATCCCAACGCAACCGACAGTGCATCTATCAGAGGTCTATAGCCCAAGATATGGACGTTTGAACGAACCTGGTCCGAAGATAGGGGGTTTGGGCCCATTCTGACCCGGCCCAATACCCCCCTGGTTTGGCTCGAACCAGGTCAACCTGATCCGGGTCTGGGTCTAGCCCGGTTAGGCATGGCCCGGCCCGGCTGGCACGGCCCATCCCAGCTTGAAAGCCGGCCGCGGATCGGCTCGCGGCCAAGCGGGGTGCGAAGGGAGCGCGACCCCCTTTGTTTTTGAAACGGCACACCCTTCCAGTGGGGTCCGCCCTAGGAAAATCCGAGGGGTTACGCCCCCTGGTTTCTTTGGGAATGGCAGGCCATAATGGCTGGCCAGTGTGAGCCTCCACGGTACCCATGGGGGTCCCGCCACCTAGAGCGCCGGCGGCCGGCCGAGCCCGGCCTCCCCTGATGGTGACCGCCACGTCCTTAAGTCACGGCTCCCGTCTGACCGGCGCAGTGCGATGGATCCATGACCCTACACCATAGCCCCAATTGATGGTAACCTCCCTCAGGTTCTTCGGCACGACACGACAGTTCCACGCACCACCATCATGGCCCGCCCCGGCCGTGGTCCTCTTCGTTCTCGCACGATACATCGGCACCGAGCCACCTTTGTCGCAAAGATCAACGGGGTTCAACAAGAAAAGGGGAGGAGGATAGGTCGTGTTTGTGCGGTCTGGTATCCTCCCATTATGATGATAACAGGAATCCAAATTAATCAATGAAGAACATTTAATTGATCTTGAACGAAGATATCCCCTACCTCGATAAACGATTTCGTTTGTCAGCGACATGGAAGATGGCGTTGCGGGGAGAGGTTTTAAAGATGGCATTGGCATGCGTCCAAAGAGGGGACAATGTCTGACACTAGCTGCAAAGAGAAGAAGATATGGCATGTCATCTCTCCTTGTGGTGACGACGTTCTTCGTCAAAGGGTGACGTTCTACGCGGGAGGATGATGTTCTTCCAAGAGAGAATAGAGCTTTCTTCCAAAGTCTTCACACAACAAGCTAACCACTAAAATAAAACAAGTCGCACCTTATTTTTTTAATTCACGCCATGAATTTAAATTTTAAAATTCAAACACATAACTCTCTTAATTGATTAAGTGTGTTGGCATGATTTAATGTGGGGAAGGTGGGGTGAGGAGAAGTCACCCACTTAATTACAAGGGGTTTGAACAAGCTTATAGGGGGAGAGTTAAGGGGTTAGGGAATTTGAATGGGAGGGGCTCATGTGGGCCCCACCTCACAAATATCCTAACCTGAGTAGTTGAAAACTTGTGGGTCCCACACCAACTTCTCCATGTAGATTAAAGCCACTATAGAAAAAGAAATAAAATTGTAACACAATTTTATTTTACATTTCATTTAATCCACTTTTTTTACAACTCCTCCCAAGAAAACACACCTTCGGTAAAGGTCTTCTTAATAATTACCGGAATTTTGGTTCCATCAGTGCCCTTAGAATTCAATTCCAAGCACCGGTTCAAAAGATAGAAAAAACCCGATTGTTCGTTCACTGAACGTACACGATCTAAACATCAGAAATTGATTACGGGTGCACCAGGGCTCGGAATCAAGTGCCGCCAAAAATTGCGTACTCGTAAAATCCCAAATAATTTAAGAAAAAAATTTCCTTGAAATTTATGGGTCATTACATTACTCCAACCTCAAGGATTTACGTCCCTATAATGTTACATCATAAACTAGGGAAACAAAAGAGGGTACAGTGAACAAATATGAGCATCCCGCTCCCATGTGCTCTCCTGTAGGTTCCCATACTGCCATCTAATGCACAGTACAGGAATTGAACATCCATGTAGGACCCACTCCTGTCAATCCTCGATCTATACCGGAACCTCCGCAAATGCTTTCCCGTCATCAATGTCCAGCTCCCCGTGTTCAATGATATGCGTTGGTTGGTGCACATTTCTCCTTAGATGAGATACGTGGAAGACACCGTGCACCCGGTGTAACTGATGTGGAAGATCCATGTGATAGGCCACCTCACCTATCCTGCTAAGAACCTAGAATGGTCCGCTGAATCAAAGAGATAACATATCACCCCGGTCAAATATTCATAGTCCACGTCGACGCGATACCCATAAGAAAACATGGTCTCCAACCTCGAACTCTAGTGGTCTCCCCCTTCTGTCATCATAGGACTTTTTTCAACTCTGAGTAGTCCTCAACCACTCCTGGATGATATGTACCTTCTCCTTCATGGCCTGGACCATCTCTGGTCCTGCATGTGCTGACTCCCCAGGGTCTGTCCAGCACAGATGTGATCTGCAATGTCGGTCGTACAATGCCTCGTATGGTTCCATCCCGATGGTGGAGTGGTAACTATTATTTTACAAAAACTCCACCAAAGGTAGGTGATCCTCCCAGCTGTGACCAAAATCAAGGACACATGCACAGATCATGTCCTTTAGTGTCGAAATGGTACTCTCCGTCTGGCCATCCGTCTGAGGGTGAAGGGTGGTGCTCAGGCGTAGTTGCGTCCCAAATGCCTCCTGCAACCCCTTCCAAAGCCGGGAAGTAAAACGAGTGTCTCGATTGGAAATGATAGAAGATGGTACACCATGAAGCTATACTATCTCCTGAACATAGAGGCATCCCATGCTCTCCACTGGGCCCTGCTCTCTGTTAGGTAATAAGTGGGATGACTTGGTGAGTTGGTTGACAATCACCCAGATGGAATCATGTCCTGTAGAAGTACTTAGAAGTCCCGTCCCTAAATCCATATATATCTCATCGCACTTCCACTCCGGGACATCTAAGGGTTGTACGAATCCTGCTAGTACCTGGTTCTCTGTCTTCACCTACTGGCTGGTGAGGCATTGTGAAACGAACTCTACCACAACCTTCTTTATAACCGGCCACTAGTGCTGTCGTCTGAGGTCATGGTACATCTTCACTACTCCAGGATGTACTACTAGAGGGGAAGTGTGAAACTCTCTCAGAACCACCTCCTATAATGTAGCTGGTATCATGGTACGTCCCCTAAAAATGATGACGTGCTCTCCTCCTACATAAAATCCATCAAATGCTTGTCCTGAGGATATTTGTGCACGTCGCGTCTCACAGTCAACATCCCCACAATGTGCCTCTCTGACCTGCTGAATTAGTGGAGGAGTGATTATGAGTGACTTGTAGAAATGTTGCTCCATCTCTATCCACAAAGGATATCTGCAAAGTGGCTAAATTCTCTGTTGCCTCTCCATGTAGCTGAATTCCAGACCTCCTACTTAGAGCATCAACTACTACATTCCTCTTACCAAGCATATAGAATATCTCAATGTCATAGTACTGGTAAACTCAAGACATCGTCGCTATCTCAAGATCATTTCATTATGAGATAAGATGTACCTGAGACTCTGGTGGTGAGAGTAGACTGTAACGCGCTCTCCCATCAGATAGTTCCACCACATCTTCAAGGCGAAGACAACTGCTGCAAACTCCAGGTCATGGGTAGCATAGTTCTGCTCATTCCGCCTCAACGGTCGTGAACCGTAGGCGATCACTGCCCACTCCTGCATCAAGACACACCCAAGTCCGGTCCCTGATGCATCGTAGTAAACTACGTACCCTACTCCCTCCTCTGGTAGACTCAATATGGGTGCACTGGTCAATCTTTGTCTCAGCTCCTGGAAGCTCTTCTAGAATCTATCTGACCACACGAAGGATTTCCCCTTCTTCATCAAAGTTGAATGTGGTGCTACAACTCTGGAGAATTCTGGAACAAATATCCGATAATACCCATCCAAACCTAGGAAACTCCGCACCTCTATCACGCTCCTGGGTGGCTCCCAAGAAGCATTTCCTCGATCTTCACAGGATCCACTGCAACCCCCGCCTCATAGATGACATGCCCCAAGAAGTGGACCTCTAGAATCCAGAACTAACACTTCAAGAGCTTACCATAATGCTTGTGGTCTCAGAGTGTGTCCAGTACAACCCGCAAGTGGTAGGCGTGCTTCTCCTCAGTTGTCGAGTAAATCAATATGTTGTCGATGAAAACTATGATAAATCGATCTAGGTAAGGGTGGAAAATCCTGTTCATGAGTCTCATGAACACTGCTGGATAGTTGGTTACACCGAAAGGCATAACCAAGAACTCATAGTGACCATATTGACACCCGAAGGCCGTCTTCTTCACATCCTCGTCTCAAACTCTGAGCTGATGATAGCCTGACCCGAGGTCTATATTAGAGAACCATCGTGCTCCATTGATCTGATCAAAAAGATCATCAATCCTCATAAGTGGATACTTGTTCTTCACGGTCACCTAATTCAGGCGATGGTAGTCGACACACAGTCACAAGCTCCCGTCTGCCTTCTTGGCGAACAAAATCAGGGTATCCCAATGTGAAACACTAGATCGTATGAATCCCTTTCCCTGAAAGTCATACAGCTGTATGCGTAGCTCTCGAAGCTCAGTGGGAGCCATATGATATGCTGGAGTAGATATCAGGGATATCCTGGAGTACAGATCAATATAGAAGTCTGCCTCTATGCGAGGAGCTAGTCGTGGAATGTCGTCAGGAAAAACGTCAGCATACTGATCCACCAGAACCAGAAAACTCGGACACTGCACATCAACTGCTCCTAGGGTGAGACTAGCCAACTGATGGGTGATTGGTTGTCCTCTCCTCTGTGTGATTCCATCATGTGCTGTAAATGCTACCTTCTTGCTGGTGAAGGTGAACCTACTCCCATCGGTGCGGACACACCGCACCTTGGGCATAATACAGTCGATCTGAGCATGGACTGTAGATAACTAATTCATGCCCATGATGACGTCGTAAGGCCTCGACGCCACTACAAGAAGTTCCCACCCAAAGCTCTCGCTTTCTAGAGTAAGTTCAAACTTCCGGCACTAGTTCGTAATTGTCGAGTTTGCTCCCGTAGGATTCTCTAGCCGTAAGGATCGAGCCAACAGCTCAGTCGGAATCTCCGAGCTCCGAACAAGGGTAGCTACTATGAAAGTATAACTCAATTATGTGTCTATAAGAACTACAGAAAGGGTGGATTAGAAATATATATTACCTCGAATCATCTTAGGTGCGCCGTGGTTGTAGGCCTCTACTGCCTGAAGCTGAGCCTGCCTCTGCCCGCCAGCTCCCTGTGGTCGGGGTGGACCTTCCTGGTAGTGGTGGTGGTAGAGCCCCAAAGCGTTGTCCACCATTTGCTGCTTGGGCCAGCTCCTCTACCTCATCCTCATGCTCCCTGCAGACCGCCATGGTCGAACCTATGCCTCTACCTGGGTTCTCCCTCAAACATATGCTGCTCATCTACATGGCGGGTCGAGCATTCATGAGCCATGTGTCCATGCCCACCGCATGCATAGCACTTTCGTCCTCTCATATGACTGGCTTTTCTACGTGTGCCCCGCACCACTGAACCATTATCCTGAAGTCATCCACCTGATGGTTTGGTCCACTTGGATCTCTGCAACATCTGTCGACTACCGGCTGCAGAAGACTCCGCTACGTGTCACCCTACGGTTGGTCTCACTGCAGGTGTAGACTCAGTAAGGAATCTCTTCACAAGAAGGGCTTGCTCTAGTACTCTTGCCTGCATCAGAATGGTAAGGGAGAAAATCAAAGCTCTGATCTCATGCCTTAGTCCCTACTAAAAGGTCCGGGCCCGAAAAAATGGGTCTCGTACCATGTTCGTGGAGTAGCACGAGAGATCAGTAAATCTCACCGAGTACTAGGCTACTGTCATGCTGCCCTGTAGTAATTGTAGAAACTCTTTGATGAGCACCGCACAGAAGGTGGATGGAACAAACTCTGAGAGAAAGAGTCTCTAGAATTACATCCAAAGTAGAGATGCCTATTTGTGCACCTAGAGCATCAGGCACCACCATATACATGATGCTGCATGTGGGAGACTCGCCGCAAGGATCACCATGAGGTCTGATGGTGTCCCTACCAATCTAAAGACACGAAGAATAGCCTACAGCCAGTCCTCAGCTGCTTGAGGGTCTGTCTCTCCACGGAACCAGGGTAGCCTCTGACGCTGAAACTCATGTAGTGAACTCAGGTGACGTGCACTCTTCGCTGCTAGGGCTGGTGGCATCGGTGGCTCGGCAGGTAGAGGTACCACCAGTGCCACCACTGTAATGGGGCCCTGTATCGAGGCCTCATCACTCGGTGGGATGCTATCTCGCACAATGCTCGGAACCCTAGATGGATGCCATCGTGGGGCCATCCTGAAATGAAACAGGTGCACCACGATTAATACAGTATACCTGGTGAGCTGACACAAAGTATTCACAAATAAAAATTTTGAAACACACATGCAACAATGTTTTCTTGCATTGAGATGGAAATCAGAAGTCAGGGTCCTGGTGTATGGATATGTCCACCACCGCACCAACATTGGACTCCCTGGACTGATAACCACACTCACTAATCTAAAAATTATTACTTCACATAGAAGAAATTATCAGATTCCTGAGTTCTGTGGTAGAACCAAATCCTATGATACCAATTAGTCACGACCCATCCTCGGGGCCAGTGCCATGACTACCCGAAACTCGCCTTCCAAAGGCTAGGGGCTGGTGACCAGCACTAAAGGCGTAATTCCAGATAAAAGGGCAGGTATTGACTTTATATAAGAAAAAAAACACCACAGAGTATGCAAGCCAAAATAAACACTAAGTAAACTGAGTACAAAAGTAAGTGTTGGAAAGTAAATGGGCCAAAATAAAAACCCAACTGAAAGTATAGTACAACTAAAATGAAAGTACAATAGAATTAAAGTAAATCAGCAACCACCGAGCCATCCTCCGGCTATCGCACTTGATGGTTGGGTACCGATGGTCTCCTCAGCTCCTTGAGTCTAGCTGTCCGCTTCTTGTACGTCCCACCTGATAGTCCACCTCCGAGTACCGTCCCGCTCCACAAGCCTCAACCACGATCGACACTGTCTGTCATCTGAAAATAACACAACGTAGTGCGGGCATAGCCTGTGCATGGGTGAGAATACGATACTCAGTAGGGACTCCGAGACCCCCTAAGGTCTCCCAAAATCCACAAAGGATAAACCACAAAGGAAGGATACAAACACGAAATATCAACCAACTCTACTTAGGTATATGCCCATACATATACCTAAGTTATCATTTCCATTTGGGCTCCAACTCACGTGCCCAAGTATAACACAAATCACACAGGAAAACACAACCCAATCCAAATAGGAAATCAAGTCAATCATATCGTTGATAATGATTGAAATTTAAGACTCAGCTCACAGAGTTATACTACTCACGAAGAGGGGTGGAGATGATAGATGTAGCCTCTGAATCATCTCCCCTGCTGAACCCAGGTAGGATCCAAGTAAAGAAGTCATCGCTGCTGAACCCACGTAGTACCCTAGTAAAGTAACCATCGCTGCATAACCCACATTTGATCCACATACATTCTTCCTCACTGTCGAACCCACATAGGATACAAGTACAGTCGTCATCGTCGTCGCAGTCGCAGCCAGCTCTAGGGTTCCCGCACACAGCACGCTAAATTCTGGGAGGGTCCGCTCCACCAGCCAAGAGGGTCGATACATCATCTATCACGAAGTCCAGAGTTGATGTATCAAAAATTTCTGTCTCGTCAATAGAAACTCAATGCGACAGATGGCGCATCAATCGGACGCCCGATCTGAGAGTTATTGGATTTTTCTTCCCAGGGGCCCGGTTGGTTTTTAATTTAAAAACAACCCAACCATACATCATCTATGTTCAAACCTAATGTGGAGTAATCCAGAAGAACCATATCACTAAGAGGAATCCAACGCAATTGACGGCACGTCATTCGGACGTCTCGTCCATAAGCTATGAGCATTTCCGCTCAGAGGGCATGATTGGTTTCGGGTTCGAACCAACCCGGTTTTACACAAACTTCGCTGAAACCACAAGTGTAATATACCAAATCGACCTCCTCGATCCTCGGATGCAAAAAAAACTGGTGGTGAGTCGATCAAGGGTCTGTAGCCCAAGATATGGGCGTTTGAAGGAACCTGGTCCGAAGATAGGGTTTTTGGCCCAATCGGACCCATCCCAATACCCCCTGGGTTGGCCCGAACTGGGTCGGCCCGAACCGGATCCGGGTCCGACCTGGCCAGCACGGCCCGCGGCTGGGCGCGGCCTGCGGCCTGGCTCAGAAGCCGGCCGCGGCTCTGCTCACGGCCGAGCGGGGTTCGAAGGGGGTGCGACCCCCTTTGTTTCGGAAACGGTGGCCCCCTCCCTGTGTGGTCTTCCTTAGGAAAGTCCAGGGGGTTACCCCACCTAGTTTATTTAGAAACGGATGGCCATAATGGTTGGCCAGTGTGAGCTGCCGCGAGACCTGTGGGGGTCCTACCTCCTGGAGCATCGGCGGCCGACCAAGCCCGGCCGCCCCTGCTGCAGACTGACGTGGCCTTAGGCTGCGGCTCTCGTCCGACCGGCATGGCGTGACGGTGTTTCACCCCTCTTCCACGGCCCGCTCCTTCCGCGGCCTCCCTCGGGTTCTCCGGCACGGCGCAACGGGGCTGCACACCACCGCCGTGGCCCGCCCCGGCCTTGGTCAACTTCGTTCTTGCTCGGTGCATCGACACCGCGCCGCCTTCACCGCAAAGATCAACGGGCATCAACAAAAAAAGGGAGGAGGATCGACAGTTTTTGTGTGGTCCGTTATCCTCATGTTATGATGATAACAAGCGGCGAAATTAATCAAAGAAGAACGTTTAATTAAACATGAACAAAGATAATCCCTACCTCGATAGACAATGTCGTTTTCCGGCGACGCGGATGATGGTGTCGCGGGGTGGGGTTTCGAAGACGGCATTGGCGTGTGTCCAAGGAGGGGACAGCGTCTCACACTAGCTTCGGTGAGAAGAAGATATGGCATGTTGTCTCTCCTTGTGGTGACGGTGTTCTTCGTCGTAGGATGATGTTCTTCATGGGAGGATGAAGTTCTTCCAAGAGAGAATAGAGAACTCTTCCAAGGTCATCACACAACAAGCTAACCCCCAAAATAAAATAATCCTCACCTTATTTTATTAATTCATGCCATGCCTTTAAATTTTAAAATTCAATAACATAACTCTCTTAATTGATTATGTGTGTTGGCATGATTTAATGTGGGGAAGGTGGGGAGAGGAGAAGTCAACCACTTAATTACAAGGGGGTTTAACAAGTTTAAAGGGGAAGAGTTAAGGGGTTAGGGAATGTGAATGGTTGGGGCTTGTGTAGGACCCACCTCACAAATATCCTAACATGAGTAGTAAGAAATTTGTGGGTCCCACCCCAACTTCCCCATGTAGATTAAAACCACTATTAAAAAATATATAAAAATTTAAAATAATTTTATTTTATTTATCATTTAATCCACTTTTTTTATAACTCCTCCCAAGAAAACAGAACTTCAGTAAAGGTCATCTTAATCAATTACCAGCGATGTGGTTCCATCAGTGCACTCAGATTTCAATTCTGAGCACCGGTTCAAAAGATAGAAAAACCCACTCATTTGTTCACTGAACATACCTGAGCTAAACTTCATAAATTGATTTCAGGCACACCGGGCCTCAAAATCAAGTGTTGTCAGAAACTATATACTCATAAAATCCAAAAGAATTTAAGAAATAATTTTCCTTGAAATTTACGGTTCTTTTCAAAGTATGTTTCATAATTGATAATGATGCCACTTTTCTTAGAAATCCTTGCAACATTTCATATTAATATTATATTTTTGAAAATGAATAGGGTGGAGAAGAATATTTATCCATTTTATGTTACTAAGAACAAAATAATTCATCAAATCCAACGATGAAAATTCCATTTTATGTATAAAATAAAAAACAAGATTAAAATCATCAAGTACATACTAGGAGAATATTATAGATAAATTATATTAAATAATTTATTCTATTACACTGAATAAATTTATATTGAAGAATCATTTGAGAAATAAGTGTTGTTTGATTCTAATAATGAAAAATTAAACCAAATTGAGAACAATGAGACATGGTAGTAATTTTACAAACCTAAATATATGATATGATTGGAATGAAAATGGTGTTCGATATAAAATGATTTAAATGGGATAAGTGGTGAGAAATATAAAATGATTTATGTCTAAAGGTTTTTCATAGGTTGAAAGAGTATAATTTTATGAGACCAATTCACCAATTTTCAAGTTTGATGTTATTAAAATATTTATTACTCTTACATCCCAATGGTAATGCATGATATTCCAAATGGATGTAAAAGTCTACATTTATAAATATATAATTATAATATGAATATTACATTGAGTAACCATGAGTTTTATTTCTTTGGTAATATGTGTACTATGTTTTTATGTTAAATAAGTATATTTATTGGATTAAAAAATACCTATAATACTAGTATTCTATGTTGAATATGATCTTGATGTTTTTAAATTTTAGGATGGATGGAGTGAAAAAATTTCTATATTAATGCTGATAATGTGATGTCTCTAATTGCTAGTATTATTTTTCTAGAGATAATATTTTATTGGAATAGTGCTGACATCATGGAGAAGTCTTCAAATGTTATGAATGCGGTTTTGGAAAATTACATGATTTGAGAGAGGTGCGTATATTGGAACACAATGAAGCATTATTATATTATTTTAAGTAATTCTATGGAATGATGTTTAGCAGCTACGTATTAAAAAACCCAATTGATGTTGATGAATACTCGTTAGTATGATCTCATGTTTCAAGTGAATATTCCACTTATATTGGATGTGATAATCTAAATGATGTAAATACTTTTTAGAATCCATATTAGTGTTAAATATGTACACACATTAATATAAAATATAACTTCATGATGGTACTTATAACGAAAATTGAATTCATGTGGTAATTTTTTCCAAACATGAGGAAATTATTAATGTGTTCACCAATCCACTACTTAAGTAAATATTTTATAACATTAAGATAAACATTGGAGTTTAAACTCACCCATTTGATGGCTCGGGTTTTATGCTTCATTCCACTCTCTCATCTTGGTATTTTGATTATTTTTTACAAAGGGGGAGAAAAATAAAAAGAAATCCCGATATATGTTTCTTACATTATGTAAAAAGGGGGATAAAACTATAAATGAAGTGTAACACGTTATTATGTTTTAAATATATCTTGTGGGATCACGCATTCATAGATATTTATTAAATGTGGTGAGATATGAACTGATCATCTGTGCAACTGTGAACTATTATATAATTTTATTTGAGTGAATGAATGATTTTTTTGTATCACATATTCCATGGGTTGTTCTTTTAAGTTGAGGATATTGTTATGTGTGATTTTGGTGATGATGAAGTAATGATTTAAGGATAATTGATTCATTCTTAAATCAATATGGAATTTTAGGAATATCATTAATCAAAATCTATAAGGTTTTATATCAAGTGGTTAATGTGGTATGAATTTAAATAATTGTTTTTTTGGAAAATGTTATATAATTATTATTTTTCTTATAACATATATTTATTTATCTCATATATTCATATAATTTTTGAATAATGATTTATTATTATGTTGATAAATATTTAATGTGATTTTTATTCATTGGTTTTCAAAAAATTGAATGGGAGATATTCCCCCCCCCATGAATATATTGGTGAAAAATATGTTAGAGTGGATATTTTGTCTCTGTTTTTATTTGTTGTAAATATATAAACCAGTTGATTTATTTTAGGGGGTTTCAGGTATTAGGTTTAGGATTGATAATGCTACAATATGAGAAGATTGATGTTTGAAGAGAGTTTCTCGAACATGAATGTCACATCACAAGATGTAGTGGTATTTTAAAATAGGGGTATTATTTGTTGTTGGAAGGGAATGTTGAATAGAAATATTTGAAACATTATTTTTGAATGTTATTTATGTTTGTGAGTCATTACATTTTTCAATTATTAATCATTCCATGCTATAGTGAATAATCAATTGGAGTTTTTGTTGAGGTTGTCTCCTAGTGATAAATCATAGTTTTCTATTATGTTGTGGGAATGATCCTAGTGACTTATTAGGTAGAAAATATTGTATATAAGATTACATGGTCCATTTTTAATACCATTTTCGATGAATTTTATAAAATCATGTTTTTTTGATGAAATATGTAATCGTTGGGAAGTCCAAAACAAGTATTTTTCTTCCACAGAGCAACAAGTGGTTCCCAATGAAAACTCATAGTTTCTACTATTTAAATAAGGTTCATATATATATGTATGTATCTATATATATATATAAAAGCCATATGTAATTGTATGAAGGTCATTTTATTTGTCCTGAAGCTCATTTATTCCATAGTTGGGTAACCTAATTAGAAAATAAATTCCATTTAAATTTTACACACACTACATAAAGTCACAATAATGTGGGACCCCTAAAAAGGTTAAATCCATTTTTATAATTGTAATTCATAATATTCTGATTTATGTATTTGTGTTATATATTACTTAAAGTTACAAATATGATAACTAATGGTAATGTTCCTTTTACATAAAGACTTACTTAATGATGTTTATTAACACGATAATTTAATGTTTATAATTATGTGGATATTACTGTCATACATCTCACATGATGTTTTATGAGAGAAATAAGGATTAAAAAATTAGTTCATTATAATAAATATGTTCTTCATTAAGATATATATCAAAAATATGGTTTGTGACTTCCAATATTAATTGATAAGTCAACATCACAAAGTAAATGAGCTATGTCAATATTATATTTTTATATATTTAGCTAGATATTTTTCATCTTAAATGAAAATAAATAATCACATAATATTTTCAACATATTTATATGGGATTATGTGATATCTAATTTCTGTAGTTATTTCATGAGTTCTGAAGAGGATAGGTGTAATTTTTGAACAAAGAGATATGAGTTTTTAGGAGAATTAAATTTAAATATTTGTAACCATATTATTAAATGATAGAGACTAGAAAATATTTATCATCTATTTGAATTTCATTAATGATGTATTATGTGAATATATATTAATTAAATAAAAAGATATAGTGTGGTTATTAAAATAATGAAAAACATATTAGGTGTGTTGGATGTGATTTTTACAATTGAGAGAGAGAGAGAGAAGAAGAAGAAGAATGGGTGATACTATTATATATCTTGAAGATCCCATGTAATAATGACTTTATAAAAAATGTTGGTGAATATATTGTTGTGCATGTAAATTATTGTATTGAATTGCTACTATTTAAGAACATAAGAAGTAGAGGAATTCAGTACACCAAAAAACATGATAATATTTTACAGGAGGAATATGGAATCCCCTCTTTTTATTAAATAACATTTCCATATGTCATACAAAAAAATGATATTTTTATGTTTATTTTCATATAGATAAGGTAAATAATACATGAAAACATAAACCCACATTCTAAATTAACTATAAATAAATCATAATGGGATCACCCTTAGTTAAATTTGTTGTTTCTGATATCCAGAGGACTTATATGAAATTTAATGGATGAGCATGAATCCTAGTATGGTAATATGTAAGGGATATAAAAAGCATGTAATAATGAGATATATCAATAATAACATGAGGCATAACATTTTGGAATGAAAAACATACATAACATGAATAATATCATGAAAATGTAGCTATAACATTTAAATGATACAATCAAAAGCATATCACAATGGTTTATCACCAAGGTTTTATAAATGAAAATTACCTTGGTTTTTCACCACGGTAACATAAAACATGTCATTGCTAGAGATAAAATTAATTACCAAATGAATTTGTGTGCTATCAGGGATAACTAATAATTTTAATTAATTTTAAAAGTTCCATATAGATCATAACAATAAATTTCATCAATATCTTGGGAAGAATAATGACTGGATTTCTTATCCAAATCATGACGTACAAAATTTCTTAAAAACGAGATACTTACATCATTTTGAACCATGAAAAGAATTGTAACTTTAATATATGTAAATCCAAAAATTAAAAACTCATATTTTTATAATTACCATTGAAAATAAATATGGTTGGGAATTCAAAATAAAAGGAAAAGAGAATGTCTCTTATAAAAGAGATAATTTTTAGAATTAAATTCGACACCATAATGGGTATCGAACATGGATTTTAAAAAGGATAAAATTATGGATAAGAAGTTCCCCCATTGATAAAATAATATTATTATAGTAATGGGATGATATAAATAGTAAAATGGAACTTTTCTTTTCAATAAGAAGACATACCACATAAAAAGAGAACCATAATTGAAAGAGAAGTGGAGATTTCCCTTACCTTAAATTGTCACTCCTAGATGATGAGAACTGTAACCATGGTGTATATATGTAACATGGGGGGATTAATAGTGAGTAATAAACAGTAAAACATCAACTAGGATGGATTTTTAGTGAAGTGCATTGGTTAAATAGGTATTTATTTATAGATAAGGAAGATGATTTGTATAATTATTTGCAAAAATATGTATTAGAAATCTAGGATTTAGAATGTGAAAACACATTTGAATACCCATGATTTATCACATGATTTTTAACATTTGGTAAAATATTATGATATTTTAATCTTCCAAAAATGAACACCATTTATTGATTCTTTTGACATATGAAACTAATGATTCCACGAAGTAATGTTTTTAAAAATAAACATTTTCTAATTATACATTTGAGAGACACCTATAGTTTTTGAAATTAATTAAAATATATTACAATACATAATATCAATAAAATAACATAGATAAGGTCTTGCAATTTTTTAGTTAATTTTAATATCATTATGAAATAATTAAGATGTCAAAAAATATGATGAAAACCTAAAATTATATTTTTCACTATCTATGAAGAGATAAAGTATTTGAGAAAAATAACTTAAATAAGACCTAATACAATTTCTAAAGATTTATTTCGGTTATAATGTTTATATTTCTATAATAGTTCTATAAATGTGAGAATTTAAATAATTAAATATAATATTCTTTATTTCTTTGAAAATTGTTGCATTTAAGGAATAGTAAAAATGTTTACACTTATAAAATTTTTCCATGGCCATTATAAAATTAAATTTATATTTATATTTAGATTATAGTTTTTTAATATAATATATTATTAATGGAAATATTATTTTGAATAATTTTGTAGATAATATAATTTTTTTTATTTTCTATAAAAATAAAATATGTTTTATTGGAATAAAAATTAATCTGTCAAATTCAGGTCTCTTAAACATATACTGTACTAAGGAAAAAATTATTCTTTAGAGGAATTAATTGAATAAAAAAATTATTAATAAAAAGAAATTTACACATTATGTAATCATTTTCTAGACATGTAACCCCTTATAACACACCCAAATGCCCTAAGGTTAAGATGTGTGATAACGGTAGTTTGGTGGGGTCTCTAAGATTACATCTTCATAATTCTAATCTCCACTAACATTAACTTCTCCCCTAAGTTATTTAATTCAAGATTCACATGTTTAATCTCATCATGGTATTGGTAATGGGATAACTCTAAAAATGATACCTCTATCCGATGTTATAATAAACAGACATTAAACAGAATAACACTACTTTTTGAGGAAATAAATCCCCTTTTATGTATCAATAATCGTTTGTCATTATTACTTTTAAACACTTATTATAATGGTAAAATTATCAACAATTGTTATTTTTTCCAACAGTCATATTGAATAACAGTAATATTGACCAACATTCATATTTGACCAATGGTTATATTTGACCACTGATCATTTAACACTCAAATCATAATGATCACTTTTCCATTAAAATGTTGTACATAACACTTCATTATTTCATTCAAAATTCACAAGAAGTTCTTCCTAAGGTGACATTTTTATTTCACAATATTTCTATTAGGTTACTGGTATATATTTTTTATTTCAATATCATTTGTAGTGATGATTCTAGAAGATTGATAAGATCCTTATTTTCCAATTCTAACTTTTAGATTTTATATTTTTTGTCCAATTGTAGTGTTTGGAATTTTAATTTGTTTAATGGACGACAATTTTAAACATATTTATTAATACAATAAACTTTATGTTGGTTTGCATAATTATTTACACAACTAATATTCTATAATATGTAACAAAAATTAATTCAAGAATGAAATATCTTTTAAAAAGACAAGGTCGTCATAAGGAAGACTTATCAGATGTTTTATAAACTATTGATTATTGTAATGTGCAGTATTTAAATGAGTGTAGGATGAAATAAATATTATTTAAAATAAATCAATCCATGAGTTTTAAGGTTATAACCTATACATTTTTACTCATAGGTGAATTCTACAGGGTAGTGTACTCTAGGGGGAGTTCCAATTCATTATAAAGATAAACATTCCCACATTGATACATAATCCAAAAAACTATTTACTTTGATTTGGTATGTATTAAAATTTTAGTGGGAATGATAAATCAATCATACTAAACTATAGTGAAGGTTCTTTTGAAAGAAAGCATAATTGAACTATGATTTATGATTCACACTAGTCTCACTTATCACGTAGATCCTACAATTGGCATAAAACTTATAAACTATCCTCATTTTTCATGTAACGAAATAACCTCAAAATTTCCATGAAATTATATTTTGTATTAGCCTATGTATTAGATAGATTTATTTACATCAATTTTAAGTCCAAATTAAAATTTATTGTTCTATAATTATTTTAAATATGAATATATTTTTGGGAACTAAGGAATTAATTCATTTTAAAAATTAATCCAATTTTTATTCATAAAAATTAAACATTTAAAATGTTTCATAAATTGATTATGTTGTGTGCTTTAAATAATTGAATCTAAAAAAGAATATAACAAAAAATGACAATAAATATTCCTATTAATATTTGTAGTCCATTGAGATTTATAGATTTGTTTTGAATTAATTTAATCATTTGATATTTTTCATTTAATGAAACTCTGAATATAGTTTCTTATACCTAAGAACTAAATGTGGATTGAATTATAGGAATCATCATTTGAATTTTGTGCTACACACAATGAATAGATTATATTTTAGTACAAGAAATTATATATTTATAAGGACCCAACCATAAACAATACATAATCTTGAATTAAGTTTATAATTCACATTGAGTATATTTTCAGTTTTAGTGATTTAGAGAATTATGTCATATCATAAACAAAACAACTAGAATATTGAATGTAAACACATCTACTCAGTATCCATTTTTTATAATATAAAAACTCATTGAAAAAAAGTGTCATGTCTGGTTCCATGTTTTAGACAACAAGACATTTCCTTCATTCCATCCTTGACTCTTTTCCAAATTATGTCCTATGAAAAACATTTCAAAAACATGGGATGAGCATAAAAAGTTCAATAAGCGATACACAATGAAAGAAAACTGTTAGTATTTTAAAACAAAAAGTTAACCATGAATACATTTTAATACGTAATACGTTTAACCTTTATGAAGTAGTAAATTCTCTTTTCCGAATAATAGATCATTGCATACCATTTTTATCCAAAATATTACTATAAAATCAATAAAAAATCACCTAACATATAAAGGTTACTTAGGACATAAACATACATAAATGTAATAACCATACAGTCGACTTACACACATATCACTAAATGGAATAGCCATACAGCCGACATTCATACCCAGTACATTGGAAGTTATAAAGTAACAACCCATCCTGGTTTATCATGGAACCACCCGTCATTTGGTTTATCATATAACCACCTGTCAATTGCCCAAATACCATTATAATATCATAGCACATAAAATATTTAAAATATATACATTTCACTAATAACATTTCATTATAAATAAAAATATTTCATTTCATGATAATGAAATAATAAATCAATTTCAAAAAACATTTTCAATACCAAAACACCAAAAAAACAGAATAATAGGTTTCATTTTAGTTTTAAAAAAATTTAGACTTATAGAGGAAACCAACTAATGATTCAGGTGGCAGAGAGGTCATTGTCACCGAAAATGTTTAAAAGATTCCTTTTTTCAGTTAGTAAAATGCTCCGTAGAAAAAATATTTCATTTGAATAAAATTAAAAGTCAATGGGTTTTATGATATACCATATAAAATAAAATCCTGTATAATTCAATGTATGCCTCAATGAAAGGAGATTGAGACGAAGTCTCGTACCTCGTGTACGAATTCACCCGTTCATTCATTAATTTCCAAAATAATATAGTCAAGTTAATTTCTAGTTTCTTTAGAACCTTTTTCAATTTTGATATTCCTTTTATATCACATATTACCTTTCTATAACAATTGGTTAATTATTTGTGTTAATATCATACATTGTGTCAATATTCGAAACTTGAGTTAAAAAATGAACTTGTTAAAATTATAAATTTTTCATGTGGTCAAAAGAACATTATCAGAAATATTATATTCATGGTTTAGATTCCATATATATAATATAAATCCATTAGATATATGTATTTATAATATTACATATCATTTGGAGATAAGAAATGAAATGCACTGTTCCTGGAGACATTAAGTTGTATGTACGCTTGAACACTAATTGCATTTCTATTTTGTATATTAATGGAATGAAAACTTAATTATACATAAGAATAATATAATTCCAATATAATTTCATATATAATTTCATTAACTCCAACTGTTATACATTCCACGCACGGATTGAATGAGTCATATCACATTGTTGGGGCGGTAGTCCGCACTTCCTCAAATGAAATTATTGCATTTACCCATAATGGAAACAAAAAAGGTATGATATAAATGAAAAATAAAGTATTACATTGAAAATAAATATAATATATATCACAAATAAATACAGTTCCATCATAATGGCCACCATGATAGGTGGTTGGAGATAATTGAACAATCATTGTTTCGTAAGGTAGAAGTTTGCCGTCTACAAAAACAATATTTTCATTACCCTTTAAATGGAGTTGTGTGTAAGTGTAGTTTGAATACATCACATAAAAAATATATTAATATTAAGATACTATTTTTGTTATAAAAAAATTAGTAAAAAGAGTTTAGGGGGTTGGAGAAGTAAAATAAAAGAAAATAACATAAAAGAAGATGTTACCTTTAAATCGGGTAACTCCCTTTGGTTTGAACCAAAAGGATTTCTTGAAATACCTTCTACCTAAGGTACAACTTCAACATTGAAGAGAGGGTTTTAAGGAGATTAATTATGTGTAGGATGTATGAGGCAAGGGTCTTGAGAGGTATGAGTATTGGGTTAGAGGAGATGGCTTTTATAAGGGGTAGGGGGGGCTCTTTAGGAAAGTTTGAAACTTTTATTTTATTATATAATGATTTTCGGTTTCTAAATATCCAAAATTCATTAAAGAAAACTATTAGATTACTCATGTTCGAAATAAAATCATCCAATAATAATTGGATAGGGTTTGGATATTTTTTGAGTTTTTATAATCTAATTTATTTAAAACATTCATTAATGAGGTAAACACTGCATCATTATTGCATCATTAAAAATTTTATATATTAGATGTATAAAAATAATAAAAAAATACCATGATGTAGGAAATAGTTTTATATTTTAAATTAATATTAATAGTCATAGAGATAACTTATATAATCCTGGGTAAAAATTGATTAACTAAACGAAATATGTTTATGACATTTTTGGAAATACGTTAAATTAATTAATATAATGTTTCATTATCACTCTTATGTGGATCTATGGGGTCCCAAAATTGACCCAAGGATTACCATGTTTATAAATGTATCATACAATGGGATTAGGAAACATGTTAGAGTTAATTAATATTATTATAATATTATTTTTACCTTAAATTACCATATTTACCTTTAACCACGGTAAATAAAAGTGAAAATTTACTATTCACTAAAAATTATTTTCATTTTATTGAACCAAATTTTAATCATTAATAACAAACATTTATGTTGGATTTTTAAAATTCATTTCTCAGAAGTTGAAAATTTTCAATTAAGGGAAAAATTTTGTTTTAAACTATTACTCAGTTTTTTCAGTATTCATAAAAAATTAAGGGTTCTCAAAAAAATAAAAAAAAGCCATCCTAAAAAATATTTGAAATTCCAAATTAATTTTTTTTTAATAAATTTAAACCATATAATTTTCATTAATTAGTTAAAAAATAATTCTTCTTGTCAGAACAAAAAAACATGTTTTTAAGAAATAATAACTATCAATAGATTGACACTTGTTTATGTCCAATTTCAATGTGAAATTACTTCAAATGACCCAAATTGGATTACATGGTTGAAATAAAATCTAATTACACATTAAAACCAATTATAAACATAACCTTAAAATATAAATAAATTATAATAAAAGTCAGTTTTAAATTAAAATATAGTGTTTTTTACTTTTTATTAAATAATGAATTTTATCAAAAAAATACAAAAACTTTACTCAATATAAATTTTGATGTCTCGATTATAATGAAATTAATTATTTTTATAAAATAGAACATATAAAAGTTTCAAAAACTATATTTTTAAAGGGTTCACCATAAAAAGGCGGTAAATAGACCTTTTATAAAATATTAGAGTATTTATGTATAAAATTAGATTCATTCATATTTTAATCCTCTAACATTTATTGGTAAATGTAAAAACATTTAACAAACATCTATAATCATATTATAGTTAGTTCTATTTATTCCTGGAAATACAACAACTAGGCATTAACATCCATTTAAAATAATATTATATTTTTATTTTTTAGTATGACTCAACGTTGTGTGCAACATAATATTTCAACGAAACCTATTGTTGTGTATCAGGAACGCCATCAAACATAGCTCACCTTTAATGTTAAATTAATATTTAAATAAAAAATATTAATAATTACAAAAATGTATAATTATTTATTTTTCTAGGATGTTACATCCATCCCCCTTTTGGAAATTACTTCCTCAAAATTTTATTCACTTATCCAATAAATGAGAGTATTTATCCATCAAAAAATATTCATATTCCCACATTGCCTTTTCGAAAATATGGTTTTTCCACAAAACATTAACCTGGTGAATTACCTTATTCCGCAACACATGCTCTCTTTGGTCAATAATATGGACTAGTTATTACTCATAAGTGATATTCTCTTCCAACTGAACTACCAATGGGCTCAAAACATGAGATGAATCTGGAATATACATCCTCAAAATTGAAACCAGAAAATCAATGTTTACCCAGGATAAACATGGAGGTAAAGCCACTCTGTAGGTAACTGATGCAACTTTCTCTAGAATTTCATAAGGTCCAAAGAACCTTAGACTCATCATTACCTTCTTAACAAAACACATCACACTTTTTCATGGCGAAACATTGAGAAATACATGATCACCTACCATGAAAGAGATACCCTTCCATTGGTTTTCCACATAACCTTTCTTCTTACTCCGATCTGTTCACATGGGCTTCCAAATCAACTTAGCTTTTTATACCATCTCTTATACCAATTTTGTTCCCATCAGTTTCCTTTCATATACTTTATCACAAAAATAGATACTTTGACACTGCTTCTCATATAATGCCTCAAATGGATCCATCAGTATACTAGAATGAAAAATATTATTATATGAAAATTTGACCAAAGAAAGTTGTTGGTCCCATATTCCATGTTAATATAGTGAAAAAACATGTAACATATCCTCCAAGGTCTGAATTGTTCGTTCAGACTACCCATATGATTGAGGATGAAAAGTTGTACTAAAATTTAATTCAGTACCCAACAACTTCTAAAGGCCTTTCCCAAATCTTGAAGTAAACCTTGGATCACAATCAGATACAAGGAAGATGATAAATCCATGTGACATAACTATATATTTAACATAAAAATGAGACAGTTTATCTAAAGGCAATGTATCTCAAATCATTATGAAATGAGAAGTTTTAGTCAAGTGATAAATAATAACCCAGATTGTTATATTTCCTTGATATGTCTTTGGTAATCTCACAATGAAGTCCACGGATAAATTTTCCAATTTCCATTCAGGAACTGGTAACGACCAAAGAATCCCTTCTAGAAACTACCACTCTACTTTAACCAATTGGTAAGTCAAACACTTCATAGTAATATCAGAAATATATCTGTAACCTCTCGACCCAAGTTACCCAGATTTGGTGCATTATTACATAACATTGGCATGATCACAAAAGATCAAGTCTTGAAAGACCGATTATTTTAGTAGCATTGGAAACACTAGATACATTCAAATGTTTTACATTACATGATAAAATGGAAAACTACAATAACATTGTCTCTATAGTCCACACTCATATCCCCTCAAACTATCCCTACAGGTCAGTCATAAAATACTTATTCACATCCTAGTAAAAAATAAAACATAGAAAGCGGTGAGCTCAGATACTCAGTAAGGATGAAAGTGTAGCAGAAACTTTCATAAATAAGCATAAACTTTTAAGGTAATGTATAACTAAAAAAAATCCTTTTAAAAATGACCTATAGTATAACATATAAAAAATAAAATGAAATAATTCCATTTACTTATTCTCATGGATATTCTACTAGTCGAATAATCACATGAAATATCAATAACCACTTTCATAATGATGGAATGCATAATGCCAGACTGTCATAACCACATAGTCAAGGCCTTGTGCTAAGACTACAAATAAGACATTTTAAGGCCTTTTTCCAGACAGTAGTTTGTCTCATTAGAGCTACAGATGCATAGAGGAGCTATAGCGGGCTCTAACCGTCACTTACTATGTCCAATGCATTCCTCATAAGAACATGTTTAAACATAAAATAAAGATTAATTTTAAAACTAGCATATGATATGTCAATACTTTATCCATAAACCATTAATGGTATAAAAATAAGACATCCATAGTCAATCATATCACAAAACCTTCAATAGAATATGGAAGTTTAGTATCAAAATAAATCAACTTCAAATAAGATTAAAATCCATCAAAGGATGTTGACATAGATGAAATCAAAAATATTTGAGAGAAATACCTCTTTTTTTGAAATCATTTTAAAGTCACATAATTATATAATAAAAAATTTACATTGAAAATATTATTGTAATCTTGTAAGAGATGCTTCGACAATTTTATAATTGTGGAAAAATATGCACCCACCGTATAAGTTAAAAAACACATTCATACCTTAATTTTGTCGAAAAGGTTAAAAAGGACCTTGTTTGGAAAACCATAGAAAGATTCCCTTATAAACATCTTATAAAAATTCAAACAAGGGTATAAAAGACTTTAACCCTTATTCTATAAAATAGTAAGAATTTTTTGAAATACATTTTTAAGAAACATGGATTTGGATGTTAAAGAGTCCCCACTAGATAATTAAGGATAAACAACCTCAGATAATGAAGAGATTGTGAAATAAACCCTTACATTGTACTTTTCATTTCCAAGAGTAGGTTAAATTCTTGTATAATGGTGAAATAATTGTTAATAAATTATAAAACAATTATATATATTAATATGATATCATATATGATCGTTCAACATTGCTTTGTTAATAAGATCTTAGTATTATCTTCATTTTTGGTGTTAATAGTTTCGTTTTCCTTTATATTCTTTGCTACCTAAGTCATATTTGTTATGAATGGGATGTATATTATTCATACCCAGAATGATAGCAAGTCTTTAAACACTATTTTTAATCATCAAATGAAAATCAGTCTTGAATGGATACGATGTGTAATGAATCTCATCGTGTTTGTGGAGAAGGTAATACGCACGAGTGACAATTTATTTCTTTTGATATTAAAATAATATATAATTCGATTTTATATCATATATACAGAATCCTTATCATATTATATATATTATTTACATCAATTAAACATCATTATTATACCCATCCAAATAATAATGTATTTATAACAATTACACCACAAGGTGGAGATGGTAAGTCGTACATATGCACGTATGGTGACATGTCATTAAAAGGATTGATAGAACAATGAATTTGGTTGAAAAAAATTTATAATTACATCACAGTATATAGAATATACTGGATTTGTTATTTTATAATAGAAAAAACAAAGAAAAATGAAGTGGAAGAAGAAATGAACTTCAAATAGGTGGTGAGATATTTACCTCTTCTTCGAGTTCTTACATTTTATTTGATCTAAAGGGATCAATATATTGGCTTTATGACTAAAGGAATGCCTCTAGGATGAATGTAGGATAGTTGATAGGGTATTTTGGTAGATTTTGGCTGACCCAAATGGTTTTGAAGGTGTAAATGAGAGAGAAGGGGGTGTGCCCTTTTATAAGAGGGGTGAGGGTCATCTTTGGAATAGATAGAAATATTATATTATAATAAACTTATTTTCGATTTATAATGGTTCCAAAATATATTATTTAAAGTCTAAGGTGGTTATGGGTTGAAAAAAACTCAACCAATAGGTTTTAGACATGTTTGGGTCACTATATTAACTTTATATTTTAGATTTAACATTTAGTTAAATAGTTTGACATTTACCATGTCTCTTTTTATTTTTATATTATATTGTTAATAAACATACTATATACTTCCAAGAGAACCCCAAGTGGTTCATTAATGATACACCTATCATTATATAAGTTATTTTTCCAAGCCTTATATTTTTAAAAATAGAATATCAATTAATAATATAATATTTTTTTAAAATCTTATTTATCTCAATTTTTACAATATTTGGTATTTTGTTTTTGATAAATTCATAAAAGAAATATTACTTCGAAAAAAAATTAATCTAAACCACCCTATTATGTCATATTAATCTGGAAAATTAGTGTATTTAATAAAAAGTACCAAATTACTTTTATTTTAAGATTTATAATATCAATTATTTTAATACTTCATTAACTTGGTAATTACTACATCATCATTGTGTCATAAATAAATTAAATTATTTAATTACAAAAAAATATAAATAAAATACCATTATGTAGGAAATATTTTTATCTTTCTAATGAATATTTATAGTCGAATTTATCTTAATTTTATCCCTATATTAAAAATGATTTAGTTATTAAACATTGATTTTAACTCTTTTAACTATACTTTAAATAAAATAATAATAAATGTCCTATTCTAATCCATGTGGACCAAAGATGTTCATATTTTACTCCTAATGTTGTTTTTGGTCTAATTATACTTATCAAATAGAATTAGGACATGTGTTAGGGTAATAATAATATCATTTTTACCTATAATTGCCCTATTTACTTTTAACTGTGGTAAATAAAAGTAAAAAGTTACTATTCACCAAAAAATAGTTTTATCTTATTGAACTACATTTTACTCCTTGATATTAACCCTGTCTCTCAGATTTTTGAAATTTCACTCATCGAAGCAATAAAATTATGTTTTATGTGAATTTGAAAATTCTCATAGTAGGTGGGTAAAAGATGGTGAAAAGTTTAATAAAATATCTATATATCTAAAACTATTATAAACTGATCCAATTAATTACATTGAACTCATATAAGAATTATATATCAATTTTTACCTAAAATAAATTTAAATAAAATATACAATTATTTAAATAAAAATTCAGTTTCAAACTATTACTCAGTGTTTTTCACTATTCATCAAAATTTGAAAGTCATCAGAAATATAAAAAAAATTCACTCTACGCTAATTTTGATATTAAGAATCCAAAAATGAAGTCCATTTTGGAGGATAAAATTTATAAAATTTAAAAAATTGGGTATTACTATTCATAACGGCTAGTTTGATTGGCTGTGTTGTGTTAGAACTCGATGTTGCATACAACACATGCTACAGTGATATCCAAAGAGAAGCGTATCGTGGATGCTTGTGGTGTTACATTCTCCCCTCCTTCAAATAGTTTGGTCCTCGAAATTTCTAGTGTATTACTATGTGAAAATACTAAGGTGGTTCTTCAACATATGTTTCTTGGGATCCCATGTTTCCTCCTCCATCTTATGGTTTCTCCATAAAACTTTTACCAGAAGAGTCGTCCGGTTTCTCAGCACTTGTTCTCAAGTATCAAGAATCCTGAAAGGCTCTTCGTAATATGATATATCAGGTTGCAGTTCTAATTATTCATAGGTGAGTACATGCATTCTGTGAGGCATGTATTTTCTCAACAGTGATATGTGGAACACATCGTTGACGTTGGAGAGACTTGGATGCAATGCCAAATGGTAAGACACAACCCTAATTCGTTCTAGAATTTTGAAAGGTATGATGTACCTATGACTCAATTTTACTTTCTTACTGAAACGTATAACACCCTTCCATGGTGATACCTTCAAGAAAACATGATCTCCTACATGAAATTCCAAATCCTTCCTTCAGTTATCAGCATATCTCTTCTATCTACTTTGAGCTGCCATGATGTGGTCCTGGATTACCTTCACCTTTTCCATCGTTTCCTCCACCAGTTCTCGGCCTTCGAATTTTCATCCACCAACATCATCCCAACAAGTTTGTGTGTGACATCTCTTTTCCATATAACTCTTCATATGGTTCCATCTGAATACTTGAATTGATGCTATTGTTTTATTAAAATTCTACCATATGTTAATATTGATCTCAGATACCTTGAATGTCAAGTGAGCATGATATCAACATGCCTTCTGAGATTTGAATTGTCCATTCTGATTGTCCATCAGTTTGGCGGTGGTAGGCTGTTCTTAAACGAAGCTTAGTATCCAGGGCTTTCTGAATACTTTTCTATAATTTTGATGTAAAATGGGGATCACAATTTGAAACAATTGATAGTGGTACTCCATGAAGTCTTACAACTTCAATAATATATAGTTTTGCTAATCGTTCAAGTGGTAAATTTTCTCTTATTGAATGAAAATGTGCTGACATGGTAAGATGATCAATAATGACCCATATTTCATGGTTCATTATAGGAGGCTTTTGGAGGCCCATGATAAAGTCTATTGTAATATTATCTCATTTCCACTCTGATATGGTAATGGGTTTCATGACTCCTCTAGGTTGTTGCCTTCCAGCTTTCACTTTTAGACAAACCATACATCTTGACACAAAATTAGTAATCTCCATCTTCATGTTGTCCCACCAAAAATGTTCCTTCAAATCCCTATACATCTTAGTGCTACCAGGGTGTGTATAGAAATTGGAACTAAGAAATCATCCAACAATTCCCTTTTTAGATCAGGTATATCAGGAACACAATGTCTCTTCCCAAATTTCAAAATTTTATCTTCATAGACATAGTCATTAAATCTCCCATCATTCATAGCATTAATATTATTTTGAAACTCTTCATCACTGGTCTAAGAACTCTTTATCCTTTCTAGTAAAGATGGTTTGGCCAAAATTTAAAAAGGCATTGATGTTTCACCTTCCATGGTTATTCCCATAACCATATTTACTAGATCCATGTATATAGGACCCTTTTTCAAATCTCATCTTGTTCAAAACACCATGATATTTTCTTCTCAAAGCATATGCCAACTTATTTTCCTTCCCAGGTGGAAGTGTATAGTGGAATCATAATCCTTGAGTAGCTCAAGTAGTCACCTTTCCATTCTTGTATTGCTTTATTCTAAGAAGGATGAACATAGATTCCATCCTTAGGGACAATATCTCAATGAAAAGAAATCTCCTGAAGCCTGAATTGACACTTGCTAAATGTCCCATATAATTCATGTCTTCTAAGAGACTTCAAGATAATGCCCAAGTGATTTTCATCTTATTTGTAGCTTCTGGAGTATACCAAGATATCATAAATAAATAACACTACAATATTATTGATATATTCCTTGAAAAATCTGTTCATCAGATCTATGAAGACAGAGGGTGCATTAGCCAATCCAAAAGGCATTACTGTAAACTCATAATGCCCGTACCTGGTTCGAAATACTGTCTTTAGAATGCCTTCCTTCTTCACACACAAGTGATGGTATCCAGATTGAAGGTCAGTCTTTGAAAAGTATTGAGCTTCATATAGTTTGTCAAATAAATCATGAATGTGGGGTAGGGGATACTTGTTCATTATTGTTATACCATTGATCTCCCTATATTCAATGCGCAACCTCATAGATCTATTTTTATTCTTAACAGAAATAATAGGGGCTCCCCAATCAGAAACACTAGTGCGAATAAATCCCTTATTACTCAATTCCTCTAGTTTTTTCTTTAGTTCCACTAATTTCATAGTTTCCATTTTATAAGGGGTCTTCGATATGGGCCTTTAACCATGAATTAAATGAATTTAAAACTCAATTTCTTGTTCAAGAGGATGTCCATGTAAATATTTTGGAAACACATCAACATATTCTTTCACAATAGGTAAATCCTATAATTGAACCTTCCATTCCTCACCCAGAGTTATTTCATTCTCTTCATTCCCAATAATTGAATTAGATGAGATACTGGGGGTGGATCTAGATAAGAATCAGGTGGTGACGATTCTGCTCTAAAGTTAAGGTGTTCTGTATCATCATCATAAAAAATTGTAATCTACTTCTTCTTATAATAAATCTTCACATCATGGTCCAAAAGCCAATCCATACCAAGGATTACATCAAATTCAATCATGGGTATGATGATGAGATCAATAGATAATGAAAATTTATATGCTCTAATGGGAATGAATTCACAAAACATAGTTGCGATGATACTTCCCTTAATATTGTTAACTGACAACTACCTTATTAAATCAAATTGGAAATATCTAATTTTCTTAGCAAATTGGAATGATATGAAACAATTCGATGATCCAAAATCAAATAAATCATTTTCTAATCATCAAAAAACCATTAAATTATTTGTCACCACGTCTTTCGGAGCTTCTACCTCAGCAGTAGTGATAACATAATCTTGGCCTTGATCCCTTGGGATTTTCTAAGTTAAGTTCCCCTGTTGCTTAGGATATTCATTTTCCTAATATCCCATATCCTTAGAATTGTATCATTGAAAATCAGTAGCTTCTTTCTTCCCCTTGAAATAACGATCATGGTGGCCTTTTTAACCACACCTGTAACAAACTCCCTTTCCCTATAAGCAAGTACCAGGGTGTTTCTTCCCACATTTACTACAGGATGGATATTCAACATTTCCTTTCTTCCCCTTTTTCCATTTCCAGATTTTTAAGAAGATCTCTTCTTCTCTTTCTTTGCTTTAATGTTGTAAAACATTGATAATTATTTTTCAGTCTTGATAGCACATGAGACATTATCTTCGTATGATGGGAAGGATTGTGAAACTAATTATCAATGGAGAAACGGTTTTAACACATCAAAGAAATGATAAATATTACTTTTTGGGTTACGTATATAATCTGTAGCATGGATCACTATCCTTTTAATGTTAGCCTCATACTTTGCGACGTTCTTATCCTCCTTTTTCCTCAGACTTAGAACTTGCCTTTCCATTTCAGCTTGATGGTCATGAGGAATGTATTTTTCTAAGATAATCCCTTTAAACTCTCTCTATTCCATATTTAATACTTCATCATCTTCCTTTGTGTTTTGAATCAATGACCAACATTGATCAGCATCCCCAATGATTCGGTAAACTACCATGATAACTTTTTCCCTTTCGCTACTCCCCAAGGTGTGGAATATTTTCTCTAAAGAACTTATCTAATCCTCAGATACTAATGGATTTTTACTCCCACCGAATTTTGGTGGTTTTTTCCTCATGAAGCGATCTAACATTAATCCTCCACGTTGTGGATCAGGGTGGTCCATATGGATAAGGTTATTATTAATAACCTGAGTGAGTTGTCCCAGTATGGTGATAAGTTGATCAGCACCAGTTGTGTCACTAGCTCCCTATAATTATCTTGAGTAAGAGGGCAATACATACTTGTAGTGAGTGCATTGATAGAGTTTACATTCCTTCCCCTAGGGACCATTTCTAAACAATGGCATAAACTAGATTATTTAATGAATCACATTACATAAATCCAAACATGTAAAAAAATTAATATAAATTGAACAGTTCATTGATATAATCCATAATCATAAAAAAATTTCTTTGATGAATTATATACTCATAATCCCTTTATAATGCTTTATAAAGAAAATGATAATTATCCTAAGCATAACCCCCCATAGTGTCATAACTATGAGTGAAGCAAGTCCTATTGTCATGCACCCATTCCCGTTCGAGTCTAGCTCAAATAGATATTTTTGGGTTTTACCCCAAGGTACATCTCTTCCAAAGCCGCCTCTACCTGCTTGTATCAATAGAGAGATGTATTGCTTGTAAAACTCACAAAATCTCTACAATACAAAAATTTTAGGAAGTTCATCTATACTAATCCTCAAATTCCATATTAGGTCTATGTGCCCTAATCGTAGTTTATCTAAATCTAGCATCCAAGGTATTTACTGAACTTCTCATGATACCAATTGTAATGCCCCAACCCCAATTACCTAGAGTCGTTGGATTATTACCTAACATTGGCATGATCACAATAGATCATGTCTCGAATGGCCAATTAGTTCAGTATCCTTAAAAACATTAGATACATTCATAATTCTTACATTACATGAAAAAATGGAAAACTAAAACAACATATTCTTCGTAGTCCACACTCATATCCCCTCAGACTATCCCTGCAGGTCAGTCATAAAATAATTCTTCACATCCTGGGAAAAAATAAAACAAATAATGGGGTGAGCTCAGATGCCCAGTAAGGATTCCAATATAGAAAAAACTTTCATTAGTAAGCATAAGCATTTTAGGAAATGTATAACTAAAACATAATCCTTTAAAACATGAACATCAGCATAACATGGAAAAAATAAAATGAAATAATTTCATTTACTTATTCATGTAGATATTATACTAGTTGAATAATCACATGCAATATCAATATCCACTTTCATAATGATGGAATGCATAATGCCAGACTATCATAACCACATAGTAAAGGAATTGGGCCAGGTCTACAAATAAGATTTCGTGAAGGCCTTGTTCCAAGACACTAGTTTTTCTCATGAGACCTACCGAAGATTTGAGGAGCTATAGATGGTTTCATTAAATGCATTCCTCATCTGAACATGTTTAAACATAACATAAACATTCGTATTAAAACTATAATATGAAATGTTTGTACTTTATCCATAAATGGTGAATGGTATAAAAATAACACAACCACATTCAAACATATCAGAAAACATTCAATTCAATATAGAAGATTGGAATCATGATAAATCAACTTCAAATAAGCTTAAAATCCATCAAAGTATGTTGATATAGATGAAATCAACATTATTTGTGAGAATTTTCTCTTTTTTTTGAAATCATTTAAAAGTCACATAATTATAAAATAAAACATTTACATTGAATATATTCTTATAATCTTGTAAGGAAATCTTTGATGATTATATAATTGTGGAAAATAGCCGCACCTACTGGATACGTTTAATATACATTCATACCTTAGTTTTGTCGAAAATGTTAAAAAGAAACTTGTTTGGAAAATGATGGAAAGATTGCATTATAAAAAACATACAAAAAGTAAAAAAATGTTATAAATGAATTTAACCCATATTATATAAAATAGTATGAATGTATTGAAATACAATTTTAAGAAACATGGATGTGGATGATGAAGAGGTCCATGTAGATAATTACTTATAAACAGCCTCTAATAATGAAGAAATTGTGAAATAAACCCTCACCATGTACTTATCCTTGGTTGATGGTAGGTTAACCTCTTATATAATGGTTAAATGATTTTTATTAAATTATACAAGAATATTGGACATTAATATGATATCATATATGATATTTCAACATTGATTTGTTAATAATATCTTAGTATTATCATCGTTTTTGGTGTTAACAGATTCGTTTTCCTTTATATTCTTTGTTATGTGAGTCATATATGATGTGGATTGGATAAATCATATTTATACCAAAAATTATATCAATTCTTTAAACATTATTTTTAGTCATCAAATGAAAATTAGTCTTGAATGGATATGATGTGAATTAATCTCATCGAGTTCGTGGAGACGGTAATCCGTACGTACGCATGAGGGACAATATCATTGTTTTGATTTTAAAATATTATAAAATTAAATGGTATATCAAATATACATAATCCTTACCATGTTATATATATTATTTATATCAATTACACATCATTATTATACCCATCCAACTAATAATGTATTGAATAACAATTACACCACGACCTGGAGACAATAAGTCGTACAAATGCACGTATGGTGACATGTCATTCAAAGGATGGATAGAATAATGGAATTTGTTGTACAATAGTTATAATAACATCACATTACATAGAATATATAGGATTTATTATTTTATAATGGAAACAAAGAAGAAAAAGTAAGTGGAATAAGAAAGGAACTTGAAAGAGGTGGTGATATATTTACCTCTTCTTAAGGTTATTCCTTTTGATTTGATCAAAAGAGATACTTAGTTTGTCTTTCTGACAAACTTAAGGCCTCTAGGATGAAGGGAGAACGGTTTAGAGGGTATTTGGGCAGAGTTTGGTCAATACAAATGGCTTTGATGGTGTGAATTAGAAAGAAGGGGGAGTTCCCTTTTATAAGTGGGGTGAGGGGCACCTTAGGAAAAGATAGAAATATTATTTTATAATAAAATGATTTTCGGATTAAAATGGCTCAAAAATGGATAAGGTGGTTTTGGGTTGAAAACCACTTATCCAATAGGTTTTAGATAGGTTTGGGTCACTATATTAACTTTATCTTTTAGACTTAACTCTTAGTTAAATAGTTTGACATTTACCATGTCTCTTTGTATTTTTATATTATATGGTTAATAAACATACTATATACTTCAAATAGAACCCCAAGTGGTTCATTAATGATACGCCTAACATTATATAAGTTATTTGGATTCACCTTATATTTTTAGGAATAGAATATCAATTAATAATATAATATATTTTTTAAAAACTCTTTTATGTCAATTTTGACACTATATTATATTTTTTTCTAAATTCATAAAAACATTATTAATTCAGAATTAATTCATATAAACTACCCAAATATGTCATATTAATCTAGAAAATTAGTGTAAATCATAAAAAGTATCAAATTACATTTATTTTGTTATATATAATATCATTTATTTTAATATTTAATTAACTAGGTAATTACTTCATCATCATTGTGTCATAATTAAATAAAATTATTTAATGTTATAAAAAGATAAATAAAATACTATTATATAGGAAATATTTTCATATTTCTAATAAAACTTTATAGTAGAATTTATCTTATTTTTATCCCTATATTAAAAATGCTTTAGTTGTTAGACTTTGATTTTAACTCTTTTAACTCTTCTTTAAATAAAATAACAATAAATGACCTATTCTAATCAACGTGGTCCAAAGAGGTTCATATTTTATTATTAAGGTTGTTTTTGGTTGAATTGTACTTATCCAATAGAATTAGGACTTGTTTTAGTGTAATAATAATATCATTTTACCCGAAATTATCCTATTTACTTATAACTCTGGTAAATAAAACCAAAAAAGTTATTATTCCCCACAAATTATTTTTATCTTATTGAACCAAAATTTACTCCATGATTTTAATTGTGTCTCTTAAATTTTTTAAATTCCTCTCATAGAAGCGGTAAAATTAGGTTTTATGTGAATTTGCAAATTTTCCTAGGAGGTGGGTAAAAGACGGTGAAAAGTTTAAGAAAATTTTTATATATCTAAAATTATTATAAAATGACTCCAATGAATTAAATTGAAATTATATAATAATTATGTATCTATTTTGATCTAAAATAAATTTAAATAAAATAAATAATTATTTTAAAAAATAGGTTTTAAACTATAACTCAGTGTTTTTCACTATTCAACAAAAATTGAAAATTTTCTGAAAAATACCAAAAAAGTCACCCTGAGTTAATTTCGATATTCCGAATCCAAAAATGAAGTTTTTTTTGAAGGATAAAATTTAAAAAATTTCAAAACATGTGTATTACGATTCATAATGGCATGTTTGATTTGTTGTGGTGTGATAGAACTCGAAGTTGCGTACAACACATGCTACTGTATTATTCAAAGAGAAGCGTACCATGGAAGCCTGGGGTGTTTCAATATCTCCCCATTATGTCCCAGAAGTAATTATCCCAAAAATATTAGTACATCTTAGTACAACCCGAATGAATTAAAAATGGAGAACTATGAGTTTCACATAACAAATCATTCTTCAACTACGAATCCCAAGGCATGCATAATCTCTTTCCAAACCTGAATACATAACCTTTATCAATGATAAATTCTGGATACTTACACTTATGAACCAACTCTACCTTTTTTTGTAACTCAATTTATTCCTTCTGCTTTTTCTTAATTCTTTATGATAGATATGATTTCACTAACACTTGAATCAAAACAGAGAAATTTCTTGCACCAACAACTTCTATGCCAAATTTCATCAAGTCTTTAATCAAAGGATCATGTTCCAAAAATAACAAGTTTAATGAAGCTTTAATTTTTTAACTCAAAGTATCCTCACTTTATTTTCATTTCTTGTATGCTAAAGGATCATGCAATCACAATCCTGGACTAATTCAACCATCTCTTTTGTGTCATGTTTAATTCTTTTGGAGCGAATATATACTTCAATCTTTAGCAATCAGTTTACATTTCACAATTTAATCCATACAAATGATGCCTCCAAATTTTAAAGAAAAAACAGTATAAGCTAATTCAAAATCATTTGTAGGGTAATTTAACTCAGGAGGTGTTAAATGATGTGAATCATAAGCAATTACCTAATCATTCTACGTAAGAACACTTCCGTTCCCTTTCGACGAAGCATCATTGTAGATAACAAACTCACCATTTTTGGAAGGAAATTCCAAAACAATACCATTCACCAATCTTCATTCCAATTCCTAAAAAAAATCATCACATTATTTTTCTAGATGAAATTAACACTTTTTCAAGTTAAGTTAGTAATTTGACAAGATAACCCTGTAGAATATTCAACAAAACTATGGAAATAACCTGCAAAACTAAGAAAACTATGGATCTAGTTTAAATTTTTGGGTCTTGGACATTCTTTAACCACTTTTTCATCAGCATTATTAATTGTTATGCAATTTTTTGAAAACTATGTGACCAGGGAATGAATTTTTTTTAACTAAAACCCACACTTACTGAATTTACCATAAAATTTATTCTATTTTAAAGATTGCAAGACAACCCTAAAATGACATTCATTATCCCCTTTACATTTGAAAAATACCAAAATAACATCTATAAACAGCAACCATTTATCACCTAAGTCAACTGATCCAAAATAGTTCAATTCTTATTCTGACCATCTTAGGATGCTGATTTGGAAGGTTATTTCCTTATGTATGCCTTCCCAATATAGTTTCCATGTTTCCTCTATGAAAAACCATTCTTAACATAGAAATATCTTAGGTGAGGAAACATGGTAATATATAAATTCTATATCATTTCGATTTTAACATAAATTAATTTATGTATTTTAATTTAACAATATCATTACTCCTCAGGTTGTCTAAACCGACCTCTGATTCTAGCTATAAGGACCCAGCCTTAAACATTACATAACCCTGAATTAATTTAATAATACACATTGAGGATCTTTTCTGGTTTTGAGCTTTGGATAATTAGGTCATAACCTAAACAAAACAACTTGAATATCACATGTAACACATCCATTTAATTGTAAAATAAAAAATCTTTGAAAAAAAGAGTTTTGTCTTGTTCTATGTTTTAGAAAGAATTATTTCTTCTTGATCCCATCCTTGAACCTATTCTACTTTATGTCATGTGAAAAAAATTTCAAATACATGGGATGAGCATAAAAATCTTAGTAAGGGATACCCAAATAAGAAAAATAGTTAGTATTTTAAAACAACTAGTAAACCATGAATAACATATCACAAGTAATACTATTCACCTTAATGAAGTATTAAATAATCTTCACTGAATAGAGGATAATTTCTAAACATTTGGTAACAAAAATCTTACCATAAAACCCATTGAAAGATCACATAACATATAAAGGTAACTTGGGCCATAAACATACCTAAATGGTATAACCACACAGCCGAATTCCACACATACCACTAAATGGAATATCCATTCAACTAACTTCCATACCCAATGCATTGGAGGTTATAATGTAACCACCCTTCCAGGTTAATCATGGAACCACCTATCAAATGTCCTAGTACCATTATAACGTCATAAAACATAAAATATTGAAAATATAAATATTTTACTAATAACATTTCATTTTCAATCAAAATAAATCATTTCATTATATTTAAATAATAAATTGATTTCAAAACCCATTTTCAATACCAAAACACCCAAAAAATAGAATAAGTGGTTTCAATTTCATTTTAAAAAAATTAAGACTTATAGAGGAAACCAACTAACGATTACGGGGGTGGAGAGGTCATTATCATCACAAATGTTAAAAAAATCATTTTTCAATTTAGTAATATGATTTTTAGAAAAAATAATTCCTTTGAATGAAATTAAAATTCAAGGAGTTTTATTATATACCTTATAAAATAAAGATTTGTATAATTCATAGTATGCCTCAATAACAGGATAATGAGAGGAAATATCTTACCTCATGTCCGACTTGACATGTTCGTTCTTAATTTCCTAAATAATAAACATAAGTTAATTTATAAATGATTAAGAACATTTTCTAAGTTTATTCCTCATTTTAAATCACTTATTACATTTCTATAACAATTGGTTAATTATTTGAGTTAATATTGAACATTTTTTCGATGTTCAGAACATGAGTTAAAAAATGAACAAGTTATAATTATAAAATTTTCATGTTGTAAAAAGTCCATTATCTCCATAAATATATTCATGATTTAGATATCATATATATCCAGTATATATATATATAAGTGTGTGTATTTATAACAGTATATAACATTTGGAGATAAGAAATGAAATTCACTGTTCATGGAGACGGTAAGTCATACGTACGCATGAATGATACTTTAATTTCTATTTAGTATTTTAATGGAATCGAAACATAATGATAAATTGGTATATTAAAATTCAAGTATAATATCATATATAATATTATTATATAAATGTTTTATATATTCCACATATGGCATTAATGAGTTATATCACTTTGAGGGGGCGGTTGTTCGTACTTCCTCAAAAGAAATTATCGTGTTTACCTATAATAGAAAACATAAAGGTATGATGTATATGAAAAATAAGGAGGCATATAGACAATATAAATATAATATATATCACATATAAATATAGTGCAATCATAATGTCAACCATGAGAGGTGGTTGGAGATAATTGAACAATCATCATCTTGTCTGGCAATAGTTCGTCGTCCACAGAAACAGTATGTTCTTTTCCCTTTAGATGGAGGTGTGTGTATGTCACAATCCAACCAGAGTCAATTCTTAACCAGTCAATTGATCCAGTCTGCAACATAACCCAAAGGGCATTCTGGATCCCCAGGGGTTGGCAACATGTGATCGGCATCAAAATAAATCAGTTGGAAATGGTTTGTCCCATAATAAAAATAAATAAACCTAAACTGAACAAGAAGATAAATAAGGGAAAATAAACTATAAAACATGGAAGTGGAAAAATAAATAAATGATGCAACATGACATACCTCAAGTGACCCCATGGGTCACCATAGAATTTAAACTACACTCGCTCCCAAAATAGATCCATGAATGAAACGTGAAACTAAAAAGTAAAGTAGGTGTGAGCACCTAGGTGCTTAGTAGGAATTCCAAGATATAACATTTTCCCATGCCCCAACCATTAGTAAGGAATTCAATAATTCTTATTTGAAAATAAGATATAATATAATAATGGTTTCCATTCTTTTCAAATTCAATCAAAGAGTTTGCATTTTCATGTATACAATTACACTCCCACTACACATTAGGAATAGGTTCCAAGAAAGCATTAAAGTTTCAAAATGAAAAGAAACTAGTTTTGATTAAAATATGGTTTTCAAAAATAAGACATCATGTATAATACAACTAAAATGAATATTTACATCACGAGATGCATGCCACAAATGAGCATCATGGGTAATCTCTATAGGTAGCTAGCACAAGTTGGACCCTACATACCTCATACCTCTGTAAAACGTGGCTTAGAAACAATGACCCTCCGAAAACGTGGCTTAGAAGACTATGACCCTCAGTAATTCATATGTTTAGTTAGTGTTGTTGCGTCAATCCTACTAGAAGAACCGAGAGGAACCCCTGCCATGTTATCTAGCGTACTTGTCCTAGTCACCCACATAGATACTTCTGTTTCCCATTATGATATATTTCAAGTGTTGGTGAGTTTTCTTTATCAAGAAAACATATATGTACATAACAATTTCTTTATCTAAAACTCATTCAACCTCTCACCACTGCTCCACCTCCTTAAGAGCATTCCCCCTCTTCCATGTCACACAGTGCATAAGCATTAAATTAGGCACATAATAACACAGTCAACTTAAAAAAATTCTAAAACCAAAGGGGTGTCCCCCAAGAGAGGTTTTTATTTTTCATAATGTTTTCTAAAGATGCCAAACGGGTTGAATTACATAAAGGGAATACTTTTTTACAATTAACTAGCCAAAATTGCCAAACACCATTGGAAATACAGATTACCAATTCAAAACCACTTAGAAAATCAATTTTAATGAAAAGGCTACTTAAGACTGATAGTATTAGAAATACATTTCAATTTTCAAAACAAATCCATTATCATTTCAGCGACAACAACCAAATTCCATAGCATGTGTATATAGCATAAATGTAAAACATAATTTTAAAACAATCAAGGAATTATGAAATTCAAATTAAAAGCATAGGCATAGGGGACCTACCTTAAACATACTGTTATTTGTTAACGACCACTTGAACTGACCATGCACACTTCCATCCACATGCATTTATACATACATATCTACATATATACCACTAGATTAATTGCACATATTCCCCTCACCATGATGGAATATGAAAAAAGTGGGTATTTATATATATATATATATATGCCTTACCTTATGCATGCACATGTAGGTGTTCTTGACACCCGCAACTCAAAACCATCATAGCGAGGTCCAACGCACTATACAAATAATTTAATAAATGATTAAACACATAAAAAACTATAATATGAATCAAAATTACACATCATGTGTTTGCACCAACGACACACTACTTACATAACTCATAAAAATCATTGAAAATATTAAAAGAAAACAACATAATCAATTTAACGGTTTCCAATAGCATTTTCAAATCGTCACATAAACCAGAACCAATTTCAAAACATGCATTTCATTGTTTAAACCATTTACAATTTACATTTAGAAATACATAACAACCCAGACATTCCCAATTATGCATTTCACTTTAAAACCCAACACCCAAACCCATTTTCAATATACGTTCCATTGGAAACGTGATTCGTACCACCTAAAAATTTTAATAATGCATTTAATAATTTTATAAATCAACTCAAAGTGGCATCACAAGGCTTTGAACACAAACACCCACTCAAAAACAACATCTAAGGGAAAACACACATCAATAACATGACAAAACCGAATTTGTAGCCCTTGCACGACATAAAAAACCATCAACAATGTTTATAAAACACAATGAAAGGCTCAACATGGGTTTCTACAAAATCAAAACATTGATATCAAAAATTCATGCTACTAAACACATAGAAATCATATTAAACCTCAAGTAAAACTATATTCACACCCATTGAACAAATAAATGAGTATGCCAAATTAATTAAATAAGAGAATTAATTCATCAAAAAGCACGTATATGCGGAAACACTTACCTTCAGAGTAAAAACTTCAGATTTTGACACAAAACGTCGTTCACGTGCCAATTTCACCGCAAGGAGACTTGATAGACTGGATCAAGAATCCGGTGGAAAACCGGTTGAAATCTGAGCTGGAGAGGGAGAGTGGGAGGGAGTGGGAGAGAAAAAATGACTCAGACAGAGGGGGGGGTGTAGGTATGAGAGAGAGGGATAGTGGGTAATTGGTGGTGACTCACCAGTGGGAGGTCATGGGAGGGAGAGCAGCTGAAGGGAGGGAAGGCCTATAGTCAGGGGGTGCGCAAGAAGGAAGGGGAGGTCGTTCGATGAGGAGGGTGTCTCGCGAGCCAGAGGGGAACGCCGCCAGTCACAGGTTGCATGTGAGGAGAAAGGGGAGGCCACCGGTCATGGGGTGGGTCAGAGCAAGAAGGGGAGGCCGCATATCCATAGGGTTTTAGGAAAGGAAAAGTGCAGGTTGGGGGGAATGAGGGGGGTCGTGACAGGCTGGAGGCGGAGGAGGTAAGAAAACCACACACAAAAAATTATAATAATAACATAAAATAATTGTTAAAAAATTAATAAGAAAACATTTCATGTTATTAAAAATAATCGTAATAAAAATAATGACAAACTAAATTTGATATTAATAAAATTAACATACATCACAAAATTAATAGAATGCTAATAATAATAACTTAATAATAATTCCCCAATATTAATAAACTTGGTGAACATAATAATAATAATAATAATAATAATAATAATAAATAATAATTACAATTATTATGATTATTAAAATAAAAATTTAAATATCATTTTATTTTTTGGTCATGAACATGTGGCAGGCCGCATGGTGACCCGGGCAATGTCGTGCCACTTTGAATATGCCATGCCGATGCATCAGACACTGTCACGGGAAAAGCATTCATTATACAACAAAATGAAAAAATTTCCAACAGGATTATACCACAGCAAAATAGTATGTTTCAATGTATGATAAAATAATAAAATAATATTATTTTAAAAGCTTGGTTGTGACAATTATCCCCACCATAAAAACATTCTACCCGCACAAAGTCACACACCCAATTGAGGAAACAAATTCGAGTTCAAAACGGAACGAGGCCAACAAAATCACAAACTCGATGTGACCTTTCAATCCATCAGTCACACCTGACAAATTATAAGGGAAACTACAAAGAGAAGATCCATCAGGAAATGAGGAGGGTTCTCCCCACCATAAGAACATGACTAGCATAACCAACATTGAGACTCTTAGCATGAGATAACTCTGGAAGTGCTAACTTGATCCATGTGGAAATTTCCACATATATCAAACCAAGACAAAGGAACTAAAATATTCATACTGCGTCTCCCCACCATTTAAAAACTAACCACCTTAAGCCAATTAGCACAGATAGAGATGAGGAACCCATCACAAACCGACCCATGAACTCTCCGCATAAACCAGACCCCCAAAACTTGGGGTCCTCGATGAAAGACCCCAAATTGAATTGAAATCTGAGCCCCTATTCATTAATGCCCAAGATGCATGTATCCCCAAAATGATTAGGTAATAAAACAAGAACGGGTCACCGAAGGGTCTAGCCACACAATAGAAAATTATCTCGAGACTCACAACCATAAATATACAACCTTCAATGCTCACATTTATGGAGGCACAACTAATGAAATTACAGGAAAACAATATCACAACGCCTATTTGCAACCAAGGAGGGGTATTCAATGATCAAATACAACAATGATAAAATGATACCATTATGCAATTCTAAAAAAACAGAACATTCATGGGTGAGGAAACTAAAATAGAGGAACATAAACTATCTCTATCCAATCATTGGAGACAAACACATGGCTAAGTTCCTTCACGCACTATGACTTCTTGACTATATTAAAAGAATCACTCTGAGACCTATGGTTGGTGCTTTGATGTCTTGAAGCATCTGCTACGCCGATGTCAAGAGCTGACATCCTTTGGTCGAGACTCCTTCTGACGATGCTGCTAGCAGAACCTCTCCATGTTTCCCAAATGTGCACACCAATGGAAAGACATCGAAAGATGACGACAAGGTGACTTAAAATACCCAAACCAGCCCCACCAAAAGCAAAAATGGGAGTGGCCCAACTAATAGGAGGTCGAATTGAGAAGAAAAGTTTTCTAAGATAGGTTCCTCTGATTCTCTCTACTCACCATATGGGGAACCTTCCCGAACACCAAAAAGAATTGGTCCTTGAACCTTTGATGAAGACCCCACAAAAAAAAACTTCAACTGATTCCACGACTCCACCTCTGGAGAAAAGGGAATCAACCCCTTTAAAATTCCTGACGTAAGACTATACTGTCTGTTGGTGTTGTTGGACACTCCCGGGCTCTACCACTTTCTCCACCTTAACATCCTCAAGTATAAACCATCAGATGAGAGTGGTCTTAAACACCTTCTCAGACACCCCATCAGGCACAACACTGCGATTATCTCTTCCACAAATTCAAAGTTGAACATTCAAACAAACCCGAACTAGCACAGACTCTGATAGATTTGGAGATTCCCATATCCAAAAAACATCAACAGTTTCACCAATCCACCCCAGTGCCTTCAATAGATCAAGATCACCATGGAAGACAGACAACAGCTGAAATGAATTTAATTCCACTTCTCTTCTAAGAGTATGGGTAGGTCCAAAAACTAGAAAAAGTTTCTCTAGAAATCTCTGGGATATTTCTAGGCATCATACTCAAAAACAAGAGGCAAAAAGGTAAAATAAACTCATCATAAATGATGATTCTACACTTCAATCACAAATTAAAACTCAAAATGAAATCAATATTCGAACCACAATTCAGTATTTCAAAACCCAAAACCCACAGAATAAAATACCAATCACAAAAGGAGAACACTAAACAACTTCTCATTCACTTTTCAAAAAATTTAAATTATCTTTTTCAAAAAAAAAATTCATAAAAAAACAACTTAAATATCCACTATTTGAATCCCATGAAGTCTCTCATATACATATACCATGGTTCTAGCTCAAGAACCAATCCACACAAAACGCCAATTATCCCTGTGCCACATGATTACCTCAATGTCTGTGATCACTTAATGGAATACAAATCGTCAATTCAAGACACTTCTCATTTCCCAAACAAACCATTTAGCACAAAGCACTAATTCCCAACCAATTTGAAAAAGTCACTTATCATTAAAGAAATACATTTCCAAATTCCAAAACATTTTCCAATTCACATTACAAAAATCTTACCGAGATCCGAAAATATCTTCCAAAACACCTTCCATTTTTTCTTTTGAAACTGTACATTACATTAAAAGAAATCAATTTCCATTTCAAAACAACTTCTCCACTACAAAACCACATTCAATTTTGAAAACCCCTTTTTCTATAAAACATGTTCATTTTGTTAGAAATCCACTGAAATTGGTCAAAACTAATTCAGAACATAACTCACATCAAAATTTCTGAAAATAAGGGACCATTGGTTATGCCAACCAAGTAACATGTCTTAACAGACCATGCTTTGAGCGAGCATTAACCATAAGATTCATCTTGAACCGTGCACTCGGGCTGTACATGGGTCGCTACTCCATGAAATCCCACCACGTAACATAAGATCACATTCTTTGTCATCCCTCATCCACAAAGACCAAGCCCAAGAAGAAAATTAAAATCCCGAACTACACCTGGAAACTCAAGTCTCTGGATGGGAAAGGGTTCATGACGTCCTTCCTGCACCTACCTCTCGAGTCCCGACACACCTAATCACCAAGCTAACTAACACAAAAATAAAAAGAACCTTCCTACGATACCATATTGTCATGAACCAACCCAGGTCAACACTAAATCGGTCACTAGATCCGGTCTGTGACATAGACCAAAGGGCATTCCCGATCCTCACGGGCTGACAAATAGTGTCGGGCATCAAAATAAATTAGTTGGGAATGATTTGGCCCATAACAAAGATAAATAAACTTAAACGAAACAAGAATTTAATGAAAGGAAAATAAACCAAACAACATGGAAGCAAAAAATGGAACAAATGAAGCAACATGACGTACCTCAGGTTACCCCATGCGTCACCACAGAACAAAAACTACACTTTCTCCCAAAAGCCATCCATGTCTGAAACCTACAAATGAAAAGTAATGTTGGTGTGAGAACCAAGGTGCACAGTAGGATTGCCAGTATATAACCATGTCACATTCCCCATCCTTTAGTAAAAAATTCAATCATGCCAGTTTAAAAATAAGATATAATAAAATAGTGTTTTTCCATCTTTTCAAATTCAAATAATGAGTTCACATTTTCCAGTACAGAATTTTACTCCCACTATTTTTTCAAAATAGGTTCTAAGAAAGAATTAACATTTCAAAATGAAAAGAAACTAGTTTGGATTAATATATGGTTTTCACAAATAAGACATCAAGTATGAAACAACTGTAAGGAAAATTTACATTACAAGCAGCATGTCAAAAATGAGAACCATGGGTAATCCCTATAGGTAGCTAGCATAAGTGAGATCCTAGAGACCTCGTACCTCGATGAAAAGTGGTTTAGAAACCACGACCCACAGAAAACATGGCTTAGAAGACCATGACCCTCAGTAATTCATATGTCTAGTTAGTGTTGTTATGTCAATCCTGTTAGACGAACCAAGATGAAACCCTATCGTTTCACCTTGTGTACTAGTCCTGGTCACCCACCTTGATACCTAGGTTTCCTATTATGTTCTATTTCGTGTGGCGGTGAGTTTTATTTATCAAGAAAACATATATGTACATAACACTTTCTTTATCTAAAACTCATTCAGCCTCTCACCACCGTTCTCGCTCTGTAAGCACATTCCCCCTCTAACGCGTCACACAATGCATAATCATTAAATTGGTCACATAATAACACATTCAACATAAAAACATTTTTTTTCTAAAACTAATGGGGGCATGCCTCAATAGTGGTTTTTCTTTTTCATAAAGAGTTATTAAGATGCTAAACTGGATAAATTACATAAAGGGATCACTTTTTACAATTAACTGACCAAAAAGGTCAAACACCTTTTGAAGTACACATTACCAATTCAAAAAAAACATAGAAAATCAATTTTCAAGAAAAGGTTACATAAGACCGATATCATTAGTAATGCATTTCAATTCTAAAAATAAATGCATAATAATTTCAAGAAACTGCAACCAAATTTTCATAGGATGTGTATATAACATAAATTTAAAACATACTGTTAAAATAAGAAAGCAATTGTGAATATCAAATTAAATTCATAGGCATAGGGGGACAACCTAATACATGCCGTTATTTGTTGAAGACCACTTGAACTGACCCTACACACTTCCACGCACATGCATTTATACATATATATAAATACCCCTAACTGCATTGCACATATTCTGGGAACCATGTGATAAATTTACAAAGAGAGAATTTATATATTTATATATATTCCTTACCTTATGCATGCACATGTAGGCATTCTTGACACCCGCAACTCAAAACCATCATAGTGAAGTCCAACACACTGCACAAACAATTTAATAAAACAATGAAACACATGAACAACTATAAAAATTTTCAAAATAACACGTCAAGGGTTTTCACCAATGACACACCACATACATAACTCATAAAACCCATTGAAATTATTAAAATAAAAGTACATAATCAAATTAACCATTTCCAATGGCTTTTCAAATCGACACATAAACCAAAACCAATTCCAAAAAATGAATTTTATTGTTTAAACTATTTTAAATTTACATTTAGAAATACACGACAACCCAAACATGCCAAATTATGCACTTCCATTTAAAACCCTACACCCAATCCCATTCTCACCATATGTGCCATTGGAAACGTTATTCGTACCACTTGAAAAATTAAACAAACCATTTAATAATTTTATAAAACCACTCCATGCGGCATCACAAAACATTGAACACAAACTCCAACCCAAAAACACTTTCTAAGTGAAAATTCACATCAATAACACGTTAAAATAGAATTAAAAGACCTTTCAAGACATAATAAACAAACAAAAAAGATTATTAAACACAACGAAAGTATTAACATGGGTTTTTACAGAATCAATACATTTCAAACAAATAAACATGCTACTAAACACTTCAAAATCACATTAAACCTGAAGTAACACTATAATTACACCAAGTGTACAAATAAATGTGTATGAAATATTAATTAAATAAGAGAATTAATTCATCAAAAAACACGTATATGCCGAAACAATTACCTTTAGTGTCGAAACATCGGATTTTGTCGCACAACTTTGATTATGCGTCAATTGAACCACAAGGAGCCTTGAAGCTGTAGATCAAGAATTCAGTTGAAAAAAAGGTTGAATCTTGAGCTGGAGAAGGAGCTTAGGAGGCAGCAGTGTGAGCAGAAATGGCTCGGACAAGGGGGGTGGGGTGGGGGGGGGGGCAGGTCTGAGAGAGAGGAAGATCTGGTCACCGGTGGGGACTCATCAGAGGGATTCCATGGGGGGGAGATTGACCGAAGGGATGTGAGGCCATTGGTTGGGGGAAGCAGGAAGGGGAGGCCACACGATGAGGAGGGTGTCTCACGAGTAGGAGGGGGAGTTATCCGGTCTCGGGGTGCGTTCATGAAGGAAGGGGAGGCCACCGATCATGTGGTGTGTGCGAGCAGGAAGGGGACGCCGCCGATGCATTGGGTTTTAGGGGAGGAAACACGCAGGTTGGAGGAATGAGGGGGGTCGCGATGGGAAGGAGGAGGATGAGGTAACAAAACCACGAAAATTAATAATAATTATATAATATAATTGTTTACAAACTAATAAGAACAAAATTGATTTCATTAATAATAATCCTAATAAATATTATGACAAACACAAATTTGATAATAATAAACATAATATACATCACAAAATTAATATAATTATAATAATAATAACTTATTAATAATTACCCAATATTAATGAAATTGGTGAACATAATAATAATAATAATATTTACCATTATTATGATTATTAAAATTACTCATCAAAACTCATTTTATTTATTTGTCTTGAACTTGAGGTAGGTCGCACGGTGACCCGGGCATAACCGCGTGGCTTTGAATACTTCTTTCCCATTCACCAAACACTATCAAGGGAAAATTATTCATTCAGCAATAAAATGCAAAAATTTCAAATAGTCTTGGCCAACAGAAATATAGAAAGTTTCAATGTCTGATAAAATAAAATAAAATATTATTATTTTAAAATTTCTTGTGTGACACTGTAAGTGTCATTAGAATCTATATCATAAAAGCAACATTGTATATTTATGATACTTGTGTTGTTATAAAATAAATTAATAAAAACATTTTAGGGGCTTGGAAAAGTAAAATAAAAGAAAATAACTTAAAAGAAGACATTACCTTTAAATTGGGGAACTCGATTTGGTTGTAACCAAAAGGATTTCATGAAGTGCCTTATTCATAATGTAAGGCTTCATGGAGGATGAAATTGATGCAGGGAGCATAATTGGGAAGAGGTTGGATGAGCCAAGGGGCTTGAGAGGTGTGTGTATTGGGTTATAGGTGAGGGTTTTTCATAATGGGGAGGAGGGGCTCTTTAGGAATGCTTGAAAATATTATTTTATTATATAATGATTTTCAGTTTCTAAAGGTTAAAAACACATTAAAGTTAAAGATAAGATGACTCATGTTCGAAATAAAATCCCCCAATATTAATTGGACATGTTTTGGATATTGTTTTAATTTTTATAATCTTATTTATTTAAATCATTCCTTAATGAGGTAAACCCAACAACATTATTGTTTAATTAAATATTTTATTTATTTAATGACTAAAAATAATTAAATAAATACCATGATCTATGAAATATTTTAATCATTAAAATTTATATTTATATTTGAATGGATAACTTATTTAACCCCATGTAAAAATTTATTTACAAAACAATCTATGTTTATGAATTTTTTTCCATTACATTAAATTAATTAATATAATGAGTCATTATCACTCATAAGTGGCTCCATGGGTTCGAAAATGGACCAAAAGATGACCATGGTCAAAAATGTATCAACCAATAAGATTATATCACATGTTAGGTTAAATTAATATTATTATGATATTATTTTTATCTTGAATTACCATATTTACCTTCAACCGTGGTAAATAAAATTCAAAAGTTACAAGTCATAAAAAATTATATTTATCTTATTGAAGCACATTTTATATAATAATAACAACCAAATATGTTGGATTTTCTAAATTCCACTGACAAAAGCAGTAATATTTCATTTTAACGAAAATGTTTCTTTTTTAACTACTACATAGTGTTTTCACTATTCATTAAAAAATTGAAGGTTTTTAGAAAAATATAAAAAATTCAGGCTATTCTATAATTTATATTCTGAATTCAAAAATGATGTCTATTTTACCAAATTCCAGATGTAGAAGTGGCATTATTTAATTAAAAATTAATTCACATTATCAAATCAAAATGCGAGTTTTTTAGAAATAATAACTATCAAATGTTTGACACTTGTTTATGTCCAATTTCAATGTGAAATTACTTCAATAACCAACATTGGATCACATGGTAGAAAAAAATTATTTACACTTTAAAAACAATTAAAAATATACTCTAACAATATAAATAATGTATAATTAAAGGTAGTTTTGAATTAAAATACAATATTTTTCACTATTCATTACGAAATAAATTTGATCAGAAAAAAACCAAAAATTTACCCAAAAAAATTTTGATGTCCCAATTCTAAAAAAATATTTTATTTTTTCAAATTGAATATATAAAACATTCAAAAACTATATTTAAAAAGGGTTCTCCATTAAAAGGTGGTAAATCAAACTTTTAATGAATATTAGAGTATTTATGCTAAAAATTTGATTCATTCACATTTTAAGCCTCTAACATATATTGGATAAATGTCAAAATATTTAACGGACATTTATAATCATATTTTAGTTTGTTTTATTCATTCATTCCTTTACAATGGCTAGGAAATAACTAGAATTTAGAATAATATTATATTATTATTTTTCAGTATGACTCACCATTTTGTGCAATATAAAAATTATAAGAAAATCGTTGTTAGGTATCAGGTATTTCATCGAACATGGAATCCTCTTTAATATAAAATTAATATTTAATTCACAAATTTTAAAAATTACGAAAATGTATTGTTGTTTATTTACCTGGGATGTTACATCCTCCCCCCTTTGAGAAATGGTATCTTGGAAATTTTATTCAATTATTATATAAATGGGGGTTTTTATCCCGCATAGCATTTTCAGATTCCCACATTTCCTTTTCAACCATATTTTATTTCAAAAAACATTTACAAGATGAATTACCTTATTCTGCAACACTATCTCTCTTTGGTCAAGAATCTGGACTAGTTGTTCCTGATAAGAGAGAATCTATTCCAACTGAACTACCTCTAGGCTCAAAACCTGAGATAGATCCAGCATATAATTTCTCAACATTCAAAAATGAAAAATGTTGTGTACCTAGTACAAACATGGAGGTAAATCAACTCTATAGGAAACTGATCCAGCTTTCTCTAGAATTTTATAATGTCCCATGAACCTTAGACCAGTCTTTCCCTTATTACAAAAACGCATTAAAATTTTCCATGGTTAATCATTGAGAAAGGCATTATCACCTACCTAGAAAGAGGGATCCTCCCTCTAGTTTTCCATGTAACTTTTCGGCCTACTCTAGGCTATTCTCATGTGCTTATGAATCAAATGATTTTTTCCATCTCCCCTACCAATTATGGTCCCATCAGTTTCCATTCACTTACTTCATTCCTAAAAGCTATAGTTCGACACCGTTTCCCTTATGATGCCTCAAAGGGAGCCATAAGTATATTGGAATGAAAACTATTATTGCAATAAAATTGATCCAAAGAATGATGTTGGTCCCAAATTCCCTGGTAATAAAGTGAACAAGCACACAACATATCCTCCATGTTCTGAATTGTTTGTTCTGACTGCCCATCTGACTGAGGATAAAAAGCTATAATAAATATAATTAAGTACCCAATGACATTTGTAGGCCTTTACAAAATATTGAAGTAAACCTGGGATCACGATCAGATACAATAGAGAGGGGAACACCATGTAACATGATTATCTCATTAATATACAACTGAGATAGTTGATATAAAGAAAAATAATCTCGAATGGGAAGTAAAAGAGATGATTTAGTCAATTTATGAACAATAACCCAGATTGCATTATTACTTCGAGATGTATACGGTAATCCAACAATGAATTCTATCAATAAATTTTTTCCATTTACACTATAGCACATGTAAAGAATAAAGCATCTTGTTCGATAACTGGTGCTCTACTTTAACATGTTGAAAAGTCAAACACTTCATAGTAAAGTTAACAATATCTCTATTTATTCCATCCAACCAGTAATAACCTTGAAGATCTCTATACATCTTAGTACTGCCAGGATGAATTGAAAACGGAGAACTATGTGCTTCACATAACAACTCATTCTTCAACGATGAATCACAAGGAAAAAAATAATCTCTTTCCCAACCTCAAAACACAATATTTATCTATATTAAATTCAGGCTACTGACCTTTCTAAACGAGGTCTACATTTTTCTGAAACTCAGTGTCTTTTTTGGCGCTTTCTTAATTTTGTTAGATAGAGATGATTTCACTGACACCTGACACAAAACAAAAAAAAATTCTGAAAAAAAAATTCTATGCCAAAGTTCATCAAGTCATTAATCAAAAGATATTGTTCTAAACATAAAAAGGTTAATGAAGCATTAATTTATGGACTCAAAGCATCAACCACTTTATTTACTTTTCCTATATGGTAATATATCATGAAATCATAACCCCTGATTAATTATAACCATATCAACTGTCTCATATTTAATTCTTTCTAAATGAATATATACTTCAAACTTGCATGATTAGTTTATATTTCACACTTTACTCCATACAATTGATGCCTCCAAATTTTTAAATCAATAAAATAGTAGAAAATTCCAGATCATGTGTAGGGTAATTTTACTATGAGGTGTCAAAATAAATGAAACATAAGCAATTACCAGATCATTTGGCATAAGGACCTATCAACATCCTTTCAACAAAGAATCTATTTAGATAACAAACTCACTATTTATAGAAGGTACTGCAAAAAAAAGTGCAATCACTAATATTATTTTTAATTAATGAAAAAAATCATCACATTATTTTTTCCAAACAAACATAACACATTTTTTAGTAAACTCAGTCATTGGACTAGATTTCCATGTGAAATTTTCAACAATACTCTGGTAATAATCTACTAAACCAGCAAAAATACAGATCTCAATTATAATTGCGGGTCATGCCCATTCTTCAATAACATTTGTTTTTTTAGAATCAATAGTTATACCATTTTTTGAAAACAATGTGACCATGGAATGAAATATTTTGCAACCAAAACTCACACTTGATGAATTCTCCATACAATTTATTCTCTTTTAAAGTTTACTAGACAACCCTAAAATGACTTTCTTGCTCATCTTTACTTTTGGAGAATACCAAAATATAATCTATAAACAACCAACATTTATCAGGTGAGTCAATTGATCCAAAACTACTCAATTCTGATTCTAACCATCTCAGGATGCTAATTTTGAAGGTCATCTCCCTCTGTATGCCTTCCCAACATAGCTTCCCTATTACCTCTATGAAAAACCATTATAAAAAGAGAAATATCATTGGTGAAAAAGCATGGTAATATTTAAAATATATTACATTTCAATTTTAACATAAATTAATTTATGGATATTAATTTAAGAATATCCTAACATCTAATGTTTTCTAAACTGACCTCTGATACTAACTACAAGGGCATGGCCCTAAAAATTACATAATCTTGAATTATGTTGATAATTCACAATGGTGGTCTCTTAAGGATTACAGATTTTTAGAATTTGCTCACAAAAGACATAAAACAACTTGAATTTTACTTGTAGACATGTCTACTCAGTTTAATTTTTTTATAAAATTAAAACCCTTTGAAAAATAGAGTAATGCATATTTCCATGTTTCAGACAACATGAGTTTTTTTATCACATCCTTGAACTTATTCCACTTTTTTCCTGTGAATTTTTTTAAAAAACATGGGATGAGCATAAAAAGATCAGTATGGGATACACAAAGAAGGAAAATTGTTAGTTTTTCAAAACAACATGTAAACCATGAATACCTTACCATAATTAATACTTTTCACCTTTATGAAGTAATAATAATTATTAACTAAATAAAAGATCATTTCTTAACTTTTTTTTACCAAAATATTACCATAAAACCAATAGAAAGAACACATAACATATAAAGGTAACTTAGGACATAAACATACTTGAATAGAATAACCATACTATCTACTTTCACACATATTATTTAATGGAATAGCCATACGGAAAACTTCAATACCCAATGCATTGGATATTATAGTGTAACCACCCATCCTGCTTTATCACAACACCACCCGTCATTTGGATTATCATTTAACCACCCGTCAAATGTCCAATGACTGTTATAAAATCAAAACACATAAAATATTTCAAATATAAATATTTCACCAATAAAATTTCAATTTCAATAAAAATCAACAATTTCACGATATTGAAAAAATAAATCGATTTAATAAACCATTTTCAATAGAAAAAACCCCAAAAAATAGAATAAGGGATTTCTTCTTCATTTTAAATACATTTAGACTTGTAGAGGATTCCTACTAACGATTACGGTAGTTGAGTCGTCATTGTCACCGCAAACATTGAAAACATTCCTTTTATCTTTTAGTAAAATGCTTCTTAGAAAAAATAAACTGTTAAAATGAAATTTAATTTCAAAGGGGTTTATTATATTCTCTATAAAATAATGTCGTGTATAATTCAAATTATGCATCAACGAATGGAGATTGAGACTAATTCCCTTACGTCATGTCCGACTTGACCCATTCATTCATTAATTTCATGAATAATAAACATAAGTAAATTTCTACTTTCTTAAGAACCTTATTCAAGTTTATTTTTCCTTTTATATCAATTATTACATTTATATAACAACTGATTAATTATTTGAGTTCATATCAGATATTTTTTTTATGTTCAGAACTTGAGATAAAAAATGAAATTGTTAAAATTATAAATTTTCCTTGTGGTATAAATTTCATTATCTCCAGAATTACAATCCTGATTTAGATATAATGTATATAATATATATATATAGTATATTTATGTATTTATAACAGTATATAACATTTGTAATTATGAAATGAAATGCACTATTCATGGAGATGGTAAGCCTAACTTACACATGAACACTACATTCATTTCTATTTCCTATTTTAATGGAATGAAAACATAATGATATATAAGTATATTAAAATTCTAGTATAATATAATATATAATTTCATTAACTCCACCCTATATATGTTCCACGTATGGCATGAACGAGTCATATCACTTTGAGGGGGCAGTAGTCCGCACATCCTAAAATGAAATTATCGCATCTAACCATAATGGAAACCACAAAGGTATGATATATATGAAAAATAAAAAAGATTGGAGAAACTATAAATATAATATATATATCATATAAATATAGTTCCATCATAATGGCTACCATGAGAGGGGGTTGGATATAATTAAACAATCATCATTTTGAGAGGCGGTAGTTAATCGTCCACAGAAACAATATGATTTTTACCCATTAGATGGAGGTGTGTCTATGTGTAGTTCAAATTCATCTCACAAAAAAATCCAAGTATATTGAAGATACTGGTTTTGTTATAAAAAATTAATAATAATATTTTAGGGGGATGGTGATGTAAAATAAAATAAAATAACATAAAAGAAGATGTTCAATTTAAATCGGGTAACTCCCTTTTGTTTGATTTGAAAAGATTTTTTGACGTTTGTTTTGCATAATGTATGGCTTCTAGGTGGAATAGAGTGATTTACGGAGCTGAATTGGTTAATGGTTGGATGATACAAGAGGCTTGAGAGGTGTTAGTAATGTGTTAGAAGTGATAAAATTTTATAAGGGGAGGATGGTCTCTTTAGGAAGGTTTGAAAATATTATTTTATTATATAATGATTTTAAGTTTCAAAATGTACAAAACTCATTAAAGTAAATGATATGATGACTCATGTTCAATATAAAATTATCCAATAATAATTGGATATGTTTTATATTTTTTTTAATTTTTATAATATTATTTATTTAAATCAATCATTAATGAGGTAAACACAACATCATTATTCTTTCATTAAATATTTTATTTATTTGATGTGTAAAAATTTTAAAAATAATACAATTATGTAGGAAATCATTGTAGCTTTCAAATTAGTATTTATAGTTGAAGAGATAACATATATAACTTCATGTAAAAATTGATTTACTAAATGATATATGTTTATACCATTTCTGTCTTTACATTAAATTAATTAATATAATGTGTTCTTATCAATCTTAAGTGGCTCAATGAGGTCCCAAAATCGACCTGAGGATGCCGATAGTTTGAAATGTATCAACTAATAGGTTTAGGACACATGTTGGGGTAAATTATTATTATTACAATATTATTTTTAACTTGAATTACCATATTTACCTTCAACCGCTATTAATAAAAGTCAAAAGCTACTATTAACCAAAAATAATTTCCATCATATTGAACCAAATATAACTTAATAATAATGACCATGTATGTCATATTTTAGAAATACAATTTAGAGAAGCATTATAATTCTATTTAAATGAAATAGTTTATTTTTTAACTACTGCTCAGTGTTTTCACTATTCATAAAAAATTAATGATTTTTAGAAGAATACCAAAAATTCAGCCTTAGCTATATTTGATATTCCGGATTCCAAAATTATGTCTATTTTTCCAAATTCAAAAAATAGATGTTTAATTAATTAAAAAAAATTAATTCTCATTGTCAAAACAAAAAGCGTGTTTTTATGAAATAATAAGTATGAAAAGATTGACAATTATTTATGTGTAATTTCAAAGTGAAATTATTTTCAATGATAAACATTGGATTACAAGGTAGAAATAAAATCATATTACACATTAACCCCAATTAAAAATATAATCTAACCATATAAATAAATTTGAATAAAATTAACTTTTTAATTAAAATACAGTATTTTTCACTATTCATTAAAAAATTGAATTTTATCAGAAAAATACCATAAAATTACCCAATGTAAATTTTGATGCCCCGATTCTAAAGAAAAATTTTATTTTTTCAAATAAAACATATAAAAGTTTCAAAAAAAATATTGAAAAAGGGTTCTCCATTCAAAGGCAGTAAATATAGCTTTTAAAGAACATTAGAGTATTTATGCTTAAATTTAGATTCACTCACATATTAAGCCTCTAACTTTTATTGTATAAATGTAAAAGTAGTTAAGAAACATGAATAATCATATTATATTTATTTCTATTCATTCCCACTAATACAATACCAAGGCCTTAACTAACATTTAAAATAATGTTATATTATTAATTTTGAATATGACTCAGCATTTTGTGCAACAAAAGATTTTAAAGAAACCTGTTGTTTCGTATCGGGTATGCCATCGAACATAGCATCCCCTTTAAAGTAAAATTAATATTTTATTAACAAATATTAATAAATATGAAATTGTAACATTCATTATTTACCTAGGATGTTATAATGTTTTTCTTGTATTATAGACAATACTGTTTCCCTTTGGTAGCTTGTGTTGCATACAAGGTTGAGTTTTATCGAACTAAATTACACTATTAATATTATCAGTAAATCTACCACCGATAAATCAGAATAAAAGTGGTGAATAATATGAACAAAATTGTGAAAATATTATTTACACATTAATTTTAAAGGAATCCTTTTTTACCAGTTAGTACAAGTGAATGTATAAACTATTTGACATAAATAAAATACTTTTCTAGGAAAACTATTTTTCTATATACAACCACAATTTTTTCTCAACAAAATAAATAAAACACTTAAAATTAATGATTTAAATAAAATTTATATACTATATATTCGATCAATTTCTTTCACACACTTCTAATGGATTTTATAGGTATAATATATGAATAAATATAATTTTATGAATAAAAATATGTAAATTTCTAAAAGGTAATTTTATCACATTGTACTGGTGATACCATTTTCAATTTTATTTTTGTAACATTTAAAAACATTAATTGAATAAATAATATTTATTTTCTAAAATGTAATATTAAAATTAAATTGTCTGAATTTTTGTTATTTTTCTGAGAATTTTCATTTTTTGATGAATAATGAAAAACAATGAATTTTAATTCAAAAATTAATTTTCATATATTTTACATATATGGTTAAATTATTTAAATTATTTTGGTATTAAATTTTAATTATTTAATGATAATATGATTTAATAAAATTTAGATCAATAGAATCAATTTATAATTGAAATTTGATATACAACATTCTTAAACTTTTATAAATTTTTACATTAAAAATACACTTTGTCATCCCTCCTCTAGGATTAAATTAAAATTAATATATTCAAATTATCTAATTTTAATGAAGAAAAATGGATTCCATATTTGGAATAAAAATAATTTATAATTCCCAATTATGTCACCTTATTTTTATTCAATGGTTTTTTAAATTTGATTAAAATTAATTACCTCGACTAACTGAATTATTAGATTAATAAAAGAAAACACATTAATCCTATGAAAAAAATTACATATAAATTTTCTAAAATTTATTTTTGTCATATATGGGCCCTATAAGACATTTTATCTAATATTTACCATTATCAGAGCCACTTGACACGAGAAAAACATTGGTGGAATTCCCCTTTAAAAATTTCTTAAGAAAGACACTCCTCATCCACTATAAAAAGGCACTCACCGCTCCAACATAGTCAAAGCAATAAATCTATTTTTTATGTAAATAATATTCAAAAATAAGGTCCAAAAAAACCTCAATTAATCTTATAATCATACATTTGGGATGAAATTTAACCAAGAAATCCCATCAGTGCAAACCAAGAGGATTTACCTAAAGAAGAGGTAACAACCTTCCTCAATCTCTTTGTTTTATTATCATTATATCCCCTCCAAAATATATTAATATCATACTTATATAATAACTTCAATACCCATAATATACTAAACTATTTTTATTTAATATTTTCAACCTATAATTACACAAATTTCTCTCTATTAGGTAAATAACATACAATTCTTGTGTATGAAAAACTACTACTTCCCAAAATGATATTGTTTGTTCTTTCCTTTAAAAACTCTCATGGTTGGTCATTATGATGGAAATAATTTTTTTATATTATTTATATGTTATTTATTATTAATTATTTATTATATAATACATGACATTATGTTTTCCATTTTCAATATATATGATAACATTATTTGTCGACATGTGGACTGCCGCCTACTCAAACCTATGTGATTCCTTCACACTCTGCAGAGAATGAAATAACGATCAATTTAGTGGAATTATAATATTTATATGACATAATAATGATAATTTAATGATATATATATATATATATGAAATTTAATAATATTTTTTCAATATGATAAAAAAATGAAACAGAATTCATGTGTATGTATAACATAATGAATCCATGAAGTGTGTATTCAATTTCATATTTATATATTTTATATATTATTAGAAATATATATATTCTGAATATAAATTATATTTACATTATTATTTACATTATATAAATACGTAAATCTTGATCTATGAAATAAGATAAAGAATAATAAGCTAAAACATATATTAAAAAAATATAGATATTACATAAAGCATTACATTAACATGAAGTTGTTAATAAATAGATATTATAAATTTCAAAAAACAAATGTGGTATAATATATAATAATATGGTTATGTGGTAGATTTATAGAAAACTTACATTTATTTTACATGTGTTTTGAACATGTACGAATAAATTCAAGAATTAATGTAAGGGAATTTCATCTCAGATTTTTTTCCATGAGATACATGGTATATTCTGCGCTCTCTTCTTTATTGTGGTGTATATAAATTGAAATGATACGTTATATCATTAATTTAATTTACGTAATGATATTAAATTCATTAATTTATTTAATTATTACCAGGGTATCACAATTCTAAAGTTACTCAAGTAACTATGGTTTTCTCGCCTCAATTTTATTTCAGTGAGACTTATGCCTTATTAACCACTAATTTTTTGTGATGTATATATAATTCCCATTAATTTGTGCTCTTATTTTTATAATTAAAATTATGTTTATTTATATAATCATTTTATGATCTTTATTTCATTTATTTTTTGATTCACAATTTACTCAATTACTAAAGTAAGTTTGTCTCAATTTTTCTTCTTTGAGATACATGACATGTTATGAACCAGAATTTTTATATTGGGTGTATATACTCCCCATTGACATGTTATATCATAAATATAATTATTTTCGAGGTATTTTATGCTTCATGTAATTTAATTCTCTCTCAGTGATTCTGATTCAATTTTCCCAATATGGTAATAGTTTATTGCAACAATCTCATAATTTATTAGGATTGTTTATGATTATGCCTCAATTAATGAAATCATACGAACCATCACTCAAGGAAACCCATTGATGTTCTCCTACTTTGTTTTTTCATGTTATATCCATATAATTTTATCATTTTTCAATACATTAGTAATTAATATAAATAAAATTTTATTTATGAAATTAGACTTTATTTATCTATTTGGTCAGAAATCTTTTTTTAAAATCCATGTTTTCTAATAAAATGATTCAAAAATGTATTATATTACCCAATAATATTTAAAGGTAATTTTTACCCTTATTTTAAAATTTGCAATTTTTTTAATGGAATCTTCTTTTCCTTTTTAGATCGAGGAACATTTCTAAACTTTTACCACATAAAAGAAATGTTCATCATGTATATATTTAAAGAAAAATGTTTTCAAAAATATTTTATGATTGAAAAATTATTTTAAATGTTTTCAATATTACTTTTTATTTTTCCTGGAAAATGATTTTAAAAATGTTTTATATCATCATTTATAAGTTTTCAAGTTTATTTTAATAGAAAATGCTTTCAAAAAGGATTTATATATTAACTCTAATTTCTTAAAGAATAAAGTATATTTTCCTCAGGAAATTTTGTAAAATAAATATTAAGGTTTTAATTATAAGAAATGAATTTTCAAAAGGTTTTATGAGATGGAATTTCAATTAAATGATATTTAACAAAATAAATGTTCCATTTGATATTTCAAAATCCTTATCCATCATTGAAGACATACATTATTATAATTTATTCCTTATTTAGGATATTGAGAAATACTACCATTCATATTCTTTCTTAAATGCTATCTGTTTTGAAGAAATAATATTTATAACAAATGTTTCACTTCCATGGGTTATAAGATTTTGTAACCTGATAGGATTTGCTGAAATGATTACAAAACATAGCAGTTTTCCATATGAATGTATATTATGAAATTTTTATGATACCCATATAATTTCATGGGTAATGATATAATGTTTCTGAAACCCATCTATTTTTGTGGGTTACGATATGATGAATGTTTTAAAATCTTATGTCTCATTTATGTAAGATATTTTTATCTGATGAATGGGAACTATAACTTCATCCAATTAATTTCATAAATATTAATATCTCAATCTATTAATAGGGGAAAATAGTCGATGGGATTAATCAAAAATAAGAAACATGTGTGTCCTGATCCGTAATGGTTAGATGAGGATACTTGATAAGTTATGGTAAGATATGGAATCCCAATACACTATGGGAAGATGTGAAACCCAATCCACTATGGGAGTATGGGGAAACCCAAACCCTTATAAGAAATAAATTAGGAATGGGGATGGTGGTGCGTCTCATCAAGTAATTATAGTCCTCATAAATTTCCTTGATATATTCGTGGAAATGAACATTGAATTATATAGAATGGTGTTACTTGTTTGTGTGTCTTGACAAAATTTTATATCTTATGCTTTGATATGATCATATCGTTCGTGTTATTTACTATATTTTTTTTTATATATTATTAACTACCAATCATCATTCCCTATCTCATGATTATAATATTTTTTGAGTAGGGTATGATCTCAAAATGTTATTCTCATTTTCTCATACCATTATGTGCATGTTATGTTTATATATTTCTTTACTTACCTTTACCGATCATTAGAGATCAATCATTTCTTATATTTGCTTTCCCCATGTTATGAATAAATGTTTTAATTAGGATTTATAATTGTGAAGATATTTAAATTTGATGTTGAATATCATTCACTAATATTTAATAATATGATCCATGTTTCCAATGACACTTAAATATTATGGCCATGAAACATAAATTTTTATAATGTGCTAAATATTCATCAAAAATGATTTAATATCCATACAACATAATCTTGGGTAGTTATTGTTAGTATCAAAAGTAATTATTTGTTGTCATTTTGAATCTATGATGTGAATACTTCAGTGATATACCTAGGTATATTTCTAAGGATATGTCTATAGATGTTTATATGGATGAGTTTAAGGGTGAGTTTATGTGTAAAAAAAGGTCATAGAATTTTGGTAAAGGACGTAGTGATTAGTTTCTTATAAATATATCACATTCTTGATACTAAAAGTGGATAAGGAACTTTCACAGAAGTACATAGGGTTTACACTACTGAAAACAAAGTATTATTCTAAATTCGATCTGAATCTATTTCCCAATAATGGACCATACAACACACCTAGTGTGACACTCCCAAGGGATCAGATTAGTTAATTAAAAAGTCTTTATTAACCATCAATAATAATTTAAATAAAAATGACTATGAATAATCAAGGAAAAACATTATGTGTTATATATTAATTAAGATTCTTGATTTAGATATTCTATACATGTTTTTTCATCATTATGATGTTTTTAATTATGATAAATGTTATTTAAACTATTGTTTCACGTTTTAGTAAATGGATGGATCCAAAATGAAATGGGTTAACATTGAATGTGATGAACATGTTTCTTATGGGTAATCAATTGAGATGATCATCAAAGTGATGAATGTTGTGAAAAATCCTAATCAATTTTCATGGAACATGTTTAAAAATATATTTCTTAATAAACACTCAAGTTCATGAAGGAAGAGAATTAAAGCTTTTACTTGGAATTATAGAATTTTGGACCCTATAGGAAATAATATTTTGTTTTCTACATGTTAATAATGTGGAAAAACACCAAATTGAGTGTCTCAAAAAAACAAAAAGATGTTTTGAAAGTCTAAAATAATGACACAAAGTAAGAAACTCTAAATGTAAAGTGTAAAAATTATATAATTAAATAACTAAAATATAAGACTCCCTAACATATTATCAACACATTAATGTTTTAAATGTGTTATGAATGAACATTATGAATGTCAATTTCCCAACTAGAAAGATCAAGAATTGATTTAATAATGTGGTCCAATTAATGGTTATATTTTTCGAGATGATGACATTAAATATGTAATGTAAATGGAATGAGGTATTGTATAATGGTATGAGGTTTCCTTGTATATTGATTAGGAATGATGTAGAATAATAAAATTGATTAGGTATTAGTATTCAAGAATTAAAAAACATGAAATATATAAGGATTGTCTAGTTTTGGAATTTTTCTATGGACATAAATGAATATGTTGAATGGTAGTGATGGACAAGAAAAGAGATTTATGGGAATTGTTGAAATTTGAATAATGGAATATAATACGTAATATGCTCTACATGTTAATATAATGATGTTTGGATAATGATATTTTGGATATAAAAAAGTAAATTGGAATTTATATATTACTTTGGAACAAATTAAGGAATTGTTTAAAAGTGTTTTATGCTATCATTGATGTAGTTTTGGACTTCTTTGGATTTAATGAATACATCCAATAAATATTGGAATAATGAAACGTGCATGTTTTCCATAATGATTTGTGGAAATTAAGGTTATTATAATGTTTCTTGGGAATACATGATAGAGGTATTCACATGTTTGGTGTTTGACAACCAAGAGATACCTAATGATATATTGGGGATAAATGTTAATTTGATTTAGAAAAAATATTTCTGAAGAGTTGGATTTTAATCTTTAAGATGTTTGACATGGTAAACTATTTATGGAATGGTTTGTGCATAAAATTAGATAAGGTTTTTGAGATTAATGTATTATCTCATAATATGATGATTTATACTTATTGGATAATGTATGCTATGTATTTTTTCTATTAACTAAAGATATTTGGGATGAACTTTCATTATGTTTATGTGTATCATGATCCGTTAATAATCTAATAATGAAATATTCACATTCATTTCATAGAAAAATATTGGATATTGATCAAGATATGAAAAATTTTGAGGATGTCTTTATATCATGAAACTATAAATTCTCATGAATATTCATCAAAATTAGGAAAATGATCTTGATGTAAAAAAAGGTATCTTATTTTCATCATTTTTATGACATGAACATCCATTTTCATACATCCTTGGGTTATGGATTTGTGATTGTCAACTTTCTCCAAACCATGTTTTCAATCATTCTCCATCAAAAAATGAAGCCAGATTTCCCTACCATATCCATGTTATTTATTCCCTCCAGTGTTTCCCAATGTTGAAACCTAGTTATAGGTTACATTTGGTAACCATCATATTCTCGAAATTCCCTTTCTAATGAAAGTTTTAGTATTAATTTTTATGATGTGGGTTTTTATAAATGATACATACAACTATCAAACTTATAGTAACTAAGTTGAATTTTAAGGGAGAAATTAATGTTAAGGGGGGTAAAATATAACACCCTTGGATTTGTGAATTATTTTTTAAAAATTAATTTATTTTTATGATATCATTCATTTCATAAAACATTGAATATATATTTTTTAATTCAAAAGAACTTATTGTGGTCATGTTATTTGAAACAGAATGTCAGGATTCAACTACAAGTAATACATATATTATCTTTTTATACATGGAACACTGTGTTTGGATTATATTACAAAAAATATTGAGTCTCTTAGATATCTTAGGATACATAAAATGTCTAGTTTTAATTAACTACAAGATAATATTAATATTAATATTAAAGACACAATATATTTGTTGGAATCAATATTACGAATGAGAGAAATGAAATTGTAAAAATATGATTTAAAGAAGTATATAAAATAAATAATTTTGTTATCAACTATTATATGTGAATTTAAAAAATATTTAAAGATCAATAATTATCTTTTCTAAGAGAATTATTTTCCTATGTATAAACAAAATTTAATTTCAATAAACTAAAATTCAAATGTTTGATTATTTTATTAAAAAAAATTATATATTACATATTCAATAAATATTTTTAGACTTATCCAATATATTTTAAAATTATTAGATAACAGTAAATCCAAATCTATAAATAAAAATCTTTATTTTCCAAAAGGGTAATTTTACCTCTTTTTAGTTGAAGAACCATTTAAAAAATTAATTTAACACTTTTAAAATTTCTATTTGTGAAATTAAAATTTATTTTTTGAAGCTGAATATCAATATTTACTATGGGAGAATTTTTGGAATAGTGAAAAACATTGAAGTTTAATTCAAAAATGATTTTTTGTCTAATTTTTTTATAAAGTTAATTTTTTTTGTAGTTTGGTTTCACTATTTAATTAGATCTATTTTAAATAAATTATTCCAATTTAGGTCATTGGAATCAATGTGAGATTGAAATTAGATATATAATTATTTCAAATGTATAAAAATATTTACTTTAAAAACCTAATTTGTCATCCCCTCTATAGGAATAAATTTATATAAATTTCTTCCACTAATGTGATTAGAAATTATAAAAATATATACCATATTTAGATTTATCAAAATTTGAAAAATAATTTGGGTTTATTTTTTTAACCAAAAATATTAGTGAAATTGATTAAAATTAGATATATTGATTAATTGAAAAATTACCTTTGCCAAGGGCTATGACATAAACATAAGTAACAAATTATTCTAGAAAATTTTCTAAAATATAGTGTAATGAATTATTTAGTCCATATCCTTCATGGGTTTGAATACATATATCTATTGGATCCATATAACATGGGAAAAACATGAGTGGTATTCCTTATTAAAATATTTATATTAATACCCATCCTCCTCCAATATGAAATAGCTCCCTCACACACCCAACATATTCACACCTCTCAATATAATTGTACCCCCTAGAATGTAGTAAAATAATATCCAAACATATGTCCCATCTTCTTATATGTATTTTCTTTGGAATAAATTCACCCAAGGAATCCTTCGGTGCAATCCAAAAGGAGTTAACCAAAAAAGAGGTAATATTCTTCCTTAATCCCCTTTGTTTAATTTTCATTCACCACCACCAAAACTATTCTATTTATATGATTATATAATAAACTAATTATCCTCAATATAATTAAATTTTTTAAGTAAAATTATTTAGCCTAAACATACTCACACATCCATCAACTGGTTAAATAATTCACAATTCTTTTGTACGGTGAACTTCCACCTCCCAAAATGTTATTCTTCATTTTCTCCTTTACCTCAAATATCAGTAGGGAATTATGATCAAAACTCGGTTTTTATAAAATATATATATTTATATTATTCATTAATTATTTATTACATTGGAATTATTAGATAAAAAATACCTTCATGATTTTCATTCTGTGTAAATATGATAACTTCATTTAAGGACATACGGAAAAAGAATTTCATAAAGCAATTTGACTTATTCATACTCTACATGGAATATATTAAGGATGTGTTTAGTGAGATTATAGGATATATATGAAATAATAATTATAAATTAATGATATTATATACATATATATATATTATTAATTTACATTTATTCTATCAAAATGACAATAATATTGAAATGAAATTCATGCTATGTATGACCTACCGTCTCCATGAATGGATTATTCTAGTTCATATTTATATATATTATTAATTATTATAAAAAATTATAATGACTATATATGGTATTTATATAATTATATATATTATGAAAATATGTAAATCATGATCTATGTAATAGGATCAACAATAACATGCCAAAACATATACGAATAAGATTACAGATATTACTTGAAATGTGTTATTAACATGGAGTTGTTAATAAATCAGAAATATGTAGTCACAACCAAATAAAACATGTAATTAGATAAAATATTATTATTTTAAGTTATATATAAAACAACTTTATGTTTATTTTACTACAGGTTTGAATGTATACAATGAACGTCAAGACTTAAGGTAAGGGAATTTCATATCATTTTTTATTTCTCTTAGATACATGCCATATTCACCACTAACATATTTTTTGTGGTGAATATAATACACTATTAAATTTAATATAAATAATTTAATTTACCTAATGAAATTAAAATCATTAATTTATATTATTATTTCATTTAGATTATAATTCTTATGTTCCCCAATTATTAATGGGTTTGTTGTGTCACTTTACTTCTATGGGACATATGCCTCATTCACAACTCACTTCTTTGTTGTGGTGTATATAACTCCAATTAGTATATTATATATTAATTATATTTAAATAATTTCATGTTTACATATCTATATTATCAACATTTTTTCATGGGGTCTATGTTTGAAAAGTTACTAAATTATTAATGTGATTTTGTCTCAATTTTCTTTCTTTGAGAAAAATTAAATTTTATACACGTATATTTTTATATGTTATTTATGTTCTAACCATGGAAAGGATTTACCATGAATATAATTATTTTCATGACATTTATACATGTAATTTTATTTATTTAGAGTTATTATGATTCAATGTTACAAAAGTTGTAATTGTTTATTTCTATAATCTCATCATATATTAGAATTGTTTACCATTATGATTTGATTTATGAAATCATAGGACCCATATACCATAAATACACAATGATTTTATCGTCCTAGGGTTATTCATGTTGTATAAAATTAATTTTACCATTTTCCCACTATTCGGTACATAATAAAAATAATAAATTGTTCAATGAAATCACATATATATTTATCCTTGCTTCGGAATTCTACATCATTTTAAAACCATATTTTCTATTTTTACTTCAAAAATGTATTTATATTATCGTATAATTATAAAGGAAATTTTTACCCAGGTTTTATCTTTTTTAAGAATTATTTTAAAAGTCAATCTTTTTTTTATATTCTGATTGAGGAACATTTGAAAACCTTTAGAGTGAAAAAAGAAGTGTTTGGCATGTAATGATTTATCCACCATAATGACTACAATTCCTTTTAATCTTCTTTTTCACATTTACAAGAATTTTTTATGTAAAATTATTTTCTTAGTTTTATATACATTCATTATTTATTATGTGGTTTTAAAATAAAATGTTTTAAAATTGATTTATGATTAAAAAGGTGTTTTAAATGTATTCAATCATATTTTATAAGTGGCGATGGATTTTTATCAAAATGTTTTCAAGATTTCATTATTATAGATAAAGATTATTTTCAATAATAATGGTTTTTAAAAGGGTTTATTTTCATGAAAATAAGAAAGGATATTTCCCACAAGAATTGTTTTATATGAAATTGTAAACATTTCATTATACGAAATGCATTTTTGAAATGGTTTTATGAAAAAAAAATGAAAGGATATATAGATTATAAAATTTTCCATGTGATATTTCAAAATTGGTATAATATAAGATAAGACACTTTAATTACATTTTATGACTTATTGGGGATATAATCCAATAATACCATTCAAATTCATCAATTAGTTTTTTATGTTTGGTTAGAGTGATGTTTATGAAAATCCTTTCTATTCCCCGAGCTATATTATTATGAAAAATATTTTATTTGCATGTGTTATGATTTGATGAAATGATTGTGAAACCAAGATAATTTCCACAGGTAACTATAAGATTCAATGTTTATGATACCCATTTAACTTTATGGGTGATGATATGATGTTTATGAAACACATCTCTTTATATGGATGATTTTATGATACATGTTTTATTATCTTTTAAATAATGTATGGATTATTATATTATCAGATGGGTGTGACCAATTTATCACTCAAATTAGTTAGGTAAATCTTTATATCTCATGATATTATGATAAGAAAAAAGTCTACATGCCTGACCAAAAAATAGAAAACATGTGCTTCTGGATCCATTATGGGAAGATGAGGAAACCTGATTCACTATGAGATGATGGGGAAATGCAATACACTATGGAAAGATATGATATCAAGATCCAAAATGGGAATATAGGAAAACACGACCCTTTTTATGTAAAGAATAGTAATAGGGGATGGTAGTGTGTCCTTCCCAATATGTGTATACGACATGATGTTCCCTGATATGTTTTTGGAAACAAGTATTAAATTATAGGGAGTAATGTAACATGTTTATGTGTCATCCAAAAAAGAAATTTCATTTTCCAAGATATGATCTCAGGGTTTATTTTCTTTATTAAATTATGATTCATATAGTATGAACTTCTAATAATTATTCAACATGTCATGATTATCCTCTTTTATTTAGGGTATGATCTGAAAATTTTATGATAATGTTCTCAAACGCTTATATTATTTTCATTAAAACATAGTTTCTTTATTTACTCTTACATAGCATTCAGGATAACCCATTTCATAGGTTTATATTCCACATGTTATGAAGAATGGTTTTATGTTGGAGAAAAGGTGTGGATTATCATTAAAGGATATGTGTATTATTATCCACTAAACTAAAAGAATATGTTCCAATTTTCCATAGGAACTTATCAATTACAATCCTTATAAATTTATTTTTTATAATGTGATGAATATTCATATAAAATGATGTAATAGACATGTATGTTTAGAATTTTTATTGTAGATTCATCGCATTAATTGAGTCAAGATACACTTCCTGGTTTCATCACTTGACTTATGTCATGATATTCCTCTAGGTTCCCCAATATGCATCGAATTAAGATTCCCCACTTATTTAGTTAAAACACATTGAGTCTAGATAATCCTATTTTTCTTTAAATTAATCCACCTCTCTCATATTTTATGTTCACCACAAAATAGGTGATAATTGGTTAATTCCACATAAACCAATACTATGTAATTTTCACATAATAATATACACCACTTGGATTTATGATTCTTTGATGTGATCAAGAATATATGACAATAAAATAAACAATTATGTACTATTTAACTTGAACATAAAATATACAACATATTTCATTAAATATCTCAAAATATGTGGGTTCTAATTCAATTCAGATGGACATATATGAATCCCATTTTATGGGAGAAATCCCTACTCAACAACACCTCTTGTATCCTTTCATAGGAGTCCAATGTATTTCTTTATAGTAATAAACACTATAGTACCTAACTATATACCTTGAAACTATAGAATAATGATATATGTGGATCAAATTAGATATAGTGTAATTCCTACATATTGTGTCTAGATAAAAGAATGATGTATATCAATTTTTTAATCAGTAAATTCACAGGGGAAGATTCATGAACATGTCTTATATTCTTTAGAGTATCATAGACAAGGTAACAAAACACATTAATGTATGATCCAAACTCCCATTCTCTCATTGAAAAAAAAACATCTATCATCATCACCTAAGTAGGTCAAGAGTTCTCACACATTTGGAATGTTGGAAAGTCATATGGGACCTAGTAAAACAAAAATTTGGCCACAATTAATTTTTAGGCCTGAATAACACTAGACCAAATCAAGTGATTATATTACTTCATTGGAACTGGATAATGGTAATCACATCTGGAAGGACTAAATAATATATTAGTCATGGTAAACAAGATACATAAATGAATCTCATATTACATTTGAAATAATAAAACATTACCTATAATTTTTGAGGAGGAAACCGTTATTTTATCAATCATATCATTTTATATTAGTCATATTATAATTCCTAGTATCTTGGGGAATAGTGAATAGGAAAGGGGGAGCATATATTCAGAGTAAGTATTTTATACTATGGAATTTATCTTTTATAAATAATTAAAAATAAATATTTCATATTAAATAACTAAAACATATTTCATTTAATCATTAGAATAAGAACAAATAATACCATAACTGGAATAAATATTGATAAAATATTTCCATTTAAATAATAACATTATTATGAAATTTATCTAGTTATGTCACAAATATTTAAATAATTAAACTGTTATCAATTAAAATGGGGCTAAAACATCCCCACCTATAACTTATTATGTCATATTAATTCATGATATGAGTGTGGTAAAGAATAGTTCAATTCCCAATCATTATATGCTTTAATATTTAAAATTTCATATGAATGTTAATAATTTCTCTAAAAAATATCATAAACCATGAGAAATAATCAGGATGAAATCATTAAAATTTATCCCTATTGTAGTGAAACAATGGTTTTTTACAATAATGAATAGAAATAACCTAAAAAAACCATTAAAAATTTCTTTAAGAAAATACCCTTTTCACTTCAAATATAATTTTCAAAAACTAAATTTTTCTAAAATATTTAGGGAAGTTATTTTTTTTCAATAACCCTGAAAACCTGTAATGAAATCATCATGGAATTGAATGGTTGGGATTTATTCAGAATGATAAATTCCATGTAGGTTAATATAATGATTCCTTTATCTATTTGGTAAAAAGTGAAAATATAACTTGTTTATAAAAAAAATAGAATATTTATTTTAACTATTTTTTTAATAAAAACACAAAAGTTGGTAAATTTTTATTTAAAAAATATTTTTATAATATTAATTAAATTTAAAATAAATTATAGTCAATGAATAAGGATATTCCCAATAGAATAGAAAACAATGTCAGTTTTACTTAAAAACATATTTTTATTATCATTAGTAAATAATGATTATAAAATTAAATTAAAAAATCACATTTTCTAAATAGAAACTGAGTAGAGGAATATATACTAGGTGTTGGATAGGAATATCAAATAATAATCCCAGGAGATACTTAAATATAATCAATCCCAAATATAAATGATATTTTGAAATAAACCCATAACGCATTAGAAACTTTTGAATATACATAATAATAAAATAAATAAAAAAATTAATAGTTTAAATTGCCTAAATATAAAAGGATTAATGATATAACATATCAATGGGGAAGTATATACACCTTATAAAAGATGATAGGTGTATATAAAACATATGATCAAATGTATTCAATTTGAGAAGAAGAACCATTACAAATATCATGTCATTTATATGAAATTTAACTAATTAATTGATTTTTGTGTTAAAACGTTTTATAAATGAATCAAGTGTAAATAAAATATAATATTATAATGGAAACATTTATGAATAATCAGGAAATAAAATAGTCAATGAAGTTGATTTATGACCCAATTAATGGACATAATGTAAAGAAAACCCTTTTAACTAGATTACATTAAAATCTACTCCACATAGATGAAATAATTATAATAGAATCAAAAAATATAGAAAATTATTAATGATTAATTATGTAATAATAAAATGTAACTCAATATTCTATAAAAAATAAATTAGATACATAAAATAATGATATAGATAAATGAATTGAAATTTGAATGAAATTTGTTACCCTAGGTCTGAATCATCACATATTTCATTTATCATCATAAAATAATAAACACATGTGAATTATTTACATTTTATAAAAAATCATGATTATTATTTAATTTTCTAATAGATTAAACTATTACTTTTAATTACATAATAAATTATGTTCACATTAGAAGTTTTAATGATACTCGGTTCACATGTCCAAAACTACTTCGGTAAGTTGACTATGGTAAAAGAGTAAATTTTTTACATCATATCAAAAACAATAATAATGAAAGAATTTACATTTTAATACATCAATTATAATCTTAAAACTATCCATGAGTAATGGAAAAGAAAAATTAACTACGTTTTTTTTTCATGGAGACGTTAAGTCATACATATTCATGCGTAACATTTCCATTTTTGATGGGTCATAGAAGAAAGAAGTTAGATACTTTTTTATGTTTTAGTAAATATAATTATTTCAAAAATACCATATTTATTATATATATTAAATTATATATTTCACCAATGTGATGTGGTGATGGGAAAAAACCACATCACTTCATGGTGGTGGGGGTAGTCCACACGTATGCATGAATGACACAATCATTTTCAATGGATCAAAATGTATGAAACTATTTGAAATATCTACTTATAATGATAAAAAATTACTTAATATCATAGATAAACATTTAATCTATCATTGTAAACATTTTTGTGAAGATGGGAGGGAAAATAAATTACATACATTCGAGAATAGGTATTCTCTCACACATAAGAATGATAGTTTTGTTTACAATTTTTTGAGAGATAATATGGTTATATTGTATGAAATTAATATAAAAAGATCATAGTATGTATAATATATTGGTGTTAATATTTAAACATGTTTTTCTAATTTTTTAAGGAGTTCAAATTAGGAATAAAAAAAATATTTGGTTAAAATCTATACCACTTCTTCAGACAACGTTCATTCCATTAAAATGTATTCCACTACAGTTTATAATCATACTAATTTAAATACAATATAATTTTGGAAGGGATTATTGGAATGGACTCAGACAGTTATAGGTAGAAACAAAATTCACTTCAATTCTGTATAGAAGAGATGTGGAAGTTAACTTCTATAAGTTATTGAAGGTCATTCTTGGAATTTCAATATTTATTAAATTCATATAAATTAATTTTATAATAAAAAACTAAAAAATTGTTGTAATTAAATTATATGTTGAGGATGAGTCAAAATAATACCACATAATACAAATGGAGAAGATTGGGTTCTTTTTCACTTGTATCATATTTACTTATCCTTATGTTAACCCTTTTGATGAATACATTGATCACAAAGGTTTTTATTCTTGAGTGGTCAAGATAGTTACTATAAGTTGAATATTGTCCTAAAAATGGAACATGGTTAATATTTGAAATTATACATCAATCAATTTTCTAATGATAAGATTTCAAATAATATTATATAATTTAATAAAATATTATTTTTTATTAAATATAATTTTTTGAAATATCTCTAGTATTAAGAAACATTATGTTTTTAACACCTGTAAAAAGGTTCAAAAATTTAAATCAGTTATAATATAACTATATATTTTATAAATATAATCAACCAATCAAAATTTTATAGGTTTAAATATCATTTTAAACCTTATCTTTTGGTTTAACCCCTAAGATAACATATTTTAACATTTACTATGATGTTGAATTTTTCAATATTTAAGTGTTATAATTTAACATATAATGTTAATAAATTGATTATAAATGGAAAAGGGGTGACACTTTCGACCGTTAATTATCCAAATTTCTCTCTTTTGTGTTTTTATGATTTTTAAATAAGTTGATAAATTATAATTTTCATCCAATATTATTGATCTAATATTTTACATACATCATTTCATTTGACATGAATTACATCAAAACGGTGATGAAATTAGAGTATTGTAATTTAGAACGTCTATATTATGTTATATTTATTAAAAATTTCCAGAAACACTAAAATTAATTTAAATTATAATACTTTTAGTATTTATATACTTATTTATTTTTTCTATTAATTGAATATATATTTTTTCATCAATGCATATGTATTAAAGTTAATTATTTCATAAACAAAATTAAAAATGAAATTTCAAAAATAAAAAGTTATAGATAATATTTCAAGTAAATATTTATAAGAATTTGTTTTCTTTTCTTTATCAATTTGTAAATTGTTTTAGAGATATTAATGTTAATAGAGTGAAATTTTGGATTTTTCATTACACAAAACAATATAAAACACATTTTACAAGGATGTACTCATTCTAAATATATTGGACAATTTTTAATAATCAATTTCTATTATTTGTATAAATTAACTTTTGATTAAAAAAAGACATTGAAAAAAAATTCTCATAAAAATTCATTTTTAAGTTTAAAAATATTTTTACACTAAATTAAACCATACAATTAATTTCAATGAAAATAAATGGATTAATAATATTAAGGGAGAACTAATTTGAAACTGTACACCTTTTTAATAAATATAAACCTTTACATTCATAAATGCAAAATAAATTTCCTTTATAATACAATAATTTTCATTATTCATGGAAAAATAAATATTTTCTGAAAAATAAAAAACTACTCAATTATAATTTGATATGAGTATATAAAAAATTATTTAATTTTTATTAAATATAATTTAAATTTTTTTTGAAATTAATTAACAATCCACTCAGAAAAAACAATAAAAACTATTTTTTAATAAATTAAATTTGTGACGAAAGAAAAGAATTTGAAAAATAAATGAGTGATTATTTCATAATAATACATCAATAAAATTATATTTACTAAAATTTTAATATATTTTTCATAAAATGGCTAATTATGTTCATTTCTAAAATTTCAACTTCTAGGTTATAAATGTAACATATAAATAATAATGTATTGTAGTTCGCTTAGGCTCTATGTTCTTTGTCATTTATGCAATGGAACATAGTGTTATTTGAAAATCATAAGGGGCTTCAATGATATTCCATCGAAAAAACTATCTATCCCTTTTTAAAACATTTTTACTTTAAAATAAATTCGATACAAAGAGATAATACAACATATAAACTTCCATATATTTAACAATATTTTAATAATTTATAAAATAAATATAATCAATACTCACACGTCCTATCAACCTAATGTTTTAGTGTCTTTCGAGGTTGGACATATAAATATCATATTTTGTATAATTACATCAACATATTTTGTAGAATTACTCAGTAATACTTCCTTCTGCACATGGGGAAATTTTACACATAATAATGGGTGATCTCAAATTCTTAGTACATGAAAAAATATCTATGAGCCATAAAGGCTAAAATAAAAAGCATATATAAAAACATGAACATGGGAGATATTTATTATTAAAATTAATAAGGAACAAGAATATTTCAACCAAAGGCATGAAAAAATAATACATTACATTAAAATTATAAAAAATTTACCAGTTCATAAGACTGTGGAGATAATTTATAGTAATCATGAGTCATGGATCATAAAATAGGCCAAAAGAAAAACATATCAATGTGTCATTAAAATTAGAAAAGGAAATCATAAAATATGAGTAAACATAATTTTTTGTATGCATTATGTTATAAGTAAAAAAATTAAACACATAAGGTATTGAACATAGAAATATTCCCATGAATCATGTTAAGAGAAAGATAAAATTCTCATGCATCATGTTGTGAACACAGAAATATTCACAAACATCAAATCATTATCTCATGACACATAAATTATTAAATATTAAATTTAACGGTGATATTATACCACTATAGTTTTATAATAATAATAAGTATGTATGTTTATTCACATAAAATTAGTCCATCATCATATTTTACAATGCCCATGGAAATAAAATGGCTTCTATGACATTTCTAAATTTTATCACATAAAATGAAATAAGAATTAAACTAACTTGCATAAAAAATTCAATCAACTGTGTATGTATTTCATAATGTAATTTAGTGGCTTATTCATAGAATAAAACTCCATGGGATATATATACATTAAATAAAAAGAAATTTTTTTATGTAAATTCCTAAAAAGAGTGTTTTTTAAAACATCCCTTTACATTATATTAAATATACAATGTTTTGAGTCTTTTTCCAATGTTTCCTTCAACAAGATGGCATTAATAACAATATAAAAATTTAAATAAATACCCATTACTTAAAATTGAAGAGGAAAAAATTTTATAGTGACCATATACTTTTACACATATTATTATTACATGAATTTAATCCAAATCATCAATGAAATAATAACCAAGGATCGTAATGTCAAGTGTATTTACATGACTACGTAGATAAAAATAAAAACATGGAATAAGAATAAAACATATATTTATTGGTATGGAATAGTTTTCTCTAAACATATTTTTGATCCTTTATCTGCATATGATAAAATGGGAAAGAGATGGAAAAAAAGGGACAAGATAAAAGGCCAATATGTAAATAAATTGGTGAATCAATCAAAAAACATCAGTTGGAATGGAATAACATGATAACATAAATGTATTGGATCTTGAGTAAATATATATAAGCATAAAATATGTGTCACAACCCATCCCAGTGGGGCCCGTGCCATGACTCCCCAAGCCCACCTCCAATAGGCTAGGTGTTGGTGACTACCATCGAGTAAGCATATTACTAACATGCAAGGCATTTCCTAAGCACTTGTACACACGCACAGATCACCAAGACCAAAAATGATAAAATGTAAAAACCACTAGGGTACAAAATGAATTCATAAAACTAAACCCAACCAACATAGTACAATATAAGTAAAGTGTAGAATGTAAAATTAGACCAGAGTAGAAGCCCAAAAAACCAAGAGTCTGCAAACTCCAATGTCTAACCTGTAAGAACAGAGAGGTACTATGATAGCTGCTTGTGGTCATAAGAACACCTCATTCCATAGGGAACTGAGAAATCTTGGTTTGGTCCTTTTCTGCCTTGGACATCGTCATAAGGCCGCTTGTCTACAAAATACCGGACACGTGTTGGAAAAGCCCATGCAGGGGTGAATATAACAATACTCAGTAGAGGACCCTAAACAAATACACAAAGTAATGGTATAATAAGCACTAGATACTATATTCCTAGTAAACATATAGGAACAGAAACACAATCTAGATATACTCAAAACTCAGACCCGTAGTCTAAAGACAAGTCACACCACCGTATACTACTACTAGGGATTCAGTTCGAAGGTTCCATGAAGAACTCATCTGGGACAACTCTCTCCATGAGTCTTATGGTCATGATGACTTCCATATGAGAATTAGGGTTTGTTGGGAAAATCAATGAGAGATAGATACACTCATTCTGGGAGAACACACTCCTGAGTAGGGAAAGATCAGGACCCACAGATGAGGATCACTGCCATGGCCTTGAAAGATTCTGCGAATCTTCTGAATTCACCTACTGAGTAGAGGATCAACATCCTTCTGTAATAGTCATGTCGATACCTAACTCTACCTCGGGTCAGGAATGGATATAAGATCTCAATCCTTGCCTCTCAGAATGATACATGTCTTTATATCATAAATTCTTGCAAAAGGGATCATACTTATTTGAATGTAAATGATACTAGAACATCAGAGGAATGATAAAAAGGGGCACTAACCAAAATGAAACCTATCTAAGAAATGGTATAGAAGAAGATCAATCCATGTAATAAGAAGTACACAACATGTAGATGTGTCACATGCCATGTCCTCTAACCCTGAGTACATCCCATGTACAACGACCCATGTCATAAGGCTTGTCAAGTAAAATGAAACGACACGGCTTATAGAAAGGATCACACACCATGTCAAAGTATCTAGGATCCTCTATGCGTACGTTGTCCAGGTGCTAGTACATGACCTCAACCAATGTATGACAACCCGTGTAATCGGCACACGGGGGTGACCCGCATTACTGGCGTTATATAGCCATGTGGTGGATTAAATGGCATATACTCTCCACCGCATCCGTCTATCGTATGAGATACACTCTGAGCCCCATATAAGGACCCAAACACCGTGTAATAATGGTCACACACCATGTCTATGCATCCTATCACCTGGGACTCCATGTACCGTAGGGTGCAATCCACATGAAATTTCTTCCCAAAGGCACATCATGTTCTTCATCGTGTGCAGCACACAAACCCAGGACACTGTCACTAGTCCACAAGGTGTGTTCAATGCACTATAAAAAACCTGGCATTTATCAGCCCGAGAAAAATGGATTAACAATGCTAAAAAAGAGATGTTAACCGTGACGATGATAAAGGGGGTCTATTATATCAGCGCTTCAAAAAGTGCAAATAAAGGACCCATTTCTCATCGCTAAAAAAGTTCAGATAAAAAGTTCTTTTATCAGCACTTTTTTTAGGGCTGATAAAGACACCTTTTTAGTGGATTTTTTAAGCACTGATAAAAGTAAAATAAATCAAAAAAAGTTAAAAAGTATATATAATGTAGGGGGGATATTTTAACATCACTTGACCTGCCCCCCCCCCCCCTTTATTAACGCTAGGAGGATCCCCTCACACTCTCCCAGGCGATGCCATTGCTTGTGCCATCTCCCACATGCCCACATGCCCCTCCTTGATTCCACCTGAACTCAAACTTGCGACCTCCCCCCTTGCACGCCTACACCTTTACCACGACGCCATTCCATTTTTTTCACTTTTTAATGATATATCTATTTATCTTTATATATATATAGTTATATTTATTCATATATTAATATAGAGTCATATTAATATAAATATATTTTTTTATATTAATACATATATATTTATTAATATATTAATATATTTATTAATATATTTATTAATATATTAATATAGATTCATATTAATATAAATATATTTATTAATATTACTAAATATATATATATATATATTCATATATATAAATATATTTATATATGTATATATAGTAACATTTATTCGTATATTAACATAGGTTCATAAAAATATAAATATATTTAGTTATATTAATACATATATATTTATTCATATATTATTATATATATTTATTCGTATGTTAAATTATATTTATATAAATTTATATATATTTTTAGTTATAATTTGTTATCTATATATTTATTTATATACTAAAATATATTTATTAGATTAATTTAAAATAAATTAATAAAATATGTTTTTTATGTGTGTTATAAATAAATAAATAAATACAAACATACATGTATACAGCATACACAAACACACACATAAACACATACACACACACACACACACAGACAGATATATATATATATATATATCTACAAATAAATACATAAATATGTGTATTTGAAAAGACATGGATTGTTAAAATGACCATAACATCAAATACAGAAGTTTGTTTCAAGTCCAGAGCTTGTCAAATCGATGAAAATGAAATAATATTCAACATGATATAATGTACAGGGCTTGAAAACATCCAAATTAGATGTTATACATGTTTGAATGTCAAAAAATCAGAGTATCCACACTAAAAACATAGTTTTGGAGATCTTCTAGGACTTTTTAGGCCTTGAAAGGTGTGACAAAAGTTCTTGTTGGGTCACTCGCATGCAAAGATCATTGCACGTTTTGATTTAATATGTTTTAGTTCTCAAATGGACACACAGATCAAAAGTTATGGTCGTTTGAAGTTTGAGTTGCATTTTCAACTTATTTTAGATCTTTTCTTGTTTTTTTTGATTTTTTGTGTCTTTAAATTTTTATAAAATGATTATTAATGGATGATAATTCAAAAATTATTAATTCATAATATTTTATAAAATATTTTAAAGCCGTTTTCATTAAATTTATTATATATTAAATTTAATAGTCTATTTATAATTATCTAAAACATATTTATAAATTTTATATTATATATATATCAATATTAATATACTTATATAACAATATATTAATTTTCATAATTTTGTTGAAATATAAAATTTATCAGTGCTAGGAAAAAGTGCTAATAAATCCCCCCTTTTTCAGCACTACTAAGAAATATCTTGATAAAGGACCCCATTAACAATGCAAAAAAAAGGCGTTGATAAAGGGTGGCCTTTATCAAGTCTAAAAAAGCACTAATAAATGGTCAATTTTATTAGAGGTTTTATAGTGCTCTTAAAAGTGACCATTATCAATGCTTTGTTAGCGCTGAAAAGGGACCCCCCTTATCAGTGTTTTTTATAGTGCGGTTAAAGGGTGGTGATGTAGAAACCCTATTTTCTAGAAGTGATGAGGTACACGTCATGTGTTTTGGAAATTTTCAGAAATGATGATCTTCAATGGTGCACCTTCCACAATGCTTCGTTCTTCCATTCATCCATTCAACCACCCTGAAAATAAAGGGTTTAGGATTCCCCAACATCACAAAGTCGATTCCATCTGTTTCGGGCCTCCCATTTTCTCTGAAAACATGTACTGATTCTCCCACACAAAGAATGCCCAAAGTACGGTTTCTCCCTAACCATGTCGATTCCTTTGCCTCTATTGTCGTCTCACTTCTGTGGAGTCATCGCGATGTCAGTTCTTAAATTCGAGATCATTGCATTGTTAATGAGATGCACAATGATCCATTATTTCCAACCCCGTGAAGATCGTGAAGAATACAGGGGAAAAGGGGGAGAATAAATAAGTAAACAAAAGAGGAACACACCTCCACCATCATTCTTCATAGAGCTGATTCCATCTTGTTAGAATGATTAAATAGTATGAATAAAAAGATAATATGATAATTATCATGAATCAATTTATCAAATCAATCCCAAAAATAAACGAAAAATATTGCCCTCCTGCTAAAACGTGCTATCCACAGGTCAACCGGTTTGTGGGTTGATCTACATTATACATTTAATCTAAGAAGGGAAAAAGAAGAATTGAAATAGCAACCCCTACCTTGATAATGGATCGATCACTAAAAAAGGAAATCTTCTACAATTATCTTTAATATCCTCCAACTCCATTGAAGCATTGATTCACCCTTTTGATTGATGTCATTCATCACTAAGAGGACTCTACAAAGATCCAAGAAGCTCACTCAATTTCTCCCCACGTTTAACATTCAATTAACCCATAAAAAGAAGGGATCACATTTTAGTGTTTCATCATGTTGTGACATTAATGAGTCAACATTTCTGTTTATGAGTCATTATGGCATGACATTCATTTTTTAATAGATCCCCAGTCATTGGGATGTAGTGATGGTTTTGATATAAAATAAACATATTTTATATTACTAAAAATGTCAAAAATTCTCTTTTTCTCTTGACTTGCACCATTCGAGGTTAGGCCCGTTCTAAGGTAATGCCATCTTCATGGAAGCTAAATTTCCCAAATATTTTTAATCCTAGAATCCGTATTGAAACTGCCACAACCACACACACCCACCAACTCACTTAACAAAAAAAAGTTCAAACCACCATTCCAGGATCACCAGGCCTCATAATTACATGCTATCAAAAAGTCTGGTCTTGTAATAATTCAATATAATATTTAAAAATAATACACAAGAAAAATCAGAGACATTACAATATGGAACATGGATTAATATATTCCTAGTAATATTAGAATGTGGGAACAATATATTATATGACATAAACATGACTCAAAGATAACTACTAATATGATATAACATGATGAACAAAGTCCCAAAATTTATTAGGTTTACTCCCTAATCCCATAAATGATGTGTTAGGAGGAAAACAATTACCGAATTTATTATAATGTTATATGGGTGCATCAATAATGACATGTTCAAGCTAATGTGTCCCACATGAGGAACAAAACATAAAGAATAAATATAAGTGTTTACCTTGAAATGAAATGGATCTTGTAATACTATTATAATGAATAACCAAATGGATTATCATAATGTTATTGATGAATTAAGGGATTAAAAATTTCTTTAGAATCATATATCATCATTACTGATGTCCAACTGAAATGAATGCTTGAAAAATATTGTTATAATAATTATAAATGAGACCCTATAGTGTCGTATAAGGGGAAATATAAAAGAGTGTTTAAATATGATAAGGGAATAATTTTTTGTATAAAACCATTAATGAAATAAATTAGTTATCGATGATAAGTTTAGAGAATATAATAAAATAATATCAGACTAAAATATTTTATGGTGTATACGTGGAAATGGGTGGGGAATAGGGATGTTTCCTTTAATCGGGATCCCTTATCTGGATGAATTGATAAGGGAAATTTTTAAAACTTGTAATTCCTCATAAAAGAGAGGCAAATTGAGCTAAATTAATATTTTGGTCTCTAAAAACTATTATTTGTTAATTTTATATAAATTAAAATGAATATAATTGTGTAAAAGTGAGACAATGTGTAACCCAAATGTAGTTTGGGGTTTAGAGAGATCTCATACATTATCTACAAATGTGCGGCGCACTTTCACATAATTTCCATTAAAATAAAATAAAATAAATTAATTACATAATTAATTACCTATTATAGATGTATTTGTTTTTTATTATTTTATTAAGATGATTTATATCCATTTCTATGAGTTAAGAAGTTCAATTTCATCGTCAAGGGAGCTTTCTTTCCATGGTATCATTGTCATTTTTCTTGTGTAAAATTATGAAAGTTCATGTCCAATGGGAAAAATTATTTAGATGTCAAATTATATGATATTAATGCACTTAAATAATTTTTCATTTTCTCACATATCATTTTTTTATTTTATGATGATAATTTATTTGATAATATTTTAATGATCAATCTTTGGATTAATTTAGTGGTTTTTATAACAATCAAGGAGTAGGTTCATTATATTGAATATTATGTCTAACTAATTGTTACATAATATGAAAACAGTTATAATATACATATTAAATTATGGAATAGGAATAATAATAGATTTATGACAATCCTTATGGGTGTTAATGGAAAACCAAAACTTATCATTCACTATGGAATTGAACAACATTTGACAGACGATGTTTTCATTTTTTGAATAAAATGAGAAGAGAGGAGAAATGATTTAATGATGTATATTCCTTTAAAACAATATTATTATAGAAAATATATGATACTAGATATATAATTCTCATTTAGAAACGTTATGTGAGTATATGAAAATAAAAGAAAAGAAATTAAAAGAGAAGGATTGAGGATTTTACCTATTGAATATCATATCCTTGAGAACCTCCTTAATGCACTTGGGTTTGGAATTTTTCTGGACCATTAAGTACTGGGAATGTGTAAGAGGCTTGTGAAAGGAATTGGACATAATATAGTTAATATAAAAGGCTATGATGGAGTGAGGCTAACAGGTGGTGTGGGGTAGTATTTGTAGGGATATAAAAGGTGTGTTTTGACTATTTTATTCATTTGTTTATTATTTTGGCTCAAGAAAATAAATACTGATGATTACTATAACTAAATATGGTTATTAGTTAATTTTAGTTAGAGATAATGGGTTATTACATAATTCATGACTGAAAAATACTACAATATTAATTTAGTTAACTTATAATGTTAAATATCATAAGTTAATATATCTCATTTTTCTCAAAAAATCAATTATTTTAGAAAAATCCCATAAATTCAATGAAATAATATTTGGATGTGTATTTTTAAAAAGATGGGATCCATTTTATGAAAATTATTTTCATTATATATGAAATTTAACTTTTTATTAAAATGATTATTTAATCACAAAATACCTCTTTTAATGTTATATGTAATTTGTTGACCCATTTTAAAAATAATTATGCTCTCATAAATTATCTATTACTTATAATCCCACATCACATTAATTAATGAATTCATTTTATGAAAATAAATTTTCCTTTAAATCATTATATTAGTTATTAAATTATGAATAAAAATTCATGTTTTTCAAAAATACCAACACTTAATTTATCATTATAAAAACATGCATATACTTATACCACAATAAAAATATATCTTATTTTAAAATAAAATTTTCAAAAATTTAATTTATACTATCATAGGCGATGTAACAAATCTATTGTATAGATTATTATTCTTAATGGTAAGATTAATATTCCAATAGTCTGGTTTATAATTTTTATATAGGTTCCTTAATTTCTATAAATAATTATTATTTCATTCATTCTTCATTTAATTTAAATTTCTCTTGAGGTAATATATAAGATTTCAGCATTAAAATGAATATGTTGTTTATAAAATTATGTTTTATTTCATTATATTTGGTCAAGAGTGTTGTTAATCTAGTGGACTGAGATGATCTAGATTTTCCCATTCTTAATATCTTAATTCTGCCTAATTTTCCAACATTAAAATTAGGAATTATTATTGGTTTATTTTTTAGCAAAGTAACATTCATCACCTATGAGAATATTACTTTATTTGGTGTTCCCTTTGTGATTTATGTGTTTCATGACATAATTATTTGAAGGTACGTTCTAATTATAAAATTTGGGGTCATTATAAAGTTTAAGTCAATGATTATGTTGTTTAAGAAAAAAATATGAATGTGAATGTAAAGCGCCCTATAATAATTAAAAGAATATTTATTGGAACCCACATCCTAAATTGGGATAATAAAAATTCTGAAATGATGTAATGATAAATATGAAGGCAATACACAATTATAAATATTTTTATTTTAAAAAAAATGGAAAACCATTGTGGAACGATATAATTTGAACATGGAAGACAAATAAATTATTAGAGGATGCGAATATTTTCAAAAAACTATATTTTATTAAAAAATTCTTACATAAAAAATCAAAATTTTCATAAAAAAACTTTGAATTAAAACTATAAAAATATAAATTTCATTTTGACCTAATGAAATGTAATAATATTAAAGACTTGTAAAATTATAGTCCATGAAGAAAACTTATAAATTAATGAAAATAAATCAAGTTATAAAAATATCATTTCATAACAACAGACATACACTGAGACACATTAAACACATGTTTAATAAAAAAACCATTATAATAAAATAATTGACAACATTATTATTATATTTTAACTTTACAATCACAAATTATATTGATTTATTACAGATTCATTGGCATGTTTTTAACTATTCTCATCATCACTTGTTAGTATCCTTGTTTATTTCATATTTTTTTATAATATCGATGTTGATACCAATTCATTAATACCATGTTCATCATTATAAAATTATTTTAGGAAATGTAATATATGTTTTATAATTATTTATAATTTTTTAAATTATAGAAATGATATTTTTAGTTATTATTCATGAGGATGAAATTAGTGAGGATATAGTTTTATTAAAATTCGAAAAAAATTGTTATATTAACAATTTAATTATATATTAATATCATGATTACACAACCAGAAATGAGAAAATAATTATTTATTAATATATCAAATTTCATCTCTAAAACATTAAAGGGATATTAATTTTAAAAACTTAAAGCATTGTTCATGTTGGTGGTTAAACCAACCAAAGAAGAAAATTTCTAAAATTTATTGATAAGTATCCCTATGAAGTGATTTTTTATAAAATAATTATTAAATAATTTTAATGATTTCATATTTATTTTAATAAATTCATAAATCATATTTTAGAATTTTTATAAGAAAATATCAAAGAGTGATAAGGAGAAATCATTTTCCCACCTGGTATGCTCGGTTTAGGTGGTAAATTTTGAATGAATAATTATTTTTAATAATACTAATATAATGCCTAAATTATATACCATTAAGGTTAATAATTTAAAAAAAAATTATTCCATAAAAACAGTCTTTCAACCATCCACGTAAGGTGATTATTAAGAATGAAATACATTGTTCATAATTTTAGTATTCATCGCATTAAATGAGTGAAGTTTACATTTTCAAATGGAATTTATGGATATATGTATTGGTTTTTTCCTTTCAATAATAACAATTTTGTATAATAATTTGTAAAATTTTATTAATTTATTTTTTCAAAAATAGATTTTTATTAGAAATATTTTGATAAATCACTTGGGAATCGATGCCCCGCATGTTTGTGGAATGAATATTCTCTTGCAATACTTCATAATTGTGAACAATTTGTGGCATAATCATAATACTAGGTTTCAAAAACGATTCATTTAATTATTGTGGAATGAAATCTTGTATACTATTTTCCTAGAATATAGTATTATGTTATTTTTGAAAGGGTTATAGAAGATATCCTTTAAAAAAAGAGCGAGGTGTAATATTTATGAATATAACACTTCTTTCTCATAGAAGAGTTTTTTTTTCTTGAAATTATTATAAACATTTCAAGGATGGATAAATTTTTTGAGAAAAATAACATCCTAAAAGATAAGGTATATGTTTTTTAATTTTTAGGCATTTTCTAGACAATTTATGTTTTTATAAATATTAAAATATAATATGTTGATCAATTTTTTACCAGAGTGAATTATTTTAATGGAATATTAGAAGATCTTTTTAAAATATTGATTCAAGAAATGAAATACAATTAATAATTTTAAAATTTTATTGGTGATAACAATTAATTTTAATATAGTTGTGGAAAAAACATGAAATTGTTTTTCCAAACAAATTTATTTTAATCCTTAGAGTATTTTTTTATATTTTTTATCTATTAATAGAAATTATATTAATGTGAATTTTTTAAATTTTATATACTCTCCATAAATTGTAGAAAAATAATTATTTAGTAGTGATTGGTTAAATTTAATTTTATTAAAAATAACTTCCTCATATAAAATAATTTATGGTAAAATAACTTTTTAGTCACTACTTCTTTAATACATATTTCCCACTAATTAATAATGAATTATTCAATGTTAACTATTTGTATAATATAAACATTACATTTAATTTAGTTTTATACCCCCAATTTGATACATGTAAATTTTTATAAATATATAATATATATTACACACCCTTCTTCGTAATAAAATAGACTCTTATCCATAAATAATTAAATTTGAATTCATTATAGTTGTATAATTATTTCTCTGATATATTTATGTTATAGCCTTATTTTAAATGTATATCCAAATATTTTTTTAAATATTTATTATTTAATAAAATTAATAAAAATGAACAAATCACAAATATAGTTTTTCAGAATAGAAAATAATTTCATAAAAGATTTCATTTCAATATATTAAATTCCAAATTTCACTTATTAATTAAAATATTTTTTATTTTCTTTTGAATAAGTAATTTATATTGGAAATATAATCTTAATTTATAACTACTATATTCTAATAAATGTTATAGTTAATATTTTTACTGGTATTGTACACTTTTATTTTTTGTTCATTCCGTACACAGTTTACTTCTAAATTAAGTTAAAATAATTTAGTAGAATATAAAACAATCATTATTTATAATAGAGATATGATTTAGGGAAATAAAATGTTGCCTAAAAGTTGGTGAGTTACATTCTCCCCCCTAAATAAATTACATCCTCAAAATTTTAATTACTATCCCAAAATAAAAAATAACTAAAGAAATAAATCATGTTAAAACATTGCCCCCACTATTTTAGGGGGACTATTAAAATCGTAGTTTGTTCTAAAAAATGAATATATTGATATTTTAAAATATTTTTTCCCTAAAATTTCATATATATATATGAAAAGATTTATTTCATGTTTTTAGAGACATAACTTTCACAAAGTTATTTTAATGATCATTTAAAATAAAAACATAAACTGATTTATTTTTTAAAATGAAATATAACATCATATTAAATGAAAATATAAATTTGAAAAATTTACAATATGATCTCTTGTCCCTGGGAAAAATCATTTAAACCAACTATACCTTAAATAATTCTTGGATATACTTTGATCAATCAATAATTTATTCAGTTTATCCTCAGTTTTTGTGATTATTTTACATTCTAGTAATATAATCAAAATTATTTTATATTAAATTATATCAATCGAGTGAAATCCTTTATAATTGTCTCTAAAGAGCGTGTGAATCATCCAAATAATATCCCATATTAGTGAAAATCCATATGGGTAGGTAGGCCGACTTATTTTGTATCATTAACGATCATGTGAATTCCCGAACAACCATTTCCTGGTTATCACTCCCTGGTGCATCAATAAAAGAGCATGTATCTAACTATTTGTATACATACTAGGATATGCTTTCTGGGAAGCTAGATACACATTACATTATGAATGATTTTGGGGTTTTTAATATAAATATATGAATCCATTTTGTTTTCACAAATTTTTTAATGTCCCTATCAAAAATATTTACTAATCTAATCTGTCAAAAAACCTGTCTCCTTCATTGAAACCAATTATCATTTCCCCTAACTGCACAACACGTTTTTGTAATAATAACATGTTATTTAGAAACTATATTCAGTACCATGTTTTTTGATTCATGATATATATACAAATATTTCCCATGTTTCTATAATTTAACATTTTCATTTTAAAAATAATAATACACCCAAATAACGAAGAGGTTTACTATCTTTGGATACTAGCTATATAAAGATTTCATTTCACATAATTTCTCTAATTTATCTCAGAATATGTATGATCCCCGTTTTTATGTATGGTATGAATACTTTTAAATTTGTTCTAGTTCTTTATTTGTTATTTAACTTGGATTTATTATGAGGTTATTATAGTTTTGAGGGGGGTTGTCCAGGGCTTGTATGGAGCTCTAAACCATATGCTTTGGACAAAATAATAAGGCCGCATGGTTAGTAGAAATTGTGTGATGGATTCTACATGGTATCATATAATTTTTTAGGGATGTACAATGGAGAAATTAGGGTGCACAGTTTTCCCTAACATTGTTCTATGGACCACATTCACGTAGAATATGTTTACAATTTTTAGTGGTGGGGATTCACATGGTTGGCACTTGGTTTCCAAAATCGTGTGTTCAGAACATGTGGGTGACCAATTTAACTAGTGGGAGGTTCATGTTTGGGGAATAATTTTTCCAATAATTTGGTCAAATAATGTAACATTTAAATTTTCGGTGACATGTCCAATTCACCTTTAACAAGTTTATTCATTGAACCACATTTTTTCTTTCTTATTTCCTATAACTGTGGGTTGCCTCAACTTCTATTGGTGAACCCTCTTCAAGATAAATCTAAAATATTCCAAAATTATTCCTTTCATATTCTGATTCAATAAAATTTTATCTCATTAGATTCATCTCAATATATACTCAATTCCTTTTTATCCATTATTCGTTTCTCATATCCTCGATAACGTTAATGTGGTATAGGAACATGTTAACTATTTTAATGGTGTGGACCCATTCTCAAGATTTCATCTAATACAGTCCTAATTAAAGGATGATACTAGTAGAGGAGAGTCATCCCATCTGATGTAAGGTGTTTTATACCTCATCCCTTATGTTTTTTAATTTTACAAATTTTTGTCTGTGCATGCTGATTTCATCAAGCATGGCCTAATTAATTCACGTTCCTTTCATATTTTCATTTGATATTTGTTCTAAGATAGTTTCTAAGTATTTTATCCACCTTTGGAGGTTATATCCTCAATGACGACCACCCTAATAGCTTATTTTACTTTTATGTACATTCAACTTATTATTATGCCTATATGAGCCACTGTTTGGGTGTCCCTGTAATTGAAATAAATAAAGGTAAAGGTTTAATTAAATAAATGAAATGTTTATTGATAGGAAATATATTATTATAACATTATCATCCTAAGGTATGTGATTCAACATGATAAATCAATATTAATTGGGATTTTAGAATGTATATTACATATATGACTTTGACTAATTAAATGTAAATAAATTACATGATTGCAATATTGTATCAAACCATTACATTTTTTATAATATGTGGTGATTTGAGACTAATAAAATGATTATGACATAAATGAACTATGTGGATGCATTCCCAAATATCCATGTCACGCTAATGAATGGAAACGACACAGACAATATGTATTATTAAATGTCATATGTATTTCATTACCTAGACTATTTAATAAATCTATTTTATGGTGTTTATTTTATATGGAACTAGATAATATTATATGAGTAGGAAGACTATATAAATAATTTCATTATTAAGGGAATTCATTGAGAACTTATGAATTCCATTCTAATTCAGGGATGTGGTTTTGAAGGGTGATACCCACATTGGAAATTGATCATGGACTAATGATGGATTCCTAGTATGACACTTTAGTATCCCTACATATTCATTATAGAATTCATTGGATACAATCCTTGGATCTATCATGATATCTATAGACACATGGTACCAAAATTATAGCATATGACCTTTTCATTTCTTATATTTTTTCCTTGTATGAATTCAATGAAATCAGTTAGAATCAAAATTGTGGAATTCCTTAGGTGATCTACCTTTGATAAATATCTCATCCCATTAGCAAGGTTCCATATTACTTCTACGTTGGCATCAACCCTAAGGTTAATTTTCCTTGGGTATTACCTTGGACCCTATTACTTCAATATTGTCATCATTACAAGATGCCTTGTTATATATTGGATCCTTCCATATTATTATCATATCAGGATTTCACTACTCGTTATACCACATGTGAAATACTACATAAACTAGAACATAAATAACTAATGGAATGGTTATATGTTTAGACACCAGCATAGGTTTAGGTAAGTAAATTGGTATTTATATTTCTAAATTTATTTATATTTACATATGCATTTCTACACATTTTTTTTGTTTTTATTACATGTAATGGACATTATACATGTTGTTGGTGTTGGCCTATAATGATTTATATCATACCCTATCCAGGACTTCATTGGTAGCCAGGAAGATTAAATTCATGCATTTGTTGAAATAGAAAGTATCCAACATTTGACACATGATATTGGTTAATTAATTAGTATACAGCATGGAATAAAATGACTAAGATAGGGCTCGATATGACTCGATAGAATTTTTTCTTACTTTTTTTCTTTTTTGTATCATGTCATGTCAGCTACCATGCTTCGTTGTTTTCCAGTTTGATAGAGACACGACAAGTATCATTAGGTTTTGAATGATATTATAAGTTGGTTCTATTTTTTATTATTCAGTATAATTCTGTTATTCTATATGTTTATTATTATTCTACTATTTTCTATTAATTACTATTATTAGTAGTGATTTTCTATAGTAATGAGGTAATATTCTACACATAAGAACATGGAAGGAACCCATTTATAGTCAATGACCCCTTAAATTCGAGCAGACTTGTTTGACGCCATGTAGCCAACTGAGCTAAACTCCCATTTGAGTGGAACTCAGGTTCGTGACATCAATATATGGAATCAATGACCCTTTTCTTCCTTTAGTATTTGGATAGAGTATTCAAGAGATTAAGAATACATTATTCCTTGGTTATAAGACGTGCTTGAGAATATCTAACCATTGTTCGAGGTAAATTCTATGTTTCCAAAAATAAAAAATTTCGTTAGACTTTTTCTTATCACTATTTGATATCATTTAAATGTAGGGTGACACACAAGTTATGTGTTGTTTGTTATTATTATTATGATTTAGAATTTTATTTCATCCTTGTTCCGATGACATGTGATAAATGTGAATTATTACAAGAATCATCGTAGGAATTTTGAATTCAAATGTTAAACATATTTCATGCCATGTAGGTGTATTTCACAACATGAAATTATATGTTCTAGTTGTTAATGTTGATTGATCCTTGTTTATATATATGCATGTGCTTCTCTTTGGATATGATTGAGTGACTGATAGTTTCAATTCCTGAGGTTATTAGGGCCTTATGGGTTAGAATTTTAAGATAATTGAGTCAAGCCGGTGTATATAGACTATTACATTTTTAGACCTTATATAGAGTTGGTTTTTTAAAAATTAAATGAGTGTCAATTTTAGAGAAATTGTGTATGTTCCCTGATTCAAGGGTAATTAGAATACATTTTAAATATTATTTTATATTAGATTATAAAAAATTAAAAATTATAAAATATAAACATGAATTAAAAATAAATGGTTTTAAATAAATAAAGAGGAAATGTTCTATTGAACATCCATATGTTGGAGAATTTTTCAATTTAACATGAATTATTACCAAAACCTAGACTTCTAAGAGGGTAGATAGGGAAGTACGCATTTGGTAGTGATACATTCTTTTTTTATGATCTTCATATAATAGTGTTTTTGTAACACCCTAAACCCTATAGACTAGAGCTGGTGCATCATTTATTATATCAGATTGGTTAAGAGGAATGAAAATACTGAAGGAATTATCAATTTAGTAGAATGGATGAAACTGGATAAAATACATAACTCAAATTACATAGGAAAAGGATACAAAATACAATACCTAACAAAAACTAAAAACTGCATCTACAAGAACACAATAAATGATCTCCTCTTCATCACCTGTTGAATGTAAACAATGAAAGGGGTGAGAAAAAATTCTCAGTAACGTTTCTAAATGTCATAATCATGAATAAATAATAACTGAATTGTAAAAAATTTGATATAATAAATATGTCATGGTGTATAAATGAAAAACACACGCCATAAATAATCTTAGAATGAAACTACATCCCTATATTTTTTCATTGTGAAAACCACATGGATAGTAATAAATAATAATGAATAAAGAGAATTCTTATTAATTGGACATCATGTATCGGGAACATGACACCATAATACCTTAAAAATGGTTTAGTTATGTGGCTAGAAACTCATCTGATTTTGGGAAACAAACTCAAAGTGTTTGTCTTCAATAGATTTGTCTAATGAGACCTACCAATGCATTGAGGGGTTGTAGTTTGTCACATGCACCGATCCATGTCCAAAGAAATATTTATACATTTATTCAACCCTAGATCAATATTCCTTTACATTACCCATATAGAATAGAGGATACATATTCATCAATATTTCAACAGTCAAAACAACATTCAAAATAAATATCGTTTGTCAAATGGTATATGTCTTAGACAATAATCATATCCATATAATCTGAATATGGAAATTTAAATGGAATAAAATTTCAATTGAAAATTTATCTCAAATTGGTAGTTGGTACACCACAAAAGAAATAGTAGGTACATAATACTAAGCAAATCACAATAGAGACAAAGCTCGTTACCATGTTGTAATCAATTGAGTTGTATGGCCAAAAGTTAATTACCGCCAAATAAATCACAGAATATCATGAATATAAAAATAATAATGATAATATATATCAAATGGTAGTATAATTATACCACAAAAAAGAAATAAGTGGCGAACAATGGAAATCTGAAAGAATTGAATGTGAGATGAAAAAACCCCCTACAAACATTTCGGCACGGTAACGAGTGTTCTGGCGACAGATTAATTAGAGGTAAAGGGGTATCTAATAATTTATGTATCATAAGGGCAGTATGGGAGAGGTGAAAAAACATACCCCATCATTAATTATTAAAAATAAAAGTGCATAACATAGGGTATATTCTTCAATAAAAGTGGGAGATAGGATCCCTTACCTTTTGATTGACAGTGTTCATTATTGTTCATAATGACTGAAATAATCAAGTTTATCCTAATTAATTAATTAGTAAAGAACCACATGAACATGTAATGGATATTTTATAACCTCATTGGGTTCATTAATGGATTTTTTTATAGGTTTAAGATATTTATTTTTATTGTTTTGGTAGCATTTTATTCTTTGGTTTTTATGATCCGTTTACTTGTATTCATGAATAGATGTTTGTTTGAAATGTGGATAAACATCCAAAATTGTTAATATAAATAATTAGTGAAATTAAATATATATAAATTATCTTATAATGATTCAGGTTATATACCATGAGAATGACTCATTCAATAAGTTAAAAATGAATGCTTGGATTTGGCTTAGCGGTTTTGTGCCCAACAAACATGTTTTGTATTATTATTCAATATTATGAATGTGTAAGGATTAAAAAACATTAAACAAGATAAAATACATATATTATGATCTAGTTCATCCATTGAAAAGGTTTCATGACTAGTATTGATGATAGTAATGGAAATTCAATCTCAACTTCCTTGAGTGTGTAAAATTAACACATCTCAGATGGTGTTTGCATTTATTATATAAAAGTAAAGGGAAAGAGTAGATTATGATGAAATATTACATTAGAGAAATGAACATCTTGTACATGTAAGGAAATGGAATTATCATGTATTTTGGATGACGGTAGGTTAGAATAGGTAACAAAAGAATGGAACATTGGAAAAGGAATTGAAAGAAAAGAGAAGAGTGATTCACCTCTTGAGTACTCCTCCTTGAGAATCTATTTAAGGACTTTGTTATAGGCCTTTTGGTGAGACCACTGGGTCCTAAATGTGGCGAGAGGGATTGGGAGGAGTATTTGGAAGAATTTAAGTAAATCATGAAGCATGAGTGGTGTGGGAGGAAGGGGTGAGGGGTGGTTTATATAGTGGAGGGGAGAGGGGATTTTCATATATTATATTAATTTATATATTATTTCTTCACAAGACAAAGAATAGAGATCCTTCCATGAATAAAATAGAAATTTTATCATGTGAATCCAAATAAATTGGTCTTACATCAGTAGGACATCATACATGACTCTATAATTAGTGTAATTAGCTTATTTGGTAAATTATGGTAATTCACTTTTCATAAAAAAAATCAAGTAGTTCAGAAAAATACGAAAAATTCACCATAACCATTATTCCACGTGTAGAATCTGAAAATGAAGTCCAATTTTCAATGATAATTTTTTAAATATGATTAATTAAATATCATTATTTAATCAATAAATATTAACACTTAAAATATTTATCTTTATTTTAAAGTTGCCTAAATTTATTTATAGATTCATTGGTATGAATACCATTCATAAGATTCATGATAATATTCAATAGGATAAGTTACTATTCATAAGGGTATGTTACTATTAAAAAGGGTATGTTACTATTCACCAAATTTTTTGTTAATTATATAAGACTCTAAATATCATCTTAAACACAACCATGTATTTCAAATTTTCAAACTCAAAATAAACATGTGGAAAATTTACATTCAATGGCGAGGCTATGAATATCTCTTATATAACCAAGTGTTGTTTTAAAGAAACTCAATGATTTATGTAATATAGGATACGAATAGAATGTATTTTAGAGAAACATACCACAAAATATGGTTCAATCTATATTTATTCATAGGTTATTACATGCATTTGGTATGGCATGTATTTCTTAAACAATGACATGTGGAACACATCATGATCTTTGGAAAGGCTTGGAGGCATCGCTTAATGGTAAGTTATAGCTCTGATTCTTTCAAAAATTTCAAATTGACCGATGTACCTAGGGCTCAGTTTCCCTTTCATGGTGAACCTTAAGACACCCTTCCATGGTGAAACATCCAAAAAGACATGATCTCCCACTTGGAATTCCAAATCCTTTCTCTAGTTGTCAGCATAACTCTTCTACCTACATTGGGCTGCTTTAATACGAGCTTGGATTTTCTTCACCTTTTATGTGGCCTCATCAATATGTTATAGTTATATAAGTTTCATATCACCAACATCATTCCATCAAGTTGGAGTTTGACATCTCTTTTCATAAAATTCTTTATATTGAGTAATTTGAATACTAGAATGGAAACAATTGTTATAGGGAAGCTCTACCAAAGGAATGTATTGATCCCACATACCTTGGATGTCCAGAGAGAATGTTTATAGCATTACTTCTAGAGTTTGAATAGTCATTTCAGACTATTCGTTGGTTTTGGGGTGATAATTAGTACTCATACGCAGCTTAGTATTCAAAGCCTTTGGGTGACTATTCCATAATCTTGATGTAAACAAGGGTTCTCAATCAGACACCATCAATAGAGGATCACCATGAAGTCTTACAACATTATTAATAAAAAAGTTTTTTTACGCGCTCAAGTGGTAAATCATCTATTATAGGAAAGAAATGTGCTGATCTTGTGAGATTATCAACAATTACCCATATTGAGTCATTCTTTCTAGGTGTGCTAGGTCGTCTGGTGACAGAATCCATCATAATATTATCCAACATCCACACAAGAACAGGTAGAGGTTACATCACTCCTCTAGGATGTTTTCTCTCTACCTTTACTTGTTGAAAAATTAGATAGCTTGACACATATTCCGCAATTTTTCACAACATATTATCCACCCAAAAATATTTTTCAGATCACTATACATCTTTGTGCTACCCAGGTGTATAAAAAAATTTGAGCTCTAGAAATCGTCTAATAGTTCCCTTTTAGATCAGGTACTAATGGAACACATAACCTCTTCCCAAATTTCATAACTCCTTCTTGATAAATGATGTATTACAATCTCCCATCCTTGACAGCATTAATTTTCTTTTGTAGATTATCATCATCAAATTGAGAGATTTTTATCTTCTCTAGTAATGACAGTTTAGCAATCGTTTGAAAGAGGAAAGATGTTTCCCCTTCCGTAATAATACCCATATACATCTTTAGTAGATCTATGTAAATATAATCTCTCCCAATCATCATTTGTGTCAAAATTACATGATCTTTCTTTCTTAATGCATCTTCCACCTTATTTTCCTTCCCTAGTTGGTAGTGTGTTGAACAATTGTAGACTTTGGGTAACTCGAGCCATCTCATTTGCCTCGTGTTGAGTTCTTTTTGTGTGAAAATGTATTTCAAACTCTTGTGGACTATATAAATCTTATATCATTATCTGTATAGATTATGTCTCCATATTTTCAAAGAAAATATTACAGCTTATAACTCAAAATCATTAGTTGGATAATTTTTCTCATGATTCTTAAATTATCTTGATTCATAAACATTAACTATATTTTATTTATAAGGATGCAACCTAGCCCCTTCTTTGATGCATCACTATATCATATAAATCCATCACTTCCAGATGAAATTTCAAAAATTTGAGCATTGAAAAATCATTATTTCAATTTTTCAAAGCATTTTGTACAGTTTTTGGTCCACACAAACTGAACTCCTTTACGTGTGAGCATTGATAGTGGGTTAATCAGTTTGGAAAAATTCGGAAAAAAACACTGATAGTAACTTGCTAATCCAAAAAAACATCGTACCTCAGTTATGTTTGTTGGCATAGACCGAGCCTGGTTTTCCTTTTTCATTGTAGTATCAACTAGGATTCCATCCATAGAGAAAATATGGCCTTGAATAAAACTAATTGAAGCCTGAATTCACACTTTCTAACCTTCCAATATAATTCATTTCTTCTAAGTGTTTTCAGAATAATCCACAAGTGATCCTAAAGGTCTTCATAGATTTTTGAGTATACCAGGATATCATCAATGAATACCATAACAATGTAATAACAATATTCCTAGAAAAAACTATTCATTAAATTAAACAAAATAGAGGGTGAATTAGATAGTCCAAAAGGCATCACTGTAAACTCCTAATGCCCATAACTGGTTCAAAATATTGTCTTATGAATATCTTCTTTCCTCACAAGTAGATGATGATATCAGGATCAATGGTCAATCTTAAAAAAGTACTGAGCTCCATGAAGTTCATCAAATAAATCATAAATCCGAGATAGAGGATACTTATTCTTTATTTTAATAGCATTGATTTCCCTGTAATCAATATATATCCTCAATGATCTATCATTCAACTTGATAAATAGGAAAGGGGCTCCCCATGGAGAGAATCTAGGTCGAATAAATCCCTTTTCACCCAACTTCTCTAGGTGTTTCTTTAGATCAACTAACTCTACAGTGGCCATTCTATAGGTGTTCTTTGATATAGGTCTTTAACTAGGATTTATGTCGATGAAAAATTAAATTTCTTACTTTATAGGATGTCAAGGTAAATATTATGGAATTACATTAATGTATTCTTGCACTATAAGCACATCTTCAATTTTAAGATCTCATTCCTCACCCATAGATATTTTTTTATCTTCCCCTCTTTTTATTTAAATAAGTAGAGCTAATGTAGGTGGATCTAGATAATAATTAGGTAGCGATGTCTCAACTCTAAAGATATAATATTCTACACCATTTTCAAAAATGGTATCTTCCTTTTTCATGCAATAAATTTTCACATCATTGTTTGAAAACCACTACATACCGAGAATTTTATCAAATTTAGTCATTTAAATGATTATAATATTAACAACTAAATCGCGTTTTTGTGTCATGAGGGGGACTAGTAGACATTACTTTGTTGTAATTATGCATCCCATAGGAGTTTTGACTAATTAATCCCTTATTAAATAAAATTGTACATGACTAATTTTCATGGAAAACTAGGAAGCTATAAATGAATGAAATGATCCAAAATCAAATAAAGTGTTGGATAATTTTTAAGAAAACAATTAAAGCAACTTCAACCATATCATTAGTAACATCAACTTCTGCGGTTGTAATCAGATAAGCTCTTCCTTTCTCTCTTTGCCATTTCTAAGGCATGTTTTTTTTTTGCGCATCAGACACTTATTTGCATAGTGTCACATCTCTCTACAAATGTAGCATTGAACATCCTCAAATTATTTCTTCAACATTCACTAATTAGATTAATGAACCATTTCTACACCCTTATAGTAGTGTCCCATACATTTCAATCATTTTTAGAGATGATTCTTTCCACATTTATTTCATAATTTGAATTACTTGATTCCCATGTTCTTATATGATGCTTCACCTTTCCCTTGGTTATCAGAGTACCGCTTTTTATTATCGTTTACCTTGAACAAATTTGACCCAGAAAATTCCTTCTCTATTTTGATGGAAATTAATAAAATTTCCTATTATGATGAAAATGATTGAGAAGCCAGTGTCGTTCGAAGAAATTGCTTATAACCTTCAATGAAATGATCAATCTAGTCTGCTGAGTCATGTGAACAATTGATGTCATACCTTTCTAGCCCTGTGAAGATAGCCTTATACTTTGCAACACACTCTTTTTCCCTTTATTTTAAACCTAGAAATTTCCTCTTCATTTTGGTTTGTTGCTCGAGAAAAAAATATTTTTCGATGAATATTTCCATAAAATTCCTCCATTTCATATCTTGTATTTCTTTATCCTCCATGGTATTCCAAATCAAGGACAACCAATGATCAATGTCGCCTTTGAGACAAATACCACAATTAATACCTTTTCATTTTCATTGCAACTTAATGAAATTTATATATTTTCAAGGGACTGGATCCAATCCTCAGCAACCACTTGATTAGTAGTCCCGCTGAAAGATTGGAGCATCTGCCGCATGAAATTATCCAACACAGGTGTGTAATGGTTATTCTTTACAACCTGAGTATGTTTTCTCATTATGGTCATGATCTAATCTGACTCGACATTAAATGTGTGGATTTTCCCAGTGGGGAGATCCCTACATTACCCACGAGTATTGATTCCCCTTCATCCATTAGACATCATTCCTAAATAAAGTGACACACTAGATTATAGTATTAATCATAATGTATAATATTAACTTAACAAAATACTTAGCATAAATTGAGATACTTCGCATGGCTAATCCCATAATCAAAAAAAAGGTTTATTTGAGGAATAATTTACAATTCAATCCTTCATAATGGATTGTATAAAAAAATGAATTATTATAAGAATATCACTTGGGAGTGTCATTACCAAGAGTGCGTAAATGCTCATTGTCATGTACAAGGATACCTCGGGCCAATCCCAAAACTCCTTGTCGGAGCTTTCACTCCTAGGTAAATCTATGCTAGAGCATCCTCTACCCACTTGTATCCAGACAAGGAGGTATTTTCTTGAAAGATTCACAAAATCTATTCATTACAAAAATACCACGATTCTCTTGTATGTTTATCCTCAAATACTACTTTAGGTCTTTGTTCCCTTCTATACAGTTCCTCCTCTAGTTTCCATGTATTTCTACTAAACTTCCTCTGACACCAACTATAACACCCCGACCCCTATAGACTAGAGTCGGTGAATTAGTTTTTATATTAGAATGGTTTTAAGGAATGAAAATTCTAAAGGAACAATCATTTTAGTAGTGTAAAAAACTAGATATATAGACATAACTCAAATTAAATTGGAAAAGGTTACGAAATACAATACATAACAAATACTAAAAATTGCATCCACAAGAACTCTAAAAATGATCTCCTCTTCATCACCTATTGAAAGTAAACAATTAAAGGGGTGAGATCAAAAACTCAGAAAGGGTTAAAAATAGTGGAAGCATGAATCAATAATAACTGAATTGTAAACAGTTTGACATCCTAAATATGGAATGGTGAATAAATAAAAAAACTCACTCCATTAATAAACTGATAATGACACTACATCCATAGATTTTTTCACAGTGAAAAACTCATGGATAGAAATAAATGATAATGAATAATGTGAAATTTTATTAATTGGACATCAAAAATATGGTACATGATACCATAATACAGTAATAACTGTTTAACTATGTGGGTTGGAACCCATCAGATTTTTAGAAACAAACTCATAGGGTTTGTCGCCAACTGATTTGTCTCATGAGTCATACAGTTGCATCGAGGGGTTGTCGTGGTCCCCACCCTCTTCTGCAGGTCCCAATAATTTTTTACGTAGATTCAATGGAAGATAAATATGCCTTTACATTATCCATATAGAATAGAGGATATAGATTCATCAATATTACCACAGTCATTCAAAATAAATATCATATGTTAAATGGTATACACTTAGACAATAATCATATCCATGAAATGAGAATATACAAACTTAAATGGATTGTAATTTCAATTGAAAAGTGGTCTCAAATGGGCAGTAGGTACACCACACAAGAATGAGTAGCTTCACAATATTAAGCATGTCATAATAGAGACAATGCTTGTTACCATGTTGTAATCAATTGAGTCTAATGACCAAAAGTTAATAACAAAAAATTGAATAAAAAATACCATGAATATAAAGAGATTGATGATATTTTATATCAAATGTAATTACACCAATACCACATATAAGAAATAAGCGGTGAACAATGGAAATCCCACAGAATTGAAAGTGATATGAGAAAACCCCTTACAAACATTTCGGTTGGGTAATGAGTTTTCATGTGAGAGATTAATGAGAGGTAAAATGGTATTAAATTATTTATATATCATAAGTGAAGTTTTGAGTGGTTTCAAAATGATACCCCATAATTATGTACTATTAATAAAAGTTCATGGAACAGGGGAGATTCATGAACAAAAGTGAGAGAGAGGATCCCTTATCTTATGGTTGATGGTGTTCTTAATTGTTCTTAACGACCAGAATAATCAAATTTATATTCATTAATTAGTAATTCCAGAACCGCATGAACATGTAATTGATATGTTATAACCTTATTAGGTTCATTAATGGATTTTTCAATTGGTTTAAGAGATTCAATATTATTATTTTGGTAGCATTTTCTTCTATGGTTTTCATGCTCCATTTACTTGTATTCTTGAATGGATGTTTGTTTTAAATGTTGTTAAAAATCCAAAAGTGATAATATAAATTATTATGGACTTTAAATAGATATAAAGGATCTTATAATGATTTTGGTTATATACCATGAGGAAGACTCATTCATTCAGTTAAAAATAAACTTTTGGATTTGCTTTGGCAATTTTGTGCACAAAAAACTTGTTTTGTATTATTATTACATTTTAAGAATGAATAGGGATTATAGAACATTAAACAAGAAAAAATACATATATTATGATCTATTTCAACCATTGAAAAGGTTTCATGACCATTATTGGAGATATTAATACAAACTGATAACCCGTGTTCCTTGAGTGTGATAAATTAACACATCTCGTACGGTGTTTGCGATTATTGTATAAAAGGAAAGAAAAAAATGGATTATGATGAAATATTCCATTAGAATAATGGAAATTAAGAACATATGAGGTAATATAATTATCATGTAATTTAGATGAGTGGAGGTGTAAAAAGAGAACAAAATAATGGAACTTTTCAAAAGAAATTGAAAGAAAAGAGAAGAGAGGTTCACCTCTTGAGTACTCCTCTTTGAGAATCTATATAAAGACATTGTTATTGACATTTTAGTGAGAATTGAAGGTATTTGACACTATTAGAGGTATTGGTAAGTTTTTTGGCTGAATATAGGCAATGATTGAAGCTAGACTGGTGTGGGAGGAAGAGGTGGTGAGGGGTGGTTTATATAGTGGTGGGGAGATGGGATTTCTATATATTATATTCATTAATTTATTATTTATCTACAAAACAAGGAATAGTGAGTCTTCCATGACCAAGAATAGAAATTTCATTATGTTAATCTCAATTAATTTGGCTTATATCCATATAACATCATTCATGACTCTATAATAAGTGTATATAGATTATTTTGTAAAGTATGGGATTTGTCTATTCATTAAATAATCATGTATTTTAGAAAAATGCAAAAAATCAACCTTAACAATTTTTTGATATGTATAATCCTAAAATGAAGTCCATTTTTCCAAAATAAATTTTTAAATATTATTAATTACATATTTAATTAAAATCATTATTTAATCAAAATTTATAAACACTTAAAATATTCATCGTTATTTTAAAGGTGCCTAGATTTATTTATACATTAATGGGTATGGATAACATTCCTAAGAGTCATGTTACTATTCATAAGGTTATGTTACTATCTTTAACAGTATGATAATATTCATAAGGGTATGTTACTATTCAAAAAATAATAATAAGTTAATTCTATTAGACTCAAAATATCATCCTAAACACAACTATGTATGTCAGATTTTAAAAATTCAAAACACACATGTGGAAAATTTATGTAAAAATGTTAGGATTTGACTATCTCCAAAATAACCAAGTGTTTTTACAATGAAACTCAATGCTTCATGAAATATTGGCTATTACACAAATGTATTTAAGGGAAACATACTGTAAAATGTATGGGGTGCTAGTGTTTTTATCCTATTAAAGGATGTTAAGAGGTGTTTCCTTAGTATTTTTAGACCTAGGATTCCACAAATACCACATATCATGTGGCTAGAGTGTAGTTATGACCATGTTCCAAACGTGGTGGGCCCTAAGCCAAAATTCATACTTCCAGGAGTGCCACTTGAGGCACTACCTACTATAACAAATCCAGGCACTGATGCAAAGCTTCATGAGATTTTCCTATGTCTAATGCAGTCTGGGAATGGTTATCTATGACTTGCACATATGATGGATGATATGACCCTCAATTTATAGAAACATCATTATCCAACCTTCTTAGGTGATGTTGGTCTTTAGGTTACTGACTCTTGGATATATTCCACCATTTCCATAATTGTGTATCTGGATATGCCTCTAGAGCAGAGGTTTATTCGTGCTACTTATATGCTTCATGACTCATACTAACATTGGTGGGATGTAGTTAGCCATAATGGTATCCATTCAGATATGATCTAGGTTGATTTCCTAACTAAATTCATGGATCACATATTTCCACTAACGCTGATGGATTATGGAGAAAGAGAGTTCATATGTCAATTCCATGGTGTTATGTTATTATTGGAGTTTTTAGCACATTTTACTATATTAAAACACTTTTCATTGCTTCTAGCCAGGGATGAGATTTTTGGGGATATACACTTTAATGATGGGATCTAATATTTCATTCACACTAAGGTGAATGTCATTCGCGTACCTATTTTATATGAGATATTAAATGAAGACCTTGTCATTGTGTGTATCCTAGGGGAATTATTTAGTACAAGATATATAGAAGTAATGCTAGGATTTTCCAATAGTTATTCTAATAGTAGAAATGTTTCCCAATTGGTTTTATGCTAGATTAGTGGTTTCCAATGTAACAACACTGGAATGTCTTTTTTTACATTAGAGTCAACAATAGGGTCATTTGAAGCCTCAATGGGATGGGGACCTAATTGAGTGTCGGGATTTTGGAGGTATTGGGAAACATCAGATATTTTGTTGTTACATTCCATTGGATTTTATTAGAGGATTCTCTACACTAGATCCACCATCATGGGTAGGTTATATTAAATCAAATATAGAAGGGAGTTGGAGTTTCAAAGGTAGGACCGAATGAGGATGAGATAATGGACATCATTTATAGAATTTAGATCATCAACATTAGTATTCTGGTAATACTTATTGTAGTGTGGAAATAGCACATGGAAATTGATCATGCCAGATTCTTTCTTTACAGCTGATACCTGAGGATTAGACTGTATAAACATCTCTAGTATGAGGTACTATTCTAGTATCCTTTATTATTGTTTGTACATTATTTTATATAGTTGTTTCACAATCCAATATCAGATTATAAATCATGTAATTTATTAGGATGGATGTTTAATATTATTCAGTTGTAATGACCTTGGATACATCCATTATGAGTATAGATAGAGGGCTTACAACAATGTTGGGACTATCCCAATGGGGTATGTAGTTTTTCCATTCTTTGTGGGACCTAATAATAATGAAGATGATGAGATTCATTATCATTAAAATGAGATATTGGTTTTCCCTGTATCATGCCATTATCGTCTGATATTGTCATAGTGTATCCTTTACATCACCATAGGGGAGAACTTATTTATCGAAGGGTTAGGGGGATGCCCAGTCTAGTAGTGTTAAAAAATAACATCATGGGTTTGATGATGTGACTGCCCATATTTCTAATATTTTCATGGAGGATCAAAGTTTACATCAGGCTGAGTTACCTTCTGTAGTAGATTGTTTTAGGAAACTCATTAATGATGATTTTTCTTGCATACCTTTTGAGATATTGAGATAGAGGTATTGTTTTATATTTATCTTGTTCTTGGTGAATCCACAGTGTTTATTCATCATTACAAGGTGGATCCTACAGATCTCCAAGAGCTCAAGAGGAAGTCGGAGGATCTAGTGGGTAAATGGGTTATACAACCAAACACATATTCATAGTGTTCACCCATTATATTCACTAAAGAATTATGATGAGACCCTTTATATATGTTAGGATTACAGATAGGTGATTTAGATTACAATCGATAATTGATATCCACATCCTTTATTAGATTATTTGTTCCACCAGATCAAAAGATCATGGGGTTTTCAAAAGATTGAATAGATATTAGGATATCATCCATTGTGTGTTATTCCATCAGACATACCATATACAAAATTCCATAGTAGGTATAGTCTCAATGTGAATCTAATTATTCAATTTGGTCCCTTATCATGCCTTACATTTTTATGCTCTTGATTAATATGGTTTCTACCTCTATCTATAATCTTTTTTTGCAGTGTTTGTGGATGATATCTTGTGGTATTCCCACAAATGTAGAGACCATGATAAAATACTTGAGATCATTGTTAACACACTGAGAGAGTACCATATTTATACCACGATTTCTAAGTAACACTTCATGATAGATATAGTTCACTTCTGGGGTCATATTATCTCAAAATCCAGAGTATTTATAAACCAATATAAGGTGAGTAGTATGGATTTCTAGGATAATCCCCTTAATGTGTTAAATATTTGGAGTTTCATAAGGATTTATGGATATTACAAAAATTCCATAAAATACTTATCATACCATAATTATCATCTTAATTTTCTTACAAAAAATGTTTGTCAGGTTCTCATGGTCGAAGAATTGTGAGAAATCATTTCCAGAGTTGATAGGAAGGCTTGTATCGATAGTAATTCAGATTCTTCTTTATCCTGGAAGAGTCTATACGATGTTCAGTGATGAATCAAACATTATCCTCTGAGATGTGTTGATTTTTCTGTAAAGATTTGTTGCACATGAATATTGATAGTTCGGGACTCATGAGTGAAATTAATTGATACATGACCTCATGTGAGTGAAATTTTTCCCTGCCTTATTCTACTCGAGACACTATTTGATCTAATGGGTATTATTGGTGTATACAGTCTACATGATCCTTAAATATATCTTTAAATAGTAAGGCTTGAATCTTATATATTGATTATTTTTTAATATCATCAATTATTGGATTTTGAGCTTTCCTATATACCTAGAAAAGGAAATGTAGTTACTGATCTGCTAAGTTGGGAAACTCAAGCACCTTCTATTAAAGAACCTGGGGATGAATGTAAATTGATGGACCTATATTATATGCTTTATCAAAGGTTTAATGATATTTATGATTAGTTTTAACTCTCAGGCTTTATATTCACCTCTTCACTCCTTAGTCTGTTAAAAAACATGAAATTATTACGTTCAAAAAGTTTTGATATATGATAGAGTATTTCAATAGATGACCTATCATGACCTGTCTTCACTAAGATTAGGGAAGAGACAATAGATTTATAGACCCTTCATTCCTCATGTTGATGGAGAGATAATGACCCATGAGACCAGCCTTCAATAGGCCTCGGAGTAGCGACTAGCACCAAGGGTATTGAATCACACGTAATATAGAAGGCATTCCCCTTTTTATTTAGTAGGATCAAGAGATAAGGCAGTATATCCAAAACAACACTAAAACTATATATAAATATAAAACCAAAATAATCCATTGCCATATGCATGTTCCCATAACATGTGTTGGGACCACTTTGTGTCTGAAGATTGTATTTTTTGTCAACAGTAGTCAATACTCATCAAAATGAAGAAGGAAAATAAGGACTAAAATGTTAGTGGAGATTGGCCAAAGTGAGGTTTCTTGGAGAATTGTTATGGAATCATAGCATTGGATGTCATACCTGAGCAGTTCTCAAAGAAGATCAATTCAGACAATTTTTGAAGTGACCATAATATCATTGACCTTGTGTCAAAGTGACACATTGTATGAAACAAAGAAGATTAGTGATATATCATCCATGTGAGGATGATTGAAGAAGAATGTGGATTTTAATAATACAATAAAATTCTTCATGATTGCATAAAATCCATGAAAGGTAAACCTTGGATAATAGAATCAAATGATTTTCATGAAGTGTGGAATGATATTTGATGAATAAGAGAGAATGTGTAAGGGCTTGGAATTCTATGAAAGCCATTCATTTCACATTGTATCAAACCAGATGATGCTTTGCTGATATGAATTTCATAAATATTCTAAGTTAGGAGAACTTTTAATGCAAGCCTTTTTAAGGAAAGGGGGAGAAATGATGATGCTCGTCATATATAGTTTAGATTGGAAGGAATGATGCTACTAGAAGATAGAGAAGTTTCAATTCTTTCCATTGTAACAATGACGATGCTTTTCTGATTTGGATTTCACAAATATCATAAGTTTGGAGAACATTTGATACAATACTTATGAAGAGAGGAGAGAGTATGTAAGTAATTTTGGAAAATTAAAGAAAGTGGAGATCAAGTAGTTGCGTGAAAGTATTGGCACGGAAGTATTGGAACCCATGTATTGGAAAACAAGTATTGGCGTGCAAGTATTGACATGAAATTAGTGGCGTGCAAGAGTAAGTGGATCTCAAGTCATATTTCAAGATCATCCCATCAAAATATGACAATGGAAATAATGTGGTGTGCAATTTAAAGATTGGCGCGCAATCCAAGTAGTGGCGTGCAAGTATTGGCTTGCAAGTAGTGGCGTGCATGTGTAAGTGTAATGAAAGTCATATTTCAAACATAATCATATCAAAATATGACAAAGGAAATAAAGTTTCATGCATGTTTTGATGTAGAGCGCAAGTGTTAGAGCAGCACGCAAGTTCGGGATCAGTGTGCAAGTGTATATGGCGCGAAAGTCACCAAAATTCCGATAAATAGATGACTTGCCTCCTCATTTTTCTATGCACAACACTTAAAAAAGAAAACTAGAGCTCTGATCGTGCAAGTAGTAGAAGGCGGCATGCAAGCTGAAGTGGCACACAATCAGAGGGTTATTTATAAGTCGTGCATGTTTTGCTGTGAAAGTTTTTCCCCGCAAGTTTTACTGTGCATGTTTTGCCGCGCAAGTTTTTCCATGCATGTTTTTTCATGAAAGTATTGTCATGCTAGTTCTGTCGTGCAAGCTTCCAGAGTTTCACAAGAAGGAAGGGTGTATACACCAAAGGTGGCACGAAATTTGTGATTTGTGAAATTTTTTGGCATGCATGTATTTTTTTGCATGCAAGAAGGGAGGCACACAATCAGGTTGGTGTGCAAGTAAGGATTGGCGCACAAGCTATGAGTTGTTATTGAAGTTCTAACCACCTTCTGATAATATGAGATGAAGAATAGCTCAGTACATATGGTTTTTCACTGAAAGAAAACATGTAATGAATAGAAGGTTTTAGTGTTGCTGGTTTTGAATTGAAGAAGAAGAAGAAGAAGAAGAAGAAGAAGAGTGTGCATCATACAGGTTTACTGCATAGAGGGAAGAAGAAGAGGAAGAAGAATAACATAGTATGCCCAATAAAAGCATAAAAATCATTAGGGTAGTCTAATTCAGATGATTCTTTGTGAGCTGATCCTCAGCTTCTGAATAATCACATTTTTATATGTGATTCATGCTAAGAAAAAAAGAATAACTATTAGTGCATTATGTTATTACACTAAAGAAAAACAAGATGTCCTAGTGCAGATCGTTTTGCACTAGTGAATAAGAAATAAAAAAGAAAAGAAGAATTGCTTACCTACTGCTTTGCATGTAATCAAGTGAAGAGCACTGAAGAATTCAATAGTAGAACCTACCTTTTGAAGAAGTAAGAAGACTGCCTCCATAGGTATAATGAACCAGCTAGACGCTGCATGTTGGACTAGGTCATCGCCAATCTAGGGAAGAGGATTGTTTCCCACCTCCCTCAAAAGTGTAGGGATTCACACTGGCTAGAGGATTCCTTTCCTTGCCACTCCACTGTAATTTTATATCACACCATAGTGGAGAATCCATGCAGTGGTCATATCCATGCATGGAAAGGACGTAGCTACTCTTATTGAGTGGTGAACCTTATAAAAAATCATTTTCATTTTTTTACTGCTTTCTATTATTGCATGCGACAGGGAAGAAAGACTAAGAGAATCAAGATCCTAACATGTCAAGAGGTAAAGGGATAAAAGTTGAAATTGGTTTTAATATTCCCTAACACTGATTCACCCCCCTCTCATTGTTAGGTATATCCCAAACTGGTCCTCTCTATTGGTATCAGAGCGAGGTTCATCTCTGTTGGATTATCTTTAGTGAAGTTATCATCTTTTGATGATTTTAGTTACTTTCCTAATTCAATAATTAAGTGTAATGTTGGTGAAGATTCAGTTACCTTTGATCAGAAGTCTATATCTACCAAGACAATGATTAATAGGAAAAAGAAAGAGAAGAGGATGGTGAATAAGAATTCCCTCTTATTTGAAGAAGTGGAAGCATCTGGTTCTCCATATCTAGCTGACATTGAAGACACACCAGACTTGGAAAGTAATGAGAATGTGGCTCACGTACCCAATAAGAATATGGACAACCTTACTAACTAAATTGATCAAGAGGTATGTGATAGTACATTTGAAAATTATTCTCATGATGAAAATGCTAGCACAAGTGCTGAGGATCAATCTACAACATCTCATGAAATATAAGATGATACATTATGAATGATTCAGCATGGTATTCCTGATGAAAGAACATCCTTCGTTTGTGTATTATTTCAGTGCATGCAGGAAAATATCACTCAGTTGGAAGAGGAAACTGATGTTTTGTAGAAAGGCTTACAAGAAAAAATTGTTGAATGTCTAGATCTCTCCAAACTTGTTGGATCCTTTGAAGAAAAAAGAGGGGATTTGAAGAATTTTCTTAAAAGTGTCTCAGAGATGTTAAAGTAATGGAGGGAGTCAACAAGTCTTTGGAAGAGAAGATCCATGCACTTGAAGATGAGCAGAAAAGGGGAAATAAAGTCAATAAGTTATATTTGGAAGATAAATCAAAGAAGATCAATGAACATGGCTCTTTGATACAAAACAAAGTAAACATACATGAAGATGAAGTTGAAATATTGAAGAAGGATTGTGAAGATAAGATGACTATGATTGAAGATCAAATGGTCATCCTCAATATGATATGTCGAGAGTTGGAAGATCAGTTGACCAATCTTGAGAAGACACATATTGAGTCTTCACAAAAGACAGAAACAGTTTCTGCTAGTACCCAATTTTCACTGGGAGATTCTACTATCAAAAGACATCATAAATGTGATAATAAGATCATGAATTCACTCATTGATCCATCACAAGCAGCAAATAAGGTAAAGGTATCATCCATACTAACTTGTATTAATGTTTCTAAAATTGCTTCTATAAAAATTGCAGGTTGGAAGAAAAATTATAAACATGTTTGGATGAAAAAAATTGAGATGAAACCTATCACCATGGATAGGGTGGATAGGGGAGAGATTGTGGATGATATATCCCCACATAAAGAATAACATACCAAGAATAAGACTCAGCAACCTTATCAAGAAGATTATAAGATGTCAAGGTTTGTTGGTCAATGTTGGTGCTTTAATAGGTTTGGGCATTGTGCATTGGATTGTTGGTGAAATCACTTAAATGTAAAAGCACATAGAAAACCCATCTCTAGGGTGAGAAATCCAGAGAAGAAGAAACAATATCCATAGATGAAAAAGCATTTGTATACTTCAATAGATTTGGAATGTTAGATAACATCTGTGATATATGAAATAGGAGTGTTCATATGAATGGTGCATGTTTATATATGAAAATAAGACCACAGAAGCTGAGTATTAATGAAGAAGCATCCTTGGGAAGAAATCATATAAATAATATGAAATGAAATTCACCCAAGAAGATTTCATGAAAGAAAGATGAGATTTCCTTGGATTCTAAATCCAAGAAGGTGAAGGGTGGTGCATCCAAAATAACTACTAAGAAAGAAGCCACTCAAAAGAAACCATGTAGAAGATCCAATCATGATGTCTCATTCCCTAATGATATTTTGGTGGTTTGGCTAGAAGATTTGTAATGAATGAGAATGATGGAAGAGGCATAGGCTAATACTTGTGCTAAAACCAAAAGAATATTTTACAAAGAAAAGGATGTTATGTGTGTGAGGTGAAACATGTCTGGTCATACGATTAAAAGATGCTTTGAATTTACTCCATCCCAACATGAATTCCTTAAAAAGATGAAAGTTGCACCAGAAGATTCTAGTGCATTGAATGCCCTTAAAGAAAGAATATTCACACACAAAGAGATGGAAGAAATAGTGATGTCCACACAATCACAGTCAGCATTGAAGATCAGTTGTGAAAGTGTGAAGAATGGAGCATCTGGGTTGAGAAGATCATCTCAACCTTGTAGTTCACATTGATGGATAAAAGAGGATCCACCTTATTCCATTAAATCATTGTGTATTGTATTTTTTATTATCATACAAGGATTTGAGGGTGAAGTAAGATCTTAGGGGGAAAATACGGATTAAGTGAGGAGATGTTTTCCCTTGAGGGGGAGACACATGAAGAAGTTGTCAGAGTCATTATCTCAATTAGTATCAACATCAGTTCGTAAAAATTCAATTACTCTGAATATTGTCTAAAGATCATGTCGTTGAAGAAGTTATGTCATTTCTCAATCTCTCATCCTTGGTTACTAAAAATAAATATATTTTTATAAAGGGGGAGTAACTAGGTCAACCAGAGACATAATAATAATGAATGTTCCCCAAGACCACTTATCCTACTAATTGAACTTGAATTTTTTTATCCCTTTGTTGAATTGAGTGCAGGAATTTCAAGATTGATTATTTCATATCACATTCAATATCTTTATCCTGGAATGAAAGTGGAAAACCCTTGAAGACAAGTGTAGGAGATATCTTCTCATGAGGTATCACGATCAGTGGATAATGGAAAACTTTGTTCTCTAAATCAATTTATCATGTTTTCTACATTGAGATTTCCTCAAGTAGACATATAGTGAAATGATTGATGGCACACTGCTTAAGTAAGGACTGATACCCTCTCTTCAATAAACGTTGTATTTCTTGTCAATAAGGGGGAGAAAAAGTGAAATGGATGTTTGAAATGAAAAGGGAGAGAGAAGATTCTTTTTTTGACACTGAGACATTCATTTGATGAGACTTCTTGGCATTGACAAAAAAATACAAAGGCGGGGATTGTTGGAACCACTTTGTGTATAAAGATTGTATTTGTTGTCAACATTTGTCATGACATGTCAAAATGAAGTGGGAGATGAAGAAGGACTAACACGTTAGTGGAGATTGGCTGAAGTGAGGTTGCTTGGAGAATTTTTATGGAATCATAGCATTGGATTTCATACTTGACCAATTCTCTAAGAAGATCAATTTAGACGATTTTTGAAGTGATCCTATGTTCAAATAACTTGTTTCAAAGGAGGCACATTGTTTAAAACAATGATGATTAGCGATGTATCATCAATCCGAGGATGATTGTAGAAGAATGAGGATTTGAATAATACCATGAAATTCTTCATGTTTGCATAAAATTAATGAATGATCAACCTTGGAGAATAGAATCAAATGATTTTCATGAATTGTGGAATGATAGTTTAAGAAGAAGAGAGAATGTGGAAGGGCTTGGCATTCTATGACAACGATTCATTTAACATTTTATAAAACCAGACAATGCTTTGCTGATATTAATTTCAAAAATATAATAAGATAGGAGAACATTTGATGCAAGCCTTATGAAGGAAAGGGGGAGAAATGATGATACCAGTCATATACAGTTTTTATTGGAAGGAATGATGTTGTTGGAAGATTGGGATGTTTCAATACTTTCCTTTGTAACTATGACGATGCATTGCTGATTTGTATTTCACAAATATCATAAGTTTGGAAAACATATGATACTATCCTTATGAATATAATAGAGAGTAAATAAGTTATTTTGGAAAAGGAAATAATGTGGCGTGCAAGTAGTGGAGCACATGTATTGGAACGCAAGTATTGACGTGCAAGTAGTGGCGTGCAAGTGTAAGTGGCATGCAAGTCATTTTTCAATATCATCCCATAAAAATATTACAAAGGAAATAATGTGGAACGCATGTTAAAGATTGGCGCACAAGAAATTTAGTGGCGCACAAGTATTGGCGTGCAAGTTTATGTGGCGTGCAAGTCATATTTCAAACATCATCATATCAAAATATGACAAAGGAAAGAAAAGGACGACATGTGCTCGAGCGGTGCGCAAGTGTTAGAGCATCACACAAGTGCAGGATCAGCGAACAAGTGTATATGGGATGCAAGTCACCAAATTACTATAAATAGAAGACTTGCCTCCTCATTTTTCTATCCTCAAAACTTAAAGAGAAAATTAGAGCTTTGATCATGCAAGTAGTAGAAGGTAGTGCGCAAGCTGATGTGGCGCGCAAGCTGAGGGTTATTTATAAGCCGCACAATTTTTTCCGCACATGTTTTTCCACACAAGTTTTGACGTGCATGTTTTTCCACGAATGCTTTTCCCTGCAATTTTTGTCGCACATGTTTTTGTGCACAATTTTTTTCCGCACAAGTTTTATCATGCTCGTTTTTTCACGCGAGTTTTTCCATGCTAGTTTTGCCCCACTAGTTTTACCATGCTAGTTTTGTCACGCAATCTCCCAGAGGTGCGCAAGAAGGAAGTGTTTATATGCCAATGGTGGCATGCAAGTTGTGAGTTGTGAACAATTGTGGCGTGCATGTATTTCTTCGCGTGCATGAAGGAATGAGTTCAATCAGGGTGGTGTGCAAATAAGGATTGGCGCACAAGATGTTAGTTATTCTAGAAGTTCTAACCAGCTTCCGATCAACAGAGATCAAGAAGAGCTCAGTGAAGATGGTTTTTCACTAAAAGAAAATGTGTGAAGAAGAGTAGGTTTCAGTGCAGCTGTTTTTGCATTGATGAAGCAGAAGAAGAAGAATAAGAAGAGGGTTCAGCTTACAGGTTGGATGCATAGAGAGAAGAAGAAGAAGTAGAACATATTATTCCCAATTAAAGCCAAAATTTTTTTAGGGTTTTTTAATTAAGATGATTCTTTGTTATCTAATCCTTAGTTTTTGAATAATCACATTGGTATATGTGATTCATGATAAGAAAGTAGAAGAACTGTTAGTGCATTCTGTTATTGCACTAATGAAAAAGAAGAAGTCCCAGTGTAGCTGGTTTTGCACAAGGGAAGAAGAAAATGAAGAATACAAGAAGTATTTCTTACCTACTACTTTGCAAGTAATCAAGTGAAGAGCACTGAAGAAGATAAATAGCAGAACCTACCTTTTGAAGAATGAAGAAAGTTGTCTCTATAGGCAGTATATTGAATCAGCTAGAGGCGGCATGTTGGACAAGGTCATCGCCAGTCCAGGGAAGAGGATTGTTTCCCACCCCCCTCTAAATTGTAGGGACTCACACTGGCTAGAGGATTTCATTCCTAGACAGTCCACTGTAATTGCATATCACATCATTTTGGAGAATCCATGTAGTGGTCGTATCCATGCATGGAAAGTATGTAACTACTCTTATTGAGTGGTGAAACTTGTAAAAATATCGTGTACATATTTTTACTACGTTCTATTATTTCATGCGATAGGGAAAAGAGAATAATATAATCAAGATCCTAATTGGGCAAGAGGTAAAGTGATAAAAGTTGAAATTGGTTTCAATTATCCTAAAAACTGATTCGCCCCCACCCCCTCAGTGTTAGGAATATTCCAAACTGGTCATCTTAATATGATCTAAAAGTACAATAAAAATCCACAGCGAAGTACCAATGAAAAGAAAAACAACAACATCAAATGTCCTAGAATCCGAACTCGTAGAGTCTGGAAAAGTTTCCAAAGCCCTCCTAGAAACCTGAAAACAGTTTTATTACACAGTGTGAGTATACAAGTATACTAATTAGGGAAACCAAAAGCACTTGTGCGCAAGCAGGGAGGAATTATAATGACCCATGAGAAAAGGAGATAACCAATGCTCCGAGCAAGGAAAATATCCACCCAAACTCACCCTGGAACACTCCCCAAATAAGGAAAGTCTTGTAAAATAATAGTATTAACACGTCGATGTGTGGTACCCCACCCCCCTTTCCCATTGGTTATTGAAGACATCCTACGCATGAAACCTCCCCAACCATTCTCATCACAGTGCCACTACCATCTCCCACCCTCACACACCTTGGCTACCACAACCACACTTCCCACTAGAAAACACCTAGTCTACAATAACCACATGTACCCACAACCACTTTCACATAGTCTAGAACTACTACTGCAACACTCTAAGACACCTTGGCCTCATCCTGAAGGCACATGGGAAACAACCTACACACACACACCTAGGAAAGCCACCAAAACTACCTTGCCCAAGGAATTTTGGTCTATAATGGATCTTAGGCCTTCACAACCTACCAAATGATTCTTGGTCTACTTGTGAAATGGAGAAGAAAAGGATCAAATTACTATCCACTCATAGGAGTGTTGGAAAAAACACCATCCCCCATGAGTTGGGGGTGTTTGACATGACGTGCTCATCTTGGGTGGAGCACGATTGTAAAACATAAGATCTAAATTATACATATAGGTAAACAAGAACGAATCCCATCCTAGGGGTTCCAAAACCATCCCATACACAAACACCCTCATTACTATTCATTTCTGAAAATCATAATAGTCTCAACTATGTCACAACTCATTATCAGAAAAAATTCCCCATCGGACCCATTATTATTATCACATTCAAGTGGATCCATTTAAATAGTTATTCACTACTGGGCTACTAATAAGAATAGAAAAAAGACAGGGATGGAAAACCAACCATTCCACATATTAAGCATTCACACCCGGTTCTCTTGTAATGTAATAACAACAAAAGGGATCTGTGAGATCCATCGAATTACTAGAACAAAACACAGACCAAACATATGGCCCCACATGACCCTAAATCCACAAACTAACAACTACAAAATAGGAGATCCCATCCCCATCCATGTCACCTCACAATCATCAAGCAGAACCACCACACACATCACCATGATAGATAATGTGATTTTTAGATTTAAAAACACAATTTATTTAGTTCTGTTTTTCTATTTGGTAAACCAGGGTGACCACACAAGGATGATTATTCATTGTTCATCCACATAATCAACGTTGTTTACAAGATTAACTAGTTTCCATGTTACATTCATTAAATCCTAGAAATAACCAAATGATAGAGGTTCATTAGTATTCATGTAGGGACCACCAACAGCCTTGATTTTCAGTGGACATAAGCCCATACAATTCACAATATATAAGCAATGGTCAAAGATCACAACAACATCGTCAAACACACCCCTACATTCTATACAAACCATTTATTATCTTCATTAAGTTTCAATTTCGTCCATCCCCATATGAAAATTATCATACCCACCCCAGATTATACACATTAAAGAGTGACGAAGGAAAAAACTACTTTGGTGATAAACAAAAGATAATTAATTCCACGAGCCAAGAACTGAGGATGCACAACCTGTAAGGGAGGAACTCCGAGGACTCAAAGATTGAGTAGGAGGGTATCCAACATAGTTTCCCCACTAGCATCAGGAAGGGGGACACCAAACACACAAAGGAAGGTAAATAGACTAGCAATGGAGAAGAAATAATCCTCTTGCGATAAAAGGAATGATCCTGGAGTTATGAGATATGAATTATCGAACCTCTTAAGAGGATAATTGTGGTTTATCCATGTGGTTGGGTGGCTACACACGATGGAATTTATTATCATTTAATAATTCTCATTGGAGAGGTTTCTATAACAGCTGTGAGTTAAATGGTTTCATTTAAACATTGGAATACATGTAATTGGGGCTAAACTAGAATTCACGACAAAAGGGTTTCTCCTCGAGGATAAAGACACACATATTCATAAGTCTGGGGTTGCCCAGATATTGTTGGATTTTTGATATCATTAATTGGATTTAAATGCCATTGAAAGGTGGTATTGAAAAAAAAATTATGTCAAAAGAAACATTACGGGTGAAAAACATGGAAAACATAGGAAACTGAGAAAGAAACAAAGGGTGGGACACCGTTTGGTGAGACACCATAACCGGGCCACCATCACGGTGCCACCAATTCGGGGGAAAATCCAAAAGTTGTACCACCGTTTTGGTGTGCAATCAGTGCGGTGAGACTATTGTGGTACCACCGTCACAATGCCACTGTCACAGTGCTGTTGTGACTGGTACCACCATAATGGTGCTTCCATGACTGGTTATTCCGTGACTGGTTCCACCATCATGGTGCTTCCATGATTGGTGCCACCACTACGATGCCACTGTCATGTTTCCACGATGACCAGTGCTCCCATCCTACTGCCACTGTGGCCGGTCCCACGGCTTTAGTGGAGCCAGGTTTTTAGCAAAGTGCTAGACTGGGAGGGTTTGATCTGTGGCATCAGATACCTCTCAAACTATTCTCATCCTTGAGAATTTATAACTAACCAGAAAAAGTGTTTCAAACATCCCTCCTAAAGATACCTCTCTGGATTATCCCTCTTCAATCTCTATCTCCTTAAGAACCATAGATAATCTAAGGCTCCACAGGGACACCTCCTCAACAGCTAGTAACATCTCTCCCTCATACTGATCATCTGTAGAAGCACTACTGCCCCTATCCCTAAGGAAACCACACAAACATATAAAGTCCTCACAATCCAGACATATGGGTTAGATATTCCTTTCCTATAAGTCAAGATACTATCCTCCTTTGGAAGAACTGACTCAACCACAAGGGATTAATTGCATCCAACTTAATGCGTCTTTATTGGAGATTAGGTCCTCCCCTCCCCACAACCAGAACTCTTCACACACATCCAGTGAACAAGGAAAACAACCCATATCATTGTTAGCACAATCAAGCACTACATCCAAAACATATACGAGACAAAATGAAAAAAACTCAAAATTGCTTTGGGTACTGGGCGCGCATCTTTGTCTCCCATTCCCAGGTACTCTCCATGAGGCCACCATACCTCCATAACACACAAACCTATGAAATGATTCATCCAAGAAGCAAAAAATTCTCACAATTCACAATCCTCAATGGTTGCTCTACCAACATTGAATCGTCCTTGATATCTAGCTTCCCCCAGTCAAGGACGTGTGAATCGTCGTTTAGATGTTGATGGAGCTAAGAAGCATGGAAGATGTTGTGCCCCTTCTGTAGTGGAGGTGGTAGCACTAGCTGTTACGCCACTTCGACAAACCTCCTCAACGCTTGAAGGGTCCACCACACCTATAAGAAACCTTACTCCCCCTATAGAACCTTCATTTCCCATGCCGAGGGGAGACCTTCTAGATTACGTGGTCCCCGACCTCGATCTCCGGGGGTCTCCACCAATGATTAGCATACGGCTTCTACCGGTCCTAAGCCTCCTTCCTCCTCTCTCATGTAAGATGAACCTTATCCTTCATGCTTTTCACTACATCGGGTTCATGAACACCGACTTCCCGAACCACTTTCCAGCACATAGGTGACTGAAACAGCCTCCCATACAAATCGTCGAACAAATCCATGCAAATGGTATTATGATTTATACTATTGGAGTAAAACACTACAATAAGAAAGTGTTGTACCCTAAATCCTCTAATGTTCAAAACACATTCCCGTTGAATATCCTCCAACATCTGGATGGTGAAATATTTCTTCCCATAAGTATGGGGGGTAGAAGGTAGTGTTGAGGCATAGTTGGGTGCCAAAAGCATGTTGCAAACCATTACTGACCCATGAGGTAAACTGGGTATCCTAATCCATGAATATGGACCTCATAACTCCATGAAAGAACACTACCTTATCCACATACTTATGTTATAAGGTATCCAATGCACTCGACTCATTGATTACCAGGAAGTGAGCTGATTTTTTCAGGTGGTCTACCACATCCTATATAGCATCAAAAACACCTTGAACCCTGGGTGGTCTTATGAGGAACTTCATTATGATGTCATTCCACTTCCACTAAGGACATCTAAAGGTTGTAACAGTCCCCATGGGACGTGGTGTTCAACCATCTCTTTCTGACACATGAGGAACTTTTCCACAAACATTGTCACATCCCACTTCACATCAGGTCACCAAAACTAACCCTTCAAGCCCAGTTACATCTTGGAATCTCCTGGGAGTACTGACAGGGGTGAGTTGTGGAATTCACCATGAACTCTATTGTTTATTCCCATTGGGATGAACAAATCTCCGTGAAACAACATCTGATGCTTCCGATATTCCAACCATCCACTTGGAGCATCACCGTAGCTAACCCAATCATGCATCACTGCGGCCTCTTAGTCCACCCAATGAGACTCCTCCACCTGCCGCAACAGAGAGGACTGCACTTTCATATAGTATAGATAGCCTCTGACTTTATCCACCCATGCCTCAATGAATAGGGAATACAACTCCTCCATTGCCTTCCAAGAATCTGCCTACAATCGAACCACATCCTTATATGAATTCCTACACAAGGAATCAGCCTCTACATTTCCCTTACAATCAGTGTAAGAGATTTCGAAGTTGTAGTCCTGAAGAAACTCCATCCACCTACACTGCAACAAGTTCATGTCTCACTGGTATAAAATATACCTCATGATCTTGTAATCCAAGAAGACCACGAAGTGCTCCTCGATGCGGTAATTCCTCTACAACATTAGTGTAATCATTACCATTACAAGTTTCAGATAGTGGGTGGCATAGTTATGCTCATGAGGATGTAACTTCCTATACCCATAAATGATCACCCATATGTTGCATCAGTACACTCCCCAGGCCTTGGCTTGAAGCATCATGTAACACCTCAAATGCCACCCCTTCATCTATAAACCTCAATTATAGGGCACTAACAAGCTTCCCCTTCAAATAACTAAAGGCTTCCTGGCACATATCACTCTTTATAAATTCCTAGTCATTATTAGTCAAAGATGTCAATGACATTACAACTTTATAGATGTTGGGCACGGATCACCGATATTAACCTACTAAACCTAGGAAACTATGAACCTCTATCATGTTCTTGGGGTATTCTCCAGAAACAATTGCGTCAACATTTGATGGGTTCACTACTATCTCGTACTCAGACACCACGTGTCCAAGGATGTGCACTTCTCATGGAATGAACTTACACTTGGATGACTTCCCATAGATCTGGTGCTACCGAAGAACCTCTAAAACAATACTTAGATTCTTGGCATGATCCTCCTCTAATCTTGTGTAGATTATTATGTATTCAATAAACACGACTATGAAATGGTCTAGATATTCCTATAAGGAAATTTTCACGAGCCCCATGAACACGGATGGCATGTTTTTAATGTCGAACGGCATGTCCATGAACTCAAAGAGCCCATTCTTATACATGAAGGAAGAATTCAAGATGTCACCCTATTTCACCCTCAATTGGTGATATCCTAACCACATGTCATTCTTGGAGAATCATCCTGCCACTTTAAACTATTCAGAAAGATCATCTATCCTCAGGAAAAGGGTAACTATCACGAACCTAAACCGGCCACCGCCAAAACCGGCACTCGACCTGACCCGTGGAAAGTCCCAAAGGGAGTTCCAAATCCCCATGGGTTGGCACAAGTGCTCGGGTATCCAAAACTGAAAATTGGGAACGATTTACCTGTGTTTTTATACTTAAAACAACAAATGAATCCAAGAAATCAAATCTGTATTTTTCAAACCAAAACATCTTTTACTAAACATAATAACTGAATTACACAATTATAAACAATGTTTGAAGACCAATAAAAACGTAATAACCCATGAAATGATAGCCCAAGAACCTACACAGGGAAAGAGGCACTGCCCTCAAGCCATCTCCATGACACTGCATCACTATGGACCGCTAAAACCCCAAACCAAAGGCATAAAACCTGTACCCAAACCTGTGACATAAAATATGCAAGTCTACTTACACCTAAAGGTGTATGTAGGGTGTGAGTAAAAGCCCAGTAGGATACCACCACTAATAGATTCCATGTGATAAACATTTCATGACAAAAAGCATTGAATGTTTTTTAAATAAAAAATGCTTGTTACAATTTTCTAAAGGATGTAATAATAAATGAAAACAGTTTTCATGTGGGATAATTTTAAAGGACCAACAATTTTAAAATAAATAACAAAACTACTAAATTTTCCAGCCAACAAATCTGTATACCGATGGTAAGTACAAAGGATCTAATGAGAACAAGTAATAGGAAATAACCCCAAGGCACAAGCTAGCTGTGGGTCCTAGGTACCTCATATCTCGGTGAGAGTAAGCACAAAAAATATTTGTTATTGTGCACGAGTCACTAGTAGGGATCATACCCATAACCTATTGGTCCCAAATCATTTTCATCACATTTTAGTTAGAGTTTTAATCTTCAATCTTGCTAAGAGAAACAAAGGCAAAAGCCCACTGATTCACTAGCATAAAAGTACACGTCCACCCACCTAGATACCTTGGATTTCCCTTTGTTCTCAAAAAAGTTCAACAATCCATGAAATATAGTTTTCACATTGAAATATCACTTCCACATCACACATTAACCTAACAGCCCCATGTACATCACACAAGTCACAAATTCCACTTTTCATTCAAATACATTTTGAAATCAAACTCACACCAAAATTTCCAACAACACTTTTCACATTTCTTTAACACGTCCACAAATCCTTGAAAGAATTTTATAAAACCATTACAAGATATTCAACTCACATAACAGCCCACACACATGTCACATAATTATCTTCTCACCTTCACAATTCATTTTATCAATAAACTCACATGAAACATCCCACAACCGTGTTTCGCACACAAAAAAAAAATTAGTAAAACATTTCAGAAATTTATAAAACATTCTAAAAATGTTTGATATCTCGAATCACCACTTTACCATTTAAAACCCATATTAGGTGAGCAAAATCACCCAAATAGTTCATATACACCATTTCCCAACTTTTTTAACCAAATAAAACATTTTCAATTTTTATAAAACAAACCCAAGAGGTATAACAATTGTTTGCACACAAAACCAATTTGAAAACCCTCATTCAAAACCAAAATCATACCAATAAAAATAAAAAACATAATTTTAATCCCTATAAAATTTATTAAACCACCCCCAAGTATTATAATAATACCTTAAATAATACTAAAAAGATACACATGAAAAACAGACGTTTTCATAAATCACCTTCAAGAAGTACAACACGGTTTTACACCTTAAACTCATTCAAATACCTCTTTTCAAGGACCACATGACAATAGGGAATTAAAAACCCAGAATTGGAATCCCCTTTAAATACTAATAAATCGCTTTCATATGTTATAAACTAAACTCAAACATTACCCCAAGAGTCACACATGAAAAGTACCCAATTTCAAGCTAAAATACAATTGAAAATTAAATGAATAACCAAATCCATTAAAAACAGTTTTCACACCACACAAAAAAGATTATAATCATACTAAATTAATAAAACAAGCAATCTAACTCATCATAAAATAGTTACACATGGAATCACCTACCCATTTGAGTCGGAACCCTCAAAACATGGTGCGAAACCTTAAGCACAACACCGCTACACCACAAGGAATATTAATCCTAATCTAAACCAAAATAATTAACCCATAAGACACGAAATCATCCTTATGATCGATACCCAGCTTCTAGATATGTGTAACTTCAAGAAAGGGGAAATAAAACTGATAGAGGATGGAAGGAACCAAGAATGAATTCTCTTACTTGAAAAATCACGAGGAAATCAGCACCAATCCACCAATATTTGAATCTAGAAGTACCCAAAACTAGTTTGGAGGATTGAAATATTTATATTAGGTCATGTGGGTACCGAATTTGGGGAAAAATACTGAAAATTTATTGAGTTATGAAAGAATCGTTTTACCTCATCAAATATGGTCGATTTGAGAAAGATTGAAAAAGATTTCCCTAATCCAAGGGTTATATGAGATCCAAAGAGGAAAAAACGATACATGGGGGTGAGCCTGAGGTGTTTGGCTTCGAGTGGGAGGTCGAATCACCGAAAAAAGAAAAAGAAGAATGAGTTAATGAAAATTTTAAAAATCATTTAAAGCAGAAAATGGGATTACGGGAAGGCCTATTACCTTAATCAAAAACCCAAATCCATCATGATTTTGGATTTCTATGTGGTCCAAAGTGATATGGTGATTTTAATATATCAGGGAATTCCAATTGGGAAGTGGAATGGGTATAAAATAGTAAAAATCAAAGGATTTATAGAAAAAATAAAATTTGTTTTTAATTCTGGAATTGGGCTCACCGTTTGGCCCAAATTTTCAAAACCCACCATTTTAACCAAAATGAGTGGTAAACCCCCAAAAAAATCAGGAATAGAAATTAAATGAATCATTTATTTAAAAAAATGTCATGGGTGTGACAGTAATGGTTCTTGACCATTAACCGATTTAGTCTCCGGTAGACTATGCACAAAATGAGACCACCATATGCCTTCTTCACGATCATGACCGGAACACACCATGGTGACGTGATTGTTCGTAAAAACCGTTATTAATCAAATTGTAAATCAGAATCTATAACTCCCACAACTCAGAAGGTGTCATCTAATAGGGATCCATCCAAATTGGAAGGGAATTGGGTTGCGAGCCTATCTCGATCTCAACATCTCATCGAGGGGGCAGAGTCACCGCCTCTTTCGGGAATATTTCAATGATCTTACAGAAAATTCATGAATCTTCCATCATCTATGAGCCCACTAACTCCACTGACAGCTCAGTAAACAAGGACCGAAAGGGATCCGCTCACTGGATATCCTCATTGAAACCCCACTCATCGACAAAAGCCACACGTCACCCGCCCATATAAGAAAAGAAACCCATAATCAAGAATCAGTTCATAATGGAACATACAGAGACCATCCCATATATGACTAAAATTACATCATATGGATTCATCTATAGTGATTGAATGTCCCCACTAGACTGATGTGGTCCCAACATTAGTCTTCATTCTCAAAAAACATGGGACAAGCTGGTCTGTCCTCCGACTGGCATACTCAAAACCAAGGGTACTGAAAGTCTCTCTACATCTATACCCAAATCATGGGTCAGACTAGGTGTAAAAAAGGAGTCTAAATCACTTTAATAAAACAACAAATATGCAAGAGTACTAAACATGTTTATCGTACCTCGAATGACTTATGGAACTCCTATAATCGCAACCTCTGTAGTGTGAAATTTCCCACGTCCAGCTCCTCCACCCCTTAGCTGTCGGTTGACTCCCTAACCATGCCCTATTAGAGGTCTCTGAGGGGTGCCCTACGTCGGCCTCCTCCTATAATTTCTTCTTTCAGAGGATAGACAGATCGTTGTCCCTGCTATTGCTACTAAAAGGGCTTGGCTGGAAACTGCTACTGTTTTGGTGGGTGCTAAACCAGCCCACCCCCACTATACTGCCCTTGGTCCGGAAACTGATTTTGAAGATGCACCTAAATTCCACAGATGAATCATAACGTTCTTGGGCCTGCAAATAAGGTTCCAAGACTTGGATATTGAAACTAGAACTGCTACGACCTACTCCCCGCTGGTTGAAACCTAGAAGAACTTGACGTAGGAGGCCTACTGCTGACGACCTTCCCCATTGATGAGCCCAACTAACTCCCCTCTCATAGAAATCCTCCCATCATGTACATCATCTCCACCACTTTATCCTTAATCTGTACCTCCATGTATTTTTGTATAGTGAAGGGAGTAATAGTATACTGAAGATGAGGTCAGAGTGCCTCCACTAAATGTCCCGACTAAGACTCCTCATCCGGAAAGGGGTGCAGAGCAAAGTGATGGATGTCCTTAAACTTGATCCCAAATCCCTCACTGATATGATCCCATGCTGAAGCGAGAGTAGCTCCTACCTGTTCTCCACATTCATTGATGAAGAGAGGAATTCCGCCCATAAACTCCCCCACGAAGTCAGTCCACGAAACCTCAGCCTCCCTCTTCTTCCCAAGATATAGCTTCCACCACTGAAATGCCACTCCCCACATTTGACTTATAGCTAGAAGATCCATGTACTCTGTCGAATTCTGAGTCATGCTGAAATATATCTCCAGCTCCTCGATCCAGCTCTCTGTCTCCATGTACGAGACACTACACACATACATCCCGATGGTCCGCCACTAAAAAGCATGAAGCGTCATCTTCCACTAGTCGTCCCCCTATTCTCCATCAGCCCTATACTGATCAAAAAAATGAGCCTCTTGAGCCATGATCTCCCGCATTACCTGTGGTCTTCTTTCAGGTTCCATAGTTGTAAGGTAAACAAGGAATTCCTATGCCTGAGTTGTCTACAAAATTTCGTTTAATTTTTTCTTAGACTTTTTATTTATTTTAATCTGAAAAATACCTTAGACACGTAAAAATACAAATCATTATGATGCATGTTCCTTTCTTAGGATCTGTATAATGAAATCAGTGTAGCCTCACTTATTCATTCAATGGGTCCAGAGTCCTTGCATTAGATCACGCGGAGAGGGGGGGGGGGATAAAATCCAGTGTCCTAGTTGGTCTTCCATAGCCTATTTCATGATGAAATGCTACCTCACACTATTTCTCTATCATCCCATGCCATAGTCAGTGTACCTATCCCATAATCCATCATACCTCTAATCCTCCTCTAATACCATTATATCACGGACTTCCTTCACCAAGATGATGGAAGTGAAAGCATATTCCCCAGCCCTTCTATCCACAATTTGAAGGAGAGATAATGACCCCCGATACCGGCCTTTAATAGGCCCCAGAGTGGCAACTAGCACCAACGTTATATAATCACATGTAATATAGAAGGCATTATCACTTTTATTTAGCAGGATAATGATATAATATATTAAATTCTAAACAACACCAAAACTGGAAGTAAATGTAAAACCAAAACAATCCATTCCCATATGCATGTTCCAATAATATGTGCTACAAGTACAAGAAAACACTAATGGGAAGTACCAAAGAAAAGAAAAAAGAGAAACAACAACTGTCCCAACCTTTGAACTAGTCTTGTCCCGCACAGTCCCCAAATCCCTCCTAGAAACATGAAAATAGTAATATATACATAGGGTGAGTATACATGAATACTTAGTAGGGAAATAAAAAGATCTCATGTAGAAGTGGGGATGAATTCTAATGCCCCTTGTAGAAAAGGAGATAAAAAAATCCCCTAGAAGAGAAACTATCCACACAACCTCACCAAGTCACACTCCCCAAATAATGAAAGTCGGGTAAAATAATAGTAATAACACATTGATGTTTGGTTACCCCTCACAACTTTACCACTTGCTATTAAATACATCTTATGCGTCCGACATCCCCTTCCATTCTCACCATAGTCCCACTACCATCCCCCAGTCACAAACAACTGGGATACCACAACCACACATCCCACCAGCAAACACCTGGGCCACAACCATCTCACGTAACCATACCCACAGACATCTAGTCTAGAAAAACTACCGCCATGCCTGAAGACACATGGGCCTCATCTCGATGGTACATGGGAAACAACCTGCTCACAAACACCTGGACAAAACACCACAACTACCCTAACCAAAGAATTTTGGGATATAATTGACCTTTTTCCATCAGAGCCTACCTGAAGAGTCTTAGGCTACTTGGGAAACTGAATAGAAGAGGAGATAATAACCAGAAACTCGTAGGAGTGTTGGGAAATACACCACCCCCCAAGAAATGGGGGTTTTCAGCATGATGTGCACAACCAGGTAGGGGCACAAATAAGAAACATAATAACTAAATTACACATATAGTTAAACAAGCACACATCCCAACCCAGGGGTTCCAATACCAGCCCATACACAAACACCATTGATAATATTCCTTCCAAAAAATCAAAATATCCAAATCTATGTCACAAATCATTCCCAGAAAACAATTCCCAATTTATCCCATTTTTTTATCAAATTCAAGTGGTTCAATTATAATATTTCTTCACTATCGGGCAACTAACAGACATAGCCACAAGCCAAGGAAGGAAAAATAGACAAGAAACTGATTATTCATTCATACCAAGTTATCCTGTAAATTCATAACAATAATAGGGATTTGTGAGATCCCTCGATGTACAAGAACCAATCCAAGCCCCAACATACGGCCTCATACAACCCCAAATCCAAAAAATAACTACTGCACAATAAAGGATCCCATTCCCATCCATTTCACCTCACAATAATCAAGCAGAACAACTATACACATCCCCAGGACAGATCAAAGAATGTTTCATATTTAAACACACCATATATTTAGTTCAGCCTTTATATTTGGTTAACCAGGGTGACCACAATAGAACTCTTATTCATTTGATATCCTCTTAATCAAATGAGTTTACGTGATCAACCAGTTTCTATGTTATTTCCATTCAATCATAGAAATTCCCTGAAGACAGAGGTTCATCAGTACTCAAGAAGGAGCCACCAATAACCATGATTTTAAGTGGACAATAAGCCCATAGAATTCAAAAGATATATGTAAAGGTAAAAGAGTACAAAAAAATTGTCAAACGCTCCCGTAATTCTTTAAAAACTATTTATTATCTTCATTGAGGTTTGGTTTCATCCATCCCTATAGGAACATTATCGTACCCACCCCCCATGATACACTGTAAAGTGAGATGATGGAAAACCCAACTGGGATGACCAACAATCAATATTTTTCTCCATGAACCAAGAATAGGGGATGCATTAATTTCATGGGAGGTTCTTTGAGGACTCCAAGAGTGAGGATGAGGGGCTCTAGCATTGTAAAAAAACCATCCTCAGGAAGGGAGACTCTAATTTTTCAGGTTAAGAGAAAGTGACCAGACACAGAGAAGAAAGAATACTTGTGCGATAAAAGGTAATATCTTGGAGTTACGGGATATGAATTATTGACTTTCATTTATGGAATATTGTGATTTTTACACGTGTTTGGATGGTTACACATGATTGAATTAATTTTAATTTAATAATTCTCATTAGAGAGGTGGTCATAATGGCTATGAGTTAAAGGGATTCCTTTAAGCAGTAGAAAACATGTAACATGGGAAGAACTTGAAAGCACCAAAAAAAGGGTGTGATGCCGAGGAAAAAGAGACACAATTTGTCAAGTCAAGGGAATCCTTGATCTTGGGGTATTTTAGATAACATTTATGACAATTAAAAGGAATTAAAAGGGGGTATTAATACACATTTACTTCAAAAGAAAAGATATAAGGGAGAAACTAAGAGAACATGAGAAACTGAAAAAAAAACAAAGGGTGGGACACCATTTGGTGAGACACCGTAATGGTTCCACTGGTTTACTAGAACACCATAAGCAGTGCCATCATTTAGGTTTGTGACCAGGGTGGTGTGACCTCTAGGGTTCCCCCATCATAGTTCTTCCATGACTGGTACCACTGTCACGGTGCTACCATGACTAGTTCAGCCATAACAGGTGACACCATCAAAATGTTATCATGACTGTATCCACCACCATGGTGGCACCACCACAATGCTGCCATGACTGGTTCCACCATTACATTTCCATCCGGACTGATTCCATTATTTCGGTGGAACTGAGTTATTGGAAATGTACCAGACCAGGAGGGTCCAGACCATTACATGACCCGCTTACAGATTGGTGTATAGATAAGGACCACATCCTATGAAATCAAAGACATGAATTGGTTCCTACAGATATTATAGTGGAATAAATGTGTGATTAACTCACTTATTAATAGGAATTTCATCCAGTAATCTCTAATGTGTATCTAGATATTCAACACCAATATTGGTGGTGAAGGATGAATTGATAGTTAACATGTTTTTTCAGTACATGTTCTACCTTTTAATTGGAGAAGGTGGATCCCAAGTTTCCTATAGGATTTTAATAGTTTATTTCAATTTCATTATGGAAATATAAATATGTTACCACATAATTTTTATTTGTCTTACCGAGGTCACCTAAAGGTAGAAACACTGTATGGGTAGTCACTGATAAACTGAGGGGAATATCCCACTCCCTTCAAATCTAGGATAATTTCTCAGTTGTTTAGATAGGATGACTAGAAATCCATGAGATTATACATCTACACAAGGTTCCTTTTAATATCAGTTTAGATAGGGATACACCTTTTAAATCATGGATCAAGAAGGGGATCTAGACGGCATTGTGTACGAAGGTTCTTCTAAGAAAAACCATTTACCCTTAGACCGATTGATAATCATAACGAATGAATCTTTTGGTAGTGTACATGCTTTTGGATTTCATCCTTGATTTCAATTATTTTCGTGAGAATAATATCCCTCTCATCTATTTCCCCTATAAAATATATTAGATGATATAATTTATATATATCCTTTTGGGGCCTTTTAGGATTGACTAGGCCAGTCACCCTTGTGCTCGTCAGAGGTAGTAATGGCAGGACAACTATGTGCTCATCTCATGAAGGGGACATCAGAGTAGGTTTAACTGATCATGAATTATATGTCTAGAACACACTATAGACCTAAATTATTTTCTGGTCTCTATCTATGAACTCAGGAGTTCACCTTCGGGGATCATGGCTTCTTGCAGATATCACCCAAGGAACATATGGATATGGAGGAAAGGGGAGGTGTCAACTTGTTAAGTATATACATTTGAGATTCTAGAGTGAATTAGTTTGACAGCCTATTAGTTTTTACTAACACATCGGTACCAATACAGTAACAACATCTTCCATGTTCCAGAGTTTCTTGGTTATCCTAATAACTAGTCTCATACTTTTGACCATGAAGAGGTTGATTTAGATTTCAATTATTTGTTTTGGCAGTATCTTATATGTACTATTGTCATGAAAATGATGGTTCTATGAGGAAAATATAAACCTTTAGTATAGATTCTTTAAAATAATGTTGGTATACCGGATAATAGTTGGGAGTGGGAGGCCAACGTACATGCCTAGTGGCCAGAGATGATCTCAGACAGTGTTTCACTGGCTTGGGATGGTGAACTCATGGATGAGTTCCTATAATGCTGAAGACTGTATGAACCTAATTTTTATATTAGTTGTGGATCCATTTAAATGATTCCTCATTTTTTATATTGACCGAATATGGATTCTTTATGAGGTTGTATAGTTTTCAGGGGTGTCTGAGGTTTTTTCAGAGATCGAAACTCCAAACAGTGAAGAAAAGAACTATTCCACACTATTTTTAGAAATCATGAAAAAAATCTTGCATGATGTCTCAAAACGATGTAGGGATGGATAAAGGAGAAAGAAGGGCACATGATAATCATTAACCTTGTGATAGGGGAGGAACACCCATGAGAAATGTCTTTAAATTTTAGTATATGATATTCCCATGGTTGGTGCATGGTTTCTCTATCTATGTGGCTTAATAGCGTGACTTCCCTCCAAAAGCCTTGGGAGGTTCATGGTTGGGCCATAGTTTTTTCAAAAGTGTATCCTAACTATGAAACCATTAATTTTGGGTGAAATAGAAATTTCACCCTTAATGATTTTAGTCATTGAACTCTTTATTGTTTTTTCATTTCCTATAGTTGTGGGTAGACTCTCCTTCCATTGGTGAGCTCTTATAAAGCCTAAGGTTGGATCTTTCAAAACCCTTCTGTTCATAGTCTAATCAATGCATTATTAATTTTGTGGGATTCTTCCCAGTTTGTTCTCAATTATTTTTTATACCTTCTATGATTATACTCTCCACAAGAAAGGTATTGATGTGTAGGCACTTATGACCATTTTTAGTTCATTGATCTATTCTTAGTATTTCTTCTAATATATTCTGAAACAACAGATGAAACATGATTATGAGAGTTTTTTGATCCTATGGTAGGTGTTCTATACCTCATCCCTTGTGTGTAATAATTTTATAAATTGTCCAATGCACATTTCAAATTCTTCAATAATGGAATAATTAATTCATGTGAAATTTTTATATTTTATAGAATAATCCTTTATGACCCTAGTTAAATTTGTTATCCACCATTGGATGTTACCCCCTCAACACCAACTACCCCATGTAGTTTTTTTCCTTTTTATGCTTTCAGTTGATTGTTAAGCCTATATGTGACACCATTCGATTTTTCCTTGACATAAACTTCTAATAGGTAAGTAATTAATTAAATCAATGAATTTTTAATAAATATAACTTATATTCCTTTCACCTAAACCTCCAAATATAAGTTTTGGATATTGATAAATCAATATAAAATGGATAATTGGAATGTGTAATATGTGTATAAAATTAAATAATTATATATAAATTCAAGAATTAGATCCATGTCTATAGCACATCATTCCATGTTTTATGGAAGGTAGTTGAATGAACCTAATTAATTTTTTTTAACATAAATGATTTATTTCATTCCCTATTTTCCATGGAACACTAATGTAAGAAAATGACTTCAAACATTTGGATTAATTAATTGAATCTATATTACATGGCCTAATTTAATTATCTAATTAAGTATAAGGTGTTTGTTTCATATGGAACATAATATTATTATAAGAGTGATCAATCTGAATCCATCCTTGGATTCCATAGGGAATCCCTTTAGCACTTATCGATGCAATTCCGATTTAGGGATTCATGTTTACAAGGTTAATAATCAACATAGAATCTTGTCCATGTTTCCTTTTGGATGCCTAGTACGAAACTATAGGCTCCTTAAATTATCATTATTTAATGTCTTGGAAAAAACTGCAATGATCCAGAGTGACATCTATGGACATGAGGTGCCTCATATTAAACCTTGGGACTAGTAAAATATTATCCCCTTTTAGCTTGGAAGAATTCCTTAGACAATGTTAGAATCATGTGTGAAATTCATTAGGCAATGAACCGTTGATTACACTCTTACCATAATCCATTCTATATATTATTATTTTGGATCAACCCATAATGGTAAGGATTCCTCGGTTATTACCTTAAGTCCCCTTTCATTATTATTATCATCATTACATGATTCCTTGTTATATCTTGGATCATTAACAATTATCATGATATTAGGATTTCAATTCTATTTATACCTCACATGTCCTACTATATTGATTGAAAAATTACTAATTAATACAATGGTAATATGGTCAGACACCAGATAATGTTTAAGAAGTTACTTGGGTATTTATATTTCTGTTTTAATTTTCTTTTATATATGTATTCTTAACTAATGATTCAGTTTAGAATAAACAAAAAATATGTAATAGAAACCACATGTGGTGGCATAATTATATTTATCTGAAAAACTATATAGGAATCCAATGGTACTCAAGAATATTACATGTAGACTGGTGTTGACAAAGGGATACTTATTGCCTTGGAAAATTGATATTTCTTTCTTGACTAGGATAGAGCATGGTAAAAAATGGTCAATATGGAGCTGAGGATGCTTGGGTAGTTTTTGGATTCTTTCTTCATATTTGGATAATCTGGTTATGACTTCTACCTAATATCCGTCTTTTTACATACATGTAATTTCTCATCAAATTTTGTATGTTATTAAGAGTTTCTTCAATTTTTTATTATTATGAATTATTCTACAATGAAATCTATTAATATTGATTATTCTATTTTCCTATTACTAAATTTTACCAATGTGGTAAAATCTAGTATTGATTTTATAGTCTCTCCACAGTCTCACCCCATGCCCTCACTGCTAGTCGTTCATATCTGGAATTTGAAGAGACGCACATGAGGACATGTGGCCAACATGTCTTGGGGAATATTTGAGTAGAACCTGGGTTTAGGAATTCATAAAATATCTCTATATAGGATTTTTTTACACAAAATCATGCATATAATGTCCTAGATAAATTGTAACGTAATTAGGGGGATCTATAATACTTAGTATGTTAAAATTGTCAATGATTTATAAATGGGATAGATTTTAAACATATTTGAAAATGGAAACAAGGGGAAAATATTTTCTTTAAGTGAACATAGAACAATAAGAGTGGTTTATAAGGTGTGAGGAAAAAATATATAAACTCAAAATGATCAAACATAAATCATGTTATAAGAGTAAAGAAATAAGAGACAATAATCACAAGCCATTGAGAATAATATAGGAGTATGGAATTATAATGAAATATCATATAAAGATAAGCATAGGACGTCAAAACATTTTGATAAAACCAAATGATTCTCATGTTGTATGTTTTAACAAAAAATTCATTCATTAGGTTTTGAAAGAGGAAAATTGACAATGAGTCAGGTTTTGAATATATAAAATTCCCACACAACAGATTAAAAATGATGATAAATTACACTAAATCACTTCATTATCACATTAGATATAAAACATGAACTAAAAAATTTGAGAGTTATATCATATCACAACCATTTAATAATAATCATGCACAAATATCTGTGATATAAAAAATAATCAATCATCACACTATAAAGAACACTTGTAAAGAAAAATGATTTTATATAATTTATAGATACTATCACATAAAATAACATCAAACGTTTGATTGGTTTACAGAAAAAAAAAATTCAATGTAAATATTGTAGTTCATAAAGGCCTTTATAGGTAGATTCGTAGAAGAAAAGTCTATTAAAAATATAAATTGGCTAAAAAGATGAAAAATTCAAAAGAAAACATACATGTTGTTTTTTGTAAAACTTATGATTATAATATTGTAAGAATACCACGTTTTTAGTCACTTCAAATAGTTACTATCAATAAGTTGAAACAAAGTCAATTTTTATGAACAATTTTGATATAAGTCCCATGAATGAAACCTTGAAATTATATAAGTTCCATGAATATAACCTTGAAATGAAATAATTATTATTAGATAAATGTGGGGCAGGAGATAAAATATATGAACTTAAATGGAAGATAATTTTTAACATTTAAAAATACTTTTATTGAATCCTAAATAATAAAAAGGGAAAATAAAAATTAATTTTTAAAAAATTTATGATAAATATGAAAATAATCAGAGATAATAAATATTTGGATTTAAAAATATTAAAGAAATTTTTTTGGATTTAAATAATATGGTAATGGAAGGAAATGATTTTATGAGATAGGATTTGAATAATCCATTAAAAATGGGTTTTTATTAAATAATTAATTATATATAAGAATATTATTTTGAAAATAACATGTAAATTTATGAAATAAAAATAAAATATATAATAAAATGTAATTAAATTATTGAATTCATGTGTGAGGACCCGACCTTATTCATTGTTTATTCTAGTGCCTTTTAAAGATAACTCACCTTTATACATTCCTTAATATATTTACACTTTAGAGTTATAGATATTTAGGCCACATCCCCATAATAATAAAACTGTAGATTATAAAGTGGATACTTCTATTCAGTATCCATTTTTATAGAATTTTTATAAAATTAATTATGTTTTATTTTCATCTAAAATCATCATGGAATTCCACATGAAATATTTTTTCTTACCCATACGTAAAATATATGATTTTTTAAAAAACATTATCAGAAAAAAAATTATCAATAAGTGATATAAAATGATGAAAGAAACACATTAGCAAAATTTAATACCAAGACATCAAAAAAGAAGGTTTCGTTAACTTAATTAATAGTGGGCCCAAATAATAATTTCAAATCATTTGATGGTTTTTTCAGCTCAATTTTTTTTAGATAAAAAATTACAAAAAATCATAATAGAAAAATATTAATAACATGTTTTCTTATAAAACTAGACAACCCCTAAAAAATAATTTATTTAAAACATACTTTTTTACCCTAAAAGGGAATACACATTCCATTAAAAAAATTATTATTAGTATACCTTTTTGAAATAATAATATATTAATAGAAACTCATTAGAAGTTAAATTAGAGTATTATAGGTTCTTTGGGAAATCATTTTAAAAAAACATAAATATCAGTTAAAATTGGAATAAACATAAGCACAACTTCTAACATAATTCTTGAGAAAACACAATCATTATTCGATTGCATTATAGGAACACCAATCATATAAAAAATATTAGCCTTACCCATCATCTAGAGATAAATTTGTGGAACACATTATCATAATTAATTTATAAGGAATATATCATTAGTAAATCCATTTACAAAGCCTTTTTAAACACACATGAAAAATACTTTCAGATATCAAAATAATTAACAATGTTTAAAAGAATATTTCAACAAAAAAATATATGAATCAATGGGAATCATGGATTTTCATGAAAAAATAAAATAATTTTTTAAAGGAACAAACATAAAAATATGATGATTCTGGTGTGAAATGTCATTATCACTTTATATGACGAATTAGAACATTCCATTTGTATTTTGTAAATAAAGTAAAAATGTTTTGTAAAAAGATTCCTATTGAGAAACTTTGGAAGATTGTCATAGGAGACATAAAATATAAAATATAATTATTTAATATATATATATATATATATTTATATTTATATTTAAATTCATAATTAATTTTTGTTCAAAATATAGACATGGAATACAAGTTTATGAAGGAATCTATTAAAAGTTTTTTTTAAAGAAATTAAAAATTTCCTACAAGACTTCGGTATGATAAATAGTGGGAATGTAAAATTTATTTAATCATATCAGGAATAATAATAATAAAATATTTATACTTTTTATTCATCAATATTAATTATAAAACTAAATAAGAAATATTGATATGAAAATTGATCTACCAAGAAATCGTGGAAATGGTTGGTCATATGTACAAATGAGTAACATTTTTATTTATTAGTTATCATTATAGAAATAATGTTAATATAATTTATATATATATAATGTAAATTATGTAATAAGTAACAAATTATTAATTTACTTATACTTACATATATCTTTAATGTGATGATATGATGAAAAATTAATCAAATAGCTTCAGGGTTATATTAGTACACAAGTACGCACAAACAATGTTATCATTTTTTAGTGAATGGAAGTGTAAGAATGTAAATAATATATTATTTATTTATAACAATAAAATTTTTATTAATATAATTACTATATAGTATATTCATAATTACAACCGTACTTCTGGGTTGAGGATGGAAAATAAATTAAATTAGTTCACGAGACAGTAGTCTTCCTCAAAAAATATGATGATTTCTTTTCCACTGTGATTGAAGGGGATATGGATTTAGGTTATTAAATTAATATAATAAACAATATTATATAATATATACTAATTTTAATATTTAATCATGGTTTAATAAGACAATAATATTTTATAAAAATAAAAAAATGAGATTTCATGGTTATGAACTATACCTCTTCCTCAGATAACATCTTATGTATTACACTGAAATCTTTCATACGATTATTTTAGGATAAATCCATGTAATCTAATACATGAGTAGGTATGTTAATAATTTATTTTGGATGTGTTTTTCAACAACTGGTTGTTGACATGTGATGAAATGGGAATAAGATATTCCCTATTATAAGATAGGGGGGCCACTCCTAGAATTTTCTTAAAATATTACATTAATATAAATGAATTTTCATATTAATATATATATACTATAAAAATTGATCTTATGATTTTTTTTTGTCTAAATTCTCTCCTAGAATAAATATTAGAATCATTTGGGTGATTTTTTTTAAATTTCATCAGTTTGTTTTGACACGTGTTAACCCATTTTGACAATTAAAACAATATTAATGATTTCCCACATTTGGGGTCCAGACAATCACTATAAATAGAAAATTTTCCCATAAGTGGATTGTGTTTGATAGTTTAAAATATATAAAAATCACTTGAATTAATATAGTATTATTTGTGGTTTTGAATAATTTAGTAAAATTTTATTAATTATAATAACCAATAATGAGAATTTTGGAAGCATTCATTTAATTTGAAATTTAACACTAAGATAAAAAATTTAATTATAATATAAAATATTAAAACCTATATAAAATTTCATATGTATATTAAAAAAATATTTTAATATATAAACCCACTGAATTAAAATTATTTTCATTGGTTTTAATATGATTTTAGTTATTTTTTACTCATTTTTCAAGAACTATGTTAGTGTTGCGTTAGATGTTAAGGTAATTATATCATCCAAAAAAAATTAAGAAAAAGTCACCGTGATTAAAATTAATTTATAATTAAAATAAAAATACATAATTTTATATATCCCATGTTCATACCTATAAAAAAATAGATAAAAAAATATGTTTTTTACTTTTCTTTACAAAAAATAATATAAAAGTAAATATCATAAAAAATTGATATAGAATGACATATATTAAAAAAAATCTTATGGGAAAAAGATGCTCATTCCATTAAATTAATTAAATTTTTAGGTTTATTATATTATGATTATCTAATTATTTCAACCCTATGCTAACAAATTTTACATTTATTGTCTAACGATAATTTATAATGATTACTATTTATAATGAATAAAAAGGTAAAATATTTAAAAAATATTGAAATATTTATTCCAAAAATTTAATATTATTATATTCAATTCAATAATTATCTATAATTTAATTTAAAAGTAAACTTTCAAAATGTGAAAAACTATTTTTCTGAAATACACTTTTTTAAGTAAAAAATTGTTTCTATTTCAAATTAAAAGAAAAAAAATCATAAAAACTATCTTCTGATTGTGATTAATCAAAAAGAACTAATTATATTATTAAAAATAAAAAAATATAATTTGACATGAAAATTACTTTAAAATAAAATACCTATTCAGAAAACAATAATATTTCTCAATAATCATAGAAATATAAAACTTGTCAAAAAATTCTCAAAAATTCATCATAAGATAATATTTTCATGATGATATAAAAACAGAATTTATTATCAAAAACAATTTCTAAAATTTTCATAACGTTATTATAATATTTTATCACAAAAAGTATTAATAACCATTTTTTATTAAAATGTATTTATGAATAAAATTTATTTTTGAAGAAAACATGGATTTACCAAAAATCAAGTACTTATTTACTTAGGAATTCTCAATGAATAATAATTTATTAAAAAACCTATATATTTTTTATAGTTCATTTAATCATATTCAAACCCTGAAATACAAAATCTCTGTTATAGTAGTCATATTTAAATAACAATATTGTGTGGTTTATATAAGCTCAGTGTGCAATTTTTTTCATAGTATCAAATGATATTTATATTACAATGTACGAATATTAAAATAAGTAACCTAGAATAACTGAGTTTGGGAAGGAATCGTATAACATAAAGAAAATAAACAAAATTATAAAAATCCATAACATTTACTCTCGACTTACACGTAGGACCTTTAACCTCATTTATAATAAATAAAAAATCTTAATAACATACATCAGAACCGTTTTAATATTTAGTACCTTTATTGTTTTAAAATAAAATCATTCTTTATAATATTATTGGATAATTTTCATTTACATTCAAAATAATATATTAGTATCCAAGATTATTTCCAATCAACTTCCAAATATCAATGTTGATACCCATTCAATGATACCAATTTAACTATTATTTTTTTTATTTCTGGAACTAGAATATATGTTCCATAATTATTTATTAATGTGTAATTTCCTTCCATAAGAGAATGATTTATGATTTATGATGTCACATTTCCTACCTATAAACATAAACTACTTGGTTCAATGGTGAAGGAAGGGAGATAATTATTCTCCAGTTCTATCTAATATGGTCCACATGTTAATGATTAAAATTGAAGGTATATTGATCAAACACATAAGAGATATTACCCTGTAAAATGATTAATGAGTAAAAGGTAATAATAAAATACAATGAACCAACACCATTAATAAACCACAATTAATCTAAATTCATGTTCTGTCACAAATAAACTTAATGAAAAAATAAACTCCAAGAGAAAGTCTAGGCCATGAAACTGAACTATAGATACTTCTAACGGCTTCCCATATACTCCTCTGAGTATTTATGGTCTAGGCGTATATCCAACATGTTTTTTACTAACCTAAAAAATATTATATATATATATATAGTGTGAGAATAAAATTTATACTCCGCAGGATTGACCCAGAAACCTATCTTGAAAAATTTCATGAATTATATAGAAGCCCAATGGGTAGAAAAAAGAAACTAACTCGTCATCTAAATTGGTAATAATTGTCTCTCCTAATCCCCAAAGATCACCCACCAAATCACATATATATTTGAACCATTCTTTATCAAATTCATATGTATATACATATATATTTATATGAATGTACGCCTTTTATACCACTCAACCGGTTTGTTTCTCTATTTCCCCTATACTACACATCTGTGCCAATAAATTCTATAAGAAAGTCACCCATAATGATAGTTAAGCCTATACCCTACCTAGAATTGTCACAAATAGGTAATAAACCCTCTTCTAGCATAAGTATAAAAGTTCATTACTTCATTAACATTATTTTATCTGTATCCACATGTATATATAGAAGCTAATAATGTCTGTATAAATGTATTATAACCAAAATCCATCATAGACTAAGAATTTACAATCATGGGAAGCCATATCCTTCATGGCCTAATACTACCATGTTCTATACCTCTATACATTATCACCATCATATGAATGTACATAAAACTATGATCCATTATAACTTTTTTTTGGATGAATCCCAATACTATAAGGCATTATATAACAAGATATTACAACTCATATGTACATCATAAGGGACAGTGGGGGAGAGGTAAAAGTTATCCATATGTTTCCACTACCATTTTTGTTGAATAAAAAATCTGTCAAATTATTTTGGACTCAATTTTCATATCAACATCGATTGGGTAGTCTTTGGAATTAGGTAGAATATGAGCAATATGGTGTACAAACCAAGATAATGTGGAAACCTATCCTTTAGCTCATGTAACACTATAATTAAATAGTACCACCAAATTCTACTACTATGTTAATATAATAAATAAACACACAAGAAGTAGATATCTTATAAATTAATTAATTATACAATTATTATTATTATCCTTTTCCACAGTTAACCTCTAAAACATATCAAGTCATGTTTTTGTAAAATAATTAATTCATCAACTTATATTAATAGTCATGCCATCAAAATTAATATGATATTATACATTTAGAACGACTTCCATCAACATAACCATATACCCTGGGTTGATTAATTTTACCTTTATCACTCAAAAATAACCCAGGAAGTGTATGAATGTTCAAATGATACCACATAATAATTTCTCATATCATGTAAAGATGATGGCTATATCACACAATGGAAAAAGAATGAATAACATCCATTCTAAAGGATATTTCAAAAGAATCTACCAAAATGAAAATAAATGATAAATTCCCACCCTAAACTCAACCAAACAAATCTGGTCTCCCACAAAATTACAAACATAATAAAGTTTATAAATGTTCTTAGAGAATATATACTTCTAAATGATATTTACTCCACAAAGTTAAAGAACCAAAGAATAAATTCCTTTCAAAAAAATAATGATCTCGCACATCCCAAAATAATTTATCATTAGAAAAAAAATTCATATCTATCATGATTAAACCGGTTCATTATGTATATGCTTCCAACAACTTGCATCAAATATCTTATCAGCTATACGAATATTGAAACACCATAAACATTCATTTAAAATTACTTCATTTTCGCTAAATTATAGGTAAGAATGGATATAAAATTGACTAGAATATTTCTTTAACCACATAACTAAAATTATCCTAATGTAATTTTTTCTACCAAAGTTTCTATAAAATAGTTATTCCTAGAGAAATTATAGCTACAAAATAAATATGTCACACTATATTCAAAAAATAGTTGTCATCGGTATCCATAAAACCAAAATAAATCACATACCTAAACCACAACAAAATTTTCAAATTAAAATCTACGGTCCTATATTCATTAGGTCAATATTCCCACTACATAAAGAGTTAAATAATGATAATCGAACAATTGAACATTAAAATAGTAGAATGGTGATTGATCCCCTTCATTGATAGCCTCTCTTTAACTCATTAAGGTCAGAAAAAGTGAAGAATAGATTAAAAAAGACTGTAATCACACATATGAAGGGTTAGGAATCTAGAAAAAATCATATGAAGCCATTTTTTAATTAAGGAAATTCTAAATAAATATTTTACATTGATAGAAACCCTCTCATGGTAAAAAATGGGATAGAAATAGATGATAGAATAGAGGGGAACTAACCTTGAATCATGAAGGATTTATTTCCTAATTCCACTATTGAAAACTGATGAATGGGGGATGAAATAAATCATAAAAACACACATGGGTCAGCCAAAAACCATGATAAATGGTTGGAGAATTGCTGGGTTCAAGGGTAGTTTTTATGTTATAAGAATTAAAATTTGAATATCATGACATAAAATAATACACTATGGTAAAAAATAGATGACACAAGAAATAAGTGGATTGATAAACAATATAATATGTCGCAAAACAACTGGTATAAAATTAAATTGATAACCAAGAATATTTTTTTTAAAAGATACATTTTTGGAGAAGTGGGAACCTTACAAAACTAAAATACAAATAAAACAACCAGAAAAACTGATTCAAATTTCCAATGAAACAACTGCAAAATTGGATTCAAAATTCAAACTTCATCACCACAATTTATATCCATAATATAGTTAGTAACCATATCATATAAACTTATAAATGAAAACATTACACAGGTTAACCAAAAATAATTAAAAATTTAATTCTAAAGAACGAGGCTGCAGCACATACCATAAATATAGAACAAAGACCATAATGAAGGTAGAACCACAAAAAACACATCCCTTTAGAAATCCACATAGCAACCTATCACACATGACATAGTGATATTAAAACATGTAGAATCGAAAAAAAAAACTCTCATCTCAATGAATCCATACTACCAATCTTTATACATTACATAACACAAAATCCCAACTGAAATCCACAACCCTACACAAACCAAAACATTATAAACAATCTGTTTTCCTCATCCAAATGCTCTACAGCATAGAAAAAACATGTATATTTTTTTAGCAAAACCACATTTCATATCCTTTATATTCATAAAAAAATTTCTTCTCAATGAAAATTAAAATAAATGGATATATAAAAACTATTCCCTGACATCTGATAAATATCAAACAATTATCATCCTTGATAATTTCAAAACAAACCTGGAAGGAATTGTGGGGGACTGAAAAACCACCATGTGATACCTCATCAAGGACATCAATTCAATGGTAACACATCCATGACTATAGTAGAATAAAATAAAACCAAAAACATTTCTAGATGACTATATAAAACTCACTCTAGGGAGATAAGTCTAAAAGGAAAGGTTAAAAAATATCAAAACCATGGAAGATAAGTAATATCATAAAAACTATCCAGGAATTATAAAGAATCAAACCAAGGATTATGAAAAGTGTAATGTCCATGCACTAAAAAAATATGGAAATTGAACCTGAGTATTAATAGTACACTCCTTGGAGTTATTCTTCATACCACCATCTAGCCTTTGGACTTGATCTAGTGGGATGGAATTTGAAAAAAGACTTCTCCTAATTTCCCAGAATATAGATAGGCCATTCCTTGACGGTCAAATAATATTCAATATCTAGTTCAACAGAGTGCATGACATGAGAATAATCATAAAGATACAAGAGTAGTTATGATTCATGGAATATTTCATGAATCATTTTCATCTGTTGGGGTAGTTTGACTGATAATCCGTGAATCTAAGATAATTTTATAGCTTGAAATGTCTAATTTTCACGAGAGAATGATTAAAATAATGAGTAAACCATCACTACCCCCAATTATGATACACATTCAATAATACATTATGTATAATTTACAAATCTAGTAGAGTCCTCCTACAATAAACATAATAAGTATGGTGATCATGTATGTCCATCATTCACTCATGAATCACTTGCACCTACTCTGTTGTAATTTACACCAATTACATTCCAAAAATAGTATACTCTCCAAACTCAGACCTATATATTGGAAACAGAAAAGGAAATAAATATAAGAATTAAAAATCTTTCATACTAATAGTGGGATGAGAAATATTATTATATGAAATATACTACAAGGGTAGGTTCTACACCCACATTCCTACAATGCCCCAAATAAACACATACAACATTAAATATGGAGTCTGGATAGTCTTCTCTATCCCATTATATTTATCTGGATGAAAAGTGGTTATAAAGCATAACTTATATCCAAAATATTTATTCATGCCTCTCCAAACCATAGAGGTAAATTTAGTACCCCAATAATAGATTATCATTAATGTAACACCTTCAAGTATCACCATGTTATCTAGGTGTTTTACCGACCACAACACATCTAATCATGACTCCTGGATCACTAATATGTGAGATATCATCATAATAAGGTCCATGATCATCTATAAAACATGATAACATCATTTATATTTATGTTAAATAGTGTTTAATCACTTAAAAATTTCATCCCAATTCAACTAGTGAACATCACGAGGCTAAGTAAGATAACCGTAAATATAGTTCTCAACCTACAACTTCAATTAGAAGAGACACTAGGAGAAAAAAATCAATAATTGAACACTTCATACCAGGCCCCAAAATTTTTTTATTCAAATCAAGATTAATATTTTTCACAATTGGTTGTTTTGTTAAAGGTATGCAATGAAACTAATAGAACACTACATCATACATTTATACAGGAACAAAAATATTTCTGTGTAACAATTCTCAGTTTTTTCTATCCTTAGACACACCCTCATGATCATCAATAAAGATATATAAATAACACCAAGACAATACCTTATAATACCACATCATGGAATCATCTAAATACTATAGTAAGGATGACTACACAATCATCCGGTAAAGAAAAAATCTGTCAACAACTGCTCCCATATCTGGTTGACATTCTGCTAATTATTCCATCACTTTCAATGTGTCTCCATACTCACTCACACCACTACCACAAAAATTATTAACAAAGGAACATTCCATGACATTATCAATACGTTTTGTAAATAAAATACCTAGTTAATAGTACTAAAATAACTAAATAAACCATCTTGGTAAAAAATCACATCAAATTTGAAGAAGGCACGCCTCAGAGATCTAGAGAGAAAAAAATTCAGTAATATGGTTATGTCTCCACAAACTGATAGAGACACTACTACAACAGGTTCAAGATCATTGGTCAAAAATTTACATTCCTGAGGTTTTTTCATCTAATATTTATATTTGATAACAGACATTTGTTGAATCAATGAACACAAAATCTAGGGGTCAAAGCATTACTAAAAACCTTGAACAAAATGCCTTCATCCACAAGTGAAAGAACCATAGTATTGACATTATTACCATTAAAATCCAAAAAATTTAATGAGAATAGGTCAATACCCATGAGAAAAGTATCCTTTTTAGTCAATAATATAATATGAGTCGCAATACAAGAGAATTTAGGTGCATACATGCTATACTAGCATGAAAGACCAAGGAATATATTCACCACTGCACCATTAACGGGGTTTACATGGGAAAGCACTATCTCAATCATGGAAGGATAAAAAACCTTTCCATCTAGAGTTATGAAATTTGAAATGATACATACATTAGAATAATATTACTCACACTTCAATAGCTTCTCATAAAAAAACATGATACCACAAAACAATATTAATGGTCAACTAAGGATCTGTGTCATCCTACTCTGATGCAAAAAACACCAGGTTATTGCCTATCAATAACACTATAATACAGTCCATAAAATCATTGAATACAATATTTATCAACTCCATAAACAATTTTGGATCATTATTTACACTTAATAGCATCACAAAAAACATGTGATACCCATAATGACATCGAAGAACAATTTTTGAGATCTCCATATCCAATACTTGTATATGATGATTTCTAGACTATATGTCCATATTTGAGAACAATCAAACTCCATTTAATTAAATGAATAAATCATCCATATATGGATAAGATTAGTGATATATCCATGTTACCTAATTCAAATTATTATAAAACACACATAACAAAAATCAATTATCTTTCATCTATGATAATAATACTGAAGCTCCCCAAGGTGATATTCTTGATCCAATTAAATCTCTCTAAAATAGATCATTAAACTAGATCTTCAGATTCCACAAATCATAAGGGTTCCTCTTATACAATGAAATATATATTAATGAATATCCTATATGAATATCTATCCCAAATTATCTCTCTCGCTGAGTGGGTAGTTCCACAACCACATTTGGAAATACATCATGTTACTCAAAAACAACCTTGAGAAACACCAGAAACTAAACCTAAAAAGAACCCAAACTCAACATAGATAATAAAGAAGATAGATTCTCAATTACCCTCTTACTCATCTGAGGGTCATACTCACCATTATACAATGACTAGATTCTATAACCATCATTGAATTAGATGCACTTGATAAAGAAATATTAAATTTCAAACACCAAATATGAAAAATATTCATGATGGATGTTCTCATATGACTATATCAATATAAATATATATATATATATATATTTAGAATATTCCAAATAGTAGTGACACCCTTGAACAAATTCACTACCTCTTCACACCTCAAACAAACTACATCAACTTCCAACTGACATAGTTACAGTTAAGGCAAAGGAGAATCACTCCACCTCATGTCCTAAAGAATAGAATAGTGCATATATATAAGGGGTTTTATAGCTCTAGAAACCAAATAGGTATACACTAAAGTAGAAAATAATTAGATAATAACACATATGATGGTGGGATTTCATGATAATAGACACACTAATGCATTCATATATGCACATATTGATGCACATCCTCTCTAGCAATGATAGAGAAAATCTCTATGATTGTTCTTTTTAAATTTTCCTAGAGTACCCAGAATATTATGGGGCTATCAACTTACTACCTCACCCTCTATCCAATACTCAAAATCTGTATAACCCTTCAGCTACCAATACATTGAAAAAAAAACAGTTCCATAATATTGGTTTGAAACTAGAATCCATTAATGAGATCACAACTGAGGATGTTCTAGAACTATCACATACGATGGCCATGACCCCTAAATTTATGAACTATTGGATAAACACCCTAGAATGAGATCGTTAAATACTATCAATAGTGAGTATTGTTTTAGAGGGATGAGGCAAGATCCCTTCTGACAGAGATTACTTCTAACAAGAAAAATTAGAAATTATAGGGATAACACTACTCCACAAATTCATGTGACGACTCCCATCCCATGATGATTTAGTATATTAAAATATCATCTCATTTATTTCTACCAACTGTAGTACCATAATATATGACATAAACATAAATTGAGTGGCTTATATCTAGATCATTATAAATAAAACATTCTTGAAAATCCACTCCATAACATCATATTTTGGAAAATGGATAGAAGAATACCATAAGATGAGATTTTGGGGAACACTAAACTATTGAACTATGTAAATCCGTTCTCAAATGGGAAGGATATTTGGTTTCCAAAATGACTTAACAGTCTATGAAAAAAATAGAGTACAAAACTGATCCTTGTATATTTCCCTCTGAAACCTAAAACTCCTAAAGATACCTATGAAAAAATATACACTATTAGAGATATAAACAAAGAATCGTAATCATTTCAAAAGAAACTATGTTCTCATTCTCAGAAAAAATTGATCCAAGCTATATCTCAACATCCTCTAGCCAATCCTCTATCTTCCAATCTGATTCGAAGCCTTTATACCATGGGAGACACTGGAGGAGATTTATCATCCTGAATTCTTATAAGATTCGTTGTTGTCAAGTTCTAATTTACAATGATCCACCCTAACATCATAATGAATGTATTCTACATGAAACTAATGGGGACATCTACCACGATTCATAACTACAAAAGAAAAGAAATTTTTAATACTATATTTTGGATAATATAACAATTAATGGTTAATTAATTATATTATTTTATTTTAAAATATTTCTTATAATTTATCCATATTTTATCTCTATCATAGAAAAATCATGAAGCATGATAATTATCTAGTTTTTACCCCATATGTTGCATCACATGGATTAGAATGTTTATAAAAAATGAAGATCCTTCAATAATATGATATTTAGCCTTAAAATCTCATGTCATATTCAGTTTCTCTTGCTTAACCTACATTCCTATCCAAAATGATTATTTTTACCTACTAAACAATGCATCAATACAATTTTTTTACTCCATATTATATATAATCTCTTAAACGTCACTATTGGTAGAACTCTTTCATGTACCCCTCCCACTATACAAGCACCACCTAGGTTAGTGATGAATGACGATAAATTATGATTTGCAAATCCCACCTCTAATTGACCACAAGTTGGAAACTATAACCATGGGTATATCAATGATACCCATGTGATGAATTACCCTCTAACAAGTTTAAGGGGTAAGAGATAAAATTTCTAAAACACCTCCCCACACCAAGTATAAAAAAATAACAATTACCATATCAGTAATATCAACTATTAACTAATTGGAAAATGGAATTCACCCAAATTAAAGAAGGGAGGGATAAGAAAGTCCAATTACCCTTGATTTCTAGTAAATAAATCCCCTATTATTGTAATATATAGTCATATCACTAAACCATTCTGGGTAACTAGAATGAGTGATTATATTTATGTAAAATCTTCCTATGTTTTGTACTCAAGGGTATCCTCCTTGGAAACCTTCCTGAAAAATTGAAAGGAACATACAAAAATATAATGAATAATCAATCATCAATTAAATTGGTAATAGTAGTTTTACACCTTCACCATAGCTCACCATCCAAATCAATGTTAGAGATGAACAATTATATATCATTATCTTGATTATAGATATATGTTTATATATCAGTAATGGTAAATCTCTTCCAATTATATTTGGATACGTTTCTCTCACTCCCAAATTCCACACATCTGGTGCTCATCCCTTTCATATATATGTCATCACTAATGTGATTGAGGCCTCAAACCTATATACCATAGTCATGTATATGTCATAAATAGAATGTTGGAATCATTTCAGAAGTCTGTCTCATAATTAACATCACTCCACATATAACCAAGTGTATGATTGGAATCTACAATAGAATTTTTAAATAAATTATACCGAAACCCATCTAGAATAGTGATATACACTGGAGGGATGATAGAACCACCATGTATTGATACATGAAATAATTGTACCTCATGCCACTAGAACCCACACATGAATGTATAAAAATCTGTGATCTATTATAGAAATTCATGGAACTCACCCTATACCGTATGCTATTATAGCCCGAGATATTATTAATCATATATAATCCTAGTGGGAGAGTAAGAGAGAGTGTGAAGTCAGATATATATTTCATTTCCAACTGATATATTTATGAAAACACCCCCCAAAATGATTAATTATTGATTCTCCTTTCTACGAGGGTGGGGTAATGTACAAAATTGAATAGAATATATAAAATATCACAAAAACCCAATATAAGAAATACACCTGGCCTTATACTCACCTATGAATAAGAACACACAAGACCCCTAACATCCACTACAACCATTTAGGCTATAAACATCCAAAAAAGCTTCTAATATCCCATTAATTAATTATATATCCATTAATTTTTATTATTATAATATTTCTAAAAAAAACTACTCAATCTTATTAACTCAATAATGAATAATAATATATATTTTTCTACTTATATTCTGAATTGTTTCATCACCAACAATCTGGTCTAAATTTTTTAACATTACATTCATCAATAACAACCTATATAAAAAATGATTAATTACACCATTATCGTTAATAATTTTTCATGCTATAATATTTCATATCCAATGCCACCACATCAGAACCACATATATCATGTGAAGAATCCAACAACATCCAAAATAGAAAAACAAACAAATGGGACTAGACATACAAATCATCTTTAAATAATATATAATGAATAACATTGATGAGAAAGAATTGATTTGAAGTCATATCAACTACATGGGTGTGACATACCATGAAAAACAATATCAGTTATCCCTCAACCACTGAAATCAACCATATTGATAGCCTATGCTCTTATCCCATTTCTCTTCCATGGTTCCCAATTATAAATTTTTTTTCAAAATAAACTTGATCTCACATATTATTTCAAATAAAAGGTAAAAAAACTCTAAATCATAGTAAGAAAACACATTAATGCTTTAAATGTTCATAGAGAACTCATACATTTCATAAGTACTTTCTGATCACTTGAAAAGGAACCAAGGACATAAAATCAAGGCATAAAATCATTCCTAAAAAATTGTGGCTTCTAAAACACCAAGGAGTTTATCTATGAGAATAAAATATTTTAATAACCATCATAAATTAAAAAGTTAATAATTAATAATTTCCCAATAACATTAATCTTATATTTTATAAACTATACAGATAATGATAAAACATGAAAATTAATATAGAATCACCTTATTTTACATTAATAATATTGAATATTGGGAATAAAATTTACATTAACCTTTCTATAATAAATAATTAAAATTATATGGACATTACATTTTTTTAAAATTTTTAATAAAACAACCATGCTATGAATAATGGTAGACCCAACACAGAGAATAAAAATTGATCCAAATGCCCTGTTCCTCACATGATAATAACACAGGGCATCAACTTTCATTAAAATAATGATATTCATATTACCAAACAAAAAATTCATTATTTCCTTCACTTCTATAATATTATATTTGTTTATTCAATTCCGTAATTACACAATGTATTAATTTATGACAATTAATTATTTTTAACTTTTAAAATAATAGAATTGGGACTATTTGGATACCATGATCATCACATTATAAATCATAGTGCAAGGAATGTGGGGAGAGGAGAAAAACATGAAATATTAGAACAAAACCTATGTAAAACCCAAAAATAATTAGTTTAGAAGGATAATAATCTCCATATATTTCATTTCATCCTACACTAGACATTAAACAAATTACAACATAGTATAATAAAAATATTATTTAAATGTGACTCTTATAGCTTAGATGTGAAATTGGTTATTTAAATAAGAATAAAAATATAATGAAAAATATAAATAATGGGGTATGAATTATTTAAATATATGAATTAATTAATATTTTATAAGTACTATAAATTTATTAAATTCATTTTATACTCTAAAAATAGGCTTTCTTTAAAATAATGATTTATTTCATTTTGGGCTTGGAAAATTTTGTTAATTTCTTAAATATATATGAATATTATTTTTTTATATTTATAATATTTTTTAAGTCATCATGTTTGAATTATTTTTCTAGAATTATAGGAATTTTTATAAAAATAGTTATTTTTAAGTGAATTGTAAAAATACCATTTTCTATAAAAGAATTCTTTATTTTCGTTAAATAATGTAATTTGGATGTGTCATAATGTTATAAATTTTATATTAAATTAATATAACTCTAAATTAAAAATAATTATTTTAAATAATTTTATAGGAATTAATGTTATACTTTATTTGGATATAAGTGCATTTTTTGGCACAAAAATAGATTTTTTCGTAAATATTTTTTTTCAAAATGATTTTTTATCATAAATAATTAAATAAATAAATATTTAATAATGGTTTTAAGGATATTTTCTTGTTATATAATTAGTAATATAATTTATCCTTCATTTTATAGTCTTCAACATGAATGGAATGAATGAAAATTCAATTTTATGCCTCAAAATTATTATTTTTTAAAACAAGGTGTCATTGAGCTTCATGAGATTGTTTTAAAATTATTTTTCCCAATTATATAAATTGATATTTATAATATGGATGAAATATTTATAATTTAGATATTTCAATTTGGTATTGAGATACATTCAATTATTGGTCAAAATTAAATGAAAAAAACAGAATTAAACTACAATGGTTATGGTTAAAACCTGTTAATCAGGGGGTGAACTAAGATATTAGGGAGTGAATTCCACATAAATTTATATATATATATATATATATTTATTTATTTATATTGTTTCTTGTAGGTAATTGGACCCTTTATTATATTGACTTAGAATACATATCAATTTAGAATTATTATACTTGGGGATGGCAATAATTATGTTAAATCTTTTAAGTAATTATTTTGCTTCATTATAGATCTGCTGGTATTCCCTTTTTTAAAAATTTTCAAGGATTATTGTTTATGCAAAAAATGATCTATGAAGAAATAGGTTTAAATATTGACTAAAAAAATTAATTTTTTAACATTATATTTATAATCATTAATTTTTTAAAAAATATATTTTTAAAATAAATTTAATTTCATTAATTGCTTGAACTACATGAAACACTAAGTTTAAAAGAAACACAGCATACTATTAAAATAAAATTATTTTATATGATAGTTATTGACTTCCCACTATGATGTATTGTATGAACATAATTTAAGAAATTTTAAAATTAAATGGCTTATAAATTTATATGATAATTGTTATTTGGTGACCAATTAATTATAAATGAATATAACAAATTCTTAACATAAAAAAATTCCGTTTTTGGAAAACAAATTCTATTGAAAAATGAATTTTAACATAATAAATTTTAAAAATAACCTTTATTCTAATATTTTAATGAACTATATATATTATACATAAGATAATATGTTTAAAATTTATTTAATGTGAATTTTATGCATGATACAAGAATAAATTAAATATTATGGCTAAAATTATTTTTTTTTTAAAATGATTTTTCTTGTATTTTACACACTTATTTTAATATAATTTTACAAATATTATGGAAATTTATTTTAAAAAATAAAAATCATTATTAAATTAAAATTTAAAAAATTTAAAACAAGAAAATTTTGATAAATATTTGAGAACATAATATTTTCAATTAATAGAGAAAAATACCTGATTTAATTTAAAGCTCCTATTTCAATCATTGAATTTTAATGATAAATTTTATTTTTATATTGATTTAATAGTTTAAATAGAAAATTTATATATTATTAATCTACCATAGGTTATTGATATTAATTTTATATTTAATTTTGATATAAAAACATTTTAAGCATCTGGAAATATTCAATTTGGAAAACAAAATTTTCATCCATACTATTTCTCAAAAATTAAATTAAATTATACAAACTTTGTGAAGTGAGTTCATAAAAATATATTAAATATATTAAATCATAAAAATATATATTATTTACAAAATTAAGTTAATTTTTCCTTCAAATGAGTAATAAAAATATAAAAAATCAAATACCTTAGTTAAGGTTAAAATAGGCTTTCAAGGTGGTTAAGCTGAAAAAATATTTTTTAAAATTAAATAAAAAATTTCAGAAAACCCAATTTATTTAAATATATAGACCATTTAAAAAATATATTTAATTAATAACCCATTTTAACCGTAATTAATTTTAATAATATGGGTACATTTAAATATTTTTAAAAATTACATGTGTGTCCTCTCCATCAATTATTAATGGCTACCTCCTCTACTCTACACTTCACACTTCCAAAAAGAATTGGAACTTCCAATACCCAACCAAAAAGATTCATTAATTACCACCCTATATAATTTAGTAATTTTTTATTAGGAATCCTTAATAAGAAGGATTTATTTTTAAACCTATGGTGGTTCTCCAAGTAAGAGGAATAGTCCTTAAATTATTATTTCCATTTTATTTCTTCCTCTAACCCATTAAAATATTCATAGAAATATGGATATTATTAACTTATTATCTACGATATATATATATTATTATTATTTTATTTTCATAACTTATATAAAACTACTCTTCCATCTAGTTAGAAACAAAACGTTCGACTAAGTGTACGACAGACAACCATCCCCTAAAACGACATGATTCATTTTAGCACACCAACTCTAATGGATAGATAAAATGATTAATTATTTTTCTTATATTATATTTATGATATTATTATACGTATGGAATTAAAATATTCTTGTCTCCCATTTTTTTTAAACTATAACTTTGGTCATGTGTATAGTGAACTACCATCTCAAAAACTGGTGTGATACGTTTTTCATTTATTATTAACATTAATTATAATAAAGATAGAGGAAATTAATATATATGATATTTTTTAAATAATTTTAATTATTTAATTATGATATTATATATTCATTCTTATGTAAAATTTAGTGGTGAATACGATAACATCTTTTGTGTGTATGATAAACTACTACCTCTAGAAGTGATACGATTCATTTTTCACTAATTATTTTGATGGACGGTATTAAGGGTAAATGTAAAAATTATTTTTTTTATATGAAATAAAATTTACTCAATAAAGGAAATATAATATTATTAATTCTTACATTTCTCCCATCGAGGAAACAGAAACTGTAATCAAGCATTCATATGTTATACCACCCTAAGGAACGATGTATTACATTTTTATCTCAAAATTATATTTATTACTATAAATAATTATATAATGAATATATATAATATTTATTTCACGGATAAAAATATTTTTATTATTAAACCACGACCAAAATTAAATAAAAATAATAATAAATCAAAAAATGCATGAAAAAAGAAGGGATTACCAGAAACACAACACTAATAAGAAATTAATAATATATGCGAAAATAATGTTTATAATAAAATGAAGTAAAATGTGATATATAAATATTAGTATGGATCTGTATGTAAATTTATTATACACACATATTTATTATGTATGATTTTATAATTTTTAAAAACTATGTCAATACTTATGCTATGACATTTTTGTCCCAATTTGTCTTGTTTGGGACATATGATCTGTTATGCACAGATATTATTTTATGATTTGTATGTGTATCCCCTTTTACATGTAATATATTAAATTTATCTATTCACATGATATTAAACGATTCATTTAATATTATTTTTTTAAGGGAAAATAGTTTAAAGTTATCAACATGATATTTTTTTATATTTAAAATTTCATGAATTATCGAATGTATTTATGATTATACTACCAAGGATTTATTATTATTATATATCTACAATGAAACTATTTAATTTTAATATCCAATTTTTATTTAATGTAAATAATTTTTTTCATTTTTATCTACTTATTTACTCAATATTTTAAAAGAATTTTTTTAATAGAAAACAAATTTATTTCTTTCTTCAGTCAAAAACACTTTTTTATGAATTTTTTTTAAAAAAATTATTTTGAAGAATATTTTTATTATAATATAAAATTATTCAAAATAATTTTTATCATTTATTAATATGTGTTTTTTAATTTTTTAAATTTTTTTAAAAATTAATATTCACGTTATCTTCTAAACAATTCCCTTATAGACTTTACAAAAAAGGCTTAAGGAAACTTCATTTTAACCTATATAACATAAGTATAATTTAACACCTACATTACCAATAAATGTTTTAAATATTCCATTATATGTTTCAAAGAAAAATATATTCCTAATTTTTGTGGACTTTTTAGTTTAAAAAGGAGATTTTCAACGTGAAAAGATTGTTTTCCCCATGAAATGTTTTTAATGGTCATTTTACCTTCCATTATATAATTACATGGTTATTTTAACTAAAAATAATTATAGGTATATTTGTTTTTAAAACTATTTTTCAATGTAGAAAGGATATTTTCCTCATGAAATGTTCCAAGCGATCTTTAAAAATTATTTAACATTTATGATGAAATCAATTTATATAATTGAATATTCCCAATGTATATGATCCATGGATACAATTCTTGTTCTCTATCTTTATAGATTAGGTATTTGATGAAAATATATTTATGAAACATATTATCTTCTCAAGAGTTATTATAATATGAATCATTTATGATTAATAAATATTTTTATGGGTTCAAATATGATTATTTTTTATGATCTTGGGCACCACATATGTATGAATTTGTTTATATGACCGAATGGAGCTATATATCAATAAAATTCAATGCATAAAGATTAAAATCTCATAAGATAAACATTATTATAATGGGGGAGATCACTATTTAGTATGGGACATTTTCAAGTATAATTATATTGAGAGTAAACCGTGATTACTTTGAGGGTTTTTTGAGTTATCCATTTTAATAATGATTGAATTAGAAATGATATTTCACTAATTTGTAAATGAGTTTTTATGTTCATATGTTATCAATAATTAATTATATTATGATAAATTTATGTTTTAATGGATTATGTACTACGATTCAATTAAAACATATTACTTATAAACGTCAAATCCTTATTCCATGACTCACAATTTTGATCTTTGATATTCATGGTACGGTTTTGAAATTATATTCTCATATTATTATACCATTTTCTCTTGATATTGATATGCATCTCAATTTTTTAACCCATACTAGGTATCTAAGCTAACAATTTCTTATGTTTCAATTCCCCATGTTAAGAAGATATATATTATTAATGACATGACTATGAAGGGTTATAATTATGATGAAAAAGAATAAAAGATGGTTTAGTTCACATATGAACCGGTTTTTAATGATTCCAAATTTCTAAATGAAATATTCCTTTAAGATCCTTTGGAATGTGTATTTTTATTTTAATGAATATTTATATAAAAAGATATATTGTCTATATATGAAAATACTAAGTATCTATGGTTGGTATTAATGGATTGGTTTAGTTAAATTTTTTTATAATATGACGAGAAAAGTATAGTGAGTTACCTATGGATATTTATATCTATTTTTTAGAGATATTTCTATGTATAAGTCTAAGGATGAGTAAATGTATAGGAAAATGTCCTAGAATTTTTCTAAGGGATAGAGTGGATGGTTTCCATAAAATTATAGTCTAATTTGGATACTATAACTGGACATGGGTTTGGAATAGAGTTATCTTGGGTAATAACTCTAAAAAGGGTGTATTGAACTATACTTGATCATGACCTAGTGCACACCAATGGTCCTTGCTAAAAACATAGTTTGAAACTCCTAGTGGGTTTGATATTAAAATATGAAGTGCACTGTGTTGCATTTGTTGTCAATGAGGCATGATGTTGTCATAAGATGAATGGATGTCAAGGAATGTCAAGATGTGAATGACAAAGAATGTGATGGTGTTGGTGAGGAAAGGAGAATGGCCATGGTACTTAGAGGCATGTCACATAGGAGATTCACTAAGTGACATAGGATGTTGTGGTTGAAACATTCTCTATGAATATCAGACGATTGTAGAACTGATCTTAATGTTTCAATACTTGTATCAAGATGATACTAAGTTGCACCACTTGAAGAATTGATGATGATGGAGCATCATCATTAAATCAGACGATTGTTGAGCTGTTCTTAAAGTTCCAAGAACTTGTATCAACTGGATACAATGTCACAACAATGTTTGAAGACCATGCATTGTCATAACAATGCCTGAGGAGATGAAGATGATCCATCCACAACTTCTAAGTGGATGATGTGGATTGATGAAGTCCATGCACTATCTCCTAGTGTATGTGAATCTGAAGAAGATCCAATTTGATCTCTGATTAGATCAATGAAGAAACATTGAAGAAACTATTTGATTAAAAAGTTCGGTTGAAGGAAGAAACCTTTTGAAGAGGAAGAATAATAGATGAGGAGAATGGCCTGGAAGATGGTTTGAATGGAAAATGGCATTTACACTTGGTCACTTTGTTTTTTAACAAAATACTTAATTTTTAAGAAGAAAAAAAGAAGCCACCAAGGGCCAGCCACGGGTTCAACCCCAAGGCACATATGGGCCTAGGCGCCACGCCCATGGGGGATCCCATGGAGCAAGCCCAAGGCGGCAGGAGGCCACGCAGGGGATCAGGTCCTGCGCAGCATGGGCGCCAGAGCGCGCGCCTGAAGGCGCATAGAGGGCGCTAGTACCGCGCCCGAGTGCCAGGGGTGGGCGCAAGAGCATGCCCACAGAGAACACGATGCGGGGCGGCGTCGTGGAGGGAGAAGATTCAACTGACCGCTCATGGGAGCAGAACTTTGATAAACCGCCAGAATTCCGCGGCCCATTTTGATGTGGGAAGAAAAATTTCGCCGCGGATCAGATCTGGGCCGTCCGAGCGATCTCGCGGTTGATCTGCGCCACACGATCCATCTGCGGCGCCGCGATCTAATCTGAGCCGTCCGAGGTCATTTAAACGCTCATCCAACGGCTGCAAGACCGGCTTCATCCTCGGGCTCAGCCGAGGCTCCCCGCGCACCTCCGTTCGAACCAGAGCCACTCCGACCACTGTATTTTGAGTTCCCGGCCACCTCTGAAAGATCTAAGGCGTCCATCCGGTTCGTCTGGCCCTAGGGAACTCGTCTATGCAATAAAATATGCATGCACACGTTGAATGGAGAAAATTGGAGTTCGGCTGAGGCAAACAACGTTGCCAAGGCTATGAGGTTTATTCTTTGCATGGATTATCCTTAACTGAAGGCCATGCATCTGTTCTATGTCGCATGCACGTAGAGGAAAAAATAAACGAAGAGACCCGCGTGGAAACAGATAAAAGATTCAAGATTTGGAAAGATTTTGAAAAATTGAAAACTTTGGGAATTCGATTTATCCCACGTGGAAGATTTGAGGCATCCATCTGCCTATAAAAAGAGAGGCTGAGGCTCTCTGTTTGGTTGCTGATCCTTTGCTGAAACTTAGAAGTCCCGTGAGAGCTCCCAAAGTCTCGCGAAGAACAGCCTACGCGCATCACTTGCACAGCAGCATCCCGGAGCTTTCCTAGCTCCGTTTGGTTCCTTTTGCGCACTCCTTGCGTGAAAGAAGAAAGGGAGGTCCCCTGTGCACTACCCCTTTGCGCGACAGGAAGGAGAGGTTGGGCAGCACGACCTTGCGCACTCCCTCTGTGCACCACGCCCCCTGCGCGGCAGTGGTGCTTGTGCGACCCGCGGCTGCCCCTTGCAGCGAGATCTTGTGCACCTTGCACCTTGTGCTTGTGCGTTTGAAGAAGGCAGTGGGGTGTTGTACCTTGCGCGGCCCTTTCCAGTGCACCTTGTGCGGCTGTGAAGAGAAGAAGGTCACACCACTTGCGCGCCTCCCATGCGGCAGTGGTTCGGGTGAAGACAAGGCACACCTAGTGTGTGTGTGCAAATAGAGGAGGAAGACCTGAGCCTTGTGTGTGCTTAAAAGAAGTGAAGTCCATTTTCTTGGGTGTGTGCAAGAAGGAGAGGCCGAGAACTACACCAAGTTGTGTGTTGCAAGTGAAGAGGAAGGCTGAGGCTTAATGCCTTGTTCATGCACCAAGTGAAGACCAAACCCATTAAGTGTGTGTGCAAAGTGGGAGGTCGTAGCTAAGTGTGTGCAAGAAGTGGAAGGCAAGGCTTGCACCTTGTGTTTGCTAAGTGAACAAAGAAGTTGTGTGAGAAAACAAAACCAAGTAGGCCGAACCTTTGTGTGTGTTCAAAATGAAGTGTACACACTAAGAAGAAGAAGTGGAAGACTCTCACACTAATGTATAACACACTTTTAAGTGTGTAGACAAAAAGAACAAAGAGTGTGAAGGAGGAAGTTGGTGTGTGTGCTTAAGGAATTATTACCCTTTGTGGGTTTATTGCACCAAGAAGAAAGAAAGGGGAGTGCATGATTACATGCATGCACGTACGCACGTGAACAAGGCTAAATAAGGCTGTGTACAATTGAGAAGCCCAAGACTAGAAGTTCTTGAAGATTTTTAAGAAGCCATGCAATCAGTGCATGAAGATGCAGAGTTACCATGCACTTAGTGCATGCAGTTGTTCTGAAGTGAGACTGGACCAGACTGAAGTTAAAGACATCAGTTGTCTGAGTATTCAGTAGTTGGAGAGAAGCCAGGTCATCCTCAGAAGAAGGAGATAAATCCTGAGCAAGACGAGAAGACCTGATCAACTCAAGTGATCAGAGGAAGAGAGAAAGGCCAGCAGTCTTTATCCCAGACTGCTGAAGATACTTGAAGAAGCTTGAAGTGAAGAAGAGCTACTCGTGTGACTCGAGAAGCCAGGAGAATCCCCCTGTGAGACTCAGGGTGGAAGAAGTCTTCAGTGGGATTCTGGAGCCGGCCAGTGGGACTCTGGTAACACTGTGGGACGCAGTATAAAGACCCTCCTGTGGGACTCAGGATAGATACAGTGGGACTCTGTATCGACCATTGTAATACTAACAGATTATAATGGAAGAAACCATGTTGGGGCCTATAACCAACATGGAAAGGACGTAGGCCTTTGGTGCCGAACCATGTAAATCCTTGTGTCCAGTGCCTTTACATTTACTGCATTACTCGAGGAAAGGCTTAGAGATACAAGAAGAGTGGATCGAGGCCTTAACAAGCCATAGAGGTTTAATTGATAAGGAATCAATTAGTAAAAAGTTTTAAGGGATCACGGATTCACCCCCTCCCCCTCTCAGTGATTCACACTAATCTGGGAACTTCAATTGGTATCAAAGGGAGGTTACCTCTAAAAGATCCAAGGGAGTCTTTATGAAGTGCAGATTTGAGGAAATGAGTGACCAGCCTCAAATGGAGATATCTGCCAAGACTCAGAAAAATAGAATGAAGAAATAGGCCAAGAAGAGGAAGAAAGCATGTCCTAGTTGTGATGAAGTTGGAATAATGAATGATCTTCAAAATGCAATCGAATATCTTCAGAAGACAGTCCCCAAGGAAGTGGCAATGTGTATAGCTACAGGTATCCTTGATCTTCAAGAAGAAAAATCACAGTTAGAAGAAGAAGCCAATGCAATGGAAGATCAATTAGCAAAAAGGGTTGGCATAACCAACAATCTCAGAAAGCTGGTGAAGGCTAAAGATGAAACCGTTTCTCTTTGCAATGAAAGATATGAAGACACTACTGAAGAATTGCAAAGAAGCCTTTTTGAGAAGGAATTCTTTATGATAATGGTTAAAGAAGTTTTTCATGCACTAGAAAAGAGGCACAAAGTTTCAATGATTGTCAGAGATGCTCAAATTGAAGACAAAGTCAAAATGGTGAAGGATCATGACAACTCATTGCATGAAATAAAGAAGGTGCATGATGACCAGATGGAACAGCAGAAACCGAATTGGGAAGGCAGGCTAAGATTGGTTGAGGATGAGAAGAACTCCCTCAACATGAAATGCTTTGAACTGGAGGTGATATTGAAAAATCTGCAATCACCCAAAGCTGAAGCCTACCAGTCAGCTGAAAGAAGAAATGTTGCTACTCAAGTGATCTTTGAGAAGGATGATTCTAAAAGAAAGACATCCTCTAATGAAAGGGAAACATCTTCTAAAAAGAAGGTACCATCCATACCATCTTGTACTCATGCTTCTAATAGTCTTTCTACTAAAAGTGCAGGATGGAAGAATGAATCCAAACAAGTATGGATGAAGAGAGTGAAGAAAGAAGGCTCTCCTAAAACAACACAGCAAGTCAAGAAAAGTACCCAACAATCAGAAGGAATGAAGAGGTCAAGATTTTTGGGTCAGTGTTGGTGTTGTAATAAGTATGGGCACTGTGAAAAGGATTGTTGGTACAATCCACTGAATGTCAAAGCACAGAGGAAGACCATTCCTAGGGGGATCAAGCCAGAAGAAAAGAAGCAGCATCCACAGGTCCAGAGACATCTATTTACTGCAAATAGATTTGGATTACTTGAAAACATCTGGGATGATTTCAAAAGTGGTCAAAAAGATACATGTCAATCTCCAACTATATCCAGAGCTCAAAAGAAGAAAAGATCACAGAACCTGGCTCAGAACGAATCCTTGGGAAGCAAGCAGAAGAAATCTGAAAAAGCTCCCAATAAGATTTTTTCAAAGGAAGTGAAGTCCTTGGATTTGAAATCCAAGAAGGGTGATGCATCCAGAAGGACCACCAAGAAGAAAACATGCTTCTACTGTGGAAATAAAGGACATATCATGGATCTTTCTAGACAAGCCATGAAATTCAATAGAGGCAGACTGGACTCAAACAGACAATCAATCCAAATGAAGCAGAAGGGATTGGTTGAAAACAAGTTACCTAAGAAAGGTAGCTTGAAAGCATCAAAGGAACCATGTGGAATATCCAGAACTGAGGCCACACTTCCAAGTGACTTACTTGTCATATGGCAAAATCAGTTGCAACTTGCCAAAGATCTGCAGAGAGCTGAAGATGAAGTTTTGTCATTTGCTAAGGCAAAAGGGAAGAAGAATATTTCACATGATGATGTGTTGAGATCCACACCAGCACAAACATCATTGAAGATCAAATGTTAAAGTGTGAAGAATGGTGAAAATGGGACATCTCGGTTGAGAGAATCTTCTCAAACTTGTTGTTCACATTGATGAACCAAGGAGGTTCCATCTTATTCCCTTATACTTCTGGTATTTACATGTGCTAACATTGCAGGGAATTGAAGATGATGATCATTCTCATCTGAAGAGTGGTTTGGACAGAATGGAGTGCACCCCTTGAGGGGGAGCCAATCTGGAGAAGATGGTATTCTAATATTTAATATCATCTTAAGAAAAGATGAAGGTATTCCAATCATACTTTCATCCCTTGTTTCTTAATTGTATTCATCATGACAATTAAGGGGGAGTATTGATTAAAGGAAAATGGTTGAAAGGGGGAGCTTTATCTTTGCACCTGAACTTTCTAATGAGTTTTGTGAAGTTGTGCAGGATTCAGCAAATTCATTGTTATATCTGAAAAATTTCAAGCCCCTTGAAGCATGATCTCACATGTATAGTGAATGTTGGACAACATTTAGTACCTTGGTTACATCACTCTTGTTTTCTACACCGGGTTAGCCCACGTAGACTTAGAGTTGATCTACTAAAGGTTCTTTGCTAAAGAGAACATGTGACATCATCCCTCTCTTAGTTCTTTTCAAGAAGATTCTATTCGAAGGGAGGAAGAGATATTTTGGAAGAGAGACACACCACATCTTTGCATTTGATTGCCAATAAGGGGGAGAAAATATTGGCACACATATTGACCCATTCATATGTGCTGAAGAAGTATATTGACAACAAATACAAAGGGGGAGATTGAAGTGCACTGTGTTTCATTTGTTGTCAATGAGGAATGATGTTGTCATAAGATGAATGGATGTTAAGGAATGTAAAGATGTTAATGACAAAGGTTGTGATGGTGTTGGTGAGGAAAGGAGAATGGACATGGTACTTAGAGGCATGTCACTTAGGAGATTCACTAAGTGACATAGGATGTTTTGGTTGAAACATTCTCTATGAATATCAGACGATTGTATAACTGATCTTAATGTTTCAATACTTGTATCAAGATGATACTAAGTTACACCACTTGAAGAATTGATGATGATGGAGCATCATCATTAAATCAGACGATTGTTGAGCTGTTCATAAAGTTCCAAGAACTTGTATCGACTGGATAAAATGTCACAACAATGTTTGAAGACCATGCATTGTCATAACAATGCATGAGGAGATGAAGATGATCCATCCACAACTTCTACGTGGATGATGTGGATTGATGAAGTCCATGCACTATCTCCTAGTGTATGTGAATCTGAAGAAGATCCAATTTGATCTCTGATTAGATCAATGAAGAAACATTGAAGAATCTATTTGATTAAGGAGTTCGGTTGAAGGAAGAAACCTTTTGAAGAGGAAGAAGAATAGATGAGGAGAATGGCCTAGAAGATGGCTTGAATGGAAAATGGCATTTACACTTGGTCACTTTGTTTTTTAACAAAATACTTAATGTTTAAGAAAAAAAAAGCCACCAAGGGCCAGCCACGGGTTCAACCCCAAGGCACATGTGGGCCTAGGCGCCACACCCATGTGGGATCCCATGGAGCAAGCCCAAAGCGACAGGAGGCCACATAGGGGATCAGGTCCTGTGCAGCATGGGCGCCAGAGCGTGCACCTGAAGGCGCATAGAGGGCACTAGTACCACGCCTGAGTGGCAGGGGTGGGCGCAATAGAATGACCGCAGAGAACACGGTGCGGGGCGGCACCGTGGAGGGAGAAGATTCAACTGACCGCTCATGGGAGCGGAACTTTGATAAAACACAAGAATTCCGTGGCCCATTTCGATGTGGGACGAAAAATTTCGCCGCGGATCAGATCTGGGCCGTCCGAGCAATCTCGCGCTTGATCTGCGCCGCACGATCCATCTGTGGCGCCACGATCTAATCTGAGCCGTCCGAGGTCATTTAAACGCTCATCCAACAGCTGCGAGGCCGGCTTCATCCTCGGGCTCAGCCGAGGCTCCCCACACACCTCCGTTCGAACCAGATCCACTCTGACCAGCGTATTTTGAGTTCCCGGCCACCTCTGAAGGAGCTAAGGCGTCCATCTGGTTCGTCTGGCCCTAGGGAACTCGTCTATGCAATAAAATATTCATGCACACGTTGAATGGAGAAAATTGGAGTTTGGCCGTGGCAAACAACGTTGCCGAGGCTATGAGGTTTATTCTTTTCATGGATTATCCTTAACCGAAGGCCATGCATGCGTTCTATGTCTCATGCACGTAGATGAAAAAATAAAGGAAGAGACCCGCGTGGAAACAGAGGAAAGATTCAAGATTTGGAATGATTTTGAAAAATCAAAAACTTCAGGAATTCGATTTATCCCACGCGGAAGATTTGAGGCATCCATCTGCCTATAAAAAGAGAGGTCGAGGCTCTCTGTTTGGTTGTTGATCCTTTGCTGAAACTTCGAAGTCCCGTGAGAGCTCCCAAAGTCTCGCGAAGAACAGCCTGCGCGCATCACTTGCGCGGCAGCAGCCCGGAGCTTTCCTAGCTCTGTTTGGTTCCTTTTGCGCACTCCTTGCGCGAAAGAAGAAAGGGAGGTCCCCTGCGCGCTACCCCTTTGCACGACAGGAAGGAGAGGTTGGGCAGCGCGACCTTGTGCTCTCCCTCTGTGCACCACGCCCCCTGCGCGGCAGTGGTGCTTGTGCGACCCGCGGCTGCCCCTTGCAGCGAGATCTTGCGCACCTTGCACCTTGTGCTTGTGTGTTTGAAGAAGGCAGTGGGGTGTTGTACCTTGCGCAGCCCTTGCCAGTGCACCTTGTGCAGCTGTGAAGAGAAGAAGGGCACACCACTTGCGCGCCTCCCATGCGGCAGTGGTTCGGGTGAAGACAAGGCACACGTAGTGTGTGTGTGTGAAAATAGAGGAGGAAGACCTGAGCCTTGTGTGTGCTTAAAATAAGTGAAGTCCATTGTCTTGGGTGTGTGCAAGAAGGAGAGGTCAAGAACTACACAAAGTTGTGTGTGGAAAGTGAAGAGGAAGGCTGAGGCTTAATGCCATGTTCATGCACCAAGTGAAGACCACACCCATTAAGTGTGTGTGCAAAGTGGGAGGTCGTAGCTAAGAGTGTGCAAGAAGTGGAAGGAAAGGCTTGCACCTTGTGTTTTCTAAGTGAACAATGAAGTTGTGTGAGCAAACAAAAACAAGTAGGCCGAACCTTTGTGTGTGTTCAAAATGAAGTGTACACACTAAGAAGAAGAAGTGGAAGACTCTCACACTAAAGTATAACACACTTTTAAGTGTGTAGACAAAAAGAAAAAAGAGTGTGAAGGAGGAAGTTGGTGTGTGTGCTTAAGGAATTATTACCCTTTGTGGGTTTATTGCACCAAGAAGAAAGAAAGGGGAGTGCATTCTTACATTCATGCACGTGCGCACGTGAACAAGGCTAAATCAGACTGTGTACAATTGAGAAGCCCAAGACCATATGTTCTTGAAGATTTTTAAGAAGCCATGCAATCAGTGCATGAAGATGCGGAGTTACCATGCACTTAGTGCATGAAGATTTTCTGAAGTGAGAATGGACCAGACTGAAGTTAAAGACATCAGTTGTCTGAGTATTCAGTAGTTGGAGAGAAGCCAGGTCATCCTCAGAAGAAGGAGATAAATCCTGAGCAAGACGAGAAGACCTGATCAACTCAAGTGATCAGAGGAAGAGAGCAAGGCCAGCAGTCTTTATCCCAGACTGCTGAAGATACTTGAAGAAGCTTAAAGTGAAGAAGAGCTACTCGTGTGACTCGAGAATCCAGGAGAAGCCCCTTGTGAGACTCAGGGTGGAAGAAGTCTTCAGTGGGATTCTGGAGCAGGCCAGTGGGACTCTGGTAACACTGTGGGACGCAGTATAAAGACCCTCCTGTGGGACTCAGGAGAGATACAGTGGGACTCTATATCGACCATTGTAATACTAACTGATTATAATGGAAGAAACCATGTTGGGGCGTATAACCAACATGGCAAGGACGTAGGACTTTGGTGTCGAACCTTGTAAATCCTTGTGTCCAGTGCCTTTACATTTACTGCATTACTCGAGGAAAGGCTGAGAGATACAAGAAGAGTGGATCGAGGAATTGACAAGCCATAGAGGTTTAATTGATAAGGAATCAATTAGTAAAAAGTTTTAAGGGATCACTGATTCACCCCCTCCCCCTCTCAGTGATTCACACTGATCTGGGCACTTCAAAATAGAAAATAACTTTAGAATTAATCATAAAGGAGTTAAATAATGGCCATTAATGACTGAGGCTAATCCTAAGCTTTCATATGACTTATATATGGTTTCACGATTAAGACATCCTATATTAGATTCATCATATTTTGTGGATTCACACTATGATTATTTTTTCTCATTATTTGAATTCTGGACTTTGTTAATGGGAGACACTAAAAAGAACTTGGTTATCATTTAATGTGATAGATAATTTTTTTATTGGAAATTAAATGGGATGATTATAAGAGTAAAGGATATTATGATTTCATTGAATCAGATATCATGATATATGATTAAAAAAATTCAATTTAAACAAGTATCAGTGTATCTAATGAATAGAAGGATACACATTGTTAGGAGAATGGGTGGTAGAGACAATGAGGGATAGAATATTCAATTTCTTGAATATCAAGAATGTGTGGTGAACACAACTAGAGATATTTCAAAAAAATGATATTTTATATGAGTAGAATAAGGAAATAGAAGAGATTTCTAATGAGAAATGAAAAGATTGGTTATCCTAATGGATGAGGATAATGGTTTCCCTGAAACATAATAAATGGAATAATGTTATAAATTTGTAATGTGGGGGAATTATACAAATAAATATCATTGTGTGAAATCTCATTAAGATAATTTTCAATGGTTGTATGAGTAATGAAAAAAATACTGATGATGAAGATACCACTTGCATCCTAAGAATGGTATGTTTTTTAAAAATTATTATTTATGTTCAATGTTATAATCATTATTAGATTCATATTGAAGAATTTTTAGACATGATTCATAATTCATGTTCTATGAATGATATGTAATGAAATATGATGACGAAGCCTAGTTAAGGGTTTACAAATGAAGTGTATTGAATAAAGAGTTTGTGAATGAAAATAATTAATGATGTTATACAAATAATCATATATATTACAATTATTCTATATATGTTTTCTTTAATTATAGTGAAGAGATTCTTAATGGAACTCATGTACTAGAATTGTAATTTATTGGAAATGTGATATTTATGTTAAAACACATGATTTATGGAAGAGACCGCTTAATATATTCTTGATGATAATAGAAATTATGTTTGGTATGGATAATGAGATGATTGATATGAATAATGAAATCTAGATAGTATTTATGACAATATAACATATTAACTATTTTTTGAAAAGTGTTTTATGTTATCATTGATGAATATTAAATCATTTTTGGATTTATGTGATATATTTAATAATCTATTATATTTATGTAATGCGGGAGAAGGTATGATTTCATTGAGTTTTTTTAGTAATTATCGATATTACCATGCTTCAAGTGAATGTAAGAAAAAAAAGTTACATAATTTTAATGTGACAAATAAGATATTATTAGTGATACATGGGGGATTGATTTTAATTTTCATTGGGAAATTTATTGTTCTTCACAATAAATTTTGAATTTTTTATGGCTGGAAAGGTTAACAATTTATGGAATCGATTATATTGAACATTTAATTAGGTTTGATAGATAAATTTATAACATCACTTTATTTAGATTTATTCATTTTGGATTATGTTTTCTAACCACTTCTTTTTGATAATAACTAGATATGGACATAAAGACATACAAATTTATTAGGAATCTTGTGGGACATTTTCGATTCAAGCATAAAAATTCATTTTCATTTCATGGATTATGATTGAGAAAATCAAAACCCAATGATGAAATTTTTATTCTAATATAAATGAATTATTAGACCTAGGTGTATTGTTCCCTTTAAAATTATTTTTCATATTGGGAGGGTAGAATATAAATTGGTGCTTCCACCAAATGTCTTTTAATTCTCTAATGTGTTCCATGTAAATATATTAAAGAAGTAAATACATAACCCTTCAAAAAAATTGAACTAAGATGTCATAAATATAAAGAATTTCATTATTACAAGGAAAACATTACGGAGAATCTGGATATGGAGAGGATGTTATTAGAAAAAATACAAATCACCAGGTCACTGTTTTATTGAGAAACCCCAAATTTGATGAAGCTCTCATGATACTAGAGGATGTATTGAGGTAAAATTATCCTATATTTTTATACCAATGTGATGAAATTTTGATAGTGAATGTAATTTTAATTGGATTAGAATGAAACACTATGAGATTTTCTGATAAATTATAATTTATTTATAATCATTCACTACACAAAACCCCGAGTTTTAATAAAATTCTATATAGTATTGAAATGAATTTATTTAATAAGATAATCATGTCCTAATAATTGGAACGGATTTTATGACTTGGATTTTTCAAATTTTGAAATTTTATGGTTTAAAATTTTATATAAAAATAATTTTTTATGGCTAATTTAACTATAAATGAATATAAGGAAATTTTAAAATTAAAAGATAATTTGTTATTAAAAAAATATTTTTCTATGTACCAACACGTTTTACCTCAATAAGTTAACAAAAAAAATTATAGATTTTATTGAAAAAGATATATTATATATTGAATAAAATGGTTAATATTAGTATTATGACATTTATATTCATGAGATAATAATTAATCTAAATTTATGGTTAAAATATATATTTTTCTAAAAAGTAATTTTTTCCTATATTTAAAAATATTTATAAAATATGTTTTTTAAAACATTTTGAAAATTAATTAGATAAAATAAAAATATATATTGAAATTTTTATTTCAAAATTTTTTGAAGTTTATTTTTTATAATATTTTGAAACGAATATTTTTTCTATTAATATTAAAATTATTGGGTTTTATTAAAAACTAAATTTTCATTCAAATACGTTTCAAGAAAAATATTTATTTTTCTATGTATTTAAAAGTAATATTATGTAAAATATTTATTTAAGAATCAAATTTTTTGTAATTTTAATTAATATAAATGGAAATTTTAATATAAAAACATTTAAATCTTTTGAAAAAAAAATACTTTGAAAAACTGTTTTTTGGAACCTCTATAGGATTAATATTAAATTTTATTCTTTCTGTTTTGTGAATTTAATAAGGAAAATGGATTAAATATTCATAATAATCATAATTTATATTATCTAATATGGTAACCTTATGTTTTGGTAAAAATTACTTTTAAAAACAGTAAAAATTAATTACCATGGTAAAGGTTAAAATTGTTTTACCAGAGTATAAACAAAAAAATCATGAATAAAATGATGTATAAAATTATTCAACAACCATTTTATGAAAAAGTTTCTACCTTATAACCTATAAGGATATAAAATTAACCATTTTGGATTATTTTGTAAATTGGAAAATGTAGGATCACAATATAATTTTCAAATATCTCATCATTGTCCTCTTCCCCACTAATAAAGGGCTAGCCCTATCCTTTATTCTTCACATTTGTAAAACCATTTGGTTCAAAAAATAACTACCCAAATCTCATCCTTAATTACATCCCAACATCTTATTGGATTTATTTTTATTATGAATCCATCCTCATATGACTTTATGTGTATAACTAAGACAGTTCTCTACAGAAGAGGTATTGTCATTAAATGAGCATTATCATTTTATTTCTTCAACTATATCTTTAAAATAATCATAAACTAGGATGGAATAGCAACACCATTATATACGATATTTATATATTTTGTTATTTTTATGAAATAATCTATCTTCAAATAATCATCTATAAAATGGGAAGGGAAACTATCAAACATGTTTATGGTAGACTATTGCCTCATGAACTAATGTTATTTTTTTCCATCAACTCCTCTCAATGATGGATATAATGATTGATTTAATTTTTTATAGTGTATTTGTAAAATTATTAAACAACGTTAATTATAATTACACATCAATCTTCTTACCTATCAACTTTCTAGAAAAGAATAATGTTGTTCTTATCTACAAGAAATTATCTCCCCCCATGTAGAAATAATGTGTTTTTCATCCATGTTTTACATCAATTGTAATAAAGATAGATTAAATGATTATATATGATATTTTTAATTTAATTTTTCTTTTTTAATTATTATATCACATTTACCATCTTACATTCCATTCCATGGAGTATTCTACAACATCGTTCATGTGTACGATGAACTAATGAACACGAAGCAATGTGATTTATTTTTAAATAATTCTATTTAAGGAAGTTAATAATTTTAATTTTAAGGAATATATGTGATATATATCACATAAAAATGACTATAAAAATGTAATATATTATTAACCTTTCATTCCATTCTTCCATACAGAAATTGAAAATTATGTTCATGTGTATGTAGGACCTAGAATCTATATGAATGATGTATTTCATTTTATATCTCAAATATTTATGAATTTCTATAAATATTTTTATAATTAATATATATTATATTTATATAATTGTGGAAATTATTTATATTATTTAACCATTATCAATTTAAAATGAAATATAATACCAATTCAAAACATACAAGAAATAAAAATTACTTATTACCTGAAATATTTTTAAAAATAGTAATTGTAAATAAACCAGTTACAAATTTTTATATTTAAACCATATGTGGTATGTTATATATATTTATGGTTCACAAATTGATTTATTGGAACACAATTTTTATTATATAGGAGTTTAGTATGTGTGTGGTGGAATTTGATACTTAAGGTAAGGGTGTTTTTTATTCAATTTGTTATTATTGGTACCTAGGTTAGGTTATTTAAAAATATTCTTATGTTTCCTTTCAACTGGTTAAAAAGAAATATATTATATATTATATGTATAACAAGGGTGATAGTAATTAAGATCTTAATGGGATATTATTTAGTTAATATTTGATCCAATTTTTTATGTTTATATATTCTTAATGGTGATATAAAAATGTTATTAGTATGTGTGTGTTTGTGTAATGTAACAAATTTTCATTTGAAAAGATTTAATAGAAATATATTAAAATCAAAAACCTATGTTGGTCCAATTGCTAATTTTTTTTCAAAATTATTTTAACATATGTCTGGAAAGCTAATGGAGATAAGTGATAATGATTGGAGAATTTTTGGGGACTTGATGGAATTGGATGTTAAGCTTCAGAAATTTTCCATAAAATTTGGTTGATTTTTTTATTTTATTTATTTTGTTAATGAAATGTGTTAATAATTATATTTGGTTTACAAAAATGATTGTATGATTAAATAAATCAATGAAATATGAATTTAATATTTGAATAAATAAAGAATATAGAGAAGTTTCCATCCAATGAGAAATGATTATTACCTGATGGAGTAAAGGATTTATTGATAATATTGGATTGTATTTTTATTCAATATGGAATATTATTATTTCCCATGTTAAAATTTTTTATAGGTGATTTTTTTGTATTACATTAAAAAATATTTCCACCAAAGGGGCATCAAATGCCAATTCAACTTGGGAACATATTGGATACAATGATCAACAATGAACAATGAACCATATTTGGAAAGTCCACATGCCACATGAAGGGTCATGTATAGGAGCTCAGTTCTCTTGTCTGTAATGGATGTATGACCATATTTTCTCATGGAGAACACCCGTATTGCCTATGGTAATGTAGCAGTATAACGATGGTGGAATGTGTGAATGGTGTTATCATTTCTATTCATTGGTAGCCATCATGGGGAGCGATAGTAACTGATTGAATGATATATTAAAACATACACAACTGGAGAAAACTGTGAGGGAAAAATTATTTTTTTCATACAATTCATCTATCTTAAAAAAATATAGACATAAAATAGGCCTCAAAATTATATTATTCTGAGCTATTTGATCATAATGGTGACTTCTTCTTCTTCCTTGGACCTCCTCAAACATCTCCAGTTCTCCAAATCACATATAAGCCTTCCATGATGAATCTACAACCATATTTAATGAAAATGTAGAAGTATTATGGCTTGTTCAATCTTCTTGATATCATGCATCATACTATGTCTTGTATTCATGTAATAAATCAATTAATTAGATAAACTACAGAAACCGTTTCAAGAGGCCAGTCAAACAACTGATGATGATAAATGATTTTTTTCATATATAAATGAGTATAATATTATACTCATCTATAAAACCCCAAGATTTTATGGTACGTTTTCTATTGAATAATGCAATAGCTTACATTGTATGCAACATGGAGTTTTAACGCACCCCAGACAATAAAACTTGTCATTATTAATATTATTACCCACTTTTAAAAAATTAATTTTTTTTTCAAAATGGACTTCATTTTTCAATTCAGATTATCGAAATTAGCATAGGGTTAATTTGTAGTATTTTTTTAAAACATTCAATTTTGATGAATAGTGAAAAACACTGTGATATTTTTCATAACCGTCATTTATTTAAATTTTTAGTTATTTGATTTAAATTTATATTATGTAAAAATATGTATATAATACCTATATATGTTCAATGTAATTCAATGGTTTTATTTAATAATAATATTAGATATATAAAATTTTATTGATCTTTTAACCGTCTTTTTCCCACATTCTCGACACATTTGAAAATTTGCATAAAATGTAATTTTACCGCTTCTGTGAATTGAATTTCAAATATTTGAGAGAAACTATTGAGACCAGTAAGTAATATTTGGTTCAATCAGAAGAAAATATTTTCTGTTTAATAGTATCTTTTGACTGGTATTTACCACATTTAAAAGTAAATAGGGCAATTAAAGGTAAAACTGATATTACAATTACCCTAACAGAAGTTCTAATTCAATTAGATAAGTTTATTTCACCCAAAATCAACTTTATTATTATAATATGACCATTTTAGTCCACTTGGATTAGATAAAGACATATATTATTATTTTATTTAAAGAAGAGTTAAAAGTGTTAAATTCATATTGTTTTAACTAAAACATTTTGAATATATGGTTATACATTAGAAAGATACGACTATAAATATTAATTGGAATGCTAAAAATATTTCCAACATGATGGTATTTTATTTATATTTTTTTACATTACATAATTAAATTTATTTATTACACAATGATGATGCAGTGATTACCTTATTAAAGGAAACTTAAAATAATATATATTATAAATATAAAAATAATTATAAATTGATACTTTTGATGCATTAAAAAAATTTACTAGATTAATTTGACATATTATAGTTTATTTGATTGATTTTTTTGATGTAATCATGATGTTATGACTTTAACCAAAACAAAATAGCAAATAGTCTCAAAATTGACATAAATGAGTTTTAAAAATAATACTCTATTTTTAATTGATACAATCATTCTAAAAATATAATGATTGGATAGAGGATATATATAAGGTTATATATACTAATAATTAACCACATAGGGTTTTCTTTTCTTTTTATAGTATGTGTATTAACCATTTATTATAATAATACAAGAATACAAGGTAATAGTTAAACTATTTAACTAAGAGTTAAGCCTAAAAGATAAGGTTAATATCTTGACATAAACCGGTATAAAACCTATTGGTTGAAATGTTTTCGACCCATACCCACCTTATCCCCTAAATAAATCATTTTAGAGATATTATTAACCGAATATGATTGTATAATAAAATAATATTTCCTTCCTTTCTTAATGTGACCCTCACCTCTCTTATAAAAAGGCCAATCCCCTTCTCTCAAAATCACACATCCAAAGCCATTTGGATCTTTAAACCCCTTCTCAAATATCCTTCCATGTACCCTACCTTTGACCTAGATGCCTTACATTGATCATAATGTAATCTTTTGGAGCCATTTTGATCAAATCAAATGAAAACTCCCAAAGAAGAGGTAATAATTTCACAACCTCTTTCAAAGTTCTTTTCTTCTTCCACTTCCTCTTTCATTGTTATTCCCATACCAAAATAATAAGTCCAATACCTTATATATACTGTGATTTTATTATAAATATTTTACAACCATATACATTATTCTATCCATCATAATAATGACAAGTCACAATATGTGCGTAAGTACAGATTACCGTCTCCACGAATGTGTTGAGATTCATTCCCCATCATAACCATTCAATAATAATTTTCTTTTTATGACTGAAAATAATTTTTAGGACCTTAATATAATTATGGATATTAATCAACTATATCATATCCATAATAAACACAGATTACGTAACCAATCACTTAATGGAAAACAAATCAGTTAACACCCGAAACAATGATACTACAGAATTATAATTAACCAATCAAATTTAGAAGATCATATATGATATCATTTTATGTATACGGTTTCTATATAAATTAATAATAATTATTTAACTGTTATATAGGTGGCTAACTAACCCTTAATCAAGCAAAAGTATAAGGTAAGGGTTAATTCTACAATCTCTTCATTATTCGATGTTGTTTATACGTGAGTATCTACTGAGACATTTTTATCATCCACATCTGTATTTCCAAATAATGTAATTCAAAATATTTTTACTATTTCCTAGACTATGGGTTAAAGTCATTTATACCATTTTATTTATTTTTATAACTTGTTTATAAAGTAATCTTTTCATCATTTTCCAAATAAGGTACTTCAAGACCTTTTCGACAAAATTAAGGAAAAAATGTTTTTTTAGTTTTACGGTTGGTGCATATATTTTCTGCCATTGAAACACCTTCAAAGTCTCCCTTAAAATATTATAATAATATTTTCAAAATAAATGTTTTATTTTATAATTATGTGAATATTAAATGATTTTAAAATAAAAAGAAGTATTTCTTTTAATTTTTTTTCATTTCATCTATGTCAAAATCCTTTGATCGAATTTAAACATGTTTGAAGTTGATTTATTATGATAAAAATCATCCATATTGTATTGATGGTTTTGTGATATGTTTTAATATGGATGTTTTATTATAATACCATTAATGGTTTATGGATAATGTGTTGACATTTCGTATGCTAATTTTTATATTAATGTTTATGTTATATTTAAACCTTTTAATATGAGGAATGTATTGGACATAGTATGTGATTGGTAGAGCCCGCTATAGCTCCTCGATGCATCGGTAGATCTCATGAGAAAAACTAGTCTGTTGGCACAAGGCCTTAATAAAAATTTATTTTTAGTCTTAGCACAAGGCCATGACTATGTGGTTATGAGTTCTGGCATAATGAATTCCAACATTATGTAATTGGCTATTTGATATTACAAGTGATTTTTCAACTAGTAGAATATCCATGTGAATATGTAAATTGAATTATTTGATTTATCATTTCCATGTTATGTTGATGTTTTTGTTTAAGAGTCTTGGGTTTTAGTCTTATACATTTCCTTGAAATGTTTATTATTATTTATGAAAGTTTTCACTATATTGTAATCCTTATTGAGTATATAATCTCACCACTTTTTTATATTTAATTATTCCATGGATGTGAAGAAGTATTTTAAAATTAACCCGCATAAATATGCAAATGGATAAGACTTTATTCAATGGGGATAAAATGTTGTTTTTTTATTTATTTCATGATGTCATGAAAACCCTATGTATGTATCTAGTATATCCAAGGCTGCTAAACTAATCATTTTTTTGAGACTTGATCTATTTTTATCATGCCAATGTTATTTAATAATGCACTAGCTCTAGGATTCAGGGGTTGGGGCATTATAGTCGGTATCATAGGATGTTTAGTACAATTCTTGGAAGCTATATTTAGAAAAATGCTGAATAGAGAACATTACCATAAGATAGAATTTGAGGATTATTATAGAAAAACATCCAAGAATTTTTGGTAATGTAGAGATTTTGTGAGTTTTCCAATAAATACATCCATGTCTGGATATGAGCATGTAGAGGCAGCTCTGGAACAAATGTTCTTAGGAGTGAAAAATTAGACATGGTTTTTCAATATTGTGCTGAGATATCTTGGAACACAACAACGGGCCATGATTCACTCTCGGTTATGACACTCATGGGGGATATGCACAAGACAATTCACATTTTATTTACAAACCATTAATAAGGATTTAGGAGTACATACATCCTCAAGGAAAAACAATTTATGGGTATTTATTATATCCACAATATTTTTTATTTATGTTAAGTGTTTTACACATTCTGAATTATGTATTGCGATTCATAAACTAATTTAGTGTATGTCGGTTTTTAGAAATCGAACCTAGTGGAAGGAAAGGAAATTGTATCAATTCAAGTAATCCATGTTGGTATAGCCCTCCTACTCAAGATAATTATTGTATAGCTAGTGATACAACTGGTACTGATCAGCATATCACGATACTGGGAAAACTCACTCAGGTTATGAATAATAACCTTACCCATATGGAGACCCTATTCCACAACACAGAGGATCAATGTTAGACAGCTTCATGAGGCAACAAACACCCACATTAAATGGGAATACAATTCCATTTGTACCTGAGCAATTAATATGTTCCTTAGTGAAAATATTCCATGCATTGGGGAGTAACGAAAGAGAAAAAGTGGTTATGGTAGTTTATAACATAATGGGAGATACAGATTAATGGTGGTAATTAATTAAAAACAAAAAATGATGAAAGAGTATAAAATTTGGAATAGAAGATGTTTATAGAGATTTTATTTGAAAATTACTTTCCTCATGACCATCAAGCTGATGTGGAATGAAAATTTTTGAGTCTGAGGAAAAAGGACAATGAGAATGTCACAAAGTATGATGCTAACTTTAAAAGGTTATCAAGGCATGCAACAGATTATATACATAACCCAAGAAGTAATATTGATCAATTTTTATGGGTTAAAACCATTTCTATGTCAATCATTAGTCTTAAAATCCTTCTAATCGTACGAATGTATCTTCCCATGTTCTATCAAGACAAAAAAAGAATTCTCTAAGACATATAAATTTAAAGCAAAGCAATAGAAGAAGATATCTACTGAACACTCTAGAAATGGAAATAAGGGGAAGTAGGGAGAAGTTTAATATCCATACTAGGGTAAAAGTGGGAAGATTCACCCCTGTAATTTCCTAAAGGGAATGAGAGTCAATTACAAGTGTGGTGAACAAGTCCACTAAGCTTGTGATTTCAAGGGAATGAAAGAGGTTTTCAATATTGAATGCTACAATAGTATAGAAATGGAGAATTACTCAAATTAATGTTATATGATCCAATAAAACAAACATCATAAAAGGCCAAGGGAGAAATTCCAAGCCTCTGTGATTACTACTGCTGAGATTGAAGCTCTGAAAGACATTGTGGAAGGTAATTTAATTGTTTCCTCACATTTCGAAAATGATTTTCTTGATTTGGATCATTGCATTGCTTCATATCTTCCCTATTTTCTATAGAAATTTAATATTTACAATTTTATTTAACAGGGGGGTTTCCAGTCAAAACTCTTAAGGGAAGTATCATTGTGACAAAGTTATATGAATCTGTTACCATTAGGGAATATGAATATTAATTTTCTACTTATCTCATCATTATACACATGATTGAATTTGATATAATTGTTGGTATGGATTTAATTATGGACCATGAGGAAAAATTTGTTACAATAAGAAGGAGGTTACAATTTTCAATTAAAGTAAGGAGTACCTTATCATTAGAGAATAAATGTCACCAACTGATTCTTATCTAGATTCAACCCAGTAGCTCTACTAAATTAAATTATTGGGGAGGAAGAGATTGAAATAGATATGGGTGAGGAAATTAATGATCGAATAGAGGATGTGACTATTGTATAAGAATATGTTGATGTGTATCCATATGATTTACCTGTATATCTTCCAGAATGAGAAATTGAGTTTTCCATTTATATTTTTCCTAGTTCAAGGCCCATATCAAATACCCCATATAGAATGACCACTTTGGAATTAGTGAAACTATAGTAACAATTAAATGAATTGAGTAATAATGGATTTATTATCCCTAGTGTTTCTCCAAGATGAGACCCTAATCTTTTTTTTAAGAAGAAAGATGGATCTATGAGGTTGTGCATTGACTATGGGGAAATAAAAGTTCTAGCAATAAAGAACAAGTATCCCCTACCTCTCATTGATGGTTTATTCAACCATCTTCATGGAGCTCAATATTTTTCAAAGACTAACCTTCGATCCAGATATCATCAATTGTGTCTGAAGATGGAAGACATTTTGAAAATAGCATTTCGAACCCGGTACGGGCATTACAAGTTTATAGTAATACCTCTTGGACTGACTAATGCACCCTCTATTTTCATGGATCTAATGAATAGATTTTTCAAAGATTATCATTATGGTTTTTAGTAGTATTTATTGATGATATCTTGGTTTAATAAAAAATCTAAGAACATCTTGAAAATCACTTGTTCACTATTCTGAAAACCACAAATTAAATGATTTGTATGGGATGTTTAGAAAATGTGAATTATAGCGTCAAGAAATTTATTTTCTTGGCCATATTGACTGTATGTATGGAATCTATTTTGATCCATTTATGACAAGATAAATACACGAATGGAAAAAAACAACAAGTATAATAGAGGTACTCAGTTTTATTGGTTTTCCAGGTTATTATCTTCATTTCATCTTGAATTTTTCCCGATTGGTTAATCCATTAACTAAGATCATGCGTAAAGGTGTTAAATTTGTTTGGAAAAAAGACGGTGAGGAATTTTGTGAATAACTGAAGAGAATATTAGTAAATGATCCTATCTCGACACTATAATCAACGAATGGTGGATTTTTTATTTATAGTGATGCTTAAAATAAATGAATTGGTTGTGTCCTTATGAAGAATGATAGAGTTATTTACTACTCACCAAGACAGCAGAAAATTCATCAAAAAAACTATAATACTCATGAACTTGAGATATAATCTGTAATCTTTTCATTGAAGATATGAATACACTATCACTATGGTGAAAAATTTGAGATATATATCGATCAAAAGCATTTGATGTATATTTTCTCATAGAAAGAACTCAACATGATGAAAAGACAATGGCCTGAACTATTCAAAGATTATGATTTCACTATACACTATAACCTGGGGATGGAAAATAATGTGGAAGATACTTTGAGAAGAAAGGATCATGGAGTTTTGAACAGGATGAGAGTCGAAAGGGATTCCATTTTCATGGATATAGTAAAGATGGATATGATAATAAACATGGATGGAGAAACATAAATACATTTTAAAATGGGTTCCAAACCATCTTTACTAGAAAGTATATAGAGTTCTCAGACTGATGATGTAGAGTTTAAAAAGAAAATTAATGGTCTGAATGATGGGAGATTGATCGACTTCATATATAAAAATGGGATTTCAAAATTTTGGAAGAGACTTTTTGTTCTTGACATACTTGATCTAAAAAGGTAATTGTTGGATGATTCTCATAGCTCCAACTTCCCTATACACCATGGTATCACTATGATGTATATAGATTTGAAGGAACATTTTTTCAGGGCAACATGGAGAAAGATATTGATGATTGCGTGTCAATATGTATGGTTTGTCAACATGTGAATTCTAGAAGACAAAATTCTATAGTTAAGAATCCTCTTCCCAAAACTGAGTTTAAATGGGATGATATTACAATGGAATTTGTTATGAGACTACTAAAGACTCCTAGAAGGAATGGCGCAATAGGGTTCATTGTTGATCATTTTACTAAGTCAGAACATTTTTTTTAAAAGAGAAGATTTACCACTTGAACATCTAGAAACACTATATATTAATGATTTTGTAATACATAATGGACTACCCCTATAAATTGTTTCATATTGTGATCCCAATTTTTCATAAATATTATGAGAAAATCTTTAGAAGGCCCTGTATACTAAACTTCATTTGACCACTGCCTACCACCCTCGGGCTGATGGACAATCGGAACAGACTATTCAAACCTTAGAGAGACATGTTGAGATCTTGATCACTTGACTTTCATGGTATGTGGGATCAATATTTACCTCTTGTTAAATTTTTCTATAACAATAGATTAAATTAAAGTCTTCAACTGGAACATATGAAGTGTTATATGAAAAGATATGTCGCACACCAACTCGTTGGGATGATGTGGGCGAAATAAAACATGTAGTCCTAGAACTTTTAGAGGAAACAATGGAAAAGTATAAGGTTATATAAACCCACATCAAATCAGCTAAAAGTTGGAAAAAGAGATAGGCCAATAACCGAAAGAAGGATTTGGAATTTCAAGTATGAGATCACGTTTTATTGAATGTATCTCCATGGAAAGGTGTTATATATATTGGAAAAAAGGGTAAATTGTGTCCCTGATACATTAAACCTTTCAAAATTATAGAACAAATTAGAGTTGTATCTTATCATTTGGTAATTCTGCCAAGTCTCTGCAAAGTAAATGATGTGTTTCATGTATCACTGTTGAGAAAATACATGCTTGACCTAATGCATGAACTCACTTATAATGAAATATAACTGGAACCCAACACGTCTTATTGAGAAGATCCTATTATAATGGTTGATACAAGTGAAAAAGTGTTGATAAACCGGACGACTTATTTAGTGAATGTTCTATAGAGAAACCTTAATATTGAATAGGCAATGTGGGAGCTCCAGGAACATATGATGAAGAACCATCCAAATATTTTTATGCTGTATTATTATAGAAATTTCAAGTACATAATACTTTGAAAGAGAGGAGAATTTAACACCCCAAGCATCCACATTACGTTCCCTTTGAATAATGCAATAGCTTTCATTGTATGCAACAAAGAGTTTTAACACACCACGACCAATCAAACTAGAAATTATGAATAGAAATGGCCATTTTTTAAAATATTATAAATTTCATTTCCCAAAATGGAGTTCATTTTTGAATTCGGAATATCGAAATTAGCTTAAGGTGAATTTTTGGTATTTTTCTGAAAACTTTAATTTTTTGACGAATAGTGAAAAACATTACGTTATTATTTAAATCCAAGTTCTATTTAAATAATTAGTTGTTTTATTTATATTTATATTGTGTAAAAATAGATACTTTATACCTATATTGGTTTAATTCAATTCATTGGAGTCATTTTATAATAATATTAGATATATAAAATTTATTGAACTTTTTATGATGTTTACCCAGCTTCTAGGAGCATTTGAAAATTTGCATCAAACGTGATTTTACCACTTCTGGGAATTGAATTTCAAAAATACAAGAGAAAAGGTTGGCATCAATAAGTAAATTTTTTTTTCAGTAAGATGAAAATAATGTTGGTGAATAGTATCTTTGCCTTTTATTTACCAGGGTTAAAAGTAAATAGGGTAATTAAAGGTAAAAATGATATTGTTATTACCCTGACATATGTACTAATTATATTGGATAAGTTTACTTCATCCAAAATAAACCATAGGAATAAAATAAGGTCTTATTTGTCAACTTGGATCAGATTAGGACGTTTATTATTATTTTATTTAAAGAAGTGTTAGAAGTGTTAAATTCAAAATTTCATAACTAAAACAATTTTAATATAGTGTTATATATAAGATAATTTAAATATATATTAACTATAATGATTGAATAATTTACTAAATAATGGTATTTTATTAATAATTTTTATAAATTAAATAGATAAATTTATTTATGGCATAATTATGAAGCATTAATTACCTTATTAATCAAAGATTAAAATAATTGATATTTTAAATGTATAAATATTTTTAAATTGATACTTTTGATGCATTAAAAGAATCACCTAGACTAATATGACATTTTTTGTTGATTAAATTTGTTTTTTCTAAGTAATCATGTTGTTATGACAATCAAAAATTCTAAATACCAAATAGTGTCAAAATTGAAAAGAATGAGTTTTTTTAAGAAAATACTATATTATTAAATGATATAATATTCATCAAAATATATGGTTCAACCAAATGACAACGAAAAGGTTAGATATATTAATAATAAACCACTTTGGGTTCTCTTGGATTCTTATAATATTTTTATTTACCATTTATTATAATAATACAATAATACATGCTAATAGTTATAGTATTTAACTAAGAGTTAAATCTAAATGATAAGGTTAATATTGTGACCTAATCCTATACAAAACCTATTGGTGGAGAGGTTTTCTACCTATACCCACTTTATCATAGAAATAAATCATCTTGGATCCATTGTAAACAGAATATTATTGTATAATAAAATAATATTTCATTCATTTCTTAAAGTGGCCCTCGCCTCTTTTATAAAAAGGTACATCCTCTTATCTCAAAATAACACCTCCAAATCCATTTGGATCAGAAAACACCTACTCCAATACCCTCAAAAATACCCTCCCTATGATCTATAAGCCTTACTTTGATCAGAAATCCATCTTAAAGAGCCCTTTTGATCAAATCAAATGGAAACACCCGAAGAAGAGGTAATAATTTCACCACCTCTTTGAAAGTTCTATTCTTCTACCAATCCCACTTTATTTATTATTCCCACACAAAAATAATAACTCCAATATCTTATAAATACTATGATATTATTATAAATATGGTACAACCATATTCATTATTCTATCCATCCTATGAATGACAAGTCACCATACATTCCTAGTTACGGATTACCATCTCTATGAACGTGATGAGATTCATTCCCCATCATATCAATTCAAGAATAATATTCATTTTATGATTGAAAATAATTTTTAGGAACTTAATATCATTCTGGATATGAATCAAATACATACAATCCATAACAAACATGGCTTATGTAACCATGCCATAAAGGAAAAAAATCAGTTAACACCAGAAACAATGATACTACTGAAATATTATTAACAAAGAAAAATTAAAAGATCATATATTATATAATATTTTTGTTTTTGGTTCTTTTGAAATTTAGTTACCATGATATAACTATTATACCTAAGTTTATCTTAACCACTATCAAGAAAAAGTACATGTTAAGGGATAATTCTACAATCTCTTCATTATCCATGGTAGTTTATATGTGAGTATCTACTGGGACCTCTTTATCATCCACATCCGTGTTTCTTAAAAATTTATTTCAAAACATTTTTACTATATCCTATACTATGGGTTAAATTTATTTATACCCTTTTTTGAATTTTTATAAGTTGTTTATAATGGATTCATTCTGTCTTTTTCCAAACAAGGTCGTTTACAAAATTTGCGACAAAATTATGGAACAAATGCATTTTTAACTTATACGGTGGGTGTGACTATTTTACACCATTATAACACATTAAAATATTTCCTAACATGATTATATTATCATTTTCAAAATAAATATTTTATTTTATAATTGTGTCACTTTTAAATGATTTAAAAATATAAAATGGTATTTCTGAAAAATAGTTTTCATTTCATCTATGTCAACATCCTTTGATAGAATTTAAACATGATTGAATTTGATTTATAATTATACAAATATTCCATGACGTATTGAATCTTTTTTGATATTTTTGATTGTGGATGTGTTATTTTTATACCATTCATTGTATAAGGATAATATATTGACATTTTTATGTCTGTTTTAATATGAATGTTTATGTTATGCTTAAACCTTTTCATATGAGGAATGAATTGGACTTAGTAAGTGGTGGTGGGAACCCAGTATAGCTTCTCGATTCATCAGCAGGTCTCACAATACAAACAAGTGTCTTGGAACAATGCCTAGATAGAAGCATATTTGTAGTATTGGCACGAGGGCTTGACTATTGGTTATGAATTCTAGCATTATGCATTCCATCAATGTGATATTTAATATTTGATATTACATGTGATTATTAGACTAGTAGAATATCCATGTGAATATGAAATGGGGATTATTTGATTTATCATTTCCACATTATGCATAAGTGAAAATTTAAACGTTTTGTGTTTTAGTCTTATACATTACATTAAGATGTTTATGCTTATTTTTGAAAGTTTCAGCTATATTGTAGTCCTTAATGAGCATCTGCACTCACCCCGTTCTTAAGATTTGTTTTTTCTAGAATGAAAAGAAGAATTTTATGATTAACCTGTAGGAATTGGAAATAGGATAAGATTATTCTCATAGGTCACACAATAATGTTGTTTTTCATTATTTGATGGTGTAATAAAAAAACATATGTATGTATCTAGTACTTCCATGGATATACTAAACAAATTGGTCTATTGAGACATGATCTATTATGATCTTTCAAATGTTATTTAATGATGTGTTGGCTCCAGGATTATGGGGTTAGGAATTTACATTATCACATACATATGATCATCACAATAGATATTTTTAAATCATTGAAAATATACACCAGGAAATACTTCATAAATATGAAATAAACATGGATGACATATGTATCCCATACACCACATATTTTCCGAAAGTGACGATGAGGAAAATAAAAGTAAGAAGAGTGATTTAAAAGGAATATTATCTCTATTTATAAAAGGAGATCTCCCATATATTATAAGGATGCTAGAAATATGGAGAATATAATCAATTTTTTGGAAGAATAGAGCTACCACGAACCCTAGTGGGTGTTGAATTGTATAATTATCTAAAAGGAACAATGATTTCATTAATGGTGAATATTTAGGGCCATTGATAGGTGTTTGAACCTCTTTATTATGATTCATAAAGAAAATTATTCTAGAAAAGTAACCAGTTTAGAACTCAAGGAATCATTCCTATGGATTTTTTAAAGAACACCGAGTACTAGTGTTTGTGAGAAGGAATCCATGAAGGAGCACACTAGAATTGTGAAAAGATAATTGGGAAGTTCAAACCCATATCTAAGTGAAGCCTATGTTGGGACACAAACAATACAAGAAGCCAATTATCACTTCCTACATGGATGATTCTGAAGATCATTCTACAATTTCATGAAGGACATGATGGACTATATCATATATAATATATCAATAACATGCATAAAGCATGTAAATCTAACTAAATATAAGAAAAAATAAATATTTTTTATGTATACCAGGTGTGTGTTATAAAATAAAAGTGTCTAACGTGTGTCTAAAGTGTCATGAAACAAACAACACAAACTAACATTAATTCATGATCATGAAAATGCAAATAAATATATTAGATATTTGAACCAAGAATTTTTTTCCATGTGTCCCATTTGTGAAGTGAGGTTGTATTGAGAAATCAATAATTAGTGTTTTGATATTTTGAATGTTATTATTGAATAAAATAAGAATAGAATTATTTTTATTCACAACATCCACATATCTAAGTGAGGCCGAATCAATATCTATCTTTTTAATGATATGCATGTGTTGCATTGTACTGAGGAAGATGATTATACAATGTGATAAAAAATTGACTGATCAAGAAAAAATTAAGAAAAAATTTACATTAATATTATATGATAAATTTAGATTCATAAATCGAAAGGAGGAGGATCAATACATAATCCTATTATTGATCAAGATATTTAACATAGGTGAAGTCTTATAGTTGGTGTTGGGAGTTGGTGAAATATTTTGGTAAGATCTTAGAGAAAATAGAGGTTCTCATTTGGAGTTTAAGCAATATGTCCTCTAGATGTATCCAAAATAAATTGGCAATTCTCAATTGGATTTGTAGATTTATTTTTTATTTGGAGTTGAAAACCATTGTAATAAATTGTTTGATAATGAAGATTATACTGACGAATCCATGTTTGGGGAAATAACTAACATGGAATGAAGAAGGAATTTACGAAAAATATTGTAAATAATATCTTCATTTATCTGTGATATTATTTTTACACTATAGGTATGTTTTTTAGATAATATTTTTTTGTGTCAATAAACATAACATGTTTAAGATGTTTGATTCAAAAGAAAAATAAAATTTAAAAAGAAATCACTATTTCACCCCTCCACTCTCAATTGTCAATCAGGAATTGGGAACATCAGCATATAAAATTATAAATTCTCTAACCCAATTTAATCCATCCTAAAATGATTAATATAGTATCATAAGATCAATAATTTTTTATGAATATTGAATAACCATTTCACACCCAATTTCTATCAAATGGGAAATGAATGTATTGCTAGTGTGTACGGTGGACAATGACCTCCCTTTGACAACGTGAATTATTTTTCATCCCCATAATAAATTTTTTTTATTATGTTGGGAGTAATATTTAAATATAATATTTATGAAATAATTATTCATCTATAGTAGTAAAATATAATCTACATTATTGCATTATTTTCTATTATAAAATGATAACATTATGTGTGTGTACATGGGAACTACCACCTTCACAAAGAGATGTGATTTATTTAATTTATACCCTAAATTAACATTAATAAAGACATATTAAATAAATTTATATAATATATATAGAATAATTATGATTTTTAGAATTTAGAAATATTATTTTAATTTATTTTATTCTTTTTTTAGAAAATGAAATCTTCATTCATGAATACATATCGAAATCCATCATTTTGAATGGTGTAATTAATTTTTCTATCTATAAATTAGTTTCATAGTATTAATATTATATGTTTTTAAAATAAAGGAATAAATATTCCATGAATATACTTATTCAAATATTATATTATGATTACACATTTTCTTGTTATTACTCGTTTGTTATCTATGATAGTCTATTCATTGTTTGGTTTTACCACTTATATGATTTTTGTTTTACTGATTATAACATTAAAGATTATGAAATGTTAAATTTTTGTGATATTATGTAATAATATGACATGATTAAAATTCAATATATTATGGAACCATGATCAATGTGCACAGAACAAACCTACTGAACTGAATAATTTTTGAATAATGGAATAGTTAACACACAAAAAATAAGGATTTTAATAAATAACTATAAATGAAAGTTTTTGGAATATTATATGTGGATCATATATGATATAATAATCCTTTGAAATATTATTTTATATGATTATAATAATAATAAATTTATTACATATGAGGTTATAGAACTTACTAATCATGTGGTTAATAAGGGAATAGTTCTTCATATCAATATTGTTTCATTGATATATTCATGATGTGATAATTTTTTTAAATTTATTTGTTTTATATAATTTCCCATTGATATGTTATATCATGAATATATTTATATTCATGTATTTTAATGTTTCAATTGATGTTTTTACTTTCATTGGGGTTATGATTCAAATGTTACCTAATCAGTTAGGCTTTTTAATAATCTCATTCCTACCATGATTTTTCGTGCATATATTTTATTATGATGAAATTATGTGATCTATCTATTAAAAATATAATATATATTTTATCCATTGTTTATTTATAGAAATAAAATGTTTTCCTTTAATATTCATATCCCCCTTATACTTAATGGTTTGAAAAAAATGTTTTTTAGGAAAACATATGATATTTTTTTGAGAGATAATATTTTATATGATATTACTATTTTTATTTTAATAATTTCATTGGTAATTTTAAAAGAAATTAATTAATTAATTTTTTTTAAAATTTTTATATTCAAAAAATGATTTTTTAATTCTTCTCATATAATATTCCACTGATATTTTAATGTTGTTTTTCACAGATCATAAAATAATTTGATGTTAGTTATTTCAAATTGGGAATATTTTCCTACGATACTATCCTTATTATTAACCTAGAAGATTTATGATTATAATAATGAAATATTAATGAATGTTTTTTTTCTATCCATTGGTAATGCTATGACAAAATTATAAATTTTTTGATGATATTGGGGTATGAATATTAATGAATTATGATAACGTAGAAACTAGATCAATTATTTCCCTTCAATTATTTTATATATATTATTTTCTTTTGAGATAAAAGGCAACATAAGATTATATCCCATTCCAAAAATAGGGCATGTGGGAGGTTATACCATGCCTAATTATGTTTTATGGGTTGTCAACCCAAGCCTAACCTGTGATGAATGTATTAGTGGGTAATGTTGGTCTAATATTTATATGATTATAATAATGAAACAATTTAGGATTCTATTTTATGGCATGAAAATTTTATAATTTTATGATCTCATTGATTATAATCTTTGAATAACTTATGATTTCTATCTTATGAATAAACAATAATTATTCCATGTGTCACGAACCGTCCCCCAGGACCTGTATCGTGACAACCCCAAGTCTGCCTTCCATATGTCAGGGGATGTCGACTAGCACCAAAGGCGTAAATCCCAAAACTGGGAAGGCATTGCCATTATACCTCTAAAAAAACACATCAGAGTACACAAATGGAATACAAAAACTATGTAAAACTGTATACAAAAGATGTTTTGGAAAGAAAAAGGGGCCAGAAATTCAATCCCAACAGGAAAGTACAAGTACAACTAAAAGCATGTACAATTAAAGAAAAGTAAAGCTGCTACTGGGTCGTCCTTCGGGGTTCCTACCAGATTGGTTTGTACAGATGGCCTCCTAAGCACTCTCTTTCATCCGTCTCCTCCGTGTACTGTCACACCGAGTGGTCCACCTCTAGGTACCATCCAGTCCTGCTACTCTCGACCTCATTCAGAGTTGTCCATCATCTAAAACCAACAAAACGATGTGAGAGCATAGCCCATGCATGGGTGAGTATAACAATACTCAGTAGGGACCCCGAGACCCTCAAGTTCTAACTAAATCTAACAAAGATAAACCACAATGTATGAAAATAATAGATAACCATTACTTAGGTATATGCCCATACATATACATATGTTATCTAGTAACCCATCTCAATCATGAGGAAAACACCAAGGTCAATGAATAACCTCATACCAGGATTTTTATTAATCTGAATCCTCCGCTGCTGGAGAACTCCTCCTTTATTGAGTATAGTGGGCCTTCCTAATCACACAGAGGCTTTTCCCACTAACTTGGACTGCTAAGGTACTCCTTCGGTGAAGTACAATAGATCTACTGCTCTCACACAGAGGCTCTCTCCACCATGGGTCTGTTGTGGTCACACAGAGGCGCTTCCCTGGTAGCCTACTAAGGTACTCCACGTGTCGAGTACCATGGGTCTGCTGTGATAACATAGAGGTGCTCCCCACCACGGTTCTTCTGCAATCACACAAAGGCACTCCCCACTGGGCTTGTCGATTCACTCTGAGATGAATCGGTCAGTAGTCCTCAAGTCTTATCCAACTTCAAGGTTCCAACACAAATGCCTAGTCATCTCTGGAATATCTACTCCACAATCTACTAGTTTATACTCCAACTATCACAAAATCCCACGTAAAAGTATCTCAATGGTCCTCCATGTCATAGGGGTCCCAATGCAATAGATGGTGCGTCAATTGCTCAACCAGTCTGTTAGTTATTAGCCTATTAGTCATGGTGGCCCGGTTAGATTCATGGAAGATCCAACCTGGCCATATCTCAACTATACGTCGAACTCTAGTGGGGTATTCTCAGAGGGACGGGTTCACTCTGAGAGTACTAATCCATCTTACGGTTCATCAAACAGATGTTTGGTGCCAATGATATGGCACAAGTAGGTAATTGGTTAGTAATGGGCCAACGTCTGTTCTTACCTGGTCAGACCGACTCGGCCCAACACCGTCTGGGCCGACCCGGTCTGGGTCGACCCTACCAGTCTCGCTAGGTCTAACCCCGCCCGTTGAGTGGGTCAGCCTGCAATTTTTGGCACGGTACATTGGGCCCGGCCTAGAGGACTGCGACGGCAGTTCATCCCGGAGGTCGCCACGTAGGAGACTAGGCCCGAAGGCCGGGGTCGGTTCGGCCAGTGCTGCGAGGGGAGCGTCTCGAGCAACTCAATATTTGAGGTCGAGTAGCACCCCCAGTTTGAGGTATGTGGAATTTTTATACATTATTGTGTTTTTAATGTGCATGAGATGATTTGGAAAGAGGATGGGAGAGTTTGGAATGGTTTTGGATGAGTTTGGAGCCTTTTAAAGGGGTGCACGATTTGAGCACAGTTAGTGGAAACCGTAAATGTTCTCTAGGAAATAGGGTAGGGGAGACAGTAGGCTTCACACGGCATGTGCACAGTTTGCCAAACGGTGTGAGGAAACCATGTGGACCCTTGCTCCCAAGGAAGTAGAGTGCACATGTTTACCGCACGGTTTTCCAAACCGTGTAGGATAACCGTGCGGCCACTTAAAATAGGGTTTTAAAAACCAGGATCACTTGGGATTGCCTCATTTCACTCCAATATTCATACCACTCGAGCCTCACTCAGGATTTTGGGTTCTAAGGGTTTAAGAGTTCCCTCCCACTCGATTTGGAAGTGTTTTGAAGAGGTTTCTTGCCGGATTGAAGGTGGTTTCTCCAGAGTAAGTATCTCCTCTTGTTTCTCTTTTGTTTTTCTCTAGATCTACTCTTCCCTCTTTCATGGTTTTTTAGATCTACACATGTTGTGTATAGATCTAGGGTTTTTGTTTCCTTGGATGATTATTTTAATGCTTATGGATGCTAGGGGAAGGGATCTAGAGAGGTTTTGGTGGTGCGTTCGCTGGTTTTGAGGTGCGGTGGATTGTGGGTTGATTTCTCTGGAACCCTATAGGTAGGTGTCTTATCTCTTAACTCCACATGGTTAGAACTAGTGCTTATTTATTACAATTAATTGTTGTGCTAAAAATTAATTGTGAATTTTTATGCGAAATTGATTAGAAATCCCTTGGGTGATGTTTTAGGGATTTTTGAGAGAAATGGTGTTTTGTGGTGAAATTCTATTCCTGGGTATTTTAAAATAATGATTTTAAAATGGGATGATACATTTGATTTGTGAAAATGGTTGATGGAAATTATTTTCAATAAAATGGCTTGTTTTGTTGAAATGTTGTTTAGTATTGAAAATGGTCTTCAATAAATGGGTGATTTATTAAAGTGTATTAATATGCAATGGAATTGGTTGATTGCATGTTGTTGTGACCTTGGTGGGTTTATTGTTGGTTTGTTTTGATTGAAATTTTGTATGGTAGTGGGCGGGATGTCTCACTATAAAATGGGGATGGATAGTGGTCGGAAGAACCACCTTATGAGTAGTGGTCGGAAAGTAATGCTAGTTGTGAATGGGTGAATGGGTTGGGTGGAAGTCCCACTGTTTTGATAGTGTTGGTGTTAATGGGTGAACAGGTGGGGCGGAAGTCCCACCATTTTGGTTGCCTATTGTGCATTGCTTTTCAAGATAGAATTGGTGTTCTAATGTTTAAATGTTGGGATGATTGTGGCTTGTTTGGTTAGTTTTCGCTTGGTTTCCTGGATTGGTTGTGATGGCTTGGTAAGAGCATGGTTGGATTATGAAAATGGTTGCACTTGTGATTTTATTTATATAAACTTCTTTATATTAATGTACTAATGGTTTTATACAAGTGGCATGTGTAGGGAAGTCATTTGGGGAAATCCTACTGAGTTTTAGTACTCACCCCTTGCTTTGGCACTGTGATTTCATTGTAGATGTCGTGTACCGTAACATGGGAAAAGGTAAGGCATTACCCTCTTTTAGTGGAGAAATATGATCCCTTGGTGGAGCATGGAGCTTAGAGCTTGGCATGGAGTTGTGGTGGTGTCATGGCTTATGGCGTTTGGTTGTTTAGTTTCTGATGTCTACTCTGATGTTGTGTGGATTTGTCTTGTTTTATTGGTTTTGAGTTGTGTTTGTTGAAAAACATGGTTGAATTTTGGAAATTCATGGTTGGGTAACTGAATTGACATGCGTCATATAGTGGTTATTAGTGGATGGTTTGGTTGGTTTTGAATTAAGGGAAAATCGCTCCCCAACATGATCTTGAAGCCCGAGGCATTCATTGCCAGCCTTTGGCATCTGGGGAACATCCCTTAAGGCCAAGTAGCCATCACCTCCTCCTCAAGCCAATGAGGTAGGGGAGGTGTGTTCCAAGTTGTATCAGTTTCTTCGGTCCTTTGTATTTGATCGTCAGATTTGGTGTTGACATTCGTTCAGTTACATTCCTTGAGTCAGGATGGTAGCAAGGCATAATAATGTCGGAACATGGAATGTATAGCATAAAAGGACTTATCAAACCCTCTTATTTTGAAATTCATGTTACCAGGGAGTTGGGTACATAAGTGTTTTTGAGACACTTATAGGCATTGGATATCTCATTGTTGTGGGTGTATCCAATGAGATGAGCATGACATGCATGGTAGAAATATCTTCCCTCTAGGATATATATTTCATTGGGGTATACTGATTTATGGTTTGAAATGAATGTGTGAAATTTCATTGTGAATAAATTGGTATTTTGAAAATTGTTTGGTTTTCAAAATGGTGAAACATGGAACATGTGGAAAAGGGTGGAAAGTCTTGTTGTGATAGTGTTGTGTAATGTGATTTTAAAATTTCATTTCCTGATTTCTACGAAAGTGAGACTCATGGTTGATTGTTTTCTATTTATAGAAATGGCACTGGGTAGGCATCGTAGAGACCAACTGGAGGAGGCTGCTGAGAATGTGGTAGCACCTGAGCCTCAGGTAAACCAGCAGCTAGTGCAAATCATAGTGCAAGATTTCCAAGATATAGAAAGTTGAAATAAAGTGAATGAGCCAGGGCATGTTGATCAAGAAGTTCAGTTTCAAATGTAGAATCCACCAATCATTAGGGGTGACTTAGATCCATAGAGGGAAGAATCATGGTTGAATAGAATGAACAAGATCATTGAGTTCTTGGGAATGCTCATAGAGTTGAAAGTGAAGTTGGCCGTGTATATGTTAGAGGATCTTGCCCTTCAGGGGTGGGAGTTGGTAGTCCAAGAAGGGATGGACCAAGGTATGATGTGGTAAGGATTTGAGGAATTGTTTAACAAACATTTCTACCCACATACATTTAGAATTCAGCATACCACTGATTTCTTCAGTCTCAAGAAAGAGCTTATGTCTGTTACGGAGTATGCAGCTATGTTTATGAACATAGTGAGGTTTTCACCCAAGGTGGTGGTTAGTACGTCCTTGAAGGAAAGAATCATTGAAGCGGTATTAAGGCAAGAAATCCATTCAAAGATAGCAGTGCTGTGTATATATGATTACACAGAGATGCTAAATAGAGCCTTGGTAGCTGAGCGGGATCTGTTGGGATCTCTGGGAAGGGGAAACAAGGTCGTACCTATGGGGAATAGTCGGAACTCTAAATCTAGGTTCAAGCGAAGTAGGGACACTTATTACTAGTGTGGGAATATGATATATTACTTGACGGTAGGATCAGTGAATTTTCATCTGAAGCCCAAGAGCAAGAATGGATGTTTTCAGTGTGGTTCTACACGCCACATCAAGCAGGATTGTGTGACACAACCTCGAGCATGTCATAATTGTAAGCAGATGGGGCATCTACATCGTTATTTTCGGAATTCTCCAAGGTTAGGTGCATGTGACACTCCTCAGGGATCGCATACATCGTACACTTTGATGAGATGAAGAAAGCAGCACACCCCTCGTCATTAGAGTAAAGTGGGTCATCATGATTCTCTAAATACCACGATGCCTCAACAAAGATATAAAGAGCAGAGTGTGGAAAGCAAACATGTGTTTGGAGCTAAGCAGGTTGTGGTGGATGATCAGTCGAGACCATCCACGGTGCAGGGTACAATTCTATTAAATTCTACCATGATGCAAGTGTTGTTTTATATGGGTGCTTTACACTCTTTTATTGCTGCACATGTGGTTGATTTGCTGGGTTTAAGGGTAGAAATGATTCCCTCAATTTTGAAACTTCAAACTCCTCTGGTTCGAAGATAGTGTCCAGCCTTCTTTTGCAGAGAATGTTGTATCGTGGTGGGTGACGTTGAGATAGCGTAGAATTTTTCAATGCTTGAGATGGATGGGTATTATGTAATCCAAGGAATGGATTGGCTGGTGGATTTTAAGTCCCACATCGATTGTGATGCACGAAATATGGATTTTATGACAAATGATGGCATTAGACATCTCTTTAGAGGAGAGAGGCATGAAAGGTAGGGTGCAACGAGTTTTTTGGAACTAGAAGTGGGTACGTTATCATATCAATTTGCGGCGTTGTCATTGGAATCGGTAGACGATGTTGAGTTGAGTGTTCTTCCAACAGTGGTCGATCAGTTCATGAATGTTTTTTCTAAATAATTCTCTAGGTTACCACCCATATGAGAAGTGGATTTTATGTTTGATATCCTTCCAGGGACTGGTCCTATCACACTTCCGTCTTATGGGATGAAACCTACTGAATTGTGGGAATTGAAAGTCTAGTTGTAAGAGCTAGAAAGTGAAGGGTTTATCCAGCCTAGCACGTCTCCATGGGTTGCATGAGTGTTTTTTGTGAAAAAGGAAGATTGATCTTTGAGGATATGTGTTGATTATTGTAGACTTAACTAAGATATGATAAAGAATAGATATCCACATCCATGAATTGATGATTTTTTTCGACCAGTTGAGGGGAGCCCAGTGGTTCTACAAGATCGAACTCAGGTTGGGATACCATCAATTGGGAGTGAGGAAAGAGGATATTTCTAAAATAGCATTCAAAATTAGATATAGTCATTAGGAATATTTGGTTTTCCCCTTTATTCTAATGAATGCGCCAGCAGTGTTTATGGCATTGATGAATAAGATAATTTTGAGATATCTAGATTCATTTTTGGTGGTGTTTGTAGACAATATTCTAGTGTATTCAAAGACAAGGGTGGAGCATGTGGAGCATTTGGTGATAGTGCTGGGGTTCTTGAGGGATCATCCGTTGTATGCCAAGTTTTCAAAGTGTTACTTTTGGATACAGAATGTTTGTTTTCATGGCCATGTGATTTCTGAAAGAGGTGTTTCATTGGATCTAGAAAAGATAGAGGCTGTTTTCTCATGGAAAGCACCAATGAATGTGTTTGAAATATAGATTCTTCTTGGTCTAGCAGGGTATTATCGGTGTTTTGTTCGTGATTTTTCACGTTTGGATTTGACGATGAAAGCTTTGACATGAATGAATGTTCTATTCCAGTGGAATGAACAGTGTAAATAGTGTTTCGAAGAGCTAAAGGGTCGTCTTACATTATAACCAATCTTGGTTTTGCAAGAATCAGGAAAAAGGTACGTGGTGTATTGTGAAGAATCGGGTCAGGGATGGGGTGTGTTCTCATGAAACAAAAACATGTGGTTGCATATGGATCATGGAATTTGAGAGTGCATGAGAAGAACTACCCAACTCATGATTTGGAGTTGGCAGTAGTAGTCCATGCTTTTTAAGTGTGTCATCATTATCTCTTCAGTGAGAAATTCACGGTATATATAAATTATACAATCTTGAAGCACATTTTCTCACAAAGGGATTTGAACTTGAGGCAAAGGAGATGGATGGAATATCTCTAGATTTTTGATTTTGACATTATTTACACACCTTGTAAGGGAAATTCTATGGAGGATGCATTATGTATAGAATCATATGATCAGGTGGTGAAACAGGAATCACACTAGTTGCAGTTGATGTCAGTTATAGCTGAAATGTGGTTCGAATGTGGGGACCAGGGCGATAGAGTGGTCTTCTTTCCAGTTTTGTTGATTTCTGACTTGGTTGTCCTGGTTAAAGAGGCACAGATAACCGGTTCTTAGTGTGTGACTATGGGGTTGAGACTCAATGGTGGGGAGACCATTGAGGGTTGGCTACTAAATATAGATTCAGTTTTTTGTTTTTGGAATTGGATTGTTCTACCAGTTGCTTGTCAGGAGGATCTTCTTAGGGAGTATCATCATTATAGGTGGTCTGTTCATCTTGGAATTCAAAAAATGTATAAAGCGTTGAAGGCACAGTTCTGGTGGACTGTTATGAAATAAAGTGTGGCTGAGTTTGTTTCAAGATGCTTGACTTGTCAGCAAGTCAAGGAAGAGAATTAGAGGCCATCAGGAATGTTGAATTCTTTTCCAATCCTTGTTTGGTTATGGGAGTATATAGCAATGGATTTTGTCACAGGACTCCCAAGAACAGTTATAAAGAACAATGTCATCTGGGTGATAGTGGATCAGCTAATGAAGTCGGCCCATTTCATCCCGATTCGTGAATCTCATATAGTAAAGGATCTCTGCAAAATCTATATCCGGGAGGTGGTAAAAAGGCTTCGTGTTCTAGTTCTTATTGTATCAAATAGAGATACAATGATTATATCTCACTTCTAGAAATCCATATAACAAGCCCTGGGGACACAGTTGATGATGAGTATGGCGTATCACCCTCAGACGGATGGTCAATCCAAGAGGACAATACAAACTCTGGAAGATATGTTGCGGGCTTGTGTCATGGATTTTGGTGTCTTGTGGGAGGATCACTTGTTGTTGGTTGAGTTCTCGTACAATAACAGTTATCAGGCATCCATATAGATGGTTCCGATTGAAGCATTGTATGGGCGGCCATGTCATTGTCCACTATGTTGGGTGGAAACAGGTGGGTCCTCAATGGTTGGACCGAGCCTTGTCCATGAGACTATGGAGAAGATCAAATTCATCAGGAAGAGAATGCAGATGACTCAGAGTCATCAAAAATCATATGTGGATCATCGGCAACAGCCATTTTCGTCCGAGCTGAGTGATCATGTGTTTTTTGAGGATATCTCCAAGGATGGGACATCGTCAGTTTGGGAAGCATGAAAAGTTATCTCTGAGGTATATTGGACCTTTTGAGATTCTTGAGTGGGTTAGTGAGGTGGATTATCATTTGGATTTGCCACATAGATTCAATGCGGTACAAAATGTGTTTCATGTGTCGCAGTTGAAAAAGTATCAGCTGAATCGTGACCATGTGATTTGATGGGATCTTGTTGAGCTAGAACCAAATGCTTTGTTGGTGAATGTACCAGTGCGGGTTTTGTATAGGAAAGATAATTTAATGCATGGTAAAAGCATTGGTTTAGTTCTTTTTTTGGAAAAATTTTATGTTTCAAGAGGAGACATGGGAGTGGGAGAAAGATATGGTCGAGCAGTGGCCCGAGCTCTTTTAGAAAAGGGAGGGTTCACTACATTCCGAGGACGGAATGTCCAATGGTGGGGAGAATGTAGCACCCCCCAGTTTGATGTATGTGGCCTTTGTTTATGAATTTTTATGTTTTTAAAGTGCATGGGATGATTTGGGAAGAGGTTTGGTAGAGTTTGGAATGGTTTTGGATGAGTTTGTAGGCTTTTAAAGGGGCGCATGGTTTGAGTACGGTTAGTGGAAACCATGAAGGTTCTCCCGGAAACTGTGATGGGGAGACAGTAGATATCACATGGCCTGCGCATGGTTTTCCAAACCATGTGAGGAAACCGTGCGGACCCTTTCTCCCAAGGCAGTAGAGTGTGCACGGTTAGTGCATGGTTTTCCAAACCGTGTGGGCTAACCATGAGGCCACATAAAAATAGGGTTTTAAAACCCGAGCTCACTCGGGATTGCCTAATTTCACTCCAATCGTCCTCCCACATGAGACTAACTTAGGATTTCAGGTTCTCAGGGGTTAAGGGTTCTCTCTAACTCTATTTGGAAGCATTTTAATGATTTTTCTTGGTATATTGAATGTGGTTTCTCCCAAGTAAGTCTCTCCTATTGTTTCTCTTGTGTTTTCCTCTAGATCTGCTCTACCCTCTTTCTTGGTTTTCTACATCTACACTTGTTGTGTATATATATAGGGTTTTGGTTACCTTGTATGATGATTTTAATGATTATGGATGCTAGGTGAAGGGATCTAAGGAGGTTTCGGTGGTACATTCGCCGGTTTTGAGGTGTGGTGGCTTGTGGGTCCATTTCTTGGGAACCCTAAAGGTAGGTGGCTTCTCTATGGACTCCACTTGGTTATAATTATTGGTTCTTTGTTACAATTAATTTTTGTGCTGAAAATTAATAGTGAAATGTTATGATAAATTGATTAAAAAACCCTTGGGTGATGTTTTTTCGATTTTTGTGGAAAAGGGTGTTTATGGTGAAATTCTCTTCTTGGAGATTTTAAAATGATGATTTTAAAATGGGATGATATGGTTGATTTGTGAAAATGGTTTTTGGAAAGTTTTTTTAATAAAAAGGTTTTTTTTATTGAATTGTTGTTTTTCTTGGAAAATGGTTTTCAATAAATGGGTGATTTATTGAAGTGGATTGATTTGAAATGGAATTGGTTAATTGCATGTTTTTGTGACCTTGGTGGGTTTATTCTTGGTCTGGTTTGATTGAAATGTTCTATGGAAGTGGGTGGGAAGTCTCACTATAAAAATTGGAAGGATAGTGGTTGGAAGAACAACTATATGAGAGGTGGTCGGGAAGAACCTCTAGTTGTGAATGGGTGAACAGGTTTCGCAAAAGACCCACCATTTTGATAGGGTTGGTGTGAATGGGTGAACGGGTTGGGCGGAAGTACCAACATTTTGGTTTCTTGTTGTGCATTGATTTTCAAGATGGAATTGTTGAACTAATGTGTAAATGTTTGTATGATTGTGGCTTGTTTAGTTGGCTTTCCCTTAGTTTCCTGGTTTGGCTGTGATGGCTTGGTAAGAGCATGGTTGGCTTATGAAAATGGTTACACATGTGATTTAAGTTATGTAAACTATTTTATATAAATGTGCTAACGGTTTTATCCTAGCGGTGTGTGTAGGAAGTCATTTGGGGAAATCCCACTGGGTTTTAGTGATCACCCCCTGCTTTGGAAGTATGGTGTCATTGCAGATGTCGTGTACCGTGATGTGGTAAAAGGTAAGGCATCACCCTCCTTTAGTTGAGCATTGTGATCCCTTGGTGGAGATTAGAGCTTGGATCTTGGCGTGGAGCTGTGGTGGTGTCATGGCTTATGGTGTTTGGTTGATTAGTTTCTGCAGTGTAATCTGATGTTGTGTGGACTTGTCACATTATATTGGTTTTAAGTTGTGTTTGTGGAACATCGTGGCTATCTTTTGAGGATGCATGGTTGGGAAATTGAATTTACATGAATCATATAGTGGTTGATAGTGGATGGTTTGGTTGGTTTTGAATTAAGGGAAAATCATTCCCCAACATGATATTGAAGCCCTCAACATTCATTGCGAACCTTTGGTGTCTTAAGAATGTCACTTAAGGACAAGTAGTCCTCACCACCTCCTCAAGCCAATGAGGTAGGGGTGGGGTGTTACAGGTTGGGCCGGTCCGGAGACCCGCGGGAAGGCCGTGCGGAGCGCTTTCTAGCTGTGGGTGCACCGGGCAGCCGTGGGGGTGCTTTTAGAGTGCCGGTTAGGCCGCGGGGGCAGCGAGCAGGGAGCGGCAGGGCTTCGGAGGGCCTAGGGTAGGCTGGACGTGCACCGAGTAGGCCATAGGGGCGTAGGCAGGCTGCAGGTGCACCGTGCATGGGGCGGAAGTGGCCGGGTAGGCCGCCACATGGGCGGGGAGGTCACGGGGGCGCCGGCAGGGCGACGGGCATGGCTCGGGGGAACCGATAGGGCGTGGTAGGGTACTATAGGGCCAAGGGCAGGCAGGCCACACTCCGGGCTAGGCGTCGGGAGGCCGGAGGGATGTGGTTTTCGCACCGGGCTGGGCACGAGGAGGTTGCGGGTAGGCGGACGGGGCGCCGCTCTGGCTGGCGGTGGTCGGTCGGAAGCTTCAGTGTTCCACGGGTGCGGCGTGATTCGCGGAGGCCGTGGGTAGTGCGGCCTTCTTCGTTTCTTCCTTCATCATTGTCACCTCATCACCATGACGTAGAACACCACAAGAAATAGAAAACGACTAAGGATGTCGGGCCATGTTAGGTTGGCCCGCATCCTCTGCATTTAAAGTATTATCAACTGGTTCATCGAAATAGGAAAGATGAACATCAATTATTTACAACCACATAATGATATCTTTTCAAACGATGATGAGAAAAGAAAAGGGATAAAAAAACAAGGTAAAACCCCTTCCTCTTGTTCGTTGATCGACATTTGTCGTTCATTGATGGTGTTGCGGAATGAATATGATGAATTTATCCGTTCTTCGTGTTCTTCACAACTCCCAACCCCGAGCTGCGTTGGCCGTGGAAGATAGTCCATGTTCGTAGGATCCGAGGGAGGAAGTTGAAGAAGGTTTTTGGTGGCGTTCTTCGCATTATTAGTTCTTCGTTGGGAGAACATATTTTCTCCCAAGCTCTCCTCTCAAGCTCCCAACAAATGAGAATTGAAAAGCCAAAAATAATATATGTTATCTATTATTTTATTGGTACAACAATTTCAAAATGGAGGAATAAATTAAGACGGTCTCCTTAATAAATTACCTAAGTTGGTACGATTTATTAACGGCGAGGTTAAGAGGATCCCCTTAATTAAACTACATGCATTGACACAATTAATTAAAAGGGAAATGTGATACCAATTAATGGTAGATGAGGTCATGGGACTCCCCCCTCATTAATGAGGGGAGTTGGGAGATTTTTAACCCTCCCATTAATTGGGGGGTTTTAATCTTGTGTGGTTCCCATGACATAACCTCTCACAAGAGGTTATGTTCGGGTGGTCCCCACCACCATAACCTCTCATGAGAGGTTAGGGTGTGGTAGTCCCACCTCTACCTCCCATGTGGAGGTTTTAACCAACAACCACTAACATTCATTACAGCTCAAAAATAAAATAAAGTGTTGTACACTTTATTTTATTATTTATTTATAAAAATCCAAAAACTAACATTTATTCCCAACCATCCGCTGTCGAGGTGAAAGTATTCTTAAGCGAATATCAGTGCTCTAAGTTTAATGTTTCCCTTGGATTTCAATTCTTAGCATTAGGTCAAATTTTATAAAACCTTCTTGAACTTTTAACGAACGTACCTGAATAAAACATCAAAAACTGATTCCGGGAACACCGGGCCCCAGAATGAAGCACTGTATAAATTCGTGGACTCATAAAAATCCCATGAATTTAATAAAAAAAATTCCACATAATTTTAGGGTCTTTACATTCTCCCCACCTCTGGGCTTTACGTCCCTATAATCTACAACTCTATCAATGGGAACAATTGGGGGTACTGAGCATGCATCTGACCCTCCCTCTCCCATGTGCTCTCCTGGAGGTTTCTGTGCTTACAGTGAATGTGAACCAGAGGCTTCGACCATCCATGCAGGACCTGCTCCTGTCGATCCTCAATCTCCACTGGAACCTCTATAAAAGTCTTCCAATAATCGACCTCAAACTCTCCATGGTCAATGATTTGGGAAGGGTCATGCATGTATCTACTCAGCTGAGATACATCAAAGACGTAGTGCACCCGGTGCAACTGAGGTGGAAGTGCAAAGTGGTAAGCCACCTCTCCAACTCTACTGAGGATAGGGAATGGTCTGATGAATCTCAGATATAACTTGTCGCCTTGGCCAAATCTTCATAGACCTCATCGAGGTGATACCCATAAAAAGTCGTGGTCGCAATCCTCGAACTTCAGAGGTCTCCGTCTCCTATCAGTATATGACTTCTATCTGCTCTGTACAGACAACATCTACTCCTACATGATCTGCACCTTCTCTGTAGTAGCTCAGACCATCATTGTTCCCACAAGTGCTGACTCCCCAAAGACATTCTAGCACAAGGGTTGTCTGCAAGGTCACTCATACAGGTCCTCAAATGGTGCCATCCCTATGGTGGAGTGATTTTTTTATTGTATGAAAAATACACCAAAGGAAAGAGATCCTCCAAACTGCGACCGAAGTCACGGACACATGCATGTAGAATGTCCTCGAGGGTATGAATGGTCTGCTCAGTCTGACCATCTGTCTGAGGATGGAAGATGGTGCTCAAGGGAAGTTGTATCCTGAAAGCTTCCTGCAACCCCTTCCATGGTCAGGAATCAAATTGTGTGTCACGATTGGATACAATGGAGTAAGGTACTCCATGTAAACGCACAATCTCTTGCACATAGAGGCATCCCAAGTACTCTACTGATCCCTTCCCTCTGATCGGTAAGAAGTGGGATGACTTAGTGAGTCGGTCGATGATCACCCAAATCAAGTCATGAAACCTAGATGTATGTGTAATACCCATCACGAAGTCTACGGATATCCCATTCCACATCCACTCTGGGACCTCTAAAGGCTGAGCCCAGCCTGCTGGTACCTGGGGATCTACCTTCAATTGCTGACAAGTGAGGCACTGTGAGACAAACTCTACTACAACCTTCTTGATACCTGGACACCAGTGCTGTCGTTGAAGGTCCGGGTACATCTTCACCACTCCTGGATGTATTGATAGAGGGGATGTGTGGAACTCCCTCAACACTTCCTCCTAAAGTGCCACTGGTACCATGGTACGTCCTCTAAAATGGATGACTTTCTCCCCACCTTTAGAGAATCCATTAGGTGCCAGCCCTATGGATATCTGAGCATGTCATGTCTCACAGTCAATATCCCCATGTTGTGCCTCCCTAACTCACTGAAGAAGAGAGGAAGTGACTCTAAGAGATTGTAGAAAGGCTTCTCTGTCTCTATCCACAATGGATATCTGTAAAGCAGCTAGCTGATTTGTCACCTCTCCTAGTAGTTGTATACCAGTCCTCCTACTGAGCGCATCTGCAACAATGTTTCCCTTCCCAGAAGTATATACTATCTCAAAGCCATAGTCATGGAGGAACTCAATCCAACGTCTCTATCTTAGCTTTAGGTCCTTCTGAGAGAAGATATACCTAAGACTCTTGTGACTACAGTACACGGTAAAATGCTCACCGATCAGATAGTTCCTCCACATCATCAAGGTGAAGACCACAGCTGCTAAATCCAGGTGATGGGTAGTGTAGTTCTCCTCATTTTGTCTCAGCTACCAAGAACCATTAGCAATAACTGATCGCTCCTGCATCAGGACACACCCATTTCTGGTCCCTAATGTGTCGCAATAGACTACGTACCCTACGCCCTCCTCCAGAAGCCTCAAGATTGGGGCAATAATCCACCTCTTCCTCAGCTCTTGAATGCTCTACTGGCATCTCTCCAACCACAGGAAGGGTTACCCCTTCTTCATCAAGGCTGATAGTGGTTCTACACTCTGGAGAAGTCTAGAATGAACCATTGATAGTATCCATCCAAAACCAAGAAACTTTGTACCTCCATCACACTCCTGGGTGGATTCCTAGTAAGTACTGCATCGATCATTGCGGGATGCACTACAACACTAGCCTCTGAGATCACATGCCCCAAAAAGTGAACCTCTCAAAAACAAAACTGGAACTTTGAGAGCTTACCATAAAACTAGTGCTCTCGGAGTGTGTCTAGTGCAACCTGAAAATGGTAGGAAAGCTTGTCCTCAGTATTAGAGTATATCAGAATGTCGTTGATGAAGGTTATGACAAAGAGATCAAGGTAAGGCTATAATATCTTGTTTACGAGACTTGTGAACACTTATGGGGCATTGGTTACACAGAAGGACATAACCAAGAACTCGTAGTGGCCTTAATGACACCTAAAGATCATCTTCCTCACATCTTCATCTCGATCTCTGAGTTGGTGATAGCCTGATCTGAGTTCTATATTTGAGAACCATTGTGCTCCCTTCATCCAATCAAATAGGTCATCAATTCTCTAGAGTGGGTACTTGTTATTTATGGTCACCTGGTTCAAGTGATGGTAGTTGACACATAGCCTCAAGCTCCCATCCGCCTTTTTAGCGAACAGAATCAGGGCTGCCTCGGGAGAAACACTAGGCTAGATGAACCCCTTCCCCTGTAAGTCCTCTAACTGTACCCTCAGATCGTGAAGCTCAGTGGGATCCATCTGATATGCTAGAGTAGATATCAGTGTCGTCCTGGGGTACTATTCAAAGTAGAAGTCCACCTCTCTGTGAGAATGTAGTCCTGAAAAATTGTTAGGGAAAATATCTGCATATTGGACCACCACTACAGGATAAGTCAGATTCTCCACATAAACTGCTCTGTGGGTAAGGCAATAAAACTGGTGAGTTCTCGGTTGCACCCTCCTCCGAGTAAGTCCATCCTGTGCTGCAAGGTCTCCCTTCTTATCGGTGAAGGTAAACCTGGTCCCATCCGTGCGAACACACGTCACTTTTTTTCTAATACTGTCGATCTGAGAATGGACTATAGATAACCAATCAATACTCAATATGACGTTATAATGGCTTGACGCCGCTATGTGGAGATCCCAACCGAAAATCATGCCTCCAAGAGTAAGCTCCCTTTACTGGCCTTAGTGTGTAATCGTCGATTCTGCTCCAATAATAGTATCTAGCCATAACAATCAATCCAACCGCTCCGTCGGAATCTCCAAGACCCGAAGGAGGGTAGTGGAAATGAAAGAGTGATTGGAACCTTTGTCTACAAGAACTTCAACTAAGGTGGAGTAGACATAGATCATACCTCAAATCATATCTGGAGCACCGTGATCATAGGCCTCAGCTACCTGAAGCTGAGCTCTCCCCTATCCACCCGCTCCCTACGATCTGGGTGGATCTACTCGTGTTGGTTGTGGTTACACTTCATGATGTCGTCCACCGCCAGCTGCACATCTCGATCATCTACCACGTCATCCTCCCCCCTGCAGACCACCACGTTCGATCCTCTGCCTCTTCCTGGGAGGTCCCTCAACTATCTAGTTATCATCTGAACGACGGGTCGGACAGTCATGAGCCATGTGACCCTACCCACCACAAGAGTAACACTGCCTTCTACTTTTATGGCTGGCTCTGTCTCCAGTCTGGGTGCCCCACACAACCAATTCAGAGTCGTGATGTCGTCCACCTATAGGTCTGGTCCTCTTTGACCTCAGTGACATCTGTCTACTGCCAGCTGTAGAAGACTCCATTTCATTTCGGCTAGCAGTGGGTCTCATTGTTGGTGACTGCTCACCATGGAAACTCTCCATGAAGAGGGCTCTCTCTAGCTCCCTCGTCTGTGTCAGGATGCTGAGGGAGATTATTGGAGCTCTGATATCTTGCCGAAGACCCTACTCGAAGGTCTGAGCCCTGATGAATGGGTCCAGTACCAAATCTGTAGAGTAACATGAGAGGTCACTGAACCTCGCTGAGTACTATGCCACCATCATTCTACCATGTTGTAGATGTAGTATCTCATGTATCCACACCACATGAAGGGTGGCTAGTACATACTCCCCTGGAACAGGCTCTCGAAGTCTGCCCAGAGTAGGGTCACCTTGTCATGCACCTGGAGCATCAGGCTCCACCATATGCCTACTGCTTCCTGAAGGAGACTCACGGCAAGGATCACCTTAAATTCTGCTGGGGTCCCTACTATCCTGAAGACTCTCACCATAGCCCTAAAGCCAATCCTCAGCCACCTGTGGAACTGTATCTCCCCTGAACATGAGTGTCCTTTGGAGATGCAACTCATTCAACGTGATCAAGCAGCGTACATCGTCTGCTACTGGGGCTGGTGGCATCAGTGATCCAACAAAATTTAGTACCACTGGTGCCTCCACTGGTAAAGGGCCCTACACCGTGGCCTCGTCGCTCAGTGGGTAATTAGTACATATGACTCTTGGGGCTTTAACTGTTCATTCATGGGGAGGAATCCTAAAAGAAACAGATGTGACTGTTGACGCTCCTTTCGTCACAGAATCTAAAGATCGGAAAAGGGAATATCTGAGATCAAAGTGATTAATCCTTTGAAGAAACATCAAAAATCGACAAAGGGATGAAAAAGGAGAACATTGCCCATAGGTCGCGCAAGTTCCCTCTTGGTCGCGCAAGTACACTTGCGCGCCGACTCAACACTTGCGCGACTCCTCATGGTCGTGCAAGGGACTTGCGCGACATATCTGGTAACCGCCCAGTAACCGCCCGGGGTCTTCTTTTGCCTATAAATAGACCCTGTGGGCCCCCCATTCGAGAGGATCTCTTCCCAGAAACTCGGATCAAAGCTCCCGACGCCCAAGTCTCTTCTCAAAGCTTCCAGAACACTTCTAAGGTAATTTCTTACCTAGAATGGAAGATCTAAAGGGAAGAAGGAAGGCCTAAGTGTTGAAACTTATCAAACACTTGCGCGCCGACTTAATTCCTTCAATATAACTTGCGCGTCCCTCTTCTGGAAGAACCTCAAGAGGATGGGAAAGGGTTTAATAAAGAGTCGCTCAAGTAATTCAACCCTGGTTGAAAATCGCGCAAGTATCCCTTATGTCGCGCAAGTATACTTGCGCGACCAATACTTGCGCGCCGCCGCAGGACTTGCGCGACCTTCAATACTTGCGCGCCCCTATCTTTTTGGGTGCCCATCTTGCCCTTTTTCACCCCTCTTAAGCCATTTTCACCCTTCCTATTCAAGATTCAGTCTTCAAGATACTTTTCAAAGCCATTTATGGCATGATTTCTTGATTTGACATCCTTATCTGAAAGGAATTATGTGAAATATCTCTCAAAACCTAATGATTTAAACATCTTTATATCACCAAAGATTGAGAGTTCATTCATTCAACCTCATCCTTTAAAATGAGAGAATCCTAACCTGGGTCTCCTTTTCAGGAATAAAGACTCAGTCATAAATCTTGGGCATCTTTCTTAAGAATAAGCCCCAATCAAGTCCTTCAATCTTGGGCATCCTCCTCAGGAGTAAGCCCCAAACCTTAATCCCTAAACTGGGTCTCCTTTTCAGGAATAAAGACTCAGTCATAACCTTGGGCTTCCTTTTCAGGAGTAAGCCCCAAGTCCCCTAACCTAGGCTTCTTTCTCAGGAATAAGTCCTAGTCATAAATCTTGGGCATCTTTCTTAAGAATAAGCCCCAATCAAGTCCTTCAATCTTGGGCATCCTCCTCAGGAGTAAGCCCCAAACCTTAATCCCTAACCTGGGTCTCCTTTTCAGGAATAAAGACTCAGTCATAACCTTGGGCTTCCTTTTCAGGAGTAAGCCCCAAGTCCCCTAACCTAGGCTTCCTTCTCAGGAATAAGTCCTAGTCATAAATCTTGGGCATCTTTCTTAAGAGTAAGCCCCAAGTCTCTTAAAATTTCTCTTAACCAGTCATAAATTTCCTTTGATTTGGGTTTCCTTTTCAGGAATAAAACCCAATCATAAGTCCCCTCCTAACTTAGGCATCCTCCTCAGGAGTAAGCCCCAAGATTAGAGTATTCAAATCTCCATGAAGCACATATAACTTTGTGGACCCTGTTCATGGATTTTCTTCCTAAAAGTAAATCCTAAACCTTCATCTATCTGGGCAGTCATCCATACATAAGCCCCAAACAAAATTCTTATGATTGCATCCTTCATGGCACAATTGTCTAAATTTTACCAATACCTCTTGTTTCTCATACCGAGCATGACTCACGTGAGCTTAGAGTGTAAAAGTAATTATGACATTCATCTTTGAGCCATCAATCATAAAATATCATATCCCATTCCTCGAACTACGTGGATTCTGATTCCTTTTTTCAAAACAAAGGATACGTAGGTAGCCCATTCATGGGTTCGATCCCAACATTGAAATAATCTCTGTCCTTCTGAATGACGATAAACTTCAAGTGCCCCACTGAGTGGCTTTAAAACCAGCCTGGTCATCAAAATGACCAAGAGACTTTTATATAAATGTTTTGAAGGATACCATTGACCAAGAATCTCTAAACAAATATAGATGATTCTATATTGATGAAGAACCTCGAATACATATAAAAGATTCTCTAAATTTCTTGCATATTTAATCATTGATTGTTAAAACTAAAGGAAAGCTCATTTTATACTTGGTAATGTAATAAGGATTCACGAACTTAACTTAAATCTATAAAGAGAGTCCCGGAGTAGACAATAATTCCCCTCAAAAAGGTGTGATGAGTCCGACCTCCCATCCTCTCGACCAATGCAAATTCCCAAGCCTCATTAGCCCACAAGCTAATGAGCGCCTGCCTTTGGAAAGTAGGTCCAAAAGGATGTGGAATCATTGGATGTTTCCGGTTCTACGAACAAACCCGTTAGAAACCGATCGGAACGTTTGAATCTCCCGTCCAGGAGGTCATCCCCGGATTCCGCGCGAAACAAAAAATGGTGAACCCGACGTGAATCCTTAACCAAGTTAAAGTGATGTTCTTCTTAGATGTTAGGCCCCTTGGGCCAACAAGGCAATCTTTGACATATGATCATCCAAAAGATGCAGTAGCCGGATTCATCTTGATTATGTCTGTTATATGGAAAAGGCACTCTTTTTTCAAGATCTTCTACAAAAAATGGCTTTCCTTAAATTCACCCCTGTGAATACTGCTGCTGAGAACACCTCTACTGTGAGGTCTGCTGCCATGAAAACCAATGCTGCTACTCCTGCTGGAACGTCATCCGCTCTGAGGATGACATCACCAACTCAGCGTCTTCAACGCTGTGTTTCAAATGCACTGGTTAAGGAGTACCGTCGTAACGGTACTATCCCAACTCTGGAGGCCGCTCGTCAAGCCCTCCAAGTTAACAATTCTACCTGGTCGTCCGGACAACGGCGACCAGCAATCAAGAAGCAGGCGGTGCTGACTACCGTCTCCAACCGTTTCGGGTCGTTATCCCCGGAACGCAATTTCCATTCACTCCCTTATTCTGAGGAAGTGAATGAGCAGGTCCCGCAGGACCTTAATTCAAAGAGACAGGAGTCCTTCTCAAGGGCTCCCATCAACAATCGCCGCCAGACTCGTGCGGTAGTGCACCCTCAACATGATGAGGGTACCGGCTCCAGGCATTCAGCTCAGGTTCCTCGAACCCGAGCAGGCAAGATGAATCACCAGAGACGGAATCCGGTTAATAATAGGCAGGTTGTCATCCCTGCCATCTCCGGAGAAGTCCACCAACCTAACTTGGTGGCAAATAACGAGCAGGCATACACACCTGTTCGTTTTAATCCCGCTGTCCAGCAGACTCGTCTGGCAGCATCAAGCCGATCCCGCCAGGCAATTCCGGCGGAGTACCATAGGCAGGAACATACACCTGCTTATACATCAGCAGTTAGTCAGCAGGCTCGTCTGACTACATATGATGGATCTCGTCAACAGCGTTTGGCGAAGTGTAATCAGCAGGCACATACACCTGCTAATACTAATCAAGCCTACCAACAGTCTCGTTTGGTAGCGCACGGAGAAGTCAGTCGGAAAGCCCCGACGACAAACAAGAGGCAGACTAAACTCTCTGCCTCCACACTTGAGTACTGTCAGGATTCACTGACAGGAAAAGGAGGACAGGAGCAGGCACATACACCTACTCCAAGCCCGGAATGGACGTATATCCCTGTTCCGGCGGCTGAAGTCACCAAACATATTTTGTCAATGGTGAAAGAGCAGAAGCAAATTCCTGCTCATATTCTGGATGCTTGCCAGGATATCATAACAGCTTCAGCTTCATCTCAGGGACAGACACATAAATCTATCCCTAGCAGTGAAGTGACACATCAACAATTCACTCCGGAACAGACACACACATCTGTTCCAGTCCAAGAGGGTTGTGGGGCCTACTCCCCCATATCATATGGACAACCAAGTCAGGCACATACACCTGATTTGAGCGATGATCGTCAGCCTAACCTGACCATCTTTCCTGATCAGGCACATACACCTGCTCAGAGCAATCACTTTCGTCATCAAGTGATTTCTAAAGCGAGTAAGAAGGCATCTAAGAAAAAGATCTGCCCAGCACAGTCAGGAGATCAAAGGCCAATCTGTAACAAGGCCTTGCTCGATGCTGGAGTTCTTGAAGCCCTCAGACATTTATCTGTCGGAATTCAAGATTCTACTCCCTCAGTTCCCAATAACAGGAACATTAATCCCGAAGGTCTTCAACAGACACTTCCTCATGAAGACTTGCTTCATGAAAATTCGGTCAATCTTGAAGTTTCTTCTTCAGATGAGAACCACAGGAACCCTCTGTGTGGTCAGAAGACCAAGGAGCAAGAGATATCATCTTTTGCTATAACCCATCATGAAGGTCCTCCTCATGGTGATGAACTTCGCTGCGAAAGTCCTCTCCGCAGTAGTGATTCACATTGTCTCGAAAATTCTTCAGAAGGCAATGTAGTGACGAGAAAGCCCTCCTATCTCGAGGCACTTGCAAACGTAAAACCAGTCATGTCTGAAGTTTTACTATCGGCAGGTGAAACTCTTTCTCCATCAGAAGATAGCTTGGGGTTCAGGTTATTCTCCGAACCTTCCCTAGGTCATTCATCTTCCAGCATGAATAGTGATTCCTCTACCAATCTTGTTGAATCCGATGAAGCAACAAGGAAACACCAACTCTGGTCCAAACAGGTAGAAGAATCTTCATTTAATGATAAAGAGGAAATGCTGAACATGAGGAAAAAACTGGCAAAAGGTGAAGTACCAGTCATGTTTTGGCCTTTGGATGATTCACAGTATGACATTCCAAAGATGTTGACGGATGATGGAATCCATGATATTCGTCTTAACATATGGAAAACTCTTTGTCAATTAAAGAAGAAGGTATTATCTTACGATGAATATGAAAATCATCTTAAGATAATAGAAGGGTTACAACGCCAGATTGATTTGGCATCTCTATCAGTCTCTCAGTATCCGAAGGCCGAAAAGCAACAGAGAACCCTTCAACGTTCATGCCTTGGCGCGCTGAGAAAATTGCGTCAGTTAATTTCCAATGCTCCATCTAATGTTCATATCAGAGGATGGGGTATTCACGGAGCACTACATTTCACAGTGCTTTCCGGTCAGCAAAGCCCGCCGAAAATGGTCTCATGCAATGTTATTGCCCATGGCCGGCCACAGTCAATGGGCTTTGTTCATAATCAAAATCTTGCTCGAGATCAAGCTTCAACTAGTTCCTCTCAAAATCAAGTATATAGAGAACAGGTTGTTGAATTGCTCCTACATCAAGCAGGCGAGAATATTGCGCAAGCCTCTCGTCTGGAGCAAACACGTCATCAAATGACAGAAGTTTCGGAAATCATCCAACGGTCTGTTGAACCAGGTGATAAAAGTGGATACAGGTTAATGCATCCAGCTAATTTCCGAACTAAGATCCGCAAGATCAAGAGAGATTTCAAGAAGATCTCAGACATAGCATGTCAAGAGACACCCCAGCTTGCCAGACTGGGGACTTCTCTAACCCAACCCTCAGAATCAACGAATGGGATTCGAGGAGTTGAGCAGAAGCAACAGGAACACCCCCAGTCCACCGGACTGGGGACTTTTTCAAATCTTCAATCCCTCCCTCAGAGAAAGTCAGTATTCTCTCGATTAGGGAATAAGCCTCAAGAGGAACGAAGAGCCAAGATGTCAGGAGATTCTCTCCAAGTGACGGTTCACAAAGAAATTCCTGAGGGGTCAAGTCAACGGAATGCCATGTCTTATCATGGACATAAAAGGAGACAATATCATAGAAATGCTGATAGAAAGGATTTCATGAAATATGCATCCATTAATGTCATCACTGCCGTTGCTGCTGATTCACCAGATGAGGCTCAATCAGAGGGATCAGATGAAGAGGTTCCTGCTCAAGAAGTTGCGCACACAGACCTAAATGAAGAAGGTGTGCGCACACGTAATCAAAGGCTTACCCAAAATTTGGGTATTCCTTCAAGTAACCCACTTCCCCCTCTCCGAAAAGGATCCAATAAGGGGAAAGGAAAGAATCAGGTTAATTCTCACCCTTCCTCTGAAGGAGGTCAATCGCTCTCATTAGAGCAAAGGCTTGCACAACAGGAGGAAGAAATGAAAGAGTTAAGAAGGTTGAATGCAGAACTACTTCAGAGTAGTCTTCTTCTTAAGAATGCTGAAGTCCGACAGCCGAAGGAATTTGTTGTAACTACTGAGATGGATCAGGAATATCCTCCTTTATCAGTACACCCACAGAGGTCTAATCCTACGGGTCAAACGCAACAACGGTTGGCAGCACTACCATTAGTTACAGCACCAACCTCCACGGCTGTCCAAGCTCCATTCATTGCACCTACCCAAAACCAAGTTCAACCTGACGTTTCTCAAAAGTTAATAACTACTATTGAGTCATTAACAGCTCGGTTAGAAACTATGGAAGGGAAACGGGCGCAAGTTCAACCTGAAAAGAAAGTTTACCCTGAATGGGTAGATTCAATTTCTCCTCCATCCAGTTTTGGAAACCCTATTTTCCCTACTTTCAATGGATCAGGCGACCCTGAACAACATTTGACGCATTACGTGTCTTGTTGTGATCCTATGATGGGAACTCCAGAACAACAAGAAGCAGTGAAACTCAGATGCTTCGTGCGAACCTTGCAAGGACCAGCTTTTGTCTGGTATACAAGCTTGAAATCCCGGTCAGTCATCGGATGGGAGGATCTTCGTCAAAAATTCCTTCTTCAGTTCAGCTCAACTTTGCCAAAAACGACAGTTTTCGATCTTACAAACTGCAAGCAAAGGGAGAATGAAAGAGTCTCTGATTTCATTGCTCGTTGGAAGGGATTAACGTATTCCTTGAGTTTATCACTCCCTCAGGAGGAATTATTTCCAATCTGTGTGGCAAATTTGCGTGACGAATTACGCACGCCATTGATCCCTGTGAAATACACAGGAGGGTTTCGAGACCTTACTTCAATCGCTCAACAGATTGAAGATTCCCTTATGCAGGCTAAGGTTAAATCTCGTGTAATTCCATCAGCTCCAGGAAGAAGAATGGGTAAAGCAGAAACTGCTACAGTTATGCTTAAACAGGCACCTGTACCTATTTCTACTTCAAAACCTTCATCTTCTCGAAGGGCTCCACCTCCTGAACGCCAACAACAAAGGCTGTTTCGTCCAAATGATCAAAAAGATCAACGACGAAAACAATTTGAGGATATGAAGAGTAAAACATACTCTTTCCGAAGTGAGCAAGTTCCTGGTTACTTCATTTCAGCTCTGGAAAATAATTTGGTTCAATTACCAGTACCGAAGAGACCAAACAAGGAAGGAGATGAAGACCGTCCCAATTATTGTCCCTTTCATCAAATGTTGGGACATCCCATCCAGGAGTGTTTTGTCTTTAAAGACCTCCTACAAAAGATGGTTGACTTGGGACAAGTCAAATTGAAGGGTTCTTCAGCTCATGTAGCGTGTATTACCGCTACAGATCCAGAGGAAGGAGGCGAGTGGCAGGAAGTCAAAAGCAAAACTGCGAAAAAATATGATGATTGGATGGTCAGAAAGACAATCAATCGGACCCATTCCATTTTGCGAACACAATTGAAGAAGCCAATTGTGTCTCCTACAAAAGCTGCAGTAAAGCCTCCATCAAAGGACAAATCCTCAAAAGGGCAGTGTAATTCAAAGAAGAAAAAGGAATCAGGAGAAGATGAGTATGTATCAAAGCCTAAATTGTCTTTGACTCTGGCAGATTTCATGCCATCTACTTCAAAGTCACGGGCACCGTCCCACCAAACGGCACAGCCTAAACAGGCCAACCAGGCAGAGTCTTTATCAGACGAAGAATTGATCTTCGGTTCTGTTAATATGATTCAATTAACAGATTCATATTCCAGTCTTGATGAGCCTGAATTCCCTGTATCAAATAAAGGAACCCGAGGAAGTTCTAGAGGTTCAGGATATAGGGGAAGACGTGGATCTTTCCGAAACCACTACTCTAATTCTACCCCTGCTAGCACTGTATATGCAGCAGAAACTCGTGGTAGAACCCTTCAGCGAGCTCAAAATGAACAAGCAAGTTCTTCTGCTAATGGCCAACTCAGCTTCGACACAATTATTTTGGAAGACCGATTAAAGGTTCCATCTTCTTTATCTCAGCAAGAAAATGGATCTAATCAGTCTAATTTTCCAAAACCAAAGATGTTGCCAACTTCAATACAAGATGCATCAGCTTCCAAAGCATCTGCTTCCAAGATACCTGCTAAACCACATATTCCTATTGGGAAACGCAGGCCTCTAGATCAAAAGTATGATATATTGAAACACTTGGCCCAAGTACCAGCCAAATTATCAATTTTGGATGCTTTGAATCTATCAAGAGATCTTCGGGAAGCACTCATCGAAGATTTGTCAAGTCCTCAAGAGTTTGAAGCTGAGATTGCTGCAGCTGAAATTTATCACATAGAGAATAATCCTGCAGAATGTCATGCAGTGATATCTTTTACTGATAAAGATGAGGATGATGTTGTGCATGGGCACATAAAACCTTTGTACTTATCTGGCAAAGTCAATGGTATAGATGTTCGAAGAGCTTTCATTGACAATGGTTCAGGAGTCAACCTCATGCCCATTCGCACACTTCGTCGATTGGGCCTCACAGAATCTGATTTATCTCCTTCTACCATGATGTTGCAAGGATATGATAAAAATGAACAAGAACCACTGGGAGAAGTTACGCTCAGAACTCAGTTTGGAGATCTTGTTTCCAATTCAGATTTCATGATTGTTGATCAAGACTCAGCTTTCAATATCTTGCTTGGAAGACCCTGGTTACATCAGCATGCAGCTATTCCGTCATCATACCATCAATGTCTCAAATACTGTTTCGATGGTCAAGTTGGAACATTGTATGGTGATAAGGCCCCGTTCAAAACATGTGAGTCTCAATACATTGAGGCGGAATTTTATCACATGAAGGGAAGAGAAAAATCTACAATGAAGGAAATTACCAAAGTTAATGCTCCATATGGTTTGGAAAAAATTCCAATAAATCCATTTTCACATGTGAGTACAGATTATGTGTTACCTATCAGTCAAATTGACAAAATAGGCCCAAATCAAAATACTCTTATGGAAAGATCCATAATTTCAATTACGGCAATCGAGCCAGACAACATGGGAGAAATTGGTAACTTACCAAGCAATGATGAAAGCATAAGTGGTGACGTTTTCATTTCGTCTGCTGAAATCCAACAAGTCTATACTTCACTAATCAGGCCAGAAGAAGTTATAGCAACACCAGAGGTGAATGTTGATGTCGATTCTCAATCCATCATCTCCTCTTTATTTCCCAAAGAAGACCCTTTTTCATCAATAGGGACGGAAATGGAAGCTTCTTCTTCAAAATGTGAAAATTTTGACATCTCTTATGATCATGAGAATTTCGTCTTTTCATCTACTTTGCAAGTAGAAACGGAAGATATAACACATGATGAAGAGGAAGAGGAAGATCTTAGAGATGCTCCTCCAGCATTTGAAGAGGGTATCTCTACCACTGTGGATGAACTCAGAGAAGTAAATCTGGGTACAGAGAAAGATCCACGCCCCACTTTAATTAGTGCGGCCATGACCTTTGAAGAACAAGAGATGTATATTTCTTTTCTAAAGCAAAATAAAGATATCTTTGCTTGGAATTATACAGAGATGCCTGGCCTTGATCCTGATGTTGCCACCCATCATTTGGGTTTGCCAAAAGAACATCGAGGATTCAAACAAGCCGCGAGAAGAACACACCCAACCTATGCTTCCAAAATCGAGGCTGAAGTGGATAAGCTTATTAAAGCTAACTTCGTCAGAGAAGTTCAATATCCCAAGTGGTTGGCTAATATTGTCCCAGTAAAGAAAAAGAACGGACAAATTAGGGTTTGCATCGATTTCAGAGATCTTAATCGGTATTGTCCCAAAGATGATTTTCCAGTTCCGATTACAGAACTCTTAATTGATGCGACGGCTGGCTATGAAGTACTTTCTTTCATGGATGGATATTCTGGATATAATCAGATACGAATGGCCCCAGAAGATGAGGAATATACAGCCTTCAGAGCTCCTCAAGGTGTGTTTTGTTACCGGGTGATGCCCTTTGGTTTAAAGAATGCAGGTGCAACATATCAACGCGCCATGCATCATATCTTCAAACCTTTTCTAGGGAAATTTGTTGAATGCTATGTAGATGATTTGGTGGTTAAATCCAAACAACGTTTTGATCACTTGGCTGATTTGGAAATCATATTCCACAAGCTTCGACAACATAATTTGAAGATGAACCCCTTAAAATGTGCTTTTGGGGTAACCTCAGGAAAATTCCTCGGCTTTGTTGTACGCCATCGTGGTATTGAAGTCGATCCTGAGAAGACCAAATCAATCCTTGGTATGTCACCTCCTCAGAATTTGAAAGAATTAAGAGGACTTCAAGGACACTTAGCCTATATTCGGCGTTTCATCGCCAATTTGGCAGGCAAAAGTTTACCTTTTACCAAATTACTGAAGAAAGGAGTCACTTACCAGTGGACTAAAGAATGTCAAGAAGCATTTGATGTTCTCAAGAAATACCTCTTAAGTCCACCAGTACTCATGCCACCTGTTGAGGGTAGGCCTCTTATCCTCTATGTGACAGCTTTAGAGCGATCATTGGGTGCCTTTCTCGCTCAAAAGAATGATGCTGGGAATGAAAATAGTCTCTACTATCTCAGTAGAACTATGCTTGAAGCAGAAACCCGGTATTCGAGTATTGAAAAATGCTGCCTAGCATTAATCTTTGCAGTTCAGAAACTGAGACACTACCTGCAACATCACGAGGTCCAATTGGTATCTCGTAATAATCCACTCAAATTCATCCTTAGTCGTCCGATGCTTACAGGACGTCTGGCAAGGTGGGCGGTTATTCTACAGCAGTTCGACATTCAATATGTGTCTCAAAAGGCAATTAAGGGCCAAGCTCTGGCTGATTTCCTGGCTGAACACCCTTCAGTGGAAGACACATATTCAGATATCGAACTCCCTGATGAGGAAGTTTTTTCTATTCAAGAGAATCCTCAAACATGGGAAATGTATTTTGATGGTGCTTCTAGAAGTCCAACAGGGAAGAAAATGGAAAATCCTAAATTCAACAAAGTTGGTTTAGGAATTGTGCTCATTTCTCCAGATAAGGCAGTGTTACCTTATTCCTTTTTGTTGTGGGAAGGTGGTACCAATAATGAAGCTGAATACCAAGCTCTCATTGCAGGCTTGGAGTTAGCGCTTCAAGCACAAGTGAATCACTTAAAGGTAAAAGGTGATTCAGACCTGGTAAACAAACAAATCAATGGGGATTATGCCATCAGAAAAGAAGAATTAATCCCTTTGTATGATTACGTCAGAGAGTTAATGTCGGAATTCCCTTCAGAACCGACATTTTCTTATGTCCCAAGATCACAAAATGCTCAAGCTGATGCACTGGCTAATATAGCCACAGCTTTAGCAGATCCAAATCGGGACGAGACAACCATCGGTATTGCCCACCGTCGTGCAATTTCACCTTATGTTCAAGTCAGAACAGAGGAAATTAATGAAATTAGTCCCATTCCTGAACCATATGGTCATACTACAGGATGGATGTCACCTATCAGGGAATACCTTCAAAATGGAACACTTCCACCTGATAGAGCCAAGAGAGAACAAATTCGGCGACGTGTGGTCAATTTTACTCTTTATGATGGTCCAAACCACCTCGAGAAAATTCTCTACAAACGTGGTTTTGATGGAGTTCTCTTCAGATGTATTGATGGTGAAGAGACAATGGCTGTCATAAAAGAAGTGCATGCAGGAGTCTGTGGTGCCCACCAGTCTGGACATAGATTGTCTGATCAAATTCGAAGACTTGGATACTTCTGGCCTTCAATGATACAAGATTGTGTTAATTTCACAAAGAAGTGTCATTCATGCCAAGTATATGCCAATTTCATTCATCAACCTCCAGAGTTGCTTCATACAGCTAAATACTCATGGCCATTTTCCACATGGGGAATGGATGTGGTGGGACCTTACCCTTCAGCTACGGCCAAGCAGTTTAAGTACATTCTTACTGCTACTGATTTCTTTTCCAAATGGGCAGAGGCAGTACCTCTCAAAGAAGTCAGTTCTAAATGCATTGTTAGCTTCATCAAGTCTAACATCATTACTAGATTTGGTGTCCCTCATACCATATTGACAGACAATGGCACCAACTTCTGCTCTTCTGAGGTAAAGAGATTGTATCAAGAATACAACATTAAGTCCAACCATTCATCTCGATATCATGCAGCGGCTAATGGCCAGATAGAGGCCTTCAACAAGACTCTTTCAAATATACTGCAAAAGATGGTGGATAAAGATAAGAGGTCATGGCCTGATAAACTCTATCATGCTTTATGGGCTTATCGGACTACCACTCGCAATGCGACGCGGTCTACTCCATATTCATTGGTATATGGAACAGAAGCAGTCTTGCCAATTGAAGTCCAATTGCCCTCACTCAGAATAGCCATTTGTGATCAGTTATCAACAGATGAGCAATCCCAAAAGCGGATGAATGAATTGGAACAATTAGATGAGAAAAGATTGTGCACTTTGCACCACTTGGAAATCTATCAGAATCGAATAGCACGAGCTTTTAAAAAAAAGGTTCGTCTTCGTTCATTCATTCAGGGAGAATTGGTATTGGTTCTCAGAACACCAATGATACCAGGAAAGAAGCCTCCCAAGCTTGAACCAAAATGGGAAGGACCTTATTCAGTACATAAGGTCTACTCCAATGGAGCGTATTCTCTGATTTCAATGGATGGAGAACACATCACGACTCCAACTAATGCCAGATTTCTGAAGAAGTATTTTGTATAAACACAAAATATTGTTCCCAAAACCAAGACTCTTACATTTGGTTTATACAGCAATGGTCCAGTATGACCTTAAACTACAACTACGTCCAGCATGACGATAAACTGTATGGTCTGTGCATATGACCTTAAACTATTCGCACTTATGTCCCTGCAACATGACACTAAACTGTGCAGCACCAATAGTCCTAACTGCAAGACTTTAAACTGCATAGTCCCTGATTTTGTCCTACATGACAATAAACCGTATAGAAGTTCTTATATTCTGTCCGAGATGACATTAAACTATATTTTGTCCTAACGACATGACATTAAACTGTGTGGCACTTTCATCGTCCTACATGACGTTAAACTGTGTTAAGTCCCTTATTGTCCTACATGACACTAAACTGTATTCTGTCCGAGATGACATTAAACTATATTGTGTCCTAGCAACATGACATTAAACTGTGTGGCACTTCCAACGTCCAGCATGACGATAAACTGTAAAAAGATCAGAACTGATATCCTCATATTGATTCACCTTAGTCTTAGCTACATGACTTTAAACTATACAGCATCAGTTCGTCCTTGCTATATGACGCTAAAACTATACAGCAATGGTCCAGTATGACTTTAAACTGCAACTTCGTCCCACACGACATTAAACTGTGAAAAAAGTTCCATAAACAGTCCAGCATGACCTTAAAACTGCATCATCCCTGGTCCATGTATATGACCATAAACTATTTGCAAATATGTCCAGCAAGACGTTAAACTGTGACGTCCTAACTACATGACGCTAAACTGTATAAAAGTCCCTCACGTCCGGAACGACGTTAAACTATATAATCATCAAAAGTCCAGCATGACATTAAAACTGCACAATCCCCCTTTCGTCCAATATGACGTTAAAATGTATTGTCCCCATCGTCCTAACTACATGACGCTAAACTGTACAGAAAGTCCTTGATATGTCCTACATGACATTAAACTGTGCATCGTTAAGGTTGTTATTACCTCTTGTTTCTCACACCGAGTATGACTCACGTGAGCTTAGAGCGAACATCAACCATAACACTCCCTTTGGGCCACTAACCATGTGTAAGTCCCAACAACATTATTAGATCATTGTCCCCAAAAAACAATTTGATCGTTAATTCATTCTTTAATTGAACTACACAGACTTTGATCCTTGCCCTCCAGGCTGGGTATGTAGGCAACCTCCCAAGGTTCAAGCCCAAAAACAATCTCTTCACATCGGTTCACCACCATCTAATATGATGTTGATTTGTGAAACCGCCCCTGAAATCAATATCTTTACATTGATTCATTTTCGTCCTTGTTATACGACGTTAAACTATAAAACACTTTTGTCCGGTACGACAATAAACTACAATATTCTTTGATTTCCTCATTTGAGAGAGAACTATTATTGACATTGATTTTTCAATCATAGTTTTTTCGTTTTCAAAAGACTACATGCATACATGGTAATGCCTGAACTTTTTATCTTAGGTTAAACCATCATTGCACTAAAGTCCCCTTTCACCCTTCACATGTACGAACCAAATTTGTACAAAGGGTAATTCTAGAACTACGTGGACTTGATTCCCATCCTTATGGGATACGTAGGAACATTCGAGTGTCCCTCGAATCCAGTCCCAAGTCTTTTGGGCCTAACCCCAAATTTCACTTTCAGTCCCTTGGCTGAAAAGTCCTCATGAAAACACACACTGTGTATTCATTATTATGGTCCGAATTCTATGACCCAAAAAACTAAGATCACTCATCCTTTCGTCCTGCACGACGTTAAACTGTATTTCAAGAACTACGTATGGCTTGATTCTCATTCTTATGAGATACGTAGTGAAGTCCAAGTTTCAATTCAGGACCCATCCACAACATGATTATGGTTTTCATTGACCTATGTATCTCTATATACATTGGAAAATACCCATATTTATGTATTATAATCCTAACCTTAAATATTTTCAGATCTTCATAACCCTTTTTCATGACTTATGGTCACAAAAATGTCAAACTTCTGAGAATTCTTTTGCCTGACTATGCAGCACGTGCCCATAGGTGGCCTTGCATAAACAGTCCACATAACAGACTTGTCAGCCAAGAGATGCTATTTATTTGACCATGCAGCCAATGCCCATAGGTGGCCCTGCATGTTTTCAACCTCCTAACGGGTTTGTTAAATAATAGTAACTTCATTCTTGGGAAGAATGCCTCTTTTGTCCTTATTTGTCTTAAACGACAATATGTAGGGATCCGCAAAAATAGCCATCCTTAACGTATTTGTCCCATATCCTTTTTCATGATCTGAAAGTATTCAAGTCTATGGTTTATTCTTCTTCCCTACGTTTGGGTCAGACCTTCGTAGGAGTGATATTCATCCAGTTCTTCGATATTCTTGTTTGAAAATATCTTCTCCATATTCAAGTACCTCTTTCCATACAACAAACTCTATGCTTTAGAAAATTTGAATCTCCATAAACTTTCACTGGCTTTTAGCACTAGGAAAGTAAATTTCTGAGAGTTCTTTTGCCTAACTATGCAGCACGTGCCCATAGGTGGCCTTGCATAAACAGTCCACATAACAGACTTGTCAGCCAAAAGATGCTATTTTATTTGACTATGCAGCCAATGCCCATAGGTGGCCCTGCATATTTCAACCCCCTAACGGGTTTTGTTAAATAATAGTAACTTCATTCTTGGAAACTACTTCTTCTAATGCTATTTAGCTCTTTTTCATATCATTCCTCAAATTCAAATATTCTTAAGTCATAGTTTACATATTTTCTCTCATACTTGAGTATGGTAATTTGTTTTCAGATAAATTATCAAGGAATTGAATCCATTTTAATCCATTTTTTCGGTCAAAGCTATTTCGACCTTAAACATTAGCCCCTTTTTGTCCGGCGTGCATGACTTTAAACTGCCCACACAAAAGACAAAGGAACTCTGAAAAAAAGTCAAGTTCCAGCACACTTGCGCGCTGCCCTCTGCGCACTGAAGACTTGCGCGCCTCCCTTTTCCTTTGGAGGGATTCGATTTCCTCAGAGTCAAATCCTCATTTCTTTCCGGATCCAACTCTGAGGGGGGACTTTTGTTGACGCTCCTTTCGTCACAGAATCTAAAGATCGGAAAAAGGAATATCTGAGATCAAAGTGATTAATCCTTTGAAGAAACATCAAAAATCGACAAAGGGATGAAAAAGGAGAACATTGCCCATAGGTCGCGCAAGTTCCCTCTTGGTCGCGCAAGTACACTTGCGCGCCGACTCAACACTTGCGCGACTCCTCATGGTCGTGCAAGGGACTTGCGCGACATATCTGGTAACCGCCCAGTAACCGCCCGGGGTCTTCTTTTGCCTATAAATAGACCCTGTGGGCCCCCCATTCGAGAGGATCTCTTCCCAGAAACTCGGATCAAAGCTCCCGACGCCCAAGTCTCTTCTCAAAGCTTCCAGAACACTTCTAAGGTAATTTCTTACCTAGAATGGAAGATCTAAAGGGAAGAAGGAAGGCCTAAGTGTTGAAACTTATCAAACACTTGCGCGCCGACTTAATTCCTTCAATATAACTTGCGCGTCCCTCTTCTGGAAGAACCTCAAGAGGATGGGAAAGGGTTTAATAAAGAGTCGCTCAAGTAATTCAACCCTGGTTGAAAATCGCGCAAGTATCCCTTATGTCGCGCAAGTATACTTGCGCGACCAATACTTGCGCGCCGCCGCAGGACTTGCGCGACCTTCAATACTTGCGCGCCCCTATCTTTTTGGGTGCCCATCTTGCCCTTTTTCACCCCTCTTAAGCCATTTTCACCCTTCCTATTCAAGATTCAGTCTTCAAGATACTTTTCAAAGCCATTTATGGCATGATTTCTTGATTTGACATCCTTATCTGAAAGGAATTATGTGAAATATCTCTCAAAACCTAATGATTTAAACATATTTATATCACCAAAGATTGAGAGTTCATTCATTCAACCTCATCCTTTAAAATGAGAGAATCCTAACCTGGGTCTCCTTTTCAGGAATAAAGACTCAGTCATAAATCTTGGGCATCTTTCTTAAGAATAAGCCCCAATCAAGTCCTTCAATCTTGGGCATCCTCCTCAGGAGTAAGCCCCAAACCTTAATCCCTAAACTGGGTCTCCTTTTCAGGAATAAAGACTCAGTCATAACCTTGGGCTTCCTTTTCAGGAGTAAGCCCCAAGTCCCCTAACCTAGGCTTCTTTCTCAGGAATAAGTCCTAGTCATAAATCTTGGGCATCTTTCTTAAGAATAAGCCCCAATCAAGTCCTTCAATCTTGGGCATCCTCCTCAGGAGTAAGCCCCAAACCTTAATCCCTAACCTGGGTCTCCTTTTCAGGAATAAAGACTCAGTCATAACCTTGGGCTTCCTTTTCAGGAGTAAGCCCCAAGTCCCCTAACCTAGGCTTCCATCTCAGGAATAAGTCCTAGTCATAAATCTTGGGCATCTTTCTTAAGAGTAAGCCCCAAGTCTCTTAAAATTTCTCTTAACCAGTCATAAATTTCCTTTGATTTGGGTTTCCTTTTCAGGAATAAAACCCAATCATAAGTCCCCTCCTAACTTAGGCATCCTCCTCAGGAGTAAGCCCCAAGATTAGAGTATTCAAATCTCCATGAAGCACATATAACTTTGTGGACCCTGTTCATGGATTTTCTTCCTAAAAGTAAATCCTAAACCTTCATCTATCTGGGCAGTCATCCATACATAAGCCCCAAACAAAATTCTTATGATTGCATCCTTCATGGCACAATTGTCTAAATTTTACCAATACCTCTTGTTTCTCATACCGAGCATGACTCACGTGAGCTTAGAGTGTAAAAGTAATTATGACATTCATCTTTGAGCCATCAATCATAAAATATCATATCCCATTCCTCGAACTACGTGGATTCTGATTCCTTTTTTCAAAACAAAGGATACGTAGGTAGCCCATTCATGGGTTCGATCCCAACATTGAAATAATCTCTGTCCTTCTGAATGACGATAAACTTCAAGTGCCCCACTGAGTGGCTTTAAAACCAGCCTGGTCATCAAAATGACCAAGAGACTTTTATATAAATGTTTTGAAGGATACCATTGACCAAGAATCTCTAAACAAATATAGATGATTCTATATTGATGAAGAACCTCGAATACATATAAAAGATTCTCTAAATTTCTTGCATATTTAATCATTGATTGTTAAAACTAAAGGAAAGCTCATTTTATACTTGGTAATGTAATAAGGATTCACGAACTTAACTTAAATCTATAAAGAGAGTCCCGGAGTAGACAATAATTCCCCTCAAAAAGGTGTGATGAGTCCGACCTCCCATCCTCTCGACCAATGCAAATTCCCAAGCCTCATTAGCCCACAAGCTAATGAGCGCCTGCCTTTGGAAAGTAGGTCCAAAAGGATGTGGAATCATTGGATGTTTCCGGTTCTACGAACAAACCCGTTAGAAACCGATCGGAACGTTTGAATCTCCCGTCCAGGAGGTCATCCCCGGATTCCGCGCGAAACAGTGACACGGTCAAAAGATTATACCTGGTTAGATGACCTGGTTTAGATGACTTAAAGAATAAATTTTGAAAACACACATGCAATTAGCGTATTCATTCATTGAGTTGGAAATCAAAAATTAAGGTCCTGGATTATGGATACGTGGGCCGCCTACACCAATACTGGATTCCCTAAACTGACAACCACACATAGTACCCTTAAAACCATTGCATCAAAGAAAAGAAAGATTAGTGTTCTAGGATCTATGGTAGAACTGACTCCTCTGATACCAATTTGTCATGACCCGTCCATGAGGGCCCGTATCATGACTACCCCAAGCCCGCCTTCCATAGTCCAGGGGCTGGCAACTAGCACCAGAGTTGTAAATCCCTAAACTCAGAAGGAATTAAATTTATAACTGTAAAAAAACACATCAGAGTACACAAATGGAAGCAAAAAACTATGTAAAAATGTATACAAATGAAATTCCGGAAAGAAAAAGGGGCCGGAAATACAATCCCAATAGGAAAGGACAAGTACAAAAAGAAGAAATTACAACTGATGAAAAGTAATGTTGCTAATGGGTCATCCTTTGAGGTTCCTACATGAAGGGTAGGTACATATGGCCTTCTCAGCACTCTCGTCCGTCCTTCTCCTCCGTGTACCATCACACCGAGTGGTCCACCTCCAGGTACAATCCAGTCCTGTTACTCTACCTTAGTCAGCATTGTCTGTCATCTGCAACCAATACAACGAGGTGCAGGCCTAGCCCGTGCAGGGGTGTGTATAACGATAATTAACAGGGACCTCGAGACCCTCAGGGTCACACTAATCCATCAAGGATAAACAAAAATGTATGAAAACAACAGAGAACCATTGCTAAGGTATATTCCCATAAATATACCTATGTTATCTTTTAACCCATCTCAAACATTAGGAAAACACAAAAGTCATTGATTCAGCTCAAAACATGTTTTTTATTAATCCAATCCCTCGGCTGGGGATGAACTATTCCACTATCAAGTATAGTGGGCCTTCCTCATCACACAGAGGCACTTTACACTAACTTTTACTAATGAGGTACTCCTACTATCGAGTGCCGTGGATCTGATGTGCTCACACAGAGGCGCTCTCCACTGTGGGTCCGCTGCGCTCACACAGAGGCGCTCCCCTGGTAGCCTGCTGAGGTACTCCACAAGTCGAGTACCATGGGTCTACTGTAATCACACAGAGGCGCTCCCCACAATGGGTTTCCCGTGATCACACAGAGGTTATCCCCACCAGGCTCGTCAAATCACTCCAAGTTGAATCGGTCAGCAGTCATCATGTCTCAGCCAGCTACTAGGTTCATGCACAAATGGTTTCCTGTCTCTGGATGAATTTCTCCACAAGATACTAGTAGATATCTAAAATCTCACTATGTCCCGTGTAGAATTATATTAAAGGTCCACCACATCATAGGGGTATCAACATAATAGACTGCCCGTCAATTGAAATCCAGGTCTGTTAGTTGTTAGGCTTTTAGTCCCGAGGGCCAAGTTGGATTCGTGTAAGATCCAACCAGACCATATCTCAACTATACCCCGAACTCTAGTTGGGTATTCTCAGAGGGACAGATTCGCTCCAAGATTACTGGAGCTACTGATGGTTCATCAAACGGATGTCTGATGCCAAAGATATGGCCCAAGAATGTTATGGGTCAGTAATGGGCCCGGGTCTGGTCCGATGATGTTGGACCGACTTGGCCCAACCCCACCTGAGCTGACCTGGTTTGGGTCCACCAAGTCAATCTCGCTGGGACTATCCCGGCCCGTTGGCCATGTCAGTGCACTATGTTTTGGCCTGATCCGCTGGGCCCGGCCCAGCGGACTGCGAGGGCAGTTTGACCCGGAGGTCACCACGTAGGTGACTCATCCCAAAGGTTGAGGCTGGTTCAGATAGCACTGTGAGGGCCGTGGATCAGGCGACTTGGCCCAAGAGGTTGGGACGGTCGGGATACTAGTGGGAAGGCCATGTAGAGGGTAGATGGGTCGCGGGTGCGCCCGGCTTGGAGTGGCAGGTGCCGGGTAGGCCGCAGGGGTGCCGGTAGGGTGCTGGGCCGGCCGCAGGGGCGCCGACAGGGCGAGGTGCAGGGTGCGAGGGCACTGGACGGGCGCAGTCAGGCGGCCCGTGCGCCGGGCAGGTCGCGGGGGCGCAGGCGGACTGCGGGTGTGCCTGGTAGGGAACGATTGGGGTCGGGTAGGCCGCAAGGGCGCCAGAAAGACGTCAGGGAGGCCATGGTTGGGTGTGAGAGGGCCGCGGGCAGGTGGCCTGCACGCCGGGCAGGGCTCCGGGAGGCTATGGGAAGCAGGGCCACTTGCCAGGCTGGGTACCAGGAGGCTACGGGTAGCCGACCGGGCGCCGGTTGGGCCGGCAGTGGTCGGCCAGAAGCTCCGGTGCCCCATGAGGATGAAACGATTCCTGAAGGCCGCAGGTAGTGCAGCCTTCATTATTCCCGCCTTTTTCATCGTCGCCTCATCACTTCTCTGTAGAATGCCACATGAAAGAAGAAACAATGGAGGATATCGAGCCATGTTAGGTTGGACCGTTTCCTCCACGTTTAAATTGATAACAATTGGTTAATCGAAATAGTAAAGATGAACATCAGTAATTGACAACCACACAAAAGTTTCTTTTTGAATGATGATGAAAAATGAAAACTGATAAAACACAAGGTAAACCCCCTACCTCTTGTTCATTGATCAATGTTCTTCGTTCGTGGACGGTATTGTGGAAAGAAGATGATGAAGTTATTTTTTCTTAGTGTTCGTCCCACACTCCAAACCCTGAGCTGTGTCGCCCATGGAAGACACTCCATATCTGTGGGATCTGAGGGAGGAATTTGAAGAAGGTTTTTGTTAGCATTCTTCATGTTCTTTGTTCTTCTTTGGGAGAACATATTTTCTCCCAATAACTCCTCTCAAGCTCCCACAAAATGATAATTTCCATGCCAAAAATTATATAATTTATCTATTATTTTATTGGAACAACAATTTCAAAATGGAGGAATAAATTAATAGGCACCACTTAATAAGTTACATGTGTTGTGCAATTGACTAGTGGGGAGGTCAAGAGGAAAACCCTTAATTAAATTACAGTCATTGACATAATTAATTAATAGGGAAAGGTTGCACCAATAAATGGTAAATGATTTCGATTGACTCCCCCCTCATTAATTAGGGGAGTTGGGAGATTTCTACCCTCCCATTAATTGGGGGGTTTTAGTCTTTTGTGGTCCCCATGACGTAACCTCTCACGAGAGGTTATGTTTGGGTGGTACCCACCATCAGTACATCTCATGGGATGATAGGGTGTGGATGTGCCACCTCCAACACCCAAGTGGAGGTTTTAACCAACAACCATTGACACTCATGGTAGCTCAAAAATAAAATAAAGTGTTATACACTTTATTTTTATAATTTTTTAAAAAAAATCCAAAAACTAACTTTTATTCTCGACCATCTTCCTTTGTGTAGAATGTCTTCTTAAGCGAATACTGGCATTGCGAGTTCAACGGTGCCATTAGAATTCAGTTCTGAGAACCGGTTCAAAAGTTATAAAAACCAGCATATACTTTTAATGAATGTAATCAAACAAAACTTCAGAAATTGATTCGGGGCACACCGGGTCTCGGAATCAAGCACCGTAAAAATTCACAGACTCATAAAAAACCAATGAATTTAAGAAAAAAAAATTCACAGAATTTCAGGGTCTTTATACCATGACTGATTATTATGATATTTTAATTGGTGTGTATTATTTCCAAATATCAAGTACAACATATCATATTAATTTTATAATTTCATACTTATAAATAACTCTTTTTTTACCATTATTGTGAACATGAGCTCACCCATTATTGAGTTTCTTTTTTCCAAGGATATGATGAATGGTTTTTTGTTTGTTATATGAATGTAAGATGATAGTTTAGAATATACTTGGCTTGAATATTTTGATCTTTTATGTACTAGTTTTTTATGTATCCAAGTTCCCAAAGACACTAAACCTTTATAATAATAGAATTTAATGTAATGATATCTGTTTAATATTTATTGAATAAAATTAAAACACTATGCATTTAATGTTTGGTTCATCTTAGTTGGTAAAAATTCAAGGGAAATTTATGAAAACTATGATGAGAACACTTTATTGAGAACCCTCTTGGATAAGACCATAAAAAAGAGAACACCATTTGTCATTTTTAAGAAAGGTGTGTTGTATTACTAAAAAATACATCCAAATGTAGACAATATAAAGTGTATTAGAATATATAATAGAAGAACCTAGTTTTAGTATGTTTTAAAGGGTTGGATTCAATATTAACTTAATCACCACTACTACAGGAGGAGTGAGTATAATATTTCATACCTAAAAAGACAATCCTGGTGAATATGCTTGGGTTGATTCTATTTTTTTGATCAATTATAAATTTTTTATATGGAGAATAACTATAGATAACCTAATAATAAAACTAATGATTAATATATTAAAAATAATTTTTCATGATTTAGACATTCAACGAATGATTTTAATAATTTTTTGATTTCTCACTCTGATTATTAATAATTAATTTAGGAATTTTGGTTTACTTTAATGGATTGAACTATGAGTACTCATGTTAATGATAAATGTGATGAACAATGAACTTATTTTACTCAACATGTACAAAATAAAATGGGAGATGAAATGTGAAAGATAGTTATTTATCCTTACCCAATATCGTGATACATGAATATCCACATGAACCTAGGAATGTTTTGAATAAACTATATAAATGAGAAACAAAATTTTAAGAAAACCATAAGGGACAAAGTATTTAACTTCCCACATGTATAAAATATGGGAAGAATTGCATTGGTAAATGTCTCAAAGGAACGTGAATATATGTTATGTGTGGAAAATAGGGGCGTAAATCCATAAATTTCCAACGAAAATTGAATATTTATATAGATGAAAGTAAATTACAACCTAATGTACCATTTATTATTTATGGTCTTATAATCATGCAACTCAAGAGTTATTTTAGTTAATTCCCCAATCCAAGGGACAACTCTACGATAATGTAAGGTCCTATGCTCTGCAATATTTGAAGTTGAATTATATAAGTGTTTATGTAATTGGATTTGATAATTATGTTGTAGAAGTGTGAGATCAGTGGTATTATGGTTATAAGGGTCATAAATAACTAAGGATTTTTATTTTTTAGTTTTTACATATGATTTTCAAGAATATGTTTAATGGTATAAATGTAATAGAAATGTGATTTAGTGGTATAGAGATAGTTTTTGAAAATAAATAATTAAGGGTTAAATAACACCTAATATATTTTGAATGTAGTGATAATAATGTTTTGTTGTGCTAAAGTGATAATTGATCCTAATAAAATATGTTTTATAGTATTATTTATCATGAAATTAATTGTTGATATTATGGAAATTTTATATATGTTATATTTCTTGAAGTTTAGTGATTTTTTGATTTATGGAATAATTTGGATAGTCGGTGATTTTAAATTAAAAATACGAATAAAGATAAATTTATGGTGAAAATATGATTTCATTACGGTTATATAATGATTTGCGTTATTATCATCTTTTAATTGATATATGATCTTGTTATTAGTGTGTTTAGAGCTTGAAATTTCGAAATACATTATAATTATTAGGGATTATAAGTAAATTTATTAGGGAAATTTGGTGGCCTATTTTTTCTAAATTATGGGGTTTTGGATACAAGTTAGGAATTATCTAAAGTGTTTTGGAATTTAGATATGTGTGGAATAAATTACATATATCAGTTAGTATTATTATTATCTTTGAGACTCATATTTGGAATGTTATATATTCAAATTAGTTATCATAACATTTATTATAAATTGTTCATTTCAATAAATGAATAGAGATAAGAGGAATATATTTTCATCATTTTTTAGATATTGTTATCTCTTAGATGTTTAATTTAGTACATCAATAATACAAAAAATCATTTTATTCCTTCATTAGTGGAATATTTGATTAAAAGAGGGGGAAATAATAGAATCACACATCCAAAGTAATAAATTCTGTATCGGGGCTTGAAGTAATATTGTAACTATATTTTTTCATAAAAAATTTTAAAATAATTCCAGATATATGGGAACAGGAAATTTTCAATGAAAAAATTTCCCTTTTATAGGTATTTATGATTAACTAATGTTCGTTTTCACTCATCGCTGATTCATGGTTTTGTGGTCATGAAATTCCTCAAACCGTATTCTCTATCACTCTATATCATTATTTATACAATATTTTTCTCATTTTTTTTCCATATTTTGACTTCCCAATAATGTTCTCCTTATATGGGAAACCTATTTTTTTTATTTAAGGTAGATTTTATTTTTCCCACTTCCAATTTTCAATGGAAATTTTAATAATTCATTTTAAGATGTGGATTTTTAACAATGGTATTTTAAAACATAAAACCCTTCAATACCATGTTAATATTTTTTATGATATTGTAATTTATTTAATTTTAGAAAATTTAAAACACTTAAAAGTTATTTAAGTATACTAATATACGCAATAACTTTCTTAACACAGAACACCTAATTTTTATTTTATTTCTATATAACATAAAAATTTATTATTAAACTGTGATATTTATAATGTAGTCATCAATTTGATATTTTATATTGGAATAAAAATATTACAAAATAATTTTATAGTTTTATATACAATGATTATGTATTAATTAATTAATATTGAATATCATCTCAATTCTCAGCAATTCCATTTTAGGCATCCAAAATATTTTTTGTTCAGTTGTTTTTAGCATTTTTCTATATAAAAATGTAATTAATTTGTAGTAATTGATTTTTTTTGTTTTTAGATAAATATATATTTTTTAATCACCATTTTGGTATTATCCATTTTTTATATTCTAGGATTTGTTTGATAATATTCATTTTTCACTAAATACTGAAAATACCGATTTTTGGAAAAGTACCATTCCTTTTAATTTAATAAATTACATTAAAATTAAAATTATTATTTAATTTTATCTTAAAGTAAATTAATAGTATTTTAATAATAAATAATCTAATTAATTACATATTAATCAACATTACACTTTATTTTGGTATATGATCATTTATGATATTAATGATAGATATTTCAAAGACTGTTTTTATGTGAACAATGTGGTTTCTGTCCTAAAAATTAAATAAATCATTACTTAATAATATTTTTAACTATATATATATGTTATATATTTAATATAATATTTCAAAAATATTTTTACAGTTTTTATTATGCTGGGAATGAATTTAAATTAACTTTTATTCTTAAAAAGGTATATTTCTACAAACAGTTTTCATTGAATTATGTGTGATTCATTTAAAATAAATTTTGGAAAAAAATATAAATTAAATTTTGATAAAATTTATCCCATATTTATAATAATAATTTTAAAATTTTTTAATAACTAAACGTTATTTTTATCATCTAGATTAATAAAAATAATTATTAATATTTATTTACCTTGGTTATGGTTAAAATAGGTTTCACAGTGGGGGGGTTAAAATAAGTTGTAAGATTATGAATTAAATGTTATGTTTTCTAATGTATAGTTTTTTTATAAATAAATCTTATAAAAATATTAACTTTCAATACTTTCCATTTGGAAGCATTATACTTTGGAAAGACAATAAATAATTTAAAATCATTTAAGTAATTCGATGTTTTTCCTCTCCTCCACATATAATAGGAAACCAAATATCCTAAACTATTCACAAATTTGAATCCTTACAAGTCATAAAATACCAAGTAAAATTCTTTTCAACATTCCAAAAAATCATATTAGACCCTCTAGACATCCCATAAGACCAAAATATTAAGGGTTATGGTGTAATACAAAGGAAGATTCCCAAGGAAGAGGTATAAATTTTAACATATCATTTTTTATTTTGGTTCATCATAAAAAATATATATATAAATTGTATCTATAATTTCCTGGTTGATATATTTTATGTAATATACTAATAGGTTATTAATATTATGAAACAACCATTTACCACTTATTTTCCACACCCCGAATTTTCACATCACTAATGATTATAATTTTTTACTTTAAGTGGTATTTTTTTGATTTAGTTGTTTTGTCAAGGTGCATTCCGGTCCTGACAAGAGCTTTTGTATTATTTTGATAAATGAATGTTTGGATTAGCAGTTCTCGACACACGGATATGGATCAGTCAAAGCGGTGTTGCTTCGTTAAAGCGATATGCACCCTGACCTATGCATAATTTTATTTAAATTATTTTGGGTTTCACTTTTGAGAAGCGCATTGAGCCGGTTTTAATTTAAATGGTTTTGGTGTCATACATGGGTGCAAGGTTGTACATGCGGTTGTGTGTAGTTCCCCCCTTTAATTAGAGAACTTTTTATTATTATATGTGTTATTATTTTGGTGCGCGACCTTGTGCATGACTGTACGCATTGTCCGACCCCAATAATAATGATATTATTATTAGTTTGGTTGTTTTTGTTATTCTGGATTTTTTATTTTTAGTTTTATTATTATTATTAAAAAATTTATTATTAATTTGAATTTTGTTTTATTCTTTTATTTGTATTGTATTTTTATTCCTCAATTTTTATCCTCTCTTATTTTCTTTTTTTCCTTTCATCTTATCTTCCCTCTATTATTTTTTTTCACTCTTCCTCATTTCTTTTCTATTATTTTTATTCATCCTCTCTTATTTTCCATTCGTCTCCTCTATTATGACTATACCCTCCCCACGTGGACCCCCCACTCTCCTCTCCTAACCCTACCCACGCCGCTAAGCCCCTCCCCTAGCCTTCCTCCGACGCATGCCTCCTCCGGTGCGACATCCTTCAGCACGTCCTCCCAGCCAGACCCCTAGCTCCTAGTGTGGTGGGGCCTCCCGACCACCCCCCCCATTTTTTCCAGGCCCACACACACACCTCCTCATGGCCAGTGGGACTCACACAACCTCCTCCTCTAGAAAACCAGACTCACGTCGCACCTCCCTCTCGATATGGTCGACCTTCCTCTTTCCCCTTATCCATTGCCTTCGCGGCATGCCGCTCTCCTTCCGATGACCTTTCACCGACAACCCACTCTCATCCAGTGCACGCTCCTTTCTTCGGTAAGCCCTTTCCCTAACCCTGAGGGTTTCCTGTTAGAGTTTTAAGTGGTTATGGTTCAATTGTGATATATTTTTGATCCGGTGTTTTCTTTTAGAATTCAATATGAGTTTGTTGTGTTGTGACTGGATAACAATTTGAGTTGTGCACCATGTTTCTGAAGTCTGTCTACACTGAGTTAGGTGGTTCCACATTTAAATATTAATTAATGAATTTATTTTCTTTTATAATTAATTTATCATGTTCCATTACTTAGTTTCCTTGTGATAATGTTTTGTTTAAATTATATGCAAAATTTGATGTGAAAATGGAAGAATATTTGATGTGTTTTTGTGGTATTGAGTTTAGTTGCACTATGAAATATATATATATATATTTTTGTGTGTGTGTGTGTATTCCTTTTATGTACACACTTGCACTGTTTAGAATAACTTTATTTATGTGGAATTACCTACAATTAAGTCTTTCATGTGAAAATTTGTTATTTTGTATGTGAAAAGCATTTGGTGTTTATTGTAAATAGTTTATAAATTGTTTGAGTAATTTATTTATTATTTTCCATGAAGTGAATCAAGTTCTGGTTGAGGGTTTGGTGCGTTTTCTTTTGCTAGTAGTGTTTTTATGCATTGTGCATGAAACTTTTCTGTAGAAAAACCCATTCTGAGTTGTTTATCAATGTTACTTTTTATCTATTCAGTTCATCTATTAAAATATTTATAGGTTGTAGTTGGTGTTTTGGTGTTGCATTATGGCGGGTTTGGTTTTAGAAAGGATTTTTTGAGTGTGTTTTGGGTGTAATCTATTAATGTGATATTTTGAAATGCTTTATAATATTTTGAAGCATTTAATCATTTTATTTAATTATATGTTTAGTGAGGGGTCCCTATCGTGGAGGTTTGAGTCATCAGAGACAAATACCTGCGTATATGTGTATGAATGAAAATGTATATGGATGTACGCAAAGTGGTCTCAAGATTCCATTGTTAGAAGCTAGGTGATTTGAGTTAGGTTCCCTATGCCTTTACCATTAATTAGAGTTTCCAATTTTACTTGATGTTTCTTTAGAATTATTTATTTGGTTTTATAGGAAATTCATATGTACTATACATATATATGGTTATAGTAATTAAAATTGTGGTCTCCTATGTTTTTAACATGAAATGGGTATTTCCAAAAAGTGTGTGGTCTTTTGTTTGAATTTGATATGAAACTGAAACAACATGTTTAACTTTCTAAGGGGTTCCAATGTGATTTTTAAAATGGGTTTTGGTGTGTACATAGTATTAAAAGATGATTTGATTTCCTAAAAATTATTTCTTCATTGTAAGTGTGGTTTTATGTTTATTTTAAAAATACACTTCCTTCATGTGTCCAAAATGATGATTAATCCTTGTATAGTGATGAGCCCCATTTGGCACATTGCGTTTGGTTTGCAAAAATTTAAAACCACACTTGATACATTCCCCTAGTTTAAGAAATGTGATGTAAGTGTTTATGTGTGGTTTGTGATATGTGACTCGTAAAGTGACATGTGCAATTTTGTGTGATGGCTTGAAAAAGGGGGATGAGCCCAAGGTGGTAGATCGGTGGTGAGAGGGTGGGTGTGTCTTGAATAATGTGAATTATATGTTCATGTATGTTAGTTTTATGAAAGCTCACCATCACCTGAAACAGAGAACAATGGGAAACTCGGGTATCTAGGTGGGTGACTACGACTTATGGGCTAGTGTTTCGGAGGTGACTTGACCCGGTTTCACTGGAGGTTTGATGATTGCAACACTAAATAAACATATGAATTACTGAGGGTCATGGCCTTCTAAGCCACGTTTTCTAAGGTTTGTGGTCTTGTAAGCCACATTTTCTGAGGGTCGTGGTCTTCTAAGCCACGTTTTTTTACGAGACACGATGGTCCTAGGTCCCCAAATAACACTGGCTGCTCAGAGACTTCCCAAGGTTCTTGTGACACGATTTCAAATTCAATTGTTTCATGCTTGTTCCCTCTTTTCTGAAAACCATATTTGAGTCTAAATTGGTCTCCTTAAATTTTGAAATGATCCATGCTCAAAAACCAAATTTAAAAATGGATGATAAATGTTATTCTTGGAAATGCAAGATTTCCCTTTGAATTTGATGAGTGAACAACATTATTTTAATATGAATTATTTTAAAACTATAATGATTTGGATTTCTTATTTAAGGCAGTCGCATAGGGCGTTGTTGTATTTTGGCTTTCCTGAGGAGTATCTCGATGCTCACACCTACTTTATATTTTCAGTTTCAGGTTCATGTTTCGGATCTCTCTTGTATTAAGCTTGTTTCTGTGTTTGGTGGTGACCCATGAGGACACTTGGAGGTATGTTTAACTTTCTATTCTTATTATATTTTCAATTTCAACTTTTTAGCTGCATTTCTTAGTTTATGTCGATTTTTTATCTTCTTTTTTGGGCTAAATCATTCCTAAATGCCTCATTATGGTGCCTGGAACTAGTTGCCCACCTGTGGTGATCGGTAATGCCCTTTGGGCCATGTCGTGGACTAGGTCGGGCGCCGGGTCAGATGACGACCCAGCCTAGTTCGTGACAAAATGCTATCAGAACCAGGGTTTGTTCTTGTTATATGGTGTGTTAGGTAGATTGAAGAAAGGATGGTCGGTACTTGAGTGGCTAGTGCGGGAATAACGTTGCAAACTTTTGCTCTCTCTAATCCTCGAGTAACCAAGGATAATCTAGGATTTATGTTTTTGGCTTTGGTCTATGTTAATGGGGAATGACAGTAGGAGTAAAATGGTACTGCATGAGGTCTCACATGGAGTAGCAACTCATGTGAAGCCCGAGAGTACAGTTCGACACTCCAAGTGGTTGGTTCTTTCCTAGGTCATAGTTTTCTAAACCATATATCCAGTTTAGACACGACCACTAGTTCTGTTTTTATGTTCTTTAGTGTTTAAAAGGTCTTGTTTCAGTTTTAGGTTGATCTGGAATGTGTATTTCCATTAAGAATGCATTGATTTCTTAAGTTGAGACCTATGGATTTGTGTGTTACGTGTGGGTTTTTAGTTTTTGTGGTGCTTGATCTTGTGGAAGGTTGGTTTTGGGTTTCTCATTCGGATATGCCCCCTAGAAATTACCCATGGGTTTCTAGAAGGTCTCTCGGTTCTTGGCTCAACACAGACTCCCAATGGAGTGGCAGAATTGGGATCTACTCAATTTGGTGGACTGTTTGTGGATGTCGTGGTTGGTTGGATATTGTTGGAAGCTTTGTGAAGTTGGGAGTGTCTTTGGTTTTTAGGAACTCTGAATGTTGTGTGGGTGTAAGTTATCTTGAGTGTATTTGGAGGAGTGGGACTAAACCATTAAATAGGGACCGTCTCATTTCGCTATTAATGGGGATGTCTTGAGCGATCCTCAAGACTACCTTCATCTTGTGGATGCACCTAAAGAAGCGATGGCGTGAGAAATTGGTTGATCTAATGGGTGCTTGACCAGAAAACAAGCTATGAAGTAGGGGTGTGGACCTTTCTAATGATCTATATCCATGATCCCTAGAGGATGTTTGGAACCATCAGTTTAAAACTCATACATGTTGTTGGTCCTATTTATACATTGGTAAGTAAATGTTCCTTGTCCGATGAGGAGTGTGAACCAATGAGACCACTTCTTGGAGTGCTCCTTGCAACAGTCCATGTTGCATGTATGATAGACCACTCTATTGCTTACCTCTAGTGTGGTCAGTCAGACACTCTACGTCGTTCTCTGTAATTCTTAGTTGGTGTGTTGATGGAGTTTTCATTTACAACCTGAGGAGAATTATGCAGGTTTTCTTTTCAATAGAGGAAGCTCCAGTTAGATGTGGTTAGCTTATGACTGGGAGGTGGTAGATGCTTCAGACATCAGGGGCCCATCCATAGGTCTCAGGGTAAAACTTGTGCGTATTCAAAAAACTCGACGGACGTTGTTCATGTATAGTCCAACTTAAGTCCGCAGTGTCAGGATGGGGACAACATAAATTTCCCTACTGTGGTATCATCTTTGAAGGCTTCATTTTAGTTGAGAGGAGTGTGAAGATCTTTCTCCTTTTGAGGGTCATAATTTATGTGAGTTATTATTGGGTATTAAAGAGGTTTGGAGAATCCATCTTCTTGTAAATCCAATAGGATTTCTTTGTGAAGCTTTTGTGGTCGGTTATGAATTTAAAATGTACACATTTTGGAGATACTAATGTCTTGTGGAATTGACGCGAGCCATTCTGGTTTGCCACTAGATTATGGATTTATTATATCAAAACCATCTCTTGAAGGGGAGTTTTTTCCATTGTTGGAATAATCTGTGCAGTTTGACCTGCGTTGGTGGATTTGTGATGAGGAGTTCCGTCCATATCGACCAAATTAAACTAAGAATACCCATGCGGGTGTCGTGGTGTTAGGGAAATTCTAAAATGGTGGGGATACCCACCTTGGGTGTCGTAGTCTTCCCCTCTTATGTTGGTTGGTTAAACATAGGGAGCATGGATAGTCAAGCCAGTGTTAGAGCTTTGTGTGAGTTGTGAGTTTTTTTTGGTTTGAAGAACCAATGTTTGACGATAACCCTAATATGGTGGGGAGACCACCATAGGACGAGCTTGTGGAAGACTCTATTTTCAATGTGCGCTTGGCGGAGGAACCCCCTGCCTTTTCTCCACCTGACCTCATCCATGTTAATTGGTTAGCTTGGATAGTGGGCCACTTGATGAGTATTCTTGTAGATCAGGAGCAGACCCGGTGATCCCTATGTCAGGTGACGAAGTGTTCCATGTTGTAGTTCTATTTCTAGGTGAATTCCGTACTTTTCGTCATTTTTCATGGTGGTTCTGGTTTTGAGATCTTAGATGTTTCAGGACATGGGTGTTTTGAATGCCTGATCTTTGGGAGAATGAGTTTTGTTTTAGGTATCTTCGTGGTCTTGCATGGATTATTTTCTTAGTTAAGTCTTTCAGGACATTCCGAGGGTAGAAAGTGTCATGGTGGGGAGAATTGTCACATCCCGACTTCGTACATCGTTAATGATTCTAGTTTTTACCTCTACCTAAACATTTTATTTGATTTGACTGTGTTGTCGAGGTGAATTATGGGACCGATGAGAGCTTTTGTATTTTTATTGATAAATGAATGTTTGGATTAGCAGTGCTCGACACACTGGCATGGCTCAGTCGAAGCCGATTCGCATCGCTAATGTGATATGCACCCCGAAAGATGCTTTATTTTATTTTAATTATTTTGGGTTTCACTTATAAGCCACATGTTGAGCCGGTTTTAATTTAAATTGTTTTGGTGTGATAGATGGGTGCCAGGTTGTACGCAAGGTTTTGTGTAGTTCTCACCATTAATTAGAGAATATTTTATTGTTAGATATGTTATTATTTGGGTGTGTGACCTTGCGCAAGACTGTGCACATTTTCTATCCCCAATAATAATGATATTATTATTTGTTTCGTTGTTTGTATTATTATAGTTATATTATTTATAATTTTACTATTAGTATTAAAAAAATAATTATTAATTTGAATTTTTTTATTCTTTTATTTGGAATTTATTTTTATTCCTCATTTTTTTTCCTCACATTTTTTCTTTTTTTTCTATATATTTTATCTTCACCAATTTATTTTATATATTTATTTTTCTCTCTCCCTCTTTCCTTTTTTTCCATTTTATCCTTCTCTATTTTTTTCTTTCTTCTCCTCTCCTACGCTTCTCCCCTTCCTACGTGGACCCCCCACTCTCCCCTCCTAACCCTACCCGCGCCACTAAGACCCTCCCATTGCATTCATAATACACAAGCCTCCTCTGGCGCGACATCCTTTAGCATTGTAAGAAAACCGGTTTTGAGCCTGTAAGACTTTCAAACTTTATTAAATTTATTCCAGAGAAGGGCATTCAGTAGGCGTGTGATTCTGAAACCCTGTGTGGCTAGAATTATATTTTAAGTGTGTTCACACTGAACATGCCAAATAAATATAATAACTCCTAAAAGGTTGCTCAGATGGGAAAACCGAGGGCACTATTGAGTCTGGGGCGTTCCATTTACCCTAGGAGCGGTGTAACTTTCATGGGCGCAACCCTTCTGTGGAAAACGCCACCAGGTGTGTTTTCGTAATTTAGAATCATCGGGCCTAAACATTATAACTTTTGAACATATGATCAAATTAAAATTTTAGACCACTGATGCACTCAGAACGTGGTCTTTAAGCTAAGCGTGTCTTAACCTCAACCCCATTGAGAGTTTGGGTACATGCCTACTAGAGGGAGTTTAAAACAAATTAAATTATTTATTTATTTTATCCCCTAAATAAACACCCACCCCTCCTCCTTCTTTCCCCTTTCCTCTCCCTATAGTAATCCATATCAATAAGCATCAAGCCCCTCTCCCCACCTCTCCAAGGTGCGTCGGCTCCAGTGGATCATTGGCGAAGCGACGGGCTACGCCCTGCGTGTAACACCTGAGACTTTTATGAGAAATATTTTGTTTTTATGTTATATAAATCATAAAAGGAATCTTTCATTACACAAAATAGTAGCTTGGCTTTCTTTCCTCGATAGCTTGCATCGTACGCAATACCGAGTTTCACTAAACAAAGATATGCTATTAAAATATTATTAAAACTAGCCGTTATGAATAGTAATAACCACTTTTTGAAATTTTGTAAATTTTATTTTTCAAAATGGAATTCATTTTTGGATTCGGAATATCGAAATTAGCCTAGGGTGAAATTTTGGTATTTTTCTGAAAACTTTCAATTTTTGATGAATACTGAAACTACTAAGTGGTAGTTAAAAAACTGAATCATTCGTAAAACTTAATTTTACCGCTTCTGTGAGTGGAATTTCGAAAATCCGAGAGACACGGTTGATGTCAGTAAGTAAAATGTGGTTCAATGAGATGAAAATAATTTTTTGGTAAATAGTAACTTTTTACTTTTATTTACCACGGTTAAAAATACATAGGGTAATTAAGGGTAAAAATGATATTATTATTACCCTAACACATGTCCTAATTCTATTGGATAAGTATAATTCGACCAAAAACAATCTTAGGAATAAAATATGACCATTTAGGCCCACTTGGATTAGATTAGTACATTTATTATCAATTTACATAAAGAAGGGTTAAAATAGTTAAAATCAAAGTTTAATAAGTAAATCATTTTTAATATGTGGTTATACCTAAGATAAATTCAACTATAAATATTTATTAGAAATATAACAAGATTTCAAACATAATGGTATTTTATTTATAATTTTTAGACATTAAATAATTTAATTTATTTATGACACAACCATGATGCAATAATTATCTTATTAATGAAATATTGACATAATTGATGTTATAAATACCCAAATAAATGTAAATTGAGACTTTTTATGAATTATAATAATAATCTAGGTTAATATGACATGTTAGTATTGATTTAATTAACTTTTTTCGAACTAATTATCCTTTTATGATTTTCACAAAAATCAATTAATAAATAGTGTCAAAATTTACATAAAAAAGTTTTTAAAACAAATATTATATTATTAATTGTTATTTTATTCCTAAAAATCTAAGGTTCGGCCAAATGACTTAGATAAGGTTATATATATTAATAATAAACAACTTGGAGTTCTTTTGGCTTGTTATAGTATGTTTATTAACCTTATAGTATAAGAACACAAGAAGACACGGTAAAAGTAACATTATTTAACTTAATGTTAAATATAAATGATAAGGTAAAAATAGGAACATAAACTTGTCTAAATTATATTGGATGAGATTATTTAAACCCATCCCCACCTTAGCTTCTAAATAAATCAATTTAGAGCTATTTAAAACCAAACATGACTTTATAATAAAATAATATTTTTAGTTATTCCTAAGGTGCCCCTCTCCTCCCTTATAAAAGGGAACCACCTCCCTCTCCTCATCACACCAATTTGAGCCTTCAAGCTCATCCAACCACTTCCAATTTCTCCTTTCCACTTCCCTAGAGACATCCTAGAGGTCCTGGTCTTCTCCAATGACCAATTTTAGTTCCCTAAAAGGAGTTCTCAAAGAAGCACCTCAAATAAGAGGTAATGCCCGTTACCGATTCTTTCATCTTTATTTCTTCTTCCACTTATTCTTCATTAGTTGTTTCATTATGAGGTAATAACATCAGTATCACTCATATACTGATATGTTATTATAAATATGAATCAATCCTATTTCACCTCTTATCCATCCTACGGAAAACGAAATCACCGCGCGTGCGTACGTACGGAATACCGTCTCCACGCCGTGGTGTAATCTATTTTCCACCACCACCTTACTTGGATGGGTATAAGGGTGAATGTAATGAATATATATGATTATTTTAAAGTGGTATTTATTCTTAAATAGTATACATACACTACAATACAATTCCACGATCATGGGAACGATATCATCGCTCGTGCGTACGTACGGAATACCATCTCCACGATGTGATGCGATTCGTTCTACATGATCTTCATTGCATAATGATTATATAAATGAATTGATTGAATGAATATGATATATATTAAACTAATACCATTCTGGAAATGAGTTATATATAACCTAAATAGAATAATAAGAATTTATTCGACAAAACACACATAAGAACAAAAATTAATAAACACCAGAATAACAAGTAGTAATGAAATATTACTAATAAGAAGCTAAGAATATAACTATATATGATATCATAAAAATACTTATGATTATGGAATAAGTAAATAACATTATTTAAATCATTATACAAGAGGTTCGGACACTTACGAAGCAAATCAGACCTAAGGTAAGGGAAAATATCACAATCTCATTTTATCTGAGATTGTTTATACGTTGGTATTTAATGGGGTGTATTTTATCATATACATCCATGTTTACTCAATATGTAATATTGTTTCTATACACCTACAATTGTTTAAATCCAATTTTACCCTTCGGTGAGTTTTTAGTAAAAGATATGAAAGGAATCTTTTGTCATTTTTCGTACGAGGTACTTTTTGACTTTTCGACAAAGGTACGAGGAGAATGTTATTTTAACTTATACGGCATGAATGGATTTTTAAAACATTATTTCCAAGAAGCTACCTTTACAATTTTCAAGTTTATTTTTAATCAACTTCTTTTAGTTTAAATTTTTATGACATGTTAAAGAAAGGAAAATGTTTTTGAAGTAGAAAGGATATTTTCATCAAGAATGGAGTTCAAGTGCTTTATCAAAATTATTGTCCATCTAAGATAATATAGGGTTCTGTTTATATCCCTATTATTAAATTGATTTGATTATGTTGTGATGGAATTATTTTTTTGAATTCCTTTATCTTATATGAACTGTTTTATGATGTAATGTTGTTAAAGAATCCCATTTTTAGTACATGGGTTATGCAATGATGTATGATTTATGATTTTGTGGCACACATAAGAATGGTATCATTATGAGATGGGTGGGACCTATATCTCCCTCAAATGTATTGGGTAAATATTTTATGTCTCATGAGATAGACATGGCTGGAATGGTAGGTTATACCGGTTTAGTGAAACAGGACTAAAACGATGAGTGAACTCGGTTCAGAAATGGACTTTGTCCACTAAGATAGTATTGGCAATGAGTCTTGACTAATAAGAAATGATTCTCAATGATTATGTGTGTATTCCAAAAAGATTCATGTTTTATGTTTCAATTATTGGGATTACATTTCACTACTATGATTTATCCCATGTTATGAAATTATGATCTCTTTTGTAGGTTAAGATTTCCAAATGTTATGTTATTATGTATATGATGTGATTGATATTTATTTTGTTTACCCTTACTGAGCATCTGAGCTCACCCTTTTGTATGTTTTATTTCCCCAGGTCAGGAATAAGGTTATTAAGTAGGATATGCCAAAAAGGGACTCTAGATATGATGAAATAAATGGGAGGCAAAGTAGATGCTTTATGAAACAGTTGTTTATTCTTTCCAGTTTCTAAAGACACTATACCTATACAGTCCTTTCCTGGTTTTGTCATATGTTGTAATAAGTGTGCTTCAATTTTGATGTAATAACAATTTATGTAAACTATGGGTCGTTATAGTTGGTATTAGAGGAAAGGTATAGTCAACCTTTGGAAACTAGGATGTGACAACCTTAGTAAGAACCCTAAGGATAATTCTAACCATAGAACACAATATTAGTGTTTTATAAATGACCATGAATAACATAGGATAATACCATAAGTGTGAAATTTTATTCTGGATTATGTGGTTTTCCTATTATAATTAGTGTTGCTCACACTATTCTTCTTGGTTTTAGTCAATGGCTGGAACCCGAAGGAACTGTGTTAATGTGGAATGCGATGGGAAATGCAATGATTGTCCCCCTAAGCAACCAAACGCTATGGGAGCTGGAATTCCAAATCTTGTAGCCATTCTCACACGACTTTCTCAATCTATGAATCATGCTTGACTTCCAAATGAGCGAAGGAAGGAGCAATATCTTGTTGAATCCTTCATGAGGCAGCACCCACCTTCATTCAGCGGGTCTACTGATCCATTTGTTGCTGAACAATGGATCAGTACTACTGAAAAGATATTTTCAGTTCTTCAATGTTCTGAACATGATAAATTCATCCTAGCAGTGTATCGTTTGGAAGGAGATGCTGATCAATGGTGGAATCTTATTAAGAATATGAGGCAAAGAGATGAAATTGAGTCCATGGAATGGGACGAGTTCAAGAACTTATTTTTCAATAAGTACTTCCCTCGTATTCTCCAAACAAAGATGGAGAAAGAGCTTCTTGAACTGAAGCAAAAGGATGATGAATCTGTTGGTACCAATGAAGAAAATTTTACAAGACTTGCAAGGTACACTTCTGGTATTATTATCCAACCTAAGAGTAAGATCGATCGATTCTTTAGTGGCTTAAAACCAAGTCTTAGAAGGGCCTTATCCATAAGGGACTTCAATAGATATGAGGAAATCGTTCGATGTGCTCTCAAACTTGAGATGGAGATTGGGGTAACCCATCAGTCATATGGGTTTGATAAGAAGAGGAAAATGGAATTCAAAGGAAAATCTAAAGAGCACACTAAAAAGAAGATGAGCTTTCCCTTATGCTCAAAGTGTGGAAAGAAACATGGAAGGAGTTGTCTTAAAGGTACAAGTAAATGTTTCAAATGTGGAAATGAAGTTCATCGAGATTTTTGAATGCAGCAATGATGGGAAGAAAAAGTCTAATGATACAAAAAAAGGAAGGGACACACAGAATGAACTTACTACACTTCAATGTTTCAAGTGCAACGAGATGGGTAATTATGCCAATAAATGCCCTAATCCAAGGGTTGTTGATGATGATCGACATCAACAAAATCTTAAGGCTGAAGACAAAGGAAAGTCACATGCAATTTCTACCAGCGATGTGGAGTATGGTAATGATGTGGTGAAAGGTACACTTACCATCCACTCTAAAGTAGCAAATGTTTTATTTGATTCTGGATCCACCCACTCTTCTATTTCTGAAGATTTTTCTAAGGGTATCACTGTTTTACCTCAACAATTAGATGTTGAGTTAGCTGTGACAACACCTAATGGCACAACAGTCGCATCAAAAGTTTATAATTCTTCCCCGATTGAAGTTTGTGGGAATGTTCTTCCTACAAATCTTGTGATCCATCCTGTAGTGGAATTTGATGTGATTCATGGCATGGATTGGCTTTCTTTATGTGGAGCTCATATCAATTGCCAAAGAAGGGAAGTCACATTTCATATTCCAGATCAATCTATGATCGTCTATCTATTCAAGGATGAACATAACCTTCTAGTGGAAATTTATTCCATCTTATGGGTCTTGATTCCACTTAATGAAGGTTATTTATCTCAAATGGTTGGTGAGAAACTCACAATTAAGAATATGCACATTATACGGGAGTTTGATGATGTCTTTCTGGAGGAATTGTCGGGTCTTCCACCAAATCGTGAAGTTGAGTTTTCAATAGAACTTGTACCAGGTGCTTTGCCTATTTCAAAGACACCTTATAGAATGGCCCCAATTGAGTTGCAGGAATTGAAGAAGCAACTCCAAGAGATTCTTTATAAGGGATTCATACGCCCTAGTGCGTCACCTTGGGGAGCACCTGTTCTGTTTGTTAAGAAGAAAGATGGATCAATGAGACTCTGCATTGATTATGGAGAACTTAACAAGATCACTATCAAGAACAAATATCCTCTCTCATGCATTGATGACCTATTTGACCAACTATGCAAAGCTCAATACTATTCCACGATTGATATTCGTTCAGGGTATCATCAATTAAGGGTCAAAAGGGAGGATATACCAAAAACAGATTTCCGTACAAGGTATGGACACTATGAATTTATAGTGATTCCATTTGGTCTTACTAATGCTCATGTTATCTTCATGGATCTGATGAATAGAGTATTTAGAGACTACCTTGATCAATTTTTGGTAGTCTTTATAGACGATATTCATGTCTATTCAAAGAGCAAGGAAGAACATGAAGATCACTTGAGAATTATATTAAAGACTCTGAGAAAGGAGAATCTTTATGCCAAATTTACCAAGTGTGAATTTTGGCTTCAAAAAGTTGCATTTTTTGGGTCACATATTCTCAAATGGGGGGATATCTATGGATCCAGAAAAAACAAAGGTTATAGAAAGATGGTCAAGACCAACAACAGTAACTAAGATCTGAAGTTTTCTTGGTTTGGATGGATATTATCAACGTTTCGTGAATGATTTTTCATGATTATCACATCCACTCACCAGGTTGACACAAAAAGGAGTTAGGTTCCTGTGGACGGATCAATGTGAATAGAATTTATAGGAGTTGAAAAGAAGGTTATCCAGTGCATGTGTACTCACACTTCCTTGTAGTGGAGAAAGGTTTGTGATCTACAATGATGCATCCAAGAAGGTACTGGGATATGTTCTCATGTAAAAGGATATGGTGATAGCTTATGCCTCACAATAGTTGAAAATCCATGAGCAAAATTACCCAACTCATGATTTGGAGTTAGCTGTGGTAATCTATTCATTTATTATTTGGAGGCGTTACCTTTATGGTGAAAGGTGTGATATTTATACTGATTATAAAAGTTTAAAGTATATTTTCACACAAAAGGAGATGAATATGTGTCAAAGAAGATGGTTGGAGCTGATTAAGGATTACGACTACTCAATTCATTACCACCCTGGGAAAGCAAACAAGGTGGAAAATGCATTAAGTCGACAAGACCATGCCAGTTTATCCATGATGAGGATCACAAAAGATCCAATATTTATGGATTTACAAAGTATGGATCTTGGAATTATAATGGAAGGGGGAAAATCATATCTTTCTCAAATGAATGTTCAACCATAAATACATGTGAAGATTAAAGTGGCACAGAAAGAAGATGTAGAGTTACAAAAGAAGGTGAGAAATATTCCTGAATTCAACCTTGATTGTGATGGGATAATAATGTTCAGAAATCGGGTTTGTTTTCCTCCCATCCCAAAATTAAAGAAGGAGTTGCTGGATGAGGCCCATAGTTCTTCATTCTCTATTCATCCTGGAAGCACGAAGATGTATAGGTACTTAAAAAGAGTACTTCTGTTGGGATGGCATGAAAAGAGATGTTGCTGAATATGTCTCTCGATGCTTGGTTTGTCCGCAAGTTAAAGCTGAGAGACAGAAGGCTAAGGGGATGTTACAACCATAACCCATACCTGAATGGAAATGGGAAAACATCACTATGGACTTTGTCACAGGACTTCCTAAAACATCCAAAGGAAATAATGCTATATGGATCATAGTTGATCGTCCTACAAATTCTACACACTTCATTGATATTAGAGAGGATTTATCTCTGGATCGGCATTCCAGGATATATGTAAAGGAAGTGGTAATATTGCATGGAGTATCACTTTCTATTATATCTGATCGGGGTCCGAGATTTACCTCAATGTTCTGGAGAAGTCTTCTGCATACTCTGGATACAGAGTTGCGTTTCAGCACTGCTTATCATCCTCAGACAGACGGTCAGTCTGAGAGAACAATTCAAACTCTAGAATATATGTTGAGAGCTTGCTCTATGGATTTCAAAGGTTCCTGGGATCAACACCTACCTTTGGTGTATTTTCTTATAATAATAGCTTTCACTCCAGTATTCAGATGGCTCCTTATGAAGCTCTCTATGGAAATAAATGCAGGACTCCAACTTTCTGGGATGAAGTTGGGGAAAGAAAGCTATTAGGACCTGATCTTTTTGATGAGATGGCATAAAAGTTCCGATCGATTTAGCAACACATAAGAGTAGCTCAGAGTCGATAGAAAAGTTATGACGACAACCGAATAAAAGACCTAGAGTTTGAAGTAGGTGATAAAGTGTTCTTACGAATATCTCCCTGGAAGAGGGTCATGTGATTTGGAAAGTAGGGGAAGATGAGCCCTAGATATATCGGTCCTTTTGAAATATTGGATCGTGTTGGGAAGGTAGCTTACCGAATGGCACTCCCAGTGAATCTCTCTCAAGTACACAATGTGTTCCATGTATCTCTCCTAGGAAATTACATACCTGACCCTTTACATGTACTCAACTCAGAAGTTGTACCGCTGGAGCAAGATCTTTCTTATGAAGAACAGCCGATAGAGATTCTGGATTGTAGCGAAAAAGTCCTACAAAACAAGACCACTCGCTTGGTGAAAGTAATATGGAGGAACCACAAAATAGAAGAAGCTACATAGGAGCTTGAGGATATGATGAGGGAGAGGTATCCTCATCTGTTTGTTACAATGTGACGAATCTCGAGGGTGAAATTCATTTTAAGAGGGGTAGAATGTAACACCCGAGACTTTTATGAGAAATATTTTGTTTTTATGTTATATAAATCATCAAATTAATCTTTCACTACACACAACACTAGCTTGTCTTGCTTTCCTCGATAGCTTGCGTCGTACGCAATACCGAGTTTCACTAAACAACGATATGCAATTAAAATATTATTAAAACTAACCGTAATGAATAGTAATAACCACTTTTCAAAATTTTGTAAATTTTATTTTTCAAAATGGACTTAATTTTTGGATTCGGAATATCGAAATTATCCTAGGGTGAAATTTTGGTATTTTTCTGAAAACTTTCAATTTTTGATGAATAGTGAAACCACTAAGTGGTAGTTAAAAACTGAATTTTTCATAAAACTTATTTTTACCACTTCTGTGAGTGAAATTTCGAAAATCCTAGAGACACGGTTGATGTCAGTAAGTAAAATTTGGTTCAATGAGATGAAAATAATTTTTTGGTGAATAATAACTTTTTACTTTTATTTACCACGATTAAAAGTAAATAGGGTAATTAAGGGTAAAAATGATATTATTATTACCCTAACACATGTCCTAATTCTATTGGATAAATGTAATTCGACCAAAAACAATCTTAGGAATAAAATATGACCATTTAGGCCCACTTGGATTAGATTAGGACATTTATTATCAATTTACTCAAAGAAGGGTTAAAATAGTTAAAATCAAAGTTTAATAAGTAAATAATTTTTAATATAGGGTTATACATAAGATAAATTCGACTATAAATATTAATTAGAAAGTTAAATATATTTCAAACATAATGGTATTTTATTTATAATTTTTAGACATTAAATAATTTAATTTATTTATGACACAACGATGATACAGTAATTATCTTATTAATGAAATGTTGAAATAATTGATGTTATAAATACCCAAATAAATGTAATTTGAGACTTTTTATGAATTACAATAATTTTATAGGTTAATATGGCATGTTATTATTTATTTAATTAACTTTTTTCTAACTAATAATTTTGTTATGATTTTCACAAAAATAAATTACTAAATAGTGTCAAAATTGACATAAAATAGTTTTTAAAACAAATATTATATTATTAATTGTTATTTTATTCATAAAAATCTAAGGTTCGGCCAAATGAATTATATGAGGTTATATATATTAATAATAAATAACTTGGAGATCTTATGGCTTGTTATAGTAAGTTTATTAACCTTATAGTATAAGAACACAAGAAGACACGGTAAAAGTAAAATTATTTAACTTAATGTTAAATCTAAATGATAAGGTTAAAATAGGAACTTAAACTTGTCTAAATTCTATGTGATGAGAGGATTTGACCCATCCCCACCTCTTCTTCGAAATAAATCAATTTGGAGCTATTTAAAACCGAACTTGACTTTATAATAATATAATAATTTTAGTAATTCCAAAGGTGCCCCTCTCCTCCCTTATAAAAGGGATCCTCCTCCCTCTCATCCTCACACCAATTTGAGCCTTCAAGCTCGGCCAAACCCAGCCAATTTCTCCTTTCCACTTCCATAGAGACATCCTAGAGGTCCTTTTCTTCTTCAAAGACCAATTTTAGTGCCCTAAAAGGAGGTCTCAAAGAAGCGCCTCAAAGAAGAGGTAATGCCCGTTACTGATTCTTTCATCTTTATTTATTCTTCCACTTTTTCTTCATTAGTTGTTTCATTATGAGGTAATAACATCATTATCACTAATATAATTATATGTCATTATAAATATGAAACAACCCTATTTCACCTCTTATCCATCCTACGGAAATCGAAATCATCGCACGTGCGTACGTACGGAATACCGTCTCCACGCCGTGGTGTAATCTATTTTCCACCACCACCTTACTTGAATGGGTATAAGGGTGAAAGTAATGAATATATATGATTATTTTATTGAGTTATTGATTCTGAAATAGTATACATACACTACAATACAATTCCACGGTCATGGGAACGATATCATCGCTCGTGCGTACGTACGGAATATCGTCTCCACGATGTGATGAGATGTGATTCGTTCTACATGATCTTAATTGCATAATGATTATATAAATGAATTTAGTGAATTAATATGATATATATTACACTAATACCATTCTGTAAATGAGGTATCTATAACCTAAAGAGAATAATAAGAATTTATTCGACAAAACACGCATAAGAACAAAAAGTAATAAACACCCGAATAACAAGTAGTAATGAAATATTACTAATAAAAAGATAAGAATATAAAAATACATGATATCATAAAAATAATTATGATTCTGGAATAAGTCAATAACATTATTTAAATCATTATACAGGAGGTTCGGACACTTACGAAGCAAATCGGACCTAAGGTAAGGGAAAATATCACAATCTAATTTTATCTGATATTGTTTATATGTTGGTATTTACCGGGGTGTCTTTTATCATCCACATCCATGTTTACGCAATATGTAATATTTTTTCCATCCACCTACAATTGTTTAAATCCAATTTTACCCTTCGGTGAGTTTTTAGTAAAAGATGTGAAAGGAATCTTTTTTCATTTTTCGTATGAGGTACTTTTTGACTTTTCCGATAAAGGTACGAGAAGAATTTTTTGTTAACATATACGGCATGAATGGATTTTTAAAACATTATTTCCAAGAATCTTCCTTTACAAGTTTTCAAGTTTATTTTTAATCAACTTCTTTTAGTGTAAACTTGTATGACATGTTAAAGAAAGGAAAATGTTTTTGAAGTAGAAAGGATATTTTCCTCAAGAATGGAGTTCAAGTTCTTTATCAAAATTATTTTCCATCTAAGATAATATAGGGTTCTGTTTTTATCCCTATTATTACATTGATTTGATTATGTTGTCATGGAATTATTTTTATGAATTCCTTTATCTTATATAAAATTTTTTATGATGTCATGTTGTTAAAGAATCCCATTTTTATTACATGGGTTATGCAATGATGTATGATTTATGATTTTGTGGCACAGATAAGAATGGTATCATTATGAGATGGGTGGGACCTATATCTCCCTCCAATGCATTGGGTAAAGATTTTATATCTCATGAGATAGGCATGGCTGGAACGGCAGGTTATACCGGTTCAGTGAAACAGGACTGAAATGAGGAGTGAACTCGGTTCAGAAATGGACTTTGTCCACTAAGATAGTCTTGGAAATGAGTCTTGACTAATAAGAAATGATTATCAATGATTATGTGTGTATTCCACAAATATTCATGTTTTATGTTTCGATTATTGTGATTACATTTCACTGTTATGATTTATCCCATGTTATGAAATTATGATCTCTTTTGTAGGTTAAGATTTCCAAAAGTTATGTTCTTATGTATATGATGTGATTGATATTTCTTTTGATTACCCTTATTAAGCATTTGAGCTCACACTTTTTTATGTTTTATTTCCCTAGGACAAGAAAAAGGTTATTAAGTAGTATATGCCAAAAAGGGACTCTATATATGATGAAATAAATGGGAGGCAAAGTAGATGCTTTATGAACCAGTTGTTTATTCTTTCCAGTTTCTAAAGACAATGTACCTATACATTCCTTTCATGGTTTGTCATATGTTGTAATAAGAGTGCTTCAATTTTGAAGGAATAACAATGTATGTAAAGTATGGGTCGTTATACTGTGAGGTAGGCTCGTGTTTGTTTTCGGTTTAAATTTCTAAAACCTATTAAAATTCAATTCATTGTCTCAAAATGATACTTTCCATTAGAGAGAAGCACATAGTTGCGTAGCATTAGTTCAGATCTTTATAACGTTCTTCTTAGATCAAAAATCTGAGTCCTGGGGTGCCCGGGGTGGCCCCGAGAAGTTTTCCGGCCAAATTCCCTTTTATTTTGGTGGTTCCATGGGTTTCCAGTGGCCGACGTAGTGGGATTCAGGCGGACCGGACAGTGCGGCAGCGGCGGCTATGAGCTCCCAGGAGGAGGTGGAGGTCGTCGATGCGGGGCGCGCTGGGGGTCGTGGCGCATGACCCCGATCGGGAGATCGAGACCTGCCATCAGCGGGTCTCCGCGTGGGACAACAACCAAACACAACGGCTGGTCAGCACAGGTGGACTGCAGGGCATCAACCAGGGCATGGGGAAGGGCCGCAGGCCGGCACAGCGGGACATACCGGCCAGTGCGTCCTGACCCAGGCTGGGTGGGCTAGTCGGACCGGGCCGCTCCAACCCTAAGGGGTTCACCCCCTTGTCTTGGGACACCTGTAACATTCACTAAAAGAGTCAGTTTGACATGCCGTCTGTGGCAGCGCGATCCTCAGATCGAGATAGAGTTTTTGATATAGTCTTGGGGATTTTTTTAATTCCTGAGATGGGGGATCGGGGGTGCGACACACTGTTAAGTATTGTTTATCGCCTCACTGGGATTCTTCTTTCGGATGGAACGAACACATCTGGAGTCTGTTTGAGGCAGTGTCAGCTGCATTGTGATCCTGGAGTCGAGACGAATTTTTCCAGGGTGGTTTCAGGCATTGAAGCTAGAGTTGAGGCCTAGGCCCTACAGGATGTGTTTTAAGATGTGAGAAGCGTTTTGCGTCTTTTTCATCTGACGTCCATTCGGGGTGAATGAGTAGTCATTTCGGTGTGTTTTTTTGAGATAATTGCGATGGCACAGTTTGCCCGACCACTTTTGGGACCGGGGTGAGGGTCCCATGATACATCGTTTGGCCATAAAGCGCTGTTGAATAAATTTTTCTTTAGGAGTACATTTCAAGTGAGTAAATAGTCTATCTCGCGTGTTTTTCCGTGAGGATTGCAATGGTGTAATCTATTTGGGTGTCTGAGCCTTTTTTGAGATCTTATTAAATATGGAAACGTGAAAGGGCATTGGTCGGAGGTTCCTTTGATGCACTCTTAACCAATGCATGGTAGCAATGTTACTAACACCCAGAGATGGTTTGGGTAGTGTGGAGTTATAAGACCAGTTCAAGGTTAACCCTCTAGCGGGGCTGGGCAGTGGGTTACCCACCGGTGTATCATGTTTTACCTTCTAGCAGGGCTAGAAAGTGGGTTACCCATTGACATTAGGGTTTACCATCTAGTGGGGTTGCGCAGTAGGTTTTTAGTTGATTTAGGGTTTCCCCTCGAGCAGGGCTGGGTAGTCAGTTACCTGTTGACTTTAGGGTTTACCCACTAGCAGGGCTAGGCAGTGGGTTAACCGACGACCTCTTAAAGTTTACCCTCCAGCTGGGCTAGGAAGTGGGTTACCCAATGAATTCTTTCAGACACTGCCCTTTCTATGTGGCTAGTCAGTGACTTCTGTTCGTGATTTCTAGAGATGGATCCTTGGTTGCACGATTTAGCGATGAGACAACTTTGTAGTGCAGGACATTTGGGCATCAGTGATGGACATACTTAGAAATTTTGGCTACTTATCAGGGGAAGAGCATGGAGATAGAGATCCCCTTATGAAATTGTTCGGGTTTCTTGTTGAGAATATATATATACACCCTACTTTTTTCCCACTCCTTTAGTTCAGTTACTCTCCTTCTAGGAGGGGAAAAGACATGTGAGGTATGACACATGCTTTTCGTGTCTATCTCCTCTTGTTTGGGATGAGTCTACTTCCTTTATTTTGTTGGGTTGAGCTACATACTCTCTACTTTTCTCTTTAACTGTTATTTATTATGTCTAATGCTCACCGTTTTAGTACCTCCTTTGTCACTCCCTCGAGCTTTCGGGGTATCCAACAGAGTATCTTTATACTCAACCCTACTTGGGAATTTTCCGCACATGGTGTTCCCTTAGAGACAATGGACAAGTTGATTTATACTACATGGGGTCGTAGAGGACATAGGAGCTTGGGATACATTCAGTGGTCGTAGTAGGGCATTCGGGAGTGTGACTAACCAGCAGTTTACTTTTGTTTACCTATTGCCAGGTTGTGGAGGCTTTCGTATTGGACACATGTTTTTCACTTTTTCAGTTCAGTTATCTTGTCAGTACTTTTCAGAACTTTAATTTTTCGATTTAGAAGACGATGGATGACTGTGGTTGGGTTATATTTGTCCGTTCTTTGGTTTTATTTTTTACTTTTCACTTCTTCATTGAGTGGGATGTGTGTACATGTACTTATCCAAATTCCTCCTCGAGATTGTTACCTCTTCGGTTCTTGTCGCTAGCCCCTGGCCTATGGATTCGGGCATTGGGTAGTTGTAGCTCGACACAGGTAGGGTCGGGTCGTGACAAGCATGGCCTCTCGGCCGGCCCCCTAGCTCCATGTGTGGCGCAACCTTCCTGCCACCCCTCATCTCCTTGTGTGGAACATCCTCCTAGCTAGGACCCCAGGTTCCATGTGTGGCACGACCTCCCGACCAGGACCATGCGCTCTTGCGGGGGCCTCCCCTCATTGCGCCCGACTTGCCAGCCTCCTCTCGCCATACCCGACTAGCCGGAACTCCGTTTCCTTCGGCATTCCAGTTGTGTCCCGGTTCCTGACCTTCTCGTCGCACCCCCAACGACTTGGGCCACTATGTGCCTCCTTTCCCTCTGGTCAATAGCACTGCACGCACCTCTCTCTCATCCAGTGGGACTCGTGCGACCTCCTCCTCCAGAAAACTGGACTCACGTCGCACCTCCCTCCCGATATGGTCAGACTTCCACTTCCCCCTTGTCCAGTGCCTTCGTGGCACTCCAGTCTCCCTCCAGCAACCTTTCACTAACAACCCGCTCTCCTCTTGTTCACACTCATTTCTTCGGTAAGTCTTATCCTATATCCTTAGGGTTTCTAGTTAGGGTTTCATATGTTTAAGGTTCAGTTGTGATATTTTTTTGATCTGAAATCTTGTTTTAGTGTTCAATATGAGTTTCTTGTGTGGGGACTGGCTAAAAATTGGAGTTGCGCGCCATGTTTGTGAAGTCGGTCTACATTAAGGTAGGTGGTTCTGCATTTAAATATTATTTAATGAATTTATTATCTGCTTTAGTTAATTTATCATGTTCCTTAACTTATTCTCCTTGTGCTACTACGTTATTTAAATTTTATGCGCAATTTGATGTGAAAATTGAAGTATATTTGAAGTTTTTTTGTGGTTTTGTTCTCAGTTTCACTAAGAAATATATATATATATATATATATATACATGTCTGTGTTTGTGTTCCTTTTATGTATACACTTGAAATGTTTAGAATAATTTGATTTATGTGCAATTACCTAACGACAAGTTGTTCATGTAAAAATGTGTTATATTTTATGTGAAATGATTTTTGTGTTTATTTTAAACAGTTTATAAGTTTTTTGAATAATTTATTAATTATTTTCCACACTACGAATCTGTTTCTGCTTGACGGTTGGGTGCATCTTCTTTTTCTAGTAGTGTTTTTATGCATTGCATGTGATAATTTTCAGTGGAAATTCCAACGTTGAGTTGTTTATCTGTGTTTTCTTTTAACTATGAAGTTCGTCTATTAAAATTTGTGTAGGATGCAGTTGGTGTATTGGTGTTTTATCTTGGCAGATTTTGTTTTAGAAAGGATGTCTTGAGTTTTTTTTGGGTGTAAAATTTTGATGTGCTATTTTGAAATGTTTTATAAAATGTTTAAGTGTTTAATAATTTTATTTAATTATATGTTTACTGAGGGGTCCCTACCTTGGAGGTTTGAGTCATCGGCAACAAAGACCCGTGTATATGTGTATGCATGAAAATGTATATGTATGTACACGAAGTAGTCTTGGGATTCCATTGTTAGAAGTTGAGTGATTTGGGCAGGTTCCCTACTCCTTTACATTATTTAGAGTTTCCAATTTTTCTTGATCTTTCCTTTGAATTACTTCCTTGGTTTTATATAAAATTCATATTCACTAAACATATATATGGTTATGGTTATTAAAAAGTGGTCACCTGTGTAATTGAACATGAAATGGGTATTTCCAAAAAGTGTGTGGTATTTTTTTGAAATTTTTATGAATGTGCAATGATAGGTTTGAATTTTGAAGGGATTTCAAAGTTATTTTCAAAATGGGTTTTGGTGTGAACATAGTATTAAAAGATGATTTGATTTCCTAAAAATGATTTATTCATTGAAAGTGTGGTTTTCTGTTTGTTTTAAAAATTCACAGCCTTCATGTGTTCCAAAAGGATGATTACTCCATGTAATGTGATGAGGCCCATTTGGCACATTGAGTTTGGTTTGCGAAAATGGAAAACACCACATGAGACATTCCCTTAGTTTAAGAAATGTGATGTAAGTTTTTATGTGTAGTTTTTGATATGTTCCTAGTAAAAAGGCTTGTGAATTTTTGGTTGATGGACAGAAAAAGGGGGATGCTCCCAAGGGGAGAGATCGGTGGTGAGAGGGTGGGTGTGTTCTTGAATAAAGAGAAAGATGTGTTCATGTATGTTAGTTTTAAGAAAACTCACCACCACTTGAAATAGGGCACAATGGGAAACCTTGGTATCGAGTTGGGTGAGTATGACTTGTGGGATAGTGTTCCAGAGGTGACTTAACCCGGTTCACTATAGGTTTGACGATTGAAACACTAACTAAACATATGAATCACTAAGTTTCATGGCCATCTAAGCCACACTTTTTTAGGGTCGTGGTATAGATAGCATTGTTTACTGAGGTTCATGGACATCTAAGCCATGTTTCACCGATACATGAAGATCCTAGGTCTCCAACTAAAACTAGATTTATAGGGACTTCCCCTGGTGCTTGTGACATGATTTTAAATTCTATTGTTTCATGCACTTCCCCTCTTTTGTGAAAACCATATTTGATTCTAAATTGGTCTCCATAAATTTTGAAATATTATTGCATGCTCAAAAACATAATTTGAAAATGGAAGAGAAATTTTTTTCTTGGAAATTCAAGCTTGTCATTTGAATTTGATGAGTGAAAATGATATTTTATTATGCCTTATTTTAAAACTAGAATGATTTGTATTTCTTATTAAAGGTAGTGGCATAGGGCGTTGTTGTATTTTAGCTTAAAAATTTTGAATCTTGTTTCTCACGCCTACTTTATATTTTTAGTTTCAGGTTCATGTTTTGGACCTCCCTTGTAGTAAGCTTGTTTCATTGTTCGGTGGTGACCCATGAGGTCACATGGACGTATGTTTAACTTTTTATTGATTTTCTATTTTCATTTGAAAGTTTTAGCTACTTTTCATAGTTTATGTCGATTTTTTATCTGTCTTTTCTGGGATAAATCGTTCCCAACTACCTAATTGTGGTGCCAAGAACTTGTTGCCAGCCCATGGGGATTAGGAACGCCCTTCGGGCCATGTCACAGACCAGATCGGGCACCGTTTCGGATGACGACCCGGCCAAGTTTGTGACATTATTTCTATAAAATATGAAATGAAAGTATTATAATTACATATGGGTGGACTACCACCTCTATATAGAAATATGTATTAATTTACAGATCCATAATTAATTGATGGAATTATAAAATGATTTAATATAAAGAGAAGTTATTTTTGGAATAATTATTTATTATTAATTATAAAATATTATATATGTTTTCCCCTTTTCATCATTTGGAAAGCGAAAATGTCGCTCGTGGGTGTTAGGGGACTACCTCATCCGTAATGAGGAGTGATTTGTTTTTCATATACAATTTACATGGATGGTAATACATATGTATTTTAAAAAATTGTTTTAATTATGGTTATGAAATGTTAAAATATTATTAAGATTATTCTTTTTTTTTAAAATGAAATTTTCTATGCATACATAGAGAGTATAGTATCTATGAAGGTTGAAATTTATTTTTCTATCTACATATTTTTTCTATTAGTATTAATAAAATTTATAATGAATATATATCATAATTATGACTTGAATACTCTTATATTCTTTTTATTCATTCACATGTTCTTACTCATTTTGTCTTGATAACACACTCTTGTTTAGGTCTGATTTACCACATATATTGGTTATAATATAATGTTCATGACATGAATGATTATGGAATTTTTAATTATCGTTATATTATGTTATTATATGATATAAATAAAATGAATAAAATTATTAAGGATATGAATCCTTATTCAAAGTACGATGAGTATAACAACCAAAGAAAAAATCATTGAAAAATAAAACATTTAACACCAACAAATATGTATTTAAATAATGAATTATTATAAAAATTGGTTGAAGTGTTATAAGATGATAATATATTATATTATAAGTACATTTATTTTAATTCTATATATTTAAGATAAATATATATATATATATAATATAGAAGGTTTTATTTCATACAAATCATGTCAGATATATGTCAGGGGTTATTCATCTCAACATTATTTTGTTGAGATATGATTGATTTCAAGCGTGTATTTTTCATTAAGACATGTATATATTGTTTATTTAATATTTTATATCAAGAATTTCATTATATTACGGTAATTTAAAATTTCATTTTATGTTATTTCAGTCATTCTGATTATGATTAAAAATTTTCCAAAGCGGAATGGTTATTATGTTAAATTATCATTTTTGTAGAGATTATATTTTCGTATCTTTTATAGGGATAAGATTATATGAAATATCCCTAAATAATTTTATGAGTTTTTTATACTCTATTTTTATATTAAAATCACATGCTGTATAAATTTTACACCCTATAATTACTCAATATTCAGAATAATTTTTTTTAAAAAAACTGGCTTAATTTTATATCAGGCTGAGGATCATTTTTTCGATTTCAATATATTCGTTAATTTTTTAAATAATGGTTAAAATATTTTATAAATATATATTAAGGTTTTTAAAAAAAAATTAACTCTATATAAAAAAGTTATGAAAGTAATATTTTTCTATTTTCCAAATCAGGATTTTTTTCTAAATGTGTGAATGGCATATATATTTATCACACACACCTAGATCAAATTTTATCACTCCCATGATAAATGTTTTATTTCAAAAATAATTTATATATTTCAAAAATATTTTCAAATAATATTTTTTATTTAATATTATTTAAATTTTTGGATGATAAATAAGGGATTTTAAACATTAAAGGTTATTTTCATAAGGAAATATTCATGTGATATTTTCATCGAATTTTTCAACTACAATAACATATTTTTTAGTTACATTTTCTACATTGGTATTGTTATCCAATGATTCCATAATTATTATTTTTTGAGATGGTTTATTATTATAATGATGATATATTGTTAATTACAATTTTCTATTTCATGGGTTAATCAAAGATGAATTATAATTTTTTATGACTTTGTTGTATAAAAATGTATATGTTTTTGTTATGATATGGGAGGGTCTTTTATTGAGTTTAATTTAGTTGGGTAAAGATTTATGTTTTATAATATTATTGGTTACAAAAGAGGTTATTCTAATCCAAAAATTGGGTACATGGGAGGTTATACAAATCTATAAATTGGTAAATTGTTTTCTCTGCCAATAATACATGTGATGAATTTATTAGATGATGAACATAACCTATGATTTATATGATTATGATTGTTCCACAATTTTTTCCATAATTTTATTACATGATCATATTTAAATGTTATTATCCTAGGGATGATTTTTCTTATTCCTTTCTAATCCATGTCTTATGAACTAAATATATTAATTCAATGATACAATCTTATGACCGCTGAACTTATAGGTTTTATTTTTATATTTTAATCTTATTACCACATAACTTATTTCTCATGTTATACATTAAAATGGTAATTCATTGCTATAACTATTGTTTAACCATACTAAAAATCATATACGACCCAATAATATATTTTTATTTCTTGTATATGAGGAATGATTTTCATTATGATTTGTTAAAGAAGGCCCATATTTATGAAGAACATAGTATGAGATAATTTAGATCATTTAAATAATAGTTTTTATATATCCATATTTCCAATGAAATGAAAATAATAATGGTATTCAATTAATCTTAATGATATATATTGAATATTAATCTATTAAGATGTAATATTTTTGTGTGTGATGTATGTGTCACCTCAATGGAAGCATCACTAGTAGAGAGAACACCATCCCACTTCATCATATTACCAAAGAATCACCAAAAATATATCTTCCGAGAACAAAGATCCCCTATAGATGAATTATAGGAAGAATATAAAGGTAATAATATATTAGAAAAAACAATAATCACCATGGATCTATGTCCAATAGGCATCATTTAATTCTAATGAAATGGTTCTAAAAATAATTTAAAAAATTCACATAGGTCACTAAAAATATGAGAGAGAAGGTTTTCGAAAGATTGGGTTTGAAGGGGTTAAAAAAATTATATGTAATATAGGAAAAAAGGGGGCCACTATGAAATAACCTACCCCACTAAACAAAGGTTATTACATTGAATAAAACCACCTAGCAATGAATGTGAACTCTCAACACACCAAGTGAGAACCACATACGAGATCCTTGGATATGTCATTGATGAGATCTTATACACCTTAAAATGACATAATTCCACTAGGATATTACAATGCCACAGAAGAATAATGAAAACGAATATAGACACCTCCAAAACAACCACATATAAAAATGACCCATAAAATATATAATCACATAAATTTACCTCCCTAGTATTCTATGAAACTACCTATCTCGACTCCATATCGATACCAAAATCAGTAGAACCATGAAAACTCTCCTTCCCAATACCGAACATCATATCTCTCCATATGTGATGAAAATAAATATCTCAAATTAACTCTTTAATGTTGGAGACACCTAAAAACTGTAAGGAACCCCAATCACAACAACTAAAGGTTCCACATCATTGAAATACCCTATACTATAAATATCAGGTAAAATTCACTTTATCACCTATATATTCCACTCATAATATTCATGTAACTAGAAAAAACCAAAGAATGGTTCCCAAAAATGTACCCCATTACACATCAATTTGAAAATTGTGATTATAATGTTTGGTAAATTTTGGTGAATATATATTGACATATTAATTAGCAATATAAAAATTAACATCAAATTTCTATAAATAAAAATGATTATTATATATACTAATATCTAATCCTTTATGAAATTACTTGAACATATTCAACCATGAATGATATTGGTGTCATCTCTTGTATAGGTGGTCAAACCCACCTAGACAAAAATAAGTTATAATCCATGGATAAGTATGAATATGAAGTGATTTTATTATGAACTCATAATTCCAAAATATTTATGATCACATTTATTTTCTAGTAATGTGAAAAACTAGAATGTGGAGGTGGTATAATAAGAAGTCTATTTAATGAATTGAATAATTTATTTTCTTATTAGTGTGTCTGTTTTAGAAAAAAAATTCAATTATCATTTTCAATTAATACTAATTATAGAATGAATAATGTTTCATGTAATAATTCTAATATTGTCATGAATATATTTTTTATTCGTTAAATAAAATCTCAAAACTATCAATTTTTTCATGATGGTGAAAAATTAAATAGGACATTCATGGAAGATGTAGTCTATGCATAATAAGAGAAAATTTTTATTTTCAAAAGGGTGGGAGGGATTTAGATAATTATTTTTATGTGAAAATTATAATATTTAAGTATACTAATAAAACCGATGTAATTAGATATATATGGTTCTAGTTGTCTTGAAAGGAAAATAGAGATAAGAAATGGTTATAGAGTTTATAACACCCATGTGGAGACATTTAATATTCACTTGGAACCATTATATTATTGATGGATTTGGGGAATAATCATGATGAAATATGAATAAACATGTTATTGTATTTTTTAATGGAATTGTTGCATGTTATGAAGAGGTATCCATATTTTATATGACTCTTGGAATAGTTGGTGATGTTCTCCACTCATAAGAGTGAGATAATCCATTTTAATAAGTGAGATAATTCCTTTATGTGGAAGACAAACTAGATTCAGAATAATTCCAAAACCAAATTTAATGAATGGTGGTTTCATCGAGAATAATATTATACATACAAATAATGGATATATATTGAGATAAGTTATTTCATTTCCCATTAAATTAAAAATTTTATCTATATATACATTAAACATAGAAACTAATTTTTATGCCCTAAAATGAAATTATACTTTTACCTAATTAAAATATAAGTTAAAACATGGAGAAGAATTTATTAAATTAAATTTGTAGATGTGATACAAAAAATAATTTTAAAACATTCTCTCATAACCCATCATTTTTTAGAAAAATTTATATTTATGAATAAAATGAATTTATTCTTATTTCATTTATAGTAAAAAAATATTTTTTGAATGTTAATTTATTATTTATCATATTTTATACATAAAATTAATGAAAATAATTTTTTGGTGGTGATTAAATTTATTTATTAAAATAAGTGATTCATTAAAAACATACATTTATTTTAAATTGGACATTAAACTTTAAAGTATTTTATATTTGTTTATGGTAAATTAATAATCAATAAATAATTGTTTATTAATATTTTGATTTAAATTATATATTTATATTTGTTTTATACTAAAAATTTTAGAGGTTTCACTTTCTATAAAATATTTAATATATATTAAAAACCTTTAATGATGATAAAAAAATTTATTTATGAATAAATTATAATATTAGAATTTCTTATAGTTCTTTAATTATTTAATGGGTGTTATTAATTAATTCTAATACTCTGAGATTTAAATTTTATCATTCGATTATATTGAATAAAATTTACCATTGATAATAAATTCAATTAATGTGAATAGTAAACGCAAATAATTTTTTTCAATAAAAACTCATTCAATAAATGATTTGGCATCATTTTATTATATTCCAATGTATTTATTATTTAATGTAAATTATTGAATTAATTTCAAATAATATATGTATAAATAAAATATAAAAATTTTCATATCAACTATATAATGATACTTCTAAACTGGTTATATATTGACTAGTATTATCCCCATTCAATTTTGGATTATACCTAATATGATTTACTTATTACATAAGTTGATGTATTTTAATATAATAGACAAAATATCTATAAATTTTATTGGATAACCCTTAGTTTTAATTCCATTCTCATACCATTGTGTTTTATGTCCATTCTATTATTTATCATTAATTATATTTCATGGTTTCAATAGTATATCCTCAACAAATTACTTATAATGTCCCTTATTATATGTAAGAATATATCATATTGGTTAGAAATACATAGGTCTTGCGGAACTCTGAATAGGATACTATAAGGGAATTTTCAGTCAGGGAATTAAAATCATACTATAATTTCTAATTTTATTGAATGGGTCAAGGAAATAATATTACATCAATAGAAAACGTTTATTCAAAATACACCATACTTACTAAATAATTTTCCTCTAAAATTTCATTGAATTTATTATTATTATAATTTTAAATTATAAAAACCATAATATAATCCATTATCAATGATGTATCATATTTTTTTTAGAAAATTAATTTTTATTTTCTTATAATGTATTGGGTTATTATCCATACGTGATTATTTTATAATAGTTATACAAATAAAAAAATACTCTCATGTTTAATGTAAATTCATCTACATGTCCAATTTCAAATAGAATAAATCCCATCAAAATAATATTAAAAAGGTATCATATTTTTAATTCCCTATTTATTAATATTTAAATTCTTTTATTTGGGGAACTCGTCAAATATGGGTATTATCATATGGAATATTTTTTTAATAATATTATTTACCTAAAATCATATCAAAGTAAAAAACCACCATAAAAACCATTAAAAATATTTCTTTTGATAAATCAGTATTATTTAAATCAAATAAACTTATTATGGAGGCTTAATTATTATTTTTTCATTAAATTTGAAAAATAATACAAAAAAACTACATAATTCCTTTATCAGCTAATGATTAGATAAATCAATAATCAAAAATCTAATCATACTGATATCACTCAACAAAAATCACATTGTGATACCCAAACCCCAATTGAATACAATAATCTAATTGATTAAATAAGATACAAGTATTATTAATGTTTTCCCAAGTGATCAATATATGATAATTAAAAATTACTACTATTATATCCGAAAATGTTTTCCTATCATCTCTCTTTAAATTTAAAAATTTTCATCAATTAATAAAGAATATTTATAACCAATGTTATTTATTTATAGGATTTTTAATTTGAATAATAATATTAATGGTGTCAGATATATATGGTTAGGAATAAATCCTACATAATGATTAAAAACAAAATTTAAGTATATAAGATTACTTTATTTAATTATAATGTATGATATATATGTATAAATATAATTATTATTATTTATTAGTTACAGATTTTGGGTATAACACTAAAAATACAAAAAATACAAAAAATCATAATTGAGCATGTGACCATATATCAATAATTAACATCACATGTAATAACATTAAAAACCATTATCAAAAATTCATTAGACATTATGCTATCATTTAAGACCTAAATTTTTTTTGTAAACACTCATTTCATAATTAATAATTTTTTATATATTAATATATATAAGCATTTTTTACATATAGTTTTAGAAAATAATACGAATTTATAATTTCTAATCCTCATAATTAAAAAATACCTAAAATAGTAATTTAAAAATAAAACCTCAATGGACTATATTTTGATCTCCCATGACTTTATATATCTTTTAAAAATCACATGAAAACCTATACAATGTAGAATATAATGATCATGTATAGGAAAAATCCATTAATTTTCTCAAAAAATTACCATATGAGGGTATATATGTTGTTCCCACTATAAAAGAATAAAACTCCCATATTATTTAATCAAATATATTTTTATGAACATTTAAAAACCCAAACACCCTCTGCATGTATTATTGATATGAATAATGTTACGTAAATGATATTTTATGATGTTTGACATGTAAGGAAAATTATTAACATCATACTCTAGTATATATTTATAGAATATGCCATATTTAATCTAATTAAATTCTTATATGAAATTCATTTTACTGTACTCAATTCCTATAATTTTATCCCCATTAGTGATATTTTTCACTATACGAGAATATACACATGATATTCGTGACATTTTATCTGAAACCCTGGCCTTCCAAAATTATAATTGATTAAGGAAAACAATTAATTTAATTTATAAGGGATTAATCATTACATCACATTTATAATAGTAATTTACTAATGATAATAATCAAATATAAATTAATAGAAAACCTAAAATACAATACATGTTTCTAATTATTACACTTATTTTACAAATTTTCGAAACAATCCTTTAAAAAATAATATTTTTAATGAAACCAACAAAATGAATAACATTGGTTATATTTCAAAAATATATTATATAATTAATAAAAACTAGGATAATTGTTTGTAGTGTTAGTGTATTAAACATCCTAAACATTCTATAATTTGTTCAAATAATAAATGTAACTGTTTTTAAACACATAGCTACTTTAATATAGGATGACATAATTTATTAACAACATATTGATTTTACAAAATTCATAGTGTTTAATTTTTACCCAATAAAAAATTATAAAAATATTTTTCCACATAGTGGATTATATTGATTCAAGAACGGAATCAACATCATCAAAACTAAAATATGGGAGATCATGTAAAACAAATGTTGGATTATTGTATATAAATATTTCATGTAATCTAGTAAACATATCAAATAACCATGACATTTAATATAATTCATTTGAGATCACATAAAGAATTTATTTAATAATTAAATTAACAGATCATTGAAAAACATAAAATCTTTTTAATATTATCAATTATTTTTTCATTTTTTCCAAATTTGGAAATATAACTCATCCAACATAAAAAATAATTTTTTGAATGAAAAAATAATTACTCAACTAATTAGTGGGATATATAATCTTATATTCACTTATAAAAATTTAAAATATATATAGGATGATTGGAAATTTATTTTTTCTTATTATGAAATCATAAAATAATGAATCAATATTAGGGATGCAAAAAGTGACGGAGATAAGGGGTATCCCCTTAAGTAAGGTGAAAACATTCCAATAGTAAATAATGAATAGTTGAGTAAGTTATCAAAACAACCACTTGATCACATTTTGGAGGAAAATAATTAGCCACCATATTCCCCTCAAAATTGGTGTTAATGAAATTTGTTTTAAAATGAAACATATTCTTATTTTTTTGATACTGTATGTGATGATATAATTCCTTAGGGGGTAAACCAAAAGAGATATTAACACCATATATGTTTTTGAAACAACTTCAGGGAGGTAAATTTTATTAAATTGGAAAAGTGGGATTCCATTTAAAATTTCAAGATCTTTATTTAGAATATACATCTCATCCCAAAATTGGTTTAGAGATAATAAATGATAGAACATAAATTGTCCCTGATAATACCACATACAATTCAAATTAGTTGGACATAAAATATACAAGAATTGATTAGAAGGGTCTGAATATACAAATTTTAAAAATTCAAGTTCCCTTATGTCTCATTAAGTCACTCTATTCCAATAAAATTTGAGTGATTAAATTGTATCCCAATGTATGAGGAATGGATTACCCATGCCATGATAGATGAGAGTGACCACCTGAGAACGGACCATATAATTGATAAATTATACTATTGGCAATGAGCTTTGGTGGTGGAAAAAATATAAGATAAAATATAACTAAATATCATACTGAAAACGGTTATATGTGGTTTTGGAGGCAACCATTAAGATTCTATAATAATAAAATGTATATAAGAAGTAACTAGTGGAATAATGTTGATTGTGACCCCATGAGACCCCTATGAGTATCCCAGGTGAAATTCTCCAATTCCCATTCCACAATTATATGGGATCACAATTCAGTTTTTTCAATACTCATAGTACATAAACATATAATTAGTTTGAATCCAATTATACATCACCATGTCATAAGATGGTTTAGTTAGGTTCTTAATGTTCAAAATAAGGATACTGTGATTTATGGGTAAAACATTTATCCAAATACTATTGAACCCTTCATTAGTGTTCCCTATAACAATTATTAAATTATGTTTGTAATATGTTTTTAATAATCTTGATGAAAAGGGATGGAATATACATATGTATAACAGATCGTCCATTTTAATTCTACTATATAAGTCATTTTGTTCATCATTTAAAACTATCATATGAACAACATATGATAAATATCCATCATAATGGTAATGTATAGATCCTGAAAGATTAAATATAATAGATGGTAACCCATCCAATTGTTTACTAGATTACAATGTTACCTATACTCAAAATCTAATGGGAATTGTGGAAGATAGTTAATATGCAACCATGTAGACTGCACTAAAATAGTGAGACATAACATATCTTGATCTCAGCGATTTGGGGACTCCAGCAAATTCAAGTCATAAAATTATATAGATGATAATTCCATGAGAATTATTTCCAACATGTCATATAATATATACTCTTCGTATCTTCATCAATTATATTGATAATGTTACCCCCTTATTCATGTTGTTTTCCTAGACATCACCAACTAGGCTATTGTTTCATACCCTATTGGTGGGAGTTCTATATGAATCTATATAGAGAGTGATCAATATTCTTAATCACTTTTTGGGTTTCCCTAAAATATTAAGCGAAGAAAAGGAATAGAAGAGAGAATGATATTTAACAAAGTGGATTTTCCACAAAAGGGAGTAAGTAACTATTCTAATTAATTATCTATGTCATAATATTATTATAAATACCATCAAAATTTTCAATTATAAATCTCACATTTCAAATGATATAAACATTATTTTCCTATTAAGTTGTCATTCATGAGATACTATTAATTTCTTAAATGAGATTGGATAAGCTCCTTGTGAATTTATGGGAAATATAATCATAACTCTTACTTAAAAAGATACATTAGCTACTGTAGCTATAATAGTTATCTGAGATATAGCTATATTTTTTTATTGAATCGCCCCTATCACTGATATGTAATGTTTCTAATCATTAAATAACAAATGGGATATATGTCTTATTCCATGTTGACCTCTATATAGGCGGACTGATCCTATCTACCTAGCAATGTTAAGGTATCTAAAAAGTGTATATTTAGCCATGATTAATAGAGATAGTAGATCAACATGACCCAAGTCTATTACTAACATTTTGAAGATGAATCCCATCCCCATGATAGGGACATTGGGTCATGAATAGGATTAAGAATGGTAAAATTGGTCATAACCATACTCTAAAAAACCACACATAAATAGAAAAAATAGAATAGAACTACATTACCTTTTTCATATGATTTTCCCATGTCAATTTTAACCACAATATTTTTTATAAACACACATATTTCATGAAACTTTATTATTTCATAATCCATACAAATCAATCATTGTATGTTATTATCAATGAGAAAAATGTGATTCTCTTTTTTTAAATAATGGTCCAAATGATGGAAAGGAATTTTTATTAAGAATATTATCATGATCATTGTGTAAAAATATACACTTGATTTTAGGATGATAATACCCAAAACCAAGATGATTATTTATCTATGAAATCAAATATTACATATTAAATACTTTAAATATTGGAATATAAACTCTATTAAATTATTTTTCCACTATTATGGTGAATACCTATTTGATGATATTCTATATTGTTATTTTTAATGAGATATGTAAAGCATTTAGCCCTAGTATTTTATGGAGATATTAAATTTTAATCATATATTTAAGATATTTCCCCCCATGAATAGACTTCAACATATTGTAATATTTCTACCAAAAACACAATTACTTGTTAATGTAGATGGTGGAATCAACATATGTTAATATACTAATCACTTTTTATGGGCGAGATAACAAAATTAAAAAATAAGGAAAAGAATGATTTTATGTGATATTAAAATAAATATTGTGGGTGAAATGTTTAAGTTGTAAATTGTGCTTCCCTAAAAAAGTTTAATCTCTTACGAAGGAATTGAAATAATTTCTGTTTATATTTACTTCTACCAAAGAATTTGGTTTTGATTTTACATTATCCATTTTCTATTTTTTATGTTGGTGCTCTTTTATGAAGTTAAATTTTTATTTTAGAGTATGAAGAATCACATCGTCCTATTACTATTCAAGATGCATGTATAGATTGATAATTTTCCATTGAACATATTCAAATATGATAAAGAGTTTGGTTTTCAATATAATACAATTTTATGATATCAAATTTTAATCAATTAAAGTTTATATGTGATGCCACCCATGTATATCATTACATTGGAGTTGTCTAGGATGAACTAAACATATACTAGTAGGGAGAATTTCCACATACTATTTGGAAAAAATTAATCGTTTGATAAGATCCATGGAGATATGGTTCAAAATATTCTGAGCATGATGATTATAAATAGAGTGAGATATATAAGTGATAAATAATCTTAAGAATATGGAGATGGTACAAAGGTAATCCAGACATCTTCCCAACTAACTCTATTGTCCAATATTACTATGAATTTCATTACACCATGTATTATTATCACTAATTAAGTCTAGGTCCAAAATATTTTTTGGATATAGAGAGAATCAAAATTTATTCATATATATATTTAGATATTAACCCCCACCATTCATTTGATATTTATCAATGATTGGGTTAACATATCAAACTATGAACCAATGTGAGGTTCTTAAATTGAATGATGATGGAACTGTTGAGAGACAACCAGATTCCAAAACCCGACACTCTTCATATATAGATTGCGTGAATAAGGATGTGTTATTTTTACTCACTGAGATGGTAATATAATAAAAGTATATATCATCAATCTCTATTTGATAATGATTATTTTTGAAAATCTATATATATAAGTTGAATATGTTACCATTCATGAATTTGACCATTTAGTTTTTTTAGATAAATCATTAATGAGACAAACATTATTTATAAATTCCGATGTTACTAGTTCAGATATATGGTTTCAAGGAATAACCTTATAGAGGTACTCCCTTTTATTCTAGTGATACAATTTTCTTAAATTTCCAATATTAGAGAATGTCTTGATGAGAGACATTACCTTACTAGATATACTATAGTGAAATTCCTTTAGAGAGAAGTAAAATAAGTTATGTATTTGAATGTATAGTGAGTTTCATGAGGATAAATAATTGAGGGTTTTGGTATGTACTTCCTTGAATAGGAACAAACTATAAAATTCATGACCTTTTCATTATCAACTATAGTGAGGATACCGAATGAATTGTGGGTATGATAATAAATATTCATAACAATAAAAATAATATACAAAATAAATATGTATTCATTTATATAAAAATTATGATAAAAACATGATGAAATAATCATTACCCAAATATTTACAATGAATAAAATAAGCTAGTCAATTCTTACATTCTACAAAAAAGCAACAAATTTATGTTTTCAATGAATAAAGTTTGTAAATAAAAAATTATATTATAAAATTATGTTACAGAATATAATATATATAGTTATATAAAAGAAAAAGGAGTAGAGAATCCATTATAATATTTATGTGATGTTTTTATAAGTTATTTCATAAATACAGATGTTGTGGTACATTAAACTTCAATGGGGTTTTTTAATGCAATATTGAGGCTCATTCTGATTTTTTTTATTTCAATTATGACAGGATTATTCCATCTTGAGTTGTTATTTTAAATAATTTAATGACTAAACTTCTAATCATAACTCGAAATATATACATCTTTGTAGAAATGATACTAACTTGAGATGAACACATATTTATATGAATCTAAAATTTCTTCTCCATGATATTCTACTAAAATAATGAGATTCCATGATTTCAAAACATCTATAAATCATGTTTTAATTCAAGTAGTGTTATACATTAATGACGTGTCACATCAACTTTCATTAAACATTATACATGAACTATTTTTTAAGTATTCTTTCTTTCAATATTACTTTTTCCTTGGATGGAAAATTTAATTCTAGGAGACCCAAAATATTTTCAATCAAGAAATAAATAGGGTCATTTGTTTCTGGGATTTTTTTAGGGAATAATATATCAATTAAATTTCTATTTATTTTAAAATCTATGAATTTTTATTATAAATTTTAATTTAACAAATATAGGAAATTTAATGTTTTTGGTATGAAGGTGCTTGAATAAAAAATGATTTGGTGCCTATATTTGGGTCTCCTATTATCTTTGTCTAGGTATCCATAAAACTTCTCCCAATTTGACTTGTATATAAATTTTATCATACAAAAAATTAGAGGGTTCTAGAAAAACCATCAATGATTTATTTTAATATTTTTCAATGTATTGTACCATAATTATCATGGACATGTATAGATTTTTATGTTTTTTTAAATATTATTTCTTATCTTTTTATTAGTATTGGTTGAAATATATTTATCTTGGATGATTTTAGAGATCAAATTCCATTTTTCTTAAATTTATGAAATGTTTTTCACCCTCAAATAGTTAAGTACAAGGGGTATAATTTTTCTTATAAATATAACCTTAATTCTATGAAGTTTGAGGCAAAGAATTAGAAGGAAAAAAGTGATGGGTTTGTTAAAGGTAATCCAAAAAACATTGGTTAATATTATAATATTTCTAAAACCCAAAATTTAATATTTATTTCCTATAAAATAAACATGATGTATTCATTTTCTTTCATTACATTCAATATTGATTTTAAATGAAACGCATTATACTAAAAAATTATTATTATTTAGTGTTATTGTTATCACAATAATATTGGATTGGTGGATATGAATATGACTTACTAAATTGTAAATATTTATTTTTTACACATATATAAAATTAATTCATTGGTTATTAATTGATGAAATAATTGGAATGCAAAAAATGATGTTTTTATGAAAATTCGTTTTATGTACGTAATGTTTTTCTGTGTTATTTAATTAATTTAATTTCTATTTATGTACGATTTTAATGAAATGAATAGATTATATATTTAAAAAATTACATTCATCAAATTGTTTTTACTATACACGGTATAATAATAAATCTAATTTTTTTTCTTAATTACACATTTTCATGAAGTGTTTTTCATTTCCATAAATGAATTTATTTAAAATTCGTTTCATGAAACTTTTTGAAATATAATAAGGGAAAATGTGTTCAATAATTTGAATCATTACATTCAAATTTGGAAAATATATCCCCTTCATGTTTTCATTATGAATAGTATCCATGGAAAATATTTCTCACATCATTACAGGTAAAATGGGTTTAATAGGGTAAAACAATGGGATAAGGCCAATAAATCACCAAAAAAGTTTAGTTATTTCATTTAATATATTCCCTAAAACAAAAATAATATTATATTTTGTGGTTAAAATTTATTTTCAAATTTGAATTTGTTGATCTCACCTGTTTTGATAATCTCAATTATGATTTAATATGTTGATAATCTCAAATAATGTTCATTTATATATTAATTACTATTCATTCTACTTTGAAATAACTCTAACTCAATCAGGATGTGTTTTTCATAGAACAGATAAGTGTTATTTCTTTGATATGCTCAATGCTACTGATACAGACCTACCGCTACTTAGTCTACTGATAGACATAGTCACCAATAAGTAAAGGTCACTGATATACAGAGCTACCGGTATGTATAAGTCCATCGGTAAGCACATGTCACTGGTAGATCCAGTCTACCGATTGAACAAGTTGACCGGTGTTCATAAGTCCATCGGTATGAACTTAATCACTGGTACATAATGGAGCTACCAGTATTCATAGGCTACCGATACAAAAGTCTACCAATATGAGCTACCATTACACCAGAGCTACCGTTAGAGTATATCTACCGGTACAAGCATGTTTGCTGCTTAAATTTTTATGCCATATTTAAATTACACTAACGGTCATATTTTTGTCAATTTAATGAAACATCCATTAATTAATGTGGGTTGTGGGAATGTCAGGTAAACGTACCTCATACCTATAAAAAGGTAATCATTCCCATTTCCAGAGCTGAAAGCTATAAAATTAAGGACAAATGTTGGGGAAAAACAGTGCGAAATAAGGGCTGAAGAGTGTTGAAAAGAGGTGAATAAACACAAAAAAGAAAGGATACATCCATATTGTAAGAAAACTGGACATACATGAAGCCATTCATTCAGGAAGAGAAAACAATCCGAACATCAGTCAAGGAGTGAAGAACTACAACGAGCTCTTTATGCACTCAAGCTAATAAAACTGAACTTGAATAAAACGACCCTCTGTTTTCATACAAAAACCAGAGAGGGACTCAGAAGAAATACAGATTAATCAAAAGAGTCCAGAGCTGCACTTTAAATCACTAGATCATTTTAAAAATCATATGTACTTTCTCAATGATTCTTTTATTTACATTTTGAGCAATTTTCATACTCTGTATATTTTATACACACACTGTCACATGAGCTAAGCTGGAGGATTTCTAAATACTCCACAAACCTTCTTTAACCTTCTTGTGTCCTACTGTGGATAGTGGTATAGGTCAAGTAGGACCTGGATAGCCAGTGTGTTGTTGTTTTTTTTCCCTCGAAGAATTGTTCTAGAGGTCTTAATACCTGGACAGTCTCTGTACTGATGTTTTCCCCGATCCAGGTTGTGGATCAAATTTATATAAATTGTTTGGTAGGACTAAGTCTTGGCTTAAGAATGAACCTCCTGATTACATCTGCTGTGTATCTTAGATTAATTCTATAGTATACTATATATTTTTTACTCCGCTACTAATTACATTAAAATTCAATCAATTTTAAAGTTAATTTGATAGTTAATATAGAAAGTGTTTGTAACGATTGTAAATCTGTAGGTTAGTTTCAAAAGCTAATTTAATCTTATGATTAAATAACCTGAGAACTAATCAATCTTTTGAGAACCAAACTGAACCCTTACAGTTTTACATATTCACTACAGTTAACTTAGTTTTTAATTGGGCGATTTTAATAGAATTATTTTTAATAGAAATTTTAATTTGAACTCAATTAACCCCCCCCCCCCCCCCTTGAGTATGCACTAGTACCAACATTTGGTATCAGAGGTATATTTATTATTAAAGGACGATTATTTATTATTAAAGTATTTCCAAACACTCTATTTTTTCAACTGTGATTTTAGTTGTATCTTGAAGATCTTAAATTTCTCTTAGTTCTAAATTTTATATCTTTAAATATATATATGCTAAAATATATCTATGGAAAAAAGATTAGAAGGTTTTATTACCAACATTCCACCTTTCATTAATGGTATAAATTATTCCCAGTGGAAGCACAAAATGAAAATTCATTTAGAGAGTATGGGATTTGATATCTCGACAGCATTAGAAACTCAATATAAGATTCTAGAGATAGTCAGAACTACATGGGATGAACCTACTAAGTGATATTAAAATAATAATTGTAAAGCAATGAATTACCTTTATTTTGCATTGAGAGATGAAGAATTTATTCGCATATCTGCTTGTAAAACTGCTTATGAAATCTGGGACACTTTGGCTATTTCCCATGAGGGAACATCCAATTTCAAGGAAATGAGACTGAACACGTATACTATTAAATATGGTAATTCTAAAATGAAGTGTGAAGAAACTATTTATGATATGTATCTCAGGTTCAATGATATTGTCAACACTAGGAGCTCACTTTGAAAAGTTGTTCCTATAAATGAGAAGATCATGAGAATACTAAGATGTCTGCCAGAAAAGTGGATGGGCAAATCAGTTTTAATTAGAGGATCATGTGATATTATTACTATTCGAGTTGAGGAATTAATTGGTATGCTTATTATTTATGATAAATAACTAAAAGAAAATAAGGAAGAAGATGATGAACCAAAAAAGAAGTCAGTGGCATTTAATTGTACTACCTCGAAGAGCAAGGATAAGGAGAAAGTTCACATACCTACTAAAAGCCCAACAAGTGAAAGTTCAGATTCTGACAGTGATGCTAAGATGGCTCAAATATACAGAATATTTAAGAAGATATATAGGAAGATGAAATTATTAAAAAAATCAAATTACAAAGGAAAACATGACGACAAAGGCCATTGGAAGAAGGATTGGAAGAAGCCTGATAAAAGTGATGAAATTGTTTGATATCAATGCAAAAGGAAAGGACATGTAAAAGAAGTCTGTCCAAAACTGAAGTTTAAAATGAAATATGACTACAAGGACAAGTATAAGACTTTGAAGAAACCAGATGCTCTAACAAACTCTGTATGATCTTTACTTGATGTAGAAAAAGAAAAGAATTATCAATTGCTAAAGGAATATACTGAACTGAAATTGTCTAATGATCAATTAAGGAAGGAATTAGAAAAATATACAAATGGAAAATATACACTTACTCAAATTCTAGGAAATAGAGTGGCACCAAAATATACCACTGGAATAGGCTATCATCCTAGACAGAGCCAGTTTTCTGAAAATAGATTTATTTCTAAATCTGGACAGAATGATGCTAGTTCTAGTTCTATAAATTCATATGCTTCAACTAGTTACTCACATGTTTATAGATCATCTAATGTTTGTCTTTCAAAATCTATGAATTCTGTAAATTATTTGAGACTCATAAGACAAATCTGGGTACCTAACACTTTGCTTTATAACTTATCTGGACCCAAGATAATCTGGGTACCAAAATCATTTTCCATCTAAAACAGTTTTGTAGGAAACTTGCTTGAAGAGTTCCCATAAGATGATATGGTACTTGGAAAGTGTATGTTAAATACATATGACTGTTGATTACTCATGTTTCAAAAGATTAATCAATGTTGATGGAGGCCATGTCACCTTTGGTGATAATTATAAAGGAAAAATAATTAGCCTAGGCTAGATTGGTAACAGAGATTCAGTTTTAATTTCAAAAGTTTTATTTGTTTATGTACTTAAATATAACATGATAAGTATCTATTAGTTTTGTGATGATGGTTTAAATGTTAAATTTAAAAATGATTCTTTTAATTTTTTCAATTATAAAAATGTTTTAGTATTTTCTGCTTTGAGAAATGAAAATGTTCATGCAATTGATTTGAATTCTTTATCTAAACAAAATGTTACTTTTTAAATGCTTTTCATAAAGAGTCGAGGCTGTGGCACAGAAGATTGGGTCACTACAATGTTTATTCACTTAGATAACTCACTAGGAAAAACGTAGGTAGATACTTATATAAACATGAATTCCCAACTTACAAAGTTTGTAATCCCTGTCAATAGGGAAAGCAACACGAAGTTTCTTTTTAAATAAATGAAATAAGTTTCAACTTCTCAACCTCTCGAGTTGGTTCACATGGACTTGTTTGGAACTTCTAGAGTTTCTATATTAAATGGAAAGAACTATGTCTATGACTTAGTAAATGACTTTTCTAGATACAATTTAGTATAATTCTTAGCTCACAAAAGTGAAGCTTGTTCTTAAATTATTAAATACTCCATGTATTTAGAAAACCATAGTAGAATTAATATTAAGACTTTGAGAAGTGACCATGGTCGTGAGTTTGAAAATCATGAGTTTGAATCTTATTTCTCACACAATTTCTATAGTCACAATTTCTCTACCCCTATAACACCTTTGTAGAATGGTGTAGTAGAATGAAGAAACAAAACCCTTCAAGAGATTGCATAAAAAATGCTTAATGAGTATGACCTGCCTATTTATTTTTGGGATGAAGCTATCATCACAAATTTCTATATTATAAATAGAGACTTAATTGGACCTGTTCTTAAGAATACCCCTTATGAATTGTTGAATAATAGAAATCATAGTGTAAATTACTTCAGAATTTTTTGATGCAAACTCTTTTTTCTTAATAATATGGGTAATCATGACACGTTTGCATCCAAGTGTGATGAAGGATTATTTTTAGGATATTATTTAACTAGAAAATCTTATAGAGTCTTTAACAAAAGAACCAAATGCGTGGAATAATTTGCTCACATCTTGTTTGATGAAACAAATCCACATGAAACTAAATCTCCCATTGAATGTATTAAATATGAATTGTCTGTTCTAGACCTTAATGACAGAAATAGTGACCCTGCTGTAAAGACATCTAGCTGTGGAAAGATTCTAGAACCTGCTTCTGTTGAACCAGAACCTACAGATGAACCAGAAATTTCTAGTCCCACCATTACTAGATCAACTATGATTCTAAAGAATCATCCTTTAGATGCTGTTGTCAATAATCATGATAGAGGGGCATAGACTAGAGCTTCTCTAAGAAACCAAGTTGAACATCAATCCTTTATTTTATACTAGAACCTAAAAATATCAATGTTGCAATCAATGATGAATTTTGTGTAAAGGCTATGCAAGAAGAGTTAAATCAATTTGAATGAAATAATGTCTGTGAATTGTTAGAAAGACCTAAGGACGCCTTGATCATAGGCACTAAATGGGTTTTTAGAAACAAAGTTGAAGGGTCTAGAAATATAGTTAGAAATAAATCAAGGCTTGTTGCACAAGGGTATAGTCAAGAGGAAAGAATAAAATATGAGGAAACCTTTGCACCTGTAGATAAATTAGAAGATATAACCTTTCTATTTTCCCATGTTGGTCATCTGAATTTCAAGTTATATCAAATGGATGTTAAAAGTGCATTTCTAAATGGTTTTATAATTACAGATTTTTTTGTTGAACAACCTCCTGGATTTACTAATCCTTAGTTTCCAAATCTAGTTTTCAGACTTAGAAAAGTTATATATAGTATGAAACATGCTCCACGAGTTTGGTGTGATAGACTTAGTAATTTTCTAATTTCGAATGGTTTTACTAAAGGGATTGTTGACCCAAATCTTTTTATTAAAATAATTTATAAAGATGTTTTGATAGTACAAATCAATGTAGATAACATTATTTTTGGATATTTTAAATATTCTTTATGTACTAACTTTTTAAAGAGTATTCAAAATGAATTTCAAATGAGTTTAATGGGAGAACTCAAATATTTTAATGTATTTCATGTTTTTCAAAATAAAAATGGTATTATTTTGAATCAAAGTAAATATAAAAAGTTTCTTTTAAAACGTTTTGGTCTGGATAGTATTAAATAAAGTGATACACCAATGATTACTGTTTGTAAGTTTGATGGTGATGAAACTGAAAAACCAATGGATCAAACCAACTATAGAGGTATGATTGGAAGCTTACATTACCTTACTACTAGTTGACCAGATATAATATTTAGTGTGTGCATGTGTGTAAGATTTCAAGCTAATCCTAAAGAATCTAATTTTCGTGCTGTTAAAAGAATATTCAAATATCTTAATCAAACATCAAATTTAGGTTTGTTTTATCCAAAAGTACAATCATTCGATTTAATGAAATATTCAGATACTGACTTTGCTGGTTGCATGTTAGATAGAAATAGCACTTCTAGAACATGTCATTTTCTAGGTAAGTCATATGTATCATGGTGTAGTAAGAAATATAATTCATTTTCATTGTCCACTGCTGAAACAGAGTATATAGCTGTAGGTAGTTGCTGTGCACAAATTCTGTGGATGAAACACACTCTATTAGACTAAGGATATTTCCTTATACATTTTTCAATAAACTATGATAACACTTGTGAAATTAATATCTCTAAAAATCCTATGTCTCACTCTAAGACCAAACACAATGATGTAAGGCACCCATTATTGAGAGATCATTACCAAAAAGGTGATATTACTCTTGAATTTATAGGTACTCAACACCAATTAGCTGACATTTTCACCAAACCATTATGTTCATATTGGTTAGGTTACATTAGACATGAGTTAGGAATGTTTAACTCTCACCTTTAGAATCCTGACTGTTAGAAACCTCACCATTAGAAACCTCCCTGTTAGAAACCTTACCGTTAGAAACCTCGCTATTTGAAACCTCACCATTAGAAACCTCACTGTTAGTGCACCTTACTGATAGGTAAACCTCACTATTAGAAATTCACACTGATATTCCCCACTGTTGTTATAGATTGTTTTAAACATCTATTTTAGTCACCGGAATCTGTATCGTTTATATTTTACTTATTATGTTTTATTTATTTATTTTGTTATTATTAAATGATAAAACAAAAGTTTTTAACCTCTTTCGATCCACCTCAAGCATATTACCTTCATTCCATAGCTCTCAAAACATCTCTCTAACACTAAGTCTCACAATTAGAACAATGGATAGAGTGAAAAGAACTCCAGCCAGCGCAAAGGAAGATGAGAAAAATCCGAAGAGACTCAAAGGCGAGTCTAACAGTGGATGTGATGTAAGGAAACCTACGATCCCGCATCTAGTTGAGAAGGAACTGTAAATAGAATGGCTGATGTCCAATGATTCGTTAGTTATGGATGTTTTGGAAGATAATAAATGGATGAAATTCTTCTCGAACAACAGCGGACCCTACTATTCAAAGCTGATGAAACAGTTCTATGAGTTTGTATGTTTTGAAAAATCAAAAGCTGAGAGACGAATGATTTCTTTTCTGAATAAGAAGGAAATAATATTTTCATCTGTTCAGTGGTCTAAATTCCTGAAGGTACCACATGAAGGGGAATTTGGTTATTTCTTTAAATTAGAACCACATACAAGAAACTTCTTTAAGTATGAAACTGCCTTGTAAGAGTTAACAAGAGATGGCACACCAAGAAATGTAGTGGCTGCTAAAATGAATAGAGAAAATAGACTACTCTTCATGTTTATTCAGCCTGTTTTAAGTTCAAGGAGAGGGGATTTTACAAATCTAAAATACCAGGATATTTACTTGCTTCATTTTCTAATGCATGGTGTGATGTTGAATTTATGCAGGCTATTGATGACTCAAATAGAGGATATGATTAGACCAAAATAAAAAACAAATGGGTTATTCTTTTCCAAGTTGATCTTGGTTATGATCAAGGTGAATGGAGTAGTTGAGTCTCAGGATGAGATAGTGGTGATAAAGAATAACCTTTGTATCACAAGCACAGCTTTCAAGTACATGAAGATAAATTGAAATCCATGGTAGAGATATTGGGTTAGTGATGATGATAAACTGTATGATAAGTATAATCATGTGGATCATCATTCTAGGACTAAGGATGTGAGGGATCCAGGTCTAGGACCTGATGAAGAAGAACCTAAGTATAGTGATGATACTAATCAAGGGGAGAATGGTGAATAGGAGACATCTATAGGTGATGGAAGGGATCCGGACTTTCCCCCCCAAGTCCTGCTGCTGAAATTATATCATTAGGAAAGGAATCTTTTTTATAAGAAGAAACACCTATTGATGAGGAAGACCAGCCATCCCCTGAGAATGAATAAGAAATATAGAATAATTTTGAATCATATGCTTCTGTTTGCTCAAGTATGAGTCCATTGATTGGAAGCTCTATTGTTCCTATTAAGGATATAGTGGGTGATATGGAAGGACTTGTGCTTAATCTAGAGGAGCCTCTTGCTATTGCAGAGATCGAGTTGATTGTAGAGGATTATTCTGAGGAAAAAAACCTGCTGAGAATGCTATTGTTATACAGGATCATGCACTAATTGAGGGGGAGAATCCAACTAGGATTGGCACTGTCTGAGTAGCTAATGAATTTGAGGATTGGGTAGAAGACCTAGTTTTTGTGGTTTGTGGATTAGATTATCCTGATGCTGATATTGAGGGATCCCTCAATAGACTAAATGTCAGTTATGATAATTATTCAGAGTGGTTATCTAAAGATGTGGTCAGAAGAGGTGATCTGAATAAGTTGAAGTCAGATCTTAAAGATAGTTTTGTTGATGAAGTTTGAAGAATGCAAATTTCACTAGCATCATCAATTCAATCAATTATGACTGACTCAATGGCCAGTATGGTGTCTGAAAGAGAACATGCAGTTGTGCCTAAAAATAAGATCACCAGGGCTGATATTGAATCATTAAAGGATGAGCTGAAAGAGCCTTTTAATGCTTCTGTTGCCGAGTTGAAGAACTGCTTTGTTGAAGTGATAAGAAATATAGAAAAGTCTTTTGAACTCTCTCTAGGATGCAATATGTCCACCTCTGTACCACATATGATGGATGAAATCAAGGCTTGTCAGAGTCAAGTATCTTGACTGACAGATAATGTTGAAATTCAACAGAAATATGTTATCTCTTTAGAATCTTATATGAGTTCTAAATCCCAAGAAAACAAAGATTTAGCTTATGTCAAAAGTGTTGTGATCTAGATGGTATTAGTCTTTGAGGGATTTATAACCTCCCTGAAAGATCATGTCAGCATCCAAGATTCCAAAGAGAAAAATCTTATTAGTGGGTTGAAAAAAAACTTCATGGAGACAGTAAGTTTCTCTAGCGGCTGTCATGCCACCAGACCTTCAATAGAACTGGATCAGATTCGAGTTGTGGTGAAGGAGGAGTTGGGTTCAGCATCAACCCGTGGCTCTATGGACTCATCTGATCTAACCAAAGTGGTAAATTCTACTAGAGATACCTCTAGAGATATCATGAAGATTGTCCAAGACTATATGAGAGAAGATTCTGCCTCACAGAAGGAAGTGAATGAAAAGGTAGATTTTTATTTCCAAAGAGTCTAAATCAAGAATCAGCTCAACAATCACTTTAAACTGTTGTTAGAGAATTTGAAACTTCCCCTAGTAACTCAAGCCTTTAAAGAGAAAATATGAAATCTAAGGGAAATGTCTCCAGACTTGAAATAATTTATGGAAAAATAGGATGACTTCATTTCTGCTTTGGAGAGAGGAGGAGGAATCATTATAGATTTCAGAAATCTTTTATTTCCCTTCTTTCATGTTGATACTAGGCCCGTTATTGTACCTCCAGCTTTTCCTGCCTTTTCCTCTACTACTTATCCTTCTCAGATGACTCCAACCCAAGCCATATGAGCCCTTACTCCAATGATCACTCAGAGAGCTCCTCAGTACAGACCAGGAACAATCTCAGTAGCTCAGCCTCCTCTGATCATTTCTGGTGTTCCTATACCTCCACCAGCTTCTCCACAGTGTGAGTCTACCTTGGATCCAAAAGGAAAGTTTCAATTAGACATCCAGGAGGTGGATTGAATGATGGTTAAGCCATTTGATAGGAATTGATGTATTATTTTTGTTTCATTTTGGTATTCCTAGGTATCTTTTTGGCCCCATGCAATGAAACTTCTCTTATTCTCTTTTACCCTTTTGTTACTTTTCTCTGTTTTTGTTTCCTTCTTTTTACTAATCAAAAAGGGGGAGAACAGAACTAAAAGGAACTAATATGAATCATATGATGGGATAAAGGGGGAGAAAATGAACCAATTGAGAAGTCTTGAAAAATATGATCTTATGAAAAATATAATATTTCCTCTAATACTTTTAGCTTTTTAAATCTTCATTTGAGAATATCATCATTCCCACTGATGATTTACTTTATAATTCCTCTAATACGTAAGCCTGGTACTTTTTTTTCTTGTTTTCCCATATAACATTCAATTTTATACTAAATCCTCTGATATGACACTAATTATTTTGATATTATGATTCAATAAGTTATGATTATCAAAATGGTGGAGATTTTTGACCTCACCTGTTTTGATAATCTCACTTGTGTTATAATATGTTGATAATATCAAATAATGATCATTAATATATTAATTACTATTCATTATACTTTGAAATAACTCTAACTTAATCAGGATGTGTTTTTCACAGAACAGATAAGTGTTAAGTCTTTGATATACTCAAAGCTACAGATACAGACCTACCGGTACATAGTCTACTGATCGACATTGTCACCGATATGCAAAGGTCACCGATATTCAGAGATAACGATATGTATAAGTCCACCAGTAAGCACATGACACTGATAGATCCAGTCTACTGATAGAACAAGCCGACTGGTGTTCATAATTCCACCTGTATGCACTTAATCACTGGTATAGAACGGAACTACTGGTATCCACAAGCTACCGATTCTAAAGTCAAATGATACGAGCTACTGTTACACCTGAGCTATCGTTAGAGAAAGTCTACCGGTATAAGAAAGTATACCACTATGAAGTCCACCGATACAATGAGCTACCAATACAAAGAGCTACCGATACAAGGTTCCACCGTTACAAAGAGCTATCGATACAAAGAGCTACTGATATAATCAGATCTACTGACAGATGGATTAACCATTACAAGTTGACCATTACAAGCACTCTTCTGCTTAAAATTTTATTCCTTATTTAAATTATACTATCAGTCATATTATCTCAATTTAATGCAACTTCCATTAATTAATGTGGGTTTTTGGCATGTCACAGAACCGTACCTCATACCTATAAAAATATAATCATTCCCATTTCTAGAGCTGAAAGCTATAAAATGAAGGACAAAAACCGGGAGAAAATAGTGCGAAATAAGTACTGAAGAGTGCTGAAAAGTGGTGAATACACACAGAAAATAATGGCTACATCCATACTGGAAGAATACAGGACATACACGAATCCATTCATTCAAGAAGAGAAGACAAGCTGAACATCAATCACGGATTGAAGAACTAGAATGAGCTCTTCATGCACTCAAGATGGTAAAACTGAACATGATGAAAAAGGACCTCTATTTTCATACAAAAACCAGAGAAGGAATGAGAAGCATTCTTGATTAATCAAAGGATTCCAGAGTTTCACTTCAAATCACTAGAGCATTATAAAACTCACATATATTCTCTCAGTGATTCTTTTTTTTTCATTTTGAGAAGTGTGTATACTCTGTATATTTTATACACACACTATCTCCAGAGCTAAGATGGAGGATTTCTAAATCCTCACACAAACCTTCTATAACCTTATTATGTCACACTGTGGATAGTGGTAGAGGTCAAGTAGGTCCTGGAAAGCCAGTGTGTTATTGTTTTTGTTTTCCCGCAAAGAACTGTGGTAGAGGTATTAGTACCTGGAAAGTCTCTGTACGGTTGTTTACCCTGATCCAGGGTGTGGATCAAATTTATATAAATTTTTTAAGAGGAATATGGCTCGGAATGAGACTGAACCTCTTGGTTACATCTGCTGTGTATCTTAGATTAAGTCTATAGTATACTATATATTTTATATTCTGGTACTAATTACATTGAAATTCAAACTGTTTTAAATTTTCTTTTATAGTTAATCTAGAGATTTTTTGTAACTATTGTAAATCAGTAGGTTAGTTTCAAAAACTAATTTAATCTTCTGATTAAATTACCTGAGACATAATCAATCTTTTGAGAACCTAATTGAACCCTTATAGTTTTAAAAATTTACTATAGTTTAACTTAGTTTTTAATTGGGAGATTTTAATAGATATATTTTTAACCGATATTTTAATTGGAACTCAATTCATCCCCCCCTCTTTGAGTATCCACTCCGACCAACATAATTGTTAACAATTTTAATAACACATTTCATAAAAATATATGAAACATCAGACAATTTTTTAAATATATATAACATTATCTAATATGTATAAAAATTTATTATGTAAATTTATAAATGGTTATTTTAAATATTAATGATTTTTAATCATGGTAGTTTATAATTAATATTTAATGAAATAATTGTTTCATTAAATTCATAATGAACAATGAAACTTCACTTATGAATTCAATAGAAAGATGATATAAATAATTTTTAAAATATTAAAATTATAGAAATTTAAATTAATTATTGTGTTACTAAAAAATTATAGATAAATAATACATATTATTTTTGTTTGAAATTTTTATATTCAAATTATATATCAATTTTTTTATTTAAAATAAAACAATTTGAATAATCTTGAAAATGCTTTTAATGGTATCTTATGTTAAATACTATTAATAAAAAGATTTGAAATTCATGAAAGTAGTATATTAGGATAAATTAATAAGATATGGTCATTATTATCAATCATTTTATACTTCTAGGTCATTTTTAATTTTCTTGTATCTTTTATTACTACTATAGTGTAATAACCATTTATAACACCATAATTTTAAAAAGGATTAATGTTTGGTTTAAACTAAGAGAAAATAGATAAAAAAACAACGAAAATGTGTATAAATTAGGTTTTATGGGAAAATTTAGACTAAAAAACATTCCCTATTATAAATATATCAATTTCTAGATATATTAATTTGAAAATTAATTAATGTGTATTTGATACATTAGGTAGTTCCATGGGTAATGTTCTATATATAAAAGGGAATATTTTCTTCTCCCATATTCAAAATGTTTCACCCTTCTATCTTAGACAATAAATTCCTAAATATGATCCTAATATCCCATAATATGTCATAGAGGTCTTGGTTTTATAATAATTCAGTCCTTACAGGTCCTATCAAGTATGCCAATGATGGTGTCTCAAATAAGAGGTATAACTTCTTAGAGCACCAAATTATATTTTTTATGATTTAGATCTGGGTATTACCTCTAATATTTGGTGAAGACTTCATAAAGAACTAAATATGATGTTGTGTATGAGTACTACCAATAATATTAGGATACATTGTCAGTCTGAGAGAACAACTCAAATACTATTGGATATAATACAAAAAATTTAAATATATTTCTACAATTTCTGATACAAATTACTTATTATTATTGAATTTATTTATAATATTATCATTCACTCGAGCACATACATGTCCCCTAATGAATCCCCATATAGAAAGAAGTGAAAATGTATAGATTTTTGTATGATGTTGGAGAATGAAATATATTGATAACTAAGCAATATGTTTAAGTGGTACCGAAAACATAAGGAATTTATCTTAAAAATAATGGAGGTCAATGTTTAAATAAGTGTTATTCTTACAATCATCAGTGAAATATGAAGTTCATGGTTAGTGATAGGGTTTCCCATTGAATATTTCATTTAAATAAGGTTATGAGATTTGGAAAAAATAGTAATACAAGACATATTAATTTTTATCCCTTCATTACTTTTCATTGAGAAGTTACCATATATTATATTTTTGTGCTTCCACCAAGCCTATATCATGTTCAAGATATGTACCATAGATATATCATGAGTTAGTGCATACCTAGTACATTATAATTACTAAAAATATAGGTAGTTGCACTGAAGATAGATCATTCATATGATGAACAACTAGTATAAGTCATTGATCAAAGATATATTGTACTACATAATAATACTAATCACCATGTTAATGATTTATAAACGAATCATAAATTTGAAAAGCTAATATGGGAACCTTATTATGCATTGAAACAAAGATATACCCATTTTTATATCATTGTGATATAATTTCCATTGTGAAATTCCATTTAAGTGGGATATAATGTTACTTTCTATGATTTTATATGTATACTATTGAAAATAAACTTGATGGATTAAATATATTACATTACACACCACACTGACTTTAGAAAAAACCATTTTATTCTATTGAATTATTATTATTTAAGTTGGGAGTTATTTACTATAAGTTTCATTGGATGTTATTAATATGAATAGAGGAATTATAACGAAAAATATTATTTTTACATTTATAGAAATAATTCGTCATTTATCAATTGATAAAATAATTTAATTTTAAAAATGAATTTTTTTATTAAAAATGTTTTAATGGGAACAATGTGTTCTTATATTAGTAAATTGAATTAATAACTATAGATGATTTATTTTGATGAAATGAATATATGAAAAATCCAATAGTTTTTTACCATTTATATAATGGTGTTTACTAGGAGTGAGATAAGAATAACACCACTTTTATGCAAAAATACATATTTATCAAAAAGCAGGTTTCATTCTATTTTGCATGTTTAATTTAAAATGGATTTATACCACTTCAATAAAATTATTCCTGAAAAAATATTTCTATAATTTGAATAAGGAGGACCAACTTTGGTTAATAGAAATAAATATTATAGGTCACTTTGGATACTCACTTTGAAAATATTTATCATCTCAGTAAGGGTAATATAGATAAGAATTGGTTAAAACAATAGAATAATGCCTCTAAATGTATAAAACAATTTATTTTATTTTCATTGATTTGTTAATTTTAACTTGAATGGTATTATATCTCAACTCTAGGTAAAACAATCCAATTACCTTTGATAATGATCATAATATTATTTTATAAATAGAAAACAATAAACTATGTTTTACTATCTATAATATTTTTTTCAATGGGACAAAAATAGGTTATGGTCTGTTAAAAAATTTTCCCCAAAATTAAAATGTCATATTTTAATAATGGGATTTTATTTTTTATTTTTAGAGATATAACAATTTTCTTAAATTCCTATACAAGAACAATAAAATTATCATTCATGTAATAGAAAATGTTGATAAAATATTTTAAAAATATTAAAATTAATAATATTTGGATAGATTGTTATTTTACATCAACTATATAGGTAGATATAACATATTGTTGATGTAATAAATTTTTAGATTCTAATTCCATTTATTTCTTATATGATTTAATGTCAAACCATGTGAATATTCACAAAAACGTATTTAATTATTCCTTATGTTTAACAATATATTATTAATTTCATTAAAATTAATCAAAATAATATTTTTATATTATTCAATTGGATAGGATCATTCATATCAATCATTTTCCACTAATCTTTCACTTTTCATTTTATATTAGATATCATGACCACTATTGAGTAAACAACTACGATATTGATGAAGTTGTTAAATGTTTTAATGAGGTGTAAAATTAGTAGATATGGGTTATAAAATCACTAAACACATCTATATATTTATTGTGTTATTAGTTAGATAAATAATCATCATAATTTTTAAATATTTTATTTTTTGAATCTGTTACATGATCATTAATTTATATTAATATATTATTTTAGGTAATTCCAACAGTGCCCCTCCCCTCATTTATAAACAGGTATCTCTTCCTCTCCCTTTTAATAATGTTTGAACCTTTGTGATTAAAAAATACTTAACATAATACTATAATAACATACATTAAAACATTACTCATATATTGGATTGATTTTAATTTCATCATTTCATGGATTAAGGTGTAAGACAAAAAAGGTTTCTCAATGAGGAGATATAATTATGAACCGAGTATATTTAATTTTATTTATTTTTTAACCATATCTAAAAATATAATATCCAAAATAACATGACTAATCATGTATCATAAATGTAATAAGATGTTAGTATGATGATTTAACAACCATTTTCCTCGTCGATTACATCAATTGAAAATGAAAGTATGGCCCACGCGTACATGTGGACAACCTCCTCCAAAAATTGATATGATTCATTTTCCTTCCCAAAAATTCATGATTGTTAAAAATATTAAATTTATAATATATATATATATATTATTATCTATTTAATAATTATTCTATAATGATAAAATATTATTTAACTTTGTTTTCCTATTTTTAATATAAAATGATAAATGATTATCAGTATATACAAACTACTCTCTGCACAAATAGTGTGATTCATGTTTTTATCTCTATCATCAATGGATGATTATAAATATTTATATAATAAATATATATATATAATATATATAATTACAAAAATTATTGATATTATTTGAATATTAATAATGAAAAATGAATATAACTTCAAGAAACAAACTTTTAAAAAACCTAATAGTAATCATACCGAAATAATGATTTTATAAAATAATTCTTAAGTAATGTGTGTAAAAATGTTAAAATGGATCATATAAGAAATTTTAAGAGGTAATATATAATTTTTATAAAATAATAATTAAATTAAATTTATTATATAAGATTCTTGTGAACTTATAAAGAAATTCAGTCTTTTGGTAAGGGTTCAACCTTAAAATCTCATTTTAACAAGGATTGTTTATACATGTATTTCTAATGGTGAAATTATTTGATCATTATATCTCAACTTTTATGAATTTTATTATAAATTATTTATTTATGATTGTACACATTTTAATCCAATTTTACTCTGTCTAAATACTCAATAGACAGAATGAATATTTTTAGTGTAAACAAACTCAATTTTACTATACAGTTGGGAATCATTTTCTTCAATATCAAAATTTCAATTAAAATGTCTTAATAATGTTTCATATGTTATCCTATGATTTTATATAGTCTTATTAAACCATGTTTATATTTATATAAAAATTTTAAAACAAATTATTCTTTTAATTTTTCGAATGGGGTGTTTTTTAAATTTTATGGAAAATGTGTCTGGAATCTTTGTTTTAATATAAAATACATGAGTTAAACTTATTAACATCATGAATAGTCAATAATTTGGTGATCATGGGGGATAAATATTTTTTTAATATTATATTTTTAATGGCAGAACTATTATAAGAGTCCAATTAACTAGGTGAATTTTAATTTTTTATGATCATAATGTGTACACCTGAGGTTATCCTATGCCAAAAAGTGTGTATGAAGGAGGTTATCGAAACCCCCAAATATGGTAAATTAGTGGTCATCCCAAGAAGGAATTTGGAACATGGGTGGTCATCCCATTCCGAACATGTGATGAATGTTTTTGTGGGTAAATTTGGCAATATCATTATATGAATATGATTAAAAACACTCTATTCCACTCTTTTGTGACATAATCTTATACCAATTTAAGGAACTAGTGGAAAAAGTTTTTCATTACATTATGATTCGTATCATATGAACTATCAATTTTTTTAAAAGGTTCAATATTATGATCTATGAATTGAATTTTAAGGTCTTCAAATGATTATGCTAGGTTTTATTTAACCATATGATATTTTTTGAGTAAACAATCATCAATATATATATATATTACCCTTTATGAGTATTTGAGCTCATATTTTTTAAGTTTCCTTTTTAAAAAAATAGAAATAATGGTTTTATGTACTATATGTTTATGGATGTTGATTTTTTTGAAGAACTTACTAGAAGGTAATGATTTTCTTTTATTTATGAGTATTTTATTTATCTATGTTTCCAAATAAAATAATCTTTAACATTTCTAGTACGGATCGTAATGATATTTATTGAAAATTCTATTGATATGACTAAATATTTATGTTTGAAATATTTTAGTTAACTCAATATTCATTATTATTTGAGATCTCATTTTCAAAGATATCTATAATGGTCATTCCTCTATATTGATGAAGGATTAAATTTTTTTATGTAATTTAGAATTTGACATCAATTTTTTATTTATCATGTTGTTAGTGATTTAAGGTCCAATCTAGTAGAATCATGTAAATAAATTTTGGATGTGGAATTAGTACTAAGATAATAATCAACTCTTTAGGATAATTTAATTTTAGAATATATTATGATGCTAGTAGAACGTATGTTTTATTAGATGAATAATTTGAAAAATTTTAAAATTTTCTATGGCATCCGAAGTGGATTTATCATTATATTTTACATTTTCAAGAAAAAAATTCTACTCAAGAATTGGGTATTTTAAAAATTATGAAGATTTTATATTTTAAGATGGTGGGTATTCCCATTCTTATAGAAATAAATAAAAATTATATAGAGATTAATCATTAATGTTAAAATTATTTTTTTTGGGTTAATGAAAACAAATTAAACCCAAAATGATCTTCTATTTATTATTAAAATATATGTTATTTTATTATGTTTTTTCCTAAATATTACATTTTGGCTACTAAATAACAAGTTTCTTTATTATGCATTAACTAAGATTAAGATATGGTGTTCGATTATACTTTAAAACTTAATAAATAAAGAGAGATTTTGAAAAAATATTTAATTATTTTAATCTTCACAAAGATTAAATCATAGAAATATATCCTCAATGGTCATTTTTGGATTATATTAGTATCTAGATCAATTTAATTTCTATCATAAATTTAGATATTTTATTTAGTGATCTCTCTGAAAAGTATTTTGTTTCCTTTTGTGATGTTTTCTGTATATATGGAATGAAAGCTATTTAATATTCAGTGGTTTTACTTTAACATTTAAAAAATTTGAAATAAAATTTTTCACAATTGGGTAAAAAGTAAGATTATTAATGAATATATAAATAAAAAATTATTGCGTTTTTATGATATTAATTGTGAATTTTGTCAGTAAAATATATATATACAAAATTGATTGTATGTAAATCTTAGTTAATATTTATGAAACTAAATAAACATAATGTAAAATTTAAATAACAAATATCACATTATAAATATTTAAAGATACTATTTTGATGTTTTAATTACATAAATGTAAAGAATGAAATGAGAGAAATGAAAATAGTAGAGGATAATAAATAATAGAAATAATAATTATTTATAATTAAAATATATATATAATGTAGATAAAATTTTGAAAAATAAAAACATGAGCGTAAAATTTTTCGAGAAGCTTAAATCAACATGATCCTACATATACTCTTTACTACTCTATTATCCTCATGATAAATTATTCTCAATAACACAAACATTGATTTTGAATTAATGTTATTAAATTTTATAGACATATAATTTTTTGTCATTAAGGAAAAAACATTGGAAAACCCATCGTTATTTTCTACAGACCAATGGACAATCATGCAACCTTCTAAATGTTAATGGGTGTTACAATCCAACATGCACAAATTTTTTAGGAGGTATAAATTAAAACATACTATTTTATGAAGGAAATCCTAATAATTAGATATATAAATAAATAAAATAAATGATTTACAAAAATACTAATGGAAAAATAAATTTGAAATTAATGAATAAAAATAGAATTTTATGTAGCTCTAAAAACACAATCCAATAGATTACACATTGAGTATCCTTCTATTATCATAGTTGTAAAATATATTTCATAGTATAATTTGTTCAAAAATATTTATTTTACTAAATATATATAGCATAAACTACCTTCCTATAAAAATGATTCATCTTCTATAATTTTTTTTATAAATTTTATTAATGTATTTTTAAATATATTTATAATGATCTACCTAGGTGTTTTTATATCTGGAGAAGTCCACTCATAATTTAAAATTGACTTTTCAAAGCATACGACAACCAATATAGGAAGACCAATATAACATGAAATAGTTAATAATAAATAACTAAATATAATACTTGTAACACCAATAAATTATTAATGAATAACATTGAATTCAATAACACATGTGACACACTACCCCTAGATTAATCAACCCAAAAAAAGTTTCCATTAATTTAAATCTATATTAAAACATGTGGTGATGGGAACCTCGAGCTGATATTAACTATAATATATTATTTTATTTTATCCAATATGTTAAATTGGTGGGTATTTATACTACTAAAAATATTATGAAAATTATGGTTATCTACTGATTTAAAATATATTTAAAATCAATTAAAATAAAAAAGAAATGTTTTTAAACAAAAATTTTCAAGATGGTTTAGTTTTGTTTTTTTCAAAAAAAATGAAAATTAACATTTACAATTTATAGAATTTTTTTTTATAAAAACATCATTTTTTAAATCTACAAGTAAAAATAATATGTGGTCTAAGTTTTTATAATTTTATGAAAACATTTATTTTGTAGTGAATAATAAATAATAATAATTTTTATTAAAATATTCCATTTCATTTGAATTATTTACAATGTTAAAAATTATATTATTTTTTTATAAAAATTTGTAAAATAAAAATATAATATTTATTTTTTTATTTCAATAAATATAATATTGGGGTTTGATATTAAAACCATCGATGATTAAAAAAATTGCTCTTTGGAAACCTACTTTTTCATCTTGTTTCTTTGTATAATTTTAAATTGGATTCAACACATTATTTGAATGTAATTTTTAAAAATAGAGCCCATATTTAGAATCAATATAAATTCTATTATATTATATATTCAACGTAATTTTTTACAATTTTTTATATTAACAGAATTAAAAATTAATTATCACAGAAAATGTAAAAATGGATTTACTAGGGGTTAAACTAAGATGATAAAAGTTAGAATAACTTACAAATTTGTCTAAAACCCATTAAATATGATTATTAATACCTTATTAACATTAAGGGTCAATAATTAATATTTGTTAACAATATATAATCAATAATATTGGTTTTTAATCAAATATTTTAGAAAATTTCATTTTTGTCTTCTCCCCAACATATAAAATGAAACCCCATATCCCAATTTCACAATTATAAATCCATTTGTTTCATCCCATACCTACCAAAATTACATACATAATCTACTAGAATTATCCTAGATAACTTTTTTTAATCATGAATCCACCATAGGAAGGATTCTAGTGTACACATAAAGAAGTGGTCTAAGGAAGAAGAGACTTTTCAGTAAGAGAATTTTTATTTTCTTTCATCTTACAGGTCATTTGAATATGGTTAAAACAATAAAATAAAATAAATAAACAATTATTATTATAATTAAATTTTATTATGTGAAGGGAAGGACCTATATCTATCTCTTTATCCATAAAAAGATAAACCAAGCTATCGATTGTCTATAAAGAGTACTAGCTTCTCAAGAGCCGATGAAATTCATTATCCATCACTATAATTTGAAGAAATATATATTGATCAATTTAATGAAATTATATGATATTTATGATATTATTATAATTATATATTTATAATATCACATATTACTTCTTACTTTCTATACTGTTTAAATTCAATGGCATCGCTCGTGGGTACGGCGGGCAATCGACTCGTAAATATATGTGATTCATTTTTCAGATACAATTTACATGGAATGTAATGAAGATAAAATTACTGAATAAATGTGAAATATATTAAATAATATTGAGTAATTAAAATTAATATATCACACACATCCTGTCCCTTTCACCGATTAAGGAAATTATAATATTGTCAATGCATACGTTTGACCTACTATCACCATGAATTGTTGTGAACTATTCTCCATGTTCAAATTTAAATAATGATTAAAAAATTATGTCCATTAAAAATAAGAATCTTATAAAATTAAAATATCTTTTTTATGATTTAACTATATTATATATGCTAGAATATGATCATTCAGCATAAAACACACATAATAAGAAAAGAAAATTAACAACCGATACATTGAAAATAATGACATATTATTACAAAATGGGTAAAAAAATAATATAATTGGATCATATATGTTATTATAAATATTTGTGTGGTTTTATAAGAAATAAATAACATTCATTGAAACATTATAAACGATTTTAATGTATTTTCATCCAAAAGGCAGTGTGAGGGAAGGGATTTCTACTCAATTTTTTATTTTTAGGAGTCTTATCCCAAATTCATAACTCGTTTATTTTGTGCAGTGTATAAAATAACCATTTGAAATGTTATATAATTAATCTCATTCATCCAATGATATTTAATGATTTGTATTAATTTATTTTTTAATGGGGCTTAGGATTCTAAATATTAAAAATGTGGTTAAGGACATAGTATCAATATCCCTTTGTTGTGGTATATTAGACTCTTATGCACATAATTTCTTTATATAATGTATATAATTACCATTTGAGATGTAATATCAGGATTTATTCATAATTCATAGTAATTAAATCACAAAATTGAGCTATTTCTTCTAAGGAGAATATTCGTGAAAATTACCATGTGTTAATGAGTATCCAGACTAAATCTCTTTTCGTTGGGTTATATTAATTATTCATTTTGTTGAATTATAATATTATGTTTGAAAATAAATTTTAATATAATATTTTACATTTTATTTTATTTTATTTTGATTTAAATTTTATACACAAAATTTTTTCATTTATTTAATTTCTATTTAAATTTCTATTCTTAGAAAAGGTTTGTTTCATAAGCTAATTTTAATCGAGATTGTTTATACATGAATTTTCATTGACATAGATTATATAATAATTGGTTAAAGAAACCAATTATGTTTTTTTTAAATAATTTTTCCATTTTATTTTAATAAAATTGAACTATTTTTTACTATTTAGTTAAATTAATTCTTTAATAAATGTTTTTAACAAAATCCAACATCATTTATCTTTGTGGTTGAAAATACATTTTTTTTAAATGTTTTTTTAATTCTATGAATAATTTAATAAAATTTTGATAATAATTTTTTACATTTTTGAATAAATTGAAATGAATATTCATGTTGTTTTATGAATAAGAATATTTTTGATTTTTTGAGAAATTTGAATGTATTGTTAGTTGTAATGTGTAAGAGATATAAATAATTTCTTATTGTTATGACATATAAATGTCAAAAATATTCTTTATAATGTTTAAATGTAAATTATCAATGAAATATTATTTGAAAATATTTTATAATGATTTATATTTCTATATATATTTAATGTAAAAAATTAAATTTTTCTCTAGAATGCATTTACCAACAATTTAATGGGTTTTATATTCATAAATGATAAAAACCCATTATTTTAATTATATGAAAATTGGGATATTTTATATTGATACCATCCAGTTTCATTACTTTGATGCTTTATAAACATTCTCAATATGTAAATTATTGAAACTAATTTTATTAATTCATTTTTTAGTCATTAACTTTACATTGAAATATTATTTTTATTGTGATCATAGGAAACTAAATTTACTCTAAATAAATATTTTATTTATTAAGTATATTTTTCTAACCAAAACTATTTATCATTTCTAAATATAATGATATGTATTGAAATTTATTTGATAATATCAGGAAATATTAATATATCTGTATCCTTTCATTAATTAGGATATTTTATGATAAGGCATAGTGGTAGTGAATTTAATAAATCATTTCAATTTTGAGGAATTAGATATACATTTAGTGATTGGTTGTGCCAAGAATTATATACCCCCAAAATTCATCTATTGTCTAATGTGGACAATTATTAAGCTGTCATCAACCATGTTGTTACTTATAGTCTAAAAATGCCTTATAAAAGGCCTTGATAGTAGAGGTATCATGATTCCTGAGTTCAAGATGTCCAATAATTAAGGATTTCACCCATTTAGAATTCAGTTATTTGTATCCATGATATTTTCAAAATTATATTATCTGGGATGAATTTCATTCTCCATAATTCATTAAATGGAATGTTATTTTAGTTATATACCATTCCATATCGATTAGTCCTTATCAATTCAAAATATTCGATGTATTAAAATGGAATTTTTGCCCAGTTATTTACATTTTCATATTTATTATTCATTATCAATTCATTATAGTAATGTTATATAAATGGAATTTGTGTTCAGGTTTTTATCATTCCATTATTATTATTCCTTATTGATTTCATGACAGTCATGTTATTTAAAAATCATGATTTTATATGTATTTACATATCCATAATGATTATTCCCTATATATTCATCATAATCATGTTTTTCAAATTTAATGTGTGTTAGGTTTTTTACTTTTCTATATTAATTATTCTTAATCTAATCATGATATAAATTTATTGATAAAATAAAACGTCTTTTTAGTTATTTTTTATCATATTAATTATTATTCATTTACTCATGATAGGTTTCATTTTACATAACCATTGTTGAGGATTTTACCTCAACATTAATTACTTTCCTTTCAATGGAATATAAGAATTTTACTATGAATGATATGAAATGATATTCTAAATAGAATAATGATATTTTTTTAAAATAACTAATTTTTAATTTTGGTATTCAATTTTAATGCAAGAATACTGTATTTATCTTGTTCACTAAAACTATTAAACTATAATACCATCTGACATGTTATTCATTTTATCTCATGCCAATATTATAAAAGAAAGCACAAGTTTGGGATTTTTGGGATTTGATTAATTATAATTGCAATTAGAGGACGTTTATTTGAGACCCTAGAAACAATATTTTAAAAAATATATTTTCGTGAATAACACCCTATGATTTTTATTTAAGATAACTATCTAAGAACAACCTAATTTTTCAGTAAGGTGGTGATTATGTGGGTTTTCCTAGAAATTGACACCTATCTAGTTACTGCATGTGTGATTTGTTCAATAATATATGGACCTAGGGATAATAACAAATAAAACATACTGTGGAATTAACTCCATAATTAATTTTTTAAAGACAACAACAATTATGTCAAACCATGTTTTATACTCCTGGGAGATATGTTTGGGATAATTCACATTTTAATTACAAACCATTATAAAATTTATAAATAAATAATAAGAATTAATAACCTAGGATAAACCAATGGTGTCTTATATTGGAAATATGGTGCCATGATTTAGTAATACTATAAATGAATATATATTTTTCCCATTATTATTATTATTTATGACCCAATGGGTTTTTGATTAATTCATTTCATTAAACTAAGAGGAATCGTGTAAACATTGAATATAATGGATAATGAGGTGACAATGATAAACAACATGGGATGGTGAATAGACTGAAAGATATTTTTTTATACATAACATGTTATTCATAAATATCATTAGCATAATATATTTTAAATAAATGTTTTACTCACCAAAATATATAATTACAGTGTTCATTAAGAGCTTTAGGGGTGGATATATGGAAGGAATGCAATATCATTTTACATTATGTCAAAAATGTAGAAATAGGGACCCATGAATATTTATCAAGGGAATGTAAGATGTTTTATGTGTGGAAAATGTAGTCATAAATATAGTTATTGTCGATTGAAAAAAAAACAGTTTGATCGAAGGTACTAATTTCTTCCTAGGGTTCCGTTTAAAATTATTTTTATGAAATATGGGGTACCTAGTAATTCTCTAATTCTATGACCTCTACCAAATTTTAACCCCTAGACCATGGAATGAACTATGATAAAATAAATATATGGTTTTTTTACTTAGATAAATATATTTTTGAAGGATTTTTACTAATGCTGTTTTAGTTTTATGAATCCTCAAACACTTTTGGATTATGTTAAAATATAGAAGAATATATGTCTTCATTAATATTAGTGTTGTAAATTCCATTATATGTGTACAATTTTAGGATTTATCAAAAGTTAAAAGCCATAATTATCCCTTTCTAGGTTTTATTGGATAATAGTCTAATATGATTAATTATATTTGGGGATAAATTTATGGAAATACCATTTATTTTATTATTATATATTTTAGTGAAAAGATGTTTATGGAAGAAGGTCATTACATTTTGCTGGAATATGTTTTATAATATTTTTAACCATTAGGGTTTATCTAATATTTTATTATGAGGTAATTATATATTTTCACACTTTGGTAATTTTATAGAAATTATATTGATATGGTTTTATAAAAACAACAACCCACATTCTTGGTAATAACCCGTCACATAAAGAATGTCGCGAGATTAAAATACATAACTGATTGATGAAAAGGGTTATGTGCCAAAAATTGGCTTACATGATGTCCTGGTTAATATTATATTATTATTAATTAAATTAATTTAATTAATAAAAATTAATGATGGACCAATGCTGTTACAATAGAGGTTTAGAGATTAATGTGTTATATTGGATACCTTTTGGTAAGCATTTTGTTTTTTGAAAGTAGTTAGAGACATTTTTAATGTATCATCCATGTTATATGGGTATTATGACCTGTAAAAATTATATATTAGTTTTGTTTCATGAAAATCATTTTAGATATTCATTTTGTGGTTTAAGTGATTAATTGAATATTAGTTGAGGTACTACCATGGGATGAAATTATGCATATTTAATAGAATGATATCTAGTAAGCATATTTCATTAATCCAACACATTAAATAAACATTTTATTAATCAATTGTTCTTATAAATAATCCTATAATTTTGGTTTGTAGGTTCATAACATTCTATTAATCATTCACATTCTTGTGATCAATGATCACTATCACTCTCAAAATTTATTTCTAATTTTCTTTTATTTATATACCTTCATATAACACCATTGATTTGGTTCATATAAACCATTCTATGTGTTATTATATATAAACTTTTTTATTTCCCTTTTTATATTATAAAGAGGTTTTTATTTAACTTCTTATCATGATTTTGGTTTTCATTAATGGGAATTTCAAATATTAATCCCTAGATTTCATTTAAAAAGATCAATTTGTGAGGGTGTGATATATTTATTTTGGGGATATTATAATATCACAAAATATTAAATAATAACGTTTTATGTGATATTTAATATGACATGCATCACTAAGATTAAACAAATAATGAAATTTATTACATTAAATTTAATCTCTTCAATAGCTTGTGGAATATGAAACCCCAAACGTATAAGTGGCCTCATATATCAAACCATTATAACTATGAAATTAAATTGGTGGTTACAATTAGTAATTTATAAATTTTGAAAATTTACAAAAACTATTCATAGGATATATAATAAAAATTGAATAAAAGAAAATGAATTTGATTTTTGAAAAAATATATTTTCCAAAAAAAGACAGTTATGATGGGCTGTTCACAAAAAAATTAAAATTATTTCACACCATATTCATCAATTTTTTTAAAAAATATTCTTAATTTATTAAATATACATGTCAGATTATAATTTTTTATGTTCTTCAAATTTTATGGAAATATTAATTTGTTATAGTATAATTGAAAAATACAGATTATAAATGGAACATGCAATAATATGTAAATAATTTTGAAAGATAAAATGTATTTCAAATTTATGTTAATAAAAATTATTTCATTTATATAAAATTTATGTAATTCAAGTCATTTATCTAAATATAATATTTGATTTTGATATTAAATAATTCTATACTTATGGTAATTGTCTCATAAGAAACCCCTCTTTTATTTCTTTTATGGGAATAATATTAAAATTTTCATATCAGTGAATTGAATTGGAAAAAATGAATTTAATATTTGGAATCATAATAATTTAAATTGTCTAATATAGTGAACAAAATTTTTAACAATTATGATTTGTAAACTAAGTAAAAATTAATTATCATGGATAAGGTAAAAATTGATTTACTAGGGGACTAAAATACGATAATATGGGATAAAATGAGAAAAATTCAATTCTAAAAACTATTTTTTAGAAATATTTCTTCCTTATCAAGTCCAAGATCTTATAATTAACCTTTTTGGATGAATTTAAATTGATAAAAATTTGGTTGTAATTGATCCATTTAATAAATTACAGGTGTGTTACCTCACCCAATTACAAATGTCCATCACCTCTCATCCTCTCTTAATGCTAACAAAGATATTTTGGTTCTTCCATGTCCTTAAAAAATCACATACATACTAAAACAAATCTAATATCCATTGGATTGATCATAAATCCATTGTAAAAATGATTTTTAGGAAAACCTAAACATGTTTTGTAAAGAAGTGATAAAATTTTTAAACAACCATTTAAATATTTTTTCTAGTTCCAACTCCTTAAATTTTTATTAAACCATGATTATAAAATGAAACCTATATCAATCATATATATAGATTTTATTATGTCATTATCATTACCGATATCCCACTAAACTTTTATCAAATGAAAATTAGAGTCATCAATCATGTGTTCGATTAACTACAAACTTGCTAACCTATGCAATTCATTTTTTCTCACCAATAATCAGGGATTCATATAATGGTGGATTTAAATCATACATAAAAAATTTGTGATATTATTATACATTATTATTTAAAATATTTCTCACATATTTGTAATTTTAATTCATTTTAAATTATGAAAATTTTTCTTGTTAGTGCAATATACTTCTTCTTAATGAAGAGATGTGATTTTATTCTCACCTAAAATTTAAATAGAAGGTCCATCTATCCAATGAACTTATTCGTTTAGTATACATTTTAGTGAAAATGTTATTTTAGAAATAATTCCTTTTCATTTTTAGGGAATAAGGTTACATTTATTGGTAAAAAGTAGGGTTTATATTAACTCTTTAATTTAGGTTAATACATTTTATTAATCTTGGGTAATATTATTAGAATTATATTACTATGGTGTTAGAAAAGGAATAACTCTCAGGCTAGGTGGAAACCCGTTACATTCGTAACTGATGTGCGGATTTCACCCATATCCAAAGTGAGATATTATTGATTAACTAACCACTATACTGCATTATGTTTTGTTCAATATTTCATTATTTTTACATATATGAATATATTAGTAAATATTAATAATTCACCAGCAGTGCTACTATATATGTTTATAGATTAATGTGTTATATTTGATAGTTGTGCAAACCTTAATGTTTTTTCAAAATATTTAGATTCATAAAAATGACATGGAAATAAGTTTTGATCTTATGATCAATTACATATTAATTATTGTGCTTTAGTAATATTAAAAATCATTATTGGATGTTCTTCTCAGGGAGTAAGTAATTCATTGGAAGATTGTTAAGGGAAAACTAATTGATGATATTGTTCTAATGAAATAGAATGAATATTTTATTGTATTCATAGAATTTATAATTATTCCTCAATGTAATGAAAATAATATTAAAACCAAAAAATTTATCCTATTAAAATAATAAAAGTTAAATTAAACTATCTTTTATATAATCACATATTTATAGTTTTGAGGTATTTAAATTTCCACTAATTAATAACTCTCTTTGTAAAATGATCTATATCACTCTCTATAATTATATACATTTTTTCTTGTATAACAATATATTAAAATTCCAAAAATGTTATCCTATTTACAATACTTGTTATTTATTATTCCATTTTACATTTTAAATACCTTTCTCAATGATTTACAATATTTTTTATTTACAATATTTATGTTTTGGGTTTTAAAAAACAGAATTTTGAAATAATTAACTCTTGATTTTTGAGTGCATGATTATATTATGAGGATAGAATTTATTTAATTTTTAGAGAATATAACCCCCATATATTATATAATAATAATATTGAATTAGATAGATAATGAGGCACACAACACTGAGCTTATATAACTAACAAAATTTTATTTCTATAAATTAAATCACTTTGATATCATTAGGATCACAAAACCCCAAGCATGAGTGAAATGTAATATAGTACACCATTATCTCATAAGCCATTAAATTGTAGGATATGAATATTTAAAACTATGTCATAGAAATAATCATGTTATATTGAATAGAAATAATACAAGAATCCTTTAAATGAATATGAAATGTTTTTTTGAAAAATATTACTATTCAAAAATATGGTCTTGTCAGGTATTGAAAACATAATTTAAAATTAAATTTTCAACATTTAGAATTATTTTTGAAAAAAATATATCTAATTTTTAAATATAATTTCTAAAATTGTCCCTGGATGAGTTTTTCATTTTTTTTAAAAAAAATAAACATTTATGAACAGTGAAAATACCTATTTTTTGGTGAAACCCACAATTGAATTTAAATTATATCAAAGATAAAATATATTATAAAGTGATTTTATAGTAAAAATAATCCATATATATTAATTTTTTTACTAATTAATTCAATATTTATCAATATGATATTATATTATTGTAGTAAAATTATTCATACTTAGGAAATTTTGCTTTGGATACCCAATTTTTCCATGACGTCTGTGATAATGATTTTAAAATACATTCCCCCCAATTCTGCGTAATGAATTTTTATAAAATGATTAAATATTTGGAAAAATCATAATATATTTTATATAACAAGTTGACCATGATTTGAAATAATACATATTCAAATCCATATCAATATAAAAATTACCATGGATAGATTAAAAATATATCCTGGGGACAATTTTGGTGAAATCATTACGATGTTATCTCGAAATGAGGATTCGTTCCTAAATGGGCATGATTATTTTTATTTATGAATGCATTTTAATACATTATAAATCCAATAAAATATATTAATATCATTTTATTATATATAAATTGATGTTATTATGATTAGATAATGACATATATCGTTATCCTCTTTTATTAAATGGTAAATGAAACTGTCAATCATGTGTACCATGGGCTACCACCTTAGGAACCAATGTAATTTGTTTTCCATAACCACCAATCAAAGGAAGATATAATTTTAGAATTATATAATTTTAAAATATGAATTATATTATTATACATTTTTAATTTATTATCACATATTTCTTGTTACTTTAAATAATATTTAAATTATGACATCATCGGTCATGGGAACGACTGACAACCACATCATAGAGCTTTGTTATTCATTTTTAGTTAAAATTTTCAAGGAGGGTAATATGGATAAATTTATTTAATATATGTTAGGAATATGATATTATATGTAATATTTAAAATTAATTTATCTAACACTTAAAATTTCAATAATTAAGGAAATGATAATGTTGTTCATGAGTACCTATGATCTACCATCTCCACAAAGTAATGTGGTCTATTTTCTATATTAAATGTTATATAACGACTATAAAAATTAATATAATGTAAAATAATTATATTTATAATAATAAAATAATTATAGACAAGATATAACTATATAAAATGTTCAGGAAAAATGAAATTTCATGACAAAACCCACATAGAAAAACAATGATATTATTAACAGAAATTAGGTAAATAATAAAATATTATTAATAAAGGGGTGGAAAAATATTATAATGGGACCATATATGTTATTATAAATATGTATATTATTTGGGTATAAATTAATAACAAGATTTAATCCATGTTATAGTAGTTTTCATCATTTTTAACCAAAATAAATCAAGTGGTAAATGATTTTTAGTATCACTTTTATTTAGGGGAGGCCTATACCAAATTATCAACTTGATTCTATTGTATAGAGAATATACTTCCCCTTTGACATTTTATATGAGGAAATTAATTTCTTTCATTATATTTATAATTTCCAATTATGTTATTTTTCATAGTAAATTATTATTAAAAAGTATGTCAAATGGGTTATGGAATTTTTCACAATTTCCCTCCAATAAAGAATATTATAATGTTTTCCACATAATATATTATATATAGAGTATAGAATACCACTTTTACATATAATAAAATTATTAATTCATATTTAATGGTTTTTTAAACATCAATTTAAATTATATTATCCAAGGGGATTTTATATTGAAATTACAAGGTTTTATTAAATTTTATAACTCGATTTATTTTCAATGGGTTTTATTACTTATTCGTTCAATTTGAAATTATAATAATATCTATCTATTGAATTTTGATTATGATATGTTTTTTTTGAGTATTTAAAATTTATACACATAATTGATTCATTGACTAATTTTGACATCAATTACATGATCTATTTAAGTTTTTATTTCAAAACATCATTTTAATTGGGATTATTTATGATTGAATTTAATTTTAATGAAATTATTAAATCATATTATAAAAAATCATTAATATTAATACCATAGACTTATTCAAATTTTTTTAAATTATTAGTGAAAATTGTCAGCTATGTTTTACTGAAGGTAATAGAGAAATTTTTTTAATAATACATAACTTCATTACTCTCTTCGATTGAACATTAATTTTATTCCAAAACCATATATGTAAAATATTTTAAATTTTTTAACAAACTACAAAGATTTTTTTAAATACATATCTACCGATTTTTAACTTTTTAATTTTATTTGAATGGAATCTTCATATAATTTTCCATACACGACTTATTTTGATTTTACAAATAATGTAAAATTAATTTTTATTTTAACATGAACGTTTAGAATATAATTTCCTTACATCATGAACAATAAATTTTATTGTCATTCTATAATATGTTTCAAACATTATTTTTAGAGAAAAGTTTTTTCTATATTTTTTTATATCAATAAGTTATAAAAACCCTATTGAATGAAAAATTGTTTTTCCTCAAGAATGTTTTATTTATAATTATATTATATTTATATTCATCAATTATAAAAACCATTAATTTTTATTATACTTCTTATTTTTGATACAACCCTTAATTACTCAAATAATTGGTTATGGTTATGTATATATAGGAATGCTGTAAATTACAATTTCCCAATTCATTTCTGATATCAGTAACATTCCTTTGAATTGTTTACATTAGTATGATAATTGGAATTAATATATTACCCAAAACTCTGTATTTTTTAACAAGTACATATGTATTTATTAATCAGTATTTCATTTCTATAACTACTTCTTTATATATAATTTTATTTCATATTTCATGAATTAAATTTATTATTTGATATTATAGGAATAATATGTACATAATGAAATAGGTATGGACGAGAATTATTTCTCGCTTAGATGCATTGGTCGTCCTATTAGATGAATAATTAATCTTGTATTTAGTAGGAATTTACCAATACTTTTAAAATCAATTAAAAGGCCTTGAAAATAGATATATTATGATGCTTAAGATCCTGATATCCAATAATTAATAATTTCATTCATTTAGAAATCATTTATTTTTTATCCATGATATTTTCATAATGTAATTATCTCTGAATGAATTCCATTATTAGTTATTTATTAAATGGAATGGTTTTTCATTTATTTACATTTACATATTGATTATTCCTTATCTATTCATGGAAGTTATTGTATTTAAATATAATATTTTTTCTATTATTCAAATTTTCATATTGATTATTCCTTATGATTTACTCATAGTAAAAAAATTTAAATGGTATGTGTGTCTAGTAATTTACCATGGACTGTTTATTATTTTATATCTATTCATGATAGTTATGTTATTTAATTTATTAGGTGTTCAATTATTTTCATTTCCATATTGATTATTACTTATCTTTTTATGATATTTATAGTATTTAAATTGAATTTGTGTTAAGTTATTTACCTTGTAGTGTTGATTATTTATTATGAAATCCTGACAGAAAAGATATTGATTAAATTTCATGTGGGTTAGGATATTTTAATTTGGATATTATTAATTCCATATTTATTAGTCTTAATTCACTAAATATATATTCCACTTTAAATAACTGTTAAAGGTGATTTATGTTCCCCCTTTTGTTATCCATTTCCCTATAATCTATAAGGTGTAAAATGAATGATATAAAAGGATATGCTATAGAGAATAATGATCTTGATGATAAAAACATGATTTAGTTTTTGTGTTCAAATGTAATAGGGGAATGATATATCCATGGAGTTTAAAAGTACTATAAAAAATCAAGGTACAATGGGATATTATTCCTTATATATTATGCTAATGTAATAATGATATTGACTCAAGGTTTATAAGAATGAGGTTTTTAAAAAATTTTATTTCAAGAGACAAAAACATCAAAAGAGAAAAGTTAATAAGATATAAAAATTCATAAGTTATATCTCATTATAAGAACCAAATTATCATAAAATAAAAAATTGATTAGGTGCATTTTTTATTAGTAGGTAAAATTTTATTTAAAAAGTTCATCACATAATGTTGTGCATCATAATACTCAAATAGACCAATATAAGGTTTGTAAAAACCGTTATATTGTATATTTTATATATGATAATAAAACATTTAAAGGATTAAAATCAAATAATATTGAAATAATCTAAGAATAATTTTGTTTGTAATTTTATTTCACATAATAAAAAAAATTTAGTTTGTGCATGTATCATTTGAGAAGTAAAAATATATGACTTTTTTTAAAACAACATATGAGTCATTTTAGAAATAATTAATGAGTAATTTTAGTAATATCATTTCATTCATTTTAGAAATCACACATTATCTATTTTAGGAATAATCTATGTGTAATTTATTAAAATTAAAATACTTTTCCAAAAACAATATATTGTGATAGAAATAGTTTGTCAAAAAACGTTATATAGAATAATTAAACTATGTATATTAAGTGATATAAAACATAAAAATTAAAAAAAATATAATAAAGATATTAGAAATTATTTCTATGAAATTAATTTATTATAGCTATTGTAATATTAGATACCATATACAACAAACAATCAATGTATCTCTAACACTAACAATCTACCCAAATTCAATAAACTCATACCTTCCAATAAAAATGTCCAATATTTTGAGAATTAATTAACTGAATAATATTTTATAAAAAAAAAATCCCTTTTTTTATTTTTATATAATTTGATATAATTTTAAAATTTATCTTAAAAAACTCACTGAAACACATTAAAGTAAAAATTATTTCAATGATAAATTGTAGAAATTATTTTAAAACAAAAATCTTCAAAAAAATCCGTGTTGAAATAATTAAAAGTAGTTTCAAAAACATGTATGTTGAAATAATTAAAAAATTAAAACATTTAATACCCCATTTCATAAATGAATAAATAACACTTAATGTGAAAAATAAATTAATATCATGAATATGTTGTAATAAAAGTAAAAATATTCTCTCAACTACTCAAAATATTCATATATATAGATTTATTAAAACCATTAATATTGAGAAAAATAATAATCTATATTACTATTTAAAAATAAATATAAACATAATTTTATTAGGAATACCATCTTATATATTCATTATAAAATTATTCATCAATTCAAATATGTTAATTAAAGGAGAGTTAATATAGCTGTTCTATTAGGGACATAAAAAAATTTAAATATTCAAAAATTCAGCCTTATAATTAAATCAATACATATTATAAATATGTTCATTAATATTTGAACTATTTTTTTTAAATTTAATCTATTTTTATCCATATTTGTAGATATTTATCGGAAAAAGGGAATAATTTGGTTTGGATCATTGAATAAATTAACGCTGATAACTCCATTAGTCTTCCATCATTCCAAGTTCAAATTTAATTTTTTTTTAATTTCATAAAACAATATTCTCTAGATAACATAATAGAAAATTAATTATAATATTATCTAAATTAAATAAAATATTTTATAGATAAAATTTTCATTGAAATGGAAATTAACAGCAATATGTTTAGTTCTTGAATTCTGTAAAGGATTTATCGAAATTTAAATAACATAAGTATTATCCAAAAAATAAATAATATTAGGAAAATAGTAATTAAAACAAAAAAAATATTTTTTAATCCATAAGAATTTATCATGTCATATTTTATAGATTCATCCATTTTACAAGGTAAAATTTCAAAAAAAAATTATAAATTTGAAAAATATTTTAAAATATTTATCTATTTGTAATTATGATTTAAAATATTCCTAGGAAAAATTTTAAGGGTCATAATTATGAGTTCTCAAAATTATAGGATCATATTGACAATGATTATCCCCCCATGATATATATATATTATTATTATGAGGTTGTTTCTTCCAAAATTAATCTATCTAAATTCTTTTCTAATTTTGTATAATTCAAATTTTGATTACGTTCAAAAATTAATTCATAAAATTTGACATGTATAGATATTTCCATTTTCATAATTCTATTATTAAACACTCTTTATTATTTAAAAAATATATAATTTCATATAAAATTTATTTTATAACTTTTAAAATAATTAATATCTATATTATCAATAGTTTTTAAAATAAGATCAGTAGAACAAAAATAATTAAAATTATCCATCATTAGGTTGATTTCCCCAATATAATTCATAATTTCTGTTCTTTAATAATATTATTATAGTAACTATATTTAATATATAACATGTCATTTTAAATGATTCATCATAAATATATTTAGGAAAATTAAAATTATATATCATGGGCCTATAAATTTTGAAAAAAGTTCAATTTTCATTTTGTACGAAACTATATTATTCTGGTGATTCAAATATAGAAAGAAACATGATAATTTCTATTTAGTAAGAAAAAATTATCAAATTCTCAATTAATGAATATACGGCCTCTATCACTATTAATTGATATAAATATGTTCTTGTTTGATATATAACTAAATTATAAATGAATTAATCATATTTAATATTTCACTATTAAGAAACATAAATTATTTCTAAGAAAATCATCTAAAGATATCAACGTCCAAAATAATTATTTCATACTACCAAAGGTAAGATATTTCAATGGGATGAAAAATAAATAAGTAAATATTTACAGTTCCTTACTATCTTATTATCAAAAAAATATATGAATATATTATTATAATATTTTAATTTTAAACTAGAATAAAAAAATTATTTCATTTTTTTAGGTATGATATATCAATTACCTATTTGATTTTTGACAATTTATGTAATAACCAATAGTATGTGTGGGTAAGCCTAGTAATCCATAAGATGCCAGGTAATTCTATATCATTAATATTTTAGTCATTTTTGTTATTATGTTTTTAGAAATTAATAGAATTTATCTAATATTTTCTAATTATATAAAATAAAATAGATTTATTATTAAAAATTAAACCATAGCTATAATAAAAAATAATATTCATTCAATCAATACAATGATTTTAAATGAATATGAAAATGTGTTTTATTCCTTCTAAAAACCAAAAATTAAAAATTTTAATGGATTTAAAAATACATACTTGAGTAAAACTTCAAATATTTTCTTTTTGAGATGTCACAAACTGTTAAAATACCTTGATAACAATTATCACAAGTTATAATGTTTGTTAAACCACCTTTCATATGTCTAGAGTAGATAATGTCCAAATACCATTTATTTTTTAAAATCCAAATGATGATTTCATTTAAAATCCTTTATTAACGAGTATTAGTACCCATTATATCGTGGTTCTGATTGGATTATTAAATAATTTATTAGGTAGAAAATAGATTTTAAACATCATATATTTAATAATATAGTAGGAAAATTCTTCTAAAGTAAGATATTTGAATTACCTAAAGATTGATTAAATCTCAATGATTGGACATTATCATAATGTCATAGGATGTTACATCAAAACCATATATCCATTGATATATTACATTTATTAACATTATATAGTAATGTATCAACTTGTTTATGTATTTCTTTATTATAGAGACAACTAGTATTATATTTTTTTTAGATTATTTATAGTTATCACCTTATGATAATTTTTTTTTCGGGAAGTGAGGTAGATATATTTTAACTCATGAAAATAAATAATAACATTAAATACTCATCATGTTTTTAAATTATTTTAAATCAATTAAAATTTTATTAGTAGGACAAGAAGTTATCATTCAATTATTATAAATTTCATAAATAAATTTAATATTATAATGAATATGAAATTTATTTTTTTAGAAGATTTATTATTTTCACATTGCAACTCTATATATAATTTAACGATTCCGAAAATATATGTTAGTAAATTTTATTTTTCTTAATTTTACTATTTTACATCATCATTTTCCAAAATCTAGTTCATATTCTAAATTGTAGCTATATCCCCACTAACCCCATTCATGTTTATAACCACAAATAATAAGTTATCAACTTCTCATTATTTGATAGACTCACTCCTGGAGTCTGATTCTTCTATTCTGATCAATCCAACTATCATTAATTTCTATTAATTCGTCATATTTTTCTATTTCATCCTATGATTCTTTTCATATTGACATTAAAACAAAATTTCCCATTATTTTTATACTCATAAAATGTAATTTTGAAAATATCATTATATTTTACATCATTATGATTTTTATTTTTATCATCCTTATGGTTATATATTATTGAAAACATTATGAATCATTTTTTTCATTTTATATACTTCTTTAGTGATGTGATCTATCTCATAATTCTATATTCCTTACAACTCATATTTACAACAGTCTATAGAACCATTTATAATTATTTTAACAGTAATGTGTTTCATTTATAATAGCTCTTTATCTTTGGTGTTATTATCATCATATTATCATTATAGTAGTGAACCAATTAGTTCATTTATTGTATACTTTGTTAAATTTTTATTATCATAATGTTCAACCATCCATGCATGCCTCATTTTGGATAGATATTCGAACAATATTTTAAAGGGAACTATATAATCTCAGTCCTCTCATTGTGCACCCTTTGAATTTATGATTATTCAAAATCTAGGAAACATATTGTTCATTATTTCATCTTTTCCCATATTAATTCATTAGTATTTTAATCTTATCATCTCATGTATTCTTCATTTGATATTTTCTATAAGATAGCGTGTGAAATATGATATCATTTATTTTCATTGATCCATCCTACGTATTGATATATCTCTAAAAATATTCTAATGATCTTCACAGTATAATATATTCAAAAAAAATTATTTTGAACACACATTATTTCCCTATTAAATGTATAAATGTATAGATTATAATCCGATTATTTGTATCAATTACTAATTAACATCTTATGACATTTTCATTAATGTTTTATTTACTATTCCATATTGTCCTACTTGTAGAGGTAATAATTCCAATCGAGGATTGATGTTTTTAGGGATCAAACCAACATTATATTTTTTCCATGATTTCCCAAAAAAAATCATTAGTCCCAAATATCTATAGGTTTTTTGAAATAATATAAAAATTTAAATTTATTTAATAAAATATACCATAATATTGGAAATATATAATTCAAATATTTTTTAAAGAGAAATAGAAATAGAGAAATACTATATAATGTTGTGGAAATAGTACTAATTTTTGACCATTGAGATGTTGATATGTTCTAGAAGAATTTAAATAGATCAGTTAACATTTTATGATAATTATTAATATGGTGTTCAATATCTATGTAACCAAACATGAAAATTCCAATTATTGTGTAATAAAAATAACATATTTCATAATTTATAATTCAAATATACAGATATTTTTGTTAATAAATTGTATTTTTAAAAAATTAACATTAATTTTTTATATTAATTCATATCAATGTTGTCCTAAATCTACTATTTAATCATATCTTCACATCATGGGAAATATAACTCACTAAATAATAATATCTTTTGAAGGTTTGTGATAAAATTTTCTAAACATGCCAATTTTCTCATCTATAGGAGAAATATTGAATAACAAATTCAACAATTTTAATATCCAAAAACCCATTAATAAACTGTCTAAAAGTTATTTTGAATCACACTACAATAAAAATTCACTTTCTTATGAGGAAAAGTGGAAAATAAAATTTTTAATGGGATAATAAAATAAGATTGATAAATAAAAATTATAATTGAATAAGATAAATATAAGAATAAAAAATATTAGAAAAAATAAAGAATATTGTAAGTCAAAGTATCACTAGTCACTTTAGAAAAGAATTTCTCAATTGATTTTCTTTAGATGTTGTATTATTATAACAAATGTTGCAATAATAGATGTTCAACACCATCGAGTTTCATGTCTATAGAACCTGAACCTCTAACAATTTTCTATAGTTCTATTTTCTAGAATAGATTAGATAATTACTAATGGTATAATGACCCTACCTTAAACCGTTAATAAATTTTTAGTTAAATCATGAATCCACATTGAGGATCTTTTCAGGTTAATGGTTTTAGATAATTAGTCCATAACTATTACATTAAATCTAAAATATTACAGAGTAGATACATCAACACTAACCAATTTTTTATCAATATTTACAGTCCCTAAATAAAACAATATTTAATTTCTCGATATAAATATTATTCAATTCTTCCATTCTCTTACATATCCTTAATCCATGAGAAAAAAAAATCAAAAATAAGGGATGAGCATAAAATAATAGTAAGGGTTATAAAATATGGAAATAAAACATTAGTCCATAAATTCATACAAATCAATGAAATAATAATTTTCACTCATATAACATAATATCATTAACATACCTCATGAAATTATAAGAATTATTAATAACACATAGAAATCATAAATCATAAAGGTAACTTGTGGAATCCATAACAAACTTATATTGTATAATTTAGATCTATATAGTGAGTTATTTTTGGAATACCCAACACAGTATATTCACTAAATCATTTTGGAGAAACATTTATGTTTACCTCTATCACATTACCCAATACATTGGAGAGATATCTCAGGCTCACCCGCCCAAAGGTTATCCTGGAACAACCTAAATTTGGTTTATCACAAAACCACACATCAAATTTCCAAGTTCCATTACATAATCAGAAAACAAAAAAGATTCAAATAATCTACATTTCACTCGTAATTTACTATAAATTAATTCTAGATATTTCAAATATTCAATCCAATTCCAAACCCATTTTAAAATTTTAATAAATTTATTTGTGAATCAAATTATCCCATGTGACTTTGAAACATTTAATGGAATTAAAATTTTAAACATTAAATCCCATATAAATAAATCCTTTTTTTTTTGAAAATATGGACATTAATGATATTGATTTAGAAGAATATATCATTAAAACCTTCAAAACAATGCTTTAGTTAAAGAGTCTCGTAAGAGTTGAGAAGCACTTGAAAAAAATAATTAAATAATAACAGCAAAAAACACATCAAATATCATGATAATATAGAAAATAATGATATAAAATTTCAAAAAGGATATATATTCAACTTTTTGGATATTAAAGGTGCATAGTATCATGATATGACTTAATGAAAGAAGATTGAGAGCTAGTCCATTACAATCATCGTATCAGTAGATTAAGGATAAATCAATGACATAATTATGAGTGGAAAATATTAATACACCCAATATAAGTGGATATTATGTGTGAAAAATTCAGAGGTAATTCACACATATTCAAGAAAAAAACTAATTATAGAGATATTTGATTGAATAAATGGTGATTGAGATATGATTTCCCTTAAAAAATTTGTAAATGATGTAATAATTTTTCAATGGGGTTATTATGTGTTGAAAAAGTATATCCACACAAATTGTAGTGTAAATTACAATATAAATAAACAAACAGTCATTCCACACATAATCTTAGCAAAATCTAATCAACAAAGTATGTGCAAAACCTAGTGTGTTGAAATTGAGTTTAGAATTTTTTTTATGAAGAAAATTTTGTTAATAAAATAGATCAATTTTGTGTAATAACTATAAATACACATAAATATGGTATAATTACTTGATTTTATATCAAATTTATTTCTTATATAATCATATAACAACATAGTCATGAAGTAGATGATTAACCCAAACAATTAAAATTGGGTTAAGAAGCTCATTATTTTGAGTATGGTTTGTCATTTTTGTTCCTTGGTCATCCAGAATAAAAAACCTAATTAAATTTATAATTGATTAAGAACCATTTTCATGTTTATTATTACTTTTATATCACGTATTACCAAGTCAAAAAAATATATAATTATTATAGTTAATATCATCCGTTTTGTCGATATTGGGTACTTGAGTCGAAAATGATCTTGTTATAATTACAAATTTCCCATGTGGTCAAAATAATATATTATCCAAAATATTATTAATGATTTAAATATCATATATATCTAGTATATATGTATTTATAATATTAAATAACATTTAGAGATAAGAAATTAAATGCACTATTCATGGAGATGATAAGACATACCTACGCGTGAATGCTACATTCATTTATTTTTTTACATTTAAACGAATGAAAAACAAATCAAACATAGGCATATTATAATTCCTGTATAATATAATATTTTATATAAATTACATAATTTTGTTAATTCCATATTTTATACGTTCCATGTATGGAATGAATGAGTTATTACACTTGGAGGGGTGGTAGTCCGCAAATTCACAAAAGAGATTATTGTATTTACACATTATGGAAAGCATAAATATATTATCTAAACAAAATAATATAAGTATAGAGAAAATATAAATATAATATATATAATATAAAAAAATCCATCATAATTTCCACTATGATAGGTGGTGGGGAATATCGAATAATCATCGTTTTGTGAGGTAGTAGTTCATCGTACATAGAAACAGTTTTTTCATATTCATTAGATGAAGGTTTGTGTATGTGTAGATAGAATACATCCCATCACAACATAATAATATATTTAGGACACTCATGTTGTTATGTAATTAAAAAAATAAGACTAAAATTTGGATTGATAAGTAAACTAATGGAAAGGAATGCTAGAGAAGACACTACCTCTAAAAATGTGAAACTCTCCCTGATTTGAGCTAAAAGTATAGCTTGAATTCACTTATGGATAAGGTAACGCTTGTATAAGGTATAAAGGTATTTTAGAAGCTTATTTTGGATGATTTTGGATGAGAAAAGGGGCTTGAGTGGTATGATTAAAAGGTTAGGTATGATGCACTTTTATAAGAGGGAGGATAGGCACATTAGGAAGGCAATGAAATATTATATTATTATAAACAAATATTTAGTTTGAAATGGTCTGAAAGTCATTTATTTCATAGATAATGTTCTTTTGGGTCTAAAACCACTCACCTAATAGGTTTTTGACAAGTCTATGACACAAATTTAAACTTATCTTTTTTTCTTTAACTCATAGTTAACTAATTTAACTATTACCATGTATTCGTGTATATTCATACAATACGGAAAATATAGTTACTATAAAATGACAAAAGAACCTCAAGTGGTTCATTAATGGCATGCTGAATATTTTATAAGTCATTTTTTTGAATATTATATTTTATAACTATTATATCATTTAATAAAATAGTATTTGTTTTAAAAACTCATTTATTTCTATTTTTATACTATTCATATCATGACATTTTAAAAATCAATAAATACATTATTCTTTAGAAAAAATTCCTTAATTAAAATATATAAATAAATAATAATCCATAAAATTATTTTATGGCATAATAACGTTCAAAATATATTTATCTTAGTATTTATAATCTCATTTATGTAAATCATACATTAATAATTTCATTACTACATTATCAGTGTGTGGTAAATATAAATATTTATTTGATGTTTAAAATTTAAAAATATAATAACATGATTTAGGAAATATTTTATCTTTGTAATTACTATTTATAATTGAAATTCTCACTTATATAATTCCACCAAAAATTGTTTTATTAAAAAATATAAGTTTATGTCGTATTTCCCTTTAATTTAGTTAATTATGATGACATGTCATTATCACTCCCACATGGATTCATGGGATCCCAAAATCAACTCATGGATTCCCATGTTTGGAAATATCTCCTCATATAGGATTAGGACATGTGTTAGTGTAGTTTAATATTATTATAATATTATTTTGTTACACTTATTTACAAGATTTACCCTTTTACCATGGTAATTAAAATAATTATACAAGTTACTATTCTTAATGTCCAAAAATAAAACATACCAATCCACAAAATTCATACCTCATGATTAAAAATATTGAATATATTTTTATAAATTCAAAACACCAAATTTGCAGAAATTAATAGAAAATTAATTACCGTTGTCAAAACTAAAAAGTGGGTTTTTAAAAACTAATAACTATCAAAATATTGACATGTGTTTATATAAAATTTCAATGTGAAATTACATAAAATGAAAAATATTGAGTTAAATGATAAAAAATATAATTATAATTTAAAACCAATTAAAAATACAATATAACTACTTTTATAAATTAGATGAGATGACAGTTTTGAATTAATATATATTATCTTCCACTATTCATTAAAAAATGTACATTATTAGAAAAATAAAAAAATTCATTCAAAGTAAATTTTGATATATGGATTCTATAAAAGAATTTTATTCTGTCCAATATAATATATATATGTGAGAAAAAATATATTTAAAAGGGGTTCTCCATCAAAAGGTTGTAAAACTACATTTTTAGAAAAAACAATTATTTTATCCAAAAATTTTAATTTTTTATTTTATAATCTCTATAATACATATAATATAAGAACCCGGTTTTTGCTACGAAAGACTTTGGAATATTCTGGATGATATTCCAGAGCAGCGCCTTCAGACGGTGTGCGATTCTGAGCCCCAGAGTGGCCAGAATTAAATTTTCAGTGCGTTCACACCGGAAACGCTAAATAAATTGGATAACTAATAAAAGGAGTTCCGGATCAGAGTTCTGAGTGTACGGATGGGTCCGGAATGGGGTGTTTGCCCTAGTAATGACATAAAACATGTCGGCACGGGACGTTTGGACCCCTCGCCTGCTTCTGGAACGTTAAACGGATTAAATAAATTAATTAATTCGTTTAATGGTGAAACACTACTATCTCATAAATGGTGGATTGGATTGGAAAACCGAGGGCACCGTTGAGTTCGGAGCGTGCCGTTTACCCTAGGAAGGGTGTAATTTTCGCGGTCGTGGGCCGTTTGTGAAAAATGGCCCCAGGGGCGTTTTCGTAATTTGGAAGCCTCGGGCGCTAAGTTTAGTAACTTTTGAATGGTTTCTCGGAATAAAATTATGAGATCGCCGTTACGCTCAGAGCATGGTTCTTAGCCTAGGGGAGGCTAAATCCCAACCCCGTCGGGAGTTCGGGTTCGGGGCAGTCGGGTGGGCGTTTAAGTGATTTGTACTTAAACACCCTCCTTCTTCTTCTTCTTCTTCCTCAAACCCTCCTCCCCCTCCTTCACCTCCGTCGAGGCGATCTCCGACGAGAAGAGCTCTAGCGAGGCGACTCTGGCAAGGTGCGGTGGCGCGTGGCGGATCGCGCGGGAAGCGTCGGGCAAAGCCCAACGAGGTAGGCGGATTTGAGTTTTCCTCCCCTTCCCCGTTTTTAATCCTCATTTATGCTCAATCGCACCATTGGATCCTCGAACAAATCCCTTGGTTGTGTAGATCCCATTCCGAGCTTCCCGAAAAGCTATCCGGATCAAAATTTTGACCACCGGATTGTTCCCGGTGGTCCTTGGAAATTTTCCGGCCGCGGCCAGTTTCCGGCGAGGGCCGATGGCGGCAGACGGTTGCGGCGCTGGGCGGAGCGCGGCGCAGCAGGGCGGTCGGTCGGGGCTTCGAAGGCGGCGACGGCGCTTCCGGGGGTGCGGCGGCGCGCTTCGGCGGCGGCTGTCGGAAGTCGGCCGCGGGCACCGGCGAGCGGAGGAGAGGGGGGCCGCGAATCGCGCGACCCCCGTGCAGGACCGTGACCCGCGAATCGCGGGTCGCTGTGGGGAATCAACAGGCCGCAAGACGGTCGGTCGATTGAAGCGAGTCGCGGCCAGTTGGCCACGGCGGGGTGAATCGGACCCGCGGCTAAGCCACGGGCCAGCTGTGCGGACCGGGCCGGCCCTTAGCCGTGGGCCAGCTGTGCGGACCGGGCCGGCCGGCGCGGGCCGGCCCAAGCAGGGCAGACCGGACGGTCCGGGTCGGTCCGGCCCAAGGGACTTTGCCCCTCCGACATCGGACGCCCGTATTTCGGGCTACAGGCGTCCGTTTTGTGCGCCGTCCACGGCAGCGCGGACCTCGCGTCGAGGGGAGTGTTTTGAGATGGTTTTGGGAATTTTTAATTCCCGAAACGAGGGGTCGCGGAGGCGCGATGTGTCTTTAAGTGGACGAGCGTTTGTCCCGAGATTCTTGTATTGGACAGCGCGGGCGCGTCCGGCGTCCGATTTAAGCGCCGTCAGTGGCGTTGGATCCCTGGCGTCGAGGCGGAGGTTTTCCGGGTGGTTTCAGGCGTTGAGGTTGGAGTTGAGGTGCGGGCCCCACGACCCGTCTTTTGAGCTGTGGGCGGCGTTTCACGACTTTTTCACCGGACGTCCGTTTGGGGCGTGCGAGCAATCGTTTTTGGATTTTTTTTCCGAGGGGATTACAGTGGTTCAATCCGCCCGCCCTAATTTGGTGCGATGGTGCGGGCCCCACGAGGGTCGTTGGGGCGTTGACTGTGTTTTTGCAGCAGTATCGTCGGGTGACTGTTTTGGACAAGTGAATAGTCCATCTTGTGTACTTTTTCGAGAGGATCACAACGGTGTGATCCGTTCGTTGTGTTTCGGGACCGGGATGCGGGTCCCACGAAGCGCCGCTCGTGTGTGGTGCGCCGGAATGCTTCTTTTTCTCCGGATACCCGTTCTACTCATGCGAGTAGTGCTTTCGACGTGTTTTTCCGAGAGCATCGCGTTGGCGCAGTCTGCCCGACCTCTTTTGGAGATGTGTTGTGGGTCCCACCCGACCGGGCTATGGTGAATAGTACATTTTTCACCGGGTGGCCATTTTGGGTGATTGAGTAGTCAATCCCATGGGTTTTTCCGAGGGGATCGTAGTGGCGTGATCTGTTGGCTCAGTTTTGGGATCTTGGGGTGGGCCTCACACGGGTTTGGTCATGGTGAATAGTATCATTCCCACCTGTTGACCGTTTCGGGCGAGTGAGTAGTCTATCTCGTGTTTTTTTCCGCAAGGTTTACAACGGTGTGATCCGTTTGGCTGTGCGGATCCTTATACGCGATCCTATTAAATGTGAAGTCATGAAAGGTGCCCCAGTGGTGGTTCGCCCTACATTGCTTGCAGGGGACCTTTGGCGAGTGACTGCGTGCACTCTCGTGTGAGTGATGTAAATGCTTGAGGTGATGTGGCTTTCCATGCCTGGGCCTTTGAGGTGGATTTGATACGTCACGCCTTCGCGTTGACGCTGAGTGTCGGGTGCATGATAGCCTATGGGCTGGAGACGAGGTATACTCAGGGAGTATGCGGGAGTACTTGGAGGTACGTTCGGTTTGTACCTGAGACAGTTTGTGCGCTTGGTTGGGGTTTGACTTGGGGCCACACGACGTGTGGCCCCCAAGTGCGTGCTATGTTCTGCTTGCGTACTTGGACCTCTTGCGGCGTAGAGGGTCCCTCTCTGTGTTTGTTCGACCAGCAGGGTGGAGTTTTCCCCTGGCTCTGTACTCGTTGGTTGACCAGCAGGGTTGAGTGGTCTCCCCTGGTTTCATTCTCGATGGATCGGCCAGTAGCGGTGCTAGTGGCACCCCATGATGGAACATGCATTGAACCTCTTTGGGTGAGTTGTGATGGAGTTGGGTGGTTGCGCGATATCTACTCTGTGTTCGGTTGGCCAGTGTTGTGCCCTCCGGTGGGGATGGCTAGAGAAGTTTTGAGTTCTACCCTCCAGCGAGGCTGGGCAGTGTGTTACTCATCGACTTCTAGGGTTTACCCTCCAGCAGAGACTGGGCAGTGGGTCACCCGTCACTACTAAGGTTTACCCTCCAGCAGAGACTGGGCAGTGGGTCACCCGACGCTACTAGGGTCTACCCTCTAGTAGAGACTGGGTAGTGGGTCACCTGACGACCTCTTAGGGTCTACCCTCCAACGGGGCTGGGTAGTGGGTTGCCCGTCGTCTAGTTCCAGGTCTACCCTCCAGTGGGGCTGGGCAGTGGGACACCTGTCGACTTATTCCAGGTCTACCCTCCAGCAGGGTTGGGAAGTGGGTCGCTTGATGATGTATTACGGTCTACCCTCCAGCGGGGCTGGGCAGTGGGTCGTCGGATGATGTGTTATGGTTTACCCTCCAGCAGGGCTGGGCAGTGGGTCGCCGGTTGATGTATTAGGGTTCACCCTCCAGCAGGGCTGGGCAGTGGGTCACCCGATATCTGGTTATGAATTACCCTCCAGTAGGGCTGGGTAGTGGGACACCAGTTAGCATTCCAGACTCAGTCCTTCCGACTAGGCTAGTCTATGGCTTTTCCCCCATGATTACCGGAGCGGGACCCTTGGTTGTACAGGTTGGTGATGGAACAGCTTGGCTTTGAGGAGACCTCTTGACTGCGGGGCAGTGACGAGTTGTGGTTTGATGTTCCCCCAGAACTCTCAAGTACGAGGGGCACTTTCCCCACCGAGACGCATTCTTGTGAAGCGATCTAAAACCGTGCGGGCGAGTCAGTGCCGCCCAAAGCGGACAGTGTCGAGGTGCGGTGATTGATCCCCTTGGCTTGCGATTCATGGAAGACATGCGGGATGCTGGGTATCGATGATGCAGTTATGTCTGGGATGGTTGGTGACTCATTTTCTTGGGCTGAGCTACGGGACGGAGATCCCATTACGACATTGTTCGGGCTTCTCGACAGAGCATATGAATTTGTATATACCATGTTTTGAGTACCCACTCCTTGGGTTTTGGCTACTCTTCTTCAGGAGAGGCGAAGACGCGCGGGGTATGCCACGTGCTTTCCGCGTCCAGCTTCTCGTGGTAGGACGAGTCTTCTATCTTTCTCTTGATGGGTTGAGATGTTACTCTTTACTGCACTCTCTGTTGTACTCCCTTTGCTTTCCATTGTTCTCTCTACTGCTCACCCTTCAGTACCTCCTTTTTTGTTCCCACGATCCTTTGGAGTATCCTACTGAGTATTTTTATACTCACCCCTACTTGGGCTTTGCCCGCACTTGGTGTTCCCTTGCAGACGACGAACCGGTTGGTCGTGACTTCAGTGGAGCGTAGGAGCTTAAGAGCTTGGACCGCGTGCGGTGGTCGTGGCCGGGTTCCAGGTGGGAGACCCGTCAGCTCTTCCTTTTTTTGTTTACATGTGGCAGGTTATGGCACTTTTCTTGTTGGGCGTGTGTTTTTCCCCTTTTTCTTTTTCAGTACTTTACTTGTACTTGTACAGGTCGATGCTCTTTGTGGAATATATATAGCAGTTGTTCTTTTTACTCTGCTTGTCTTTTCTTTTACTCTGCACTTTCGCATTGAGTTTACTGCGTGTGCGTGTGTACAGGTGCTTAGGCAAAGGCATCCCCAAGTTGTTGTGCCTTCGGTGCTGGTCGCCAGCCCCTGGCCTATTGAGGCGGGCTTGGTGTAGTTGTGGCTCGAGCCCGGGTAGGGTCGGGTCGTGACAAAGTGGTATCCGAGGTGGTTCGTTCCTTGGGGCGTTGTGCGAATGTCCCTAAAATAGGAATTGGTTGGGATATAGAGAAATAGTGTTAATGTGTCTCGAGAGCGGCTCTCAGGCCAGGGAGTCCAGTGATGGTGTGGCGGCCGACGTATCCATTCACCAGGACCTTGATAACCCGCTTGTCGACTCGGCATGCTGAGACACTTGTTGCAGGGAAATTTGTGTGTGCATCACATAGGACTGAGTCTTGATTGTCCTTCTTGAGTCATCTCCCCATCGTTATTGTTGTTGGTATATACATATATGCTCATTTGACCGCGACACCCCTTGATAATATTCAGGATGTCTCCGCGAGGACAGCCAGGCCAGATACCAGCTTTGGGTGCGTGACGACGACCTCCGAGCGCAGAAGTTTGAGCAGGGACTCCGCCAAGAGATTCGTGATGTCATAGTAACCTAGGGAATTTACACATATGCCAGGGTGCTAGAGCATACGCTGGTGATAGAGGGCTTCCTGTCATTTTTTGCGGTTGGTAGTGGCAGTGGGTGCAACGGAGCCGGGATGTCTGCTGTAGCTAGCAGGCGTCGGAGAGCGGGATCTCGATGCAGGTGGCCTTCCCACTACCGGTTTCGGAGACGTGGTCGTATACCACTGTGGTGAAAAGGCGCATGCCTCAACCGAGGATGCCCTTCCGTGAGTGGATCACGGGTCGTGGTTGTACACCACAGTGCCGCCGGAAGACACCAGGGCGTCCCAGAGAGTGGCGGTACTATGCTTGTGACGGGCAAGGTCACTTGGCACGAGACTTCCCGACCCGAGTTGCTGGGACCTTCGGGCAGGCACCTGGTTCACCACCACGACATAGGCAGCGCCGTGATCGGAGTAGTACCCTGAGAGGTGGTGCTAGCAGAGGAGAGGGAGGAGCTGGTAGTGGGGGGATGACGTTACGAGGTCTTCCCATCACCACTAGGCGGTCCACGCCAGGCTCCGGGAGCTGACGGTTGGGAATGCGGGTAGCCGCGAGCTTTGGATGTCTACGATCCTGCAGAGCATGGGATGGTGAGAGGTACCCCTTGCGACTCTTCTACTTCTTATAGTATAATTGTTAGGCTCTGCGCGTGAAAGAATTTTCTCCCTGCTCTTTGTTTGAGGTGTTACCAGGGTGACGCTGGGCGTTGGGTGTAACCCTGTGTTGGTAAGGAAAAAGGCGTGAGACCTCTTCCTTTCATCGACGGTGTTGAATCCTTCACTTCTAAGCGTGTAAGAGAGTCTTGGTTGAGAGACATCGGTTGTGAAATCTTGTGTGACCAGATATCCTTGGGTGCTTCACCATATGGATATTCTGAAGGAGGGAATCACCGGGCCTTGTTCCAGGTACGGGCAGTGATTCGAGTCGCGGCGTGCGGTGTGGAGGTTCGGTCGGGGAGGTGAGCTACCCCCGAGGGCCTTCGAGCTGTTTGAGACCATGCAAAGGGATGGCGAGGTTCCCTACCGCCTTGCCCTAACCCCAAAGTCTAGAGTGGGTGCACGACATTGGAAAGAGCCGACCTCGCATGGACAGATCAATCCTTTGGTCTGTGTGCGGTGACGCAGAGCTGTGAGTGGGTTCTTTTGGGTATGGGAAGCCAGGTGTGGGCTTAGTACCCTATGTTGCTCCCTAGTTTTTTCTTTTCGAGGACGAAAATCTTGAATGGGGGAATGATTTAAGAACCTAGTTTTTGCTACGAAATACTTTGGAATATTCTTGATGATATTCCAGAGCAGCGCCTTCATACGGCGTGCGATTCCGAGCCCCGGAGTGGCCGGAATTAAATTTTCAGTGCGTTCACACTAAAAACGCTAAATAAATGGGATAAATCCTAAATGGAGTTCTGGATTAGAGATCCGAGTGTACATATGGGTCCAGAATGGGGTTTTTACCCTAGGAACGACATAAAACTTGTCGTCGCGGGACGTTTGGACCCCTCGCCCGCTTCTGGAACGTTAAACGGATTAAATTAATTAATTAATTCGTTTAATGGTGAAATGCTAGTATCTCATATACGGTGGCTCGGATTGGAAAACCGAGGGCACCGTTGAGTTCGGATCGTGTCGTTTACCATAGGAAGGGTGTATGTTTCGCGGGCGCGGGTCGTTTGTGAAAATTGCCCCAGGGGCGTTTTCGTAATTTGGCGGCCTCGAGCGCTAAGTTTAGTAACTTTTGAACGGGGTCTCGGAATAAAATTCTGAGACTACCGTTGCACTCAGAGCGTGGTTCTTAGCCTAGGGGAGGCTAAATCCCGACCCCATCGGGAGTTCGGGTTCGGGGTTGTCGGGCGGGCGTTTAAGTGATTTTTATATAAACACCCCCCCTTCTTCTTCTTCTTCTTCCTCAAACCCTCCTCCCCCTTCTTCACCTCCGGTGAGGTGATCTTTGGAGAGGATAGATCCGGCGAGGCGACTCCGGCAAGGTGCGGTGGCGCGCGGCGGATCGTGCGGGAAGCGTCGGGCGAAGCCCAACGAGGTAGGCGGATTTGAGTTTTCCTCCCCTTTCCCATTTTTAATCCACATTTATGCTCAATCGCACAATTTGATCCTTGAACAAATCCTGTGGTTGCATAGATCCCGTTCTGAGCTTTCTGGAAAGCTATCCAGATCGAAATTTCGACCACCGGATCGTTCCCGGTGGTCCTTGGAAATTTTCCGGCCGCGGCCGGTTTCCGGCGAGGGCCGAAGGCGGCAGACGGCGGCGGCGCGGCGCAGCAGGGCGGTCGGCCGGGGCATCGAAGGCGGCGGCAGCGCTTCCAGGGTGGGGGGCGCTTCGTCAGCAGCTATCAGAAGCCGGCCGCGTGCGCCGGCGAGCGGAGGAGAGGGGGGCCGCGAAGCGCGCGACTCTCGTGCACGACCGCGACCCGCGAATCGTGGGTCGCTGTGGGGAATCAACCGGCCGCGAGGCGGCCGGTCGGCTGAAGCGAGTCGCGGCCAGCTGGCCACGGCGGGGTGAACCAGACCCACGGCTGAGCTGCGGGCCGGCTATGCGGACCGGGTCGGCCCAAGCAGGGCGGACCGGCCGGTCCGGGCCGGTCCGGCACAAGGGACTTTGCCCCTCGGACTTCGGACACCCGTATTACGGGCTACGGGCGTCCATTTTGCACGCCGTCAACGGCAACGCAGACCTCGCGTCGAGGGGAGTCTTTTGAGATGGTTTTGGGAATTTTTAATTCCCGAAACGATGGGTCGCGGAGGTGCGACGTGTCTTTAAGTGGACGATCGTTTATCCTGAGATTCTTGTATCGGACGGCGAGGACGCGTCCGGCGTCCGATTTAAGCGCCGTTAGTGGCGTTGGAACCCTGGCGTAGAGGAGGAGGTTTGCAGGGTGGTTTCAGGCGTCGAGGCTGGAGTTGAGGTGTGGGCCCCACGGCCCGTCTTTTGAGCTGCGGGCGGCGTTTCACGACTTTTTCACCGGACGTCCGTTCGGGGCGTGCGAGCAGTCGTTTTTGGATGTTTTTCTGAGGGGATTACAGTGGTACAATCCGTCCGCCCTAATTCAGCATGGTGGTGTGGGCCCCAAAAGGGTCGTTGGGGCATTGACGGCGTTTTTGCAGCAGTATCACCGGGTGACTATTTTGGACAAGTGAATAGTCCATCTTGTGTACTTTTTCGAGAGGATCGCAACGGTGTGATCCGTTCATTGTGTTTTGGGACCGGGATGCGGGTCCCATGAAGCGTCGATCGTGTGTGGTGCAATGGAATGCATCTTTTTATCCGGATACCCGTTCTACTCAATCGAGTAGTGCTTTCGACATGTTTTTCCGAGAGCATCGCGATGGCGTAGTCCGCCCGACCTCTTTCGGAGATGTGTTGTGGGTCCCACCCGACCGGGCTATGGTGAATAGTACCTTTTCACCAGGTGGCCATTTTGGGTGATTAGGTAGTCAATCCCGTGTGTTTTTCAGAGGGGATCGCAGTGGCGTGATCCATTGGCTCAGTTTCGGGATCTTGGGGTGGGCCCACAACAGGTTTGGTCACGGTGAATAGTACCATTCCCACCTGTTGACCGTTTCGGGCGAGTGAGTAGTCTATCTAGCGTGTTTTTCCATGAGGTTTACAACGGTGCGATCCGTTTGGCTGTGCGGAGCCTTATACGCGATCCTATTAAATGTGAAGGAATGAAAGGTGCCCTAGTGGTGGTTCGCCCTACTTTGCTTGCAAGGGACCTTTGGCGAGTGACCGCGTGCACTCCCGTGTGAGTGATGTAAATGCTTGAGGTGATGTGGATGGCCATGCCTGGGCCTTCGAGGTGGAGTTGATACGTCACACATTCGCGTTGACGCTGAGTGCCGGGTGCATGATAGCCTATGGGCTGGAGACGAGGTATACTTAGGGATTATGCGGGAGTACTTGGAGGTACGTGCGGTTTGTACCTGAGACAGTGTGTGCGCTTGGTTGGGGTTTGACTTGGGGCCACACGACGTGTGGGCCCCAAGTGTGTGTTGTGTTCTGCTTGCGTACTTGGACCTCTCGCGGCGTAGAGGGTCCCTCTGTGTGTTTGTTCGACCAACAGGGTGGAGTTTTCCCCTGGCTCTGTGCTCGTTGGTTGACCAGAAGGGTTGAGTGGTCTCCCCCTGGTTTCGTTCTCGATGGATCGACCAGTAGTGGTGCTAGTGGCACCCCGTGATAGAACAGGCACTGAACCCCTTTGGGTGAGCTGTGTTGGAGTTGGGTGGTTGTGTGATATCTACTTCGTGTTCGGTTGGCCAGTGTTGTGCCCTCTAGTGGGGATGGATAGAGCAGTTTTGAGTTCCACCCTCCAGCGGGGCTGGGCAGTGGGTTACTCATCGACTTCTAGGGTTTACCCTCCAGCAGATACTGGGCAGTGGGTCACCCATCGCTACTAAGGTGTACCCTCCAGTAGAGACTGGGCAGTGGGTCACCCGACGCTACTAGGGTCTACCCTCCAGCAGAGACTGGGCAGTGTGTCACCCGACGACCTCTTTGGATATACCCTCCAGCGGGGCTGGGCAGTGGGTCGTCTGTGGTCTAGTTCCAGGTCTACCCTCCAGCACGGCTGGGCAGTGGGTCACCTGTCGACTAATTCCAGGTCTACCCTCCAGTAGGGCTGGGCAGTGGGTCGCTTGATGATGTATTAAGGTCTACCCTCCAGTGGGGCTGGGCAGTGGGTCTCCGGATGATGTGTTATGGATTATCTTCCAGCAGGGCTGGGCAGTGGGTCGCCGGTTAATGTATTAGGGTTCACCCTCCAGCAGGGCTGGGCAGTGGGTCACCCGATATCTGGTTATGAATTACCCTCCAGCAGCACTGGGCAGTGGGACACTGGTTAGCATTCCAGACTTAGTCCTTCCAACTAGGCTAGTCTGTGGCTTTTCCCCCGTGATTACCGGAGCGGGACCCTTGGTTATACGGGTCGGTGATGGAACATCTTGGCTTTGAGGAGACCTCTCGACTGTGGGGAAGTGACGAGTTGTGGTTTTATGTTCCCCCAGAACTCTCAAGTACGAGGGGAAATTTCCCCACCGAGACGCGTTCTTGTGACGCAATCTAAAACCGTGCGGGCGAGTCAGTGCCTCCCAAAGAGGATAGTGTCGAGGTGCGGTGATTGAGCCCCTTGGCTTGCGGTTCAGGGCAGACGTGCGGGATGCTGGGCATCGATGATGGGGTTATGTCTGGGACTGTTGGCGACTCATTTTCTTGGGCTGAGCTACGGGACGAAGATCCCCTTACAACGTTGTTCGAGCTTCTCGACAGAGAATTTGAATTTGTATATACCATGTTTTGAGTACCCACTCCTTGGGTTTTGGCTACTCTCCTTCAAGATAGGCGAAGACGCGTGGGGTATGCCACGTGCTTTCCGCGTCCAGCTTCTCGTGGTAGGACGAGTCTTCTATCTTTCTCTTGATGGGTTGAGTTGTTACTCTTTACTGCACTCTCTGTTGTACTCCCTTTGCTTTCCCTTGTTTGCTCTACTACTCATTCTTCGGTACCTCTTTTTTTGATCCCTTGAGCCTTCGGGGTATCCTACTGAGTATTTTTATACTCACCCCTGCTTGGGCTTTGCCCGCTCTTGGTGTGCCCTTGCAGACGACGGACAGGTTGGTCGTGACTTCAGTGGAGCGTAGGAGCTTGGGAGCTTGGACCGCGTGCGGTGGTCGTGGACGGGTTCCAAGTGGGAGACCCGTCAGCTGTTCCTTTTTTTGTTTACCTGTTGCTGGGTTTTGGAACTTTTCTGGTTGGGCACGTGTTTTTCCCCTTTTTCCTGTTTAGTACTTTGCATGTACTTGTAGAGGTCGATGCACTTTCTGGTATATATATAGCAGTTGTTCTTTTTACTATGCTTGTCTTTTCTTTTACTCTGCACTTTTGCATTGAGTTTGTTGCGTGTGCGTGTGTACAGGTGCTTAGTCAAAGGCCTCTCCGAGTTGTTGTGCCTTCGGCGCTGGTCGCCAGCCCCTGGCCTATGGAGGCGAGCTTGGGGTAGTTGGGGCTCGAGCCCGGTTGGGGTCGGGTCGTGACATATAAGATAGATTTTAAATAATTAATTTAATATATTTAATATATTTTTCATTAAATAAAAATCTATAAATAGTAATATGAAAACACTATTATTATCTTTTAAATTGTTTTTCATAAAAACACATCTTTTATATTCAATTGTTTTTTATTTCCACTTCAAATAAATTTGGTATCCAATGAGTAATTATTTAAACATGTGTAAACCATTTTTCAAAATTAAGTTGATATTAGTCATTCTTCTAATTCCAATGTCTAGGAATTAACTACCATTTAAAAAATTAATATTTTTACTGTATTATTTTAAGATATATCTCAATGTTTTGTGCAACATAAGATTTAGGAGAAACCCATTATTGTGTGTCATGTACGCTTTCAGAAAAAGTGTCCCCATTAATGTAAAATTAATATATTATTCATAAGAATTAATAAAAATCAAAATGTATTATTCTATAAATACATGGGTCATTACATTGTTCCCCACTTTTGGAAATCCCATCCTCTCAATTTTAAAATTTGGCTTGGAAACATCATTTAAAGTACCATATATAAAAAAGAGTTATTAATATTATCACTTTAAAAGAATGAAATAGAATTACAAAGGGCACCCAAAACAACACATACTAGGAATCTATGCAGAAAAAACATGGAAATGGAATTGAAACTACGTGTCAAGATCGGTTGGGGAGTGATAGAAAACATGATCAGTAGATAGTTAACAACCTGGAATCTATAATGTTGTGAATGGTTAAACGGTCATTGATTCACTTGTAATAAAATTTAACGAACCAAATATTTTTTTTATGTTCTTATTTATAATGTTGAGGAATTTTTATGACATTAACTAACAACATAAGTAAATATACTTACCTTCAGGTAGATTTTCATCCATTAATAAATTTCTACCACAAACTCATCTTTTCTCCAAATAAAGCATTTTCATGATGACATGGTCACAACTGATGCACTGGAATCCACTTCTAAAGAATCTCTTATTCCAAAAAAAGAATAACGATATATTTCCTCTATATTTATACATTAAAAAATAAAAAAAATCGATGAGATCAAATAATATCCCAAAAGTATAATCCTTAATAAAAAGTAATACTACCCTTATTATCCAAAAATCAACAAAAAAAATAAAAATTTCAACCAAGACCATTCAAGGCCCAATTATCCTTAATATTCTTTAAAATAATACAATCTAATATTTTAAACCAAAAAATAGATTAATTTGATCACATGGTCATCAACAATAAATCTAAACAATTATCTCCAAATGACATGAACTACTCTTAAAGTCTCATGTTGAAAAGTAATTTACCTAATCACTTATTCTCCATGATAGGTTAATCATTTACATAAATAACCAAAATCACTATAAGTTTACAATAAAAACATAGATTCTTCCAAAAATAAAATTCCACCATTACTCCTCAAAGGAAATCCAATAGTATTCTATTTTCCTTAGGTATATAGTTTCACAAATTATAAGGCCCCAGCCTTAAACCTTACTTAATCTTGAGTTATTACAAGATTACACATTGAGGATCTTTTCAGTTTTAGAGTTTTAGAGAATTAGATCACGAAACTTACATTACATTCCATATTTAGACAAAGTGGTTACATGAAAGACAGTATTCATTCTTCCCATAAACAGAAACATATTTAAAATAAAACATGGATTCTTTCTTGACACATCCTTGACACTGTCATCACATCATGTACCCTTCCCTTGACCTATGAAAAACATTTCAAAAACTTGGGATGAGCATAAAAAGCTCAGTAAGGGATATAAAAATATGGAAAGGAATCATGAGTACATGTATACATAAGAATGAAATCATACTTTACCCATAAAACATAGGCACTTTAACATACCTCATAAAATCATAGAAATAATATGACAAAAGGTAACTTGAGGCATTCATAACATTCTTACGTAGGGAGTAACCCTCTTGGTTACGTTTGGAATACCCATCATAGTATATTCCCTAAATCTCTTCGGATAAACCTTAACGTTTCACTACTTCGCGTTACCCAATGCATTGGAGAGCTATATCAGGCTCACCCGCCCTTAGTTTATCACGGAACCACCCGTTCTTCATAACAATTCCCAAGAACCATAACATAATCGTATCACATAAAACATGAATAAAGGAAACAAAACATTTCCACATTTCAATCACAATATAACATTTTAGGATATTCAAATAATGAATCCATTAAAAACCATTTCAAAACCATTTAAAACATTTAATAAAGAGATTTTTGAATCAAAGTGTCACATACCACCTTGAAGCTTAAAATTTTAAACCATTAATATCCATATAAATAAATCCTTAAAACCATTTTGAAAACATGGATATTAATAAGAACAAATAATTAAAACATTTAAAACGATATTTTGGTTAAAGGGGTTTTACCAAAATTAGTGACACTTGGATACAATAATTGAGGAATAACATTTAGTCAGAACTTTATAATATCATGCGAATAAATGGATTCATGATATAATACTCCAAAGGACAGTATATACACCATATAAGAGTGAATTGGTGCATAACAACAATGAACCCTCAATAGAAATGTCAAATGTGATGAAATCCCTTATAAAGAAGGTATCCTTAAATTAAGGACAAATCAATCTCAAAAATATGTGTGACAAATATAAATACACCCAATATAAGTGGATATTAAGTGTAAAACAATAAAAGGTCATTCACACATATTCAATTGATGACATATTCAATGACCACATGTTGAACCCAAAGAAATCGGAATTTGGTTTTAAAGTTCCCTTGACAGCCTAACGACATCACATCAAAATGAGTTGGTGAGAGATAAAAAGTGTATCTCATCACTTGTACATAAAATTTACATCAATAAGGATATATGAGAACATATACCAACATAACAATATGTAAATTAAAATACCCAACAAAAGAAGACTTTTAAAAAAGAGGAGGGTGAAAGGTTCCCTTACCGACTTGGGTATCTTTCAAAACATACATCCCATGAAAGAAGGACAATAGATCATTGATGTAAATACTCATAAAAGAAAGTATATTAAACAAAGAGTAGAATAATGGACAGTACATACACCACTCAATGGAATTTGTGGCAAATGTAGCATAAATCTCACGGGAATAAAAGTGAGATGAAAAATCTCTTACGAAAATTCGGCAGCCTAACGGCGCCACATAAAACTTCCGAATATGGATTGATGAGATCAAATAGGGTATCTCATCACATTACAATAAAATGTACAGAATGTGGAATATAAAAGAACATCCCCCAACATTACAAAGAGGAGCTTAAAAAAAGTGACATAAAGGAGAGTACTTAAAAAGAAAGAGAGAGGTTAGATCTCTTACGAAAGTTCGACAGCCTAACGGCGCCACTCAAAACATCCAAAATGGATTGATGAGAGAGAATAGGGTCTCTCATCACATGAACATAAAAATTAAAGTAAGTTTAATATAAAATATCACCCCAATAACAAGAAATATGAGCTTTAAAAGTAATGACATAAAAGTGTGTACTTAAAAAGAAAGAGAGGAGTAGGATCTCTTACCTCGTATCTGACTCGACCCGACTGTTCTTTAATCTCCTGAATAATAAACTTGAGTTAATTTCTACTTTCTTAAGAAACATTTCCAAGTTCATTATTAATTTTATATCAATTATTGACATGTTATAAACATTAGGTAATCATCTAAGTTAATAATGTTTGTTTTGTCGATATTTGGTTCTTAAGTCGAAAGTGGACTTCTTACAATTACATGTTGTTCGTGTGGTCAAAGGTTCTTTATATCCGGAATGACATTCCTGATTTTGATATCATATATATCATATATATCTAGAATATAAATGTATTTATAATATCACATAATCATTTAGAGGTAAGAAATGAAATGCACCGTTCATGGAGACGGTAAGCTGTATATACGCATGAACGCTACTTTCATTTCTTTGTCATATTAATGGAATTAAAACTAAATGAGAGGTATGTATATTTTAATTACTGAATTATATTCATCATTTATATGTATCATTCATCATATATATCCATTATATACATGTACTTATAATAGTACATTACATTTGTGGATAAGAAATGAAATGCACCATTCATGGAGATGGTAAGCCGTACGTACGCATGAACGCTACTTTCATTTCTATCTCATAATTTAATGGAAAGAAATAATAATGATATAGAGGTATATAATAATTCCAGTATAACATCATATATAATAACATTAAATCCATCCTTTATACGTCCCACGTATGGTATTAACGAATCACATCACTTTGAGGGGGCGGTAGTCCGCACTTCCTAAAATGAAGATATCGCATATACCCATAATGGAAGCCATAAAGGTAAGACACAAATGAAAAATACAGAATCATAAGTGAAACATAAACATATTATATATCATATATAAAAATAGTGACATCATAATGGCCATCTTTGAAGGTGTTAAATGAGCATTGAACAATCATCGTTTCGGGAGGCATAATTTCGCCATCCAAAGAAACCGTATGTTCTTTAACCATTTGATGTAGCTGTGTGAGAGTGTAGCTCGAATAAATCTTATAAAAACACCCTAGTATATTTAAGATACTGTTTTTGTTACAAAAGAAGTAAATAAAAAGATTTTAGGGGGTTGGAGAAGCAAAATAAAACAAATGAACATGAGAGAATGAATTACCTTTAAAAGTGTAACTCCTTTTGATTTGAGCCTAAAGGCTTCCTTTGAAAGGATTATTCCCAAAGGGAATCTTCTAGGATGAGGAAAGGGATGTGGAGAGAGTAAATGGGCAGGAGTTGGCCGATCCAAAGGCTTGAGGAGTGTGTGAAATGAGGTAGAGGTGGCGGCCTTTTATAAGAGGAGAGGAGGGGCACTTTTGGAAAGTAAAGAAATATTACTTTATTTGAAAATGTTTTCTGGTTTTAAAAGGTCCCACATTGATATAATTCGTGTATAAGGTGATAAGGGTTCTAAATCCACCCATCTAATAAGTTTTGGACATGTGTAGTTCATAGATTTTACATTATCTTTCTATTTTATTTAAATCGTCAAATAATGATGTCATCGCTGCATCATTATTATGTAATAAATAATTTAATTTATTTAACATCTAAAAATTATAAAAAAAACTACTATGATGTAGGAAATCGTTTTAGCTTTCCAATTATTATTCATAATCAAAAATCTGATCATTATAACCCCATGTAAAATTTGTTTTCGTAAAACATATGATGTTTGTGTCATTTTGACTTTTACATTAAATAAAAAGTTATTTATGTCACTTCCCAACCAAAGTGTCTCCAAGGGGTCCCCAAGTTGACCCATGGCTTGTATTGGTCGGCCATGACACAACCAATGAGGGTAGGACATGTGTCAAGCTCATCTTATTTTATTAAAGCATTATTTTTACCTTAAACTACACTAATTACCACTAATCGCGATTAAAAACTTAATAAGTTACTATTCACCAAAAAATTATTTTTATCCCATTGAACCACATTTTACTTCTTAATGACAACCATGTATGTCTGATTTTTTAAATTCAAAACACAAAGATGGCAAAATTTCATTTAAACCGAAAAATCAGTTTTTATAAGTACCACTTAGTGGTTTCACTATTCATAAAAAATTGAAGTTTTTCAGAAAAATCCCAAAAAAGCACCAAAAGCTATATTTGATATTCCGAAATCAAAAATGAAGTCTATTTTAAAAAATTCAAAATATATAAGTCAGGTTAATTAATTTAATAATTAATTCCCGCTGTCAAAGCAAATAACGTGTTTTTATGAAACAATAAGTATCAAAAGATTGACACTAGTTTAAGTCTGATTTCAAAGTGAAATTAATTCCAACGACCACTATTGTATTTAATGGTAAAAATATATTCTAATTTAACTTTAAAACCAATTCAAAAGATAATCTAATCATATAAATAAATTAGATTAAAAAGGGGTTTTGAATTAAAATACAACATTTTACACTATTCATTGAAAAAAATGAACTTTATCGGAAAGATACCAAAAATTTACAGAAAGTAAATTTTGATGTCCCAATTCTAAAGAAGAGTTTTATTTTGTCCAAAATAATTTATAAGAGTGATCAAAACAATATTTAATGACAATTGTCCATCAAAAGGTGATAAGTGAACCTTTAGTGAAAATTAGGGTATAAAAGCCTAAAATTGAATTCTTTCCGTATTTTAAGCCATTATCTTTTATTGGATAAATTTAAAAACATTTAAAAACATATATAATAATATTTTATTTATTTCTATCAATTCCCGCCAATACAACGGCTACATGTTAACTACCATTTAAAATAATATTATTTTGTTATTAGAGTGCAACGTAAGATTCCCAAGAAACTCGTTGTTGCGTGTTGGGTACGCCATCGAGCATAGCGTCCCCTTTAAAGTCATATCAATATTTTATTCACAAATATGGGTAAATATGAAAATTTCATATTCTTTATTTACCTGGGATGTTACACAAATACTCATATGTTTTTCAAAATATCCCTTATCACTAAATCACCAAATCATTTTTCAATACTAAGGATATCAATTTGATAAAACATATATTCCAAAAATAAAATTATTCTTGATATATAAATTAATTTAACAATAAATAATAAGTCTTATAAACTCGGGACTTCATGTAGGCTAGTTATAGGTGATAAATCCCAGTCCCACTTTGGTCGTTGGTTTGATTCATATTGCTTTTTCTGACACGATGGGTAATCACATGGTCATTGTGTAGTCCTTTTTTCAAAAACATTATAATTATATTAACTTTATCAACATGAGATAAAATCCATAATAAAATACATAACATTTTTTTAACCACAACATTTACTTCATACCTCTAATTTTTCATCCTAGAAACGAATTACCCATAATGGCCTCAAATTAATGGATTGTTTAAATACTAATTATTTTTTATAGATATTTCAACGAGAGAAAATATAATTCTTACTCATTTAACATTTTAATATAACAATCATAAGGGATACACATATAAGAGAAAAGTCTTCCAATTTAATCCCATTAACAAAATAGAATTAATATTTTTAAACATTTCATCTTCCATAACTCTTGAATTTATAAAATGTTGAAATATTTTCCATCCAGAACTATCCATAATCCCTTAAACATTTTTTTCAACCATATTCCTTAATAATTCATTCTTACAAAAAATCATGAATCATACACTAAGAATCAATAATGTTAAAAGATCAGCTAACACATAATCCATAACATTCATTGGACATTGTCTGTTTACTCATCCATAATTAGATTGTAATTAGATATTTGTAATCATTTATTTGTATGTTCTTGTAGATCCCATTACCAAACCTATTTCGTCGAACATCTATTGGCGTAATGATTTTTCATACCACATTTAAAACATTCAATTGATCCTTCTGAATAAACATCTTTCCTTTCCTGGAGTCAAATGGATGATTACTTTTTCCAAGATATGTTACTCATTTATGGCCTTTATTACAACATATATATCATCTTCACATACCTTTGAATCATATTCCTAAGTGTTTCTTTCCACATCATGGACACATCGTTTTTTGAATATACCTACCTTTATTACCATTACCAGAACTTATATAGGGATTCGTTTCTCACATATATGATTTCTTATAGAAACCACCATGGTATAAGTGGTCAATAATGACTCTAGATAGTTAGTTGAGAATAACCACAAGGGTTCTCATTGCATCTCCCATTTTATTCAGTTTCTCATTCAGAAAACCATCATAGTTTCCTTCACATCCATTGTTACTTTGGTTCCAACTAGATCCAGTCAGTGTGAGTATATTATTAAAATACTAATATACTATATTATGAGGTGGTTAAGAACTAATATATAATTATTCATGTTATCATAATGTCATTAAATTTATTTAAGATAAATATGACTATTTTTAATATGTCAACCATTATGGTTGTGTCGCTTATGGTTAAATAACACCCCAACCTCTAAAGATATCTAAACCAGCCACTAATACCAATTATAAGGATACAACCTTATAACATTAATTAATATTTAGTTTAATCATGAATTCACAATGATTTTCTTTTCATGTTTAGAGTTTTAGAGAATTAGGACATAACTGTTGCATCACATCTTAAATATTACAAAGTAGACACTTCTACTCTAAATTTTCTTTTCACAACAATAAAACACTATAATGAAAACAAGATTTATTTTCTTGATATAAATATTCTTAAATTATTATTTTGTCTTACCCTTCCTTATACCCAATGGAAATCATTTAAAAAACATTGGATGATAATAAAGGCAAAGTAAGGGATATAAAATAAGGAAAGAAAACATTATTCCATAAATTCATAAAAATAAATGAAATCATACTTTTTTCTGATATAACATATGATCTCTAACATACCGTATAAAATAGCAAGATTTATGAATAACACTTGGAAATCAGAAATCAGAAATTTAACATGTGGCATCCATAACAAATATACATTTTAGCTTTCACAGCTACATAAGGAGTTATTTTTGGAATACCCATCATTGTATATTTGCAAAATATCATATAGGAAACATTAACCTTTATATTTCTCATCTTACCCAATGAGTTGTAGAGTTTTCTCGGGCTCACCCACCCTAGGTTTATCACTAAACCACCTTTATTTGGTTTATCATGTAATGTAATGTCCCGGATCAAGAAGTCGCCCCGAGGTGCCCTGTACCCGATAGGTCACATGGACTCAAGCACATTTCCCCAAACTTCAGAGGAAGCCGACTAGTAGTGAGGGCCTTCATTGTGATAGTGGAAAAACTATGCCATCATTGGAAGAGTAACATAGTTGAAGAGAAACAAATATACCATAGCAGAAGTAGTAAATATCAAACAGCAGTAAAAATTGTAAGACTGAAATAATAATCAACTGGAGCACTAATATATAAACTTAGTCACGATTCATATGTCTATGAATATATCCAAACAAGTCACAATGATGGAAAAGTAGTACTAAACCGATGTACAAAATAAACAGATAAACATATCCTTAACATTACAATAATAAACTTGGTCCCATGCTCTCTAGCACCACAACAAGTCAAGTACCTGAAGTAGAAGTGTTCTTTCCCTTATCTATACCTGTAACAATATAATATATTTGGACCCATAATAATATACCTATAAGGGTGTGAGGCAAAATCCTAGTAGGAAACTACCCAACGATCTGTGCTTAAAAGTTAGTGAATATATGGCATGTAAAAGTACAGAAAGCTGTAAACAGGAAAGTACTCACCCGTAAAGAATCCACAGTTTCAATGTCAAGAAACAAATAAACAAGCAGCTAAAAAATAGGTATCCCTCTATTAAATACTCACAGACCATCTCATATGGTCCTACCTAACATGCACATGCAACCCTCTGGGTAGTACACTCATTTTAATCCCTCCAGTAATTTCACAAGAATATATAAATAGACACTCTGAGGAAGAACTCACAGTCAATTCCCTTTATTGTGTAAAGTAAAACAAGACTCTCTAAGGAAGCTAACATAGTCAATTCCCCTTATATTCAAAGCTAGTCATGAATTATCTAAGGAAGCTCACATGGTCAATTACCTTTAAAACCCCGTGGTCAAGGACTCTTTGAGGAATCTCACTCGGTCAACTCCCCTTATAGCCCAAATTCATTTAAGAAATTCAAACACTCTCTAAGGAAGCTCACATGGTCAATTCCAATTATAGTCTAAAGAAGTCAAGGAATATATGAGGAATATCACTCAGCCAATTACCCGTATATCCCCATGTAGTCCTAGGTTCTCTGAGGAGGCTCATCACTGTCAACACCCCTTACAACCATAAGTGGTCAAAGACTCTCTGAGGAAGCTCACTTGATCAATTCCCCAAATAGTCTACTACACCAGGCTCTCACAGCCCTATGAAGGTAAATGGGAATAGTAATGTAATATGGCCAATGTAAACCTACATAACTACATGGATAACCAGTCTACAACATATCAAGAAAGTCATAATGCGGACTCTCCACCCTACAGCAATAGGCATGGAAAATAGGCAAGGCGGCCAAAAGGCTATGCTGGACCAAACGATCGTAAATAGATAATGCGTGGCTATAAAATCCAAACCATATAAATCAATCCTATTAACATCAAATTAACCTCTACACAATCATAGAAGCATGGTAGTCAATCAACAGGGGTAAATTGGTAAACATGCAATATCCCGTTCATGGGTATTGGTCAAATTTGCACATAATACTCAAAGACTTTCAGTGGAAGGGAACAAACCACCTACCTTTGCGGTGGGAGATTGATGTACTTCGACGTCAGCCCTTGGATCGACCAATAACATGGTATATCTACATAAATGTCAAAAACATTCAACCCACAATATCTCTCGAGATAGGAGAAATCAAAAGATTGTGCTCTATGAGAAGAGTGAACTCCCCAATTTGATTCCAATGAAACCAACATTGTTAAATTCTAAGGATAGACGCTCGCTCAGGGGTTCATCGAAGATTTGCGGCTGTACGGAGATCTCAGTCGAACAAGATCTAGACGAAGTGTGGTCTGGCGATTAGACATGTCCCCGAAGCATTTAGTGGAAAAAAATGAAAGTACACATCATGTACTTTTGAAGTACACAGTGTGTACTAGACATTTATGTACTCCTCTTTAGGCAGCCTCCAGGTTACCCCACACGACCATGTGTGTGGCTGCTACACGGCTAGCGCCCAGCTACATGCGGTAACCGAGTACACAGCGGGTAATCATAAAGTACATGGTGTGTACTTAAAAAAATTTCAGAATTTCCTCTTTTTCACCAAAACAACATAAACAGAAAAACATACCTAAAATGAAGGTACGGGTTCATACAAACATTCCCCCTTAAAGAAATCAATCCTCGAATTTCCCTAGCACGACGTAGAAAATGAAACATCGAATAGTTCTGACCATTATGCTCGTACATTGGCCTCCCTATCCCATGTCTCATCCTGTACCCGTTTGTGTTGTCATAGCACTCATACCATAGGAACATACCGTCCATAGAAAACCTTTGTACTACAATCAAAAATCTGAATAACATGCTCCTTGAATGACGCATCCACTTCGAGCTCAACCTCCTCAGGTTGAAATACATGAGATGGGTCTGAAAAGAAACGTTGGAGCTGAGAAACATGAGAAATTTAATGCATATCCCGGTACCTCTAAGGTAACTGCAACCGATAGGCAACCGACCCAACTCTCTTCAACACCTCAAATGGCCCGATGTACTTCAACAAAAGCTTTCCCTATCTCTTAATCCTCTTATGTCCTAACCTCGGTGTGTCAAGCAGGAAATCATAATCCCTGACCTGAAACTCCAGAGGTCATCTTCGCTGATCAGCATCAGACTTATGCCGAGAGAACTCAATATCCATCCTCATTCGAATCAACTCTATCTGCACTGCACTCTCCTAAACAATACGTCCTCCCAACAAAGCTACCTCTCCTTCCTCTAACCAACATAAGGGTGATCATCATGGCCTACGGTACAGAGCCTCATAAGATTCCATCTAAAGTGTTTCTTGAAAAGAATTATTGTAGGAAAAATCCAAAAGATGTATTTGATTTTCCCAAAAACCTCCAAAATCTAGGATGCATGCCCGGATCATGTCCTCAAGCACCTGAATCAAACTCTCGGACTGGCTATCTGTCTGGGGTTGGTAAGACATACTCAAAGGTACCGATGTACCCAAAGCCTTCTAATGCCCCTGCCAGACCCAATAAGGAAAATGGGAATCCCTATCTAAAACAATGGAATGTGGAACTTCATGCAGAGGTACAATCTCATGGATGTACAATCATCCTAGCTCGTCAACACTGATGGTCTCCTTGATCAGAAAGAAGTGGGAAACCTTCGTGAGTCTGTCAATAAAAACTCAAACCGCATCATTCCTACGAGGCAACCTAGGGAACCCCATTACGAAATCCATCACAACGTCATTTTACTTCCACTCAAGAATGGGTAACTACTGTAAATGCTCTGCTGGCCGCTGATGTTCTTCCTTCACCTTCTGACAGGTGGAACACCTCACGACAAAATCAGAAACATCCATATTCATAACATTCAACCAATACTAACGGTGTAGATCATGATACATCTTGTTGAAACCAGGATTAACTTCCCAAACTGTGGCAGGAAAATCCCACATCAGATCCTCATTTATATCTGATGGAACCCATATGAGCCCTTTGAAGTGAAAGATCTCATCCATTCCTATGGTCCATCATGGAATAGTGTCTTATTCTGACACACTCTCCCATTGGACTAGGCCATTTGATTCTGATAGCTGGCTCATTCTCACTCGACCAAGAAGCATAGAGGTAACAACTACCAAAGAAAGAAACATCTTCCCCTGACTTTCATGGACCACCTAATGCATCTCAGAGAACAGAGCCATAAGCTGCCACTCACTACAACCCTCTTGATCTTCCTGTATCTAAGTCCTCTAGTTCAACGCATCATCCACTACATTTCCCTTCCCCGGCATATTGAAAAGCCCAAAGTCAAAGGACTGAAGGTACTTGAACCACCTTCACTGTCTGAAATTCAGATCAAGCTGAGTGAAGATGTACATGAATCCCTTATGGTCGGTGAAAACCACAATATCCTATCCTAGAAGCTAATGTCTACAACAATGTAAGGCATGAACAATAGCTTCGAACTTCAGATCATGTGTCCGGTAATTCCTCCCATGTGGCCTCAACTGTCGAGACTCGTACGCAACGACTCCATCTCCCTGCATAAGCACAACTCCTATACTGATACCTGATGCATCAAAGTAAATAGTATAGCTCTATCCCAGCTCTTGAAAGACTAGTATCTATGTTGAATTCAGCCTACATTTTAGCTCTTGAATGGATGACTCACAAGAATCTGACAATAAGAACATCACACCCTTCTAAGTCAAACACGTCAGCGGTGCTGCTAAGACTGAAAAGTCTTCTATGAAACATCTATGGTATCCAGCATTCCATCTAAAACTCTGCTCCACGAAGATGTTCTTCAGCTTCTCCCAAGAGACTACTGCACTCACTTTCTCTGGGTCTACTCATACTCAAGTCCCTGAGATGACATGACCCAAGAAGTGAATCTAATCCATCAAGAAGTGGAATTATGAGATCCTAGAATATAACTAATGCTCTCTCATTGTACTGAAAATGATATCAAGATGTGGAACATGGTCTTGTCGAGTGTGAGAGTACACCAAGATATCATCCAGGAAGACAACCACAAAAGAATCCATGTATGGATGGAACCCTCGATTCATTAGTTAAATGAAAACTGTAGGTGCATTCATGAGACCGAACGGCATAATCATATACTCGTATAGACCATACATATTTTGGAAAGCTTTAAGAGGTATATATGATGGTCTAATGCAAAACTGATGGTAACCGGACATCAATTCAATCATCAAGAACACCTGGTCTCCTTGAAGCTGATCAAAGAGATCATTAATCCTCAATAAGGGATATCGGTTCATGACCACCAACTGGTTTAGCTTCTGATAATATAGACAAAGCCTAAGGGTACCATTTACTGTCATCACAAATAAAACCAGTGAACCCCATAGAGAAGTACTGGGTCGGATCAAACCCTTTTCCTATAACTCCTCCAACTGCTTCTTGAGCTCCTGCAACTCAAGTGTAGCCATCCTATTCGAAGGAATGGAAACCGGTGCTGCTCTTGGCACAAGATCAATAGAAAATCTTACCTCACACTCTTGAGGAAAACCTAAAAATTCCTCTAGAATGACATCTCTAAAACGATCCACCACGGGGGGAAAGCCCATCTGGGAAGTCCACTAGTCATCAAGATAAATACTAGCAATCTGGGCTATAACTACACCCAAACCATGTTGCTCGGGACCTACATTGCTCGCCTATACATCCCACTCAACCCTGTGAATAATCGATCCACCCTATGGTGATATGAAACTCACCCTACGATGATAACAATAGATGAATTCCTATAAGGTAACTAACCAGTCCCTCCCAAGAATGACATTGTAGCCTATCATCTATAGGACATAGATATCCCATAGGAAGTGACACCCACTAACCTCTAAATGTAACTACTTGCACTGATGTACAATAGCCGTTTTAGTCCCCAATTGAGTGTTTAGAATCAAAATATCATCAAAGGAAAAGATACTGAGCCCGAGGCTCTCCACAACAGCAATAGATATAAATCTATGGGAATCCACTGTATCGAAAAGAGAAGAAGCTAAAACTAAGGCTACTAAGATCATACCCTGAACTGTTGGTGGTCTGGGATCATGTTCTTGCAAGGTCTACGCCACTTAAAAAGTCTGACCTATGCCACGACATTGTGCCCCTGCCTAACCACTCTTAGACGATCCACCCTGTTGTAGTTGAATGACTAGCAACTGGATGCCATGACCATGAACTTCAACTCAACCCAAACGGCCGGAAGAACTCCAGTTCCTTGACTGTTGAGAGACTGGTGGAGCTGGTGCTAATCGCAATGTCATAGAAGAACCCCTATCACCAGCTGCTGGTGAAAATATCTGACAGAAGTGCTGAAGGTGACGCATCTTGCCGCAATAATGGCACTCCACTTGGTCTCTCTGGAAATGTGGACTCATGTGCCTGCTCTTCCCACACTGGTAGCACACCACCTGGCTACCAGAAGATGAATCCCTCCTAATCTGATCTTCACATGTAGACTCTCTGCGGTTCTTCCTGCTTTCATTAGGAGGAATACTAACTCTGGATGCCGAACCGCCCTCGCTCACACCACAAGAATCCCTCGAATTACGCTATGTGATTGTTTCTTAGTTGACGATAGAGGTTGTCGAAGTCAACCTGATGATGTTCACCTATGAGCAGATGTCATGCCTCAAAACATCCTCAAACCTCCGTGCAAGGAATATATCATCACCTCCTTAAATAGGCATTAAACACTGAAACGCCATGAAGATAGAGGAATACTCCATAACGGTAAGAGTACCTTGCTCCAAAATCATGAACTCTCGGGATCAATCAGCCGTCAAGGTCTCTGTATAGATGAAATCGTAGAAAATACACTGAAACTCATCCCAAGCCATATTCTGATGTCTTCCCGCCTATGAGATCACATCCTATCACCTCTTGGTGGAGTCTTGATGTATGTAGGTAGAGAGATTCTCCCTCTTCTCTATAGGTATATTAAGATGCTCGAAAATCGAAAGTGCAACTTTTAGACAAGACTCTACAGCCTAGGGTCCTCCATCCCCTAAGAATGTGGGAGGATGCTGCTGCTGAAAGACATGCATCAATTCTTCCATCGATTGGGCTGGTGGTGGTTCTCCCTAGAAGGTCTGCATCATCCAAAAAAATCCCTCTATGAACTATGACTCAGAACTTATGTCGGGTATAACAGATTTTACCAAGACTGGCATGACCAGAGGATCTGCAGGAAGTCCATGATCAGCCATGTCTGGTGTCTGATCCCTGCCTTGAAACTGAATACAACCAGAAAACATCTCAGTGGCATGACTTTGCAAGGTCAAGAGGAAAACATAAATCAATATTTTCAAGGAATGAAAACTAGAAGTGTATGAGTGGAACACGAGAAGGATAGAACTCATGTTTTAAAAAACATGACTACGTAGAATGTACAATTCCTAGACGACATGTTTTTTAATCCATTCACATTGGTGTGTACTCTTTCCTAAACTGGTCATGTAACACCCCAAACACACGGCGTGTTGTCCTAACACACAGTGTGTACTGTAATCCGCTTTCCCTTCCCGAGTCCGTCTATATGATTAAGCGACATGGCTCTCCTAAGATAAGACTACACAATGTGTTCAAAGTAGACACATCGTGTACTTGACAAGCTTCGCTTGGCCCGTGTTGTTAGCAACACAACCTTACACATGACTCACACTACATTGAATGTTCAAGGCGTACACGGCGTGTACGTGAACGGATAACACTGACCCGTGTTGTGAGTGACACGGTTGGGTACCTAGGTCAGACTACACGGCGTGTTCAACTTGTATACAACCTGTTCCCACCAGACATTCCTCATTCCGTGTCTTTTCCCACATGGCCTATGACACAGTTAGAGAATACACAACGTGTTCACAGAGTACACAGAATATACTTAAGAAAAACTCATTATTCAAAAATAGAAGAACACATGGCATGTACTTAAAACTACACGGCATGTATTCTTGGTTTTTTCCAGACACTAAGCCTCTACAACTACTATGGAACCCAAAAAAAAATTAAACATTGAAAGTGCAAAATTATAATTTTTGAGGGACCATACTCCCCGCGAATCAAATCATAGAATCTTATTCATGTTATAGCAAGGAAAGGAAAGCAATGATCCACCAAATTCCGATGCATGAGGTCCCATAACACCTCAAGAACCAATGTTTGGCATTTATTTAAAAAAAACCATAGACAAACAATACCCTATCAAACAATAGGTATTCATATTAAGGACTTTATCACAAAAGAATGTATATTATAAAAAACATCTATTAATAAAACATGAAATCGCTAATATATCCTAAATTGAATGGCAAGAATATATGAAACATGATTTTTACTAGGAGCATATATGATGCATGAGATGGAATGACCTCATCTAATTGGGTTGTGATAGAAATAGAACCTCAATCACATCAATGGTAACAACACAAAACTTCTGAATCACCCAACGAAGAAATAAAATCAACTATAAAATAGAAAACAAGAATAAATCACAATAAACAAGGTATATTTCCATTTCCCTATATACAGGTTTTCTACTCCCGGGAATAGATTATTACCAAGTACCACTTCCATAGAATCCCGGGATAAAGGCTCCAAACAGTAATTCAAGAGAATAGAACCCTCTGATACCACTTTGTAACATCTAAGTTCTAGAAGCAACCTAGAGGTTCCCCATACCCGGTTGGTCACATGGTCTCAAATGCAGTTCCTCGAAAGCCAGAGGTTGCGGACTAGCAGCAAGGGCCTTGTGTGTGATAGCGGGGAAACAATACCCTCATTTGTAGAGTAACACAGTAGAAGAGAAACAAATATACAATAGTGGAGATGTAAATATCCAACAAAAGTAAACCACAGAATAATGAAATAATAAACAACTAGAGCACATATAAATAAAGTGATACATGATGCATATGTCTAAGAAAACAGCTGAACAAATCATAATACTGAATAAAAAAATTTCTAAACCAATGTAGAAATGAAACAGATAAACAGATCCTCAGCATCCCACTCCTATTCTTGGTCTCATGCTCTCTAGCTCTATAACAAGTCATGTACCTGAAATAGATGTTCTCTTTCCCTTATCTATACCTGCATAAATATAATCATTTTAGGCCCAGAAACATACCCCAGATAGGGTGTGTTACTAAATCGATGTAGGAAACCAACCATAGATCTGTTCCTAACAGTCAGTGAATATATTGCAGGTAAATGTACAAAATGTAGTAAACATGAATGTAGTCAGTAGTAAACAATCCATAGTGTAAATATAATGAAATATCTAAACCACCATCTAAACCCAATTAGGAAACCATATAGGAATACTCACAACCCATACCCTCTATTCCAACCTAACAAGTAAAAGTAACTCTCTGCGTTGTACACTCAGTCTAACCCCTCTCGTTCTGTCGCATGAATATATAAATAGACACTCTGAGGAATCACTCACAGTTAATTCAATTGTTAATCTAATGTAAAATAAGACTCTCTGAGGAAGCTCACTCAATCAATTTCCATTATAGTGTAAGGTAGTCAAGTACTCTCTGAGGAAACTTACATGGTTAATTCTCTTGATCGCCCCAAGGTCAATGACTCTCTGGGGAAGCTCACTCGGTCAATTCCCCTTATAGCCCAAAGTCGATCATGTAATTTAATGAATCTATCAAGAAGCTCACACAGTCCATTAAACATATAGTCTAATGCAGTCAAGGAATCTTTGAGGAAGCTCACTCTTTCAATTCCCCATATAGCCCAAAGTGGTCCAAGGATCTCTATGGAATCCCACTCAGTTAATCCCCCTTACAGCCTAAAGTGCTCAAAGACTATCTGAGGAAGCTCACTCGGTCAATTACCCTTATAGTCTACTACACCAGGTTCTCACGTCCCTATGTAGTTCAATGAGCATATCAATGAAATATGGACAAAGTAAACCTACGAACTAATTGGATTACCAATCTACATCATATCAAGCATGTCAGAATGAAAACTCTCCAACCCTACAACAAGAGGCATGGAAAACAGGCAAGGAATCTAAAAGGATAAGTAGGACCAAATGGTTGTAAACAGATCATGCATGGGTAAAACATCCAAAGCATAGAAATCAACCCTATTCACATCCATTTAACCTCTACACAATCATACAAGAATGTTAGGCAATCAACATGGGTAAAATGGTAAACATGAAATACCCCATTCAATGGTATTGGTCAAAATTGAACAAAATACTCAAAGACATTTAGTGGAAAGGCACAAACCACCTACCTCAGCATTGGGAGAACAATATACTCCGACTTCAGCATTTGGATTGACCTAGAACCAGGTAGGTCTACCAAAATGTCTAAAACGTTCAACCCATGATATCTCATGAGAGAGAAGAAATTAGAAGATGGTGCTCTAGGAGATGAGATAACTCACTGATGTGATTCCAATGTAACCAATAGTGTTTTATTCAGAGGACAGACGCTCACTCAGGGATTTATTGGCGATCTTTGGCTATAAAGAGATATCGGTCGAACAAGACCTAGAAGAAGTCTGTTCTAGCAATTAGACTTGACCCCGGTGCGTTTAATGAAAAAATAGTCCACGATGTGTACTTTTGAAGTACACGGAGTGTACTCGTCCTTTCATTAACCTTATTTAGGAATCCTCTAGGTTATCCCACACGGTCCTATGCATGGCCTCTAATAGTCCAGCAGCTAGCTACCTACGGTAACCGAGTACACGACTTGTACTTCGAAAATTTCCAGAATTTCATCTTTTTCTAAAAAATGACCAGAGATGGGAAACATACCTGAAATGAAGGTTCGATTTCTTACATGTAACCACCCATCAAATTTACATGTAGCATTACATAATCATAGCACATAAAATATTGAAAATATCATCATCTAATTCATCAATAACAAGAAATGAATTCATGATATTTCAAATATTCTATCCATTTCTAGAACCATTTTAAACATTTATTAAAGATATTTTTGAAGGAATGTGTCCCATTCCACTTTGAAACATTTAAAGGAATTAAAAATTTAGAACATTAATTTACATATAAAAAAATCCTAAAAACCATTTGGAAAACATTGAAATTAATTATAATTTTTTTGAAGAATAAATCATTAAAACATTTATAACAATATTTTATTTCAAGAGTCTCCTAACACTTGAGAAACACTTGAATAAAAATAATTATGATATAAAATTAAAGGAAACATTAAATATCATCATAATATAGAAAACCATGATATAAAATTTAAAAATGCTTATATATACACCTTATAATATACTAATGATGTGCAATATCATTATATGCCTGAATGAAAGATATTGAGATGTAGTACATTAAAAAGATCATATCATTATATTAAGGATAAAGAAATGAAATAATTGTTAGTGAAAAATATTAATATACCAAATATAAGTTGTTGTTATGTTTAAAACAATCAGTGATCATTCACATATTCATGGAAAATCAAAGCCAATACCATTGATATTTAACTCAATGAATGGAGATTGAGCTATGACTTCCCATACAATGTTCATATAAATGACGTAAGAATTTATAAATGGGGTGATTATGTGTTTCAAAATCATATCCATAGAATTTTAAAGTGTAAATTACACCATAAATTAACATAAATTGATTCCACACAGAATCATGGCATAATATAATCAACAAAGATTTCATAATACCTAATGAGTTGATATTGAGTTGAGAAATTCCCTTACAAAGATCATTTTATCTATAAAACAAAACAATTATGTGTATTCACTGTAAATAAAAATAAAACAATTATAATTACATTATATGATCTCAAATTTTATTTCCCAGATAGTTATATCACAAAATAATCATGAAGCATAAGATTATCCCAAATAATTAAAATTAGGTTAAGAAGTTCCCTTACCTAGAGTATGATTCATCATGTAGGTTCTTTGTTCTTCCTGAATAATAAATTTAAGTTAATTTATAATTTCTTATAAAGAATTTTCAATTTTATTATTCCTTTATATCACTTAGTACCATGTTATAAAAATGAAATTTTTATTAAAGTTAATACCCATCGTTTTGTTGATATTGGGTACCCTAGTCAAAAAAGATCTTGTTATAATTACAAATTTTCCATGTGGTCAAAAATAAATTATCTCCAGAATAGTATTCATTATTTAAATATCATATATATTATTTATATATGTATTTATAATAGTACATTACATTTGAAGATATGAAATGAAATGCACTGTTCATTGAAATGGTAATCCTTACGTACACATGAATGCTACTTTCACTTCATTTTTCTAATTTACAAGAATGAAAACTGAATGTTGCATAGGTATATTATAATTCATTTATAATATCATATTTTTAATATGTTACATAATTGTATTAATTCTATCATTTATATGTTCTCTATATGGCATGAATGACTCATATCACCTTGAGGGGGGTGGATGTCCACACATCATCAAATGAAATTATCATATTTGCACACTATGGAAATAATAAAGGTATGATTTTAATAAAAAGTGAAACATATAAAAATTATAAATATAATATATATCATATATAAATTTAGATCCATAATAATATCCACCATGAGATGTGGTAGGTGAAAATCGAACAATCATCATTTCGTGATGCAGCAGTTCGTCATACTCTGAAACAGTATGTTCATATCCACTAGATGGATGTGCGTGTAAGTGTAGTAAAAATACTTTTTATAAAAACATCCTAGTATATTTAGTATATTGGTATTGTTATGTAATAAAAAAATATATTAATATAATGTGGATTAAATAAGTAAAATAATGGAAAATAACTTTAGAGAAGACACTACCTCTTAAAACATGTAACTCATATTGATTTGAGCCAAAAAGATTTATTGAATTGCCTTATTCTAAAGTTATGGTTTCTATGAGGAAGAGAGTGATTTTGGTATCTTATTTAGGATGATTTTGGATGATCCAAATGGATTGAGATGTGTTATTCAAAGGCTTGGGGTGAATCCCTTTTATAAGTGGAAGGAGGGGCACTTTGGGAAGGCATTGAAATATAATTTTATTATAAAAAGATTTTTTGTTTCAAATTGCCCCAAAGTCATTTATATCAAAGATAAGGTTCTTTTGGGTCTAAAACCGTTCAAAAATTAGTTTTTTCCAAGTATATGTCACAAATGTAACCTTATCTTTTAGCGTTAACCATTAGTTAATTAATTTAACTCTTACCACAACTTCTTGTATATTCATTCTATATGGTTAATATAGTTACTATCAAATACCAATCGAACTTCAAGTGGTTAATTAATTAATTTCTCAACATTATATAGGACATTTTTCCAAATCACAGATTTTTGGGGCTATTATATTATATAATAAAATTTCTTTTTTTAAACACATTTATGTAAATTTTTATAATATTTATATCCCTATTTTTTAAAAATACATAAAAAATGATTATTTAGATGAAAATTCATTACTTCCAAGATAAAAATAAATATTATTTCAAAAATGGAATTTAAAATTATCAAAATTTATTTATTTTAACTATTATAATCTCATTCATCTAAATCATTCATTAATAAGTTCATCCATACACCATCATTATGTCATAAATATATTTATTTATATGAAGAATAAAAATTATCAATAAAATAGCATGAAATATTTAATATTTTTATCATTTTAATAATTATTAGTAGTTGAAAATATAACTTATATAACCTTGCATAAATTTTTTTTAGCAAAAGATACATGTTTATGTTATATTTCCATTCAATTTAATTAATTAATATATCATGTCATTATAACTCCCAAGGGGATCCATGGGTCCCAAAATTAACCCAAGTATAACCATATTTAGAATTATCTCATCCTATTGGATTAGGAAATGCACTAAAGTAGTTTATTATTATTATAATATTATTGTGTTTCCCTTATTTACTATATTTACCTATTTACAATAGTAAATAAAATAATTACTGAAGTTACTATTCATAATGACCAAATAAAAGGTACATATTCAAAAAATGTGGACCTCTTAATTCCAAATATGGAATACATTATTTGTAATTAATAAGATAGAATTCTCAGAAATGAATTAAAAATTAATTCCCGTTGTAAAAACTAAATAACGGGTTTTTAATAAGTAATAAATATCAAAATATTGACATGTATTTATGTCCAATTTCAATGTGAAATTACTTCCAATGATCAAAATTGAATAAAATTCTAAAAAGATAACCTATTTATACTTTAAAAATAATTAAAAATACTATCTAATTACATAAATAAATTAAATGAAATTACATATTTGAACAAAAATGTTGTTTTTTTCACAATTGATTAACAATGGACATAATCCAAAAAATAAAATACCTTATCCATGTAACTTTTGATGTCCCTATTCTATAAAAATGTATATTTCGTCAAATAGAACATAAAAAATCAAAAAAACATTGATTTTAAGAAGGTTCTCCATCAAAAGGCGGTAAAACTGCATTTTTTAAAAAAGACATTATCTGAAAACATGATTTTGTTCTAATGTCATATCTAGAAAACATATAAGATAAATTTAAAACAATAAATTGAATATTTATAATATATTTATCATTAAATAAAAATCCATAAATAGTGATATAAAAACAAAATTATTCTATATATAATAGGTTTTCATAAAAACACATCTTTTATATTAAATTGGTTTCTATTTCCCTTTATAAAGAATTTGGTAACCAATGAGTCATTATTTAAACCTGTGTGAACTATATTTCAAAATTCAAATTATGTTTTTCATTCTCTCCATTTAAATGGCTAGGCTTTAACTAACATATAAAATAGTATAATTATTACTATAATTTTTTTAGTATATATCAATGTTGTGTGCAATATAAGATTTCAGAAAAAGCCCTTGTTGGGTGTTGAGTACCCAATCAGAAAAATTTATACCCTTAACCTAAAATTAATATCTTATTCATAAGTATTAATAGATATAAAAAAGTATTATTCCATAAATAACTAGGTGATTATAAATGGATAGTTCATGAATAACAATATCATATCTAGATAGGATTCCATATTTGGGAGAGTCTATAGAATCTATGAAAAAAATATTCCAAAGCTCTATATAGTGTACACGGGAAAATTAAAATACTGTGAAACAAATAATTATAATATGAGGAATATAATATTTTCATAATATACATAAATTTATTAGTAATAAAGTTAATAAGATAGATATTTTATGATATAGAGACACAAAAGATGTAAAATTCATATGTTGGAAAATCCATATGATACATTTCTTTATAATATTGGAATCTCATTTAGTAAATATTATAACGTACAATTTTCAGTGTTTGGAAAAAATTTCATCTAATTCTTATAACCATAATCCTATGTTTTCTAATAATTAGAAAAATATTATTATGTTTATGAATAATCATTATATGGTTGTTTTCTTATGAAAAAATACATTATATAGAGTGAATTCATATACAAGCCAAAAAAATTATAAGTCATTTTATAAACAAACAAATTTCAAATATGTTTTTTTAATAATTTTACGAATTATTTGATAAATCTAACAATACATAATTTTAAAATTATTTGTATGAGTAATATTATAAATCACATACGATTCATTTAAAAAATCACATATTATGGATTTTATAAATCACTTATGACTAATTTTAGGAGTCATGTATGTCATATTTTGAAAGTAGAAGTAATATCAATTTTTCATAAACAAAATGTGTTTCTAAAAAAATATAATACAAATTATTTAATCTACAGAAATGAAAACATTGATGTTTTTTTAATTTACCATGAAAAAATAGTGAGAAATTAATATACCCAATATTTTAAATTTAATGTATTTTAATATTCAAAAAAATAATATATAAAATCAATAAAATTTCAACAGTAGAAATCTTCACATCCTTATAAAACTCATTACCAACACTAATGAAACAAAATAATTTCATTGAATCATAAAATTATTAATTTTTTAAAATGTATTTATTGATTAATAAATGAAATATATTGATATAAATTAATTTATTATAGAGATATCTAGAAAGTGAAGTGGAAGTCACCAATATATCATTGTTGGATATGTTTATCATATCATTTGACTTGAAAATTTATTTAAAATTTAGAAATTCAATTGACTATATTTGTATTTTTTCTTGTATAAATGTTTTTCTATTTTAGTATCATAATATATTATATATTTTAATTTTTTATCATTAAAAATAAGATCCTAGAATCATGATCATCATTTTATACCTTCTAATGTTCCTCATGTTCTTGATTCAATGTTTTGTTAAGTTTTTCATATTACATGACAAACTGGGTAATCATTAAGTCAAGTATAATTTATTTTTTTTTCTTTAGAACTCCCTCTATATATAATTATCAATAAATAATAATTTTTTAATTCAAAACTAGGCAATGTAATTTTTATAGATGAATATGATAATCTTCGCATAATTTTTACACTTTCTTTAACAATTTCAATCATAAGACCACTCTTAAAAATTTCAATAATAAATGATTATTTATATAATATATTATGTTATGATATCACATAGTTAATTTATAAAAAATAAATTCTCTTATTACACAAACAATGACATATTTATATATCATATTATGTTATGAATAAAATATTAGTGAATTTTACTACTTTTATCCCAATTCCCAATGTATCATGATTTATAAATTCTACCATTGAATTTTTTGTTGTTTTTTCCATGATTAACATTTTAATGTAGAAATTTTTATTATATTAAATAAATTCGTTATTATAATTTTTAATTTTTTTAGAACATAATTTTATAATAAAAGTTATATTATTACTCATAGTGAATTCATGAATTTAATACACTTTTAAAAAATACCATCACACATCTATGTTACGAAACCTATATGAACTCCTCAAAATAAATATGTGTGATGTAATAATATATATTCTTAATAACTAATAAAAATTATTTTAATTTGACATATATTTTTTAATTTTTAATAGAATTTTTTTATTGGTTGATTAATTTACGTAAACCGCCTTATTTTGAGTTATTTAAAATTTTGTATTATATTTTTATCAGTTATGAAGTGTTGTCTATTGGTTTTTTGTATTTTCTAAGAGGTTATATAACTGTTTGGAGGGGTTTTATAGGGTTCACGATTGTGTCTATTTTAGTAAAAACATGAATATTCCACAGCTAAATATGTTAGATGGAAAAGGGCCCTCATGGGAGGTGCGTGATTAGTGAATTTTTGGGTAATGTATAAAATAATAGCATGGAACCATTTTAATATTACAATTATTTAATTTGGATGATCCAAATTAGTTCCCTACTAGCTATAAACCACACATAGTCCATTGATATTTGAGATAAAACAATAGATTAACATGTTATAGAATGGTGGATAAACTGGAAAGTGATTTTTATCGTGACCATTTAAAGAAACATTGGGTTTAAATGAGATCTAATAATTATTGAGAAGATGAATGAAATTATAATCTATAGGTATGTGCATAATTCAGAAGGATTCTCAATTGCTGATTAACTTGATATAATATACATACAATTCTATTTAAATAATTATGGGTTCGTTTCAAATAATATTCAATTTCACATTGACCCTTGAATAATATAGTAAATCTTTACTAACCTCATTTAATATAGTTATAAAATATTATTATTACTATATTACTTGGTATGTTATCTTCCATAATAAAAACTATTATATTAACATCTTGTAATTTAATATTTCTTTGAAGATAAGAATTTAGTTTGGTCATCCAAATATGAATTTAATAAATACCAAAATAAATATTTTAAAACATAATATATTATAAATAATTATTATTTCATAGTATGAAGAATAAATATTTATTAATTAATCAATTATTAAAAATAAAATTCTAGTCACAGTTCCAAAAATAAGTATTAATTAATTAGTTTTGTTCAATAAAACATAATTAATTGAATTCATCATTCTTGAGAATTTTATTTATTTGAATAATGATATTCTAATATAATTTAACTGAGATCAAAAGATACACTTTGTATGTGAACCTCTATGTTTCATTCTCATTTTAATTTAGTGGTAATCCCTCAAGTCTTATATTAGTGTACATTAATGGGTCTTCTAACTGAAAGGAAATAAGTTAATTTTTCAATGTCATAAATGAAAAACTGATTCTTATAAAATAATATAATCCCTTTTAACAATAAATCATTAAGATGAATTCTAAATCATGGTATCGAACTATGAAAAAATTTAATCTTTCTTAGACTATATAAAATGATGTTATTTTCATAGTAAAGAAATGGGATTTAATTCGATGGTTCGATTTCAATAAACAGTCCATGGTATCAACATCCATTAATATGGATGGGAAAAATACTTCCCCATTTTTTTTTAAATAACATGTCTTCTGTAACACAACCAACAATCCTGACTTTCGTTGACCATATTGTGTCATGGAATCTTTTAATACATCAATTTAAGAAAGAAAATAAAATAACTAATATATAATAATGTTATTGTCTAAGGCATGTTATATATGATCATAGAATGCAATATTTTTAACATATAATCATAAAAAGTTCCTATATGAAGGTCTTTTCTCATAATCTCGCATCATGAAAATTACAATGTGATAACATAAAGAGAATAATTATACCCTATTTTCAAGTAATCACACATGAAGTAAAACATTATAGGTGTTGCATTATAGTATTTCATCATAACGTAGATCTATATATAGAAATTCATCATGGAATTTTATGGTTCTCGATGATGGAGGGAACTCCTCTTGCCATATCAATGTGACAGACCCTCCATGACATTAATAAATTAAGTTAATGAATCATAATCATTAATATCTCACAAGAGGTTTAATTAATATTAAAATGATCAAATATAATATAATCTAAAATACAAACTATCATTAATATAACACCATCTCAAACCAACAATGTGATTGAAAATAATTCTAAAGTGGTATTTTTTTCAAAAAAGGTTTGGCTATGAGAACACATCATAAAAATTCGTGTGTGAGTTCATAATTCGTATTTTAATACTATTTGGATCATTATTAGATTCAAATTATAGAGTAAAGACACACTATATTATACCATCGAGTGATGACATAGGTATGGATAGGTATATCTTGTGAGTATTGACTGTTCATAAAACATTATGAATGGTAAATTCTTTGGTTGGTCACTATAATGGGTTTTTGTGTTATTGAGAGACCATAATGCTTTGATTTTTTTTATTATCATGAAATTTATATGATCTTATAGACATTTTTATTCTCAACCATTATATAAATATATATATTATTTTTATGATATAACTCATTCTTTTCATAGTATCATTTGTTGTAAGGCATGTGGTTTTCCTATATGGTTTTATACTCACCAATATTTATGAACAATGGTGCATAGATAGATTTTTTATATAATTATACAGCCTAGGGGATAGTTTATAAATTTTATTGTAGTGTACAATGATGCTAAAATTTTATACTATGAGAGGGGGATCATGGTGATAACCCTATTGTATATTATGACATGGTTCCACATTAATCCCTTAGATTTTCATGATTCTTTTTGTCATGTTTACTAGATGGGGTTTTGTTTACTACTATGAATCGGATGAAATTTACATTATTTATTTTTATTTTATGTAATTTTGGATCTGATTTAGTTTCGTTATTGTGATGTGTCATGTATAGATATTTTATACCTATTGTATTCTGTTTTGATTAAATTTTACTAAATTTTTTGAGGTTATTGTGAATATTTAATGTTTAAACTATTATTTAAATAGAAAATTGATTATTATTGGATAAAATATGTTTATGTTTTCATTATTTTAATATATTAATTATTTTTTAAATTTTAGTATTTATTTCATTAAAGGTTATTTGACTGTTTTTCAATATTTTTCAAGAAGAGAATATTTTGTTTTTAATGTTTCAAAAATTCATATGATATTTTTTACTGTCCTTTAATCTTATGTACTATTATTTTGAATAATACATTACATATTATATATATATATATATATCATTTATTTTAACTAAATTTCAATCTAGAAAAATATATTTTTATGGAATGAAATTTTGAATCAAAAAAATTATTAAGTGGAATATAAAAATTAAATGAGGAGTTCGACATAAATAAGTTGTGAAGTTGAAAGGGACACATTAAGAGTTTACTAAAAGTGTTTGAAAAATTATATATATATATATATATGTAGGATAACTACATGTGGGAAAATTTAATTTAATTAATTTCTTTTCTAGATTCACATATGAGGATGTACAATGATAAGGGATATATCTTCCACGCATAGTCTTGGGATCTATGTTTGAACTACTGAATGAGAGCTTGATGCAGGAAACTCTAACAAGATTCAAATTTAAGAGAATAATTCAAAATATAAATTTTGAATTCCTATATAATTATATGAAAGAATATTAATGTATAAACTAGAGAAAAAAATTAATAGGATTCACTAGTGGAAATTGTGAATGAACTAAGAAATTCAGAAATTGATGAACATGATGTTTAGTTCCTTAATTGAGAAGATTCCACTTACATTTTATGTAACATCCCAGGTAAATAAAGAATTTAATTTTTTATAATTATTAAAATTAATGAATTAAATATTAATTTTACCTTATAGGGGATGCTATTTTCGATGGAATACGTTATACACAACAACAAGTTTCATGGAAAACTTATGTTGCACACAACGTTGAGTTATAATAAATAATACTAATGTAAAATTATTATTTTAAATTGAAGTTTTAGTATATAAGTTGTATTGGAGGGAATGAACAAAACATACAATACTATGATTAAATATTTTTATTAAATGTTTTTACTATTGTCCAATAAATTTTAGAGGCTTAAAATATGAAAGAATCTGATTTCAAGGAAAAATAATCTAATATTCCTTAAACGGTTGATTTATCGCATTTTGATGAAGAAACCTCATTAAATATTGTTTTGGTAACATTTATATGTGATATTTGACAATATCAAAATCTTCTTTAGAATTAGGACATCAAAATTTACTTCGAATTTTTTTTGTTATTTTTATGATAAAATTCATTTTGTAATGAATAATGAAAAATACTGTATTTTGATTAAAAATTTCCATTTAATATAATTTATTTGTAAGGATAGATTATCTTTTTAATTGGTTATAATGTGTAATTATATTATTTTTTGACAATTTAATCCAATTATGGTCATTTGATGTAATTTCACTTTGAAATTTGACATAACTATGTGACAATCTTTTGATAGTTTTTATTTCTTAAAAACACGCTTTTTGTTTGGACATTGGGAAATAATTTTTAATTAATTTCTTCCACCTCAGTGTTTTGAATTAGAAAAATTGGATTATATATTTTTATTAAAGAGTTCCAAAATTTTTTAAATAATTATCTTTTATTTGTATACATTATGAATATTTACTTCAGTAAAAATTTTATTTACCAAGGTTAAAGAAAAAACCTTGTAAATAAGGGTAACAAAATATTATAATAAAAATACTAAATTACCCTAACATGTGTCCTAATCCTATTAGTTGATACCTTTCTGAATATGGGCATCCTTGGGTAAATTTTGGAACCACATGAAGCCATGTGGGATTGATAATGTCACTTTATATTATTTAATTTAATGCAAAAGACAAAAACGACTTGAACATATATCTTTTAGTAAATCAATTGTTACATTGGGTTATATAAGTTATCTCATAGAAAATAAGTATTAATTTTAATACTGAAAATATTTCCTATATCTTGATAATTTTTTAATAATTATTAGACATAAAATAAATTAAAATATTTATGACACAATAATGATGCAGTGTTTACCCCATTAATGAATGATTTAAATAATTAATATTTTAATGATTAAAAAAATTCCAAATCTATCCAATTATTATTGTATGATTTTATTTTGAACATGAGTCAAATTAAATTTATCTTTAATATGTTTTAGTTCTTTATAAACATAAAATCATTATATAATAATAAAATATTTTTAAACATTCCTGAAGAGCCCCTCCTACCCCGTATAAAAAGCCCCCACTTCTAACACATTATTCAAACTTCTCAAGCCTTATGGATCATCCAAAATCTCCCAAAATAATATCCCTACATCACTCTCCTCCCCCTAGAATCCTTCCCATATACGGAAGGTAATTTAAAAAAACCATTTGGTACAAACTAAAGGGAGATACCTGATTTAAAGGTTGCGTCTTCTCTTAAGTTCATTTGTTTTATTTTAGTTCTCCAACCCCATAAAATATTTTTATTCTTTTATTTTATAACAAAAATAGTATCCTAATTATATAAGTATTTTTTTATGATAAGTATTAGAACTAAACATACACACACCTCCATCAAATTTTTAAAGAACATACTATTTCTGTGGACGGAGAACTACTGCCTCAATAAACAATGATTGTTCAGTTATCTCCTATCACCTATCATGGTGGCCATTATAATGTCAATGTTTTTATATATGATATATATTATGTTTATATATTCTCTATGGTTCTGTAATTATTATTTACAAACATACCTTTATGCATTCTAATATTGGTAAATACTATAATTTAATTTGAGAAAGTGCGGACTACCGCCCCCTGAATGTGATATGATTCATTCATGACATACATGGAAGGTAAAGAAGGATGGAGTTAATTAAATTATGTACCATATATATCATATGATATTATACTGGAATTATATTATACATATGTATATTTTTGTTTTCATTCAATTATATATGAAATAGAAATGAAAATAGTGTTCATGCGTACGTACGACCAACCATCTCCATGAACGGTGCATTTAATTTCTTATCACCAAATGTTATGTAAAATTATAAATACATAAATATAATAGGAATATATGAAATATATGATTTATAAATCATGAATATCATTCTATAGATAATGTAATTTTTACCACATAAACAACTTGTAATAACAAGAAGTTCATTTTTGACTCAAGTGCCAAATATCGACAAAATGACCGTTAATTACTTAAATGATTGCATAATGATTGTATCATTGTAATAAGTAATATAAAATGAATAGTAAACATAGAAAAGATTCTTATGGAAGTAGAAATTATTTTCATTTTATTATTCAGGAGATTAAAGAATAAATGGGTCTAGTCAGACATGAGGTAAGGGGTTTCATATCTCACTTTTAATTCCTTGATATTTCCATTGTTCACCGCTTATTAATTGAATATGGTGTATTTTTTACTGATATTTGATATATATTAAAAATATTATATTTATATTAATGGTATTCTATGATTGATTTGTTGGTTATTAACTTTTAGCCTTACGACTCGATTGATTAAAACGTGGCCAGGGGTCTTCATCTCACTTTTTATTCCATTGAGATTCATGCTATATATACCAATATTTACTTTTGTGTATTGTATGTACTACCCATGATTGAGTTATTTATGTAATATATTTTAATTTATGGGTATTTACATCTTCATTTAATGATCCTTCTTTCTTGGGTTTTATGTTACGTTAGTTACCAAATCTATAAGGGAACCTTTCACCCTCCACTTTTTAAAAGACTTCTTTTTGTAATGTCTTTTAATTTATGTCATATTATGTTGGGATATGTTAATATTTATCCTTATTGCTATAAATTTTTTGTCCAAGTGATGAGATACCCTTTTCTCTCTCATCAACCCATTTTCAAAATTTTAATGTGATGTTGTTATGTTGTCGAATTTCTGTAAGGGAACTTCATCACCCAATTTCAATTCTTTGGATTAATCTTCTACTTATTGATTATGTAGAGATATAATTTTGTGTGAATAACCTATGATTGGATCACACCTAATATCTAATTATACTGGGTGTATTTAAAATTTTTAAACATAATTATCTCATTTATTTAACTTTAATATAAGGATACTATCTTTATAAGGAATTTTGTCTCAATTTAAATTCCATTGAGACGTCATTGATGTTATGAACCAATTAAATTTTATATGGTTTATATATTTTCCTTCATAATTTTATATCATAAATACATTTATTATCATGATATTATAATGTTTTGAATAAATCTTATTCCTCAATTATTTGTATTCAAGCATCTCTCATTTGGTTAAGAACTCCTTAACTAAAATATGGTTTTAAGGATTTAATCTTTTAAATATTTCTATTTAATGACCATGTTTTAATAATGGGTTTAAGGGTTACATTATATAGACATTAATGTTTTAAAATTTTATTTCTTTTAAAATATTCAAAGTCATCTGGGGAACATTAATTCAAAAATCTCATTATTAAAAGTTTTAAAGGAATTTGAAAATGGTTTGGTAAATCATTGATTATGTCAATATCTTGAAATGATATAATGTGATTGCAATGCGTAAATCTTATCGTTCCATTATGCGTGTTTTATGTGTTATGAATATGTTATGGTTATTGGTAATTATTTACATATATGGGTGGTACCGTGATAAAACTAGGACGGGTGAGCCCAGGATAGCTATCCAATGCATTAAGGAACATAAAAGAAAAAAAAATTAATGTTTTTCTGAGAGATTTATGGAATATACATTGATGGTATTCCAAACATAACTCCCTATGTAGTTGTGATAGCTACATTGTAGGTATGCTATTTATGCCATAACATACCTTTATGATTTGTGATTTTTGTGTGTTATTCATAAATATTTTTATTTCATAAGGTATGTTGTGATTGGAAACTATGGTTTCATATATTTGTATTTATTGATTGGTAAATGTTTCCATTCATTATTTTGTAATAGTTACTGATATTTTTATGCTCATCCCATGTTTTTTAAATGCATTTCATAGGACATAAAAATAGACGGTTTCAATGATGTGATTAAGGAAAATTCATGATGTTTAAAACATGGAATTAAACATGTTTTTAAGAATTTATATTTTATGAAAAAAAAAATGGATACTGAGTAGTAGTGTCTACATGTAATTTTCAAGTTGATATGACATAGTTATGGCCTAATTCTGTAAATCTCAAAACTCAGAATGATTCTCAACGTTAATTATTCATTTAATTCAATAATATGTAATGTATTATGTCGGAGTACTTATAGTTGGTATCTAAGGTGTGTTTAGACAACTTTATGGATTAAGAGCTTAAGATAAACACTAGGTTAGTCCCTTTGTCTATTATTTTAGTTATAACCTTGTTTCATAAATTTTATAGATCAAGGAATTTGGATTACAGATGGAATCAGGATGATTTCAAAAAAAATTCTAGTCTCTTCTTGATTACATGTTTGCAATAATTACTGCAAAGTCTTGTTTAGATGATTGTAATAAATTTTCTTACATACAAAAAACATATAAGAAGTTTTTTGAGATATCAAACACCTCCACTATACATCAATATAATCATGGATCATTGGTTGTATTTAATAAAATTTTATTTTCTTAATATTATCATATTTTCACGAAAGGTAAATATTTTCCAAAAAAATTTATGTATTTTCCCTTATCACATGATTTTAAATCATATTATGATTTTCAAAAGGCTGCTAAAGAAGGAGACCCTTGCACAAACTATTTATATTTTCTTTTAAAATATATTCTCTCAACACATACTTATTGTATTTTACAAGGACCATTGATTGAATGTTTCAACTGAAACTCAATCTGACTATTTTATAAAAAACATATTTAGTTAGATGTTTTGAAATTATATGTCATTCATGATTGTTTTCCAAAACTATTTTTCTGCAAACACCCATATGACCTTAGTTATACATGGTGTATTTGTATGATAGATGCAAATGATTTTGAAGGATCTATAAATCATTGTTGCAATGTGTGGACCTTCTACATAGGTCAAGAAGATGACGATGAAGCCATATGGACACCAAGATTATGTAATGTTGTTCTTTATATTAGTAATAGTTTTATTTTATCATGTGGTGGTTAAATAAGAGAAAAAGGAAAATATATATAAGGATTAATGGATTTAGATGTTGAGGTTTTAATGTATTGGGATGAAAATGAATGGTATAATAAAAACATTGTGGATAAAAATGATAGGGTTGTTTTTGAGTTTTATAAAATGGACTACCCGTAAGATGGGGGACATCCTATTGTATCGGGAAAAGCCATAGGAATAAAACTGAAAACCTAAGATGTCACGACCCGTCCTCGGGGCCCGTACTGTGACTACCCGAAGTCGACCTTCCATAGGCCAGGGGCTGGCGACTAGAACCAAAAAAGCAAATTCCAAAAAAAGGGAAGGCATTGCCTTTAAGAAGTAACATACACGACAGAGTACGCAAGCAATGTAAACACTAAGAAAAAAAGAGTACAAGGTAAGTGATGGAAAAGTAAATGGGCCAGAATACAAACCCAACTGAAAGTACAGTACAATTGAAAGGAAAGTACAACAACAGTGTGAAAAACAGCAACACAGAGTTGTCCTCTGGAAATCACACCTGAAGGGTGGCTACATATAGTCTTCTCAACTCCTTGGGTCTGGTCGCCCACTCCCTGTACATCCTGTCAAGTGGTCCACCTCTGGGTACCGTCCAGCTCCTCAAGCCTCCACCTAGATCAGCATTGTATGTTGTCTGCAACCATCACAGCATAGTGCAGGCATAGCCCATGTAGGGGTGAGTATACGATACTCAGTAGGGACCCTGAGACCCCTGAAGTCCTTTCATAATCCACGAAGGATAATCCACCAAGGAATGATACAATCAAGAAGTATCAAAAAACACTACTTAGGTATATGCCCATACATATACCTATGTCATCAGTTACATTTTGTCTCCAATACCCAAGAACCATGCATTCCACAAAGGAAAGCACAACCTAGTCTACAAGGATAGAAAAACTCAGTCCACACAGGAAAAACACAACCCAGTCCACAAAGGATAGCACAACTCAGTTCACACAGGAAAACCACAACCCAGTCCAAAAAGGAATGCAAGTCAATCACATCAATGATAAGATTGAGAATCATGACTCAGCTCATACAGGTATACAGTTCGTAAGGTGATAGAGATGATCAGATGTAGCCACTGATTCATCTAATTTGTCGGACCCAAATAGGATACAAGACCAGCTAAGCTGCCAGACCCACAAAGGATACAAGACCAGCTACTCTGTCGGACCCACACATGATACAAGTACAGAGGTCAGTACTACCGGACCCACATAGGATACAAGAATAGTATTCATCGCCATCGAACCCATGGAGGATTACATTATGGTCATCGTCAATGCCGAACCCATGGAGGATCCAAGTACAGTCGTCATCGTCGCAGTCGCAGCCAGCTCTAGGGTTCCCGCACACAGCATGATCGATTCTGGGAGGGTCCACTCCTCGAACAAGAGAGAGAGAGTCGATAAATCAACTATCATGAAGTCCAGATTTGATGTATCCCAACTTTCCGTCCTGTCATTAGTAACCCAATGTGACAGACGGTGCGTCAATCAGACGCCCTGTCTGAGAGTTATTGGTTTTTCCGTTCCAGGGGTCTGGTTTGTTTTTAAGCTAAAACCAACCTGATCGTACTCTAGCTACATCCAATACTCAATTAGAGTATGCCAAAATGACCTTCTAAACAAAAGTATACCAACTCAATTGATGGAACTCCCATCGGATTTCCGGTCCATGAGATATAAGCTTTTCCGCTCCAAGGGCCCGGTTGGTTTCAAGTTCGATCCAACCTGGCCATAGACAAACTTTGCTGAAACCTCAAGTGTCTTATACTGAAATGACTGGCTCAATCCATGTATTCCTACACAACTAACGGTGCATCGATCAGAGGTCTGTAGCTCATGTTATAGGTAAAAGACCGAAAACGGTCTGAAGTGGGGGTCTGGGCCCGGCCCAACCAAGCCCAACACCCCCGGGTCATCCCGAACTGTGTTGACCCGACCCAGGTCTGGGTCCGGCCCAGGATGGCATGGCCTGGACCAGTCCGCGTGACCTGCCCCAGCCCGGACGGGGGGGTTCGCTGGCTCGGCAAGAGGGTCGAGCAGGGGGGACACAGTCCCCCCCTTTGTTCCACGGACGCGGCGTCGGTTGTCGCGTTGGTCGCTGCGTCGCCGCGTCTCCCCGTATCCCGTGCAGCCGTGGGATCTGACTCCCCACCACCACGGCTTCAGCTGCACCGACGACCCGCGCCGCTAGAAATTTTTGCGAGCCACCGGAGTCATTCCGATGGTCCGTTCTTTCTCATGTATACGCCTGCGGTCATCTCGGGACCCGTACATCACTACGACGACCTCCAATCACCAAAATTGTCTCGTTTCGTCATCTTCATTGATTTCACATATCAAGAAAAAAACAACGGCAGGTTCGGACTTGTTCATTAGTCCACACCCGCAACGTTAGTGGTTCAAAACATCTCCCAACAATTATACATCATGGTGAGGGTATAATTCATATAATGAAATATAAACCAAAACCCCTACCTCAACAAGGAAGACGATCATCAGCATCGTGGTACCCGGCGTCACGCTAGACGGCATCACAGGGAAAAGGGTTAGTAGGCATCGTCGGAGTGCACCAAGGAGGAAGCGGCATCTCATTTCTTGTCGTGGAGAAGATGAAGGGTGGCACTTCGTTGATCTCCGAGGAACTAGTGTTCTTTGTCATTCTTCATCATAGGCTGGCATTCTTTTTCATTCTCCGTTGGAGGCCGACGTTCGTCCTCGCACAACGAAGCTCTCCTCATTAATAAAATAATAGGTTCCCACTATTATATTATTATACGCAAGGAAAATCTCCCATAATTAATTCACCACACTAATTAAAATGTGTTGACATTTAATTAATGGGGGGAGGGAGAAGGTTCCCCATTATTAAATGTGTTGGCAGTTTAAATTAAAAAGGGGAGAAGGAAGGTTCCTCATTAAATTATGGTTTGACATAATTTAATGAATTTAGTTGACATTTAATGGTGGTTTGTCAAATTAATGGGGTTTCTTAAAGATATTTATAGGGAATTAAATGGTGTAACTCGTGCGGGCGCCCACCTCTCTAACATCCCCACTTGGGTAGTTAAGTGGTTATGGGCCCCACTCATAACTACCCATAGGAGGGAAAAACCACCTTAAGAAAATAGAAATTGTTCCGACATTTTTTATTTATTTCATAAACAAACCCCCAAAAATTATATTCTCCTCTTTTGCTAATTCAACTACAGTAAGTGTCCCCTTAAGCAATTACTGACGTTGTGAGTTCATCGGTGCCTTCAGATTTTAATTCCAAGCTCCGGTTCAAAATTTATAAAAACTCTCTAATTCGTTCACTGAATGTACCTGAGCTAAACTTCGAAAATTGATTCCGGGAACACCAAGCCTCGGAGTCAAGCACAATAAGAAGCCACTGACTCGTAAAATTCGAAAGTATTTTAAAAAAATTCCTTGATATTTATGGTTCTTTACATTACCCCCACCTCAGCGCATTACGTCCCCATAATGCTATAACATAATCTAGGGAAAAAATGAGGGTACTTAGCACGCATCTAAGCCTCCCGCTCCCATGTGCTCTCTTGAAGGTTCCAGTGATGCCAATGAATGTGCACCGGAGGAATCGACTGCCCACGTAGGACCCGCTCCTGTCGATCCTCGATCTCCACCAGGACCTCCGCAAAAGTCACCCGTCATTGATGTCTAGCTCCCCGTGGTTGATGATATGCATCGGGTCATGCACGTATCTCCTTAGCTAAGACACGTGGAAGATGTCGTGCATCCGGTGCAACTAAAGTGGTAGGTCCAGGTGGTAAGCCTCCTCGCCTACCCTGCTGATGACTTAAAAAGGCCTGATGAAGCGCAGAGATAACTTGTCGTACCGGCCAAATCTCTGTAAACCACGTCGAGGTGAGACGCGTAGGAAATCAAGGTCACCATCCTCGAACTCTAGTGGTATCCACCTCCTTTCAGCATAAGACTTTTTTATTCTCTATGCAGTCCTCATCCGCTCCTCGATGACCTGCACCTTCTCCGTCATAGTCCAAACCATCTCTGGTCCTACGAGTGCTGACTCTCCAGGGTTAGTCTAGTACAGAGGTGATCTGCATGGTCGGTCGTACAGTACCTCGTAAGGTGACATCCCGATGGTGGAGTGGTAGCTGTTGTTGTACAAAAACTCCAACAAGGGTAGGTGGTCCTTCCAGCTATGACCAAAGTCAAGGACACATGCACGGAGCATGTCCTCGAGTGTCTGAATGGTCCTCTCCATCAGGCCATCCGTCAGAGGGTGAAATGAAGTGCGCGGGTGTAGCTACGTCCCAAAGGCCTCATGCAACCCCTTCCAAAGCAGGGAAGTATAGAATACATCTCGATCGGAGACGATAGATGATGGAACCCCATGATGTCATACGATCTCCTAAATATAGAGGTGTCTTAAGATCTCTACTAAGACCTGCTCTCTGATCTGTGGGAAGTGGGCCGACATGGTGAGTCGGTCTATGATCACCCAAAAAGTGTTGTGTCCTCTAGATGTACGTGGAAGCCCCATCACAAAATTCAGGGATATCCCATCCCACTTCCACTCTGGGACCTCTAAGGGATTTACCAATCCTGCCGGTACCTGGTGCTCTACCTTCAGTTGCTGAAAAGTGAGGCATCGAGAAACGAACTCTGCCACAGACTTTTTCATACCTGGCCACCAGTACTGTCGTGTGAGGTCCTGATACATCTTCGCTACTCCAGGATGTACCGCTAGAGGGGACGTGTGGAAGTCCCTCATCACCTCCTCCTGCAGTGTAACTGGTACCATGGTATGTCCCCATAAGAGGACGACATGCTCCGTACCATCAGAAAATCCCTCAGGTTCTTGCCCTGAGGATATCTAACCACATCACGCCTCACAGTAAAAGTCTCCATGATGTGACCCTTTGACCCACTGATGAAGTTGAGGAGTGACTATGAGGGACTATAGATAGGCTTCCCCATCACTATCTTCGAAGGATATCTGCAAATCGACTAACTAATCTGTCGCCTCTCCATGTAGCTAAATGACCGATCTACTACTGAGAGCATCAGCCACAACGTTCTCTTTCCGAGGATTATAGACAATATCAATGTCATAATCCTGGAGGAACATGAGCCATCGCCACTGTCTCAGGTTCAGGTCCTTCTGTGAGAAAATGTACCTGAAACTCTGGTGGTCAGAGTAGACTGTAAAGCACTCTCCCATCAGATAGTGTCACCAAATCATGAGGGCGAAGACCCCTTCTTCTAACTCTAAGTCATGTGTGTCATATTTCTGCTCGTGGGGTATCAAATTTCGTGAACCATAAGCGATCACTGCTCACTACTGAATCAGGTCACACCCGAGTCCAGTCCCTAATGCCTCTCAGAAAACTATGTACCCTACACCCTCCTCTGGTAGCCTCAAGATGGGCGCACTGGTCAATCTCCGCCTCAGCTCCTGGAAGCTCTGCTGACATCTGTCTGACCACACGAAGGGTTCCCCCTTCTTCGTCGAAGATTTATGTGGTTCCGCAACTCTGGAGATGTCTGGCACAAATCTTTGATAGTACCCAGCCATACCAAGGATACTCTGCACCTTTGTCACGCTCCCGGGAGGTTCCCAAGAAAGTACCGCCTCGACCTTCGCAGGATCCACTGCAACTCCCGCCTCTGAGATGATGTGCACCAATAAGTGAACCTATAAAAGCCAGAACTGGAACATCCAGAGCTTACCATAAATATGGTTCTCTCATAGTGTATCCATTAAAACCCATAAGTGGTATGTGTGATCCTCCTTAGTGGTCGAGTAAATCAATATGTCATCAATGAAGACTATGAAAAACTGATCGAGGTAGTGCTGGATGATCCTGTTCATGAGACTAATGAACACTAATGAAGCATTGGTCACCTCGAAGGGAATGAAAAAGAAAACATAGTGGTCGTACCGACACCTGAAGGCCATCTTCTGCAAATCCTTGTCCCGAACTCGGAGCTGATGATAGCATGACCTGAGGTCTCTCTTCGAGAACCAACGTGTTTCCTTGAGCTGATCAAAGAGGTCTTCAATCCTCAGAAGCAGATACAGGTTCCTCACGGTAACCTTGATCAGGAAACGGTAATCAACACACAATTGCAATCCCCCATCCTCCTTCTTGCCGAATAGGACTGAAGAAGGATAGGGTGAAACACTGGGTCAAATGAAATCTTTCCCTTGTATGTCCTCCAACTGTGCCCACAGCTTACGAAGCTCGGCGGGAGACATCCGATATGCTGTAGTGGATATCGGTGATGTCCCGGGGTACAGGTCTATATAGAAATCTACATCCCTGCAAGGAGGTAGTCCTAGAAGATCGTCAAGAAAAACGTCCGCATACTGATCCACCACTACAGGAAAACTCGGACCCTGCACATCAACTGCTCCAAGGATGAGACTAACCAACTGATGTGTGATCGGATGCTCTCTCCTATGCGTGAGTCCATCCTGTGCTGTGAATGATCCCTTCTCACCGGTGAAGGTGAACCTGGTCCCTTCCATGCGGACACTGCACCTTGCGCCTAATACAGTCGATCTGAGCATGGACTGTAGATAACCAGTCCATACCCAAGATGACGTCGTAAGGCCTCGACGCCGCTACAAGAAGATCCCAACCTAATCTCTCGCCTACTAGAGTATGCTCACACTGCCGGCACCAACGTGTAATCGTTGAGTCTGCTCCCGTAGGAGTCTCTAGCCGTAATGATCGAGCCAACGACTCCATCGGAATCTCCAAGCTCTGAACAAGGGTAGTGGAAATAAAATAATGACTCACACCTATGTCTATAAGAACTGCATCAAGGGTGGAGTATACATAGATAGTACCTCAAATCATCTCGGGTGCGCCGTGGTTGTAAGCCTCCGCTGCCTGGAGCTGAGCCTGCCTCTACCTTCCAGCTTCATGTGGTCAGGGTGGACCTCCTAGGGGTGGTGGTGGGATTTCCTCAAAGCGTTGTCCACCACCTGCTGCTCATATAGCTCCTCTGCCTCGTCCTCCTGCTCCCTACGGACCGCCACGGTCGAACCTCTACCTCTAACTGGGAGGTCCGCCCACTGTCTGATGCTCGTCTGCATGGCAGGTCGGGCAGTCACGAGCCATGTGGCCCTTCCCGCCGCATTCATAACACTGTATGCTCCTCGGAAGGCTGGCTATGCGTCGTGTGCCCTGAATAGCTGGACTCGTATCCTGAGGTCTCCCACCTATTGGCTTGGTCCTCTTGGACCTCTACGTCATCTGTCAACTTCTATCTATAGAATACTCTACTCTGTGCCATCCTGTAGTGGGTCTCGCTGCTGATGGATGCTCGGCGAGAAAGCTCTCCACTAGCATGGGTCGCTCCACCACCCCCGCCTGGGTCGGGATGCTGAGTGTAATCATCAATGCTCTGATCTCATGCCTCAGCCCCTGCTCAAAGTTATGGACCCGAAAGAATGGGTCTCGTACTATGTCTGTGGAGTAGCACGAGAGGTCGGCAAATATCACTGAGTACTGGGCTACGGACATGCTGCCCTGCCGCAGCTGTAGTAACTCCTGGATGCACACCGCACAGAGGGTGGGAGGAACGAACTCTGAGTGGGAGAGGCTCTCGAAGTCCGTCCAAAGAATATATGCCTCATCGTGCACCTGGAGCATCGGGATCCACCATCTACCTACTGCTGCATGTAGAAAATTCACAGAAAAGATCAACAAGAGGTTTACTGGTGTCCCTACCAATCTGAAGACTCTGATAATAGCCTCCAACCAATCCTTGGCTGCCCGAGGATCCATCTCTCCATAGAACCTAGGTGGTCTCTGACTTTGAAACTCGTGCAACAAGCTCAGGCATCGTGCACTCCCCGCCGCTGGGACGGGTACCATCATTGGCTCGGCGGGTAGAGGTACTGCCGGTGCCTCCGCTGTAATGGGGCCCTACACCGAGGCCTCATCGCTCGGTAGGATGTCGTATCGCACAACGCACGTAACCCTAGCTGGCTATCGTCATGGGGAAATCCTGAAAAGAAATAGGTGTGCCACAGTTAATACAGTATACCTGGTGAGCTGACACAAAGTAATCACAAAGAAAACTTTTGAAACACACATGCAATCAATGTTTTCTTACACTGCATCGGTAATCAGAAGTCAGGGCCCTGGTGAATGGATATGTTGGTCGCCGCACCAACACTGGACTCCCTAGACTAATAACCACACTCATTACTCAAAACATTACTGCTCTATAGGGAAGAAATTATCAGAGTCCTGAGTTCGGCGGTAGAACCGACTCCTCTGATACCAATTTGTCACGACCCGTCCTTGGGGCCTATACCATGACTACCCCAAGCCTTCCTTCCAATGGCCAGGGGCTGGAGACTAGCACCAAAGGCGTAAATCCCAAAATTTGGGAAGGCATTTCCTTTAAGAATTAACATACACAACAGAGTACGCAAGCGATGTAAACACTAAGAAAAACTGAGTACAAGGTAAGTGCTGGAAAAGTAAATGGGCCAGAATACAAACTCAACTGAAAGTACAGTATAACTGAAAGGAATGTACAAAAACATTATGGAAAACAACAACATCGAGTCGTCCTCCAGAAATCCCACTTGAAGGCTGGGTGCAGATTGTCTCCTCATCTTGTCGGATCTAGTTTCCCGATCCGTGTACGTCCCGTCAAGTGGTCCACCACCGGGTACCGTCCACCTCCTCAAGCCTCCACCTCGACCAGCGATGTCCATCATATTCAACCAACACAACGTAGTGCGGGCATAGCCCATGAAGGGGTGAGTATACGATACTCAGTAGGGACCCCGATACCCCATAAGGTCTCTCCGAATCAATGAAGGATAAACCATAAAGGAAAGATACATTCACGAAGTATCAACAACACTACTTAGGTATATGCCCATACATATACTTAAGTCATCAGTTACAGTTCGTCTCCAACTCCCAAGAACCACACAGTCCACAAAGGAAATCACAACCCAGTCCACAAGGATAACACAACTCAGTCCACATAGAAAAAATACAACCCAGTCCACAAAGGGTAGCACAACTCAGTCCACATAGGAAAAACACAACCCCATCCACAAAGGAAAGAAAGTCAATCACATCGATGATAAGATTACAATAAAGAATCATCGCACACAGTTATACCCTTTGTAAAGTGATAGAGATGATCAGATGTAGCCACTGATTCATCTAAGCTGTCAGACCCACATAGGATACAAGAGCAGCTAAGATGTCGGACCCACAAAGGATACAAGACCAGCTACTCTGTCGGACCCACACAGGATACAAGTACAGTGGTCAATACTAACGGACCCACATAGGATACAAGAATAGTAGCCATCATCGATTAACCCATGAAGGATTCCAGTATGGTCATCATCACTTCTGAAACCACGGATGATCCAAGTACAGTCGTCATCGTCGCAGTCGCAGCCAGCTCTAGGGTTACAGCACACTGTATGCTCGATTCCAGGAGGGTCCTCTCCTCGACCAAGAGAGAGAGAGAGTTGATACATAAACTGTGATTAAGTCCATAGTTTATGTATCCCAAACTTCTATCTCGTAAAATGAAACCCAATGCGACAGACGGTGCATCAATCGGACACCCGTTCTGAGAGTTTTTGGCTTTTCCGTTCCAGGGGCCCGGTTGGTTTTTAAGCTAAAAACAACCATACCATACACTATATACATAAAAATCTCAAGAAGAGTAATCCAAAAGGACCATCTCATCAAAATGATCCCAACGCAATTGACGGCACGTCAATCAGATGTCTGGTCCTTGAGATATAACTGTTTCCGCTCCAAGGGCCAAGTTGGTTTTGAGATCGAACCAAAACTGCCATACTCAAACATTACCGAAACCTCATGTTTAATATTCCAAAACTACCATATCGGTCCATGTATTCCTACGCAACTGACGGTGGGTCTATCAGAGGTCCGTAGATCATGTTATGGTCAAAAGACTGAAAATGGTCCGAAGTGGGGGGTTTGGGCCCGACACGACCCGTCCCAACTCCCCTGGGTCGGCCAGAATCGGGGCAACCCGACTCGGGTCCGGGTCCAGCCTAGGAGGGCATGGAACGACCCAGCAGAGTGTAGTGCGGCGCGGCTAGGCGCAGCACGGCCCGGCAGGTCGCGGCCTAGCCCAGTCTGCGCGACCCGCCCCGGCCCGGCCAGGGGGGTGCGTTGGATCGACCAGCGGGCCGATCAGGGGGGACGTGGTCCCCCCTTCATTCCGAGGATGCAGCGTCGGTCGTCGTGTCTCCCCAGATCCAGCGTGGCCATGGGATCCAAATCCCCACCACCTCCGGCTGTCGGCGCCGCCGCGCCGACGACCCGCGCTACCAAAAATTTCTGTGGGCCACCGGATTCGTTCCGGTGGTCTGTTCTTGCTCTCATCTGCGCCTACGGTTGTATCGGGACCCGTACATCACGACGACGACCACCAATCACCAAAATGGTCCCATTTCATCATCTTCAATGATTACACACATCATGAACAACAAAACGGTGGGTCCAGACTTGTTCGTTAGTCTACACCCACCACGTTAGTGGTTCAAAACATCTCCCAACAATTATACATCTTGTAGAGGGTATAATTCACATAATGAAATATAAATAAAACCCCTACCTCAACAAGGAAGACGATCATCGGCGTTGCAGTACACGGCGTCGCGGTAGACAACGTCAAGGGTAAAAGGGTTCATAGGCATCGTCGGAGTGAACCGAGGAAGAAGCGATGTCTCATTTCATGTCTCGGAGAAGAGGAAGTGTGGTGCATCATCGATCTCCGAGGAACCGGCATTCTTTATCGGAGGCCAGCATTATTTGTCGTTCTTCATCGGAGGCTGGCGCTCATCCTCGCACAACAAATATCTCCTCCTTAAAAAAATAATAGGTTCCAGCTATTATTTTACTATAGGCAATGAAACTCTCCCATTATTAATTCACCACACTAATTAAAATGTGTTGACATTTAATTAAAGGAGGGGGAGAGAAGGTTCCCCATAATTATATACATTTTTAGTTTAAATTAAAAATGGGAGAAGGAAGGTTCCTCATTAAATAATGGGTTGACATAATTTAATGGATTTAGGTGACATTTAATGGTGGTTTGTCAAATTAATGGGGTTTCTTAAAAAGATTTAGGTGGAATTAAAATGTGGGGCTCGTGTGGGCCCCCACCGCTCTAACATGCCCACATGGGTAGTTAAGTGGCTATGGGTTCCACTCTTAACTACCCATAGGAGGGAAAAATCACCTTAAGAAAATAGAAATTATTCCGATAATTTTTATTTATTTCTTAAACAAACCCCAAAAATTCTCTTCTCCTCTTTTGCGAACGCAACTACGGTAAGGGTCCCCTTAAGAAATTACCAGTGCTGTGAGTTCATCGGTGCCCTCAGATTTCAATTTTGAGCAACGGTTCAAAAGTTTGAAAAATCCGCTTGTTTGTTTACTGAACGTACCGGAGCTAAACTTTGAAAATTGATTCCGAGCACACTGGGCCTCGGAATGAAGCAACGTCAAAAGTCACAGAATCGTAAAATTCCAAAGTATTTAAAAAAAATTCCTTTATATTTCCGGGTCTTTACATAAGAGATACAATGGCACATAGCCTACCACTTCCCTACGTGAAGTATTGGTTATTATGACTTATTCTTTTATGTTAAATGATTTTATGAATCATGAATAATTTGATTTTGGGAAAATATGTTTTATCAAATGGATATCATTAATATATTAAATTGATTTGTTGATTAAGTGATAATGGTTATTTTAGAAGATTTTTTCTCTTTTGAAATCATTATATAATTAAAGGAAATAGAATACTATGGGATCTCATTTGTAGGGTAACGGTGGAAATTTTATTCAGGAATAATCGATGTTTTTATTGTGGACATATGAAGAATTGTTTTTTATAGAAATGATTAACCTATCATGGAGAATATATGAGAAGGTTAATTAATTTTCATCATTACACTCTAAGAGTAACTTATGTTATTTGAAGATAAATGTTAATATTATTATTAGTGGAATATCTGATTAATTCATTATGAGATTTGGTTTTCAATATTAGTTTGGATTAATTTAAAGAATTTAATGGACATTTGTTTATTTAATAGACTTTGTAGAACTTCTGGTACTGTTGGACAAATTTTGGAGATTAAGATTAGTTTTTTTATAAATTATTATCCATTTTAGGGAATTTTTTGGTCTTGTACTAATTGTTTTGGTTTTGGTTGATGTCTAAATGTAGCGTAAATATGTAGTTCATATTTTGGGGATTATCTAATAATAAGAAGTTGATTTTAGCACTTCTAATATGACTAAGACGCTTTTAATACTCATAGTTTGGATAAAATATGAATTTCGTGTATAAATTTAGTAAAGGATGAAAGTCTACATGATAGTAAGTATGTTTCCTTATGTTTTTAGTTAAGATCATAAATAAATTTCTTGACTTTATGAAAAATAACATAAAATGAAAACATTGTCCGTTAACTTTTCCAATTGTGGAATCAATGACTGTGTTGTGGTTAAATTTCTCCTAATCATGTTTTCTACCACTCTCTATTGAACCTTTATGGATTATTTCTATTCCATATCCATGTTTTCCTACATGGAATCCTAGTATGGGATATCATGGGTGACATTTTAATTTCTCTATATTTCTTTTAAATTGATATTTTTATTGACTCTTTTTTTATGTGGAACATTCAATGATGTTTCCAAGCTCAATTATAAAATTGGGAGGACACAATTCCCAAAATGGGGGAATGATGCAACATTCCAGGTAAATAGATAATATATCATTTTTATATTTATTAAAATTTATGAATTAAATATTAATTTTACCTCATAGTGGATACTATGTTCAATAGAATACCTGATACAAAACAACATGTTACATTGAAAACTTACATTGAACAAAACGTTGAGTTATACTGAAAAATATTAATAAAATATTATTATTTTAAATTGTAGTTAACGTATAGCCATTGTATTGGAAAGAATTAAAATAACTAACTATATTAAGATTAAATATGTTTCTTAAATGTTTTTAATTTAATCCAATAAATTTTAGAGGGTTAAAATAAGAATGAATCTGATTTTAAGCATAAATACTCTAATATTCATTAAAAGGACAATTTACCACCTTTTGATGTTGAACCCTCATTAAATCTCAATCTGGTCACATTTATATGTTTTATTTCACAAATAAAATTATTCATTAGAAATGGGACTATAAAATTTACTATGTATAAATTTTGGGTATTTTTCTGATAAAGTTCATTTGATAATGAATAGTGAAACAAACTGTATTTAAATTCAAAACTGCCATTTAATCTATTTTATTTATATGGTTAGATTATCATTTTAATTGTTTTTAATGTGTAATTAAATTATTTCATTAATATTTAATCTATTATTTCTCATTGTAAGTTATTTCACTTTGAAATTGGACATAAATAAGTATCCATCTTTTGATAGTTATTATTTCTTAAAACCCTCCTTTTTTTACAACGGGAATTAATTTTAAATTAATTTCTTCAACATCTGTGTTTTGATTTAAGAAAAATGGATTCTGTATTTGGAATAATTAAGTCCAAATTGTGTAAAGAGGTAACATTTATTTTTATATATAATGTCTATTTACAACAATAAAAATTTTATTTACCATGGTTAAAAGTTAAATCATGTAAATAAGGGTAACAAAATATTATTATAATAATATTAAATTACCCTAACAAGTTCCTAATCCTATAGGATGATACATGGATTACCATGGTCATACTTTGGTTGATTTTGGAACCCAATTATGCCAATTGGGATTGATAATAACACATTATATTAATTAATTTAATGTAAAGGAAAAAATGACATAAACTTATATCTTTTACTAAATCAATTCTTTTAAGGGAACATATATATTATCTCTTAGTTTATAAATATTAATTTGAAAGATAAAATTATTTCCTACATCATAATATTTTTTTAAGATTTTTAGACATCAAATAAATAAAAATAATTCTAACACAATAACGATGATGTGTTCACCTCATTAATAAATGATTTAAATAAATAAGATTTAAAAAATTAAAAAAGTATCCAAAACCTATAAAATTATTATTGGATGATTTTATTTCAAACAAGATTCATCTTATATTATACTTTGACAAGTATTGGACATTTATAAACTAAAACTCATTATATAATAAAATAATATTTTTAAACATTCTTAAAGAGTCCCTCCTACCAATTTAAAAAATCCCTCACTTCTAACCCATTATTCACACTTATCAAGCCTTTTGGATCCTCCAAAATTTTCCCAATTAATCTACCTATATACTTCCCCTACTTTTATAAGCCTACCCTATGATGATGGAAATTTAATTAAACCATTTGGTTCAAACCAAAGGGAGATAACCGATTTTAAGGTAACGTATTCTCTTATGTTGTGTTGTTTGGTTTTACATATCCAACCACATAAAATATTTTTTATTCATTTATTTTTTATATATAAGACTCCAAAATATTATAGGTTTTAGTTATGATAAGGATTCAATCTACACCTACACACACTTCTATCTAATGGTTAAAAACATACTGTTTCAGTGGATGAAAGACTAGTGAATCACGAAATGATGATTGTTCAATTATCTACTACCGCCTCCCATAGTGGACATTATGATGGAAATGTATTCATATATTATGTATAATATGTTTATATTTTCACTATTATTTTGTAATTTTTATTTACAAACATACCTTTATGCTTTTTAATATGTGTAAATATGATAATTTCATTTGAGGAAGTGCGGAATACCACCCTTCAAGGTGATATGATTTGTTCATGAAATACATGGAACACATAAAAGATGGTTTCAATGAAATTATATAACACATATATAATATGATAATATAATTTAATTATAATATACCTATGTATCATTATGTTTTCATGACATTTAATATGAAATATAAATGAAAATAGTGTACACATGTACGTATATCTTACCGTCTCCATGAATGGTGCATTTCATTTCTTATCTCCCAATGTTATGAAATATTATGAATACATACATATACTAGATATATAAGATATCTAAATCATTAATATCATTCTGGAGATAATGGAATTTTCACTACATGAACAACTTGTAATTATATGACGTTCATTTTTGACTCAACTACCAAATATCGACAAAACAACCATTATTAACTTAAATGATTTAATAATGTTTATAACTTGGTAATAATTTATATCAGTTGAATAATAAACGTGAAAAATATTATTATGTATGTAAAAATTAAATTTAGAAAATTATTTAGTAGATTAAAGAACAAACAGGTCATGCCAGACATGAGGTAAGGGGTTTCTTTTCTTACTTTTAATTCAGTGAGATTTCCATTGTTCACCACTTATTTATTTCAAGTGTTTTATTGTGTTATGAAATTTGATATATATTATCATGATTCAATTTATATTCATGTAATTTTATGATTAATTTTTTGTTAATTAGCTTTTGGTCTTATGACTCTATTGATTACAACGTGGTAAAGGGTTTTTATCTCACTTTTTATTCTCGTGAGATTCATGCTATATATACCACTATTTAATTTTGTATAGTGTATGTGATACCCATTATTGTAGTCTTTGTGTAATATAATTTAAATTATGGGTATTTAAATATTCATTGAATTATCTTTCTTTCATGGGTTTTATGGTTCATAAGTTACCAAATCAGTAAGGGAACCTTTCACCATCCTCTTTTTAAATGACATAATTTGTTTTGTCTTTTAATTTACATATTCTTATGAGGTGATATGTTATTATATATCTTTATAGATGTAAATTTTATTTCCATGTTATTATATAACATTTTATTTATCATCAAAAAAAATTTCTTAATTTTAATGTGACGATGTTAGGCTGTCGAATATCTGTAAGGGACCTTCTTCCCCCAATTTCAATTTTTTGGGTTAATCTTATACTTCTTGATTATGTCATTTTATGAATATGTCTGAATAACCTCTGAATATTTTACACCTAATATCCCTTTATCTTGGGTGTATTTAAATTTTTCCCACATGATTATCTCATTGTTTTATCCATAATCTAATTATACAGTCTTTATAAGGGATTTGGTCTCAATTTACATTCCATTGAGACTTCATCGTTGTTATGCACCAATTCACATTTATATGGTGTATATACTCTCATTTGGAATATTATATCATGGATACCATTATTCTCATGATATTATAAAGTTTTCAGTAAATGATATTCCTTTATTATTTTTATTCAAGCATCTCTCATTTGGGTAAGAACTCCTTAACAAAAATACTATTTTAAGTATTTATTCTTTCTAATATTTCTCATTAATGAAAATGTTTTAAAAATGATTTTAAGAATTAATTTATATGTAATTTAATGTTTTAAAATTTTTATTACATTAAAATATTCAACGAAATATGGGACAGTTTTATTCTGAGATCTGTTTATTAAATTTTTTAAATGGTTTTGAAAATGGTTTGATAAAACATCGATTATGTAAATATCATGAAATGATATATTGTCATTGAAATGTAGAAATTTATTCTTTATTTTTTTCTTGATTTATGTGTTATGAACACATTATGGTTATATAAAACTGTTAATGTATAAGGGTGGTTCCGTGATATGCCTTGGGCGGGTGATCCCGAGATAGCTCTCCAATGCATTGGGTAATGTGACAGTGGTAAATGTTAATATTTCTCCTAAGAGATTTGGGGAATATAGTATGATGGGTATTCCAAACATAACTCCCTATGTAACAGTGAAATCCAAAAAATATTGCATGACATGTACTCCATAAGTTACGTTTATGATTTATGATATTTGAGTGTTGTTCATAAATATTACGATTTATTAAGGTATGTAATGATTGAATACTATAGTTTCATTGATTTGTATTAGTTGAAGGGTTAATGTATCCATTAATTATTTTTTAACCCTTATTGATCTTTTTATACTCATCCCATTTTTTTGAAATGTTTTCCACATGACTTAGTGATTATTAGGGCCAAGGATGAGATCAAGGAAAAGTCATGTTGTCTAAAACATGGAACTAGACATTTATCTTTTTAAGAGTTTTTGTATATGAAAAAATGGATATGGAGTAGTAGTGTCTACATGTAATTTTCAAGTTGATATGTAATAGTTATGGCCTAATTCTATAAAACTCTAAAACTGAAAACATTCTCAATGTGAATTAGTCATTTAATTCAAGATTATGTAATGTTTTAAGGGTGGGTGCTTATATTTTATTCTTATTATGTTTTATTTTTTAATGATATTATAAACTAATTGTGATTTAAATATTATAATATTATAAAGCATATTTTGGGACTAATATTTTTGGTTAAATTTTCTATATCATTAAGGACTTCTACAAGTAGATGTTACTGTAATTTCCAACAATTGTGTATTTCAATGTTCTAAAAAATATTAAATCATGTATAAGTAATCATTATTAAATTAAATATTAAGCGTTTTAATTATATATGGATATATATAAATATTGTGTTTCTTTTGAGAGTAACACAAAAGTATCAAATGAAATTTATATTATTTTTATAACTCAGTTCATAATATTTTCAAATGAATGAGTTCTACCATTAAAATAAAAATGAGTTAGTAAATCACAAGTTGAAAATATGAAAATGTTAGACAACCCATTTTCATGTAGTTATATTGGTATTTTTTCATCATTGAATGAAAACAGATTTTTACCATCTAATCAAATTACCAAAACTCACCAAATCTGTTCTATTATTACTATGTGGTCTACTATTATCTATTGGGGTATTACTTTCAACTATTATTAAATTTCATATTTGAAACTTCAAATACCTACTATTATTGACATTATATTATTTTATAAATATTTATTTATTTTCCTTTTTAATCAAACATATCTCACCTTCCCTAATGGATTGAAAATTATCTATACTATACAATAGTTAGTACATATAAATAATTAAAATTTTGATTCTTAATTACCACATTAGATGTTTCCTCCATTTTCTTATAATACAGTCTGTCCCAAGATATTTCAAATAATGATAAATAATTTTTCAAAAAAATTCTTACATCAAATATATAATAAAATATTACTTTTTTATATTAACAAAAATTATAGAAACTGTTGGTGTGGGAACAATAGTTCCATTAGTGAACACATAGATCATTACATACCTAATATAGAATAGAATTTAATTACACCCAAAAAGAAAGAACAAACAAAAATAGAAGATAAAAAGTAGGGTGTTATTTTCCTAAATGAGAATATTAATACACTTCTACATAGTGTTGACTCGGTGGAAAGAGTCATAATCTAGGGATTCCATGTTATTATAGTATAATGTATCACATATCACATTTAGATAAACATAAGGATTCTTAATTATGTGGTCAAATAGTCAAATTTTTTCATCACTCCATGCATTGAAAGAATAATTTTTAAGGATATTGTTGGTGTTGTGGTGTTTAGGGTAATAAATAATGAAAATAATAGAATTATATGTATATTCTGGGTATAAAGAAGGATCATAAGTTAAGGGGGGTTATAAAAAACAACCATAAAAAATAATTTCAAGTAAAAATTACTTGAATGGAATATTTAAATGAAAAATAAATTTAAATGACTGAAATAAACTCATAAAATATGTGTAGTGGTTGGATATATTACAAATGGTTTTATTTTCTTAGACCCTGAATAAATACTTATTCTGTGTTATCAAATATGATTCTGTGTAAAATTTATCAATATCATATTGTATATGATTACTTTAATGTATGCAAAATTAGGAATCTCTAGATTTTAGATAGCAGAGGTCATTGAAAATTAATAGATATATAAAAATATTGAATAATGTTGTGAAAAATTAAGATGAGGATAAAATAATCTGTAATGAAATATCATTAAAAGTAAAAGGATTTTGAACTACGAGACACATGAAGATCCAAATCTATCTATTAAAGGTGTTTTATTTTAATGTTTTAATGAACTACAAACTGAGTGTATCACATCATTATCTCTATTATAATTAAATTAATTTTAGGGAAAATTGGTAAATTATAAATAAAATAAAATATTTTGATGATATGTCCATGGGAATAAGAGATAAATTAATGTTATCTAAAATATGAGATAGAAAATGTGACTGGAATCTATGACTATATTGTTATATAGTTAACAGAATTAATGGTTTGTCTATCTGGGAAAAAGGAAAATACATAAATTCATCAATGATAAAGTGGGGATAAATATTCCTATCTTAATGGAAGATACATTTATAGTATTCATTACATTAAATAGTGATTTCATGAAAGAAAAAACTCATAGAGGAGTAGATATTTTCAAAAAGAAAACATTGGTTGATACATTATAATTACTATGGGACAATGTCAAAGATGTCACCACTAGAGATATGTAATTCATAAAATTATTTTCTGAAATTACAATATTGAAATATATTATGTGTATTTCATTGAATTCATCACAAAAGGCATATTTAAAAATTTTAAATTGATCAATAAAATGAATATAAGATTTTATTTAAAATTATTTAGATAAAAATGGTATAGAATTTTATTGAATACATATCTTATAAATCATGGACAACGATGGTATAAAAAATTAGTTTAGAGTTACGTACGTAGCCTAGAGAATTGGAGTATCTAAAATGAAAAATTAGATTCTAATTGATCTATCTAGATTAATGCTTTATAAAGATTAAAATTAAATACTCTCGTATCTATTGTCGATTAAATTGATGAACTTATTGAGAATACAAGTTCATTGAGGACCAAATATGGAATGTTTCTTTAATAAAATGATTTTCATGAAGAAAAATATTATAAGGTAATTTTGGTTGGTCAGGAATTCATACATAGTAAAAATAAAGAGAGATTTAGAATCATGTTTGATGAGAATTTGGATGATGAAATATTCATTTTTATGCACAAAATTTGATTTTCTTATTGATGTTAAAATAAAAAATCCAATTTTTTTCTGTTGTAATGTTAACCATTTTAAAAATGAATAAGATATCTATATTTTGTTGAAATTTATCTCTATGATAGATGGTTGATAAAGTGATTATGCCATAGTATCCATAATAAATATAATTTTTCCAAGACTCTTTATAATCACTACTAGGTGTCCATAATAGTCATACCAACAACATATATTACCCAAAAAGAACATCATATTCAGATTTAACATTAAAAAATATTTCTTATTCATAATGAATTCATGATTCAACTCTCGAACCTCCTTGATCAAAATATGGGATGAGTCCAAATTACAATATTCTATTTAGAAATTTGGAACACATAAATAATTTTTTTCAGTCGTGGGGGTATTTCTAATTGATTATATGTGTTTTTAAAAAAAATATTATACATAAAGGAACTCCATTCCATAGAATAATATTTCACCACTTTCCTAATTGAAAGGGGCCAAATTGTGAAGAGACATTTACAAACATAAGGTCCTTCATCGCATGATCAAATATATGATACAGAATGGACACTAAATGACCCATAATCTACCAACTATTCTTAGTCATGTACTATAAAAAAGGATTCTAATAATAAAAAATAGTCATTTCTACAGTTAAATGAAATTGTGACAATTGCAGCATTGATTATTTATAAAACATTATTGATCACCACATAAGTGAATAGCATGAAACGCTTAAAGAAGTTGTAGTGGTTAAAGGATTCCAACAAATTCTTGAATGTATTTTCTATTGGATTTGAGCCTCTCATGTGTTATTAGTGTGAAACATTTATCCACACAAGGGCTCTATACTTACTGGAAAAAAATATTTTAACTCTTATCGGAGATCAAGTTATTTTTAGTGGTTTGATAATAAATTATAAACTCTCTAAAGAGGTTCATGATCATCACTTGGAGGTAATATATAGTGTATTATTACTATTAAATGTTGGAATGTTCCTAGAATTATATATCTAGAGGATGAAGTAGATCATCTTATCGGTATAGTCCACGAATAAGCAAGCCTTGGACTATTGGTAGTTCTTCTTGCTGATCATAGGTGTGTTTTTTCAAAAAATAGAGTAACTGTATATAGAGTCTAAATTGGGACTAAATATAGTGTGAGGTACTCTAATTTTATATATAGATTACATTATTTAAAATGGTTCAATATTTTTAAATACTTGAGTCAATTAATTCCTCTGGAGATGTCCATGAATACTGGGGTCCTTGGTAAGATATTCATATAGGTGATTTTGAGAATGAAAAGGTTTTTCTTTTCTATTGTTTCTAATAGAGAACCATAGTTCACCATTAGGTTTCGGAAGGGTATGAAGTAGGTGATGGGTCCCATAGATTGTTAAGTGAATCTTTCTATACAATGAAAAATTACTAGATGGTGTGGGAAATCTAGATTTATGACGATATCCTCAATTTATATTTCCTATAAATCATTGGATTATTCTATAACCAATTGGTAAAGGTTTATTTCATATATAATAACCATTACTAATATTCTATAAGGATGGATCAGTTTTGGTCCCTTTATGTTTTGGGTTGTGGGTCTCCTAAATATTTTTCCATGTTTTTTGAGTAGAATATATGAAATAATGAGAATGTTTTAGGATATATAGTATGAGTTTGTGATAAATAATTATTGAAAAAATTCCATTGATATATTTGTGATTATCTAATGTAGTCTTATAGTAGTGACCATTTCTACTTAAAGGTTTCGCCCTGATTAGTTCACTAATATCATTGGAGGAAATTTACATTTACAATGTGGTAAATTTGTCCATTTTCGACCACAATGTTACTATATTAGATAGATTATAAATTAGAATCACCAATATAGAAAATTGTTATAAAAATTGGGTTCAATATTTCTAAATTTAATTAATATAATATGGAACCTACCATGTTCTAAACTGGGATGATTTTTAGTTGGAACTCATTATCATTGTGACTGAGAAATTTGTTCTTATTCTAGTTAGAAATTGCTCTGAGTAAATCATTTCTATTCATCTTTGTGTTCTGTTGACTTATAAATTATTCTAAAAATAATGGTTCGATAATTATTGGTGTGTGTATAGTGATCTTACCTTTTTATTTATCGTTAATATATGACATTACATTTTATAGGTATAAAATGGTCTGGGGTGTGAATTATCATACCAATAATTTCATTTTTAGACATAAATTTTATTCATTATTTTTTTCCCATTATCTAGAATTTTTCTTTAAATTTTAAATAAATGAATTGTGGGAATGGAAAATATCACACAGTTAGCATATAGATAGGTAATACATTGCAAAAACTATTTAAACCATGTAGTTTTAGATAAGTGGCGATTTTTATAGTTAGTCCATTATAAGTATAAACATGTGAAAAAAAGATTCATCTCAACCAAGAAATATATATTCCAACAATATAGTTTTCACATGGTTTTAAACAATATATCTTTGAACCATGTAGGCTAACAAAAACATAAAATTGCGATTTTTCAAAAATTACATTGAAAATATTATCCCATAATAATCAAATTTTTTATTCCATATGAAAATAATAATACCTTGTAATTAAAAAACACCTCTATTCATTCTCTTGTTTAAGTTCAATAAATTATTGATCAATAATAATATAATAATCCTCATGATTGGTGGTTCATCTCCCCCTTATTGGTTCATTCATCCCTATTCTCATGGTTTTATATTTACCCTAAGGCCATGGTGTACAAGGCTTTGAAACAACTCTATTTTTTCAATATATTTTTTTTAATAAATTTAGAAATATTTTCCATAAAAGGAACTGAGATGGAAGGATATTTAGAGGCATGGTGATCCCAAAATTGATGGTTCAAATATACTAAAATAATTAATTGAAAACAATAACATTTTTCTCGAATGAGTGAAATTACTCATATCTGGGTACACATATTAGAAATTTGATGTTGTCATTGAGTTTAGAACATGTACTTTACCATATGTGTGACATATTATTTATCATCATTTAAATTTTATGAAATTTTTTTCCCATGAATAAATAATGTATAAGTGAATTAATTATTTAATTTATATTATAATGCGACAAAGAAACCTAATATTCGAATTTATAAACATCCTAATAAAAAATTATTATGAACATTCTCATGGCGTTGAGAATTTATAGAATGAATTTCTGGAATCCTTATTGAATGATAAAAAATCAAGGATAGTTTAGGCCAATTGATGTTGATGATCTTGCAAATAAATGTAAAATGGATTCAATTATTCTCAATGATAGATCGATCCCATGGTAGAATTTTTTTTCATGTGGATTTATCCCCATTTGAGTTTTCCAATGATGAACAGGAATTAATCAATTGATTAATTGATTCATGGAACAAGTGTATTTTTGCTGGATGTTTTGTTAATTTGGGATTCTGGAATTCTATTATTGTTTATTAATATCTCATCATTATTCATTATAATGGAAATAAATAATGGATAATATGAAAATTATTCTAGGTCTATTCCTAATGTTTTTTCATGTGCATATCATCCCAAATTGTCCACATGTTCAATATGGGAAATATCTTTGTCTCTTGATTCCAAAAATACACAGTAATTAATCATTACGAGCCTATTTCATTGAGAAATTGATTGGTACTAAATATCAAGGTTAAAATAAATAATGGGATCATTCTTTCATGATGTATTTATAATGGATTAGTGTTTTTTTTAATTTTTTAATGGTCATTGACAGAGAGATTAAATGGACTGTTTTTCCCATGTGAATTGGTAGCTTGAAAAAATAAAAAATGTAATACAAAGTCTCAGTTTCTCAAATCCACCTTCTCTAGTTAGATATGTGGTAGGATTTGTGGGAGAAAATGCTAGAGGAGGTGACCAAATTGAGATATACGTGATTTCAAAAATCTCGATATACATGGTCTGTTATTTGAAAATACACACCATTTTGGGGACCTAGATTCAAAAGTAGGGTATATATATAGATGAAAAGTATCACACACATTATAACATGGGTCACATGTTGTGTGAACCTTAAATGAATGCTCATATGGTATTTCAGTGGTTTCATAGGAATGGACATGGTCATGTATATGATATGGCTAGAGTACAAATTAAAATTCATTTACTAAGACATAGTATAGTACCAAAACAAATCCATATATATATTCATTAATAGTTTTACATTGAAATACATACTATAATATCCCTTGATAAACATATACAACATGCGAAGATGAGAAATTCAGTGCACATGTACTATTTTAGATAAGTCTTTCATACTTTATTCCCCACAACATGGACAAGTGTCCTTGGGGATTTGTTCCCTTGGTTCATCCATGTGAATGTATATAATGGTACTAAATCCTTAAAAAATGACTATGATCATCTCCAAGGGATTATTTTTATATATGATAAAAGGAATCTGTTAATGTTTCCAGGATTGGAACCTCTTTCACCTTTTTCTCTAAGTGGGGTTCTTAGAATCAACATGACTAACTATACAAGGGAGTTTATCCATTACCTATAAGATAAATCATAATTAGGGTCTATCTATAAACCATTTTCATAGTTGTTAAAAACCATCATTGTGTGATATCTTCTAGATTCTATTATGTCCATGTCCTAGTATGACCCGATGAGCTCAACATATCTCGTGGATTCCATCATTGTTATCTGAACTATGGAGTGTCATCACATGGATGAGTGTTATATGCGGCCTTTGAGCATGAATCCATGTGAGGGACACTATTCCTCATGTAATATTCTCTGTGAGTATGGAATATACATATATGTATTATTATAAAAAAAACTTCATGTCCCCTTTCAGGCATGTCTTGTCTTCTTATGATGAATGAAACTTTTATTGTGTTCTAAATTGGCCAAGAAACAATGGATATTTGATTTGGGAAAGACAAATAAAAATACATTCTACGAATCAAATTTAACATTATTCATCTCTTACAGTCTTGATGGAGTTATTTTTTTATTTTTATTTTCTTTTATTCATACCAAATCACTTCATAGTATTTTATTTAAATCTAATTAAGGGGTCATATGATTGGATTAATTTGGTATCGGTTCTAATTTACATTTCATCACTTTATGTCTTTGAGATGTTCATGTTTTTGTGTAATTTTCCTTTGGATAAGAAATCTCATCTGAGTGGTATGACTACTAAAATATGGTATCTTTACCCTAGAATATTGGATGTATTTTTTGTTTAGTCACACATGGATTATTTCGTTATAGGTTGGCCCTGGTGGTTCTGGTAAAAAAAGAGTGTCATCATAGAGTGTTTACCCTTTTTACTAGTGTGTTAGAATTTTGTATATTAGTGATACTATTTCAGGATTTATGATATCAGTTTTCAATGTTTTGAGTTTTTCTCACATGATAGGGAATGTTGTGATAGTGGGGTTACAGATGTATCCATTCACTAGGACACGTACATCTGACTTATTGACTCATATCATGCAAGAACTAGTTGTAGTTGATAATAATGGAACATTCACCATATTATAATTGGTTGGTATACCATGTCTTTTCTAAGTCTAAACACATGATATAACAAATGTACACAGTGAATCTTATCAATTATCAGATTCTTCAATGATGATTTCAAATAGGTATTTAATAATAGAATCATTAGGATGATCACCATAGTGATTAGGATTTGATATAGGGTTCAGTTTAAAAGGTGTTACCTCCAGGTGGTGCATTGGTTTTACCCCAACCTATCGAGTAGTAGATGATATTAATAGTAACATATGATGGGATTCACAAACTATGTCTACATAATGTGTATTAAACTTTTCAATACTGAATAAAAATCTTATAATTCAATGATTTGACATCATTTTTTTATATAATAATTAAACTACACAAACACCCACATGGGGACCCTAATAGTGTAGTGTTTTTGGACGATTGGAAACATAAACATCTGGTACATAGGTAAACTACATCATCGCTCGTTATGTGACTCATAACTATGAACCTTCCTAGATATATCATAGGGATTACATTTCACCATAACTATGGAAATGTGAATGTAATAATGTGTGACCACATTTTCATAGTTATGGTAAAATGGGAGATATAAAAATAAGTTTAACATAAGTGTTTGAGAATATGAGAATAAAATTTTAAAACCATACCCTTCATAATAACAATCAAAATATTTAGTAATTGAATAATTATTGGTGGTTAATAATACATGTATCATAAATGAATCAAAAAATATGATATATTGTATCATATCCTTGGAATAATACATATATTATAAGAAAAACCATATTCATAGAAACTAATTTCCATATTAGGAAATGATCATTTTGAAGAATGTAATTGTAAAATTATTTCACTCACCAAGACATAATTGTTGCTAGGGTCACTTCCTAGGACCATCATAGTGGAAATAGTCCGAAACATGAGCTGGATCACTCCCCATTCTAGTATGGTCTGTCTCATTTGATAAAAATAATTACCCATTGCATTGTATAGAGATATAGATCCCATATATATTATAATGGAATACATATTTATGTTAATCAAATGATCATAAATCATTCATAATAACATAACACATGAATTTAAATTGGTTATATAAACATCTCATTATATCATAAGTTGTGGATAAGATATAGGTTTCATAATCTTTTTATCATTTCAACATAGTATAACCTATAAGATAATGAAGTGGGATTCATAATTATATTATCATGATACATCATGTGTAAGATAAATGGATTTTATGAAAATAATTCCATTATAAATAAAAAAATCATAGATGGGATGAGAATAGTATCCTTATATCATATATCAAAAAATGAATTATTAACATCAATAAATATCATCTTAGATTGAAAATAATATTGATCAAACATTAAAAAATTATAAAGGAACATTCTTTTTATGATCTTATTTTTTTTGAAACATACTATTTTTTTAAAATATTGTTCTTAAAAAACCATGAAAATTTATAAAATAAGATTCCAAGAAAATAATGGTCTTGATGATGGGATTTTTTTCATTTCTTATAATTATATTTTTTCAATTCACAGGGATGAAAAAATACAAACAAAAATTATTTGGAAAACAAAATAATGATTACCTTAGAAATTTTTTAGAAAATTTATTTATGTGTAAAAATGATTTTTAAAATTAAAAATTATGATAATAAAAAAACAATTTTTTTATAAAACTTGGTTTTGAAAGAAAACATATTACAGACACAAGAGAAAAATAATTTTCAATTGTTTTTAAAAAATTTATTTATTATTTAATCTACAAAAATTTGGAAATTTAATAACTAATTGAGAATATAATTAACAACCATATGATAATAAAATCCATTTTTATTGAAATTTGTATCATTAAATTTAATTTAAAAAAAATAATCATAAAAAATTCTGGAAAATGGTGAGATTTTAATTTACAACCATTAACACTTTTATAGCCTTTAAGCTTAAGTCCAATTAAGGATTTACATATAATAAAAGGTAAAATATCATGGGTATATATATTTTCATTATATAGTATATAAAATTTAATGTATATACACATTGTGAATGACTCTATTCACAAAACACATCATTCATTATATTTATTGCATATTGAGACAAAAATACCTTACCGATTTGGTAGCTCTTGAACCATAGACCGCATAAAATATATATCATAAAATGGATAAATAAATACAAATATGTTTATATATAGGAATCATAAAATAAATTTATGGGAATTATATATACTACAATAAAGAATAATATGGTAAATATGACATACATCTCCCTTAAAAATAAAACCAAGACAGAAATCCTGTAGCGCATTTGTAATATTTTAAATCAAAAGCCCCAAAAAAATTAAATCAAATGAAAAATAAATATCATAAAATTAATAAAGATTAAAGACACCTAATTTTTAATGGTATAAATATAAACAATAAAAAATAAATGAATAGGTAATTTTCATATATCTCTTAGAAATATAAGATTACTTAAAAATCCATCACCTTACTTATTGAATTTTGTCAAAATTTTAAAAACTATTGTATAACAAATAAAATTTTATTTTAAATATGTTAGAAATATATGTAGACAAATCATACCATATATTATTTTATTATTACCATTTATCAGTCATTTATTTTAAAATTCTATACTAATGTTACATTTTGTGTGATAACTATTTTGTTTTTCATATATATTTTGATATTTTATTTTTGGTCAACCTAAATTGATCGAAATTTGTAAATATACATAATACATACCATTATATAATAATAATATACATTTAATATATATATATTTATAGTAATTAAATTAATTTAATTATATAAAATGATCGACACAATTTTTGGAGATGGTAGGTCGTATGTACGATGGTAGGTGGTTTTTATTTTATTGTAAGATTTAGAAAAAGAATGCCAAATTATATATTATTATTAGATAATAATTTTTATGAAATATATAAAACATATATTCAATAAATCAATCATAATGACCTTCCATTTTCACAAACGAGCGATTTTATCGTATTCCAAAAATTCAATGAGTATGATTGTATGTTTCATAAAATAATTTAACAAATATATTAATATAGGAAATATAATATAAATATATAAAAAATACATGTTTTATCCAATATTAATAGGGGTAATGGACACATTAATGTCCTCGGTCTGGGATTTGTTAGTCCCCTATACACATGATAGATAATTTATAACCCATTTGGGGGAAGTGGAGATAGTTATAGGACATGAAACTAAAATATCAACAAATCAATATATACAGTATATTGAATTTATAATTGAATAATGTTATATTAAAATTTTAATTATATTTAAGAAGAACTAATATTAAATTTTATGTTGATGAACAATAATTCTTCTTCAAGTATCCTCCTTATGTTTTTACCGGAACCCTTCCCCGGTTAACTTTATTATCAAAATAATAATACCTAGATGAGGGGAGAAAATATGGGATATTATTTAGGAAAATTCTGGTAGAAGCATAGTTTTTTGCTATTTTGAGGATGAGAGGATATTGGATGGACTTATATATGTGAGGTGAATGGAACATTCCTTTTTTTTGAAAATAAATAATTCCCCCAACAACATTTCATAAAAAAAGTATCCAAAAATAAACCATTATATATACGAGAGGGTATAAGGTCCATATAAAAATCAATTTATTTTTTACATGTTTTGTGTTTTTTCGATTATATTTTTTTCCCCTCGGTGAACACATTTCACTATTACAGTGATAAATAATGAATATTGTTCATATAATTATTTTGGTCAAAACATAATTTTATATTTTTTAGATAATATAAATTATGATGATTAAAAAAATTTCAATCCATTTTTTTAAATCCCATCCACATTAATAAAAAAAATTAATTTAAAATAAACCCCATATACGTGAAGGGAAATATTTTTTTAAGAGATAATGTTCAGATGTTTAAATGTTTTTATATCAAAAACCAATATAAAATTGAATCCAATGACCTAAAATTAATTTATTGATATATAATTGAGATATTTTTACATGAAACCCATTGTAAAATATAATAAATTTAATAAATAAATTAATTTCAAATGAAGTCCTCAATTAAATTTTTGAATTCATTACTATTCATCAAAAATTGATTATTTTGGGAAAAAACAAAGAAATTCAACTTCATATAAATATGAAATTACTATTTAAATGTAATGTTAATTTTTCACAAATAATTTTAGCAATTTGTAAGAATTTAATTTTATTATTATTCACCAAAATAATATTTTTTGAGAAAATAGTATTGTCAAAATAAATGACTTTAATGAAAAATATGTATTTCTAATATATTTACATAATAAAAAACCATTATAATTAATATTTAAAATTTTATATTACTATTTATATATTTGTTTTTAATATAAATATTACAATGAATAGGTTTATTTAACTCTGTTTATCATATATCAGGGTTTTTTGGAAACACAGTGTCGCATGTAACAAAATATGGCCAAGTGTTTCATGTACAATAATATTAACTTGGTGTTTCAAGTAACATAAAATAAAAAATAAATTTAATTTTAAAAAAATAATAATTTATAATAACAAAGGGTGCCATATTCTACCCCCTAAGAATTAATTTTACCATTAAAATTCATCGATACTCTAAAAAATAAAGATAATTCAATATAATTAAATCTAAAAAATTACCACAATGCATCCTCAAACAAGTGGTTTCACAAAAACTATTAAATAGATGATTGTTCTTGTTTCCCATGACATTCTCTGTATAATATATATTCACCACCAGATTATTCTCATAAGAAGTATCATTCTCGTATGAAAATACCTATATATTTAGTACATGTAAAGTGTTATGTAAATACATCAATATGAGTGATACATTGATAATATCATGGACTTGAGATAAATTTAGTGGAATCAGAAATCAATATGCTACAATATAGATATATTCAATAATTTAAGGGACTAATATAAATATTGATAATTTTGATTTTCGTATAAAATCGTATAACTTTTTACATGGTGAAATTATGAGAAACACATTTGGAAAAAAATCAAAATATATATCACACCACCAATTATACACCTAAATAATTTAGATAATATCATTTACTTTGATGTTTTGTTGAATGTATAAAACCATAACTTCCATTTCATTAGTTATCCCATATAAAAATTGTTTTATTTTTTCAAATTTAATTCTAAAAGTTGGAGCATTTCATATCATTGCATATGGGGATTTATAATGGGACATCTGAATGATTCAGTGAATGATATTATTTTATGAAAACTCAACCAGTGTATGGTTTTTATGTTAACATCCATTTAAATACGATGAACATGATCTCAAAATATCCTCTAGGGTTTGAATTGTTTCTTTAGATTTAACATATCCATCGAGATATTACACATTTTATAATATCATCTCTATATCAAGATAATTTGGAATAATTCACTAGAAAATGGATGTAAACCTCATATCCTGATCGAAAAAATGGAATCTGGTACTTCAAAAAACCTTATGACTTAATTGGGGTATATCCCCAAATGATGATGCAGCTAAATTCATTCCCTGATAGAAATGAATTATGAAAACATAGTAAGGAGATCAACTAAAACTCATATAGCATTATTACATTAAAATATTTTGGGGAGTCCAATGGAAAAATCCATTGATATGTCTTTCATTTATATTACCAATTGGGTAATGGATGTAACATAACATTATAAATTTTTTATTCATCCATAACATGCTGACATAATAAGAATAAATAAGTAAACTATATTATATCTCAATTCATTACATCCAAAAATATCTTCTGTTTTAATTTACAATATGTCTTCATGCATCTTGGATGTATATAGAATGAAGAACTATGAGAATCATATAAAAACTCCTTAAAATATAGTATTTTCAGAACAAAAAAATGGTTCCAGAAACATATCATTATTTTATTATCACGGATATAATGAAGAACATTTCTATCACTATTTATAGCTCTATATATTCCTTCAGCAGAACATTAATCTTCTCATTGATAGATCGATGGAAATTTAATTGAGTAATATATGATTTTCACATACCATTATGATTTCTAATTATATCCATTTTAATTAAAGAAATATTAGTTTTTTTAATTCTTTATTATGGAAAATCTATCATTATCCTTTCAAATTTACACATTTTCTACCCTTTTTACATTGCATGGGTTGTAATGTATTAATAAATCAAAATATTTAACAATCTCAAACCATCTTGATTTGTTGAAATTTATCTCTTTATTTTGGAATATATATATTTAAAATTTTTATTGGTATAAATATATCAACTTTATATATAAATATTATCCCCCATATATTTTTTGAAAACATTACAGTAGTTATCTCCAAATCATGAGTTGGGTAATTTTTCTCATGAATCTTTATGTTTACAGAGCCATAAGATAGATCAATGTGGTTATGAATAATAACACATCCCAATACCTTATCGTAAGAATTCAAATATAAGAAAAAAACCTCTTCAAATTAGTATAATATAACAAAACGTGCTATGACATATATTTTCTTCCATTCAATGAAATTTTCCACACATTCATTTTTCAAGGAGAATATGTATCTTTTATGATTTTACATGGTGAGTGGAGTAGATAGTGGTTATAAATTCTCCCTAAACATTATATAATATATATATAATCTAAAAACCAATATAGACCTCAGTCACTATGGTTGGAAGATTATATACTTAATATCCTCTTTCATTGATAGATATACTGATATACCCTCTATTAAGAATATATGACCAAAAAATGAAACCTTTTCTAAAATAAAACTGCCCTTTATAAAAATTTTATATAGTTTATCATTCATTAGGTTATTTAGTTCAATTATCAAGTAGTCTCCATGCTCTTCCTTTCAACTTGAGTAGATTAGAATATTGTCTCCAATGACTACCAAAACCAAATCAAGGTAATATCTAAACACTCTATTCATTAATTATATGATGATTAAAGGAAAATAAGTTAGACAAAATAGAATCACAATATATAAATAGCCTCCAAAACATGAAATAATTTATTTCTAGGGTTTATCCTCTATCATAACACCAAATTGATAATATCAAAAATGATGGTCGACCTTGGATATGTATTAAGCTTCTAGATATTGGTCAGTAAGTCATAGATACATGGAAGATGAAACATCATCTTAATTGTGAGATTTTTCATCTCTATATAATCAATTAAGAGTCACATTTATCTAGGTTTATTGTTAAAATAAAGATATAGTGAATCCCAAGTAAAATATTATTATGAATAAATCCATTTTCCAGGTCTTCATAGAGTTTTATATTTAATTCCTATAACTCATCTAAATTCATTAAATATGGAGACATTTAAATTTATATGACTCCATGTATGTGTTATAATGTGTAATTTACATAAAATTTGGGTGTATGGAAATTATAATATTCTAAAATTACAGCAATAATTTCTTTTGTAATAGGAAAATCATAGATTTTATTATTCTCCCTAACCATCTAAGAAAAACTACCCTTATAAATTGTTGTTAAGTAATATATAATGGATTTGATCTCTATTGAATGTCCGTACTTATCAACAGATTAGTAAATTGTCATATTATTGTTAAAATATCACATATGACATCCATTCCTTTAAAATTGATTAATTATTTATATATAGAAATACAATACATTCTCAATATGACCAAAAATTCATCGAAATAGAGAATGAATATATTTTCAATAATCATATTCCCACAATAATCAATCATGGAGGTATCATTTATTTGAGATTCCATTATCTAATGATTAGGATTTTTGACTAATAATAATAAATCAAATAGTTTTGGTGAACCATGAAACAAATAGTTTTGAATGTATGGGAAGATCAATATTCAAATAAGACACTATTTGTTTTGGAGGGGATGTTATGTTTACTTTTCAATACGTCATTATTATACCCCTCATCTGAAACAGTGATCACATGTGATTTTCCATAATTATGTAATTCAATTATGACATGACCTTCCCTTATACACATAAACTATTTTATTTTACCATTAATATTATTTCCTCAATTATTCTTCACAATCCTTGAGCATAATGTTATGATAATATTCTACTCTCTGTGTTTCATAGATTTTAATTTGAATTTAAATTTTGTCTTCATTTCAAAACTATGAGATTAATATGAAACCCCATCATCCATTTCCATATTAATAACAAATATAAAAAAAAATTCATTTCTAATCTAGTCACTAAAGGATTATTCCATTTTGATACTTGGTATTTTTACAATGTATAATTGATCATCCTTAAATTTTGTTTTTATTAAAATCATAGTTCCATAGGTATAATGTTTGGTAAAAATTTCCTTGTAGGTACCACCAAATTATTCATCAATTTTTACCTCACGGACCTTATTTCCCATATTCGTAGGTGGAATATGAGGAATGTAAATAGTGAAAAATAATTTTAATCACTCATCATATTCTATATATTTAATTTATTCTTCTTGCTTCATCTTCTTGAAAATATTGTATGATTAATATGATCCACCTTCCAAACAGTAAAAAATCGAAAATAGATTTTTCATTGTCAATACATTGGGGAAGAAAAAATTTCATTTCAATGGTTGTAATCCATTATTCAATAGAGAATAAATCTAAATATGGACTAAATTATGATGTACATAACCTCATGAATTTCTTAGTGTAATGTTGTTCCCACCATTCTTCATTTCGAATCCCATTATGATTTGTATCTCGATAAAGTTATATGAGACTAAAAATTATATTTTTTATTACATTTCCCATAAAAATTCGAGTATCAATGGTGAAATAATTTCATTTTACATCTCACTCACAGATAACACAGTGTCTTCAGGTTCAATACATAATCTAAAACCAAAAACCATAGTATAGGAAACAAAATTGATGTTGTTGAACAACAAATCATGAAATATCACATATATGAAATTTAAATCATGACATAATATTTTATCTAGAAAACAATAATATTAAAATAAGTTATTTATATATATCATCTATTTATTTCCTTATATTATTTTTCATAAATAGTTTGTGAATTTTCAAATCATACCCCTCGGGGTAGTTAAAACAGCTGTTCAATATTGCATGTTATCGTGAGCCAGATGATGATCATGTCAAGATAAACATGGCCTTTTCAGAGTTATGGATCCTTGAAATATCTATCCTAGATCCACATAAACATTTATCATATTGATAGGTATATAATTTCTTGGAGACTAGACATTCAATCATTTAAAAAAATTTATGTGTTTTTCATATACATTGACACATCCATAGATTTAACCTTTGGAAATTCATGTAGTATATCAATTTGGTTTTCTCATCATTGTATACAATTGGTTACTAAATCTTTATTTTTTTTCCTACTATGGAAACAAAGTATTTTTATACATAGATATGACATATTTTTTTATTAATCTTCATTACATTACATAAACACATCCATAATGTCCCTAAAATTTTAATCTATTTGGAATCATATAAACATAAACAGTTGTTCTATTAGTAAAGTAAATCATATGACCTTATGATCTTAAATACTAAAACCATTCTGTGATATCTCATATGAATCTCATATCATCCTAACCATCGGAGAGGAATCATAATAAATGCTGAGCATAGATTCAGAGTAAGGTTCCGCAAGGAGATTCATATGTATTATAAGAATATAAGTGTATAATAATGATAGGATAAAATATCAAGACCATAATATATATATCAAAAATCATAATCTTGAGTCATAGAATTTATATTGGTTGTTAATAAGACATTAATCACAATGGAATAAATTAATGTAATCCATGAGAGCCTAATATTTAAATTAGACATAGATTTTGGGAATACACATAATCATAGTAAATAATTTACAAATCAATAATGGTTCATTTCTAAGGAAATAATTATAGAATTGGTCCCCAAAAATCATTACAGTATTCATGGATCAATCCTACGATAATAATAATGGAAAAAAATACCATTACTGAATTGGGTTCACTTCATATTAATTTGATGTCTATATTATGGAATATAATTATTTACTAAATATATTAAAGGGAGATATAGGTATCAATAATCACATAATGAAAACAATATTTATGGCCATAAAATGATCATAAAACATTTATCATATCATAAACCATTAAATGAAAATTGTTTCATTAACATTTAATTATACCAAAACCTATGAAAAATACATAGATTTTATAGTCATTTCATTTTTTTCATATCATAACCTATGGGAAAAATAAGAGGGATTCATATGGATTTTTACATTTTATAATATATTGAAGGAAAACTGGTTTAATAAATATATTTCAATAAAAAAACATAAACCATTTAGATAAGGATGTAGAATGGTATCCTTGGATCATATCACCAGTAAGGCATCATAATCATCAACATTTTTCATCTTAGATGGAAAATGATCTTGATCAATCATTAAAAACGTTTAATGAAGGTAATATCCTTTAATAATTGAAAAAAACATTTTAAAAAACAATAAAATGTGTCAAAAATATTTTTCATTGAAAAATGAATTGAACAATTAAAAAGGAATCTTCAATGAAAATATTTTTCACAATAATATGATGTTTCATTCATGTATTACATGTTAAACAAATTATTCCTAGAATATTTTTTGGAAAATGACCAATAGTATTTGAATGGAAAACTAAATGAATATTAAATTTTAAAAAAATATAAAATATGCATAAAATTTATTTTAAAATTCAGAAGATGATAATAAAAAATTGTGAAAACATATTTATAAACCATGTTTTGTAATAAAACTGGTTTCCAACTAAAGAGAGGAATAAATCAAATATCTATAGAAACATTTTCCAAAATATATTAAGTACCAATAATTGAAAAAATGGTAACATTACTTGATAATATAATTAATAATTATTGAAGATAAAATTTCATATGATTACTAAGATATTTCTCAAATGTTTTTACCATTATAAACAAAATTGTAAACAACCTAAATATGATGAGATTGTAACATAAAAATAATTACAGTGTTGGTATCATTTATTCATAGACCCCAAAAAGGAATCATAAATAATAGAACATAAAATTTGATTTAGATAAATAAATTAAAGATAATATATGTGAAATTATAAATTTATATATATTTTTTCAGAATACATTTGAATAACACAACATATATCTCAAAGAAGGCGATCTCAGACAAAATACCCTTACCGATTTGGTATATTCCAAAATATATACAACATTAAGGAGAGATCAAAAAATGGTTATTTAAATGACAATAATTTTATGTAAATTAGTCATAAAATACTATATTTTGAAATATATATACCACATAAATGAATTATAGGGTTAATATACCTTGTATATTACATAAAAATAAAGCTTAGGATTAAATCCATTATCACATTAGTAATATTTTGAATTGAAAACCAAAATCAAGAATAACATCATCTAAAATATTAAATATAATTAAAATAAGTAAATTCCTGATATATCATGTCATATGGATTTTGTACCCATATAAATGAAATGATTCTTGAATTTTCACATGCCTTCTATAAAAAGAAGGGATTGTAGAAATCCATTGATATAATTATTGAATTTTAATAGACTAGTTCAAATATAATGGATTATAAATATTGTTTTCTAAGAAATATTATATTTATATATATATCATACCATGTATATTTTCTTAATGACCATTTATGACCACGGTATTAACAAATCTGTGTTAAATTAATGTTTTGGCTAATAATTGCATTATTTTTTGTATATGATTTTATTTTTTATACTTGGAACACTTATTTTTATAAATATTTAACTCCATAAATAATATTTAAGATGAAATAAATATTTTATATATTCAATATATATATTTAAAGTAATCCAGAAATATTATTAATTGAAAATGAATTACCCCATTCTTGGAGACAATATGTCACACATAGGTATTGATTTTTTTCCATTTTGTTTTCGAATTTAAGTTAAAAATGATATATTATTCCTAAATAATAATTTATATTTAATCTATGTCACATTTTATAATCAAACCCATACTTATTACCCTCCATGGATTACAAGAAGGAATAAGATCAATTAATTATGTGGTAGTCTATCGTACACTTGAGGATGTAATAGTAATCATAAATATTATATATAAATAATAAATCCATAAGAATTTATACAATTTAAAGGTGATAATGGAAAAAATGACATTTGTTTTTGATGCGGTAGTCCACCATACACCTGAAATATTATTTCATATCCCATTGGATGGAAGTATAAATTGTTGTAGATAATTACATAAGAATAAAATAAATCTCCGTATATAGGATATAATGTGTTTATTATATCAATCTAATGACTTGGAGGTTCAAATAATGAAAAATTCTTATTGATTATTATTATTTATTCTTTGATTATCATATTTAGTTTTTCAAAAATAACCTTCCTTTGTTAAGATTTTTCCAAAAAGAATAATTCATATAGGATGATTAGAGGGTATTTTTGAATTTAGTTGATAAATATTTTTGAAGAAAAAAAAATTTATTATGTTAATAGAAGAGGAGAGGGGTGGCCTTTTATAAGGGAGGAGAGTGGCATAGTTGTAATTTAGTAAATTGGTAGTTTTCCACCGATTTTTTTTCCATGTAGCAAGGCTCTAATGATAAAACATTATCAATAATAGAATAGTAAAGGTCAAAATATTTACAAAAAATGGATTGGGTATATGTTTTGGTTTATTTGGGAAACTTATGGTTTTTATGGAACCAACCATGTAAACTCATGTTTACATTAACTGTGATTACTAATTTTTTCTGTTTTTACTATTTTTTTTGGAAAAAAATTATGTTAGACTTAAAATATAATGTTAATCATTATTATTAAAAATATAGAATAAATTTTTTAAATATATATTCAAATATGGGACAAATATTAATGATAAATTAATATTTATATGTGATGAGAAAGCTTATTTAATAAATTGTATAAAAGATTACAATGTTATAAATAAAAGTAATGTATCAATATGACTAAAATAACTTAAAATAGATTAATGGGTTTTTAATTTAACAAATATTTTTTTAAAAATAATTTAAAATATAATTTGTCTATAAATTAACTTTGAGAAATGCAATTTCTAATTAAAATTATGCATCCTTAACTATTCCTCAAGATATGAAAAATGTCAGAAAAATAGAAAAAAACATTCTTATGATGATTTTTACATGATGATTTGAAAAAATAAGTTTACCATATCATGATTTTTCTACGAATATTTGAAAAATAATTACTACTATTTAATTTTTTTGAATAAATCGTATTCTAGAAACATATAATGAATTTACAAAAAAATTAATTAATTTTCTCTTAATATGTGTTCTATATATTTTAAACAATCATAATAACGTTTTGAAATTTATTTATTGATATTCCTTTCACTATGTTTCATAGATAAGTTATAAAATTCATCATTAAAAAACTATATTATCAATATATTTGGTTTTTTTAATCTTATTGTCATGAGTATCAAAATCATACCCACTGTTTTATGCTGCAGAAGAATACAATGGCATTCAAGGTAACTAATTATATCAATGAAAGTAAATTTATTTTAGATAATAATTTATAAAATTTTCAGGTGTTACAAGAGAACCCTCATGTTTAGGGGTGATATGGGCCTATAAGCAGTTGAAGATTTTCTCAATGAATTTATTCGAGTCTTCCATCCAATTAGGACATTTTCTGACCAAACGGTGGACATAGATGTGAGACTTATCCATGCATAAATATGATTTTTTATGGTTAGTCATTTTTTCATATGATAAGCTACCTATTTAATGGACTCTGTTTTAGTATCTCATTATAGAGAAGTAATATATAGCTTCGATACGAGTAGTGCACATTCAAGAGATTTTATTATCACATAAGGGAATCATGAATGTGGTTGATTATTCTTTTAGTGTTACCAAACTCTCATGATACTTTATGGATATGATACAAGATACATTCTTTCATTTGGTTACTATTGAGAAATTACTAAACCTAGTTATCTAGACCAGTGTGATACCTCTTTGCATTATACCCAATACGGCAGTTTTGGAGTGTTCTTTGTTTGTAAAGTGTTTTCTATAAAATAAGATGTAGATAATTAGTGAGGGAATAATTAACACAGGACTGGAGACTTCAGTTGTTAGTATCTGATGATAGATGCCTGGACCTACACATGTAATCCATTTAAGGTTGTCAGAATATGATAAAGGTGTTGTTGTATAGGGATTATAGGATGTATCTAGTCATAATAGAGAGTAGTAGTGTTAATCTTAAGATGGAATGAGCCATCGTGAACTAGGTTTCATGAACTGACCTACATCCGTTAGAGATACAGTGAATGAGACACATATTATGAGGAAACAAGCATAGTATAAATGTATGAATGTAGTAAGAGATTAAAGATGATCTTCATGTGGTATATTTTTTATTTTTTACCAGCACAAACCCCAAGTTGTCCCCTCCATGGTCAGGTAGAATGTAGGAGAGAAAAGTTATAAGATATAGAGTCTTATAACCTTGATGATCCATGAATGATAAGATATAAGAGTAGTTACTTATCCACAATAGTTTCGTATGGATAGACAATATTTAATTTGAATCCTTTCATGCCACTAATAAATTAGAGACTTATAAATTCTAGTTGAGCCCCTAGCTCTACCCTTTCATATAAAGACAAGTAGTAGGGATCTTTGGAAATCACACACTTATACAAATGTTATGACTTGACTATTGAAGGTGAGAGTTACTTTTATAATATCTTAATAATGGTAATAAGGCCTTACAATTCCATATTAGGTATGAACTAGTTATCTATAATTCATGAAAATATTGAATGTTTGAGGAGTAAGATACAATGTATATATAGTGATGGGATGTGGTTCTCTTTGTGTGTGAAAATGATACCCAGTATCATTAATATGAGTTCATTCATCAGATGGTGTAACCAAATTCACAACATTTTTCTACTATGACTCTTAGTGTAGGGGATGATATAATCATTCAGTTTCCAATAGTGATGATGGAGTACGATGACTTATTTTGAGAGGACATTCCATTCTAATATCTCTGTCATAAGATATACTTATAAATTAATCTATATCCATGGGAGACCCCAATATACATCCCTACAAATATGCTATCGCCCATAAAGCACAATGATCTAATAGGGTAGTTGGATTACTTATAAAGGGTTTTTTTAGGCATAGTGTTTTCCCCGGAGTAAGCCTAGTATTGTTCGTTAATAAGTTGGATGGGTGATTCGGGTTGTGTATTGACTACCATCACCAGAACTAGGTGGAAAAAAATAATAGGTAACCACTACCTAGGGTCGATTAAATCTTTGATATGTAGATATTGGAATGATAGTTCATCTATATTGACATCAGATAAGGATATCACCTACAGTGTATATGGGATAAGAATATACCAATGGTAGATTTCAGATGTCGCTAAGGGACTAAAATTTACACAGTGAAGATGATTATTTAATGAAATCACAAGAATTGATCTGAGGACTCATGAAAAAGATCATATATTCTTTCTTAGACAAGTTTATAGTGGTGTTCATTGATTTTTTTAAAAATTTGAGGGTGAATCCACATTTATTATTAAAGAAATGTGAAGTCCTATATAAATTGGTAGAGGGAGACCGGTTACATTACCCAAACTCCCAGTGGGTATTTATCCCATTACATTGCCCGTAGGCCCAAGATTTTTTCCCAAGTCCCATTTTGTGAATTGTACTGCTATAGAACCCATCTGCTACTTTACAACACTGTACCCTTCGCTGCTACTGTTCCATCCCGCCACTACAGTACCCACTTTTTCTATAGTCCCACCACTGTTATAGTGTGCTATAGTATTGTTATAGAACTTGTGCCCAATGGGTTTTGAACCCCCCATTATTCATGTTGGATTAAAAGGTTCATACCACTAATCCAAACCCCAAGTAATAGTTTTCATTAATGATATCCTAGTATAATCAATGACCAAGGATGATCTTTTGAGAAACTTGACAGGACACACCGTGATTTATCTTTTCTATGTTCTGAATTTCTCATCATGCTAGAAATATATATATATATATATATATATATATATATATTGAAACACTAAGTAAAAAATTTCATTCACATTTAGAAAAGTTTTAATGCACTATCGGAAACACAAACATTGATTGCAGTACGCATAACACTGATCAGTCATGTGATATATACAACATCGACTTGGCTTACGTTAAACACAATACCATGTTTCTAAAAAACATCATTTTATTATTATTATTATGTAAACATGTTTTTATAACATATTCATTCAAACATAGTAACATGAGTAGTAATAAGTACTTTTGAAATATTTATATAATGTTTTTCTATAATGAAAATATATTTATAATGAAAAATAAAATTTTCTATAGTGTCTTCATACATTTAAAATACTATTATCTTGAATGAACTCATTTTCATGTACTTATATAAAGTGAAACTAAATTATAATTTGACACATATAGAAATATAATTGTATAAAATAAAATTTATTTTTGAATTTATAACACAAAAATGACATAGGATGAATTTTAGTGAATTTTCTGTGAAACCTTATTTTTTGGTGAACATAGAAAAATATTTCATTTTGGTTATTAACAGATTTTTAATTTTAATAATTATTAATGTCAAAATATATATTAATTATCATATATGGTTATGTTCCATCAATTATAAATCTATTAATAAACTTTATTTCATTGTAATCAATTTCACGTTTAAATTTAATATAACAAAATTTCAAAATTATATTATCCTTCTATATTAAAACCCTATCATTTCATCCCATTAACAAGATTTGACTTAATGATAATTTTTTGGATATTATGAATTAAATTTAGAAAAATCAAAATAAAATATTTTCATCAATTTACTATCATTATTATAATTATATACTTTTAATTTTTTACAAAAATGATTAGTAAAAGTGATTAAAAATAATCACATAAATTAAGGTAAAATTAACATTAATTAGAGACTAAAACAAAATATTAGGGGCTAAAATGACCTACACACCTTTAATAAACCATTAGTCATACATATTTCAGACATATTCATTCCATTAATGATTAATATTTGTTTATATGACTTTTCTCAGGTATAAACAATGGTACACATAACTTGTTTTTCAAAAATTCAATATGAATATTTTTCCTTCCCTATAAAAGGACATCGGCTCTCCCTATTCATCAATCATTTATATCCTCTTATGGTCAACAATTATCTGACAAATAATGTTATAAAAATTCCTCCTATCATCATAGAGTCCTCTTCATGGGTTGAATGAAATCAATGAAATCCATTTTTCCCAATCCAAAATAAGATACCCTATTAAGAAAAAGTCTAAACAAGTACAAAAATAGTAAAGACACAAGGTAATAGAATTTCTTATAAATATATATTTCCATGAGATTTATATTTTATTTACAACCCATTTCATTTGTCTTGTTTGCATAAATACACATGTTTTTATTCTATTATTAAGATACAAAAAATTAATTGTATTTAAATATCCATTTGAATATATTTATTTCACAAGGACATTGTTTCCAAATTTACCAAATTGTAAAAATGATTTTTCCTCAATTATCTTTATTTGAGACACATGCCTTGTTATCAACCAATATGTTTCCTTCAGATTTATATACTTCCTTTCAAATGTCATGCCATGAATCTCATTATTGTCATGATATTTTAATCTTCATATAAGTTCATTTTCAAACATGGTTAGTATGGTTTAATAATACCATGTCGTACGAGTTTATTGATACAATGTCATATCTTATTTGAATATTTATGTTTATGATTTAATTGATGAATAATTATAGTACATCTCTCAAGAACATACACGAGTTTTACTATCTTCTATATATTAACGATATTTCTATTTATTAGTACCATTATTATACTCTTTATTGCTTATGAAAGCTATGAAAATGATTTTAAAAAGTGTAAATCTACTTCTCACATAAGCCAGAAAGATTGTTTTTTATGTTTTCTAAAATGGGTTTCCATGAATATTTTACTCTTATCCAGTAATATATAAAATAAATTATTTATGATATTCTTATTATATATTTTTCAACATAATATTTTTTTAGATTTCTGAACAAAGCATTTTTCTATTAATTTTACCATGAAAAAAGATTATTCATTTAACCTATTATAGGGTGTATAGATTTACCCACCAATATTTATCTGAATCTTTTTTTCATGTTTAGAATGATAATATTAAGGATTTATTTTAATGTTATTTTTAATGTAATTATTTTCAAATCATTATCAATCATTAATTAATTTTTTAAATGATATTTTCATTAAAAATGGATTTCAATGAATTTTGAAGCATTCCATATAAAATGTCAATTAATTTTCAATTAAATGGTTTTTTAAAAAAATTATTTATTTATTTTAATGTTTTAATGTTTCTTCAAAGTTAGTTTTTTTTAAATTATTTGTATTATTCTTTATATATTTTCACATTATTTTATCGGAAAATGATTTCCAAATGTTTTTTCATTAAATTGTTTTATCTATGATGAAAGGGTATTTTCATGAAGAAATGCATTTGAATGAAATAAAAATATTATATTCCATAGACGATGAAATCCATTGGTGTTACTCATTCCTTTATAGGTAATGATATAAATTTAACATTCAAATTCTTTAAATAATTGAGTTTTTTATTATTGTCAAGGACATTAAGAAACCAGTTTAAAATTCATGGGTTATATGATTGTGAAATTCAAGTCTCTTTCACATGTTATATATTTGTGAAATTAATTTCTCTTTCATCGGTTATTCTTCTAATGAAATGATTATGAAACCAATATAATTTTTCACTAGTTATGTTATGAATTCATTTTTATGATACCTATTTCATTAAATGAGATATTATATTATTTTTAGGATTTTTGACACATGTATGTGTGATTTAATTATGACATGGGTAGGACATATATCTATATCTAATGTATTGGGTAATGATAATTGTTTTTATGAGATGAAATGGTACGTGACAGGGAAACCCAATCCTAGAACGAGATGGTAAATGGGAGGAAATCCCATCCCCAAAACAACAAGGTAAATAAGTGGACATCCCATTCCCAAAACAAAAGGTTAAATGAGAGGAAATCCCAATCTCGAAACAAGAGGGTCAAGGATAGGAAATCACAAACCTGAATGAAGAGTTTTAACCATAGGACATCTCATGTCCAAAACAAGATGGTAAATGCAAGGACATCCCAAGCCCGAAACAAGAAGGTACATGGGAGGACATCCTATGCCCAAAACCCAAGTGTTCATGGGAGAGAATCTCAAGACCAAAGTAGGTACACAAGTTATTAACCAATTAATAACATGTTACAAGGTTCATTTTATACTGCCTAGAAATAGTGTTTTTATATTTTTATGTATTTTCCACAATTCCATATACTATTTTAGGGATGTGATTTCATAAATTTTGTTCATTATTTGTTTTTGATTCATGTCTTATGAAATTAAAATAATTATAATGATACATGATATACAAGGTATGATCATCAATTGATTCGATCAACCTCCAACCAAATTTTTAATGTTATTCTTACGCATTTTCTTTATTTACCCTTGCTAAGAATCTAAGTTCACCCAATTCTTATTTTTCTTTTACCTAGGTTGTGAATAATTATTTACGTAGAAGTAATAATAGTGTACATCACTATGGGATATGATGATGATCATTATATGTGATATACAAAATTTTTCTATGTTTATGAAGACCATAAACTATTATGGTCCTCAGGCATGTATTGTCATATTTTTCTAAATATTCATCTTAAATAATGTAATGTCCATGTATGTTATTCATAGGTTTCTATAGTTGGTATAAAAATAAAGGATTATTAATACCTTGGAAACTAGAATGATAAAACAATAAAAAGATACATATGAATATTACTAAGGAAATTTCTAGGGATATCTCTAAGGATATGTTTAAGGATGAGTTAATGTTTAGGAAAATGTATGATAATTTTGGAATATGATAGAGTGAGAAACATCCAAGAAATTAACCCTTTTATGGACACTATAAGACGATGTGGCTTTGTAATATATGTACCTAGATGTAAAAACACATAAAAGATTTTCCTAGCTTAACTCAGGGAAATCTAGTACATGATAGTGGGCCATTCTGGAGATCGGTTTTAAAACACCGAAAGGATATGATTTGGAAATTAAGAAAAATATTCAATATCAATAATAAAGAATTTAAATATAATTTTTCTATAAATAACCTAGGATAAACCTTGTGTGTCATATATTGAGGAATTTTTCATGATTTATACATCCTATAAGAAATTTTTTCATGAAAATTTATTATTATATTATGATAAGTAATGATCAGATTATACTTCTTATTTTTTTCAATGGTAGGAACTGGAAGAAACTGTGTCAACATTGACTACTATAGATGACTTCCTAATGACCTGTCATGTTGGATGACCATCGGAGTAGAATATGTTTTGAACATGCCTAATAAGTTTTCACCTAACATTATTAAAAACATCAACCTTAACCAACTCCTAGACACCACCAGGATGAGGAAGAAGGTGTTTGTTGTGAGTTTGGGTAATAGAGACAATGTAGGAATAATTGTTTGGTTTTATTTGGTTCAAAAATGAGGAATGAATCACCTATGTGAATGTTATAGAGTAACAAGAAGATGATTAGACTATTTAATATAAGGACACAAAGCAAGTGACAACAAGGGAAAAATGATGACTTCAGTTATCAAAATGGATGATAATATTTGACTTCCTATGAAATCATTGAATTTTATGTGTTTTATGTACTGAATATAGTCATTATAGAACTCATTTTCACGTGATGAAGTATCCTAATAATAATCATCAGAGATGTGAAAGTAATGGTTACATTACTAATGATGGAAAGACTAATGATAAATTGTTAAATAAAAGATGTATAATTTAAAATTATTAGGTATCCTTGCTAATGGGTTAATTATTAAGTAATAATTGTGTTTATGTGATTGGATTCATAAATTATTAATGCTGAAATATATAAGGATTTTATAATTATTTTTTTCGAATTATTTACAAGAATATGATTAATGGATCTAATAGAATAGAAAAGTGATTTAATGGTAGCATGATGTCCCTAAAAACAGAATTAGGGAAATATAACCCATCATATATTTCATATGAAATTATAATGTTTTTTGGATAAAGATTTATTTTATATAAGTAAATTTGATTGTACTGATTACTAATTAAATAATTAAGGACTTGTTGAAAAGTTGTTTATAATATAATAGATGATGTTTAAAATTTCATAGATTTATGGAATATAACCACAAATATATTGAATAACTAATCATTCAATTTAATTCATGTTATTAACATGTCTCAAGAGAAAATATGTTGAGGGTATTAACGTGTTGAGTATTGGTCAACTAAGTGGTAATTTGTGATATATACAATATCAATGTTAAGATGATTTCATTTCATTATTTCTACTGTATAGGATTTTCATCTATCCAAAGGGATATATGGTTAATTATTCATGAAATATCTGAGATAAAATTCAAAGGAAGTAATTATGTACTGAGATTGTATTCAAAAACATGGATAAAAGTTTATTTAGTGATTAACAGTTTTTCAATGATGTACATCATATTTTTGAGATTATATTATTGTGGTTTTAGAAAAGAACATAATTAATGTTAGATGGAAACTAAGGAATTCTGTCAAGGCCATGGGTACTGAACCCAATACCTAAAGATGATAAGTGTTTCAAGCCTACCATTTCCCTACATGAGGTGTTTGTTATGTATAATTATTTTTTATGAATAATTATCAATGATTAAATAGTAGTGTTACTTTTTATGTATTCATAATAATGTAATTATCATATTGATTTTTAATAATTGTTATAGGTTAATTGTTATACATTTCATTATTTTATAGGCTTCAGTTTTTTCTAATAATTTATTTTATCACTTTCGGAATCAAAGTTAATTTATGGACATCCTTTTCATGTCATAATTGAGGAATTATAAATAGATAAAATAAAAACAAAAGAATCAATTTTTTTATATAAATATATCAATTATTTTTGTATCCTTATATTCAATTCCAATAAAATAATTACCCAACATTTGGATAATGAAAAAAATAGGTGTTGTCTTATTAACTTAATTTTTGATGAACCGATGTCCTTTAAAATGGTCACCATATTATCACATTGAGTCCCACACCTTTTTTAAAAAATTCACTTATGATATATTGATGACATAAATCACTCCCAAAATATATTTATTAATTTTCCCTTTATCCAATATTCTCTCCCAACTATTGTTCTACTATGTGGAAACCTAATTTTGTGTTCATTTATTGTAACATTTATTGTTCCAACATTCCATTTTTAAAGGATTTTTTTGTATTCATTTTAACGATGGGGTTTCTATGAAATAAAATTTTATATATTAATCCTTCAATAACCCAAAAAATTTATGCTGATAAATTAATTGTAATGGGGGCATAATGTTATATCCCCAGATTTTGTGATTTTTTTGATTTATGTTATCTTTTTTAGATTTGGAATTTCATGTGACATTGGACATAATATATATATATATATATATATATATATATATATATATTAAATCACTAAGTCAACAAATCCTTTCAAATAACACTATATTTTATTGAGCTACACAAAAAACTACCATGGATTTCTCTACATGCAACAGTTACTTCGCATGTGATACCTACAACACTGACTTGCCATACATTACATAAAATACCTATTTTATTCAAAACATCATTTTATTGATATATTTTTTAAACATATCATTTATAACCTAAATGTTAAAACATAGTAATATGAATAGTAATAACTAATTATCAAATAAAATCATAATGGTTTCATATGAGGAAAGAATACTGATAATGAAAAATAATAATTTTTTGGGATGTATTTATAGGTTTAAAATACTATTTTCTCGAATGAAATACTTTTCATGTCTATTTGTAAACAGTAAAAAAATGTATTTTGGATGTATATAGAAATTTAATTTGATGAAATGATATAAATTTATGAATTTATAAAGCCTAAACTACCTTATGGAGATTTTTTTTATTTTTTTGCAAAACATCAATTTTTAAGGAATGGTGAAAAAAATACTTTATATTAGGTAATAAATACCTTTTTTATTAAATAATTAATAATTTAAATTATAATATAAATTTGTTATAAGTTCATATTACATAAATTATAAATTTATTTACTCAAGTTATATCATTATGATCAATATCACATTGATATTGAATATAAAAACATAACTTAATTTGGTATATTTATCTACTTCAAAAAACCTATTATTTTTCCCCGTTTGAGGGATTAACATTAATCATAATGTGTATCCTTCTATTAATTGAATTTCCAAAAACCGACATACAACATCATGATAAATATTATATTTATATTATAATTATATCATGTTATTTTTCTTCCAGAAATATTAGTAAAAGTGATTAAAATTAATCCTAATGATTAGGGTCCAATTAACATTAATGAGAAACTATGCCCTAATATTTTGGTGCCAAATTTCCTAGCCACTTGTCCAAAACCTATTTACTATCAATATTTTTTCATTTAATATTCCATTAATTATTATTCATTGTTTTTATGAATTTGTTATGTATGAAAATGTGTAATCATAAAATATTTTTTAAAATTCATAGTGACTCATTTTCCTACAATATAAAATGCCATCGACTGTCCATATTTTTCACACCTCTCTAACAATTTTGTTTCATTTAATCTATATCTAATCCATATCCCAACATCACTCATTTACTCCTAGAAGATTCTCCTTTGGGAGAAAGCAATCTATGATCTTTTTTCACAACCTGTAGAGACATTATACTTTTACATATAACATATCATCATTTTGTACACAATTATACAATCAATGTACAAGAGAAATATTGTAATGTCTGATGTCATGGAAGACTTGGAACATAAAACTGAAAACATGCAACTAAATAATACATTCCTTTTTTAATCATTAAATTAATATCCTAACTTCAGCTATGCTCAAAAATCTTCATGTAAAACCCTGGGGAACACATGATCAAAGAGATGATCTAAATAGACATTGAAGGTAATAACAATAAGAACAAAGCATTAGCACATGGGATAAAAGGAATGAAATTATGATGTAAAAATGCATGTAATATATGGAGTCATAAAATATAAAAATGGATTTATTTAATCATGGATTCATAGAAATCTGATATCAATATAAAACATGACATTACCCTGACTCCAAGATAATATCCAAGACCATTTCATGATGTACCACAAGAAAATGAAAACCGCCAAGATCATCACACATGGTAGCACAAGCCATGGCTAAACTCCAAGACCATATCATATAACATCTCCTAATACAAAGCATTACCCAATTCATTAGAGCTCTCTTTGGGTTCACCCATTTTTTCTTTTTATGAATCTTCTACATTAATAATCATACATAATCAATCTTACATAAACATGAGGGTTACCCATGAAAAGAATTGTGTACCCAAATCATGTCAGAAAGCATAAAAAATGGGTGTATCATATAAGTGTCCATGAAATAAAGGATATTTAATATATTTGTACATTCATAAGAGAAATAATTCATGTATTATGGTATTCTATGTCAAGTATATGTGAAAAAATCTAAGAAAATTATTTAATATTTCATTTCATAAAATTATTTTTGTGTGGTTTTATGGAAAATACAATAGAGCCTATAAAATATAAATAGAAAATCCTTTATAAAAAAATTTAACCAAGTTGGTTTTTATAAAAATGACTGATATTATAAAGACAATTGTTGACTTACACATAACATAGTCTGCACTTGAAATTAGGTAAGAATTCAGGAAGTTCCCTCTAAACATGTTTGCTTATCAGGAAGTATTGAAGAGGGAATCACATAAAAAAATTTATATAAAAAGTGTGAATTATGAAAGGGTATTCAAAAATAAATTTGGTACATGTTAAAATCATTTATAAAATGTACATAAAAATATAAGATAACTTCATTTTTTTTAAAGGAATGCAAGTCTACCTGAAGGAACAAAGGTGGTTTGGGGAGAATCCCTTAAGGATTATCAACATGGTATCGAGTGTACTTAAGAGGGAATAAAGAGACATAAAGAGGTTTATAATCACTTATAAATAATGATTCCATTGTGGTAGAAGAGCTCAATTATAACACATCATTCGTTATTAAACTTAAAATGGCATAACATTGTAGAAATGTTTGAATAAAAGTGAAACAGAGAGGATCCCTTACCTTATGTCAGATGGTGTTATCAACATAATATTAGTGACCTGAATAATTAAACTAGGTTTATAATTTATAATTAATGAATCTATTCCATATATAAAAATTTATTAGAACATTTTTAGGTTCATTCATGGACTTTTTGATGGGTCATGTTGTTCAATTTCATTTTTCGAGTCTCTGTTATTCATGGTTTTTACGATCAGTTTACTTACATTAATGAACTAAGAATCATGTAAAATGAATATGGTTGTCCATAATTGAAGATATATGAAATTATTGATTATCTATATAATTACATGGTTATAAAATTTATTTTGTTATTTTGAGTGAACATAAATTATTATATAAAACATAAATGATAAACACTTAATTTAATTTGGCAATTTTGCTCCTAATCAATGTATTTTGTTTTATAGTTATAAATCATATGTGAAAAATGATTATATAAAATTAAATAATATAAAATAATTATTTAATATTATATATAAACCATAAAAATTGACTCATGACCAAAATTAAAGGTGGTAATAGAAATTGATAACCTATCATCCTTAAATATGATAAATTAGCACATCTTGGATGGTGTTTTACATTATTTGTTATAAAATAATGGGAAAAGAGATTTGTTAATGAATTACCCCATAATCATAAAAAAATTAATTTATATTTATGTTATTTTTTTTATAACATTTGGATGAGGATAGGTTAGTGAAGAAAAGATTCAAAAGGAACATAAAAAGAAAATGATTGAAAACAAAAGAGGAATTTACCTCTTGATTCAATCTACCTTAATAGCCTCTTAAGGGGAGATTATTTGTTCTTTTGAAGAATCTATGTGAATTTGGACGTGTTTTAGGAGCTCAGGGAGAGATTTGGGATAAAAAATTCAATGTAATGAGGCTAAAGAGGAGTGAAGAGAAGAGGTAAGGAGTGGTGGGTTTTATAGTGGGGGGATGCGGGTTTTAATAATATTTATTTTATTAGTTTATTAATTTCCTTCAAAGCATGAAATATTAATTATTACATGTCCAAAAATAGCAATAAGGGCATGTGATTATGTGATTTGTGGGATTACATCACTTATGATGTCTGTAATAATGGATTTAAAATATAATGTATTTATACTGTAAATTAAGTTATTTTACTCTTCCCTAAAAATTCATGTATTTTAGAAAAATCCCAAAACTCCACCCTAACTATTTACTTACATGTATAATCAAAAAATGAACTCCATTTTTCAATATAAAGTTTCTAAATATTATTAATATAATTATTTTATTAAAATCAAAATTTACTTGAAAAATACATATTTTAAAATTTTAAATTATTCTATAATGCTTTCAAAAATTGGGTAAGGTATTATAAAATTATCTTAAAACTAGATTCATAAGAGTGTTATTATATGAAAAATGTTTAAGAATTTACATTTTATTTTCAAATTATTATATAATTAAAATAAATTATTTATGAATAAAAAAACCAATAATTTTACAATAGTCATATTATAATATATAAGATAAATTAATTTAATTTACACATTCATGGGTGAGGTTACTATTCTTTTGGATGATTTTTTATTCATAAGGGTCATATTACAATTTATAATGGTACCATAATATTCATAAGGGTTTGTTACTATTTATCAAAAATTATGTTTGTCTTATATGATTCCAAAAATATTTTTTATTGAAACAATTTATGTCGGATATTAGGAATTCAAACCACAAAAAGGGAAATATTATGTTCAAAGGACACATAAAACTTAATTGTTCTTTGTATTTTAATTTCATGTAATTATATTACATAACTATTAGAATATAATTTCAATTGATAAAACATTGGTTCGTTACATTATTCGCCTTTATGAAATTCCACCCTTGAAATATCGTTTTAGTTTCAAAGACAAAAACATGTGTGGGTAATTTTCCTTTATTTCTTCCTCCAATTCCATTGTTTCCACTTCATACTTATGGGTTGGTAGTATCATTTTTACCAGGTGAGTAGTCTTGTTATGTAGGAATTTATATCTATGATGGACGATCCTAAATATATTCTCGTCCTATGAAATATCATTCTACAATTGTACCACCCATAAAGAGATTATAAGAGAAGTGTCTAGTTTGAAAATCCTTAAGAGGGATACACAGAAGAGAACATTTAATTTTTTCATAGTAGGTGGAAGTGTTAGTAGATATGACACAATGCCGATATGATCAATAATATCTATGGGTCCAATCTACCAAGGATTTTGATTCAATATATTCAAAAACATCATGAGCTTTTTATATGGAGATATGTGTGGAATTACCATGTATCCACTTTGAACTAAAGGTCTAGTCAGCAATTTCCAGCATAACTATTTTTCCAACATCATCCTGCCTTGATGTAAATTGGAATGGTTTCAACTTTCTATACCATTAATTTGACCATTTCAGTTACAAGTATCTTACGCTCACAGACTTCATCACAACACAACAGTGTTCTACAGATTTTCCCACAAAGGGATTCATATATTTCTATTCAGATTCTCAATTAGAAACATTTGTTGTATGAGAATTATACTAGTGTAAGATGTTGGTCCCATCCTCTATTAAATTTCATAGATAACTCTCCCAACATATATTCTACTGTTATAACAGTTTTCTCAGATTGGCCATTAGATTGAGGATGACATGTTGTACTAATGTTAAATTCAGTTCTTAGAGCATAATGGATTATTATCCTGAACAATGAGTTGATTCTCATATCTTGATAGGATACAATAAATATTGGTACTCCATCCAGCCTTTCCTCCACTTTGATATATATCCATGAATTTTGATCCAATGATAAGTCCTACAAAATTGTGATAAAGTGAGCTATCATGGTTACATGATCCACAAAGACCTGTATATCATTTTTTGTCTATATGTCCCTAGATGTCCATTTACAATGTCCATAGTGATTTTCTCCTACTTCCATATTGGTATGGGTAGTGGTTTCATCATAACCATAGACATATATCTTTCAGTATTACTTTTTTTTACATACTACGAACTTTGATGTACACTCAACAATCTCTTTATTTATATTGTCTGACCAGAAGTTCCCTCAGAGTTCTCAATTCATATTTTTTCTCCCTGGGTGAATAGAGAAGGTTGAGCTATGTGCATCATTAAAAATCTCCTTCATTATATCTTGATCGTATGTTACATATAATCTTGACCCAATTCTTACAACTCCTTCCAAATCAATCATGAGCACAAGGTATTTCACATTTTTAATGGCTTCTACCCATTTCTGAATTTCCACGTGTTTTCTTTGATTATCCTTTTTTCCCTATGAGGGATGGTGGTGCAATCACTTGAGAAAGGATTTATGATGTCCCACCATTAATTAATCTCATGTCAATTATATTAAAATCTATAAAGATCATATCCTTTTAAATTTTTATCAATGATAAAGATACATGATCCTTTCTACAGAGTGCATTCGCAGCCTTATTCGGTTTATCGTGATGGTAGTGGATTGGGATGTCATAATACATGAAGAGATATATCTATATTCATTGGTGAATATTATAATATTTTTGTTTGAATATATATTTGAGTCTATTGTGATCAATATATATCTCACACATCTCCCATAGAGTTTATTCTGAATGATTTTTAATGAAAATATCACAGCCACAAACTCCAGATCATATGTAGGGTAATTTTTATCATACATTTTATGATTCCTTGAGGCATTGGATTTAACTTTGTCATTTTTCATCATCACATTGACAAATACCTTCATTGAAGCATTACTATACATCATAAATAGATATACACTTGTTTGAAGTGTGAGTACTAGTGTAGTGATTAACCACTTTTTAAATTCTGTAAAGCAGTCATAAAATTCTTAAGCACAGAAAACATTACTCCATTCTGTGTCAATATGGTCATTGGGTTTGAAAATAATGAATTTTCTATAAAAATCATCGGTAGTACCTATCCAGAACTAAAAATATTTTGATCACTTTTACAGATGATGTCCAAGGCCACTCTTTAAATGACATTGTCTTGGAAGGGTCCACAAATATCCCTTTTCTGGTGATAACATTCCCTAAGAAAGATACTTCTTCCATCTAGAACATGAGTTTACTATATGTTGTATCCAACTAGTTCCTTTGTAATATCATTAACATAGTATTAAAATCCTCATCATGTTACACCTTGTTCATGGGGAATTTTAGAATATCATAAATGAAGACTACCACCAATTTGTCAAGGTAATATCGAAGGACTAAATTCATTAATTCCATGATAATTTATGAATAACTAGTGATTTCTAAGCGAATCGGTATGAAAAAATCATTTCCATACTTCATTTGAAAGGCATTCTTGGGAATACCTTTCTTCCACACATTTAATTGGTGATATCTCGACCAATGTTTCACCTTAGGTAAATAACTATCCCCCAAAGTGGATTTAACAATTAATCTATCTATGGAATGGGATATATGTTATTTATCATGATTTTAACGAGCTAATGATACTCAATTCATTGGTGAATTTATTAATTATTCTTTCTTGATTAATAGGACTAGTGAACCCTATGGTGAAGTACTCAGTAATATAAATCCTTTATCTTGATTCTCATGTAACTGCTTTTTCAGCTCCTCCATCTATAAATTGGAAATTCAATAAGTTGTATTTGATATAAAAAGGGATCTGGGAATATGTTCAATTAATAACTAAACCCTCAATCAAAAGTAAGACCTAGCAACCCATCAGGGAATACATTAGTTTAATCTGCCATGATTAGAATGTCTTCAAGAATTTTTATCTCCTTTGTCTCAATAATTTGAACTAGAAATTCTTGTTCATAAGGAATTAATATCAACACTTGATACAATGATTCAAAAGTATATTCATCTTCATCCTTACACTAGTAAATATTTTAAGGATGCTTTGGGATGTGAAGAGTGACCTCCCTTTCCTAAGAGTTGATGTTGGATTTGTATTAAGACAGTGAATCCATTTCTAATATAACATCAAAATCTAATAAAGGAAGTATGATAAAATTTTTATGGGAGGTTCAACCCAAAAAAGATAACTTGTGGTGAGTTATAAACCCAAGATGCACTAATTTATCCCTTCACTATTCTCATAGAAAACATATCCTTCAAATTTTAGGTGGGTTTTGAATAGTTCTAATAGAATTTCAAGATATTAATGAATGCATAGAACCAAAATTAAATAGTATGTTGCAGTTATTGAATTAATAACTAGAATACATATCATCACATTGTTGTTTAGGCCCACCATATTAGTAGGGATAGAATAATTCCTTTCTTGTTTCATTGGAGGTTGTTATTGATTGTCTCTAACAACCCTCAAGTGTGGGAAATTATTCTCACAAGAAACATACTCCTCGCAGTTGTAGGACTGCACTAATGGTTGAGTGTTGATCTGAAAATTTATTTCTTCTTCAAAATATGTGGTGTTATTCAAATATTGTTGACATATTTCCACTGTATTTACCAACTTTCAACATTTGAAGTAATTCTTGGTTCTCTTTATACAGTTCCCATGATACTTCTTCCCACAATTTTTACATGGTGGATGACCGAGATTATTTCCATCATGGATTTATTTACAGAACTACCAATAATAGATTCTATTTTCCTATTTTTTTTTTTGGGCCCATGATACCACTGTGTTAATCTAATCTCCATTTCATCCTTATGGGAACAACATACAATATTCCTATAGATGTTGAAGTCTCAAATCACCAATTATTTTCTTAGACTCCGCTCCAGTCAACTAAAGTAAGGATTCACCTTACATTCAATGTCCATGAAAAATCCAATGGCATACCTTGCATGCCCTGTAATGTTTGATTCATATGCCCCGATGGACTCATCTTCATTCTACTAGATTCTGAGGAACTATCTTTCCTTCTTGAGATAGATGATTTGGTGAAAATATTTTTTGCAAACAATTCTCTTAAATTCCCCCCAATCCCAGGAATCAATTTCTTTATGGGTCATCGTATTCTTTATCAGTGTCCACCACTGATCATCTTCTCCATCAAAAAACAGAATTTTAGCATGAATTTATATTCGTCTAAGCATTGTATGACTGAGAATATCTTTTCAATGGTGTTAATTCACTATTCCATGAGGAGGGGTCAGAAGATCCACAAAAAATGGGAGTCCATTTATACAAGTAGGATTCAACGAAAACATGACCTTTCCTTGGATGAGGAGGGTGTTTGACATGATTCATATTGTTATTCATCTCATGATTCAGTTGAGAAAGTACTGTCATACTTTTTTGACAACATTTTCTCATCATATTTGGAATATAATTAAATAAATATTCACATTCCCAATCACATTGATATTTATAGTGTGGTCTTCTATTTTCGTACATTCACTAAGAAAAATATCATATAATTGGTGGAAATGAATATTTAGGTATTTATCATAAAATGAAACTTTGAACATAAGTGGTTATAATTGTGAAGGAGAAGTATATCCTAACTTGTGATTCCATAGTTTTAAATCTTGGTTATCCATAATATATTTTATAACATATATTCGAATGGGAATTTTTTTATTCCCTTAATAATGGTTGGTACTATTCTTAATAATTTACCATAGCATATCCCTCGAGAGTTTCATTCCAAGGGAGTAGAAAATCCCATTTTCGTTCACCATTTCCCATTCGATTCAAGCACAAAGCAATGTTTTATGGTTTTAACTCTAGATAAATATACACTAGATCCACCTCCATGTGTTTGTATCCAGATTGAGATGTAATTATTTGATAAACCACATACTCTATACTTTCGAAAATTTATGGATGTTTTCTTATACATGGTCTCATATTTATGTTTCTTATTAAAGTTATTTATTCCTAATATCCATAAATAAATATGCCATCATCTGATACCAACTATAGAAACCCAATCCTTTTACATATGAGATTTCATGATTTTATGAATAATTATACATATGAGTACAAGACAAGGAACATAATGTTTAGTGGGTTGGAATGTTAGGTACGTAAAACAGAAAACATAGAAATAAATAAGAAAATTTCTTTATTTAATATCAAAAGTGAGATCCTTACTACCATTGTGCTCAAAAATATGTATAGGGTACCATGGGGAACATATGATAAATGGGATTAGCTAAATATCCCAGAATTGAAATAGCCATAAGAACAAAGCATTAACTCATGGGATTGAAGGCATGTCAAGATGATATAGAAACGAATGTCACATAAGGAAAAATAAAATATAAACATAAAATCACATTAACATGGAAGAATATTAATGCTTAAGAAATATAAAACATGACTTTATCATGTTTCAGGGATAACTTCCATGACTGTTTCACATAGTAGCACAAGCCATGGCTAACCGCCACAACCATCGTACATGGTAACACATACCAAGACTAACTACCAAAAATGTCACACATAACATCTCATGTGACTCAAATTTACCCATTTCATTAGAACTCAATATGGGTGAACCCTTGTTTACTTTTCATTAATATTATTTCCACAAAAATATTTATAAATAACCAATCTTACATTAACATAAGTGTTACCCATGGAAAAAATTTGGCACCATAATATTGTAAAAAATCATAAAAAATGAATATATAATAAAAGATCCCATGAAATAATAGAACTAAAATATATAAGGAAATTAATAAGATAAATCATTCATTTTTCATGTTAGGTGATTTCATGTATAATTTACAACATGTTTGGAATGTATTTACAAATATTTAATATTAAAACATTTTTGTCCCGTTTAAAGGAAAATACTATTGTTCATTTTAAATATAAAAGGAAATGATCCATTATATAAAACAATAAGTGAAATAATAATGTTTTCATAAAAATAATTATTTTATAATTACAATCATAGATTTAAACAGATGATTGATAACACTTGAAATTGCGTAAAAATTCAGGATGTTCAAACAAATTAGGTTTGATTATAAAGAAGTATTGAGGAGGAAATCAGAAAAACAAATGTGTTTCCCAAAAAGAGAATGATGAAAGAGTATAGATATGTGAATTTGGTACATGTAAAAAAGATATAGGTGATAAGAATAAAATATATAAGATAACATCATTTTGGTAAAAGGATTATAAGGTATCCTGATGGAACAAATGAGGTTTGGGTGGAATCCCTTACAAATTATTGAAATGGTATGAATTGTACATAAAAGGGTTTAAAAAGGGTGAAAGGAGATTCTAATCTCCTTTAAATCATGAGGAACATATTTCATGAGTTGTGAAATAATACCCTATAATTAGGTATTACACATTAAATGTTATAACATAGAATACATTCCTAAATAAAAGTGAAATACAGAGGGTCCCATACCATCAGTCTGATAGGGTTGTCCACTTGATATTAATGACCTGAATAATCAAATTAGGTTCATTAATTAATAATTAAATATCCAATTATATATGTAAAATTTATATCATATCATGTTTAAGTTCATTCATGACGTTTTTGATTGGTTAACTAGTTCAACTAAATAGTTTGGGTCTGTTTCTTTTGATTTTTATGCTCGGTTTACTTATTTTTTTGAATGAAGAGTCATGTAAAATGAGAATGGATATCCATAATTGAATTTATATGAAATTACTGAACATGAATGATTTTACATGGCTATAAAATTTATTTTTTTATTTTTAGTTAAGGTTATTCATTATATAATCCATTAAGGACAAACACTTGAATTAATTTCCTGATATTGCTTATAATTAATTTTTTTTGTATTATTATTTTAAATAATCTGTTTAAAATGTTTCCAGAACAAAAAAATATGATAAAATACATATTTAATAGACTAATATAACCATAAAAATGATTTTATGATCATAATTGAAGATAGTAAATAAAATTGATAACCTTTCGTCCTTGAATGTGTTAAATTAACACATCTGGAATGGTATTTTCATTTCATGGGTATTAAGAAATTGGAAGGGAGAGATGATAATGAATTATCACATGAGAATAAAATCATTAAAATAAATGTATTGTACTAGATTTCTTATACCATTTTGATTATTATTGTCTTTTAATGAAAATATAATGATGGGACATGAAAAGAAAATTATGTAAATGAAAATGGTAATTTATCTCTTGATTCAATCTTCTTTTAGAGCCTCTTAAGAGGAGAGGATTTAGTATTTTTTGGATTGTAAGGGCTGTTGGATGTGGGGAACGACCTTAAAGAGTGATTTGGAAGAATTTATGTAAGACACGAGGCTTCAGATGAGTGAAGTGAAGAGGTAAGGAGGGTGTTATTTATAGTGGAGGAGATGTGGGTTTATTAAAATATTTAATTCCTTAGTTTATTAATTTCTCCCTTGACCATAAAAAGTAATGATTATAGGAAAAAATATTAATATGTTAATGTGATTTCTATATTTGGTTTCATAAATAAATTATGGAGTGAGGAATAGTGGATTTAAAATATACTGTATTTATACGGTAAATTAATGTATTATACTATTCAGAAAAAACCTTGTATTTTAGAAAAATCCCAAAAATTCAACCTAACCATTTATCGATGTGTAGAATTAAAGGAAATGAACTTCATTATTCAATAATAATTTTATAAAATCTTTTAACTAAATTTTTAATTAAAATCATGATTTACATTAAAAATAATGATTTTAAAACTATAAGGGAATTTTTAATGCTTTCAAATATTATATAAAGTATTATTAAGTTATTTTAAAACCAGAAGACATAAAATAGTTAATTTATTAACACCTTTTAGTGAAATAAATTTTCTATTAAATTAATTGATAATTTTAATTTAATTATTTTTTACTTACAAAAATAATAACACTCTTACTATGGACATATTATCACTTTTAGGATGTCCAAAATTTATTTATACATTCATGGGTGAGGTTACAATTGTTTGGGAATATTTAGTATTCATAAGGTTTATATTTATTTTCATAAGGGTAACATTACTATTCATAAAGATCAATTACTATTCATAATTAATTTTTGTTTGCTTTATCAAACTCCAAACATATTACATAATGAAAACAGGTATTTCAGATTTTCGAAATTCCAATTAGAGAAGTGACAATATTATGTTTCAAGGTCATATTGCAATTAATTGTTTGTTGTGTAATAATTTTGTATGATTATAAAATATAATTATAAAAAAAAATCTATTGATAAAACATTGATTCCTTACCCAAACCAATATGAGATACACTATTAAGGGGAGATTTTAACAAGTATGATGAGAATAAAGACCCAAGGTAGGATAATTTCATCTTAATTTTTATTTCTGCAAGATTCATGCTTTATTCACCACCCATTACTTTTTTGTGGTGTGAATAATACCTATGGATGTGTTATATGATTATTACACTTAAATTTATGGTCATTTAAATACACATTTGTTTATATTTAATTATTGAGGACTATGTTCAATAGTGTCCAAATTAGATTAAATAATTTTGTCTTAACTTGACTTTATAAATGCACTTGCCATGTTACGAACTGATGTTTTTCTATGAGGTATATATACATCATTTTAAATGTTATATAATTAAACTACATACTTTCATGATTTTTTGAGAATTATTTAATTACATTATATTACATGGTGAGTATGGTTTAATGTTAATAAGTGGAAATATTTCATTTAAACAATGTCATTTCAAATTGAGATTTTTTATTTTTATTTTTTTGTTGATGAAATATTATGATCCATCACTCAAGAACAATCCAAAATTTCCTTATCCTCTACATATTAATTAAATTTTCATGTATTTTTAATATTATTCGATTTATTGATACATTATATAGTTAAAAATTGTTTTTATGAAAGAAAAAATGTACCTCTCTCTTCTATCATAAATCATTATTCATGTTTTCTAAAAAGGGCATCCTAGAATATTGTTCACATCTCTAATATTATTTAGATTATATTTTTCCCTTTTTTATGGTAACAATTTTTCAGTGGAATCTTTTTATAACATTCTGAACAAGTTATTTTTCAATCCTTTTTTTCTTGAAAAGGTAATATTTGGTTTACCTCATATGATATGTTTGGATTTACCCACCGTGATTTACGTGAATCTTATTTTCTATGTTTAAATGTATAATTTAAAAGAAAATATTTTTGACATTTATTTTCATTAATATGGTCTTAAAATCATTTTCAAACATTCATTACATTTTTTATAGTTAATTTAAATGAAAATGGTTTTCAAAACACTTTAATGATTCTAATATATGTTTTCGAAATATTTTAAATGAAATCGTTTTCAATACTTTTTCAAGCTCTATTTTAATGTTTTCAATGTTTTATATGAAATATGTTTTAAAAATGTTTTAATTCATATTCTATATGTTTCCCAAAAAATCAAATTGATTTAGATTCTTCATTAGATGTTTTCAATTTATTTTATAAGAAAATGATGTTCAAATAGATTTATGAATTAAAACGTTTTTTTTTTCAACTAAAACAGTGTATTTTATTCATGAAATGTTTTTGAATGATATATCAAAAATATTTTAAATTTATGATAATGTTAATTGATGTAACTATTTATTTTAAGAAATAATATTATGGTTATATTAATATTATTTCTCGGATTGGGTTATGCTTAATGGCATGGTCTTTATGAAACATATTTCTATTTCATGGGTTATATGTTTGTGAAATATATTTATTTGTCATGGGTTATATGATTATGTAATTTGTTTCTCTTTTATGTTTTACTATTTTGACTAAATTCATATATAACCAATTCATATTTCAATATGATATTATATGATTACATTTTTTGGATACCCATTTCATTTAATGGATTATTATATTATTGTTTATTATTTTCCTCACATCTATTAATGATATCATTATGGGTTGGGTGGACTAATATCTCCCTCCAAAGAATTTCTAAATGATAATTTTTTTAGGACAATGGATACATTGGAGGCAACCCCAATCATAGAACATGAGGGTAAATGGGTGGACATCCTAATCACTAATTGAGGGGGTAAACTGGAGGTCATACAATTTAAAAAACATGTTGGTAAAAGAGAGGATATACCAATCACAAAAAATGAAGGTAAACATTATGACATACAAATAGTGAATCTATATGGTAAATAGTAAGACATCACAAGCTCAAAACAATTGTGTAATAGGAGGTCATCCAAAGACCAAAAAAAGAGGGTACATGAGCTGAATGATCAAGCATAAAACAAGAGCGTACAAGGGAGGGAATCCCCATCACAAATCATGTACACAAGGGAGTAACCCATGCTTATCATGATACAAAGGCCTTAATAGTCTCTATTGACATATTGATTTTATATTTCATATGTTGTTGCGATAATTCAAGTTTCTATTCCAATGTTATGATTTTATATGTTATATTCATATGTTTTTCTCAAGTTCCATACCCATTTAATAATGTTATGGTTACATATTTATTTTATTTACCCTTAATTATAATCTATGTTCGCCTAATTCTTATTCTTCCTTTACCTTCATTATAAATAAATGTTGTATGTAGAATTAATATAGGTGGAGATATTTATAAAATATATTGAATATATTTCACCAATATATAAGATTATATTTTTGTGTTTCCATAGAAACTAAACTATAATGGTCTTAGGTAATATATTTGTGTAATTTACTAAATATTTATCTAATATTATGTAACATAAATTTATTCTATTCCTTGGTCTCTATAATTATGGATGGTCATAGATGTACTCTAAGGTCACTAGATTTATAGGTTGTACTGGAATTTCCAGTTTTGGATGATGGTGGTCCACATTCAAGGACATTTCATCTCATTAGATAATGTTGTAGTGGATCCAGTGATGGCCAATGTAGTTTCATAATGGAATCTATCCAAATCATCATAGAAGTGATGTCACACCTATTTTTTTATTTTCATGTCATAGTTTTTATCTTGTTCATTGAAAATTCAAACCATTTTATTTTATGTTTTGTTTGATTAATTTTGAGTTATTATATTCCATATATGACTAATAAACATAATTTTTTGTTACCCATTTCTGGTTTAAGAGTTTTTTAGAAAGGGTGGCTATTTCATGATTTGGGCCAACTGTGAGCCCATTTCCAGATTTAAAAACCCAATTTTTTACTTTAATAAATATTTAATTTTTCAACATTTTTCATTAATTATACTTCCTAATTCTCTTAAAAATAAATATTAAAACCAACATATCCTTTTGGTCCTCTTATAAATTTATAATCATGGTGAATTTGGGTTTCTATTTAGGCATTGGTCGATGTCATGGAACCATTTCTATTTGTAAAATAAATAATTTGTTTCTTTTCTATTTTTTTCATTTTTTAATATTTTTATGTGATTCCACCTCCCATTCTAATTCAACATACCTAGTACCACCCCCATTATCAACTGATCCTATTTGAAGGTCATTTGTATCTCTTATTAGGGAGAAAGTTCTTTTGATTCCTCAAAACATCCATAATTGGGAATGAAAATTGTTTTATCCATAAGTCATTCAATTCGTACACCTTTCCAAATTAATTTTCATTCCCATGTTTTTCATGATCTTAGGAGCATCTAAAAAAAGTTCATAGACATTCAGTTATCTCTAACGATGTATATCTAATGTAATACATATAGTTTTCTATGTGGTAAGGTGAGATTCTTCTCTTTTCTTCTCCCTCTTCCTCCTCCTTTCATTATTTATTGGTTTTCTATTATCCCATAGTCATGTTAGACACATGGTTCGGTTATCCGATGATTCTTTATTGGGTTTTTGTTTGTTTGGGTCTAGAAATCATAGGTTTAGGGTTTTATAAACCCTTATAAGGTTATATTGGGTGTGTATTTCCATTACACCAAGGATTTGATGTACTATATCCCTTAAAAATTCATTTATATATTAAGTATCATGATATTCATATTGTTTTCATATTATATATATGTGTTTTTTATTTTTCATTATTTGGATAATTTTCTTGGTGTGAAAAATGGGTTTTTAAGCATTGTTTTGTGAAAGGTAGTGTTGTTTTTTCATAAAAGTTCTCACCAAAGGTTTTTTTAAATGTTCCACAATCTATTGAAAATATTTTTTATGGTTTAGAAACCTTTTTAGGGTATTTTGAATATTTTATAGTAGGATTTATAAAATATGGAATTAAATTTGTGTTTTATTCTTTTTCTAGTGCTTAAAATAAATTATTTTGTTTAAAAGGGCATGCCATGTGTTCTGTAAATTGCCTGGTTGGCTTTTATGAGTTATTTTTGATTTAAATATTACTTTTTGGGATTTATAAATGAATTGAAAGAATGATAAATGGTATTTTGGTTCCATATATGGATTTCTAATTTGTATTTTGTTTTACAAACAAATGGGTTTTGGTTGATAATATGTCTTGGCCCGAGTTGTCAGAAAATGGCATGTTTCACATACTTATGAAAATGGATGTGTTCTTAACATGTAACCTTAATGTTTTTTGGGATTTATGAATTTGGTTTTCGGTTTTAAATGGTGTGTATACACCTCATTAATGAATGTAAAATGCATAACTTGGACAAATGTTAGTCACGAGAAAGGCTTAAAGTCTCGTTTGGCATTTGTTTTTTTTTTTGTAAAAATGGTTTCAATGTGTATTTCTTATTTTATCTTTTTGGGGAAATTTCATGGTCCATGAAAATGATTTATTAATTTGTTTTTGGGCATCCAAATTACATTTTTTAGGTTATTTATGGTTTCGTGGCCTTAAAAGCATATTTTCAAATGGATTTTATGTGAAAGGCCTCTTCACACTACCTGAAATTATTTTACAAATGGTTTTATTAATTTATTGATTTATAAATGAAATGTAAAGCATGATTGTGGGATTTTTGTGTGTTTATTTTTTGGTAATGTGATTTTTATGTGGAATGTGTATTTAAAAATATGTGTAACTTGATTGAGAAATAAAGGGAATCTCAGGTATCTAGGTGGCAGACATGTACTTGTTTTCTAGTTATTCTATGAGGTTTGGACCATGTTCAATGTGGCAAGTTTGACAATGAAAAAACTAAGTAAACTATGATGATTATTATGTTTGGGGACACTAGGTTATGTATATTCTCCCTACTAGTGGCTCGTGTTCATGAGAATGAATATTTGATATGGTTACTTTCACCGAGATATGAGGTACCTGGGGCTCACAACTAACTAGTACTTAGGGGTGTTCCTATGACTTGTTCCCATTATCTATTTTTTACTCACCGACGGCATACCGTGTGTTTTTATGGTAAATTAAGAAGTGAGTGTGATTTATTTAAAAGTGTACAATATTTAATAAATCCCTCTTCAAAACTATTTTAATTTTTAAGTTGCACATCTTTGTAAATTGTTACTAGCATTCTTGTTTATAAAATATGAAAGGTTTTGTCTGGTAAATTTTTTTTAGAATTTCACCTCATTTGAAAATAAATCTTTATATTGGTATTTAAAACTTGGAATTTATGTATCTTTTTTTAAAGGATGTCACATGGAAATAGAATACTTGGATAATCTACTGAGTTTTCATACTCACACCTATTGTCTTCTTCTATTTGTAGCCCTCGTGTAGGTTTTAGCATGAGTTCGATCACATTGGGATACATGTGATCATTATGTTATAGAGTGACCAGAAGGTCACATGGTGATAGTTTGGTATCGGTTTTGGTAAGTTTAGTTGTTGGTTAAGTTGTACTTTTAGTTTTTTGTACAAAAAATTTTCAATTTAGTTTTTATATAAATGTATTTTGGGTTGTCCATTTCATTCTGCTGTTTGTTTTATTGTATATATATTGGTGAAATTGTTCTATTGTGTAATCTATTGATTCCATTGGTACTTGTTTCCATCTTGGGAGGATTGGGAATGTCTCTCAGGACATGTCGTGGTCTGACCCTTGTGGCCACATCAGGGTCTACTCGGGCTGGTTCATAAAAAAAATTGTATTAGAGGAGGTCTGCCCTTAGGAGACATTTCTTTTCAGATCTCCCTTGTTATTTAGGGGATGTCAAGTTATATGGATTAGGTTTGCTGGGACTTTATTGGAATGTTTGTGAAGATCATCAAGAACAGTTGCTCGTTCTGATCCTCGGGTTTCCCCGGGGAGTCAATTTTTTTAGTCTCCTTTGTACTTGTTGATTGTTTGGTGTTGGTAAATGACAAGGGGATTCTGACAAAAGGACATTGGGAGGTCACAGGGCCTGGCCAGCCATGTGGAGCTGGGGCATCGTCCAAATAATTCTCTACGTGTTGGTGTTTTATTTGACATATGGCTACCAACCATATGGTCATGTTACCCACCGATAGTAGTTCCCTTTTTTTCGATCTCTTGATCATTTCTTGAATTCAAGAAGTTTTTTTTGAAAATCCTTGTGTGATAATTGTGGAAATGGGTTTTAATGAAGGATGGGATTTTAAAATTTGTAAAAGGGGGTTTTCAAAAATTATATATATGAACTGTTTTGGAAGGTTTTGTTTTAGTGAAAAAAAATTAATAGAATGTGGAAATGATTTAACGAGATTTGATTAATAGAAATTTAAACGTGTGGTTTATTGGAATAGTTTTTTTAATGTTTGAATCATTTAAATGTGATTCGATTTTTTTAAAATGGGGTGTTTTGTGATGCTAAAAGGTGTTTCAATCTGATAAATTAGTTTTGGAAATTAGTTTCGACTGTTTGGTATTTTCCTAGAAAGGGTATTGGTCTCAATGGCCATCAGATTTTGAAAAGATACCTTGATTAATTTTAGAAAATTGGAAGTGGTTGTTTGGAGTATCATGGTTGTTTTAATTTATTTTTAAATGAAGAGGGGTATGTTTTTTTAGCATATGTGTCTTGATGATGTGTTGTTTGTTTTGTGAAATTTGAATTGTGATTTTGACTTGTTTGTTAGTGTCCTTTCGAAAGTTATATGATTTTTTTGAATGATATTCTTTTGTTTTAACATTTTGTGTTTTCATGGGTGCTCACATGCATGGTTTTACTAATATCTAGAAGGATATAAAATATGGAATCATGGTTGGGTTCCTGGGTGGCATGGAAATCTGCATGTTGAGGAGACTTGATGAAACACCATTGGTGTATGTGGAATCCCACCAAATTAGTTCATTTTTCAATAGTGTTTTGAGATGAAAAATTGGTGCCTTTGTTTATAGACCAATTTTTATGTGGATAGCTTTATCTTTGTCATAGAAGAGTAGTTTATTCAGTAATATTCCTTGTGATCTAGAAGCCATACTCTTGTTGTGTCTTGAGATGAGATCTTATTGGTGGCCAGGTTTTGGAGTAATGTTCATTGGGATTATAAAGATGTGTTGGATGTTGTAATGTATCCATGGATAGTTATCCATTTGAAATATTTACTTTTTATCAACCTAATAATTCATTTCAAATGATAAATACACCTCTTCAGATGATGCCTCAACCCATTTGTTTTAATAGAGAGTTGTTTGGGAACAATTTATTGTGTTTCCATGTCATGATAATTATTCTGAACATAGCAGTTGTGTTCGGTGATGTTGATGTGGTTCGTTGTATTCCTTTTACATTCTGCCCTTCGTTCGGAGTGAGAAATAATTTTGATATTTATCTATGATTTCCAATTTAAATGAAGGTGTTTTGTTGGGAATGTGTGTTTTTTTGAGTGGTGTGATCTTTAACAACCTGACAACGGTGCGACAGATGCTTCAAGAATCAGGGCTCCAACCATAGGCCTCTGAGTGTAGATTTTGACGCAGTCAGGAAATCTCTATAGGTGTGGGGAACTTTACTAGGATCTTACCTCCACCATTACGGTATAGTAGTTCATAAGTATCTATTTTGGTTCCACATTTCTATGAATTTCCCTTTGTCACAACCATTGTGGTGGACTTACCCCTCACATAATGACTATGGTTATGCCTTCATGGATGTGGGTTTTCGATCAATGTCCCTATGTGGACCGCCTATGAAAATAAGCCATGGTCTCTATGTTACCTATTTTTAGGTGGAGAGTGTTGGGTAGTTTTATTGTTTCTTGTTTGGTTTTAATGGCCCAATTATTGGGTCCCCTTCCCTCCCCTTCCTGTGTGGTAGGGATCCAGATTCGTGATAAAAGTGTTGGCCCAGTTCTTGTCCCCTCTGTCTGGGAGAGGGTGGCTTAGATGATCATGTTGTAACCCTATTAACATTAGTTTCTAGGAAGTTTTTGGAGATTTTGGGTCGATCTGTGCAGGTGAGTCCCAATACTAGTTCATATTGATTTTTTTTTTGGTCATTTCAAGTTGGTCTCTAATGGTGGGAAGAACCACTGTAGGTCTTGAAGATCATTCCTTTAGGAATTTTCAGATGATAGTGGTGATTTAATAGTTGGTAGCCCATTCTGGCCTCCACCCCATGTCATTGTATTTTGTGAGTGAAAAATGTTTTGGTTGATTATTGTGTTCATTGGGAGAAGGCCCAACAATCTAGTTCTTTTCTTGGTTTTGGAGGTGGTGGATTGATCTTTCTGTTGATTCTCCGGAAGTGGTTGTGGGTTGGGGTTTTGTTTGGGAAAGAGTATTAGGTTAAATTTTTTGTGAATGTTATTTCCTTATATTTAGATGCTGAATTATATTGATAAGGAATATTTAGGTGTTGTTATTTTAGTTGAAATGTGTTATGGCTTTTTGGGGCGGGAAGCCTTTATGGTGTGGAGAATTATCCCACCCGGTTTTTTTCTTTTCATGTCATGGTTTTGATCCAGTTAATTGAAAATCCCTATACATTTAATGGGAGTTGGATGAGATTAATTTTTAATTTTGAACTACAATATATGCATATCACCCTAAATTTTCTTACCCATTTCTTTTTTAGGAGTTTTTGGAGAAAGGGTGGTAATTTCCTGATTAGGGACAATTGTTATCCCATTTCTATATTTAAAAAACAAATTTATTTCTTTTATAAATCCTAGTTTTTAAACATTTTTCATACATTATACTTACTAATTTTTTTACACTGACATAATAAATCTACCACATCCTTTTGGATCTCTTAGAAAATCATAAGCATGGTTATTTTGGGTTATTTATTTAGGCAGTAGGCTAGGTTGTGGGCCCATTTCCAGTTATAAACAAAATAAATTGATTCTTTTATATCTTTTTCATTTAATGGTATTTTTAACATATTCTACTTCCCATTATAATCCAAAACACCTAGTACCTCCCCCATTATCTATTGTAAATTCTTGGATCTCATTTGAATTGATTATTAGGGAGAACGTTCTTTGGTTTCCTCAAAACGTCTATAGTTGAGAGGGTAAATTGTTTCATACATAAGTCATTCAATTAATTCTCTTTTTCCACAAAATTTCCATTCTCTAGTTCTTCCGGATCACTGGAGTCCCTCCAAGATTTTACAAGCAATTCCCATGATTCTAATAGTGCTTATATAATAGAATACGAAGAGTTTTCTTGGTGGAATGATGAGATTCCATCCCTTTTCTCCTCCCTGTTCCTCCTCCTTTCATTATTACATGGTTTTATGTTTTCACTAGTCATGTTAGACCTAGGGTTCTGTTATACCATGATTTTATTTGCGTTTTGTTCATTAGGGATTGGTTGTTATAGGTTTAGGGTTTTATAAACCCTCAGATGATGATATTGGTTGTATGTTTCCATTATGCCACAGATTTGAGGTAGGATATCTCTTGCACATGCCCTTATCATTTAAGATTCATTATTTTTTTTTTTAAATCTAATATATAATTTTATTATTATTTTTCAACATTTTGATGATTTTCTTTGTGTGGAAAATTTTTTTAAGCCTTGTTTTGTGGAAGGTAATGTTGTTTAGTCATAAAAGTGCAGACTAAGTGTTTGTTTAAATGTTCCACTATCTTTTGAAACTATTTGGTGAGGTTTATAGCCTGGTTTATGGTATTTTGAACTTTTTATAATATCTTGTTTATGATATGGAATGAAATTAGGTGTTTATTCCTTGTCATGTGCTTAAAATAAATTGTTTTGTTTAAAAGGTCATGTCGTGTGTTCAGTAAATTTCCTGGTTGGATTTTTTGTGTTATGTTCGATTTAAAAATTATTTTTCTAGATTTATAAATGAATTGGAAGAATGATAAATTGAACTTTGGGTCCTCATATTTCTTTATAGTTTTTATTTGGGTTTACAATCAAATTGGTTGTGTATTACAACATGTTTGGGCTTGAGTTGTCTGAAAATGAAATGTTTCACATCCTTATGAAAATGGTTGTGTTTTAAATATGTAACCTGAATGTTTTAAGGGATTTATGAATGTGTATTTATGATTTTAATGGTGTGTATATGCCTCCTTAATAAAAATAAAATTCATACCTTTTTCAAATGTTAGTTATTAGAAAGGTTTAAAGGCCTGTTTTCCATTTGTTTTTTTCATAAAAATGTTTTCCATTTGTATTTCGTGGTCAATATTTTGGTGAAATATAATGGTCCTTGAAAATGATTTAATAATTTTTATTGGGGCATAAAAATATGGTTTGTTTTTTTATTGAATGGATCCTGGCCTTATAAGAGCATTTTTAATGGATTTAATGTGTAAGTCCTTGTTATACTCTTTGAAAATATTGTATAAATCTTTTCAGTGGTTTATTGATTCATGAATGAAATGTGATGTCTTTTTGTGGGATGTTTTTGTGTTTTTTTTTGGTAATGGTATTTTTATGTGGAATTTTTATTTGATAATACGGGTAACTTGATTGAGCACAAAAGGGAATCTCGGGTGTCTAGGTGGGCGGAGGTGTACTATTTTTCTAGTTATTTTGTTGAGTTTGGCACTTGTTTCACATAGTAAGTTTGATGATGAGAAAACTAACTAAACTATGATGCTGATGATGTTGGGGGAATACTCGGTTATTTGTATGCTCCATACTAGTGGATCGTGAGAACGAAAATAGATATTTATTATGGTTACTTTCACTGAGATACGAGGTAGCTCGGGCTCACAACTAACTAGTGCCTAGGGGTGTCCCTGTGTGATGTGTTCATTGGATATTTCTTACTCAGCATCAGAATACATTGTGTTTGGTTAGTATATTCATAGTTGTGTATGATTTTTTTGAAAGTTTACATTCTATAAAAAATCCCCCTTGAAAACGAGTTTCATTTTGAGGTTACACATCTATAAAAATTGTTACTATCATTCTTGTTTATAAAACATGAATTTTTTTGTCAGGTAATTTTTTTATAGTAGGGGATATCATTTGGAAAACAGACCATTATATTTGTATTTAAATCATGAAATGGATGTTTCTTTTATTTTAATGGGTGTGCATTGGGAATAGAATATTGGACTAACCTACTAATCTTTAATACTTAGTCCTATAGTATTCTTATACTTTTAGCCATTGTGATGGTTTCATCTTTAGTTCGATTGCCTTGGTCAATGTGTGATCATTATGTTGGATATTTTACGAAAGGTCACATGGAGTTTGTTGGGCATCAGGTTTGGTCATTTTAGTTGTTTTTTTAGTTGTACTTTCAGTTTCTTGCTCAAATTTTGATCAATTTAGTTTTTTTATATGAATTTTGGGTTGTCCATTTCTTTCCACCATTTCTTGGATTGTTAATAAATTGGTGGAATCATTTCGTTGTGTACTCTATGGACTACCTTGGTGCTTTTCACCATTGCTAAGGATCGGGAATTCCTCTCTGGACCTGTCGTGGGTTGGGCCTTGTGACTGGTTCAGGTTCGACCCGGGCTGGTTTGTGAAAGGTGAAGATATTCCTTTGGGTGGTAGTCTACTACTAATGAGTGTTACCCTCTTTCACCAATATGTCATCTACTGTGATAGATTTATCCAGAAATGGTTAACCATTCATGTGGGCCGAGAGGTTTTTGTTGGCCTTCAAAGAGTAGTTTATGACATTTATGAGAACCCCCCTGATGAGATTTTTGGATTTGGTGGATGATTACATAGTGTTATATAGTCAATTAGGTACTACGATTTGTTGTTTTTTGATGCCTAGGTGGGCAGTTATTACTTATGGATCACAATTTTTTTGAAAACATAAGTTGAACTACATGAACCCTAATCTTGATAATTCAATTTCTGACTTCATAGTAGATTTTTGGTGAAACTACCTTTTGGGTTTCTAATTAATGATATATAATGAATATAAAAGTGTCAAGTATTGTTTTCAGAAAATGATAATTACCTGAGACATCGGTGGTGGATAGATTTCATGTAGGATTATGACGTAGAGGTTTATTATACCATTGTAAATGTGATGAACTACTAGATACACTCAAAACGAGATCATTTTCATTGTTACCAGTCACGAAGTGAGAATATTTCAAATTTTAATAGTTATCGTTAGTAGATGGGGACAGTTCATCTTACATCTAGATATTGGACATTACCCCATTACTTCTAAAAATATTTAGGTATTCTTAGTATGGAGATCCCAAATATGATACCATAAATACTATGATATCCAATAGACATTATTTTGTTTAATTTTACAATGGTGGGGAAAGAAAATGTATTTTAGAGGATGCATGAAGGCAATTGTAACATTATGGGAGGATGTTTTAAGGTAGTTCCATTAATCTACCTCAGTGGTATATCCCAGTGAGTTGAATATTTCTAGGACATCTATTGTAATATTTGGAGGCCAGGGATGAGGTAGAGATTTATAGGGATTACCTTCTGATGTCATTCTTATCAGAAATTGATGGCTGAACACTACGTTCAAATGGGGATAGCACAAATACTTGTTCTGTCAGTGTGTATATAGGATGGGATATATTTTTACATTATATTGGGGTTAAATTAGGTTTCAATAGGAAAAGACACCATCATGGGGATTCTGTACCACCTTATCATATATATTCACAAAAATTCTATACGAGATCAACGTTCAGTTGAGAGCATGGGAATATTTTATGTTCTAGAGATAATATTTCTCCGTGGATTTTTATTGATGATAATTTTTTATCAGTATATTCAAATAAAACCTTTTTTATATTTTGGAATGAAGGAATAATTTTTTACTTATTTATGATTGATCATGGATTTTCATCCTCACAATGAATTGTAGAATGAGTGAACCATTTAGGACCTTGAGAATATTCTTTAGGCTTCAAGGTTATAATTTTTTCAGATGTAGGAGGATCACCAATCATTATTACAATTCAAATACATAAATAGATAACATTTCATTATATGGTTGGAACTATTATATTCCTTACATAGGGAACCAAATAAGTCACCCATATTGTCGACTGACCAAAGAGAGGTGACACATATGGTCTAGTGTTAGAGAAATCTTTGAACAAGAGTGTAAAGATCATCCAAGAGTATATGAGGACTCTATAGACCCATAATAAGTAATATATTTTCCAAATAAAGAGGCCATTGGGGTTTGAGGAGTGAGTCCATGTGGTCATAATAGTTTCACATTGTCATGGGATTTAGATATGTGGACAGGGTGGTGATATATATATTTTATTCCTTGTCCCTTTCCAAATACATTGTTCATTCAAGTAGGTAGTGTATTATTAGATCTAACCACACAGCTGTGATAGTATCTGATGTCTTCCTTGAATCTTAGTTGATGAGGTACATCTATATCCCCACACATGTTACATAATTGGGTTAGATACCCATAAAAGTGGAATATAATTTAGTATATAACACGAAATTTATTGAGTATCATAAGGAGATGATCCAATAGGGGATTGTGATTCATTTAGTGAATCTACTGTGAGAACAGAATGAGTCTTCATGGGAGTGGCTCAGGGGTAGAGACCATGATGCAGCCTCAGTATATACAATACAAGGAATAATATTTTTATATTCATTTAGGACCGTTAATACTTATGGTTGGAGAATGTAAAATAACTTTTTTAAAATTTCTATCATCAAATATATATAGTAATATTATAAAGATCATACACTAAGATAATACCTAATTCCAAGGCCTTGTGAGAATTAAATCAATGATTCAAACATATTAAATATACTAGTTTCAGAAAAATTAAATCTTATTTAAAAAGTCAAATATCTATCAAATATAGACATATATCATATGTTATATGAATTTATTGAGTTTAGGGAATTTATTCTACCATAGGAATGAGATAATCATTATTGGTGATGAACGTTTCTAAAAAGGATTTCGTGGGTGTATATAATAAATGAATGTATGATTTAATTTATTTATTTAATATGTGAAAAAATTCCCCATCATACTCTATTTAAACATGATCATAACAAATTAATAATTTTATCGTCATTAACTACAGAATTGAAAAAGAGAATTAGAGAACCCCTTCGTTAACAATGATGGATCAAGGGTTGGTCCCGCTAATAGAAATATAGAATCTCAGAAAGTACTATGAAACACATTTTTTATTCATTAGTGATTAATCCATCTCAAGGTATGGAAATTGTTGTTTGTGGAATTATCCCTATATTATTTTTCATATGAAAATAAAAATACATCAACTATCAAATTGAACCACATATTGAACGTGCTTCATGTTTGAGTTTTATTTATCTAGGATTAGGGATTTATATTATTGATTATATATATATATATATATTCATTCATCATTATTATTGAAATTAATCAATGAAAAAAAATATTGGATTTGGTCCCTTCCTTATATATGTTTTTTAATTTGTTCCCCCTTTCATCATATACTTATAGCCAGAAATTTGTTAGGTCCATGGTTTAAAAAATTCCTAGTTCTCACTTTTTGATCACATGTTTTGATGGAACAATATATTTCTACTATATGATTTTTTTTAGATCGATGAGGGGACGGAAATAAGATAATGGCTTCAGGACACATCCAATTTATTCATTTTGGTTTTTTCATGTGGTGATTGGGACAAGAAAAATGAGGTTTTTATTGTGTGAATTGGTGGTTGGATTCTGGGATGAATGAGATGGAATTGTTTGATACGCATTGGGAATACAATATAACATATAATACTTCCTTTGGGATTTCCCCATTCGGAATAATATACAATTATCTCATCTATTATCTTATTATATTTGATTAGGAATCATATTGGGAAGTAAAGGACCTAAAAAATAAATTACATTCCCCCAATTAGAGAATAGTTCTCATTTTAAATAAACATCATGAAATATTGAATGATGAATTCAGAAATAGTAATATTTTTATGGATATGAAAATAAATTAATCCTAACTACGTCATCAAATGAATTATTTTTAATCCTGATGATTATGTATGTCTACTCACATTAACTGTAATATTACTCGCAAGAAATAATAAATCATTGTATTATGAACAATTTTTTATTGTTCATTAGTTTAACCATGGAACAGTGGAGTTTATATTTTAATAAGAGAAAATATACAATGTTAATAAGAAATGTTGGAAAGACTATTTTCAATCCACCAATTTGGGGGGTACTATCTCAGTAATCTATTTAAAATTATACATGAAGAATATGAATTTATATCCATTAATGTTAAATAACACTCTTTTTGTAGATATAAAAAGGCATTAAATAAATTTTCAAATATAATATGTGTCTCTTATTGATGATTTAGATAGCATTTTAGTATATATTTTACTAATCAATATTATTTTCATGATTTTTATAATTTTTGGATGAAATTATTTGTTACTTGCAAGGAACAACACTATATGAATTATCATAAAAATCATATAAATAATAAAAAACCAACCACATCAGAGGATGATAAATATCAAAAATTATCTGAATATAGGATTGTCCATCAGGACTATTATGAAAGATAATTTTATTCTAATGATATATAGATGATCCCCTTCATCATCCCAATTACTTTTCAAAAAAATTATCATTGAAAATATATTACAGTACCACATCCATGGTACCTTGAACGATGTTTAAATACTATTCACTATAATTAATTCTATTATTTTATTGTCTAATATCTTCAAAACTCATCAATTGTCTCCATATAACATACAAACCATTTACAATACATTACATATTAGTTCTTCATACCTACATCCTCTGTAAAATTGAAGGGCTAAATGAAAATATATTTTTTCATTATCTCACCTCATTATATTTCAAATATATCTTGGTATTTTCTCATAAACTGTTTACTTTTTCAACAATCATAAAATGATTTCGTAATCACCCACTTCTCCACTTTGCAATTCCATTTACATATATATATATATTCTTTAATTTCACTTAGTTTCTCATCGGTTTAAAAAATACCTCAATACATTTTATGAATTTTCTATAAAAATCCATTATACATTTTGAAATAAATGTTTCTTTATCCTAGATGTGATGGATGAAAAAATTCATTGAATTTTTATATTGAATAATTGATTAATTTAATTAATAATATATATATTAATTTGTTTTATGTTGATTTCTTCATATAATTATACATCTAATCCATCATATGTCTTCTAAATACCCTAAAACATCACACTCATAGTGGAGGATTCTGAACGACAACTCCCAAATTGAACCCCTGCTAAAATTAATAGATTAAAATGAATTCACATTATATTAAAATTTATATAATGAAACTAAAGTGATCCACATTCATTTTATGTCAATTATTGGTCATGATTTTTGGTTGATACCTAAAAATTTAGAATATCAGGAATGTGTTAAATAACTCTATTGAAATTTAAGCATCCCACCAAACCATAAAATAGATTTCCATAGAATATGGGGTCACATTACAATATATATTACATTATACAACAATCCACAATAACTCAATTGGTGAATTTAATGTTGATGTGTTAATTCTCTACTCATCCCCAGTTTTAACCAACATAAAAAAAAGTGTGATGAGAAATGCTTTTTTGGGAACCCTCTAATTATATTTTATTAGACCATCATTACTCATCCAATTTAGATATACAAACCCATTAATATTAAATAACCCAAACATGAAAACTCACCGACCATATCATCGTGTAAGCTATCAAATACTATTTCACCCCTTGTTTCAATAATAATGGGGGATTATGAAATAAAATAACTCCAAACATAATTAAATGATAATAGGTGATTCAATGATCAAAATTTTTGTGTTCTCTCAATAACTCCTCTAATTATTTTTAAGGGTCTATGGTTGGTTTTTAAGGAATAAAAAATTGAAATTTTTACCCAAATTTTTTGTATTTTTTCACCAAGCATCTTGAATTTTTGGTTTCCACCTATATTCCATGTCAAAACCACCAAATGTATTATAATGATCACAATTACTGGTGGTGAATAATTTTTATGGGTTAGATAACCACCATGATAAAAGAATAATTTTGAGTGAAATTAAAGTTGATAAATTAGAGATCACCCTGCCCCATTACATCCTTCTAGAACATATCCGCCCTCAAGATTTTACATCCCACACAATTCAGATTCATTTAATCAATCACGTCCTCTAATACCAAACCATTTTACACAACAATGGACTATAACACTATTATAGAGGATGGGTAAACCCAATATTAAGGGTAAGTGAACCGTGTGTGCATGAAAATTAATTTTGTGAGCCAATAATAATTCTACACCTCATGATATAACATTATCTGTAAGTCTACAAATCTACCCACCAAGTCATTTAGTAGTATAACTCTTTGACATTGATGGAAACATGGTGCATAGAATTATGGGGATCCAGTGTAGTTAAAGGTGGGGTTTTGGGAAGACTTGGATATATGAGTAATGTGACCAAGGATAGTAGATAATGTGGTTTCATAGAATACAACTATTGTGGTGATATATTAGGAGAATTTAACACCAATACTATAGTGAGTAGAGACCCCATAAGGGATGATGATTCTTGAGTACCAAAGACCAACATGTTTTACATTGTATGTACTATTTTATTGGACAAATGGAATTTATTACCCTGATTCCTTGTTCATAACACGATGTACTAAAAATATGACATTTTTCTATAATGTTAATGTTTTTTCACATAATTATATTTATAATTGTGATTCTGTCACATTTACTCATTTATTACCAACCTAAATGATAATATAGTGTATATTCTTTGATTGTGTATTCATAAATATTTTTCAACATTGATTCTAATAGATTATATCTATTTCTTCACATTCACAGTATTTATTATTAAAATTCATCTTTATAACTATTGTATAAAAAAAATTAATATTCTCTTCAGCTCAGTAGGAACTCATATACTGCAACATTTAATCATTTAATTAAATTATTGATATAATAATTTGAATTATTTTCTCTGTAATTTTTCATTCAAACTCTGCCCTCCCTAATTTTGATTGGTTCATGTCCTTTTCCCCCACTAAATGTTAAACATAGAGATAATAAGCAGTATTATGTTCGGCCTAAGGAAATCCATTTTCGGTATTCTGCCACCAGTTTAATGATAGATTAATATATTATGTTTTTATTTGAAACCGTTTTTTGGTTGTATAATTTCTATTAATATATTTGTAGTGATAAAAAATTTGGATGAATGATACTGATTTCGTTAATAAAAATAATTTATGAGGTAATATATTTGGAAACTTGATCTCAAAAATTAATTAAATTATTTTCATAATATTCTTTTAAAATGTTTTATTCAAATAAATATTTTTTGGAGTGTTTTAAATGTAGAAAAACCAAGATGATATATTTTTTAATATGAGTTTCGTAGAAGGAATCCATTAATATTATTGATGATACACATGGGGTTTTTACCTTGTCATAATTTTGTGATCACTTTTTTTAATCAATAATGTTTCATGATTATTAATATGAAAATTGATGTATTCCCTATTAATAAAATCTTGAGATGTCTAAAATAAAATCCAAAATCATTAAAACCCATTATCTTTTTTAGAATTCAATAATCAAGGATTATATAACCTATCAAACTAGGAACCCACCATTTGTTTCCAATGAACCATTTATCACATTTAATTGTATATATGAGACTGTATATTTATATTCTATTAATAATTAGATTAATATAATGTATTTCATGTTGATATAGTTAATTTCATAAGAATAATGATTGATAAAATTGTCCTTTAACATTACATACTTTCATGAAATGATTATTACTGTCCTATAATGGGCGTAAAAATGATTTTTTATATTAATTATCATAATAATTTTAATGATATGATTTTGAAAGATTTAATTTTTCCATCTAGGTTCCCTTAAATGACTTATTTACGATAGTTATTATTGATATAAAATTGACCATTTGTAGAGTGGTTGAAGTTTTTTTCAATACATCAATTTTATGGCCATTTAATTTAAAAAATTGGGTTATTTGTTTACCTCTCATTTGTTGACCTAAAAAATATTATAAAGGTGTAAATTGATACTAAATTAAATATTATAATGACATATTCTTGATGAAGGAGTGTTGGGAGAAATATAAAGGTGTTAAAAAAATTTATATCATTGACTATTATCCCATATTAAAACGAGCCATAAAAATGTCTCCAAGAATTTATAAGTGGAAATTTCAACATATAGAGGGAAATATTTTAGAGTCACATATACAATCCAATGTATATTATATGTTCACAATTTATTTTTCCAACTATGCTTCATTTATAATTGATCATCGACATGACACTAGAATAGTGGCCTTAAAAACTGATGAACATAGAGTAATATCTAATTTGGATGAATTTGAATTATCAAGATAGATTGACTCTATTCAATGATATTTGAATTAAATTAGATCACATATTAGTTATATTATTATGGGGAATATTACTTAATTCTCTTCTTATTGTTTTATTATGATCATAATAAAAAGTGTAATTCATTTCATATTTGCATACATAATTCCTGGTGTAGTAATATATATCATTACTTAAGGTTGTAAATAATTATTGAAGGTTATTTTTTGTTGAGTATAAAGAATTATGCTTTACTACTTTATGTATGTATTCTTTAATTATTTGTGCTTCAAATACTACATTCATTAGATGTGTCTTATGGAATCAAGAATGTCATATCATGAGATCCCAAATATATTAAAATGAAAAATTAGCATCCCATTTTTTATTTTTGTTTAATAATTTCCATTTATAATTTTATAAATTTTTAATGTGATATTTTAGAAAATAAGGAACTGATTTTTATTTTTAATAGTTTTAAACAACTATAATATAGTAATTACTATATTATTGATCAAATTTGATAATATTTATTATAAAACATACAAAAATATTGGATTAATAGTTACACTCATCCCATCCATATTGGAAACCACAATTGAATCTCATATTATAATTAATTATTATTTTTATAAATTGAATATTTGGTGTCTTGAAATAGTTCTAACTAAGTCATTCTAATCCTTATTAAATATATAATAAAATTCATTGAATAAAATATCAAATAATTACCTAAGGAACATCCTGAAAATAGAAAAGGTATAATCCCAACTTATCCTTATTTAATAGAAATGATAATTTAGTATAATATAATTTTGAATATAGAAAATTTATAAATTATATGATGTGACACCACATACATTCAATAGTCCTAATAATCTAAACCTTAAATGAGTCATTAGAGTTTAAATTATTTTACAAAATTATTGGTTATATAAGTTAAAATATTTAGAGACTAATAAATAATATATAGTAGGATAAAATCTTGACATTGGATTGTATCATTTTATTGAAGGATAAGACTCTTAATTTATTGATATTAATAGAATTTCCATATAATTAAAATTGAATGTGAAAAGATTGTTTGTAAATTTAATTTGGAAAATTAACATCCATTACTTAGTCTGGAATTATGTATTAATGTTTTATAATTGATCATATAAATATATTTATATATTTATTTCCACAATAATATAAATCATATATTTCTATATTCATTTTTGTTAATATTTATATTTCATAATAAATAAATTCCAAATTTTTGAAATTTCTACATTTCCCTTGTTAATTGGAATTCATTATGTTGGTATCATTTTTTTTATTTCAAACCTAATTTCACAAAAATATTCCACAACTATATATCATAACATAAAAATAATAATTAATTTTATTCTGTTATAAAATGTGCAATAATTAAACTACCTTGTTTATAAGTATATTTTCTATTAATATACATTATAAGTTCACTATAAAGAAATTTATATATAATTATTTACTATTATTAGCTTATGATATATTTTAGTGTGACATTACATAATTTATACATCAAAAAATTCAATATTGACAGACATAAAAAATATATATACGTAATAAATAATATCCTTATATTTGTCTATAGGATATTATTTATATAACTATTTCACTATACATAATAAAATATGCAACAATTATGAAATTTTATTTTCTATATTTTATATCCATGATCTATTATTGAATATTAATTTTCAAATTAAGTGAAACAAAATTTCTAAATAAAAATTAATGTTCATGAAAATAGTATATTAATATAGATATATTTTAAAAATAATAAATGTAACAATTATTGATTTTCCCAATCAAATAAAATTGATGTATATCATTGTTACACAACCTCTTAATATATAAGCATGATCTCTATGAGTGATTTATATAATGGTGGGAAAGGAATAATTTATTTTGACTAAAATGAATCAACTAATAAAATATATTAACATGTACATATCTAATATGTAATTAGATTTTAGTCAAAATTATTGTTGTTTAGCTTCAATTATTCTATATAAATTGTAATTAATTTTAAATCTAACATAATAATTGAAAAGTTAACTCTATATGTCAATGTTCGAATAAGTGACCACATAATTCATCTCTCCAAAACAAATTTCATCATTTACTATTAATAAATAATTTTTATTAATCATAATAATGTAATACATTGTTTTTATAACCAAATTTATAATACAATCTTAATTATTTAGTGGCCATTTATAATTTTTTATATATTGGATTCCTAATATTTTAAATAATGACTACATTATAGTTTTTAGAAATGTATACCAGGGATTAAAAATTCCAAGTAAATCCATTTCCAAGTATATTTCTAAAAAAATATCAGTATTTTTATTACATAGGCACAACATATCTTTATTTATTAATGATTAAAACATTACAAATAATTATTATTATATTGGATTTATTATTTATTAAACCTTTTTTAGTAGATTATCCTACCTCTATTTTTTTAAAAATGATAACCATGTTTCATTTTTTCCTTCATCTATTTAAATATATATTATTCCCAATGGATGTATAAAAATTATTTTTATATTAATATATTTTAGTATTATGTCGGGATCCTTTCCCATACATTATATTTCTATATCATGATATAACTTATTAGAATAAATATTACTTTTTTATTTTTATATACATTATTTATTTTAATAATTCGATTAACTAGAAATATAATTAACAAATGCTATAAATTTTGTTATAAATATTTTACCTTTCTCATAGTTTTTAGTTGATCATGATTTTTTTAATGAACATTACATATTATAAAATATATTTAGTTAAAAAAATTAGTTGTTTTAAATAACCTCTCAAATGATATGGTATATAAATAATATCATTTTGGGGCATTGATGATATTAGGGATCCAAAGTCTCTCTGATATGTTTTTTATTGTAAATAACCTATATTGTATTTACTATCTTAGTAAAGACACATTACTTGGATTAAAACCCATTTGTACATGTATTCTTATTTATGAGTTTTAAGGATATAATATGTTCAGACTTTTTTATAATTATCAGTAATTGATAGGATAGAAATCTTATAACTCAATTCTCAAAAATTAAAATTTAACAAAACTCATAATTTGAATACCATGTCATAAATTTTAGTTAGGGAACATGAATCATTGTATCATACGACAATGGGATACAAATCAAGTAACATCCTAGGTAAATAATGAATATAAAATTTTTATATTTATTAAATTTTTTGAATTGAATATTAATTTTACATTAAAAAGGATTCTATTTTCGATGGGATAACTGATATACAACAGCATGCTTCTTTGAAATCTTATGTTGCACATAATGTTGCGTCATACTGAAAACAAATAATATAAGATTATTTGAAATGGAAATTAACACCTTGTCGTTGTATTGGTGGGAATAGACAGAACTAACTAAAGTATAATTATACATGTTTTATTTTGTTTTTACATTTTCCTAACAATTTTTAGAGGCTTAAAATAAGAAACAATCCGATTTTAGGCATAAATAGTCAAATATTCATCAAAAGGTCGATTTACCAACATTTGAGGGAGAACCCAATATTAATATAGTTTTGGTCAATTTTATATGTTATATTTGAAAAAATAAAATTCTTATTTAGAATCCAGATCTCAAAATTTACATTGGGTAAATTTATGGTACTTTTCTGATAAAATTCATTTTTAATGAATAGTAAAAAATACTGTATTTTAATTCAAAACTGCCTTTTAATCTATTTTATTTATATGGATAGATTATATTTTTAAATTGATTTAAAATATAATTATGTTATATTTTTAACCATTTAATATATTTTTTGTCATTGGAAGTAATTTCAATTTGAAATTGGATATAAGTAAGGGCCAATCTTTCGATATTTATTATTTCATGAAAACACGCTTTTTATTTTGACAGTGAGAATAAATTTTAAATTAATTTTTTCCACTTTTGGGTATTGAATTTCGAAAAATTCACTCCATATTTAAAATCATAATGTCTAAATTTTTTAAATATGTAACTTTTATTTTAATACATTATAAATATTTACCCGAGTAAATATTTTCTATACAATGGATAAAGGCTAAATATGGTAAATAAGGGTAAAAAACTATTATTATAATACTATTAAATTATTCTAACATGTGATAAAATCATATAGGATGATACATATTCTACCATGGGAATCCCTGGGTCGATTTGAGGACACCATGGAGCCATTTGAGACTGATAATGACACTTTATATTAATTAATTTAATGTAATGACAAGAATTACATATTAATATATCTTTTAGTAAATCAATTTTATATAAGGTTATATAAGTTATCTCTTGGAATATAAATATTAATTAGAAGGCTAAAAATATTTACTACATCATGATATTTTTTATAACTTTTAGACATCAAATAAATATAATTATTTATGACACAATAATTATGCAGTGATTACCTCATTATGGACTGATTTAAATAAATAATATTATAAAGATGAAAAAAATATCTAAAAACTCTCCACTTCTTATTGGATAATTTTATTTCAAACATGAGTAATATTAACTAAAAAATTATTATGTTTTGTAATTTTATAAACATAAAATCATTATAAAATATAATAACATTTTTAAACATTCGTAAATATCCCCTCCTCCCCTTTTAAAAAACCCTCACTTCTAACCCATTCCTCACATATATAAAGCCCCCTAGATCATCCAAACACTACAAAATTAATCTCCCTACATCCTTATCCTCCTATTAGAAGAATTATATTAGGCATAAATAACTTCATGTAAACTTGTTGGTTCACACCAGAGGGAGTTACCCGATTTAAAGGTAACATATTCTCTTATGTTCTTTTCTTTTATTTTTCTTCTCCAACCACCTAAACCCGTTTTATTGCTTTATTTTAATAATACACCATTATCCTTGATATACTAGGTTATTTTATGAGTATTATTCTAACTGAACTTACATAGACCTCCATCTAATGGGTAATGAACATATTGTTTCTTTGGACGACGAACTACTACCTCACGAAATGATGATTGTTCAATATTATCCTACCCCCTCTCATGATAGACAGTAAGATAGAAATTTATTTATATGTGATATATATTATATTTACATTGTTTCTATGCTTTCTTATTTTTTATTTATATAATTCCTTTATGGTATCCATAGTGGGTAAATATGATAATTTCATTTGAGGAAGTGTAGACTACCACCCCCTCAAAATTATATGACATGTTAATTCCATATGTGGTATGTTTAAAGGATGGAAATAATTAAATTATATATGATATTATACAGGAATTATAATATAAATATTTAAAATTACATTTTAATTCCATAAAAAATGAAATAGAATTTAAAGTAGCGTTCATGCGTACGTAGCCCGAATGGCCCGAAGGCCTTATTTTTTTTATTTTATAATATATAATCCCCCTTTTAAGGGATGAAAGGGAACCCCTACATTACCAATAGGCCCAAGCCACAAGGTCCTACATGACTCACAATACATGACCCAAAGGCCCAGATGCATAGTATGCCCAATACATGACCTATAGGTCCAACCCATAAGAACCGCCCCTCCCTTAGCATCTGTATCATTGATCATCTAGCTCCCCACCTTGAATTGATGATCGGCTAGCATTGCACCGTACAAAGCTACACGGTGCATGGTCCCGATGGAGGTTTCCATACCCTCTCATTCTCATAATCTGGTAGCTCTACTTCTGAAGACTACTGGACTTGTTGCTCTGATCCTCTTCTGGGGCCTAATCTATGTGAATTGGGCTACTCCATGGTCTTTGTGGCCCTAGGTCCATGAGGCCTGAAGACCATTGATGACCTGAAATCCCTAGAGACCCGTATGCCCAAATCAGTGGCCCAATGTCCCAAATCAGGTGAATAGTTCTTGCTACTGCAGTACTGAATATTACCTGCTACAGTACTGCAATAGTAACCCCGAAATACACCTCCACCCAGTTTTGAACCTCAGTCTCATGGATTCCAAGTAGGAGATCTTATCATCTCCATGAACATTTCATTTCATTTCTTATATCCAGTTGTTATGTACAATTAAATAAATAAATATATATATATATACAGTATATATATGATATATATGATATATAAATCAGGAATATAATTATGGAGATAATGGAATTTTTACCACATGGGAAATTTTATAATTAAAAAAAATCATTTTTAACTAATTTTCCAAACATTAACAAAATGTACGATATAAACTCAAATAATTAACTAATTGTTATAGTGAAGTAATAATTGATATAAAAGAAATAATTAACCTTAAACAGGTTCTTAAGTAACTGTAAATTATCTTTTTTTTTTATGATTCCAAATATTGAATAATGATTGAGTCTAGTCAGACACGAGGTAAGAGACTTCTTATCTCACTTTTAATTCCATGAGATTTTCATTATTCACCACTTATTTCATACAAGTGGGGTATTATTTACTACAATTATATATATATATATATATATATTATCATTATTATCTTCATTTTTATGGTATTCTTTGATTCATTTGTAGATTATTAATTTTTTTTCATATGAGTCGATTGATTACAATATGGTAAGGGGTTTCCAATATCATTATTAATTCTATGAGATTTCCATTTTTTGCCAATTATTTATTGAATATTGTGTATTTTGTACTACCATTTGATATATATTATCATGATTCTATTTATATTCATTGAATTATGTGATTTATTTTGTGGTTATTAACTTTTGGTCAAATGACTTGATTGATTACAATGGGATATGGGTTTTCATCACACTTTTTATTCCCATGATATTCATGCTATATTGGACCCTATTTCATTTTGTGTGGTGTTTGTACTACCCATGATGATATTTATTGTGTAATATACTATAATTTATGTGTATTTACAACTTAATTGTACGATCCTTTCTTCATGGGGTTTATGTTTCTTATGTTACTAAATCCGTAAGGGAACCTTTCACCATACTCTTTTAGTCAAAGACTTATTTTATATCATGTATTCTAATATACTTTTTATTATGTTGGGGTATGTTCTTATAAATGATTATTTCTATAAATTTTATGTCTATGTGATGAGAGACACGTTTCTCTCTCATCAACTCATTTTCTGAATTTTAAAGTGATGTTGTTAGTCTTCCGAATTTCCGTAAGAGAACTTCTTAACAAAATTTTATTTATTTGGGTTAAACTTATACTTCTTCATTATTTCATGTTATTAATATGTTCGAATGACCAATGGTTTTTCTACAAAAAATATCCACTTATATTGGGTGTATTCTTATTTTTCAAACATAATTATGTCCTTGGTTTATTTTTAATCCATGGATATAATCTTTGCAAGGGACATTCTCTCAATTTATATTCCATTGAGTATTATTAGTTGTCATAAACCAAGTCTCTTTTATATAGTGTCTACACTTCCCTTTGACATATTATATGAGTAATCTAGTTATTATAATTGTATTATAATCTTTGATTAGTGTTATTCCTCAATTATTCATATTCAAGTGTCTCTCGTTTGGTTATAAAAACTTTAACTAAAATATTGTTTTATGTGTTTTAAATATTTATTATTATAAATATTTCTCAATATTGTATGTGTTCTAAAAATGGTTTTATGGATTTATTTATATGAATGTGAATGTTTTGAAATTTAAATCTATTTCAAAATATTCAAAGTGGTATCGGAAACTTTGATTAAAAAATCCACTTAATAAATGATTTAAATGGTCTTGAATATGGTTTTATAAATCATTGATTATTTCAATATTTTGATATGATATATTGTGATCGGAATGTGTAAATGTTATTTTTCATTTATGCTTTTGTTATGTGTTATGATTATGTTGTGGTTATTTGGAATTTTTTACATATAAGGGTGGTCCCCTGATAAACCTATGGCGGGTGAGCCTTTGATAGATCTCCAATGATTTGGGTAACATGACAGAGGTAAACGTTATTGTTTGTCCTAAGATATTTAGGGAATATACTATGATGGGTATTCCAATGTAACTCCCTGCATATCTATGAAATCTACAATGTAAGTATGTTATGTTTACCATAAGTTACCTTTATGATTTATGATTTCTGTGTGTTATTCATAAATATTATGATTTCATAAATTAGGTAATGATTGAAAAGTATGGTTTCATTATTTTGTATTTATTTATGGGATAATGTTTTCATGACATATTTTATAACCCATACTAATATTTTTATGCTCATCCAATGTTCTTGAAATGTTTTAGGACTTAAATTTTATTATGGTCAAGGATGGGATCAATGATATTTCTTGTTGTCTATAACTTTGAACTATACCCATTTCTTTCTAAGAGTTTTTATTTTATGAAAACAATTAATATTGAGTAGTTGTGTCTACATGTAATTTTCAAGTAGATAAGTAATATTTTCGGGATAATTCTCTAAAACCCAAATCCTAAAAGATAATCAATGTGAATTATTCATTTTATTCAAGATTATGTAATTTTTTAAGGCTAAATCCTTACAGTTTGCATCACAGGTCGGTTTTGACAACATTAGGGAGTAAGAGTTTTCATTAAAAAAATGGTTAGTCCCTAGGTCTATTATTTTAGTTAAATCCTTGTTAAATTAATTTTTCGGATCATGGAATGTCGCTTTCAAATGAAAGGAGGAGGATCTCAAACGACTTTATTATCTCTTCCTGATGACATGGTTGCAATAATTATTGAGAAGTCTTGTTCAGATGATTGTGAAACTTTTTCTAGAATACAACTTTCTTGCTAGAAATTCTTTGAGATATCAAACACCTCCACTATACCTCGATATCATCATGGATCATGGGTTGTATTTAATCAAATCCAATTTTTTAAATATTCTCATATTTTCAAGAAAGGTAAATATTATTAAAGAATTTTCAAATGTTTAACCTTATTACAAGATTTGGAGGCATGTTATGATTTTGAAAATGGTGCTGAAGAAGGATACACTAGAAAACCCTATTTATATTTTAATTTAAACTATAGTCTCTCATAACATACTTATGGAATTCCAAAAGGACCACTGATTGAAAGTTCAACTGAAATTCAGTCTGACTCTTTTATGAAAACCATGTTGTATGATATGTTTTGAAATTAAATTTCATACATGATTACTTTACAAACTATTTTTTTTTCAAACACCCATATGACCCATCTCATACAAGGAGTATTTGGATGAAGGAAGAAAATGATTTTGAAGGATCTATAAATTATTGTTGCAATTCATGGACATTCTACCTATGTGTACTAGATGACGATGAAACCACATGGACACCATGATCAAGGTATGATTTTATTTATATAGTAAAGAGATTTATTTTATCATATGGAGGTGAAAAAATGAAAATATATAAAATGCTGTGGATTTAATGTATTGGGATAGAAATGGGTGGTATAATAAATCCTTTGAGGTTGAAACATGTTGGGGATATTTTTGAGTTTTATAGAAAGGAAAAATCATATTTTGGGTGAAGATTCGTCACCTCTGGAAAGGCCACATGAATCAAACCCCCAACCAAGGGGCAAAAAGGGACAATCACCTACCACAGTCCTTCATGAAGTCCCTTGCTAGTATGACTTATTATTGTAAGTTAAATGATTTTATAGATCATTAATAAGTTTATTTGGGATATTTTTTTTTATAAAATGCACGTCCTTAGTATAAAAAATGATTTGGTGATTAAGTAATAAATGTTATTTTGGAATAAATTCTCTATTTTGGGAACAATATATTCTTAAAGAAAATAAAATACTATGGGATTTAATTTGTGGAGTAACAGCTCAAATATTTTTTTGTAAGAATATATGTTCTTATTTTGGACATAAGGTGATTTAGGTTAATTATGGAAATTATTTTCCTTTCATGGAGAAAATGTGATTAGGTTAATTACCTTTTAGTATGAGACTTTAAAAATAGTCGATGTTATTTAGAGATAAATGTTAAGATTTATTGTGGACGAATATGTGATTAAATCCTTCAGAGATTTGGGTTTAAATCTTAGTTTGTACTACATTGAATAATTTTATGGATAAATGTTTATTGAATGGTCTATGTGATCTTTGGGTATTGTTTGAAATTTTTTTGATATTAAGAGTAGTTTTTATTTTTGTAAAATATTATCTTTATTGGGGATTAACTAATCTAATACTAACAATTTGGGTTTTGGTTAATTTATAATAACATGGGAAAAATATTTTTCATTATTTTTGGATTATGTGATTCTCTAGAAGTTGATTATCAGGCTTTAAATGTGAATAAGTCATCTTGAATAGTCATTGTTTTGTTAAAAGATGAGTTTGTTGAATAAATCTAGTAAAGAATGAAAGTCTACCAAAAAAGTAAGTATTTTTCCTTATATTCTTATTCAATCTCTTAAATAAATTCCTCAACTTTATTAAATGTAACTTAAAACAAAATAATTGTCAGCTACCTATTTCTACTGGGGAATCAAAGACTGTGTATCCCATCAAATTTTTGTGATTTTATGGGGGTTAACCTTCCCTTAATATTGTTTTTTACCACCCTCCAACAAACCATGAGGGTTTGTTTCTCTTCTATATCCATGATTTCCTACAAGAAATACTATTATGGGCTATCCCAGTTGACCATTTTAGTTCACTTTATTTCTTTTAAAGTGATTTTTTTATTCTCTTTAAGATGTGGGACATTCAATGATATTTCCAAGCCCCATTTTAAAATTGTGCAGATGCAATTCCCAAAAGGGGGGAAGGATGTAACATCCTAGGTAAATAAAGAATACAACATTTTTATATTTGTTAAAATTTGTGAATTAAATATTAATTTTACATTAATGTAGATTCTATGTTTGATGGCTTACCTGATATACAACAACAAGCTTCTTTGAAATATTATGTTGCACACAATGCTGAGTCATACTAAAAAATAATAATATAATATTATTTTAAATGGTAGTTAATTACTAGCCATTGTATTGGAAAAAATGGATATAAAATACTAAAATATGAATATTCATGTTTTTTGAATATTTTTACATTTACCCAATAAATTTTAGTGGCTTAAAATAAGAATGAGTCTGATTTTAGTCATAAATACTCTAATATTCATTAAAATGTCAATTTAACTCCTTTTGATAGAAAACATTCATTAAATATAGTTTTGGTCACTTTTATATGTTCGTATAGACAAAATAACATTCTTTTTTAGAATGGGGACATCAAAATTTACATTAAATTTATTTTTGTTATTTTTCTGATAAAATTCATTTTTTAATTAATAGTGAAAATTACTATATTTTAATTCAAAATTAAGTTTTAATATAATATATTTCTATTTTTAAATTATCTTTCTAAATGAATTCCAAGTATAATTAGATTATATTTTTACCATTTAATCCAATGTTGGTAATTGGAAGTAATTTCACATTTAAATTTGACATAAATAAGTGTTAATATTTTGATAGTTATTATTTCATAAAAACGCGCTTTTTGTTTTGAAAGTGGGAATTAATATTAAATTAATTTTTTCCCACTTTTATATCTTGAATTTGGAAAAATTTATTCCATATTTTGAATCATGATGTCTAAATTGTTTAAACATGTAACTTTTATTTTAATACATTTTAAATATTTTATTTACCATGGTTAAAAGGTAAATTTAGTAAATAAGGGTAAAAAAATATTATTATAGTAAGATCAAATTACACTAACATGTGTCCTAATCCTATTGGATGACTCATTTCCTATCATGTGAATCCATGGGTCGATTTTGGGACCCCATAGAGCCACCTGGGATTGATAATGACACATTATCTTAATTAATTTAAAGTAAAGACAAAAAATGACATAAGCATATATCTTTTAGTAAATAAATTTTTAAATAGGGATATATAAGTTAACTCATGGACTATAGATATTCATTTTATTTCTACAGGATTTAATATATCATGATAATTTTTTATTTTTAGACATCAAATAAATAAAATTATTTATGACACAATAATAATGCAATGTTTACCTCATTAATGAATGATTTAAATAAATAAGATTATAAAGATTAAAAAATATACAAAACCTGTCCAATAAGCACATGATGATTTTTTTGAACAGGATTATTATTATCTTCTACTTTAATATGTTTTGAAAATTTATAAACCGAAAATTTTAATATAAAAAATTAATATTTTTAAACATTCCAAAAGAGCCCATCCTCGCCTTATAAGAAGAACTCACTTCAAAGCCATCCCTCACACATATAAAGCCCATTGGCTTATCAAAACTATTATAAATTAATTTCCCTATATACCTCACCTCCTCTTGAGAGTTTGACCTTAGGAAAAAATAAATTCAATAAAACATTTTGTTTAAAACCAAAGGGTGTTACCTGATTTAAAGGTAATAACCTCTGTACTTGAGCCTCAACGCGGTTGGTGAGGACTCCGTAAGTGCATCAAGGAGACCCGGGATCAAATCCAGGTGAAGGATAATTTTTGAGGTACTGTGGCAGTAATGTAGCAGGTACTGTGCAGTACAATAGCAGAATAGTAGCAGGTAGTGTGTAGTACTGCAGCAGTACTATAGCAGGTACTGTGTAGAACTGTAGTGGGTACAGTAGTGGGAAAAATTGAAGGCATTATTTGGCACTGTAGTAGCCTAGAATATTACCTTATTTGAGAATTTAGGCCACCTATTTGTTCCCCGAGTCCTTTAAGGACTTTGGGCCTCCCATACCTTTGTTTCAGTAAGGCCTTCAAGCCACCACAAGGACTTTAGGCCTCCTTAAGTTGTGATGAAAACCAGATAACCTAGAAAGGAACAAACTTCAGAAAGAGGAGGAGCAAAGAGAATTCACCATAGAAAAACCTAAACAGATTGGAATATTGAAAGGGTATGACACCTTCCATTTTGATAATCCTATGCATGAATTGGAAAGCCTAGTCAAATATCCATGCGAAGGTGGAGAGCTGATTTCAAAATGAAGATGCTATGGAGGAGCTTTTCTAAGCAGTTAATCTGGGTTGTATGTAATGATTGAATCCTACTAGAAATTAATTACTCTAAGGCCTATGGGATATGTAATACTTACACCTATGGGCCTTGTAAGGGTTCCAACTCACCTATTTAAAGGTGGGTTATCAAAATCAATAAAAAATTAAGGCCTTCATGCCATTGGAGGTAACAACTTATCTTAAGATCCATTCTTTTATTTAACTTTTCCAACCACCTAAACTCTTTCTATTAAATAATTTTACAACAAAAAATGTATAATAAATATACAATGTTGTTTTTATGATAATTATTAGAACTAAACTTACTGACATGTCAATCTAATAGGTAAAGATCATATTGATTATATGGACGACGAACTAGTGCCTCACAAAACGATGATTGTTCAATATTCTCTTACCACCTCTCATTGTGGCCATTAAGATGATATTGTATATATATGTAATATATATTATATTTATATTGTCTCTATGCTTCAGTATTTTTCATTTATATAATACCTTTATGGTTTCCATAGAGGGTAAAGATGATAATTTCATTTGAGAAAATGTGGACCACCTCTGCATCAAAGTGATATGACTCACTCATTCCTTATGTGGAACGTATAATGGATGGTTATAATTAAATTATATATGTTAATACATAGGAATTATAATATAACTTTTTATCATTACATTTTCATTCCATTAATTCTGAAATAGAAATGAAAGGAGCATTCATGCATACGTACGGCTTACCGTCTCCATGATTGGTGTATTTCATTTCTTATCTCAAATTGTCATGTACAATTATTAATACATATATATAAACTAGTTATATATGATATCTATGATATCTATATCATTAATATCATTATGTAGATAATGGAATTTTGGCACTTGGACAATTTATAATTATAACAATTTTATTTCAAACTCATGTCCAGAACATCAACTAAATGTCCAATATGAATTTCAATAATTAACTAATTGTAATAGAAAGTTAATAATTTATTTAAAAATAATAATAAAATTGAATATGGATCTTAAGAATGCAGGAATTATGTTTAGTTTATTATTCATGATATTAAAGAATGATCGAGTCAAGTCAGACACGAGGTAAGGGATTTCTTATCCCATGTTCAATTCATTGAGATTTCCATTGTTCGCTACATATTTCTTTCTTGTGATGTATTGATTACTACTATTGGATATATATATATATATTATCATGATTATATTTTTATTAATTTTATTCTGTGATTCATTTGGTGGTAATTAACTTTTGTTTATAGGAGTCGATTGATTACAATGTTGTAAGGGTTTCTTATCTCACTTTTAATTTCGTGATATTTCTATTGTTTTCCACTTATTTATTGAATGTGGTTTATTTTGTACTATAAAATTATATATATTATCTTGTAACTCTTTATATTCATTCTATCTTGTCATTCATTTTGTGGTTATTTAGTTTTGTTCATATGACCTGATTGATTACAACTTGCTAAGGGTATTCATCAGACTTTTTATTCCCCTGGGATTCATGCTATATTTTCCCCTATTTCATTTTTTGTAGGGAATGTACTACCCATTATTGTATTATTTGTGTAATATACTTTAATTTATGGATATTTACATCTTAATTTTATGATCCATTCTTCATGGGTTGTATGTTCTGTATGTTTCCAAACTAGTAAGGGAACCTTTCACTATACCCTTTTAGTCAAAGACTTTTTTATGTCATTTATTTTAAATTTATTTTTCATATGTTTGGATATGTTATTATATATCCTTGTTGCTTTAAAAATCATGTCCATGTGATGAAAGACCATTTTCTCTCTCTTAAAATCATTTTATTAATTTTAAATTGACGTTGTTTGGCTGTCGAATTTCTGTAAGTGAACTTCATAACCTAATTTCAATTCTTTGGGATAAACATATAATTCATGATTATGTCAAGATATGAATATATGTGAATGAACTATGATTTTTTTTCAATTAATATCCACTTATATTGGGTTTATTGGTATTTTTAAAAAATAATTATGTCATTGATTTATCTTTAATCTAAGGATACGATCTTTACAAGGGAATTTGTCTCAATATACATTCCATTAAGACTAATTTGATAGTATACACCAATTCACTTTTATATGGTTTATATATTCCTTTCGGTATATTATATCATAAATATACATGTTCTAATGATATTATAATCTTGTATTAATGTTATTCCTCAATTATATGTATTCAAGTGTCTATCATTTGGTTAGGAACTCTTTAACTAAAACATCATTTTAAATACTTTAATGATTTATTTTTCTAAATATTTTTCATTAATTTCCATAATTTCAAAATGGTTTTATAAATTTATTTATATGGATATGAATGTTTTGAAATTATAATTTCATTCAAAAGATTCAAATTGGAATGAAACACTTTGATTCAAAAATCCAATTATTAAATGTATTAAATGGTTTTGAAAATGGTTTGATAAAGAATTGTTTATTTCAATATCATGATCTGATAGATTTCGATTAGAATGTGGAAATGTTATATTTATTTTATGATAGGGTTTGTGTTATGATTATGTTATGGTAATTGGGCATTTTTTCGTATATGGGTGGTTCCATGATAAACCTAGGGCCGGTGAGCCCAAGACAACTCTCCAATGCAATGGGTAACGTCATAGAGGTAAACGGTAATGTTTCTCCTAATATATTTAGAGAAAATACTGTGATGGGAATTCCAATGTAACTCACTACATAGCTATGAAATCTACAATGTATGTATGTTATTTATACCATAATTAACTTTTCTGATTTTTATGTGTGTTTTTCATAAATCTTATGATTTCATAATGTATGTTATGATTGAAAAGATTGGTTTCTTTGTTTCGTTCTTATTGATGGGATAATTTTCTCATTCCTTATTTTATAACCCTTACTAATCATTTTATGCTCATCCCATGTTTTTGAAATGTTTTTCACAAAATTTAAAGAAGAATAGGGTCAAGGATGGGATCAAGGAAAGTTCCTGTTGTCTAGAACATGGAACTAGACATGTTTTTTTATGATTTTTTATTTTATGAAAAAATGGATACTGAGTAGTAGTGTATACATGTAATTTTCAAGTTGATATTTTATATTTATGGCCCAATTATATAAAACAATGAACCTAAAAATATTCTCGATGTGATTTATTCAGTTAATTAAAGATTATGTAATGTTTTAAGGCTAGTACTCATGTATCATATTTAACTTTAAATGTTTCTTAATATTATAATCTCTTTTTTACCATAACTAAATAAATTAGAAAAATTTAAACCCCATTTCTACCATTCTAAAACAAGAAAATATTATATATTATAAATGATGAATGTCACACATGTACCTTAAATGATATATTCCTTTTATTTTATACTTAAACAATAGTATTTGTGAACATTCAATATATGTATCTAAATTAATCTATCAACCATAGAGTATACTCAGATAGAGTTTAATCAAAAAATTATTCAGTTTTATTCCACCAACATCTATCTTGGGTCAGTTTAAAATGGGATAAATGATCATAGTTTAAATATGGATTTGTGGAGAGGGATAATTCACAGGATGAAAGGATGTATTTTCTGGTCATGATCTCGATAGTGTATAGTTATTTATATAAGATTTTGGAAATTCATATGAATTAACACATACATTTATACTATTTTTAAATTATATAAATTTATAACTTTTATAATATTTGGTTATTGTTATTATTCATTTTGTTTTATCAAAAAAATTCATAAAGATCATAGTCAATATGGAATAAATAACCACATAAAAATTATTAGCATGATTCTGCCCCTTAAATCATATGATGAAAAACAGATTCATATAAAATCTGATAAAATATGAATAAATACCTTACATTAAAGGATGATACTAGGGTAAACGTGTTGTATACAAATTCAGGTCATATGATTTACTCAAACCATTTCTTATGATATGGTTATTCATAATGGATTTATGAAATACATCCTTAGATATCATATTGAACTGAAGAACTATAGATGAGGTCTCATTTTATGTTTTGTTTTTTCTTATGAAATAACCTGTGAAAACATTCACAAAAAATACTTTTTGATATTTCTAAAATTCGTTAGGGATGATTTCAACAATTTTATTTTTTATCATATCATATGAAACGCACGATGAATGTCTATCAAGAAAATATTTAGATTAACAATAGTTCGCTTGTAGAGTAACTATATTAGTAATACTCAGTCAGGATTTTGATAACTAAAATATGTGACCAATATATGTTTTCAAAAATGAATATAATATTAATTCATGAATCTATATTTGTATGCAATGAGTGGCCTCTTGGGAATTATCTGTTCTACACAATATATCATGATAAATGGGTAGTTCTCTATAAAAATCCAAAATGATTATACCTTTACACACAATCCAAATATTATAAATGTTTTTTCATATAATTCCACTTCCAATAAATTGAATCATTACATTATATAGAGTACGTCAATCACATATAGGTATACCTTCAATATAGATTAAATGTGTATTTACTAATTTGAAAGATAAATACATTGCATTTAATTCATCAATATAGATTATTACATGATGTAACCAAACTTATTGAAAAGAAAATAAAATTATTTTTCTTGTTATAATCATAAAATTCCTATTTCATACTAATTTTTTGGCCAAAATATTGTATATTTCATAGAAGTATAATATTTATTTTTTCATTTGGCTTTAACTAATGGAATGAATAACTGGATATCTAACCATCCTGTCATTAGATAATCAAAAAGGTTTTCATAAAATGTTTATATAAGTATTCTGGTCAGAATTATTTATATTATACAAATCTATGGTATTTTAGAAATTAAAATATGAACTATGAAACAATATTACACAAAATACATAGATCGTAACACAAAATGATGTGTAATTTAGGGGTCAAACCACCCAAAAAATTCATTTTTATATAATTTTATGGATTTTCATACACTAATTATGAATAATTATATTTCCATAAAAATAACAACATAATAATATGGAAAAACCTTCCCACTATAATCATAATGAGTGACATATCTTAAAAAATTTTGAATAACTTTGGGACCTATGAATCAAATTCCTAATATACAACACATTGATCATGTACTCAAGATTATTAGATTAAAATAATATTTAATGTTAAGATATTAAAATATTTTATGTAAATATATAATACTTTTCAGGTTTCTCATCATCATTCATGAAACCCATTCCATCTACATTTCTACACTAAAGTGATATTCAATTTTTATTTTGACTACGATAATGTAGTAGTATATAACATTAATATTATCTAAGTCCAAGTGTAAAACCACTAGATTATTATAGACTGTACCCTATTCAGAGTATCATTATATGATTAAAAAAAATTGTTCATGCTAAAACATCTTTCCCTCTTTGGTAATATTTTAATAATAAAATTTATACTTATTTAGTATGTGAAATTCTATGGGGTTGGAGAAATATATTAAAAATAAATTTATGTTCTCATTTACTCCCTTATTAGTAAAAATACAAATCATAATATTGTTATCTAAAAATAGATAATAATTGTATACTTTTCTTCTTCTAAAAAAAATGTTGTATAATTTTATGTGAAATACCATATTTTTTAATCTCATATTATTCATAACAAAACTAGTAAATAATATTCTTATAATATAAATATATTTAAAAAACACAATCAACCTTTATATATGTTTATCATAGCTAGATAAATTCTTTTACTTTAAATTCTTTGATATAAAAACCATTTTCAACAATAATTTTGTACAAACTATATGTTGAATAAAATTTTTCCAATTTTTTAACACTTTTCTATTTCCAATACATGGAAAACATATAATTGATAACATGTACCCTTAAAATGTGATACATAATTGATACCTATATTCAGTGTATAATTATATAATATAATATTTCTTTATTATTTATTTTACTTTCAAAGAATAATTTTAATTATTTATATATATTATTAGAATGAAGAACATTTTATGATCATAGAGAAAATAGTTTAAAATAAAAAAGAAGAATGAATTGTCAATTTTAGTGAGAAATTGAAAACGATAAAAAAATAAATTTTATGATTTTTTTTATTCTATGGGTTGTTACTATATAATCCCCACCAAACTATATGATATGTCACACTCATCATAAACACATTTCATAATCAATCAGGTAGATATTGATTAGAATGGATACATAGGGAGACACTGGTTTATAGAAATAGAAATCAAATGTGGGGAGATAGCAGATGTCCATTTACAAAGAGTGTGGTGCCTCTATGGTGTTAAACATGGTATGGATTCCACATCAAGGGTAATAAATGGAATTACTCTCCCATTAAAACATCAACATGGTATAAGAGTGATATTTTACTATGCACTTATGAAATATCATTTCAATTTGTTGCATCCTCCATTACTCTGGGTTTAATAAATATCATACCATTCCAACTTGATACAAGTGCTAATATATCATTTTCAATTATAAATTGATCAATCGATGACTTTTTTCCACCTCAGTGATGAGAAAATCTCATCGGAAGATAATATAGTTCTTGCCTCCATTACTAGAAATCATTGAGATTCCATGAATGCATGTATAAGTGTTCAGATCCATACTAGATCTCAAATATTAAAGTATAATATGAAATAAATTATTGTGGTACCATTCATTCATTTTAAACATAATACTAGAGTTTCGATTCATCGTTTCATTAGTAATATCATAAGGATAAATGGATGCATGTAAGATTACATTACATTATGTGGGTTGGAGATCATGACAAATAGAATGTAAGGTAAAGGTAATGATTTTTAAAGGATTTCACCATTCCATGACTGATGTCATGGAACATTGACCAGAAAAAAAATTTATATAGATTAAAATTGAAAAATTGTCACATCATAATGATACTTGTCATGAGAATAGTATGAATATCAAATATGGTAGTTCTGCTAGAGTACTGTTCACACCCTATGCACGGTACTATTGAATAAAATCTTCGAAGGTATTAAGTAATAAAATATAAGGATCTAATTTCACACAATGATATGATGACACATTGTATTGGTAACAATGTCGAATCAAAAAGAGTATGTGTTATATGTGAGTTCACAAAATGTAAATTATTTTACGTCCAGAGGTGTTATATATATTACTGATAAAAAAGTCGGAAATCATAACTCATTATATAATTTAGAAGATAAATTTAGAGAAATTTATAAGTTTATATCTATGGGGTTGTAATATTATATCTATAGAGTTATAGGATTACATAATGTGGGAAAGAAATAAAAACAATGAAAATATATGTATTGAGATATTTTATTGAATTCATCCCAATAATGTAAGGCCTAGTGTTCCTTGAAAAACATTGAATTTTGGGATAATATTCTACAATATTTCTTAGAATACATAAATTTATTATTATAGGGTTTTGTTTTTTTCATTATCTGGTGGAATTAATGAGAGATTAAATCTTCTTTCAATGATTTTGAAGTGAGAGGGTGCTTAATCGTAGTAGTTTATTATATGAATTAATTATGCATCCCCATACTCTTTATTAGAAATCTGATAAAATGTGGTTTTCATTTCCATTAAATTATATAGTTATTATTCTATAATGAAAATTTTTTCAGTCACTTGAAAGTCCATTTGGTTAATTATATTATATTTTTTTAAATGTTTCTACGTTATTCAAATTTAATGTAATTCAAAGTACATAATGATCAGAAAAAGAATTAGGTTGCATTGAAAGTAATAGAAAAAAATTAATGGAGTCAAATAGATTTTATTATAAATCATTATGTATCTATGTTATCTATTTTTAAACTCATTACATCATAGATAAATAATCTTATATTCTATATACCATTATATTTATTGAGTGTTATTTTAGTACAATATGAGATTGTTTTCAAATTGGTTTTACTGTAATATATATTTAATAGTGATTAAAAACATATCCATTATTGGTTATACCTCATGTTAATCATTAAATATAATAATATGTAGTACTTTTAATATATTGTGTCTTCCATTTTATAAATTTCAATATAGATTATTCAATATGAATGAAATGATTCTATATGGGGTATTATGTTTTTGGTTTTGTTTTGGGGGTCATGGTAAATAAACCTTTAATCTAATATACTAGGAAAATTTTAGAATCCAAAATATTCTATTTATTTGAGATTCTGGTTTTCATTTTATTTTCGTTTTATAATATAGGCATTCTATGTTTTGGTTTTATTTAAATAATGAATTATATATTAACATGTCTAATTTTCAATTAATATGGTCGATCTAGAACATCAAAATGAATAAATCAATGATATTAAAAATGTAAAAGTGAATGTTTTCCATAACAACCATAGTGATGATGAGGAACTACTCTTGATATTTAATTTATCTCTAAATAAGCATGTTATATAATGGGGAAGATAACCAATGAAGCTAATGAACCAATTGAGGAATCCAAAGAGGATTCTAAGGATGAATTACATGTGACGTAAATGGATGTAGCTTTTCTTAATATATAAGGGAAGATACCATCAACTCTACTATGTTATAATAGAACATGTATCACTTTGATATGTTAAAAAATATTTCCCTTTAAATAATTTAATTTATTAAATTGATTTTGGTAGGCACAACGACAAATTAAAATGAACTATGGTTCACTATTAAATATTATTATTTGATGTTATTGTTATAATGATGATTATAATTGGATATCTATGAATTTGATTAATTAATTTATGAAATATATATATAAATTATAATATGTATTTTTTAGTTGACAAATTCATAGTAAATTATCACTCAATTATTAGTAGTGTAACAATATGGATCAAACTTATTTTGTTGCCCAAAATGATAGAATTTTTTGATGAGAAAAAGTTTTAATTAAATTATCAAAATTTTAAGCATTATATATAATAAAATTAATATAATTATTTAGATAAGAATTTCAAAATTATATTAGGGTGATTTTTTGGGATTGTTGTGAAAGGATATATTTTCTAGTGTACATTGACAATAATTTTTTTAAATATATATTTCTTTTTAGATCATTATGAAAGTCACCTTTTATTTTAAATTTTTTACATATAATTGTATATAATATATTTTTATTAATACAATTTGGTTCTTTAGAATAGTATTTATAATTTTATTTGGTATAAAAAAAATTTACTCAAAAAGTTCATGTTTATGAAAAACTATATTATCTATTGAAGTAGTTTTTGTCATGCGCTGCGTACTTATTTTTAATATTTTTACTAAACTGATATGTATTGAGCTTAATAAAATTGATTGAATATTTTGAATTATTAGGTTCAAATTTTCTAATTATTTTTATTTTCTTTATAGACATCATGAATAGTAGTTGTGGTAAAATTTATTGCCACATAAAAGTTTTGATTTGGTTAATCTGTTTTTAAATTAAGTGATAATTCCACAGTTTTTCACCACATATCTTATTATAATCATTTAGTTACACCCTAAAAACCATAAGATAAAATTTTAATTTTTTAATGGAATTATTTTCATGAATATGAGTCATATACTATTTAAATAAAATAAATTAATAAAAGTCTACTCTATTAGTATTAAATATATATTATGTAATACAAGGGGAAAGAAGAAATATATTAACAAAAACAAATTTCAATAATGATATTACTGAAATTATTTTAAATATTTTAATTTATTTATTATTTTCAAAAAAAATTAATTGCCTAAAATTCTTCTACAACATTGATGCTATTTTTTTAATTAACAGAAAATTAAAATAAATATATTTTAAAATACGAATAAAATTAAATTTGAAAAAATAAATATATCGCATGAATTTTAAAGATATATATGATATTATTTGGATGTTTTACATTAATATATTATAATTTAGTATTTGCATTTATGTATTGAAAATCAAAGTAATTTAATATTGTTTTAGTGAAATTAATATTATTTTATAAAAATATAATTTTATTAATATCATTACGGTTCAAAAAATTATTAAAAACCATGGAAATGTATTATGTTTCAATATATCATACATGGTCCATTCATAATTATAATTTTCATTTATAGTAACATTATTAAGCATTCGTTATTAGAAAAGTGGTTACCATTGTTAAAGATAAATATAAATAACCAGGGGGTTAATAAAATATATATGGATTAAAAATGAAAAAAAATGTTTTATAAATTTAATTTTATGTTTTTATTTCAACTATAGAAACATTAAATTTGATTTAATGACCATTTATATCCATTAAGATATGGAATAGTCTTCAGATCTTTTAATTTTTTTTAGGAAATTCCAAAAGTTCTCGTTAACTTAGTTATAAAAGGGAACATCCAACATCACCTATTTAGACAAAATTGAGAAATATAACATTATAAATAACTACTCATTCATATTCTAAAAATTAATAGAATAGTTTTAGTGGTGTGAGTCTCCTGAAAATTTCAACCATAAGTTCCTTATGTAAGGATCAAAATAGGTCTCCAAAATAAGTGGTATTCATTTTTTCTAAACTATTGCAATTTATTATTTCTTATAACTCATAAAAATATATATTATTTGTCACAAAAAGATATATAAATGACTTAAATATAAATATATGTTATAATTATTATCATTAAACCATTATATACCTTATTCCCCATCAAATGTTAATTGAAAAGATATCCTAAGCATATGTTGTTCTTATCTTCTCAATATAGGGAATCAAACCATTTTTCATCTCTAGAATTTAGGCAATGGATTTTTTTGGGAATAATTCTTCTATATGATACTAATGAAATAATTTCATTCATTGAATTATAATATAACAATTACCTTTATTTAATTATATCCATTGAAAAATGAAAAAACATTAATCTCTACATATGAACTACCCTATCCATAAATGTTATAGATAAATTTTTTAAAGAACCATGATTTTTGAAAATTAAATTTACATGTTTTTTTTATAAACATTTAAATTACCCAAACACATTTTTCAGTAGCATAACAGTTTAGCGCCTCTTGAATCAAAGGGCACAATCATCTAATTTGGTGAAACATAACTAATGATTCCAATATAGATCTCTGCATCTAGTATTGTTCATATACATACCATGTATAAAAATAGTATTTATAGTCTACGGAATTGAAAAATATCAATGTCGGAGATCAGATGCTTGAGTATTGGTAAAAAGTGAGATATATAAGTAAAACATGAACATAAGGGATTGAGAACATGATCAGAGAATATGAAAACCATACACTGTATATCAAATATCATAATATTATGTCATGGATAAATGATTTAATTTCCATAAAGTAGGATTTATAATAAAATCAAAGGACTTTTTCCATGAGTTCATATCATTTGCACAATAAATAGATTTTTGGAATACACATAAGCATAGAATGTCACTTCAATATTAGTCAATGGTTATTTCCAAAACTATGATATAATAATGGGATTACACCTGAAAACATCATATTATTACTGGATCACTCCACAGTACATCACATTGGACAAATTCCATTACAGAACTGTGTTTCACACCCTATTCCAACCCAATCTTACCGAATCAGGTTCACTGCCCATTCCATTTCTATCTTAATGAATAAAGTTCATCCTCCAATGGATTCTTGTCTATCTAAAGAGATATAAATATTTAACCAATTAAATATAGGGATATGTATGTCACACCTATCAAATAATTAAATGAATATTATGTGTTACACAATATCATAATCATTAATCATATTTTAGATCCTAAAAAGAAAATGGGGTTCATAAAACCATAATAAAATTATATCCTAGTAAAAAGATGATGGATTTATAATAACTTCACCATTTTATCGAATATAAATAATAGAATAAATGGGTTTAATATAAGTTTTATCATGTAATAAAATCATGAGGACAAATGGGTTTCATTTACATATTATCATCATAAACAAAATCAATGACTTCCTGGCCTGACTAACCACTAAGATAGAAACCTTAACAGTGGGTCACTGGGCCTCAAGCACACCTCCTCATATGCTAGAGGCTAGAAAATATTTCAAATGATGTAAAGAGATGAAAACAGGTAGAAAATACACTCATGACCAGAGTAACACAATAGTAGACTCATATAATAGCTAAACTGATGTTTCCAATACCTTTTTTTAGAAATCATGCATATCCAGTTAATGATGTGTAAATAATATAATACGAATACAACAATATATAAGATATAGGAAATAATAATTAAAATAATAAAGTAAATGAATTAAATGATATAATTTCTCAAAAAAATATGTTCCATATTTTTCTTAAGAAGTATATCGATTTTTTATTATAAACTCCCAATAACAAGCGAGACATCTCACTACTTCATAGTCCTAAAACAAATAAGGACTATTGAAGTCCTTTGTGAAATGGAAGCTGAAGCATGGTGTAAGTTAAAATTCTCAATTATCTAAAAACCATACTGTCAATCCCAATCCAGACAGTAAAGATATGACAATATTGTATAGTTAGAAAATAATATGTAAATGACGTCAAAAGAGTAAGAATAGTATTATTCCATGTTCTAATTTACAAATATGCAAAATTAAATAATTTCATTTGAAATATATCCTACCATTTAATAGTTATTCCATTATTTAGGAGCATACCATTTAATAATTAATTCTAAATTAATATGTTAGTTTCGAGACTCGATGCATAGTCCAACATCCCATGTGTTAACATGTTTAAAGGGTTCCTAAAAGTCTCATCCATAATTTATAAATCAAAACTGAATACATCATTATTATTTTCCTTGTAAAATATGTCTTATATAATTCATTTAATTCATTAATCCATTCATTACCTGGATCATCCATGTAGTCAGATGTTGGAAACTAGGTACCACTACAAGCTTAATATAATCCAACACCCAAAAGCATATCTGTTGAGAACCTCTCCAGAACAAAAGTATCGATCTAGGTGTGGTATAACATCTCTTTCACACGATTATATCCTCAATGGTCCTATATGGGAGACCATGTACCACCAATGAAATATAAGTTCATTTCCCCTTGATTCCATCGATGGAATATCTATATGAATCTATGTATCAATAATCAAATAATATTCCACAACTATGATTCCATCCATAAAAATATATGTATCAATCGATCATATAATAGTTAGGAATTTCATGATTTCTACCAAGGAAATCCATATATGGAGTCGAAGTTCACTTAGGCATATGCATGTTGAATGAAAAAATATTTTTTGCATCAAAATAAATATTTGAATCCATGTTTCACCCATGGTATATAACATTCAATATAAATTAAACAAATTTAATTATACCAAGGGTCGTCACCCTATTAAATTTAATTCAATATCAGATATATATGTGAATTAATTAAATTTACAATCATATAAGGCTTGACTCTAGTCAACTCACATAATTATTTAATTTCATGGGAATCACATGATTAAACAAGCCTCTATAAGGAAATGGAAGAGGGTTATGTTATCCATTGCATTATCTATAACCACTCAAATCAAAAATTATATTTAAACCAATTTATAATCTATTTAATCTATAATTAAATAGTATAATAAAATTTAATCAATATATATCATCAATATAATTTTAGATTCAAAGGTCAACACAAAACAAATCCAATCCATTCTCAACAAGCTATTTCAATATATTCTGTTTATAAAATAGTCCTATATTCTAAATGTAATATTTAACTAAATATTAAAAAAATAATGAAACCCCAATAAAATTTGGCTAAGCATGTTTTAAAAACCCTTTCACCACACTCTAGTTTTTTATATAGTGCACCACATTCATGGTGGTTTGTTATAATATACTGAATTTTTTTCTCAAATAAAATCATTTAACTATAAACCAGATACTAAGTTCACATCCCAATTCAATTATGAATAATGTATTCTATAAATAATATGAAAATCATTAATATTAAATTAATGTTAGGAAATGGATAAAATAAATAAATTATTAACACCTTTAAGTATATGATCCTTCACAAATATATATAAAGACACATATCCCCTATGTACATATTAGCATGTTGATGAATACGTACAAGGGAATACATAAATATATTCTTATATATGAATACACTGATTTCCACTATCATGTGTATGGATTTTTCACACACACACACACCAACATAGACACACACACACACACACACAAGTAGACAATGAGGTGAATTGTGTTGAGGTACTACCTATATGAAACTACCCATGAGAGAAAGAAACATAGTTTTGGACTATCATGTGTCTCCCATGTAGGGAATTTATATACCTATGAATCATGCTACACAAATTTCCACAAATTTCCACATTGTTTCAGACAAACTATGTACCTCCGTCTGATCCACCAAATATTAGATTTCCAACACGCAGTGCTCCCAAAACTCGGAGAGACACCTGGAAGAATCTTCATGATTTTACATAAGTCAAAAAATAACACATAATGGTGTTCCAAATCTCATAATTACATTTTGAATCTTGGTTTAAAAAAAGGTCAGTCTAGTAATGACCAAAACACAAATTACCTTGAAATTTCATCTAGTTTAAAACACATGTCTTTACAAACACCTCTCCATAAAATTTATCATCCCCAATATGTCATGGGAAAAAACAAATACATCACTTATCTTAAAATGATTTTTTATGTCTCATTGAAATTGTCACATTGTATTTCAAAACAACAAATGATCCTCATATAATTTTACAATCATATGATACATAAGCTCTCAAAACCTGAGATAACAATAGATTTTCAAACGGAATTAATGAGACAAAACCTAAGAAAAACCTTTTAAAAAGAGAAAATATCCCATCATCATATCATTTACCTTATGGACTAGAGTTCTTCCCACTATAGTCATTAAAAATTTAACAAGGTTTCAATTCCAAGACATGATTCCTCCACTGTTGGAATTTCCATATAGAGTACATCCTATGATGTCTACTGAAGCTTATAATTTGATTTCATTAATTGGGTGAACCAGATTAAATCAAGGGTGATATTAGAGACCAAAATAAAAATAAATTATCTAATATCAATCGGTCAAATAGAAATATGTAACAACAGCATTTCAGGAAGGCATATATGACCTCTAAAACAAATTCACCTCGAACGAGAGAATTTCATTAAAATGGTTTCCCTAGACTGTATACATTAACAAAGAAGGGAATTAAGTAGAGGCACTCGGTCTGGCTATTCCGAAATTCTCACCTTAGATGGAATGTATACTACAACATAAATATAATTACCCCTTTCTATGTATTTTTCATTTTAAAAAATGTGTCCACCATTGATCAAACCAAACTTCTGGTCTTGTTTTGAGATCAAATGAACACTTTTCCATGTAAGCCATTATACCTAATCACAAATGAAGGCATAGTATATATCCATAAAACATGAATAACTACCACTTATATAACACCTTTAATCTATAAAACAAGTCTTGGATAACCACTGTTCCACAAAATGGAGTCTTTGAAATTAAACCCAATGTAGGTTATACATAACATCAACAAGTGAGTCATTGGTACCAAGATAAGATGACCACATCATATCATTGACTGATCCCATAGTGGTGTCCACCCTAGAATTCATTTCAGCAGAAGAAGCTATACCTTGGGAGTCCTTTGATGGAATTATTATATGGAAATCCAGAAATCACTCCAAATTAACCAATCTGAGATAAAGAAAACATAAGTAGTGTGAATTACTAAAAGAAACCACATATATATCCCAACAAAATTTAATCATTTCTGAGGCATAAGACCAATGATATCATAGTTTTTCATGGTTTATTTCATGGTAGGGTACATGCTAATTAATAAGTAAGAGTACACTAAAATGATTTTACAGTTCTTAGTAAATCAATACAACTACATGAAAGATAAACTGAACCATGATTCCCTCACCTCCCAATGCAACAAATAATCATTCAATATTTACTACCAAAGTCCATCCATGACTAATGATATTTTTTAAGGGTCACAACACAACCAAAGGCATCAGATTCCTGCTACCAACTATTCACCAATCCAATTCACCTTTCAATCATCAAATTCATTGGAGTGAAACTAACCATTTCACATTGGTACTCTTAAGTTGTAATATTTACACACAGAATGACACATTCACAAAAACCAATGAAAAACTCTCAACCTTAATAGTAGATTATTCATTTGTAGAAAAGTTAGACCATCCACTCACATGCACCCAAAGTCGTATTCACCATAAACCAATGTGTGACACTCCTCTAAGTACTAATCATTATGTCAAAGAATAAAAATAAATCAAAAAACTAAATGATAAGAATTTAAATATACTTTAGGTTGTAGGGTTTCCTCCCAAGCATTGGGAAGATTTATTTTATTTAATTCTTAGGTCTCAAAACTCTAGATATGACCTAAGACCATAGAAAATGTCTTTAGTTTCATGATTCACTAAACTAATCCTACTTGTTATAACATTTAGCACATGACATGAACCATGTATGTGAAGACATATTATGCTGAGGTTTCAAAAGAAAGATGAAATAATATTGATACTATATATAGATTCTCCTCTTTATGAATCCATGTATTATGTTGTTCACATAAGAAACTAGCTCATATCATTACATCTTATATGACTGTAAAACAACTGTTGACCACAATTGTAACCCAAAGAAGGAACACGGTCATGATGCATACTAAGAGATTATCCATTTCCATGAAATTTCTGAACAACTAAAAATCGTCATTTCCCAATTTTCATATTGTAAACAAGGTTCAAAAATACAGTGAACACCCATCTAAAATTGGGGTTCATTTAAGAGATTAGGGTTATTCTAAGGAAAACAACACCTAAAAGGTTAAGAACATACAAAATATCACAATATTTAGCAAGGAATTTTTCTCTAAGGGTGACACCAAACATAGTTATCCCATATTAAAAACATTAGTGATGGCTTAATAACTAGATCATTACAATAAAAAATCACTAGGATGAAGAGCATAAAATTTAATCCATTTCAAAAAAATCCAATAGAAAACAATCACACTTCCATTCCAATAAAACAACAATTTAAACATAAACATATCTCACATGAGTGTCTCATTAGAGGACACAACATTGGGATAAAATTATTATATCTTTTCATTAATTCAATTCAATTGTTGAACATTTGAAGCAAATTAAAAATAAAAACTCAATAACCACAATATATAACAAGGAAGATAGTGATTAATTTAGTTATCCACTCAAGTTAAGTATAGAAAAGTCTTATCAAATATGATTTTTAAATATTTATCATTTATTTAAATTACCATCATAACTATGATATTTTTCATAGAAATTCATTTTAACAGATACGATGACCTATGATGCTTCCACTAAATTAATCAGGGTTCCTCAATAAGTAACCAAATAGATGTTTTTTAACTATATAAATCCAAACCACCAATAACAGATAATCTCATAAAATCAACCCCAACTAATCTACATGGGTCTATTTGAGAAATTTTAGTGATAACCAATTAATTGGAGTTAAAAACCTAAATACATTCAGATTTATAACCGTCTACATGGTCATATAGTGGTTCAGTCAAATTGGTGGCCATCTAAAATCTAAAAATATACTATATAAATTAAAAATTTTAATTTCTCACCTATTTAATTGAAAAAATTCCACTTAATCATTTGAAATTTATCATACTATACATTATATCAACAACCTTTAATTGTACAAATATCATGCTCAGTGATGGGTTTAATATATGGGTTACCATTTCCTTGTTATAAGCTAAACAAACACCTAATAATAGAAGACTAGTTCTCATTTATTCACAACCAATAAATATATAACATATAACCAATTACATATAAAATGAACCAACATGTTCTCATAAAAAAATAAACGTAGAAGCATGATATATCATAGAAGAACGAAACATCAGAATGGAATAATGAAATGACATTTACATAGAATATTAACGTCCAAGGCTTGATATGAAATATAAAAAGCATCGCATACACAATAACAGACAATCTAATACATATAAGTCATATAATACAGTCAATTCAAAAAATCACACACAATATATAAACTGATAATGCTACTATGTGGAATGAAATATACATGAGAGGTGTGTTAATTTGTGCATAAAATGATGCTTATAATTTTCCACCCATTCCACAACATGCCATGGGTAAAATTCCAAAATCTCAAAAATCAATATGTAGATGGAGATACCCCAATAAATTGAGGTTAGATAATAATAATCATCTATAATATCCAAATAATGATAAAAATTACTAGCTCATTCCACTTGGTTATTTCCCTATGTGTGGGGTGATATGTCCCCAACCTGTCTATTTAGTAAGTGCTGAAGCATTCCTAGTATCCTTTATACCCAATAAAAAGTATAATCAAATGTTAAAAACAACCATTGATACCACATTATAACATATTTTCTTGACTGAACACTATGATGCTAGCTATTGTGGTGGGTGATATGGCCTCAAGAGTGCCTCCCGTATGCCTGATGCTAGAGACTAGTAACGAGGGAGTAAGGAAGTTGTAATTGGGAGACTATAACATCATGATTAGAGTAGTATAATGGTATAATAATATAATAACATATTAAATGTGAAAAAACAAATTTATAAAAATCATGAATCTACAGTTAATGAAATATAAATATAATAGTAGGCATACAACTTGCTAATATATATAGATAGTAAAAAATACATTAGTAATTACATTGTATAAAAAGAAATAACTTCCTAAATAATAGTTTCAAGAGATTCTTGAGACACTAATCAGTAATATTCCCCTTACTCCCATGTATATGTAAGACATATCAATAATGAGTCTATGGTATGTCAAACATAATGTCTAGTCGGGTACCACAGTGGAATGAAGGCCTAATAAGGTTGTTAGATATAAATTTTATTCAGTTGAAACCCACGGTGTTTATCCTAATACATTTATTGAATATATGACAATAGCGTACATGCATAAATGTATGAAAAAGGATGTATTGAAAAGTAATAATCCTATAATTCTAGGATCACATTTATAAACTGATTCAATTATTCAATTTCATTTATAAATATTCCTAGGATTTAATATTAAGGATGATGTCATTTATGAACATCACATTTAATAATTAATTCCCATTTAATAACATTGTTTTGGAATCTAGATATCACTCCAAGTAATATATCGACTATAACCCTACATGAATGTCCGTAGAGGACCTCTAAGGAATCTAATAATTACTCATTGTTGTATTACATAATTTCCACTTCATTCCATCCTTGACAGTCCCTTAATGAAGCCCATATATCAAACATGGAATATATGTACAGTGCACTTTGAGTCCGTCCATGGAATTCCTATATAAATCTAGGTATCACTCGACATATTATAGTTTGACCATGCAAGTCATTATTTGGATTTCTAGGTATCACATGGAAATATAACCATTTGGAACCTCATGTGTCCATCCATGGTAATCTATTTAGGGATTCGCTGTATCACTTTGGGTAAAGCATGTTAGATGGAAAATAGGCCCATCCATGGAATTGTTCATTTGAATCGATGTGTTACCAAAGGAATATATCATTAAATACAAATTAAACAATTCAATAATTCCAAGATTCATCACCTTATTCAATTAAATTCAAACTTTCCTAAAGAGTTGACTCAAATAATTATCATATATTTTTAATCATTCCTATATTCAACTCACGAGCTAATTTAATTACAATAAAGTCTCATGGATAAATAGTACATTACAAGGCTATGTTTTATGTTCATGGAAAATATTACATCTCATCTGACCCTTAAAATCATAATTGATATTATAATCACCGATAAAATTCATTTCAGTTGTACTTATCCAATGCAATTTCATTTAATAAAAACATATCATCAAAATCATTTAACATGGACAGTAAATCACAATGAATATTATATTCATGATCAAAAAACTATTTCGAAAAATTATGTTGGTTAAAAGAGAAATTTTTTAAACCTACCATTTATATAACTATGGAAAAATCATTTCAAAACACTGACACTGTTAGACCAACCATGGTTTAAACAACCAAATTACACATTTTTGTTTCAAAGCCAGTGCACATCCTTCAAGGTGTTTTATTATGAAATCAGGACTATGTTTCTCTCAAAATTAGTTTAATTTTAAATATTAATTAGATATTAATGTCATATCCCAATTAACTTTATGAAAATTAATTCTCTAAATAATACACCACAAAAAAATATAAATGGAATTTTTGGAAATAGAGTATTTAAATTCATTATTAAATATGAAGGGAAAATTTAAAGGGATCACACCTCAAGAAGTACATGGTAAATCCAAACACATTGGCACGTGATGTTTTTATCAACACTAAACCAAATATTATGTTCCCCACCTCTAAGAATATGAATCTTTTCATATACATAAGGACACCTATCTCTATGTATATATTTTTATATTTATCAATATGTACTTATATATCTGTTCATACATGACTATATATGAATACATTTGTTTTCACTTACACCCCAATGAAATTTTCATTTATTTATGCGAGAACACGTAGAACCATATGTATATATATTAACTACCAATGGTGAATATATATACTATGGGGGACATACGTATGTACATTCTTCTATAGGAATACATATCAAGTTGCCTTTTACGTAGGAAACATGAACCCCCTACAATGATGAGAAAAAACATTAAAATTAAATACCGGAACCACAACCCCACTAAATGTCAAAAAACTAACGTTGGGGTAGGAAAAAAATATAGAAAGCCATATACCCCAAGAGGATTCAACAAGATGAGATAAACCAAATTTCCATACATCTGGTAGAGGATCTGAAGAAATACTTGAACCTATCAAAAGATACAATTCATAGATCCTAACACATGATATGAAACTATAAATAAGGTTAAAAATATCATATGTTTCGACCGAACAATGTAGTGTAACAGTGAAGAGAAAAATTCCCAAACTAGTGGAATAGAATGAGGTGAGGACCTTACGATGAAAGGTCGGATGAGAACAAAAGTAGAAAACCATGATAAATATTTGAATGAAGTAGGCCGCATGGAGAGGTTTCATGAACCCCATGAGAAGAAGGGGTATGGTGTCACATGATTTAGAGTTGAAGTTAGGGGGACTAATGTTGTGTTTTATTTCTATTTTAAATTATAATTATTAAATTAATTTCATTAAAAAACATACCACACTATTTGGGTCACACAGTTAACCAAACTGTTCAACAACTCTGTGGAAACCCCTTATCTTAAAATCACCTTGAATGGTTTATCATACATAGTTTGTCTTACTTTTTCACTACCTGTGCATTGAATTGTGTCATGGTAATGCTTTTGGGACACAACCCATTTGACAAGGGACACAGTGTGTGTAAATTATTTTCCTCCCATGTAGGGAATTTCTACTCCTCTGAATCATGAATAATGGTTTGCTGTAGAGGGCCACACAATTTAAAACAAACCATTTTCCTCTGTTAGGGTATTCAAACTTTATATTATCACCCATAATTCTATTAAAACTCAAGGAGACACAAATTATCCCCCATAGGCCATTTACCATGTCTAAAATCAACTCATAATAGTGTTTCAACTCACAGAATTATGTTCTAAACCTCAGACATAAAAACATCTGGTCTAATAATCACCAAAAAGAAAATTCCCATGGTATTTTGTCTAGATAAAAATAACAAAAACAAACTTAAAATATAATGATATATATAATGATAATTTTATCCATGGTTCATATTCCCAATAATGAAATAATCACATAAAAGGATGTTATCCTTGTTAGAGATTTATTTTTGAATATCCCTTTGAAAATTTCTTAAATGATGTAACACATTTTTGAAAATATCTTTATAAAACATAAAACATATTAAAAAATTCCTTTAAAATAAAATTGAAAACATTTATTTAGGACTTAATGAAATCATTTAAAAATTGTTTTGTGTAAAATATACATTCCACAGAAAAAAATTCTAAATCAGGATGCATTTTTAAAATACACACACTAGAAAATAAACAATAAATCAAAAAATAGAAATCATCAATTTAAATAATATTCATGATGATTAGAAGTTTCAATCATTTTTTATTTGTTAAAAAATTGATTCCTTCCACATTTTTGATAAAACCGAAATATCCCCCATTTAGAAAAATATATTAAAATTTCATTCATAATATTTCATTAAATTATAAAATATGAGTAAAAATATATTTTTTAAAATAATTAGATAATATAGAAAATTTAATCATTTTTAGAAAAAACAGATTTCTAATAAAACATATTTCTGATCGAAGGGTGAAATATTGTGGGAAATTATTAAAAATATATTTTCATTTTTTAAACATTGAAATATTGAAAAATAGTATTATTACTTTAATATAAAATGAAAAACTATTGAATATTATAATTCATTTTTTTATGATAGGATAATCATAAGATTTATTAATTTGAAACATAATCTTAAATAATCCTGATAAAAAATGAGATTTTCACATTAAATCATTAGTATATTGGTGTATTTGAATCATATTCCCCATGATGGAATAGAATTAAATCGAACATAAAATATCAAGACAATAAAAAATTCATTATCATTCATTTCAAAGGGGTTGTATGTACACCTTGATAAAAAAACATGTGTGCATAACAAAACACATGACTCAAACAGGGAATAATGAGACATAAATCCATTTCTCTATGAGTGTCTTTTAAATATTTTATCCCCTGAAAGAATAAAAAATATATATAATTAATATATAATTAATATATATATATTAATGATCTATAATTTCATGGAGATTTATATACACCACATTAGTGAATGGAGTGGTAAATATGTCAAAAGTCTCTATGAAATAAAAGGGAGAGTAGAAATCCCCTTCCTAAAAGTAATGAAATTATTCATAGTCAATAGAACCTAAAATATAATAAATATAATTTTATTATAAATAATTTAATATATCAAACCATATATTATTTGATAATTTATTTTTATTGTATGTTAATTAATAGTTCAATGATAATCTAATATTTCAAGTAATATATAATTTATATTTATATATATATATTGATTCTTTATTTCCATTTATATTACATTGGGCATGGATACATCAATTTGAGAATAATTTGAATGAAATAATTATCATTTTTTTCTGAAATATTCTTTTTAAACCAATCATTAATTTTGTTTTTGATAAGTGAAATATGTTATAATCATGGAGACGGTATGTTGTATATACACACGAGTAACATTTCCATTTTTAAATGATAATTATAGAATGATGGTATATAATACCATATCATTATATAATGATATTAGTATAATATAAAAGTATTATTTCATTAAATAATGTTATAAAAATCAAAAATGTTGTGTGGGAATTAAAAAAATGACAAATTTCTTAATGAAGGTGGTAGTCTACATGTACACGAGTGATGTTATCATTATTCATTAAGTGAAAATGTATGAAATAAAATGATATGTTCATCATTATAATAATGATAAATATTTAATTAATATAATAATTAGGACATTTATATCACATTTAATAATTATCATTACCCATACCAACTTCTACGTAAAACGTCAACAAATCACATCGCTTCGTAAGGTGATATTCTTTCGTACACACGGGTGACAATATCATGTTTTAGAAAAATTCATATCACGAAGGTGTGTGTGGAATAATAATTACATAATTATTATAATATCATGGATATAATATTTAAATAATCAACTTATCATTAGGTTGATCCATTATAATGGTAATGTAAAAATTAACAACCTTGGTTTGTGAGCTAGTAGTCTACCGTACTTGAAAAATGATTTAAAAACCCATTTGATTAATGTATTAAATTTTATATTAATTTACATATATTAGAAATATTATGGTATATTAAATATATTTACTTTAATGAATAATAATGGTTTAAAATTTACTAATGAAGGTGGAGAATGAAATAATATAAATATATATGTTGAAAAATATTAACACTTCTTTTGGTATCCTCTTCATGGATGCGGTAAATCCTTACTATGATTGACTTATGTCTCGTATGATATGAGATCTTTTTTGAATTTATTTGTTTAGGTATTAGGAAATCAAAATAGGATTGATGCCAAGAATAAGAGATGAGTGGACGTGGAATTTTACAAGTGTGGGAGAGGAGAAACATGGTATTTTGAATGAAAGGTAGGTGTTCCCACATTTTTTTAGGCCATAAGGATCCCAATAAAAAATTATATCCTCTTTATGGGTAATGGATGATATTTTCATGTGAAATAGTTTTTAGCTATGCTTAATGAACAATCTTACAAATATATTATTATTTTATCTTCTGAAAATATCATTTTAACCTTATGTATGGTAATTAATTTTTTTTACTACATTAGCTATTCATTTATGGTGAAATTTATTTTTTTCATATAACTAATCTATTTCACCCTAAAAACTAGCATCTATTTTAAACCATCACATACCTGAAGGGTGTTCCCAATTCATGCAGGCTAGCAACAATCACCAGGGAATCAATCATCAAATTAGATGGAACGATTAAACCAAACTTGTAAAAACACATGGAATATATATACACATAGAAGAGAAAGAAATAGACAAAGTCTAATAAATATATTCCATAACTATAATAAACACATCAGAGATAAACATATGTAAAAGTATCTAAAACTATATAATATATGTCCAACTAAAAATAACAAGATCAAAATAGCTACTCAATTTGATGGCATGGATGAACCCCACCATCTTACCACTAGCTACCCAACTCATCATCCATGAAAATCACCTACTCAAAATGTATATCAGTTTTTATCATAGTAATAAAACAAAATAGTAATATCAATTTTATTGCACCATTTTTCATATAATCTTTAATATGAATCAAAATGTATATCAATTCTTATATAGAACAAATCCTTGTAATAAAAAATCAATTGTAACATCACATGTATCCTAACAAAAAGGAATATAAATAGTAAAGAAATGGACTAATCATACCCATTAATCAATTCAAAGTGCACTATAGAACCCGAAGCTAATGATCTGCACTCCAAGATAAGGGAGACACCCTAGAATGTTAAACCCCAACATCATATATATATCTATAACCATTTATCTATAGTCTAGGACAAGAGTAACACCCCAATAAGTGAACCCCCACAATAGAATATGGTCCCAAGCTAAACCTTCCACCAATTACCCAAGGATATCCATGTTATCAATTTCACAATCATTTAAATGTTTTGAAATCCAATTCAAACCCATTTCACAAAACCATTATCAAGGCTTTGAAAACCCTTTTTTCATTCAATTTATCAAAAATCAATGGAAAACCATTTTAATTAATAACTATATAAAACACACATAATCAAATCATAGCATTTCAATATATAAATTAGTTTATAGTGTATGAATAATATGGTTCATGAACATTGTCTATAGAAGTAACCACCTTCCTGAAAACATTGGTCACACATGCCTGCAACATGATCCACAAACATCATAAACATAACGTCATCTTTGAATGCCCATGAATCCAATCCACATGTCATAGGATTTATTAAATTGAAAAAAAGGGTCAGTATAGAAGAGGAAACACCACATACCTCAAGAAAAAATTCTGACCACATCACAGAAAATAAAGAATTGGCCTTTAGAATGAGATTACACAATAGGTCTGAAGAGACACATTGTACCCTCAATAATTATTGAACACCTAATAGATCGATTTAGAAGAATTTGAGTCCTCGAAAATATTCCTAATAAATATTTTGTTCAATATAGATGGAAATTTTGGTGTTGAATGGTCACCATCAACCCATACAACAATATAAAACATACATGCTTGAGGAATGAGATAGAGTGTAATTCCATTACATGTCATGAATTTAATGGTGTTTATATACCACGAGAAATCTTTTATATTAGATTAAAAATCTTTTAAAAAGAAATTTTTTTTTAAAACATATATTCTCTTCATCTAACTATTCACAGTTTAAAGCCTTTCAAAAATTATATCTAGAAACTCTTATATGGTGTGTAACTAAAGTGACTCTGGTATTTTCCCTGTCAGACTTTGCAACATTCCTACGAATATTTCCAGTGCTAAGCGTGAAGACGACATGTGATTCCGAGGCATGGTGTGCCCAAAATTAATTTTATAAAAACTATTAAGTATTTGTTTATACAATGGACGTGGAGGGGGTGTGTTATATCCTAAAAAGTAGATCAAAATGGGAATTTGAGATCACGATTGCGTCCGGAGCGTGTCGTTTACCATAGGAGGGATGTAAACATTGTGGGCGCGGGCCTGCTGTGAGAAAAGCCACTAAGGGAGTTTTTGTAAATAAAAGGAAAAGTTTATTTATGAGAATAGGCTCAAATAACTCTTGATTGGAGTCTTAGATCGCATTGATGAGTCTGCCATTGTGTTCAGAACGCCGTGTTTACCCTAGGCGCGACATAATTTTAGTCGGCACCGGGTGCCGAGTCGGAGGTGTGTTGGCGGGGAGTTTAATTGATGTTTTTAATTTAAAAAAACCCAAAATCTATAATATCCCCACATTGTAAATAATGGAGACCCTCCCTCCTCCCTCATCCATTATTCTCTGAATCGGGCCCCGGGTGTCTGATTTTAGCACAGATCATCAGCGGATCGATCTTCAGGGCATCGTTCTGCACCCGATGCTTTGGCGATCTGCCAACAAGTATGTGGTTTGAGTTTGAAATTCTTGGATCCCAATTTGGTTGGGTTTTATCTTTTTTGAGCATGCAGATGCGTATATCCGGTCTCGGGTGGTGCACAAATGCCTTCATATGCGCATTTGGACCATCGGTGTACCCCTGGCCCCCTCGGAATGTCCGCTAGCGCGACACCGACGCGACGGTGGCCTACAGCAGCGGCACGCGGGACTCGATCAGGACCACGGCAGCGATGGTGGTCCTCCGCCAATTAGTGGTGACCTGCAGGGTGAATTGGCTAAGTGCACGTGTAGCACTATGCCATGGTGGCATGCTCTGCCGGCCAGAGCGTCTGGCAGTGGCGATGGCCATGTTGGTCGGCGCGGGCCGGACCTGGGCGGTCCGGCCCTCTACTAGTACACCGGGGTTTTAAAAGCCACATATCCTACCCACTGGTAATCTGAATCATGCGCTATCTACGACACCATGACCCTACAAATGAGAAGAACCCTTCGGTGTGGGTTTAGGGGTTTTGAAGTTTGGGATTATGGCCCGTGTGTTAGAAACGTTGAATAAAATAATGATAATTTATTATTATTCGACTTCAGGATGTCATATCATCTACCCAGAGAATCTGATTAACATGCCATATGTGGCTTTGTGGGCCTGATAATATGATATAATATCTTGTTGGTTTTCAGGTATTGGGACCGAGTTTGGGGCGAAGGCCCCACGAGGCCAGTTTTGGGGGTTTATGAGACACACAACCTTTTCACCAGGAGTCTGATTTTTGCAGATAAATAGTTTATCCTGTTTGTTTTTTCAAGTGGATCGCAATGGTCTGATCTGTTTGATGAGTTTTGTGATCGAGGCATGGTCCCCACCTGAGCTGGCTTCGGTGAATAATACCTTTTTCACCAGGTGTCTGTTTAGGATGAACGAGTAGTAGATCCCATGTGTTTTTCTGAGGGTATCGCATAGGTATGATCTGAATGACGAGTTTCAAGATCATTGTGTGGTCCCCACTCAGGCTACCTATAGTGAATAGTTCCTTTTTCACCAGTTGTCAGTTTCGGGCGAGTAAACTTCCTATCCTTTATGTTTTTCCGTGTGGATCGTGATGGTGGTCATGGTATCGACCTCAGAGGTGCATGGGGTGGCGTTTTGGCAGTTCCACCAGGTCAGAGACATTTGGACCAACATTGGTTGAGGTTAATACCTTGGTTAGTTCCTACGAGGGTTTGCGTGACATCAAAACAATAGTATAGGTTTGTGATCCTCTCGATGTAATGTTTAATCGTTTAGAGTTGTGGCATTCCTCTGGTGGGCCCAGAGCAGAATCCTCTAGCATCATTTCCCTAGATCTTGTTCTTGGTATCACTCTGACTGATTATCTATGGGCGACGATCCCATATCTAGTAGGTTAACCCAGTAGGGTTTGTGGAATAATTGGGAATATGATCCTCTACGCATTGCGCCATGCTCAATAGTGTTATGGAATATTTGGGTACACTATCACATACATAGCATGATGATTGTAGTAGGGTCGCGATATCGTTGGTTATACGATCCCCTACATAGCTTGTGGTTTCTATAGGGTTGTGGCGTCATAAGTTTGATCCCCTACCATGCATGATGTACCAGATAGGGGTTCGGTATCATCATGACCGTCATGAAATGGGTGATGATCCTATAACGTAGTGATGTGTTTCTGTACGAATTCCATATTGGGTTGTGGTATCTCCCAGCAGATCGTGGGAGTGATCCCCAATCTGTGAGATCTACGAATTCCAGATCGGGTTGCAGTATCCCCCAGCGGACTCTAGGAGTGATCCCCTGTCTATGAGAACTCTGTATACCGGTGTGGGTTCTGGTATCCCCTATATGACATTAGGTTCAATCCCATATTTGAGGGGATTAGTGTTTATGTTTTTTCAGCTTGGTTTTCTCAGTGATGATATCTAAGAAGCATGATCTCATGGGTGAGCATCTGAGATGTTCGTGTGGAACCTGATGGAGTGTATCTCTCGGATGAGTGTCATCTGGCATGACAGTGATCAAGGAGTGTGTTCTTGTGGTTGTGAACCCTTGTGGTGATGAGTTCAGTACCTCATGTGGCATGGTGTGTGAGCTGAGTATATCTAGATGTTCAAGGTGAATTTATGGGAGTACACCTGGTTTGAGCTGAATAGTTGTGTTTAACCGAGGATGGTCACGATATGGAGTTTTTCTCTTGTCTGAGTTCCCTCCTGCTAGGTTGAGATGAATTTTTCCTTCTAGTTTCTCTCTTTTGTTTTGGGTTTTTGGGGTGCCTACTGAGTATTTCTATACTCGCCCATGCATGGTCTTTTCCCTCACATTTTTGTGTCTTGTGCAGACCACATGCCTTTCGACATAGTCCCAGGGGGACCCAGAGCAGGCGGGGCTTAGTGAGCGGGGTTGATCGGGTTGTTTACTGGAGCTATGTAGAGGAGCTTACCAGTAGGTGTCTTGGAAGTGTTTTCCCTCCTTCTGAGCAGGTTGTACACTTTTATAGTTTTCTTTTGGTGGGCCATATTTTTCCCTTTTGTACTTTTTCTATACTCTGGTTTGGGATATATGTATGCATGAATTTTTGTTTCTTTTCACTTTTATATATCTCTGCACTGTTGAATAAAGGTGTGTGTGGGTGTGTGTGTGTACATGTACATTTGGTTAATGAATCCCTTGTGTGTGATATCATACTCATCACTAAAAGCCATCCCCTTGCCTATGGGAGGAATGAATGGGGAGTTACAGCTTGAGCCTCATTGGGTCGGGTCATGACAGAGTGGTATTAGAGGAGGTTCCTCCTTTGAGATCTCAGAGCGTAGCTGGTCTAGCTGTGAGATTAGTTTGGGTTGGATAGCAGCAGTGTTAGGATGTTTTGAGTTCAGATTTCAGGTCAGAGACTCCAGTGTTGGTGCGACGGCTGACATTTCCATCCACTAGGACTCTAATAACCTGTTTTTTGACTCGGGACGTTCATATACTGGTCGTAGGGGAAAATAATGGGACATGCATCACGTAGGACTGGGTTTTGGGGTTTTCCTTGACATTATTGAGTCATCCATCCCCATATACTCTTTTACCATGGTGTATCTTGATTGTATTTCAGGCTGTCTCTACAACGGCAGCCAACGAGTCTTCCACCACGGGGTTGTGGTGATGATCTGCCCTCTGTATAGTCTATAGACAAGGCTGCAGGTTTTGAGGCTGCACCACCAGGTGGTCTGCCAGTTGAGCCACCACCTGTCGAGCAGCTGGTTGTACTGAGAGTGCCGGATGAGGTTGCGCGCATACTGAGTGCGCTACGTGAGTTCCAGAGGTAGCGACCTCTAAGGTTCCTGGGTGATCCAGACCCTCTAGCAGCTGATGACTGGCTCGAAGCAGTCACCTGAGTTTTCCACTTGGTGAGGACACCCCCAGATCATATGGTGGGTCTAGCGTCGAGCCTTCTGCATGGTTCGGCCGGGTGACGGTGGAGTTTGGTGACATAGTCCCATGGTGAGGAGACGCTCACTTGGGTAGATTGTAACACCCCAAGATTTTATAAAAAAATATTTTTATTAATTTCATTAATGTCTTGTGTTTTACACTACACCAAAAGGAGCTTGCACAACACACATCCTTGACTTGCATTGAATTACATGCAATCACGACCTTCCTCGATAGCGTGTGTAGTACGCAATACCGAGTTTCACTAAACAACGATATGCTATTAAAATATTGTTAAAACTAGCTGTTATGAATAGTAATAACCACTTTTTGAAATTTTGTAAATTTTATTTTTCAAAATGGAATTCATTTTTGGATTGGGAATATCAAAATTAGCTTAGGGTGAAATTTTGGTACTTTTCGGATAACTTTCATTTTCTGATGAATAGTGAAAATTACTAAATTTTAATTAAAAACAACTTTTTTAATCGAAATAATTAATAGTGATAAATTATTAATTTGAGTGGTTTTAAAGTATATTTAGAATATATTTTTACAATTTAATACAATTTTGGTCATTGGATGTAATTTCAAATTTAAACCGGACATAAACAAGTGTCAATCTTTTGATAGTTATTATCTCTTAAGAACACGCTATTTGTTTTGACGACGTGAATTAATTTTTAAATTAATTAATGCAACTGATATGTTTTGAATTTGGTAAAATAGAAATCATTTTTGTGTTCATAATATCAAATATAGCTTAGGCCTAATTTTTGGTATTTTTCTGGAAACTTTCATTTTTTGATGAATAGTGAAACCACGAAGTGGTAGTTAAAAAAAATGAATTTTTCATAAAACATAATTTTACCGCTTCTTTGAGTGGAATTTCAAAAATCCGAGAGACACGGTTGATGTCATTAAGTAAAATGTGGTTCAATGAGATGAAAATAATTTTTGGTGAATAGTAACTCTTTACTTTTTTTTACCACGGTTAAAAGTAAATAGGGTAATTAAGGGTAAAAATGATATTATTATTACCATAACACATGTCCTAATTCTATTGGATAAATGTAATTCGACCAAAAACATCATTAGGAATACAATATGACCATTTAGGTCCACTTGGATTAGATTAGGACATTTATTATTAATTTATTTAAAGAAGGGTTAAAATAGTTAAAATCAAAGTTTAATAAGTATATCATTTTTAATATAGGGTTATACATAAGATAAATTCGACTATAAATATTCATTTTAAAGTTACAAATATTTCCTACGTAATCGTATTTTATTTGTAATTTTTAGACATTATATAATTTAATTTATTTATGACACAAAGATGATGCAGTAATTATCTTATTAATGAAATATTGACATAATTGATATTATAAATACCAAACTAAATGTAATTTGAGACTTTTTATGAATTCCACTAATTTTCTAGGTTAATATGACATGTTAGTATTGATTTAATTAACTTCTTTAGAACTAATAATTCTGTTATAAGTTTCACAAAAATCAATTACTAAATAGTGTCAAAATTGACATAAAATATTTTTTAAAACAAATATTATATTATTAATTGTTATTTTATACCTAAAAATCTAAGGTTCGAAAAAATGACTTAGATAAGGTTATATATATTAATACTAAACAACTTGGGGTTCGTTTGGCTGATTATAGTAAGTTTATTAACCTTATAGTATAAGAACACAAGAAGACACGGTAAAAGTAAAATTATTTAACTTAATGTTAAATATAAATGATAAGGTTAAAATAGGAACCTAAACTTTTCTAAATTCTATTTTATGAGATATTTTCGACCCATCCAAACCTTATCTTCGAGATAAATCAATTTGGAGCTATTTACTACCCAATTTGGCTTTATAATAAAATAATATTTTTAGTTATTCCAATGGTGCCCCTCTCCTCCCTTATAAAAGGGAACCTCCTCACTCTCTTCCTCACACCACATTGAGCATTAAATCTCGGCGAAACCATTAAAAATTCTCTTCTCTACTTCCCTAGAAACATCCTTGAGGTTATGGTCTTCCTCAAAGACCAATTGTAGTTCCCTAAAAGGAGATCTCAAAGAGGCTCTTCAAAGAAGAAGTAAATGTCTATTACCGATTCTTTCAAATTTATTTCTTCTTCCACTTATTCTTCTTAGGTTGTTTAATTATGAAGTAATAACATCAGTATAACTCATATACTGATATGTTATTATAAGTATGAAACAACCCTATTTCATCATCTATCCATCCTACGGAAAATGAAATCACAGCACGTGCGTACGTACGGAATACCGTCTCCACGCCGTGGTGTAATCTATTTTCCACCACCACCTTACTTGGATGGGTATAATGGTGTAAATAATTAATATATATGACTATTTTAAAGTGATATTGATTCTGAAATAGTATATATACACTCCAATACAATTCAACGTTCATGAGAATGATATCATCGCTCGTGCGTACGTACGGACTACCGTCTCCACAACGCGATGAGATTCATTCCCCACGTTAACCATTCTTGAATGATTATAAAGTATATATAATAAGTAATCATGAAATATATGACATAATAATGATACTGGATTTATGTGTATATATATGTATTTCATCTACTTAATTCCATTCAACTAAATAAGGAAATGAAAACAGCGTTCATGCGTACGTACGGCCTACCATCTCCATGAACGGTGTATTTCTTTCCATTTGCTGATATATTATATATATTTATATTATGAATATATATTATATATAAATCATGTTTTATATTTTGGAATTAAGTAATCATGATCTAAGTAATCATATGAATAATTACAAGTCAAAACACGGACGACAAATGAAACGATTTTACCCAAAACGCTCTTTAACATGGAATTTACAAAAAAAGGGTAAAATAAAGTCTTAAGTGAACCATATATGACATCATAACAATAAGTATGATTCTTGAATAAGTCAATAACATTATTCAAATAATTATACAGGAGGTTCGGACACTTGCGAAGAAAATCGAACCTAAGGTAAGGGAAATATCACAATCTCATTTTTATCCGAGATTGTTTATACTTCAGAAATTACAGGGGTGTATTTTATCATCCACATCCATGTTTCCTAAATATGTAATAATATTTCCATCCACCAACAATTGTTTAAATCCAATTTTACCCTTTGGTGTGTTTTTAGTAAAAGATATGAAAGGAATCTTTTGTCATTTTTCATACGAGGTACTTTTTGACTTTTTCGACAAAAGTATGAGAAGAATGTTTTTTTAACTTATACAGAATGAATGTATTTTTAAAACATTATTTCCAAAAAGCTTCCTTTACTTGTTTTCATGTTTATTTTTAATCAGCTTATTTTTGTATAAAATTGTATGAAATGTTAAGAAAGGAAAATATTTTTGAAGTAGAAAGGATATTTTCCTCAAGAATGGAGTTCAAGTGTTTTATCAAAATTATTTTACATCTATGATAATATAGGGTTCTGTTTCTATCTATATTATTACATTGATTTGATTATGTTGTGATGGAAATATTTTTATCTTACATGAATTGATTTATGATGTCATGATGTATAAGAATCCCATTTTTATTACATGGGTTATGCAGTGATGTATGATTTATGATTTTGAGGCACACATAAGAATGGTATCATTATGAGATGGGTGGGACCTATATCACCTTCCAATACATTGGGTAAAGATATTATATCTAATGAGGTAGACATGGCTTGAATGACAGTTTAAACCGTTTCAGTGAAATAGGACTGAAACGAGGAGTGAACTCGGTTCAAAAATGGACTTTGTCCACTAAGATAGTCTTGGAAATGAGTCTTGACTAATAAGAAATGATTCTATAGGATTATGTGTGTATGCCACAAAGTGTCATGTTTTAAGTTATGATTATTGAGATTACATTTCACTACTAGGATTTATCCCATGTTATGAAAATATGATTTCTTTTGCAGGTTAAGATTTTCAAAAGTTTTGTTCTTATGTATATGATGTGATTGATATTTCATTTGTTTACCCTTACTGAGCATTTGAGCTCACCCATTTATGTTTTCTTTTCCACAGGTTATAAAGAAAGGTTTTAGGTAAAAAAGGAAGATCTTTGTTGGAGATGTTGAAGATCGTTCACCATTATTAGAAGATTATATTCTGAGTTTCCAAAGACACTAAACTATTACGGCCCTTGTGTGTGTGTGTTTTTGTTATGTACTAAGTATTCCGCAAAAGTATTGTAATGTCCATGTACGTCAAGAATCAGGTCTCTACATTTGGTATCAGAGAAATGGTTTAGTCAACCATTGGAAACTAGGATGCGAAAATGTTAGTGTTATCCCTAGAGATATTTATAAGGTATGTCTAGGGATGTACCTAAGGATAAGTATACGTATAGGATATAGTCCTAGAACTATAGTAAAGATATTAGAATTTAACCTAAGATGTTAGATATTGAGGGTGCTCCCCCTTTACTATGTTTTTTTCCCTAGCATGATTTTTTCCTCTCACACTATTTTTTTGGGGTTTTAGAAAATGGCTGGAAATAGGGAGATTCATGATAATGGAGGATATGACGGACAATGGAATGATATTCTTCATGTGAAACCTAATGAAATGGGATTTGGAAGTCCAAACATCATCATTATGCCTAATCAGCAATCTCATAATATGATCAACAATCTCAACTTTGGTAAATTTCCCGACTCAGATAATAAGAGAAAGATGGAGTTTCATGATGATCATAGAGGAAAGAAAGTTCAATTTCCCTCATGTAAATCATGTGGGAAGAGGCATTGGGGAGATTGTTTAAAAGGAACTGGAAGATGCTTTGGGTGTGGAAAAGAAGGACACAAAGCCAGTAAGTGCAAAAGAAAAAGGTTTAGTTAACACCATGGATGAGGATAATTGTATTGCTAGGACAACAAAAATTGTTAAATGTTTTAAATGTGGAATGTATGGGCATTATGCAAACCAGTTCCCTAAGGGAAAGTCTCATGAAGAGAATCAGTATGGCCGTATGGGTAGTATTTATGTTGATGATGACGAAGAGACTACAAATGATATGTGAGATGAAAGAATTGTTGAAGCTCAGTCAATGGTTTAAGAAGGTAGTGGAATGATTACAGGTTTAACAAGTGTAATGATGTATAAGTAATCTCATGGTACTATGGAATAAAGAGACATCTAAGGATTGTTACACTGTTGTCTTTCCAAATTTATGAAAGTGTCTGATTTATGGTATTAGTAACCATGAAAGGTTATTTAGATATTTTTGGAAAGTAGATGATATGCGCATAATGAAGGGATAAGATGATAATGAGATGTTTTATTGTATTCATAAGCTCATATAAGGACTAAGTGATATTATAGTTTGAGTATATAGAATTTTTGGATTTTGGTATGTGGAAAGAGTTAACTTTTGACAGCATTCATGTTTTCACTAATGTTAAATAGTTATTCATTTTTCAAGAGAATACATGATTAAGGTATTCCCATGTTTTTAATTTGAACAACAAGATATATCTTATGATATATGGGGGATAAATGATGGAATTCACGTGATTGTTATGTGACATTTCAAGTAATCATTTTTATACTATGAGCTTGGACCGAAGTATTTTGAATAAGCCTAAAGATTGGGATGGATTATGTTGGACATAAGTTAGTATTGTTTAAGGATAGATGTTTTTTCGATATTATTTATGGGATGTTGTAGTAATTTAGTTTTAGAAAAAGGACAGCCTGCAGGACGGAAGACGACCCATCGCGTCGGACAAGGTTGTGGGAATCGAACCCACAACCGAAGTGCGACTGGCCTTTATCGCCTACCACTAGCCTACAGGAAGTCCCTGTTTAGTAGAAACTAGTTTTATTATGATATAATAACTATAAGTCCATTTTAGGAACCATATATGATTAATCAAACTATTGATCGATTTATGTATATTTAATAACTTTTGTTAACCTATTATTTGAGATAGATGGAATGACCCGTCATTCTATCACATGATGTGCTAACACTTCACGAATAAAAAATTCAACTTCATTTCTTTAAGAGATGAAGTGGAAATTGTCCAAAGAACGACTAATGGTGAAACTACAACAAAATCACGAAAGTATTTCTTCTAATTCCAATTTCATCAACTTTAGGGGAAATGATCTTGAAAACCGAAAATGTTTTCCTAGTGCTCTTATATCTGATTAATCAGATGGTACCTTAGATCATCACAAATTTATGGCTTTATGATTGCTGGATTTTCCATAGCCATGTTCTCTACCACTCTCCATCATAACATGATGGTTAGATTTCTCTTCTATATCCATATTTTCACCTATGTGGAAACCCAGTGATTAGTTTATTTGGGCAACCGTTACATTTCATACTTTTGGTATTCCTTTTACAATGTCAGTTTTTAGTAAAGAAACTTTCGAGTAGTAAACCATTTATAACCCCGATGAATTTCGAGGGCGAAATTCATTTTAAGGGGGATAGAATGTAACACCCCGAGATTTTATGAAAAATATTCTTTTTAATTTCATTAATGTCTTGTGTTTTACAATACACCAAAAGGAGATTGCACAACACGCATCCTTGACTTGACTTTCATTACTCACAATCGCGACCTTCCTCAATAGCGTGTGTAGTACGCAATACCGAGTTTCACTAAACAACGATATGCTATTAAAATATTATTAAAACTAGCTCTTATGAATAGTAATAACCACTTTTTGAAATTTTGTAAATTTTATTTTTCAAAATGGAATTCATTTTTGGATTCGGAATATCGAAATTCTCTTAGGGTGAAATTTTGGTACTTTTCGGATAACTTTCATTTTCTGATGAATAGTGAAAATTACTAAATTTTAATTAAAAACGACCTTTTTAATCGAAATAATTAATAGTGATAAATTATTAATTTGAGTGGTTTTAAAGTATATTTAGAATATATTTTTACAATTTAATACAATGTTGGTCATTGGATGTAATTTCACATTTAAACCAGACATAAACAAGTGTCAATCTTTTGATAGTTATTATCTCTTAAGAACACGCTATTTGTTTTGACGACGGGAATTAATTTTTAAATTAATTAATGAAAATGATATGTTTTGAATTTGGTAAAATAGACATCATTTTTGAGTTCATAATATCAAATATAGCTGAGGCCTAATTTTTGGTATTTTTCTGGAAACTTTATTTTTTTGATGAATAGTGAAACCACTAAGTGGTAGTTAAAAAAATGATTTATTCATAAAACTTAATTTTAACGCTTCTGTGAGTGGAATTTAAAAAATCAGGGAGACACAGTTGATGTCAATAAGTAAAATGTGGTTCAATGAGATGAAAATAATTTTTGGTGAATAGTAACTCTTTACTTTTTTTACCACGGTTAAAAGTAAATAGGGTAATTAAGGGTAACAATGATATTATTATTACCCTAAAACATGTCCTAATTCTATTGGATAAGTGTAATTCGACCAAAAACAACCTTAGGAATAGAATATGACCATTTAGGCCCACATGGATTAGATTAGGAAATTTATTATTAATTTATTTAAAGAAGGGTTAAAATAGTTAAAATCAAAGTTTAATAAGTATATCATTTTTAATATAGGGTTATACATAAGATAAATTCGACTATAAATATTAATTAGAAATATAAAACGATTTACTACATAATGGTATTTTATATGTAATTTTTAGAAATTAAATAATTTATTTTATTTATGACACAAAGATGATTCAGTAATTATCTTATTAATGAAATATTTACATAATTGATGTTATAAATACCAAAATAAATGTAATTTGAGACTTTTTATGAATTCCAATAATTTTATAGGTTAATATGAAATGTTATTATTGATTTAATTAACTTTGTTAGAACTAATAAATTTGTTATGATTTTTACAAAAATCAATTACTAAATAGTGTCAAAATTGACATAAAATAGTTTTTAAAACAAATATTATATTATTAATTGTTATTTTATTCCTCAAAATATAAGGTACATAAAAATGACTTAGATAAGGTTATATATATTAATAGTAAACAAATTGGGGTTCGTTTGGATTATTATATTAAGTTTATTAACCTTATAGTATAAGAACATAAGAAGACACGGAAAAAGAAAAATTATTTAACTTAATGTTAAATCTAAATGATAAGGTTAAAATAGGAATGTAAACTTGTCTAAATTCTATTTTATGAGAGGATTTCTACCCATACCCACCTAATATTCGAAATAAATCAATTTGGAGCTATTTAAAACCGAATATGGCTTTATAATAAGATAATATTTTTAGTTATTCCAAAGGTGCCCCTCTCCTCCCTTATAAAAGGGCACCTCCTCCCTCTCTTCCTCACACCACATTGAGCTTTAAAGCTCGTTCAAAACCTGCCAAATTCTCTTCTCTACTTCACTATAAACATCATAGAGGTTCTTTTCTTCCTCAAAGACCAATTTTTGTTCCCCAAAAGGAGATCTCAAAGAGGCTCTTCAAAGAAGAGGTAAATGTCCGTTACCGATTCTTTCAACTTTATTTCTTCTTCCACTTCTTCTTATTAGGTTGTTTCATTATGAAGTAATAAAATAAGTATCACTCATATACTGATATGTTATTATAAGTATGAAACAACCCTATTTCACCATCTATCCATCCTATGGAAAACGAAATCACCGCGTGTGCGTACGTACGGAATATCGTCTCCACGCCGTGGTGTAACCTATTTTCCAGCACCACCTTACTTGGATGGGTATAATGGTGTACATAATTACTATATATGACTATTTTAAGTTGATATTGATTCTGAAATATTATACATACACTCCAATACAATTCAACGATCATGAGAACGATATCATCACTCGTGCGTACGTACGGACTACCATCTCCACAAGGCGATGAGATTCATTCTCCACGTTAACCATTCATGAATGATTATAAAGTATATATAATAAGTAATCGTGAAATATATGACATAATAATGATACTGTAATTATGTGTATATATATGTATTTCATCTACTTAATTCCGTTCAACTCAATAAGGAAACGAAAACAGCGTTCATGCGTACGTACGGCCAACCGTCTCTATGAACGGTGTATTTCTTTCCATTTACTGATATATTATATATATGTATATTCTGAATATATATTATATATAAATCATTTTTTATATTCTTGAATTAAGCAATCATGATCTATGTAATCATATGAATAATTACAAGTCAAAACATGGACGACAAATGAAACGATTTTACCCAAAATGCTCTTTAAAATGGAATTTATAAAAAAACGGTAAACTAAAGTCATAAGTGAAACATATATGATATCATAACAATAATTATATTCTGTAATAAGTCAATAACATTATTTAAATCATTATACAAGAGTATCAGACACTTACGAAGCAAATCGGACCTAAGGTAAGGGAAATATCACAATCTCATTTTTATCCGAGATTGTTTATACTTCAGAAATTACTGGGGTGTATTTTATCATCCACATCCATTTTTCCTAAATATGTAATATTATTTCCATCCACCTACAATTTTTTAAATCCAATTTTACCCTTTGGTGAGTTTTTAGTAAAATATATGAAATGAATCTTTTGTCGTTTTTCGTACGAGGTACTTTTTGACTTTTCCGAAAAATGTATGAGAGGAATGTTTTTTTTAACTTATACGTCATTAATGGATTTTTAAAACATTATTTCCAAGAAGCTTCCTTTACATGTTTTCATGTTTATTTTTAATAAACTTCTTTTAGTATAAAATTGTATGACATGTTAAGAAAGGAAAATGTATTTGAATTAGAAAGGATATTTTCCTCAAGAATGGAGTTCAAGTGTTTTATCAAAATTATTTTTCATTTAAGATAATATAGGGTTCTGTTTCTATCCCTATTATTACATTGATTTGATTATGTAGTGATGGAAATATTTTTATCTTATATTAATTGATTTATGATGTCATGATGTTTAAGAATTCCATTTTTATTACATGGGTTATGCAATGATGTATGATTTATGATTTTGTGGCACACATAAGAATGGTATCATTATGAGATGGGTGGGACCTATATCTCCCTCCAATGCATTGGGTAAAGATTTTATATCTCATGAGATAGACATGGCTGGAATGGCAGGTTAAACCGGTTCAGTGAAACAGGACTGAAACGAGGAGTGAACTCGGTTCAGAAATGGACTTTGTCCACTAAGATAGTCTTGGCAATGAGTCTTGACTAATAAGAAATGATTCTCTATGATTATGTGTGTATGCCACAACTTTTTATGTTTTAAGTTATGATTATTGTGATTACATTTCACTACTAGGATTTATCCCATGTTATGAAATTATGATTTCTTTTGCAGGTTAAGATTTCCAAAAGTTATGTTCTTATGTATATGATGTGATTGAAATTTCTTTTGTCTACCCTTACTGAGCATTTGAGCTCACCCTTTTGTGTTTTCTATTCCCCAGGATATAAAGAAATATTTTAGGTAAGAAAAAAGGAAGATCTTTATGGGAGATGTTGAAGATCTTTCACCACGATTAGAAGATTATATTCTGAGTTTCCAAAGACACTAAACTATTATGGTCTTTGTGTGTGTGTGTTTTTTTTATGTTCTAAGTATTCCGCAAAAGTAATGTAATATCCATGTACGTCAAGATTCAGGTCTCTACATAGAGTTTGAGTGTCTCTTCGGGGAGGAGTTCTATCCTGTGATGCTGAGGTCAGTGCAGATTCAAGAGATTCTATAGATTCGTTTGTTGGGAATGACTGTATCGGAGTACTCAGCATGGTTTACAGACCAATCATGCTACTCCCTAGATATGGTTTAGGACCCGTTCTCTAGGGCTCTGACCTTCGAGTAGGGCCTACGCAGAGACATCCAGGCTGGTGTGGTTTCTTTGGGTCTGCCAAACTGTAACGCCCTGACCCCAGCTACCCAGAGTCAGTGCATTACTTCGTAACATTGGCATGATCACAAAAGATCAAGTCTCAAAAGACCGATTAGTTTAGTAGCCTTGGAAACAATAGTTACATTCATAAATGTTACATTACATCATATGGGTGAAAAGCTACAATAACAAAGTCTGCATAGTCCACACTCATATCCTCTTCTGATTATCCCTGCAGGTCATTCATAAAATACTTCTTCACATCCTGGAAAATATTAAAACATTGAAAGGGGTGAGCTCAGATGCACAGTAAGGATAACAATATAGCGAAAGCTTTCATAAATAAACATTAACATTTAAGGCAATGTATAACTTAAAAAAAAGCCTTTTAAACTTGAACTTTAGCATAATATGGCAAAAGTAAACTGAAATAATGCCATTTACTTACTCACATGGATATTCTACTAGTCAAATAATCACATGAAATATTAATAACCACTTTCATAATAATGGAATGCATTATGCCAGACTATCATAACCACGTAGCCAAGGCCTCGTTCCAAGACCACAAATAAGATTTTGTCAAGGCCTCGTTCCAAGACACTAGTTTGTCTCATGAGACCTACCGATGCATCGAGGAGCTATAGCGGGCTCCACCCGTCACTTATTAAGTCTAATGCATTCCTCATATGAATAGTTTTAAACATATCATAAACCATAACATAATCGTATCACATAAAACATGCATAAAGGAAACATAACATTTCCACATTTCAATCACAAGATATCAATACAACACATTGATATAATAAAAGCTCTTTCAAAACCATTTTTAATACCAAAACAAAAGGAAGTTAAAACGTTGTATTTATTTTTTATTAAAAAAAAGTGATGGCTTGTAGAGGAATCCGAAACTCAAATAATGGTCACGGTGGCGGAGAAGTCGTTGTCCCCGCATAAGTACGGAAAGAAAAACATTCCCTTTTTTTCATTTAGTAAAACTCTTCGTGTAAAAAAGATTCCTTTTGAATAAACATAAAAGTCAAAGGTTTTATACACCGTATAAAAGAAAGTTGTGTATAAAACAAAATATTCATCAATGAAAGGAGATTGAGACGAAGTCCTTAAAAATATCATTTTTAAAATAAAATAGATCTATTATGTGTATTCACTATAGGTACACATAAAGAAAGTAAAAATACAAAATAGGACATAATAATATCAGGACATAATTTGAAAGTAGGAGATTAACCCAAAGAATAGAAATTGGGTTAAGAAGTTCCCTTACATTGTGTCTGACTTGATTCGACCATTCTTTAACCTCATGAATAATAAACTAGAGTTAATATCTACCATTTTCAATTTCATTATCCTTTTTATATCACTTATTACAATGTTATGAACATTATGTAATTATTTAAGTTAATAATCGTCGTTTTGTCGATTTTTGGTACTTGAGTCAACAATAAACTTCTTATAATTACGTGTTGTTTATGTGGTAGAATATCTAATATCTCCAGAATTATATTCATTATTTAGATGTCATATATATCATATATATCCAGTATATACATTCATTCATAATATTACGTAACATTTAGAGGTAAGAAATGAAATACACCGTTCATGGAGACGGTAAGCCATACGTACGCATGAACGCTACTTTCATTTCTATTTCGTATTTAATGGAATGAATTAATAATTATATAAAGGTATAATATATTTCCAATATAATATCATATATAATATAATTTACTCCATCCTTTATATATCCCACATATGGAATTAACGGTTCACATCACTTTGAGGGGGTGGTAGTCCGCACTTCCTAAAATGAAATTATCGCGTTTACCAATAATGGAAATCATAAAGTACGCCATAAATGAGAAATACAGAAGCATAAGGAAAACATAAACATATTATATATCATATATAAATATAGTGACATCTTAATGGACACCTTTGAAGGTGTTATATGAGTGTTGAACAATCATCGTTTCGTGAGGCAGAAATTCGCCATCCACAGAAACAGTATGTTCTTTAACCATTAGATGTAGGTGTGTGTAAGTGTATCTCGAATATTTCTTATAAAAACATCCTAGTATATTGAGGATACTGGTTTTGTTACAAAATAAATGAATAAAAAGAGATTATGGGGTTCGAGAAGCAAAATAAAACAAAATAACATAAGAGAAGACATTACCTTAAAATCGGGTCACTCTTTTGATTTGAGCCAAAGGCTTCCTTGGGAAGAATTATGCCCAAAGTGAGGCTTATAGGAGTAAGGGAGGAAAATTGGGAGAGTATTTGGGCAGAGGTTGGCCGATCCAAAAGGCTTTGAATGTGTGAGTAAGGTGGTAGAGGTGGGGGCCTTTTATAAGTGGAGAGGAGGGGCACTCTTGGAAAGTAAAGAAAAGTCACTTTATTTTAAGATGGTATTCGGATTTAAGAGGACCCACATTGATATAATTCAAGGATAAGGTTATAAGGGTTCGATATCCACCCATCCAATAGGTTTTGGACATGTGTAGGTCTTAGATATTACATTATCTTTCCATTTTATTTAAATCGTTAAATAATGAGGTCATCGCTGCATCATCATTATGTCATAAATAATTTAATTTATTTAATGTCTAAAAATTATAAAAAAATAATATGATGTAGGAAATCTTTTTAGATTTCCAATGACTATTTATAGTAAAAAAATATGACTTGTATAACTCCATGTAAATATTATTTTAGTAAAACATTTCATGTTTGTGTCATTTTTTACTTTAACATTAAATAAAAGGTATTTATGTCATTTTCCAACTAAAGTGGCTCCATGGGGTCCCCAAGTTAACCCATTGATTGTCTTGGTAGTCCATGTCACATCCAATGTGGGTAGGACATGTTTCAAGCTCATCTCATATTATTAAAACATTATTTTTACCTTAAACTACACTAATTACCTCTAATCGCGATTAAGAACTTAAAAGTTACTATTCACCAAAAATTATTTTAATCTCATTGAACCACATTTTACTTCTTAATGACAACCATGTATGTCGGATTTTTGAAATTCAAAACACAGAAGTTGTAAAATTTCATTTAAATGAAAAATCAGTTTTTATAAGTACCACTTAGTGATTTCACTATTCATCAAAAATTGAAGTTTTTCAGAAAAATCCCAAAACTTCACCCTAAGATATATTTGATATTCCAATTTCTAAAATTATGTCTATTTTAAAAAATTCCAAACATATAAGCTGCATTAATTAATTTTATAATTAATTCCCGTTGTCACAACAAATAGCGTGTTTTTAAGAAACAATTTATATCAAAAGATTGACAATTGTTCATGCCGAATTTCAATGTTAAATTAAATATAATGAACACTATTGGATAAAATGGTAAAAATATATTCTAATTATACTTCAAAACCACTAAATAGTATAATTTATCATAATAAATTTTTTTGATTAAAAAAGTTGTTTTAAGTATTTTTCACTATTCATAAAAAAATTGGAAGTTCTCAGAAAGTTACAAAAAATTCAACATAGGCTAATTTCGATATTACGAATAAAAAAATGAATTCCATTTTGAAATATAAAATTTCTATAAATTTAAAAAGTGGTTATTACTATTCATAACGGCTAATTTGATTAGTTGCGGTGTGTTAGAACTCGAAGTTGCGTACAATGAAAGCTATTACATTATTGAATGAGAAGCGTATTGTGGAAGATCAGGGTGTTACACAAACTATGCTGGAGTTCTGGAGTGAGTGTCAGTGGTGGAGATCTTTCTAGATTAGCAGGTCCTGCCTATTAGTGTTGGGCACATGAGAGTTGAGACTTCGATAGTCGGATCACCATCTGGTAGCCGGTGGCAGGCAAAAGGGTCTGGACGTGGTCGAAATTTCAGGAGATGACCCCAAGATGGAGGATCTGAGGCTTAGGGCTCACAGGGATCGCAATCCAGTTTGGGTCAGGTGTAGGAGAGGTGGTGATACGCTTGCGACGGTCTGGGAAATCTTTCTAAAGATTTCCCAACCCGTAGTGGTGAATAGAGGGAGCTGGTTGATAGACCGCCTTGGCATCAACATCGTCTTGAGCTAGGAGGTTCGCAGGGCAGTGAATGTGAGGACGGAGCTGGTGTAGTAGTAGGAGGTGGTAGGCGGTATCAGTTTCCACCACCCCCACCCCCATGTTGTCCACGATGAGCTCAAGGAGCTGGTTGCTGAGGGCGAGGACAACTGCAAGCCTTAGGGGATGTTGACCTAGAGGCTCCGTGGATGGATAGAGGTATGCCTTGTGTTCTTTCTACTTTTTCCATTAGTTTGTTAGACACTGTTTAGAAATACACTTCTCTTTCTGTTTCTTTCTTGTGTTTTGTTCACAGTGTTTGTAAGACATCGTGTGGGTGTTTTTCGGCATGCTTCGAATGCATGAAGAAGACAGATGATTCCCACACTGAGAGGAATTTTTCTGATGCGATCAAAACCATTTGTGCGAGTTAGTACCGCCCGAAATTGATATTGTTGAGGTGTGGTGGATTAGTCCCTCTGGCTTCTGCGTTAGGGAGAGGGTGTTTTTTGGTGGACTCGCTAGTGTGGGAGACCCAGTGGAGAGTCCAGTTGCGTTCCTTATGCTTATGAATTTTTGGGGATGAACAGTTCTAAGGTGGGGAGGATGTAGTGACTCGTGTTTTGGCCCTGTCAGACTTTGGAACATTCTTACGAATAATTTCAGAGCTAGGTGCGGAGACGACGTGCGATTCCGAGACCCAGTGTGCACAAAATTTATTTTATAAAAATTATTAAGTATTTATTATACAATGCACAGGTAGGGGTTGTGTTATCTCTGAAATATTAGCTCAGAATAGGAATCTGAGCACACAGTTGCGTCTGGAGCTTGCCGTTTACCCAAGCCGTGGTGTAAACTTTGCAGGCGCGGACCTGCTGTGAGAATAGTCACCAGGGGTGTTTTCATAAATAATTGTAAAAGTTAATTTACAAGCGTCGACTCAAATAAATCCTTAACAGAGTCTCAGATCGCAATTCTGAGTCCGCCGTTATGTTGAGAATGTCGTGTTTACCCTAGGTGCGACATAATTATAGTCGGGTGCCGGGTCCGAGGCGTGTTAGTGGGGAGTTTAAATTGAGGTTTTGATTAAAAAAACCCCAAAATAAATCATCTCCCCAACCTTGTATGCGAACGACAACACTCCCTCCTCCCTCGTCCGTTCATCACCAAATCGAGCCCCAGGTATCCGTTTTTAGCATCGATCACCAGCGGATCAGGCTTCAGGGTGTCGGGGCGTCGTTCTGCACCTGAAACATCAGCGATCCGCCAATAGGTTGGAAGTTTGAGTTTTAGAATCACGGATCCCTAAATGTTTGGTTTTTCTCTATTTTGGGCCTCCATATGCATAGATCTGATCCTGGGGGGTGTGCAGATCCCTTCAAGTGCATGTTTGGACACCCAGGGTGCCCTCGGCGGCCCTCAGAAAGTCTGATGGCACGACACCGGCGTGCCGGCGGTGGCCCATGGCGGCGGGCCGCGGGAAATGATCAAGACTGCCACACTAACGACTGTCTGGCTCCAATCAGCGGTGACCTTTGGTGGAGGCCGGCCACACCACGGTGGCACGGTCAGCTGGCCGGAGAGGCCGATGGCGGCGGAGGCGGGTCGGCCGACACGGTCCGACCCTCTACGTGTACATGGGGGTTTTAAAACCCCCGTCTCATGCACCCTGGTACTCCGAATCGCACACCATCTGCGGAAACGCGACCCTGGCGATGAGGCAAGCCCTTCGGTGTGGGTTCAAGGGTTTTGATGTTTGGTATTATGCCCTGAGTGATATGAACATCTAATGAAATAATGATATTTTATTATTATTTGACTTCGGGCCATCGTATCTTCTACCCGGAGCTTCCAATTGACGTGACGTCAGTGGTGTTGAAGCCCTGAAGGTATGGAAAACTTTTCTTTTTTTGGTTTTGGGTGTTGGGACCGAGTTTGGGGTGTGGGACCTACGAGGCTGGGCTTGGACGTTTACGGAGAAACAAAACATTCTCACGAGGAGCCTGATTTTGGCAGATGATTAGTTGATCCTGTGTGTTTTTCCGAAAGGATCGCAATGGCTCAATCGGTTCTATGAGTTTCGGTATCGAGGCATGGGACCCACCCGACCTGGCTTTGTTGAATAGTAATATTTTAACCGGGTGTCTGTTTTGGACGAATGAGTAGTGGATCACATGTGTTTTTCCTTGGGGATCGCAGTGGTATGATCTGCTTCATGAGTTTCGGGAAAATTGTGTGGCCCCCACATGGGCTAGCTACGGTGAATAGTGTCTTTTTCACCAGTTGTCCGTTTCGGGCGAGTAAACAGCCTATCCTGCATGCTCTTCCATGTAGATCACGATGGTGGCCTCGTTATCAGCCTTGGAGGTTTGTGGCTTGGTTTTTTGGTGGGTTGCTCGGGATAGTGACGTTTAGACCAATAGTGGTTGAGGGTACTCCATTTTTTAGTTTATATGAGGGTTCACGCTGCATCACAACATTAGTATAGGTTTTTGATCCTCTCGATGGGATTTTTAATCTGTTAGAGTTGTGGAATTCCTCCGGTGGGCTCAGAGTGGAATCCTCTAGCATCATTTCCCAAGATCAGGTTCTTAGTATCACTGTGACCGCTTATCCATGGGCGGTGATCCCCTATCTAGCAGGTTATCCTAGTAGGGTTTGTGTAATCATCAAAAATATAATACCATATGCAGTGGGTCGTGATCAGTATGGTTGCCGCATCATCGGGTATATGATCCTCTACTCAACATGATGATTATATTATTTTTGCGGTATCATTGGTTATACGATCCCCTATATAGCATGTGGTTTTTGTAGGGTTGCGGCATCATCCGTTCGATCCCCTACAGTGCGAGATATACTAGATAAGGTTTTGGTATTGTCGTGAACATCATGACATGGGAGGTGATTCTCTATCTGAGTGACATGTTTCTGTACGAATGCCAGATCGGGTTGTGGTATCCCCCAGCGGATCCTGGGAGTGATCCCCTATCTGTGAGATCTACGAATGCTAGATCGGGTTGCGGTATCCCTCAATAGACCCTAGGAGTGATCCCCTATCTTTGAGATCATCATATACCAATGTGTGTTCTGGTATCCCCTAGCGGTCCCTAAGAGCGATCCCCTATACGAGGAGATTGGTGTTTATATTGTTTCAGTTTGGTTTTCTCAATGATGATTTCTGAGGAGCGTGGTCTCTCAGGTGCGCATATGAGATGTTTGTGAGGAAATTGATGGAGTGTATCTATCAGACGAGTGTCATCTGGGATGACAGTGATCGTGGAGTGTGTTCTCCTAGTTGTGAAAATGTTTTTTGATGATGTCGTTACCTCATGTGGCTTGGTGCGTGAGCTGAGTATATCTGGATGTTCAAGGTGTATTAATGGGAATACACCTAGTTTGATCTATGTATTTGTGTTTAGCCGAGGATGGTCATGAGATGGAGTTTCTCTCTCGCTTGGGTTCCCTCTGGCTAGGATTAGATGACAGTTGCCTGTCAGTTTCTCAATTTTGTGGTGGGTTTTTTTGGGTGCCTACTGAGTATTGTTATACTCACCCCTATAAAGGCTTTTCCCGCACATGTTTGTGTCTTGTGTAGACCACATGCCTTTCGACAGAGTCCCTAGAAGACCCAGAGCAGGAAAATCTTAGTGAGCGGGTTTGACTGGGTTGTTTACTAGAGATGTGCCGAGGAGCATACTGGTAGGTGTTTTGGCAGTGTATTCCCTCCTTCAGAACAGGTTGGACACTTTTTTAATTTCCTTTTGGTGGGCCATGTTTTTCCTTTTGTACCTCTTCTATACTCTGGTTTGAGATATATGTATGCATGCATTTTTTTCTTTTTATGTTTAATATATCTTTGCATTGTTTCATGGAGGTGTATGTGGGTGAGTGTGTACAGGTACCTTAGGCTAATGCCACCCTTGTGTGTGATAGCCTACTCGGTGATAGACACCAGTCCCTGGCCAATGGGAGGTGGGCTTGGGGATTCACGGCTTGAGCCCAGTTGGGTCTTGTCATTACATCAACCTAGTTACATGATGTGAAATCCTTTAGCATAGTACAGAAAAATGTGGTACAGGATAAGATTCCACCAAATATTTAAAATAATCATTATAAGTTTCCTATTAACTCCATATTGGCCCCATACGTATAATGATAAAAAGGAAAATCATAATGAGGTAAACACATACCAGATAGATATGTAACATTATGTTTTAAACACCCACCATAAAGACTTTATGTCCCTATGATGTCATGTATAATAATTATGCCCTTGAAAAAGATGAAGTCATTACTCCCCAATCGGCGACTCAGGTTTAAATGTCTCATGGAAATATGATACCTGTTTCCATAGTACTCTGACAAACACAATCAACTTCCCAGGAAATACATTTAATCAATATTTGATGATATCAATTGTATTTTACAAAATAGAAACAGATTTTTCTATTCTGATTTTCCTTGAAGTTAGAATGTGAGCAGGGTTAGGATGGTACGCCTTGAGCTGAGATATATTGAAAATAGCATGAATACATGTCAACTAAAAAAGAAATTTAATCTAATAGAAAAAATTTATGAGATTCTAATTGACCTTAAACCATCCAACATATCTCAGAGCCAAACATTCTCTATTTTCAAAGTCTATCATGACCCAATAGAGGAGATGCTTTCATTAAAATCCCCCAACCAATGAAAAAATCCATAAAAAATGACTACAATATTTATACATTTTCTATTGAATCTGGGATAGAAATAGATGTTAATGTACCTGTTGAATCATTGTTGACATCTCATGGTCCAATTATGGTCCAACCAAAGTTACATCACCAACCTCATCCCCATAAAGAGGTAATATGGAAGGGTGACCATACAATGCCTCAACGGGAAAAATTATTAGTAATGGATTGTAGTAATTGTTATAAAAAACCCCAAATAGTCCTAGAAGGATATACTATAATCCACAAAAATTCAAGACAGGTGAATGAAGAATATACTTCAGTATCTAAATCACATGCTCCATCTTACCATCTCTCTATGGATGGTAAGTTATGATCAACATGGAATGAGTTCCCAAACAATCATGGAGACTCTTCCAGAACCTCGAGGTAATCTTACGATTTATATTTGAATCAATGGTTGAAGGAAACCTATGTAACCTCACAATATCTTACACATACAACATATCGTGATCTAAAACAGTAGTGGTATTCTTGATATGAATGAAATGAGAACACTTATTCAACGAATCCACAACCATTTAGATAGTCTTCATCCATTAGGGAGTCCGTGGTAACCCAAAATCAATATCCATGGAAACAAAATCCCATTTACCTAACATAACTGAAAGAGTCTAAAGAAAACAAAAGGCAATCATGTATTATTCCTTTATCTATTTTCATGTGTAATAGCAGGAAAAATTACCTAAAGTTATAATTTTCATACCTAACCACCAGAATCATCATCTCATATCGTAATACATATTAATAGTTCGAAGATAGATGAAAAAAATATACATGAAACATAAACATGAATATACTCTTGATGAATACTAGAATGACAACCCACATCCCAAAGTGGTGTATATCATATGAAGACAGAGACCAACTTGAAATGGTCTACCCACCCTTAAGGCTTTCTTGAAAATTACTAAATGCAAAAGTCTACTGCTGAATCTTCCAGACAAACACCATGATGGATGATGATAATATAACAATAGTAGGGACCATACCTAAAACATCCTCCTTAGAATCTAGGTAAAACTATGGAAAAATCCCCATAATGAACTTCTCCACAACTAATTATTGAACATCCTGCGATGATACTTTCCATATTAAAGCTTTTACAATGAAAATTCCCGTTCTGGGGGTGTTTGAGTTATCTAATTCAAATTTGTGAAGGTTTTATAATGATCATATCTGTATGAAATTAATGTATTTATGAGATATTATATAACTCAAACTCTTATTATCAAAGAATATTGTGACCATCTACCTTAAATGTTAGTTCTACAAACATTTAATCAAATGATTAAATAAATCAAGATCATTATATTGAGTGGGTTATTTATTCTGATGTGGTCAGAGATGAAAAGATCCATAAGTTACCATGTGTACATAATCAATATGAATAGATCCCAAACCGTCACTATACGAATAAAAAAACCAGGTACCCCTTACCAAGCAAAGGTAGAATTGTAATAGGAGATGATGTCAAAAGTCATTTCAGTTCATCCAAAGAATACTAAAACTATGTATCTGTGTTTAATTTTATTTCATTCTTATTGAGATAACAATTATATGGAACCATATTAGACAAATCATAACAATCCATCACTAGTATCAACATAAAAAGTATTCTAAAAATTTTAATGACATTTTGTGGTTCCTTCAATGTGGAAACATCCTTCACCTTTTCTGGATCAACTGATAAGACATGTTCAAAAATATTGCTCCCTAATAACTTCACTTCATGAATTTAGAAACTAAATTTCAAAATAATTATTTATAAATGGTGACTTATCCAAAATTACATAATCAAACTCAGAAGGTTCTCATTCTCTCAATCGGTTTTCAAATAGACCATTATATCACTAAAAACAATATAATAAAAGTTTTCTTGATTATGGTGTAATATTGGATTCCAAAAATCAATAAAAATGGATGGAGTGTTAAAAATACTAAAAGTGGTCATAAGATATTCATTATTTCCATACCTTCTCTTAAATCAGTCTTTGGTATATCAGACTCCCAAACTCTATGTTGATGATATCCTGACCAAATATCAATATTTGGAAACCACTTTTAAACTTTTTAATGATCAAACAATTAATCCATGGTAGGAAAAGGATATTTTTTCTTATCCATTACCCTGATAAACATCTGATTGTCCACACACAACTGAAGTGAACCATTTTCTTTCATGGAAAATAGCACAGGGGTTGGCCATGAAAAAACATAATGTCGAATGAATACGTTTTCCGATAGGCCATCCAACAAAATTCTGAGAGCTTTAGGCTCCATTGGTTCCATATGATAAAAAGGTATTAGTATCGGCTATATACCTAGAACAAGATATATTGTAATCTCTACCTATATCTCTCTCTAGGGGAAGGCCAATGAATTCATATTTTAAAAGGTCTTCAATGTCTTAAATAAAAATGGGACATTCAAAAACATGAAAAACAAGAACAATTTCAAATGAAGCAGTACACATCAAACTACTGAGCTCTGGGAAAGAAGGCCATGTGCATCCCGATAAAATATTCCACTATCTTAGAAACACATATGAGCAACAATTTGCAAGAAAAACAAGATACACTGATGATAACAATTAGGATATGTTTGTTCAGTAACATGACAATCTGTATCGATTATGAAGTTAGATAGATCAAGTCCAAGAATCAGAAAATCCCAAACCAACTCTATATAAACAACTACTAATGAATAAGAAAGACACAAAACCCCCTTATTTCTCCTCTTTCCAGAAGGTTTCACAAACTATATATAAAATGATATAAATTCCATTTTATGTTTAAGGATATAAAAAAACATAATGATAGAAATGTGTGGGAGGACCTAGTACAAAATATTGAAATTTATAATAAGGATTGTACCCATAACTATTTTCAGACTTACTGAAACATCCACTTGGACACTCATCTACAATGTGAATGTGCTTCAATACAAAGGCATGTGGCTACAGCACTATCCTATTTGATACTTAAGACAACACCATAGAAGCATTTGGTGTATATTAACACCAACCATAATGAGGAAAATTCATTGCCTGAGAGTAGCATTACATATGACCAACACATCCACATCTATTGTATTTCTTCTCAGGAATAGAAAAAAAATTCTGGTGTTTCTGATTGTACCACACTAATAGAATGTTAATATCACATTTCAATATGTAGAATACTGTGAGAATGATTCTCACTATTAAAAAATCCCACCTCTTATATGATGATCCTACCACTTCCTCATCTTCCAATGAACACCATTGAACCTACCACTAGATGAAAGAGTTTTTTTGGAAAAACAATCTTGCCTATCATATCCATATTTTCTGTAATAGCTCTATCTAGTATCTCTACATAGGTAGTATGTTTTAATATAAATACATGAGACCTGATATCTGGTCTTAATCCATGCTGGGTGTACTAAGCCTTTATCTTATCATTCTTCCCCTTCTCTAGAGAAATATGATCATGCATGGAAAATAAATTGGTGTGTGTCATCCTTGAACACTCTCCCTATTTAAATACATGGATTCTATATAATTTTCCACCATTATAGACTATGGACAAAACATCATGATGAAAATGGTTATGAAACCCCTCCAATATCATTCCACATGTCGGTATTTCTAAACCATAGAATCCCACCATCTCATGCTGGAAACCTTGATCCTGATCGTTACAGGGTTTACCCTCATATTCTAATATGCCTCTAGATGGTTGAATATTTGATCAATCATATCCTTCTGTTCCTCCACCTCTTGATCTTAAGTAGTTCCTTTAATGGATGTTGTCTTCTCGAGCAATAATCCACCGACTGATATCGGTCTCCGCTAGCACCTCTTTGTACCTCATCAATCATCTTCAATACTTATGGAACATATTTATTAATAGCATAAACTCTTATTTTGATAGGTTCACTGAGATACTTATCTATTGTATGATTTCCATATCGATAATCAGTTACCCCTTTCTAGAGAACTCATGGATGTCAACTCAGAGTCATTATAGATCACACTGAAATAGAAGGAATGACCAAACAAAAGATTTAGTCATATCATAAATGTGAAAACACATAAGAATAAACTGATATTTAAAATGAACCCCACCACTAAAGACACAAAACCCAACATCCCATGGAAACATGACCCTCATCACGATAAGATATGGCCATGACCTCGTCGAAACATACCTCTCAAGTCCCAATAATCCAATCTCTCTTATAACAGATGTCCTAAGACAGTTACTCTTGAGAACATATGTACCTATGCTACCAAATTGTGATGAATTGAACCATGATACACTCAAAACTAGTACACAATCCAAATCATCACATACCTCATGGTCATTATCGATCCCCATGGGTTAGCAAAAATAATTCATATGTCAATCAAAATTCCAAATGGAAGAATTTCTCCAAACCGATACAAACACAATGAATATATATAGACACTTAGGATAAATAAACTTTGAAAGAATGCTAATATATTTGTTACCATTGAGAATTATAGATTAACCAAACAACTGTTAAACTATTTAATACTATAAATTATATTTCCCACTACAATGGAGGATTACAAAATACCAACTCTAAGTGATGACATGTATGAACTCCCTCTATCTCAACACAAGATACCCAACATAGCTGACATGAAACCTCACCACCCCATATTGGAACCAAGTTTGGTCAATGCAGAAAAAGGGATTTCAGTTTATATTTTTTTCAATCCACAATGGGTTGATCAATGTTTGTGTTTTTCATAGATAATATTTAAATGCGAAATCATGTACTATACAAGGAAAGGGATCTTACCATTCATGCAAAAAACAATATTGAAGGTGGCGTCATTTCCCAGTATTTTCCAATTTTTTGGGCATCAATGATGTAAAATAGAGAAAGGTTTTTTTTGTTAAAGATAGTTCCATAAATTATCTTAATTGTGAGAAAAATATTGATTTTTCATGCAAGATTGAATGGGAATTGGAAACATTCACTCAAGGAATGTCATAGGATCAGAATGTCAAAAAATAAAAAGGAATTATTTGTGAGAAAGATGAGGTAACATGAAATTATCTGATGAACCCAATGTGAAATCAAACATGTTTTTTCAGGCTCATAATTAAACATAAAGACATTGACAAAAATGCATCATAAACATGCACACAAGGTCATAAAAGATTATAAATAGGTGTGTTCCCCCTTGAAAGACCTATGAATTTTCAATGAAGAACTGGCTGCTCAATAGTGTGACATATTTCCATGAGAATCATTTGGAGGGAGGTAATATTGCACAGTAGATGATCCTCTAATTTAAATAGATAAATTGAAATTATTTTAGTGGTTTCACAAAAGATTTAGGTTACGCAAAAAAAAAGGATTTTGTGAATGATATCTTGATTCACCAATCCCAAATCATGAGTGCAATAACAGGTTTTTCCTATAAGTGTATTTTTAAGCTTCTATCAGTCTTTTAATAACTGGTTTTCTCATTCAATGCATTCATGTGCATCAATTCAGGTCTTCCATGCAAGCTGGGTACTGTTCTAAGTCGAGGATAATAAAATTAATGTGAAATCATCAAAGTTACCTTCAACTCGATAAACTCAGTTCATCCAATATGAGAGTACTAAGAAAGGCGGAGTCAATGAAAGTGTTTTAAGGGACATAGTTAGTGATCTGTAAAATATTTTAAAGGAAGTGTGCCTAACACAGAGTGACTATGAACAAACCTCTATATTCCACAGCTTGTGAAGATTAGTGTATTTTGTTGTGAACAACACATTGTCAGTGTATTCTCCATTGATGTAACCATTAGTGGCGAACCAAGTGAAAGTGTTTTTTAGTCTTTTTGAATGTTAATTTTTGACTGATGATTATATTCTTCATCCAAGTTTAATGACTTTTTACCATCATGGGAATAGGATCCATAACATCCAAAAAAGATGACACCATGACTCACCACTCCTCCCTCAAGGTTCCTCAGGTTCATTCAAGATGTATTTGTGTGAGTATATTGGTGCTAAATCTGTCCATTTTTTTCTTGTCATGGGGAATTCAGTAAATGATAGGGGATAGCCCCAATTCGAAGGATGTAACATTCATATTTGGATGAAAAATATGAAGTCACATAAAAAATCTATCGGAATGTATTTCCTTTTTACTACTGCATATGGAATTCATGTCACTATTTCAATATGGCTCTCCATGATTGATACAAAGAGAAAAATGTATGATACAGACACTATGGCACAAAATTGTCCCACTACAGCACTTTCCGATCCTATTTATTTGAAGATAAGGAGCTACACCTCCACAATGTCTATGTGGAAAAAACTAAAAAATATTTTTGAAGGATACATAAAATAGAAGGATGTGATACTCTATGTATTTTCCTATAGGATTGATGATAGGAAGATTCACCCTAATGGAAATAAAAATTTCCTCTTAAATTTAATTAATTAAGTTGTATGAGAAATTCAAGGGCATAGAGACCATACAAATGAAAATGATAGGGTAAATAAAATCTTGATAATAGTTACACCTCTTTATAGTGAAAACCTATGCACTCTTGAGGAAAGGGATATTTCTAAAATCTCTTTGGATAATCTACTGAGCATCCTGGTCGCATATGAGATGGGATTCAAACCAAAAGATGCAATGACTTGGGTAAGTATAAAAATGAAATTCACAGACATAGAAAAACTAGAAATTTCCTGAGATATGTTTTATGAAGATAAAGAAGAACAATTAATTCTCTATTATATTGAAATAAAATTATAGAATGGAAAAGGGATATTTAAAATCAAGAAGCCATTGTCTTGTTTTTTCGGCATGGTTGGAAAAATTTCATCTATATGCATGGAAATTGTGATGATGATGATAGTGAATTATTTGAGTAAGAATAAGTGTAATTTCAATTTAGAAACCATGATTCCATGAAGGATGCAATTGAAAAATCAGAATCATCAAAAATTTAAACTGGAGATAATCAGTTGACAACTAATCTCAATACAATGTTTCAACTTATGAATTATTTTTGTAATCTTGAGAATAATTGTAAGAGATGTAATAAGTGGATATAAATTAGTGAAGAATCATTATAATATGTTGAATAACATAATGCTGAGACTGATTGATTGTATAAAATTGTGAATGTACATTCATCAATCCATGAAATCACAGATTATAAAGTGGAACTAAAATTAATCATTGAAGAACAAGAAAACGTCCTTCATGACCATACCTTGATATTAGAGGAAAACTCTAATACTATTAAGAGACTAAATGAAGAAGTTCTTAAACATACAAATAAACTCGAATGTGGATCAAATTCAAAATATTTATTGAAAAAAATTGAAAAATCCTCATATGGTAAAGTTTTTGTATCATTGAGAAGAAGTTGAAAATATTTTGAATGATCAAAGACACACATGCATGGGAAAAGTGGAATCAGTTGTGCTATTGAAACATCAAATGATGTAAATAATGTTGGTCAGAATAAAGGTAATCTGAAAATGGGCCATTTTGAAAGTCCACCTGATGTACAGAAAAAATATATCTTCATTCAAAATAAATTTAGAACTGAAGGTTTTCACTAGCTTAATAAATTTTTTATAAAGGAAAATAATGTGCCTTGAAATGGATACATGAGTAGGAATCCAAATGTGAAGACATTTCCTCATATAAAATGTCAATTATGTGGCTATCTAATAATTACTATGTCATATTGTGAAGAGGTAAGCATATATTTTAATGGAGAAGAGATTGGATCTCAATAAAGGATTAAACAGTCATATACTAATTATTATAAATGAAAAAATTTCTATGGATGTTTTTTTAGAGATATAAAATTGTTCAAAAAGATATATATTTTAGTAAGAGTAATGATGGAATAAATTTATGCAATTCTCGAAGCCATTTTAATATTTGGTAACAAGATAGTGTGGCAATTTCAAATAGGTTTTGTCCATTTAATGAAGATTATGAGTATGAAGAACCCTCTTATATGTAAGAGAGAATAAAAATACCATTGATGTCCTATTGTCAATCAAATATCTCATGTAAAGAAAAGAAGAAAATTGATAAATCCAACCATTCTAGTGTAGATCCCAAAGTAACCAAGAGCAACAACACATGGATTCTTGATAACACATCCTAAAGTGGACGGCTTATGTCATAATATTCATAGTGTGATTCAAATCTATATCTCAGGATAGGTTGTGACATTCCATTAAAAGAGATATACTAAAAGTAGAATGTCTTGGATTTCTCTAATGAATTGATGTAGAACATAAGGGAACTTTTATCAGGAAGAGAGTAAGGAAAACATTTGACACACGACCATTGAAGATGAAAAAAACTTGTAGCATCTGATATTGGGGTACATTAATCAGAAAGTCATTGAGAATATATCAACGCTATATATGATCATGGATATTCCTAACCTGAATCTTGAATGGGAAAAATATTGTGATGCATTCTTTCATGGGAAGATGGTATTTAGTTCCTATCGACCTAATAAGAAATGGGCATTAGATATTTTTTTTCAATTCCATATGGACGTGTATGGACCAATAAATGATACTCTAATGCATGGATAATGGTACTTTTTCCATTTAATTGATATATATTGTATACTTTATGGTGTGATGGTTATACATAGGAAATGACAAAATCATGATTATATGAATACATATCTCCAAATTTTAGAGAATGGTACTAGGAAAATAATCAATGTTAGATGATCTGACAATGGAGTGGAATACATATCTAATGATTTTTAAAATTTTATAGGAAAGAATGGAATTAAACATCTGGTGGCTATTTTGAGAACCCCATAGAAGAATTAAGTTATTGAGTGCCTGAATCGACATGTGAATAGTATGTCTAGAACTATGCTGATTGAGTGTCGCATCTCACATCATTATTGAAAAGTTGTTGTTTAATCTGTATTTTATATTCCAAACATAACATGGATGAATATTGGAGAAATAAAGACACCATATGAGTTGTGGCTTTTAATGAAGCCATTGTTGAAGTATTTCTATATTTGCAGACATAAATGATTCATTAGAAACAATAATGTAAACCAAGGAAGGTATATTTATGTGGAAGATGAAGGAATGTTTCCTAGATATTCATTCAAAAGAAAATCCAATAAATGCTTCATCCATCATATCTGAAAAATTGTGGAAGGTAGTGATGTAATGATAGTTGAAGAAAAGACAAAAAATAATTGAGAGGATCTTATGTTGATGTGATTGAAGATAAAGAATACAACAGATATTGAACATAATTAAATTATTATGTAGCATATGAAGAGAAACACATTCAGGAGCCTCAACATAATGTTGACAATGATGAAGTATTAAAGGAGGAATCCATAGATGGAAAGAATTCATTTGAGCATTAAAAGAATAATTGAAGAGAATAGATTGATAAATCCAACGTCATCATGGATTGGAATGAACACACGCAAACAATAAAAATGAATAACAATTCTTAATCAACATTCATATAAATTTTTGATCCATCCTAATTTGATGAAGCTGCAATGGTTGAATCATTTGATAATTCCTTGAACAAAGAGTTGAATCCAATTAACAAGAATGAAACATGATATCTAGATAAGATAACCAAAAACAATAATGTGATTGGTAAAAAATTCAAGAATAAATTTTATTAGTAGGGATTTATGATCAGAAACAAGGCACTACTGGTGTGTAAAATATAATCCCATATTGAGGGCACCGATGTTCAAAGAAATTTCTTTATTGGCTATACTGAATTCAATCAGGCTACTTATTTCCCAAGAAAATCATAGAGTATATACATTGTATCAAAATGGATTTTAAGATAAAATTCATGAATGGTGTTCCTTAAGAAGAAGTAAACATTGATCAACTAGTAGGATTCCTTTTTAAAAATGATGAAATGAAGGCTTGTAGATTAAATAATGCACGTGTTGGTCTAAAAAAGGAACCAAAAGCATGGTATTCACGGTATGATTCAAAACTATGGATTCATGAATTTATAAGAGGAGGATTATATCACAATCTCAACATAAATATTTCACCGATATATCAGATCATGGTACTAGTGTAAAATAATGATAATATTTTTGGTGGAATTAGGCAGGGATCAGTGGATGAGTTTTCAAATCACATGAAATTAGACCTTGAAATGTATATACAATGGTGGGATCACATAATTCTTGTGGTTTTAGGTGATATAGAAGTAGGACTACACATTCATTTATTAATAAAAAATGAAAGACAGATGCTGATGAAATTTAATATGCATGAATCCAAACAAATGTCAAATATGATAGCTGTTGGAAGAAAATGTGGAACATATAAGGATGGGCCTTCTGTTGACCCCACTATGTATAGGAGGATCATTGGAAACCTACTATACCTGATACTGACATGGATGGATATTTTCAATGTAACTTTCTTAGTGTTCTATTTTCAATGTAATACAAAGGAAGACCTTATGGTGATAGTGAAAAGAATCATGAGGTACATTCACGGTAATAATAATAATGGGGTATACTTGGTTGATGTAAAAGATAGTTAACTATTAGTGTTCTCTATTTCATTTTTCACCGGATATGTAGTGGACATAAAATCCACAAGGGGTTGGGGGTCATTTTGTATTTAGAATAAATTAGTGGGATGGTTGCGCATGATACATAATAATACTTCTCTTAGTACTACTAATGCTAAATATATATCTCCTACCAAAGAATGCACTCAATTACACTGAAGAAGAATCAACTGACTAATATTGGTGATGAGGTGAAATAAATGATAATGAATAACTATGATAACAAGAGTTTGATTGATCATATGAAGAGTATTGTTCATCATTCTCGTATGAAGAATTTTGAAATTAGATATAAGTTAATCAAAGAAAATGTTGAACAAAGTGTTATTAGAATGGATCATGTTGGAAGTATTGTGAAAGTAAAAGATATTATGACCGAGCCAATGGAAGTGGATGTGTTTGAGAAACATTAGATGAATTTTGGTGTTTAGCCACCTCATAATTCATAAGTAGTCCATGAATCTTCCCCTCTCCCCAGCTATGTTAAATATATTAATTTTTTTTAGGATGTGATGTAGATTTATGGGGGAGATATGATCCAGGGGGAGTATATTATGAGCTCTAAAATGTTCAAATACTGGTCTTTTGGTTTATTTCCAATTACCGAGAAATGGATAACTTCAATGAGGAGGATGAAATGGTATTTACAAGTGTAGGATAGTTTCAGGAGATTTGAGAAAAGAGAAATTCACTAATTTACAATGGAGTGAATGTGAAAGAAGGAAATAGTTAAGCATTCCAAAACACAATAACACAATAAATTTTTCCAATCGATTTTTCTAAATTGATCATAGGCCATGTAGACATAGAGTGCTGGCTGATTTGAATATTTCATATCAGTTTTTTATTGTAGTTAGGGCACTGTTGAATTTATCTAGAGATCTCTAGCAAACCCAAAGGGGGAGATTGTTGGAACCATGGATGGTCATTGTTGAAAATGATAATTCGGCTTCGTATTTTTGGTACAAAAAACTTGGTTGATCAATATTTGTCTTTTTTGTTGTTAATCCTTCAATAAAAGATCAATCCACCTACAATAAGTGGGAGCTTATAGTTCACGAATACAATATTTTGGAAGTTAACATCATTTCCTATTGTTTTCCAAATTGTTTGGGCCTCATAATCGGAAAATGGAGAATGGGTTTTTTAGTAAAGGAATTTGTGAGAATGAACTAGTTTATGCACAAAATATTGGTTTCTGAACAAATGATTGAAGGTGATTTTTAAACATGCATGCAATGAATTATTCAATATTAGAACTAATAAAAATGTAGAAGTACTGAAGTGCATGAAAAACGTGGTTGCACGAAAGAATCATACATGCGGAATGTGAGGTCAAATGGGGTTTTCCTTTCTTAGAAAGAAACATACTCACACCAATGAATACACATCAAAAACTCGTGCTCAGGGTTGTCATGGCAAAAAAATAGGAATATACCCCCATGGAAGACATTAAAATGTTAAATGAAGATCTAGGTTCTCTACATATTGAAATAATTCAGCAAAATTGATTTGGAGAGAGTTAATCTTGCGTACAAGATGTTCCTTAGACTAAAAAACCATGTGAACATATTGGAGTAGTTGAGTGAAAGATCTAGATTACACATAAAAAACAAGGGGTGCGTCAAATTCATATCACTCAATAAATCCAAAATCTTACGCGTAAGAGAAAGTGTTGCGCGTAAGTACAATGTGGAGATTCAATCATTATTTGGATATCTAGTTTTCTTGGTCAGTGCTTTCAAGTTCATAAAATATGATCTATAGTTTATGTAGGGTTCCATTCTACATTATGGATAATGAATATAAAGCTAAATCATTGTAGAGACTTTCAGGTCAATAAACTGATTTTGACCTCTCTTAGAGCATCGAGTAAGGGGGAGTCTACAAAAGTGTTCTGAGGGACATTTTGAGTGATACCTAAAACCTTTTAATTATAGTGAGGCTAGCACAATGTGAATATGAAAAATCCTCTATATTACACATCTAGAAAAGAGTAGTAGATTTTGGTATGACATACATACTGTTGGCTTGTGATCCTTGGATGTAGCCCTTAGTGGTTAACCAAGTAAAATTATTATGTTGTCTCATTGCATGTGATTGTCTGATTATTTATTGTATCTATAATACAAGTTTAATGAGTTCTTAGCATCATGGGAACAAAATATATGATAATAAAACAAAAAAAATTCATTGTGATTCTCCCCTCCCCACTCAGGGAGCATCGAGTTCCTACACCCCCCTATGGTACCATTCTTTTCATCACATTGGAAGATATACAAAGGATTACACAACACCGAAGATGTCTGCATGATCTGAGATAACATGCTCAGAACTATCTCACACAGTTGTTCCATAACCAATATCTATATAATGATTCATGTACATTATTTTGATATATAACATGGCATTATAAATAGAATAACGGTTTTATAGAAGACATCGTAATCATTTACCTTTTATCACAGTTCTAAAAAAATCAGGTATATCAGTCTCAAAAAACATTTCTTCATACCATCATTCACAAGTATCAACATTCATATCATGGATGATATAGTACATGTAATTTAAATAAGAAAAAAATTGTTTCACATGAATCAATGAACCAATGAATACAAATGGTTAGACAAAATACTACATATACCCATTAATCATCGAACGGAACATAGTGCTACATGAAGCTAATGATCTACACTCAATAACAAGGGAGACACCACAAAAAGTGAAAACCCCACAACATATGTTTTGCTAGATACAATGATATAAACTATAGCATAATAAGAACACCCAAAAATTTGAAAACCAACAATGGATGATGACCTCATGCTAAACCTTCAACATCCTGGTAGGTTCATCAATATTGGCTAGAGATAAAACCTATTACCTAGAAACACAGGATGCATGCACCCACAACAGGATCCACCACCAAAAAAACCTAGTGATTTTGAAGAAGTCCCTAGAATTTAATACAGTCCTCTTAGGGTTGATTCGATTAACAAAGAGGGTTGGAAGAGAATAATAAACACAACATAACATTTTAGTTTAATATCACTGCACAAAAACCAATAATGGAACAATATATAGAATTATATCAAAAAATGAATCTAGATAAATGTATAACAACTGAAATGAATGCCAAATCAATTGATCTAGAATAATTGGATTCTCCCAAAATAATCTGAGAAAATATTTTCTTTGAGGGAGACATAAAAGTGGCAGATAAATGGTCAAAAAATACTAGTACAGTGCCCTAAAACAACCATGATCATGGAATTACATAGTGCTTAATTCCTATATAAATCTTGAAGATCAATTTGTTTATGAAAAACAATAAATCTATTTCCTTAGATTAAAAATTTTTTACATAAAAAACCATGGAGGAAAACATATCTTTATATCATGTTACCGTTCAACGCGTTATGTATTTCACAACATGCATCTATCAAATCATATACAATGTGAAATTTTAAGATATCCTCTATAATAATATGGTTAATATGAATGTTCTACAAATATATGAAATCACCATTATTGGTGTCATACCAATTCCTTCATTGTCCCATATGTTGAAATAATGCCAAAAAGTCTATCACATGAAACACTAGAAAAATGGACATTTACTATTTGTAATAATATTTAATATCATTTCATTTACCATCCCATTAATCATATTTCAACATTCTATTTATTTATCTCATTTCCTTAAATTTATAAACCTCATACATATTCCATTCAAAGAATTTTAATGATTAATATTTTCAAATTTCTAATATATACCGAATTAAGTATTCCTTCCTCCACGGTCTTTATTACTAAATATCCCAGTGAAATCTATCCTTACCTACTTATTAGAGGACATTAGTTGTTTAATGTTAATGATGTTTATAATAATCTATGATCAATGATAGACCATAAGAAAAATAATGTTCACTCCCTACATCCTTCCATTTCGCCTCTCATTATCAAATGTTCTGTCACATTAAATGTGGTACAACTTTTTTGAGATTCACACTATTGAATAAAACCCAAAATCATTGAATGCGAAAAAATAGACATATTGATTACCACATATTCATAAAATAGCACATCTATAAAGTTTATATCATTAAACCTTCTCTAATATATGTCGCATATGGTTTTGTGAGGTCATTTATTATAATGTTTTTTTAATTCATTCATGGGAGTTCATAAAGTGTTTTTAAATTTCCAAACCATATCCTCTATTATTTTTAATAAATGTTTGAAACCATGGGGATAATTGTGCACCAGTTTTTGATTGATTCGTGATCAATATAGTGTTTGGGGGGGTTATAACTAGGTAAATATTTGATCTGACCACATACACATGTATTCTAATGATAAAGATTAAATTTCATGGAATCTACATTCTATATCATTTTGAAAAAATTATGACATTTTTATAAACCATGAATAATACATTGACTCATTCTTAGAGAAATCTCTAGACAAATCCTTGGGAATACCCCTGGTATCTCACTGATGTTTTCCCATCCTAGATTACAATGATTAAATAATCATTTATTTTAATAATAACTATAGAAAACCAGTACTATCACATAATGATATTAGGTTATTTTGGTCGAATATTCATATCATCATACAAGCACATTCTTGTGAATCATATTAGATTGGTGCCTTCGGAAAAAATGAAACATAATATAATAATATGGTGAAAGATCTCAAATGTTTCCTACAAGGATCCAACATTCTAGTATTCTTAATAAATATATCATACAATAAACCTTCCTCATTATGTGGGAATGGAAAAAAATTAAGTGTGATCATAGATTCTTAGTAAGGGTAGACTAGTGATATTTTTAAGCACAACAAGAAAATAAGTCTATGATGACTTGAGAATAGCATATGAGAACATATCAATCATATCAATGATCATTGTATTGAGTAATGGAATAATTATTTGCTGTTAATAATAAATGAATAACAAATATGTCAAAGAACATGTGTTATGGGAGCATACAACTGGATGAGACATGGATGTGTCACATTTAAATATGTATAGAAAATCATTTCTGTATTAGACTTGGATCTTCTCCTAACAAATAAAATTACATTAGATTCACTCCTCATACCGTTATTGTAGCCAATGTTCACTTCTAATACCATTATATTTTAAAAATTACTATAAAGAACCAGGTTCACTCCATTTTCTAACCTTTTGTTACAAAACCTAGTACACTACCCATTCCAGTTCAACCGTATGAAATTAGTTTCACTCCCTATTATAGTATTGTCTATAACATAGGATAATACTATTTACTCAATACATTTGAAATAGAAACATTTCAATGTACTCACATAATTAAAACTATACTTATATGCTCCATGACATCATAAACATTAATCATATAATTGTCCTCAAAATTAAAGTTGTCTCATAAATATATCTTTATATAATAAGATGTTTACAAGAGAATAGTTTAATAATCATCTCATCATTTTATACTAGAATAACTTGTGAAAATAATTTTCTTCATAAGTGTTCTATAAAGGTATAACTGGGGGAAGAGAAATGAATTTCATAAATATATTGTCATTATATACAAAAATCACTCAGTTAATGAATAAGAATGGTATCCTTGGTTCATATCCCCCAGTAAATAAAAAATTGTATCAAAGGATGTAATCATACAGGTAGAAATATTTTTAAAGATCACATGGGAAAAAAATTAGACCAATTACCATTGTGATTAATTCACATTTTAAATAAATAAAATCAAATTTATTTTCATTAAAAAAATATTTTAAAACATATAAAGGTAGGTTGTAAAGATCATTGAATACATTTAATGAGGAAAATATCTTTTTCTATTTAAATAATATTTTAAAACATAAAACATATTGAAAATTCATTTATTTGAATATAAACATGAAAAATATAAAATTATTCTTCAATGAAAATAATTGTGAGGTTGAAGGGAAGTTCCATTCTTCTCGTATATGTCTAAATAAAGATTTTATTCAAATTATTGGTAAAAACATGAATTATTTGGAAAATAAAATTAAGGTTCCATTAAAAAAAATTAAAAAATTACAAAATGAATAAAATTATTTTTTTAGAAAACCTAGTTTTTTATAAAATCTTAATGATTGAGGAAATATAAAAAATGTTATATTTTTTTAAAATTATTTTATTGATTAGGTTTTGTACCAATTTTTCAAAAAATGATTATATCATTTAAAAATATCATGAATGACCATATGAGAGGTAAATTAATTATTTTATTGAGAGTTGTATCATAATAAATAGTTATTAAAAACATATTCATAAATAATCTTGATGAATGGTGAGATTGTAACATAAAATAATTACCACTTTGGTATATTTGATTCAAAATCTTGTTGATGGAATAACAATGAATAATAAATTAAATACAATGATGATAAATAAATTTATTATATTAAATGTTAATTAATATATATATATATATTCCGTATGAATGAGTATGGGTATATAACATAACATATATGCCGATAAAGGAAACTTGAGACCAAAATTTCTTACTACGTGAGTAACTTTTTAATCACAACACCAGTTAAATATTTACATTAAAAGAGAAATTGATTATCCTTAAATGGAGTATATTATTGATATATAATTTAATTGATATGTTTAAACACCATATAAAAAATCAGTGGTGAATATGTCATAAGTCTCTTAGAAATAAAACTGTGACCTTAAATCCTCTAACTAAAAGTATTGACTTCCTTCAAACTCATTTTATCCTTATATATAATAAGAATTGTTTTATTATAAATTTATTACACTAACATACTCCTATATATTATAATATATATGATTTAATTAAATTAAATTTCTTATCCATTTATTAACTATTCTATGTTAAATTTTTGTTTTAGATAAAAATGTATTGTTTTTCATATAAGTTTTGATGTGTTTTTTTTGGTCCACAAACATTATCAAGGTTCCACAAGTTACAGAATAATAATAATGAAATAAAAAATATATATATACACATAAATAAAATATACATTTATCAACATCTAAGAAAAATTATTATGGGAAATGACGTATGTTACGATCATAGAGACCGTATTCCATACAAACAAATGAGTAACCTTTAAAATTTTAAATAATATTTATTGAAAGGTGTTAGGTAATATATTATCATTACATGGTGAAAATATATCCTTAAAAATATTATTTATATAAATATCATTATACTTATCATTCATGGGTTTTGGTGTTGAGAATTAATTCGCATCACTTTGTAAAGGTGGGAGTTGTCACGCACATGAGCAAAGCTATCATCATTAAATTTGTGAAAAGGTAATAATAAAGATGATATATTTAATCTATTAATAATGAGGAATTTTTAATTAATATCATAATTATTTCATAAATATTACTTATAAAAAAATTTACACCTATCAACTTCTATTTAATGGATGAACTAACTCTATCGATTTATGAGGCAGTGCATCGCTGTACCCACGAGCAGTAATACAGTTTTCCTATAAAATTGAAATAATAATGTAATGTGTTATACAATAAATCCATAATAATAATAATATAATAATACTATAATATAAATATTAAATATATCATTATTTAAAACAATTGGAGTCAGTAATATAAAATGAATGGCATCAATTCGTGAGGTAGTAGTCCTCTATACACACAAACAACAATTTAATAAACCATTTTATGGAATTAGAAAATATTTTAGGTTATTATATTAATAAAATCACATAATATTATATGTAAGATAGAAATATTTTTATATAATCATGGTTTAATTTTAATTGAAGGAGGTGGATAATGAAATTAAATAGTGACACTTATTGATGAACATCACTAATCATTTGAGTATCCACATTTGGTTTTTAGCAAATTCTTCATTGGTAGAATTTTACTCAAAAATAATTCCTATGTGATGAGAGGAGGGATTATTGGACGTGATGTTTTATGTATTGGATTACCCAAATAGTTTTGATAGTGTGGAGATGAGAGTATAATGGGTGACATTTTATATTTGGGGGGAGGATAGCCATTTTATTTTCTATATATTATTATTTCTACAACAATTTTTTTGTCAAAAGTGTTGAAATTATGATATTGTGAATCCATGTAGGTGGTAATTCAGAAATAATTATAGAAAATTGTTTTTAGAATTGTATATAGTTCATTTTTAACTTTATAAATTTTAAATTAACCCTAGGTAAAACCATTTCTACCCCAACCACGAGAATTAATTAATACTTAATTAAAAACTAATTTTCGTAAAAATTAAAGTCATCATATTAGAAACTAGTAATTACTATTATACCAAATACATAGTCCATTTTTAAAAATTCCATTCATAGACTTGGAAAAATTAAATTTAAAATTAATCACATAGTTGTGATGAAGAAGTAAGCTCTTATTGAAAAAAACAAAAAAAATTGAAATTTTTTATAAAAAAATAAGTATTAAATAGATTATTATTGCTGAAATTTGATTATTTGAGAAAAAATTTAACAATTTTTAATTTAATAATATTTTAAAAAATAAATAATCAACATAAATAAGTTATGTGAAAATATGTTTTTAATTTAAATCTTGTATTCTTAACTATGATGCAAAAAGATAATCATATTGAAAATTAAAAAAAACATGTGATTTTTTCAAATTATAAATTAAAATTTAATGTTTATTTTTCAATTAAATTTTCAAAATTTAACAAAAATAAATTTTATTAGAAGTGAATAAAATCATAACAAATATTTATTATAGAAAAATATAGTATCACGTGTAAAATAGAATTTATTCATATTTATTGTCTAGAAAACACGTTATATGAATTTTTTTCTTTTGGTTTATTATATAATTTATAATTTATGGTTGAAAATGTAATTAACCATATGTGAATTTGTTTAATATATTCATATAAAATGCACTTGTGAATGTAAAAAATAGTTTTTTAGAACAATATCTCATTTTACATTTTGGATTTGGTTATTTTCATTTATAATTAATTAACCGAAAAATAATTCATTTTATATACTTATTTAATCCATATTATCATTATTTAGAAAATTATATTCAAAAAAATAATTCCAATAGGTAGGTGACAAGTGTCATAATAGTATTTTCATAATATGTGACATTTTATTTAAACTAAATGTTTCATGTAATGAATTATAATCATTGAATATCTTATAATGAAATATAACCATTTAATTTCATGTAACTCAATATTTTTTTTATGTTCAAAGTTAAAAAATTAAATTTGAAAATAAATACTTCACAAAATCACAGGGTATCAAAATTTTTATATCACTATCTTTATTATATGACACTAATTAATTATATAGTGAATATGTATTAACCCATGATTAAAATTATTGGTTTTCTTCGACCGTAATATGTCTATAATGTTCCAAATTTAGTTTTTATGAATAATTGTTTTTAAATAATTGAAAATTATTTTACGGATTTAGTTTCATGATGCACCATGTTATGTTATGTTTATAAGCAATGTCAACCTAATAATACGCTATAAGAAACCCTATCTTTCTCATTTAATACTCATAAAAACTAATTTTTTATTATTTTACACATAATTCAGAGTTCCTTTGTTAAGATATGTTACACGCAAGAATGATTTTTACTAAGCATCATTATAATATTAATATTTTAATTTAACTTGATCATTATCATCCAAGTATTGGAATAGAGGGAATAAATATGATAATATAACCTAATAAAATATATAGTTTTCAAAAATTTATTAGTTATATACCTATGATAAATAAAATATTAATAAACTAAAAAAATATATGTTTTCAGAAGAAAATTAACTTCTCTAAAAGAGGAGTTAATTGTGCTTTGTGAACGTGGTTATAAATTTATTTTTACCAGTTTTAAAAAATATGTTCAGACCATTAATGTTATTTTTAAAAATAATAATATATAAATATTAACAGGGTAATATTTTGATATTTTTCTTAGATGTTTTATTTAAAGATAAATTAAAAAAATATATAATATTTTTTAATTAAAAACAACCTTTTAGTTTAAATAAATGTTGTTGTTAAACCATAATTTTAATGTGTTTTAAAATCACAATAATTATTATATATATAATACCTTTTTGGTAATTTAAATCAAATTGAATTTTGGAATCTATTATAAAACACTTTTAAAATTTTTATCTTTTTCAATTTAAATCCATGATTTCTCACAACATCTACTGGATTAAATTTAAATTAAATTCTGCATTTATTTGAATTAATTTCTAAAAAATTAATTTTATATTTGGAATCATAATAATTTCTTATTTATATAATGTAACACTTAGATTTTTAACAAATTTTTTAGTTAAAATAGAATACCATAATTTTAATTATTATTGAGAAAATGATTCTTCATAGTAGTGTGACTTTGAATTTGAGCTATAGTAATAACCCAAAACATGTAAAAACACATTTTATATACAAATTTTTATCCCAATGACCAAATTAAATAATTTTACGATCATTGGGCCAATAATATATGAAATTGACCTATATAATATGTTTATAAATAGAAAATAAAATAAATGTATTGATCTTCATTTAATTTTGTTTAAAAGGGTGAAAAAGGAAAACCAAAACATTACATCATTTATAAATATTATTTTGGAAAATAAGAGAATTTTTTTACAATTGAATTTTTTTTTATTTTTAGAGATGTTATATATAAATGAAATTATAAATAAATTCTTGTGAAATAATTATTTATTTAAAAAATAAATAAATCAAATGATTCTACAAACAATAAAATAGAATATAAGTGAATGAATTATTGTGTTAAATTATTTTGTAATATTAAATTATCTTGTAAAAAATTTGTTGACATAATGGATTAGATATAAATTTTTTATAATATTTTAATTTAATTTCAATACAATTAATAATGTCAAATATGAAAATATTATCATTTCAAAATAAATTTTTTTTAATAGTTGATTTAAAATAACTAAAAATAAAATATTATATAATTTTATTTGGAAATATTAATAAATTTCAAATATGTTTTAGTCATAGTCCAAGTGATTTATTATAATAACTATATATCTTGTTAAATATAAAAAACATTCATTGATATTACAGTAGATGAAGTGTTTTATATGTTTTATTAATTATAATAATGTTTATTAACAAAAATATTAGGATTTATACTTTATAAATTAGTTATATTATTTTAAATTAGTGAATACAAAATATAAAACATGTGTCACTCAAAATTATTCCAAAATAAAAAATTTCTTAGGTTAGAAAATAAGTTAACATAATAAAAATGAAAATTGTAAAAAACTTAACTTAAGAGTTCATGGAACAAATATTTTAAAAATGTGTTTAAATGTATGTGGGAGGTGTTTCTTGACCATATAAACCCTACAAAACATTAATTATCACTTTGGGTCATCTTGAGGTAATATTGGCATTCGAATAATAATTTATTTTGAGTATTTATAGGAATGACGCACCGCCTCAACTATAAATGGGAACTCACTTTCCCACCTTGATATATAATTTTGAAACCATTTATCATAGAAAATCCAAAGAAAAATAATTATAATTATCCATCCACTAATCTGGTAATCCTCAATTTGGGAATAAATCCTTCAATGGGATTACTTTGGGTAAAACAACAAAGTAGATACCCACAGAAGGTGTTACATTCTTCGATAAATGTGTTTAATTTTTTTCTATAACCCATTAATTTAATTCCTTGTCATGATTATAAAAACATAATCTAGTATCTTCAATATAATGACAATTTTTTTCTATTAACATTAATACATAAATCCTGACACACTTCAATCAAATGTGATGTGAAATCATCATTTATTAGTATAGAAGACTACCGTCTCTCAAACCGATGCCATTCGCTCTGCCATTACCACCATTAAAGGCTGGGAATAATGAAAAAATATAGTTTATTTGTTATATTAATTATATTAACTATGTTATTATGATTCAGGAATTTTTTTATAACACATTACTTTATGCTTTCCATTTTGTGGGAATATGATAATGTTGTTCATATTTACATTATACAACCACCTCATGTAGAATTTTATTCATTAAATCATTATATGGAATTTATTAAAGACATGTTTAATAGAGACATGTGATATATTTTACAAAAAATCAACTATTATGATAATATATATATATATCATTTAATTTCCTTTTTCTAAATATTATATGAAAATGGAAATTATGTTCCTACAAATGTATGGCCTACCACCTCCATGAACGGTGTATTTCATTACGTAACAGTAAATTTTATGGATTACTATAAGTAAATATATATTTAATATATATTTTATTTATATCATCTTGGTAAATCTTGGTATGATAAATTCATGATCTAAGAATGAGGAAAGAGAATAACAAGTCAAAACATGTACTAACAACATTAATGTTATTACCAAAAACACAATAGTAATGTTGAATTGTGAATGAACAGATAATATAATCTCTTAAAAATATAATATATGATATTATATATATTAATATTTCTAGTTTAAATTTTTATGCAAAACATATATTTTTTATATTGGAGGATTTAATGAGTTTGATGAGTGTCTCAACTTAGGGTAAGGGATTTAAATCTATTTTTTCATTTGTGAGACATTTACTGTATTCACCACCCCTTTCATGTATGTGGTGTACATAAGTACAATGACTATATTTGATTATTATTACAATAAATTATATTTCTATTTCAATATCCTTTTTTTAATCACTCTTTCATTGTGTTTATGGTTCAAAGGGCACCAAATTACGAAAGTATTATTTTTCAAATTTGGCTCCATTGTGATGTTTGTTAGGTTATGAACCTATATTAAATAATTATGGGTATATACATCCCCCTTCACATGTAATTTCCTGAATCTTTCTATCTTATTGATAATTTATATTCCATTTTATTTTATCATATGATGGGGCTTATGATTCAATATTACTAAAATTACAATAATATTATATTACCATATCATCATTAATCACGATTGTTTATCACTAATATTTAAATGAAAAAAATTTATGACATATATCTTATGAATTTACCTGAATTTTATTATCCTATAATTAATCAGGGCATTTTCATATGATGGTACCATTTTTCACTAATTGATCATTAATAAAATTAAAGAATTATTAAAATCTGACTTCATTTCTATCATCATTGGAAATATGTTTTCTTTCTAAATCATGTTTTATAAAATGGTTAAAAAATTATTCTGGTATTATCTGATTATTTTAGAACACAATTAAAACCTGGTTTTACCATTTCAGAAATTGTCTTTAAAATGAATATTCACCTTTTTTGATCAAGTCTCTTTTGAAATCTACTGACAATGTGAAAGGAACCTTCAATTTTACTTATACATAATGTTCAGAATTATACAACATCATAAACACTCTATTAGTTTAATATTGCATTATATTTTTTAACAAATATTTTCAATGGAATATTATAAATTAATACTTTTTTATTATTTTTTATTTATTTTCAATAAAATAAATTTTTTGTAATTTTTTATGTTTAAAATTCATTATAAATGTTTTTATGATAATACATAGTAAATAATGAAGGGTATTTAAGAAGAAAAGTATTTAAACTGTGTTTTAGGTTTAAATATTATTTTAAAATGGGTTTAGTGAAACTTTAATTTGAATCTATGTTAATTTGAAATAAAAAATACTTCAAAAAAGTTTTAATTTTTAAAATCATTTTAAATAGTTTTTGAGGAATCATTTATAAATATAAATATTATTTTCAGCAAAAAGTATTTTAATTTATTTCTGTTTAAAATGTATATAATGGTTTTCAAATAATAATTTATATTTTTTTAGTGTTATTCTGAAAGAAAATGGATTTCAGAATATTTTATATATTAAACTTATTTTTTAATGAACAATTTGGTTTCCATAAATAAATATTTTAAATTTTTGTCAACAATTTATTTTTATGTTTCTAATGTTATTATCAATGATTTTTTAGAATTTTTTTAATAATTTAATTTTTAAATAATAGACATTTTCTTTAATAAAAATGAAAAGATTTTGTTAAGATGGTTTGGAGTATGATATAATCTATAATATCAAATGTAGGATCAAAATGATATAGATACTATATGTAGTGTCAAATGATGCTCAATATACAAGAGTGGGGGGGTAAATTGTACAGTTTTATATATTCCTTTGTAACTTTTAAATATGTTTATGTTTAACAAGGTTAAACAAGGTAATTCATAGAACCTCTAGTTTTACACACTTGATTGATTCCGATAATATGATTTTGAGAAAGTGATTCCGAAAAGATGGTTTAGGAAAATGAAACTTAATGAAACATTACAAAGACAAATATTCTACCTTAAAGAATATAGAATCTTACAAAATACGAGTACAAGTATAAGAATGTATAAGATAGTTATACATTCCTCAACAATAAAAAATGAAAATGAAAACATGTAACAGAACAAGTAAAAATTAGTAAATCATTTAACCCACATAAGGGAATCCGACAACAATGGATAAAGGTCCCTTGATTTAGAATTCAAGAAATTTTGTCTTCCCCACACCAAGGTAAGCCCTCAATATGATGATGGGAGTCTGTCTTGCTATCCCCACAAGCCCTCAACCTCAATGTAGTTGGCACCTCTATCTTCCTCAGTAAGGAAGACCTCAACTTCAAGGTATCTGACACCTCTATCTTTCTATCCCTAGAATCCCTCGATTGTACACAACAACAATCAGAATTGCAAAAATCAAATCGGAACAAGAAGTTTAGTATGCACAAAGCAACGAGTGTCTCTCTCCAGAAATCACTTGAACAGCATATAATCTCTAGATTTATAGATCAATATCACGCTCTTCCAAATTATCTCCTATTTATAGTAACAGAAACAACAGTCAGCTCCCTATTCCATCGGTCATATTTTTCATTATATTTTGGAGGGACCAATACACGTGTCACTCAAACAACAGTTTTTTAGTAACTGAATGCATGACATCATTTTACAAAAATAACAAGTGTAAGAAAAATTATGGTTACATAAACAAAATCAAATATTTGTAATGTAAGAAAATAAAAGTTTATAGTCTAAGTAAAAACACATTCGGATTCTACAATATAAAGTTATTCGAAATCTGTTTTTCAAGGAATTTAGAACCTGAATTCTATATAATTAAAGAGTCTGAATTTCAAGGAAATTTGGAATATGGATTCACAAGAATTAGGTATGTGAACTTAAAAATATTGGAGTCAGAGTTCTTGAGAATTTGGAGTCAGAACTCACAATGTTCGGAGTCGGAATTCATGAGGATTTGGAGTCAGAACACTGAAGAGTTTGGAGTCTGAATTCAGGGAATTCAGATCCTAAAATAGAATGATTCATGTCTAAGTAATTATAGGATTATAAGGTTTTGTATTCAAACTGGATTTTACATTTAGAAAAATTATGAACAATAAAAAACATTTTAAGGATAAATTTCCTTGGGGAAGGAAAATTTTCCTTATAAAATTAAAACACATGGTAATATGAAATTTTCTTAATATAAGGTGTTTGTGATTATCAAATCAAGATGAAATGGTAAATTAATAAGGAAACCGTATTGACTAAACCATATCCTTTATGTTTGAAGGAATGGAATGGTCATAAGGAAAAGATTATTGACTGAATAATATCTCCATTTTTGAAAAGCACAAACATCCTTAAGAAAAAGAATATAAGGATTTAGAAAATATTTTTCCAGACGGTGAAATAAAACTTATCTCCCGTTACATATGGACAATGATGAATAATACTAACTCCCCATTAGGCATTGGAACTCTAAGGATCGTAATCTATATTTCTAGAATGATATTTTTTCATTATCATGATTACATAAATCTCTGTAATGAAAAATACCCCTAGGATAAACTCCCCCTTACTTAGGGGTATTTCTACTTTTCTTAGTATTCCTTTTCCTTTCTCCCCCTTTATAATTTACAAAAAGAATTTGAGGGAATAGATATGAAATTATAGTACCTGAAATATTCGTACAAAGCATCCAAACTAAAATGAAGAAGAAAATTTTCATTAAGATAAGAAGAATTTGTACAAGGAAATAATACAACAAAATATTGGATTAGATCTATTTTTATTCCTTCTACTTGGGTATCAATTTCTTCACTATAGTTTTCAGCTTTTTCAATTCCTTGTGTTCTTCCTCTACTTTCTTTAGGAACTTATCCTAATACTTTGATTTATTCTATATTGCATTGATCTTTTCTTCCTGAGCCTTGAGAGCCTCTACCAGAGCCTTCATTCGTTCATCTTGCTTAACTAGATTCTCTTCGATCTCGATATGAAGATCCCTTTCCATATTCCAACATTGGGCAACAGAATATATCTTCCCATTCAGAAACTTTACCTCTTGAATCCAGGTATTCTGCTCAAGAGTACGATTTTCCTCAAAGCTAGTCATGAGATCAATGATTCTACAATATTCAATATCAATAGATTCCTTAACATCATGTTGAAACTCATTAAGCACACTCAAATATTCAACTATTCTCTATGACTGTCTAATCACTTTCTTTCTAGGTTTTTTTGGTTATCATAGATAATGAATAAATTCTAGTAATCATCCTAAATCTTTACACACTTATCCATCACCATGGATACTGAGTCTGATTTTTTATTCATGCTCTGTTGGACCATCTAACATCTCGAGTCAATGCTTGGAAAGATCGGAATGGTGTCAACAAGATTCCTCAGTGATTGAATGGTGAAATCATGTCCTAGGGATGATGATTCCAAATCTAAGACTTCTCTTGGTGAGGAATATTTCTCTAGCACATCAATATTCCTCTTTTTAGAACCATCAGCTTACTACTTCTTTACAAAAACTGTAGTAGTTGTATCCACAACCACCTGTTTCCCTTTATCTACTCTCGAAACAGATTCCTCATCTGAGGATTCATGTTCACTATCGGATAGCTGAAAAATTCTATCTTCATCTATCTTCTCCTTTTCATCTCCCACCACATCATCTTCCGGATGAATGAAATGATGATTAAAAAATTCTTCCTTAGAGAGCATATTTACTTCATCTTCATCTTTCTCATCTAACCCAGGAGTAGGATGCTTTGAAGATCCAGCTTGAGATGTCTGGATAGAAAATTTTTTCGGATGAACATTCCTTCTCATGAAAGTCTTCAACATGCTTTATGAGGTCAGCTGTTTCATCACTACTCTCTGGTTCTTCCACATCTTCCACAGCTTCTTTGTCTTCAATAATATTTTGTTGTACTTTTTCCAGAGTGAGAAATTTCGTCCCCGATGTCTCAGGTAAGGACTCTACCAAGAAGGATTTAGGAACATGGATATTCTTATATGTTTTCTTAGTATCCCTCAGAAGGGAATGGACAATTTTGGCCTCCACCATATTTTTATTTTGCTTCTTTTCCTTATCTTGCTTCTGAAGCACATCAGCTGTCTTCTCTTTCAAGGCCTTAGCTTCTGTGGGATCCAAGCCAAACTGTGGCTCTCCTTCCATCCGATTTATCTTTTCTTCCCTCCACTTGGCTAAAACTTCATCCGGATAGGAATTTTTTTTCTATAGGCTTTGGTGGTGTGGATTTGTCTTCCTTATCTTTTGGTGTTTTATCTTCCTCTTATACTTATTTCAATTTTTTATTCTTTCCATCCTTTTTTTATGGTTCTACCACTTCTTGTTCCTTCGGAATAGCTTCAGCCACTTCAACTACTAGATCATAAAATTCTCTTGATTTATTAGAAAAACCAACTTTCAACCTTTTGAGAGTATCATCACTGATTAACGTCACTTAGCAATCCTCGGCTTTGAACTGCAAGGGATTTTGAATTACTCTAGACACCGAACAATCAACTTGGAATGAATAGACAGATACATGATAATTTGATCCTTCATATTTCCATTCTTGATATTATCTATCATAATGAGAATATGATTAACCAAATTGATATTCCTTAGATTCAATAGATAATCTAGGATGTACATGTCAATTTTATTCAAGTTTTCCTTATCACCTTTTCTCGGAATGATAAAACCTAGACCCCATAATTCAAGGATCTGGTGATTTATAGAAAGGTGAGAAATCTTCGGATTCATGACCTCTATAAGACTAAGACACTCTATAGCTTTCACCTTGGAAAAACTTCCTTGAAAATCCACCAACTTCTTGGAATAGAACTCATCTTCCCTTTTAAATAGAACTCCAACCAAAGTAAATGCCTTTGTATATGACAAGGAATAGGTTTTTCCAAAGATTTTGAATGAAAACATCTCTCTTCCTACTTCCTTGAAGAAACTGACTGATTCATAAAATTCACTAAGCAGATCCAGATAAACCAAGTCTAGGGAACCTGTATTTGATATGTAGACACTCTCCAATCCATTAAGATTAATAATCTATGAAAATATAGAATCATAATTGCTAAAGAAATTCAGATGTACCAGTCTCTCCATATATACCTTCCACTCCAAAATTGTCGTGATAGAAGACATATCTTTTTGAGATGATTCTTCTACAGAAATTCATAATTGAGAAAACTATGATAAGTTCGGAACGAGCTTATGTAGAGTGTCAGAACATCAGCACGCGAGAGCTTGAGAGCGATGTGGGAAAACACTTTGTGGTCCTTTATATAGTTGTTTGAAGTGATGGTTCAACTACAATGATTGATTCAACTATTGATAGACCTTTTGATAAAATTTAACGGCTGAGGTGATTGCCACAAGGAAATAGGAATAAAATGTGATCTTTTGAGGATTTTATTAAAAACATCAGGATTTATGGAAACTAGAATCTGAAAAATTTAAAACAAAAAAGAAAATACCAGCAAGTAAATTATGATTACGAAAAACTAATAAACAAAACACACTTTTTAGATTGTCGGGAAAATTATATGTAGTGAGGAAAAAAATCATCTTGAAGAACATTAGATTCCATAAAAAACATGGCTATGAAGAAAAAATTAAAAAAAGTTGACTAAAAAAATTTCCATTACGAAAAAAAACATAGAAAATATTCATTATAAATAATTTTAAAAAATGTCGTTATGAAAAAATTAAAAAACATCATTCTGAAAAAAATTGAAAATTTCAATATGAAAAATTTTAAAAACATAATTATGGTCTTTTTTTGAAATCTTCATTACAAATTTTTTTTGAAAACTTCATTATGAAATTTATTTTAAAACTGCATTTCAATTTTTTTTTTGAAAACATCATTACAAATTTTTTTGAAAACTAACAAACAAATGTACTCCCACTATGAAAAATAGTTGATTACTGTAAAATGATTGGTTACAATAGAAGGTTAACAAAGAATATTACCTTATGGTTATAATTCCTAAATTTTGTTTGTTGTATTCAAATATATTAGAAGGTAAATATTTTGTGAACATATCATCAAGTTGATCTTGCATTCCAATAAATTGAAGAATGATATCTTTTTTCTATGTTTGATCCCTAAAAAAGTGATTCCTAATATCTGTGTTTTTTTCATGAGAGTGATGTGCAAGGATTATACTAAGGAAAATGGAACTTGTATTAACACACAAAATTTGTGTTTTGGTATAACTCATACCATTTTCTGTGAGTGTGTGTTATATCCACAACACTTGAGCATAACAACTTCCAGCTGCTACACATTCAGCTTCAGTGGTGGAAAGTGATACTAAGTGTTGCTTCATGCGTGAACAATTAACTAATGAATCTTTTAATAAATTACAAGTTCTAGATGTACTCTTTCTACACATTCTACATCCACCAAAGTCATCATTTAAAAAAAATTCAAAATAAAATCATTTTCAGTAGTATAAACGAGTCCTAAATCCATGGTTCACTTTAAGTAGCAAATAATTCTTTTCACGGACATTAAATGAGATTCCTTAGGATTGGATTTATATCTTGAACATAAGCATACTAAAAACATTATGTCTAGAAGACGAGCTATAAAGTAATGTAAACTTCATATCATACCTCTATAGGATGTTTGATATACTATTTTCCCAGCTTCATCAAGATCAAGTGTGTTTGAGGTACCAATGGGAGTTCTAATAATCATAGTTTTTTCATATTCCAAATTTTTAAGAAGATATTTAATATACATATGTTGGGATATATAGATTCCTTCTGGTTATTGAGATATTTTAAAACCAAGTAAAAATGTTAACTCACACATCATACTCATTTCAAACTCAGATTTCATTTGATCCGTAAAGGAATTAGATAAAGAATGCAAAGTTGAACCAAATATAATGTCATAAAGATAGATTTAAAAAATAAAAACATTTTTCTTATCTATCATTATAAAAAAAATATCCACATTTACCTTAATGTAGTCATTTTGAAGAAAAAATCTTGTAAGTCTATCATTACAGGCTTGAGGGGATTCCTTTAGTCTGTACAAAGCATTGGTAAGTCTAAAAATGTGACCAGGTTGTTTTGTATCATCAAAACCAAGAGGTTGTTAAACAAAAACATCCTCTGGAACATAACTATTAAGTAATGAACATTTCACATCCATTTTAAAAAACTTGAAATTGAATAATACTACAAAGGCAAGTAAAATATGAATATATTCAAGTTTAGCTACTAGAGTATAGGTTTCTTCATAGTCTATTCATTCTTGTTGATTATATCCTTTAGAAACTAATCCAGCTTTATTTCATACTATGATTCCATTTTCATCACACTTAATTCTAAAAACCCATTTTACTCAAAGGACAAAAGTTTCCTTAGGTCTTTTAACCAAGGTCCATACTTTATTTCTTTTGAATTCATTTACTTCATCTTGCATTGATTAAATCCAATAATCATTTCCTAAAGCATCATCATTGTTTTCTGGTTCTAATTGGGAATGGAATGCTAGATGTTCTACTTTATTTCGTAAGGAACTTCTAGTCCTTATATGTTGATTCTCATCACCAATTATACTATCATGGGGATGATTCTTAAGAAATACCTAATTTTGGTTTTGTAAAACATGTTCATCAACATATGGTAAGAAATCTTCTGGGGTAAATGCTTCGGAAACATTTTTTAAACATTTTTCTTGTTAGAAGGATCTTATAACAAATGTTGATAATCATTTTTTTAAAACACATTTGAATATTTAGGTTGGGGTTGTTTAAAAACAAAAGTAGTAGTTTCATAAAATTTGACATGTACTGTCTCTTAAATAGTATAATTGTTTTTATTTAAAACATTATAAGACATAGAAGTTGTGGAGTATCCTAAGAAAATTACTTCATTAGATTTTGGTGCTAATTTATGATATTATCTTTAGTATTAAATATGAATACCATGCAACCAAAAACCATGTAGTTTGAAAGTATAGGTTTTCTACCATTATATAACTCATAAGGGTTTTTATTAAGAAAAGTTCTAATTAAAACTTAATTTATAGTATAACAAGAAGTACTTACAACATCAGCCCAAAAATGTCTTGCTATAGAATATTCACTCAACATAGTTCTTGTTATCTCTTAAAGAATTTTATTTCTTCTTTCAATAACACCATTCTACTGAGGTGTTATTGGTGCTGAAAATTGTGAGTAATGCCTTTTATACTACAAAATGATTCAAAATCAGAATTTCTATATTCTCCACCATGATCACTATGAATAGTTTTCAATGGAAGGTTTTTCTCATTTTTAACATGGGCTATAAAGATTTTGAAATATGAGAACGATTCATACATCTTTTCTAGAAAATATACCCACGTAAATATTGTGTAATCATTTACTAAAACTAATATATAATACTTTCCTTCAATTATTCTAGTTTGTGTAGGACCTAAGAAATCCATATGCACTAAATGTAATGCATTAGTAGTTGAGTCTTCACCGACTGATTTAAAACATGATTTATATTTCATTCCATATTGACAAGGTTCACAAACTTTTGACGAATCAAATATAATCTTCTGTAGATCCTTAACTATTCTTTTCTTAGAATGTTTTCATAGGATTCTAATGTTACATATTCCTAACCTTCTATTCCACAACCAAGAATGATATTTCATTACACTAAGGCAAGGTAGATCTTGGGTCATAAGGTCTTCTATGTTTAGTGTGTATAAATTCTCTTGCCTGTGGGTAGAAAGAATAAACTCTTCCTTGGAATTGTGTACAAAGAACTTGTCATCCCTAAAATTCACAAGGTAACCTTCATCACATAATTTTCTTATGCTAATGAGGTTGTGATTAAGACCCTTAACAAATAATACATTTGAAATCAACGTATTTTCAATAAGAATTATGTTACCTATACCAATAATTCCTCCCTCAGCATTATCTCCAAAAGATACTTTCCCTCCTTTCATCATGATAATCTTTTCAATGTAGTTTTTGTTACCAGTTATATGCCACGAAAATGAACTATCTATGTACTGAGTATTTCTGTTGGTACTTTCTTTATTTTCCTGAAAACAAAAGAGTTAGACTTTCAGAACCCAAAAATTATTAGATCCAGAAATATCAGAAAGAAAAATCTTAGGCACCCACATTTTCTTAGAAAAATAGGCTTTAATAAATCCTTAAGACTGAGTTATTTTTAGTGATCAATTTTTTTCCCAGTGTCCTCCACACTGACACTTAGTGCAGAATGGAGCAATTTGAGGAAAAAATTAATTATTACTAAAAATTGTTTTATAAATAGTATAACCAAATCTAGAATTATTCTTTAGAGGTCATATTTGAGAATATAACTTATAAAAATTTTCATTACCTGAGGTAATGTTTGAAAAACATATTCTCAAGGAAAAAATTTAAGATTTCAGTTTTCTAAACATGTTCTTGTCTTATAAAACATTTGATTTGGAACATGAGTTAGGATCAAAAACAACTTTCCTAGAAATTGTGTTTTCTAGATCTTTAGAATGTTTATATTTTCTCATAAATCACTTCATCAAGATTTTTTTGAAATACTTTCAAAATCAACAATTTTCTTATCATGATCTATAGGATAATATAATATTTCCTTATTAAGAATATTATTCCTAGAATTTTCCTTATCAAGCTTTTTCATGAGTTTTGAATTATCAATCTCAATGAGTTTGAAAAAAACTAGAAAATTATTCATAGGTAGGTAATGTATTATATTCATCAAAACAAGATTATTCATCCAAAGATCTATAGTATTTACCATTACTATAATTTGAATTTAAAGAAACAATGTCTATTAATTCAGCATTGTGTACCTTAACCATTATGCAATGATTTTTAATAGGTAGTCTGGCTATTAGACCAATATTCTTCTATCTAGAAGATTCATAATCTGATGATTCATCTAAAGAATCACCACCACTGGAACCCCATGTGTCATTAGCTTTCATTAAATTCTTATCTTTAACTTTTTATTACTTATTTCTGTTTCAATAAGAATGATTTTCCTTTATTTATATTCACTTGAGCATAGGACAATCAAGTCTTATATGTCTAGTTGTCTTCCATTCGTTACAAGTGACTTCTGAATCTTCCTTTTCTTTCCTTTCTTTCTTTTTGTATCTGTATTGAAAGTTCTTCTGTCCAACAATCTTGTTAATACTTCTAGAAAGATTTGCTAACTCATTTTCTAAAGATCCACTTCCACTAGATTCGGATGGAATAACAATATTCCTAGATTTAGATATAGTAACTCTCTCAGGGATCTTGGATTTCATATGATTTGAAGGTGTAGTAAAAGCAACACTGCCATTCCCATTCATCTTCATTACATTATCATCATCTCTCTTCATTCTAATCTCACGTTGAAGAAGAGTTCCAAAAAATTTATCAAGAGAAATATGAGTAACCTTTCTATTCTCATCAATAGTAGTCCTCATGGATTCCCACTCATTGGGCATGATGTCTAAGATCTTATTAACAAGAGATACATCATCTAATCCTTTCTCACCCACAGATTTTAACTATTCACAATTGTCATAATTCTTTGTTGGAATTTGTATATGGGTTCCCCACAAGGAAATAAAAAACCATGATATTCATCTCTGAGCATGGCTCTTATTGTTTCAATGACTTTGGAAGTTCCAAATTGAGTAACATCAAGTTTCTTCCAAATATAATTTTCTACTTCACAAGATGATATTTGGATATATATATTTCTAGTCATGGAGTAAATAAAAGTATTGCGTACCTTGTAATTTAGTTGATATTCATGCTTTTCTAGATTTGTGAAGAAACTAACATCCTTTTCAGGGATGTTATATCCTCCAGTAAGCATAACAAAATTATCAACTCTAGTATTGATGATGAATGTATTCATACGATCTCTTTAGTATTCTTAATAATTCACATAAAAAATAGTTGGTCTTATTGGATTGAGATTGTCTATGGAACTAGCATTGATTACTACCATCTTAATGAAATATCATTCCACAAAAACTTGTTAATAGAAAAAGTTTAGATTCAAGGAAAATATTCCTAATCAAGGAAAAATACAAAACAATGAAGAATGAGTAAGGAAAACGTATATGTTAATATAAGTATTTTAGATACCTCCTCTGATACCAATTGTTATGATGGCATGGAGTATTATATACTCTATAATACCAAATGTAGGATCGAAATGATATAGATACTATATCTAGTATCTAATGATTCTCAATATACAAGATTGGTGGTGAATTGTACAATTTAAAAAATTCCTTCAGAAGTTTTAAAGATGGTTATGTTTAATAAGGTTAAACAAGGTAATTCACAAATCCTCTAGTTCTACATAGTTGCTTGATTCCGGAAATATGATTCCGAGAAATTGATTCTGAAAAGATGGTTTCGGAAAATAAATCTTAATGACAGATTACAACGACAAAGATTCTACCTTATAGAGTATAGAATCTTACTAAATTAGAGTACAAGTATAAGGATGTATAAGATAGTTATACTTCCCTTAACAATAAAAAATGTATCAGAAAACTTGTATCAAAACAAGTAACAAGTAGTAAATATTTTTACCCAAGAGAAGGGTATCAAATAACCTTGGATAAAGGTCCCTTGATTTATACATTCAAGAATGTATGTCTTACCCACACCAGGGTAAGCCCTCGATACGAAGATCGGAGTCTGTCTTGCTATGCCCACAAGCTCACAACTTCAAGGAAGTTGGCACCTCTGTCTTCCTTAGTAAGGAATCCCTCAACATCAAGGTAGTTGGCACCTCTGTCTTCCTATCACTGGAAGCCCTAAATTTTACGTAGAAAAAATCAGAATTGCTCAAATCAAATATGAACAAGAAGTTTAGTAAGCACAAAGCAATTAGAGTCTCTCTGTTGAAATCATTTCAACACCATGTAATCTCTATATTCATAGTTCAATATAGTTTTGTTTCAAATGAGCTCTTATTTATAGGTACATCTTCAGCAATATGCTCCCTCTTCCAATGGTTATATTTTTCCTTGAATTTTTTAGGGACCTATACACATGTCACTCAAACAACGATAAGTTAGTACCTGAATGAATGACATCGTTTTATAACAAAAAAAGTGTAACAAAAAATATGGTTACATAACCAATTTCAAATATTCAAAATATAAGAAGATAAAAGTTCAGAGTATATGAAAAAACACATTTGGTTTCTATAACATAAAGATATCAGGATTCTATTTTTCATGGAATTCGGAACCTGAATTCTATATAATTACAGAGTTTGAATTTCAGGGAAATTGGTAATGTGGAATCACAAGAATTCTGAACCTGAACTTAAAAATTTCAGAGTCGGAGTTCATTAGAATTCAGAGTAAGAACTCAAAATTTTTGGAGTCTGAATTTAGAGAATTCAGATCATAAAACAAAATGCTTCAAATCTAGGCAATTATAGGATTCCGTGGTTTTGGATAAAAACTAAATTTTACATCTAAAAAAATATTAACAATGAAAAACATGGTATGGATAAATTTCATTGGGGAAGGAAAATTTTCCTCATAGAGATGAAACACAGGGTAAAATGAAATTTCTATATGATAAGGTTTTTGTGATTTTCAAAACAAGAAGGAATGGTAATGTAATAAGGAAACCTTATTTACTCACCCATATCCCCTATGTATGAAGGAATGGAATGGTCATCAAGAAATCCTTATTGACTCAATAGAGGTCACTTAAAATCCATCTCCATATATGATGAAATCCATTGTAATAGACAATTATTTACTAGGGATATCTTTCAAAGAAACCATTATAATTCTATCTTTAATGATTTCTATTAATGTATAAAATTTGTTTCCATAATTGGATTCTCTTCCATAGGTTATACCATGATATATTTCTTATGAAACACAATTATTTTCATAGGTAATCCTATTATTATATGATTATGATGCATTTACTTTTCCATAGGATAGGGTGTGGTGAATTTTTAAAGATACCCATGTCATTCCATGGGTTATGATATGACAAATGTTTAAAATCGTTTCAAAAATATATGTACGATTTCATTATGTTATTTTTGGGACCTATATGGCACTCCAATGCATTGGTTAATGATTTATATATCTCAATAGATATACATGACTATAATATCAAGGGAAATAAGTTACATAATACAAGTCTTGATTGGGATATGAACATTTTTTAGTAATATATGTCTAGAATGGGATGAAAACTCGGTTCACTAACAGCAAGTAGGAATGACAAATAAATCTGGTTCAACAATGGGTTTTCCTACTGTGATTTTCTTAGTAGTGACACTTGACTAATATGAATCTATTTTTTTGCTTATGTGTATGCCAAAATCAATGGCTTATACTGTCATGGACAAAAATATTTGATTCTCTTATGAAATATTTCTTATGAAATACTAATATTTATATCATGACTCATGATTATGATCATCGATGTGTAGGATATAGTTTTAAAATGTTATCCTCATTTTCAAACACTGTTAGATTTATTTTATTCTTATGTATACGCATTATTTACCCGTACTGAGCATCTAAGGTCACCATTTGTTCTGTTTTCTTGACCCATGTTATGAGGATAGATGTAACATGTCTTACTCAAAAGCTAGAAAACTAGTCCCCCACATTACTTCAAGTGAGAATCTCTATATGACAAATAATTCCAACTATCAACGAGTGTCTAATGGATTTTGTGGGGATATTTTACACTTTTTATTAGGTAAATACACATTGGATAACATATGAAATAAAGAAAAAATGAACAATAAAGTAGAATCATTCATCAAAACCATTCCCCCCCCCCATCATTTTATAATCCAAAACATAAATATAAACACACCATTTCTTACTAACATTTCCAAGGGTGAATAAAACTGTAACATAATGTTAATCAATTGAATCCCACAGAAGTGTCCTAACTCAATTCCAAGATTCTTATCCATGAAAAATATAATCCCAACTGAACAACCATGAATATGAAATTTTCCATTGATCGGACCAATAACCAAGAAATTTGTTTGGGTACCCAATGGAAACCTGAGTGGGGTGTGAGAACAACATAGTAGGCCATCACCAGCGGTGTGTACAATATATCTACTCTAAGTAGACTATGAATTCAAGTAAGTTGAAAATGATGATATAAAAAACATGATTCATGTTCTATTAGTTAACAATATTAAACTTAACAATTATAATAATTTGTTAAAAATTCATCATATATTCTATTATCAGTATTAAATCCATGGGTTATTCATTTACATCATTCCCATTATGACCTATATCACTCAATTTATCATGAAAAATGGAATAAGTAAATTTCCCAACTAACTAGGCGAATCCCTTTCACAAAAAATCATATCACTATTGCCTTGGATCCTCTATCCATATAGACTAATCAAATGCATATTTTAGGGGAATAGATCCTAATTATGAATCCCTAAAATATTAATAGATGGGGTGGGGTTTAGATCCATGGTCCAACCCAACTCTTGTCCATATATCCCAAGTAAATACAACACATACTAAAAATCTATTTTAAGATTCTTATTTATCCGTTTAAATCATATAATGTTTCCTAAAACGTGCATAAAAATTAAACATACAATTAATATCTTCAAATACATTAAATACAAAAATCAAAACCAAAACCTTACCCATTATCACAATATAAATTTATATTGTATAGCCAATTTAACTAATATCCATTTTATTATGCCTTACCCAATAAAGTATAACTAAAAATTCTAATAAATTATAACATTATCAATAATTACAACACATTATCCTATTTAGAACAATTATCAATTGATGATAATTTAATAAAAGAACATCTTCATAATTTCACATTCATTAACCCACATATGTGTCTCATGTACAATTCGTAACTCATATAGCATAATCATGTTATTCCACCCCACCAATTTGATATTAATCCAAACCATAGATTTTGTATTTATCAATGTGTAAAAAAGACTAAAAATATAACCTTATTTCAATTCATGAAATATAACGACACGTTCATCATGGGATCTACATAAATCACAAGTAATTTATATTATTAATATCATGATTTCCCATGTTTGGGAAGGTTGACACACCACATGAGTGGCCCTAAAATTTTCAATCCATCACTGATGCTTCTCATGAGGATCATGAAAGGCTAAAAATATCATAAAGACTGTAATTTTACCATGTCACACTCAAGGAAACAAAATATACATCAAGGGGATGCAATATCACAATCATAAAAGCAAAAATCTACAAAAAAAACTATTGGATATAGCATGCAGACCACATACCTTGAATGTAGTGGTCAACAAACCCTTTGAACTTATTCTTATATCTATATTAATGTGCATATTGAAGACCAAACCTATGAACAGCACAAAAGGTGTGTTTTAGGGATTCAAAAAAATATGAACAAAACCATAAGACCTAATCAAGAAATGATTAGAATGAGAAGGATTATACTAACCCAGAGATTTGATTCAGACTCGAAAGTGCACCAAAAGGAATTGAATGGAGGGATATTAATCCTTCATAGACCTTTAGTATTCTTATTCATCAAAAATCCTAGATATAAATAAGTGGGGATAAAATTGAATGGGGCACTTATATTCTTAGGGGAAAAAGTATGGTAATTTTTTGCCATTTAAGGGGATTATTGTTTGGCCACACTATTTTCTAAACCCTTCAGAAAACATTCAACATACCCAATCCATGAGGTTTTAATATTGAACCTTCACCTAGAGATTCTACAAAATTTGAAAAAATGTTCCCAGATATGATTAATTCCTCCTTTTAATCCCACAATGTTTATATTTACCATAATAATGGTTTTTATTTACCACGAACCTCTCTTTTCAAGAAGGGTTTGGGTACATATTTATCTTTAACCATGTACAAACTGTGAACCTTGAACATGATGCCACGTTTCCTTTATTTTTTGTCTCAGACAATTAGACACCACCACGACTCTTCATACACCCGATAGACATTACTTTAACCCAAATAAATATATTTAAGGAAAAATTTAAATAGATATATACCTCTATAATGTACGAGATCTTACAACCCCCAACCCTATAACAAAACCTCCTTGAGAATATCATACAAATCATCATTGATCTTCCATGTCAAAAAGAATCCCCCACAGGGATTTATATTTGACTCCATTTCCCATGTTTCCCCTTAAACATTACAGTGCTGCCTCCAAAATCAGACAAAAAACATAGTCTTTCCACACAATAACTTCTCACTATGATCCAAAATGTGAATTCTAGACTTCTCAAAGGATGCATCAGACTCCAGATCATCATGGTCAACATCTATCACATATGATGGGTCATGGTGATATGTTCGATAATGAGGCTCATGAATGACATTATATTTACCACTATACCATAGTGGAAGAGAATATCATTACACCAATGGGTTTCTCCTCTACAAATTCTCAAAAATTCCCATGTTCTTTGGTTACATATTACCTTATTGTGGGATCCTACAGTGACCTAACGTTGGAGGCACCTGATGAAACGCATGATCACTCACCAAAAACTCATGTGACCTACGAAGGAAATCCATATATGAAATCTTCTTGCTATAATAAATTTCCATACTCTTCTGATCAAGTAGTATATATTTTAACATTTCCTATAAAAGACACAGTCCAAAAAACTCGTGTTCCCTAGCCACAAACCAACACCATAGATATATACATAGTCTACCATAAATAACATCAAATGATTACATATGAATCATGTCAATGTGACTATTTCTTAATCGAACAAACCGACTTCAAAATACATCTCCCATGATCTATGAAAATCTAGGTCACATGCTCTCAACATGTCCGGTAATACCTGAATCTTATTCTATGATTACTGATTATTCTGTGTTTGGAAATTCATACTAAACAACAATTGGGATCCATGATCCTTCTATAATCCCTTCCATTGGTGTAATTTAAAACTTAGATCATGATTTGAATCAATAATACATTTCACCCCATGAAACTCTACTTTCTACCAAACATATTACTCGCCAACTAGTCTATAGTGAATGTCACTCGAATTAGAAATAAATTATCCACCATAGTAAATCATTCCACAACTACCTAGATCACATCTTAATTATGAGGCACCCCAAGATGGTCTACAAAGAAATATATTGTCATGTAATCCCACTTAAAACCCATAATTGGAAAGGATAGTAAATACCCATTTAGTTGCTAATGTTCATTCCCTACCTCCTGAAAAGTAAGGAATCCTGACATGAAACATTAGAATTATTTCTTCATTATAGACCACCAATAATGACTATGAAGATCATGATTTGTCATGGCCGTGAAATTATGCACTTTCCACTTTGATTCATGTAACTATAAAAATAAATATTATAATATAAAAGTATTGAATATCATAGAACCAAAATCATAAATGATCCCACCATCTTAAAAGCTCAACCTTGAAAGTGACTCCCACCATATTTAATGTTATATCAAATAACTACATTCAGGATCCTCATACATCAATTCATTTATATGGCTCCAAATAAGAGAATAAACTACCAAGGATTGAAAGGTCATTTTTCCATGGACATTATATACCAAAAGGTTCATATTAGAAAATAACTCTATCATCTTTCATTCAGAACATGATTACTAAACTGCATGATTATGAGCCTTCCAAATAAATGAATACAAAACTTTGTTTTCCATTCCTTCTGTGTAAAATAACTTGAAGTCAAAATATTTCAAGAACTCAACCCATCTCCATTGCCGAATATAAATATCACACTTGTAGAAGATGTACATAAGGATCTTATAATTTATATACACTAGTAACTGCACTCCCAATATGTAATGATGCCATAATTTTAAGGAATAAAATATTGTAGTAAATTCAATGTCATGTGTCGGGTAGTTTAATTCATGTTATCACAAATATTGTGACCCATACACAACCACTAAATCATATTGCAACAACATTTCTCTGAACCCCACATGAGATGAATCAAAATACACAATGTACTCCTTCCCTAAATCTGGTAAGATATGTATTGGCTAAGTAGTATACCTCTTCTCTAACACATGGAATTATTTCCCACATGCCATGGTCCACTAAACCATTATTGCATTATTGGTAATGCCTGAATGATGCACTACCAAATAATTGAATTCAATGACTGGAATTTATTCATAACCAGCCAATCCTATAAGACATTGAACACCAGTAACATTATTCAGCTGATTTCAAGACACAATTTTCTTTACATTCGGTGGATCCACTATCATATTTTCATCAATGAAAATGTGATCCATGAAATACACACTATCAATATAGAAATAAAATTTGGATAACATAGTCTATATCGAGTTAAACATTATTGTACTATGTAAGATGTCAATATTTTTGAAATGATCATCATGAGTCTTAGATTATACTAATATTTTGTCAACCAAGATAACTAAAAAATCGTCTGGGTAAGGTTGAACGATTTTGTTCATTCGAGAAAAAATTATAGCCAGTGCATTGGTCAACCCAAATGACAACAAAATAAATCAAATGACTCATACATTCCCTTGATTTAAGACCATGAAACAGAGAAATTTTTTACTTTAAGTTGATGAAACCCTTATCTAAAATCAATCTTTGATAAAACTGAAGTGTGAAATATTTATTTAAAAATATCATCAGATTAGGGAAGAGACTATATATTATTAATAGTCATATAATTTGGCTTAAATAATATGAATAAAACTACAATGAACCATCATACTTCTAGAAAAATCATTGGATATCCCCATGGTGACAATCTAGAATAAATAAATCATTTATAATACAATCCATCTAAAATAGTATTATCTTCCTCAAGTTCTGCTGGTGACATTCTATATGGAGGAACGAAAATGTGTACTTCTCCTAGAATCAACTCTATTGATTAATGTACATTTCTCTTGGTTGGTATAGCATAATATTCCTTAGTAAATATATCTTATAATCGGACCACCATATTAGGAAAGGAACAATACTCTAATCCCACATCAAAAATCATAGGGCAAGCCAGTTGGGTTGTGAGGGATCCCAATGACTGTGAAACCTGCTTTGCATAATCATCTTAAAATATCCCATTTACTATGATGGAAATATGTTCCTCCATTATGAGATGGGAGTGCCACTCGATTCCAGAAAAATTAAATTTGGGATTGGTACAACACTAACAATTCCATGCCATAAATTAGTTCAATATGTGGAATCTCTAGAACAAACAAGTCGCATAGGAAATGGTAACCACCAATTTCAAGATAACACCCATTACAAATCTTAATATCATATACTCCAATCCCTAATAGAGTATTATTCATAATATACCCAAACATATGTTTAACTTATAAGACCAAACAAACAAAAAATTGATCATAAATAAATGAATTTTAGGAACATGTATCGAATAATGAACTAGGAAGAGTGGAAACTACAATGGTCATAACTCGAACATTCAATGGAACATCATCACCATATCTAGGGGTAGACTGAACAAATTATGTTTTCACATTATTTTACCATAATCTCCTTCAATAGTTATCTGTGATACACTACCATTGAAGTAAAAAATCTTTTTCACCAGAGTACTCCATCAATCACATTGGCTGATACGACTAATTGATGTCCACATACATTCTTCATACTGGGTAACTGTCCTCCAACATGAAATTTGCACTATCCTCAGCCCTCCATCGGTACACATATTTCAAGAGTTATTATAGAACCTTCATACATGCCCCAACCTACAACATGCATGAAACTCAACTGGTGGTCGGGTCACAGACCACAAAAATGTTCTCTCTATCGCTGGTAGTAGTAAAATACATGATCGCTACAACGATATTTTATATCCCATATTTACTATGCTTTCCACCACTTATCCAGTAAAAATGCTCAATGTATCACATCTCACCATAAGAAGACACGCTATAGGATTGCCCAATTGAGACTACATGTCCCCTTCTTGGAGCCTTCTTGAGAATGAATTTATATATAACGGAATGATCTACCACATTAAAAAATCTATATAAAAAATACATTCACCTTGGACAATAATCTCAGGTCTAAATACATCTTGAAAACACCTCTCCATTGACGCTTCTAATTTTTCTAATGCTAGAACAAAATGTTTCAATTCGGTGAAATATTTATCATAATCAATCACTATCATACTCCCCTAATCCAAAAACATAAACTCTACAGTCTTGAACTACCTCAGGGTATTCAGATAAAAGTATTCTAGAGTAATTCTTGGGACCACTTCCATAAAATAACCTCTTCTTGTTCGGTTTGAACAAATATTTCCCACCAGCATCTTTACATCCCTCTAAACATGTAATCCGCCAACATGACACCCTTTTGTTTGGGTGTCTCATGATGATTAGGGATTATTCAGATGAACACTATACAAAACAAGACACCCTCCGGTCCATATTCTCTAGATATATTTGGATTTTGTTACATCTTAAACATCCTTTTTTGTTAATACATAATAGACACATCCCACCATGGATCCCATTCCGTGATTTATAAAAAACGAGTGGTGTTCCCATTGAGTAGCTCATATCCTCAATTACAATTAATCTTTGTGGTTCCCTATTCCAGTTATTGATAACAATTTTTCTTTACATCCTCTTATCTTCCAACTAACAAACACTATCTTGGTTAAATTTCTATTCAATTTGAAACTAACATCTCAAATGAAATTACAGAAAACATTAATATTTTTTAGAAAAGAAGGCTACTCAGTAGACGTGAAAATAATATTTAAAATAAAAAATCCCAACAGATATCATCACACCTATAATACTACTCTCAACCACCATAACCATATATCACGGAAAACCTATGGAAAACAAACACACTTAATTACAATTCTTTTAATTAGACACTATTTTAAAATCATTTCCACACTCACAACATTAATATTTCTCCTAAACATATTTCACATTTAAACTTTTTTAAAACAAATATTTTAACCCATTACCACTTTTTCTTAAGAAAATTTAATTAAAAAGACTTTAAAATATTCTTATTTAACCATTTTTATCAGATTTATTAGAAACCATTTTCATCACCATTTAATGATATAGAATATATCATAACCTTAATTTCATAAACTACAATACTATGTGTTCCTATAACTATGTGTGAAACCTATATCCTAAGGTGCCTAGGATGATGCATGATTTTATAACCTCTTTCCATTCCAAAAATTATTAAAATAATATAAAATAGTGTAACACCCCATGCATCAATGGTACATTTCTCTTTAAATAATACAATAGCGTGCAATGTGCGCAACAACGAGTTCAAATGCACCATGACCTATTAAACTATCTGTTTAAAAGCCAGTTATGAATAATAAAAACCATATATTGAATATTATATATATCCCATATACTTTTAACATTCATATTTTGTGTTTATTTGACATAATATGAGGACAAATACAATTTTTCAGATAAAGGAAGTATTTTAAAAAAAATGCAGTTTTTCTTCCATTTAATGGAGAAACCATTTTAAATAAAATATTATACACTTTTGTATATTGAATTAACTGAAAATAAATTCTTCTTTAGAATTGGGGCATAAAAATTTTTTTTGGATATATTTTTGGTACTTTTCTGATAACTTTCATATTTTGATGAATACTGAAAAATACTATATTTAAATTTACTCATTTTAAGTGAAATATTTTATAGTGTTAAATTTTTATTTTAAGTGATTTTATTGTATATTTACATTATATTCTTACCATTTAATAAAATTTTGGTCATTATAAGTAATTTCACTTAGAAATTTGACTTAAACAAGTGTCAATCTTTTGGTAGTTTCTATTTCTTAAAAACCCATTTTTTGTTTTGACAACGAGAATTAATTTTAAATTAATTTCTACCACTTATTTGTTCAGAATTTGGAAAAACTATAATCCATATTTTGAATCAGGATTTAAAAATTGTGTAAATAGGTAACTTTTTATTTTTATTCATTTTTAATGTTTACTTCAGTAAATATTTTACTTACCACGGTTAAACGGTAAATCCTGTAAATAAGGGTAAAAAAATATTATTATAGTAATATTAAATTACCATAAAATGTTTCATATTACTATTGGTTGATACATATCTACCAGTGGTAATCCTTTGGTTGATTTTGGATTCCCATGGAGCCACTATGTAGGGATAATGACACTTTATATTAATTAATTTAATGTAGAGAAAAAAATGACATAAACATATATATCTTAGTAAAACAATATTTAAATGGGGTCATATGAGTTATTGTTTCATCTATAAATATTAATTTAAAATATAAAATGATTTCCTATATAATGGTAATTTATTTATAATTTTTTAAATTAAATAATTAAATTTATTTATGACACAATGATGATGCATTAAATACCTTATTAATGAGATATTAAAATAATTGATCTTACAAATATCCAAAAAAATTATTTTCAGACTTTTGATGCATTAGGCTAATTTTATAGGTTTATATGACATGTTAGGGTTGATTAAATGGTTTTTTTACGAATTTCTCATGCTGTTATGGCTATAACTAATACAAAATACCAAATAGTGTCAAAATTGACACCAAAGAGTTTTCGAAAAATATATTATATTATTAATTGATATATCATTCATAAAAATATAAGATTAATCCAAAGAACATAAATAATAGTATATAAGTCAGTAATTAACCACTAGGGGTTATCTTTAATTTTATTGTAAGTTTTTCAACCAATTATTATAAGAATACATTAATACATGGTTAAAGTTAAAATATATTACTCGGAGTTTAATCTAAAATAATTGGTTAATATATTGACCCAAACCTATCTAAAACCAATTTTTTGATAGGATCTCAGACCATCCCTACCATATATGTGAAATAAATTATTTTTTATCCATTTTAAACTGAAAATTATTTTATTATAAAATAATATTTCAATATTTCTTTAAGGTTCCCCTCACCTCTCTTATAAAAGGGAACTTATCCTTCCCTCAAATTCACACCTCCAAACCCATTTGGATGGGACCAAACCTACAAAATATACTCCCAACTCCCATAACATCAATATAGAGGAATTATTTTGATCATAAAACCAAACTATGGATTTCTTTTGGTCAACACAAAAGGAATCACCCAAAGAAGCGGTAAATATTTCATCACCTCTTTCCAGTTCTTTTTTTTTCACTTCCTCTCTCTCTGTTGATTCAATTATAAAACAATAACTCTAGTATATTCTATATATTGTGATGTTATTATAAAAATGGTACAACCATAATCATTATTCAATCTATCTTATAAATGACAAAGTCTCTATACGTGCGTACATATGGTTTACCGTCTCCACATCGTGGTGTAGTTTGTTATTCAAACACTACAATATTTGGATGGGTATAATAAGGAGTATAACTGATGTAAATAATAAATATGACATGTTAATGATTCTATATATATGATATACCTACAAAATTATATATGATTTCAACTTCAATGATATTGTCGCTAGTGCATACGTACGGATTACCATCTCCATGAATGCGATGAGATTCATTTCCCCATCGTAACCATTCATGAATAATTTTAAATTTTTGATTAAAAATAATATTTAATAACTTAAAATAATTTTTCATATTAATCAAATACATCCTATCCATAACAAATATGACTTGCGTAACAATATATATAAAGGAAAACGAATCAGTTAACACCCGAAACGACGATAATACTAAAATAATATTAACAATGAAACATTAGAAGATCATATATGATATCATATTTATGTATGTGGTTCTGGTACAATTTAATAACCATGATAGAACTATTATTAATGTGGTTAATGTTCCCTCAACCAAGGAAATGTACAATTTAATGGTTAATTTTACAATCTATTTATTATCCGAGGTTGTTTTTACGTAAGTATCTACTAGGGCCTCTTTATCATCCACATCCATGTTTTCATAAAAATGTATTTAAAAACATATTTACTATTTACTAGACTATGTGTTAAAGTCATTTATACCCTTATTTGACCATATATTTTTTTAAAGGAATCTTTCCATCATTTTCCAAACAACGTACTTTTTGAACATTTTGAAAAAATTATGCTAAGAATGTTGTTTTAACTTATACGGTGGGAACAACTATTTTCTGCTGGTATAACATCATCAAATATTCCCATAAAATCTTATAGGATTATTTTGAAATGAATTTTTTTTATAATTATGTGACTCTCAAATAGTTTCAAAATATAATGAGGTATTTCTTTCAAATTGTTTTTATTTCATCTATGTCAACATCCTCTGATTCATTTTAAACTTGTTTGAAGTTAATTTATTATGATACCAATATTCCATATTGTATTAAATGTTTTTTTGGTATTTTTGACTATGGATGCGTTATTTTTATACCATTCATGGTTTATTGTTAATTTATTAACATTTCGTATGCTAGTTCTAATATGAAATTTTATGTTATGTTTCATCCTTTTCATATGAAGAATGTATTGGACTTAGTATGTGACGATTGGAGCCTGCTATAGATCCTCAGTACATCGGTAGGTCTCATGAGACAATTAGACATGGAATTGGCTGAGACCTTTCCAAATTTGATATATGGTTTTGGCCAAGGCCTTAATCATTTTTAGATGCCTTGGACGAGGCCTTGACAAAATGTTTCAGAATGTCCAGCTTTATACATTCCATCATTATAAAAAAAGTAATAATTGTTTATGTGGTTATTCAACTTGTAGAATACCCATAACTATGTTTTATTATGGAATTATTTACACAAATAATATTCCTACCATAAAGTTTTCATGTTCATTATTTGTAAATTCATGTGTTTTGAATTATTTATCATTCCTAGTGTTTATGTTATATTCTATTGTATTGTGTACCCTTACTGAGTGTTTCAGCTCACCCCTTTATTATGTTTTGTTTTCCCAGGATTCAAAGAAGTGTATTATTATTGGTAATCAGTGTTAATCTAGGGGATTAATGGTGTTCTCCAAGGATCATTCAGGTTGGGTTTTATTTTTCTATTGTATAATGTAACGTTCATGGATGTAATATATTTTTCTGGACTTCTAAACTGATCGATATTTCGGGACATGATACCTTGTAATCATGAATATGTAATAAAATAATGCACCAACTCCAGGCTTCTGGTGTCAAGCGTTACAGTTGGTTTCATAGGATGTTTAGTACAGACCATGGAAACTATATTTAGATAAGCTCTGTTTTGAGAACCTTACCCTACGATGGACATTGAGGATTAGTATAGAATAACTTCCAATAATTTTGGTAATATAGAGATTTTGGGTATATTCTATGGAATACATCCCTATTTGGATATAATCCGATAGAGGTGGATCTAGCACAGATATACCTATGAGTGAAAACTCTGACAAGGAGTTTTGGGCTTGACCATGGGTATCCTGGTACATTACAATAGGTCGTACTGCACTCTTAGTTATGACACCCCCGGGGGATATGCTTAGGATAATTCAAATTTTCTTTACAAACAATTTTTAAGGATTAATGATAATATACCTCATTAATTAATTATTATTATTAATATTAGTATGGATTATGTCAAAAAAAACTATTAAAGTTATGTTATTTGTTTTACAATTTTTGAATTATGTATGGTGATTCATAAACTAATCTAGTAAATACCATTGTTTATAAATGGTTCCTAGTGGAATAAATAGAAACTATTTTAATGCACATAGTCCATGTAGGTATTACCCTCCTGGTCAAGATAATTATAGCAAATCTGGTGATGCAACTGGTGCTCATCACCTTATCACCATACAGGGATAACTCATGCTTGTTATGAATAATAAACTTACCCATATGGAGCACCATGATCCCCAAAGTGGAGGATCAATGTTAGATCGCTTAATGAGCAAACAACCACCAACAATTAATTGGGATACAAATCCATTTGTAGATGAACAATGGATAAGTTCTTTAGAGAAAAATATTTCAAGATTTGGGGATAGAAAAAGGGAAAAAGTTGTCATGGCATTTTATCACCTCACCAGAGATTCAGATCAATGGTGGTAATTAATTAAAAACACAAAGGAGGATGAATTTGTATCATGTATGGAACAAAGGGAGTTTAAACTGATGTTCCTAGAAAAATACATTCCGTGTGACCATCAAGATAAATTGAATAGGTAATTTCTGAGTTTGAGATAATATTTGGATGAGAATGTTACAAAGTATGATGCTAAATTTACAAGGATATCAAAGAATTATTCAGATTATATAAGTAACCTAAGGAGTAAGATTGATCAAATCTTTGATGTGTTAAAACCATTTCTCCATTGATCATTACTCTCACAATCCTTCTCATTGTATGATGATATTATCTAATGTTCTTTCAAGATGGAAAAGGAATTCTCTATGTCTTATTACATTAAATAAAAGCAACAGAAGAATAGATTTGTTGAACACTATGGGAATGGAAATAAAGAAATAGGGAAGTAGAGAAGAGTTGAGTTTCCACCTTGCGATTATTGTGGAAGGAAGCAACATGGAGCCTGTCTAAAAGGAAAAGGAGTATGCTAAAAATATGAAGAGAGAGGCCATCATGCTGGTGAATTTTAGGGAATGAAAGAAGCTTCCAATGTTTAATGATACAATTGTATTGAAATGGGACATTATGCAAATGAATATCCTATGAACCAAGGAAAAATACCTTAGAAATGGCCAAGGGAGAAAGTACAAGATTATGATGTTACTACAGATGAAGTGGAGTCACTGATGTGTTTGTTTTTTTGTATTGGAGAATTATTTTTTGGTTATAAGAAGAATGTGATATATTAAAAAAATTATTGCAGTATTTTTTGTTTTCATTAAGGATTTAATAAGCTAAAGGAAATTATATTTTTAGTATTTGACTACATGAGAAACATTATATTGTTTGGGGAATCGAAAGTTGTGATTGATTTTGAAATTTTGCGAACTTTTAGAGAGAATTTGGACAGAGGTATTTTGGATAGCTAAAAAGGATGGAATGGATTAAGTCGATCATTGGATATTATTTATTTCGATAATTTTTATGAAAATTATAATACTTTAGTTTTATAAGAAGGACACCATGCAGGTCGGGTGATAACCTGTTGCCTCAAAAAAAGCTATTGGAATCGAACCCACAGCCAACGTGTGACCCAACTTTATGACCTACCACTTGCCTATAGGATTTCTCTGGTCATTATAAATTAGGTTTCTTCATGTTATATATTTTTAACCTTATACGAGTAAGATAAATATCATATTTTTGAGTTCGATTATTTTTTGGAGTGTAAGATTAGTTTGTAGTAGAAATTAGTTAAAGGTTGTTACTCTATAGGTCAAGTATATATTTTCCCCCCTTATTATTTGAATAAGTTATCTTTGAAACTTTAAGGAAGGGATCTTAAAACCAAAAATTTGTTACCAAATTACCTTATGTTTTGTTGAACTGATGAATTTTTAAATCGTCGTAGACTAATGGCCTTGAGGCCATCAAATTTACACTTGTTTGTGATTTATGACCGCAATCAATATCTATAAATAGTTACATTTTTTCACTAATTATGTGTCTATAATTTCCACCAATGTTATCCTATTCAAATCCATAATTTGGTGGTGACTTTTTAATTTCCCTTTCACTCTTATTAAGAATAAATTCTATTAACCCTATTTCCGATAGGAGTTTTCCACAAAGGTATTTTCAATTTTAAACCATTTATTTTCAAAGAAAAATTTCAAATAGCGATGATGAAATTTATTTAATGAGGGAAGAATTTAACACCTCAAGAATCCATGATATGTTTCTCTTTAAATAATACAACAGTGTGCAATGTATGCATCGCCGAGTTCAAGTGCACCACAACCTTTTAAACTAATCGTTTAAATAGCAATTATGAATAGTAATAACCATATTTTAACTTTAAAACATAACCATTATAATTTTAACATTAATCTTTAGTTTTTATTATTCATAATATGTGGACAAATATAATTTTTCATATTAAAGAATTATTTTTAAAAAAATACCGTTTTCCTCCATTTAATGGAGAATCCTTTTTAAGTACAAGATTTGACACTTTTATATATTCAATATTGTGAAATTAAATTATTTTATAGAATTGGGACATAAAACATTAGGTTGGATAAATGTTTGGTACTTTTCTGATATCTTTCATATTTTGATGAATAATAAAAAATACTAATTTTTAATATAACAAAAGTTTTTAAATTTAAATAATTTATAGTGTTAAAGTGTTCTTTTGAGTGGTTTTAAAGTATATTTAGATTATATTTTTACCATTTATTCCAATGTTGGTAATTGGATATAATTTTACATCGAAATTGGAAATAAACTAGTGTTAATCTTTTGATAGTTATTATTTCTTAAAAACACGATTTTTTGTTTTTACAATGGGAATTAATTTTAAATTAATTTCTAACACTTCAGTGTTTTTAATATGGATAAATGGATTACTTATTTGGAATAATTATATCCAAATTTTGTAAATAGATAACTTTTAATTTTATACATTATGAATATTTACTTCGGTAAATATTTTATTTACCATAGTTAATGGGTAAATTCTGTAAATAAGGGTAAAAAAATATTAATATAATAATAATAATAAATTATCCTAAAATGTTTCTTATTGTTATTTTTGATACATATACAACCTTTTGCATCCTTCGGTCTATTTTGGGACCCCATGGAGCCACATGGGAGTGATTATGATACTTTAAATTAATTAATTTAAAGTAATGACTAAAATGACATAAACATATATCTCATTTTAAAACATTTTATACATGGGGTTATATAAGTTATCATTTCGACTATAAATATTAATTATAAATATAAACTGAATTTCTACATAATTTTAATTTTTTTTTAGACTTTAACTAATTAAATTTATTTATGACACAATGAGGATGTAGTAATTACATTATTAATGAAAAATTAAAGTAATTGATATTATAAATATTCAAATCAATGCTTTTTGAGACTTTTTATTAATTAAAAAAAATTTACAGGTTAATATTTAATTTTTGTGTTGCTTAATTTAATTCTTTTTTATGTAATCATGCATCTATGACATTATCAAAAACAAAATAACAAATATTGTCAAAATTGACATAAGAGAGTTTTTAAAACAAATATTATATTATTAATTGATATATTATTCCTAAAAATATAATGATCATCTAAAGCATTTAAATAATAATATATATGCCATTAAAGAACCACTTCGGGTTCGATTGGCATTTTATATTATGTTTTCAACCAATTATTATAATATACCATAATACATGGTAAAAGTTAAACTATTTAAGAAAGATTTAAATCTAAATGATATGGTTAGTATAGTGACCCAAAACAGTGTAAAACCGATTAGTTGGGTTAGCTTAGACCCATACCCACCTTATCCCCGAAATAAATCATTTTGGTTCCACTAGAAACCGAAAATGATTTTATTATAAAGTAATATTTCAATCTTTCCCTAAGGTGCCTCTCACCTCTCTTATAAAAGGGCACTTCACCTTACCTCAAATTCACACAAACAAATCCTTTTGGATCGGCCAAAACCTACCCAAATATCCTCTTAAATCCTCTCACATCAATCTAGAGGCCATATTTTGATCATAAAGTCATATTATAGATCCCTTTTGATCAACTCAAAAGGAATCACCCATAGAAGAGGTAAATATTTCATCACCTATTTCTAGTTCTTTTCTTCTGCCACTTCCTTTCTCTTTGTTTTTTCCATTTTAAAATAATAAATACACTAAATTCTATATACTGGGATGTTGTTAAAAAAAATTACAACCATATTAATTATTTTATCCATCCTATAAATGACAATGTCACCATACGTGTGTACGTACGACTTACCGTCTATGCATCATGCTATAGTTTGTTATTCAAACACTTCATTATTTGTATGGGTATAATAATGAGTATAACTGATGTAAATAATAAATATAAAATGTTAATGATTATTTATATATGATATACAATCCAATTACATATGATTTCACCATAAATGTTACTTTAACTCATGTGTACGTATGGATTACCATCTCCACGAACGCGATGAGATTCATTTACCCATCGTAACCATTCATGAATAATTTCCATTTTATGATTAAAAATAATTTTTATGAACATAGTATCATTCTGAATATGAATCAAATACATCCTATCCAAAACAAACATGTCTTACATAACAATCAATATTAAGGAAAACGAATCAGTTAACACTTGAAATAATGATAATACTAAAATATTATTAACAATGTAATATTAGAAGATCATTTTTGATATCATATTTAGGTATATGGTTCTTGAATAATTTAATAACAATGACTTAACTATTATACATGAGGTTAAAATTCCCTCAACCAGGGAAAAGTACAATGTAAGTGTCAATTTCACAATCTCTTTATTATCTGAGGTTGTTTTTATGTAAGTATCTACTGGGACCTCTTTATCATCGACATCCATGTTTTCATAAAAATGTATTCCAAAACTTTTTTAATATTTACTATAATATGGGTTAAAGTTATTCATACCTTTATTTGACCTTATATGTTTTTAAAGTAATCTTTCTATCATTTTACAAATTAGGCACTTTATGACATTTTCGACAAAAATATGGTATGAATGTTTTTTCAACTTATATAGCGGGTAAGGCTATTTTCCACTGTTATAACATCATCAAAGATTCCCTTACAATATTATAAGTTTACTTTCAAAATAAATGTTTTCTTTTTTAATTATATGACACCTAAATGGTTTCAAAATATGAAGAAATATTTCTTTTAAGTAGTTTTCATTTCATCTATGTCAACATTCTATGATGGATTTTAAACTTTATTGAAGTTGATTTATTATGATACAAATATTAAATATTGTATTAATGTTTCTGTGATATGTTTGACTATATATGTGTTATTTATTACACAATTCATGGTTTATAATTAATGTATTGACATTTTGTATGCTAGTTTTAATATTAATGTTCATGTTTTGTTCCTACCTTTTCATATGAGGAATATATTGGACATAGTATGTGATGGGTGGATCCTACTATAGCTCTTCAGTGCATCAGTTGGTCTCATGAGACAATTAGATGTGGAATTGGATGAGCCCTCTCCCAAATTGATATATGGTTTTGGACGAGGCCTAAATCATTTTTAGACATCTTGGCTGAGGCTTTGATAAAATGTTTCAGAATGTTCGGTATTATACATTCCATCATTATGAAAATTTTAATAATAGTTCATGTGGTTATTTGTATAGTAGAATACTTGTTACTATGTTTTATTATAGAATTATTTACCCAACTCATATTCTGGCCATAAAGTATTCATGTTTATTATTTGTAAAGGCATGTGTTTGAAATTATTCAACATACCTTATTTTTATTTTATCTTCCTCTATAATTCTTACCCTTACTAAGCGTTTGACCTCACCCCTTTCTTATGTTTTATTTTCCCAGGATTCAAAGAAGAGTATTATGATTGATAAGAAGGGTTAAGTTATGGGATTGATGGAATTATCAAAGGATAATTTTTATTGTGTTTTATTTTTATTATATGTAATGTCATGTTCATGTATGTAATCTATTTTCAAAGATTGCTAAACTGATCAGTATTTCGGGACTTGATTCCTTGTAATCAAGCCAATGCAATAAAATAATACACCGACTATGGGATTCTGGGGTCAAGGCATTAAAAATTGTATCATCACATCACAATTTTATCACCCAATGGTGTAATATCATTCTGCCATAGAAAAAATCACAATGTACAAAATTCCCCCATGGTGCTTGGGTTTTCCCCTACACGTGGGATAGTTACTCCTAAGAACGACCTCATTAACAAGACCCAATACATAGTAGTTTCCCTTGAACCATATCCAAATAATAAAAACATCTTAATGAACCACTCTAACACTACTTTCTAATGTCCCTGAACCAGAAGCTGATAAACTAGTTCCCTAGGGTGGGTCTCCACATGACTTGAAGCAGACCTCACTATACGCCATAAGTTTTTAAATAGTGGAAAGCATATAATGTAAGACATGGAAATAATATATCTTCTTTTTAAGTGAAATGAACATAAGATAAAACACATGAAATATCTACAATAAAAATAAACCAGAAACCTGAATTTATCCATTTACCCAAACTAGGTATACCACAACCTAAAACAACTGTTCATGTCATGCTAATAGATCCAAGGGTATTGGAAAACCCAAATCAAGGACAAATATTGGAATATTTAAAAATAAAACTAACTCCATGTCTGGATCATCATCCACGCATATCATGTAATGACCTATCCCCTGGGGCATATGTCGTGACTACCCCAAGCTCACCTTCTATAGGCCAGGGGTGGAGACTAGCACCGAAAGTCATATTCCCTAAAACGGGAAGGCATTGCCTTTAAAATTGTACAAACTCATGGTCTGAGAACAAATCAAGAAGAAACTGTGAAGTAAACTGTTGTAGCAAAAGGGTGCTGAATGTAAACAGTTTGGAATACAAGACCAACAGGAAGAGTACAAGTATAACATAAAAGTATAAAGCAATTGAAAAGGTGAAAATATACTCTTGGATCATCCACCATAGATCCTACCTGAAGGGTAGGTACATATCACAATTATTACTCTCTACGTCACTTCACACCAAACGGTACTCCGTGGATCCTACCTGAAGGGTTGGTACATATCGCCTCTTCAGCACTCCACATCCATCTGTCTCCTCTACGTACCACCAAGTCCTGGCTCTCTGAAACCTCAGCCCAACTACTAATCATAGGAAGGGTAAGTACAACTCATGATCAGTAGTCCCTGCATCGCGTCACACTAAATGGTCCACCCCAGATCCTACAAGAAGGGTAGGTACAAATCACCTCCTCAGCAATCCAGGTCTGTCTATCTCTTCTACATACCAGCAGGTCCTGGATCCCGCAAACCTCATCCCAGCTCCTCATCGTATACACAAGACACAATAAGGTGCGGGCGAATCACATACTGGGGTAAGTATAACGATACTCAGTAGGGACCCCAAGACCCTGATGTTATCCTATAATTCCACAAATAAAAACCATTAAAAACACAATGAAGGTAATGTACCACATAGCATAACCACAGTCACAATCACAGAGTAAAGACAGCTCACATTAGGATTTATTCTAGGTTTAGTAATAAAAAAATCTCTATTCACAGCGTCAAATCCCTCAGATTCTAGAGAAATCCTCCTCTATCGAGTATAGTGGTCCTACCACGTCCCATAGAGGCGCTTCCAACTAAATGTGAACTGCTGAAGTGCTACTCCCCATCTCATACTTCGGGTCGGTCGGGTCACACAGAGCTGTCCCCCTCCCCCAATGTGGTCTTCTAAGATAATCCTCCCCATCGAGTACCACTACTGTCCCCCACCATCACCCTCCGAGTCACACAGAACCTCCCATACCCATTTGGGTCTACTAAGGTACTTATCCCCATCATGTACCATGACAGTTGTGTCACTTCAACTCGAAAAGTCAGCAGTCGTTAGGTGTTATCCAGTCATAGGGTTCCATACGTAGTGTGTATTGGAGAACCACTACCTAAGCCCTTAGTCATGTATCAAATAGAACGAAGTCTAAAAAAGAAGTAACTTAATGATCCACCGTGTTATAAGGGTTCCAACTCAACAGATGGTGTGTCAGTCAGAATCTCGGTAAGTACATTATTAGCGTTTCACTATTGAGGGCCTGGTTGGATTCCGGTGTGATCCAACCTGAGAGAAAACCATGTTTATACAAAACACTAATGAAGTAGATATAAAGGATTTTCCGACACCAAGGGTCCCAATTCCATAGAAAGTTCATCAAATGGGTGTCCGGTTCTCAATATAAAGTCCTTTGATTGTTTCTGGGCTCAGTCACGCCCGAGTCCGGTCCGACTGTGTCGGACTGACCCGACCCGATGCGATCTAGGATAGGGAAAGTTGGATTCATACCACTAGAAATATGTTTGGTCCGGACCGAAAGAGGGGTGACCCGGCCAAATAGGGAGGCTCGTAATGGTGCGGCCTGACCCGCGTGGGGCAGCGGCTTGCTAGGACAGTGGCACAGTCCAGGGCTAGTGGCCTGGTCTGAGGGGAAGTATCCATCAGAGAGTGTGGAGGCCAACTAGGTTGGTGGCCCAATTTGGGGGCTATGGCGTGTCCCGAGGGCTGAGAGCTACTCCGAGGGTGGAGGCCCAGTCCATGGGGTAAAACCTGGCCCGAGGGTGGCAGCTTGCACTGACGGTGGCGACCTAGTCTGAGGACGGCGGCCTGGGTGATGGCGGAAGCCTACTTCGAGGGCATCAACCCGGTATGTTGGCGACAGCTCACCATGAGGGCGGCTTCCCACCTACGGGGGTGACAGTATGCTCAATAGACGGTGGCATAATGTGAGGGTGGTGGCCCGACATGAGGGAGGCAACCCGGATCGAGGGCGGCGGCTTCCTTAGAGGGCGGTGTCTCGGTTCGGTTAGACGCAGGGGGTGTAACCCCCCAGTCTTTTGGATTATTGACAAGCCTAAAGGTCGTTTAGTTGGTGAGGAATTGATGTCGTGTGGGCGCTGCTCCTTCACCATGAAACTCACCTTATACGGGTTTGGTCCCTATCGTGACATTGACCGGAACTTCCATTCACCGGCAGCGTGGCGGTCATGCCACCTCCATTCCGATAGAAGGCCTTCATGTTAGCCGCATCCTTCATTCGCCACGGCAAACGAACAACGACCTTCCTCTTCTGTCATGCATCGACCTTCTCGTGGTCTACCAAAGTTGCGCAAGGATAGAAATATATTGGAGGGTTCGGGCCAGGTTCGTTAGGCTTGTGCCCTCCACATTAGCTTGTATTATAGAGGATATAAAGGGGTTGAATAATCAGTTTGATTAAAAACAATACAATCCTCAAAAAGATTCCCCGCAACTGTCCTCCCACAATGGGGAATGAATTGAGGGTCAACCTGTTAGTCGATTGACTCGTGTTCGTCGTTTAATTTGATGAATGGGGAATAGGGAATCAAAAATGCACAAATGAAATAACCCCTACCTCGAAAACTTGTTGGAGGGCATATGTGCATTAAGATGGGTCGGCGTTCTTCATCCCCAAAACAAGTTCCCAATGATGCTACTCAAACGTCGCCTTACGGTTCATGGTTTGGTGTCACCCATCACCCCTCGTAGGGTCGGCTCCAACTTCTAGGGGTCCGACATCATGGCGCTCCTTCAGCACTTCGTTTCCTGGCAATGCTATGTCGGTACCTCCCCAAAGCTCTCTATATAAAGTAGATTAGGAGGTTAAGTCACAACGTTAGAATTTAATGGTGGCTCATTAATTATGAGGCTACATAATTTCCCGCATCGTTGTCGTTACCTAGATTGGAGTGCCAATCCATTTATTTTCTTGACATGTTTCCGGTCCCACCATGTTTCATGTCCATTGAGGAATTGAATAAAAATAAAATAATAATGTCATTTTATTTATTCTATTAAAAAGTATTGACAAATAACTCTTTTTGAGACCAATTGTGGTCTATGTGAATCCTATTTTAAGTGAATCACGAAGTTAAGGATTCAACGGTGGAATAAAAATTTAAATCCAAGCAACGGTTCAAATGATATATAATGTTTCTCGTGCATTTATGGAATGTACCTGAAAAAAAGATCAGAAAATTTTTAGCAGTCCCCCTTGACCTACACCAGTCGAGGTTAGGGTATGCCTAAGTAAATCACGCTCCAAGAAACCCAATGGTACTCTTGAATTTTCAATATGAGTTACAGTTTAGATGTTATGGATTTTACAATAAAATATCTAACATGTAATTATTTTATTTATGGCCAAAAACTAACAATCACTGGTGGCCCTCGCCAACCACTGTTATTATCTTCCTAAAGATAAGAAATCCTCGCGAGTTCAATGGTGGTCTCGTATTTTTAATCCATGTTACCATTCGTAAGTTATAATCATTTGGAAAAAATAATAATTTATCTAATTATTTTATTTATGGTTATCCCACCTCCAGGTTTTCTCACAGGAGGCCCGCACCGACTAAACTTAAGTTGCGCCTGGGGTAAACCCACCATCCTGAGCACAATATTGCCCTTAGATTTTTGATCCATGCAACTGTTTAAGAGTTAATCCACTTTTTCTGGAAAACTTCTTACGCACACTATTTAACGTTTAGAAAAACATTGACGGATCATTCGGGGCACTCTGGGCCTTAGAATCATGCGTCGTCAGATTTGACAGTCTCTAAATAGTTCCATATAATAAAAACAATTATACGGAAATCCTGAGGCTTTACATTCTCCACACCATAGGTATTTACATCCCCAAAATCCAAAAGAAAGACTAAGGAAACAAATGGGGGTACTGAGCCTGAATCTAAGACTTTCGCTCCCATGTTCTCTCCTGGAGGTTCTCATGCTTCCAGAAAACACGCACAAGAGGTATCGACTACCCACGAAATAACCACTCTATTCGATACTCAAACTCCATTGGTAACTCTGTAAGCATCACCTCATTTTCTTAAAACAACTCTCCCTAGTTGATAACGTGCTTGGATCATGCCAACATCTCCTCAGCTGTGACACATGGAAAATATTATGCACCTGGTGCATCTGTGGGGAATGAGGTAGATGGTACACCACCACACCCCATATTCTGAGAATCTAGAAAGTTTAGATGAACCTCATAGATAACAAGCTACCCCAGACCAATTTCTACAAAACATGTGGAGGTGAGACTCATAGGAGGCAAGGTCTATCTCATCCTGTTTGCCTAAGACATAAACTGACTCTGAGCAGTTTTCACTTACAAACAAGTGAGGCATCCTGATAAGAACTCTACCACTACTTCCTTCAACCTGGAAATCAGTACTAAAATTGGAGGTCCTAGTATATCTTCACCACTCCAGGATGTACCATTAGTGGGGATGCATGAATCTCCCTCAACACCTCCTTCTGAAGTATCACTGGTACCATGGAGCGTCCTATGAAGAGGATGAAAGGATCCCAAACTTCAGAAAATATTTCAGGAGACCTTTCTAAAGATATCTATGCATTCCAGGCCTCACAGTCAACGTCTTAAGCATGTCCCTCCCACCCAACTGAATTGTCAGAATAATTGGTGTAGTGAGTGTCATAGATAGGAGGTAGCTGCTTCATCATTATCCACAAGGATATCTGTAGCACGACTAGCTGCTCTGACACCCCACTCAGTAGTTGTAGCCTAAACCTCGTGTTCAGTTCTTCTACTATCATGTTCCCCTTCCCAAGAGTATGTACCATCTCAAATTCATAGTCTTGGAGGAACATTAGCTATCGATTTTTTCTCATGTTCTAGTCCTTCTATGAGAATTTACACATGGGATTCTTGTGATCAATGCAAAAATTAGGCCATTCGCCCATCAAGTTGGGCCACCACATCCTCATTGCAAAGACCACTACTGCTAACTCTAGGTCATGTGTAGCATAATTATTCTTTTTAGTCTTTGTCTCAGCTACTGGAAGCTCAACTAACACGTCTCTATCCACAAAAAAGGCACCCCATTTTTCATCAAAGTTGAAAACGGTTCCGCCACCCTGGAGACATCGGGTACAAATCTCCAGTAGTACCTAACCAAATCATACGTCCCTCTCCCTTTATAGAGTAAATTCGTGAAACATATTTTGAAATGATGGTCCCATGCTTTGCAACTCGTGCTTGGAACTGAAAAATGAAAACTCATACTACCACGAAGGTAAGTCTGGCTGACTAAAGATTGATCAGTTGCATCCTCTTATGCATGAGTTTATCATGTGCTACCTGGGTTCTCTTTTTTTTGAAGACCAAGGAAAACCCCATTCCCAAGTTTTAGATAAACCAAAACCTTTTTCCCTAATATATTCAATCAGATTATGAACTATGGATGCCCAGTGCATACCCAATCTAACATCGTAAGGCCTTGACATTACCACCAAGAGGTTCCAACTGAAACTCTCACATCAAGGGTAAGATCAAACCATCAGCATAAGTGTGATTATTGAGTCTCCTCTGAAAGGTATATTCAGATGTGCTAGTCCAGTCAATGGTTTAACCGGAAACTCTAGTCCATGGACAAGATTCATGTAAGGAAGGAAATATTGGTACCTATGCCTATTGATACAAAAGCTAGCAGTGGACACAGATTGTTTCTCTAATCATTCTGGGTGTCCTTGGGTGACACTCCATGAATGCAAGCAGCTACTCTCTTCCCATGTCCCCCATCTTCTTGAACTTATTGGGGACTAAATTGAGGTGGTGGTTGTAATATGTCGAAATGTATACCATGGAATACTGCTCCCCAAGCTCCACTCCCATATCTACTACCCTGCGGATTCATCTATCCCTATCACTTCCTCATCCGAAAACATTTTTCACGGACAAGTCTCTGAGACTGGCGTCAGTTTCCTATTTTCAGACAGCTATCATTCTCGAAATGTATTCGCCCTGCCAAAGAACATTGAAAAACTAAGGATATATCTATCGCCATAATATAAGTAATAATGCATAGAGTATTACTGCTATATTGGATATCCATAAACACACCTCACTTAGAGGTCTGAGGCCTGAAGCACTGATCTTTCGATATTCATAAAGTACCTAGGAATGGTTGGTATGCCTCGATGAATACTTTGCTATCGACATGTCAACCTGCCGAATCTATAGAATCTCTAGGAAACAATCATCCCTTAGATATTTATGGAAAGATATCCCCCTCTCTTATGATGTTTCTCATGCGTGTACAAAGAAAAGTCACAACATTGCAATATAAAGGTATCCTAAACCCTGTCATCATCCTGTTGAGCCACATATAAGGCTCACTACTAGGCTTTCCATCATATTGAATGGTTCCCTAGCAATATGGAAACTCTGCCACCTCATAAATTCCGTCCTTAGCACACTATGAGTTGGGATTTCCTTGGAACCTAAAGGGTATCTAATACTGAAACTTGTGTAAGGCAGTAAGCCGACGTGTGTCCTCTACCGTTAATGCTGATTGTAACTATTGACCAAAGGGAAGTCATATAGGTGACCCACTACCCATAGGTACTATCTCAAGCAATGGTCTATGTACTGAAGCCACACCACTATGTATACCATCCTCATGGTCACACACTAGAATAGACTAGAAGCTAAAATCACCATCTACTCTACTAGAGTCTCAACTAGGTAGAAAACTCTAGCCATAGCATGCATCCAGTCCTGACCACTAGCGAGTCCATCTCACCTCGGAACCTCATCAGCCTCTGCCTGTGAAACTCGTGCAATGTGCTTAGTCTTCAGGCAACCTCTACTGGTGGGCTGGTGGAAATTGCATCCCAATGGGTGGTGGTGCTGCTGGTACACCACCAGAAGGTGATAACGTTGTATGTGGGCCCTGTACTAAGGATTTATCACTCGGTGGGTCGTTATCGCATACTCTCATAGGGAAACTGGGTGGTTTTCTTCATGAAAACATCATGATAAGAAATAGGAAATTCCACAGTCATTAAGTTATGCCTTTTGAGATGACTCCAATGAAATCAAAAGAAGAACTTTTCAAAAGAACACACAATCTGTGTTTTCATGTGCTGACTCAGAAATCATAATTCAGGGTCCAAGTGTATGAATACGTCGACCGCCACACCAAAACTAGATTCTCTAATCTGAAAACCACACTCATAACACTTAACTTTATTTCCACCAAGAAAATATCAAAGTACTAGTTCTTTGGTAGAACCAAACTATTATGATACCACTTTATCATGACATGTCCCCCATGGCCCGTTCTGTGACTACACCATGCCCACCATCCATTGGCCAAGGGCCAGTGAATAGCACCAATAGGCTTATTCCCTAAAATGGGAAGTCATTGACTTTAAACCTATAAAAACACATGGCCCGAGAATACAATAAGAAGAAACTATGAACTAAACTATTGTAGAATAAGATTTCTGAATGAAAAGGGTCCATAAGACAAGCCCAACTGGAATAGTACATGTACAATTTAAAAGTTAAAAATATAAAAAAAGGTGAAAAGATTCTCCTGGATCATCCACCATAAATACTACCTAAATAGTAGGTACAATGCACGATGAGTAGTCCCTATGTCACGTCACACCAAATAGTCCACCCTGAATACTACCTAAAGGGTTGGTACAGATCACCTCCTCAGCACTCCATGTCCGTCCAACTCCTCTGCGTACCACCAGGTCCTAGCTCCCTCATACCTCATCCCAGCTCTACATCGTCTAAAGGGAATCTACAGCTCGAGATCAGTAGTCCCTTCCTTGCATCACACCAAACTGTTCACCTCATATCCTACCTGAAGGGTTGGGTCAGGTCTCCTCCTCAGCACTCCACATATGTCCATCTCCTTTGCATACCACAGGGTCTTATCTCCATCAAACCTAAGCTCAGCTGCTCGTCGTCTCCCCAAGTCAAAACAAGGTGCGGGCGAATCCCGTGCATGGGGGAATATAACGATACTCTGTAGGTACCCCGAGACAACTATGGTCTCCAAGAATTTGACAATGAAAAACCACAGGGTAACACCACGAAGGTAAAGTACCACACATGTAATGTACCACCTAGAATATCCTCAATCACAAGAACAAAGTAAATACAGCTCACTCCGGGATTTATTCATGGGGTAGTAACAAGTTTCATCCCTTGTCACAACGTCAAACGCCTTAGCTGCTGAAAAAACTCTTCCTCCATAGAGTACAATGGGCATACCATGTCACATTGAGGTGCTTCCCACATACCAAGAACTGGTGAAGTACTACTCCCCATTGTGTAATGTGGGTATTCCAGGTTACACAGAGTCACCCCCCCCCCCCCAATGTGGTCTACTAAGGTACTCTTCCCCCATCACATTCCCCAACAGCTCCCCACTATGGCCTGCCAGGTCACACTAAACCACCCACCCCAATCGTGGTCAGCTAATGTACTTCTCTCTATTGCGTACCATGTCCATTGAGTCACTCTATGTCATAAAGTCATCAGTCGTCAGATCTCAGCTAGTCACAGGGTTCCATACATAGTGCGTTTGGGAGAACCGCTCCCCAATCCCTCTGTCGTATCTCAACCAGAAAAAATGTATCACAAAAATGATACCCGATTATCCTCTATGTCATAAGGGTTCCAACAAAGTAGACAATGTGTTAGTCGGACGCTCGTTCTGTGCATTATAGGATTTTCAATGCTAAGGGCCTGATTGTATTCTAGTGCGATCCATCCCGGCCAAACAATTCGATAATATAAAACTACAATGGAGTAGTTAAAAAAGATTGTATCGCTCCAAGGGTCCCAACGCCACAACCAGTTCCTCAAACAGGCATTCAGTTCTCATGATAAGGTCCTTTGACTATTTCAGGGCTCAGTCAGGCCTAGGTCCGGACCGACCCGGTCGGACCAACCCTGCCCGACCCTGTCTTTTTTGGGCCGAGTTGGAATTAGCCCACCAGTCCAATGTCTGGTCCGACCCGCAAGAGGGCCTGCCCGCATGGGCAGTCCAACATGAATGGGGTGACCTGCAAAGGGATGGCCCGACCCTCTTAGGGCTACGACATGCTTGGGAGGCGGTCCGGTCCAGGGGCGACGACCTAATTAGGAGGAGGAATGTTCTGGGGGAGGCGTCCCCCTAAGGAGGTGGCCCGTTTCGAGGGCGGTGGGCCGACTTGAGGGAGGTGGCCAGACCTGAGGCTAGAGGCCGACTACGAGGGTGGCGGCCCGGCCTGGGGGCGGTGACCAGCACCAAGGGCGGCTGACCAGTCCGAGGGATGTGGCCCGACATGAGGGTAGATGCCGACTCTAAGGGTGGCGGCCCTATTCGATGGCGGTGGCCCGACAAGAGGGCGGTGGCCCAGCATGATGGTGGCGGCCCGACACGAGGGCAGTGGCCTACACTGAGGGCGGTGGCCCAGTTCAGTCTGATGTGGGTGGTGTAACCCCTCGATCTCCTAGATTCTCTACTGACCCAAAGGCCATTCGGTTGGCGAGACGGGGGCTTCGAGTGGGAGACACGGAACCCGCCGGTGTTGGGTTCAGCCTCTGTAATGGATTTGGCCATGGCTTCCATTCACAAGCTCAATGACGGTAGTGCCACCAACCTTCCCACAACCAACTTCCATGCCTGCCTCGTCCTCCATTCATCGCGGATTATGATTATCGACCGTCCTCTTATGTCATGCAGCGGCATGCTCACAGTCATCCAAAGTGGTGCAAGGATAGAAAGATAGAAGAGGATTCAGGCTAGGTTCGTTAGGACAACTTCCTCCTCGTTAACTCATATTATTGTGGATATTAAGGATTTGAATAATCAATTTAATTAATCAACAAGACAAAACCCAATATGATTTCCCGCAACAATCCTTTTGTAACAACGAATGAATCATGGGTCAACCCGTTAGTCAGTTGACCCGTGTTCTTCATTTAATTTCAAGAATGGGGAAGAGGGATATCAAAAACATTGAAAATAAATAACCCCTACCTCGAAAACTCAATAGAGAGTGTCCACACATGAAAGTGGGCTGATTTTTTTCATCCCCGCAACTGGTTCCCAGTGATTCCACTCATACCTCACCTTCCAGTTCGTGATTCAGTATTAGCAGTCTCCTCCCACAGGGTCGGCTCCGTCTTCTAATGGTCTGATGTTGTGGAACTCCTTAATCACATTTTTGATTGGCTAAGAAGTGCTGGTACCTCCCCCCAAGCTCCACATATATAGGAAAGGGGGAGGGTGAGTAAAGACATCAGAATTTAATGGTGGCTCATTAAAGAGGAAGATTTTTAATTTTCACGATGTTCCTATTACTTATATTGGAAGGGAATTACATTTATTATCCTGACATGTCCTTGGTCCCACCGTAATTCTTTTCCCTTGGAGGAATATAATAAAAATAAAATAATAATTATATTTAATTTATTCTATTAAAAATTTCAAAAACTTACATTATCTTAGGACCTACTACGGTCGGGGTAAATTCTACCTGATGTGAATCATGACGTTGTGGATTCATCTGTGCCTTCATATTTTTAATCCAAGGAATAGTTCAAATTTTAGAAAATGTTTCTCGAGCATTTACAAATGTACCAGATAAAAGGTTAAGTAAATTATTAACAGTCACCCTCTACATGCTTCGGTAGAGCTTATGATTTTTCTAACTAAAACACAACCCAAAGAACCCAACGGTACTCTTGGATTTCGAACATGAGTTACCATTCAAATGTTATGTATTTTAAAATAAAATAATTTTCACTTAATTAATTTATTTATTACCAAAAACAAACTTTCACTTGTGTTCTGTTCAGGATAATGTTAGTATCTGCCTAAAGAGAGCATACTCTCAAAATTTCAGCGGTGGTCTCAGATTTTTAATCTGGGATACCATTCGTGATTTATATTCATTTGAAAAAAATTATTTAATTATTTTATTTACAGTTATTCATTTTTAATGTTTTCTCACAGGAGGCCCACGCCGAGAAAACATAAGTCGCGTGTAGGGTAAACCGGCCATCCTGAGTGCAACAGTGCCCTCAGATTTTTGATTCGAGCTATTGATCAAGTTTTATTCCACTTTTTCAGGAAAACTTCTTACACACTCTATTTAATATTGAACTAAACATTGACGGATCATTCTGGGTACTCTGGACCTCATAATCACATGCTTTTAGATTTCAATCTCTTGAAAAAAATTCCATATAATTTAAAAAATTGTACAGAAATTCCGAGACATTACATATCTCAATCCCAAATCAACTCCATATCATATTAAATTTACCATAATCATGTGTTATAACCACAAAAACTAATCAGGTACCCAATGAAGTCCCATGTAAGGTGTGAGTACAACATTGTAGGCTACCAATAATTGTGTCTAAAAATACCCAGCCTATGTATAATTTGTCTTAATGTATAATGTAAATGATGTGATTAACAATGATGAATTTTCTTCCACTAGTTAATAACTTTCTATTAAACCCTGTAAATAACTTTTCCCTCTTCAATCAGATAGATCATTCAAATTATTAAATCCATGGGTTTGAAATTTGTATCATTCCCATTATGACATATGTCGGCCAATTTATCATACATAAGGGAAAAATTGAGTGCATAACTAACAATGGGAATCCATTTCATAGTCAATAATATAACAATTAATAGAGTGTATCAGTTAATTTAGTCTAGTCTAGTGAATCTCTTAGATTCATAAATTATCAGTCCAATTCGCTAAAACATTCATTCATGGAGTGGCATTTTGGGCCTCATTCCAACAATATCAAAGGATCTAAAACCTCATGTTAATACAGTAAATACCAAAAATCCATGTGCATAATATTATTTTCAATTTTACTCATATTCCATATCATTAACCATACATAAACAATAAAAATAACATTCATATCTTATAATTCATTCAATACATAAATGTACACTAACCTTTAACCGATTAGTACACATAACAATTTTATTGAATTTCCCATTTAACCCATTTCCCTTTTCTCATGACTTAACTCATTATGTATATATAATAATTCCCATACATTAGACCATTCTCATCAATTACCTTATATTACCCAATTTAGAATAATTATCACATCACAATAATTTATCAACTTAACAAGTCCATTATTTCACATTCATTAACCAACTTAGGAGATCTGTTTACAAATTATAACTCACATAGAACATTCTATTTACTACACCCAAAACATTTCATATTAATGAAAAAAATACATTAATCTCTTATCATGTCATAGACACAACTAACAATATTCCCCTATTTAACATAACAAACAAAAATCAACACATTCATCATGGGAACTACGTAGATCAAAAACCATTTATATAGGTAACGCCACACATAACCATGTTCAGGAAGGTCAGAATTCCCAATGAGGGACCCTAAAATGTTTTATTCAGCCTCATTTTGTCCCATGGAAATCATGAGGGGTTAAAAAATTCATTTAGATAATATATTGACAAAAAAAGTATTGAAGGATAAAAATGTTAACCAAGGGGGAAGAAATATCACAATCCAACCAGAACAAAGCTACACAATAATATGGGATTTAACTTTTAGACCACAAACATCAAATTTGGGGACAAAAAATCCCTTAAATATATCCATAGATCCATATTCAAGAACCCATTGATGGTCCAAAATATAATCCACTAGAAAAGAGGTCTCTAGGGCATCAGAAAGAAGATAAATGAAACCACAATCGCTAATTGAGAAATGAAAAGATATATAAGGATTAAACTCACCCAATGTTGTGATTAATAGATAACGGTTCTTTGAACATCATTTAATCATAGGTGAACTTCTCTTTGGAGTTCATGAGGTGTTTGGTTCATCAAAAGGTAAATTTGCAGATGAATTGGAAAAAATTGTATTAGGAAATTAAATTCATTATGTTTTTTTGAGAGATTTTAACGTTTTAATGGTGAAATGTTTTTGGAGAAACAGTTTTCCAAAACTATGTGTCTCCCAATTTCATGATTTTTCCAAGTCATATGATTACATCAAGAATCCACATGGTTTGAAAAAATAGGTGCCAAACCTGATGAATGCCTATGTCCAATTCATTAGTGTTTGGATTTCACCATATCCCCAATTTTCATAATCATATACTTCCATCCTAGATAAAATAGTTTGTTTGTATAATTATCTTAAACCACACACCAATCATGAAACATAAACTATAAGGGAATTATCCCATTTCATTCATGTATTGTACCCATAGAAAATCATTGAAAATACTCATAACCCTGTTAAACATTCCATTAAAAAAATTATGAGAATGAAACCAAAATTTAAACAATAACAAACCTCTATGAATTTTAGGATCATACAAAACTTTTTGTACTAGAATACAGAAGGGGAATATTATTATAGAAGATGTTAGAGATCATTCATTGTGTCATAATATTATGTCTCCATGATTTTAATGGAAGTAAACCATTATGTTTCTCATTCAAGTCTATGTATAATGTATTAAATATTCATCCAAATATATGTAATATCTTTGTATGAGAATAAATTGTCGCTATAGATAGTAGAAGAGGAAAGGTTATGTCAATATTTAGAAAGTTTGAGAAGTATAATTTTGTGAGATACATAAGGGGAATTTCTAAAGACATGTCTAGGGATGTCTCTAAGGATAAGTAAAATGATTACTCAAATTATAGTAAAATGTTATGAATTTTGTTAAAAGATAGTGTCAGTGGATTCCAAGAAATATGTCCATGTCTAGATACAACAAGCCATTGTGGCTCTGTTCTAGAAGTAACTTTGTGTCGAATCCTAAAAACCCTATATTGACCTAGACACAATCAAGAACTGGTGAATGAGAACGAGGCTTCATGCACACATAGTCTGACACCAATAGGGGACATTCCTTGAATATTCATAATCATTTTTTTAATTATTATAATTGATTAAAATAGATGATGAATATCAACGAACATGGATAAAATGAAGGTGTCATAGATTACATAGGATGATATCATGATTTGTGAATCATATAAGTAATATTAATGTTTTTTTGGTTTCCCATTATGATTATTGTTTATCAAACAATGTTATTTGGATTTAGTTTGTAGAGGGAACTAGAAAGTTGTTGATTAATATTGAATGTGATAGAAAAATTACAAACGATAATCAAAATGGTATGATTACCAGTGTATTGAAAATTATAATTATTCGAAATCATTTTTCATGGAACATGAATGATATTTTGTACCTTTACAAAAACTTAAAATCACCAAAATTAGATAATGGAAGAGTTCTATGAGTGTTTTATTAAAATAGACCATGGATGAAAGAATTTTTAATATTCTATACATGAAGAATGTGGAAATAAACTCCCATGTAAATGTATTAGAGATATCGGAATATGTTTTTTCTAGAGGAATGGAGGACAAATTTTAACTAAAATCATAAGGGAAATTAATATTTTCATTTACATAAGAGATTTATATATTTTTCTCCCTAAATATATCTTCAACTATTTTATTTCTCAAATATTGAAAGTATAGACATTAATAAAATCTATTTCCTTGAGGGAAATATTATGAAAATAATTTTAATGGTGGTACATGTAAAAGATATACTTCTAATGCAGATGAGACTAAGATGACATGTGAATTTGAATAATTGTTATGGAAAATGATGACGAATCATAGTCAATATTGTGTATATGATATTGAATGAATATATTATTAATGTAATGGAATGAAATGATTTTATTTTCTAAAGATTATAATAAATATTTTATTGTGAATTATTTTATTATGGTTATTAATTAATATTTGGAATGTTACTTATGATATATAATAATCATTAAATGGAAATGTTATATTTTATTTAAAAACACCTGATTATATGAAATATAACCCTTCATATGAATCTATGGATGAGAAAACGGTGTTTTATTCCGATAAAGGGGTGATTGATAAGGATATATTAAATTGGATTATATTCATGACACTAAAAAGGATAAAGGATTTGATGATAATGTGGTTTATGTTATCAATGATAATGTTTACAACAATTTTGGTTTTAAGGAATATATCCAATAATTTATATAAATAATTAGCAAACATGGATGTTTTCAATGTACATTTTTGGCAATTCATGTTATTACCATGATCTAAGAGAATAAATAATTAATGAATTAACACGTTTCCAATATGACAATAAAAAAGAAAATTATTATATTGTAGGGGTCAATGTAATGTTGATTATGAGAAATTTAGTATAAAAATTTCTTATGTTTTTCATTTTCATCATTTTGAGGGGTTAAGAGGGACTCCATTTAGGAAAAAAAAATTATTGAACGCTGAATGATTTTTTGAAGATTATTGTTTATCAATATCATTAATTATGAAAATTGGCTAGCATGTGCTGACTATATTTCATTCATGATAATGAAATGTAAAAGAAATGCCTTATCATTATTTCTATAGATATAATGATCAATTATTTAAAATAGTAATATATGATGTAAAAAAATTTCAAGACAAAACTACTAGATGAAATTATGCTTTTGAGATGGAATTTTACTAATTAAGTGTATCTTCTATTCAAAATTATTCACATTTTGTAAAAAGGTTTTAAATTAAATTTTTGTGTCGTTGTCATCTTCTTTGATGATGTTAATGAACATTATAGATCTTTATTGGTTTCTGGATCACTTATCATTATCTTTATACCTAACACGTCCCCTATCACTCTCCATCAATATTTGGTGGATATCTTCCTATTAATTACTATGTTTTGACATCCCACTTTTTTTCATTTGTGGAACAATAGTTTTTATTTACTTTTGGTAACTATTATTCTTCCAACAGTTCTTATATACAAGAATTTTTTTTGTAATTTTTTACACCTGGGGTACATTATGTGAAACAATCAATTATTAAAATATTAATAAGGTAGATAATTTTTTTGGTAGTAATTCATTTAATTAGTCATAAATTGTAACACGTCAAGTTTCTAGGATTTTTTTTCAAATAAGATAAATTTCATTATTGTTTGGAATTTCATGCTACACCAATTTAATCGTTGTTTATATAAAATGTGGTACTAATCTTGGAATAAATGAACCAATATGTTTAGCTTATGGTCCACTCAACACTAATTCTATCTAGTGTTACACAAAATACTGAGTCATTCAGATAACTTACATAAAAAACAAGACCATCTTTATTGTTAATATTATCTTTTAATATGATTTTTATATCGAATAAATTATATTATATAGACTAAATAAGATTATATAACATATGAAGATATATTATTCTCCATGTATGTTAGTTATATATTATTTATAAATAATATAAGAATAAATTAACAGAAACAAAAAATATAAAAAAATATCTTCTCAAAAATTGGGGAAAATAATGGTTGATGAAAATAATTAAACATAAAACCATTCTAATTTTAGAAAATTTATTCGGAAAAATAATCCCATTTATTTGATGATAAAAATAATAATTATATTTTTTTAATTTTTTTTAATTTTTCATAGAAGATTCATTTTTGGTAAATAATGGAATAAATGGAATCAAAATTTCTGTTTAAATAATTAATATTGTAAATATTTACATGAAATCAGTAAAAATGTAAAAATAGTTAAATAAATCATATTTTAATCAAATTTAAGTGATTTTAGTAAATTTAATATTGGAAATGAAAATATAATCATTATAATTTTTTATCTCTTTCTATTTAAAAACTCAATTTCCCATCACATCGATGAGGATAAATTGAAATTTTATTCTAAAATTACATTGAATTAAATTTTGAAAAATTTATTCCATAACTGAAATCATCAAAAAATTAAATGTCTTAAAAGTTTAACTAAATATTTTTTACACAAATGAATAATGGAAACAATTATAATTAATTACAATTATTAATGAAAAGAATAGTTTACCTACCGGATAAACCTATAATACAAGGTGTTTGAATGGAACAAATTTTGTTCATAACCCATTTACTATAAATATTCATAACCTTTTGACCATAATAATACTTTTATGATAATTTTTTCACTCAATTACTTTAATTTGACCAATATAATATGTAAGATAACGAAAAAAGATTAAATGTATATTAATAACTTTTATTTTGTATTTTGATTTGGAATACAAAAACTACTACATTAGTCCGATTATATGTATTATTTTTGTAGATAAGTGAGTTATATTATCTTGATAATTTATAATAAATTTTTAGAGATGATATAATTACAATAAATTCATATGGAATTCCAAAGAATGAATTATCTTGTTAATAAATAAATAAATCTAATGATACTATAAACATTAGATGTGATTTAAATTGAATGAATTATTGTGGGAAATTAATTTGAAGAAGAATTTTTAAATTTACATAGGTTTCAATATTAAATGTTGTATGTTTTATTTTCATGAATTTTTTTTTATTTTATTGAAAGAAAAATGTCAAAATTGACAGTAATTACATTTTATAATAAATGATTTTTTAATAATTTATATAATACATCTAGAAAACATATATTTATAACTGTAATTTTTTTATTCTAATAGATATTATGTTTGTTCTATACATGGAACAATTTTTCTTTTATAATGATTATATTGATTGTAAAATAGAAAACACTTGGTTAGTAGGGTTACTATTAATGAAGTAGTTTGCAAGAAACATTCCATTTTAGGGTGATAATTTCCAAAAAAATGAATTGTATGTTTAAATTATATATAATATTTATAATTAGTGAGTCTGTATTATCTAATATGTAACACTCTTACTTAATATTAATGATAAAATTATTTATGTCAGAAATATAGTTAACTTAATGAAAACCAAAATGGTAAAATAAGGAAACCATAAAATTAAAAAAATCATACAAACATGTTTATAAATATTTTGTGGAGGATTGGATTGAAAAATTAATCCATTTCCACATTTAAATATCAGTTTTGTATAAACTTTTGGTAAACATGACCTCCTAATTAATATACTTAGGTGTAATTTAAATAAATCCAATATACTTAAACTATAAAAGGGAACAAAATATCCTCAAATATTGACCATACTAATGATATTTTTCCTTGAAAATAAATAATCAAATAACTTATATTCTTCCCTTAACTCTTCCTAAATGCCTATATTTTGGCATAAATCATACCAAGGATGTCCTTTTATCAAACCAAAAAAAGATACAAAATCAAAATAAAATATTTACAAGCAATTGGTTTCTATCCAACCATTTAATTTTCATTTACATCATGATTTAATGATACCCAAAGTATCAAAAATATATTGAGACGTTTTTTTTAATTTTATGACCAAAGAAATAAAAAACATCCATCAAATGGGATAAAAAATCATCATTTGTCTATATGGAGGACTAACACCTTTCAAACTAATGTTGGCTATTCTTCTATTACCAATTTTAATGATTGGGATTAATAAATGGTTTAATATATATATAATTATTATTATTTTAGGATGATATAGTAATTATTATAAAAAATACCATCATACTTTCAAATTTTTGAGAGTATGATAATGTCTTTCATACTTATGGTAAACTACTCCCTTACATTGTGGCGTTATTTATTAATGATTTATGAAGAATTTATTATGGATGATGTTAATAAAAATATATTATATATTTCACATAATTAATGAATTTAAATGATAATTTTTATATATAACTTACTTTCTGTTCTTTCAAAATGGAATGAAAATTGAGACAACATTCTTGCATACCTACGACCAACAATCTCCATGAATGGTGTATTTAATTTCTGGTAATTCTATTTTATGTATAATTATAAATACATATAATATTATATAATATTTTTATTTAATTTAAATAATTATTGATATGATTAATCATTGATATATGTTAGAGGAACCTGAATAACAAGTCAAAACCTGTACAAAAAAGAAAGTAATTATTACCTGAAACATATATCATACAATTAATTGTTAATAAAAATTAAATATATTGTCATAATTTTATCTTATGTGGTATTGTATATATATATGTATATTTTTATTTTATAGTTATATAATAAAATTATATTTGTTATATATATTTTTTAATTGGTATGATGAGAGTCAATACATATGTTAAGGGAATTTTGTGTCACTTGTTACATTTATTTGACACATTTTATATTCACCTGTACATTAATATTTTTGGTGTATATAATTACCAAGAATTTATTTTCTTATTATTATCTTAAATTTTATTTTTATCTACATATTTATGTTAATATCTATCTTTCGTATGGTTTACGGTTCTAATGTTACCAAATGGGTGAAGAATTGTTCCCCCAATATGCATTCATTGATACATATGTAATGTTATGCACCTATATTCATTTATGATGTGTATTTACACCCACATTAAATGGTAAAATCATTAATTTATCGATAATGATGATCAATTTTGTTCAATTTTATGTCATTATTTCATGGTTCTTTTGATTCAAGGTTACCAAAGTGGTGATAACTTTATGTTACAAACTCATTATTTATCATTATTATTTATGACCATTTTTCTTAATGATAATATATTATTATCTATATCTTGATACTTCTATAAAATTTAATTTTATTCTTGTTATTCTTGTTATTTTAATGTAATGGTTCTATTTTTACACTCTAGTTAATATATTATAATGAATAATTATAAATATAATTGACTTTATTTCTCTATTCAGTAAGAATTTTGTTTTCATTAACATTTTCTTTTCAATTATTTTTTTCTAAAGTTTTTTACTAATTTAATATTATTTTGAAAAATAAATCATTAACCTTAATTTACCTTTTTATAAAATAAATTTAAGAGGAATCTTTTTTTCATTTCTAGATCAAGGAACTTTTTAAATCTATCAATAATGTGATAAAAAATTATTTTCATGTACACCATGTACAGAAATTAAATGACATTTTTCCCATCCATTAATTCAATATTACATTACAAATTTTAATTAATATTTAAAAAAATAATTTTTTGAATATTATTGAAATATATTTATTTCAAATTAATTTTCATTTAATGTATTATATAAGATATTTGAATTCTAATATTTATATTAAATGGGTTTCCAAGAATCAATTGTTGGTCTATATTTTATTTTAAAGAAAAGGATTTAAAATGATTGTAAAATTTAAAAATTACATGGAATGGGTTTCAATGAATCATTTATACGATTCAAAGCTTATACTCAAATAATGATATTTCATAGATGAATTTTGTTTAAAAATTTACATTAAATTGTATTGAAATAATGATTTATAATATCAAAATTTAATATTAATTGAAATTTATTTATAAATTTGTTATATGTTTGAAAACTACTTTAAATTAAATCTCATATAATACATTATATTTTATCAGGGTTATTTTCAAATAAAATGGGATTATAAAGGTTTAGGTTTTATAAACCATTTTTCAATAAGGAAAGTGTATTTTATTCAAATAAATTAAAATGAATTTTCAATAATTTCATTGTATTTTTGTAATATTTTTTTCAGAAAATTGATAGAAATTTTTTAATGAAATTTCTTTTCAATGAAAATTTGTTTTCATAAATAAATGTTCAAAGAGATATTTTAAAATCATTATATATCTAAGATAAAATCCTTTTATTTTGTGGATTATTAACATGGGATATGATCCATGGGATCCATTCATATTATTTATTTTAATGTATTATTTTTATTATGAAATTTTATAAATGAAACCCATTTCTATTCTACTGGTCATATTATTTTAAAATATTCATGAAATAATCTTCTTTTAACAGGTTATATAATGATGAAATATTTGTGAAAAATTTATCTTCTCCAAAAGTTATGATATAATGACCTTTATGTGATAATAAATTAATTTCACGGTTTATGATATGATGAATTTTTATAAAATCATAGAACAAATTTTTCTGATTTCATTATGTAACTCATGGGACCTATATCTTCATCCAATATATTCGTTAAAGTGTTATATATCTTATGATATATACAAGACAATATTGAGGATTGAACTAGTTTTAGTAATATTTCGGTATAATATTATTTGAATATAGTGATATAACATGAAAGTGAACACTACATAGTATTACCGACCTAGAGTAGGGAGTAAACTCGGTTTAGTAAAGGACATCATCAACTATGATGGCCTCTACAGTGAGATTTGATAGATATATAATTATTCTATATTATTATTATCATCATAATCCATGGCTTGTTGTCTCATTCATTCGGAAAATTTATTATCTCATGGATCATGTTTGTGAATTACCAATCAAAATTTCAGGAGTCCTTATTATGATCGTTGATTATAATGTTTTTTTATCAAATGTTATTGTCATTTTCTAATACCGTTATTATTTTTATTCTCACATATGTAATTTATTTACCCATTCTAAAAATATGATATCCCATATTATTTTCTTTTAATTTCCCTAGGATATTAACGATTTTTTTCTCAGGATTACTACTTTAAAATATCATTAAAGGTGATGTTGAAGATCTTTCACCAGGTAAGAAGAATATATTTTCATGTTCCCAATGACATTGAATTTCTATTTCCTTATAGTATGTTTTTCCATAATGTAACTAATATTCATTTAAAAATATTTAATATCCATGTTTTGAAATATAAGGTCCACACTTAAAAAGGACCAAGATATTAGAACCAATACAATCTTGGAAAGAAAAGTATTTATCAACCATCATAATGGTTAAAATAAAAAATTATAAATGAGTGAGTGATAAGATTTCATAAATAAATAATACATACCATTATATATATATATAGTTATTTAATACATATATAATTTTCCCAATTCAATATAATGGATGATTCAACATGAATAATGTAAGGTGAATTATGAAACAGAAGATTTATTTTTCAAACTAATTTAAATTGTTATTTTATAAATATAATTTACATTGAAGAAATAATATGGTCCTCATATAACGAATAAAAATAATTTTATTCTCCATTTTTAATTTCATGAGATTATATATTTTCCTATTATTTTCCCCACAATAATTATTTATTATATAAAATATAATTTTTATATTAAATTAACTTTAATTATCTCTTTGGTCTAAATTAATTTTCATCCTTATATATATTGTAAAAATGTATTCACGAAATATTTTATGATGATCTTATCATTAAATATATAAAATTATACACTATTTTAAAATTTTTAATAAAATATTTACATGTAATTCTCTTTTAATTTTCCTAATGAAGTAATTTTTCATTTTTTTTAAAAAAATAGAAAGGAATATTTTTGAACTTATGAGTCTTGAACATAATTTCTTTCAACCATATAAAACCAATACATTAAATCATGATTTAAAATTTTACAAGGTTATTCTCAATGAATTTTTTTTTCACTTCATAATTTTTTTGATTCTTTAAAATAATCTATTTCTCAATTTAAATTTTATTTTCATAATAAATTATTCAATGTGATCCTTAAGAATAATTTTCCATCAATGATTAAATATGTTTATGTTACATACAATTTATAGTGAATATGATCGAGGGCTACAATCTTTATTACTTCTCAAGATGTTTTATGTTTATACTGACAATATGTTGATGTTCCCCATTCTTTTTTCCATGTGTTATACATTGAAAAAATTATTTTAAAATCCTTTTATTTTCTAGAGATCTAAGATGATCGATGTTTTGTTATATTATGTGACACATATGTATGATATTATTTATGTGATGTGATGGATATATATCTCTCTCCAATGAATTGGAAAATTATTTATAACTATTGAGATAAATATATTAATCATTAGTGTAATTTTATTGGTAACAATTTTATATATGGACCACATTTTCAAATCATTATGATTAAAAATGGACTTGGATTTCATGTCCATAAGATCATGAATGTACCTAGGATTCTTGTTCATAAGAGTTAGAATAGACATGGATTTCATGTTCATAATATCATTCAAGGTACTAGTTTCACACACACACATATATATATACATGATAGAGATATATCTATGGTCATTAACATATAAAGTTATCCTATTTCTATTTATAATTGTTCACAAATTAGATGTTAATGATTATGAAAAAAATTCAATTCTTCATTCCAATGATATTATCTTATATCAATTTTTATTTGATAATTTTATGATTCATAACTTATGAAGTTCCATTCCCTAGGCCATGATTCAATATTATGATCTAAGATATGCAGGGTGTATATTTCAAATTTTTTGATCGTGATCTCAAACCCTTTTTGATTATGTTAAACTTATACGATTATTGGACACTGCATTTCTTACCCTTAATATGAATATGGTCTCACCCATTCTTATGTTTACTTTTCCAATTAAAATTTAAAGACCCGTAAATTTCAAGGGAAATTTTTTATTAATTTTCTTTGTTATTTTACGAGTATGCAGTTTCTAACGGCACCAGATTCTGAGGCCCGGTGTGCCCGGAATCTTTTTTTGAAGTTTAGATCAGGAACGTTCAGTGAACGGACGAGCGGGTTTTCCTAACTTTTGAACTGGTGCTCGGAATCGAAATCTGATGGCACCGAAGAAACCGCAACGCTGGTAATCGATTAGGAACACCTTTTCTGGAGTTGCGTTTGCTTGGGTGAGGTTATTAAAAAAATGGGTTAACTAAAGAATGAAATAAAAATTTGTGCTACAATATTTATTTTCTATTCTAAGTAGTTTTATCCAATGCATGGAAGTTTAAGTGGGACCCACTACATCTTAACACCATTTGGTAGGATAATAGTGTGGTGGGGCCCACATGAGCCCCACCTCATAAATTCCTTTAAAACCTCCCTCATGCATTTAATTGTGTAACACACCCGCACCCCTTTTTAAATGACATGTCAACTCTCGCAATTAATTGGACTGTTAAAAGCTCTTCAATTAATTAAATTAATTGAATGGATCATTTGAATTTAAAATTAATGTTGGCATGTGTGTTTGTGAATAAAATAATACAATGTCATATTTTAGTGGGGGTTAATTCATTGTGTGGAAAAAAGGAGATAACTCTCATAGTCTTGAAGACTTTGTCTTCTTCGTGAAGAGCGCTGACTCTACGACGAAGAACTCTATCACCGCAAGAGGATATCACCGTGTCGTCTCCTCTTCTCTCCGCAGCCGGTGAGATATTACTTTTCTGGAGAATGAGGATGTGTCGCATCCTTCATCGGGCGAACATCGATGATGCTTACGGAGCCTCGATTCGCGACATCGTCTTTTACGAAGCAGTCTTCCACGACGTCCTTTTTCCGCGATGATCCCCGTTCGACGAATTCTTCCATGTAGGGGTTCAATTTCAAATTTAATGGATTAAATTTGCACTTGCTTGTCGAAGATGGTTTTTATTATATTGGCCACCTGTTATAATTTAACAGAAGGAGGTCGGACCACCCGAACACGGCCAATCCTCCTCCCCCCGTGTTGTTGTATTCGTTTCTCCTCGAACGAAGGCGGTGTAGTGCAACGGCACCGCGTGGAAACAAGGAGGAACGCAACGAAGAAGCGCGGCGCCGTTGAGGCTGAAAGAGGCTGTGATCAGAGCGGGGTTGCAGTGGAAGGGAGTGGTGCTATCGCGCGGCACCGGAAAACCATGGAGGGCCGTGACCCCAGCATGCCGTGGCGGAGGGGCGCGGCACCGGTCGGACCAAGGATGTGGCCTTTGGCCGCGGCGGAGCAGGGAGTGGTGGCCAGAACCGCCGGCTGCCGACGTAGGGAGGGCGGGACCAACCATTCCCGCGTGGTACACTGGCCGGCTGTTACATCCGACCAGATCTGGAAAACCAGGGGTTTGACCCCTGGCCAACGCGGTAGGGTGGACCCCACGTGGGTCCGCCGTTCGGTCTGAAGGGGTGGCGGCTCCCCTCTTCCGCGCTCATGCAGCACGTGGCGCCCGTGCCGAGCCGACTGACCGCACTGGGCCATGCCGCCCGTGTCGAGCTGGGCTGGGACGCCCACGCCGGGCCGGGCCGGGAGGCACCCAGATGGGCCGGACCTGGACCCGGGTCGGGGCGACCCAGTTCGGGCCGACCTAGGGGGTCTCGGGCCAAGTTGGTCCAGGCCCAAAACCCCCTAAAAAAAGACCGGTTTGTTCAAACGCCCGTAACATGGGATACGGGCCTGCGATAGACACACTATCAGTTGAGATATGATCATTGGATCGAGACGGTCATTTCGATATATTACACTCAGGGTTTCGGAGAACATTGGGTACGACCGGGTTGGTTCGAACACGAAACCAACAGGGCCCTCGGAGTAGAAACGCCTATAACATGAGCTCCGGACATCAGATTGACGTGACATCGACTTTTTTGGATTCCTCTTAGTGAGACGGACATTTGGGCTCACTCCACTCAAGTTTTGGATGTAGTTGGAGTATGGTCAGGTTGGTTTTGACTTAAAAACCAACCAGGCCCCTGGGACGAAAAAGTCAATAACTCTCAGACCGACGTCCGATTGACGTGCCGTCTATCATGTTGAGTTCCTATCAACGAGATGGAACTTTGGGATACATCAACTCCAGAATATGTGTCAGTTGATGTATCAACCCCTTGGCTCATGGAGCGGACCCTCGCAGAAACGAACATGTTGTGTGCAGGAACCCTAAAGCTGGCTGCGACGATGACTGCTCTGAAATTCTCCATGGGTTCGGCAGCGATGACGACTGCACTGAAATCCACCATGGGTTCAGCAGTGAATACGACGGTACTAGGATCCTCTATGGGTTCGGTAGCGACGATGACCGTACTGGAATCCTCTGTGGGTTCGACGGAGATGACTACTGTTCTTGTATCCTATGTGGATCCGGAAGTACTACTGTTCTTGTATCCTACGTGGGTCAGGTAGTATTTGTCTATGTACTTGTATCCTATGTGGGTCCAACAGAGTGGCTGGTCTAGTATCCTACGTGGGTCTAACAGCTTAGCTGGTCTAGTATCCTACGTGGGTCCCAACTTAGATGAATCAGTGGCTACACCTAATCATCACTATCACCTTACGAAGAAGTATACATGTGTGATCTGAGTCTTGACTTTCAATCATTATCTTAGATATGATTGACTTGATTTCCTCTGTGGATTGGGTTGTGCTTTCTAGTGTGGATTGGGTTCTACTATCCTGTGTGGACGTGATTGAACTTGGGCTCGGATGTTGGAGCTGAACTGGAATTAATGACTTAGGTACATGTATGGGCATATACCTAAGTAGTGTTGTATGTCACTTCGTGATTGTATCTTTCCATTGTGGATTATCCATTATGGATTCTGGGAGACCTTCAGGGGTCTCGGCGTCCCTACTGAGTAGCATATACTCACCCCTTCATGGGCTATGCCTACACTACGTTGTGTTGGATGCAGACGACAGACAACGCTGATCGTGGTTGAGGCTTGGGGAGCAAGTCGATACCTAGAGGTGGACCACTGGGCGGGACGTACATAGGGAGGACAGCTGGACTCGAGGAGCTAAGGAGACTATCTGTACCCACCCTTCAGGTAGGATTTCCAGTGGATGGCTCAGCGTTGCTGCTTTACTATTCAGTTTCTGTACTTTCTTTCCAGTTGTACTTTACTTTCAATTTGGGTTTGTTTTCTAACCCACTTAATTTTCTACACTTACTTTTGTACCCAGTTTTACTTAGTGTTTACTTCTGATGGCTTACAATGTGGTGTTTGTTTACTTTATAAAGGCAATTCCTTCCCTTTTTATTGGGATTTACGCCTTTGGTGCTAGTCTCCAGCCCTTGGCCTATGGAAGGCGGGATTGGGGTAGTCACGGAATGGGTCCCGAGAAAGGGTCGTGACAAATTTGTATTAGAGGAGTTTAGTTCTACACAGAACTCAGGGCTCTGATCTTTCTTCTATGTAACACAATAGTGTTAAGGGTATTGAGTGTGGTTATCAGTCCAGGGAGTCTAGTTTTGGTGCAGCGGCCGATGTATCAGTACCCCAAGTCCCTGACTTCTGATTTCCAACTCAGTGCACAAAAACATTGATTGCATGTGTGTTTCAATGTTTTCTTTGTGATTACATTGTGTCAGCTCACTAGGTATACTGTATTGACCAAGGCACACCTGTTTATTTTCAGGATGGCCCAACAACGGCAGCTTTCTAGGGTTCAGAGCTTTGTACTAGACGATAACCCACTAAGAGACGAGGCCTCAGTATAGGGCCCTTTTACAGCGGATGCACCTTCAATACCTTTACCCACCAAGCCGCAGATGCCACCAGCCCCAACTGCTGAGAGTGCACGTCGCCTTAGTTCACTTATCGGGTTCCAGTGTCATAGACCGCCCATGTTCCGCATGTAGACAAACCCTCAGGCAGCTGAGGATTGGCTGGAGGCTGTAGTTCAAGTTTTTAGGTTAGTGGAGATGCCAGCTGACCTCATGGTGATCCTTGCAGTGAGCCTCCTACACGCGGTAGCTGGAATATGGTGGAGCCTGATACTCCAGGTGCACGACGAGGAATCTCTCCTTTGGACAGACTTTGAGAGCCTCTTCCGCTCAGAGTTCGTCCCAGCCACCCACCATGCGGTGCGCATTCAGGAGCTACTACAGTTGCAGCATGGTAGCATGACGGTAGCCCAGCACTCGGTGAGATTTACCGATATCTCACGCTATTCCACAGACATGGTACATGACCCATTCTTCCAGGCCCAGACCTTTGAGCAGGGACTGAGGCACGATATAAGAGCATCGATGATCTCCCTCAGTATTCTGACGTAGGCAGGAGTATTGGAGCGAGCCCTTCTCATATAGAGATTTCTTGTTGATCATTCACCAGTAGCGAGACCTACCGCAGGGCGGAACGTTGCAGAGTCTTCTGCAGCTGGTAGTCGATGGACTTCATAGGGGTCCAGGAGGACTAGACCAGCTGGAGGACGACCTCAGGACACTGGCTCAGAGGTGCAGGGAACACGGCACAGAGCCAGCCTTCCGAGGAGCAGACAGTGCTACGCATGCAGTGGGAAGGGCCACATGGCTCGTGACTAACCAACACGCGGTGCAGAGGAGCAGCAGACGGTTGAGGGGCCACCCAAGAAGAAGTAGAGGGTCGACCATGGCAGTCCACAGAGAGCAGGAGGACGAGGCAGGGGAGTTGGCCAAGCATCAGGTGGTGGGTGACGCTTTGAGGATTTACCACCACCACCACCAGGAGGTCCACCCTGACCATCGGGAGCTGGCGGGCAGAGGCAGGCTCAGCTTTAGGCAGCGGAGGCCTATGACCACGGCGCACCAGAGAGGATTCGAGGTACTATCTATGTCTACTCCAACCTTGCTGCAGTTCTTATAGAAATAGGAGCGAGTCATTCTTTCATTTCCGTTGCCCTTGTTCGGAGCTCAGAGATTCCGACGGAGCTGTTGGATCGATCCTTATGGCTAAAGACCCCTACGGGAGAAGACTCGATGATTACACACTGGTGCCGACAGTGTGATCTTACTCTAGGAAGCGAGAGCATCGACTGGGATCTTCTTGTAGAGGCGTCGAGGCCTTACGATGTCATCTTAGGCATGGATTGGTTATCTACACTCCATGCTCAGATTGATTGTATTAGGTGCAAGGTGCGGTGTTTTCTCACCGATTGGAGCAAGTTCACCTTCACCGGCAAGAAGGGATCCTTAGAATCACATGAAGGACTCACGGAGAAGAGAGGACAGCCGATCACTCATTAGTTGGATAGCCTCATCCTAGGAGCATTTAACCAGCGGAGTCCTAGTTTTCTTGTAGTGGTGGATCAGTATGCGGACGTTTTCCCTGACGATGTTCCAGGACTATCTATACGCAGAGAGGTAGACTTTTATATTTACATGTACCCCGAGACAGCCCCGATATCCACTAAGCATATCGGATGGCTCCTTCTGAGCTTCGAGAGCTGTCGGTACAGCTGGAGGACTTGAAGGGATAGGGATTCATCTGACCTAGTGTTTCACCCTGGGCTTCCCCGATATTGATCGCCAAGAAGGCGGACGGGAGCTTGTGACTATGTGTCGACTATCGTCACCTGAACCAGGTGACCGTGAGGAACATGAATCTGATACCGAGGATTTATGACCTCTTCGATCAGCTCAAGGGAGCATGGTGGTTCTCTAAGATAGACCTCAGATCAGGCTATCATCAGCTCAGACTTCGGGACAAGGACGTGCATAAGACGGCCTTCAGATGTTGTTATGGCCTCTATGAGTTCTTGGTTATGCCTTTCAGCATAAACAATGCTCTATCAGTGTTTAGGAGTCTCATTAGCCTTATCTTTCAGCCTTTCCTTGATCTATTTTTCGTGGTCTTCATTGAAAATATTTTGATATACTCGACCACTGAGGAGGAGCACGCCTACCACTTGTGGGTTTTACTGGACACACTCCGAGAGAACCATCATTATAGTAAGCTCTCAAAGTGTCAGTTTTGGATACGTGAGGTCCACTTCTTGGTACACTTCATCTCTAAGGCGGGAGTTGCGGTGGATCCTGTGAAGATCGAGGAAGTGTTAGCTTGGGAGCCACCCAGGAGCTTGACGGAGGTGCGAAGACTCTTGGGACTAGCTGGGTACTAATAGAGATTTTTTCCAGACTTCTCCAGAGTTACAGCACCACTTTTAGCTTTGACAAAGAAGGGAAAACCCTTCGTGTGGTCAGATAGATGTCACCAGAGCTTCCAGGAGCTGAGACAGAGATTGGCCAGCACACCCATATTGAGGCTACCAGAGGAGGGAGTAGGGTACGTAGTCTACTGCGATGCATCAGGGACCAGACTCAGAAGTGTACTGATGCAGGAACAGGCAGTGATTGCCTATGGATCGCAATATTTGAGGCATCATGATTAGAACTACACTACCAATGACATGGAGTTAGCAGTAGTGGTATTCGATCTGAAGTTTTGGCGGCACTGTCTGATGGGAGAGCACTTTACAGTCTACTCTGACCACTAGAGCCTCAAGTACATCTTTGAGCAGAAGGACCTGAACCTGAGACAGCGGCGATGGATCGAGTTCCTCCAGGACTATGACATTGAGATAGTCTATACTCTAGGAAAGGGAAACGTAGTAACTGATGCTCTCAGCAGGAGGACGAGCATTCTGCTACTTGGGGAGGCGACAGAGCAGCTATCCGCTTTAAAGATATCCTTCGTGGATAGAGATGGAGCATCCTTTCTTCAGTAACTCACAGTCACTCCTCCACTTATTCACTAGGTCAGAGAGGCACAACGTGGGGACATTGACTGTGAGACACATCGTGGATAGATATCCTCAAGATAAGCACCTGATGGATTCTCTATAGGAGGATAGCATGATGTCCTTTTCAGAGGATGTACCATGGAACCAGATTCTTTACAAGAGGAGCTTCTGAGAGAGTTACACACATCCCCTTTATCGGTACATCCATGATTGGAGATGATGTACCAGGATCTGAGGCGACAACACTGGTGGTCGGGTATGAAGAAGGTTGTAGCAGAGTTCGTTTCTCATTGCCTCACCTGCCAGCAGATGAAGGCGGAGCACCAGGTTCCAATAGTCTTGGTACAACCATTGTAGGTCCCAGAGTGGAAGTGGGATGAGAAATATATGGATTTAGTGACTAGAATACCACGTACTTCAAGAGGTCACGACTCCATTTGGGTGATTTTCGACCGACTCGCAATGTTGACCCACTTTCTACCCATCAGATATCAGGGCTCAGTGGAGATATTGGGACACCACTACGTTCAGGAGATCATACAACTTCATGGTGTTCCATCATCTATCGTCTCTAATCGGGATTCTCAATTTACTTCCCGGCTTTGAAAGGGGTTGCAAGAGGCATTCGGGATGTAGCTATGTCTGAGCACCGCCTTTCACCCTCAAATGGATGGTTAGATGGAGATGACTATTCAGACTCTCGAGGACATGCTCCATGCATGTGTCCTCAACTTTGGTCACAGCTGGGAGGATCACCTAACCTTGGTGAAGTTTGCGTACAACAACAACTACCACTCCACCATCGGGATGTCGCCATACGAGGCATTGTACGGTCGACCTTGCAGATCACCGTTGTGCTGGACAGACCCTGGGGAGTCAGCACTTGTGGGACCAAATATGGTCTAGGCCACGACAGTGAAGGTCCAGGTCATCTAGGAGTGGATGATGATAGCTCAGAGCTGAAGGAAGTCTTATGCTGACAGGAGGCGGAGACCACTGGAGTTCGAGGATGGCGACTACATCTTCTTGCAGGTCTCACATCGACGTGGGTTACGGGGATTTGGTCGTGGTGGAAAGTTATCTCCGCGCTTCATCAGACCATTCCAGGTTCTCAGCCGGATAGGCGATGTGGCTTATCGCCTGGCTCTACCACCTCAGTTAAATTGGGTGCACGACGTCTTCCACGTATCTCATCTGAGGAGATACGTTCACGACCTGACACATATCATCAACCATGGGGAGTTGGACATGGACGGTGGGGAGACTTCTACGGAGGTCCCGGTGGAGATCAAGGATTGACTGGAGCAGGTCATACATGGGCATTTGATTCCTCTAGTGCACATCAGATGGCAGCACATGAACATCCAGGAGAGAACTTGGGAGCGGGAGGCTCAGATGCGTGCTCAGTACCATCATTTGTTCCCCTAGTTTGTGTAGTATCTTAACGGGGATGTAAAGCCCTAAGGTGGGAGTAATGTAAAGAACCATAAATTTCAAGTAAATGTTTCTCTTAATTTTCTTTGTTATTTTACGAGTACACAGTTTCTGACGGAACCTGATTCTGAGGCCCGGTGTGCCCGGAATCATTTTTCAAAGTTTAGCTCGGGTACGTTTTGTGAATGGATGAGCGGGTTTTCCTATCTTTTGAACCGGTGCTCGGAATCGTAATCTGAAGGAACCAATGAAACCGCAATGCCGATAATTGATTAGGAACACCTTTTCTGGATGTGTGTTTTCTCGTGTGAGGTTATTAAAAAAATGGGTTAACTAAAGAATGAAATAAAAATTTGTGCTACAATTTTTATTTTCTATTCTAAACAGTTTTAACCTATGCATGGAAGATGAAGTGGGACCCACTAAATCTTAACACTAGTTGGTATGATAATAGTGAGATGGAGCCCACACGAGCCCCACCCCATAAATCCCTTAAAACCTCCCTCGTGCATTTAATTTTGTAACACACCCGCACCCCCTTTTAAATGACATGTAAACTCTCGCAATTAATTGGACAGTTGAAGGCACTTCAATTAATTTAATTAATTGAATGGATCTTTTGAATTTCAAATTAATGCAGGCATGTGTGTGTGTGAATAAAAGAAGACAATGTCTTATTTTATTGGGGGTTGATTCATTGTGTGGAAAAAAGGAGAGAACTCTCACGGTCTTGAAGAACTTCATCTTCATTGCGAAGAACACCGAGTCTACGACGATGAACTCCATCACTGCAAGGGGAGATCGCCGTGTTTTCTCCTCTCCTCTCCGCCTCCTGTGAGAGACGACTTTTCTAGAGAACGATGACGCGCCCCATCCTTCATCGGGAAAACACTGACGACGCTTACTGAGCCTCGATCCGCGACGCTGTCTTCTATGACGCTGACTTCCACGACGTCGTTTTTCCGTGACAATCCTCGTTCGACGACTTCTTCCATGTAGGGGTTCATGTTCAAATTTAATGGAATAAATTTTTGAATGCTTGTAGAAGATGGTTTTTATTATATAGGCCACCTGTTATAATTTAATAGAAGGAGGTCGGACCGCCCGAACATGGCCGATCCTCCTCCCCCCATGTTCTTGTATTCGTTGCAGCTCGAATGAAGGCAGCGCGGTGCAATGGCACCGCACGGAAACAAGGAGGAAGACGACGAAGAATCACAGTGCAGTCGCGCTTTGCCGTTGAGGCCAAAAGAGGTCGCGGCTAGAGCAGGGCCACGATGGAAAGGCGCGACATCATCGCACCGGGCCTGAAAACCATAGAGGGCCACGGCCGGAGTGGGCTGTGGCAGAGGGGTGCCGCGCCGTCGCGCCGCGCTAGTCTGACCAGGGCCTTGGTCTTTGGTCGCGGCGGAGCAGGGAGCGGCAGCCGGAACCACCGGCCACCGGCGCATGGAGGGCGGGACCAACCAGTCCTACATGGTACACTTTATGGCTGTTACAGCCGACCAAATCCAAAAAACCCGGGGTTTGACCCCCAGTCAATGCGACAGGACGGACCCCCCACGGGTCCGCCGTTCGGTCCGAAGGGGTGGTGGCTCCCCCCTTCCGCCCTCACGCAGCGCGTGGCACCCTCGCCGGGCCGAATGGCCGCACCGGGCCCAGCCGCCCACGTCGGGCCGGGAAGCGCCCTGATGGGCCGGACTCGGGTCGGGCCATCCCGGTTCGGGCCGACCCAGGGGGTCTCGGGCCGGGTCGGTCTGAGCCCAAAACCCCTTAAAAACGGACATGTTCATTCAAACGCCTGTAACATTGGTTAGATACCTCCGATTGACACACCGTCAGTTGTGATGCGATCCTTGGATCGAGATGGTCGTTTCTCTATATTACACTCAGGGTTTCAGAGCACATTGGGAACGTTCAGGTTGGTTCGAACATGAAACCAATCGGGACCTCCGAGTGGAAACGCCTATAACTAGAGCTCCGGACATCCGATTGACGTGTCGTCGACATTTTTGGATTCTTCTTAGTAAGACAGACCTTTTGGCTTACTTCGCTCGAGGTTTGGTCATAGTTGGAGTATGGGCGGGTTGGTTTTGACTTAAAAACCAACAGGTCCCCTGGGACGAAAAGGCCAATAACTCTTAGACCAAGCGTCTGATTGACGCGTCGTCTGTCTTGTTGAGTTCCCATCGACGAGACGGAACTTTGGGATACATCAACTCCGAACTATGTGTCAGTTGATGTATCAACCCCTTGGATCGTGTAGCAGACCCTCGTGGAAATGATCATGCTATGAGCAGGAACCCTAGAGGTGGTTGCGATGACGACTGCACTTAAATCCTCCGTGGGTTCGACAGAGATGACGACTCCACTAAAATCCTTCGTGGGTTCGGTAGTGATGACGACTGTACTAGGATCCTCCATGGGTTCCATAGCGACGATGACCATACTGGAATCCTTCATGGGTTCGACGACGATGACTACTGTTCTTGTATCCTATATGGGTCCGGTAGTACTACTGTTCTTGTATCCTACATGGGTCCAGCAGTATTTGACTCTGTACTTGTATCCTACATGGGTTTGACAGAGTGGCTGGTCTGGTATCCTATGTGGGTCCGACAGCTTAGCTGGTCTAGTATCCTATGTGGGTCCCAGCTTAGATGAATTAGTGGCTACACCTGATCATCTCGATCGCAATACGAAGAAGTATACCTGTGTGAGGTGAGTCTTGACTTTAAATAATTATCTTCGATATGATTAACTTGCTTTCCTATGTGGATTGGGTTGTACTATCCTGTGTGGACGTGATCGAACATAGTCTCGGATCTTTGAGCAGAACTAGAATTGATTACTTTGGTATTTGTATGGGCATATACCTAAGTAGTATTGGATGTTACTTCGTGATTGTATCTTTCCTTTGTGGATTATCCACTGTTGTTTTTGGGAGACCTTCGGGGGTCTCGAGGTCCATATTGAGTAGCATATACTCACCCCTACACGAGCTATGCCCGCACTACATTGTGTTGGATGCAGACGATGGACAATGCTGATCGTGGTTGAGGCTTAGAGAGCAAGTCGGTACCTGGAGGTGGACCACTGGGCGGGACGTACATGGGGTGGACGGCTAGACCCGGGGAGCTGAGGAGACTATATGTACCCACCCTTCAGGTGGGATTTCCAGTGGACGGCTTGGCATTGAAGCTTTACTTTTCAGTTGTTGTACTTTCTTTCCGGTTGTACTTTACTTTCAGTTTGGGTTTGTATTTTTGCCCACTTTCATTTCCCCCACTTAATTTTATACCCAGTTTTACTTAGTGTTTACTTCTGCTAGCTTACACTGTGGTGTTTGTTTACTTTATAAAGGCAATGCCTTCCCTTTTTATCGGGATTTACACCTTTGGTGCTAGTCACCAGCCCCTGGCCTATGGAAGGCAGGCTTAGGGTAGTCACGGAACGCGTCCCGAGGATGGTTCATGACATTAATTAATATAGGTTTTAGAACATATATGTCTAAAAAGGGAGTTATTTATAAAGAACATAATCGGAGATAATAAAGATTATTTATAAAAAAGTTGTTTATGTTCCCAAAATTCAAAATCCACTATAACAATATGAATTTGGAATTGATCAAAAAAAATTAAAAAAAATTGTTATACATGGATGTAACATCTATTTTTGAAATATTTCTATCTCTATAGATAGAATCAGTATACAATTTACTTATCAATTCAAATATTGGATTAGAAAACATTACTACGAACCCGAGGGATAAATATACATATTGGATGAAATCCTTAAGTATTGGTAATGAATTTTAATGGCCTATATTAAACCTAATGTTTCAAAAAATAAGATGTCATAATTTATACTTTCGATAAATGATTTTTTAGGATTTTTTTTCACTATTATTATCATTGTTTGTACAATAGTTCATGGATTTATTAAATTTATGAAACCTGATGAAACCATGTGAACAATGTTTGTTACAACCAATGGAATTAAATTCCTCATGGGAAATTGAAAGGATTATGTTATGGGATGAAATATATTGTGATTATGCTCGCCAAACTCTCGCGAGATATAAGATCTAAAACCAGTCATTTTGGAAATTCAAATTCAGAAAGGTGTTAAAAATTTGGTTTTTAATATTTAATAAGATAATCACCACATATATATATATAGGTATTTTGATCGAGGTTTTATTGTTAAATGGATCAATATAATGTAATTGTTATTTTATGTACATTAGAAGTGTACCCATAAAACATTTTAAAATATATTTTTCATATTGATGGAGAATTTGATAAATTGGGGAATCTTGTTAAGAATATAAGGAAATAGGATAAAATTTTCTACATGAAATGGATTTATTTTATCAAATTTTTTTATAAAGTACAAAATAATATTATATTAAAAAAATTGATGAAGTAATTTCTAGGGCTTATGACGGATGATGGTGAATATTTTATCCCTATGAGGAATCATTTATAAAACATGTAAGGTTTGATTGAAGTTCAATTATCAGCATAGAAGTAATATTGGAAAATTTCCTAGAGGTATAAAACTATGTTTTCGAAAGAAATTATCTTTACGGAACATTTGTATCTTGGAATGAATAATTCATTGTGAAATAAATTTTGAAATAGATGATAGAAATGATCAATGTTCAAGATATAAAAATTAAAGATAAAGCTTCATAGAAACTCCCATGGTTTTACACATGTAGTGTAGGAAATTTTTTAACATCACACATTCCAAAAATGTGTGAGGGATCAATATGGTTAATGCGAGAGATAAAGATAAAATTATTCCAGTGTGGGAATCATATCATGCCAAAAAATAACTTCTTTGTTGTGTAAAGTGGTCAGTCAATGTAATGAATATAAATGAAACTTATAAAAATTCACCACACATACTATTGTTCAACAAATGAAAAGAGTTTGAAAACCATGAGAATCATTTTCGTAATCCATAGTCAAATAATGATTTTTTCCACAATAACCTATCAAATAAAATGTAAAGGGGAAACCATGTGCAAATTAATTACGTGAAGTGAATAAATATTTTTCTAGAACACTTATCCTATAATATAGAATAAGGGACTTATAGTTCACATTTTTATGAATAATATATATAAATATAAAATCATTTGCTAATATTTTAGGTGATTCCATTCTTTTAACAGCTCTCCCAACATAGATTCCTCGTATATATATTTCAAGAAAAAATTAATCAAATTTTGTATTTGGTAACAACCTAATATAATCTATCTGATTGTGTACGAACAAAAACCTATAATGTAAACCATGTTATTGTATATTCTAGTTGAAATTCATACAACCATTTTCCTTTTGTATGATGATGTTTTATTAACACTTGTTATGATGTTTGGATTTAACATTGGATTTTTCAATTATCAATATATTGATTTCCTAACCCATGTTCGAATTGAAATGTGGAAATTTATTATTGGGGGGATAAGGTAACACCTTATAATATTATAAAATATTACTCTCTAAATAACATAATTTCATTGTTATATTTCCTGACAAACTACATTTAGTTTAAAAGAACTACGATATACTATTAAAATATTATTATTTAACGTGCTGAATATAAAAAATGTGTTAATTTTGAAGGTATGAATATTATTAATTAATTTATGAAATATATATAAATATAAATATAATATGTAAATTTATATAAAATTTAGTAATAAATAATCACAATTTTTTTAAAAGTTATTTACTGATTAAAAGATACACCTTCCTTAAAAATGGTTTTCATGTTTATTTTCAAAAAATGAACATATCAATTTAGAAAAAAAATATTATTTAATAAACCTTTTATCAATTTTTAAATTATCATTTCAAAATTATCATAGGGTTATTTTTTTATATTTTTGAAAAGAATTATTTTCTATTGTATTCTAAAAAAACCAAATTTTAGTTGATTTTTGTTTGTTACAAATATTTGTAAGTATTAATTTCTTTTAAGAAATAATTCAGAGAAAAATATTAATATTATATTATAATTAATATAGTTATTTTAATTCTATTATCATTTAGAACAAGATTTAGTATGAAAATATTTTAATAAAATAAAGTCATATTTTAAAAAAACAATATTTTTCATTAAAGCAGTTTCAATCATTATTTGTTACAAGATATTAAAATTAATATATCCTTAATATTTAAATAAAATAATATTAAATATATAAAATATTTATATATATTGTATTAAAATTTTTATGCAGTCCCATTTTATTTATAAGAATTATGAATAGTAACAATGGTAAAATTTATCACATTAATAAAGGGTAAATACATTTATTTTACATTAAAATATAGTGATAAGATAATTATTATTCATAATATTTATTATTATAAGAATTAAATTCATCCCTAATCACCTTTGGATATAAATTTACTTGTTTAATGGGAACTTTTCCATGAAAATGAGACTTATAATATTTAATTAAATTAATGTTACAAAATGACACTCTGTTGGGTTTACTTATAAATTATGTGTCCAAACATTGAAATAAGGCACATATGAATGAAAATAAATGGTAATTTTGAGATAATTTAATTTAATTTCATGATTGTTGTTTAATTTTTACTTTTTAAAACTATAAAATATCTATAATGTGTGTGTAAGAATGATACAATATTTTTTTATAATTATCAATCAAATAAAAAAATAAAATAAAAAATAATATATTATGGAAAAATAACTCTATCCAATGAATTTTATATATCTCTAAAACATTTTATTTAATCAATATGGGATTATATTTCATTTTACCGTCTTCATTGATGCATTTAAAGTAGAATTTATTGAATAGTGTAAAAACTGGCATTTATAGAATATAATCAATATGATATTTTTTCAACTTATTTAAAATTAATAAAAAAGAATACATTATACAATATAAATGGAATAATTTGTAAGACATCATAAATTTTCCATTTATGAGTCACTTTTCCATTTATAGTCCAATTTTTAATCCATTATATTAAAATTGTGCTTATCATGGTAAATGTCAAAAATCATAGATGAAGAGGTTAAAAAAGATAATGATTAAAAATTATATCGAGATTTTTATAAATTTTATTTTAATATATTATTTAAATCCAATCCACATATTTTCAATATTTATGACCTTTTTGATGTATTTTTCAATATAATATACTACTTTTATTTTATTTTATTATGAAATTTCAAATGTTCCCCACAAATCAAATTTAAAATTGAAGTTCCACTATTAATTATTTACACCACATTGAGACATATATATCTAAAAATAGTGAACATTAATCCTATAAAAATCTTTATTCATGTTATTTATGTTATGGTCTCCATAAATACAATTCTTAGGTTAGTTATATATGTATATAAAAGGGTACACCTGAAGAAATTGTTATAATATTACCCAATCTATTTCAATTTATTTTTAAATACACATACTCTAAATTTAATAAATTTACTAAAAAAATTAACATAGTTATAAAAAATATACTAAAATTTTATCACGAATTTTAAGACACCATTATATACCATTTTTTCAATCAAATTGGATGTGAATGTATTGATTTTGAGTACCTATACATAACGTTTCTATGTATTGATAAAACTCATTTCTCATGACTAGATTTAAGGGAATTTTATTATCATAGAGTTAATATTTACATATAATTAATATGAAATAAATAAAAACTTGTCTCTATAATATAACATTAATAATTTTATAATCCAAACCATTGGAAAATGATAAGGTCATTCATGCGTACGTTTAGACTACCTCATCCACGAAGTGATGTGATTCGTTTTTCATGTATATTTTATATGGACAGTAATGATGATGTATTTAAATAATATGTATGATATATTTGATATAATAATAAATAGAGAAATATTGAATTTATTTTTATGTTTCTTTGTTTCAATCCCACTAGAAATGAACGTTGCATTCATGCATACACATGACTTAATATCTCAATGAATGGTGTGATTTATATTTATATATGTTTATCTATGATGATATATATATATATATATGAAACCATTATTAATGTGGTGGATATTTTTGAACCATAATCAATTTAAATGTATTAGGATTGTAAAAACAAAGCTGTTTTGAAATCAAAGTAGTTATCACCCATAATAGAAATTCTGGAAAAAAATATTATAAAATGGGTGATATTATTTTTTAAATACATAATAATTTTTTTAATTATATTAATATATTATTTATAAAATTATTATCATAAAGTCTTATATATTATTATGTTGGATTGAATGTGAACATGGAATGAAAAAAAAATGGATTTATGTTTCAATTTTCTCATAATCTGTATTCATTATACATGAATTTATATTAGGTAAATTATATAATCAATATATGTTAAAATAAAAATAATTTTATTCTTCTATGGTTGTTAATTTATATTATTATTTTTCCCCCAAACTAATTATTTATAAGATAAATTTTTAAGGTAATTCTAGTTTAATTATATACATAGTAAAGAATCAATTTTTTCCTTATATATATTAAAAAATATATTCAATATTCAATAATTAATAATAAATTATAATGTTATATATAAATGAATTTATAAAGTAGGTTTAATATTTTAAATTTTTACAAGTAACTATCCTATCATTTTTTGAAGGTGGTTCATTAGAATTTTTGAAATCAAATATGAAAGGAATTTTTATAACATTAATAGAATGAATATATTTTTTTAACCATGATAACTAGTTATAGATTCTAATATTATATTACTATTTTAATAGGATAATTATAAAAAAAATATCCACTGTAATATCATTTATTCTTTTTGAAGAAGTGGTTTCAAAATAGAATTTTCATTTTCCTTAAGAATTATACAATTCCATATCTCAAAATCAACTTCTATCTAAGATAAAATCCTTGAGTGTTACAAAATATTGAAATGTAGTATGATCCAATGATAATAAAATTATTATTTTTCTATATGTTTTATTATTATAATAAAAATATGTACATTAATCCTATTCATTTTTCATAGGTTATACTTAGGTGAAACATTTGTGAAATGCATTTCATTTCAGTAGATTTGAGATTATTACTATTTTATAATCATATAAAAATAATATATATGATTTTGTGTATGTGGTGGGCCTGGTCTATATCTACCTACTATACATTTGGTAATTATTTACAACTCATGAGGTAAATATGTTATATGAGGACCGGATTTTAATTTTCATTATATTATGCATTGAACTAGTTTTCATGGTCATATATGTATATGTTGACATGGAATTACTGTCAATAAAATCATGAGTGGACCTTGATTTTATTGATAAATTGATCATACATAGACCAGGATTACAATTCCATATGATCATCTATAGACCGATTTCATTTCCATACAATTGATATATAAAATTATTTCATTTCCATAACATTAGAACTGAACCAATTTCAATTTATAATTGTCCACAATGTTATTTGTAAATGTGTATTATAAAAATTCTATGTCATATGCCAATGATATGATATTATAGATAACATCATTTTTAAACTTTTATAATTATTTTTTAATGAAATTCCGAGATTTGTGACATGACCTAAGATTATGATCTATAATATTCAATCTATAGATTTCAATTATTAGACTCATGTTTTGACAGCTTTATGATAATTTTATGATATTATGAATATTAAAATATTACTTATTTACACCGACAAAGGACCCAAGATCATTCATTCTTATATTTAATTCCACGGGTAATTAATATTCAAATAAAAATCAATATTTCAAAAATGGTGTTATTTATAAAGAACATAGTGGGAGATGATATATATATTTTATTGAAAGGCTGGTTATGATAAATATTTTACAAATGTGCATGACCTATATTATTTAGTCAGAGATTGAAATGTTATGTAATTAATATTCATGTATTTTGATTAAATATCTATTTATTATAAGTATGGGCCAGAATATTTTTTATCATAGAAAGGACTTGTATTCCATTAGAAACTAGATAGGGGAAACATTACTAAGAACCCAAAAAACATTCAAAGTAAAATATATAATCCTATTGTTTAGTAGTTATCATAAATTACTAGGTTGAAACTTATGGATCCATATAATAAGGTCTCATTATTTAGATATTGTGTAAAATATTTTTAATGATTTTTTGGGTTCCCTGTGACTATCATTTCTCTCACAATTATCTCTTGTTTTAGTTAATTTTTGGAAAAAATAATCATATGATAAAAAAATGTGACATCAAATGAAAAAATAATACTGACGAGAAATAGAATGAATTAGTTCTTGTGATGATATATCTTATGATTATGCCCACTAAACTCTATCCGGATATTTTTGGTTATAGAGATGTTGTTCATCATCAAAATGAACATAGGATAGAGAAACATGTTATTGAATATTATATGTGTCAATAACCACCATACATATATGGGTATTCTGATCCAATTTTTATTGAGAAATGCATCAAATTGATATAAATGAAATTATTTACTACTATTATTCTCATAACATGAAATATTGACTAATATGTTTGTTGTATTGATAGAAAATAAAATAAATTATGGAATATTATTAACAATATGTGTAAATTAGATAAATTGTGATCCAAGGAATGATATCTCTTTATAGTAATATTTTATACATTGTACTTCCCTCGTATTCTTAAAAAATTATTGAGGGAGTTACAAGATCTTATTAAGATTGATTATTAATACCTTGGTATCAATGAGTATTATTTTTAAAGACTTGAAAGGTGGGGTTGTAATTTATTATTCATCCCTAGAATAAACATTGAATAGTTCTTTAGTGTTCAAAAACCATGTGTTCAAAATGGGATAGACATGAGGGATATTAGAAAATATAACGAAATAATTTTATTTGATAAAAATATTGAAATTGATTAGGGATGGACTTAATGTTCTAGTCATAAAAAAAGAAAGTTTAAGATTCAAGGAAGCTCTATTTTTTTAAAATGTGTGGATGAAAAACAATCCACCTACTACATTTGAAAAATTTGGTATTGGGATCAAAGGTGATTTCATGAAATGAATAAGAAAATTCATTAAATGTGTGATAATATTCTATAAAAAATTCATAGTAATTTCATTATATTATTCAATGAAAGTAATTGAGAATGATCTCAAAAAATTCACCAGACCAACATCAGTCTAATAAAATTTATTATTTTTTCACTATGTGATTGAATTACTGGAATTTTTGGTTGAAATTACTATTATTAAAATAGAAAAAAAGTAGGAATGCCTTTTGAAATTTCCCTTGGAATTCCAATTACATGCCCATATGCCTAGTTGTATATATCCTTAAAATTTAGTTTCCTAAGATCACAATAGGACAAATACCACTCATAGACTTGCATCATATTATTCACGAAGCTAATGATCCTGATGGAACAATGTGAAAATGAAGTTAAAAACACCACCAAAAAAGAATAGACAAAACATGAAGGCCGAGTAGACCAAGTTCAACAATATAATTCACTAATATATAGAAACACCACAATCCACTCTTATCTGGAATACATTAGAAGATATAGGATGGCTGCCATTCAACTAACCAGGGATCCAACCATCATTTATGATCTGTAGTTGAGCCCCACTAGGGTCCCTCATCACTAATGATAATTGCATCAGAACTCTCCCAAGTTTGAACCTCCTCGATGCCACCACTATCATGAAAATAACCATTCCAAATAATACAAACCACTTTAATGACCACTATCACCCACACATAAAATCACCACCCCATCTACTCCCTCTATATCCAAATATCTGCAACACCACACTTGTTGAATCCAAACAAAGACCCAAAACAACTACTCAAGACCACCAACACAACCACCTCACACCATCATACACCCTTGAGAAAAAATATGATCCAGATCTGAAACCACCATGCAGAGAACATTCATTTCTAATGGCACAGCCACACGAGAATCTTCCATTCATCAACCTTGAAGATGGAAACTGGCATCGCCCAGGCTCCAAACCCAAACCATATGATAGGAATCCACCATATATAAGATGAATGATAGGGAAAACGTATCCAATATTACTAAATAGAATATTACATGTTGTTTTTCATATTAATATAATGTTTGAAATTATTATAGTTTTGTGAAATTTGATGTGATTTAGATAATTTATTAGTACTCCCTTTATTGATTGCATTTATATTTCTTGAATAATGAAACCAAATTTTTTATTTTGGTTAAATTTATGATCATAAATCAGTTAAAGGATTTTCTTAAACCGCTAACAGAATTATTTTTTGCTATGGTAATATCTTATATAATGAATAATGAGTGAATTATCATTCAGAATAATCTATGATTTTAATGTTACCTTTTCTAAAATGATTAGTGCACATTGAATAATATATGACGAAGTTATATATAATATATTATCTCTATTTATTTTTAATTAATATTGCATTTATATTTATCATGAAATAATTTTATATCATATGATTTATGGTTTTGGAATATGGTTACTAATATATTATATGATTCATATGTTTAACTACTTCGGGTATAAATTATGTTAAAATTTGGATATTATTGTTTTGGTTTAAAGAATGATTTATCAGTACCTCTATTAAAAATTATTTCATTAAATATATAGATATCGAAGGAATGAAATACAAATATAATGGTAAAATAAATGGGATTCAGGTAATGAAAACTCATATAAAAAATCTATTTCCTGGTGTAATAGATCATTTGGAAGTAGATCAATGAACAACCAAAGTATCATATTATTATTATCACATGGAAATAAATTAGGTAAATTTCTTTAGATGATGGATTTAGCCATGGAAAAAATGAATGCTAAAAAATTATGAAAATAACCTTAAAATAATAAATTTATCCATTTACTTTTCTTATTATGAAATCGATGGTCTTTAACCCAAAACACACTTTTAGCTTTTTGATGGTTACCGTTCTAATTAAAATATTCATTATCATCCTCTATTAGTCAATTAATGTTATGTTTTCATCCATATATATGTTTTAATTCCTTCATGTGTTATCATATATGGAAAACTCGTCATGTTTTATTTTCCATATGAACATAATAATTCTATTTTCATATTTTATATTGATGTTTTATTAAACATTTTTACTATGTGGTTATTAAAAAAATAATTTTCAAATATAAATCAATCGATTACTACGAGCATGTACAATATGTGAGGATGAAATTTAATAAGGGGTGACGTAACACCGTGAGATTGTAAAAAATAACTCACTTTAATTAAATTTATTTATATTATATAGTTTTTTACATGAAAATTTATCTTAAAGGAACTATGATACACTATTAAAATATTATTATTTAATGTGAAACTTATAAAATAGTAAATAATAATGGGTTTATTAATAATTGTAACTAACAAATAAAAAATATATAAATTTTATACCATATATATTTTTATTTGTAAATTGATATTAAATAATCACTCAACTTTTAGTAATGATATTTCAGTAAAAAATGTCTTCCTTAGAAAATATTTTATTTCATTTATTTAGAATCATAACAATCAATTTCTAGAAATTTTATAAATTATATTTATAAAAATAATTTCATTTTTTAGTAATATAAATAATATTTTTGTGAGAATTTTTTGGATTTTCTTGAAAATATTGATTTTTAATGTAAAGTAAAAAATTAACAACTTTTATAGAAATTTTTATTTTTGTTCAAGCCATTAGAAAAGGTAAATTTTATTTTTAATTTATTTAATGTGAAAATTATTTCTATTATATTATTAATAATCCATTCAGAAACATTTTTATAATTTTTATTATTCAATATAGTTTAAAAGAATTATTTATACAAAAAATAGAATGTCTCAAGAAAACAATATTTTCCTAAAAAGTTGTTTTCATCATGAAATAAGAAATTATTGTAAAATTAATTTTTAAAATTTAAAAATACCAAATTAGATAAAATTTATTCCATATTTGAAATCATAAGATTCAAATTTGGTAAATATTCCCATATAAATTATAGGCATTATGAATAGGAACATTAGTAAAATTTAACACATCAGTAAAGGGTAAATCTACTTAATATAATGTAATACAATGTTATAAGAACATAATTTCACATCCTAATTCATATTGGATGATTTTAATTTTCTTCAAAATAAAATAAGATTGAAATTTACTTGTTAAATTTTCACATACCATTATGAGTGACCATAATAATACTTAATGAAAATAAATCCATAAAATGAATCTCTCATTGTTTTAAATATTATTAACATTCCACGTAGAGAAAAAAGAATTATATGAATAAAAATTAATGATATTTTTTATATTAGTGGTAATATTATCATGATTGTGACTAATTTTTAATTTTTCAAAATTTAATAATTACCATTAATTCTTATGAAACCATGATATAATTTTTTTTAATTAAAAGAAAAATAAAAAATATGTTTTAAAAATAATAAAATTATATAAAATTAATGAATTAACATGTACCAAATATTATATAGATATATATAAAAATTTATGAATGTTTTATTTGATTATTTATCACTTTATCCTTGCATTGAAGTATTTAATGTCAAATTAAATGAATAATGTGAAAGTGGACATTAATTGTATTTTAGCATATAATATATTAATAAATTATTTGAAATTAATAAAAAATATTAATATCAACCATGTTATTGGAATATTGATTAAAAAATTGTCTATTGTCCATTTATGTGTAATGCTTCAATTTATTATAATATTATTATATATTCGTGATTAAAATAGTAGTTACTATGGTTAAGGGAAAAACTAACTAACTAAGAGGATAATAAAAATGATAAGATTTAAAAATGATATAATAAAATTTCTAAATTTAATTTTCTGATTTAATTTTAACCATAATAGATTTTTAATTATATTAATGACTTTTGAAAAATTTCTCCCCATATGATTCGTATGGTATATTGATTTCTATTGAAATTTCAAAAGTACCCCCTTACGTCAAATATTAAAATTCACATCCTCTCTCACTCCAATACACTAATCGAATCTATATATCATAAAAAATCCTACCCATTACACTTATCAACAACTTCATCTCTATTTTTTATGTTTTGGACTACCCAAAAGACCATCCTTAGGTTCCATAAAGGAGGATCTAAATGATGTCCCCAAAAGAAAAGGTTATCATCATACCTAAATTATTTCTGTTTATTTTTTCTTTTAACACTCATAAATATATTTTATTTATCAAAAAATGGTTTGATATTCTTCCTAAAAATACTAAAAATATTATCATGATTATAGAAACCCCAATATATATATACTTACCCACAAAAATGAAAAGTGAATAAATTACTTGTTCATACATAAAACTTACTGTCCCTACACAACAACACAATTCATTTACCTTCTCTATATTTTGTGGATTCATATTTTAATTATTTTTTTATTTATATATTTGGAAACATAATTTTAAAACTTATTTTTTATAATATGTCATCAACAATCTTAACTCCTAAATATTGGTAAAATTATAATTCATTTCATGCTTATGTGTGGACTACCACCTTAATGAATTGATGAGTTTCATTTTTCACTTAAATTTACATCTATTTTAATGAAGAATTATTTAATAAATATATTATATATATATGATATTAAAATGTTTAATTAATACTTACGTTTCTTTCATTATATCCCATGAAAAATGAAAATAGCATTTGTGTGTACGTATGACCTACCAAATCTATAAATGATGTAATTCATTTAATTATCTATATTTTTTATATAATGTTAAATATGTTTATAACGAATATATATTATACCGTGATTACACTTCTAGAAATTATATAACCCTAAGAAATGTATATGGATAGGTACTAGTGAACCGAACCAACATTGAAGATAAAGAAGTTGTCCCTAATAATAGTGATTGTAATAAAATATTATTAAGAATCTATTAAAAATTTTATAAATAATCATAATTTTTATGATTTATATAAATACTATTATGAAATGTATGTATAATATATCAATTTTTATTACTATATAGGATTTAATGTGAATGGGATAAGGTGAAGCGTGATAGAGGGGATTTTTGTTTCAATCCAATTTTCATAAGTACATTGTATAATTATATTTCCCTTGAAAATTTTTATTCCATATTTTATGAATAAATATTATCATATTATCCTGTTTTTATTTCAATAGATTATATAGTTTCCTCATATTTTTATTACTTTAATAATTTAATACATAAAAATAGTGTTTTTTTAAATTGACATTAACTCTCTATTTTGTTATAAATCATTATTCTTATATATCTGTATTGTTTAAAAAAAGTCATAACTGATTAAGATATTATAATACGATAATTTAATGACAAGTTTTATTTTTTACTATTTAAAATATATTTTTAATTTAATAATATTGATGTTTTCTTGGAATTAAGTACATTTTAAAATTTAAAAAAAATGAGTGTATTGTTTTTATCTTATAAAACATGAAACATTTTATATACCATAATTAGTAATGGTTTCACAGAATAATATTTAACATGATTCCAAATATATTTATAATAAAATACCCTAAAATTTACTTATTTCTTTTAAAGAATTTATTTCAAAATTGAGTATTATTTATCCAAGAAAATATTCATTATAATCATTTAAAATAAATCATTATAATATATGACATCCTTTGATGTTACATGAGATTTATTAAGAAGGTTATCTAAGGATTCCAAACTTATAATTTCTTTGGAATGTTAAATTTTAAAATTAATTTAATTCGATGGTAACTATTCCTTTCTACATGGGTTTTGTTTTGATGAAATTGTTATGAAATATGCTTCATTTTTTAGATATGATACAACGATGTTTTATAATCACATGAAACACATATGTATTATTTATATTATGTAATCTTTGAAAACAATTTATCCCTGCAATGAGTTATTAAAATATGGGTAACTAACGAGGAAAATATATTACTCCCGAACCTGATTACCGTGATCAAAATTTTCATTTTTAGATTGATTTTTCTTGTTCATAAGTTTATAAATGGACCTATAATTCATGTACCTAAGGTCATGCATGGACCAGAGTTTCATATCTATATTTTCTTGAATGGACTTGGATTTTTTTATTAAATATCATGAATAGACCTGGTTTCATGTCTCTATGTCTATATTGGGGACATATTTCATGTACATAATTTAATGAGTAAACCTATATCTATTTATATATTTTCAAAATGTATTATGTCTATATAAATAAAATAATTTTATTTCTTATGAAAATGATTTTCTATAATATTTAATTTTATTTGTATCTTTTTTTACATAGGTATTATAAACTTGAAGGCTTTATTCTATTAATCAATATTTTGTATTTTGATATGTACGGGGTAGATTTCAAATGTTATGCTCATGTTATCTCAAATATATGATCATGTTATGGATATATTATCATTGAAACCTACCTTATTTACCTTAAATGAGAATCTGATCTCATATATTATTATTTTTACATTCCAATGATTTTAAGAGAGGACTTTTAAATGATATGTGTAAGAAGTTATCTTTTCATAAAAAACATAGTGTGAGGTGATATAGATCATTTATGAATGAGTTATTTTTTGTGTATGTGTTTCCAAATTTATTAGGGTTATATTTTTATAGAATGGATTGAAATATTATGTATTCTATATTCATATATTTTGGTGTATTGTCTACGTCAAAAAACTATGATTGTCCACAGAAGTCAAGGATTTCGAAAAAGATAAAAATATTAACGATCTTGAATAAAATAATAATTAACAAGAATAAAATAAGAATAATTATCATGTTTGGATTGAACATGACATTAATATATAATGATCTATACTATCAAACTATAACTTCTCTCCTAAATAAGAAATTAATAATATTTTGTGGAGGAAGAGAATTACAAATACACCCTATGATCTAAAATATCATAGTTGGGAAAATATCAACATGTTAGATGTATTCCAAAATATTATTAGTTAAACAAGAGGAAAAATGTAGTTAATAGACCATAATATATGTTATTTATTAGGAAAACCATTTTTACATCGTTGTGGGTTCATTTTGTATTACATTATAGGATTTATATAATGATTATTTTGTATTTATAATTCTAATTCCCATAATATTCTTGAAATTAAAATTAATGGATCATATTCATTAACATTATAGTTTTTCATTTAAAGGTCTACGATGAAGAAGGAATAAGACAAGTATAGGAGAATGAAAATATTATCCTTAAAGGAAAATGGTTGAAGTATATAGAATTTATTATAAAATTTTACTCGCTTTTGTTTTTTTTTTCAAAAATTTCATTTATCATTAAATAAATTACATTCCACAGATGGACTACATTTTTTAAGTCAAATAATAATGAAAAAATAGATTTTTTATTTGATAAAATATTCATTTGTGGAATTTACAAATATTAAATAATTATTTTATGACTATAAAAATAATAAATTATTCTAATAAAAAACCACAGTATATGCATACATTATCACTTGAACATAGGATTTGTGTTCATCATGATACACAATTAAATCAATTTGGGATTGGTGGATTTCCATGATGGTAGGGTATGATTTTTGTTGTGTGATGATATTATGTTTTCTTATTTTGTATAATAATTGTTCGTGGATTAATTTTCATTGAATTTTATGATGTACCATATTAATAATGTATTAATTGAAAATAAAATTGTGGGAAATGAAATTGAAAATTCATTACCTAAAATACATTTAAAAATATTTCTAAAAAGAAATATCAAAAGAGAATATATTTCATTGTAATATAAGTAATGATTCATGGGGCTTTAAGGATGAGGGGTGTGGGTTAATTTAATTCAATTACTTTGAGTTTTAATTATTATTATTATTTTATTTCTCATCATAATATGTGTTTTAGAATCAACCAATTTCACTAAAACACTTTAAAAACCTATAGCCTTAGTGCCACCTGATCTGTATGGTCTACTCATGATTAATTTGGATATTTTCTTTTTTGGGCCAATATTTGGTATTCTTTTAAATAATATGGTTAAATTGAATAATGTTGAGCTATGAACATAAATATGATACATTAATTCCGGGATTAATGATTGAATCATACATCTTGTGGAGGAAAATCACTAGTATAATCCATGTTAATATTTCGGGAAAATATGTGAATGGATTCCAATAGAAGATTCAACATTTGAAAGGAGAAGATTAAAATACTGGGGTAACTCAGTTTTCATGAAATATGAGGAGTCAAAGATATTACATATTGAATAACACTTGAATATTTATTATTTTTTGATGATTGTTTAACTTTTTGGTTTATTCCATTTAGACCTTTGTAAGACGTGATTGATTTTTTAATGAAGGGATAATTTATTATTGAGAAAAAAAATATTATGTGTCACAACATAGCCCAAGAACCCTGGTATATTGATTATGAAGATTTTCCTGGAATATTTTTAGGGCATGCTTGATCCCCATGGGTTGAAAACTAGCACATGGAATCATTAGATATGGATATGGGAACAGATTTTCCTCAAACACAACAGCTAAAATTTTATCAAGTCATTATACATACAGAAGAAACCCCGCTAGTAGAATGGTATCATATTTCAAACAGGTGTAGCAACCAATATAAATCATAAAATAACTATAAAATATGAAAAACCTGCCGACGTCCTAACAAATTTAACTTTATTGTTTACAAATCATTATCTAGAACCACCTCCATCTAGTGCCTTTATGATTCTCCAACATGGAAGAACATATTATACAAACACCCAATGGCACGTGTAGGTTGTAACCAAAAAATATATATATATTCTTACTATTGATTCCATAATAAGGTACCAAATTCCAAGTTCCAAATAATGATCTATCAATTTTAAATACACATGTCTAGCATTTCTAAGTCATCACTTAAAATAATTCATTATTTACAATTCAAATTATATAAATACTTTTAAAAAAATATTCACAATTCAGTTGCTGCAATATGACAATAAAATTTATTAAATATATATTTTTATTTAAAATAGATTATAAAAATTCCGAAGACATGTATAATAGTATACAATCATTAGCATACATTTATACCTCAAATATATAAATTTTAGAAACATTTTAATCTTCCCAGAGGTATGATAGTTCCATGTTGTGGGATCCTCACACATTCTAATGATAATAAACTCAATGTATACAAAAATACCTATGCATTGGAAATATATGGGTAATCAACATCCCACTTCAAAATTCAATTTGCTAAAAAATGTCCATTTTTGGGTTGTAAAAAGTAAATATAATGAAATTCATATCACATCCAAGTGTGTTTTATCAATAATACACTAACTACCAAGTCATTCATGTTCTCTAGTATACAATAATTATGGTTTATCTATTTTTTAAAAAACTAAGTACAACATGTCTCATTCTGCCATGTCTGATAATTCCAATCACCATATAACAACCAAAACATTTTTTTAATAAAAAAAATAATTTACCCAAGTTAAAACCAAAATACCTTTACCAAAACCATTTCATTCCATTTTTCAGTAATAATAATTTGACATGAATTCACTTTCACCCCTAAATTATAAACAATTTACACTATTTTCATAATAAATATAATAATTAATATAATTGCGAGTTTTTATATTTTCCATCAAATGCATGTCAACAATTTAAACAAAATAAAATACAATACAATAATTTCCACAAACACGCCCCAAATAAAAATATCTGTGGGACTTCCCATATTCCTCACAAAATCCCATTTCAAACCCCCATTTTAATGGAATTGAGTTCCTCCAACCACCAATTGAATGAAATTTAATTTAAATTATGTGATTTATTTTAAATAAATGGTTGAATTTAAATAATAAAATTTAGGTTTTAGAAAACTTTGGAATCATTACGAAACCACCTTACTCTGAATTGATAGATCTCAAAACTACAAACCCATTTCAGGATTTTTTTAATAGAGAATTATGACAATGAGATCAAAGAATTAAACCTTTGTTTATGATCCCAAAACAATGTGCATTAGATCATTATATGAACATAGATATCATTAAAATCATAGGGAGGAAAGTGGATAATGAAAAATATAGGTATATTTATGAGGAAACAAACCATGAGAGGATTGAATGATGTTATCCAAGTGTAGATTCTCTTCTGAGAGGGTTTAGAGTTTCCAAGAACAGCTCATGGAAGATATAAAGTAAAAAGAATGTGATCTTGGGTCATTATTTTATATCGAGGAACCAAAGTGAGTGGTTCAAGAATTTTAAAGTTAAAATTTGATTAAAAATACCCTTATTCAAGGTCTCATTGGGAGTGACGCATGATTAAACTAAACTGTGTTCACTAACCGTGCTTCATTTCTAAATGTAATACACAATTTATAATAATATGGAACATTATTTTTCATATCATAATTAATCCATGGAAAACCTCACTATCTAGGTTATTATGTGTCTTCAAGAGAGAGTGAATGGTTTTGGAAAACCATGAAACATTGTTGCACTGGCCCCGAAATTTTTTAAAACATTAAAATTTTCACCAGAAACAACCCCAAACAAATCCCTGACTAATTATCATCAAAAGAGGGGATTAGGAATTCATGAAAACAGTAATAAAATGTTACCACCTCATCACTATTGAGATATTTTATCCCTATAAATATTACTAAGTAGCTTCCATGCCAAAAAGATTAGGCCACTTCTCTCTTAGGAGTGCCTCCCTCTCTAAAGTGTTGTTGATATGAGAACTATGGTGCCATATCACATGAACTAAAGGTATCATCATCCCACGAAGAAAAATGGTTTTAGAATCCACTATCACGATTGTCCATTGATTCACTGATAAATTAGTTTCAGAATTGAGATCACATTAGCTTAGAACATTATGTGTATTAGATAGAAGAATTCATAGATGAAATACATTGAACATGTTTTTAATCAACATTAGTTGTAGTAGAAGTAATAAATGATAATCCACTTTTACAACTTCACTTCAACAACTAATGGTCACAAAATTTGTGGGGAATGTTTCACATTCTTCACAATCCATTGATGAACCAACTATGGTTAAACTTTCAAAAAAATGCCTCAAACTGAGAATTAAAATGGTCTACAATAATGATTATCATACGAAATATATCATATATTTTCCATCCAAATCCTCTGAAAAATCAACTGAATTATTTATTTTTTTTCTTGAACCTGTATTTTTATATACATGGAACCTTTTTTAATCTCTGAAAAACAAAAACTGATATTAACATGGAATACATATAATTCCTCAAATGTATCGATTCTGATAATGGACTACTAACTACTGTAACAATAAAACTCAACTAGTCTAATGTGATAATCCATATCCCCTCCAAAGTCAATAGCAATATAAGATAGAATATCATCATGAATGTGTATATCTATTTCTAACAATCCATATGACTATGGATGGTATGTTGTTTTCAAATTGACATGATATTAAAGTTCCTCATGAAGGACTCTCCAAAAAGGTTAAGTGAATATATTATCTTTATTAAAAACTATATAAGAATAATCTCCATCCAAATGAGAAAAATATTTCTCATTTAGATTTCCCAATACCCCAAATTTTGTAGTATCAGGAATGGGTATAATGTGAGACTATTTATCTAACCTATTGATCACAACCCACATAACATTATTCTTTATTTCTATATAAAGAAACAAAATAAAAAATTTAATTGAGATTTCAGGAAGCTTAAATGTTGGGACCTGTTGTATCTGATGACATGACAGTTGGATGGTTTCTACTTCTCGTCCCTAACCTACTAGCATATATGATAATGATATAAAAAATCAACAATAGACTATCTCATACACAAAATCATGAATTGGTGATTCATTTCATGCAACATAATCATGGATTATAGTTTCAAATCCCACTAGGAATTATAGAAATACACTATTACATCATTCTTTATAGCTATCAACACAATGAATCTCTTACGAAAACATAGAATTACCTTTGTGGAGAATGAACAATCTAGAACAGTTTCCCCACCATGCAAAGAGTCTCTAATGATAAATAACTCATCATCAAGATTATTATTTTAAAGAATCATCTTGTGAAGAGTGGATGTCAACAGAAACAGGACAATAAAACCTCACCCCAGATTCTTGTAATATAATAACCAAATTTGAAAAGGTATCCTTCATGTTCCTTTCATTTTATGATTAATTAATAACCTAAGTGGGAAGTTTCATAATCCAAGAATCTACAATTAAATACATTTTCTCCATGGTATATGTGATGTTGAAATTTAAATATTGTTAGTATTCCTTCTAATAATTATTGTAGAGATTAAAATATTTTTTTAGAGAAGATATAACTAAATATATGATTTTTTAAATAAGTGTTAATCCTTTCTCTATAATGCTACTACCACAAACTATTGAACATGTGAATCACACATGTAATTTTGAGGTTATTGGTTAGATAATTCTTCTTGTGTATCCTAAGTAGAATAGTTCCATATGAAATGACATGATCAACATATATAAGAATGAAACCAAATCATGAACATGATACATCATAAATGACTACATAGACCATACAAAACTTTAGATGTTTCCACACTGACATAGTCATCAAAATAGGTTTCATCTCAATAGAATAATTCAAACATTTCACATCCCAGGAAGGATTTATGCCATCTTGAGTACAATAGTCAATGCAGAACCCATAATTAATAATTTCTTATCGAACCGATGATAATATATAATTAAAGTAATGAATCTATAAATATAGAATACATTATGTGGTTGTACCCATGTCATTAATACAATCACCTTTTTATGATCATTTATAAAACACTATTCTGAGACCATATATCCCAATAAGATTACTTCTTGAATCCAAAAATCACATTTTCAATGATTTCAATAATTTCTATGATTTCACAGTAATCTCTAAATACTTCATAGATGATGGAAATTATCCTCCATAAATATATAGTTAAGAATAATTTCATTAAAAAATACTACCATTAACGTATCAAGATACTCATGGAATTGTTTCTTGTACAACCATGAATAATTTTAGAGTATTGGTTAGGACAAAGGGCATGAAAATGTAATCACTCTGAAGCTAACTACTCTGAAAGGCAGTTTTATAGATGTTAGATTCTTTTATTCGTAAATAATGGTAACCATACAAATGGTCAATCATTGATAACCACCTATCCCCTTTCAACTGATAAAATATATCAATAATATATGGTATCATATAGTAGTTATTTATTGTAAATTCATTTAGTTTTTTTTTATTCAACACATAGGATAAGTGAAAAATCAAAATTAATAGAAAAGAGAACTAGAACCACCCAAGGTTACACACTCACGTGTATGTAGCCTTTCTCAAGAATATCGTCCAACTAAAACATAATCACATTCATTTTATCTATATCTAGGTGGTATATGGGATATGGACTATAGATGATTACCGAGAACTAAGTTAAAATAATACTCTAATAGAGGGAGATTACCACCCAAATATTTTAATCCAGATCAAAATAAAATGTAGATATCACTTTACCCAATTATTTATTAGAAGGATCATCTATACATGACATAATGTCCCATTCTACTTGTATTATTATATAAAACCTATCAGGTTCTGTAATAGAGACCCTTATAAGATAAACATAAATTAATGGTTTTTTTGGAAATGATACAATTCACCCCAAAATATTCAACGAGATGTTTCATGTAGTGAGTCATTAAATACTAAAAAATCAACATCTAATAGATAGAAAACCAAATCAAGACTTAATAATCCCTAATATCTATTTATACTAAGGGGTATTCAAATATACATTGTAAAATATAAAATCTATATAGAAATATCTATTATAGTAATATTATTTGTTTAAATAAATGAAAGAGATCCCCCTATATCAAATAATGAATTAATTAATGATGAAGGTATAACAATGGTATCTCTCATGGTCATTGTTCCTATATTTACTTCCTCTAAAGACTCTTTCACTATGTCAAGAAACAATTGTCAGTATGCCTATGGATGGAACCCTTTTTCACATGAACCAACTAATTGAGTTATAGTTCTAGATGGTTATAATGATCTTGTGACACTATAATGAGTGGATTAAACATGGAATATTTTTTTAGGTGACATTATAATTCACAAAAACCTAATACCATTGCTTCCTCAGTTCAAACCTATAATTAATTCCCAAGCCTTACAAAGATTTAGAAAATTCAAGGGGCCCGATAAAACACTACAGGAGGTCTAGAATGAGCATATTTTCAAGAACCACCACAATAATAATCATACCACCATTTTTAATAAGAAGAATTCAAACTATAACGTGGTGGGAAAGAATCATCTGAACCCCCATGACTATCAAGCCAGATCCATCATTATCATCAACACTCTATCAATTACATCATCAAAAGAATGATGTTTTGGTAAGAAAATCTAAAAATTAATATTATAAAATTTTCATGGCTTGAACTGTTGTGATATTATCTTCTCATTTGACATAATCTCTTGTGTAAACTACACAATGTCAACCAAAAAGATAGAAAAAATAGTCAAATTTCAATATACCTAATAAATTTAAAAATATAGTGGTCTTGTCCACCAAAATAGTCTTTAGATAGAACTAGTATGTAAAACGAACATTAAATTATATCCATAATAATTTCTCGTGTTTCTTCATTGTAACCGTCATGTTCCACCATTTCATACACATTCCTTCTATCAAGAAGTTCACACACATCACCATAATTTCATCGGGTTTATCCAATAACCCAAATAAGTGCTTCATTCGTTTAAACCAATTTTTATCCTTATAATGATCATTTTGATTTTGATGAGTGATGTCTTCTATATAAAGAACTCATGAGATGTAATATTTTGAATATCATAATACAAAATGATGGGAAAAAAATTTATATTTCACTTATCCAAATCAAAATTATTAAAATTAATGAAACTTATCCAAAAAAATTCATTCCTAATCACCCATGGTGACTTATAGTTCATTTTAGTGAGAGCATGTGAGATAATTACGTGAAACTAAATCATATCTTTTGATATGATTAGAATATTGACATACTGACACAATGCTACAATAGAAAATCAAAATCTCTAATATAACATTATCACAAACTAGCTAGGGTTCCATATTAACATAAAAACAAATCAAATCTGGACATATTTTGAATGGATTTCCATTTTTATAATTTTTGAAGACTTAAACCTATCATCATAAAATATAAATGTGGGATATAATATTCAAAAAACAAAAAAAATCAAGATTAGCCTTTCATGTATGAATAAAAATGATACTCCACTGGAATAAGTGTTCAAGAAGTAGAACAAGAAAAATAACCCATTATAATACAAAAATGTATAAGAAAATTTAGTTAAAACCCCCTCTTTCCAAATGGAAGCAACTATAAAATTTCATGGGTCAAAAACTATAACCACCTCCATGTGTTGAGTTTCCCATACTCAAACCTAGAAAGAGATAATCTCAAAACACATAAATCCACTTGTATAATGTGGGATAAAATCCCAATAGGGTCTCACATGGGATTTCATAACTAGAGGTGACATTTAGTTAACAAAATAATCAGATTTTAATTTTAAATACATAGGTTTGGAATTTAGAAATCATAATATAAAATAATTAATTCCAAACGTTTCAGATGATGTTTTTTTAAAATAATGTCATTAATAAATTTTTGTACATAGAATATATTTTATAAAATTCATAACGCATATAAAATTGTTTTAAAACAATTTAATACATTTATATATCAAATATAAAAAAAGGAGAAATATGTTAATTTTCAAAGAGTTAGATAGTTCCAGGTTATAGGATCCTCACACACTCAATTGATAATAATTGCAATGTGTATGCACATCCCTCAAAACATGCAAGAAAGGCCCCAAATAGATAAAAATGGGGAATATGATGTTCTAAAAGTGTTCATGTTAGAGTTGTAATGCGTCAATCCAGGGTAGGGAATACCCAACCTTGAGTGTTTGTTTTAATAACTCATTTACTACATTGGATTTCTTATTCTCTATTAAACAACAATGAAGGAAAATTAATTTTAAAAATTGTTTAAAATAAAATTCAACCCAATATACAATTTCACATAATTCTGAATTCCATATAAATCCAAGAATGGGATTTAAATACAAAATTCCTTTTTCGAGATAAAACCCAATTTCCTTTACCCAAAAATTCACTCCATTTTTCTCAATATATAAATTGAAATAAACTAACAATGGAATTTCACCATTCACTTTCAAAATTAAATTCCACAATTTATTTACAAATAATTTCCATCAATTTTACAATTAAACCCCAAATTCAATGAAATTGTGGGCTTTCAATGTATTCCTTAAAACCCTTTTCAAAAATTAAATTTAAACAATTTATATTTTATCTATTTCCCTATAATCATCTAAATTAAATGGTAATGGAGGTTTTCTAAATTTGATGAAAACAACCAATTTTAAAACCCCGATTAAAAGGAAAAAAGCGTTTCTAAGAAATCTAATTGAATAAAAATTTATTGAAATCAATTTATTGAATATAAATTAATGATTGAATACAAATAATGAAATTTATAGTAAATCAATTTGGTTCATTGTAGGAGAACCACCTACACCAGAATCATTCTATCCTGAAAATACAAACCCTAATCAGGATATCCTGATAGGGAATGATTACAATGGGATCTGAGAATAAAACCTATTTTTAAATCCCAAACATGTATTAGATATTAGAAACAACATTGATATCCATGAAACCATAAGGAAAAGATTTTGTGAGAGCGGTATATAAGGAACATGATGTGGAAACTAAACATTAGGGTATCAAATGATATTCTACAAGATATGATTCAATTCCTAGTGGGTTATATGGTTCAAAAACATATTTTGGAATATCTCAAGGAAGTATCAAATGATTATGGGTCAATCTAGTCCATTAATGACATAAAACGAGTGTTTCATGAATTTTAAAATATAATTCAGATTAGAAAAACTAGTACATATGGTTTTCATTGAAGGGATACACGATTAAACCAAAATGTGGGCCATTTTCGTGAGGCTTTATTAAATGATGTACCTTAATTTTCTTAATATGGGTCAATTTTTTTAATCCCTAAACTATCAGAAATAAAACCCCACCATCTGGGTTTTCACATTTTTTCATGACATGGTGTAACATTTTGGAAAACTATTTTCCTACAATGCATAAGCCAAGAAATTGTCAATTTTTATAAAATTTCCCCAATAACAACCCCAAATTAATTACAAGAAAAAAAGTATAAAATTAGGGTTTATAAATACCAAGAAACATTTACATGTTTTTACATAATGTGTGAGAATAGTTGATATTGATATTTCATTGATATTTTTTTCAAATTAAAATAATTCATTAAATAGTTTATGACAATTTCCATACCTAATTATCATTTTTGGTTATTTTAATGGAATAGAAAACTAAAATGTTTTTAATAGAATAATAAAAGAAAATATTAGCAATGAATAAATTTTGGATTTAAGGAAAAAATTTAAAATGGAAAACTATGATGAATGTTTATAGAATTTCCAAACTAGGGAATTTAGCTCCACATAATCCTATCTATACATAATAAGATATTCTTACCCAATAATAATTGGAGAATTGATGGTGTGGGAGTGATTTATTATTTGGACAGATAGAGGTACCACAGTAATATTAGGAAAATAATCTATGTGCAATGACACTGGTGGATCATGGATATAGATTGAGGAACCCTCAAAATGTTTGTCATGTTATGGTTTATGCTTCAATGATAATTAATCTATGACCTCCCAATAAAATAATTTATTTGATACAAGATGAGAGTGGGTTTTATGCACATAAAAAATCCATCACACTATGTCATACAATATTTTTTATAGTATTTCATTTTCTTATGCCATACTATCCAGCTACACATTTTTAGTCTCCACAACCAGTCCTAAGGAACTTGAGTTAGGTTCTTTTACCACTATAATGAATATGATACATCAATTAAATCCATGAATGATATTTTCGATTCCACTAAAAAGAATAATAATTTGATCATTCAATTAAAGGCTGTTTAGAGCCACACTTTCTCTCATAAATCCACATATAAATAACAAAAACTATATAAGAAGATCAAGAATGTTTTAACTTCATATGCCTATATTTTTACATGGTTGGGATATATATTTCATAATTAAATATCAATCTAAATACGATTAAATTACATCTTGGGTGTTGTATATTGTGTATAATTTAATTAATGGAGTAAGTAAATAATTTTTTAGGGTTTCATCATTACATGTTGTTTTATATTGCCTCAGGAAAATAAACATAATTTAAAACATAAAAATTTGGAAATTTTCATAATGTGAACAAAATATTCATGTCGTGAGAATGATGAAGATTGAATAAACTTATATCATTGATTGGTATACATCACATGTGTTGTATTATTGAAATTTGAGGATGAAGAAACTATGATGTTAATGAATTGGAAACATGTTCACTCCTTTAACAGTAGATGATATAGAAATACATTGAAGATTCATGAAAAAATAGACTAATATGATTTGAATTTTTACCATAAAATTTTTTATACACGGATTGGTGTAATATCTATAATAGAGAAAAAATTCATCCACCCTCACTTCGTGGATAATACTAAAGAATTGTTTTAGAGAGTTTAAGGGGATATTTACATGGAATTTTTTCTTATGTTTATAGATTTAGAGGTCCTAATAACATTAGAACTATATTAAAGGATATAAGAGATATTGTGGAAGATATCATGGTGATTGGTGCTTTAAAATAGATGGTATGATGTCCGCTAAAAGGCATCAAATTTAGTTTACATGATTTATTTCTATCCATTTAATTTAGTGTTTTTGTCTCCATAGCTTTATTTTTATTTTTTTCTACACTTAAGTATTGAAGGGTAGAGTTGGTATTTGATTCGAGTATCTTAATGAAAAGGGGTTTCCTTAATTTGAAAATGTCATTTTATGATATTTTATGTTAGGTATTTCATTAACCATTTCCTTTGATAAATTTTACATTTATTTGACAATTACCATGAACCTTGAATGATAATGTGATTTTCAGGGTTTTAAATATTTTTTAGATTTCATTATTATCATTGGGTTAATTATATTAGATATATTAAAATATGTTGTTTGGTTATAGAATGTACATGTAATCTAATGTACCTAACCATGTCAAAATTAAATCTCAGTGATTTGGAATCGTCTTATTAGAATAAAATATTCACTTATAATTTAATATGAAAGTCAATTTATATAAATTGTTTTTTATAATTAAATAATTTACGAATAGTGTATTTCGTTTTCTAGGTACATTGATATTAATTGGTAGTTATAATATATTTATAGTAGTTACATATAAAATTGAGTAGATTTTAGAAATTGGTTACTATATCATTCAACTATTTCTTTATGGGATTGACATCTTGACTTTTATTACAATGAAAAATATTTAGTAGGTGCAATGTTTTATAGTTTTTCATCTAAAAATTGAAAAAAATTAATCCATGGAGATGTTTTGATGAACCTTGGGAGGCCACAATCATAGTCATTCAAAAAAAAATTTGAATGATTTATATATAATAATATTTAAGTCACTATCTTCATCTTGAAATATTTCTATGACCATGCCACAATTCAATGTTTCATGCACATTTAAATAAGTAATTTCTAAATAAAACAAAACAAAAATCAACCAATGGGAATAAACATACGCCTGTAATAAATAAGAAAATTAATTTGGTCTTGTAAAATAGAATTACACTTTCAAATTAATCATTGACATGAAAGGAGGATAAAAAGTACAATATAAAAAGGATATCAAAGAAAGTAAAAAAGCATTCACTACACCGACCCAAAAAATATTACAAGTGATATAAATCCACATACCTCATAAACTAAACCAAAAATATAAACTTATATCATTGACATTGTCATAGTTGACTAATTTAATATAAAATATAATATTGGTGAGTAAAAAATCCATGTATGTATCCTACACACACCTCTTGAATAATCATTAGAATTGAAAACCATTTCAAATGGATTGAATTAAAAATGTAGAAAATTATGTAAGAGATAATTTTAAAACCAAATAACATTTTTAGACGATTTCATACAATTTCAACTTAAATTTAATTCAAATAAATGTATAACTTTTAAAAACCATATTTATTGTAGGAACCGTATTTAATCAAAACACTCAACAAAATCCACCAAAAAAATTCACTTTTCATACATTATTTGAGAAATCATTTATAATTAATACTTATAATTAAATAAAATAATCACGGATATTAGAGAAATTATAGGAGTCATGAGAAAGCACTGTAAGGACATGACGATTGGGATACCTTTATTTTCTATATCACCGAAGTTCTAGGAAATGATTTTGTTATAAATATCTATCCACAAATAATATTATAATAACATATCACGAGTAAGAATATATGTGGGGGACCATATTCGATCTAGGATAATCATTCCAGTTAATAATAAAATACCTTGAAATGATATAATGTTGAAATAAAGACATCAAATCACATTAAATCATATAATCTATCAAAAAACATTGAAAATATTAACACACTTTCAATTCACTAAACATAAAAACCCCAATATCATTTAATTAGAAGAATATTCAACATAAAAATTCTCCATTAGGTTAATCAATTACATACTATTTGAGTTGCTATTTTATAAAAACACCAAGGGTTATATTTCAGGTTCTTAATTTCTTATTGACTTAGAAAATCTCAAATATGGATTTCAAAAACTATTTTATAAATAATTTATAATATTTAAATTGAAAATGGAAAATAAAAACTACATTTATTCATAAAATGTATAATGTTATTCTAAATTTCTTATCTACATAACCGCATTAAAAACCCATGAACACCCATTAAAATCATGCATTTATGTATTAAAAATGCATTTAATTATATATCATATTTCGAAATTAGAAAATATATTTTTAATTGAAATTCATGGTTTTTTAATCATACCATTTGCGTGTTCATTAATTGGTAAAATAATTTGAAAAACATGTCTTAATTGAAGAAAGATTTTCATCAAATGGGAACCAAGATGAAACATGGGTTGCATTATTTAATAAACATATAAATATAGATTGAAAATTAGAACATTTAAAATATGTATTTAAATGAAAATTAAATGTGGATTATCAATTTAATGAATTTTAAATAGATAAAACCTAACATGGAATCATATCTTTCATTATTGATGTAATTGAACTACCACAACCAGGAAACAAAGATCTAAGGAGAACACAGGGAACCATAAAAAATATTCAAAACAAAAATAATTTAAAATTTTATAAACTGATAGCTCTACATGACTATAATGTGGATTGTAAAAAAGAATAATTTAATGAATAAAAATAAATTAGTCTAAATAAATAGATTTACTTCAACACATCAGTGCCAAAACAAGGATAAATCACATATGTGGAGCATGTAGAGAGAAAATTTGATATGTATATACCCAAGGATTTTAAATGTATTATCTATATGGATAATGGATATTTAAGGTTAAATGAATATAGGGGATATATGCTGAAACCATGTTTTATGGAAATTGGTCAGTACACATGATTTGGCCACAAAATTTACCATAATTTTCATGAACTATACACCCCTCAATAAAAATATTTAAGAACACATAATGTTTATAGACTTGGTTTTTAATGCTGCTCAAGTTAATTTGAAAAGTATTTATTATGAAATTTTTTCCTTAGTATTGTTACCAATATAATCACACGTAACCATTCGACAATAGTATCCATGTAAAAATATATAAATCTAAATATTTTCATATGGTTTATCTTGAATATCTTGATAAAGTACAATAATAAAAAAATTTATAAAATCATAATTAAAATTATGGTTTTAGTGAGACATTTTTTCAACTATAACCCATTTTTTACTACAAATCCATAATGAAAATGTTAATTAAAATATAATTTGTGTTTAAAAATCACATAAAAGAGTCATTGAAAAAAGAAGAAGGGACACTAAGTCATACAGACCTCAATACAGAAACTAATATATACAACCCAAAAACTAGACTAAAATAAAATTAATAGAGTAATTCACCTATACACTAATTACCATATTTAATATTGAAGTATATTGTAATAAACTCAATCAAATGATGAAAGATCATCCCAACAATGGGAAAAAGTATTAATTAACTAAAAAACACAACCATTCATCAAGAAACTCCCTAAATTGGTGTCCTCACTATATTATGAACTTCAGTTATACATAGATCGTCTATCCAAAACAAAAATATATTTTCATGATTTGAAGAATCATGATATTTAAAAAGAAGAAGGATTGAAGAAGTGAATCCTAAAAAATTATAAATAAAAATATTATTTTATCATATCTAATATTAAAAACCATTTTCACTATAAAATACTACAATAATTATTAACTCATTAGGGAAGTTGAGTACATGAATGAAATGACCATAAACAATACATTAATTAAAAATAAAAAGATATAATTATTCTTGGTATAAGATATAGAGAGAGTGTACCTTGATATTTTTCATCCGTAAAAATAACCTGCAATGAAACCTACAAAATAATAAAACATTAAAATTGATCTTAATTACCCAAAATTTCTCTATAATAATACCATGTTAATAAAAATAATGTGAGAACCTCATAAATAGAATAATATTACATGAATGTAATGAATGGATCATCCAACCACTAAAACAAGATAATATCCAAAATGTTGAACATTATATCACTGAATACTTAAATTAAATACCTATGGTATTCCTCAATATAAACCATTAAAAAATATGCATAACCAATAAACAGTTCAAGTACTTTATATGATTTTAGATCAACAATGTCGCATCCAAAAAAAGATAACCATCGCATCCAAAAAAATATAACCATCGCAAACACAAATTAAATACCCCTATAAAATAGAAGGATAAAACCTATTAATTATCATAAAAGAGATACAATCACCCCTCTCATTAGAAAAACTCTATCTATAATTTGATTTAACATAATACAAAGGACCAACACCTGAAATAATAATAAAATAAAATGAATTTAAATTAATTTAAGGACCAAATATAGGAATAAAAATAATTAGGATTGAAAATCATTTACAAATATTTGTCATTTTATTGAAAACCTAAAATATCTAATCATGTGTTCAAAACTACTATGTATGAGAAGAAAACAATAATGACACATCCCCATTTAGAGAAAATTTATATATTTTAGAAAAAAAAATATAATTTAATCTATAATACTAAATCCCCCCCAAAACCATTTATAAAATAAATTCCCAATAAAATTTATAATTTTTATAAGAGGCATATCCTTATTTAAAAAATATGATAATATATTTTTCAAATCATCGATATTTACTTAAAAAACCTCACAAATAAATTTATAATTATAAAATTTGTTAATAATCTAAACCATTTTAATATAACAATGATTTGAAAAGATGACATCTTTTATACACAAAACATTAATCCATTTGATATAATTTTAGACATCCCAAAAGTTATACCTTAATTATTTTAGAGATCACAAATAAAAATTCTTATGATTCAAATGAGATTGATTTTTTTATAGTATATTATTTTGTAGTGAAAATTTATCTAAATATATAACAACCATCTGTTGAAGGATTATACTACTGACTTTATTTTCCACCACATATTCTACCAACAGATCATCAGCTATGCTACTACCAACAGTGCAATATCAAGACATGTTACCAAAAGAGTTGTGGTATCCCAAGACATGATACTACCATTTATGCACCTTTTAGTATATTCTATCAAAAGTGATGGTCCAATATTTGTATGATACCATTGTGTTTCTATATTTAATTCAGTTATAAACCATCCAACAGTTAATTTGTAGAATTAAATTCCAATGGTCTAACATTTTTTTATTAATCATTATTGTTAAACCACAACATAGTTGAACTAAAGATAAAGGTCACATCTCCATATTTATATCCCTATATTTAGATCCATGATATCATTTAAATTTTTATCAATGGATAATTAGACCTAAATAGCTATATATTTTATAGAAATCCATGATATATGTACTGTAGTATTGAGATTTTATAGCTATACACTTATGTTTTGGTATAAAAAAGAGTGTCAAAGTATAAAACATATAGATTCCAAAGAAACCTTCATACACTAAATTAATAGATATTTGTGTAATTTTGTTCTTTTCAGATATAAAAAAAATATTAATGACTCTCTATTTCCCATTACATTCATGGAAATTGGTGTGATATCCTCACCCAACCAAATATGAGGACCCCCATCCAATTGATGATATCCCGACTGAGAAGCGCCATTTATTTCCATCTATTCAATTTTTCTCTTTCCATTTATTCTTTACATTTGTGATGTGTGTAAAATTACTATTTTTATTTTATAAACGCTATCTCGTGTGATTTTACTAGATTATTATATACACACATAATCAAATTTATTTTTCTATATACCAACCAAAAATATGGCTGAGTTCTTGAATTCCCTATTTTTTATTCCCATGTATATATGTGTTAGAGCCCCTAGGCACTAACAGCTAGTGTGTTTTTGTTTATAAAAAAAATATATATATTGGATATGTTTTTTGTTTTAATAATATTCATTATTGTAGGTGATTCCCAAGTGAATGGGATTATGTATCATCTTGATACTTATCCTCTTGTTTAATTCATGTGTGTTTTCTATGTTTTTTGTCTATATTTCTCATGAAAAATTAGATTACTTTTAAATAAATAATGAAAACATAGAAATTGATTGTTATTCTTAACAAATGGTTTGTAATGGATATTATAAAGCATATTATTTTTATATGTAAATGTAATTTCAATTATTATTTAGTTATTCGCTAATCAAATTTTGATATATTTAATGGATGATCAAACATATAAAATTCCACAATTTTTATTAACATGAAATTTTTAATTAATATGTGGCATTTTAGTTAAAGTTGTTTTCAACAGAATTTTTTTTGGTTACTCAATTCACCCCCCTCATGAGTTCTTCACTCTGACCAACATTTGTTATCTGATGTATTTCAAATAAAAATTGAATTAGTAATTAGTTATCTTCTAAAGATCTAATTTTTTTTATTTTTTATAAATACAGTTGTTTATGTATAATAATATAATACATGAATATTCTTCCAATATGACTCATTATTTTATTGACACAAACTATTAATAGTTAAATACTAAAATAAATATGCATATTTTATGAATGGGTCTCGAAATCTATATTATCCATGAAAAAAATATTAAATACCTAAGATTTTTTGGAGTTAGATATTGTAATACAATTAATTAATCTTATAATAATTACCATAAATCCATGAATTTTTTATGTTTTGACTTAGGTTATGAGTTATTAAATACAATTTCTTCTTGCAAAAATACATTTTAAATTTAATATGATTTATCTTTTTCTCATGATGAAAATTATAATGTCATTAAAATTATCATAAATTCATAAACTATTAAATACGATACATTTAATATGAAACATGATGAACATATTTCTAATATGTCTCTCATGATTACTATGATAATGAACATAATTAATTCACATTGGAAAATTCATATCAAAGATCATGTCTTGTGCTTAATGTAGTCTCTACCAGAAAGTCAGAGGGGAACGTTAATCAAAATTTATGAGTAATGCGATGTAACTATGTTTCTTGGAAAAGAGATAATAAGACATAATATGATGTATGAGTAGGAAGTCAATGTAAAAAGTAGAGGATATGGATGGAAGAAAAATAAAATAATTATCCATTGAATCTAGAACATCAAATAAAAAAAGAGTACATCATTGAAGGCATATCATGTGATGTTGAGTCACATCCAGAAAGTGATGAAAAATATTGCCACATAACGAAAACATTCAATACATTATACCATAGTATGATGGTTTTTGAGAAACCCTTCTATAAATTAATATATGTTAATATATTTAAATGGATAATTGGATGGATGAATGATGACTCTTTAAATTAAATAATTATCTATGAGTGAAGGAGAAAATTTCATATGAAATATGATTCAACTAAGATAAAATACGATAATAAATATGATGATATGGATAATAGGTACAATATGGTATTGATTGATAATTTTTGTGCATATGAATAATGTTTGAGTGATTCATACACAACACAGGTAGAAAATCATGAATGATAAAAAATATGTTTTTTGATAAAACAAACTAATTTATCTAACATATTTCATTATTCTATTATTTCATATTTAAATGTCTTCTCAAAATGAAATTAGTGATGAATAAATTTTACTACAGAAATTTTCTACTACAATAATATATTTGAAGATACTTTCATTGAACTCAATTATAAATATATAATTGTTTGATGATTCATTTGAAGAATATTGGTTTTATAATAGATCATAGTAGTGATAATGATAAAAATTCCATAATTATAAAAAGGTACAATGAGTTATAATTATCTAAATAACAACTGATGATGTATTTGGAATGAATTTCAAATAGAAGAGATAATCTAAATCTAATTCATATAAAACAGACCATAGAAAAATATAGTAATTTTATAGGATATCAACCAAGACAAAGGGGGATATAAAAAAAGTATTTTCCTAGCTGTTGTTCTTAGACAACAAGGTTTTAATTTTGTTGACCAAAAAAGTATTTATTTAGAAACATATAAAATATGATTTTTGATTCAATTGTATACAATTAGGGATTATTCTGTCTGTGATTACTGACATTACTGGACTCAATAAGATATGGGTACCAAAGTAATTTTTATTGAAAATTATTTTATGTATAAAACCTTCCAGAATATATTCAGTTAGAATATATTGTATATAAAATGTCATTTTTATGACATATGATGGAAGACTATTAATTTTTCTATAATCTAATAATGTTTAATAATTTTCACGTTAGTTTTTGAAACAATTACAAAGGGAATATTATTTCTCTTTCTCATATCGATAAATCTAACACTATTTTAATTTCAAATGTATCATTATTAGATGGATTAATGTATACTATTTTTAACATCTTATAGCAATGTGATGTTGGTTTTCATTATAAATTTGAAAATAATTCATTCAAATTTATATTTCAAAAAATTCTTTATTTTTATCTTTTTGATGAAATGATAATATATGTTTTATTAATTTATATTTGTTTGTTTCATATGATATTTCATTACTATGTGCCTCTAAAAATGAGTCATTTATTTGGAAATGAGGATTATGACATTGAAATAGTCATGCACATTGATAGATAAATTAGATTGGGTTGGTCAAATATCTACCTAATGTCGAATTACCAAAATATAAAGTTTGTATCCCATGTCAAAAATTAAATCATCACAAAATATATATCAATTTATAGAAATATGTTTCAACTTCTCAACCTATAGAATTGGTTTACATGGAAATTTTTGTAACTTCTAGAGTTTCAAGTTTAAATGTGAAGCACTATTTTTCTGTTCTTGTATACGACTTGTCTATATATACATGTGTACTCATTCACTATCAGAAATGTGATGAATTATAATATTATTACAACTATGAAATATATTTATAAAATCATAGTTTACATATCATTAAGATCATACTATGTAATCATGGACATGATTGTGAAAATATAGACATCGAATCGTTTTTCTTACAAAATTTATGTTTTAAAGAAAATTCACCTATGAAAATACAGTAGGATATGGTAACGGGAATCAGAAATATTACCCTTTATGAAATTTCATGGAACATAATTTATGAGTATGGATGAACTATTTATTTTTCAGTTGAATATGTGAATTCTCTATGTTATATAATTAATATTTTCCCTATAACAACTATATTTAGGAAGAATAATTTAAAATTATATAATTTATTAAAACCCAAGGTTAATTTAATTATATAATTACTCTAGAAAATAAATTTTCATAACAACAAAGATAATAATGAAAAAATTTCTTCCATTAGTGATGAGGGAATATTTTGTATTTATTCAATATCTACTTAATCATATAAGGTGATTAATAAAAGAAATAATACTGTGGAAAAATTTATTCGTGTCAAATATTATGAAATGGATACACATTAAACCAAGACCCAATTAATATATATATATGATGATATGTGAAATATGAATATAAATGAAAACCTTCTCGAAATTATGTGAAACATGACGAAAAAACATATAGTTCTATTGAACAACATTAAACTCAACTAGAAAGTATAAATGAAAAGGATATTTCTAGACTTTATTTTTCTAGATCTATTAGTAAACAGAGAATTCATCCTATAAATGTTTCATTTGGATATTTATTTAGTGGAAGTACAACTAAATCATCACATATAAATCAATTTTTCGAAAAGAATTAATGTTACAATTTGAACCAAAAAACATCAATTATCCACTGAATAATGAATTATATATGATGAAAATGTAACAATAACTTAATCAATTGGGGTGAAACTATTTTTTGGAATTAGTCGATATGAGCTATATACAGTCAAACTATTGGAACTAAGTGAGTTTTTATAAAAAATGTTTATTATTAAGAAAAATATTTATAAATAATGATATATTGGTTGAGAGATGATATATATCAGGTCTGTAATTATATGATTCTATTGATCATGTTTCCTATGATGAATATTTCCATTCTAATTATTTATTTATATTTTATTCTATTTTAAAATATAAAATCTCTAAATTTTTTAGTCTTACATATATCTAATTTTAGAACACTATATCACTCATGTGTACCTATAGAAAAAAATTTAATTCCCTTATATCATGATCTACAACCTTCCTCACACCCTTCATCCATCATTCGAATCATAAAAAAGGTGAGAGTGATGTTCCCCTCAATGGAGTCTCTTAATGTATAATGAAATTTAATGAAATAATTTTGATAAGTGAGATGTGCTATAGTTGAAATGAAAAACCAAAATCCTTCCACTAGATTTTTTGTTATAGATAATTAATTAGAAGTTGAATGACTTCAATTAAGAATGTGATTTTTGATCGAAGTTATATTAGATGAGAGATGTTTAGAATGGTTATCAAGGAATGATCAAACATTTTATAATATGTAATTTCACTAGTTTTACCAATATATAGTGTACAAGTTTAGGGAAAAAATATGTCATTTTACGTATTTTTATGGAAAATGGGCTTTATTTTCTTCAATGAAAAGGACAAAGGGATACAAACATGCCTCACCATGGTGTCTCTGTTGAATATCAAGGATATATATCATTCAATTGTGAGTTTTTTTTTCTTGAGGATTAAATGATGGATCTTAGTCAATATATTATAGTGAAAATTCTTACATTTACTAAATATGATGGGGATTATAGACCAATGACTATGTTTATCCACCATATTATTTTTCATGGGAATGGTGACTTTAGCATTATGAAGTATTAATATATATATAAAATTTATTACTTATGAATATATGAGTTAAATTAATCGTTATAGATATCATATGATATATATGATAATGATTAGTAAAACCTCACACAACTCATATATTATAATTTAACATACTATGGTCTATGGTATTTTAGAAACCAAGGGCTTCATTGATCAGTAATAAGAGGTGGAGATATATTTTTGTTGTTTTGGTATAAAAGAATTTAACTCTAAAATAATGAAAGTAAATAATAATCCATGGATAAAGAATTATTTGTAAGAAAATAACAATACATATGAGGATTTTAAACCTATGGAACAGTCTACCCAACATAATATTTTTGATGACCCTGATGTAGGCCTAGATGAGATTGGGACATATTCTTATAAATAAGAAGTATAAGAAGAAGTATATAAGGAAAATGTGAAAGAATATATCTATTTTGAAGAATATTGTGATATAGATAACTCTAAGTTTCCAATTATTTAATATGTATCTAAAAGTACCATTATTTCACTTCTAACTAGATAGAGCTTCATAAGTGAAGGAGAAAAAAGGAGAATATGGTCTATATAGACAATCAAGAACATTGTCCATTTAAATCCAAAAAATACACAGTGGATGTAAGATATGGTTTTAAAGAAGGTTATTGGAATGTAAATTGTCATATATCTAATGACTCAGAAGGTCATGATGATACTGATGATGGCTTTAATGAGGTCCAGATTCATCCATCTCGTAGTGTTTCAGTATCACTTAGGACTGAATGTTTTGAGAGAACTGATACTCTTCTCCAGACTAATGATGTATGCTATGTTATTATGGATAACCATGTTCGTATTGGGGGGGGGGGGAGGTGAAACAATATGCTCTTCAATCAAAAAATATATTAATAGTTATGCTCCTTCTTCTACATCAGTAAATAGAGATGCATCCAAGGGGGATCCATCCCCTTGTTCTTTGTTAATTGAGACCTTTTAACTTGAGTCTGATGAAGATGATGATAATGATGATTATTAGTGTATTCCACTAGAAAATGGTGGAAATAAAATCCTATTAATTTTACCACATAATAAGGTACAACATATCTATATAATTGATGAAGCTGGTAAGTTACAAGCATTTCCTTCTGAGGATAATTCTTCAGGATCTATGCATGTATATATTTTATTTCCTAGGATTGGTTGAGTTCCTTAACATTTGAATTCTCTATATGTACCTTTATATTATGAGTATAAATATTATTTTTAATCATTAAGAGTAGTAATTATTTATTTTTTCAATTATGTTAATGTTTCTCATGATCCAATAGTTACTCATGTCTGTGAAGCTGATATAAGACATATAATCGAGCAAGTCATTTCAAATATTTAATCCAATATTATTTTAAATAATCCTGATGTTCAAAAAAAGAATAGAAGGTCAGAAAATTAGATGGAATCTATATATATATATTATGAATGATATGAGATATTGATTCACTGGTAAGAACACTTATCTTTTGGAGAAGTTGGATTCACTACCATATGTTGGTGTGTATACATCCGCATTTGAACATCAATCATGTACTTCATATGGTGAGATGATCATATATATATAGTTTGGGATAATTTTCATTGAAGCATGTTAGATATCACTACATTTTATCTAGACGACCATTGGAAAATCAGATTGTACAATGAGTAAATATATAAACATGTTAGGGATTTAATGAATGAATGCAGAAGTGATAAAGAAAATTTCACTAATCAAATCAAATATAAAATTTCTCTATTTTATATGAATCATGAGTTGTATTCACTTTATAAATTTGTCTTTGGAATATTTCGGATTCCATTATGATTTATTCATTAATGGAACATGTAGACCAACATGATGTGTTCTCCCCTCACATCAGGCCTTTTATGGATGAGAAGAAATACTTATTCAATTTTTTAAAGAGAGGTGGGGAAATCATCATCGATTATAGGAACTATATGAATCGATTTTTGTATCTATATATGGAAAATCTATTGTCTCACATGAGTCAATTTACATTTTATCCTTCACTAAGACACCATCTTCTTCTCCTCTTTCTCCATAGTATTGGCCCATGAATATGTCCCTAGTTGAAGCATCTCAAAATCTCAAACATGTGGTGACCCATTAGCTTCCCCACAATAAATCAACACCATATTCTTTAAGATTTTTGATTCCTAACTCCAATAAAGGAAAACAAAAACTTGATCTTACTTCCCATTGATATGATAGTGATTCACATTAGGATTATTCTATGTTAGGGATTTCTCTCCCTTTTAATTGTTTTTGGAATGTAATATTTAGAAGGATATAATTAATTAATTTCATATTTCATTCATTTCTATCATAGTAAGATGTTGAATTTCTTATGTATGTTTTAATATCAATAGGGGTATATAATCTTTTGAATGGAAATTTATATTGTAATTTTTAATTTCAATTTTCATATGTATTTCTCTTTCAAAATTTTAATCTAAGAATATCACATTAGTAATTTGAAATTTTATGATTGATATTTCATTTATCAAATCATCTAAATATTAATATAATTTTTTTACATGGTTTGTAAAATAGAATTATTTTTTATAATAAAAATGGTTAGATTGTTGGCACAAAATTATTTTAATGCTCATAAAAAATAATTCTCAGGTATATAATGATAAAAATATTTGAGAATAGTATATTATTTTATGACGAAAATTTGGCTATGTAAAATTCTACCATCAGTGCATGGGATCCACTGATGAAATTATCTACAACTATATATTCTACCACCAGATCTCCAAATATGATACCAAAATATGTATTACTGATATAAATGGTCCCCATAGAGCTATGATATTGCATGGTTTTCTATCGAAACATGTGATATTTCCGTATTCTTAATCAAAGCTACCAACAACTGTGATACTACTAGTCATGCTATGGAAAATTAAGATATTGTTTTTCTATTATACCATAAAAATAGATATACCATCAGTAATATAGTACTTCTATTCTGTCACTCATTCAAATTTAATTCATTCAACTACTAGTTTATTGAATTAAATTAAGATTGCCTCTTGATATATTATTAATCAATATTTATAAACCACTCCATCGATTATTTTAAAAGAGTGACAGTTCTTTCTGATTTATTGATCATGGTGTAGATGTAAGGTATGTTTATTATTATTCGTCAATAGATAATTAGAATTATTGGACAATATATAAAAAATAACTACCTCATGTGCATTATGAAGAATAAGGAACTAATAGTTTTGAGATTAAATACTAATATATATATATATCAGTTTGAATATGTATAACAAACAAAAGACAAATAACCATTTATACACTAATTTAAGAGAAATATGTTGATATATTTTAGAGAAACTACAATCAAAAAAGGGAATATTGTTACTTTTTATTTTCGTTCACATTTAGAGAAAACTGTTCAACCACCGAACAAATACAAATACAAAGAAAGTCAATCATTTGATTCTATACAGACCGAGTTTCACAAAAAAATTTAATCTCTTCTTATTTTATATGTTTGTTTATACATTACAAACAACAATTGTGTTATACTACTACATTAATTTTGTACACACTAAAACTTTTTCATAATGTAGTGTTTTCTAGACACACTCACTCAAAAGAAATTATCTATATAACCACAAAACTATTAAAGAGTTATCACAAGACCAATATTTCTAATTATAACATAAAACAATAGTACAGTCTATGAACCTATACAACCCTAGTGATATTTTATTTTATAAATCCAATCCATTTTATTCATATAAATATTATTAAAATAATATGTTTGTATACAAGTGACTACCATGTGGAGTGGATTATGTCTCGTCATGAGGCTGAACACATACTTTTATTCCCATTTGATTTTAATATTTTTTTTCTATATTTCAATTAAATAACAACATTTTTTTAATCATGATAAAATTTACTACGATAGTTAGCCTTAAACTATATTTTATATAATGGACTTGATTAAGAAATTCAGTTCAAAAAGATACAAATATTTAAAATATTGTTTAATACGAGACATAAGTTGATTTTGAGAAATTTTACGAGAGGTGAAACTAATATAATACTATTATTATAAGGCCCCAGCCTTAAACCTTACTTAATCTTGAGTTATTACAAGATTAAACATTGAGGATCTTTTTAGGTTTAGAGTTTTAGAGAACTAGATCATAAAACTTTCATTACATTCCACATTTAAACAAAGTGGTTACATAAAAGATAGTATTCATTTTTCCCATCAACTGAAACATATTTAAAATAAAACATGGATTCTTTATTGACACTTCCTTGACACTATCATCATTTTATGTACCCTTCCCTTGACCTGTGAAAAACATTTTAAGAACTTGGGATGAGCATAAAAAGCTCAGTAAGGGATATAAAAATATGGAAAGGAAACATGAGTACATGTATACATAAGAATGAAATCATCCATTACCCATAAAACACAATCACATTAATATACCTCATAAAATCATGAATAAATCATATAAATCATAAGACATAAAGGTAACTTGAGGCATTCATAACATTCTTACGTAGGGAGTAACCCTCTTGGTTACGTTTTGGATACCCATCACAGTATATTCCCTAAATCTCTTCGGAGAAACCTTAACGTTTAACCCCTCCGCGTTACCCAATGCATTAGAGAGCTATATCAGACTCACCCGCCCTTATTTTATCACAGAACCACCCGTCTTCATAATAATGCCCAAGAACCATAACATAATTGTATCACATAAAACATGCATAAAGGAAACCGAACATTTCCACTTTTCAATCACAAGATATCAATACAACCCATTGATATAAAAACATTATGAAAACCATTTTCAATACCAAAATTAAAGAAAAAAATATGGTATTTATTTTTCTTTAAAAAAAGGTATGACTTGTAGAGGAAGCCAAAACTCAAATAATGGTCACGCTGGCGGAGAAGTCGTTTTCGCCGCATACGTATGACAAAAACATTCCATTTTTTCGTTTAGTAAAATTCTCTGTATAAAAAAGATTCCTTTCGGATAAATGTAAAATTAAAAGGGGTTTATACACCATATAAAATAAGGTTGTGTATAAAACAAAATATGCCTCAATGAAAGGTGATTAAGACGAAGTCCCATACAAAGACGGTATCCTTGGATTAAGGATAAATAAATTACATAATTATGTGTGACAAACTAATAAACCAAATATAAGTGGATATTAAGTGTAAAACAATCAGAGGATATTCACACATATTCATAGAACTACATATTCAAGGAGTAAAAGCTTATCCCAAATAATCAAATTTGGGTTAAGAAGTTCCCTTGCAAAAATTTGACAGCCTAATGGCGTCACTACAAAATTCAGAAAATGAGTTGATGAGAGATAAAAAGGGTATATAATCACTTGGAAATAAAATTTAAATCACTAAGGATATAGAAGAACATATCTCAACATAATGTTATATGAATTAAAAGTCATAACAAAAGAAGTCTTTTAAAAAGAGGAGGGTGAAAGGTTCCCTTACCGACATGGGTATCTTTTGAAACATACACCTCTTGAAAGAAGGACAATACAACATTGATGTAAATACTCATAAATGAAAGTATATTACACAATGAATAAAATAATGATCAGTACATACACCACTCAAAGGAAGTTGTGGAAAATGTTGCATAAATCTCACGGGAATAAAAGTGAGATGAAAAATCCCTTACGAAAACTCGGCAGCCTAACGGCTCCACTTAAAACTTCCAAAAATGGATTGATAAGATCAAATAGGGTCTCTCATCATATTAAAATAAAATGAACAGAAATATGAATATAAAAGAACATCCCCCATCATAACAAAGAGGATCTTAAAAGAAATGACATAAAGGATAATACTTAAAAAGAAAGAGAGAGGTTAGATCTCTTACGAAAATTTGGCAGCCTAACGGCACCACTCAAAACTTCCAAAATGCATTGATGAGAGAGAATAGGGTCTCTCATCATATGAACATAAAAAATTAAAGTAAGAGTAATATAAAATAACACCCCAATCACAAGAAAGATAAGCTTAAAAGGATTGACATAAAAGAGTGTACCTAAAAAAGAAAGATAGGAGTAGGATCCCTTACCTCGGGTCCGATTTGACTCGATCGTTCTTTAAGGTCCTGAATAATAAACTTGAGTTAATTTCTACTTGATTAAGAACATTTTTTAAGTTCATTATTCCTTTTATATCACTTATTTCCATGTTATAAACATTATGTAATCATTTTAGTTAATAATGTCTGTTTTGTCGATATTTGGTTCTTAAGTCGAAAGTGGACTTCTTACAATTACATGTTGTTCGTATGGTCAAAGGTTCATTATATCCAGAATGATATTCATGATTTGGATATCATATATATAATATATATCCAGAATATAAATTTATTTATAATATTACAAAATCATTTAGAGGTAAGAAATGAAATGCACCGTTCATGGAGACGGTAAGTCGTACGTATGCATGAACGCTACTTTCATTTCTATGTCATATTAATGGAATTAAAACTAAATGAGAGGTAAGTATATTTTAATTATAGAATTATATTCATCATTTATATATAACATAAATCATATATAATAACTTTAAATACATCCTTTATACATCCCACATATGGCATTAATGAATCAAATCACTTTGAGGGGGCGGTAGCCCGCACTTCCTAAAATGAAATTATCGTGTTTACCCACAATGGAAACCATAAAGGTATGCCACAAAAGAAAAATGCAGAAGCTTAAGTAAAACATAAACATATTATATATCATATATAAATATAGTGACATCTTAATGGCCACCTTTTAAGGTGTTATATGAGTGTTGAACAATCATCGTTTCGTGAGGCAGACATTCGCCATCCACAGAAACAGTATGTTCTTTAACCATTTGATGTTGGTGTGTGTAATTGTAGATCGAATGCTTCTTATAAAAACATCCTAGTATATTGAAGATACTGGAGTTGTTACAGAAGAAATGAATAAAAAGAGTTTATGGGGTTGGAGAAGCAAAATAAAACAAAAGAACACAAGTGAAGACATTACCTTAAAATCGGGTAACTCTTTTTGATTTGAGCTGAAAGGCTTACTTGGGAAGACTTCTGCCCAAAGTGAGGCTTCTAGGAGTAAGATAGGGATGTGGAGAGGAAAAATGACCAGGTTTTGGCCGAGACAAAGGCTTGAGAGGTGTGGGTAAGGTGGTAGAGGTGGGGGCCTTTTATAAGAGGAGAGGAGGGGCACTCTTGGAAAGTAAAGAAATGTTACATTATTTTAAAATGAGTTTCGGATTCAAAAGGTCCCACATTGATATAATTCGAGGATAAGGAGATAAGGGATCTAAATATATCCAACCAATAGGTTTTTGACATTTGTAGGTCATAAATTTTACATTATCTTTTCATTTTATTTAAATCCTTTATTAATGAGGTAATCGCTGCATCATCATGATGTCATAATTAATTTAATTTATTTAATGTCTAAAAATTATAAAAAAATATCATGATGTAGGAAATCTTTTTATCTTTCTAAATAATATTTATAGTCAAAAAATATGACTTTTATAGCCCAATTTAAAAATTGTTTTAGTGAAACATCTCATGTATGTGACATTTTTATTTTAACTTTAAATAAAAAGTTATTTATGTCATTTTCCAACCAAAGTGGCTCTATGGGGTCCCCAAGTTGAACCATGGATTGTCTTGGTCGGAAATGACACATCCAATGAGGGTAGGACATGTTTCTAGGTCATTTCAAATTATTAAAACATTATTTTTATCTTAAACTACACTAATTACCTCTAATCACGATTAAAAACATAAAAGTTACTATTCACCAAAAAATTATTTTAATCCCATTGAACAACATTTTACTTCTAAATTACAACCATGTATGTCTGATTTTTGAAATTCAAAACTCAGAGGTAGAAATGTTTCATTTAAACGAAAAATCAGTTTGTTTAACTACCACTTAGTGGTTTCACTATTCATCAAAAATTGAAGTTTTTCTAAAAAATACCAAAAAATCACCCTAAGATATATTTGATATTCCGAACTCAAAAATGATGTCTATTTTAAAAAATTCAAAACTTATAAGTTGAATTAATCAATTTAATAATTAATTCCCTCTGTCAAAACAAATAGCATGTCTTTATGAAATAATAAGTATCAAAAGATTGACACTAGTTTAAGTCCAATTTCAAGATGAAATTAATTCCAACGACCACTATTGGATTAAATGGTAAAAATATATTCTAATTTTACTTTAAAAACAATTCAAAATATAATATAATAATATAAATAAATTAGATTAAAAAGAGGTTTTGAATTGAAATACAACATTTTTCCCTATTCATTAAAAAATGAACATTATAAGAAAGATAACAAAAATTTAAACAAAGTAAATTTTGATGTCTCTATTCTAAAGAAGAATTTTATTTTTTCAAATATAACACATAAAATTGTCAAAAAGTGGATTTAAAATAGGTTCGCCATCAAGAGGAGGTTAATCGACCATCTAAAGAACATTAGAATGTTTACCCTTAAAAATTGAATTCATTCACATTTTTAATCCTCTAACATTTATTATAAAAAGTAAAAATATTTGACAAAAATATATAATTATTTTGTAGTTAGTTCTGTTCATTCCCTCCATTACAATGGCTAGGCGTTAACTACTATTTAAAATAATATTATTTTATTATTAGAGTACAACGTAAGATTCCCAAGAAACTCGTTGTTGCATATTGGGTACGCCATCGAGCATAGCGTCCCCTTTAAAGTAATATTAATATTTTAATCACAAATATGGATAAATATAAAAATGTCATATTCTTTATTTACCTGGGGTGTTACATTCTTCCCCCCTTTTGGGAATTGCGTCCTCACAATTTCAATATTGGGCTCGAAAACATCCTTGAAAGTCCCACATCGGAACAAGAGTCGGTAAAAAAATCACATTAAAAGAAAAAAAGAGTAGTACAAAGGTCACCTGAGTTAACCCATAATAGGATTCCATGTATGAATATATGGATATGGAGGTGAAAACAAAGTGTCATGTTCTGATGGAGAGTGATAGTAAACATGTTTACGATAAAGTTAACCACAAGAAAATCACAAACTTGTGATGGGTTAAATAGTATTCGATTCCCCAGTAGGAAAAGTTAATAGACAACATTTTTGTTTTTTTATTGGGGAATTTATTCATAAGGAAACATAATTACTTATCATGTTGACTTTAAAATTTTATTAGATTTCTCACACAAACTAATATTTTCTCCAAAAGATGAGCATTTAGGAAGACTTGTTCACTATAATCACTTTCTAGAGAATCACCTAATCCACAAAAGAGAACTATATACTTTCCATGTCTTTAGAATTTAACCAAAACCAAAACCAAAATGGTTAGTATAAGATCAAATAATCTATAAAAGGATAACCCTCTATAAAAATAAAATCTATTCTTAATCTCCAAAATTTGTCCAACAAAACCCAAAGTTCAACAAGGACCATTTGATAAACAATTTGTCCATAAAATTATTCAAAGTAAACCAAACTAAGATTGAAACCCAAATATTTGAAGGATTTAGTCACATAGTCTTCCAAGGTACAAATTAACTTTTATCTCCAAAGAACATCAGTTTCTCTTAAATTCTCATATTGAAAAGTAATTAACCTAATCACATATCCTCGATGATAGGATAATCATTTCTATATATAACCCATAAAAACTTACTCATGATTCCTAAAATCATGTAACTAAAAAGAATTAATCAAACTAACCAGGGACTTCACGTAGTCCCGTGGTAGGTGATAAATACCAGTCACACTTTGGTTGTGGGTTCGATTCCCACAGACTTTGTCCGACATGACAGGTTGTCACACGGTCTGTGTGTTGTCCTTTTTCCAAAACTATATAATTCTTAAAACATTCCCCAAAACGTGATAAAATCTTCAAAAATTATCATAACATATTTTATCCTCATGTTTATCTCATGCCTTTCATTTTCCATCATAACATATAATAACCCATAATTACCTCAAAAGTAAGCATCATATAAACTGTAATGGTTACCTTTATAATTATTACCTGAACTTCCACATCGATTGGTCATCTCATACATGATGCATTATAGATAATACCAAGGTTCAAGTGGTTGATCATGACTCCTTGATAGTTGGTTTACAACAACCAAGAGTTTCCCCATTGAATCCACTATTTTATCTAGTATCTTATTCAGAGAACCACCACAGTTTCCTTCAAACCTGTTGTCTCTTTGGTGCCTTCTAGATCTATCCATTCACTAAAAATAGAAATGTTAGTGTGAGTATATCAACAAAACCATCATGTATTAATGAGGAAGGTAAACACTATGATATACTTACTCATTCACTTTATCTAAATCTAGGACTCTTTCTGAAATCCAAACCATTATGGTAATGTCACCTGTGCTTAGATAATACCCTAACCTCTAAAGTTATCTAAACCGACCTTTGATACCAACTATAAGGCCCTAGCCTTAAACCTTACTTAATCTTGAGTTATTACAAGATTACACATTGAGGATCTTTTCAGGTTTAGAGTTTTAGAGAATTAGATCATAAAACATGCATTACATTCCACATTTAAACAAAGTGGTTACATAAAAGATAGTATTCATTTTTCCCATCAACCGAAACATATTTAAAATAAAACCTGGATTCTTTATTGACACTTCCTTGACACTATCTTAATTTCATGTACCCTTCCCTTGACCTGTGAAAAACATTTCAAAAACTTGGGATGAGCATAAAAAGCTCAGTAAGGGATATAAAAATATAGAAAGGAAACATGAGTACATGTATACATAAGAATGAAATCATACATTACCCATAAAACACAATCAATTTAATATACCTCATAAAATCATGAATACATCATAGAAATCATAATACATAAAGGTAACTTGAGGAATTCATAACATTTTTACGTAGGGAGTAACCCTCTTGGTTACGTTTGGAATACACATCACAGTATATTCCCTAAATCTCTTCGGAGAAACCTTAACGTTTAACCCCTTCGCGTTACCCAATGCATTGGAGAGATATATCGGGCTCACCCACCCTTAGTTTATCACGGAACCACCCGTCTTCATAATAATGCCCAAGAACCATAACATAATCATATCACATAAAACATGCATAAAGGAAACATAACATTTCCAATTTTCAATCACAAGATATCAATACAACACATTGATATAAAAACATTATGAAAACCATTTTCAATACCAAAATAAAAGAAAAGTAAAACATGGTATTTATTTTTCTTTAAAAAAAGGCATGTCTTGTAGAGGAAGCTGGAACTCAAATAATGGTCATGGCGGTGGAGAAGTCGTTTTCGCCGCATACGTACGACAAAAACATTCCCTTTTGTCGTTTAGTAAAATGATTTGTATGAAAAAGATTCCTTTAGGATAAATGTAAAAGTCAAAGGGGTTTATACGCCATATAAAAGAAGGTTGTGTATAAAACAAAATATGTTTCAATGAAAGGAGATTGAGACAAAGTCCCATACAAAGACGGTATCCTTGGATTTAGGAAAATTAATTACATAATTATGTGTGACAAAATAATGCCCCAAATATAAGTGGATATTATGTGTAAAACAATCAGAGGTTATTCACACATATTCATATAACGACATATTCAAGGAGTATATGCTTATCCCAAAGAATCAAAATTGGGTTAAGATGTTCCCTTGCAAAAATTTGACAGCCTAATGGCGTCACTACAAAATTCAGAAAATGAGTTGATGAGAGACAAAAAAGGTATATCATCACTTGGACATAAAATTTAAATCACTAAGTATATAGAAGAACATATTTCAACATAATTTTATTTGAATTAAAAGACATAACAAAAGAAGTCTTTTAAAAAGAGGAGGGTGAAAGGTTCCCTTACCGACATGGGTATCTTTCGAAACATACACCCCGTGAACGAAGGACAATAAAACATTGATGTAAATACTCATAAATGAAAGTATATTACACAATGAGTAAAATAATGGTCAGTACATACACCACTCAAAAGAAGTTGTGGCAAATGTAGCATAAATCTCACGGGAATAAAAGTGAGATGAAAAATCCCTAACGAAAACTCGGCAACCTAACGGTGCCACTTAAAACTTCCAAAATTGATTGATGAGATCATATAGGGTATCTCATAATATTAAAATAAAATTAAAAGCAAGAGTAATATAAACTAACATCCCCCATCATAACAAAGAGGAGCTTAAAAGAAGTGACATAAAGGAGAGTACTTAAAAAGAAAGAGAGAGGTTAGATCTCTTACGAAAATTCGGCAGCCTAACGGCGCCACTCAAAACATCAAAAATGGATTGATGAGAGAGAATAGGGTCTCTCATCATATGTACATAAAAATTACAGTAATAGTAATATAAAAGAACATCCCAATCACAAGAAATATGAGCTTAAAAGGAATGACATAAAATAGTGTACTTAAAAAGAAAGAGAGGAGTAGGATCCCTTACCTCGGGTCCGACTTGACTCGATCATTCTTTAACGTCATGAATAATAAACTTGAGTTAATTTATAACTACTTAAGAACCTTTTTCAATTTAATTATTCCTTTTATATCACTTATTTCCATGTTATTAACATTATGTAATCATTTAAGTTATTAATGTTTGTTTTGTCGATATTAGGTTCTTCAGTCGAAAGTAGACTTCTTACAACTACATGTTGTTCATGTGGTCAAAGGTTCATTATATCCAGAATGATATTCATGATTTGGATATCATATATATCATATATATCCAGAATATAAATGTATTTATAATATTACATAATCATTTATAGGTAAGAAATGAAATGCACCGTTCATGGAGACGGTAAGCCGTACGTACGCATAAATGCTACTTTCATTTCTATTTCATATTAATGGAATTAAATCTAAAGGAGAGGTATGTATATTTTAATTCTAGAATTATATTCATCATTTATACGTAACATAAATCATATATAATAACTTTAAATACATCCTTTATACATCCCACATATGGAATTAACGAATCAAATCTCTTTGAGGGGGCGGTAGTCCGCACTTCCTAAAATTAAATTATCGTGTTTACCCACAATGGAAACCATAGAGGTATTCCAGAAAAGAAAAATACATAAGCTTAAGTAAAACATAAAAATATTATATATCATATATAAATATAGTGACATCTTAATGTCCACCTTTTAAGGTGTTATATGAGTGTTGAATAATCATCGTTTCGTGTGGCAGAAATTCGTCATCCACAGAAACAGTTTGTGCTTTAACCATTTGATGTAGGTGTGTGTAATTTTAGCTTGAATGGTTCTTATAAAAACATCCAAGTATATTTAAGATACTGGTGTTGTTACAAAATAAATGAATAAAATTAGTTTAGGGGGTTGGAGAAGCAAAATAAAACAAAAGAACACCAGTGAAGACATTACCTTAAAATCGGGTAACTCTTTTTGATTTGAGCTAAAAGGCTTACTTGGGAAGACTTCTGCCCAAAGTGAGGCTTCTAGTAGTAATAGAGGGATGTTGAGAGGCAAAATCAGCAGGGGTTGGCTGAGCCAAAGGCTTTAGAGGTGTGGTTAAGGTGGTAGAGGTGGGGGACTTTTATAAGAGGAGAGGAGGGGCACTCTTGGAATGTAAAGAAATGGTACTTTATTTTAATATGAGTTTCGGATTAAAAAGGTCCCACATTGATATAATTCGAGTATAAGGTGATAAGGGTTCGAAATTTACCCAACAAATAGTATTTGGACATGTTTAGGTCATAGATTTTACATTATCTTTTCATTTTATTTAAATCCTTTAATAATGAGGTAATCGTTGCATCGTCATGATGTCATAATTAATTTAATTTATTTAATGTCTAAAAATTATAAAAAGATATCATGATGTAGGAAATATTTTTATATTTCTAATTAATATTTATAGTAAAAAAATATGACTTGTATAACCCCATTTAAAAATTGTTTTATAGAAACATCTCATGCTTGTGACATTTTTATTTTAACTTTAAATAAAATGTTATTTATGTCATTTTCCAACCAAAGTGGCTCCATGGGGTCCCCAAGTTGACCCATGGATTTTCTTGGTCATCCATGACACATCCAATGAGGGTAGGACATGTTTCTAGGTCATTTCACATTATGAAATCATTATTTTTATCTTAAACTACACTAATTACCTCTAATCGCGATTAAAAACATAAAAGTTACTACTCACCAAAAAATTATTTTAATCCCATTGAACCACATTTTACTTATTAATGACAACCATGTATGTCGGATTTTGGAAATTCAAAACACAGAGGTGGAAAAGTTTCATTTAAACGAAAAATCAGTTTCTTTAACTACCACTTAGTGGTTTCACTATTCATCAAAAATTGAAGTTTTTCAAAAAAATACCAAAAATTCACCCTAAGATATATTTGATATTTCGAAATCAAAAATGATGCCTATTTTAAAAAATTCAAAACTTATAAGTTGAATTAATCAATTTAATAATTAATTCCCACTATCAAAACAAATAGCGTGTTTTTATGAAATAATAAGTATCAAAAGATTGACACTAGTTTAAGTCCAATTTCAAGATGAAATTAATTCCAACGACCACTATTGGATTAAATGGTAAAAATATATTCTAATTTTACTTTAAAAACAATTCAAAATATAATATAATAATATAAATAAATTAGATTAAAAAGAGGTTTTGAATTGAAATACAACATTTTTCCCTATTCATTAAAAAATGAACATTATAAGAAAGATAACAAAAATTTAAACAAAGTAAATTTTGATGTCTCTATTCTAAAGAAGAATTTTATTTTTTCAAATATAACACACAAAATTGTCAAAAAGTGGATTTAAAATAGGTTCGCCATCAAGAGGAGGTTAATCGACCATCTAAAGAACATTAGAATGTTTACCCTTAAAAATTGAATTCATTCACATTTTTAATCCTCTAACATTTATTATAAAAAGTAAAAATATTTGACAAAAATATATTATTATTTTGTAGTTAGTTCTGTTCATTCCCTCCATTACAATGGCTAGGCGTTAACTACTATTTAAAATAATATTATTTTATTATTAGAGTACAACGTAAGATTCCCAAGAAACTCGTTGTTGCATATTGGGTACGCCATCGAGCATAGCGTCCCCTTTAAAGTAATATTAATATTTTAATCACAAATATGGATAAATATAAAAATGTCATATTCTTTATTTACCTGGGGTGTTACAATTATTTTGTCCAATAGTGCGTTTTTTATTAACATGGTGCATTCTATTTTTACTTCTTTAAGAGAAATTATTATTGGGTACTCAATTCAACCCTATTTAGTTACTCAATATGACCAAAACCAAGTATAATCATTATATAATTTCTTACAATTTTTTTAAAAAATTTATAAAATAAATTTTTGGAAATTAAAATTCAATTAAAATAATAAATATATTCATATGAAACAAAATGAAATTTTAATTACGGAATAAATAAAATAAACTCTTTGATTTCCTAAAATTATAAAATATGTGAAATATACTTACCAATATAATCCTAATTTATTCTAAATTTCACATTAATAACATTAATAACTTTGGTAAAAAATATTTAATTTTAAATCCATGAGAAGAAAATTTAGGCCACCTAAAAACATAAAAAAAATCATGTTTCTTGTAATTCATATTTAATTTTACATCATCGAAAAAATACACAAAAATAACTCATAATTCTCAATAATAATTTAATCACTAAAACATTGACTACAGGTGTTGAAAAAATAGACAACCATATACAAAAGGATGATGGATTCATCTTAAATAACCGTGAAAAATCATAAAATCCATGAGAAATTTTTTTTCAATATGATTCCCCTCAGTAATGCCTATATTTTTAACATCCAAGATATTATGAATCCAAAAAACCCAAATGTAAAGGGTTAATCTATAATTTATACTCTCCTATGACCCTAGTCTATAATACAATGTTATTAATAACCAACATAGTCCAAAATATAACCTAGAAATTCAATCCAACCTTAGACATACCCAATGGTGTTCTCCATCCTTATGGGCATTTAGAAATCACCATGGGAATCAATGAGAACATGCAGGGAATTATTTTTTCCAAAAAAATTAATTTAGTCAAAAGCATCCTCCCAAATGATCTAAATGTGAAATCATAATATTATAGTTCAATACACAATGAAACAAAAAGAAATGAAATAAAATTAAAACCATTCATTTTACATGAGAATTAATGTATCCCAAAAATAAAATAAATAATAAATTGGTCCAAAAACATTAAAGGAAGATAATAAATAAAAGAATGATTTAAATGGGGAATTGAATTTATATTATAAAAATAATAAAAAAGAATGGATTATGTATAAAACTCAACTAAAAATAAATATGTGTAAGTGAAATAACCACCCTTTCAACCTCCCCCAAATACAAATTGGAAACCTAGGTTATTTTCAATATCCTGTTAAGAATAATAATCACTTAATGAAATAGGTTTCAGAAACCATTTCCAATTGGTTTCCTCCCTAGACAGTATACAAAATCGTTATATGGTAAAAAAATCATGCTTGATTGAAATAAACATTGAAATTTATTTTAGCTATTGACAATTTGAAAACATAATATTGTATTTAGTCTATTTTAAAAATCATTCACTTATTTTTTATTAATTGGAAGCAATCACTATTAAAAATTATTTTTCTTAGTTGAATCATATTTTATCAAAACAACCAACTAAATACAATATAGAAATAAAATTTTCATAAAACAATCAAAGAAATTTTTTAAATTAATGTAACCAATGAAATAAATTGGAAATATTAATTGAAAAATCATATTGATCAATGGAGTTCATCCTATCACATCCATGATTGATATTCCATGAATAAATATAGTTTCCAAGAATTGGGTTTTTGGTTTCGTTTTTGATCTCTAACCTTTGGGTACCACATAATTACTTCACAAACATGGATACTGGTGGTGGAACCTTAACATTCTAGTTTATCATATACTAGTATGCCATATTTCTTATGAAAAAATAATAACATTTGATCAAAAATCCAATCACATAATATGAAAATAGATAGTCAAAAAATATTTATATCTCATATCACCTCTGATTTCATTGTATAAAATATTGTATTCCACATAATGATCATAATAGTCAATATAAAAGTTACCCATTTTGTGTAATTAATAAATAATTATAGAAATTAAATTTTTGAAAAAAATATCATCTATTATATTCCATGGGATAAAATTAAAAATTATGAAAGGATCTAATTGGAATAACAAATTCCTTTAATGAAACTAACTTAAGAATAATATATTTAAAAATAAAATACCATATCCATTATGACATCAAAATAGTATAACATGATGTGGAAAAAACCATATTGGGGTGTAGAATTATTTTTCATGAACTGCAATTCCCCCATTAAACATAATGATTTCCTTTACAAAATTAGTTTTTAAGAACAATAATCTTCTAAAATCAATAAAAATAGGTGTATATTAATTATTTAATTTTATAAACGTAGGTATATGTGAAAAATGACAAAAAATAATCAAAATAATCATTTTTATAAAATAATATTTCACATAAAATGGAATCAAAGTAAAAGTGTTTTTAATTATTTTAATTTATATATATATAATAAATATAAAAACAAATTTAAATACTTATTTAATTTAAAATAAATAAATGTTAAATGATTAAAAATAAATGAAACTGAGAATACACAAAACATAATAATATTTTTCCCTATCCCTCATGTTTGACCACCTCAAAAAGGGAATGAATGACCTAAATGGAACATTAGGAACCCTATAATATGAAGATATCACAAATAAATCCATATTATAGAAAACCCATAGTCTTTATGACATCAATAGTATTTAAAAAAATTGGGAAATTTTGAAAAATGGGTTAGTATTTGGTAATATAGGATTTTACAAAATATCTTTGCCCCAAAATATGGGGAGATCAAAATGATTTACAATGGAGATACGGAAATAGAAAGTGATAGTCCCTAGAGTCATGAGTACAAAATGGATGAGTATCCTTGTGGATTAAATAATAAAATCATTATGGGTAATTATGGTAAAATTATATTTTATTAAAACAAGGATTCTGCAACTTTGGATTCATAGTTTATCAAATTATGTGTGCCTCAGTGGGAACTTAGATGCCCATGTAGGCTTGGCCACCGTTATTGGGAAACAATCTTCCATATAAAAATTTATCTTATAAATATTATAGCAATTAACATGATTATATTCATGGTTAATCCTAATCATTCACCTATAATGTTCATAATCTAAAATTAAAGAATCTAAAATGTTCAACTTCAAACTCAATAATAAGGTCAATATTGTATAAAAATAAATAATTAATCAATAAAATTAAGGATTGGATATGAAAAACCTCACCACCATATTTATATCAACAAGTAAAATTCTATAAATTAAATAATTGATTTAAAGATGAAATGGGTTTCAAATAACATATTTGAGACAGGATCTGAAAATACATAGGGACATAAAGACATATTAAAGAATCTATTAAATAGAGATGAATGAAAATTAATACTATAACGGAACATAAAAAAAATAATATTTTTTCATCAACTAATAACCATACATACCATAAAGAGAGATCATCAAGGACTTAATATAATGTTTAAAAATATCATCATTAGTGGTAAAATCATATATTAAGTAAAATTTTACCTCAATCAACACTATGCACTATAATTAAAATTGAAATATTCAATAGACCAATGAAATTATTTTACTGGTCATAGTGGAACCTTATAAAAACATTTTTTAATTAAATATAAATGTACATTTTACTTTATTACAAGGATATGGATCTATAATAGTACCATAATACACCCCTTTTAAACATATAACCAAATGTTTATGAATAACATTAAATGATGGATGATTATAAATTATAAATCATTTCTATGTATGTTTTTCTACACACTAACCTATGATAAACAAGAACAATATCATTATGATGTAGGAGGGTTGAATAAAAGATTACATCAATACCCAAAGGTATCATCATAAGACATTATCTCTAAATTTTTTAGTAGATACTCTATAAAAATATTATTATAATGTAAAAATTTCTGGTAATGATATGAAAGAAAAGTTGTAACGCCCTGACCCCAGTTACCTAGAGTCGGTGAATTATTACATGACATTGTAATTATCACAAGAAAGATCAAATCTCGAAAGACCGATTGGTTTAGTAGCCTTGGAAACACTAGATATATTCATAAAGTTTTACATTACTACTACAACAACATATTCTCTCTATAGTCCACACTATTATCCCCTCATAATATCCCTGCAGGTCATTCATAATTTACTTCATCACATCCTAGGAAAATTAAAACATAGAAAAGGGGTGAGCTCAAATTCCCAGTAAGGAAAACAATATAGCAGAAACTTTCATAAATAAGAATAAACATTTAAGGCAGTGTATAACTAAAACAAAAGCCTTTAAAACTTGAACTTCAACATAGTATGGAAAAAATAAAATGAAATAATGCCATTTACTTATTCACATGGATATTCTACTAATCGAATAATCACATGCAATATCAATAACCACTTTCATAATGATGGAATGCATAATGCCAGACTATCATAACCACATAGCCAAGACATCGTGCCAAGACTACAAATAAGATTTTGTCAAGGCCTTGTTCCAAGACACTATTTTGTCTCATGATACCTACCAATGCATCGAGGAGCTATAGCGGGCTCCACCCGTCACATATTAAGTCCAATGCATTCCCACATGAAAAGGTTTAAACATAACATAAACATTCGTATTAAAACTAGCATACGAAATGTCAATACTTTCACCATAAACTATGAATGGAATAAAAATAGCACATACACAGTCAAAAATATCACAAAACCTTCAATACAATATAGAAGTTTTGTATCATAATAAATCATCTTCAAATAAGCGTAAAATCAATCAAAGGATGTTGACATAGATGAAATCAAAACACTTTTTAGAGAAATATATCTTTCTATTTTGAAATCATTTAAGAGTCATATATTTATAAAATAAAACATTTTAATTGAAAATATTCTTATAATCTTGTAAGAGAAGCTTCGATGATTTTATAACGGCAGAAAATAACTGCACCCGCCGTATAAGTTAAAAACACATTCTTACCTTATTTCTGTCTAAAAGGTTAAAAAGCACCTTGTTTGGAAAACGACGGAAAGATTCCTTTATAAAACTCTTATAAAAAGTCAAACAAGGGTATAAATGACTTTAACCCATATTCTTTTAAATATTAAAAATGTTTTGAAATACATTTTTAAGAATCATGGATGTGGATGATAAAGAGATCCCAGTATATTATTACGTATAAACAACCTCGGATAATGAAGAAATTGTGAAATAACCCTTACCTTGTACTTTTCCATAGTTGGAGTAGGTTAGCCTCCTATATAATGGTGAAATAATTGTTATTAAATTATACAAGAATCGTATACATTAATATGATATCATATATGATCTTTTAACATTGATTTGTTAATAATATCTTAGTATTATCGTTGTTTTGGATGTTAACTTACTCGTTTTCTTTTATATGTTTTGTTACGTAAGCCATGTTTGTAATGGATAGGTAGTATCTTAATCATATCCAGAATGATATCAAGTACTTATATACTATTATTAATCATCAAATGAGAATTATACTTGAATAGATACGATGGAGAATGAATCTAATCGCGTTCGTGGAGACGGTAGTCCTTACGTACGCATGAGCTACAATATCATTCTTTTGATATTAAAATAATATATAATTGGATGGTATATCATATATACAGAATCATTATCATGTTATATTTATTATTTACATGAGTTACACATCATTATTATACCCATCCAAATAATAATTTATTGAATAACAATTACACCACGACGTGGAGACGGTAAGCCGTACATATGCACGTATGGTGACATGTTATTCAAAGGATGGATAGAATACTAAATATGGTTGTACCATATTTATAATAACATCACAGTATATATATGATACTGGAGTTATTATTTTATAATGGTAACAACAAAGGAAGAAGAAGTGGAAGAAGAAAGGAACTTGGAAAAGGGTGGTGAAATCATTACCTCTTCTTTGGGTTCTTCCTTTTGATTTGATCAAAAGGGCTCCTTAAGTTGTCTTTCTGACTAAAGGAAGGCCTCTAGGATGAAGTGAGGGAAGTTTAGAGAATATTTGGGAAGCTTTTAAGGTGGGGATAGGTCTAAATACATTCAACCAATAGAATTTAGACAGGTTTGGGTCCTTATATTAACCTTATCTTTAAGTATTAACTCTAAGTTAATTAGTTTCATTTTTACAATGTCTCTTTCTATTTTTATATTATATGGTTAATAAACTTACCATAAACATCCAAGATACCTCCAAGTGGTCCATTAATGATACAATTATCATGATATAAGTCTCTTGTCCAGACCGTATATTTTTAGGAATTTAATATCAATTAATAATATAATATTTGTTTTAAAAACTCTTTTATGTCAATTTTGACACTATTCAATAGTTGAGTTTTGTGAAACTCATAACATAATTATTACTTCAAAAAAAAGTCAATTAACTCAATCCTAATATGTCATATTAACCTATAAAATTAGTTTAATTCAATAAAAGTCTCATATTATATTTATTTGGGTAATTATAATATCAATTATTTTAATTTTTCACTATTATGGTAATTACCCCATCATCATTGTGTCATAAATAAATTAAATTATTTAATGTATAAAATTATAAATAAAATATAATTATGTATTAAAGCTTTTTATCTTTCTAATGAATATTTATAGTCAAAAATCCAACGTATATAACCCTATGAAGAAATTGTTTTTCTAAAAGATATATGCTTACGTCATTTTTGTACTTATTTTAACTTAATTAAAATAAAGTGTCCCTATCAACTACAAGTGGCTCCATGGGGTCCCAAAATCGACCCAAAGATGACTATGGTCGAACATGTATCAACCAATAAGGATAGGACACGTTTTAGTGTAATTTAGTATTATTATAATATTATTTTCTAACCGTCATTTACCAGATTTACCCTTAACCATGGTAAATAAAATATTTACCGCAGTAATTATTCAAAATGTCTAAAAATAAAATAAACCCATTTACACAATATGAACATCCTGATTCAAAATATGGAATCCATTTTTCCAAATTCAAAACACAGAAGTGGCAGAAATTAATTTAAAATTAATTCCCGCTGTCAAAACAAAAAGCGTGTTTTTTAGATATAATAACTATCAAAAGATTGATACTTGTTTATGTTTGGTTTAATTGTGAAATTATGTCCAATGACCAACATTGTATTAAATGGTAAAAATATATTCTAAATATACTTTAAATACACTCAATAATATAATTTCTCATTATAAATTATTTTGATTAAAAAAGTTGTTTTTAAGTATTTTTCACTATTCATAAAAATTAGAAGTTCTCAGAAAAATTCCAAAAATCAATCTTAGGATAATTTTGATATTCCGAATACAAAAATGAAGTCCATTATGCAATATAAAATATATATAATTTCAAAAGTAGGTATTACTATTCATAACAGCTATTTTGATTGGTTGTGGTGTGTTAGAACTCGATGTTGCGTACAACACACGCTATCGTATTATTCAAAGAGAAGCGTGCCGTAGAAGCTTGGGGTGTTACATTCTCCCCTCCATCAAATAATTTCATCCTCAAAATTTCTAGAATATTATCACATGAAAATACTCGGGTGGTTCTTCATCATAAGTTCCTCGGGGTCCCACGTTGCCTCTTCCATCTTATGGTTTCTCCACAAAACTTTTACCAGACGCGACGTCTGGTTTCTCAGTACTTGTTCTCTCGTATCAAGAATCCTGACGGGATCTTCACAATAAGACAGATCGGGTTCCAGTTCTAATTCCTCATAGGTGAGTACATGCGTTGGGTCAGGCTTGTATTTCCTCAATAGAGATACGTGGAACACATCATGAACTTTGGAGAGACATGGCGGCATTGCCAATCGGTAAGCTACAACCCCAATTTGTTCTAGAATTTCAAAAGGTATGATGTACCTAGGACTCAATTTACCTTTCTTACCAAAACGTATGACTCCCTTCCATGGAGATACCTTTCGGAAAACATGATCACCGACTTGAAATTCCAAATCCATCCTTCGATTATCGGCATAGCTCTTTTGCCTATTTTGAGCTACTTTGATGTGATTTTGGATTACCTTCACGTTTTCCATCATTTCCTTTACCAGTTCTGGGCCTACAAGTTTTCTTTCACCAATGTCATCCCAACAGGTTGGTGTGCGACATCTCTTTCCATTTAACGCTTCATATGGTACCATCTGAATACTCGAATGGAAGCTATTGTTATAGGAAAATTCTACCAAAGGTAAATATTGATCCCAAATACCCTGAAAGTCAAGTGATGAGGATCTCAACATGTCTTCTAAGGTTTGAATAGTTCTTTCTGATTGTCCATCTGTCTGAGGGTGGTTGGCAGTGCTCAAATGAAGTTCAGTATCCCAGGATTTCTGAAGACTCTTCCATAATCTTGAAGTAAAATGGGGATCACGATCGGAAACAATCAATAGGGGTACTCCATGAAGTCTCACAACTTCATTAATATATAGTCTTGCTAGACGTTCCAGTGGTAGATCTTCTCTTATCGCAAGAAAATGTGCTGACTTGGTAATACGATCAACAATAACCAATATTGCATCATTCCTTCTAGGAGTCTTTAGTAGCCCCGTGACAAAGTCCATCATAATATTGTCCCATTTCCACTCTGGTATGGGAAGAGGTTGCATGACTCCTCCAGGTTGTTGCCTTCCAGATTTCACTTGTTGACAAACCATACATCTTGACACAAAAATCAGCAATCTCCCTCTTCATGTTGTCCCACCAAAAAATTTTCCTTCAAATCTCTATACATTTTGGTGCTCCCAGGGTGTATAGAGAAATTGGAACTATGAGCATCATCCAGCAATTCTCTTTTTAGATCAGGTATATCGGGAATAAAAAGTCACTTCTCGAATTTTAAAATTCCATCTTCATGCACAATGTCTCTCAATCTCCCATCATTCACATCTTTAATCTTCTTTTGAAATTCATCATCATCGGTCTGAGAACTCTTAATACTTTCTAGTAAAGATGGTTTGGCAACCATTTGAAAAAGCATTGATGTTTCACCTTCCCTGGTTATTCCCATGTCTATCATCACTAGATCCATCAAAATTGGATCCCTTTCAATTCTCATCACGTTCAAAACTCCATGGTCTTTTCTGCTCAAAGCATCTGCCACCTTGTTTGCTTTCCCTGGGTGGTGGTGTATCGTAAAATCATAATCCTTGAGTAATTCAAGCCATCTCCTTTGCCTCATGTTGAGTTCTTTTTGTTAGAAAATATACTTCAAACTCTTGTGATCAGTCTAAATCTCACATTTTTTACCATAGAGGTAGTGCCTCCATATCATCAAAGCAAAGATCACAGATTCTAACTCGAGATCATGAGTAGGATAGTTTTGTTCATGAATTTTCAACTGTGGTGATTCATAGGCAATAACTCTATCATTCTGCATAAGGACACAACCAAGTCCTTTCTTTGATGCATCACTATACATAACGAACCCATCATTCCCTGATGGTAGAGTCAATATAAGATCATTGACTAATCTTCTATTCAGTTATTCGAAACATTCTTCACACTCTTTTGTCCAAACAAATTTAACCCATTTATGTGTGAGCTTCGTTAATGGGTTAGCCAACCAGGAAAAATTCTGGAAGAAACGTCGATAATAACCTACTAAACCAATAAAACTACGTACCTCAGTTATAATCAAAGATGCTAGCCATTCTTGGATTTCCTTGATCTTAGAAGGATCAACAGAGATTCCATCATTAGAGACAATATGTCCAAGAAAAGAAATCTCCTGAAGCCAGAATTCACACTTGCTAAACATCCCATATAATTCATGTCTTCTCATAGTCTTTAGGATAATGCGCAAGTGATTTTCATGATCTTCGTAGCTTTTGGAGTATACCAAGATATCATCAATAAATACCACCACAAATTAATCGAGATACTCCTTGAAAAATCTATTCATCAGATCCATGAATACAGAGGGTGCATTAGTCAATCCAAAAGGCATTACTGTAAACTCGTAATGCCCGTATGTGGTTCGAAATGCTATCTTCGGAATCTCTTCCTTCTTCACACACAACTGATGGTATGCAGATCAAAGGTCAATCTTTGAAAAGTATTGAGCTCCATGCAGTTGGTCAAATAAATCATCAATTCGAGGTAGGGGATACTTGTTCTTTATTGTTATAGCATTGATCTCCCTGTAGTCGATACATAACCTCATGGATCCATCTTTCTTTTTAACTAAAAGAACATGGGATCCCCATGGAGAAACACTTGGGAGAATAAATCCTTTATTACTCAATTCATCTAGTTTTTTCTTTTGTTCGACTAATTCTACAGTGGCCATTCTATAAGGGGTCTTCGATATAGGCCTTGATCCAGGAATTAAATCAATGGAAAACTCAACTTCTCGTTCTAGAGGATGTCCAGGTAAATCTTCCGAAAATACATCTACATATTCTTTCACAACAGGTAGATCCTCTATTTGAACATTCCTTTCCTCACCCATAGTCATTTCATTCTCTTCCTCCCCAATAGTTGAATTTAGTTGAGCTACTAGGGTTGGATCTAGAAAAGAATTAGGTGGTGACGATTCTTCTCTAATGATAAGGTGTTCCTTTTCATCATCATCAAGAATCTTAACCTATTTATTCTTACAATAAATCTTCGTATCATAGTCCGAAAGCCGGTCCATACCGAAGATTATATCAAACTCAATCATAGGTATGCCGGTGAGATCAGAAGATAAAGAACATTTATGTGCTCTAATGGGGACTGATTCACAAAACACTGTTGCAATGATTCTTCCCTTAGGAGTTTTAACTAAAAACTCCCTTGTTAAATCAAATTGTAAATATCTAATTTTCTTAGAAAACTGGGAAGATATGAAACAATGTGATGATCCAGAATAACATAATGCATTTGCTAAACTTGAGGAAACCATTAAATTACCTGCCAACATGTCTTTCGGAGCTTCTACCTCAGCAGTAGTGATAGCATAAGCTTGGCCTTGATCCCTTGTGTAACACCCCAGGTAAATAAGGAATATGACATTTTCATATTTATCCATATTTGTGAATAAAATATTAATATGACTTTAAAGGGGACGCTATGCTCGATGGCGTACCCAACACGCAACAACGAGTTTCTTGGGAATCTTACGTTGCACTCTAATAATAAAATAATATTATTTTAAATGGTAGTTAACATGTAGCCGTTGTAATGGCGGGATTGGATAGAAATATCTAAAATATGATTATATATGTTCTTAAATATTTTTACATTTATACAATAAAAGATAAAGGCTTAAAATATGGAAAGAATTCAATTTTAGGCGTATATGCCCTAGTTTTCACTAAAGGTTCACTTATCACCTTTTGATGGAGAACCGTCATTAAATATAGTTTTGTTCACTATTAAACATTATTTTGGACAAAATAAAACTCTCATTAAGAATCGGGACATCAAAATTTACTTTGTGTAAATTTTTGGTATCTTTCCGATAAAGTTCATTTTTTTAATGAATAGTGTGAAATGTTGTATTTTAATTCAAATCCACTTTTTAATCTAATTTATTTATATGATTAGATTATATTTTGAATTGGTTTTAAAGTGAAATTAGAAAATATTTTTACCATTAAATCCAATAGTGGTCGTTAGAATCAATTTCACTTTGAAATCAGACTTAAACTAGTGTCAATCTTTTGATACTTTTTGTTTCATAAAACACGCTATTTGTCATGACAGCGGGAATTAATTATTAAATTAATTAATGTGACTTATATGTTTTGAATTTTGTAAAACTAACTTCATTTTTGAATTCAGAATATCAAATATAGCTTAGGGTGAATTTTTGGGATTTTTCTGAAAAACTTCAATTTTTGATGAATAGTGAAACCACTAAGTGGTACTTATAAAAACTGATTTTCCGTTTAAATGAAATTTTGCCATTATTGTTTTTTGATTTTCCAAAATCCTACATAAATGGTTGTCATTAAGAAGTAAAATGTGGTTCAATGAGATTAAAATAATTTTTTGGTGAATAGTAACTTATTAAGTTTTTAATCGCGATTAGTGGTAATTAGTGTAGTTTAAGGTAAAAATAATGCTTTAATAAAATGAGATGAGCTTGACACATGTCTTACCCTCATTGTTTGTATCATGTCCGACCAATACAAGCCATGGGTCAACTTGGGGACCCCATGGATCCACTTTGGTTGGGAAATGACATAAATAACATTTTATTTAATGTAAAAGTAAAATTGACACAAACATGATATGTTTTACTAAAACAAGTTTTAATTGGGGTTATAAAAGTCATATTTTTTATTATAAATATTCATTGGAAAGCTAAAAAGATTTAATACATCATAGTATTTTTTTTTATAATTTTTAGACATTAAATAAATTAAATTATTTATGACATAATAATGATGCAGTGATGACATCATTATTTGACGATTTAAATAAAATGGAAAGATAATGTAAACTCTATGAACTACACATGTCAAAAACTTATTGGATGAGTGGATTTCGAAGCCTTATCACCTTATGCACGAATTATATCAATGTGGGACCTTTTGAAACCGAAACACATTTTCAAATAAAGTAATATTTCTTTACATTCCAAAAGTGCCCCTCCTCTCCTCTTATAAAAGGCCCCCACCTCTACCTCATTTAACACACTCCTAAAGACTTTGGATCTGCCAAACCCTTCCCATTTACTCTCTCCACATCCCTCTCCTCATCCTAGGGGATTCCCTTTGGGCACAATCCTTTCAAAGGAAGCCTTTAGGCTCAAATCAAAAGGAGTTACACTTTTAAAGGTAATTCATTCTCTCATGTTCATTTGTTTTATTTTGCTTCTCCAACCCCCTAAACTCTTTTTATTTACTTCTTTTGTAACAACACCAATATCTTCAATATACTAGGATGTTGTTATAAGATTTATTCGAGCTACACTCTCACACAACTACATCAAATGGTTAAAGAACATACGGTTTCCGTGGATGGTGAAATTCTGCCTCCCGAAACGATGATTGTTCAATACTCATTTAACACCTTCAAAGGTGGCCATTATGATGTCACTATTTTTATATATGATATATAATATTTTTATGTTTTATTTATTCTTCTGTATTTTTCATTTTTTTCTTACCTTTATGGCTTCCATTATGGGTATACGCGATATCTTCATTTAAGGAAGTGCGGACTACCGCCCCCTCAAAGTGATTTGATTCGTTAAATACCATATGTGGGATGCATAAATGATGGAAATATGATATTATATATGATATTATACTGGAATTATAATATACCTTTATATCATTATTATTCCATTCTATAAAATACGAAATAGAAATGAAAGTAGCGTTCATGCGTACGTACGGCTTACCGTCTCCATGAACGGTGCATTTCATTTCTTACCTCTAAATGATTATGTAATGTTATAAATGCATGAATTTACTGGATATATATGACATATATGATATCTACATAATGAATACAATTCTGGATATAATAAAAATTTGGCCACACGAACAACATGTAATTGTAAGAAGTCCACTTTCGTCTTAAGAACCAAATATCGGCAAAACAAATATTATTAACTTAAATGATTACATAATGTTTATGACATGGTAATAAGTGGTATAAAAGTAATAATTAACTTGAAAAAGGTTCTTAAGGAATTATAAATTAACTCAAGTTTATTATTCAGGAGATTAAAGAACGATCGAGTCAAGTCGGACCCAAGGTAAGGGATCCTACTCCTCTCTTTCTTTTTAAGTACACACTTTTATGTCATTCCTTTTAAAGCTCATCTTTCTTGTTATTGGGATGATATTTTATATTAAACTTACTGTAATTAATATTTTAATGTGATTAGAGACCCTATTCTCTCTCATCAATCCATTTTGGAAGTTTTGAGTGGCGCCGTTAGGCTGCCGAACTTTCGTAAGAGATCTAACCTCTCTCTTTCTTTTTAAGTACTCTCCTTTACGTCACTTCTTTTAAGATCCTATTTGTAATGCTGGGGGATGTTATTTTATATTAATATTTATGTACATTTTATTTTAATGTGATGATATACCCTATTTTATCTCATCAATCCATATTCGGAAGTTTTATGTGGCGCCGTTAGGCTGCCGAGTTTTCGTAAGGGATTTTTCATCTCACTTTTATTCCCGTGAGATTTATGCTACATTTGCCACAAATTCCATTGAGTGGTGTATGTACTGCCCATTATTCTACTCCTTGTGTAATATACTTTCGTTTATTAGTATTTACATCAATTATCTATTGTCCTTCTTTCATGGGGTGTATGTTTTGAAAGATACCCAAGTCGGTAAGGGAACCTTTCACCCTCCTCTTTTTTAAAAGACTTCTTTTGTTGGGTCATTTAATTTACATATTGTTATGTTGGGATATGTTCTCATATGTCCTTATTGATGTAAATTTAATGTCCAGGTGCTGAGATACACTTTTTATCTCTCATCAACTCATTTTGATGTGATGCCGTTAGGCTATCAAGGGAACTTTTTAACCCAATTTCGATTTCTTTGGGTTCAACATGTACTCATTGAATATGTCATCCATTGAATATGTGTGAATGACCTTTTATTGTTTTACACTTAATATCCACTTATATTTGTTGTATTTATATTTGTCACACATATTTTTGAGATTGATTTGTCCTTAATTTAAGGATACCTTCTTTATAAGGGATTTCATCACATTTGACATTTCTATTGAGGGTTCATTGTTGTTATGCATCAATTCACTCTTATATGGTGTATATACTGTCCTTTGGAGTATTATATCATGAATCCTTTTATTCTCATGATATCATAAAGTTCTGACTAAATGTTATTCCTCAATTATTGTATTCAAGTGTCTCTAATTTTGGTAAAACCCCTTTTACCAAAATATCGTTTTAAATGTTTTAATTATTTGTTCTTATTAATATCCATGTTTTCAAAATGGTTTTAAGGATTTATTTATATGGATATTAATGGTTTAAAATGTTAAAAGCTTCAAGGTGGTATGGGACACTTTGATTCAAAAATATCTTTATTAAATGTTTTAAATTGTTTTGGAAATGGTTTCTTTTTGAATGGATTCGTTATTTCAATATCCTAAAATGTTATATTGTGAATGAAATGTGGAAATGTTATGTTTCCTTTATTCGTGTTTATGTGAAACGATTATGTTATGGTTCTTGGGAATTGTTATGAAGAACGGGTGGTTCCGTGATAAACTAAGGGCGGGTGAGCCCGATATAGCTCTCCAATGCATTGGGTAACGCGAAGGAGTGAAACGTTAAGGTTTCTCCGAAGAGATTTAGGGAATATATTGTGATGGGTATTCCAAACGTAACCAAGAGGGTTACTCCCTACGTAAGAATGTTATGAATGCATCAAGTTACCTTTATGTCTTATATTTCCTATGATTTATTCATGATTTGATATGCCTATTTTTTATGGGTAAAGTATGATTTCATTCTTATGTATATATGAACTAATGTTTCCTTTCGATATTTTTATAACCCTTACTGATCTTTTTATGCTCATCCCATGTTTTTGAAATGATTTTCACAGGTCAAGGGAAAGGTACATGATGTGACGATAGTGTCAAGGATGTGTCAAGAAAGAATCCGTGTTTTATTTTAAATAGGTTTCCATTGATGGGAAGAATGAATATTGTCTTTTATGTAACCATCTTGTTCAAATGTGGAATGTAATGCAAGTTTCATGATCTAATTCTATAAAACTCTAAACCTGAAAAGATCCTCAATGTGTAATCTTGTAATAACTCAAGTTTAAGTAAGGTTTAAGGCTGGGGCCTTATAGTTGGTATCAAAGGTCGGTTTAGATAACTTTAGAGGTTAGGGTATTCTTTAAGCATAATTGACAATTACCATAATGGTTAGGATTTCAGAAAGAGTCTTAGTTTTAGATAAAGTGAATGAGTAAGTATATATTATTGTCTATCTTACTCATTAGTACATGATGGTTTTGTTGATATACTCACACTTACCTTTTTGGTTTTAGTAAATGGTTGGATCTAGCAGGCACCAAAGTAACAGTGGATGTGAAGGAAACTGTGACAGTTTTTTGAGCAAGAAACTGAATGATATGGGAGCTGCAATGAGAACTCTTTTGATTATCCTCAACCAACTATCTGGAGTCATGATTGACCACCTAAACCTTGGAGATTTCTCTAAGGCATCATATATGCAAGAAACAAATCCCTACGGAAGTACAGGTAATAATCATAAAGGTAAGTGTGTTCAAAAACCTATGTGTCAAAGATGTGGAAAGAAACACCTAGGAAAATGTTTCAAAGGGACAGAAATATGCTATAGATGTGGAAATGAAGGTCATAAAGTAAGAACCTTCCATGGAAAAAGGAAGCATCCAGTTGACTCGAGTAAAGGGAAAGAATTTCTTTCTGAGGGATCAATTGAATGTTTTAAATGTGGTGTGCATGGTCATTATGCAAACACATGTCCTATGAAGAAGTTTCGTGAATGGGGTCACCAAGAGCGTACCAATATTCGTTTACCAATACCTAATGCCATTCCGATTGAGGATGAAGAAACTGACAATGACCAATCAAAGGTATGTACTATTTCATGACTATTGTTTTCTTATTTTGAAATCTTAGGATATGATTCATGATTTTGTTTGTAGGAAAGAGGTATTTCGGAATAAGTTGGAAAGGAATGGATAATGGATCATGAAGAATGTTGAATGAGTAAGATGTCAACATATAAGGGCTTCAAGAGTTAGGGTGAAATTCTTAAGAGTATTAAGTCTCTTTTGATGATGGGGTTACATTAGAAGACTTTTTATATTATGTGTAACCCTGATGTTTAATATAGGTAAATTTTATTCAAGTAATAGTTATCTTTTCTTTTGTGGACATAGTTATAAAGAACCATTTGGGTTTATATGATCCTTACTTTTGAGGTAATTATCGGTTACCATATGTTATGATTGAAGTGAAAGGCATGAGATAAAATTGAGGTTAAATTATGTTATGGTTATTTTTGATGATTTTATCCCTTTTTGGGTAATGATTTGAGAATTATATAGTTTTGGAAAAAGGACAACACGCAGACCGTGTGACAACCCGTCGCGTCGGACAATGCTATGGGAATCGAACCCACAACCAAAGTGCGACTGGTATTTATCGCCTACCACTGGACTACGTGAAGTCCCTGGTTAGTTTGACTGATTCTTTTTAGTTATATGATTTTATGAATTAAGAGTAAGTTGATTTTGGAGGATATGTGATTAGGATAATTACTTTTCAATGTGAGACTTTAGGAGCAACTGATGTTGTTTGGAGATAAATGTTACGATTTAACTTGGAAGACTATGTGACTAAATCCTTCAAATATTTGGGTTTCAATCTTATATTGTTTTACTTTGAATAATTTTATGGACAAATTGTTTATCGGATGATCCTCGTTGAACTTTGGGTTTTTTTGGACAAATTTTGTAGATTAAGAATAGATTTTCTTTTTATAAGGGGTTATCCTTTTCTGGATTATCTGATCTTGTACTAACCTTTTTTGTTTTTGTTTTGGTTAAAACATAAATACATGGGATTTATATAGTTCTCTTTTGGGGATTAGGTGATTCTCTAGAAGTTGATTATAGTACTCTTAATGCAAACAAGTCTCCCTAAATACTCGTCTTTTGGAAAAAATATGAGTTTGACTAAGGAATCTAGTAAAAGTTGAAAGTCAACATGATAAGTGATTATGCTTCCTTATGAATAAATTCCTCAATAAAAAGTAACTTAAAACAAAAATTTTGTCTATTAACTTTTCCTACTGGGGAACCCAACACCGTTTAACCCATCACAAGTTTGTGATTTTCTTATTGTTAACTTTCTGCTAAACATGTTTTCTATCACTCTCCATCGGAACATGACCCTATGTTTTCTCCTCCATGTCCATATTTTCATACTTAGAATCCTAGTATGGGTTAACTCGGGTGACCTCTGTGCTTATCTTTCTTTATTTTAAAGTGATTGTTTTACCGACTCTTGTTCCGATGTGGGACGTTCAAGGATGTTTCCAAGCGCAATTTTAAAATTGCAAGGACGCAATTCCCAAAAGGGGGGAAGGATGTAACACCCCAGGTAAATAAAGAATATGACATTTTCATATTTATCCATATTTGTGAATAAAATATTAATATGACTTTAAAGGGGACGCTATGCTCGATGGCGTACCCAACACGCCACAACGAGTTTCTTGGGAATCTTACGTTGCACTCTAATAATAAAATAATATTATTTTAAATGGTAGTTAACATGTAGCCGTTGTAATGGTGGGAATGGATAGAAATATATAAAATATGATTATATATGTTCTTAAATATTTTTACATTTATACAATAAAAGATAAAGGCTTAAAATACGGAAAGAATTCAATTTTAGGCGTATATGCCCTAGTTTTCACTAAAGGTTCACTTATCACCATTTGATGGAGAACCGTCATTAAATATAGTTTTGTTCACTCTTAAACATTATTTTGGAAAAAATAAAACTATCATTAAGAATCGGGACATCAAAATTTACTTTGTGTAAATTTTTGGTATCTTTCCGATAAAGTTCATTTTTTTAATGAATAGTGTAAAATGTTGTATTTTAATTCAAAGCCACTTTTTAATCTAATTTATTTATATGATTAGATTATATTTTGAATTGGTTTTAAAGTGAAATTATAAAATATTTTTACCATTAAATCCAATAGTGGTCGTTGGAATCAATTTCACTTTGAAATCAGACTTAAACTAGTGTCAATCTTTTGATACTTTTTGTTTCATAAAACACGCTATTTGTCATGACAGCGGGAATTAATTGTTAAATTAATTAATGTGACTTATATGTATTGAATTTTGTAAAACGGACTTCATTTTTTAATTCAGAATATCAAATATAGCTTAGGGTGAATTTTTGGGATTTTTCTGAAAAACTTCAATTTTTGATGAATAGTGAAACCACTAAGTGGTACTTATAAAAACTGATTTTCCGTTTAAATGAAATTTTACCATCATTGTGTTTTGATTTTACAAAATCCGACATACATGGTTTTCATTAAGAAGTAAAATGTGGTTCAATGAGATTAAAATAATTTTTTGGTGAATAGTAACTTATTAAGTTTTTAATCGCGATTAGTGGTAATTAGTGTAGTTTAAGGTAAAAATAATGCTTTAATAAAATGAGATGAGCTTGACACATGTCTTACCCTCATTTTTTGTATCATGGACGACCAAGACAATCCATGGGTCAACTTGGGGACCCCATGGATCCACTTTGGTTGGGAAATGACATAAATAACATTTTATTTAATGTAAAAGTAAAATTGACACAAACATGATATGTTTTACTAAAACAATTTTTAATTAGGTTTATACAAGTCATCTTTTTGATTATAAATATTAATTGGAAAGCTAAAACGATTTCCTACATCATAGTATTTTTTTTTTATAATTTTTAGACATTAAATAAATTAAATTATTTATGACATAATAATGATGCAGCGATGACATCATTATTTGACGATTTAAATAAAATGGAAAGATAATGTAAAATCTATGAACTGCACATGTCCAAAACTTATTGGATGAGTGGATTTCTAAGAATTATCACCTTATCCACGAATTATATCAATGTGGGACCTTTTGAAACCGAAACACATTTTCAAATAAAGTAATATTTCTTTACATTCCAAAAGTCCCCCTCCTCTCCTCTTATAAAAGGCCCCCACCTATACCTCATTTAACACACTCATCAAGCCTTTGGCTCGGCCAACCCCTTCCCATTTACTCTCTCCACATCCCTCTCCTCATCCTTGAGGATTCCCTTTGGGCAGAATCCTTTCAAAGGAAGCCTTTAGGCTCAAATCAAAAGGAGTTACACTTTTAAAGATAATTCATTCTCTCATGTTCATTTGTTTTATTTTGCTTCTCCAACCCCCTAAACTCTTTTTATTTACTTCTTTTGTAACAACACCAGTATCTAAAATATACTAGTATGTTGTTATAAGATTTATTCGAGCTACACTCTCACACAACTACATCAAATGGTTAAAGAACATACGGTTTCCATGGATGGTGAAATTCTGCCTCCCGAAACGATGATTGTTCAATACTCATTTAACACCTTCAAAGGTGGCCATTATGATGTCACTATTTTTATATATGATATATAATATTCTTATGTTTTATTTATGCTTCTGTGTTTTTCATTTTTGTCTTACCTTTATGGCTTCCATTATGGGTATACGCGATATCTTCATTTAAGGAAGTGCGGACTACCGCCCCCTCAAAGTGATTTGATTCGTTAAATACCATATGTGGGACGTATAAAGTATGGAAATATGATATTATATATGATATTATTCTGGAATTATAATATACCTTTATATCATTATTATTCCATTCTATAAAATAACAAATAGAAATGAAAGTAGCGTTCATGCGTACGTACGGCTTACTGTCTCCATGAACGATGCATTTCATTTCTTACCTCTAAATGATTATGTAATGTTATAAATGCATGCATGTACTGGATATATATGACATATATGATATCTACATAATTAATACAATTCTGGATATAATAAACATTTGTCCACATGAACAACATGTAATTGTAAGAAGTCCACTTTCGACTTAAGAACCAAATATCGGCAAAACAAATATTATTTACATAAATGATTACATAATGTTTATGACATGGTAATAAGTGGTATAAAAGTAATAATGAACTTGAAAAAGGTTCTTAAGGAATTAGAAATTAACTCAAGTTTATTATTCAGGAGATTAAAAAACTATCGAGTCAAGTCAGACCCGAGGTAAGGGATCCTACTCCTCTCTTTCTTTTTAAGTACACACTTTTATGTCATTCCTTTTAAAGCTCATCTTTCTTGTTATTGGGATGATATTTTATATTACACTTATTGTAATTATTATTTTCATGTGATGAGAGACCCTATTCTCTCTCATCAATCCATTTTGGAAGTTTTGAGTGGCGCCGTTAGGCTGCCGAACTTTCGTAAGAGATCTAACCTCTCTCTTTCTTTTTAAGTACTCTCCTTTACGTCACTTCTTTTAAGCTCCTATTTGTAATGTTGGGGGATGTTATTTTATATTAATATTTATGTACATTTTATTTTAATGTGATTAGATACCCTATTTGATCTCATCAATCCATATTCGGAAGTTTTATGTGGCGTCGTTAGGCTGCCGAGTTTTCGTAAGGGATTTTTCATCTCACTTTTATTCCCGTGAGATTTGTGCTACATTTGCCACAAATTCCATTGAGTGGTGTATGTACTGCCCATTATTCTACTCCTTGTGTAATATACTTTCGTTTATGAGTATTTACATCAATGATATATTGTCCTTTTTTCATGGGGTGTATGTTTTGAAAGATACCCAAGTCGGTAAGGGAACCTTTCACCCTCCTCTTTTTTAAAAGACTTCTTTTGTTGGGTCTTTTAATTTACATATTGTTATGTTGGGATATGTTCTCATATATCCTTATTGATGTAAATTTAATTTCCAGGTGATGATATACACTTTTTATCTCTCATCAACTCATTTTGATGTGATGCCGTTAGGCTGTCAAGGGAACTTTTTAACCCAATTTTGATTTCTTTGGGTTCAACATGTAGTCATTGAATATGTCATCCATTGAATATGTGTGAATGACCTTTTATTGTTTTACACTTAATATCCACTTATATTGGGTGTATTTATATTTGTCACACATATTTTTGAGATTGATTTGTCCTTAATTTAAGGATACCTTCTTTATAAGGGATTTCATCACATTTGACATTTCTATTGAGGGTTCATTGTTGTTATGCATCAATTCACTCTTATATGGTGTATATACTGTCCTTTGGAGTATTATATCATGAATCCTTTTATTCTCATGATATCATAAAGTTCTGACTAAATGTTATTCCTCGATTATTGTATTCAAGTGTCTCTAATTTTGGTAAAACCCCTTTAACCAAAATATCGTTTTAAATGTTTTAATTATTTGTTCTTATTAATATCCATGTTTTCAAAATGGTTTTAAGGATTTATTTATATGGATATTAATGGTTTAAAATGTTAAAAGCTTCAAGGTGTTATGGGACACTTTGATTCAAAAATATCTTTATTAAATGTTTTAAATGGTTTTGGAAATGGTTTCTTTTTGAATGGATTCATTATTTCAATATCCTAAAATGTTATATTGTTTATGAAATGTGGAAATGTTATGTTTCCTTTATTCATGTTTATGTGATACGATTATGTTATGGTTCTTGGGAATTGTTATTAAGAACGGGTGGTTCCGTGATAAACTAAGGGCAGGTGAGCCCGATATAGCTCTCCAATGCATTGGGTAACGCGAAGGAGTGAAACGTTAAGGTTTCTCCGAAGAGATTTAGGGAATATACTGTGATGGGTATTCCAAACGTAACCAAGAGGGTTACTCCCTACGTAAGAATGTTATTAATGCCTCAAGTTACCTTTATGTCTTATGTTTTCTATGATTTATTCATGATTTGATATGCCTATGTTTTATGGGTAAAGTATGATTTCATTCTTATGTATATATGAACTCATGTTTCCTTTCCATATTTTTATAACCCTTACTGAGCTTTTTATGCTCATCCCAAGTTTTTGAAATGCTTTTCACAGGTCAAGGGAAAGGTACATGATGTGACGATAGTGTCAAGGATGTGTCAAGAAAGAATCCGTGTTTTATTTTAAATAGGTTTCCATTGATGGGAAGAATGAATATTGTCTTTTATGTTACCACCTTGTTCAAATGTGGAATGTAATGCAAGTTTCATGATCTAATTCTCTAAAACACTAAACCTGAAAAGATCCTCAATGTGTAATCTTGTAATAACTCAAGTTTAAGTAAGGTTTAATGCTGGGGCCTTATACCTTGGCCTTTTCTGAGTTAATTTCTCCTGACGCTTAGGACATTCATTTGCATAATCCCCCATCTCCCTGCAATTATAGCACTGAACATTGGTAGCTTCCGTCTTCCCCTTGCAATCACGAGCTTGGTGGCCTTTTTCACCACATTTGTAATAGACGCCCATTCCCTTCAAGCAAGTACCGGGGTCTTTCTTCCCACATTTACCATAGAATGGATATTAAACCTTTCCCTTATTCCCCTTATTTCCATTCCCTGATTGATTAGCAGATCTCTTCTTCTCTTTCTTTGCTTTAAAGTCACAAGACTTAGAGAATTCCTTTTCTATTTTTATAGCACATGCGACAATGTCTTCGTACGACGAGAAGGATTGTGAGACTAATGCTTGATGGAGAAATGGTTTTAACCCATCAAGGAAACGATCAATCTTACTTATTGGGTTACGTATATAATCTCCAGCATACCTTGCTAACCTTGAAAAGATAGCCTCATACTTTGTGACATTCTCATCCTCCTTTTGTCTCAGTCTCAGAAATTTCCTTTCCATATCTTCTCGATGGTCACGAGGAAAGTATTTTTATAAAAATAGATCTTTGCACTCCCTCCATTCCATATTTGATACTTCATCATCTTCCTTCGTGTTTTGAATCAATGACCACCATTGATCAGCATCTCCGGTGAGGCGGTAAACTGCCATGATAACTTTTTCTCTTTCACTACTCCCCAAAGCCTGAAATATTTCCTCTAGGGAATTTATCCATTGCTCAGCTATTAAGGGATTTGTACTCCCATTGAACGTTGGTGTTTGTTTCCTCATGAATTGATCTAACATTGATCCTCCACGCTGCGGATCAGGGTGCTCCATACAGGTAAGGTTATTATTCATAACCTGAGTGAGTTGTCCCAGTATGGTGATTAGCTGATCGGCACTAGTTGCATCACCAGCTCCACTATAATTATCTTGTGTAGGAGGGAAATCCCTACATGGAGTGTGTGCTTTGATACAGTTTCCATTTCTTCCACGAGGCTCCATTTCTAATCAATGGAATAAACTAGATCAGTTTATGAATCAAAATACATAATTCCATACTTATAAAACACTTAACATAAATTGAACTATTTATGGATATAATCCTTAATCATAAAAATGTTCTCTTTGAGGATGTATATACTCATAAACCTATAATAATGATTTATAAAGAAAATGAGAGTTATCCTAAGCATATCCCCTGGGAGTGTCATAACCAAGAGTACAGCAAGGCCCGTTGTCGTGCACCAGTTCTCGTTCGAGTCTAGCTCAAAGCGGTATTTTCGGGTTTTACCCCTAATAATATCTGTGCCAGAGCCACCTCTACCTGCTCGTATCCATACAGGGATGTATTGCTCGGAAAACTCACAAAATCTCTACAATACCAAAATTCTAGGAAGTTCTTCTATACTAATCCTCAAATTTTATCTTAGGTCTACCTGATCTAATCAGAGTTTATCTAAATCTAGCTTCCAAGGTTTGTACTAAACTTCCTTTGATACCAACTGTAACGCCCTAACCCTAGTTACCCAGAGTTGGTGCATTATTACATGACATTGGCATGATCACAAGAATGATCAAATCTTAAAAGACAGATTATTTTAGTAGCCTTGGAAACACTAGATATATTCATAAACTTTTACATTACTAATACAACAACATATTGTCTCCATAGTCCACACTATTATCCCCTCATAATATCCCTACAGGTCATTAATAATTTACTTCTTCACATCCTGGGAAAAATAAAACATAGAAAAGGGGTGAGCTCAAATGCCCAGTCAGGATAACAATATAGTGGAAACTTTCATAAATAAGAATAAACATTTAAGGCAGTGTATAACTAAAACAAAAGCCTTTTAAACTTTAACTTAAACATAGTATGGCAAAAATAAAATGAAATAGTGCCATTTACTTATTCACATGGATATTCTACTAATCGAATAATCACATGCAATATCAATAACCACTTTCATAATGATGGAATGCATAATTCCAGACTATCATAACAACATATCCAATGCCTCATGCCAAGACTACAAATAAGATTTTGTCAAGGTCTTATTCCAAGACACTAGTTTGTCTCATGAGACCTACCGATGCATCGAGGAGCTATAGTGGGCTCCACCCATCACATATTAAGTCCAATGCATTCTCATATGAAAAGGTTTAAACATAACATAAACATTAATATTAAAACTATCATATGAAATGTCAATACATTCACCATAAACTATGAATGGTATAAAAATAGCACATCCACAGTCAAACATATCACAAAACCTTCAATACAATATAGAAGTATTTTATCAAAATAAATCAACTTCAAATAAGCATAAAATCCATCAAAGGATGTTGACATAGATGAAATCAAAACTCTTTTTAGAGAAATATCTCTTTCTATTTTGAAATAATTTAAGACTCATATATTTATAAAATAAAACATTTTCTTTCAAAATATTCTTATAATCTTGTAAGGGAAGCTTTGACCATTTTATAATGGTGGAAAATAATCACACCCGCCGTATAAGTTAAAAAAAATTCTAACCTTATTTCTGTTGAAAAGGTTAAAAAGCACCTTGTTTGGAAAACGACGGAAAGATTCCTTTATAAAAATAATATAAAAAGTAAAACAAGGGTATAAATGACTTTAAACCATATTCTTTTAAATAGTAAAATTTTTTTGAAATACATTTTTAAGAAACATGGATGTGGATGATAAAGAGATCCCAGTAGATTGTTATGTATAAACAACCTCGGATAATGAAGAGATTGTGAAATAACCCTTACCTTGTACTTTTCCTTGGTTGGGGTAGGTTAGCCTCCTGTATAATGGTGAAATAATTGTTATTAAATTATACAAGAATCATATACATTAATATGATATCATATATGATCTTTTAACATCGATTTGTTAATAATATCTTAGTATTATCGTTGTTTCGGGTGTTAACTTACTCATTTTCTTTTATATGTTTTGTTACATAAGACATGTTTCTAATGGATAGGTTTTATCTTAATCATATCCAGAATGATATCATGTCCTTATATACTATTATTAATCATAAAATGAGAAATATATTTGAATGGATACGATGGAGAATGAATCTCATCGCATTCGTGGAGACGGTAGTCCGTACGTACGCACGAGCGGCAATATCATTATTTTGATATTAAAATAATATATAATTAGATGGTATATCATATATAAAGAATAATTATCATGTTATATTTATTATTTACATGATATACACATCATTATTATACCCATCCAAATTATAATTTATTAAATAACAATTACACCACGACGTGGAGACGGTAAGCCGTACGTACACACGTATGGTGACATGTTATTCAAAGGATGGATAGAATACTGAATATGGTTGTACCATATTTATAATAACATCACAGTATATATATGATACTGGAGTTATTATTTTATAATTGTAACAACAAAGTAATAAGAAGTGGAAGAAGAAAGGAACTTGGAAAAGGGTAGTGAAATCATTACCTCTTCTTTGGGTTCTTCCTTTTGATTTGATCAAAAGGGCTCCTTAAGTTGGCTTTCTGACTAATGTAAGGCCTCTAGGATAAATTGAGGGAAGTTGAAAGAGTATTTGGGCAGATTTTGGCCGAACCAAAAGGCTTTGATGGTGTGAAGTAATGAGAAGGGGGGGTTCCCTTTTATAAGAGGGGTGAGGGGCACATTTGGAAAAGCTAGAAATATTAATTTATAATAAATTAATATTCGGTTTCTAATGGCTCCAAAGTTGATTATTTAAAGTTTAAAGTGGGTATAAGTCGAAATCCATTAATCCAATAGAATTTAGACAGGTTTGGGTCATTATATTAACCTTATCATTAAGTATTAACTCTAAGTTAATTAGATTCACTTTTACAATGTCTCTTTTTATTTTTATATTATATGGTTAATAAACATACCATATACATCCAAGAGACCCTCAAGTGGTCCATTAATGATAAACTTATCATGATATAAGTCTGTTGGCCGATCCTTAGATTTTTAGGAATTTAATATCAATTAATAATATAATATTTGTTTTAAAAACTCTTTTATGTCATTTTTGACACTATTCAATAGTTGATTTTTTTGAAACTCATAAAAGAATTATTACTACAAAAAAAGTCAATTAAATCAATCCTATTAAGTAATATTAACCTATAAAATTAGTGTAATTCAATAAAAGTCTCAAATTATATTTATTTGGGTATTTATAATATCAATTAGTTTAATTTGTCACTATTATTTTAATCACTGCATCATCATTGTGTCATAAATAAATTAAAATATTTAATGTCTAAAAATTATAAATAAAATATAGGAAATCGTTTATCTTTCTAATTAATATTTATAGTCTAAAATCCAACATATATAACCCTATGTAAAAATTGTTTTTCTAAAATATATATGCTTACGTCATTTTTGTACTTATTTTAACTTAATTAAAATAAAGTGTCCCTATCACCTACAAGTGGCTCCATGGGGTCCCAAAATCGACACAAAGATGCCTATGGTCAAACATGTATCAACCAATAAATATAGGACACGTTTTATGGTAATTTAGTATTATTATAATATTATTTTCTAACCATTATTTACCGGATTTACCCTTAACCATGGTAAATAAACTATTTACCGCAGTAATTATTCAAAATGTCTAAAAATAAAAGATACCCATTTACACAATTCGAACATCCTGATTCCAAATATGGAATCCATTTTTCCAAATTTAAAACACAGAAGTTTCAGAAATTAATTTAAAATTAATTCCCGCTGTCAAAACAAAAAGCGTGTTTTTAAGATATAATAACTATCAAAAGATTGATACTTGTTTATGTTCGGTTTAATTGTGAAATTATTTCCAATGACCAACACTGTATTAAATGGTAAAAATATATTCTAAATATATTTTAAAACCACTCAATAATATAATTTATCACTATAAATTATTTTGATTAAAAAACTTGTTTTTAAGTATTTTTCACTATTCATAAAAATTGGAAGTTCTCAGAAAAATACCAAAAATTATTCTTGGGATAATTTTGATATTCCAAATCCAAAAATTAAGTCCATTTTGAAATATAAAATATATATAATTTCAAAAATTAGGTATTACAATTCATAACATCTAGTTTGATTGGTTGTGGTGTGTTAGAACTCGATGTTGCGTACAACACACGCTATCACATTATTCAAAGAGAAGCGTACCGTAGAAGCTTGGGGTGTTACAAAAGTAAATACGTAGAAAATAAAATTAGACAAAGAAATATTTTCCTCATGCTTGGGTCTAGAGAGAAATTTCTAGGAGTCATTTCATTCGCAACATTGTATCCAAATGATCCCCATAAATTATATAAAACATAGAACTAATCTGATATACCCGAATTTATAAAATAGTAGAAAATATTCACAACCTCCAATATCAAACATCATTATCTAGACAATATCATATCATTTTTTATAATACCTCATCCAAACACAGATTTAAGAACATATCCAAAATGAACTACATTCCATCTGGGATATATGGAGGAAGAATCCAAAGAGTTATATTAACCAAATCTCAATAAAACAATAAATAATCACTATAAATACTATTACTACATTAATTTATCCAAAAAAAATCCCCAATATATATAGATTTCATAAAAAATTAATCATCACCATTATAATTAATGGAGAAACCATTTAGATCATTATAAGATAGAGTTACTCACCCATCTCATTGAATGATTTACTGTGAAAAAGATGATTTAATATAGTAGAAAATTCTAACTACTCTATAAATCAATAATAAAATCAAAAAATTCCGAATGAAAATACGTATGATATCTATAAATATATATCATCATTTTTATAACACTTTTCAAATCATTCCTTTTTATTTAAAAAAACAGATTTCAAATCAAGAGTTTAAAATTGATTCATCCCAGTATTACACAATAAATATATCTCCCATTTTAGTAAAACCCATTTTTATAATTCATAAAACCAAAAAAAATAATTATAAAATTTCCGATTTTTCTCTCTATATACCTATATAAAACATTTTCAAAAAACCAATTTAATGTTTTTGAAGAGTCCACTTCTATAATAAAACAATGTAAAAATATTTTTTTGCAATCATCCATAGTCACATAAAAATATTTCCCCACAACATATTCTCATAAAGCATTAATAAATAATCAATAATTTTCTAAAAACCTTTATATATATAAATTTTTCAAATATAAAATCTAAATTATTATCCTATGAATGTAATGAAAATTTGAAAAATTTTATGTAAATGAGAATTGAATCATCATAAAAATTATCCCAAATGATTAAATGAATTATTAAAACAAAATTATATGTTTTTAATAATAATTAAAATCTAAAGTAATTATCTTTTGAAACCAAATCAAATTTTATGTCACGAATAATTGGAAAACATAGTTGGATTTTATAGAAATAGTCATTGTGTAAAAAACTTTTCATATAATCGACAAAATTAGAAACATATAAATTATTAATTATATTAAAAAATATGTAAATTTATCAATCCATTATAAATCAATAGAAAAATATATCAATGAGCTAAAACACATGACAAACCGAAAAATTCAATCTTTTGGGAAATAGAAAATCACACAATGAAAAGTTTTATGGTTTTGAAAACCATGTGCAACCAGTGTGAGTCAACCCAGGAACACATCTATAAAAGAATATTTTGTCAAAAAAAAGATTTTCAAAACCATTCATAGGACACATGAAACCAATAATTTCTTCACTACTCTTAATTTAATGAATTGTTTCTCAAAAAATACTCTTGAAGTATCATTTGATTCATTAGTCCCCAAATTGACGTTTCGATATCCAAAATGAATTGTGAAAAATCATGATTTCGAGTTATAATTATCCTAAAAAAAAACTCAATATATTATGTTAAAATATGTTATAATCAAGCTATACTAATCAATTCCATGAGTTTTGGAATCTATGCTCTTGTCTATTACATGTCTCCACATAACAAAAATGACACTAGAACTGATGATTTTTTTAAAATATATTATCCAATGAAATTTCTCATGAGTTATCCAATGACATACTTTAGACTAGGTACTTAATACTACCCATCACATATGCATTAGAATTCTATATCAATGTGATATAAAGAAAAGTTATATTGGAATCAAATTGACCATGATGGAAATATTTCACCTAACAAATTAATCAAGACAATAGATTTAAATTTTTTTAAATAAATGACTACATTGTATTTAAGAGCTCCTAGTAAATAGAAATAATTTTTTATTGTATAAAAGTAAATATAAAAATAAATAATTTGAATAAAATATTAAAAAAATAATCAAAATTAATAAATTAATTTAAATATTTATATTTTCAAATATAAAAAACAGTGATAAAAAAGAATAATGACATGGAAGATAAGATAATTAAAACAAAAATAAGTTATAATAATAAATTTAAAATAATAATAACATATAACAATAATAAAATGCACACTATTCACCTACATCAACTATAAACATGAAATTTAGACAATCTACTACATCCTTGTAGACCACAAAACATGAAATTATAAAATAATAAGATAGAATATCCGGTATTTATCCTACTCACACCAATGAATAACCATTATAATGGAAAACTAGTTCATGTTACCTTGAAATAATATTTTAAAATAATAATAATATGTGATACATTGAAAACAAATTATTATATTTATTTCATTTAATTAATCATTTACTTCATTTTGAAAAAAACAACCACATAAAAACATCTTTGGAAAAATCATAATCAGTAATAAAATACACAAAAATAATCTTATAAAATACACATTTCATAACAAAATGGGGATACAATTTAATTGAAAAAAACTAATGAAATATATTGAAAAATAATAATATAAATTTAATATTAATCATTGGAGTTCGCCCTATGGATTTTAGGAATGAGATACAATGAAATTATATATCATTATAGTGGTGAAATCTATTTTTTAATACATATCCAATGTGAGGGGGTTCTAGGTAACTAAATAACAATATGGATAATTGTACTGGACCCCAACCCCTAGGGGTCAATTTACAATGTTTTAAAAGATTTATTAGGAAACAATAACATGATGTGAAAAAATATATCATAATAAATAAGAAATTGATCACCAAATTCTTAAATCAACTCTAACAACTATCTAAATGAAAATAAAAAATGAATTATATTTTAGTGACAAAAAATAAAAATAAAAATTTCCCATTGTTGTAAAATTATTGAAATACTAATAACATTAAAATTTTAAAAACACATTAAAAAGAATATAGGATACATTAGAATTCATTTAATCAAAACACCAAATGGGTGTTTCAATAACCATTATGAAATCAATTTATATTTATTATATACAATAAATATTAACTATAATGAAAATTAATCTTCAAAATTATAATATATAGAACACTAATCTTCTTTAGAACCTAACCTCATTAAATGAACTAAGAAATCCATATAATAATCTGAATTTACATAAAAATAATATATTCAAGTCAAATCATATTTTAAAATTATATGAATTAAGTATCAATGACTATTTATGTATTTTACCATATCTTTGGTGGTGTAATATAGTTTATAAACATATTGAAAAACCATGATTGAATAGAAAAATCCTTGCATCAAAAAGAAACCAAATCAAAATAATGTTTAATATTTATAATTTCTTTAAAAATATTTCATTCAAACATAATACATTTTGAAATAAGGATATAACGGGCATTAAATTATGGTTAAAAAATTATATGACCTATCGTATTGAGAGAACCTACATTAGAATAAAAAAATTAATTAGGAATGGGTTTGAACCACATAAAATTTAAAAGTGGGAAATAAGAGTAACACGGGGACCTATATAATAAGTATATACCCTAATTAAAATTTGAATACAAAATTACATATGTCTCATTGACCTGAATAAGTCTGGGGGTAAATTAAAAAATTGGAACAATGGGAAATTTTATGTAAACATGAATTTATAAAATGAAAATATCACTAAAACATATAGATGTTCGATTCAATGAAAATAGTTGGAGAGAAATTGATGAGGATTCCCCCAAGAGTCTCTCACACCGAATGGTGGAGGAGATGAAAATATTTCATGTTAAAATTAGGGAGTGTGAAATTTAGGTTAATTAAAATGAAATTATGCACTATTTAACCACATGGATTACCAAACCACACACAAAACATGCACCCATCATTGGATACATATGATAACATAGGTTCTTTGAAAACATGGTTTGAAAAAATATTCACTAAAAATTAAAAATATATGTGTTATGAATTTATTTCCATCCGATGGTTAGAAGAATGGTTTCATACCTCTTATCAAATCATATTTAGTTATAAGATTTCAAAATATGAGGACTTAGTTCAGGTTCTACCAAAAATTCAATTATAAAATCCAACAAATGTAAATAATTAAAATATTTTGAAAAAAAATGTTTATTGTGTGAAATAATATAACTTTCATATCTATATGGATGATTTCAAATAAAAATTGACTATGATGTTTTACTATAATTGATGTAATTATCATATCAGTATCATAAATCACAAAAATTTAATACGAAAACTAGCTTAATTTTCTCCCAATTAAATTATGACCCCTTGTAATATACATCGTATCTTTTAAATGGATAAATATGATATATATACAAAATTTTAGCACTTTAGCATATCTCGAGTCAAATAACACTTTAGAATTTGTCCTTTACTAATCCAATGTTTTGATAAACTAAATATTATTCCTCTAGTATTGTAATAAAATCACGATATACTATATAAGTGTCAAAAATAGAAAATTCCATGATTGTAAACATAATCCAATATGGTACATGTATGACATTATTATCATACATAGGGTAATCCAGGCTTACACAATTTAGTATGATAAACCTATTCGGATGATTGAGGTCATGATACGGGTTGGATTCGGAAGGATTCTTAAAATTATTATTTTCAAAGGGATTATAATATCAAAATATCATCACATGTATTCCATATACATTTATTATTTATTATAAATAATTATTTTGGAATCTCATTCATTCCCCAAAATTTGTACTTTCAATCTATATTGATGTGTAATTATTTATGCATCCCAAAACTAAATTTTCCCAGAATAGTAGATGCATGTGATAGGTTGTTCAAAAATATTTAATTTTCTCATGATCTATGATAATTCAAATATTTACACAATGATAAATTCCATGATAAGGGGAATTTAATCAATGAATATAGGAAATGGAATAAATGTCTGAACTATTTCATAATATCATCACATATTATTTATAATTAATTTAAGAAATAATTGAACTAATTTTTGAAAAAATAATTATTAATTTATGGATTTGTTAATAGATCAGTGTTGAAAATTATTTCATTATAAAAATCAAGAAAAAATTAATTTTTCTATTGTCCAAACGTGTTCCCCAAATACTTGAATGCCATCATAGGATTCCTTAAGTGCTAGCATGAACAATCATATCGCATAAGTTAGTCTCCAATGATCTCCTTGAGAAGCACATACAAATTTTTTTCCAGGTCTATTTAGTCTGAAGAGTGGATGGTGTAGGATGTCATATCTCTAGTATTGAGTGATTCCTTGGATAAGGGTTCTCACTTGGTATTCAATAGGATTCCCTAGATATCTTTACCCCCAAAAAATGAATTGAATCTCAGGAAAACTAATGTAATTGTGTTTATATAATACTATGGATAGATATAAATAATTGAACTATTTCTCTTTTTATTTATTTATTCTCTGTTGGAAACCCATGTTTGAAATAATAATATTATTATTACTTCTTGTCAAGCACAGAAAACATGAATTAATATTAAATATTTTTTTATTAAAATAGTATTCAATATACTTTTTTATCAAAAGAAAATCCAACTCAATTACCTATTCCCCCATTATATTTATCAAGCATTTAATGAGGACTATATATTTAATAAATAAATGTCACTACATTATTATTCGATAAATATATAAATATATTATTCAATAAATTCTAAATAAAATTTTATTAATTATTATTCTCATATATTAGTCTCTTGAATAACCGGTGGTTGAAAATATCTTATCATGAAAAAAGTATTAATTGTTAAACAATGTGAATGAATAATATTTATTCATATTTTTAAATAATTAATGTTAATATTTGTTTAACTGAGTATCACGATACACTTAGTGTGTGACCGTTATTGGCTCATTCTCAATGGTGTTAGGAGAAACATTAGAACATCAAAGGATATCGTTTTGCAAAATGACAAAAAACCCATATAAAATTTAGCTACTAAAAAAATAAAATAATACCTTTTATATATTATCATTGTGTAATATAATCTCTTTATTTTAATATCTCTAATAATGATTTTGTCATTTTCGTTTCATCAAACTCTATCCTCAATGACTATTTCATTGAATTTAGGGAAATCAAACATTCCTTTAGAAAACAATGGACATTTAATTATTAATTCAATATCATATCAATCAAATTGAATAAATTATCAACATTTGTTAAAATACATAAGGGACAAATACTATCTCAAAATATTAATTAATTCAATATTTCACATGATTCACCTAATATATCTTATCAAACAACAACCATATGACATCACAATTAAAATTAATACAATAAATTATTAGACTTATAATACAAATTAATAATAATATTTATTATGTATAAGGATCAATACCAATATCAAAATATAGGAATATTGAATGATTCAAGTAAAATTAGGGTTTCCTTCTGGTGGGTCTATTTCCCATTATATACTAATCTATATATTAATATGGGAATGTACCATGAGAAGGTGCCTCAATTTCTTATGAGACACAACCCTTGACTTCCTGAATCAATTTTATCCCCCATATGTTTTCATCCAAAAATAAAATATATAATATTTTAATAATGTTTTTGATCTTTTGGGTTCCCATCATTGTAGTGATCTTCTATAGCTTTTTAGCGATATAGATATTTATAAGATATTATTCCATACTGTCTTACAAAAAAAATGTTTTTATGTCATTAAAAGTTTATTAGTTTTCATGACTATGAATACATGTTATAATAATGTACATATAAGTAGGTTCAAGAGATAGAACTCCAATAAACACCCACACTGACTAGAGGGAACTATGAACAACCTTTAGTCCACTTGTATTCATATTATTATAATTATTCAACTAAGATGGGCTATTATTCAAGCGGTCACCGAGTTAACTTCATTAGGTATACTACATTCTGAATCTTCACCCCTCTAATAGATATTCTTCAAGAGGTGATACTTCTAGTGTAGGAGATTTGTCTATTGTTGTATCCTTGGGTCCTTTTCAATACCCCCCCCCCCCCCCACCACTATAGTATTATCCTACAACATTGTAAAAGGTTCATTACTAATAGGAACCACATATATTTCTAGGACAATGTTTTGTATCAAGAAGGATTCCATGGCTACAGAAGAAGCATATAAAAAGTCAAACTCGGTTGTATAATCAGTGATAAATTGATACATTGTTCTCTTCTTGTTTACATGTTGTTCATTGAGATATAAATCATTTCTGAGTATAACCACAAATCATTATGATATGTCCAAAAACTACCATATGTATATCCCATGATGACTAGATCCTCATCTCCTCCACATAATATTAATGTATCCTTAGTTCTTCTAAGGAACATGATGATATTTTTAATAGATGACCAATGTTGTTCTCTGAGATCTTCTTGATATGATCCTACAATTCCCAATTTATAGGAATCATAATTTATAGAACATAATATGGAATACATGATTGATCTTATAAATGATTCAAAAGGTGTCTTAATCATTCTATAATTCTCTAGATATTTCAATGGATTCATTTTCATAGAAAGATATAAAACATGTGTCCTAGAACCAATACCCTATTAGATTGTTCCATAATTAGTATCTTTAGTATCTAATCAATTAATATACATTGAATTACTCCAATAAGTCTATTGGGTCTGTCATTAGTGATCTTGTTCTATAGAATGGTGGATGCATCACATAATTCCATCATGGAGAATCCCATGATTAACTTGTCTTTAACTGAGTGTATGTTTTGTATGTCATTTATAATAAGCAAGATTTCATCAACATATTCTACTATGATAATGAATTTATTTCAACTAAATATATTGAAAAATTCATTCTTAATGTAATCCAATTATTTTATATCAACATTAAATAAAATGTTTTATGATTGAGATACATTCTTTAATCAATAATTCGATATATGAAACATCAAAATATTTTTTGCATTGACTGGATATTAAGACCCTTCCCATTAAGGTATATAAACTACCTCTAGACAGTTCTCATTAAGGGGATTTTTATTACCATCTATTACCCCAATTTCATAGTCATGATTATATACTATATCATATTGAATTATAATGGATTTAGTCATGGAAACCAGTGAAAAGGTTTTAGTGTAGTCAATTATATGATGTTTTTTAAACCAATTATCTACAAGATATGATTTATATGTATTTTCATTACCTTCCTTATCATGTTTTACTTTAACACCGATTTACACTTGAAAATATTTAAATTTACTAGTGCACTGAAAAAATCTAAGCTTTTCTTTGATACATCGAATCCATTTTTGAATTCATTGATTCATTTAATCGTGGGGCCTTTAATTTCCTTATTACCTATTTTTGTGAGATAGGTTCATCAATTTCAACCAATATAGATGTCATGACCTATCCCATGGGGCCCGCATCGTGACTATCCCACGCCTGTCTTCCATAGGACAGGGACGGGCGACTAGCACCAACGGTGTAATTCCCTAGAACAGGGAAGGCATTTCCTTTATAAAACGTAAAAGCACACAACCATAGAACAAACAGAAGAAAAAACTACGAAAGTAGTATAAAAAATGTGCTCAAAGTACAAAGGTGCAGGAAATACAAGCCTCAATAGAAAGGTATAGCTACAACAGAAAGAAAGTACAATTGAAAAGACAAACAGCTAGAAGATGGAAGTTTCTCCTGGATCGTCCTCTGGGTTCCTACCTGAAGGGTAGGTACAGATGTCCTCATAAGCACTCCATGTCCGTCTGTCTCCTCCGGGTACCGACTCGTCATGAGGTCCACCTATGGATACCGTCTAGTCCTCGTACACTTTACCTCGGTCAGCAATGTTTATCATCTGCATCAAACACAATGAGGTGCAGGCATAGCCCATGTAGGGGTTCGTATAATGATACTTAGTAGAGACCCCGAGACCCTCAAGGTCTCACCAAAATTCAACAAGGACAAACCACAAAGTATGGTTTCAACGGATAACCATTACATAGGTATATTCCCATAAAGATACCTATGTTTTCATGAATCCCATATCAATCATGAGGAAAACACAAAGGTCATTGACTTAGCTCAAACAATGATTTTCATTCATGAGGCCGAAAGAACGGCTGCTGGAGAACTCCAGCTCTGTCGAGCACAATAGTCATGTCATGACTCTGAGGTGATAATCACTAACATTACATTGCTAAGGTACTCCTCCTGTTGAGTACCGTGGGTATTTCACCCCAACATAGTAGAGATTCATGCCATGGGTCTTCCGCCCCAACATAGTAGCACACCCCCTAATAAACTACAGAGGTACTCCTCCTGTCGAGTACCATAGGTCTACCCCCCCAACATAGTAGCACTCCTCCGCCATGGGTATGCTACCCCAACACAGTAGTGCTCCCCACTAGGATTTTCAAGTCACTCCGAAATGAATCAAACAAGCAGTCATCAGGTCTTAGCCAGCTACAAGGTCTCCGAATTCTATATGCTCATATCCAAGAGGATCCTCTCCACGAGCTAATGGTCGGTACACAAAGTTTCACGACATCTCATGTGGAGTATCTCAAGGGACTACCTCATCAAAGGGGTCTCAACGCAATAGACGGCACGTCAATCGGATGCCCGGTCTGTGAGTTATTAGCCTTTTTATCCTGGGGGCCCTGTTGGTTTTTTGTATGATCCAACCTGACCGAATCTGAACTGCACACCTGACTACAATGGGGAATAATCAAAGGATCCATTTATCAACAAGATTACCAACTCCACTGACGCTTCGTCAAACGGACGTCCGATCAGAGAATTATTGGATTTTCCGTTACAGGAGCCCTGCTGGATTTTAAGTTAAAACCAACCCAACCATACTCCAACTACGTTCAAACCTCAAGAAGAGTATTCCAAAATAACCTCCTCATCATAATGAATCCAACGTAATTGATGGAACATCAATCAGATGTCTGGTCCTTATGTTATAAGTGTTTCCTCTTCAAGGTCCCGGTTGGTTTTGGGTTCAAACCAACCCGGCCATACCCAAACAACGCCAAAGCCTTGAGTCTAATATAATCAAACGACTGCCTCGATCCATGGAATCCTACACAACTGACGATGCGTCAATCAGAGGTCTGTAGCTCATGTGATAGGCATTTAAACAAATCTGGTCCGAAAAAAGGGGGGTCTGGGCCCGGTCCGACCCGGCCCAACCCTCCCGGGCTCGGCCCGAACTGGTTAGACCCAACCCGTGTCCAGGTCTGGCCTGGTCTGGTGCTGCCTAGCCCTACTGGCGCAGCCCAGCCCGTAGCCTAGCTGAGTGGGGGGTGCGGCCTCCCCAGCTGGTGCAGCTTAATTTCACGCCTCCATGTTTCATGAACGGAAGGAGCAGTTCTGCTCCTCCTGCCACCATAGCTCAGCCACGGAGGTCTGCTCTGGTGGCTTGCTACCACCGCATCCTTCCGCGGACTTCCAGACGTGCTCCGGTGGTTCGATTCGCCCACTTCCTGCGCATGCGGCTCTCCTAAGACCCTCTCTTCACTGCGACAACTTCAAATCACCGTTGTGGTCCCATTTAGTCGTTGCCAAACATTCCACGCATCAAGAAAAAAATGAGGATGGGTTTGGACTTGTTCATTAGTCCGTACCCACTACATTACTGGTTCAAATAATTATCCAACCAAATAAATTCCCATGCTATAGGGTTTAATCACATATATAAAATATAAAAAAATCCCCCTACCTCTATTATGACGTTGCACGTCGTTGAGATGCGGAAGACGAGTGTTATGGTAGATGGCATCGAAGAACGGTGTCACAGAGATCATTCATCGATTCTGTGGACGTCGGGGTGCATCCGAGGAGGAAACGATGTTGGCGACTTCACGTTCTTCGAATTGTAGAGCATTCCTCATCGAGGGAGAAAGTCCTTCTTTGTCGGAGGAATTTTTCGTCAAAGAGGAGTCGTTCTTTATGGAAGGATGGTGTTCTTCAACAAAAGAGGAACTCTCTTCTTCTTTTACACAAGGGCTCTCTCAAATATCCTCCCAACACGACGTGTGCCCACAATAAAATAGTAGCTATGGCTATTATTTTATTAACACTTGAAATTAAAAATTCAAATCACTTAATTAATTAATTAAGATTTAGAATTCATTAATTAATGTGTGTTGGAAAATAATAAAGAGATAGAGGGGGGAGAAGAAGAGTTCTCATTCAATAAGGGATGTTATCAAATAATTAAATAAAGGGGGGTTTAAGAGTGTTTTTGGAAGATGAAAGGTCGGCGCTTGTGTGGGTCCCACCTCACAAATATCCACACACGGGATGTTAGGTGGTTGTGGATTCCACCACTAACTCCCCTTTTAGGATATAACTACCATATATATAATAATATTGTGTACTACCAATTTTATCTCTTCTAATCTAAATCCCCAATCATTAAATTTCAACCAGCATAAAACAAAACTATGGTAAAGGTATCCTTAAGAAATTATCGGTGCTACGAGTTCAACGGTGCCCTCGGATTTCAATTCTGGGAACCCTTTCAAGAGATAGAAAAACCCGCATGTATGTTTACTGAACGAACCCAAACAAAACATCAAAAATTGATTCTAGGCACACCAGGCCTCAGAATCTGGGGCCTTTAGAAGCCATAGGCTCGTAAAATTCCAAATAATCAAGAAAAAAAATTTCATTGAAAATTCCAGGTCATTAAATTACACCCACATCAGAGCTTTGCATCCCCATAAAGGTACAACACACACTATGGAAACTAAAGGGGTAATGAGCACGCATTTGAGCCTCTTGCTCCCATGTGCTTCCCTGAAGGTTAGTATGCTGCCAGTGAATGTGCACCAGAGAAATCAACTGTCCATGTAGGAAATGCTCCAGTCGATCCTCCATCTCCAATAGATCCTCCGTGAATGTCACCCCATCATCGATGTCTAGCTCCTCGTGGTCGATGATGTGGGATGCGTCTTGCACGTATCTACTTAACTGAGATACATGGAAGATGACATGAACCCGGTGTAACTGAGGTGGAAGGGACAAGTAGTAAGCCACCTCACCTACTCTGATGATGACCTGAAAATGCCTGACGAAAAGCGGAGATAACTTTCCACATCGACTAGAACTCCGTAGAACTAATTGAGGTGAGACCCGTAGGAAGACATGGTCACCATCCTCGAACTGCAGTGGTCTCCATCTCCTATCAACATAGGAATATTTTCTACTATGTTCTGTCTTCATCCACTCCTGGATGATATGTACCTTCTTCGGTAGCCTCAAAATGGGCGCACTGGTCAACCTTTGCCTCATCTCCGAAAAATCTCTGATGGCATCTCTCTGACCACATGAAGAGTTTTCCTCTTCTTCGTCGAAGCTAAACGTGGTGCAACAACTCTAGAGAAGTCTGTCTCAAATCTAAGTCTGTCCGACTCATGAGTGATCGACTACACCCAATTATGCATGATTCCATCATGTGCTGCCTAGGGTTTCCTTTTCTCCAACCAAGGAAAACCCATCCCAACATTGTAGGTAAACCAAAACCTGTTTTCCTAATATTGTCAATCTATGTATGAACTGTTGTTTCCCAGTCCATACCCAAATGAACATCGTAAGACCTCGACGCAGCCACCAAGAGGTTCCAACTGAAACTCTCACCTTAAGGGTCATATCACACCTTCGGTGTAAGCATGATTATCGATTCGCCTCCCAAAGGTATCTCGAGATGTGAGGTTCATGTCAACAACTTAACCGGAAACTCTAGGTCTTGGACATGATTCGTGGAATGAAGGAATGATTCATATCAATGTCTGTTGTTATGGTAGCTAGTGGTAGACATAGACTGTACCTCAAATCATTCCTAGAGCCTCGGGTCACACTCCTTGACCACATGCAGCTACTCTCTTCCCCTTCCATCCTACTCCCTGAGCCTGGAAGGGACTACAAAGGTGGGTGGTTGTAACATGTTGAAATGTACATCCCCACATGCTGCCCTCCTAGCTTTGCTTCCAATTCTGCTGCTCTGCAGATTCATATTTCCTTAACACTTCCTCTTCTTGAAAAATTTTACATGCCCAAGTCTCTGAGACTAGTGCAAGTTCCCTACTTTCCCACTGCTAACATTCTCTAGTTATATCCATTCATCCAAATAACATTCAACCACAAAGGATCTCTCTAGCACCCTAACATAAGTAGGAATGCATAGAGGAAAAAGTGTTGGCTCAGATATCCTTAAAAAAAACTCGCTCAGAGGTCCAATCTCTATAGAAAAGATCATATAATATTGATCAAGTACCAGGAAAGATAGATATGCCTCAATGAATACTCATCTACTGACATGTCATCCTGTTGAAGCTGTATATGCTCTAGAAAACACTCAACAACCTCCTCATGCCAGTCCACAACCGCCTGCGAGTCAGGCTCGCCTTGGAACATGAGTCATATCTGATGTTGAAACACATGTAGGGAACTGAGACTACATGTGTCATCTACCCGTACCACCGGTTGATACTGCTGAGCAATAGGTAGTGATATAGCTAGCATACTACCCGAAGGTACTATCTCAGGCATTAGTCCATGTACTGAAGACTCATCACTATGCGGACCAACCTCATGGTAACTCATTGGGAAACACCAGTAGATAAGATCATCATATGCTCTACTACTGTCTAAACTAGATGTAGAACTCTAGCAATCGCCTTCATCCAGTCCACTACTGCAAGGGAATCTATCTCACCTCGTAACATCAGAGGCCTCTGCTACTGGAAATCATGCAACACGCTCTGTCAGCGTGAACCATCCACTAGTACGGCTGGTGGAATCTACTGCCTAATGGGTGGTGGTGCTGCTGGTACACCACCCGAAGGTTCCAACATAGAATGGGGGCCCTGCACTAGAGCCTCCTTGCACGGTGGGCCGTCATCATGTACTCTATCAGAACTCCAAATTACTATCTGTGTGAAGGCATCTTGAACAGATGCGACACAGTCAAATGATTTAAACCTGGTGAGCTGACCTGGTTGAGCTGACTTAATGAAACATTTGAAAACATACACGCCATCTATGTTTTCATGCACTGAGTCAGAAATTAGAATTCAAGGTCCTGGTGTATGGATACTTCGGCCGCCCGCACCAACACTGGGCTCCCTGAACTGAAAACAACACTTAGTACCCTTAACACTACTTCTTTACAGAAAGAAAATATCAGAGTCCTAAGTTTTGTAGTAGAACCTACTCCTCTGATACTAATTTGTCACGACACATCCCCCGGGGCCCGCATCGTGACTACCCCAAGCCCACCTTCCATAGGACAAGGGCTGGCGACTAGCACCAAAGGCATAATTCCCTATAACTGAGAAGGCATTGCCTTTATAAAACGTAAACACACACAACCAGAGAACAAGCGGAAGAAAACACTAAGTAGTATAACAAGTGTGCTGAAAGTACAAAGGGGTTGGAAATAAAAGCTCCAACAGAAAGGTATATCTACCACTAAAAGAAAGTACAACTGAAAAGAAAAACAGCTGGAAGATGGAAGAAGCTCCTGGATCTTCCTCTAGGTTCCAACCTGAAGGGTACATACAGATGTCCTTCTCATCACTCCACATCCGTCTGTCTCCTCTCGGTACTGACTCGTCATGAGGTCCACCTCTGCATACCGTCCAGTCCTTGTACACCCTGCCTCGGTCAGCGTTGTCTATCGGCTACATCAAACACAACGAGGTGCGGGAGTAGCCCATGGAGGGTTGAGTAAAATGATACTCAGTATGGACCCCGAGACCCTCAAGGTCTCATGAAAATACAAAAAGGATAAACCACAAATTAATATTACAATGGATAACCATTACTTAGGTATATACCCATACATATACCTAAGTTATCAATTATCCCATCTCAATCATGAGGAAAACACAAAGGTCATTGACTCTACCCAAACCAAGATTTTCATTCACGATACCGAATGCACGGCTGCTGGAGAACTCCTCCTCTGTCGAGTATAGTAGTCCTGTCGCGAATCCAAGGTGCTACTCACTAACCTTAGACTACTGAGGTACTTCTCCTATCGAGTACCATAGGTATGTCGCCACCACACAATACTGATCCCCACCATGGGTCTGCCGCCCCAACACAGTAGCGCACACCCCAATAGCCTACAGAGGTACTCCTCCTGTCGAGTACCATGGGTCTGCCGACCCAACACATTAGCACTCCTACGTCACCGGTTTTCCACCCCAACACAGTATTTCTCCCCACTGGTCTAGTCAAGTCACTCCGAAACGAATCTGAGAAGCAGTCATCAGGTCTCATCCAGCTACACGGTCTCCGAACTCCGTATGCTTGTCTCCGGGAGGATCCTCTCCACGAGATATTGGTTGGAACTCCATGTGTCACTTATTCTCAGGTGGAAGTATCTCATGGGACCGCCTCATCATAGGGGTTTCAATGCAATAGACGTCGCGTCAATCGGACGCCCGGTCTGTGAGTTATTAGTCTTTTTATCCAGAGGGCCCGGTTGGTTTCGTGTACGAACCAAACTGACCGTATCTTAATTGTTCCCCAAAATCCCATGGGGTATACTCAAAGGAACTGTTTCTCAATGAGATTACTAACTCTGCTGACGGTTCATCAAACGGATGTCCGGTCAGAGAATTATTGATTTTTCCGTTCCAAGGGCCCGGTTGGGTTTTAAGCTAAAAACAACCTGACCATACTCCAACTGCATCCAAACCTCAGGTGTAGTATTCCAAAATAAATGCCTCATCATAAAGAATCCAATGTAATTGAAGACACATCAATCAGACGTCTGGACCTTAAGTTATAAGTGTTTCCGCTCAGAGGGCCCGGTTGGTTTCAGGTTCCAACAAACCCAACCATACCCAAACTTCACCGAAACCTTGAGTGCAATATACCAAAACAACCGTCTCAATCCAAGGATTTCTAATCAACTAATGGTGCATCGATTGGAGGTCTGTAGCACAATTTATGGGCATTTAAACGAATCTGGTCTGAAAAGGGGGGTCTGGGCCCGGTCCGACCCGACCCAACCTTCCCTGGTCAGCCTGAACTAGGTCAACCCGACCCAGGTCCGGGTCCGCCCCACGGTCGGCACGGACCAACCAGCTTGGCCGGGGGAGGGGTGCATCCTCCCCAGCTGGCGCGGCTTAATGTCGCACCTCCATGTTTTCAGAATAGAAAAATTCGTTCTGGTTCATCCTACCGCCACGGCTCAGCCTCGACGGTCTTCTCCGGTGGTGCGCCACAGTCACTGGTAGCCGGCGCCACTGCACCGGTGGGGTGCTCCACCGCCGCCTTCCACGGACCACTGGATGCACTCTAGTGGTCCAATTCTCCCACCGCTTGCGCCTGTGGTTCTCCCATGACCCGCTCTTCACTGCGACGGCTTCAAATCGTCATTGCGGTCTCATATCATTGTCACCAAACATTTCGCACATAAAGAACGAAATAGAGATGGGTTCAGACTTGTTCGTTAGTCCTTACCCACCACATTAGTGGTTTTAATCATCATAAAACCAATTAAACGCCCATGCTTGAGGGTTTAATCACATATATAAAATATTCAAAAATCCACTACCTCGATTGTGACGTTACACGTCGTCGAGCTGCAGAAGACAAGCATCGCATTTGATGGCGTCGGAGAACAGTTTCACGACGATCGTTCGTCGATTATGTGGATGTCGGGGTGCATCTGAGGAGAAAACGGTGTTGGCGACTTCACGTTCTTCAAATCGTAGAGCATTCCTCCTCGAGGGATAAAGTCCTTCTTCGTCGGAGACGTTCTTCATCGAAGAGGCTTCGTTCTTCATGGAAGGATGGTGTTCTTCAATGAAAGAGGAACCCTCTTATTCTGTTACAAAAGGGATCTCTCATATATCCTTCCAACACAATGTGTACCCAAATTAAAATAGTAGCTATGGATATTATTTTATTAACAACTATACTTGAAAATTATAATCAATCAATTAATTAATTAAGAGGTTGAATTCATTAATTAAGGTGTGTTGGAAAATAATAAAGAGAAAGAGGGAGGGGGAGGAAGAGTTCTCATTCAATAAGGGTATTTGTTAATGAATTAAATAAAGGGGGGTTTAAGGGAGTTTAGGGATGATGAAAGGTTGGGTCTCGTGTGGGCCCCACCTCACAAATATCAACACATGGGAAGTTAGGTCGTTGTGGGTTCCACCCTTAACTCCCCTTTGGAGGATATAACTACCATAGATATTATAAAATTGTGTACTACCTATTTTATTTATTCTAATCTAAATCCCCAATCATTAATCAGCGACCCAAATAAAACGGAACTACGGTAAAGGTACCCTTAAGCAATTATCAGCACTGCCAGTTCATTGGTGCCATCAGATTTTAATTCTGAGCACCGATTCAAGAGATAGAAAAACCCACATGTACGTTTACTGAATGTACCCGAACAAAAATTCGGAAATTTATTCCGGGCACACCGGGCCTTGGAATCAGGCGCCCTCAGAATCCACAGACTCGTTAAATTCCAAAGAATCAAGAAAAAAATTCCTTGAAAATTTCGGGTCTTTACAACTGACTCACCATATCCAATGATTTGGAACCTATATCTCTCAAGTTCTATTACCTATATAGTGCTCCTATTTAGTAGTTTTGTTTCAGAATGTACTTATTCAATGAGGACTAGTGGAATCAGTTCCTCTTCTAGATATTGTATATCTTGAGAATCAAATTCATTGAATTGAACCTTACTCACACATTATATTTGAGTATTTGAAGCCTTTCAATTAAAACATGTCATGCAATAATAACATTCTTAAATGAGATGTTGTGTAGGTTATATCCCATGATTTCATTAGTGTAACATATAAAGATAAATTGTTTCTATAGGGAGATGTTTTTTCCAATGAAGGCCTAACAAATCCTAATAATATCATGCGCGTGTTTTGTTTAACAATCTGGCCTAGGATGCCCTCAAACCTAGCACCTGACTCGTTCCGTCAGATACCCTAGGGGAATTATCGAACCCCATGGGATGGGGAAAAGCACTAGGTCCTTGAACAAAAAAGCAGAGGGAATGCATTCACCCATCCTGATCAAACACATGAAATTAATGTACAAAATAAATGAACATTTGAAGAAAAATTAGATATATATTACATAATTTTAAATTAATGATATAAATGGACCAAAAAACTAACTTAAAACTGTAACGGACAATTAAAACTAAAAAGGAAACAACCGAAAAAGCTACTCTTGACAATTCCATGGATGAAATCCCTCCATCTCACCACTAGCTACCCAACCAGCTCACTTAATCCTCACCACCTTATTGTGGCTCCATTCCATTTCCTTCACTAGAATACACACAAATGTCTATCCACCGTTGATGATGTGTGCATGGTGTAAGATAACAGTCTCAATATGATCCCACCTAGGTGTTCCATAAGAAACACCTACAAAATAATTCATGTAGTCTCATGTAAGTAAATGCATTTCATGATAATCTCTAAATAATTTTTATGGAAAACATGTTATGAAATTCCCTTCATACACAGTTCTTATCAAAATAAGGTATATCAAATTCGAATAACATTTTCCAAATCATTTTACACAACAATTAACATTCATATCATTTATATATAGGAATTCTAAGAAATAGAAAATTGAATTCCAATTATCACTAAACCAATAAATACTACAATTTTATGGTGCAGACTTCTCGTACCACAATAATATGTGCACAAACCAGCTCAAATAATAATGGGCCTAGGAATTAGAGGAATACCATATGATTAAACCCCCATCAAAGTCAATATTTGTCACCATGAACAACGGTAATAGGAAATATACAAAATCCCCAAGACACCTCCATGATAATCATAAAACAATAAATTATGGCCCTATAAAAAACCATCATTTATGTACCGATGGTATACCATGTTCAATTCTTCACAATTCATTTCAATGCTTTGAAAACAATTTCAAATTTTCCATTTCATTGCATTTAAAATACACACTTTCTCACCATTTATCAACAACCATATTAATACCATTTATCATTCGAAACACTTTTCAATACACATAATAAAATAATTCAAAATCTTAATATGAATGTGTTTGTAATGAAGAAACAAGATACATTGTCATAAACTATTGACAGAACCTCTAGCCTCAAAAACTCAGGTCACACACACCCTCAACGGGATCCACCGACAATAAAACCTAATAAAACCCCCACAAACCCTATAATCCAATCCACTACAATAGTTATTCATTTAAAAACACAAATGGTCAGAAGAAGAGAGGAACCCTACAAACCACAAAGAAGATCACCATCCACACCATTACAAACAAAGGAAAAGGCCTATGGATCAAGATCACACAACAGATCTAGGGAGACACCAAATAAACCACAATCATAATCCTAGGGATGCTAAACCGTCATCCGACGACAACACCATGGTCAAGGGAAATGAAAAATCATAAATATTACTCTCCTGGAGTGTCACAACACAGTCACAAAAAAAGCATTGAATGTTGAATGAATCGATCTAGGAGGGGTTTCATCTCTCAAAAATATGTTGGTAATCACTTAAGATTAGATCCGTAAATAATCATAAAATGAATTGAAAAAAATATCCATACACTATTTTTAAAAACATAAATAGTGATGTTACATGATGTATAATAAGGGTTCGCGACATGTGACCACCATGTCCCACATACGCCGAAAAACCTGTCGGTATGGATTAATTTTTTTATTTAAATGATTTAGGATGTGAAACCCTCATTCACAATGTGTAATATTTCTCAATGTGAATCCACATCCATGGATTCTACCAAGAAATAATTACACAGAGTATAACCCAGTTTCACGAAATGAAATCTTTTGGCATCCTGTAGAAATGGTTGGTTAACATGGAAAGTCCAATAAATATCTAACATCACCATTGTTGGTATCCTCCTAATCTCAATGGAGGGTAAAACCAAGATTAGGATATTGTTTTACTAGATAAAATGGTAATGGGATGTTACAAACACTAAACCCTAAAGTCTTTTCCTCAATGGGTTGTCATGTGGAATATATAATCTGCATAAATAAATGAGGCCGCATCTCACCCATCAATTATTCATGTTCCCATGTCTCATGAGAATCTGATCCTTTTTTCCATATAACTGTAACAAAAAAATTAACTTCCCACAAAAAAAATTCATATTAGAGTCAAGGATCTAAAAATGTTTCTCTAGAATAGAACCATCCAGTTCTAGATCAATTCCTTTCAACTTTGAATGTGTGCGGGATCAAGGTGATATTTCTTAAGATGAGATATATGGAAAACATCATGAATAAATGTCACCATAATTGGAAATTCTAACCAACGAGAAACCTATCTAAGACACTCAATTACTTCAAATAGGAAAACATATCTTAGATCCAACATTCAATGTTGTCCAATATGATAGTAACCTAACCATGGAGAAACATTCAAGAAAAATTAGTCCCCTATGGAAACATCTAATGTTCGATGCCACCAATGAATATATGATTTTTTTAGAATAATTTCTATAACTAGACATTGATGTACAAGCTGATTCTTCATAAGATTTTCCTAAGGAAAACATGGTCTAACTAAAGATACTTCTCCCAGCTCAACCTAACAAAGTGTTGATCTTCATGGGAGACCATAAAATGACTTGAAATGAGCCATTCATACAGAAAATTATAACTATTGTTGTAAACAAACATAACTACTCCCATATATCTATACCACTATCCTTTGAAATAAAACACATATTAATGATTCATATCCTCTAGAATCTGAATTACTTGACCCATTTTACCATGTGTCTCTATATGGTATCATTTTTTCAAACTTGACCTGTATTCCCAACACCCCATGGAGACACCTCTAGAACCTTTAAGTAAACCTAGGATCCATATATAATACAACAAAAGAATGAATATCATGAAAACTCCAAATCCCCTACACATATTCATCAATTTGATCTTTAACATCATTGGTATCTTTTACCAGAATGAAATGAGAAGTCCTTTTCAAATGATTAACCACCACCAATATAGCATTCTTCCCTCGGAGATTCCATGCTAATACAAAAAAATCATAGATACCTCATCCATTTTATAGATCAAAACAAGATGTTGATGATGAAAATGAGATTGTTTAATTTTCATAACATTTAACAATAAGGAGGTGTAATATTGAGAGACCATCTTTGTGATGTCATGATTTATACCTGGCCACCAGAATCGCTGCCTCATTTTATAATATTTCGTCATAATGCTTGGATGAACAACCCATGATGTGTTGTGAAAATCCATCAAGACTAAATTAATCATAGACGCTAGTATAACAATATTTCTACCAATGTGAAGCATATCTCTTGTAGAGAGAGACTAACCAAAAATGATCTCCCCACCATAAAAGCATTATAATGTCCTATAAAACTCATCATCTTAGTTCTTACTTTTCACAATAGACTACATGAGATAAGATGATAACTAAAAAGTAGTCAGGAAAATTCCTAACGCATCCTCTTGAGTAACCAAGTGGAATTGAGAAAAAATCCGTAAATGGATCCACAATTCTTTTGATTCCAACAAAGCATGTGATGGTAATCAATATATATACTAAAGAAAGATATTTTCCACCACATGTCAGCCTATTAGAAATTCTCTTAAATCTGCCGTCCTCAGCCAATTTCACTCCCCCGATGTTTATCCCCTCCATCCCATGATATCTCTCTCCCTTACATAGGGTTTCCACCTCGTCTCTGCTCCCACTTCTGGTACTCCATCTACAGACACCAACCTCTGGCTCTCCGTATCCGGCACTCTTGGATCCTATTCTCAGTCTCATCCTGATTCATGTCTCCAGAACTCTTCGTATCATCGTCTCCTCATCACCTCGTCTCCATATTCCCATCAACCCAATTTCACTCCCTCAATATCTATCCTCTCCAGGTTACGATTTACCTCTCTGTATCGGGTTTATGCCCCGTGTCTGCTCCCACCTCCAGCACTCAATCTACGAACCGCACTCCTCGGCTACCCATCTCTGACAATCATGGATCCTCATCTGCATCTCATCCTGATCCCCATCCTCAGTAGTCCTTGTCTCCTCATCTCCTCCTCTCAGTCTCCATTCAAATAAATATGACTCCACATCTCCAGCACTCCATACCATCACTTTAGCTCTCCGTTCATCGCTATCCCCTATATCACTCTTACCTCCCTACCTCTATTAAACACACATCATCTCCCTGCCTCTATTCACATTCCTTTTCTCCATTCACCATTCATCTACATAAGGTTGGTTCATCTCCAGACATTCTGTAGTTTCTTATATCTTCTGTCAAATTTATAGTACATCCATTTCCTCAATAATTTTTATTATGTCATAATAGTAAAACAATTCACCCAATGAATCAATTACAAAAACAATTTCATTCCTTGAGAATATTTATTCACACATTATATTTTTCAGTTCTCATATTTTTGTTCAAGAATATCAAAACATGATGAAATTTAGGTATGGAGAGCTGGCTTTATTTACTAGACTGTATATACAAAAATACTTTTGTTCCTCTCTTGCATATTGTATACATTCTTGAGTACTGATTTTTAGAATGGTGTTTCATTACATGTGTAATGTAATTTTTATTTTCTATTACAAATAATCTATGTTCTTTAATCATCAGTTTAGCACATCCATCAGTTTTTCAAATAAATGATTAATGCCTTCTTATATTCTCTCAATGTTATTTCATTGATTCTCTTTAGTTTTTGAGATTTTAGGTGACACGAGACATCAGTTTATTTGTGTAATCATGTTTCGATGAAGGTATTTCATTGTATGTTTTTTTCATTACAGTATTGAAGTAGAGAATATTGATTTTTTCACATCATTTACAATTTTTGAGTGATTAAAACACACTACATTTGTTCTTCTCAATTAGAAATTCGAAAACATCAGATTTATGCTCTATTTATTACATGTGTCATTTTTTCTACTTATTAATTAAAGTCATTTAGTCAGGAATAAAAATATATTGACTGAGTTTGATACTACTAATTTGTTCTGATGAAATTTTACTGTGTCTTGGGACTTTGTGGAAAAAGTAATACATGCCAATGAAAAGAATCCCTCTATATTCATATTACTTTCTACTAATTTAATAATTTGATGAGCTATTTGATTCTTATGGAATATGTTTTGAATCTTCAGGTAGATTATATTATATCCTGATTACCAAATAATGTATAAGTGATGTGATAGATAAATTTACAATTCCTTCTCAACACTTGATCCATATTCTCTAAATACATGCATCATCTTGAGATCTAATCAACTCAAGGTAATAAAGGTACCATCCATTATTTTAAATGCATTTAAATATTACATAATTCATTCTTTAGCCGAATAAAAGTGTCATATTTGAAATGGAACTTTTATAGAAGATAGAAAACAATTTTTTAATTTTCCATTCAATCATTTTATTTATATTCTTCATTAGATTTATTTGAATTCATCTTATTCTCATTTTTCAGTAATTTTTTTTCTTTTGTCAATGAGAAATGATGATCATATCAATGGAATAGATGGGAAATGTAAATTCAATCAGCCTTCATTCTTACCAGCCATCATAGGTAGAGGATGACATATATTTATTATTCCTGAAGGAATGTGATTGAGGGCTTCAGTTTTACCAACCATTAAACTATTATCATTGAAAAAATACCATTATTCTCTAATTTAATGATTTTTCATTAAATGAAACTTTTTCAATTATTTATAAACTTAAATCAACATTAAAATCCTCAGATAGAACTATTGAGGCTGTTAATTATTCATTTGACATGGTAGTGGTTGATTTTATATTCATATTCATTCCTTATGATTATGAAATTGATGAACTATTTTATATTTATTAAATAGGTTTACAATATCAAGGGTGATAATATTGGAGCTAGATTTCCAGATAAATTTTAAATTATGTGTAAATTCATACTATAATTTTTTTATTCATTTTCTGTTTTATATAGAATTTCGGGATTTTTTTCCTTTTTCAGGTTTTTGATGTGTTAATTAAATTGATTTCAGGAAATGAGTTATCATTGAAGAACATGTTTTTTGATGGGAAAGTGATGGTTCAGTTAAAGATAGTACCTAGAAACCCAGAAATACTTCATATGTAAGATTATCCAATTTTCCAAACTGATTTTGTTTTTGAGCTTATCATCTCTAAATGTGATGGATTTAATATTGTTCATGTTTGGGGAACTAGGATGGCTCTCTACTTTGCTGTTGGAATTCAGGACTGAGACTCGTATCTTTTATTGTATTCTTTTCATTGTTGGTTGAATATAACATCATGTTACACTTTATTTACCTTCATTAAGCCATTATATTCTTGTGTAATATTAGAATCACCTTCAAGTCTATGTATGGATTTTAATTTATTGATGCCACATTTTTATAAAAAAACAGTAATTGCTCCAGAACCATAGGATTCCTTATTTTCTTCATTATGGAAAATGGGAATATCTTTAACTGAAAAACTCTGTTTTTCCTCCCCCACTACCCCTATCCATACTCCCTATACTTATATATGTATATATGAATTTTATCATGCATGCATGTACTTATTCCAACCTTCCTTGACAGTATAGTTTCAATTTTACTGCATATGGAGAAGAATGAAAAAGACTTAAAGGACTTAAAATTGTTTGACTTGAAAAACAGGAACATTAAAGCATGTTCCATTCATAAACGCATCCAATTTAATTTTCTACCCTTTTACTGATGAATATTCCTCTAATGCTAATGTGCAGAGATAGATTGGTTATCCAGAGTTTCTGTTTTTAATCTCAGGAAACTCTTACTTTCAGTTTGTGCTATCTACTAATAACATTCTGAATGCTTCAGTTTCAGTTGATTCTAATTTGAACTCATTTCTTATACCTGAAAAATAGTATTCCATGTCATAACTAAAAATATATCACATTTTCTAATGAATTCATGGTTTACACCTTACCCTATTACCTCTAGAACTGGAGATGATAATGGAATTCACCACTTTTATTGGTAAACTAGATAGAATATTATGGTGCTTGAATTTTTAGAGTCATAATGGAATAATTAATTACTTCCATGGAAACCACATTAATGTGGCCAACCTAAGAGAGACTGTTTCATGAGCCTTTGCCTTCAGATTTCAATCATAGATTCTCATGTAGATTTAATTTCCAACCATCTCCACATTTTCAATAGGTTATTAGATGTAATGGCATGCATTTTCATCCCATGACGATATTTTTGTAAATGAAAAATCATTATGAGTTAATGGAATGATAAGTGGAAAAAGAGTTCCTTACATATTATTTGCATCCTTTTATACTTTCCCTCTCCATTTCTCTTTCTGATTTACTAGCAAACAAGCCCTGACTTTTAAGTGGTTATGTGTTGTAAAATCTGTAGAAAAAATTTTAATTTAAGTTTATTATTGAATGATATTCTAGAAATTTTACTCGAATAAAGTAGTAATGTGAATATATTTCTATCAATACTATTACATTTAAGGATATTTAACCATTTCATTTCATTACAAAACATTACAGGATTAATTTACTTACAATAATTTTCCCTGTGATTATTTAATAATATTGCAATCTCTTTCCATGAAATGTGCCTAAGAACCCTTATTTTATTGTAGTATAAGAGAATTTTACTAGAAGAAAAAGGGTAAAAAAATTGTTGATTTATTTGACCTTTCAACCAAATGTTAGTACTTATATTTTTACTATGGTTTTCGTAGTTTGGGTGGGTATATTCATTTTAAAGTAGTTTTTATAAATAGTTTCTTCCCCCTTATATAGTTTTATGTGATGTATTAATCCATTTATCTCTTTAAATTCTGCATGACTATAGGGATATACTTTACTATATTATTTTATCACTAAGTGTTAAGAAGATCCCACTTAAGGGGTATCAATTCCATGTTTTTGCAATACGATGTTCTGATGTAATAGTGAAGCACAATCTCAACCAAATGTTCTTATAGGTTTCTGGTTATTAGCCATGCCTGGTGTAGTGCAGTATTAATAATAGAGTATAATATATCCCTATAGTAGTGTTGTGAATATAGTAGTATAGACATGCCTGGTGTAGTTCATGCCTGGTGTAGTGCATGCTTGGTGTAAAACATGAGACCTTGTGTCTGAAATATGTGTTAGCAATACACTATTATGATTGTAAGTAATGTTCTTATAGGTTTCTTCTTATTGGCCATGCCTAGTGTAGTGCATGCCTGGTGTAGTGTAGTATTAATAATAGAGTACATCCATTCCTACTTTAGTACAGTCTATCCCTACAGTCTATCCCTATAGTAGTAAAGTAACCCTATAGTATTGTTAATATAGTAGTATTGTGAATATATTCTTATCAATACTGTTACATTTAATGAAATTTAACCATTTCATTGAATTCCAAACACTACAGGGTTACATTACTTACAATCATTTTTCCAGTGTTTATTTCATAATACTACATTCTCACTAGATATGTTTCTAACAAACCTTAAACTATTTTTAGGTCAAGGGAATTTGACTAGTAGGAAAAGGGTAATTTTTTTGACTTATTTTACCTTTCAACCAAATTTTATTATTTATTTTGGTTCTATGGTTTGTGTATTTTTTTGTGGTTGTCTTCATTTTCAAGAAGTTTTGATACTTATTTTCTCCCCACTTTAATATTTTTATGTGCTATTATGTTCCTTATCATTACTCATTAACAATTTGATGATCAATTGGGTTTTCAAGTGTGATTTGCACATTTTTTTATTTCATCATTAAGAGTTTATTTCATCATTAAGAGTTTGATGTGAGTTTTTGTTTTTTAAATCTGATCTTCATCTTGATGTGACTTTAATTTCAGTTTTGTTTAGTGTTAAATTTTAATAACTACATTTTTTGTACAGATTTTTCAAACCTTTAGAAGGTACTATTTTTCTATGATTATGTTTTGATTCAGTGAGATTTCTCTCCATTATGGGATTATTCATCTCAGGGGAAAATTCAATGGATCGTTAGATGCAAAGGTGTAGATCAGTGGGTCATGTCTATGAGAAGCCAGACGTACATCAACTATTTGTTGGTGAATAACACTGTAATATGTAGCTACAATCCAACTACATCGATATATTATGCATTAAATATCCTTTTTAATGTACATTTTAAATATTTCTACATTTTACTATATGTTTGTATTATTAATTATCAGAATTTCAAATTTCAATATCAATGTTCATTTCATTCATTTTATTCAAATATCCATGATAAATATAAGGTTTTATTTCTTATAGATTCTTCTACATCATTTCAAATTTATTTATCCAAAATGTAATCTACTATCATAATAATGTACATTTTGTCCAATTGTATTCTATTAATAAGTATATTTATTTTTTGATTTCAAAATATTGAATATTCGTGTTCATTATTAACATTGAAATTTAGTATTTTCTTCTTCAAAATGCATTGAACCACATCACTGTGGAAACGAAAAATCTACGAATTGTGTTATATCACAGTGCGAATGCACGAGCAAGTACTAGTTTCATTCTATGAGTGTCTTTTATAATATTTCCATTCCCTAGGATGTAGGTGATATCGATGTAAATGATCTAAATGTATTTTACCCACTGTGTTAATTTAATATTAATTTTATTCTAAGAACATATATTGCACATTGTTTTATAGAAATAAAATACCATGATTATTTTCCCCAAAAGGTAGTACATAAAAAATTTAAGCGCATGAATGACTGTGGAACAATGTAAATAATGATTTGGGTAATTACATTCATGCGGTCAAATATGATGATACATGTATGATACCACATAGTCATCCATCATAATAACATAACTATAACTATCACTAGAAGCATTGAAAAACACCACAAATACCTTACTAGGCTCTGGTATGATCAGAATAGGAGCTGATGTCAGAATTTATTTCAGTTCATCAGAAGAAGACTGAACCATCACATCCCTTACTAATTTCATCTATTTCATGGTAAGAGATGTTATATGTGATTCCAATATGGATAATTCCTTGAAAACCTATAAATGGTATCTAGTAAGACCAAGGAAGCCTCGTCTCTCAAAGGCATTCTATTATTCCTTCAAGGATAAGACAACCATTACCTTCTCTAGATCAACTATAATCCATGATCAAAAATATTGTTCCCCAGTAACATCACATCATGAATCAAAAAACTATATTTAAAAATTATTCTATTCATATGGTGACTTATCAAAATTTCCAGAACCATACTCATTTGGTCATCATTCACATGATCTAATTTTAAAAAAAATTATAATAACATCCATTAACACTACTACCAATGGGTCCTGATATTGATGGAATATCTGATTCAACAATGACATTAAAATATTATGAGTGTTAGACACACCAAAATTAATTACAAATTTTTAATAATGGACATACCATATCAAGGATGTTTTCATTGGTATATTAGACTCTCGAACTCTAAGCTGATGATAACCAAACCAATGAACGATATGTGAATACTAGTTTTCCCCCATCAACTGATCGAAAAAATCATCCACACAAGGGAGAGTATATTTTTTCCTAACAATTACCCAATTCAACATCTAATAGTCCACACATAATCAAAGTGAACCATCCAGTTTCTTAGAAATGGGCATATGGGTTCCCCAAGGGGAAATTATAGGGTGAACAAAACCATTCCACATGTGTCATCCAACTGAATCAAATGAAATTTTATCTCCACGTGTGCTATACAAGAAAAAGGTATTGATATTGTCTATGTACCGTACCAGTAACCCGATCAATTGTAAAATCTACCTATATCTCTATAGGAAGTCCAAAAAATATTTCTAGGGAAATTTGATGAATGTATCTAAAAATAATGGGAAGATCATCAATGGATGAAACATCATTGAGAAAAATTAAATAGTAACAAACTCATGAATACTTGGATGGAAGGTCTTACATTACCTAGCCTCGGGTCCCACTCTCCTTGAACCACATGTGATTTCACATATTCATAATTAAATTAAACACACCAATGCTAACAATGAACCTTTTCTCAAAGAGTGATAGGACAATCCAAACCAATGATGTTGTCAAACGATCCCAATGAAGAATGGGAAGATACCTGATTAACTCCACAACAACTATCGTTAACAATCAAGTAGAACATATGAACCCCTTATCTTTCATCTTACCAATCGGTGTTTCTAATTCCATTTTATTGTATATAGGTTCTGTTGGATGATTTAGAATAAATAAATATTTAAAAATAAATGAGTAGGAAGCACCATAATTAAATTAATAAATTTTTACTAAAGAGGCAATAAGGAAAGTTCCAATCACTCTCTCCATACATTCATCAACATCCACTGAATACGCATCTACTACATCAAAATGATTAAATTTTAAAGCCTATGGATGGATTATCGTATCCTTTGATGCCTTTTTCTGCACCACAATATCCCGTAGAGATAAAGATTTCACGCCATAACGATTTGTAGTCATATCTTGATTGCAGTGATATAATTTACCAATATGTGCATAACTGTTTCACAACATCATCCATATAATACAAGAATGTTTGGTGTGCCCTCTCTTTCAACATTAATAACTTGTCAAAGGCACATTACCCAATGTAGTTGGCAGTGCCGAGGAGGCTAGATTCTAAGATGCACATCCACTACTCATTCAATAATCTTTACACTTCCTCTTCTTCCCATATGCGCTAGTGAAAGTGCCACTCAATGGAAGAGAAGTGGTGGAAAATCCCAAATTTCCAGCCATATTCATCACTTCCATCATAGCTATGCCTATTGTATCTGTATAGGGAAAAATATTTAGCATAAAAATGGGTGATCTAATATTCGGGTGCAGAACCTACAGGTACCTCTTATCCTTTTTCAGGTTATTCAACACAAAATCCATGGAAAAAAGGACAAGAACCGAAAAAATTATTGGTGTTTATTGACACCAAATTCTCTCCATATTAAATATGAATAAACTCTAGATCCTTTACCATAATCATGGAATCTGGATAAAATTTACTAGAAGAACATAGTTTTGAAACACTTACAATCCTAATCCTTCTGTCTCTACACATGGACCGTAAAATCCAACTATCACTTGCTAGAACCCTCACGTTTAAACACATCACACTTCAAACTGATGTTCCTAGGTGTCTCCAGAGTTTTTACTATTTTATTGATCCAATACATTCAGTACTCATCCTATTGCAGTTTAGTCATTCAATTAATAAACAATGGTTTCTCGTGCTGGAACTCTTGTGATAGATCTCTATCTCTCCTCTTTCTCCTGGATATACATCAATAATAGTGTTTTGAAATCATGGTAAATCTCGATTAATAGCATCGACTACTCATATTATGGTCTTGAATAGATTCTGATCTATAAGTGGATTTCCTTAAGTAGAATCATCTTCACCTCCCTGAGAAACTTGTGTCATATGTCCCAGAGTCATACTGTTGCACACTAAAAAATAAGAAAAACTATTCTACCAAATAGTTATCTTCTCAAACTAAAAAATCCATATGAAAAAGAAATGATTTTAAAAAAAACAAATACTACTGACACATATCCCAACATCTCCTAGAAACATGAGTCTCCTCATGAAATGGGTTGTCAAAGAAATATCGCAACATACCTTTCATGTCCTGAAAATCCAATATCCAATTTAACAGATGTCCCATGACATGTACTCATGAGAACATACATTCGCTGATACAAAATTGAAATGAACCGACTTGCGTTTCCCTAAAACATATCACCCAACCCATTCTATCACCAACCCATCTGGCATTCATGATCACTATGGGTTGACGACAAGCACACGCGAATCAAACATAACAACATAGGGAATGATTTCTCCCAACCAGGAAAACCACATGGTATATATGTTCTAAAATTCTATTAGTGACAAAGAATATATAATTTCCATAACATTAATAAAATAGCTGAAAAACAAAAATAAACTTATCTACACATTTCAATGGAAAAGTCCAACTATAATGGACCCAAGACAAATAGATACTCTACATGATGGCATGAATTAACTCCCACTATCTCACCACCACCGACCCTACAAGATAACATGAACCACACTGCCTCACCACTGTATCATGTCTTTCCCTACACTTGATGACAAGGAATGGTCAACACATGTCAGAAGAGGTGTGCATGGTGTGATTTAATAGGCCTCGTAGAATTCCACCCACGTGTCCCATAAAAATCATCTATATAAAAATTCCTACATGCTTATTTTGAGTACAAACATAGACTGATATGCAGTAATTATATTTTATAGAAAAGTTGGTAAAAATGACCAATTTTCAATAGTTCTAAACAAAAAAAGGTATATCATTTTCAACGAACATTTTCATATAATTTTTCACTATAATTTACATATATATCAAGGATAATATAGAAATTCATGAAATAAAAAATAGATGTGCATGTATCACAAAAAAATGGTATTCTATAGGTCTAGGCCACAAACTTCACATAAAATAATAATGAATTGAAGAATCTAGTTCATAGAACAATTATCCTAGTAAGAAATGGAATTCCATTTCTGTAAACCCCTAAAAAATATTAATATCAATTCCAAAGAACGATAAGCCTAGGAAAGGGAGTGAATCCCCATGAAAAACCTCATTGATAATCACAAAACAATTGTTGATTTATCCAAGATTAACATTCCACCTACGTACCCAAGTTAAACCATCTGATAATTTTTAGAATTCATTTCATGTTTTTGAAAACCATTGCAAACCCATTTCAAAAAAATAAATTTAAAAGATTTGAAAATACCCATGTTCTCACTATTTTTCAATAACCAGTGAAAACCTATTTTTTATTAAAAACTCTTTTCAACTAAAAGAAAACAGTAATGCCAATTTCAATATGAATTAGTTTATAAATAAAATAAACATGATCCATTAAAAGAGGCTCTAGATGGATCCACCTACCTCAAAACATAGATTGTTTATACTCATAATAGGATCCACAAACAACATGAACTAACAACACAGAAGAAGAACATAAATTCCAATGAAAAGAAATATTGATTTAATTATAAATTTAAAGTGTTGGTGGTAGAGAAGAAAGAAACATAGCTCAATGAATATTTCCATATACACAAAAAAACAAATAAAATAGCCTCTGGAATATGATTAGAAAATAGATCAAGTAATAAACCAAGATGAAATCCCCATTATAACCCAATGGATACAAAACAAACACCCATTGGTGATACCATGGTCAAAGGAAATGATGAGGAAATGTTACTCAACTAGAGGGTCACACCGTAGATTCCATGAAAATTAAATATCTAATAGATCGATTAAGGATGGGTTGTGTCACTTAAAAACATTCATGGACTGACTTAGGCTGAGATCCGTGAAGAAAAATTGAAGGGATTGAAAAAACATCTTCACAACATTTCTAAAAATTGAATGTGGGAAGGTACAAGAGGTGTAAATCGTGTTGACAATTTATAAAATACACATCCCACATATTAAAAAAAACCTATCTCCTTATAAGAAAAAACCTGTTTTTTAGAACATTCATGATTTAAAACCACCATTCATGAAGTGTAATTTTTTACAATGCGAATCCACTTTCTCAACATGTACCTAAGAACAATTGTATGGCGTATAACCTAGTTACATGGCATGAAAAATTTCTACATCCTTTCGAGAAGTCATGTTAATGTTGAAAGTCCAAAAAATATCTAACTTCACCATTATAGCTATCCTACCAAAATCAAAGGATGGGAAATCCATGACGAGGTTAAGGGCGTACCTAATAAAATTACAATGGGATGTTATAGTGTATGAAAAAACAAGTTATGTTCCTATCAATAAGACATAATGAATTCTATTTTAAACTTTATTTTGTAATTGATTAATTTTTTTCCATAATTTGAAATCGATATCTCCAAATGTATTGTGTAATATATGAATTACTCTTCATCGACCATATCATATAAAACAAGGTATAATTCATCCTTTCTCTAACACCACACTACTATGGTGTGTAAGGTGGATTGAATTGAGATTCAATCCAAAACACCCATAAATGGTTGATAAACTATATATTATGATATTAACCACCTCGATAAGATAAAGGGTTATTTTTCCAAATTTCATGTTGATCCAATGAGTCATTCTTGAATTATTTGAAATTATAAAAGGAATCAAATTTGTAAATTATCAGTTATACATAACCATTTCAAGACAAGTCATATGAAATGATAAAATTTTAGAATATCCTTCCATTAATTCTATTATAAATGGTCTACAAACATTAGTGTATACCCATCATAGATGCCTGGTGGACCTTCCACCCTCTCTGCTAAATATTGATCAGTTCCTTTTTCCTAATAAACCATAATAACATCATTCATGTGGTTTTGTCTCAATAGAGTCTAAATAACCATATTGACAAATATTTTTCAAAATATACACATTTAGAAAACTGATATAGTGATTCCATAACTAGGTGTTATATGAGACACACTGACATTATTATTTATCTATTTACAATACACTATTTTATTTATCAAATAAATAGGTTCGGTTTTTTAAATCATCCATAGAATAAATTATTTTATATTTATAAAAGAAAAGAAAAATTCGCTAACCTGAATATAAAACCATATTCATCACGGAATGACATGTAAAATATGACCTTGGAAAATTTTGGTACATAATGAAAATATCATAGGAAAAACATCATTCATGTTGGAAATGAATGGAAATAGTCACCAATGGTTAGTGAAACCAACATCTCACAATTTTGAGCTCCAAAATATACCTCTAATCTAGTAATCATTTGTAATCTAAAAGGATACCATATTTGGATAAAAATTTCATGACCACATGTTTTACATAAAACCAAATTTCATAATATTGAGTGATCCCACTCCATAGGGAATATAAAATTATCTTCGCTATAACTCATGGTGAATTTATTCTTCTTGTTGCCTTTCTTTCCACAAACAAAACATAGTGCCTCATTATATAATCCCTACCTATGGCTCATATTTTCTTATGAATGGACAATGATCATGAGATTTAGTCTTTTTATATGTCTTAGGACCCATTCCATTGTTTCTCTTTTCTAATTCACCATAAAGAATGATGAGTTTACATTCCACTATCCTTTTTCCACATGTTGAATAAGATTAATATTCACTAAAATTTTGTATTAATTATTTATCATATTATAATTAACAGAAATACTAGAGAAGGCCTTCGGTAGTGAGACATGTATGATATATGTGGGCACACATCCAATAATTTAATCCCTAATATTTCTTAGCATCCAATGTAGCTAATATGATTGACTAGATGTGCCATATTTGGCACAAAATATGAAAGCAATGATGTGAAGAATGAATTAGAGATCTATTATCTATCTTTTCTCACCTTCTTTCAATAGGGATATCAATGGTGACACATAATTCTATATGCATACATTTCATAATGTTTCTTTCATACCTCATTGTTCATAGATGATAGAATCCACCACTGAACATTTATATTGTTAATTAATGTTATATCATAAAGAAAAAAATATTCCTTAATAGCCTAATTTTCGTGCCAATTGTGAATAGGATCCATTATTACATATTAAATCCATTTATGTTTTTATGATAATGTGAATGTTTCATTTCAACGATTGGAATTTTTTTTTGGTGAGATGGTTATCCTTCTCATTTATGGTTCACAATGGTAAGTCTTAAGACATTTTATAATTATTTATAACATAATATGATAAGAGATTTATTACATTATCTGATAAAATTAAAAAAATTATGATATTTATTAATCATTAACTACTCTATTGAAACCTAGTATAACCCCCTATTGGCATAAGAATATCCTTTTCATTAAAAATTTTGCGAAAAAAATCCATTATACCCTTCTCATTAACACAAAATAATTACCCTTGTTTGATAAAGGGATATTTTTAGGCATTCAAAATTTCCCACAATACTGAGTCACAATTTGATGACCTTTTTGGAATACTACCCTCCCCTACAATCCATAAATTGGATTTCTGCAACTATTGTCTCTTAGTTCTATAATGTACATCTTTGGCAGTTAACTTTCGATGTGAAATATTTTATGTGAACCCATAAATTCAGGTTATTATTCCCTGATAATTTAATGTACCACTAAATTTTCTTTTCAAGCACTTTGAACTATAGTTAAATTTTAATTAATTTAGTTCATGGCTATACTGACTTAATATAAATAATTGAGTGATTATTTATTTTATTTATTACATTTTATATTACTATCTTAAAAAAATTATATTTAATATAATGAATAATTACTCCTGTGATTATCAATGTCATAAAATATATTTACACATTATACAATTATTTTTAGTTCTATATTATATTTTTGTGAATTCAGTATATCATGTTATTGTGGAAAAGTATACGTAATAAAATAACCATAAAAAAGAAAAGAAAAAAATAATAATATGTTATTACCAACAGATTATACTAATGTTTACATTATCAAGGGGATGATAAATTAATTGTTGACCTAGGTTAAAAACATCATGACCTAATTAATGTTCATGTTACAGCTTTCCACCTATCACCAATATTCCCCTCTTAGATTGTTTTTCCCTTGGCTTTAGACATGAACCACATCCACTCTCTTGGGAACTACATCCATTACAGATTATTTTACTCACTCACATGTGAGTGTACAATGGTTACATAATATAAACATTGTAACTCATTACCTTAAATTATAAGTGAAGATATAGAATGAAAAAAATTAATTAAATTTCACAATAAATTGATTGAAATACTTTTCATTCAATGTTATGGTCTCAGCTCATGATCATTTTTAGGAATGAAAACAATTAAACATTAAATAAGTCTAGAATTTAATTGTTAACCAATATAATTTAATTTAATTTTCTCTCAAATGAATAGATTATCTTAATAATTTAGTCACATATTTAATCTTATCTGTCTTCTAAATTACCTTTTGATTATCAAAAATCATAATTTTATTCAAATTATTTAAATTTATTGAATATTAAATATTAATATAAATGTAACATGGAAGAAATTTGGTGACTATATATCGAAACAACCCAACATGAATTAAAATTTTATATTGTCTACTCTTACGGCATGTTGGATAAAGAATTATCACACACTTTCATGACATATACCACCAACATAATGATTACCTGGATGAAATTATTTTTTGATCGCATTTTATTTCTCAATAAACATATAATTGTAATTATAGTAAATCTCATACATGATATAATGATTTGAATATTCTGAAAAAATTAATTATTCATTTATAAATATTAAAATCTATAACATGGTGTGTCATATCAACATAATGACCACGCATATTTACAAGTTGATAAGGTCTTCATTGTATAATAAATCAATTTCAACTCTTCATAATTTGGTAAACGAACAAGTGGTGTACCATATAACTACACTTCATGTATGTTTTCAGAATTTATGTTCGTGATACATGCCTAGGGACTCAGTGTGTAACTGTGAAATGAAAAAATTGGAGTACATGGCATGTAAATGGGATATACATCATCTATCCTCAGAGTTACACTTTCACTATTATAATATGTCTTTTAAGAATATATATTTCTCTTTTGTGACTACTAGACTCTAATACATGTATGTGGGCTACACAACATGTAATCTGGCTGGAAAAGAGGTAGTTTGACTTAGTCAATAAGGGGTTTATAATAATTTCAAAACTTTGAGAAAATAGACATAATATGAGTTGAATCCAAAATATTTCATGGTGAATTTAACATTATTACATTTTTTGTACCCCTAAGTTACATGTCTTTTATGCCTCTATTATCAATCCATATTACTTATCACCTCTGGGCAAGATCCCAAAATTTCATTCATTTATAAAATAATTTAATTCTATTATATTTATGAGAAACGGGGTGGGATAATAATATTACACAATTTAGATTATAGAATGAATAATCTAGAATTAAAATAAAATTACATATGTGTATATAAATCATCAATCTTCAAGTAATTATAAAATATTTTCTAACACCATTAATACGGAAAGAATATTCTAGAAATAGAGTATGCATGTGATGGTTCAGGCATAAATATATTTTCTTCTCATTTCCATTGAACAACCCATGATTTCCACATCAACAAAATACATGATAAAAAATCAGTCAAAGAATACAAATTATTGAAAAACACTAGAACCAGTGTGCATGATCATCACATATTATTTATATTTAATTTAATTAATGATTTAGTTACCTTCTTGAGAAATTATTTCTTCATTGGTAGATATAATAATGGATCTATGATGTACAATTTTTTCATTTTAGTAATCAATAATATATTTCTTCTTATTATGATCCACATGTGTTCCACAAATCCCTAAACATAATTATAGTATTATATAAGTTCTAGCATGACTGATCATATCATTTTGATCATTTTCTTTTGATCTCTAGGATAATTAAATCAAAATGAATCCCCTCTGTTTCTCTTGAGTTAATAGGGGAATGTAGAAGAAGATATTTATTCGTTCATGGGAGAAAACATGGATATGTAATCTCTCTAAAAAATTGATAGTGTTCTCCAGATTCACTACTTGAAAAAATATGAATTGGCTATCTAGAAAAATAAAATAGTTAGGTTTACATACATCTATGGTTATAAATAATAGGTTCACACATTCCATTTATTATTTATTTAATACCATGTGTAATCCAATGTCTAAAATATTAATATATGTATATTTATTTAAATTCTATAAACCCATGAATTAAAATTAAATATTAATTATTCAAATAATATAAAAAATATATTATATCTAATCCAAAAATAATACTATGTATAAAATTCCACTATACAATAATTCGTACATGAATAATGACTCTTTATTTCATAAATAAATATCACAATAATATTCAAAAAAATAAAATATATTATATTTACTGAATATAAAATAGAAATTTAATAAATAAATTTCTCACATGATATGATTTTAAATAAATTTTGATAGAATATAAGTGATCATTAAAAAAATAATTCACAAACCATATGATGGAATAATATTTATTCATGTATATCAATAGTAAATAATAATATATTCTTTATTTGAGATTGTGGATATACATACTATGTGAAAATCTATGAATCATTCTATGTGTCATTAGGTGAGGGATATTAAATTCAATGTTTTGTACCTAGAAATATAATAAGGCACAAAGTGTGAAGGTCGTTAATTCCACAATGACATAATAACTATTATAGACAGTCACTATGTAATATAATACCTTTATTGGGATATCTCAAATCAATGAGGTTGCATGATGGTTCCCTGAAAATATTTGCAAGATGTGTCATTCTTTGAATTATTAGAAATTTTACATTCCTATTGAAAACCATGTAAAAGTATTTATGTAGGATTTATAATTTCTTAAATGGGTCTATGATATAAACATTTATCCTAGAATTAAGGTACAAATACTATCTGAAATTATTCATTAATATAATATTTATCCTGATCTACCAAACATAACATAACTCTCAGAGAGAGTAAGCCATCATAATTTTCATCAATAAATCATATTACAAGATATATAATACTGATTAATAATAATAAAAAACTCTAATGATCAGTTTATCGATTGAGTAACTTGAGAGGGGTTGAATTGATTTCCCATTAAAAATTTCTATTAAAGATTATGTAAAAAATTAAATTCACTAATGAAAAAAAGCATGAAAATTAATAAATATTATAGATCAATATTAGAATATTCAATTAAAAATATTTCTTTAATTATGATTATGACTTATAATAAATAATTTTTTTGATTCCCTTAAATTTTTAAATAAATTTACCTAGAAAGTAAATAAATAATCACTTGGTGTGAATAATTATCAAGGAAATAGTTTTCTTTATAAATTTAAAAAAAAAAATTATGATATTATAATAATTATAAACAAAAAACAAAGTAGAATAAAAATTAGGTTTGGTCTCAAGATGAGACTTAATCCATTCAAATTAGCCAACCCCTACTGCAAAGGATATTAATAAATAATCAAACAACTCCCCAACCTATATTAGGTAATCAATCAACATCTACATTTTTTCCATCATAAAGAGACTCTTCAACAATTATACATGTAGTGTAAATATATTATGTGTCACACAGTGAAACCTTCCACATATAACATGGGAAAAATACATGTCAAAGAATGATATAATAACACATATTATCTAGTTAGGTGTAGTTGAATGTGTGTGTTTGATAATATTGTAACACGGAACTTTTTTAAATGAAAACAATAAATAATAAGTGAAATAATGAATATTGTAATACATAGTCAAGTATTCATAGAATTTTTGATGTCCTTGGATCATTGTTGGTGAGAAGATTGGTGTTATTTAATGAAAAAATGTAGTAAAACATTGGATCGAATGAATCTATAAGACTATTTCAGTTCATCTATATTAGTGACTCAACCAAACTCTATAGTGGGTTCTATTATTATTTATGTTTTATCTTCATAGAACATGATTTTTTTTTCTTGTGATGATTCACATATTCATTCCCACTCTTTCTCGTAAGTCAATAATCACTATATATGTCAAAGTATTGAGTATCATGTCCACACATTTAGATGGGGGGAGAGAGATAGATATACGTCACATATATATAATTTCATCAACTACAGTAGATCTACAATCCTTGAATCAAGCTTGACTGTATCATGAATAAATTGTAAATTGTCCTTGAATTGAAATATTATTTGAGATATTCTTTCCAAATCCCATGAATTACAGCAGTATCAAGAAGTTGGCAGTGACTCATCATTTGGTCGTATCTCGAACTGACAGTACCTCAGGCCGATGGTGGTGGTGACTAAATGTCCAATGGTAACATGTATGATGATATCTCTTCCTGTTGGTGGCTACTCTAGATAAAATAATCCTAGCAATGATGAGGCTTGAGGCCAGATATTTTTTGACAGTAACTAGTTTTGGTAGTGACTCCCAGCTAACTGTGACTCACTACAATACATAGCAAGTTTATCATAAAGAATGTATTACCTAATAAATTTATATCATAAAAATTTGGATCATTAGTATGAAAATAATCTTGGGTAGTGATCATTAATGTAAGAGTGTCTGAAACACACCCCACACAAGGAGGTTCCAACATTTTCACACTTTTTGAAGATAAAAAACATAGAATTTTATAATACGTGTACAAAATATGCAAACAATAATTATCAGAAATGTATGTATGTTAAATATGGTCTCAATATAAGTGAAGAAGATATATTTTTGATATAAAAAAATTAAATAAAAAACATGAATATCATAATATTATAGTATAAAATATTTCACCGTTTTATCTACTCCATATTGATTATCAAAAAGAAAAAAATAATAAATTAAAATTTTGAATCTAAATTAGATTAATAGTAAGATATTTCATTTAATATGAGGAATTAGTATTCTATGTAAAATATATAAATATATAAACAAGTATATTATCGCTATAAAATGACTACATCTAATCAGTTTCTCTAGTAAGAGGTTAGTGTATGATCATTGTTATATTTCCCATTGTCTTGCCTATATCCTGAGAGAACACATTAGTAGTAAAAGTTAAAAATATGATGTAATGGAAGAGATTTTTTTAATAGGAGGATTTGAATAATTCAAAATTACTAGTCCGAGGGGTCTAATTTCATCTGCTAGTGACAAACTCATATGCTAGAATTAGGGATGCATAAGACCATCAAACTGAGTAATAAATACAGGTTTGTATATAAATTACTATATTTTTGGGGTGGAATGAAATATTGTCATAGTAATTTACACTCTTTATTTAATATATATATTATGTAGATGTAAAAAATCATGATATTGATAAAATCCATTATTATATTACCTCTTCCTTCCATAGAACCACTGAAATTATATTTTTCTTCGAAGAGTCACTGAAGATATGGTGATAGAACTATCAGATGATAAACTTGTTCTTTGTATTATCTAATCACTGATGGGGTCCTCAAATTTTCTTTCAAATATTTGTTGTTATCAGAAATCTCATGCATTGTACAATTCCTAGATAAATAATAATTTATTGATTTCTTGATAGTGTCTTTATCAGACTTGAGACTAATGTAATATTAACTCATCATCATATAGACATGTTCACCATGATGATGTATTTTCCTTATTTTGTCATCATGAGTGGTCACATAAGCCAAATACTTATTGATCTATTCTATGATAACATATCTAATTAGATATCTATCAATTTTCACTATTTATTGGTGAGATGAAAATGATGTTCAGGTAGCATCAGTCATCCTTTATATCTTCTGAGAAATAAAATTCAATTTTTTTGGAAAAAGAGGATGTCAGACCCTCTGTTGAAGCCTTATAGCATTTTACTCTTCACTAAATATTCTATTATCTACTTAAATTTATTGAAAATAAAACGTAACCCTTTTTATAAATTTGATATAACTAACTCAACCAAATAATGATTGATTTCTTCACCATGTATATAAAATCTTGTGGGTTGAGAGATCAAGATAGTTTTAAATGATGAATCCAAATTCATTTTAAATGATCCCAAATCATAATTTATATTCCTTTCAAAAGATTATAAATAATCTTGTGTCACAACATCAATATGTATATCATATTCAGAAAAGGATGAACTATTTTATTATGAGGTAAATCAACCGCAACTAATCTATTTATCATCATAGGTGTAAAGGATGAACCTCCCTAGATTTATCATTTGTACCCTCTAAAGATCCTTCATTTATAAAAATATTTTCATGCTTGTCATATGAATAAATATAATTCAAACCAAGTATAAAAAAACTATGATAAATTTCCAATCATTAAAAAGAACAAACATCATGTCTTTTATAAGAAAGAATTGGATATTCTCTGGGTATACAAGAGGATTGAATAGCTTCAGCTACATAAGTGGAGTGTTATATTAGATATTTCAATAAATTATATACTGGTTAAAATTGAGACAATTTTTATAACTAATATAACAGATATGTAGTTTTCTCCCCCTAAGTAGTAGCTTCCAAATCATCATCACTAACAGGTTGTAAATCATCTATCGGTTAGTCTTTATATCCATTCTCGTTTTTTAAGGACATGATATCACTACTGAAAAAGGATTTTTTTGACCATCTTGAGTTTATGGCCAGCATGAAAACCTCCACTGATATTACAATCATCATTATGAGAATTACCATTAAAATATCCATGATCATCACAACCTTCATCGCTTTTATCATCCCTATGATCATCGTCACCATAATTATTTCAACCATCGTGATCTGGAGTATCATTAATTTCAATTTCTATATCATTAGAGACTCTTTATGTTTTTGAGGATTATGTTTTAAACTATGATTCTCGGGATAATTCAGTTCCTCGTCATCATTTCGATCTAAAAGAGATTCATTGGTACATAGAGATAATGGTGGACTGGCAGATTAGACAAAAACATTAGGGGAAGATATATGATTATTCATATCACTCTCCACAACCACTTAAAAAATTTCATCTTCTTCTCTCATTTCATTCTCAAATTATTCACGATCAACATCATCAAAGTAATTAAATAACTCATTGGGTTTGGAGAACAAGATTTTCCATGTCATGAGGTCCTATTAGATGATAAATATGGCACAATTTATTATTCAATTTGTAATTATCTCTGACCCAACTTTTCATCCATGGATTGCAGCTCAATTTAACCCTTTTACAAATTTTATTTTATATAAAAAAACCAAACATACCATCTGTAACAACCCAATTTTATTTAATGGAAACTTACATCTTGTTATTATTCTATATAATCACACGAAATCACATCATAATGAAATACTCTATTCTATGTGACCATTAAACATAAGTTTGTCTCTTATGTAATTTGAATTTCAACAATTTGAAAGACAAAGTTGCGATATGTAAGATATTTGGAGTCTAATATGACAAATTTAAGATTTTGTGAACAATAACACACCCTAATGAATAGAAATGCTACCCTTTAAAAAAGTGACAAAACCTAATGAATAGTAAACTTACCTATGATATTATATGAACACGATTCAAGTGGGATTATGATATACTTATATCATTGAATAAACAAATAAATGATTTAAAATTATTTTTTTAAGTAAATCATGATTTTATTTAAAAGTTAAATTAATAATATATAGGAAATTAGTTTTTAAAAATTGATTTCATTTTTGGATTCTAAAAGTCTAAAAACAGTTATGGTGAATTTTTGGGATTTTTTTGAAATACTTGAATTTTTGGTGAATGGTAAAATACATTAATTTACCCAAAAAATGCAGTATAATTTAAATCCACTATTCATGGAATCATAAGTGATGTGAGAACCCAAATATAGAACTCACATGAAGTTAATAAATTTTTTCATAATAGACTCATCATGATTTCTTGTCTTATGAAAAAATAATAAACTAATGATTTGAAGATAATGAAAACTATCATCTCCTACACTATAAATGCCATTGTTCCTTACCTCCTCTATTCACCCATCTAAAGCCTTGTTCCATTCTTATATTATACCCAAATCACTACTCAATCTTCTACCTCACCTAACACATCCTTGGGATATCTCAAAAGATCAAATCCTCTCTGCATAAGAGGCTCTCTAGGACAATTGAATCAAGATGTAAATTCCTCTTATCTTTTCTTTCTTTTTCTTTCCAAGTGCATTTGTTTTATTTTATATCCTTAACTATCCTCATACAACTGTTTTTACAAATCTAGTACCATAAATTAATTGTAATTTTTTATGATAATAGAATAATTTAATATCAACTCTCTTTTAATCTTATTTTATTTTAGTATTAAAGAAACCATCTGAGATGTGTTAATTTACCACATTGAAGGATGATGGGTTTTCAATTTCCCTTAACATATTCAATAATTTTTAGAAAACAATATTAATGCATCATATAGACCATTATATATGTATTATTCCTCATCCAGTGTTGTTGAATCCTTTTTTACATTTGGTTTTGGTTTATTAAACAAAATGTGTTCTTTGTTGTCAAAAACCCGCCAATTAACCAAAAAGGTTGTCATTAATTTTATATATAAATATTTTACTAAACATATTGTAACAAAATTAATTTTTCAACAATTCGGCCTACAAGATGTTTCATAATAAAATATATCATCAATTCTAGACAAAATCCGTTTTAATTCATGTTTTTTAAAACATGAACCGATCATTAAAACCAAGCATGATAACGGCCCCAGACAATGAAATTGAACATCATAACCAATTGAAATGATTATAAATGAACTTATAAAAGTTATTAAATTTTTTTTAAATATAAAATAGGTACAAGAATTATTTATTAATAAACCTAATTTTATTATTCAGAACATTTAGTTCAATAAAATATAACCATCATGTTTAAGGTAAGGGATCCCCTCAATTTCACTTTTATTTTAGAATGTCCTCTACGATACATGATTTTATGTGTAAAACAATTGTGAGGTTTAATTTTAAACCTCCTCCATAATTCACCCATGATTTATATGTGATGATAATACCCTTTATGTCTCATTAATCCCTCTTAATAACACATGATAAGTTGTTGATAATCTGTATCAAATTATACACGAATAACCTTGTATTCCTTAGGGTTGCTATATTTTCACTTTTACCCAAATATATTATTCATTTATTTTTATGTACAACTTCTACATTCTTTTTATATTCTACAAACTAATTTTTCAAGATCCATACCTCATTCAATTTTAGGGATATACATGTTTCCATGTGATTCTATTCTTAGAACTTCTCGATATGGAAAAAAGTTTTAAAGGAACTTCCTAAATTCTTACCTGATTTGAAGTGAACTATATCTTCTATTTTAAGCAAAAAATTTAATTAAAACATAATATTATTTATTATGGAAACCATCATTGTTCACTTCTGGTTTTATATAAAATATTTTTGAATTTTATATTGTAAAATCTCTATAGTTTTTTTCATAAAACCGCAGAAAAATGTTTGAATGCTAAAATTTATCAATTACATTTCTTATATGTGGTAACTTATATTTTACATAATTTAACATTAAAAAGCCTATTTTACCATGTGTATAACATCCCACATTTTTGTCACATAAACTTTCATTACATTATACAAAACTAAGGATCTTTAAGGCTTAGTGTCTTGTAAACCAGGAACACAATACATGAAAACAACATAAAAAAATTATTCTTAAACACTTTAATGGATTCTCCTTAAGTTCATCCTAGGTTCATTACTGCATCTCATAACCTGGGGACATATATCCAAAGAAAGGGTGAGAAGAAGGCCTAGTAAGGGAAACAAGAGAAATATTTTACATTTGAACTTGAGATACTTCAATAAGGTCATGAAAAGAACTGTAAGGCATGAGAAAGAAATCATGAGGCATATCATAATAAAAATAACTTTTTTCATAACTTGAACATGTGTCTACAACATTAAAAAAATAAAATCATTTACATTTCACCACGGTCCATCCCCAAGGTGTCAATAAAAGTTACCAAGGTTATTCACCAAGGTATCAGTCAAAATGGTCATCTCTAGAGATTAAGTCTTTACCCAATGCATTGGAGCGCTATCAGGGCGCACCCTTAAATTTGCCTTTATAATAATGTGATCCACATATATCAGCATCAATAATTTCATAAACAACCAATATAGCATAAAAGAAATTGGTTTCATTTCATAATCATAATGTTTTAAAAACTGCATTAAAGACATGATCTTTGTGACACTTTAAAACCCACAGAAAGGGAAGGTGGGTTTCATGTATGTAAATACCAGAATTTAAAATAGAAAATTTTGGTATATATGTGAATACCCATATATAGGATATAGATTTGAGTATTCACTTAATAAAATAAAATAACTTTAGAAAAAGAGAGCGACATTTTGAGACGGAAATTCTGCAGCCTAACGACTATGTTTCGGGGTTTTAGAAAACATTGAAAAGAGAGGGGACATGGGTCAAACATTCATAAATGACCCATAAAACAGTATAGGGACAGATAATGAAGTAAATACGAACATGATAATGAAATTTTAAGGACATACCATTTGAAATGAAAAACATGGAAAGAAGACCAAAATTAGATTTCTCTTATGAAATTTCGGCAGCCTAACGGCGTCACTTAAACTTCAACAAAAATATATTGAAGAGATCAAATAAGTTCTCTCATCATATGAACATAAAAGATAAGTATTATATATATATATATATATAATTCTACAACATAAAAAAGGAACTTTAAAGACTTGACATGAAAGTATAACATTGAAAAATGAGAAAGGTGAACGAATCCCTTAAAAATTCGGCAGCCTAACGGTGCCACTTAAAAAATCAAAATATTGAATTGAAGAGATCAAATAGGGACTCTCATAATATGAACATAAAATATCAGTATTATAGATATAGGGATCATACCCCAACATAAAAAAAAGGTTCTTGAAAGACTTGACAAGAAAATAGAACTTGAAAACGAGAATGGTGAAATAATCTCTTAGAAATTCGGCAACCTAACGTCGCCACTTAAACATTCTTAAAATGAATTGATGTGAGAAAGAGGGGGTCTCTCATCATATGAACATGAAAAGGGATTTAAGAGGAATATAAAATAACATCCTCCAACATAAGAACATAGAGCATAAATGAAATGACTTAAAAAAGATTACTTGAAAAGAAAGAGGGAGGTAGGATCCCTTACCTTAAAGCGTAACTCTTAAAACTCAAAGGTTGGGACCTTGAGGGCTTGGGGACACCTTGGTAGGACTCCATGGGAGGTAATGATACCAGAGATTAATTGGGGGAGAGTTGGGAGTCCAATGTATGAGAGGATGTCTTGATATTTATTGGGAAAGTGAGGGGACAAGGCATTAATGGCCAAGGGACACCTCATTGGTGGTTTTGGAAAAACCATGGGCTTGCCCATGGTATTGGCCACATGGGTCCCCCCATACAATAATTCATCACCTTTGGTCGGCCAACCCTTAAAATATATCATTAAATCATCATGACATAGTTATGATGTCATTAAACATAACAAAACCCTAAAACTGTATTTTTACTATTCACTAAAAAATCAACTTTCTCTGAAAAATCCCAAAATTTCACTTTAACCAAATTTCAATGATCTGATTTAAAAAATTAACTCTATTTTATAAAAATAATTTTCTAAATATTTTTAATTTATTTTTTAAATAAATACACTATTCACCGAAAATTCATGTTTTTCTGAAAAATCCCCAAAAATTACCTTAGCATAATATCAATGCTCTGAGTTAAAAAAAGAAATCCATTTTATAAAAATAATTTTCTAAAGAATTTTAATTTAATTTTTAATTAAAAAACACTGTTCACCCGAAAAAACTAATACTTGAATAATAATTTATGAAACTATTATTTAACCATTTTATTGAATCACATTACTTAATCAAGGTGCCTATATTATATTAATACTTCTTTTAAGTTAGATTACTAATCCATTCGGTCACATTACTAATCCTAAGCATAAAATCATGATTCATAATTTACTATTCATCAAATATTAAGTTGATCTTATTAGACTCTAAATTTCGCACTGAACATAATTTTAGAAGACCATTTTTCGAAAATCATTACACATTTTTAATTATTTAAGGTTTAAATCAACATTTTTTAAAATATCATTTCTCTAAAATTAAACAAAAATATGAATACTATATTTATTCGGACATTTGAAAATTCATAAACTTCATCATAAGATGAAATAAAAAAATTTATTTAAAACAAAGGATTACACAAGGCAGTTACGGTCTCCTTACATAGCCCCTTATGACACCAGTATAAGACCAAAGTGTAAGGTGTGATAAGGTGAGAGAAACTGAGGGAGGCTCGACCAACATCGCATGAGTAGTAATTTCTATCAGTTTGAACTTCCCGCGAAGGAGATTTCGTTCTAGATTCACACGATGAAGTTCGGCTTGGGTTTGGTCCAGAGGAAAGCCCAGGGGTGCTACCTCTTTCTCAAGTTCTATTAGATGGGCTTCGATTGGCCCGAGACTACTGGATGAGGCCATCGAATCTCCTTTCTATATAAATTAACCAAGGTCACTTGTATTTAGAGACAAAAGACACAACATTCAGTTTTTAATGGTCATGCTGACTAACGATCATATAATAGTCAAAATCCAACAGTCTCATTTTTATTATACTGATATTATCAAATTAAACAGTTTTGTTGAGTATGAAGAAAACAAAATAACACACAAAATTAGGCAACAAGATTTATTCAAAATTTCGGGTCGTTACAATCTTCCCCCCTTAAGAAATTACGTCCTCGCAATTTTTAAAATTGGGTTTTAAAATTTCATTGAAAGTCCCACATCGGGAAATGAGTCAGTAACACAATTACTTTAAAAGAAATAAAAGGAAGTACAAAGGCCACCCGAGTTAACCCATACTAGGATTCCATGTAGGTAAACATGGATATGGAAGAAAAACAATGGGTCAAGTTATAAGGAAGAGTGATAGAAAACATGATTAGGAGAAAGTTAACCACAAGAAAATCACAAACTTATGATGTGTGTAAACAGTATTTGATTACCTAGTAGGAAACGTAAACCAACAACCTTTTGGTATTACATTCCTTTTCATAATTTTAAGGAATTAATTAACTATATAGAATAAAACACAGGGAAAAAATACCTACCATCAAGTAGAGTTTCATCCTTTAATAAGTACCTACCAAAACTAATCTTTTCTCCAAACGATGAGCATTCAAAAACACTTGGTCTCATCAAAACACAAGAATCATCTTCTTGAGAGTCACGTAATCCACAAAAGATTAACTATCAATTTCTTCTATCTTTAAACATTATCCCAAAAACATAAGGGGTAAGATAAAACAATTCATCAAAAATAAAGAATCCCATAGGAAGGGAAACTTCTTTAAATATTCAAAATTCCATGGTACTACCCAGAGTTCATCATAGACTATTCCATAAATAACTGTCCTTAAAATTACTCAAAATAAACCAAACTAAGATTGAAACCCAATTATAAGAACGATCTCATAACATAGTCTTCTAAGATAGACTTTATCTTTCATCTTCAAACAACATCAACCACTCTTATCATCTTATAACAAAAGTAACTAACCTAAACATATTTTACCCAAGATAGGTTAATCATTTCCATAAGTAATCTAAATTACTATAATTCCACCTCAAATTCCTCTATTCTTCAAAATATATTTCATCCTTTACTCATCAATGAAAATACCGTAGTAATCTATTTTCCTCGATCATATAGGGTCCCCAAAATAGTGAACGTCTTCCAAAATAATAATCTTCTTTTAATCCCCTAATCATCTCTGTCATATTAATATGAAATCATCGCATTTCCTATCACATTGGTTGTTGGGACATGTTCTTCCATTTCCCACCAATAACTAAGAAGAGAATGTATAATTAGGGGCTTAAATACTTAGCCAATAATCACGAAAATGAACTTAAATCATATAAGGATAACTTGTAGAAGAAAAGTATACCATAACTTGTGATCCCCTAGGTTTCAAACTAGGTTATCCATGATCATATATTCTTATGTGAATCTTTATTTTATTTTATGTTTGTTCCTTTAATAATGGTTCATACTAAGATTATGAATTTACCAACGCATATCCCTAGGGAGTGTTGTAACCAAGAGTGAAGAGTGGCCCGTTGTAATGTACCAATTCCTGTTGGAGACTATCTCAAAGTGGTGTCTTCGAGTTTTACCCCTATGTACATATGTACTCGAGCCACCTCTACCTGCTCGTATCCAGACATGGATGTATTTCCTTGGCAACCCCTTACTCAATACTCACCAAAATAGCAGGAAGATTTCCTTTATTTAAACTTTTCTATAGGGTTCTTCCTAAATTTTTCATATACTAATTTCCACTAATAACTAAACCATCCTTTGATACCAACTATAACATCCCGCATTTTTTCACATAAACTTTAATTACATTATACAAAACTGAGGATATTTAAGGCTTAGTGTCTTGGAAAACAGGAGCATAATACATGAAAACAACATAAAAAAATTCTTCTTAAACACTTGAAAGGATTCTCCTTAAGTTCATCCTAGGTCCATTACTACATCTCATAACCTCGGGACATATATCAAAAGAAAGGGTGAGCAGAAGGCCCAGTAAGGGAAACAAGAGAAACATTTTACATGTGAACTTGGGATACTTCAATAAGGTCATGAATATAACTTTAAGGCATGAGAAAGAAATCATGAGTTATATCATAATAAAAAGAACATTTTTCATAACATGAATATGTGGATACAACATTTAACAAAGACGATAATTTACATTTTACCAAGGTCCATCCCCATATTGTCAATAAAAATTACCCAGGTTATTCACCAAGGTATCAGTCAAAATGGTCATCTCTGTAGATTATGTCTTTACCCAATGCATTGGAGCGCTATCAGGCCGCACCCTTAAATTCACCTTTATTATCTCGCGAGCCACATATATCATCATAAATAATTTCATAAATAACCCATATATCATAAAATAAATGGGTTTCATTTCATAATCATAATGTTTTAAAAACTGCTTTAAAGACATGATCTTTGTGTCACTTTAAAACCCACAGAAAAGGATGGTGGGTCTCATGTATATAAATACCAGAATTTAAAATAGAAAATTTTGGTATATATGTGAATAACCATATAGAAGATATATCTTTGATTATTCACTTAATAAAATAAAAGAACTTTAGAAAAAGAGAGAGACATTTTGAGACGTAAATTCTGCAGCATAACGACTATGTTTCGGGGTTTTAGAAAACTTTGAAAAGAGAGGGGACATGGGTCAAACATTCATAAATGACCCATAAAATAGTATAGGGACAGAATATGAAGGACATATGAACATGGTAATGAAACTTTAAGGACATACCATTTGAAATGAAAAACATGGAAGGAAGACAAAAATTAGATATCTCTTCTGAAAATTCGGCAGCCTAACAACGTTACTTAAACTTCAAAAAAAATGAATTGACGAGATCAAATTGGGTATCTCATCATATGAACGTAAAAGATCATTATTATAGATATAGATATCATACCCGAACATAAAAAAAATGAATATGAAAGACTTGACATGAAAGTAGAAATTTCAAAAATGAGAAAGGTGAACGAATCCCTTATAAATTCGGCAGCCTAACGGTGCCACTTAAAACATCAAAATACTGAATTGAAGAGATAAAATAGGGTCTCTCATCATATGAACATAAAATATAATTATTATAGATATAGATATCATACCCCAACATAAAAGAGTAACATGAAAGATTTGAAAAGAAAATAGAACTTGAAAATGTGAATGGTGAAAGAATCTCTCAGAAATTCCGCAGCCTAATGTCGCCACTTAAACATTCTTAAAAAGAATTGATGAGAGAAATAGGGGGTCTCTCATCATATGAAAATGAAAAGTTCAGTAAGAGGAAAATAAAATAACATCCTCCAACATAATAACATGGAGCATAAAAGAAATGACTTAAAAGAGATTACTTGAAAAGAAAGAGGGAGGTAGGATCCCTTACCTTAAAATGTAACTCTTAAAACTCAATGGTTGGGACATTGAGGGATTGGGGGAACCTTGGTAGGACTCCTTGGGAGGTAATGAGACCATAGATTCGTTGGGGGAGAGTTTTGAGTCGAATGGATGAGAGGATGGCTTGGTATTTATAGGGAAAGTGAGGGGACAAGGCATTAATGACCAAGGGACACCTCATTGGTGGTTTTGAAAAAACCATGGGCTTGCCCATGGTATTTTCCCATGGTATTGTCCACATGGTTACCCATACATAAATTCATCACCTTTGGTCTCCCAACCTATAAAATATATCATGACATCATTATGACACAGTTATGATGTCATTAAACAAACTGAAACCCTAAAACTATTTTTTTACTATTTACTGAAAATTCAACTTTCTCAGAAAAATCCCAAAATTTCAATTTAACCAAATATCAATGCTCTGATTTCAAAAATTAACACCATATTATAAAAATAATTTTCTAAATATTTTTAATTTATTTTTTAAATAAATACACTATTCACCGAAAATTCATTTTTCTCAGAAAAATCCCCAAAAATTACGTTAACATAATATTGATGCTCTGAGTTCAAAAATGAAATCCATTTTATAAAAATAATTTTCTAAATATTTTTAATTTAATTTTTAATTAAAAACACTATTCTCCCAAAAAAAAACTAATACTTGAATAATAATGTATGAAACCGTTATTTAACCATTTTATTGAATCACGTTACTTAATCAAGGTGCCTATATTATATTAATACTTCCTTTAAGTGAGATTACTAATCCATTTGGTCACATTACTAATCCTAAACATAAAATCACTATTCATAATTTACTATTCATGAAAAATTATTTTGATCTTATTAGACTATAAATTTCATACTGAACATAATTGTAGAAGACCATTTTTTGAAAATCATTTCACATTTTTAATTATTTAAGGTTTACATAAACATTTTTTAAAATATCTATTCTCTAAAATTAACCAAAAATATGCATACTATATTTATCTGGACATTTGAAAATTGATAAACTTCGTCATAAGAAGAAATCAAAATTTTTATTTAAAACAAATGATTACACAAGGCAGTTACAGTCTCCTTACACAGGCCCTTATCACACCAGCATAGGACCAAAGTGTAAGGTGTGCTAAGGTGAGAGAATCCAAGGGAGGCTCGACCAACATCGCACGAGTAGTAATTTATATCAGTTTGAACTTCTCGCGAAGGCGATTCTGTTCTAGCTTCATATGATGATGTTCGGCTTGGGTTTGGTCCAGAGAAAAGCCCAGCAGTGCTACCTCCTTCCCAAGTTCCATTAGATGGGATTCTATTAGCCTGAGACTACTAGATGAGGCCATCAAATCTCTTTTCTATATTAATTAACCAAGGTCACTTTTATTTAGGGACAAAAGTCTCAACATTCAGTTTTTAACAGTCATACTGACTAATGGTCATATACTAGTCAAAACCCAACAGTCTCATTTTTATTATACTCACGTTATCAAATGAAACAGTTTTGTTGAGTATGAAAAAAATAAAATATCACACAAAATTAGGAAACAAAATTTATTCAAAATTTCAGGTCCTTACAATATGAATGTCCATGTATGTTCTAATTATTTTTCTTCAGGGTCTCTTTTTTGACACGCCTGTTGGTTATGCTTTATGACATAATTGTCATACCCAATCATTTTCATGGGTAACCCTTTTTTTTATAAATGATTTATTATGTAGGATTCATCTTGGGGAAAAAATATTCATAGAATGTTATGATGGGTTCAACCAGATATCTCTCCAATTAATTTGGTAGTGTTTGGTCTCATGAATCTTTATGTGCGATGGTCTAAGAGATTATCCTTGGCATTTTCTACTATGTGAAACAGTCTTTGAGGTTAAACAAGGCTTGTGTAAATATAAAAATAGTCTTGGATGTTAGCCTTGATTTTTGATAAATTCATGTTTTATGTTTCTTCGACATTAATATGCTCCATGATTATCTGATTCCATGTTTATATGGTATGATTCTATATGTTACATTCCATTTATTGTCATAATGTTATGCCTTCGAACTCATGTGCTACTACATAATTCAAATTTTTATTCCCGTACTAAGATTTAAGCACATCACATTGCTCATGTGATCCCATGGGAACCATATGTAGATGTAGGTTCTCAATAAATGTAATGGTATCTTTATAATGATTAAATAATGATGTGTTTTTTACTTCCACATTTTTAGTTTTATGTACCTAGTATCCAAGACACTAGACATCCTGATCCATGTATAGTATTGTAGTATATAATAATTCTTAAAATCATGTAATGTTATATGTAAAATAATAGGGTCACTATAATTGGTATCATAAGATGGTCTAGTTACATAAAGGGATTAATTTCATAGTACATTAGTACAAAGCTTAAGGATGAGACGGTGTAAAATAAAAGATCATTAAATTTCCGTAAGTATAAATTATAGGGTTTATCAAGAAAACATGTCCTTGTATGGATACAAAATAGATGTGGTGGCTCTGGTACATATGTACCTAAGAGTGAAAACCATGACAAGGTGTTTTGGGCCTAACTGTAGTACCCTGGGTTTTGGGTATGTAACCCTTACTTGATGCTTTTCTTGGTTTTAAATGTTTTGGGTGACATATGGTAGAATCAGGAGATTCTGGAGTGATGTTGGAAGCAAAGGAGATGGCTCACGGGCAGTGCACGGTTTTTCAAACCATGCGGCCAAACTGTGCATGTCTGACTGGGGAGGTAGTGGCCTCTGCATATTCAGCACACATTTAAGGGAAACCGTGCGATGAGGTCGTGCATAAAGGAGGTCTGAGGAAGAAGCTAAAACATGGTTAGCGCACACATTGTCAAACTATGCAGTAACATAAAGTTAGATCCTAAAATTGTGGATTTTAATCATTTTTCCATTAATTGCCTTGTTTAAACATCCTAAGAGGCCCTAACTCGGGATTACTCTCCCTTGAATGTTGGAATAATTCTCCCAAGCGTTCTGTAGGGATCCGAAGGCTTCTCTTGGCTAATCAAAACCGGATTCTTAAGGTATGTGGTCGTTCTTGATCAGTTACTTAGATCTACCTAGATCTACATCTCCTCTTCTCTCGTTCTATTAGATATATACCCGTTATCGGTAGATCTAAGGGTGTGGATGCCAAATATGATAAGATTTGGTCTTGGTTGTGTTATGAGAAGAGATCTAAGGAGAGTTTTTGGATTTTTGACCCGGTGTTCTTGAGATTTCTTCTTCCATGGCAGGGTTTCGCCCAATTTGTTGAGGTAGGTGGCTTCACTCTCGATTCCTCTTTCATAGAACATGAAGTCTTAGTTCAAATTGATTTAATCGCTTGGTTTTTATTGTAAAAATGTGGTGCAAATCATGTTATAAATCATCTTTAGTGATGATTTATGGGTTTTTATGATATTGTGAAAATTGAAAGAATGGTTTCTAAAAAGTTTTTTGGTTTCCTAATTTTAGAATAGTGATTTTAAAATATGTATTTGTGGGATTTGGAGAATGGTTTGTAGAAAAAAGGTTTTCAATAAAAGGGTATTTTATTGAAATGGTGTTGGCATGGTTGAAATTGTGTGGTTTTTGGGCATACATGGTGTGTGTGTTCATATTGAATTTATGAGGCTTGGTTGAAATATGACCTTGTGCTTGGTGCCAAAAGTGTAATGGCACATCGGGAATAATTACCTTGTGACGACTTGGTAGATCGAAGAGAGACCGCTCCGGAGTATGGAACTGTCATAACGATGCATGCAAAGTGGATTTCATGGGTTTTGAATGGTTGGTAGTGTGGTTTTGTGACATGGAATGAAAGTTCCAAAAATGGAGATGTGAATTTGATTGGGAAGCATTCCTTGGTTTCTTTTGTTGGAAAAATAGTTTTTTTTTTTGAGAAATTGCTTTGACATGGAATTGTTATATTGTGAACTATTTTGGAACTATTTTATATAAATTGTTTTTTATAAATTTTCTAACATGTTTTATCCTAGAGGCATGGGTTGGAAAGTCATCATGGAAAACCTACTGAGTTTCATTACTCACCCCCTACTTTGGCACATTGGAGCTTTTGCAGATTTAGTATACCAGGATGTTGGCAAAGGTGAAGTGTCAATCGTTTTTAGCACTACTTCGTGACTCTTGGGTTGGTTCGTGATGTAGGAGCTTGGAGCTTGTAAAGCATGGAGTTGGGTTGTCGTCTTGAAGTCTTGTAGTTGTCTTTCCATTGTTTACTCTCATTTGGTTTTGTACTCTGTTGTTGCACTTAGTTTGGTTTCTATGAAAATATTGGTTGAGTTGTTTTGGGTTTAAAGCATGCATCGTATAGTGGTTTCTTGGAGATGCTTATCTAGTTTTCTCTATTTGTTGGTTGTTTTCAGTTAAAGGGTAAATCATCCCCCATGTATTTTGAAACCCTTCAGATTTTATTTCCAGCCTTTGGTGCCTTGTGGATGTCACTTAATGCCATGTAATGACTCATTACACTCTCAGGCCCACGAGAATTGGAAGGTCATTACAAATGATATCTGTCTAGTCCTTCCTTTGAGGTATAAAAGGTATTAGCTTGTTTTGTCCTTTCCTAACAAGTAGTCATCGATGTTCTTGGTCTTGGAGTTGAAATCCCTTCTTGTCTATTCCTTGGGTGGTCATCTTAGATAGGAGTAGGATTTTCAAAACTTGAAATGTATAGCATAAAAGGACGTAGTTAACCCGTTTATGTTGAACATCAAGTTACCAGGGTGTTGGGTACATAAGTGTTTTTGATACACATCTATAGTGTTTAAAATATCATTGTCATGGGTTTACCCAATGAGATAAGCATGACATGCATTGTAGAGGATTTACTTCACACTAGGATTATAGAAATAATTTTGAGAAATGGATTATAGTTTAATGCAAAAGCCTGATTTCTGAAAAATTTAAACACGTTTTCAAATGAAAGATTTTGAAAAGATAATGGTTGATATATTTTTAAAATAGATTTATTTTCAAAAGATAGAAAAGACCTGTTTTAGAAATGGTTTGAAATCTATGTGGTGATAGTGGTATAATAGATATTGAAATTCTAAGCCTTTAGTTGCTAGGAAGCGATACTAACGGCGTGCACTGTTTGTATAGAAAATGGCACCAATTAGACGTCATAGAAACCAAACGGAAGAATCTACTGAGAATGTGGTTGCACCTGAACAACGTGTGAACCCAGAGCTGGTTCAAAGTAACGTTCAAGCATTTCAGGCTGTGGACATGGAGAATCAAAGAGATGAGTCAAGCCATGTAGACCATTCCGTTCAGTTCCAAAAGCAGAATCCACCAATCTTTTTGGGTGATTTTGAACCAGAAAAGGTGGAGACGTGGCTATGTAGGATGAATCATATCTATGATTTCATCGGCACACCAGTAGAGCTGAATGTAAAGTTGGCGACGTATATGCTGGAGGATCTTGCATGAAAGTGGTGGGATATGGAGGTTCAGGCTAAGCTGGATCAAGGCTTGGGCTGGGAGGAATTTGAGGAATTGTTTAACAAACAATTTTATCCTCACACATTCTAGATCCAGAGGACGACATGATTTTTCCTCCTGAAGCAGGAAAATCTCTCTGTCACCAAGTATGTGGCTAAATTCATGAATTTAGTATTCTTTTCACCAGATGTTTCCGCAAGTACGTCACTGAAGGCACTCATATTGGAATCAGGATTACGATAGGAGATTATCTCAAATATAGATGTGCTCTGTATTACAGATTATACGGAGATGGTAATCATAGCCAGAGTAGCAGAAATAGACATCTTAGGAGTTATGGGAGGAGGAAGTATGATGATACCCACGGGAATGGGTGGGAACTCTAACACTAGGAACAAGTGGAAGAGGGACACCTACTTCCATGGTGGGAGTGAAAATCAGAATCAGACGACTGGATCAGTGAATCTTTCTCCACAACCCATGATGAAAGGTGGGTGTTTTCAATGTGGTGCGATTGACCACATGAAACGAGATTGTACATCACCACCAAAATCATGTCACAATTGCATCAATATGGGGCATCTTCAGCGATATTGTCGAAGTCCTCTGAGGTTATGTGTGTGTTACACCTCCCAAGCGTCGCAAGCATATTATGCTTCTACAGGGTGAGGACAGCAAAATCAGCCCCGCCAGCAGAACAGAACTAGTTAAGGTGATTCCAGGAATACCATGACACCTCAGGCAGGGAAATCTCAACAAGGCAATGAGGAGAAAAGTGTAGCAACAAAGAAATTGTATGGAGCGGAACAAGAGATTGTGGATGACTGGTCTGAACCATCTACGGTGAGAGGTACGATTCTTTTGAATTCTACCATCATGGAAGTGTTGTTCGATACTGGATAATCCCATTGTTTTCTTGCTTCTCGGATTACTGATTTGCTGAAATTAAAACATTAAATGATTCCTTCTATGATAAAACATCAAACACCTATCATTGAAAGAGAATGTAGAGCCTTCGTGTGTCGAGAATGTTCTATAACTGTTGATGGAGGTGAGCTGAAATGGGATTTCATTTTGCTAGAGATGGATGTCTATGATATAATCCTGGGTATGGATTGGTTGAAAACGTTTAAGGCTGACATCCACTGTAATGGGAGAATGGTTAGATTCATGACAGAGGACGGAATCGACCATCTCTTTAGTTAAGAATGAGTGGTGAAGGCAGGTACAATGGGCTTGTTGGCACCAACTGTGGCAACAATCTCTTACCAAATGGCTGTATTAAACTTGGAATTGATGGACGAGATTGCGAATAATAGTTTTCCAATAGTCATGGATCAATTTACTAATGTTTTTCATGAAAACTTCTCAGGGTTACCACCTGTGAGAGAAGTGGAATTTAGGATTGTTCTCCTTCTGGGGACTAGTCTGATATCACTTACATCTTATAGGATGGAACCAACAGTGTTAAGAGAATTGAATGTGCAGTTAGAAGAGCTGGAAAGCAATGGTTTTATTCGGCCAAGCATGTCTCCATGGGAATCACCGGTTTTGATTGTAAAGAGTGCAGATGTATCATTGAGGCTATGTATGGATTATCACAAACTTAACCACGTTGCGATGAAGAATAGATATCCACTTACACCCATTGATGACCTGTTTGATTAATTGAGGGGAGATCAGTGGTTCTCCAGAATTGACTTACAATCAGGATATCACCAGTTGTGAGTTTGGAAGGAGGATATTCCGAAAACAGCATTCAGAAGTTGATATGGCCACTACAAATATGTTGTCATGCCTTTCTGTATAATGAATGCACCAACGGTCTTCATGGCTTTGATGAATCAGATATTTCAGAAATATCTGGATTCTTTTGTTGTGGTGTTTGTTGATGACATATTAGTGTATTAAAGATCAAGGGCTGAGCAAGAGAAACACTTGTAGATAGTGTTTGAAATCTTGAGGGACCATCAGTTGTATGCCAAATTGTCAAAGTGCGATTTCTGGATACAAGAAGTACGTTTTCTGGGCCATGTTGTTTCCGAGAAAGGTGTTTCACTGGATCTAGGAAATATAGAAGCTGTTCTTTCTCGGAAACCAATGAAGAATGTATTTTAAATACAAAGTTTTCTTGGTTTAGCTGGTTATTACAGACACATTGTGCTTTAATTCTCATGACAATCTTCTCCCATGATAGCTTAGACAAACAAAAACGGTTCATTTCAATGGACGAAAGAATGTCTGAGATCTTTTCAAAATTTGAAAGTTCTCCTTACCTCAACACCCATCTTGATTTTTCTGGAATCAAGACAGGGGTATGTGGCGTATTGTGATTCTTCGGGATCAGGGTTGGGATTTGTTCTCATCTGCGGAAACCACGTTATTTCTTATAGTTCAATACAGTTGAGGGTGCATGAGAAGAATTACCCATCACATGATTTGGAGTTAGCTGCAGTTGTCCATGCCTTGAAGACTTGGTGTCATTATCTCTTTGGTGAGATGTTCACTGTGTTTACAGATAAAAAAATCATGAAACACATTTTCTCACAGTGAGATTTGAATCTAAGGCAGAGGAGATTTATGATGTATCTTCAAATGTTCGATTTTGACTTAATGTATACACCGGGTAAGGGCAATTTGGTGGCCGATGCATTAAGCAGGAAGTCGTATGCTCAGTTGGAAAATGAAGCTTCAGACGAATGGTAGTTGATGTCGGTCTTTGCTGAAACGCATGTGGAATGTGAAGAATGGGGTGATGTTGCAGTTTTCTTTCCAGTTGCGCTTGTCCCTGATTTGCTAGAAATATTAAAGGAGGCACAAGCATCCAACCAAGACAGTGTTGCAATGAGTTCAAAACTCATTGGTGGAGAGACCATTGAGGGATGGAAGCTATATGGGAGATCAGTTGTGTGGTTTCAAGATCGGATGGTTGTACCTTTAACTTCTCAAGAACAACTCCTTCATGCTTACCACCATTCCAAATGGGCTGTACATCCGGGTACATAGAAGATTTATAAGAATCTAAAGGCGTAATTTTGGTGGAGAAACATGAGAAGGAAGGTGGATGAGTACATCTCACGGTGCTGAACTTTTCATCAGGTTAAAGAAGAGCATCAGAGACCAACTGGTATGTTACACTCTTTACCTATCCCTGTGTGGAAATGGGACCAGATAGCAAAGAATTTTGTTATAGGTCTTCCAAGAACCATTCGGAAACACGATTCCATTTGTGTGATAGTGGATCGTATATCCTAGTCGGCCCATTTTATCCCTATTTTTTAAACTCATACTTTGGAAGATCTTTAAAAAATCTATATCCAGGAAGTGGTAAAGATACATGGCATACCAGTTTCAATCGTGTCAGACAGAGATCTAAGGTTGACATTTCATTTCAAGCGATCCTTACAGAAAGCCCTGGGAACTCAGTTGAATATGAGTACGGCGTATCATCCTCAGAAAGATGGACAATCCGAAAGGATGATACATACATTGGAAGAAATGTTTCAGGCTTGTGTAATGGATTTTGGTGGATCGTGGGAAGAGAATGTGCCTTTAGTGGAGTTATCATATAACAAAAGTTATCAGGCCTCGATACAGATGGCTCCCTTTGAAGCATTGTACGTGTGTCCTTGTCATTCTCCACCTTGTTGGGTGGAAACAGGTGAGAATTCACTAGTTGGTATGATACTTGTCCAGGAAACAATGGAGAAGATTCAGTTGATAAAAAAAAGGATGGAGACGGCACAAAGTCGTTATAAATCTTATGAAGATCATCATCAAAGACTGTTGTTGTCTGTAGTGAGTGATCACGTCTTTTTGATAATCTCTCCAAGACTTGGACAACGTCGTTTTGGGAAGCAGGGAAAATTATCTCCTCGATATATAAGACCTTTTGAGATTCTAGAATGGGTTAGAGAGGTGGCGTATCGGTTGGCATTACCACCACGGTTCAGTGTAGTGCATAATGTGTTCCATGTATCTCAGTTGAAGAAGTAACAGCCTGATCCTGACCATGTGATCCGATGGGTTCAGGTTGACCTAAAGTCGAATGATTCATTGGTACATAACCCGGTGCAGATAGTGGTTAGGCAGGATAAAGACTTGTATGGAAAAATCATCGGCCTAGTGTGGGTTTTGTGGAAACGTGGTAAGATGCAGGAAGAGACTTGGGAACGCGAGAATGAAATGAAGGAGTAGTAGCCTGAACTCTTTCAATCAAGCAATGTCTTTATACATTCTAGGGATGGATAGTCCAATGGGGGGGAGAATGTAGTACCCCCAGTTTCTGGTGTGTAAAACTTACATGATGATTTTCTTGGTTTTAAATGTTTTGGGTGATGTATGGGAGAATTAGGAGATCCGGGAGTTAAGTTTGAAGTAAAGGGGGAGGCTCACGGGCGGTGCAAGGTTTGTGAAACCATGCGGCCAAACTGTGCATGTCTGAATGGGGAGCCAGTGGCTTCCGCACGGTCAGCACAGAGTTAAAGGAAACCATGTGATGAGGCTGTGCATGAAGGAGGCCTAAGGAAGAAGCTATTGCACGGTTAGCGCACGGTTTGTCAAATAGTGAAGACTAACCGTGCGGTCACATAAAGTTAGATCCTAAAATTGTGGATCTAGCTGGTTTTTCGTTTAATTTCCTTTTTTAAAACTCCTAATCGGCCCTAACATGGGATTACTCTCCCTTGAAGGTTGTAATACTTCTCCCAAGCGTTCCGATGGTGATTTGAATGCTTCTCTTGGTGAATCAAAGCCGAATTCTTAAGTTATGTGATCGTTATCGATCGGTTTCGTAGATTTACATAGATCTAATTCTTCTCTTCTCTCGTTCTCTTAGATCTACACCCGTTATGGTTTGATCTAAGTCTGTGGATTCTAAAGATGACAAGATTTGGTCTTGGTTGTGTTAGGGGAAGAGATCTAAAGAGTGTTTTTGGAGTTTTGACCTGGTTTTCTTGAGCATTTCTTCTTCCGTGGCTTGGTTTCGCCCAATTTGTCGAGGTAGGTGGCTTCACTCTCGATTCCACTTTCTTAGAACATGAAGGCTTAGTTCAAATGGATTTAATCACTTGGTTTTGATTGTGAAATTGTGGTGCGAATCATGTTATAATACTTCTTTAGTGACGATTTATTGGTTTTGATGAAATTGTGAAAATTGAAATAATGGTTTGTGAAATGTGTTTTGGTTTCTTGATTTTAAAATAGTGATTTTAAAATATGGATTTGAGGGATTTGGAAAATGGTTTATGGGAAAAATATTTTCAATAAAGGGGTGTTTTGTTGAAATGGTTTTGTCATGGTTGAAATGGTGTGGTTTTTGGGCATACTTGGAGTGTGTGTTAATATTCCATTTATGAGTCTTGGTTGAAATATGACCTTGTGCTCAATGCTATAAGTGTAATGGAACATGGGAAATAATTACCTTGTGATGACATGGTAGATCAACAAGAGACCACTCATGAGTATGGAACTGTCATAACAATTCATGCATAGTGGATTTTATAGGTTGTGAAATTGTTGGTTGTGTGGTTTTGTGAAATGGAATGAAAGTGCCAAAAATGGAAATGTTAATTTTATTGGGAATCTTTTTTTGGTTGCTTTTGTTGGAAAATGGTTTCTGTTGGAGAAATGGACTTTTCATGGAATTTCTATATTGGGAACTATTTTGTAACTGTTTTATATAAATTGATTTATATGAATGTGCTAACATGTTTTATCCTAGAATCATGGGTTGGGATGTCATCGGGGAAACCTACTACATTTCATTACTCAACCCCTTCTTTGGCACGTTGGTGATTTTGCAGATGACGTATACCGAGATGTGGGAAAAGGTAAAGTATCACACGTTTTTAGCACTACATCATGAATCTTGGGCTGGTTCATGATTTTGGAGCATAGAGATTGTGGAGCATGGAGTTGGGTTATTACCTTGAAGTCTTGTAGTTGACTTTCTATTGTTTACTCTGATTTGGTTTTGTACACCATTGTTGTACTTAGTTGGGTTTTTATGAAAATTATGGTTGATTTGTTTTGGTTTTAAATCATGCATCATATAGTGGTTTCTTGGAGGTGTCTATCTATTTTTCTATTTTTGTTGGTTATTCTCAGTAAAAGGGTAAATCATCCCCCATGTATTTTGAAACCCTTTGGAATTTATTTCCAGCCTTTGGAGCCTTGGGGATGTTGCGTAAGGGAAATTAATGATTCGTTACACTCTCATGCCAACGAGAATTGGCGGGTCATTACACTAACCTAGGGTATCCTTGTACAAGACAATATGCCTTACTGCACACATGGTTTGATACTCCTGGGGGATATGCTCTGGAAAATTGATGATCTTAGTACAAAACATTATTAAGGGAATACAAAAATCCCATAAGAATATATGGTTATAAATTTATCACGTATTTACTATATTTAAACCATAGGAATCACAAGTTAGGAAATATTTCTAATTTATTTTTTATCCTCATTGGATCAATGATAACAATTTTCTCGATAGCTAAGTATTCAAACCCTATAATTGTATTTTCTTTTTTTGAGTTAATGGTGGGAAATTGAAGAACATGTTCCAACAACCAATGTGATAAGAAATGTGATGATTTCCATTATGTAATGACTAATATTACAGGGATATGTGCTCAAAAATTCATGAAAATACTTGATCAGCTGGCTCATGTTAGGAATAATAACATGAATCACACGCAACAACCTCCTCCTCCAATTAATGTGCATGTTTCCAAATAAAAATTCTTTTGGAAAAGGCCAACAATGGTTATCGGAACTTCTGATCCCCTCCTCACAGAACAATGAATTATCCCCATTGAAAATATATTCTTCGTCCAAGAGTTATCCAAATATGATAATGTTGTACTGGCATACTATCATTTTGATGGAGAACCTGATCATTGGTGGAAATTGATCAAGAATATAATGTTCCAAGAGGAAATTGAATCCATGGATTGGGAGGAATTCTAGAGGATTTTTTGTATATATATTATCCTCAAACCCTCTGTCTAAATATAGAATTACAGTTCCTTGGTCTCAAAAGTAGGAAGATGAGTCCATCGGGGCATATGAATAAAACATTACAATGCATTCATGTTACACCTCAAACATTTTCATGGACACCAAAAAAAGTTGGATTTCATCTTTAGTGGACAAAATCCTAGTAAACACAAATCATTAGTGATTCAAGACATCAAATGTTATTAAGAGTTTATCAATTGTGCCCTAATAGTTTAAATAGAGATTATAGACTATCATTAGTGTCGTGTTCCTAGTGAAAAGATGAAAAAATGAAGAACAAAGTGGGAGGCTCAAAAAAATCCCATGATGGAAAGAAGCCTGAATATCCAACTAGTATAAGATGTGGGAAAAATAATCTTGGGAACTATCTAAAGGGAACTATAAATGTATTCAAATGTGGAATATTGGGACATCTGGCCAAGAACTATCCAAGGGATATAACAAATCCCACTAATTTTGAATAAGAATATAAGGTTCAGATCAATGCTCAGATAGCGGGGCAATGTTTCAACTGCAAGGAGAATGGGCATTATGAAAATAATTGGCCTATGCAAAGGGTTTTTGTAGGAAATCAACAACAACCTCCAAGGATAAAAGGAAGATATTTTTCTATCACTATTAAAAATGTGTATCCGGACAATGATGTGGTGACATGTAATCTATTTAATAACTGAATAATGATGAACATACTATTTTATTCTGGTTCAATACATTCTTTCATATCTTGAATGTTTAGTAGATATTTTAAAACACAACCTAAAAAAGTGGAAGAAATGTTATATTTGAGAACAACGAATGGGTAAAATATTGAATCCATGGATTATAACACCTCCCTGGGAAATGTTTGTGGACCGAAACACCCATAATATATCATCATTCTTTTTATAGCAGTGTTTGAAGCTATCTTGGGCATTAATTTTCGATATTTATACAAACCCAACTTCAATTGTCCAGAAATGGAGATCACATTTCACATCCTGATGCATCCTCCATTTAATTAAAACCATAATTTATAAGTTGAATATCCTATAGAATTATTGCCCATGTGTGAATATTAATTTTTTATGAGGAAGAATTTCTATCCCAAACTATTAGGTAAAAGGAGACAATCATGCACGAAGACATTCTCATTGTGAGGGATTATACAGATGTATACCCTGAATAATTTCCTGGTCTCCCTCGTGACCAAGAGGTAGAGTTATCAATTGAACATATTCCTAGATCTCTTCTTATATCGAAGAAACATTCTATAAGGTCCATTGTTGAGCTGGAAGAGCTGAAGTAATAGTTATAAGTGAATATTTTGAAGGTTTTCATATGAACTTGTTCTTGATAGTGGGGTGTGCCAGTCATCTTTGTCAACAAGACAGATTGAGAAATGTGCCTCTACATTAATTATCGTGAGCTTAATAAAATCATGATGAATAACAAGTATCACTTTCAAAATATTGATGATTTGTTCTATCTTACTTGTGGGTCTAATTATTTCTCTAAGGTGGACCTTCAGCCGGGATACCACCAATTAAAGGTGAGGAAGGAAGATATTCCCAAGACATCATTTCGAACAGGTTATGGAAATTATGATTTCATAGTGATTTCCATTGGACTCACTAGTTGTCCGTCAATTTTCACTATGGGTGGTATAAATTATTGATGATATTATAATATACTCCTAGATAGAGGTGTAATGTGAGGATTATTTGACAACTATTTTAAAAACATTGCGAAGGGATAAGTTTTATTAAAAGTACATTAAATTTGAGTTCTGGATAGAGGATGTATCATTCTTGGGGCATGATTCACCATCAAGGGATATATATGGAGGCTTCTAAGACATATTTAATTAAAGAGTGGGCCATAAATACATTTTTAATATAGATCCACAATTTTGTGTGTCTATATGGGTATTACAGATGATTTTTTAAAAAATTTCACAATTGTAAATCCAATGACAATGATGGAATAGAATGGAGTAAAGCTTTTCCGGACTCAATAATGTGAACACAATTTCAAGGAGTTGAAAAATAGGCTTACCACTACGCCAGTACTCACACTCCCAAGAAGTGGAGAATTAATTGTTACATAAATTAATTCTTCAAATAAGGGATTAGTCTATGTGCTTATGAAAAATGATAATCTTATAGCCTACACCTCAATAGAGCTGAAAATCCATGAGAAAAACTAACCCAAGAATAATCTAGAGTTGGCTGTTGTGATATTTGCATTGAAAATATGGAATCATTATCTCAATGGGGAGAAATTTGAGATATATACTAATCAAAAGAGTCATAAATATATATTCACATTGAAAGATCCTAATATGAGCCAACAAATATGGAGAGATCTCATCATGGATTATGACTGATCAATCCACTACTATCCCGATAATGACAATGTGGTGGTTGATGTTCTATGTAGAAATGATCTAGCATCATTATCAATGATGAGAATTGAATACGATATGATCTTCTTATATTTTTAGAGGATGGACATGGGAATCATTAATATAAGAACATCAGAAATCATTTCTCAAATGATTTCTCAACCATCCCTCATGGAGAAACTAATAGATGCTTAATGAAAAGATGTAGAACTTCAGAAAAGGGTACAAGTCATTAATATAGGGAAATCATTTTAGTTATTTATTGACATGGATGGAGTTGAATGATTTTGGTTATAATTATTTTACCATCCAATCTAGAGATAAAAAAAATGATTTTGAATGATGCAGATAGCTTGAACTTATCTATTCACCTAGAGAGAACAAAGACGTATCAAGATCTTTGAGAACACATTTGGGTGGACAATATGAAAAGGGAAATTGCTGAGTATACATAAAATTGCCTAGTATGTCAAAAAATTAAGGCTAGGAGGAAAAATTCTAGGGGGGTGATGTAACCCCTACCCATACCAACATAGACGTTGGAGAACATTACCATAGACATTGTCAGTAGACTTCTATGGAAATCCATAGGAAACCATTCTATATGGGTTGTTTTGGATCATATTATGATGAAATATTACTTTATCAAAATTCGAGAGGACTTCTCATTAGAACAACTTTCACAAATTTAAATCAATGAAGGGGTAAGTCTACATGGAGTACCACTATCTATTGTATCCGATCATGATCCGAGTATTACCTCGATGTTATGAAAAAGTCTCCAACAAGATCTAAGAAATGAACTAAACATTAGTACGACCTATCATCATTGAAAAGATGGCCAATCTTAGAAAACTATTCAGACACTAGAAGATATATTGAGAGTGTGTTCTGTAGACATCTAATGATGATGGGACCAATATCTTCCTCTAGTTGAGTTCTCCTACAAAAAAATTATTCACTCGAGCATCCCAATGGCACCATATGAAGCCATTTATGGGAAAAATTGTAGAACACCGGCTTGTTTGGATGAAGTTGGTGAACATTAGCTGCTAGGACATGAAATGGTCGAATAAAGATTGGTTAAGGTGAAATCCATTTAACAGAATATCAAGGTAGCGAAAAGTTGGAAAAAGCGGTATGCAAACAATTTTCGACGGGACCTTTAGATCAATGTTAGAGACATGGTATTTCTACACAGATCTCTGTAGAAAATGTTCATGAGGTTCTGGAAGAAAGGGAAGTTAGGCCCCAGGTATATCACCCCCTACAAGAATCATGATCATGTTGGGGATGTGGCTTATCGACTAGCACATAAAACTTCCACGGCCAATGTACATGATGCCTTTCATGTATCCCACTTTGATAAGTACATACTAGACCCTTTAAGTGTACTATATTTAGAGGTGGTACCATTGGAAGATGATATTTCTTATGAGGAGTAGCCAGTGAAGATCATGGATCATTGAGATACAATTCTGCGTAACATGAATTCTCAACTAGTCAAGGTACTATGGTGGAAACATAAGTACAAATTGGTAACATGGGAACTAGAGGAGGCAATTAAGGAAATAACCTGCACTTGTTTATGGCCTAGAATGTAAAAAAAATTGAGAAAAATTTTATTAAGGGGGGATTAATGTAATGTCCCTATGTTTTTCAATGGAAAAATAATCCTTTTGATTATGCCATTTAATCACATGAAATAACAGCATAATGAACTAATAAGTGATATGTGTCCTTTAAACTTTATTTTTTCACTTCAGTGATTTGAATTTAAAAAATATGACATACACGGTTGCGATAAATAAGTTATTAAGATTTTGATATGAACAACTTATTTTTTGGTGAATAGTAACATACCCTTATGATCATTAATGATACCCTTATTAATTTTATTCTACCCGAATGAATAGTAACCTTACCTGTGATTTTATAAAAAAAATATTCAAGTGGGAGTACGATATACCTATATCATGGAATAAGAAAATAATTGTTTTAAATGTTTTAATTTTTTTTGAGTAAATTGTGATTAATATTTATTGTTAAATTAATCATATTTATATAATTATTTTTTAAAAATGAACTTCATTATTTGATTGTACATGTCAAAAAATGGTTACTATATATTTTGGGGATTTTTCGAAAATACTTGTATTGTTGTTGAATAGTAGAATGCATTAATTTACCGTATAAATACAATATAATTTTAATCCACTTATCCTGACATCATAAGTGATTTAAGAAACCAAATCACTATATCATAAGAAATTATTTAAATTTTTTCTTATCGAATAATAAATATTTCTTATCATATGTAACTTTAATAAACTAATTATTATAATATTATGAAAACCCTCCTCCCCTCCACTATAAATACATCCCCTCCTCAACTCGTCTCTTTACTCATCTCAAGACATGTGACCTAAACTATATTCTACCAAAATATCTCCCCAAGATCCTCCCCCATGTCTATCATCCCATGGTCTCCAAAAAAGACTCAAACCTCTCCCATTAATATGCTCTCAGGGAAGATTGAATCCATAGTTAAATTCCTTTTTTCTTTTCATTCTATTTCTTTTCATGTTCATTTATATTCTTTTAAATTATTTTCTCTCCTCATAAAAATTTTATGAAAGCTATATTACCATATATTTACTGGAATTTTGTTATGATAATGTAATAATTTATAATAGTCCATCTTTTACTCTTCTTTTATTGTAGTAGTAAATCCACCATCTGAGATGTGTTAATTTTCCACATTCAAGGGCGATGTGTGTTCAATTTTCATTACTGTATTCAATTAAAATCATGAAACAATCTTAATGGTTGAACCTGTCCATAATATATATATTATTCCTCATCTATGGTTCTTTAATATTTTTTTACACATTGTTTTGGTTTATAAAACAAAACAGGATCTGGGGGGTCAAGAGACCACCAAATAACCTGAAAGGTTGTCACTAAATATTTATATAATGATTCAACATTACATCAAGTAACCAAATTAAATTTTCCACAATGTTACCTTTTGTATGTTCAATAATAAAATATAAATTCAATTCTATACAACCACCATTATCATACATTTTTATCCGAATATGAACCATTCATTAAAACCAAGCAAGCCACCAAACTCGAACAATGAAATTGAACCTCATAACAAAAAAAATGCTTATAGATAAACATAAAGTGTTCATAATAAATATTCTAAAAATATATTAGGATCTATAATTATTATTTACTGAACCTAATTTGATTATTCAAGTCAATAAATTCAAGAAAGGATCACCATCTGATTTAAGGTAAGGGATCCTCTCTATTTCACTTTATTTCAAGAATGACTTCAATGTTATGCCATTTTATGAGCAATAACTAATTATGGGGTGTAATTTACACCTCCCTAATGCATTTCTAATGATGTATAAGTGATGATAAGCCCCTTTGTCCCTCCTGAATCAATATTAAGTATACCTGATAACATATCGATAATCCATATGGAATTATACCCAGATACCTTCATAAATTTTGGTTGCTCTATATTCATTTTTACCCAAATGAAGTAGTCCATTAATTTTTGAACAACATATAAATGAATTTTATATGCTCCAAACTCATGTTTCAAGAACCATCGCTCATTATTTTTTTGGGTCCACGATTTCATGTTATTCTCTCCCCAATAATTCGTGATAAGAAATCTTTTTTCAATGGACCATCCTGATTTCTTACCAAATTTCAGGTGCAACATATAATATATTTTATGCCACCATTGTCTTTATAAAATTACTATCATATTATTAAAACCATATTGGTGCAATTCTAGTTTTTTATGAATGATTTTATCATTTTCTATTTTAAAATATTTATAGTATTTTCCATAAAACAGCCCAAAAATGTTTTAATGCTTAAATTTTTCAAATACAATTCTTACATGTTGTCACTTATATGTGACATAACATACCATTATATAGGCCTATTTTACCTTATTAACGTCAATGTATGTTCTATTTCTATTCTCTCAAAGACACATTTATGATTCTCCCATTGGTTTTCCACTATGACATGATTATGGTACCCAATAATTACCATGGGTAATCCTTTTTTATATGTGACTTATTATGTTTGATTAATTATGTGTAAAAAATAATCCAGCAATGTTAATATGGGTGCACCTAGATATAGCTCTAATTCAATGGGTAATTTTGATTCTCATGAGAAATTATTTGTGACGGTCTTGGCTGTTTGGCATGGCTTATGCTACTACGTGCAGAAGTCATGGAGGTTAGCCTTGGCTGGATAAACAATGGGAAAAAGTTTTTTCAGTAATCCTTGAAACATAATAAATTCATGTATTATCGTTCTTCAACATTAATTTGACTCCATGTTTATATGAATCCATTTTCATCAATTATTATTCCATATCTTATATTAATTTTTATGTCATATTGTATTTCTTTCTAAACAATGAGAAAAAATTTATTCACGTGTTTATTCCATTTATTGGATTTTAGATCATCCCTTTTTTCATGTGATCCCCATGATACCCTATGCTGATGTAAGGGATCAAGAAAAGTTAGGAGATCTTTTTGTAGATAAAATAAATATGTGTTTTTGGTTCCATTTTTTCTAGTTTATGTACCTAGTCTCCATGACACTAGACTTCACTATCCATGGATTCTTGTAACACCCCAGGTAAATAAAGAATATGACATTTTCATATTTATCCATATTTGTGAATAAAATATTAATATGACTTTAAAGGGGATGCTATGCTCGATGGCGTACCCAACACGCAACAATGAGTTTCTTGGGAATATTACGTTGCACTCTAATAATAAAATAATATTATTTTAAATGGTAGTTCACATGTAGCCGTTGTAATGGCGGGAATGGATAGAAATAACTAAAATATGATTATATATGTTCTTAAATGTTTTTACATTTATACAATAAAAGATAAAGTCTTAAAATACGGAAAGAATTCAATTTTAGGCGTATATGCCCTAGTTTTCACTAAAGGTTCACTTATCACCTTTTGATGGCGAACCGTCATTAAATATAGTTTTGTTAACTCTTAAACATTCTTTTGGACCAAATAAAACTCTTATTAAGAATCGGGACATCAAAATTTACTTTGTGTAAATTTTTGGTATCTTTCCGATAAAGTTCATTTTTTTAATGAATAGTGTAAAATGTTGTATTTTAATTCAAAACCACTTTTTAATCTAATTTATTTATATGATTAGATTATATTTTGAATTGGTTTTAAAGTGAAATTAGAAAATATTTTTACCATTAAATCCAATAGTGGTCGTTGGAATCAATTTCACTTTGAAATCAGACTTAAACTAGTGTCAATCTTTTGATACTTATTGTTACATAAAAACACGCTATTTGTCATGACAGCGGGAATTAATTATTAAATTAATTAATGTGACTTATATGTTTTGAATTTTGTAAAACGAACTTCATTTTTGAATTCAGAATATCAAATATAGCTTAGGGTGAATTTTTGGGATTTTTCTGAAAAACTTCAATTTTTGATGAATAGTGAAACCACTAAGTGGTACTTATAAAAACTGATTTTCCGTTTAAATGAAATTTCGCCATCATTGTGTTTTGATTTTCAAAAATCCGACATACATGGTTTTCATTAAGAAGTAAAATGTGGTTCAATGAGATTAAAATAATTTTTTGGTGAATAGTAACTTATTAAGTTTTTAATCGCGATTAGTGGTAATTAGTGTAGTTTAAGGTAAAAATAATGCTTTAATAAAATGAGATGAGCTTGACACATGTCTTACCCTCATTGGTTATGTCATGGCCGACCAATACAAGTCCTGGGTCAACTTGGGGACCCCATGGATCCACTTTGGTTGGGAAATGACATAAATAACTTTTTATTTAATGTAAAAGTAAAATTGACACAAACATGATATGTTTTACTAAAACAATTTTTACGTGGGGTTATACAAGTCATCTTTTTTATTATAAATATTCATTTGAAAGCTAAAAAGATTTCCTACATCATAGTAGTTTTTCTATAATTTTAAAACATTAAATAAATTAAATTATTTATGACATAATAATGATGCAGCGATGACATCATTATTTGACGATTTAAATAAAATTGAAAGATAATGTAAAATCTATGAACTACACATGTCCAAAACTTATTGGATGAGTGGATTTAGAAGCCTTATCACCTTATCCACGAATTATATCAATGTGGGACCTTTTGAAACCGAAACACATTTTCAAATAAAGTAATATTTCTTTACTTTCCAAAAGTGCCCCTCCTCTCCTCTTATAAAAGGCCCCCACCTCTACCTCATTTAACACACTCCTCAAGCCTTTGGCTCGGCCAAACCCTTCCCATTTACTCTCTCCACATCCCTATCCTCATCCTAGAGGATTCCCTTTGGGCAGAATCCTTTCAAAGGAAGCCTTTGGGCTCAAATCAAACGGAGTTACACTTTTAAAGGTAATTCATTCTCTCATGTTCATTTGTTTTATTTTGCTTCTCCAACCCCCTAAACTCTATTTATTTACTTCTTTTGTAACAACACCAGTATCTTCAATATACTAGGATGTTTTTATAAGATTTATTCGAGCTACACTCTCACACAACTACATCAAATGGTTAAAGAACATACGGTTTCCGTGGACGGTGAAATTCTGCCTCCCGAAACAATGATTGTTCAATACTCATTTAACACCTTCAAAGGTGGCCATTATGATGTCACTATTTTTATATATGATATATAATATGTTTATGTTTTATTTATGCTTCTGTATTTTTCATTTTTGTCTTACCTTTATGGCTTCCATTATGGGTATACGCGATATCTTCATTTAAGGAAGTGCGGACTACCGCCCCCTCAAAGTGATTTGATTCGTTAAATACCATATGTGGGATGTATAAAGGATGGAAATATGATATTATATATGATATTATACTGTAATTACAATATACCTGTAACAACCCAAGAATTTATGAAAAATATTCATTTTAATTTCATTAATGTCTTGTGTTGTACGCAACACAAAAAGGATCTTTCACAACACGCATCCTTGACTTGCCTTGCATTACACGCAATCGCAAACTTCCTCGATAGCGTGTGTAGTACGTAATACTGAGTTTCACGAAACAACGATATGCTATTAAAACATTATTAAAACTAGCAGTTATGAATAGTAATAACCACTTTTTAAATTTTAGAAAATTTAGCTCTCAAAATGGACTTTATTTTTGGATTCGGTATATCGAATTTAGCCTAAGGTGAAATTTTGGTACTTTTCGGATAACTTTCATATTCTGATGAATAGTTAAAATTACTAAATTATAATTAAAAACAACTTTTTTAATCGAAATAATTAATAGTGATAAATTATTAATTTTAGTGGTTTTAAAGTATATTTAGAATATATTTTTACAATTTAATACGATGTTGGTCATTGGATGTAATTTTACATTTAAACCAGACATAATCAAGTGTCAATCTTTTGGTAGATATTGTTTCTTAAAAACACGCTATTTGTTTTAACAGCGGGATTTAATTATAAAATTAATTAATTCAACTTCTATGTTATGAATTTGGTAAAATAGACTTCATTTTTGAATTCGGAATATGAAATATAGCTTAGGATGAAATTTTGGTATTTTTCTGAAAACTTTCAACTTTTGATGAATAGTGAAACCACTAAGTGGTAGGTTAAAAACTGAATTTTTCATAAAACTTAATTTTACCGCTTCTGTGAATGGAATTTCAAAAATCCGAGAGACACGGTTGATGTCAGTAAGTAAAATGTGGTTCAATGAGATGAAAATAATTTTTGGTGAATAGTAACTTTTTACTTTTATTTACCACGGTTAAAAGTAAATAAGGTAATTAAGGGTAAGAATGATATTAATATTACCCTAACACATGTCCTAATTCTATTGGACAAGTGTATATCGACCAAAAACAACCTTAGGTGTAAAATATTATCATTTAGGCCCACTTGGATTAGATTAAGACATTTATTATTATTTAATTCAAAGAAGAGTTAAAAGAGTTAAAATCAAAGTTTATTTACTAAAACATTTTTAATATAGGGTTATACATAAGATAAATTCGATTGTAAATATTCATTAGAAATCTAAAAAGATTTCCTACATAATGATATTTTATTTATAATTTTTAGACTTTAAATAAATTAATTTATTTATGACACAACGATGATGCAGTAATTGCCCTTTTTAAGGAAATATTAACATAATTGATGTTATAAATGCTCAAATGAATGTAATTTGAGACTTTTTATGAATTACACTAATTTTCTAGGTTACTATGATATATTAGTGTTGATTTAATCAACTTGGTTCGAACATATAATTCTGTTATGACTTTTACAAAAATCATATATCAAATAGTGTCAAAATTGACACAAAATAGTTTTTAAATAAAATATTATATTATTAATTGTTATTTTATTCCTAAAAATATAAGGTTCGGCCAAATGACTTAGATAAGGATATATATATATTAATAATAAACAATTTGGGGTTCTTTTGGCATGTTATAGTAAGTGTATTAACCATATAGTGAAAGAAAACAAAAAGACACGGTAAAAGTTAAATTATTTAACTTAGAGTTAAATCTAATTGATAAGGTTAAAATAATACCCTAAACTTGTCTAAATATTATTGGTTGATAGGATTTCGACCCATCCCCACTTTAGCTTCGAAATAAGACCCTTTGGAACCATTATAAACCGATTTTGACATTAATATAAAATAATATTTAGAGGTATTCCTAAGGTGCCCCTCTCCTCCCTTATAAAAGGACACCTCCTCCCCCTCCTCCTCACACAAATTTGAGCACTCAAGCTCGGACAAACCCTGCCAAAATCTCTTCTCCACTTCCCTAGAAACATCCTAGAGGTTCTGGTCTTCCTCAAAGACCAATTTTAGTACCCTAAGAGGAGGTCTCAAAGAGGCGCTTCAAAGAAGAGGTAATTACCGTTACCAATTCTTTCATCTTTATTTCTTCTTCCACTTCTTCTTCTTAGGTTGTTTCTTTATGAAGTAATAACATCAGTATCACTCATATACTGATATGTTATTTTACGTATGAAACAACCCTATTTCACCATCTATCCATCCTACGGAAAAAGAAATCACCGCGCGTGCGTACGTACGGAATATCGTCTCCACGCCGTGGTGTAATCCATTTTCCGCCACCACCTTAATAGGATGGGTATAATGGTGTAATGAGTAACTATATATGATTATTATAAAGTGATATTGATACTGAAATAATATGCATACACTTTAACACAATTCCATGACCATGGGAACGATATCATCGCTCGTGCGTACGTACGGACTACCGTCTCCACGACGCGATGAGATTCATTCTCCATGTTAACCATTTAAGAATGATTAAAAAGTATATATAAGAAATAATAATGAAATATATTACATTATAAAGCTACTGTATTTATGTATATATGTATATGTATGTCATCTACTTACTTCCATTCAAGACAATAAGGAAAGGAAAACAGCGTTCATGCGTACGTACGGACTACCGTCTCCATGAACGGTGTTTTTCATTTCATTTATCTATCTTATATATATATATACTGAATATATATGATATATAAAACATATTTTATATTCTGGAAGTAATTAAATCATGATATAAGTAATAATAATTTCAAGAACAACAAGTCAAAACACCTACGATAAAATGAAACGATTTTACCCAAAACGCTTCTTTAACGTGGAATTTAAAAAACAACAGGTAATATAAAGTCATAATTGAACCATATATGATATCATAATAGTGAATATGATTCTGTAATAAGTCAATGACATTATTTAAATCATTATACAGGAGGTTCGGACACATACGAAGCAAATCGGACCTAAGGCAAGGGAAATATCACAATCTCATTTTTATCCGAGATTGTTTATACTTTGGTATTTACTGGGGTGTATTTTATCATCCACATCCATGTTTTCTCAATATGTAATATTATTTCCATCCACCTACAATTGTTTAAATCCAATTTTACCCTTTTGTGAGTTTTTAGTGAAAGATATGAAAGGAATCTTTTGTCGTTTTTCATACGAGGTACTTTTTGACTTTTCTGACAAAAGTACGAAGAATGTTTTTTTTAATTTATACGACATGAATGGATTTTTAAAACATTATTTCCAAGAAGCTTACTTTACAAGTTTTCAAGTTTATTTTTAATCAACTTCTTTTATTTTAAAGTCGTATGACATGTTATGAAAGGAAAAATGTTTTTGAAGAAGAAAGGATATTTTCCTCAAGAATGGAGTTCAAGTGTTTTATCAAAATTATTTTCCATCTAAGATAATAAAATGGTTCTGTTTTTATCCCTATTATTACATTTATTTGATCATGTTGTGATTGAATTATTTTTATGAATTCCTTTATCTTGTATGAATTGTTTTATGATGTCATGATGTTTAAGATTCCCATTTGTATTACATGGGTTATGCAATGAAGTATGATTTATGATTTTGTGACACACATAAGAATGGTATCATTATGAGATGGGTGGGACCTATATCTCACTCCAATGCATTGGGTAAAGATTTTATATCTCATGAGATAGACATGGCTGGAATGGTAGGTTATACCGGTTCAGTAAAACAGGACTGAAATGAGGGTTACTCGATTCAGAAAGGGACTTTGTCCACTAAGATAGTCTTGGCAATGAGTCTTGACTAACAAGAAATGATTCTCTATGATTATGTGTGAATGCCACAAAGTTTCATGTTTTAAGTTATGATTATTGTGATTACATTTCACTACCATAATTTATCCCATGTTATGAAATTATGCTCTCTTTTGCAGGTTATGATTTCCAAAATGTTATGTTCTTATGAATACGATGTGATTGATATTTCTTTTGTTTACCCTTACTGATCATTTGAGCTCACCCTTTTATGTTTTCTTTTTCCCAGGATATAAAGAAAGGTTTTAGGTAAAAAAAGGAAGATCTTTATGGGAGATGTTGAAGATCTTTCACCACGATTAGAAGATTTTATTCCGAGTTTCCCAAGACACTAAACTATTACGATCCTTGTGTGTGTGTGTTTTGTTATGTACTAAGTATTCCGCAAAAGTAATGTAATGTCAATGTACGTCAGGTTTCAGGTCTCTACAGTTGGTATCAGAGGAAAGGTTTAGTCAACCTTTGGAAACTAGGATGCGAGAACTTTAGTGAGATCCCTAGAGATATTTATAAGGTATGTCTAGGGATGTCCCTAAGGATAAGTATACGTATAGGATACAGTCCTAGAACTACGGTAACGATCATAGAATTTAACATAAGATGTTAGATATTGACGGTACTCCCCCTTTATTATGTTGTTTTCCCTAGCATGATTTTTGCCTCTCACACTATTCTTTTTTGGGTTTTAGAAAATGGCTGGAAACAATATGATTCACGATAATGGAGGATATGATGGACAAGGGAATGATATTCTTCATAATGAAATGGGATTTGGAAGTCCAAAAATAATTATTATGCCGAATCAGCAATCTCATAATATGATCAATAAAGTAAAATTTGGTAAGTTTCCTGACTCGGCTAATAAGAGAAAGATGGAGTTTCATGATGAGCATAGAGGAAAGAAAGTTCAATTTCCCCTATGTAAATCATGTGGGAAGAGGCATCAAGGAGAATGTTTCAAAGGAACTGGAAGATGCTTTGGGTGTGGAAAATAAGGACACAAAGCAAGTAAATGCAAAGGAAAAGGTTCAGTTAACAACATGGATGAGGATAATGGTATTGCTACGACATCAACAATGGTTAAACGTTTTAAATGTGGAATGTACGGGCATTATGCAAACCAATGCCCTAAGGGAAAGTCTCATGAAGATAATCAGTATGGTCGTATGGGAAGTATTTATGTGGATGATGATGAAGAGACTACAAATGATATGTGAGATGAAAGAATTGTTGATGCTCGTTCAATGGTTTAAGAATGTAGTGGAATGATTACATGTTTATCATGTGTAATGTTGTATAAGTAATCTCATTGTACTATGGAATAAAGAGACATGTAAGGATTGGTACATTGTTGTCTGATTAATGTTACCAGTATCCATGAAAGGTTATTCAGATATTTTTGGAATGTAGATGATATGCGCATAATGAAGGGATAAGGAGAAAATTAAATGTTTGATAGTATTCATGAGCTCATGACTGATATAAGGAGAAGGTTATATCATGGTTTAAGTATATAGAATTTTTGGATTTTGGTATGTGGAAAGAGTTAACTTTTGACAGCATTCATGTTTTCACTAAGGTTTAATGGGTATTCATTTTTTTTCAAGAGAATACATCATTAAGATATTCACATGATTGGAATGTGACCAACAAGATATATGGGGGACAAATGATGGTATTCACATGCTTGGTTGACGACATTTCAAGTAATCATTTTCTTTATACTATGAGCTTGGACTGAAGTATTTTAGATAAGCCTAAAGATTGTAATGGATTATGTTAACCATAAGTTAGTATTGTTTAAGTATAGAAATTTTTTTTGATATTATTTATGTGATGTTATTGTAATGTAGTTTTAGAAAAAGGACAACCTGCAGGACGGGCGACAGCCCATCGCTTCGGACAAGGCTGTGGGAATCGAACCCACAACCGAAGTGCGACTGGCCTTTATCGCCTACCACTGACCTACAGGAAGTCCCTGTTTAGTAGAAACTAGTTTTATTATATTAAGCAGTATGATATGTGAAGTATAAGTTCATTTTAGGAACCATATATGATTAATCTCACTATAGATGGACTTATGTATTTTTTTGATAACTTTTCTAACCTTTTGTTTGAGACAGATGGAATGACCCATCATTCTATCACATGATCTTCTAACACATCATGAATGACAAATTCAACATCATTTCTTTAAGAGATGAAGTGGAAATTGTCCAAAGAACGACAAACGGTGAGACTATACCAAAATCACGAAAGTATTTCTTCTAATTCCAATTTCATCAACTTTAGGGAAATGATCTTGAAAACCAAAAATGTTTTCCTAGTGATCTTATACCTGATGAATCGGATGGTACCTTAGATCGTCACAAATTTATGGATTTGTGATTTTTGGATTTTCCATAGCCATGTTCTCTAACACTCTCCGTCAGAACATGATGGTTAGATTTTTCTTCCATATCCATATTTTCACCTATGTGGAAACCCAGTGATTAGTTTATTTGGGTAACCGTTACGTTTCATACTTTCGTTTTTAAAGATTGGTTTTGGTATTCCTTTTTACGATGTGGGTTTCTATTAAACAAACTTTCGAATAGTAAACCATTTATAACCCCGACGAATTTCGAGGGCGAAATTCATTTTAAGGGGGGTAGAATGTAACAGCCCAAGAATTTATGAAAAATATTCTTTTTAATTTCAATAATGTCTTTTGTTGTACGCAACACAAAAAGGATCTTGCACAACACGCATCCTTGACTTGCATTGCATTACACGCAATCGCAACCTTCCTCGATAGCGTGTGTAGTACGTAATACTGAGTTTCACGAAACAACGATATGCTATTAAAATATTATTAAAACTAGCCGTTATGAATAGTAATAACCACTTTTTAAATTTTAGAAAATTTAGCTCTCAAAATGGACTTTATTTTTGGATTCGGTATATCGAATTTAGCCTAAGGTGAAATTTTGGTACTTTTCGGATAACTTTCATATTCTGATGAATAGTGAAAATTACTAAATTATAATTAAAAACAACTTTTTTAATCGAAATAATTAATAGTGATAAATTATTTATTTTAGTGGTTTTAAAGTATATTTATAATATATTTTTACAATTTAATACGATGTTGGTCATTGGATGTAATTTTACATTTAAACCAGACATAATCAAGTGTCAATCTTTTGGTAGATATTGTTTCTTAAAAACACGCTATTTGTTTTAACAGCGGGATTTAATTATAAAATTAATTAATTCAACTTCTATGTTATGAATTTGGTAAAATAGACTTCATTTTTGAATTCGGAATATGAAATATAGCTTAGGATGAAATTTTGGTATTTTTCTGAAAACTTTCAATTTTTGATGAATAGTGAAACCACTAAGTGGTAGGTTAAAAACTGAATTTTTCATAAAACTTAATTTTACCGCTTCTGTGAATGGAATTTCAAAAATCCGAGAGACACGGTTGATGTCAGTAAGTAAAATGTGGTTCAATGAGATGAAAATAATTTTTGGTGAATAGTAACTTTTTACTTTTATTTACCACGGTTAAAAGTAAATAAGGTAATTAAGGGTAAGAATGATATTAATATTACCCTAACACATGTCCTAATTCTATTGGACAAGTGTATCTCGGCCAAAAATAACCTTAGGTGTAAAATATTATCATTTAGGCCCACTTGGATTAGATTAGGACATTTATTATTATTTAATTCAAAGAAGAGTTAAAAGAGTTAAAATCAAAGTTTATTTACTAAAACATTTTTAATATAGGGTTATACATAAGATAAATTAGATTGTAAATATTCATTAGAAAGATAAAAAGATTTCCTACATAATGATATTTTATTTATAATTTTTAGACTTTAAATATATTAATTAATTTATGACACAACGATGATGCAGTAATTGCCCTTTTTAAGGAAATATTAAAATTATTGATGTTATAAATGCTCAAATGAATGTAATTTGAGACTTTTTATGAATTCCACTAATTTTCTAGGTTACTATGATATATTAGTGTTGATTTAATAAACTTGGTTCGAACATATAATTCAGTTATGACTTTCACAAAAATCATATATCAAATAGTGTCAAAATTGACACAAAATAGTTTTTAAATAAAATATTATATTATTAATTGTTATTTTATTCCTAAAAATCTAAGGTTCGGCCAAATGACTTAGATAAGGATATATATATTAATAATAAACAATTTGGTTTTCGTTTGGCATGTTATAGTATGTGTATTAACCATATAGTGAAAGAAAACAAAAAGACACGGTAAAAGTTAAATTATTTAACTTAGAGTTAAATCTAATTGATAAGGTTAAAATAATACCCTAAACTTGTCTAAATCTTATTGGTTGATAGGATTTATACCCATCCCCACTTTATCTTCAAAATAAGACCCTTTGGAACCATTATAAACCGATTTTGACATTAATATAAAATAATATTTTGAGGTATTCCTAAGGTGCCCCTCTCCTCCCTTATAAAAGGACACCTCCTCCCCCTCCTCCTCACACAAATTTGAGCACTAAAGCTCGGCCAACCCCTGCCAAAATCTCTTCTCCACTTCCTTATAAACATCCTATAGGTTCTGGTCTTCCTCAAAGACCAATTTTAGTGCCCTAAGAAGAGGTCTCAAAGAGGCGCTTCAAAGAAGAGGTAATTACCGTTACCAATTCTTTCATCTTTATTTCTTCTTCCACTTCTTCTTCTTAGGTTGTTTCATTATGAAGTAATAACATCAGTATCACTCATATACGGATATGTTATTTTAAGTATGAAACAACCCTATTTCACCATCTATCCATCTTACGGAAAAAGAAATCACCGCGCGTGCGTACGTACGGAATACCGTCTCCACGCCGTGGTGTAATCCATTTTCCGCCACCACCTTAATAGGATGGGTATAATGGTGTAATGAGTAACTATATATGATTATTATAAAGTGATATTGATACTGAAATAATATGCATATACTTTAACACAATTCCACGACCATGGGAATGATATCATCGCTCGTGCGTACGTACGGACTACCGTCTCCACGACGCGATGAGATTCATTATCCATGTTAATGATTTAAGAATGATTAAAAAGTATATATAAGAAATAATAATGAAATATATGAAATTATAAAGCTACTGGATTTATGTATATATGTATATGTATGTCATCTACTTACTTCCATTCAAGACAATAAGGAAAGGAAAACAGCGTTCATGCGTACGTACGGACTACCGTCTCCATGAACGGTGTTTTTCATTTCATTTATCTATCTTATATATATATATATACTGAATATATATGATATATAAATCATATTTTATATTCTGGAAGTAAGTAAATCATGATATAAGTAATAATAATGTCAAGAACAACAAGTCAAAACACCTACGATAAAATGAAACGATTTTACCCAAAACGCTTCTTTAACGTGGAATTTACAAAACAACGGGTAATATAAAGTCATAAGTGAACCATATATGATATAATAACAGTTAATATGATTCTGTAATAAGTCAATGACATTATTTAAATCATTATACAGGAGGTTCGGACACATACGAAGCAAATCGGACCTAAGGTAAGGGAAATATCACAATCTCATTTTTATCCGAGATTGTTTATACTTTGGTATTTACTGGGGTGTATTTTATCATCCACATCCATGTTTTCTCAATATGTAATATTATTTCCATCCACCTACAATTGTTTAAATCCAATTTTACCCTTTGGTGAGTTTTTAGTAAAAGATATGAAAGGAATCTTTTGTCATTTTTCATACGAGGTACTTTTTGACTTTTTCGACAAAAGTACGAAGAATATTTTTTTTTAAATTATACGACATGAATGGATTTTTAAAACATTATTTCCAAGAATATTACTTTACAAGTTTTCAAGTTTATTTTTAATCAACTTCTTTTATTTTAAAGTCGTATGATATTTTATGAAAGGAAAAATGTTTTTGAAGAAGAAAGGATATTTTCCTCAAGAATGGAGTTCAAGTGTTTTATCAAAATTATTTTCCATCTAAGATAATAAAAGGGTTCTGTTTTTATCCCTATTATTACATTGATTTGATCATGTTGTGATTGAATTATTTTTATGAATTCCTTTATCTTGTATGAATTTTTTTATGATGTCATGATGTTTAAGATTCTCATTTGTATTACATGGGTTATGCAATGAAGTATGATTTATGATTTTTTGGCACACATAAGATTGGTATCATTATGAGATGGGTGGGACCTATATCTCCCTCCAATGCATTGGGTAAAGATTTTATATCTCATGAGATAGACATGGCTGGAATGGTAGGTTATACCGGTTCAGTAAAACAGGACTGAAACGAGGGTTACTCGATTCAGAAAGGGACTTTGTCCACTAAGATAGTCTTGGAAATGAGTCTTGACTAACAAGAAATGATTCTCTATGATTATGTGTGAATGCCACAAAGTTTCATGTTTTAAGTTATGAGTATTGTGATTACATTTCACTACCATAATTTATCCCATGTTAATAAATTATGCTCTCTTTTGCAGGTTATGATTTCCAAAATGTTATGTTCTTATGAATACGATGTGATTGATATTTCTTTTGTTTACCCTTACTGAGCATTTGAGCTCACCCTTTTATGTTTTCTTTTCCCCAGGATATAAAAAAAGGTTTTAGGTAAAAAAAAGGAAGATCTTTATGGGAGATGTTGAAGATCTTTCACCACGATTAGAAGATTTTATTCCGAGTTTCCAAAGACACTAAACTATTACGATCCTTGTGTGTGTGTTTTTGTTATGTACTAAGTATTCCGAAAAAGTAATGTAATTTCAATGTACGTCAGGTTTCGGGTCTCTACAATACCTTTATATCATTATTATTCCATTCTATAAAATACGAAATAGAAATGAAAGTAGCGTTCATGCGTACGTACGGCTTACCGTCTCCATGAACGGTGCATTTCATTTCTTACCTCTAAATGATTATGTAATGTTATAAATGCATGCATGTACTGGATATATATGAAATATATGATATCTACATAATGAATACAATTCTGGATATAATAAACATTTGGCCACACGAACAACATGTAATTGTAAGAAGTCCACTTTCGACTTAAGAACCAAATATCAGCAAAACAAATATTATTAACTTAAATGATCACATAATGTTTATGACATGGTAATAAGTGGTATAAAATTAATAATGAACTTGAAAAAGGTTCTTAAGGAATTAGAAATTAACTCAAGTTTATTATTCATGAGATTAAAGAACGATCGAGTCAAGTCGGACCCGAGGTAAGGGATCCTACAACTCTCTTTCTTTTTAAGTACACTCTTTTATGTCATTTATTTTAAGCTCATCTTTCTTATGATTGGGATGTTCTTTTATATTACATTTACTGTAATTTTTATGTTCATGTGATGAGAGACCCTATTCTCTCTCATCAGTCCATTTTGGAAGTTTTGAGTGGCGCCGTTAGGCTGCCGAACTTTCGTAAGAGATCTAACCTCTCTCTTTCTTTTTAAGTACTCTCCTTTATGTCACTTCTTTTAAACTCCTCCTTGCAATGTTGGGGGATTTTCTTTTATATTACACTTGCTGTAAATTCTATTGTAATATGATGGGATACTCTATTTGATCTCATCAATCCATATTCGGAAGTTTTATGTGGCGCCGTTAGGCTACCGAGTTTTCGTAAGGGATTTTTCATCTCACTTTTATTTCCGTGAGATTTATGCTACATTTGCCACAAATTCCATTGAGTGGTGTATTTAATGACAATTATGATACTCTTTGTGTAATATACTTTCGTTTATGAGTATTTACATCAATGACCTATTGTCTTTCTTTCATGGGGTGTATGTTTTGAAAGATACCCAAGTCAGTAAGGGAACCTTTCACCCTCCTCTTTTTTAAAATACTTCTTTTATTGGGTCTTTTAATTTACATATTTTTATGTTGGGATATGTTCTCATACATCCTTATTGATGTAAATTTAATGTCCAAGTGATGAGATACACTTTTTATCTCTCATCAACTCATTTTGATGTGATGTCGTTAGGCTGTCAAGGGAACTTTTTAACCCAATTTCGATTTCTTTGGGTTCAACTTGTAGTCATTGAATATGTCATCCATTGAATATGTGTGAATGACCTTTTATTGTTTTATACTTAATATCCACTTATATTGGGTGTATATATATTTTTCACACATATTTTTGAGGTTTATTTGTCCTTAATTTAAGGATACCTTCTTTATAAGGGATTCCATCACATTTGACATTTCTATTGAGGGTTCATTGTTGTTATGCACCAATTCACTCTTATATGGTGTATATACTGTCCTTTGGAATATTATATCATGAATCCTTTTATTCTCATGATATTATAAAGTTCTGACTAAATGTTATTCCTCGATTATTGTATTCAAGTGTCTCTAATTTTGGTAAAACCCCTTTAACCAAAATATCATTTTAAATGTTTTAATTATTTGTTCTTATTAATATCCATGTTTTCAAAATGGTTTTAAGGATTTATTTATATGGATATTAATGGTTTAAAATGTTAAAAGCTTCAAGGTGGTATGGGACACTTTGATTCAAAAGTCTCTTTATTAAATGTTTTAAATGGTTTTGGAAATGGTTTCTTTTTGAATGGATTCATTATTTCAATATCCTAAAATGTTATATTGTGATTGAAATGTGGAAATGTTATGTTTCCTTTATTCATGTTTATGTGATATGATTATGTTATGGTTCTTGGGCATTGTTATGAAGAACGGGTGGTTCCGTGATAAACTAAGGGCGGGTGAGCCTGATATAGCTCTCCAATGCATTGGGTAACGTGAAGGAGTGAAACGTTAAGGTTTCTCCGAAGAGATTTAGGGAATATACTGTGATGGGTATTCCAAACGTAACCAAGAGGGTTACTCCCTACGTAAGAATGTTATGAATGCCTCAAGTTACCTTTATGTCTTATGTTTTCTATGATTTATTCATGATTTGATATGCCTATGTTTTATGGGTAAAGTATGATTTCATTCTTATGTATATATGAACTCATGTTTCCTTTCCATATTTTTATAACCCTTACTGAGATTTTTATGCTCATCCCAAGTTTTTGAAATGCTTTTCACAGGTCAAGGGAAAGGTATATGATGTGACGATAGTGTCAAGGATGTGTCAAGAAAGAATCCGTGTTTTATTTTAAATAGGTTTCCATTGATGGGAAGAATGAATATTGTCTTTTATGTAACCACCTTGTTTAAATGTGGAATGTAATGCAAGTTTCATGATCTAATTCTCTAAAACTCTAAACATGAAAAGATCCTCAATGTGTAATCTTGCAATAACTCAAGTTTAAGTAATTTTTAAGGTTGGGGCCTTATAGTTGGTATCAAAGGTCGGTTTAGATAACTTTAGAGGTTAGGGTATTCTTTAAGTATAATTGACAATTACCATAATGGTTAGGATTTCAGAAAGAGTCTTAGTTTTAGATAAAGTGAATGAGTAAGTATATCTTATTGTCTATCTTACTCATTAGTACATGATGGTTTTGTTGATATACTCACACTTACCTTTTTGGTTTTAGTAAATGGCTGGATCTAGTAGGCACCAAAGTAACAGTGGATGTGAACGAAACTGTGACAGTTTTTTGAGAAAGCAACTGAATGATATGGGAGCTGCAATGAGAACTCTTTTGATTATCCTCAACCAACTATCTGGAGTCATTATTGACCACCTAAACCTTGGATATTTCTCTAAGGCATCATATATGCAAGAAACAAATCCCTACGGAAGTACAGGTAATAATCATAAAGGTAAGTGTGTTCAAAAACCTATGTGTCAAAGATGTGGAAAGAAACACCTAGGAAAATGTTTCAAAGGGACAGAAATATGGTATAGATGTGGAAATGAAGGTCATAAAGCAAGAACCTGCCATGGAAAAAGGAAGCATCCAGTTGACTCGAGGAAAGGGAAAGAAGTTCTTTCTGAGGGATCAATTGAATGTTTTAAATGTGGTGTGCATGGTCATTATGCAAACACATGTCCTATGAAGAAGTTTCGTGAATGGGGTCACCAAGAGCATACCAATATTCGTTTACCAATACCTAATGCCATTCCGATTGAGGATGAAGAAACTGACAATGACCAATCAAAGGTATGTACTATTTCATGACTATTGTTTTCTTATTTTGTAATCTTAGGATATGATTAATGATTTTGTTTGTAGGAAAGAGGTATTTCGGAATAAGTTGGAAGGGAATGGATAATGGATCATGAAGAATGTTGAATGAGTAAGATGTCAACATATAAGGGCTTCAAGAGTTAGGGTGAAATTCTTAAGAGTATTAAGTCTCTTTTGATGATGGGGTTACATTAGAAGACTTTTTATGTTATTTGTAACCCTGATGTTTAATATAGGAAAATTTTATTCAAGTAATAGTTATCTTTTCTTTTGTGGACATAGTTATAAAGAACCATTTGGGTTTATATGATCCTTACTTTTGAGGTAATTATGGGTTACCATATGTTATGATTTAAGTGAAAGGCATGAGATAAAATTGAGGTTAAATTATGTTATGGTTATATTTGATTATTTTATCCCTTTTTGGGTAATGATTTGAGAATTATATAGTTTTTCAAAAAGGACAACACGCAGACCGTGTGACAACCCATCGCGTAGGACAATGCTGCGGGAATCGAACCCACAACCAAAGTGCGACTGGTATTTATCGCCTACCACTGGACTACGTGAAGTCCCTGGTTAGTTTGACTGATTCTTTTTAGTTATATGATTTTATGAATTAAGAGTAAGTTTATTTTGGAGGATATGTGATTAGGATAATTACTTTTCAATGTGAGACTTTAAGAGCAACTGATGTTGTTTGGAGATAAATGTTACAATTTAACTTGGAAGACTATGTGACTGAATCCTTCAAATATTTGGGTTTCAATCTTATATTGGTTTACTTTGAAGAATTTTATGGACAAATTGTTTATCGGATGGTCCTCGTTGAACTTTGGGTTTTGTTGGACAAATTTTGGAGATTAAGAATAGATTTTCTTTTTATAAGGGGTTATCCTTTTCTGGATTATCTGATCTTGTACTAACCTTTTTGGTTTTGGTTTTGGTTAAAGCCTAAATACATGGGATGTATATAGTTCTATTTTGGGGATTAGGTGATTCTCTAGAAGTTGATTATAGTACTCTTAATGCGAACAAGTCTCCCTAAATACTCGTCTTTTGGAAAAAATATGAGTTTGACTAAGGAATCTAGTAAAAGTTGAAAGTCAACATGATAAGTGATTATGCTTCCTTATGAATAAATTCCTCAATAAAAAGTAACTTAAAACAAAAATGTTGTCTATTAACTTTTCCTACTGGGGAACCCAACACCGTTTAACCCATCACAAGTTTGTGATTTTCTTATTGTTAACATTCTCCTAAACATGTTTTCTATCACTCTCCATCGGAACATGACCCTATGTTTTCTCCTCCATGTCCATATTTTCATACTTAGAATTCTAGTATGGGTTAACTCGGGTGACCTCTGTGCTTATCTTTCTTTATTTTAAAGTGATTGTTTTACCGACTCTTGTTCCGATGTGGGATGTTCAAGGATGTTTTCAAGCGCAATTTTAAAATTGCGAGGACGCAATTCCCAAAAGGGGGGAAGGATGTAACACCCCAGGTAAATAAAGAATATGACATTTTCATATTTATCCATATTTTTGAATAAAATATTAATATGACTTTAAAGGGGACTCTATGCTCGATGGCGTACCCAACACGCAACAACGAGTTTCTTGGGAATCTTACGTTGCACTCTAATTAAAAAATAATATTATTTTAAATGGTAGTTAACATGTAGCCGTTGTAATGGCGGGAATGGATAGAAATAACTATAATATGATTATATATGTTCTTAAATGTTTTTACATTTATACAATAAAAGATAAAGGCTTAAAATACGGAAAGAATTCAATTTTAGGCGTATATGCCCTAGTTTTCACTAAAGGTTCACTTATCACCTTTTGATGGAGAACCGTCATTAAATATAGTTTTGTTCACTCTTAAACATTCTTTTGGACCAAATAAAACTCTTATTAAGAATCTGGACATCAAAATTTACTTTGTGTAAATTTTTGGTATCTTTCCGATAAAGTTCATTTTTTTAATGAATAGTGTAAAATGTTGTGTTTTAATTCAAAACCACTTTTTAATATAATTTATTAATATGATTAGATTATATTTTTAATTGGTTTTAAAGTGAAATTAGAAAATATTTTTACCATTAAATCCAATAGTGGTCGTTGGAATCAATTTCACTTTGAAATCAGACTTAAACTAGTGTCAATCTTTTGATACTTATTGTTTCATAAAAACACGCTATTTGTCATGACAGCGGGAATTAATTATTAAATTAATTAATGTGACTTATATGTTTTGAATTTTGTAAAACGGACTTCATTTTTGAATTCAGAATATCAAATATAGCTTAGGGTGAATTTTTGGGATTTTTCTGAAAAACTTCAATTTTTGTTGAATAGTGAAACCACTAAGTGGTACTTATAAAAACTGATTTTCCGTTTAAATGAAATTTTGCCATCATTGTGTTTTGATTTTCAAAAATCCGACATACATGGTTGTCATTAAGAAGTAAAATGTTGTTCAATGAGATTAAAATAATTTTTTGGTGAATAGTAACTTATTAAGTTTTTAATCGCGATTAGTGGTAATTAGTGTAGTTTAAGGTAAAAATAATGCTTTAATAAAATGAGATGAGCATGACACATGTCTTACCCTCATTGGCTGTGTCATGGCCGACCAAGAAAATCCATGGGTCAACTTGGGGACCCCATGGATCCACTTTGGTTGGGAAATGACATAAATAACTTTTTATTTAATGTAAAAGTAAAATTGACACAAACATGATATGTTTTACTAAAACAATTTTTAAGTGGGGTTATACAAGTCATATTTTTTATTCTAAATATTCATTGGAAAGCTAAAAATATTTCCTACATCATAGTATTTTTTTTATAATTTTTAGACATTAAATAAATTAAATTATTTATGACATAATAATGATGCAGCGATGACATCATTATTTGACGATTTAAATAAAATGGAAAGATAATGTAAAATATATGAACTACACATGTCCCAAACTTATTGGATGAGAGGATTTCTAAGACTTATCACCTTATCCACGAATTATATCAATGTGGGACCTTTTGAAACCGAAACACATTTTCAAATAAAGTAATATTTCTTTATTTTCCAAAAGTGCCCCTCCTCTCCTCTTATAAAAGGCCCCCACCTCTACCTCATTTAACACACTCCTCAAGCATTTGGCTCGGCCAACCCCTTCCCATTTACTCTCTCCACATCCCTCTCCTCATCCTAGAGGATTCCCTTTGGGAAGAATCCTTTCAAAGGAAGCCTTTAAGCTCAAATCAAAAGGAGTTACACTTTTAAAGGTAATTCATTGTCTCATGTTCATTTGTTTTATTTTGCTTCTCCAACCCCCTAAACTATTTTTATTTACTTATTTTGTAACAACACAAGTATCTTCAATATACTATGATGTTGTTATAAGATTTATTCGAGCTACACTCTCACATAACTACATCAAATGGTTAAAGAACATAAGGTTTCCGTGGATGGTGAAATTCTGCATCCCGAAACGATGATTGTTCAATACTCATTTAACACCTTCAAAGGTGGCCATTATGATGTCACTATTTTTATATATGATATATAATATGTTTATGTTTTATTTATGCTTCTGTATTTTTCATTTTTGTCTTACCTTTATGGCTTCAATTATGGGTATACGCGATATCTTCATTTAAGGAAGTGCGGACTACCGCCCCCTCAAAGTGATTTGATTCGTTAAATACCATATGTGGGATGTATAAAGGATGGAAATATTATATTATACTGTAATTACAATATACCTTTATATCATTATTATTACATTCTATAAAATACGAAATAGAAATGAAAGTAGCGTTCATGCGTACGTACGGCTTACCGTCTCCATGAACGGTGCATTTCATTTCTTACCTCTAAATGATTATGTAATGTTATAAATGCATGAATGTACTGGATATATATGAAATATATGATATCTAAATAATGAATACAATTCTGGATATAATAAACATTTGGCCACACGAACAACATGTAATTGTAAGAAGTCCACTTTCGACTTAAGAACCAAATATCGGCAAAACAAATATTATTAACTTAAATGATTACATAATGTTTATGACATGGTAATAAGTGGTATAAAAGTAATAATGAACTTGAAAAAGGTTCTTAAGGAATTATAAATTAACTCAAGTTTATTATTCAGGAGATTAAAGAACGATCGAGTCAAGTCGGACCTGAGGTAAGGGATCCTACAACTCTCTTTCATTTTAAGTACACTCTTTTATGTCATTTATTTTAAGCTCATCTTTCTTATGATTGGGATGTTCTTTTATATTACATTTACTGTAATTTTTATGTTCATGTGATGAGAGACCCTATTCTCTATCATCAGTCCATTTTGGAAGTTTTGAGTGGCGCCGTTAGGCTGCCGAACTTTCGTAAGAGATCTAACCTCTCTCTTTCTTTTTAAGTACTCTCCTTTATGTCACTTCTTTTAAACTCCTCCTTGAAATGTTGGGGGATTTTATTTTATATTAAACTTGCTGTAAATTCTATTGTAATATGATGGGATACTCTATTTGATCTCATCAATCCATATTCGTAAGTTTTATGTGGCGTCGTTAGGCTGCCGAGTTTTCGTAAGGGATTTTTCATCTCACTTTTATTTCCGTGAGATTTATGCTACATTTGCCAAAAATTCCATTGAGTGGTGTATGTACTGACCATTATTCTACTCTTTGTGTAATATACTTTCGTTTATGAGTATTTACATCAATGACCTATTGTCTTTCTTTCATGGGGTGTATGTTTTGAAAGATACCCAAGTCGGTAAGGGAACCTTTCACCCTCCTCTTTTTTAAAAGACTTCTTATATTGGGTCTTTTAATTTACATATTTTTATGTTGGGATATGTTCTCATACATCATTATTGATGTAAATTTTATGTCCAAGTGATGAGATACACTTTTTATCTCTCATCAACTCATTTTGATGTGATGCTGTTAGGCTGTCAAGGGAACTTTTTAACCCAATTTCGATTTCTTTGGGTTCAACTTGTAGTCATTGAATATGTCATCCATTGAATATGTGTGAATGACCTTTTATTGTTTTACACTTAATATCCACTTATATTGGGTGTATATATATTTGTCACACATATTTTTGAGGTTTATTTGTCCTTAATTTAAGGATACCTTCTTTATAAGGGATTCCATCACATTTGAAATTTCTATTGAGGGTTCATTGTTGTTATGCACCAATTCACTCTTATATGGTGTATATACTGTCCTTTGGAATATTATATCATGAATCCTTTTATTCTCATGATATTATAAAATTCTGACTAAATGTTATTCCTCGATTATTGTATTCAAGTGTCTCTAATTTTGGTAAAACCCCTTTAACCAAAATATCGTTTTAAATGTTTTAATTATTTGTTCTTATTAATATCCATGTTTTCAAAATGGTTTTAAGGATTTATTTATATGGATATTAATGGTTTAAAATGTTAAAAGCTTCAAGGTGGTATGGGACACTTTGATTCAAAAATCTCTTTATTAAATGTTTTAAATGGTTTTGGAAATGGTTTCTTTTTGAATGGATTCATTATTTCAATATCCTAAAATGTTATATTGTGATTGAAATGTGGAAATGTTATGTTTCCTTTATTCATGTTTATGTGATACGATTATGTTATGGTTCTTGGGCATTGTTATGAAGAACGGGTGGTTCCGTGATAAACTAAGGGCGGGTGAGCCCGATATAGCTCTCCAATGCATTGGGTAACGCGAAGGAGTGAAACATTAAGGTTTCTCTGAAGAGATTTAGGGAATATACTGTGATGGGTATTCCAAACGTAACCAAGAGGGTTACTCCCTACGTAAGAATGTTATGAATGCCTCAAGTTACCTTTATGTCTTATGTTTTCTATTATTTATTCATGATTTGATATGCCTATGTTTTATGGGTAAAGTATGATTTCATTATTATGTATATATGAACTCATGTTTCCTTTCCATATTTTTATAACCCTTACTGAGCTTTTTATGCTCATCCCAAGTTTTTGAAATGCTTTTCACAGGTCAAGGGAAAGGTATATGATGTGATGATAGTGTCAAGGATGTGTCAAGAAATAATCCGTGTTTTATTTTAAATAGGTTTCCATTGATGGGAAGAATGAATATTGTCTTTTATGTAACCACCTTGTTTAAATGTGGAATGTAATGCAAGTTTCATGATCTAATTCTCTAAAACTCTAAACCTGAAAAGATCCTCAATGTGTAATCTTGCAATTACTCAAGTTTAAGTAAGGTTTAAGTTTGGGGCCTTATAATTCTACTATAGTGTATAATTATTTACAAAATCATGTAATGTTATCTGTAAAGTATAGGGTATCTTTACCATTATCTTCCCCTTATTTTACAATGAACTTAGTATCTAATATAGAAGACATAATCTTATGATGTATTAAAGAGATCAATAATGATATATTTCTTCACATATCATACATATAAAACATCATAAACATACAAAGATTGATTCATTTCCCATGTATCACAATAAATTGGAAGTAAAAACCTTACATCACATGGTATTTAAATCTCCATTTTGTGGACAAAAAACATTCTTTACAATACCGAATAACAACATACATTCACCATTATGTTCTGCATTTGTAGGTCTCCATAGGGAACACTCTTTAGTAAATTGTGAGATAGACACTAAATTTATATTTATATCTCATTCACATTGAATACTACTTTTAAAATCATCATAAACCTATTTTTGAGATACTTATATGCACTTTTCTAATTCCATTGAAGATATATAAATCTTTTCTCTATCAATGTCAAAAAAAATCATAACCAATTTCCTTTAGGAAAGAAGTTCAATATTCTAATAGAAGTAATAGACTCATCAAATAATGAACTTGATGATTTTATGTGAACAACTTCAACCATTTTTGTTCCTCTATATCATTCAAGACTAGTGTACATCTAGAGGGAAACTAGTGTACATCAATTTTCGTTACTTATTCAATAGACTGTGTAAAATATAAAATTTCTATGAATGAATATCCAAATTACTAGAAAGTACTATTCATTTCTAGGATTTATCCATCTCACCTGGATTCAATTTTGCAACTTGGTTCACATGGGTCATTCACATCAATTGAGGGCTTAATAGAAAAACATGATTGGTCTGTGAGGAAGGGAGTGGTTTACGAGTTCAAGGGTATCAATGTTAGTCAATCGAGTTTCTTTTTGCGGATAGATTTATTATTTAGGTATTTTAAAAAGTTACCAATAATAAATTTAAAACAATAAAAAATAAGCTGGAAAAAGAATTGAAAAAACAATTAAAAATTATTAAAAAGTAACAGTGACTAGTTCATAGATGAATTTTTCAATTATGACTCATCAGCGGTGACTCATCAATGTATACTAATCAATGGTGAATCATCAACTGTGATTTTAGCAATGGAGAGTCATAAATGGTGATTTCATCAATGGTTCCTCAGTTATCAAAAACATAACCTTTCTAACTCACATTTAATATTTCTTAATCTATCATAATTCAGAGGCTTTGTATAGATATCTACATGATAATGTTTAGTTCCAATAAATTTGAATGTTATCTATCATTTTTTATAATAATATCTCAAAAACATTTGTCTTACATCAATGCATTTTTTTCATGAGTGAGATAATGTATATTTGGACATGTTTATCAAAAAAAATTGTCACAGTTTATATGAACATTTTTAAATTATTATCAAAAGTATAGTAAAGTTTGTTTCGTCGACATTATTTTTCACAACAACAGCCATCTTCTATTTATCCATCCTCATCAATGGATTTTGAATAATATATTTTTCAAACAACACCATGAAACTAGACATTTTTCTAAAATGTTAAATGTTCTTAAAGTATTTTTCTATCAAACATACAACCAAAAAAATCAGCCTCTGAATAACTTACGAACTAAAAATCATGATCTCTTTGATTGAAAAATCCTAATTGGTTGAATAACTGAGGTATTTTAAAATTACATTGATATATAATATGTTTGACTCTTTTGTATTTTATTTAATGTGATCACAAAAATAAACACTAAACATAATATCCAGCCAACTAACAATTATATATCAAATATTTCCAATCATACCTATTAAATTAGTTTTATCACATAATTTTCAAGCATTATGAATATGTATATTACAAGTGGAAATCATTGAAATAAAACTACTTTTAGTTCTATCTAATCTAAATCTTTGTTAAATGGTCAATAGAATATTTACTTTGAATTAAGATAACTCTGTCTCTCTTATTAACAACTTTTAAATCAAATAATTAATTTGGCTTTACAAATTAAACTCATTTCAAATTCATATTTCATTATATTTCAGAAATTAGTATGTAGATAATCATTATATTATCAATAAAAAATGTAATATACATATATTTTTACTATTAAAACATATTTTGAACTGATATTTATTTAATTATTTGGATAACCTGTACAAATTGGAAAACAATTTAAATAAGAAAAGGCGTAATACTATCCTACCAAGATCTTCGAGAATAATTTAAACAATATAATTTTATTTGGTAGCTTAAAAACATGATTTCAAAAATTTAGATTTTAAAATAAAGGTGTTTCATTAAAAAAATTAATCCTTAATTATCAATCCATTTATGAATTCAAGTTTAAGATCCATTTGATATAGTTTGAAATCCAAATGTTCTTCATAGGAATGTGGTATCTTAATGGTTTCAAGCTTTTATACAGTTGAATATGTTTCTTCATAGTCAATAAATTATACATTATTATAACCTTGTGAAACTAGTCTATCATTTTTCTAACTATTGTACCTGGCTCATCAAACTTATTATTAAACTTCCTCTTAGTTATAATAGATAAGTTTTCTTTATGTCTATCAACAAGTTACCAAACATTTTTTTTCTCAAATATATTATGTTATTCTTGCATAACAATTATACATAATTCTTCATTTATTGAATAATTAATGTTATTATGTTCAAGGTTTGACAAGATGTCTTGGCCCTCAATTTGACTTGTAGGAAATGCTCTAGTATGTGTACCTCTACCAAGGATTCCTATAACTACATATTAATGGGGGTTTCTTGGAGAACTAATGGGAAATTTAATAGAGGTTATGGTGGTTTCTAGATCATCTTCAGGTTTAGGATCTGTAACTTCACTGGGTAAATAGTCATCTTCATGCACATAACAGTCATTAGGATTATAATTGATATTTATAGATTAATGATCATCCACAAGGTTATCTAATATATACTTATATTTATTGGGGTTGGTTTCATAAAATCTAATGTTAATAGTGTCTTTCATTGTTTTGGTTCTCTAATTAAACACTATATAATCTTTTCTATAAGTTTAATATTGAAGTAAAATTCCATCATCACTCCAAAAAGTTATTTTTTAATGACTACACAATGTATTTAGAATAAAAATGTTGCAACAAAAAACCCTTTTGTAAATAAAAAATTGGAGTTCTTTTACTTCGTAACTCATATGGTTTTATTTTTTAGATATGTATAGTTAATATACTATTTATAGTATGATAGGATGTATTAACAAAATCCTTCTAAAAATAGAGAGTTAGGTTATACTTATTTAGTATATTATGAGATATATATTGAAGAGTAACATTTCTTCTTTCTATCAGATAATTTTGTTGTGGTGACCTAGGAGTAGAAAAGTAGTGATTACAACTTTGTATGAGAAGAAAATGTTCTGATGTCTTGATTCTATAATTTACAACCATGATCATTTATAACGGTATTAATCCTAAGATAACTAATATTTTCCATAGATTTGGAATACTCACTAAAATAATAATGTGTTTCACATTTGAGAGAAAAATAAAAACCCAAGATTATCTAGAGATGTCATCTACAAGGATATTTAAACATTGTTTTCCATTTAGACTAGAAATTATAAAAGGTCTAAATATTTCCATATGAACTAAATCCATAGGTATATAGGTTATAAATTTATTCTTATATTTAAAAAAATATTATGAATTTTCTCTTTCTGTAAGGGATCACAAATTCTATCATTTGAGAATTAGTTATTGTTTATATATGTAACTAATCAATTACTTGTAATATTTCTATGTGAATGACTATTTTATTGTCCTAGTATCCAATGTAAAAACCAACTTTTTTTATAAGAATCATTTAAAATTTTTTTAGATGATAATGAATTTGACTTCACAGAATTAATATTACTATTTATGAATTTATTAAAAAATAATAAGTTCTTTTCATTAAAAATGGTTTAGGAATGGTTTACAATCATTACATAAAATCTATCTTCACAAAATGAGAAATTATATGTTGATTATATTTTAATCAATATACATACAAAAATTTAGAAATTAATTCTAAATCAGAATTGCCAATTTGGTCAAGGACAATGATTTCCTATTTAGAAATGTCACCAAAATTGATGTAACCCCCATCAACCATGATTAAATTTATTATATCTTAACACACAACTGATATATGTATGTAACATCCACTATAAATATACCATTGGATTATGTTGGATTTTTTTAAATAGGATTCTTATACAATTATGTTTAAGCAAAAAATTACTTGGATAAAAAATATTCTTTGGTGTAGTTATGTTGGTAATAATAGAGATTGTCACCCAGAATTTTCTAATGGGTTTATTATAAATATATTGTAATCTTCTATAAATATATAATTTATTTGTCCCTTTTGAGTATGTATTTGTAGGATATAAATTTTCATAACCGGATCATGATATAAATAAGGTTTTTTTTTAAATTTTCTCTCTCTTGGATGGTAACCTATGCCAGTTATATATTTGAGAAAAACATTATTACCAAATATTTTAGTAAAGCATTTCCTACCATTAGTAAGTATTTATACACATTTCATTATCTATTATTTTAAAATTATAATTCATTTTTATATTTAGAAAATATATCATTTTTCAATTTTTAAATATTATTATTGTATTTTACATTTACTTCCAAAGCTTATTGTTTCTTATGTGATTTATATTTAACATTTTACTCAAGAATATTATCATCGAACATGTTATTGTATTCATAATGATCTTCATTGGTCATGATTTCATCAATATCATCATTTTTTTAGATTAAAGAAATTGAAATATAAATAGGAGAAGTTGGAATAATATTTTGTACCTCTAATGTGCTTTCCAGAAATAACTTATTGGGCATGTTGGTCCTATCTTCTTGATTTTTTTCTGAATCACTTGAGATGTCTTCTGAGGAACTCCATGTTTAATTTATAAATATCATAAACATATTATATTTAACCTCATATTTATTTTTATATTTCAATTATGGATAGTCATCATTATTTTTTCCTTTCATCTTTCATTCAAAGATTGTGATTTCATTTTGAGTTTCATCATTTTTCTAATCATTTATTGTTTTCATTCCCTAATATAATTTAAATAATATTCATAGAAGAAATTATTTTTCCGATTGGATTTCTTTAATCTTCTATCCAAGTAGGCCATTACTTATCACATTTTTTAGTATTTTTTTCTTTTCAATGTATCTTTAGAATATATATTTACTCTTTGTTTTGATGTAGTAGTCATAAAGCCTACTGATTTTTTTGGTTAAACATATTCATTATATTTGTTGAATTACTGCTCTTATTCCTATACCATCATCTTTCATATCAATCCCATGATATGTATTTTAAAAACATCATAATTTTTTATAATTAGCACTGATGTCCCTCTGCATCTATCTAGAATGTTTCTGATCAATCTCAACAATTGATATTTTTGTGTCACCTGTTTTCCAAGTGATTACATGCTATAAAATATATCACTAAACCAAAAATTCATATCAATAAAGGTTAATGATATTTAATTTTAAATGTATCATACTTGATTATATATGTGTTTAGTCCCATTTAATGGGAAAAAATTTCCCTTCATGTGAAACAGATACGGTATCCCAAATTTCAAAAGTTGATTTCCTAATAGAGATTCTATTTAACTAATCATCACATAAGGATCAGAAAAAAGAATTAATTAATTTATAATTGTTAATGTAAGCATCTTTTTTATCATCACTATATATAATTATAAATGTTTGTGCTATTTCTTTTTAATATTTGATTACAATACAAATTTTTATAACCCATGATTTTTAGTTGCATTTTATTTTATTTTATATTGAGCATAATCTATTTCATTAAAATAAGGAAATATATTGGTAACATATCAGTCATGTTTATGATCCATAATGAACTAAAATTAATAATTGATATAAATTTTATATATTTTGACGAAAACCAAAATCACAATTGAAAATATAATTTTAAAGACATATGATACAAAATGTTGGTCACAGTGAGTAATTAAAGAGGGTGTGAATTGAGTTCATAATAAAATAAATTCTATTGAAATTAGTTAAAAAATCACATAATAAAATAGATTTCCCAATTAATAAAAATAGTTGATCAATATATGATCTATGATTTTAAATTATTTTAGAAATATTGATTAAGTTTATTGTCAAATAATGGTTAGGATTATATAATCTTTCAAAATAAATTTACATAGACCCAAAAATATACACTAGTGATGATTAATTAACAATCTAATTGTATTGTTTATAGGTTAAAAAAATTTAATATATGATAATAAAAGAAAGTACAAAAATACAGTGGAATAATCAAGTGGTTATGTCTCTTGATGAGACATAATACACTAAAATTTGAAGTCACATACTTCCAATGAGATTATAATATTTATAAAAATATCCACAACTTCAACCAGGTATGTAAACAATAGTTGTGAGTTTTTCAATTAAAAGGGCCTCTTCCACAATTATACATGTGGACTAAAGATATTAGTGGCTTCACAATGACCACTTTCACAAATACAATGGGAAAATTATTTTCAATGGAAGGAGAGAATGAAATATATTCCCTAGTTATGTGTATTGGATAATGTCTATTTGATAACAAAAAAACTACTCAAAAGAAAAACAATAAAGAGAAAATGGAATAAAGAATTTATTAATTCCTCGTCTCGTGTGATCATAATTTTTAAAGTTATTTAATTTTTATGGTGAAATTTTTGAACTTCATTCCAGAAAAAATGTAGTACAACCATGATTTATAGAAATATTCCAAACTATTCCAGTTTATCTCTTTCACTGTCTTAATAAATATTTGTAGTGGGTTATGTGCTTCCATATTGTTGACTATCATAGACTCCGAATCATTAAGATTGTGAGGATTCACATATTAAATCATGCACTTGTTTGTAAGTAACTACTCTTTGTATATTTCTCACATATCGATCACCATGTTGATAGAGATATGTCCTTTGTGTATATATAGCAGCATCAGTTGGAGGATATCAACAATAATTGGATCAGATTTGACCATGTAATAAAGACTTGGTCAAAATTTAATTGAGTAGAAATAGTTTTTGATCCATTTGCGGTAAATAAATTGAATAAAAATGATAGTATGAAGATGGACGTGACTCACCATCTAGCGGTATCTCAAACTGAAGTAACCTCAGGTAGTCCGGGATAGTGACTCAAAGTCTAATGATAAAAATTCAAATGGTTTATCATCTTGGTATCATCTCCACTAGCTGTGACATTTCTTGTAGTGGAAGGCCACCGTGGTAGATCCTCATTGATAGTAACAAATCTGGGTAGTGACTCCAACGTAATGGATAATCTCCATAATACATAAAAAATAGAATAAATATATAATTACTATATAAAATTATATAATAAACCATGTGGATAATTAGGTATATAATAATAATGGTTTGTCTTCACCCCTGGTGTCCCAAATAATTTGTGTCCCTCAAATAATTTTATCCATCTATATAACATATTTTTAAGAACATTATCATGGAACACTTTTGTTATCATCATAGTAGGTGCTCCTATAACCATTTATTCCAATGAATAGTCATGGTGAATTATCAGAGATTATGTTACATAGGATAATAATCATGATGGGATAATAGTTTTGTTAATATTCAATACTATGAATATATATTATTATAATGTACATTGATGTTAGTTCTAGACCACCAAGTCCAACAATAAATTTCACTGATAACTAATTTAAAAATCCACCTTTATTTATACATATCCAGAAGTATCTTTTAATAATTATATATGAATCTCTTTCATTTAAATAATACTTCGTAATAACAATCTTTTTTATTCAAAGGAACACTTATTTCTAGGTAGAGGAAACCCATTTCACGTCCCATAGGCCTAGTGGGAATTAAATATCATTACAAAACTATGAAAGACCATATAAATAGACCAAAGGCCCATTCTATGAATAATACAACTATATTATTTATGTCGATACACTACCTATACTAATATAGTTAATGCTATACAATCTTCCATAGATACAATGTCTCACGTTCTCCAGTTCCATTGCTACTTAATTGTTTCTATAATACCACTACATTTTGGATAAAGTAACCCCAACCTAAATGGTTTTGAAATCCCATTATTGATATAGTATTATAGGATTATTTACAACAATCAGATACCCAACTACTAAAACCCATTCCTATAAATCCCAAAAATTTCATAATATAAACATTAAATAGACCATAATCCATAGAGTAATAGATACGAAACCCATAAAATTAAAAGAAAGGAATAATCCTCCATTTCTGTTTGCAGCCTAACCCAATGTCCTCAAACCCCAGGATACATTACTCAAGTGAGACATCAATTCCATAATAATTATTACATCGAATATATATGAAAAAATTTATCTTTTAGTTGATTCTCATCACACAATTCATTGTATTATCAACGTATAATGAAAAAAATCAATTAAAATTCATGGAATGTAGCTCATTATATTCATGTATATATATATTTTTAAGTATTTTTATACATTAAACAATGGCATATTCATATAAAAATATAAAAATTATATTCATGATTTTGATAGGGAATAACAAAAACAAATGAACAATCCATAAATTGATCAATGAGGTCATCCTGAATAAAATAGTGGTGAATAAATCTAATTATAAATAATTTATATTTTTGAATATTTATTATGAATATAATTTATTTTTTAAAAAAATAAACATATCATATTTTTTACTATTAAAATAGTTTATATTTTCCATTTTTATATAATATAATTTATATATAAGATAGTATCTTAAAAATAAGAATTATATATTTTCAATGATTTATTTTTTAAATTTACATATTCTAAATATATTCAAGTATAACATAATTTGAGCCTTGATATCAGTAATTTATTCTCATTTTTATAAGGATTATGTAATCTACTTAAATATGGACTTTGATTTAAATAACTAAAAATATATATTTTGTAAGAATTCTGAATTAAAACACCTTTATATCATTAATTTTTTTTAAATTTAATAAAAATATATTACTTATACATCAATTTAAAATTTGAACCACTTATATTAAAAATATTTTCCTTATAATATAATATGAAATTTTATTTTAATAATAATAATTAATTTTATTGAAAAAATATGTCATAAATGTTTTATTAGAAATTAATTTCCAAATTATTAAAAAATTATAATTAAATAATTTATAGAAATACCTATATGTAATTACATATCCTGAAAAGCATTTATCCAAGATTTCAATAAAATAATTTAGACAAACTAATTGAATATAAAATCTCAATATACATGATTATAATTTTTATTTACATATTGAATTCAATGAATGCTTGTGGATCTTAATGTCTGTTTAATATTTCTAGGTTCATCATACATTTTTGGGTGTTGTAAATATTTTTTATAATGTATAATAAATAACTATGGATTGGATAATGTAGCACCCGGACCCCAATTACCCAGAGTCAGTGCATTATTTTAAAACATTGGAATGATTATAAGGGATCATGTCCTGAAAGACAGATCAGTTTGACAGTCTTGGAAAATAGATTACTTATATCAACAATACATTACAATTTCATACATAAAATATAGCATATATAGTTCTATGAGAATTCCCTTATTCCCTTTAGGTTAAACCTTCTTATCAATCATAATTAACATCTTGAATCCTTTGAAAAACAAAACATAAGAAAGGGGTGAGCTTAAGTGCTTAATAAGGGTAAATAATTTTGAGGAAACTTTCTTAAATAAGCATAAACATTTAAGGAAATGTATAAGAATAAAACAAAATCCTTTTAAACATAAATTACAACATAACAGGGAAAAGATAAATCAAATATTTCTATTTATTCATTCACAAGGATATTCTCCATGTCGACTAATCACTTGTAATATCAATATCCAATTTTATAACGATGAAATGAAAAATGCCAGACTTCATAACCACATAGTCAAGGCCTCATGCCAAGACTACAAATATGATTTTATAAAGGCGATGTTCCAAGACACTTGTTGGTCTAATGAGACCTACCGATGCATCGAGGCGCTATTACGTGAACCACCAGTCACTTACTAAGTCCAGTACATTCCTCATATAAAATGGTTTAAACATAACATAAACATTCGAATTAAAACTGTAACGTCCCTGGCCCAGAAGCCACTAAACCGGTGCTCCAAGCCAGGTGGTTACATGACCTCAAGCACGCCTTCCTGTACGCCAAAGCCTGCCGACTAGCAGCGGGGGTCTATGTAGTCAGGTGGGGAGACTATTCCCCCTTATTATTAGAGTAATCCACAACAGAAACAACCAAATAGTAGAAACAATAATCAATAAACAAGAAATATGTACAACAACCAATTTCAACAATAAATATGACATGTCATACTACAAGTGAAAAAGTGAACAAAAGCCCAAAATAAGACAACGTCCAAATCTCCAAAATGGTTTCGACCCCAGGTTCGGATCCTCCACCAAGTGCTACCCATGTCCAATCTGCTATCTAGCAAGGACCCTTGCCCTTGTCCTGAATTGAAATCATGAAGTCTGCTCGGGTACCCATCGGTGGCCCGAGCAGGGTGTGAGTACAACTCAGTAGGCCACCACCAACAGTGTCTAAAAACTATCAATTATAAACATGTAGTGCATGAAAAAGGAAAATGAATGATAAATTCCAAGTAATTAATTAAGGTGCCATCAACGAGTTTAGAGACAATCCATTGCCACTTCCATTACCATTAATTACACACCCATTATCACCATTTACAGTTTCATCACATTTCCATGGGTTAATCACATACAATATGTTACATGGGTCTATGGCCAACAATCACATGCAAGAGGGTAAACACATCGGTATCCTATCTCACTAGGACTAACCCCTCATAGCAACCATAGCCTCACCTCGAAGACTCAGTCCGGGTGGATGAAACTGTTAGGAGAATAGACCCTCAGTCCCCTTTCCTAACCCATGCATTTAGGGTGGAGTTTAGAACCTTAGTCTTCACTCGACCCATGGGTGTAGATTCTCAATTCCAACCCCACTCTACGAAGCCATGTGTACATTCTTATATATAAGTAACCATCAACCATCCAAACTATTGCCCTTCAGCAAACACTATTTACAACTACCCACATGGGAAACCACATCATGCCTTAACGCATTAACACATTACCATTCACATCATTTAACCATTCACCCAATTCCCATGTTTTATTCCTATCTCACTAAGAATTCGACATTAAACCCATAATTGATCCCATTATGGTCTCCAATCCATTTACGCATTAACCCATTTACCCCATTCATCAATCTCATGATTCAACCATTCATTCCATTTCAAATAACCCCTAGGTTATTTCCAAGTCTAGGTGCATCACCTAACTTCTATTTCATGTTTAACCAATCATGCCAACATTTTTATCAAGGGATCTACCATTCATTACAACATAGTCACTTGTTTAATAACAATCCCGAAACTCGGGAAAAGCCAGCACATCCCCTGGATGGCCATAATTATGTCAAGACAATACAAACACATCCCACAGGGATCTTGAGGGTTCTCTTTTTCCATTTTAAACAACATTATTACCAAACATGCCAAGGTTATCCAAAACATAACCAAGGGAAAGTAAGAACACAACTAAACATGCACAAATACCCATATAACTATGGGATATCACTTGTAGACCACCTACCTTGAAATTGCGGTTGAACGCACCCCGAATCGAGTCCTTAGACTTCAATGCGACCATACTTTGGAGATTCAACCTAAAAATCACCCAAAAAAGAGGGTTTTCAGGTTTCGGAACAAGAGGGAAACAAGATACTAACCCTAAACCAAAAAGAGAACCAAGGATGAAGTTCACATTACCCAGAGCTTCAATCCGCAAACAATGACACTCTAAATGGCATAGAATTATAGGAGATTGATTTCATGGAGCCCTTGGGAGGTCTGGTTTGTACATAGGGTGAAGAGGGGGAATTGGGAGGAAAATCCCGAGTTGGGTTTAAAAAGCCCGGAGTGGAAATTTTGAAATTTTTTCCAACTTTTAGTGGTCGCACGGTTTAATCACAAGGTTTAGAATACCGTGCAAAAGCCATGTGCACGCCACTATCTAGAGGAGGAAGGTCCACATGGTTTTAGCTAGAAAGGCCGCACTTTTTGGAAAATCATGCGCAAACCATGCACAAGCTTCTGTCTAGAGGAGGAGAAGTTGCACGACTTACCTGGGAAGGCCGGATGGTTTACCCTGGCCATGTGCAGGCCGTGCACCCAGGTCTGTCTTTCCCAGTTCTCCTTTCTTCTATTCCACAAGCCCCTGAAACATCCCCAAGGCCTCTCATACTTTTAGAAGACATTCCGTGAGGCCCAAAACAATGGATTTTACCAAAAAATGATGAAACAATACCTTTCCAAAAACAGGGATCTTTCAACCTCCCCACCTTATAACGGCTCGTACTCTAGTCGAGGTTCCAAACCTCATTGATCCACTGAGGAGAATATTTTGGTCCATTGAGCCTTCATATCCAATTTCCACTCCCAAGATTTTTCCTGAACATTCCCATGCTGGCATAGTACTCATACTAATGGTACAACCTTGCCTCGCAAGACCTTTTCACTACGATCCACCACATGAACCGAATGCTCCTCGAAGGATGCATCGGCCTCTAGTTCCATATCCTCAATATCAACCATGTAAGATGGGTCAGGGTGATACTATCAATGCTGCGACGCATGAAACACATCATGCATCCCACTATACTACTGTGGAAGAGATAATCGGTATACCACTGGTCCGATCCTCTCCACAATTTCAAAAGGTCCCACATACATGGGCACCAACTTACCCTGCTTCCGAATCCGTCGGTGACCCAACCTTGGTGACACCCAAAGGAACACATTATCACCCACCCCAAACTCAAGAGGTATACGCCCCTAATCTGCATACGACTTTTGCCAACTCTGAGTCATAGCCTTCTGCTTCCTGATCAACTCCACTCTCACAGAAGTCTCCTGCACGAGACTTGGCCCCAACAACTCAGATTCACCGATGCCTAGACAACACAACAGAGATCTACATGGTCTCCCATAATGCTCCTCAAACAGTGACATTTGAATTGTAGCATGAAAACTGTGGCGGTAGGAAAACTCAACCAACGATAGGTGCCACTCTCAAGATTCACCAAAGTCCAGGACATAAGCTCTCAAATTGTCTTCCAACAATTGGATCGTACGCTCCGACTTCCCGTTCGTCTGCGGGTGGAAAGCCGTACTCAAAAACACATGCGTATCAAGATCCTTCTACATCCCTTGCTAGAAATGCAATGTGAAACATGGATCTAGGTCAGAAACTATGGTCTGTGGAACACCATGCAGCCACACTATTTCCCAAACATACATCTCACCCAACTGATCAACGATATAGGTCTTTTAAATCGGTAAGAAATGAGCCACTTCCATTAACCGATCCACAACCACCCAGATTTCCTCATTCATCCATGGTGTCCTCGGATAACCCACAAAAAAAAATACATCATTACATCATCCCACTTACATTCCAGAATGGGCAATGGATGCAATAAACCACCTGGGTGTTGATGCTCGGCCTTCACCTGCTGACAGGTAAGACACCGTGCCACAAAGCTCGCAACCTCCTTCTTTATTCCCAGCCACCAAAACTACCTTCAGAGATCACAATATATCTTAGTCAAACCAGGATGCACTTCCCACATTGATTCATGGAACTCACGCATCAACTATTCTCGCATACACTTTGGTACAATCACACGATCACGAACACAAACAACACCTTCCACGCTGACTGCCCAACCTGAGGGAATCTCCACACCATTAATCTTTTCCTTTATGATCAAACACTCTCGATCGTCAAGATGAACTTCCATAACTCGACTCAAAATAGTAGACTCAATTGTTATGGAAGCAAGAGTGACCTGAACATTCTTCTCCTGCACCTCCAGGTGCATCTCTGCAAACAAAGCCATCACCTTCCACATAGTGCTGGACTCCTGAACCACCTGATTCTGAACCTTCCTGCTCAGAGCATCTGCAAAACTTTTTACTTTTTCCGGCGTGTACACCAACTCATTTTCAAAAGACTAGAGATAATCAACCCATCTTCACTACCAAAGATTCAGATTCTTCTGTGAGAAGATGTACTATAAACTCTTGTGGTCTGTAAACACAGTAAATCGTTCTCCCAATGGATAGTGCCTCCAGAACATCCAGGCGTACAATAATGCTGACAACTCAAGATCATGAGTGGGATAGTTCCTCTAATGGGGTCTCAACTACCTTGACCCCTAAGCCACAACCCGCTCATCCTGCATCAACACAGCCCCATGTCTGATTCCGTACACGTCACAAAACACGATATACTTCTTACCAGGATCAGGTAAGATCAAGATAGGTGCGGTAGTCAACTTATTTTTCATCTCTTGGACGGCATTCTCACAAGCCTTAAACCATTCTAACCTGATTCATTTCTTGGTGATGCCCAAAAGTGGTGCTTCATAGTGAGAGAAATCATGAATGAACCTTCGGTAATACCCAACCAAACCCAGAAAACTCCGAACATCAGATACATTCTTGGGCTGCTCCCAAGATATAACTTCTTGCACTTTCTTTGGATCCACAGACACTCTTACCTCCAAGATGATGTGACCTAGAAAATTCACCTCACCTATCTAGAATTGACACATTGATAGCTTGGAATATAGCCAGTTCTCTCTTAGCATACCCAAGACGATGTCAAGATGATGGGCATGATCGTCAAGAGTTTTCGACAACACTAAGATATCTTCAAAAAAGAAAACCACAAGCCAATCTAGATAGGGATGAAAGATCAGGTTCATAAAATCCATAAACACCGATGGTGCATTGGTCAAGCTGAAAGGCATTACCACAAACTCAAAAAACCCATACCCACTACAGAAATTGGTCTGCGGTACGTTAGAAAACCTCACCCTCAACTAGTGATAACCTGACCTCAGATCAATTTTAGAGAACCATGATGCACCCATCAACTGATCAAACAGGTCATCAATTCTTGGAAGAAGGTACCGATTTTTCAATGTCATCTGGTTCAACATTCTATTGTCAACAAAAAGCCTCGACGAACCATTGGACATCTTAGAAAAAAGTACGGGAGATCCCCAAGGAGACATACTAGGATGGATAAACCCCATACGCTCCAACTACTCAATCTAAACCTTTATTTATTGGAGTTGTTTCGGCGCCATTCAGTATGGAAGAATGGAAACTGGCTCTACACCCAGCAGTAACTCGATCATGAACTCAACATCCCTCTCGGTTGGTAACCTAGAGAAATCCTCAGGAAACACTTCCTGAAACCGATCCACCACAGGAGGATAAAATAATGTTCCCCTCTTTCATTATCATCAAGCATGAGACTTGGTACTTGATCTCTAAGTCCACTCATCTATTGATGAAACGGCCTCTCACACCCTGCTCGAACATCCCATTCACCATGGTGGATATAAAAGTCACCCTCAAGCAACATGAACAATACTCTGCGACGATAGCAGTCTATATGCACCTTATACAACACCAACCAATCCATTCCCAAGATTAGGTCAAAACCTGATGTCACACCCATTTTTTTGTCACTTTAATTATTTTATTTCACTTGGCGTCGGGTGTTTTTCTTAAGTGTGGGTGAGTCCCGGTTTAAATTTTTAACGTTGGGATGAGTTTATGGTTTGGGATGGGTCGCGAACATCGTGCGCTTAAGACGCGCAGTTCGTTTGGGCATGTGCTTTCCGCTTGGGTACGTGTAGCCCGCTTGCAGTTCGCTTGGATACCGTACAGCGTGCGAACACCGCCCGATCATCCAGTTTTTACATTATGTGTGTATATATATGTATGTTTATGTATGTTTTTATGTTTATATATGTGCTTATATATATGTGTATCTGCATTTTTATAAGTTTATGTTTTAACGTTGTGTGTATATATATATAAGGTATGTGTATATATGTTTATAGTTGTATATATATACACATATGTTTATAAATAACTATGTTTTAAAGTTATATGCTTATGTGTATATATGTTGATATATATGTTTATATGATTATATATGTTATATATTGGTTTATATATGTTTATATTGTTTATACATGTTATATATATGTTCATAAATATATATGTATAGATGTATTTATGTTTATACTAGAGGGTTTATATCTTTGTTTATATATATTTATTTATGTGTATATGTTTATTATTATTATTATTATTATTATTATTATTGTTATAATTATTAAAAAAATGAACCCTAATCTACCCAGCCCGCGTCGCCCCCTCTCTCCCTCTTTCTCCCCCATGCGAGCCCGACCCCCCTCCCTTCCTGGTTTTCCGGCCCGCGCCGCCCCTCCCTCCTCACGACCCCGGTCGCCGCCGTCCGCCGTCGTTCGCCGCTACCTGTGCCGGCCACCTCGACCGCGCCGGTGCTGCCGCCTCCCACTTTCCTCCGACTAGCCGCCGCCCGTAGTCCCCCCTGTCGGCCTCCCCTTCTCTAACTCGAAAACCCCCCTTCCGGCCAAACCCGCCTGCTCCGACCTTCTCCCTTTCTCCCGTGTGGCATGCTCGGACCCCAGTGCGAGCTCCTTCCTCTGGTGGACTGTGCGCGATGAAACCCTCCCCTCCTCCCTTGCTCGGGCGGGCCGACCTCGCTGCTCCAAACCCCCAGCCGCCTCCTCTATTTCCTGTGCCATTCCCCCCCTTTTTTTTACTAGTGGTGCACAACCCAATGGAATCCCCTTATTCCAGTAGATTGAACCCCCCCTTCAGTGGTCATTTTCTTTTTTCTCTTCTTTGGGGTGCAGTGATGGAGTGAAGTATGTATTGCTCCGGGTTCTCGGATGTTAATCCAACTTTGAGGTAGTGGCCCCATTTAATTTACTTGTTAATTATGTTTATGTTGTTTTCTTGTTCTCGACACCATTGTTAATAGTTAATTAGACCATTAATGTTGTAAATTTAGTTGTATTTTTGTGAATTTGATTGGTTTCAATCCATTGGTTTCATCTCGGGGTAAATTTTGTGTCTGTTATTTGGTTTCGCACATTCTGAATTAGTGTCTTTTGTGTTTTAATGTTTATAGTAATTATCTTTTAGTGCGGCAGTCTTTTCTTTGTGATTTTGGTCTTTCTCGGTTGGTCGGTCACTATTTGAGGTGGATTTGGTTTTAAAGTGACGATTTTATGTGAAACGATGTTTGTTTTAGGTGGAAAACTTAGTCGCGTCATAAATCATGCATGCAGTTATTAAATTATGTGTAGGATTGAAATTGTTTTTTTAAGTTATTTCAATGGTGTTTTCATTTTTATAAAAAGTGAAACCCATGTTTGGAAAATGTTTCGAGTTGCGTTTGTTTTTAAAAAAGAGAAAATGGAGTATGTTTTTAGGGTAAATCCTTGTTGTACATTTTAGAAAAGTTTCACTATTTATTGAAATGATTTATTTATTGGTGACTATGATGCGAATGATACTTTGGGAGGGTTTCAGTGTGCTCTTGGTTTTTCTTTTGGTTTATGTGAGTCCCATACACCTTTTTGGTCGTGCTTTGGTCCTTCTGCATTAATTGTTTTTAGGTATTGTTTAATAGTTTTACGGTGTTGCCCCGACGTGGTTGTGAATACCTTCGCTGGGTTCGCAAAGGGTGTCTCGGGTCACGTCGTACCACGCTCCGTCTGCCACCGCCGAAGGCGAAGCGATTCCGATTGCTTCGAATTTTTCGCCTTATTTGCGGGGCACACCTCGTTTTACCCCATGTTTTGGGTTCGTTTCGTTTCGTCTGCACCGGTGTAGAGGTGGGTTCTACTCTGTTTATTCATTTGGATTATTTTAAGACATTGTTCCTGTGTTTTTAGGATGCTTTGCGTTTTTTCAGTGCATTGGCAAGGGTTTTTCGTGATGTTGTGGTCGTCGGCAAGTGGCGCGTACTTGTGCGCAAGTTGGGACATACCGCATCGTTGTCATAACCGAACTGCGAGTCGAGGTAGGTCCCCCATTGCACTTACCTTTAGATTTAGAATTTATTAATTGCTTGTTGTTTTATTGATTTTTAATGAATTAGAAATAATATTAGATAATAAAACTTTAAATTATTATTTAGTGCGAAAAGATCTGTTTATTTTATACCGAACACTTGTGACATTTTCTTGACGGGCGGACACCCAGTTTTGAATGAATGCCCATTTGGCCTTTAAACATAATTCACGGAACTTCAAATGTGCTTCTAGTTTTAAAGATAAATAATTTCTTCTGAACAAGTGTTTTGAGCTTTTTGAGAAATGAGGTTTTACTTTAAAATTGGTAAAGGCACGTTTGACACTTTAATGAAATGGATTATCTTGGAAATCCCACTCGGGGGTGATTTTTGGTGTGTGTTGTTTGCGTGAGATGTATGTGATGTTTGTGCATCGTGACTGATTTATTTACATTGTAGACGCACCCCATTTTTATTGCTTTCATTGACATGGAAACCTAGCATATTGAGTGAATTTTCTGAGAACGATTGTTGCACTAGTTTAGACCACGCTCTGGCTAGTGGCCCCATAGCAGGGGAATACTGATTTATTGCTGCTATGGGGATTGGGCCCCTCGGTTAGGCCATGTAGGGCTATACCGGGTAGTATTATGGGCGTTATGACGTCATCGAGTTATGGAATGCTTTCAGGATGAGTCACATGTATAGTACGTTCTGGTTTGTTCACGATCTCCTAGGTTCGACCCATGTCTCTTTTAGTGTTTATTTGTATATGGAAGATGATTGAGAGGTCGAGTTTGGATGCCGGCCCTTGTGTGCCGCTTTTTCCCATTGCCCTTAGTGTGTGTTGTGTGTGATTTTATTTTTGACTAACAACTAATGTTTGGTTTTCTAATTGTTCGCAAAATGTTTTAAAAATGCAATTCACATGTTCCTTTCAACATTAAACTTATTCTAAATTAAAAAGGGCAATGGACTGTTACTTGTTTTCAAAATGGAAAGTGTGTGTGTGTAAAAACCAATATCTTGTATATCTAGTTCAAACATGGAGTTAATAAATTTATTTATTTAAAGTTAGTGCATTGGTAATAGATATCGGGCTAGCCTATTGAGTTTTTAGACTCACTCCTATAGTTCTTTTCTGTTTTTAGTGTGTGTGCAGGCCGCAGCTCGGGTGCGTTCGCCTTGGGCGATGTTTGGTCGTGAGTTGGAGAATGACTCGCGAGGTTACACGGAGATAGTGGTTGTCTCTCTCGGTTAGTCTTATTTTCTCTTGTTCTTGTTTAGTTACTTTTCTCTGTTTATTTATTTGGTGCTGCTCTGTTTTGTCTCAGCTGCTTTATTTATTTATTTATTTGTTTTGGGTGAAATCGTTCCCACAGCCTCTGTTGATGCACCGGCGCTTGTCTCCAGCCCGGGAGGATTAGGAACGCCTCTCGGGCCATGTCGCGGGCCGGCTCGGGTGACCGGTTCAGGGTCGACCCAGGTTGGTTTGTGACACCTGAAATCTCAAGAATGAAAAAATCCCACAGAAAACAATACCCACCAACTTCCAAGTCACATACCTTTCATTGCTTGATATCCTCAACCCTTACTCCCAACAGAGTGTCAATCGACATAACTCCACACACTCCCTTCACAGGTAAACCTAGCACCAACGCAAGTTGAGCAGAGAAAAAAGAGTGTGTGGCACCTGTGTCAAACAACGCACTAGCAAACATAGAAGCTACAAGGATCGCACCTCGAATAGTTGATGGTCCAGCCTCGCTGTCACCTAGCACAAACTGAACTACCTGATGCTGACCTGCTCCTCAACCCTAGGCTCTAGCCTGAGAACCCTGCCCTGCACTGCCCTACTAGCATGAGAGATCTTGCCTTGGAGTTCCACGTCCACCGTCTCTGCCAGTACGACATGTGGAGCTCCAACTGCCTTCCTGATACGGGGCAACTGATTCTTTTCCCATATTCGGTACCTACCTTCCACAATCAAACTCACCCACCTGGTAAGTTTTCCTGCAGAACCTCTGCACATGTTCCATTCTGCCACATGAATTGCACTCAACTAGAGGTCGAGGACACATACCACACATATGCCCCGACCTACTGCACTGATAGAAGAACACCCAGTTTCTACTCAAAGAGGATGACCCTCTCTTCCAGCCACTTTTCACACATCGACCATACTGTGATCTCTCATGGTGTCGATTCCGACCCTCAGTAGTTGCACTACTCGTCTGCCCTGCTGGCACCACAATCCCACTACTCGAAGCTCCCTTCAGGTTTCCTTCCGAGATCAGTGCATGATCTACTACCTCTGTGAACCTCTTCAAGTGGAATAGGTTTACCTGAGACCTAATCTCATGTCTTAGACCATTCTGGAAACACCTCACTACCGTTGCATCATCCCCTGCTAACACTGGGACAAAGCATCACAAATCAGTGAAGCGACTAGCATAGTCCATCACCGATAGCGATCCCTAAGTCAGGCTCATAAACTCCGCATCCCCCTCTTTCCAAAATGTCTCTGGGTAGAAATTCTCTAGAAACATCTCCTGGAAAACCTTCCACGACATTCCCTCATCCTGTTCGATTTGGGCCTGAATGTCCCACCAACGCCCAGCCTGGCCTCACAACATATAAGCAGCCAGCTTTACTCCCTTTTCAACATGGGTCTCCAGAAGGTCCAGTATTGTCTGGACAAACTCCAACCAAAACTCTGCTACCTCTGGCCCAACCTGTCTGGTGAAAGTCGAAGGGTGCTGCAGCTAGAACTACCTGGTGAGCTCAAACATAATCGGTGCAACCCGCCCTGGGTCCCGATACATCATCTACACATGGCGAGACACATTCTCCCGAAACTAGTCTTCTCTACCTTCATTGTTCACCACATTTTCATGCTCCTCTACTATAGGAGTGTTCTCAGCAACATCCTAATGTTTCCCAATTGGCACTCGACATCGTGGTGGCATTTCTCTACAATCCCAAGAATGAGTTTTAGCACACATACCATAAACATTCATGACTCCACAAAAATCTCTTAACCAGCTACAACAACCCACTTTTTATATGCTAACCCAAAAAAAATTCTAACTTGTTTCAAACACTATTACTCCATTAAACATCATTTAACCACTTGTTTTATTTCATTCTTCTCATTATTTCTTGGTTTCAGGAAATGGATGACGCACCCTACTTTCCTGCCTCACACACCCATCCCATGTGTGTTCCTAATACAATGCTTGTCACCTATCTTCCTAGGTGCCTACAATGATGTGTGAATGAAAATCCTTGGGTCGTTAAGTCCATGAGACAAATATCAAAAAATAGTCATATCAAACCACATGTGCATCACCCAATGGTGAAATATCATCAACTGTAACAACACACAACCAAGAACAACATTTCCCTCCCAGGGTGACATGGGTATCCCCCGTACATGGGTTAGCTACTCCCAAGAACGAGCTTATTACCAAGGCCTGACACATATTAACCATTGTCTACCAATCCCAAATAACAAGACCTTAAAGAGGGAGAAGAAATACCTCCTCTGATACCACTTTGTAACATCCCCAATCCAGAAGCCACTAAACTGGTGCTCCAAGCCTGGTGGTTACATGCCCTTAAGTGCGACTCCCCATATGTCAAAGGTTGCTAACTAGCTATGGGGGTCTATGTAGTCATGTGGGGAGATTATACCCCCTTATTATCAGAGTAAGCCATAACAGAAACAACCAAATACCTGAATCAATAATCAATAACCAAGAATGAATTACAACAACCATTTCCAACAATAAATATGCCATGTCATACTATAAGTGAAAAAGTGAACAAAATCCCAAAATAAGACAATGACCAAATCCCCAAAATGGATCCGACCCCGGGTCTGGATCCTCTACCATGTGCTACCCATGTCCACTCAGCAATCTAGCAAGGACCCTTTCCCTTGTCCTGACCTCCAAACATGAAGTCTGCTCGGGTACTCATCGGCGGCCCGAGCAGGGTGTGAGTACAACACAGTAGGCCACCACCAATGGTGTGTACAATGTATCCAGTACAAACAGGCAGTGCATGAAAAAGAAAAATGAATGATAAATGCCAAGTAATTAATTAAGGTGCCATCAACCAGTTTAGAGAAAATCCATTGCCAAATCCATTACCATTCATTACACACCCATTTTCACCATTTATCGTTTCATAACATTTCCATGGGTTAATCACATACATTATGTTACATGGGTCTAATGAAAACAATCACATGCAAGAGGGTAAACACATTGTTATCCTATCTCACTAAGACTATCCCTTCATAGTAACCATAACCTCACCTCGAAGCCTCAGTCCGGGTGGATGCAACCGTTAGGAGAATAGACCCTTAGTCACATTTCCTAATCTGTGCATTTATGGTGGAGTTTAGAACCTCAGTATTCACTCGACCCATGGGTGTAGATCCTCAAGTTATACCCAACTCTTCGAATCCATGTGCACATGCTTATATATAAGTAACCATCAACCATCCAAACCATTTCCCTTCGGCAGACACTATTCACAACTACCCACATGGGAATACACATCATGCCTTAACCTATTAACACATTACTATTTCACATCATTTAACCATTCACCCAACTCCCACGTTTTATTCCTATCTCACTAATCATTCAGCATTAATCCCCAAATCAATCCCATTATGGTCTTTAATCCATTTATGCATTAACCATTTTAACTTGTTCATCATTCCCATGAATCAACCATTCATTCCTTTTCAAATAACCCCTAGTTTATTTCCTAATCTAGGTGCATCACTGAACTTCTATTCAAATTCAACCAATCATGCCATAATTTTTATCAAGGGATCTACAATTCATTACAATAAAGTCACTTGTTTAATAACAATCCTGAAACCGGAGAAACGCCGGCACATCCAATGGACAGCCCTAATTAGGTCAAGACAATCTCAATACATCCCATGGAGATTATGAGGGTTCCCATTTTCCATTTTAAACACCATTATTACCAAACATGCCAAGGTTATCCCAAACATAACCAAGGGAAAGCAATAACACAACTAAACATGCACAAATACCCAAATAACTATGGGATATTACTTGTAGACCACCATCCTCAAAACCGTGATTGAACGCACCCTCAATCGAGTCCTTAGACCTCAATCCGACCAACCATTAGAGATTTAACCTAAAACTCACCCAAAAGATAGGGTTTTAGTGTTTTGGAACAAGAGGGAATGAAGATACTAACCCTAAACCAAAAAGAGAACCATAGATGAGGTTAGCCTTACCCGGAGCTTCAATCTGCAACCAACGACACTCCAAATTCCATAGAATTGAAGTATATTGATCTCTTAGAGCCCTTGTGAGGTTTGGTTCATACCTAAGGTGAAGAGGTGGAAATGGGAGGAAAATCCTGAGTTAGGTTTAAAAAGCCTAGAGTAGAAATTTGGTAATTTTTCCCAATATTAAGTGGATGCATAGTTTAGAAAACCATGTGCAATACATGTGCACACAACTGTCTAGGGGAAGAATGGCCACATGGTTTTACCTCAGCAGGATGCACGGTTTGGAAAACCATGTGAAAACCATGCGTAAGCTTCTATCTGGAGGAGGATAAGTTGGACGACGTACCTGGGCAGGCCGAACGGTTTATCTTAGTTGTGCGCAGGCCGTGCGCCCAGACCTGTCTTGCCCAGTTATCCTTCGTTCCATGCCCCGATCCATTGAAACATATCCAAGGCCTCTCATAATTTTATAAGACATTCCTTGAGGCCCAAAATAAGGGATTTAAGCAAAACATGACGAAAAAATACCTTTCCAAAAACTGTGATCTTACAAAAAATAGCATATGAAATTTCAATACATTATCCATAAACCATGAATGGTCTAAAAATAACACATATACAGTAAAACATATCACCAAACATTCAATACAATATTGAATATTTGTTTCATAATAAATCAACCTCGATCTAGAATAATATCCCTTAAAGGATAATGACCTTGTTGAAAATGACCAGTAAAAATATTTGTGAGAAATATTCTTTTTTAGGAAATCATTTAAAAGTCACATATTATATAAAGCAATTAATTTAAAATATTGTTTTGAATCAATGTGTCCCATACAAATTTGAAACTTTTGAAATGAATTAACATTTTAAAACATTCATGTCTATATAAATAAATCCTTAAAACCATTTTAAAAACATAGATAATAATTAGAACGATTTAGAAGAATAAATCTTTAAAACATTTAAAATGATGTTTTAGTATAAGAGTCTCGTAAAAATAATACCTTTGAAAACTATTTTATAAAACATGGACATAGGTAATAAATATTTCTTATTAGATAATTACATACAAACAACCTCATATAATAAAGAAATTGTGAAATTAACCCTTACCTTGCACTTTCCTTTGGTCGTGGGTACATTTAACATCCTGTATAATGACCACATTATGTTATTTAATTATACCAGAACCATGTTTATATTTATTATTTCATAAATTATTCATTTATGACTTTATACTACCCATTTAATAATGATTTCCAAGTTAAATTATCTTTTGGGTAATAATCACTTTCATTATCGTACATTTTTTAACATGTTATTATTCATCGTATCATTTAGATCATGATTTAAATACATAAATAATATAAACCTTGATTTATATATCATATAAATTTAGAATGTAAATATTTATAATAGATAGATAAATGAAATTCAAGGCACCGTTTATGGAGACAGTAGGCAGTACGTATGCATCAACGATGTTTCCGTTTTCATATCTTATTGAACAGAAGTTAGTGAATAAGATATATGTAAGTACATACATAAATATATATATTTATATATCTCTAGTATCATTTAAATGATATATATTACATACTAATTAATAATATATTTTCTTAATCCTTGTTGTGTGGTGAATGTTGTAATGAATCTCATCACGTCATGGAGACGGTAAATCGTAAGTACACACGAGTGACAAATATCATTATATTGATGATGAAATCATATGTAATTGGATGGTATATCATTTATACATAATAATTAACATTTTATATTTATTATTTACATCATTTATATTCATTATTATACACATAAAAATAATTAAGTGTTTTAATGACAAACGACACCACGGCGTTGAGACGGTAAACCGTACGTACCCACTTATGGGACTTTATCATTTATAGGATGGAAGGAATAAAGTATATGGTTGTACATATTTACAATAACATCACATTATCTAGTAGGAACTTTAGTTTTTATTTTGGTATGGAAATAACAAAAAAAGAGGAAGTGGAAGAAGAAAATAACATGAAAGTGAGTGGTGAAATTATTACCTCTTTTTGGGTGTTTCCTTTTGAGTTGATCAAATTAGCTCCATAGAATGGATTTATGATAAAATTAATGACTCTAAGATGATTTGAGAGATGTACGGAGGATATTTGGGTCAGGGATGCCCGAGCCAAATGTCTTTCGTGGTGTGATTTTGAGAGAAGGTGCAGTGCCCTTTTATAAGAAGGGTAAGGGTAACATTATAAAAAGATTAATATATTAATTTATTATACAATTATATTCGGGTTATAAAGGATCCAAATGTATTTATATGGAGCCTTAGGTGGTTATTGGTCGAATTACACTCTACCAATAGGTTTTAGATATGTTTAGGCTACCCTTTTAACCTTATCTTTTAGATTTAACTCATAGTTAAATAGTTTAACTTTTACAATGTATTCTAGTATTCTTACAATATATGGTCAATAAAATTTCACTAAACATCCAAAAGAACCTCATGTGGTTCATTAATGATATATATAATATTATTTAATCCCATTTTCCAAACTATTGATTTTTGGGAACATTATATCATCCAATAATATAGTATTTGTTTTAAAAATTAATTTATGTCAATTTTGACTCTATTTGGTATTTTGTTTTTGTTAAAGTCATAAAAACTTTATTACATCGAAAATAATTTATCTAATCAATAATAAAATGTCATATTAACATATAAAATTTGTGTATGACTTCAAAACTTTTAAATTCTATTTATTATAATATTTATAATATAAACTATTGTAATATTTCATTAAGAATGTAATTACTACAACATCATTGTGTTTTAAATAAATTTAATTATTTAAAGTCTAAAAATTATAAATAAAATAACATTATTTATGAAATATTTTTATCTTTATAATTAATATTTATAGTCGAATTTATCTTATGTATAACCCTATATTAAAAATGGTTTATTTATTAAAATTTAAATTTAACACTATTAACTCTTCTTTAAAAAAATTAATAATAAATGCTCTAATCTAATCCAAGTTGTACTAAAAGATCATATTTTATTCATAATGTTGTTATTTGTCTCATTAAAATTATCTAATAGTATAAGGAATTGCATTAGGGTAATTATAATAACATTTTTTCCATTAAATACACTATTTTCATTTAACCGTGGTTAATAAAAGTCAAATGTTACTATTCACCAAAATATATTTTCTTCATATTGAAAAAAATTTGATATACTGAAATCTACCGTGTCTCTCAGATTTTTGAAATTCAACTCATAGAAGTGGTAAAATTAATATTTATAGAAATTTTCCAATGCTCCTAGAATGTGGGTAAAATACGGTAAAAAGTTCATTAAATATTAACATATCTTATTTTATTATGAAACCACTCCACTGAATTAAATTGAAATAAAATAGCTATTATTTATTTAATTTTAATTAAAATAAATTTAAATAAAATAAATAATAATTTAAATAAAAATCAGTTTTAAACAATAACGCAGTGTGTTTTACTATTCCTCAAATATTGAATGCCTTCAAAAATATACCAAAAATTCACCCTAATCTAATTATTATATTACATATTTAAAAATTAATTATATTTTACCAAATTCCAAAAATTTATGTTGCATTAATAAATTTAAAATTAATTCCCATTGTCAAAACCAAAAAGCGGGTTTTTAAAAAGTAAAAACAATCAAAAGGTTAACTTGTGTTTTTGTCAAATTAAAATGTGAAACTAATTATAATCACATAAATTTTATTAAATGATAAAAATATAATCTAATTATACTTCAAAACCATTCTAATGCATAATTTATAATGATAACATATTTTTTTTTTTAAAAAATTCAATTAAAATATAGATTTTTTACTATTCATCAAAATATTTATGTAATTATAAAAGTACCAAAAATTTATCCAAACTGAATTTTTATGTCCCACTTCTAAAAAATAATTTAGTTTCATTAAATTTAATACATAAAATTGTCAAAAATTGGTTTTAGAAAAAGGGTTCGCCATTAAATGGAGGTAAAATTGCATTTTTTTTTTAAAATACTTCTTTTATCTAAAAAAATGATTTTGTTCTTATATTGGGCATAATAAACATATAATAAGGATGTTAAAATTATATAGAGTATATATGATTCAATATTATGTTAATATTATTCATAACCTCTGTTTGAATGGGTAGTTTGGTAAGTTTTGGTGAGCTCGAACTCGGTGTTGTGTGTAACCCAAGATAATGAATTACGTTAATGAGATAATGTACTATGAAATCTTGGGGTGATACATTCTCCCATCCTTCAATAAATTTCATCCTCACTATTTGAAATTTTTCTTTAAATATAAAAGGATAAAAAATGAAAAATACCATTGTGGATAGCCCACATCAGAAAATGGGTTAATAAAATATAGTCTTAATAAGAGAGAAAGTGAAATGAAAAAGTCACGACCAAATTATGATCTCGATTAGGTGTACATTGGTGGTAATTAGATACACATAATTTGAGAAAAATCATAAATATTTATATGGATTTATTAAGGTCATGAATCTCCATCAGTGTACAATTGAGGGCCGCAAATCCATCGATCTATGATGTTTTGAAATATCATCAATTCAACAAAACATAAGGTATTAGGATAAAAAAATTTTGTTTTAATATCTCTTCCTTAAGGATTAATAATTAATTTCATCATAGAATAAGATAAAAAATATTTATATTAGACAAATATAGTTTCATCCTTCAACTAATCCCTACCTCAAATTCTTATTTCACTCTAAATGATAATAGAATTCAAAAAAATAATATTTATCCTAATCATATGGAGTTCCAAAAAGAATGAATTTATAATTAATTTGTTATAGTATTTTAGAAAATAATTACATTATACAAACCGTACATCACATAGGCCATTGGTAGGTGATGCACCCTGGTCACCCTTCTATTACCGGTTCAAGTCTCATGGCCTTGTTGGACGTGATAGATTGTCGTTCGATGTCTAGGTTTTACTTTTTATAACAATCCAAAAATAATTTTAAGAAATGATTTAAACAAAATAATATTATCCAATGTCAAACATAATCCATTCCAACCATTAGACTTATCCAACATACTTCTGTCCAAATTCACAGTCCAGAATTTTATATGGAAGGTAAACACAAGGATGATTCTTTTTTCCATGTAATAACATGTAAATAACTTCATCATGTATTTTATTAAATCATGTTAACACTGTAAATTACCAAAAATCTATATTGATTACATTCATTCTCAATTATTTCTTATAGAATACTAGATATAATCTTTATTTCTAAAAATTTTGTGAACTCCAACAATGATGTAATAAACAAACCATTAATATGTTCCAAGGATGTCAATAATATCCAATATAATTTATCCAAATCAATATTCTCTTATTCCAAAATCAATACCTTAGTATCAGGACTATATTAAATTTTTATCTTTCCTTCAACCATTTATTTTCCAAAAAAAATCATTTCGTATCAAGTCACTTTTCTTGGTACCACAGAATATAAAATCTTTAATGAAATAGTAATACAGAACAATCCTTATATACACAATAATTATTGTAACCATTACATCATTGATACAATAATCAAATTTAAAAATTATTTAAAATAAACGTAATAACACAAGTCATTAATATTCATCTATGGTAATATCATAACATCATTATTATCCAACAACATCACTTGTGGTATTCTCTGATGATTTGGACATTGATTTGTGTAGTGTCCCAACTACTTGTTGATTCATCATTGTTCATTTAAAACCTTTTTCTTACCCATGCAATCATGTACTAGGTGTCCATTTTCTACACACATATAACAAACTCTTATCCCCTTAAAGCATTTTCAAAGGTGATTTTTCCACAATTATCACATATGGGAAAATCCTTATTTCCCTTATTCCCTTTATCCATATTTCTCTCTACCATCCTTTTCTTCCCTGGCTTCCCTTCAAAGCCATAGGAATCTGAAAATTATTTACATATATTATTAACAAATGATACTATTTATTAATAGGATGATAATACATGGGAGACTTTTTCCCTTTTAAATGCGGGATTAATACCATTAAAGATATGATCCTTCTTAATCTTTCGATCTTGAATATTACTGGAATTCTCATTCCTTCTTCTAGTTTCCATTTATGAACAATGGCATACTGTATGTTAGTTTATGAATCGAAATGCAGAATTCAAAACTTGTAAAGTACCTTACATAAATTTAAATGATTATGCATGTAATCTATAATAATAATATGTGTTCTTTGATAAGGTATTTACTCCAAAATCTTTTATAATGGATTCTAATGAAAATGTGAATTATCCTAAGCATATCCCCCGAGAGTGTCATAACCAAGAGTGCATAAAGGCCCATTGTCGTGTACCACGATACCCTGGGTCAAGCCCGAAACTCTTTGTCAGAGTTTTCACTCCTAGGTACATCGGTTCCAGGGCCTCCTCCTCCTACTCGTATCTAGATAGGGATGTACTGCTTGAAAAATACACAAAATATATACATTGAGAAAATATTTGGAAGTTCTTTTATACTAATCTTCAATGTATATCTAAGATTAATGTTTTATAATTAGTGTTTATCTTAATCTATTTCAAAGGTTTTTTCTAATACTTACTCTGATACCAACTGTAATGCCTCGACCACAGTTACCTAGAGTTAGATCATTATTTCAATACATTAGCCTGATTATAAGAGATCATGTCCTGAAAGACTTATCAGTTTAGCAGTCTTGGAAAATTGATTACATACATCAACTTTACATTCAAATTTCAAAAATAAAATGCAATATAGATAGTTCTTTGAGAACACCATTATTCCATTTTTCTTAACCCTACATATCAGTCCTAATACAATACTTGGATCCTAGGAAGATAAAACATAAGAAAGGGGTGAGCTCAGATGCTCATTAGGGGTAAATAATTAAGCAGGAACTTTTATAAATAAGAATAAATAATTTAGTTAATGTATAAGACTAAAATAAAAGACATTTAAACATAAAAATCAGAATAATATGGAAATGATAAATAAAATAATTCAATTTACTTATTCCCATGAATATTATACTAGTAAAATAATTACGTGTAATATCAATATCAAATTTCATAATGATGGAATACCTAATGCCAGACATCATAACCACATAGTCAAGGCCTCATGCCAAGACTAAAAATAATATTTTTGTCAAGGCCTTATGCCAAGACCGTAGTTTGTATCATGAGACCTACCGATCCATTGAGGAGCTATAGAAGGCTCCACCCATCACATACTAAGTCCAAGGCATTCCTCGTATGAAAAGGTTTAAGCATAACATAAACATTCATATTAAAACTAGCATATGAAATATCAATAAATTATATATAAACCATGAATGGTATAAAAATAACACATACACAATAAATCATTTCAGAAAACCTTCATTATAATATGGAATATTTGTATCTTAATAAATCAACCTCGACCATGAATACTATACGGTAATGGATATTGACATAGATTAAAATGATCAGTAAAAATCTTTTAGAGAAATATCAATTTTCATGAAATAATTTAAAAGTCACATAATTTATTAACCAATTTATTTAATAGATAGTTTTGAATCATAGTAACCAATACTATTATGAAACATTTGAAAGGAATTAACATTTTAATACATTGATGTCCATATAAATAAATCCTTACAAACATTTTAAAAACATGTACATTAATTAGAAAGGCTTGAAATAATATATATTTAAATCAATTAAAATGCCGTTTTAGAAAAATATAACCCTCAAAAGGAAAAATTTGAAAACTATTTAATGAAATATGGACATGGATAATAAATATGTACCAGTATATTCTTATGTAGAAACAACCTTATATAATAACCAGATTCTGAAATTAACCCTAACCATGCACTTTCTTTTGGTCAAGGGTATGTTTAACCTCATGTATAATGACCATAGTATGTTATTAAATTATAAAATAAATTTATTCATATTTATTATATCATACAAGAATCATTTATGACTTTATACAACCCATTTAATAATGATTTTTATGTTAAATTAACATTTTGGGTATTAATCACTTCCTTTATCGCACGTGTTTTAATTTGTTATTCCTAATAGTATCATTTAGATCATGATTTAAATACTTCCATAATATAAACCATGATTTATATGTCATATATATTTAGAATATAAATATTTATAATAGATAGATATATGAAATGAATGAACTGTTCATGGAGACGGTAGGGCGTACGTACGCAAAAACATTGTTTCTGTTTTAATATCGTATTGAATGGAATAAAGTGAATAATATATATGTATATATATATATCTGCAATAGAATTATTAAGTTATATATTACATATTTATTAATAATATATATTTTTATAATCACCATTGAGTATTTAACGTTGGAATGAATCTCATCGCATTGTGGAGATGGTAATCCGTATGTACGCACAAGCGAAAATATCACTATATTGACAGTAAAATCATTTGTAATTGGATTTTATATCATATATACAGAATAAATAACATGTCATATTTTTTATTTACATAATTTATACTCATTATAATACCGATCCACATAATTAAGTGTGTGAATATGAAAAAACACCATGACCTGGAGACAGTAAGACGTACGTACAGATGTATGGTGACTTTGTAATCTATAGGATTGATAGAATAAATAATATGGTTGTACCATATTTTTAATAATATAACTATTTTTAAGAGTTATTAGAGTAATTATTTTGGTATGAAAACAAAAATTAAAGTGGAAGTGGAAGAAGAAACGAATTTGAAAGAGAGTGGTGAAATTATTACCTTTTCTTCAGGTGTTTCCATTTGATTTGATCAAAAGGGATCCACAGGTTTCTTTCTAATAAATTAAGGAATCTAGGATGATTTGAGAGATGTTGGGGGGAAATTTGGTCAGGTTTTGGTCACGAAAAATTGAATTGTAGGTGTGACTTTTAGATAATGGGAAGTTCTCATTTATTAGAGGGGTGAGGGTCACATTAGGAAAAGATTAAGATATTAATTTATTATACAATCATATTCAGTTTATAAGTGATCCAAATGAATTTATTTCAATATTTAGGTGGTTATGGGTCCAATTACTCTAAGAAAATAGGTTTTATACATGTTTATGTTACCATGATAACCTTATCATTTAGATTTAACTCTTAGTTAAATAGTTTAACTTTTACTGTGGCTGCTTGTATTTCATACACTATATGGTTAATAAACCTTCTCTAATAATCCAAGAGAACCTGAAATAATTCATTACTTACATTCATAATATTATGTAATCTCTTTGGAATAACCTTATATTACTGGGAATATTATAATAACCAATAATACAATAATTTTTTAAAACATTAATTTTTGTCAATATGGACAGTATTTGGTATATCGTTTTTGTGAAAGTCATTACAACCATATTACATTGAAAAATTTTATCTAATATACCGTATCATGTAATATTAACATACAAAATTCATGTATGGTATCAAAATGTATAAATTTTATTTACTTTAATATTTATAATATAAATTTTTTTAATACTTCATTATGATGGTAATTACTACATCATCATTGTGTCACAAATAAAAGTAACTACTTAGTCATTAAAAATTATATATAAAATAAAATTTTGTAGGAAATATTTTAATATTTCTAATGAATATTTATAGTCGAATTTATCTAATGTATAACCATATATTATAAATGGTTTAGTTAATAAACTTTGAATTTAACACTTTTCCATTAAATAAAATAATAATAAATGTCCTAATCTAATCCAAGTTGAACTAAAGAATCATATAATATTATTAAGTGTTTTTTTGGTCGAATTAAACTTATCTATTATAATTAATACATGTGTTAGGGTAATTATAATATCATTTTTACCTTTAATTACCGTATTTACTTTTAACCATTTTAAATAAAAGTCAAAAGTTAATATTTCACAACAATTTATTTTCATCTTATTGACCCTAATTTTACTTAATGATATCAACCATGTCCTCTAATATTTGAAATTTCTCTCACATAAGCGTTAAAATTATGGTTTATTCAAATTTCAAATACTCCTAGAAGATGGGTAAAATATGGTAAAATGTTCAATAATCATTTATATATCTAATTTTATGGTAAAATAACTCTAATGGATAAAATTGAACATATATATGTATTATATATCAATTTTTACTTAAAAATAAATTAAATAAAATAAATAACTACTGAAATAAAATGTCATAATTAAACAATAACACATTATTTTTCACTATTCATCAAAAATTGATTGTTTTCAAAAATATATCAAAAATTGACCATAACATAATTTTTATATTCTGAATAAAAAATGAATTATATTTTACCAAATTCAATACATATATTTTTGATTACATAATATAAAATTAATTCTAGTTTTCAAAACCAATAAGTGGGTTTTTTAACAGTTAAAACTACTAAAAGATTAGCGTTTTTTGTCAAATTTAAAAGTGAAATTACATATTATAACCTAAATTGTATTAAATAATATAAATATAATCTAATTATAATTGAGAAACCATTCAATGGAATAAATTAACACAATAAATTATTTTGATTAAAAATGTTGTTTTCAATTAAAACATATTATTTTTCATGTTTCATAAAAATATGAAAGTTATCAGAAAAGTAGAAAATATTTATCCAAACATAATTATTACGTCCTTATTCTATAGAATAATTTAATTTCATTAAATTTAGTATATAAAAGTTTCAAATACTGGTTTTAAAAATAGTTTTTTCCATTAAAAGGTGGTAAAATTGCATTTTTAAAAAAATACTTATTTTATCTAAAAAACGAATTGGTTATGTATTATGTATAAGAAACACATAATATGGATGTTAAAATTACATAGAGTATATAATATTTAAAATTCAGTTAAGACTTTACATAACCGCTTTTTGAACGGCTAGTTTAGAAATTTGGGGTGCACTCGAACTCGGTGTTGTGTGTAGCACATGAAATTGAATTACTTTAGTGAGATATAATACTATGATGTTATGGGATGTTATAGATAAGGTCAATGAAATATATTTTTCATTATTCAGCTATCATAATAATTGATGATATAAATGGTTAACATAAAACTTTGATCGTAGGTGTAGGATTAACACCATCAACCATGAAATCGTAAACTATAATGTTATTGTCTGGAATGATTAATATAATGTGGTGTGGCCTCTTGATGATTAATACTGCATGGCCAGACAACACATATTCTATAAAGGATTCAATTTAATTTCATAATGGAATATATAGTATTAATCATAATTTATTGGAATTTTTTTAATTATGTATTATGATATCGCTGGTATAATGAGAACATTTGTTTTTGAAAATAAGGAATAACACTATCTCATAGTATTATTAAATATCTCCTATGATTGATATATTATTAAATAAAATAGACACAGTAACTCACATATTATGAAATCATGATCCATACATATGATCCAAATTTTTATTATGGAATCACATAATTTATTATCATCCATGTAAATATTATTTTGAAAATAATATTTATGATATTTACTTTTTAAATATAATTTTTATATGATATACAATAAAATATAGTAATACATGCATTAGGATTTACTATTTATAAATTTTAAAAATTATTTTCATAATGATTTACTGTAACCTAGATTTAATACCAATGAATTTCTTATTAGGATAAATAAACACTTTTTTCTCATAGAAATATAAATTATAATCTTCCAAAACCAAGATCTAACTTATTTAAATATTATACTATTTTATATAAATTAATAATATTGTGTGTGCATCCTAGAATAATTTTCCATATACTACTATCTCCCATCATCATTCATTATGAATAAATATTATAATTAGTTTTAGTACTCCCCCATTATGGTGTATCAATCGATTGAGATTAAAAACATAAAAACAATTATTGGATTCCTCTCCAGTTGAATATATTCTCATATAGCATGTTCAACTACCGAGGTTTATATAGAATAATACTTTTTCATTTATATTAATAATTTTGAATGAGATGTTAAATTTAAATTTAGATGGACGTTTTATCTGATATCATACTTGACACACAACAACTAGTTTCCCAAAATCTTATGATTCACACAACATTTGAGTTATACCGACATAGAATACAATAATAATATTATAATTTTAAAAGTTTGTTAACATCAAACCATTAAAATTGAGGGAATTAGTAGTACCAATGGAATTTTTAAATGTGGTTATCTCATGTTTAAATAATGAATCATTGGTTACCAAATTTATTAGAAATGGAAATTAAATCCTATTGAATATAAAGGATTTGTTTTATGAAAACCTATTTAAAAGGGAAGAATTGTGTTTCCATATCACACTTTAGGGAATTTTATTTAATGAAAAATTGATTATATATATTCAATTTAATGTTTAAAATTCATATAATATGTTTTCTAGATATGATATAAGAACAAATTCAAATTTTCAGAAAAAGAAGCATTTTTCTAAAAATGCAGTTTTACAGCCTTTTTATGGTGAACCCTTTTTTAATCTAATTTTTTTTCACTTTAATATGTTTTATTTGAAAAAATAAACATTTTTTATGGATTCATGACATCAAAATTTACATTGGATGAAATTATGGTATTTTTGAATATGTTCAATTTTTAATGAATAATGAAAAATAATAAATTTTAAGTCAAAACTATCTTTTCATCTGAATTATTTATATGGTTATATTATCTAGTTAATTGTTTTTTAAGTGTAATTATTATTTTTCATTAAATCTAATTTTTTTCATTGGATATAAATTTAATTTTAAATTAGAAAAAAACACATGTCAATCTTTTTATAGTAATTACTTCTTAAAAACTGTTTTTTTACAATGGGGATTAATTTTCAATTAATTTCTGCCACTTATATATTTTTAATATGAAAAAATGTATTCCATATTTCGAATTGGGAGGCCCAAATTTTATAAATAGATATATTTTATTTTTAAACGTTATGAATAGTAACTCCAGTAATTATATTATTTATCATGGCTAAAGTGTAAATCTGGTAAATAATGATAAAATATAATATTATAATAATATTAAACTATTCTAACGTGTTTAATAATCCTATTAGATGATATATGTCAGACCATGGTCATCCTTGGGTCTATTTTGGTACCTCAATGAGCCACATGGATGTGAAAATGACAATTTATATGAATTAATTTAATGTAAAGGAAAATGTAACATAAACAAGTATCATTTACTAAAAAAATTATATTAGGTTATATAAGTGATATATTTGACTATATATATTAATAATAAATATATAATGATTTCATACAACATGGTATTTAATTTATAATTTATAGACATCAAATAAATAAATATATTTATGACAAAATGGTGATGTATTGATTACTTTATTAATGAATGATGCAAATAAATAAGATTATAAATATTAAAATAAATTTATTTTTATCCATTTTATTCCATACAAGAAATATAGGGATTATTATGACTTCTTATATTTTAATTAATGAAGGTTTTTTCGAAATAATTATGTTGCTATGGTTTTTAAACAAATCATGATATGAATAAAATATAAATTGACATAAATGAGTTTTAAAAAAAATATTAATTTATTAAATGATATAATAGTACAAAAATATAATATTAGGAAAAAATGACTTATATAAGGATGAAAATATCATTACTGATAAACTTGTTGTTCTATTTACATTTTATAGTAACTATATTAATCATATAGTATGAATATACCAAAATACATGGTAAGGGTAAAATAAGTTAACTATGGGTTAAAACTAATAGATAATGTTAAATTTGCGACCTAAATTTGTCTAAAACATATTGGTTGAGAGGATTTCAACACAAAAGCACAATATATTTCAAATAAATTACTTTTTGAAAATTTTAAACTGAAATTAATTTTATAATAAAATAATATTTCCAAACCTTTGTAATATTCCCATCTAACATCTTATAAAAGGACACTACCTCAACCCATTTAATCACAACTCTAAAGCCCATTGAATAGTCCAACACACAACCAAATAATCTCCAATATTTCCATTATTTTTTCTAGTGGACATACATTAGGCCGAAGGCAATTCAAGAATATATTTTGGCTCCAAACAAATGGATTTACACATTTTAAGAGGTAACTTCTTCTCTCAAGTTCTTTTCTTTAATTTTACATCTTCTCTCCTAATTCCTTCATTATTTTTTGTTTACATAAATATAAAATCCTATGTTTACTAATATGTTTTTATGAGAAGGATTATAACTGTAACAACCCAAGTAAGTAAAGAATTATGGATTTTCATATCTATGTCTATTTACAAAATAGATAGTGTTTTAGAGGCTTAAAATGAGAATAAATCCAATCTTAAGCATAGAATTCTCTAATATTTTTAAATGATTGTTTTACCACCTTTTGATGGCGAACCAATTTTAAATCTACCTTTTGACAATTTTATAAGCTCTATTTGTCAAAATAAACTTATTCTTTATAATTGTGATATTGAAATTTACTTTGGATAAATTTTTGGTATTTTACTGACAATGATCATTTTTTAAATGAATAGTGAAAATACTGCATTTTACTTCAAAACTGCATTTTCATCTAATTTAATTAAATGGATAGATTATATTTTTAATTATTTTGAATGTGTTAATATAATATATTTTTACCGTTTAATCCAATGGTGGTCATTGAAATTAATTTCACTTAGAAATTGGATATAAACAATTGTCAAAATTTTGATAGATATTGTTTCTAAAAACCCCATTATTTGCTCTGACAACGGAAATTATTTTTAAATTAATTACTACAATTTCTATGTTTAGAACTTGGTTAAATTTATTCCATATTTGGAATCAGAAGGATCAAATTATGTAATTAATATTCTTTTGTTTTTGGACATTATGAATAGTAACGACGGTGATTATCTTTAATTATCGTGATTAATTAGTAATCGTGTAGTTAAGGGTTTCAAAATAATTTCATAATAATAAAAAATTACTCCAACATGTGTTCTAATGCTACTGTTTGTGTCATGACTGACCATGGGATGCCTTGTTCCAGCTTTGGGACACCATAGAATCACTTTTGGGTGATAATGACACTTTATCATTTTATGTTTTTTGAAGGGAAAGTATAACCAAAGTATGTATTACCTAAGTAATTTTTCTTAAATTTTTTCTACATAAATGATCTCTTATACTATAAATAGTCATTTTAAAGATAAAATTATTTCCTACATCGTAGTAGTTTTTTATAATTAAATAAATTAATTTTTTATGACACCATGATGATGCAGCGATTACCTCATTAATGAACGATTTAAATAAAATGAAACGATAATGTAAAATATAATAATTACACTTATAAAAGGCATATTGGATGGGTGGATTTCGAACCCTTATCACCTTAACCTAAAAAAATATAATTTTGGGACATTTAAAATCGGAAACTCATTGTATAATAAAGTAAAATTTCTTTAATTTTCAAGAGTGCCCCTCCTTCCTCTTATAAAAGGCCCCCACCTCTACCACCTCACCCACACCTCTCAAGCCATTGGATTGGATAAACTCGGATCATTTTATCTCTCCACATCCCTCTCATCATCATAGAAGCCTTACCTTAGGCAGAAAGTTTTCAAGAAACCCTTTTGGTTCAAACTAAGGGGAGTTACCCTATTTAAAGGTAATGTCTTCTCTTATGTCATTTTGTTTTATTTTTCTTCTACAACCCCCTAAACTCTTTTTTCCTTCCTTTTTTAACAACACCAATATATTATATATACTAGGTTGTTTTTATTATAAGTATTCGATCAACACTTACACACACCTTTGTCTAATGGTTAATGAACATACTGTTTCTATGAGTGGCGAATTACTGCCTCACGAAACGATGATTATTCAATATTCTTTTAACACTCTTCTTGGTGGCCAGTAAGATGTCACTATATTTATATATGATATATTTTATGTTTATTTTTTCCTTATGCTTATGTATTTTTCATTTATGGCATACCTTTATGGTTTCCATTATGGGTAAACGTGATAATTTCAATTTAAGAAGTGCAGACTACAACACCTAAAAGTGATTTGATTCGTTAATGTCGTATGTGGTATGTATAAAGGATGGATTTAATGTTATAACATATGATATCATACTAGAATTATAATATACCTTTATATCATTATGATTTCATTCTATTAAATAATAAAATAAATGAAAGTAGCGTTCATGCGTACGTACGGCTTACCGTCTCCATGAACGGTGCATTTCATTTCTTATCTTTAAATGTTATGTAATATTATAAATGAATATATATACTAGATATATATGATATATATTATATCTATATCATGAATATAATTCTGGATATAATGGATATTTTAACACATGAACAACTTGTAATTATAAGATGTTTGTTTTTTGCTCAAGTACCAAAGATCGACAAAACGACCGTTATTAACATAAATAATTACATAATGTTTATAACATGGTAATAAGTGATTTAATAGGAATAATGAACTTTTAAAAGGTTCTTAAGAATGTAGAAATTAACTATAGTTTATTATTAATGAAACTAAAGAATGATCAGGTCAGGTCGGACACGATGTATGGGATATCATCTCAATCTCCTTTAATTGAGGCATATTTTGATTTATACACAACTTTCTTTTATACGGTCTATAAAACACTTTGAATTTTACTTTTATTCAAAAATAATATTTATATATGAAGTGTTTTACTAAAAAAAAGTAATTTTTTGTATTACGTATGCGGTGACAATGACTTTTTCGCCACTGTGATCATTATTTGAGTTTCAGCTTCCTCTACAAGCCATAATTTTTTTAAAATAAAAAAATAGGTACCATGTTTAAATTTATTTTATTTTGGTATTGAAAATGGTTTTGATAATGTTTTTATTAAATCAATGTGTTGTATTGATATCTTGTGATTGAAATGTGGAAATGCTATGTTCCTTTTATGCATGTTTAATGTGATACGATTATGTTATGGTTCTTGGGAATTGTTTATGAAGACGAGTGGTTCTGTGATAAACTAAGGGCTGGTGAGCCCGATATAGCTCTCCAATGCACTGGGTAACATGAAGGAGTACAATGCTAAGGTTTCTCTGATGAGATTTGAGGAATATACTGTGATGGGTATTCCAAACGTAACCATGAGGGTTAATCCCTACGTAAGAATGTTATGAATGCCTCAAGTTAACTTTATGTCTTATGTTTTCTATGTTTTATTCATAAACCTTATGATTTCTTGAGGTATGTTAAAGTTCTTATGTTTATGAGTAAATAATGTTTTCAATGATTCTTATGTATACATGGACTAAGGCTTTCTTTCCGTATTTTTATATACCTTACTGAGCTTTTTATGCTCATTCCATGTTTTTGAAAAAAAATTCATAGGTCAAGGGAAAGGTACATGATGTGATTATAATGTCGAGGAAGTGTCAAGAAGGAATCCATGTTTTATTTTAAATATATTTCCTTTGATGGGAAAAGTGAATATTTCTATTTATGTAACCACCTTGTTTAATTTTGGAATGTAAGGCATGATATTTGATCTAATTCACTAAAACTATCATCCTGAAAAGATCTTCAATGTGTATTCTTATAAAAAATCAAGATTAAGTAATGTTTAAGGCTGGGGCCTTATAGTTGGTATCATAGGGGGGGTTAGATAACTTTAAGAGTTAAAATTCTATTAAATTTTTATCCCAAAATATTTTTTATGGTCAAATTGACATGATATATCATTTAAAGATTACCATGTTGCTTCATCTAATACCTGTTTGTTTAGAAAGGTTTTTCACAGAGTAAACAGGGAAGAAGTGCTAGGAAGGCATACAAAAGGAAATGACCTTCCAAATCAGCATCCTGAGATGGTCAGAATTGGAACTGAATAGTTTTTTGCAGTAATGGTGCAGTTGACTCAAGCGATAAATAGTGGTGGTATCCATGCATGAGATCATCCAAATCAACCACATAGGAACATGTTAGTGGTGGAACATTTCAGGAGGCAACATCCCCCATCATTCAAAGGATCATTTGACCCTGTGCTAGCTGAAGGGTGGATTAAAGCACTGGAGAATATTATCGATGTCATGGGGTTTTCAGATAATCAAAAGGTTAGTCTTGTTGTTTACCGTTTGGAGGGTGAAGCAGATCAATGGTGGTCGATGGTTAAAAATATCAAGGACGCTGATGAGATTGATTCTCTTGACTGGGATGAATTCAAAGGTATATTTTTTTAGAAATATTTTCCTAAGGCTTTTCGACATAGGATTGAAAAACAATTCATGGAATTGAGTCAAGAGGATGACTCAGTGGCTTCTTATGAAGAAACGTTCACTCGATTGGAAAGGTATGCTCCAAATTTTATCTGAGACAATGATAGTAAAATCAATCATTTTTACTCAGGATTAAAGATAAAATATCGAAGGTCTTTTATCTTCTCGTGAGTTAGAAAGTTATTAAAAGCTTGTTCGATGTGCTGAGAATGAGGAAATTGAGTTTTATTATGATCAAGTGTTCTATAACAACTAACAGAAGAAGTGACCGAGTAGGTAGGAGAAAGGGAAGAATCCTTCAAAAAGGTCTGATGGTAAGAAAACTAAGTTTTCAGTTTGTGATAAATGTGGTAAAAGGCATGCTATGGTATGTCTTCTGAATTATGGAAAGTGCTACTGATGTGTTATGATTGGACATAAGGCCTGTGATTGCACTGAAAATGATCAGGGTGATAGTAAGACCAAATTTTATTTACAGTTAGTGAAATGTTTCAACTGCAATGATATGGGTCATTATGCAAATAAGTGTTCGACAAAGAGCTCAAATGATGGGAAGCAGTCAGACTACATAAATAAAGGAGTGGTGAAATCATTTACAACTACGTCAGAAGATGCTGGGCCATCAAAGGAAGTGGTATCAGGTATTTGTATGTTTTTTCATAGTATGACAATGTGTTGTTTGATTCGAGGTCTACACATTCTTTCATCTCTAAAAAATTTTCTTGTAAATTGGGATTCCATCTTAAGAAATGACTTCTGAACTTTTGGTAAAAACACATAGGGGAAATGTTGAGGAAAAAAGAATTTATAATAATCGTCCTATCCTTATACATGGAAAGATACTACTTGAAAACCTTATTGTTTTACCTCTAGTAGAGTTTTATGTTATCCTTGGAATGGATTGGCTCTATTTTTACCATTATAAGATTGATTATAGAGCTAATGAAGTTTCTTTTTGGAAAGACTTTCAGTTTGTGTACAAGAATGACCCCTTACTGTTGATAACACATCATGAGGCTGAGAAACTTGTAAAAGATGGAAATTAATGTCACCTTACACATATTGTTGAAAAAAAAGGAACCGTTCAGATTAATGATGTGACAGTGGTAAATGAATATCCCGATGTTTTTCCTGATGAGTTTCCTAGAATAATACCAGATTGGGATGTTGAATTTACCGTTGACTTAGTTCATGATTTTAAGACAATTTCAAAACCCCCTTATCGAATTGCTCAAATTTAACTTTTAGAGTTGAAGGATCAATTGCATGATTTATTAGAGAAATGTTTCGTTCGACCTAGAACGACACAATGAGGTGATCCTATCTAATTTTTTAAAAAGAAAGATGGTTCTATGAGACTTTTCATTAATTATAGATCCTTGAAAAACATCACTGTTAAGAACCAATATCATTTCCCTCATATCGATGATTTTTTTTATCAGCTCTAGGGAGCTCAGTATTTTTCAAAGATTGACCTAAGATCGGGGTACCATTAGTTGACGGTAAAGGAAGAAGATGTTTTTCAGACCGCGTTTCACACAAGATATGTCAATTAAGAATTTTTAGTAATGCATTTTGGGCTAACCAATACACCTACTGTATTCGTGGACCTTATGAATAGAATTTTCCAAGAGTTTTGGATAAGTTTGTGGGTGTTTTCATTGATGATATTTTGGTGTTTTCTAAAAGTAAAGATGAGCATGAAAGTCACTTAATGGTTATTTTTCAAACCATAAAATAAAAAAACTTGTATGGGAAATTCAAAAAGTGTGAGTTCTGGTTGCAACAAATTTCTTTCCTTGGTCACATTGTTTCTAAGGGTGGAATAACTGTTGATCCTATAAAAACAAAGGTTGTTAAAGAATGGCCAAGACCCACAAATGTAACCGAGATTCATAGTTTTCTTGGTTTGGCAGGCTATTACCGAAGGTTTGTTAGAAATTTCTCATGGTTATCTAGTCCAATGACTTAGCTAACTCGGAAGGGTGTTATGTTTATCTGGACAAAAGAATGTGATGATTGTTTTTAGGAGTTGAAATGAATATTGGTGAATGATCCAGTATTGGCACTACCTTTTAGGAATGTTGAGTTTTTATCTACAATGATGCTTCATTGAAAAGACTTGGTTGTGTCCTAATGCAGAATGATCAGTTAATTGCTTATGCTTCACGTCAGTTGAAAACTCATAAGGTATATTACCCTACACATGATTTGGAATTAGCTGGAGTTGTTTTCGCTTTAAAAATTTGGTGGCATCATTTGTATGGTGTAAAGTGTGAAATATATACCAATCACAAAAGTTTAAAGTATATATTCACTCCAAAAAAAATGAGCATGATACATAGGAGATGTCTAGAATTAATCAACGATTATGATTGTACAATTCATTACCATCCGGGAAAAGAAAATAAAGTGGCTGATGCTTTGAGTCAAAAAAGTAATGTTTCATTAACCATGTTACGTTGGGAATGTGATCCTTTGGTTAAGGATTTGATGAACTTTTCCATTGAAGTTGTTGGTGCAGGATGTTATTCTATTTTGTTTCAAGTATCAGTGAAATATTCTCTAACAGACAGAATTAAGAAAGCTCAGATGCAAGACAGTGAGTTGCAGAAAAAGGTAGAGCTGGTTCAGAAGGGTAAGTTGCCTGAATTCAACTTTTATAATGATTGTGTTTTCAAATATGGGAAGAGATTGTGTGTGCCTTGTGATTCATAGTTGAAGAGAGAGTTGTTATGTGATGCTCATAGTTCTCCATTTTCAGTTCATCCAGGAAGTAATAAGATTTATACAGATCTTCAAGAGTATTACTGGTGGGATGGAATGGAAAGGGATATTGCTGATTTTACAGTGAATATTTTGACTTGTCAATAGGTTAAAGCAGGGCATCAGTTACCAAAAGGGATACTTCATCCTTTACAAGTACTAGAGTTGAAATGGGAGAATATATTCATGGACATCATTGTGGGATTGCTGAAGACACCTCGAGGTAATAATTCAATCTGTGTTATTGTTGATCACTTGACTAAATCTGCTCATTTCCTAGCTATACGAGATATTTTCTCCCTAGATCAGCTTTTTCATTTTTATCATAAAGAGATAGTCATGTTACAAGGAGTTCCCCTCTCCATTGTATCTTACTGTTATCCCTAGTTCACTTCTCACTTTTGGAATGGCCTTCAGAAGTCGTTGGGTAATGAATTAAATTTTAGTACATCTTTTTATCCTCAATCAGATGGGCAGTCAGAATGAACAATTCAGACGTTGGAGGATATGCTACATACTTGTTCAATGGATTATCATGGATGTTAGGACCAACATATTTATTTGGTTGAGTTTTCATATAATAACAGTTTTCATTCCAGTATACATATGGCACCATTTGAGGCATTATATGGGAAGTGGTGTTGAACTCCAACATTTTGGGATGAAGTGGGTGAAAGAAAGTTGATGGGACTAGAATTGGTATAAGAGTTGGCAAAAAAAAGTTTAGCTGATATAGAAACACATGAGAACAGCTCAGAGTAGGCAGAAAAGTTATACAGACAATAGGAGGAAGGATCTCTCTTTTGAGGTAGGTGATCATTTCTTCCTCAAAGATTCACCATGGAAAACTGTGATGTGATTTGGTAAGAAAGAAAAGCTGAGTCCAAAGTTCAATGGACCATATGAAATTCTATAGAGAGTTGGATCAGTTGCATACTGAGAGGCTTTACCTCTGAGTTTATCTCAAGTACACAATGTTTTTCATGTTTCAATTTTGAGGAAGTACATGACAGATCCATCTCATGTTTTGAGTCCAGATGTAGTTTAGATAGAAGAGAATCTATCTTATGATGAACAACCGGTCCAGATTCATGACCACATGGAGCATGTATTGATGAATAAGGTGATTCATTAAGTAAAGGTTTTGTGGAAAAACCACATGATTGAAGAGGCAACATGGGAATCTGAAAATGCAATGAGGGATAAATACCCCCCACTTATTAAATAAATAAATAAATTTCAGGGAAAAAATTTTCTAAAGGGGGGAAGTATGTTACATCCCAAGTAAGTGAAGAATTATGGATTTTCATATCTATGTCTATTTATGAATTAGATAGTGTTTTAGAGGCTTAAAATGAGAATAAATCCAATCTAAAGCACAGAATTCTCAAATATTTTTTAAAGATTGTATTACCACCTTTTAATGGCAAACTATTTTTAAATCTATATTTTGACAATTTTATAAGCTCTGTGTGTCAAAATAAACTTAATATTTAGTATTGGTACATTTAAATTTACATTGGATAAATATTTGGTATTTTTCTGACAATGTTCATTTTTTTAATGAATAGTGAAAAATACTGCATTCTACATCAAAACTGCTTTTTCATCTAATTTCATTATGTGGATAACGTATCTTTTTAATTGGTTTTAAAGTGTAAATAGAATATATTTTTACCATTTAAACCAATGGTGGTCATTGGAATTAATTAAACATTGAAATTGGACATAAACAATTGTTAATCTTTTGATAGATATTGTTTCTAAAAAACCCTCTATTTGTTTTGACAATGGGAATTTATTTTAAATCAATTACTAGAATTCCTGTGTTTGTAATTTGGTAAAGTAGATTCAATATTTTGAATCATACGGTCAAAATTATATAATTAATACTCTTTTGTTTTCGAACATTATGAATAGTAATGACAGTAATTATATTTAATTATCGTGATTAATTAGTAATCAGGTAGTTAAGGGTAATAAAATAATATCCTAATAATAAAAAATGACCCCAAAATGTGTCTTAAGGCTACTGGTTGTGTCATCTCTGACCATGGGATACCTTGTGCCAACTTTGGGACCCCATGAAATCACTTTTGGGTGATATTGAAACTTTATCATTTTATGTTTTTTAAAAAGAAAGTATAACCAAAGTATGTATCACCTATGTAAAACAATTTTAATTTCGCCTACATAAATGATATCTTAGACTATAAATTTTCATTGGAAATCTAAAATGATTTCCTACATCATATTATTTTTTCATTGTAATTAAATAAACTAATTTGTTATGACACCATGATGATGCAGCAATTACCTCATTAATGAACGATTTAAATGAAATGAAAAGGTAATGTAAAATATAAGACTTAAACTTGTCAAAGACCTATTGGATGGGTTTATTTGGAACCATTATCACCTTATCCTAGAAATATATAATTTTGGGACCTTTAAAATCCGAAACTCATTATATAATGAAGTAACATTTCTTGAATTTCCAAGAGTGTCCCTCCACCCTCTTATAAAAGGCCATCACCTCTACCACCTTACCCACACATCTCAAGAAGTTGGCTCAGAAAAACAATTCCCATTTTATCTCTACACATTCCTTTCTTCATCATAGAAGCCTTACCTTAGGCAGAAATATCTTCCAGAAACCATTTTGTTTCCAACCAAGGGAAGTTACCCGATTTAAAGTTAATGTCTTCTCTTATGTCCTTTTGTTTTATTTTTCTTCTCTAACCCCTAAACACTTTTTATTCCTTTATTTTGTTACAAAAACAGTATCTTACAAATACTAGGATGTTCTTATGAGAATTATTCAAGATACACATATACACACCTCCGTCTAATGGTTAAAGAACATATTGTTTCTGTGAGTGGCGAATTACTGCCTCATGAAACGATGATTGTTCAATCATCTTTAAACAAATTTCATGGTGGAAATTAAGATGTCACTATATTTATATATGATATATATTATGTTTATGTTTTCCTTATTCTTCTTTATTTTTCATTTATTGCATATCTTTATGGTTTCCATTATGGGTAAACGTGATAATTTCATTTTAGGAAGTGCGTACTACCACCCCCACAAAGTGATTTGAATCGTTAATGATGTATGTGGGATGTATAAAGGATGGAGTTAATGGTATAACATATTATATCATACTGGAATTATAATATACATTTATATCATTATGATTTAATTTCATTAAAAAAATAAATGAAAGTAGTGTTCATGCGTACGTACGGCTTACCGTCTCCATAAACGGTGCATTTCATTTCTTACCTCTAAATGTTATGTAATATTATAAATGCATATATATACTGTATATATGTGATATATATATGATATCTAAATCATGAATATAATTCTGGATATAATTTATATTTTACCACATGAACAACTTGTAATTATTAGAAGTATATTTTTGGCTTAAGTACGAAAGATCGACAAAATGACCGTTACATAATGTTAATAACATGATAATAAGTGATATAAAAGGAATAATTAACTTTAATAAGGTTCTTAATCAAGTAGAAATTAACTATAGTTTATTATTTAGGAGATTAAAGAATGATCAGGTCAAGATGGACAAGAGGTATGGGACTTCGTCTCAATCTCCTTTAATTGAGGCATATTTTGTTTTATAAAAAACATTCCATTATACGGTGTATGAACCCCTTTGACTTTTACTTTTATTCAAAATGAATATTTTTGTATGAAGTGTTTTTCTAAACGACAAAAATGAATGTTTTGTCTTATGTATGCGGCGACAACGACTTCTCCACCTCCATGACCATTATTTGAGATTCAGTTTCCTCTACAAGCCATAACTTTTTTTTAAATATTAAAAATAAATACAATGTTATACTTTTATTTTATTTTGGTATTGAAAATGGTTTTGATAATGTTTTTATTATATAAATGAGTCGTATTGATATCTAGTGATTGAAATATGTAAATGTTATGTTTCCTTTATGCATATTGTATGTGATAAGATTATGTTATGGTTATTGGGAATTGTTTATGATGACGGGTGGTTCTGTGACAAACTAAGGGTGGGTGAGCTCGATATAGCTCTCCAATTCATTGGGTAATGCGAAGGAGTTAAATGATAAGGTTTCCCTGAAGAGATTTAGGTAATATATAGTGATGGGTATTCCAAACGTAACCATGAGGGTTACTCCCTATGTAAGAATGTTATGAATACCTCAAGTTACCTTGATGTCTTATGTTTTCTATGAGTTATTCATAAACCTTATGATTTCATGAGGTATGTTAAATTTCTTATGTTTATGAGTAAAGTATGTTTTCAATTATTCTTATGTATACATGGACTATGGTTTTCTTTCCGTATTTTTATATCCATTACTACGATTTTTATGCTCATACCATGTTTTTGAAATGTTTTTCATAGGTCAAGGGAAAGTTACATGATGTGATTATAGTGTCGAAGAAGTGTCAAGAAATAATCCATGTTTTATTTTAAATAAGTTTCCTTTTATGGGAAAAGTTAATATTGTCTTTTATGTAACCACATTGTTTAATTGTGGAATGTAATGCATGATTTATAATCTGAATCTCTAAATATATAAACCTAAAAAGATCCTCAATGTGTATTCTTATAATATCTCAAGATTATTTAATGTTTAAGGTTGGGGACTTATACTAACTATACTTACACACGCCTCCATCTAATAGTTTTAGAACATATTGTTTTTGTGGATGGAGAACTACTGCCCTACGAAACTATGATTTTTCAATTTCCCCTACCACATCTCATGGTGGTCATTATAATGGAACTATATTTATATATGATATATATTATATTCATATAATCTTTATTATTCAATATTTTTTATTTAAATAATGTCTTTTTGTTTTCCATAACCTTTAAATACAATAATTTCATTTGAGGAAGTGCGGACTACCGCCCCCTGAAAGTGATAAGACTCGTTCATGCCATACATGGAACATACAAAGGATGGAGTTAATGAACATATTTAATGAATATAAAATATTTTTTTGTACTATAATTATAACATACCTATGTATCATTCAGTTTTCATTCCATTAAATATGAAAAATAAATGAATGTAGTGTCCATGGATATGTATGGCTTACCGTCTCCATGAACGGTGCACCTCATTTTATATCTTTAATGCTATGTCCTATTATAAATACATATATAATGGATATATATTAATTTTAAATCATAAATACTATTCTAGAGTTCATATATGTTTGACTATATGTACAATTTATATCAAAACATGTTCATTTTTTACTCAAGTACCCAATATCAAAAAAACAATGATATTAACTAATATAATTATTTAATTTTTATAACACGGTATTAAGTGATACAAAAGTATATAATAAAAATGAAAAAGTATATAAAGCAAGTATAAATTAATATAATTTTATTATTCAAGATAAAAAAGGAACATATGAGACGATTCAGATGCAGGGTAAGGGTCTTCATCTCAATCTCCTTTCATTGAGGCGTATTTTAATATATACATGACTTTATTTTGTTCAATGTATAAATCCCTATGAATTTTCATTTCATTCAAAGGGAAGATTATTTCTATGACGTGTTTTACTAAATAAATTTTTTTTTTTTGAACATACGTGGTGTCAAGGACCTTTCTATCACGACGAGTATTATTTGATATTCGGCTTCCTTAACAATCAGAAATGTTTCAAAAGGAAAATAAATATCATATATCCTTTTTTATATTTTATTATTGAAAATGGTTTTTTATTACTAATTGATTATGTCAATATGTTGAAATGTTATATCGTGATTGCAATTTGGGAATTTTAACTTTCCTACATTCTTGTTTTATTTGTTATGAATATGTTTTGGTTCTTGGGAATTTTTTACCGATAAGGGTGGTTCCGTGATAAACCAAGGGTGGGTGAGCCCGAGATATCTCTCCAATGAATTGGGTAACATGATGGAGGAAAAATTTAATGTTTCTCCAAATAGATTTAGTGAATATATTTGGATAGGTATTCCAAACATAACTCCAAAGGTATCATTGAAAGCAACAATGTAATTATGATATGGATTCCACAAGTCACCATTATGATTAATAAATTCTATGTGTTATTCATGAATTTTATGATTTCATGAGGTATGTTAAAGAGATTATGTTTTATGATTTAAAATCATGGTTTCGTTAATTTTTTATGTATTGATTTAATAATGTTTTATTTTAATGTTTTATATCCCTTACTGAACAATATTGCTCATCCCATGTTTTTTAATTATTTTACAAAGGGTATAAGGAACGGTAAGTTAAAGGAATTATTCAAAATGATTTATAACATGAAAATAAATCTTGTTTTAATTTATGATGTTTTATTTTTTTCAAAAAAATATAATATAGAAGAAGTTTCTACTATATAATTAATTAGTTATTTTGTAACAGTTATGGCCTATATCTCTAAAACTCTAAACCTGAAAATATCCTCAATGTGAATTATTAACATAACTCATGATTATGTTATTTTTAAGGCTAGGTCCTTACAGTTGATATAAGAGGTCGGTTTAGATAACGTTATAGGTTAGGGTGTTATTTAAGCATATGTAACATAACGCTAATAGTTATCATATTAGAAAAAGTCGTAGTTATTATAGATCAATTTTATTAGTTTAAGATGAAATGAAGAAGTATATCATAGTATTTACTCTACTTATAATATAGTATAAAATGAATTTTATGATATACTATCACTGACCATTTTGTTTTTACTAAATGTCAAGATCTTGAAGGTACACCACTATAAATGCATGTCATTGAAAATTTACTGGTCCTCTGAATGAGAAACTAAATCAAATGGGAGGTGATATTAGAACTCTGGTGGTTATTATTAACCAACAATCTTGATTTATGGTTGATCACTTGAATATTGTTAATTTTTCTAAGGCATATTTTATTAAAGAAATGAATCCCAACATAATTTTAGGTCAAAATCAAAAAGGATAGTATATTCCAAAACCGATGTGTCAAGGATGTGGAATGAAACACATTATAAATTTCTTCAAAGGGATAGTAATATGTTATAAATGTGTAAATAAAGGTCATAAAGTAATAATATTCCATGGAAAAAATGAGGCTTTTAGTTGACTCCAGGAAAGGGAAAGAAATTATTTATGAGGGATCAATTGAGTGTTTTAAATGTAGAGTACACTGTCAGTACACAAATAGATGTCCTACGAAGAATGTTTGGAAATTGGATCAGTATAAATGTACAAATACATGTTTACCAATTTGTAATTTCATTTCAATTCAAGATTAAAATACTAAAAATGACCTATGAATGTTATGGATTATTTCTCAGCTCAGGTATTTAAGTTATTGAAATATTAGTACATTATTCATTATTTTTTTGTAGGAAAGATCAATTAATAAATAATTTTCAATAATGATTAAAGGATCATAAATAATTATGGATGATTAAGATCTCTACATTTTAGAAATTCGAGAGTTATGTTAGATATTTGGGTGATGAAATGATAAAAAGTATTAATGATAGTTTTTTGATTGGATAACATCGGTAAAATTTTCTCATGTATCTATAACCATGATGTTTTCTAGGTGAAAATTAAATTTGATGAAGAATTATCATTTATTTTGTTGACATAGTTATAAAAACCATTTTTGTTTATATGATCCTTGATTTTGAGGTAATTACATGTTATTACATTTTCAGATAAAATTTGAGGTATTATATAATCATTGAGGTTAAAATTTGTTATTGTTATTTTTTATGAATTTATCTCAATTTTGGGAATGTTATAAAATTATATAGTTTTTTAAAAGTGAATACATACTGAATGTGTGACAACCCATCGTGTTAGAAAAATCTACAGGAATCGAACCCACAACCAATGTGCGACTGGGATTTATCACCTACCACTGGCGTACGTGATGTCCTTGGTTACTATGACTTATTTTTTTTAGTTAAATAATTTTACATATTAAGAAAATGTTAATTTTTGGAACATTAGTTTTATCAAATGGATATCAATACTATAGGAAAATGATTTGGTGAATAAGTGATAAAGGAAATTTTGGAAGATGTTCTCTCTTTTGGAAACACTATAATCCTAATGAAAATATAATAATATGGGATTTCATTTGAGAAATAATGGTTTAATTTTATTTTGGAATAATCTATTCACTTATTGTGGACATATGGTTATTTTTGTTATTTATGGAAATGACTAACCTATCATAGAGAATATGTGATTATGTTAATTACTTTTCATTATGGTATTTTAAGAGTAGTCAATGTAATTTGGAGATAAATGTTATGATTCATCCATGATGACTATGTGATCAAATCTATCTAATTTTTGGGATTCAAACTAAGTTTTTATTATGATGAATAATTTTATAGTTATTTGTGTATCGAATGGTCTTTGTTGAATTTTGGGTATTATTTTGTTGAATATTGGAGATTAAGAGTAGTATATCTTTTTAAAAAGGACTATACTTTTTGGGGATTATCAAATATTGTACAAACAAATTTTTATTTGGTTATTGTCTATAGAAAAGAGAAATACATATAGTTAATTTTCAGTGGTTTATGTGAATCTCAAGATGATGATTCTTGCACTTTAGATGTGACCAAGTCATCTTGAATACTCATCGTTTAGAGAAAAGACGATTTTTTGGTAGATATTTATTAAAGGACATAACTATAATTGAATGGTAAGTATATTTCTTTATGTTGTTATAATATATAGATAAATAATTAATCAACATTATGAAATGTCATATAAAACAAAAACATTTTCTATTCACATTTCCTAATTGGGAATCAACTACCGTTTAACTCGTCAAATGCTTATAGTTTTCTCATACTTAGATTTTTGTTGATCATGTTTTCCATCAAATTCTATTTGAGCATGAAACATAGTTTCATTTCCATATCCTTGTTTTCCTTCATGGAATACTAATATGTGTTATCTCGGGTGACCTTTTTACTTATCCTTATTTCTTTTATTGTGATATATTTATTGAATCTTTTTCTGTTGTAAGACATTCAATGTACTCTCCTAGCCCAATTTTAAAATTGGGAGGTTGAAATTTCCCAAAGGGGTGAATGATTTACTGAAATAGGTATTTATAGAATAATACATTTTTATTTCTATTAATTATTATAAATAATATATTAATTTTACATTAAATCAGACACCTTTTCTGATAGTGTAATTGACATAGAACTACTAGTTTCTATGAAATCATACATTTTATTCAACTTTGAGTTGTGCCGAAATATAATACAATAAAAATACTATTATTTTAAATGGTATTAAACACCTATACATTGGAATGGTGGGAATGAATAGTATCAAATGAATTTTTAAATATGGTTTACACATGTTTAAATAATGAATAATTAGATACTAAATTTATTTGAAATTTAAATACAAACCAATTGAATATAATGGAAGTGTTTTTATGAAAACCAATATAAATGAGATTAATTGTGTATTCATATAACTCTTTATGGATTTTTATTTAATGGAAAATTTATGATATGTATTAAATATAATGTTTTCAATTAATCTTATAAGCTTTCAATATATGATATAGGAATAAATTCAATTTTCTGGATAAAAGAAATATTTTTATAAAAATACAGATTTACATATTTTTTAAGGAGATCCAATTTTAAATATATTTTTTCTAGTTTATATGTTCAATTTTATAAAATAAACTTATTTTATAAAATCAGGTCAAAAAGATTTACTTTGGAAGAAATTTTGGTATCTTTCTGAAAATGTTCATTTTTTAATGAATACTGAAAAATTCTGCATTAAAGTCAAAACTACCATTTTATCTAATTTATTTTTATGGATTAATTATCTTATTAATTAGTTTTAAATTGATATTATATTATTTTTTATCATCAAAAATAATTTTTTCATTATATGTAATTTATTTTTTAGTTATACATAAACACATGTCAATCTTTTGAGAGTTATTTTTTCTTAAAAACCTACTTTTGGGTTTTGATAGTGGGAATTAGTTTTAAATTAATTTATTCAATTATGTATTTTTAATTCTGAGAAATGGATTCCATATTTGATATTATGAGGTAAATTTTTTTAAAATCTATACCTTTTATTATTATACATTATTACTTGTAACTTCATAAATTATTTTACTTACCGTGGTTAAAGGCTAAATCTGGTAAATAATGTTAAAAAATAATATTATAATAAAATTAAACTACCATAACATGTGTAAAAATCCAATTTGATTAGATATTTCTGACCATGGGCATCCTTGGGTAGATTTTGTTACCCCATGGTGTCACTTAGATTAGAAAAAGTCATTTTATAAAAATTAATTTAATGTAAAGAAAAATATAACATAAACATGTATCTTTTACTAAAATATTTTTTATATGGGGATATATAAGTTATATATTCTATTATAAATATGAAATAGAAAGATAAAACTATTTAATACATCCTAGTATTTTATTTAAAATTTTTAAATAATAGATAAATTAATATATCTATAACACAATGAAGATGTAGGGATTACCTTAATAATGAATGATTTAAATGATTGAGATTAAAAAAATTAAAATAATTTTTTTTAGGAGTCTTATAATATAAAAACTTTTAGGTATGGGTATGAATTTTTATCTTCGAATTAATTACTAATTGATTAATGAATCATTTTGTTATGTATTTTTAAAAATGTCAATATATGGATAGTATATAAATGGTCATAAATGAGTTTTAAAAAAGAATACTATTTTATTAAAAGATTTAAAATTCCTAAAACTCTAAATCTACAAAATATTAGTTATATAATGTTTAAAATTTCATTAATTAACAAATTTATATTCTTTTGAGTTTTTATAGTAACAATATTATCCATATAATATGAATATACATGATTACATAGTAAGAATAAAATAAGTCAACTAAGGGTTAACGCTAAAAGTAAAGTTAAAATTGTTACCTAAACATGTATAAAACCTATTGTATTAGAGGTTTAAGACCAAATAAAAATCTTATCTTTGATATAAAGGACTTTGGGACGATTTTAAACCGAAAATCATTTTATAATAAAACAATGCTTTCAAACATTCTTAAGGTTCCCATCCTGCCTCTTATTAAAGGGAACTACCACTACCCATTTCATCACCCCTATAAAACCCCTTGACTCACCCAAATTATGCTAAAATAAGCTCCAAACATCATTTTATTACTCTTATAATACTTACCTTACTCATAAGGATATTCATATAATCCTTTTGGCTCAAATCAAAGGGAGTTACATGTTTTAAGTGGTATTGTCTTCCCTCAACTTCATTTCTTTTAGTTTACTTCATCAATCCCTATTATATAAGTATTAATTGATTAAATAAAAAAAAATATCCTCAATATAATAGGATTTTGGTATTTTATGCATTAGAACAACACTTAAACACACCCCCATCTAATTTATTTAGAACATACTATTTCTGGGGATGGTGAACTGCTGCCTCACAGAATGATGATTATTCGATTTCCCACTACCACCTCTCATGGAGGCCATTATGATGGAAGTAAATTTAATTGGGTAAATATTATAGTAATTTGGTCTTTATGTTTCTAAATATTTCATTTACCAAATACCTTTATGTATTTAATAATGTGTAAATATGATAATTTCATTTGAGGAACTGCGGACTACCGCCCCCTCAAAGTGATATGACTCATTCATGACATACATGGAATGTATAAAAGATTTAATTAATGATAATATTAAATATATATATAAATTATATTATACTAAAATTACAATATTCCCATGTATCATTTAGTTTACATTCATTTAAATATAAAAATGAAATGAAAGTAGCGTTAATGCGTACATACGACTTATCATCTTTATGAACAGTGCATTTCATTTATTATCTTCAAATGTTATGTACTATTATAAATACATATATAATGTATATATATGATATTTAAATAATTAATACTATTCTATAGATGACATAATTTGGACTATATGTACAATTTATATAAAAACAAGGTCATTTTGGACCCATGTACCCAATATCAAAAAATAACCGATATTGACTTGATGAATTATGTAAATTTTATAAAAACATATTAAGTGATATAAAATGAATAATGAACATGAAATGGGTTAGAAGATAGAATAAATTAACACATGTTTCTTACTTAGTACTAACAAGGAACATATGTGACGATTCAGACGCATGGTATGAGACTTCATCTCAATATTATTTCGTTGTGGAATATATGGATTTATACATGAATTTCTTGTATATGGTGTATAAAACCATTAGAATTATCATTTCATTAAGTTAAAATCATTTTTATACCAAGTGATTTACTAAACAACAAAAATCATGTTTCTTTTTAATGTACATAGTCACAACGACCTTTCTGCCCCCATGAGTATTATTTAATATATTGCTTCCTTGAAAAGATGTAATTTTTATAAAGGGAAAATAAATAGCACATACACTTTTTACATATTTTGGTATTGATTTTTTTATAAAACATTTATTATTTCAATTCCATGAAATGATATATAGTGCTTGAAATTTGAAAATGTTATCTTTCATTTATGATTGATTTATGTGTTATGAATATGTTATGGTTCCTGTGCATTGTTTATATATTAGAGTGGTTCCTTGATATAAATTGGGTGGGTGAACCTGAGAAAGATCCTCAATGCATTGGGTTACATGACATATGTATATGATAATTTTTTAAGAGAATTAGGGAATATACCATGATGGGTATTCCAAATGTAACTCCCTATGTAGTTGTGAAAGAAAAAATGTAATTATCATTTGGATGCTACAAGTTACCTTTATTATTAATGATTTATATTTTTTAATAATAAATCTTATGAATTCATGTGGTATGATAAATAACTTATGTTTTATCATTGTAATGTATTGTTTTATATATATTTATGTATTGATGGACTTGTGTTTTATTTCTATATTTCATATTTCTTGATGATATTTGTTTTTTATCATAAATTTTTAATAATATTTTCAAAGGGTATAATTAATGGTAAGATAATGAAATAATTCAAGAAGATTTATATAATGAAAATAATTCTTGAATTGTGCTATAAAGTTTTAATTTTTTCCAAAAAAATTGATTGAGAATAATATTATACTTTGTAATTTTAGAGATGTAATGTAATAGTTATGGAATAATTCTCAATAACTATAATCCTAAAAAATAGTCAATATGAATTCTTAAATTAACTAAATATTATTTAATGTTTAATGTTGGGGCCTTACATCATGGGAAGAAATGGTAGAATCAATATTGGTTGGGTTATAAGGGGAAACAATATAATGAAATTCATTCTCAAATTATCACTATATAATTGTTGTATGATTCATTATTTATCTTCCACGATGTTTCCTTATATTACCTCAATAAGTTATAATTTATGGGTTAATTCAATGTGGTTAAAACATTTTCATTATTCACCCATTTCTATTATTGAATAGGTTACATAATATAAGATGTTGATAACAATGATATAATATTTTGAAAAAATTTATGAATGATAATTCTTATCATATAGTATCAAAAAAATCATAAGAATCATACCAATTTTATATTATGTTTTGTAGAATGTGATATATCTAAATCACATCATACACTTTTACAAATTATGTGGTAGGTCATTCAATGTTAGGATTTTTGGTATACCTATATTTTATTATATAATTATACAAAAATTAATCTCATGTAGATTGGATTTATTGAATAGCACATAAACCTAGACCAGTAATAAATAATTTTTTCTAATAAATTACTTATGTACATTACTGACCATAACATAATGACTACTAACACAGATTCATTAGTTCTTATTTGTTAATAATAAATCTCATATGACATGATAGGTTAAATAAATAATATTATGTTTATAATTGTACTTCCTAATAAATAATTACAATTTTTGATTTTGGTTCCACTCTATAGATCTGTATATGGGAATTTCTATTTTATAATTCACATTCTAGGGAATTCTAAAAAAATGTGACTTCCAAATCACTATATTAATAATATCATACACATTAAAAAAATATAGGCCCAAACTGAAATTTTGGAACAATTTAAAAATATATCTATAGTTCTTTATACATATGATGTATACTTCTTCAAACTTGAAATTTATCTAAAATAATTTTCAGAACCTATCCTTTATATAATTTAATGTCAGGACGGTATTTTTTATAAGAATAATATTTATATAAAATACTAAAAAGATAAATTTTATCTAATATTCATTCTTGTATATAAAAGAATTAATATATTTATTAATGAAATAAATATCTTTGATAGAACACTGAAAAAAATATTTATTATATTAGAAATAAATTACATGATAAGAACGATGGGATAATTCTTAGGAAAATATTGCTCACATGTACAAAATTATATTATAACGTGTAATTATTCAATAATTATTTATAACAAGTCAACCACTAGTTTAATAAAGTTTATCTATATTATAATTGACATTATCTAGAACACAAAGAAGCCACCTTGTACAATTGTATCTTGATTATACCAGATGCCATGGGTTGGTGACCGATATAGAGTGGGTATATCACATATTATGGGAGGACATAAATTATATCAACCATCAATAGATGAATGTATCCAAAAAATAAAACAACCTTAAATTCTAGAAATATATATATATATATATATATAAACTAAAATGCAACCAACACTATATTGAGACAACTATTATATGAAAATTCGATATAGGTACATAGAAGAGGATTTAAACATCTAGAAAACTCCATATATTGAAATCCAAAAATAAAAAAAATAACACCATTGGTAGGTGATATCCAAGATCGTTATCTAACTTAAATGGTCCATACCACTATCATGAAACACCATTTTACACCATAAAAAACAATTAGCAACTCAACTTTATCCCTGAATAAATAATACTATCTCTGCATCCACCATGACCACCACTAATCCATTCAACATCTTCTTTGATTCAATGCATATATGTAATATTAATGTATAGGGCAGGGTATAAACATATTCAGTAGGAAACGCCAAAACAATAAAATAAATACAAGAAATAATTCATCTCAAAATCAAGGATAATAACTTTTCTAAAATTATGTTAATGAATGATCCATATATCGTGAAAAACTAGATGTATTATTGATGAGAATAAATGTCAGTGATCTTATCTCATGTTTTCAATCGACATGCCTCATGATTTTGAATATATTCCATGAGTATAAGAAAATATATATTAGTGAAATAAATTATCTCATTTATACATTAGCTTTCAAGGTCATCCATGTGTTATCAGGGTTCCAAAATTTATTAAGAAAGAAATTCGATCAAACAATTAAACTTCTACATCACAACAAGGAATTGTAATGGATAACCCACTAAAACACTAAATCATGTTTGACAGTTAATGAAGAACAAAAACTCACAGTCAATTATTACCATTTCAAAATTCATGTATCCTAGAGGGTAATATATAACATAAACAAATATTAATTTTATATAATGGATTACTAACCCCTATCATCTTACTACTAATCAATGTGTAATAATCTTATGAGCATAAATAAATTTTAATCATGAACCTAATAGTCTTTGAGTAGAATAGAAAATATAAAATGGTATATAACTCTCTTAAATATATGCCACAAACTATGAGTAACAAACACTAATGACACTTTATTTGGGGGTTTAATAAACCCTATTCGTGATACATGAGAGATACACATTATCATATATCCTAAAATAAACATGGGAGTACTTGACATTATTAATGATATGATCACAACACATAAACCAAAACCCCAGATATATATAACATTTATGATGTGATTTTATCATGTTACATCCCACCTATAAAGATGAAGATAATTTGAATATTGATTTATTTATGGGGAAATTTAATATATCTACTAATCGCAAATCAACATCTGTGTCCTAGACCTGGAGATAAAAATTGTCATTATAGATGGAAAATTAAATGGTACGTAATAAAGGGATGGACATAGTCTGACCAATCTTAGGAAGCCATTTCCCATATTCCCTTATACATGGTATGTTAAATGATCATATGTATAATGTATTATGACATACATGGAATATATGAAAAATAGGTTATCAAGTGTGTATCTCAAACACATAGGTCACAATATTTTCTTTGTTTATATTGAGTCCAAGGATGTAAAATATGTGTGGTTCCATCAATATAACATAATGTGTATCAATAGAAATATTTATTTTTTATTACCCAACTACATGATTCATCCCACGAACACATGATAAGTGGTATAATTTTTTCGTAGCATGTACCACTACATGAGTCATGTTGCGTAGGTCGTACATGATGTGTACTTCGACTACATTCACTACTGTTGTGTATCTACAACTCAACAAATATTATCCCCACATGACCTATGAATACATAAAACATGTTTGGGGATATTTATAATAAATTTAATTCCATATATATAGTCATGAAGGTACTAGACATGTGCTCCTATAAAAAACACAACATTAAGTTACAAATTTTTTCCAAACACCCATGTATATATTACTTTCCCACTTCCATAATGATAATTAGTCCTAATGAATTTTTTTTGTTTATTTCTACCATAAATTTTAATCAAGGGTTTATTTTTAATATTTACTAACCCCCATTGAAACATTATTAATCTCATCCTCAACTTAATCTTCCATTAGTAGTGACTATAAGGCCACCATGTTCATGCTAACCATTTCTCCCTTCTCCTGCTATTACAAATTCCAAATTATTTCTTAATGATATATGGAATAAAATAATTCATAAATATTCAATAATGAGGTATAATGTTATAAACGCTATTTTTACATTGTTTGAATAGAGAATAATGGATAATCACACTGAGTATGAATCCATCATTCCTTGAAATCTAGAAACACAATCTAGAAAATAAGAACATAATAGAAATAAAGGAAATGGTTTTAGGGATTCCCAATTACCCTTATATGAAAATAAAATCCCCCAAATAATCCATTAGAGTAATAAATAATGGATGTGAGTTGTTAGAGAACAATTACAAATATGGGATAAATTTCTCCCCACTGGAAAGAGTGTATATTCAATAATGTCATTGGAATAATACAGTGGAAAGTATATTGATAAAATTCAATTCTCTACCAAATAAAAAAATATTATTTATTTTTGGAATCAATTATACAATGGTTTTATCATAACATTTGTTAGTATAATTTAATAAATAACATATGGAACATATTCACCTCTCTCAACACGATATCAATTTTCCATGATCAGGCATCCCTCCCCTTTGAACCATTATAAAGATATTTGTTGATTTAAACAATTATTAACCCATGAGGGAAGCTATAAAATGAATTTTATATGATAAATTGGCTTCTCAACATATATAATATATATCGGATTATAATAATTAATCACATTGAACAAAACAATATTGTTATTATTTCCTATAGGAATCTAATATAAGGGAGGATTACATCACCCCTAGGGAAAATATTGTAATATTTACATAGTAATTGGGTCATAATTTCATTCTATGAATTAATTTAGAAGATATATCCATCCATTTTCTTGGGAGAAATATATATTTAAATAATATTTATTAAAAATATATAATAATATAACACCCTCAAAATTCCAATAATCATTTGATCAGTTGTAAAAAATGAACCGAGAGATCAACAAGAACATTCAAATGAAATTAGTGGAATAATACTAGGATAACATTTTTATTTTACAAGTGTGTTAGTATTAGGAAACTGAAAAAAAAATTGATTTATTTCTTAATCATGGATGAAAATATGCCTCACTATATGATGTCCCAGTTTAAACAATATTATTTTTAGAAATAAAAAATAGGGGTTCCACATTACAGAATATCACAGAACAACCTCATGTTGAAAATAACAAAGTATTTACTGGGATACCTTCTAATTCAAAATTAAATATTATATATGACCTATAATCCCATCATCAAAAAAGGTAACATCCTATATCATCACTTTTTTTATCATATCTTATTCATCATGATAAATTAAATAAGAGTAAACACAAATAATTCATTCTAATACATTCAATGCCTCTTATCATAAAACTTCATCTCATCTAAAGTATGTCCCAAAACATGTGAAAATGTGAATTCATGAAATAATTAAATCCAACTAAAAATGGATTTTTACTAATGTAATATCTAGTGGGAAAACTCATTTCTTCACTATTTCATTTATATCATTATTTTTTTCGAGGATAAATATTAACATATGTTGCACTATGCCACATGATAAAATCTAAAACAATACACACTAACACCAAATGAGTTGGATGGTAGTGGATTATTTCACATATATGTATGATTCTCATTATCATTTTCCCAAAAGGCAGAAAAACCAATGTTTCTAGGTCAATGAATAAGAAAAATGGGCCTTGATTTCCAACATCGACATTGATTGAAAACCTCCACCCACATCCTCTTCCTTATATAGTCACACTCACTGTCAATGATATCCATGTTTTGTTATCATATTTTATTCATGAATGATACTTATGATAAGTCAAGGAATGACATCAACCACAATAAATAGATCAAAACCTCACCACTTCTAGTTAGGTTACAATTTACCATAATGAAAATAAAATTATTCTTTCCATTTGTATGAACTTTATTTTTTCGCCCCACACCCTTTGATAACACCCACTAATATTGAATAATTGAAAAAAACTAAATAAGAAATATCTTATCTAATGTATAATATGAGTTTTATGTGATTTAGAGACCCAAAATGATCTAATAAAACACCTCAAAATTGTGTTATTATTCACTAGGGAGACCACCACCCATGATGTACTTCCTTAAAAATATACAAAACATTATTAAAAAACAACTATCATCATAGGGATTTGGTTCACATTTACAAAACTTATAAAAATTAAATTGTTCCTATTTCTTTTGAAAATCTAATTACACAAGAACATTATTTCAATACCACCACCACAAACAAATTTCACATAGTGTAAGTTTCTAGGTAAAGTAAAATAAATTTTTAATGATTAATATATACATCCCCAAGAAATAATCACCTTTTCTATAGATAGAAAATAATTTACCTCCTCTATAATCATGATATAGATAGTTGAACTAGAATCGTTAACTAAAAAACACTATTGAAATAACATTGTTGCATACATTGGCCTCCCATTGATTGAAAAAAAATAAAAACCCTTAAATATCATTTTTAGATTCCAATATATTCACTACAAGTTAAATCATATCATTTGACATAGTTTATATATCCATTCTAACTATATGATTGGATATTGTTCACAATTTCTTAATCGTGGTATTTACTCACAACATCTGAGTGGATACCCATCACTATTGGGTAATTTCACCACTAATTTACTCAATTTAATGAAAACATACAACAATATAATCGATATACAAGATGTTATAATATAACAACCATGACCTATTATCCATTTACGGATGAAATCCCTATAATTCACACTTTTTAAAATAAGGAAAATATTACCTTCAACAAAGGGGTTGAGTGAAATATTTCCACCAAAATATGAATTTATCTATCTAAAATTGTTTTTTCTAGGGGTTCCATTGGAATATCTAGCCTTTTATTGTAATGTGAAAGAATAATAACATAGACATATGAAATATATTATTAGGGTATATTAAGAAGGAAAATTATTTATACATTAAACTACATCGAATGATGAAAAATTATATCCATTAATTATTTTACTCCACACACAATTGAGATAGTTATCACCCTGTGAATCATTGAATATAATAAGGTGTAGTGATAGTGGGAGTGTAGGGAATCACCATCCATACCCAACTCCTCTTTCACTGTTATATATTACACTGAATATGTTTTTGATAGAAACATATTCATTGCTAATCCTAATTCAATATTCCCCATGTAGGTCCATCCATAACACTTTTTTATCATCCAACTAAAGAAACTCTATCATCCCTTAATGTTGCATTGTATCCATAATAGGAATAATTAACCATTAATGATCATGAAATTCTTCTTCTTATAGGTTGGTTTTGAATAAAAAATCATAAAAAGATATATCTTTGTCTAAATTTTAAATCTAAATCACTGTGAGTTCATAAGTCCACCATAAAACATATCCTTGGAACATTTTACAATGTTAGGGAGCCTCGACATAGACAATAAAAAAGATGAGCTACATTAAAAATTACCAAACATGATTAGGCAAAATAGAATCATAAAAATTGAATATTCTCCTCCAATAGTATGAAATTCCCTTTGTTTAATCGACACAAAAATTATCCACCAATGGAATACTATAATTCATATGAATCTTAAAACAAAAATGGATAACATTCAATCGAGTGTTTTAACTATCTAGTAACATATGATTCATATAGTTCATTTTGTTTTATTTAATAATAGTCATGATATCATCAAAAACCAATAAGTAATATGCTATATTATTTCCAAAAACATAACTATAATATGGTTAGTCTCATATTAACATAGTAGGAAATACAATCTTATATACACTAATGTATTCACTGAGAACACATGTGAGAGAGGATAATTCAAATTATTGAAAAATTTTATCTCTATGTGGAGTGCTATGAAATTACACTTAAACACTATCTAATTAGTACTGTAACACATAAATACATAATTACGATCATGGGGGACCTTAACCCACTGAAAATGTAGATAATTTTTCATATAAACAATCATTTTTATGGATTAACCCATGAGGATTTGAGCATATCTAGATGTGATTACATGAAAAAGGACATGAATGGTGTTAAATTAATTCTATATGATTTACATAATAACATTTTTATACACTACTATTAGAGGGATATAAGTTATCATTTAGGTTTTGAGATTCCTTGAGAATTGAAATGTAACTCATCAAACAAATTCAAGTCTCTCTAGGATGATAAAAACTGAAGATCACATAGTCATAATTATTCCAAATTCATAAAAAAATCATCACATTATAACGAACTACAAACACAATCCCTTTGACAAAACCACAGTGATATCACTCAAACACAAACCTACCCACTTGGGAACCACGCATGTTAAGAATTAAAATATCTATAAAAAATGTAATAACCAGAAACCCTTTTATTATATATATAAATATCTAAACTACACACATTTTATTTGTGTGATATTAAATACAAGAATAACCACACAATAGAGAATACAAATATATATTTTAATTGAAATGACTTCATAAATTATAGACCTTATACACTGGACTACTCCAAATTTTCATAAATAGTCTTGGAATAATCTCAATCCACAACTATTATTTTCCCCATCATAAACCACCATGTGCTACTACGTGTAAGCATTTGGTATCTATGAAGAAGAAATTCTACATCTACATCCCCCAAGAGCAACCCCAAACAATGTTCCTCTAACATAAACATAATATGTGTGACAATAAATCCAAGGATGTGGTGACCATAATCATATTACGTATGGTACATTAAAACCATATGTTTATTGATATAAACGATCATATATAAATAAATGATAACACATTAGTTATGATTAAGACAATTAAAGATCACGACATTCTTTAATAGTTGTATTTTATGTGAAGGAATGAAAACCCAATTGTTATAGCTTCATTTCTATAAATTCATACTTCAGAAGAATTTAGGAATGATTGGAGTAAAAAAGGAAAATAATTAAAAGTTCATTAACCCATTTTTACATCACATCATAATGGAATCAAAGTGGGTTTATTAGGTATCAAATGTTTTAATGCTTAAAATCTATTCATCCTCTCAAATGCATATATTACCACAAGAAACTTTAAAAGAGGGTCAACTTCTCACTGGATCTTATATAGATGTTGGAGGAAATACACACCTCACAATAAACTATAAATATTTCACTATAAAAATAACATAAATGGGAATCTATAACTAAATTATGGATTGATTTAGATCAAGGGAGTGCTAACTAGTACCATTATACAACAAAAGTATAAGAGAAAGCCACATAACATCAGAATATAATTAGAATAAAATCACACCCCTTTTATTACCAACCATAAAATATGAGGATGGGTTATTAAACCCTTTCAATAATATTATTTTCCTGAAATTCAATGAGTAGCACAAATTAGATGAACAAATATAAGACCCTGTGAATTTTAAGATCACCACAGTCAAAACAAGTTGATCGACATGTGGATAAATTTAGTAAAAAATACTTATATCATGAGGTTCCCAAGCACTTATTCCTTTGAAATGTAAAACAAATTCTCCTCATGAATTAAAAATCATGATGGAATACTCTTAAACCAATATATGAGTCACATGAAAGGAGATAAAAAAAGCCTCTAAATATGGAATAATACATGATATACAATATAAGTTTACATTGAATGTAACCACATTAGGTAATAGTCATAGAGTTTTTATAATTACATTGTTTTTGAAAAAATCATAAACCATGAGTTCTATGATTTTCATAATGTTTAGCGCTAAAATGTTTGTTGGCGTCTATCCATAATAGATAGATTACTTTTCTGTCAGTGTAAACATTATCTCTATGTTGTTATAGGTTTTGTGGGGACTATCAAAACACTCAAATATTATTTACAATTATCTGAGTCTCATGGTCCTTGACTGAATGATTTTCCCTTGAGGTCACATGGATTATGGTCCTTAGATTCTGCATTATCTTGTACCTATACATGAAAATTGTCTTATAGGCCATACATATCATCTAGCCCAACTCTATGATGTTTGGTCATGTATTTACTAGGTAACAATAGTAATATTATTGGAGACACTTGGATTCCATTGTTTCCTCATTATAATAATTTAATATTTGAGACCATTGGGGTTTTTATTTGTAATTTATTTTATTATTTATTTCATTCTTATAGTAAATCAGTAAACATGTGAGGAGGTTGAACTCTACCTCATATGTTTATTTATGATTATATATTTCATGATAATTCATCCATGTATTGAAAATCATGTCATGTTGGAGGAATTTAGATATTAACATGGATACTATGTTATTTGAACCATAATTTGTGGGTATCGCTTGCTATTTAGTACTAACACCTATAAAACTATTTTCAGACTTTAAGTATGTTTTCATAGAACAATGTAATTAGTGTATTTTATATAATTTAATTTATATAGTAATAGTAGATAAAAAATAGGTAGATGGACTGCTACATATTAGTGACATAGTTTTGTGATTAATTTGTATATATATTGTTGCAGATATTCAGAACAAATCATAAGAAGTTATAAGGGGATGAAAATGGGTCTTAATAAATATAAATACATTATTTTTTACAATCATTATACGGATTCACATTAATTATATATAGATTTATTTAAATTTTCCATATAAATAATGGAACATATAAGTTCATAGTTTATATGAATAATTATATAAATTTTTTACCATTCAAGTTTAGATTAGTGTCATGAATGGGTTTCTGTATATGAATATCATATTCTTGTTTATCTAGTGGATTCATATTAATTTTAAATGTGTCATTGTACCCCATAAGTCAGCTGTATATAACGAAATAAGCATAGTTATATTTTAATCATCTATATTTGAGAATATATACAACCATGTATAACATGGTTTATAATGTATAATAGGCTAAAATATCAATGATGTATTATATGATAATGGTCAAGTGTTATCTGCCAAATATGAAGCTACTGTTATGTAATCCAAAAGATTGAGGATTAAGTGTGGACAAGTTGGAATAGTTTTATGTGAACCAAATGACCTTTTATATTTTTCTAGAAAAGGGGTAGTGTTATATTTACAATAGGGTTAGATCTTATGTGTCGAAGAGGAGGGTAAATTTTCATGACCCAACCCATGATGGGGTTCGAGCACATATACTCAAAGCCCGCATCCATAGGCCATCTTCGACGAAAAGGGTCGATAATACAACAAAATCAGGTAGGCCTTTTCCTAAGTACATGTAAACAATACCAACAAAATAAACACAATAATGTAGAGTGAAAGGAAAACATGATATCACACTACAATATATAAACCAGAAACATGCATTGAACTATAAATAGTACAAGTAAATGTATTTCAAAGTAAACTGAAAAGAATGATGGGAAAAATACATTCCCAACATGAAAATTCACACAAGATTGTAGTAAATGAATGTGTAAAATAGATGAGAGATACTCACTCTAGGATCCCATGAAATGACCCCCACAAGCATTCCATGAACATTGTATCCCTAAATACCTCTGAAGTCATGATCATCCTTTCGGCCTTCTGCATATGGCAGGATAATTGAGGGGAAATTCCATGGAGGGGTGAGTATAAACAGAATAAGTAGGATTCCCTGAAATAGAGAAGGCCGGGTAATAAGAGATAAAAATTAAGAATAAATGAGTTGATATAACATGGTACTGTAAATAGTACAGCTCAACCCAACAAGAGAGTGAAGGTAAACTCATCCAAACATAAGGAGATTGAAATGGTGAGAAGATGAAATTATCTTGGAATATTCAGTACCTATATTGGGAGATTAGAATCCTAAAACCATGATATGATAGAAATGTAAATCAGGTGGAATAACCCACACATCGTTGCCTCTCCTAGAAGGAGAGTAACCAATACATAAGGATTGGCTACTACAACAAGATATTTATATATATATATATATATTCAGCTGAAGAATTCAAAATGAGATAGTAAGGGGATCTCTATCTCATTGTTATTCCCATGAAAAGTGTCAGGAATAGCTATAGAAATAACCACCAATGATTCCCATCATCCCTCATCTATTCCATGAACACGAAAGTTAAAGGTATATGACCACCACAACATGATATTATATTATTTGGGAATCTATATCTCATTAACATAGTTCTAGGTCACATCCCTAGGAAAATTCTTTGTGGGGAAAGCATCCCTATTTATTGTTAGTCGATGTGTACATCATAAAAAGTCTCATCACATATCCTCATAGTCTTGAGGTCGTACCTGTTGTGGACCCATGACCAGACCAGTCCTAGGGCTACACTCTAGTGCCATTAAAGATCCATTCAAAGCTTAACTAGATGGTTCCACTTGAAATAAGTTGAGGACCAATGCCCATCCTTGCTAGAGGGTACCCCTATAGTGTCATCAAGGACCCATAACAAGCCCGGTTGGATGGTTCAACTCAAACTATGTTTAGGACCCATGCCCTAGATAGCTAGAGGGTTCCACTCTTGTGTAATGGAGGACCCATGCACAGCCCGACTAGGGGGTTTAACTTAGAATACCCCGATTTTAGCACCTAAACATTTATGTCATCTAGTTTCACCTTAGATAGGTATCATGTCCAGAATATTGAGTGTCACCTCATATAGGTGTCTCACTCAGAACATATTGTATCATATCTCGAAAGAAACTACATAGGGCCTCACGACATTATATTTTGAATAAAACTCCAGATAGGCTACTGTTAGGACAAAATCTTTGTTCATAAGAAGGCAATATGAGAGGTATAATATTCAAAATATGTTACACTATGTGTGTGGGGGCATACAAGACTTGTGACCCCACCTCATCTCCTCTTTATGTACATAGACACAACCACGTACCAAACTGTGAACCAATACCCATTAGGCATGCCACTATACTCCAAGAGTACATGGAACATCTGGCCAAATGTATGATGGGACATGATTCACATTATTGGTCTAAAGGGAAAATTTTATTTTACTAAAATAACACAACAAATTGGCTTATGAAACTGAACATATCACAACTGTATGATCCTTGCAAAAAAATCCCACATGATCGAATGTTCATTTTCCCGAATCAGTCTCCCAGAGAATAAGATACATATCTACAACACACATTAATAGTTCTTTGTGGGACCCATGACCTAATCCCCAAACACAAGATACAGAGTGCACTATTACAATCCTTTTTGTCAAATCCGCATGATCATATTTTTATTCTTCCAAAACAGACACCTGGTGAAAATATCACAGTTCAGCAGAAACCCCTAAACATAAAATCATATGGTATACAACTCAATTTTGATTTAAGAAACTCAAATTTCTCTTGAAACGTATTCCTCAATCTCATGGTCAGGATGCCTATAACGGTTCTTTGATCAGACGTCGTATAAATATGTTATGGAGAGTGACATTTGTAATAATGATAATAATATTTTATTATTTGATCATTTCGGAGACACGTTCCATGACCCAAAAATATAAAATTCCTAAATTTGCCTCAAATTTTCCTTCTTGGATGTAGTAACATTTTTAAAATTATAAATCTTCAATAGGAAGAATGATTTATATGTTTTAGAGGATTGAAAGTGATTCAGAAGACTAACACGGCCCATTCTGGCCGCCCTAACCACCACTCTACGGCCCACCTTGCATGCCCACCGTATGTGGCCTAGCCATCTCTACATTTTGTTCCTAAACATATCCCTCCCCCTCTCCCTCCATCCCTCCCACCCCACCCCCTACTATCTCCATGTTGTGTCATCATGAGATCATCCAGTGCCACCCCTACGTTAAACCACCATCCTAAACCTGGTAACACCGCATCACTGAATCCCATGAAAATCGCCACCTTCCACTGTTGAACCACCACATGTAGATGGTCAGTAATATGGACCACGAGTACCCATCTGGTTCACCAAATCTATTAACAATACTAGATATGGAATCCTTGGGAATATATATTCATAGACTCGTGCCCTTTTCAATGATCTGTCGACATTTCAACATAAAGAAATGTTGGTGTCACTTGTTCTCACTGATGATCATCCTCTACAACCAAAAACACATAACTATCAGATATATAGATTCCATGGATCATGAACTTATCATATATATGCTTCACTCAAGGATTGTTTGTACTTTCAAAAGGTCCATTAGATTAGTGATGAATAATGTCTTGAACGGGTGAAGAACATAAAGAACAAGTGATCTAAAATTACAATGGTCTATGTACTTGTTAATATGACCATTAGAAAAAAAATATGTTGAAAAAATAAAAAAATTAATTTTGTCAAAAAAACATCAATCATGTAAAATTGAATCCGGATGAAGAACCTTCCATGATTTTGGATCTTCCATTGCATTCGTCGCACTCTGATCTGCTCAGATCTGCAACCCATTCACGATTCACCAACGATTGGGCATATATTTTCCATTGCATAGAGTGTAAGGTTTTCTAACATATTTTGGGCGGAAATTTTCCAAAACCATTATCATTTCCTTAAACACATATTTATAATAATTCCACAAATCACCCACAAAGGGTCGTAGAGTCTAAACCTCACTCTCCCTCTCTCTTTATGCTGCACATAGGTAAAACACCATTCTAAGAAAACAAATATAGTCTCATATTAACTATATGGGTCACAATTCAGAATTTATTTGATATAATTACTATGTTAAAATAATTTTATTTAACTATTTCATTTACAGTTGAATCCTCGGTGGAATTTTCTATAGAAGGCCCAAACCACCAAAATTTATGTCCTACATTGGGTTAATCCCATGCTTTGGACTCAACAATGCCCTCATATTTCTCACATGATCTAGAATTGGAGAGATATCCCATTTTTATCACTTGGATTGTATAATAATAATTAATATTTTTATATAATTTATTCTGGGTTCAACTGGCCTCCAAATCGCACACCATCTGATCATCTGGCTCTGGAAATATATATTCATATATTCTAAAGTCTTATAAAAAAAATTTGGGTCCCTAAATAAATCCCTTATTCTAATTTTTTTCCCAAAAATATCCCACTCATGTCTCTCCCACTACCCATGATACTCCAACACATTTCGGTGCTGACGTAACATGAAATCTATAAGGATTTTATTTCCATAGATGGTCCACTCTTTTCGGTAGCATGCATAAAATAATGCATGTATCTCCCCATCCATAACACATGTAAGACATCATGTACCCACTCCACATCTGGGAGTTGGGTTTGGAGGTAAGAAACCTTTTTAATTATTTCACAATTTCAATTTACTCGATGAACCAAAGGGACAGTTTTACTATAGGGCTTCAGACCATCATGAATCCCAATAACATATCCTCCAATAGCTTGTTATTTTTCTCAGTCTGACAATCATTCTGAGGGTGATAGTTTTTACTCTTCTGTCGTTGGGTCTTGAATGCCTCTTTTTGGCCTCTTGATAATAATGATGTAAACAACATGTCATGATCAATGACAAACATTGAGGGAACCCATGGAGGATTATTGTTTACCATATGCACAACTACCCTAAAACACCCCCAAACACTGATTCCTTATTTAATGGAATTTCACTATCTTCGTGAGTCAATCTCATTTTACCCATATGGGGTAATGGTATTTTAATATGTGTGAAAGCACTATAAGGAGTCCCTAGATATAATATCTCATTTCCACTCTGGGATTTATAGAGGCTAAAACGATATACTGAAACATGGGGCTCAACCTTCACTCGCTGATAGGGGAGGAATCATGAGAATGAATTTAATATTATTCATCTAAAATTAATACCCAAAAACTAATATCAAAGGACTAAAAAATCATCCCCACTCAATGATGTATGACTAAGGGGGTTGTGTGGAACTCTCAAATCACATCCTCCAACTTTAAAACTTGAACCAAAAATTACCCCTGTAACAAGGCCTCTTGAATCATTCCTTAAGAATATCTATCTGGTGCATCACATGTGGATTTCAAAGTCATGAACAGTCTCACATTTGTTGTCTTGAAAAGTAGATTCTCTCCCATGATCCTGATGCGAAGGATACAACCACATCTACTAAAGAAATATTATACCCTCTTACACCACCAATGATAATTATAGTGATGATAACAACTCAAAATCATCCAGCACTTGGTGGGACTAGGATTTTCTACTAAGGTAATCATCAACATCAATTTCCTTCCAAAAAATATATACAATCTCAAATTCATAGTCATGCAAGATCTCTAAAAAACATTGTTTCCAATATTTTAGGCCTCTCTATGTAAAGACGCCCCTCTGAATCTGATGGTATGTGAAAACCACAATGCATTCTTCAAGAAAGTTATGTCTCCCCATCCTCAGGGTGAATACAAATACTTCCATTAACATGTAGTGATTCACGTAGTTCTTTTCATGTGGTCTGAATCACATGAACCAATACATGATAATTGTCATATCATGGTGGACGTTGGGCATGTAAATGTACCAATGAATAGGGTAGGGATGTAAAATCACCCAACTATAAGAATCTAGATTTAGAATGTGTGTGGAATACTGAACATATCTCCACCTCACTTGTGAGTAGAGTAACCCCTAAAGAGACACTTCTTCGCTCCCACTAGTTACATCCCATGAAAAAGGATTCCAAATGAAAAAACATCAATGGAAATGAGAATACATGCTCTGAATCTCCACTGAAAAACCCCATCAACAACGAAAATGTTAGAGAGACTCATCATACACACCACAATAAAATCTACATTGTGTGGAACTGAGTCACCCTCGTAGCCTTTCTTGCTTACAAAATGTGTCCTTGTGGGGTAATGACCCCTCTTTCTCATGCATTTACCGATACATCGAACAACGATGACACAAGGTTACAGTAGCTTCCCTCATCACCCTTCTGAAACCACAATCATGGAGAAAGGAGAAAATAGAACCACACACATTTTCTAACAATTACTAATATAAAATATAGAAAATACATAATGTGTAATTATTATCATCTAACATGCTACACTATCATAAACATCCTGTGCATGGAGCTGCCCGTGGAATTGGCCACTAGCACCTAGAGCCTAACATGTGAAATTTAGTTGTGGTGGAATGATCATGTACTATCATCCAGAAATATTTCTTCACATTCCTCGGATAGAATCACCTCCTTTGTAACCTCCATGTTCTAAACTAGGAGATCCCGGATCATGAAACCATCTCTGTCATGGTGGGGCATCAACCAATAGCCTGGGAAACTCACCACATATGGTAGGGAAAATATCTAGCCTTGTGACCTTTCTTTCTCAAGCATAACACCGTCACTCCCTTGGATGACAAGGTGATATATGTTATCCCAATCAATGCACATGAGGATGATCATGGGGATGCCTCTGGGTTGATCCCTTTCCAACTGATGTTCACTAACTGTGGTATAATTATCTATACGGTTGATCATAATACCAGCTCTAGCAAATTGGTTTCCCAATAATTGTAATATCTATCTCACCAATACCCGCTCCGACACCACATCATAGGTGGGAATGTCCATGGGGATTGTGTTGGAACAAAACTATATATGGAGACCCTGCTCAATCTTCCTGGATCAGATGTAGTTGTCATAGATCATGTAGAGACAGTACCGAGTCAGTACCGAGTCAGGTATATAAAACAATTCACATACTCTTCAAATACCATCCCTCCCTCATGATTCTCAACAGGTTCCTAAATCTTGATAGATCGTAAGGAGGGTTAGTACTTCTCACAAAACAACTTCTAGAATTCATCCCACAAGAGTACTGACTCATCGTGCATCCGAGTAACAAAGCCCCACTATCATCCTTCCATTCCAAGGAAAATAATATCTCTCAAATCAACCATATAATCTATTGAGATCCAATAAAGTTATAAAATGTGAAAAAAAGACTCCAATAAATCCTACGCTAAATTTGGGTATGGCTCACCACAGAACCTCAGCGATCTCTTATGTTTGGTCTCGTGGAGTGCGCTCAGCCTGGGTACATTGTTAGGTCTCTCTAATGGGACTAACTACTAGTAAATATGTGAATATTATTATGCCTTCTCAACTAAAGGTAGGGGATCGAATGATGGACCATCAACTAAAGCCTCATCACTCGTTGGATTTTCATCACAAATTGCAGTTGCTATACCTGATGTATGACAATGTAGAGGAATCTTGAATCATATCAAGGAATGTTGTAGTGAAATGAGGATATATATATATATATACACATAAAAATCCATCAAGAATACTCAAAAAGGACAGTTAGGGTTCCAATCTAGTATGATGCATGTTACAATGATCCATGTAATGAATGTGTTAACATGTTGAGTCGACATGAAGGTAATCTGGATCTAGGTGATTTTCTATGTTAGTTGTCGTATCATCACTTGACTCCCTGGCCAAAGAGCCGCACTCAATAAATATTGACACTATTTACCTAAACCCAACCAAGAACATTTTAGGTAAATGTACAGACAATGTCCAAATGTTTGAATCCCATAAGATAGAAATGTTTAATGACTCGACCTATGTTGGGGCTTGAGCTGCAACTACATAAATCCCACCTCCATTGGATAGGGGTAGGTGAAAAGTGTTGAGGGAATAGCAAACATGGGGATGCCTTTTCCAAAGTACATTTACACACACACACACAAATCTCATTTCAATAGTGAATTGAGAACATAAATAAGTGATAAAACAGTTCTATATATAAACCACAAACATGAATTGAACACTAAATAATACATGTATAGGTGTTGTAAAGTAAACTAAATTGAAAAAGGGAAAAAACATGCCCTTCTAGAAGTGTTCCATAACCTAGAAGTAAGTGATAGGGTAAAATAGTGAGACTTCCCCGCTATTGGATCCCAAGCTATGACCACCATTCGCGGTCCATCCTCAATATATCCCCAAGATCCTCTAATGTAAAAATTAAAAATTCTATCATCTACATATGGTATGATACATGTGGGAAAATCTCACATAGGTGTGATTATAAACAAACTCAATATGTCGCCTTAAAAAGTTGAAGGGGAGTAGTAAGATATACCAATTAAGTGGAAAAAATAGATAAAAATGTACAATTAAGGGTACAACTCCACCCAACAAGAGATTGTATGTAAACTCAACCAAAAAAAGTATCTCAAAATAGTGAGAATATATACTTGTCATCAAGTCCCCACTATTATACTGCGAATATTGAATCATCTAACCCCAATAAGCTATACACGTAATCCACATCTCATACGTCGTTTTTCTTCACATCTCTTAAATGAAGAGTTACCTAATCTAAAGGAGTGGTTACTACCATAGGATATATGTATACTCGTTCAAAGATGTCAAAAAGAGAGAGTAAGGGGAACATCATTTCATAGTTCAGCCGATGAAAAGACTATCAAATAGTTTTATAATTAACAACCAATGATTCCAATCATTCCTCATGTCTACCACAACCACCCATGTCAAAGGGAATTCATCCCCAATAAATGATACAATCCAATTTGGGTTTCTCTGCCTCTCCCACATGGTTTTATGTCACATACCAACGATGTATCTCAGTGGTAAAATCATACCTATTTCTCATGATTCCAAAGGAACTTCAACCCACTTATCATCAATTATCAACATAGTAACGATGTCAAGCATCATGGTTGAAGACACATTTCCAGCTTGAATGGAGGTTTCCACTCTAGTGTGATAGAGGATAGATGCCCATCCTGGTTGGAGAGTTCAACTCTGGTTTCATCAAGGACGCATGCCCAAACTTGTTGTAGGGTTCGACTAATACTTGGTCAAGGCCCCATGCATAGTTTGTTTAGAAGATTCCACTTTAATTTTATCGGGGATTCATACACATTTTGGATAGAGGATTTCAATCAGAATACTCATATGTAATCCCTAATAATTGATTTCATTGAGCATCACCTCAGATATGTGTCACATCTGAATCATCGAGTGATTCCTAAGAGAACATCGTATTATAAAATCATGTATCATATCTCAAAATAAACTACGGAGGACATCATCACAGTTCACATGAAAAAACAGTCAGTATAGGCTACTCATTGGAGAAGATATTTGTTTAGAAGAAGGTGATATTAGGGGTTGAAGATTCATATTGTGGTCCATAGTGCGTTTGGGTACCACATTGATTTTAACCCCGCCTAATCACCAAGACAATTACCAAGCCTTACTCGGGTACCAAAATGTGAAAAAATATCCCAAGGAATGCCATTTTTATTCTAGAGTACATGTCATGTAGATGTAGAAGTTGCTTCTTATTATCACACATGAATAGTGATTCATGGGGCCTAGGCCCCAATCCTCGAACACATCATATAGATCTCACCATTAAAATACTCATGAGAAAAAATGACGTATCATCTATTCATTCATCCATAAGGCAAGCTTGTGATGAAGTCGCATATCACTACAATCTTCCAAACATAGGCTCATGGGGCCTACACATCGATTTCATTTTAAGTGCCCCAAATTAGCCTTGGAATGTCTGGCTCAATATCAGCATCACAACACTGCTTACGACGTATCGATCAGACAAAATTTGTATAAGATATTGTATTTCAAAGTTATAATGATTATAATAATATATTATTATTTAATTGTGGTTGAGGCGCGAGCAATGAGCCAGAAATATAAAATTCCCCAAATGGAATGAAATGTCCCACCTAGAATGTGGGATCATGTTTCTGTAGATAACAAGTGAAAAGGATTCCCAGTTTAGTTTTTATAGATGTATGAAGGTGAACATAAAGACATACACACCCCACTCTGTCGGGGCCCTGCCTGTTCTGGCCATCGCATCCCACTGCTATGCAGGCCACCATTCCGACCCACGATATGCAAACCTTCCACCTCGGATCGGCCCTACGTCCTAGGTCTACTGCACCATCATCTTTGTTCCCCAAGATGCCCCATCGATCCACTAATGTCCAACACTTGGTCATGACACCTCACAAGCTCCCACCGCCGCCACCACCTTCTACTGCTGAATCACTACCGGACCACTACACATCGACGACCTCTTGCATGAAAAATCGGTACCACAACGGCAATTGAAATCATTAAATGAAACTAGATATAGAATTATTGACATGATATCTTCATAGAAGCATGATTTGATTGAATTTCCTTTGACGTTTCAATGTCACAAAAATAGGCATCCCTTTCACACACCTTTTTTCCCTATTCAGCACCCGAAAATCAGAACAATCCTAGTTCTAGAAACCTAGTATCATGAAATTTAATGATATATGATTAAATTGATGATTGGTTGTTTTTTAAATCAAAATTTTTATCAATGAAGAATGTGAATAACATACTAAGAACAAGAAGAACAATTGATCCATAATTATAACGGTCGAGGGTCGTGTCAGTTTGGTCATTGAAAATTATTTCTAAAGAAGAAAAAATTATCAAAATTTAATTTTGACAAAAAAATGTCAATCTGTTAAATTAGAATCCCAATAATGAATCCTACATGGATTTGGGTTATGTCAGTGCGTTCGTCATGAACTTATCTATATGAATATGCAATCCAGTCGTGATCCACCAATAATTCGTCATCTATATGCAATCTCAAGGAGAGGTATGAGCACTAACAGCCACATAGATGAAATGATCCAAACCGTTTCTCGTTTAATTAAAGTCCAATTTATACGAATTCAATAAGTAATCATCCAATAGTCGTGTAGTCAAAACCTCTCATTTACTCTCACATTAGGTCACGTTTAGGTAAAACATTACACTAGAAAAACAATACCGGTCTTAGATTTCAAATGTGAGTCTAAATTCAGATGTAATTTTAATTAATGTCTAACATAAATTAATTTTATTTAATAATTTTATTTATGGATATGTTCTCTGTATCATTTTCTATAGAAGGTCAGTGCCGAAAAAAGTTATTCCCCACCTAGGGTAAACGACAGGCACCGAACCCAACCGTAAACTCAGTTTTCTAATATGAGGTACTTTATAAAATATATCTCATTTTAATCACCTCCAAAGTATAAGAATACATAATATTTTTTATAAAATTTATTTTGGGCACATCGGGCTTTAGAATCTCACTTTGTCTTAGCATCTGGCTCTTGAAATATATGTACAAATATTTTAGTCTTAAAAGGGGAAAATTGGGTTTATACATAAATCTAAGAAAAAATTTGGGGACAACACTTTTGTGTGGACTATGGGGTTAATGTTCTATTGACTAAGGGTCAATGTTTTTTCTTAAAATTGTGATATTGTTGTCAGGAACAAGTTAGCTAATTATTATATGATGTCATGTTGGGTAAATGTACTATGAACCAATTAGGTAATGACTCCAAAATCTATACACTATTGAAATTATTTTTATATCAAATAATATTTTTTAAATGGTTCAAAAAAATGTAATTGACCACAAAAATATTAGAACATTTTTAATAAATCTATAATAAAAACTAATATGGTAAATAATTAAAATATTTTACTATTGAAGATAAATTAATAATATTAGTTAATATTGAAAAGGGTTATTTTAAAAATACTATTTTCTTGTTATTTTATATTTTATTATTAAAATATTAATTTAATATTTTTAGATTTTATATTTGGTAAAATATAATCCATATTTTTATTCATAAAATAAAATTTTTCCCAGTGTGTACTTTTTATACTTTAAATAAATGATGATATTCAGTTAAAAAATTCTATTTGTCAAAGATTTTAATTTTTATTAATTTATTATTATGTAAGTATTTTGCAGAATATTTTTATAACATTTATGAGTATTAAATAAATATTTAATTAATGACATTATTCATTTTGTAATAGAATATTTATTTATTATTTTTATGTCCATAATTTTTACAATAAAACTAAAATGAAACAATATTAAAATCTTTGTTCAGTCTTTTATTATAAATAATCGTTTTTCATTAAAATTTAGATTTTTATTTCATTTATTTAAAAAACTATTATTATTTATAGTTAATCATTTTCTATTATAAAATTCAAATTACATTATAACAGTAACTTATACATAAATTATTAAAAATAAAAACAAACCTTTCTTAAAAAACTAATTTTACACCTTTTTGTGTTTTTTATAAAAGTATATTTTAAATACCATAAAAACTCAATCTATTAAAATTATTCCAAAATTTCAAATCATATGATTCAAATTAGTTAATTGTAGACAAATTTTAATATCTTTTTGTTAGAATAATTAATTAAAATAATATAACATTTCCTATATAAATATTAAAAATGGAAAATAGTATTTGTATATTGGAAAAAGAAAAATCTTAATACTAACATGTTTTAAAATTAGTGGATTTGGTTAATTTTGACTCAATCCTATAATACCAATAGTTTTACCATTTTGTTTGTAAATTTTTCTTTAAATTTTAGCATTACACTATTGAAAATTTGAGGGTTACTTAAAAATTGGGATTTTCTTTATCTATAAAAAGTAAAAAAAGTCCCAAACAAAGAGACTCGCATTCCATTTTTTATTTATCATTAATACTACATCAAATTTTATTTTCTTGTTACCTTCTCCTAACATAAATATTAATATGAAAAATTAATTTATTTGAAAGAAATGTTCCAAGTCAAAATTCAAGTCATTCACCTTAGTATTAGCATCTTCATAGTGTATCTTATATAATATATAGTTGTATAATATTAATAAGCATTATTAATATAAATATATAAGTACCATATGTTTATATAAATTTTGTTATTTTAATTTGGAAAAACTAATCATTTCATTGAAAAATAATTGAAATCATAATAAAATTGATCATATGTTCATGTTGATCACCACCTCAATGATGAAAAGTATTATGTTTTGCAACACTGAATAACATTTTTGGTATCATTAATACATTTTATTATTAAATATATTTTCCATATCAAAAACCATGTTATTAAATTTTTGTTATTCCTATTACATGATTTTATCCATTCACTAAAAAATTGTATCAATAATCATATGGATGAAATACTACCACAACTAATAATAAATAGTTTTTTAGACCATCACCATCCATCATGGATGATTATCAAAATGAAATTAATGATGAAATATGAAAACTCTGAATTTTATATGCTTTAGAATAATTTTTATTATCGTTATCTAATTATATTTTGTTACTCATGAAAATTATATATGAATTTTATTATTTTGTTTTCAACCTATGTGAATAATGTTATACTAATTATTTCACAAAAAATAGGGGGATGTAAAACCCTGGTGATATCAAGTAATAAAAATTAATCTTAGATATAATAATAATTTATGAAATGTTTTATTAATATTCAAAAAAAATATTAATAAATTAAATTTTGATTATTAGAAAGCTCAAAACAAATTTATCATGTTTCCAATTTTCAAAAGCTGATTCATGTCTTCCACATAATTAAAATAAGTCTTTTTTAATAATTAAAAAATAAAAATGAGGGATTATAAATAATGTTAATAAGGGGTAATACATTTGAATATGGTATATAATAAAGTACATTTTTATGTTCATTATAATATATTTTAGATCGTAAATGATTCAATAGAATATCAAGGTAAGGTTCACCTTAAATTACTTCTTTTAAGACATGTTTTCAATTGGATATCAATATTATTTTCTATCTTGTATATTCTAACTGATTCTGTTTTCATATAATTACATACATTTTATTCATGTTAGCTTATTTATAAAGTTAAGATCATTATTTTAATAGTTTTTGATATAAATGATACACAATTAATTGGGTTCATGTTAACCCAAAAATTAGTCATCATATAATAAATTTTCTTTATGAAAATATTTAATATAAATGGGTAAATATTTCACTAATCCAGTATTATGTGGTTTTTCAATTTTCAATTTTGTTATTTTACATTTTTTCCATAGAATACCGATTTTCTAAATTTTTATACTACATGAACTATGTTTCATTAATGGGACATTAAAAATTCAATCTTCTTACATTGAGTTAGTTTATATTGGGATTTGACCGTTAATATTATATTTATTAATTTATTTAACATATTAAATGATGTTATCATATATAATTTTTGGGAGAATATATTTTTGATGTCAATCCATCCTATATTATTATTCTATCACCATTAATTATAATGTTGATAAGAACAAATATCGATAAATTAATTGTCACTTTGTTTGAAGATCATATTTTCCTTCATTCCTATATTAATCTACATTATTTAGTAAAAAAAATAGGAAATATTTTATTTGAATCTATTGATTATCTTTACCAATTTTAAAAATTTAATTCTGATACACTTTATTTGGTGTTTTTAAAATAATCATTTATATTTTCCAATATATTTATCTTTTTAATCTTTAATATATTTGTAGGAATAATTTGATACATTATTAATTTCCAAATATTTGTGATTTAAAAACTATTGAATCATTTTCTAATCATAAATTTCTAAATATAAGGTGACATCATCATTTTAGGAGTACTTTATAAATTACATCTTTTATCATTTTTCATGGAAAAAATCAATTGATTTTACATGAGATTTTATTTGAGGTTTTATTTGAATTCTTTTACATTTTCAAATGTTATAAAAGAAAATAATTAACACATATATGATTAAAATACATACTTTAAAATATTTTAATATTTCATGGATATTTTATATATTTAATGTGATTTTTTACCAAATACCAAAAATTTATTTTGTATCTACAACTTTTTACATTTACATATCATTTTCTTGATTTAGGATTTTTTTTTCAAAAGAAACCACCCACCTAATTTCATTGTATGTATTTTGTTATTTCCTTCTATATTGAAGAAATAAACCATGATTTCCAATTCCATTTCAAATCATTTTAATTTTACAACTGTAATTTTACATCCAATTTTCCCCCTTGAATATACCATTAATGAATCATTTGATTAATGGGGTTTTACTATGATTACATTAAATGATTAATTGGGGAAAATTTAATTTCATAACCATAAACTGATTATCTATATAGTGTAAATAACTTATATTCTATTATATTGATTCAATGGTATTTAAATAGATTATTACATAATATCATTATAATCACATTTATCATCAGTGAATTATTATTATTCAATGATTAGTGAAAATATATACTTTTTTTATATCGTATTTCTTTTGAGATGTTTTTTAATATAAATTATTTTACATTTATTATTTTATAATGTTATGATGGTTAACAAGTCGGGAAAAAATTTAAGGATTATAAAATGGGTGTGAACTATACCTCTCTCAGATGTTATTGGTAAAGAAATATATCTTCTACGATATAAATTTTATATTTATATATTTTTGAGTAACTAGGATCCAAAAGGGTCTGTATGATGGTGTTTAGAACTACTCCAGATTCTATATCTATGTAGGTTATTGAGTATCTTAGTTCACAAAAGGTTAGTATAATAGTGTTTATTTCTACTCAATAATCCATATATTTATATATGTGTGGTTATTAATATTCACAAGCATTTAAAATCATATTTTTATTATTTTCACATATTTATTCATACATTACATGGCTCATAATACAAGCATGATGTCTTATTTTATCAAATAATTTTAAAAGTGTTAAAAATTGATAGGATTTTGTATATTTAATTCTTAGAGTAAAACAATTATTTAGTAGTGTTCATTAAAATAGTATATATTCCCTTATAAATTATTTACTAAATTTTTATGGTCTTACCATTATATGTTTTTATATTTTATCCACAACGGAGTATTTGAGATCACCCCATTATTTTATTTTCATTCCCCATGTCATTATGTAACAAAAGGTATATAATATATATGAAATTTTATTATCTGTATAATTTGTGTTATATGTTGAAGTCACATTATGAATTAATAAGTTTTTATCATTGTGAAAAAATTTATATTATGTAATAAGGAAATGAGTTATTTTAGTTACTGTTTTTTCAAATATCATTTTTACTCTAATCCATTAGGGCCATTCAAATGTATTTTGTTGGAATTTTTTGTTTCATGTAATTAATATATTGTTAGTTATGGAATAACATAGTTTTCATTATAGTTGGGTTTTAATATCTCTATTGATATGGATTTCATTTGTTAGAGATAATTTTTTTGTTTGATAGGTCATCAATTTTTTCATAAGTTTATATTTATCATATTTTATATATTATATATAATCCATTAGGTTAGATGAGGTAATATTGAATGTTTCATAAATTGGGATTACATAACATTACATGATAACCAAGTTAAAATTATATGATATATGTTAATGTATTGGATAACATATATAATTAATAATAAAATAGAGGTTGTGTGGTTTTATTTGAAAATACCTACCATCCTAGATTTTGGAATGTGGATGTTGGCTATATCATTGTTATAAAAAGGGATATTAATCCCTAAGAATGTGTGATGGGTATTAACTAAAGTGTCACTAGTGTAAAAAAATGACCTAACTGAAAATCAATCCATATAAGCTTTGGGGATATGATTCGGTCAATCCCATTTTCTTCAATAACCATTATGAAGGATTTATTTTTTAATTATCTTAAGGGGTTAGATTAAAATTTAAATATAACAAATAATAAAGTATCCAAGGTATAACCAATATTGTAATACGATTAACAATGTCTGACATAGTTGAAATGATATTTCCATCTATTTAAATTATGTTTCAAATGGAAAAGATATTTTTGAATTATGTTTTAATATTCATACAAACTACTTCTTTTGGATATTATCATACATATTTAGGTTTTAGTATTTGGTTGAAATAATATTGAACAGATGAAGCAAATATGTTTTTTAAAAACTCTATTTTATAACTAAATATGGAATAATAATAAATTGTTTGATGATATAAGTATATTAATGTTTTGATAGATATGATGAGTTTACATGTCATACATGAGGTAGCGACGTCAATCCCATAATAAAAGTAAATTTTTCATAATCATATATATTTTCATTTATGATTGACATTTACATATTGTATTCTGGTATATTCTAAATGTTATGAGGGTTTTTTGAAACATCTCACAATTTTTCTTTAGTAGTATTTATTTAATTGTTTTGAAAAATGAATTCAATGGAATGAATAACATTGAAAATTTCATTTCAAAAAGGTTACAATTTTTTGTGATAACTATTAATGAAGAAATTATTCAGCTAGGGAATGCTCTAAATTTTAGTGTGTGGTTATTCATTATGTAATAAATTGTAGATAATTTTTTAATAAGTTACATAGGATTAGTAACAGAAGGATTGATGAGTTATTTATGATAATTTATAAGTTTCTGAAATACTATTATTATGGTATGTATAGGATTGTCAGTGATTATCTGAAAAAGTGGTTAATAACATTTGTGGACTATAGATAAAACTTATTTTTTGAAGTATATATGATTTTTTTAAATAGTTTTATCCAATGTAGATGTATTTTTTTGATTGGATATTACACTAGATAATAGGTTTAAGACATGTCCAAACGTTGGATTATGACTGAAAATTATAATTTTGGTAAATATAATCAATGTTTATTAATCTTATGGTAGTAATATATATTTGTCAGTAGATTTTATATCATGATTAATAATTCCCCTATATATCTTACTTCATAATAAATAATTTAAATTGTTTTGGTTCATATTTTTATGGCGGTACAATTTAATGACTAGAATATCAAGGTCTTTTAAAAACTGATGTTTTCTTCAATAATCTGAGTTATAAGGTACACCAAATCAAAACACACTGTACTATTTTTTCAAAACATTATTAATAATTTATCCCTAAAAAGTATAATTGAAAATAAATATAATATGAATTCATGAAATAATATTAAGAATTTATTAATATTCTAGGGTCATATAAATGTAATAACAAGTATATTTAAAACTTAATAAAAAGATATGTGAATAAAACTTTTTTCCATTATTTTACTAAAATTATATTTATTTATGTTGAAATAATTTTATGGATTTATGTTTTGGGTAAAAAAATTATTATTTTTAACTAATAAAATTTATGTCCTAAATATTAGTATATTTTTTAATCTTATATTTAATGTAAATTTTATAATTGAGACCCTATATTTTCATAAAAACTTTTTTAATATATTTTGTGAGATTATATTAATTTTAACTTTTCAAACTTCTAATTTTTTTTTCATAAATATATTTTGAAATATTACATAAGAAGATTCAAATTAGATATTCTGGTTAATTTTAGTTTTGGTCATTAAATGTAATTAATAATGATAAAATTTTGTAAGCACCACAAAATGTATAAATATTAAAATATTTTTAGTAATTATAATGTCCAAATAAGGTAAAATTTAATTATTTAAATTTTTGGTATAGGTTATTTTTTACCCACACATATTTCACCTCCTCTATTTCCATTTTTTCCATCAAAACATGAATAGTAACTATACATTATAGAAATGTATGGGTATCATTAAAGTATAAAATTTTATTCAAATAGAAATGGTACCACATATAAAACATAAATACTCAAATTACCTTCAAATTTCAGCATGAAACTCTACCAAATTTCCCCCCAATAATCCGCCACCTAAAAATCACCTGGTCTCCATTATTGGGAATAATATATATCTTTCAATAGAAAAAATCATGAAAATAATCATGTCTTTGATGTGATAAACCACTTATTCATAATGATTCCATATAGAATTAATTATATCCAAAACATATCTAAAATAATTAATTTAATTAAATAATAAATAATTATATTTAAATTTAAATATATTAATTTTTCAATAGTTATATAATTTGTTATATCCACTAAAAATCAATATAACATTGATCGTGCTAATTTGATGATCACCCACACCATGATGCGATGTTGTTCAATTTTCAACACATCGTCACAAGGATTGTATAAATGATAGATATTTTAAATAAATTTATTCTATATGGCACAAATAAATTTTTGACCTGTTCATTCTCAAATAGAATTTTTTTATTCCCTCATTGTCTAATGAGATCAATAATTTTACATACAGAAGACTTTTTCCTCTATAATATATAGTTTTGTTTGTAGAAACCATTAATATTGGATGGTTCTACAAGTAAATTCATTTAGGAAATATGATAATTATTAAAAAAAAATTACTTCTATATTTTTATTTTGATAATTATATAATGATATTTTATTTCTCGTGAGATCATTATAAAATGGTACTGTCTCGGTTTATATCACTACCACTATGAATGATGTTATATTGTTTATGAAATAAACTATTAAGGGGTTTCATAAAATATGGATATCCTGACATGATTATTATTTTAATAAGACTTAACGATTCTACATTTATATTTTTAAGGTTGTATATATTAATTAATATAACAGCTTTTTATTGTTTATCATATTTAAACATGTTAATCATGTTTACCATTCTCTTATAACTATATTAATGTCATTTAAATAATGTAAATGATACTTTTAGAATAAATATAAAAATGATTATTCTATATTTAATAATTAGTTAATTTTAAAATTTTAACCACATGGTAATTATTTTAACTTTTATTGCTATCTTTTTGGATTGAAACAAATGAATATTATAACTTTCATTAGTGAAAATAACATGAACTATGTAATTTATTTACAATTATTGAATATTTATAAAATCAACTATGATTAAAAAAATTTAATAAGGCACATAAATAAGTAGTTATTTAATTATTTTTGTTACACATCAGGTTATATAATGTGAGAGATAAAATGAGCTCAAGATAATAGATTTTCGTAAAAAAATTAAACTCATTAATACATGTTTTTTGTTATGAATTAATATATTTTATGAATTTTACAAAAGGAAAAAATGAGTTATAATAAAATTAAATAAAATTAAATAATTTCAATTTCAATTCGTTTTAAATAACTTTTTTGTTGGATTTTTTTTAAATTCCCATAATGTTGTAAGGGGTTTTTTTTAACTGAATTATCAGTTATTGAGTTGTAATTTTTCTTAATGAACATTTCATTAATCAATGGTAAATTATCAACTAGGTATATGTTATATATAATTTTATATTGACATATTATGATTTATAATTTTCAACAGTAAATATTTTTTAAAGATTCGCGATTCATAAACTAACTTCTCTATTTGGTACTTTGATAACAATAATATCAATAATTGAGTTCTATGGGGTTTTTGAACATATTCCATCAATATTATCTATATTAATCAATTTTAAATTTTATATGATTTTATAATAAATATTTAGAGTGGGAACATCTTTTTGAATAAAAATAATTATACTTGATTATTATAACAGTTGAAATTATATGATTATAGTGAAAAGACTTCCATTTATTAATTGTCTCTTTCTTTCAAGTCCATATTTAACATCCTACATATTTTATCCACTATTTTTGCTAATAAAATTTTGAATATTTTCAATGATTATAAAAATTATATTTACCCCTTTAAAAATGAAAATATATTAACTATTTTATGATGTGAGATTTCAAAGATGTTTCAAAATAGTTTTCACCCTACATTTAATATTTTTAATATTTATTCTTTTTCAATGAATATTTTATTGAATCTTATTTTATAATGGTTATTTTTAATTTCTTTCAATTCATATTTTTTAAAATATATTTTAAATGTTAATTAATGTTTTTTTGAATATAGTTAAATGATCTATTTTGATATTCTCTAATGGAATACACCATTCTGGTGCCTTTTTCCATTTTATTTTAAGATTTTAATTTATGATTTCATCATTACTAAATTTATTTTATTTCACTTAAATATAAAAAGGTATCTTTTAATAAAATTTAAAAAAATATGAAAAATTATTATTTTAATTTTTATAAAAATACTTGAATGAATTTATTTTAACATTCAAGTGAATTAACTTATCATTTGATTGATTAAGGATGTTTTCCAAATGTAACCATCCACAGTAATTTTCATGATGGCCTATATAATTTTATTTTCATTTCTAGAAATTATATATCATTTAATTTTTATTATTGAATCAATTTTAGTGTAAGACTATATTTTTTCCAATGTATTTATCTTATGAGTACCATATTCTTGAATTTTCCGATTAAATGGTGTTTAATTAGTTTCCATACAATTTTTTGGGGAAAATTGTTATGTTAATCATACACCTTTATCTATACAATGTCAATACTAAATTCCCTATTATCGTAATTTAATGGGTTTGTACCTATATATTTATAGGATATCCTTGTATACCAATTTATTTTACATTTGTTTAACATGATAGGATTATTGATATAATAATTAGGGCTTTCATTGAATTAGTAATTTTGAAATTTTTATGAAATCCATTTTTATTCAATGTATTATTTTAAGATTTCATGATTATTTTCATGTTTCACATAAATGTAAACAATTTTATAAGGATTGGTATTAAATTTACATCAAACTAACTAATAGAAGGATTATATATTAGGATGTATCAATGTTATTTTAATAGGTTATAGGGTTCCTTAGTTCACAAAGGTTGAGTGTGATGGTATTTAGTTCGACTCAAAAAAATTATTATTAATGGGTTAATGAGTCACTGGGTTCAGAATGGGTGAGAGTGATGGTGTTTTATAGTACACATAAAATAATTATTGAATCTATTGGTGGATTTATAGATTCACAATAACAATATTTATTATGAATAATACTATGAAAAAATCTCAAAAACATTCCATGGAATATATTATATTATTCATGTTTTATTTTATAATTCCATTGAAAATGTGTTATCATTTGTTATATTTTATATATAATTCATGCTATTTATAAAAAATATTTTTTATGTTACATTATCTAATGTATTTGTTCTCCTATAATCTTTCCAATGTGATTATTTACTAACTATTGTGGAAATTAATATGAAACACATTATAGAATATTTGAGATCTCCCATTTAAAATGTTTATATTCTCCAGGTTTTGGATTTATTAATATTATTTAACATCTAAATTTATTAATTATATGTAGAATTTATTGTAGGAGTATAATGATAGTATTTTTATTAGGATTCATTTCTCATACAGAAAAAATTTCCGTTAGTAAAATATTCCTTGAGTTTTGTTAGTTAATATTTGGTCATAATTCTCTATAATTCAATATGTAAATGGTCTTGGGAATTAATTTTAAAGAAATATTTTCTTCTTATCATTTAATTATTGGACGGTTTGTTTTTGGGATTTTATAAATAGGAATATTTATTTTATATGAACAAATGATGTTATTTAATATACGGTCTAGTGTGATTAGTTCTACAAAGGGTAATCAGTCACAATTTCTATTATAATATATTGACATTTGAATGAGAAAAATATAGCGACACTATATAAAGAATTTGTTGTACTATGTTATGATGTTTTCATATTCTCCAAATGACCAATATTTTTACATTTCCTGAATATGAGTTTTTTCATTGAAGTACTTGTAGACACATTATTGAGGTGATTTAGTGATAGTAATTATGTTAATTTACATATAACATAAAAAATACATTGTTTATAGATTCATATATATTGGCACATGATTATAGTAAGGGAGATTAACATTTTATTAGTGAGGATGAAAAATTATTATTATATGAGAGAGTTATATTGTCCTTAGTAAAGGGATTAGATTGTTAGAGTCCTTAATTTTTTTGACTAATAATATATGATCCTTAAACTTTCATTTAAATAATTTCTTGTGTGTATCTCTTCTATAATCATGTAAAAGATGAATACATTTCCATTAATTTACATTTATACATGAATTTGATATTTATATTATTATATTAATTAAAAGTGAAAATTAAAATTCTCTTTGTTTTGTAATCATTCAATTTATGATATAAGGATAAATAGACGTTATGTTAAGTTTTAAATAATAATCTGGAAAATAATTTGTTTTTATCATGTTCTTTTTTTTAATTTTAATTTTTTGAAAAATCACATCAAAATTATGTTCAATGTAAAAACAATATTAATTCATTTAATAATAAAATAAATTAAATTTTAAATTAATAAAAGTGATATAATTTTATAGATTTATTGTGTCCAATATTTTTTAAAGATATATATGACATGTTATAGTTGTGTGAAAGTTTTATATTGGAATTATCTATTTTATTTTAATTTATTTTCATAAAAATTGTGAAGTGTATTAAATTAGAGTGATAATATTTTATAATAAATAATAATTTATTAATTTTTTCAATATTCATAAAATACATTGATTTGGGGAAAATGATTTGATATTATTTATATACTTATTAAAGGTATATTTAAGTGTTTTGTGTAATTTTTTTTTCATTTTATTAACCCATAACATGTAGAAAACATTAATATTGTGGCAATCGTCAACATAGAAAATGAGGGGTTAAAACTAAAATATAAAGATTAAAACACAACTAGAACATTTTCCAGTTTTATTGCATGAATTTATTTCAAATAGAAATACATAAATCTTGTAATTGTAATTATTTTTTTTCTATTTGGTCAAGGAAAAATTAATACTAACAAAACAATTTAAGAAAATCCAAAAATTCCCCTATCATAATGAAACACCATCTGTGAATTATTTACACTATAATAACACATAAATTTCATCCTAACCCCAATCAATTATATTATAATTTTTTCCTTGTTATAATTATTTTTTATTACAAAAATATCTTACCTAGGTTTCCTATGTAGAGATCTAGTAGTCGTCTACCAAAGAAAAGATTATATTCTTTACTAAGTCAGTCACATTTATTTACTCTTCAACATCATCTTAATGGGTTTTAAAAAAATTAAAATAAAATATAATATATAATAAAAAAGGCTGTGATTTTTTAATGGCCATGGGAAATAAAAATTATATCTATATTCCATCATACAAAAATCAAAAAACATCGATCATCCATATGTACATATTAAAGAGTTTATGTAAAGGTGTAATTAGTATTCCATCACCCCATTAATTGGGTTGTAATAAATTTGGATCTAATGATATTATATGATATTGGAGACATAAATATGGTTATGAAAATATAATATAATATATACCTTATTAAATTATAATTCACTGGAAAATGATAACATCCCTCATTCATACATGTGGACTACCACATCCATGAAGTGATTTAAGGTGTTTCTCATTTACGAATTAAACAGATATTAATCAGGGCATATTTAACTAATTTATATGATATATATAATATTTTAATTATAATTTAATGAATAATTTAAATTTAAATTTCCTTTATTTCGTATGTCAGAATTTAAAATAACATTCATACGTGCGTGCATCCTACCATATCCATGAATGTTGTAATTACATATTATATCACTATCATTTAGCGATATATATATATATATGTATATATATATATATTTGAATATATATTTATATATGTATATGTATTTGAATATATATATATATATATTGAATATATATTACATTTATCCAATTAATAATATTTTTTAGAAGATGTGATGGTAATAAATTTACATGGACTTGAAAAACCAAATAAAATAACACATGTAAAAATAGTTAACATTCAAAATAATGAAAATAAAAAAAATTATAAAATGGTTGATAAAATGTTATAAATGAAACATATATGATATTATATATATATATATTGTTTTATATTTTTTTAATGTTTATATATTAGTAAAACATGGTGTTAAAATCACATTCATGGAATTCAGAACATTCGGCATGAGATTTTGTCTGAATTTCCACTCCATTGAGATATATTTGGTATTTTTCACTTATTTGTTTCTATGATGTGTACACATTTTCAATTTGAGGTATGGAACATTAATATTCACTAAATCATGATGATTAATGATTTATTTAATCTTATTCTTTCATGATTTATTTTTAATGATAAAATCTTATCTTCTTCCTCTGTTTGATTGAGTATATTTTTCTTCAATAACAATTTATGTCAATAATGATGTACAGAAGTCCAATTTTACTCAAATTATTAATCAAGGAAATTTTAAATTATATTTTATTTTTTATAAGATTTTAATGATCTATTTATATTTTTAGTCACCCAAGGTTAATTTTTTATCCTCTTTTAGAATATTAAATGAATTGTTTTATTGTAATGTGTGTGATATCAAAAAACATTCCAGCTTCAATTGCCAATAAACAACATTTAGTTTCTGTTAATGGTTCTTAATGGATTTAAAAATAATAGTAACTAATTAAATATTATTTTATATATATCAATTCCATTTTTGATCAATTATTTAAAAGAAACGTTTTTAGTACAAATTATACTTTTTTATTAGCCATCTCTCAACTCTTGATTAATCTCATCAAAATTTATTTTATTTTGAAGCATTCACATTATTGTATTCATTGTAAATTACCTTTACCTTAAGTATAATTATTATTTTTATCATTTATATACTTATTCTGAAAAAGTATTAATATTTTATATATTCTATATTATGTTGAATTTTATTTGTTTTACTTGAGAATAACTAGAAATTAAAATTCATTACCCACTAAAAAATGTTCATGATAAGAAAATTTGGTCATCAATTAAATCTATAATTTTTTATATGAATAATTAATTACAAATTAAAAGATGGATGGTTTTTTAATTATAAAAACCATAAATTCATTGAAAAGTATCACAAGTAATCAAAATTGGAAAATTATATGGTTTTGTACTCTTATTTTATAACTGTTTTGGTACAAGGTATTTATTGTCCAAAAATCATGATGTGTGATTTAGGACATCCAATAGTATACATTTTTATAATTCTGAAACCACTTTTGACTATAATCTATGAGATTGCATCATTTATATTATCCATGTATTCAAATTTTTATCATGTTATCGATTAAATAGAATGTGTTTTATGTTATTTGCATTTGAAAATATTTTATTCTTTATTTAATAATGATAGATTCCATTATATGTTACCCTTAATGATTATTTGATCTCATCATTTTTTATTTCTCTAATTTATGAAGAAGTAATATTTAAATTATTTCAATGGATGGATGGTGTTTGAATTTTGTAAATAATTTATTCCTTATATAAAATGTATATTATTTACATACAATGTTATCCCAGACCATTATTACCATTTATCTATTATGATTAGACACCATGTATATTTTACAGTATAATAATTTTGAAACAATATAATTGTTACTATAATTTGGTTTGTTATAATTTTTATTAGATCATGTATGTAGAAATGTAGGGTACTAGATTTTAATTAAAAATAACTATCATTAGATTTGATTTAATATTTCTTAGCATTTGAGAAAATTTTAGACTGGTTTTTTGGTGTCTCAAAATTCATGATGATTATGAGGTTACTCAATATATGTCATTATTTTGTGATGATTCCCATTGGATCCAAGATAATCGATAGACAATGTCAATGTAGGGATTCCCCATGTGAGAGAACCAGTATAGGTGGATGTGGAGTTGAGTAAGAAAATAATATATTTGGAATGATATCCCAAAATATGCGTATGAACCTAGACCATTAGGGTTTACATGACATTCCATGGAATGATAAACACATATTGGAACATTCCATTCGATGGAAAACTCCATTTTTATTGGAACTACTTAACTAGTATTAGTTGGGAAATGGATCTAGTCTCATTAAAAGATAATCACATTCATGTAAGGAAATAAAAGGGATGAGTAAGTGATGGAAATTAATTTTGTTAGAGGAAATGATGATGAATTGTTTTTAATGATCCAATTTACTATAAATAAATAGAAATATCAATAATTGAGTAGACATATATTAACATTATTTTCATCAATAAATATTTCTATTATGCACAATGAATAGAAATGAAAAAATTCCAAATAATGTATGATAGAGTATGAGTATATATTTATCAAAATAATCATGTATATTATATAATACATGAATATTCTAGAGATAATTATTTACCTTGATTTAAGGCCAAAATTTAACCAATCAAAGGTCATTGGTTTGTCAGATGTTTTCGTAATATGATGAATTATTATTATATACCATCAAAATTGAGAAGGAATTTTATTGATCCAATATTTTTAACAGGAAATAAATTTATTCAGAAGTATTATATGGAATATTAAGTAGATAAATCATTAAATAATAATATTTTTAAAAAAATAAATCCATATAATGATAAAATTCTTGAATGAAACATACTGGAAAGTTCATGAATGCAATTATTGTTTCTTACAGTTCAATAGATAAAATTAAAATTTATAATGAGAAATTGGAATAAATTGAACAATGATTTCAAATAATTATATTTTAGATAAACGGGTAGTTATCAACATTAATTCCCCATTAGTTATGTGAACAAACCACAAAATAGTTATTGGGGATAAGGAAAAAATTATTTTACCACAACAAATGGTGTTTATGTTACGAGTAATTTAGTTTTAGATTCTTTAATTGTAACATCATCTATCAAATTATTTTATTTTAGATCCTCACACACATTAATATCATAAATTATTTCCAATAAATTTAGATACTTCCCCAGGACCATATGATGTGATCTATCAATGAATAATCATAGTAGAAATACCACCACAACCAATATGAATCAATATGGTCCCATTATAAAATTTAACCATAACCTGTTTAGAGACATTATTATTATACTTATGGTTTGTTTTTAAGTAACAATTTTTTAGAATTGAATGAAAAATATAGTGGATAAATATAATACAAATAGATAGAATTTATGATTCTCAATTAAGATATTAAATTTCTTATCATGACAGGGGACACTTAATCACCGAGTCATGTCTACTTCCACCCTCAAAAATATTTTTGAATGAAATTGTTATAGAAGAAGAGTAGACACCAAATATGGATGAAAAAGTTAATCTTTAAATTTTGTGTATAACTATTTTACATGAATACATTGATGTATTTAATGAAGAATTGTGATAACGTCATATAGAAAAATATGAAGTGTATTCCATTATTTTAATTCCTAATGGATGACACAAATCAAATACTCCATATAGAATTTCCATTAAAATAATAGAAGATTTGAGGAAACATATAAAAATATTATGTGAAAAGTGATTTATACAGCGTAGTGTTTCACCATGGGGAGCCAATATCATTTTCATTAAAATAAATGATTACCTATGAGGTATTGAATTTATAATAAGAAAATAGAATTTATTATGATAAATTAAAAGTAACTTATAACTCCCATTGATGAATTTTGTTTCTTTATTTAGGGTGAAAAATACATTTTAATGATTTAACTTCAATATAGATATCAATATTTTAATTTTGGAAATGAATAAACTCTACGAAAAAAATTCTAATGTGGTTTGATACGTAGGAATTTTTTGTAATTCTATTTGGATTGAATAATTGGCCCTCTATTTTTATAGATATAATGAGTTGTAAATTCCTTGAAAACATAGATGATTTCTTTCTATTATTTATTGATGAAATAAATCTTTATACAAAAATTTATTAGGATCATTCTTGTGAAAATAATATAAAAATAAATATATTGGATGCTCAGCATGTGTGTATTTTGAATTTAGAAATTTTCATTACCTGAATATATTTTCAACATACATATAGTCCTAGTTGGATGTAGAAAGTCATTATAGTCATATAATAGACTACACCAATGTACATAACAAATGTACATTGTTTATTTGAATTGGATGGTTCTAATTTACAGTATTATGTTAGAAACTCATAATTATGTTACTAGTTAACTAATATTTCTTGTACAGTGGTTAAGCTCATATAGAAAATGTAACGTTAAGATGTTTTGACTAATTAATATAGATATTATTCTATATAATTTTTTTATCTTACCATAATTAAGTGCTAAATATGTGTTATATAGTGATAAATCGAATAACGAACATGGTTTTTTCCTTATAAAAATTATAATGTTAATACATATGCATGATGGTCAAAAATATATACAAAAAAATCTATTCAACTCATAATCACAAGTTTCATGTCATAAAAATTAATTTAAATATAAAGATCGAATAAATCTATTGTGAAATCGTTTAGAGATACACACACCATAAGAGAATAAAAAAAATATTCTCAAATAAACATGATAGTATGTGGAAAGGACGATACATAAATCTACTCATGGATAATTACATTGTAATAAAATACCTCAAATGGAAGGAAAATAATGTATTAGACACATTGATAATGAAATATTATAGAGTAATAAAAAAGATATATTAAGTGGGATCTAATTTTCATGGATTTAGTAATGTTTGATATTGAAATAATTATGGAAAAAGGGGCATCAATAATTTTAAAAATTAATGTCAACCCATCATTATTGGATTCGATAAAATACATTGTTACCAATGAAGTGACGTTAAAAATGAATATTAAAACAATTAATAATGGAAAAATTGAAGAATTTTTATTTTAAGATGGAATTATTAAATTTTTAATGTGTATAATTTCCCCAAATGTAACATGGGAATTATGCATGTACATTGTTAACTGTAAAATTTAAACTGATTGGACCTTTGGGATTATACTAATTTTATAATTTCTAATATAATAATTTAGACACTATCTCTAGGTTACTATAGTATGATTTGTCATAAATAACCGTAATAAAATTCCAAAAATCACGAGTTGTAGTTTGTTTTGGAGATTATGTATATATTAAAATATTAAAAGAATAATCTAAATCATCATTATTTCAACAAAAATAATGGGATTAAAAATCATTTTTTTACTTTTATAAATTTCAAGGATAATATGTTGACATATATAAAATAACACTCTTATCTATAAATCCGACTAATGAAATAATGAAATGTTTCTTATATAGAATATATTAATTACAATTTTAGTGGAATGCGAAGGGGAAAAACATGAAATCTGGGAAATAAATGACAGAATAAATTATTATTTAAACATAAAAAAACCAAATGTTAAAAAAATATACATGAAATCATAAAAATAATTCAAGGCTCACTTCGAATATAATATTGCATAGTGTCCTCATGTCATTTTTAATGAACCAAACATGATATCTCATTAGATCAAATCCTTAACCAATTAATTAATTGTTTATTAGTTATTTCTGTTGAATACAATCATAATATATGCATTTAAATATATTCAAAATAAGAAAATAATATATATATATATATATATATAAAACCCAGGTAAATGTTTTAGGATACATGATAATATTTTTAATGATAATGAAATAAAACTTCACTATTAATAAATATAAAAAAAAGATATTGAGGATTTAAGTCATTTTTTAATTGAATAAATAAATGTAACTTAGGAAGATAAAAAAAATTTTAAGGAAACCAACTTTGATTCGACTATAGAATTATTTCTAGAAAACAACTCCTTAAATGATTTTTTAATCCCTTATATAATAACCATTATAGGAGAAAAGTCGGGAGATTTTCCCTTAAAAATGTTAATATATTTTAATATTTAATAATAAAATATTAAATTTTTATAAATCATATAAGAAAAACCTTTAAACTTGTTGTATAATATGTGATATAAGAAATTGAGTACTTCCAAATAAATGTTTTTAAAAAAAATCGGGATTGGAACATTAAAATCATTCATATATCCTAAAAATAAATATGAAATATAAAATTTATATATATAGAAACCATATAAAAATTATAAAATATGAATATATTTATAATAAAGAGGGAGAGAGAGAGATAAATAGTTATTTAGGGAGATAACTTTACCCAAATAGAATTTAGGTGACTTAAAAGATTGCGTTAGCACAATTATGGACATGACATAGTGTAGACCAATAATATTATGGATAATAAAATTCAATATATTCAATATTTTATTAGGAATATTATAGATGTAAATTTAATTTATTATCATCCATTTAGGTCCATTTTTAATAATTTTCTAAATACATTTTTTCTTGTTATTAAATGAATTTATAACATTAGTAGTGTGTTTATAACTACTTAATGACATTTCATATTTTGGAATGCTTCCAAATATTATATGTTTTTATACATTTTAATGTATTATTTTCTATAATTTTTTTGATTACTGGTTCATTAATTTACAGGGTTTTAGAAACTATTATGAAAACATTTAAAAATTTTAATAATTATTTAAGATGTCCATAATGTGTATCATATTAAGATATTATTATTAATTTCATGTTAAAAAATAAAATGGATTGAAGTAACTATCTTTTAAGGTGGAAATTTTTGTGTAAAAACATCCTTATATGAATTAAAATTTGATTGTGTAAAATGTTTTTTAGAAGAAACTATTGTGTAATCATATGATTTTAATAATAATGTTATAGTATAATAATATAATATATAATACTAAATGTATCATTGATATCCGATTTAGGTGTTATAAAAAGTCTATATAATGGAATAGAAATTAAAAAGAGTTAATAAGAGTGATCACCTCACTCATTGGGAGGAATCCACTCCCAATTTAAAAATGACATCAAGAGATAATATTTGGATGACACAAAAAAAATTAAATCATTTTATGGTGAATTTGGAAATATTTTCCTATAATTTATAAATTAATGAATCTTATGGTGTGAAGAAAGGATGTTCATTATTTATAATGGTAGGAGATAGTTTTTAAAAAAATTATTATGATACACTATATCACTATATATAAATAAATTTTTTCATTTAATATTATATAACATGTTATTTAATGGTAAATGGGACATTACTATATTTATTTAAATTATATAATCCTTAATTTTAATAAATATATACATTTATAAAAAAATTACATATATGATACTTATATCATATTAATATATCCACCAATGTATTTATCGATTCTTGAAAATTAAAAAAACATCACCCATATATATTTTTGATATGATGATTCAAAAAATTATATCCTTTTATTAAAAAAATTCTATGTTATGCAATTTATATATTTTATTTGAGTATATAAAATATAATTTTATGATTATTTCAGAAATCATTTAAAAAATATTTATATTATTTCATTCATTATGGTACATTGTTCAAGGGACTAATTACTGTTATATTGACAATAATATATTCCATTTTATATTTTGGTAAAAATTATTTACAAGTATAATTCATTATTAACAACATTTCTCAATTTACTATTTTATTAATAAATTCTTTATTCTTATGTTTTGATTATTATTCCAAATATCAAATTTTGAGTGGAAAAATGATTTTATGCATCCTTTAAATACCTGTAATATTTATCATTCTTCAGTGTCAAAATTTCACCTCAAGGATATTTATATTTTAATTTGGAAATTCAAATCTTCTTTCTAATTCAATATATTATTCCTAAAATGATATCAGGATTAATGATATTTCTAATAGAATGAGAATAACACGAATTTAATATTATATTTTTATAGTATAAATGCATTTCTTTTCACATTATTGTATTTTTTATTTTGTATACTATGATTATTAATATTTTTATTGAGTTAGGTAAATGTTAAAAAATCAGGATTGTTTTTTTCTTTATTGGGAAATAATATGTCATAAACACATATATTAATGATAAGAAACATATTAATGTTGTAATTTCTTGGTGAGTACACATATTTTGTTATATAAGAATAAAATATTTGTTGGTAAATTTTTATCATTTCACCCACAGGTCACCTTGTTTTCTATTCATATATATAGTTTCCCTAAAGTACTCTGACATTATGTTTTTTCTGGTTTCATATAAAATGGCCTATATAATCCATGTAATTTATAGAGTACTCCCCATTAGAGATATAAAAATATAACCGCACTACCTAGATAATAAAAACAAGTGAGGGAAAATTTATCACCAATTTAAAAATCCATGGTTTATCAATGATTTTCCCAGTCACTCATATATGGAATATATGGTCATCTAATTTATTTATAAATGGATTTTTCCTTCTCCCATATTTTATTTACACCTTCAATACATACTATATTTTTCACAACAACATCATAATAGTATATTGGAGTTCTATAATCAATCCCATAATGGGATTTATAGGTATCCATTCATTTTTTTTTTTGAATGGTAATGAATGTTGCTTATGAACTAAATCATGGGAATATGTTGATCTCAATATTTTTTAAGTCTAAACTTTATAATTTTATCCCAACATATAGATATTTAGTGGTCATTTCTGATTTAGTAAGTATTTTTGGGTCATATAATGTGATAAAGTCCATCATCAAGTTTAATTAATTTATAAGACACAAAAAAACATGTATTTTATCCTCATGAATTTGTTGGATGCAATCATTATTGGTTTTTAATGTAGTATTATAACATCTGTGATGTATATATTTAAATTTTGATTGAGTGATAATTCTTCTCAAATAACAATGAAGTGGTTACTCTTTGATTTATTATAAATCATAAACCTTATGAAATTATTCCATTTAGATTTTGTTAGATTACCTATGATTATATAAATTGTGACTTTATCACAGTTCCACATTTTAATGGGTAATATTTAAATCACCAACTTGGTAAATTACAAAGTGATTCTATAACATTATTCTCCCTTCATTGAGGTTAATAAATTGATAAATAATACTATTTAATTAGCACTCAAATTATTTTTCATTGCATGTTTAGCTCTTTCTGTGTGAATATATACATTAGTATTTTATGATTGGTATACATATCAAAAATCTCCAAATATAGAAAATTATTATATATAATCCTATAGAACATTAATTACACTAATAATATATCATACAATGAATTGTGATTCAATATCACAACCATTTTTTATGAGGCATAAATTACAACCTTATCATTTTTTCTGAGAAAATAACCCTAAAATTATATAATGCTCCATTAAATATAATAAATCATACACAAAAAAGTATTTTGAATCAAATTTGTTGAGGTTAACATTATCTTCAACTTAATTAGTCTTTATTGACACTCATCTATCCTAAAAAATACTTGTTTCTAGTTTAACATGGTATATATGATTAAAAACGATGAAATATTCATGAGAAATTATCAAAAATACCATGTTAATAAATGGGAACTATAGATCTCAATTTTAGTGGTTGGTATAAATCGTTTAATATATTTATGTGAAAATAGAATATATATATATATATACACACTATTATGATAACATTCCTGCAATAATATAACATTATCCATCAAGAAGGGAAATTTATTATAAATTTAAAGTATTTTCCCTTTTTATTAATCATTTTTCATAGTACTAAATTTTTAAACTTATTTTTCATTTTTGGGGTATATTAGAATATCACCTAAAAATAGAAGCATAAAATTTTAAGGTAAATCCATAATTACTCTATCCAACAATTCCATACATCTTTTTAGAGAATAAGGGTGTCGAAACTATCACTATGATATCTTAGATTCTATATCTCATTCAAAAGGTTTTCATTGGAATATCATCCATCTTGAAAATCCATTAATAATATCTTGAATATATATATTCCTTAAAGAATTTACAATCCCCATTATTTTAATTAATGAATTCATCAAACAATGCGAGGGTATCATTATCTTTATTGTGGTCTTCTGGAGATGAAGGCAATCTATGTTTAGATGTATTGACCTTACCTTATTCTTGATAAAGATGAATGAGAACCCCTATGGAAAGACACTTGTATATATAAAAAATAATCTAGATTTATTTTCATTTTTTCATTTTAATCATTTATATTATAGTCGGTTAATATAATAAGTACTCCTTGATAAATTCAGATCACTATGTATATGTTTTATTGAGAACACAAACTCATATTTTTTAAGAAGACTACCAAATACATTGGTGAATAAAATATCATATCCCACCCACAGTGGGAATGTATTTAGTATTTATCCTTTATTTATCCTTTGTTGTTAAAACTACATATTTTTTTTCTTACGAATACAATTTCTAATCTTGATAATAATTTTCTAAAGTAGCTTCTTCATTTTTTGTGCACATTTATTGAATCAAAGAATGAGTTAGGAAATATAATCTGATTACAAAACATTAGAATATAATGTTGGTTATATATATTTTCCACCAATCCAATAATAGTAAAGAACTATACTGTAATAAATTACATATAAAAACAATCAATAGGATCTTCTACCCATAAATGAAAATCAACAACAATTAATTTACAAGTGATTCAAAATTAAACAACTCAGTGTTTTCATCATTTTGTCATCCTCTATTTCATCTTTTGGGTTTTTCATATATTTACTGATCATATATAATAATAAATAATTTAATTAACTATTGTAGAAGAATACATTTTCTTTTTATGAATTGATATTAAAAATAACATTATCAACATGATTCTTATTTAAAGTATTTACCCAATGAAAATGAAAATTCATGATGAAAATAATCATATGACTATAAATTAAAAAGTAATATTTTATAGATAGAAACATTAAATAATAAATAACTTATATATTAATATCATTGACTTTATAAGTTCCAATCACAATACAATTGTGTAATTTCTATTAATTTATCTTGTAAAATCCCAAAAAATGACTTTACCCATTACTGGAAATCTAGGCTATAGCCACGGACCTATAGCCACGGTTTTATAGAACCGTGGCTATAGGTTTTATACAGCTATGGTTTTTTTCCTACCCATGGCTATATCCCCTCGCCCAGTTTTTTTCCCCCCCCCATTCCATCGGCCTCCATCCTCGCCCTCGCCCCCAAGCGTCGGGCTCCATCTCCTTGCCCTCGCCATTTCTCCTCCCCGTGGCCTCATCCTCGTCATGGCCTCCTCCTCCACGACACATCAACACCGCGCCATCCTCCTCGCCGACGCCCTCCTCGCCGCGCTCTCCTCACCGACGCTCTCCTCACTGACGCCCTCCTCGCCGCGACCCTCCTCGCCGCGTCATCCTCCCCACACCCTCCTCCCCGTCGGCTCCTTCCTCGCCGCGACCCTCCTCGCCGCGTCATCCTCCCCACGCCCTCCTCACTGGCGCCCTCCACGCCGGCGCCTTCCTCGCCGCTCCCTCCTCATCGACGCCCTCGAGGTCGACACCCCCATCGCCCTCTATTTTTTTATCTCCCGAGTGCTGGTTATCTGCATTTTTTTATGCCTCATTTCCACCTTCAATTTCTTTGATTTAGGTAAGATTTACATGTTTTCACCTTCTGTTTCATATCCGCTGAGGTTGATGTTTTGAAGCCACTGGTAGAATTAGTGTGTATTTTCATTGAAGAGGATTATAGATGTTTCTACGTGGTCCATTACAAATCTTGGTATGATTTCTGCTCTATCTGCAAGTAACTTGGACACCTAAGTCAGGTCTGCTGATGGTCTTCTTCTAAATGGATTGGAATGGTTGCATCCCAAGGGATCAATACTAGGAATGTGGGTATTAGTAGAATGTTGATTTTGGTAGATGAGTTTTGATCTACATGTTTTCTTATAAAGGATGCAGGATTCACAGGACCTAGGTTGTCATATGAAAATGCATTGTGATCCGACCACGACCATCTAAGGAGCCCAGGGGAAAAAGTTGTTCCATCTGTTTCTAGTGCTGAATATGTACCAATATATGAAGAATTAAAATGAAATTGAGAAATTCAATGGAGACAAAGATTCCAATATATGAAGAATTAAAATGAGAGCCTTTCTCGGACAACAAGGCTGAATTGAATCCCTATATGGGCCCAAGAAACCCTTTACGATTGTTAATGAAATGTTCAGACCATTGTAGAATACTAAGATGTTACCCCTAATATACTTATTAAGTCTCATAGAACCCTTTTACTTTACATAGGTGATGGGGTCCTTAGAGAAGTATATTATAAGTCTACCATTGTATAAATTTTCTAAAACATAAAAATTTATACATGACTGCTTCATTAGTAGGAATAACTTTCTAGAATCATCATATGTTCACATTAAAAATTAAGCATTGTACTTCAATAAAAACCTATTTAGAAGAGTTTAATAAAGTCAAATTATATTTAACCAATATTAATGTTTCTATAGATGATGAGGATCAGAAATTAATCCTCTTAATCCCTCTTAACAATAGCTACATCACACTAATTGAGGCCATGATATATGGTCGAGATTATTTAACTAAAGAAGATGTTAAATAATCTATTTGGTCTAAGGATTTGCATTCTAAACTTAAGATAAAAGGAGAGGTTGAGTGTTTTTCACAAGGGGAAGACCTAAACATTAATGTAAAAAAGAAACAGTTCAATAGATACAAAAGTAAGAGTAATAAAGAACCCAAATCCAAAACTAGTTCCTTGGATAGAAAAGTCACATGTTTTCACTATGTTAAACCCATGAACATTAATCCCAAGTGTAGGAAACTCATGTGAGAGTTAGAACACAAAAAACCAACTGACCAGCCTTTTATGGTTGACTCAAGATATTATTCTATTGAATTCCAGAATATATCCATCCATAAACTCAATCATGAGTGGGTCCTCAACTCTATATATTATTGTAACTTGTGTCTATATATAGAGTCTTTTTTGAATCTATTCAAGAAGTTGGAAGGGTATGTCCTTTTAGGAAACACTACTATAAATTTGGGCTATAGCCATGGACCTATAGCCATGATTTTATAGGTCTGTGGCTATAGGTTTTATACTGCCACGGATTTTGTTCCAATCCGTGGCTAAATCGCACGATTCTGTTTTTTTTTTTCAATCCCTCGGGCTTCCTCCATGCCTCGTGTTTCCTCCTCCCCGAGCCCTCCTCCTCACCGCGCCCTCCTCCTTCACGATGCCTCCACGCCACGCCCTCCTCCTCCCTGACGCCTCCTCACCGCGCCCTCCTCGCTGCGCCCTACTCCCCGACACCTCCTCACCATGACCCTCCTTCCCGGCGCTACCCTCACCAGCAGCACCTCTCCGGCGATTCCCCATGGCGGACGGCCTCCCCTCCCTTGTGCTCCCTCACCAGCCGCGGCCTCCCCTCCCTGCACGCACGCCTCTGGCGCACCTCCTTGTTGGCCAGTCCACCTCCGGTGACCGGACCCCTCCTGGTCGAGCCCTCTTAGCACCGCCAAGATTATGTAAAAGGTACATAGTATTCATGGATTTCTAGGGTACTATAAGTGATTTTTGGCACACATCGCAAGGATTGTAATTAATTTGACCTCCCATATGTGGAATAGGAAGAAGTTTTCCTAGACTAAATAGTACCAAAGATCCATCAAGGGATTGAAGTTCAGCTTAATGACTGATCATATTTTTAGACTATCTAAGGAGATCATGGAGTACTTAGTTTATGGTTCTGACTTTAGAAAAGTGATTGGTTGGATGTTGATGTAGATATATAATTTTATTACATATGGGTCAAGTAAATTAGTACCCCATGAGTAGAAAAACATGAATTGTGATCTAGATCTATTATTATTAGTCCTAACTTAGACGATTTGGAAGAATTGTCTTATGCGTGATCAAATTGATATTTAATTAGACTATCAGAGTCCCGGGGATGTATTCACATATAGGTACATGAACATGAGGAACTGTTTCATGTTGTAATTCTTATAGATTAATGAATTTGAGATATTACATACTCATTGAATTTAAAAAATTGTATTATATTCCATTAGAAGTAATTCCCATGCTCATTTTACTTAGGAGGCATTTGAGAGATTTTCTACCATGACATGAACACTTGTTGGGATTGTGGGTGAATATTTTATTCAGTTGAGGGTGATGACTCCTTTAATTATACATCATGTGAGATATTCCATTTTAGGTTACACCTACTATGAGTTATTATGTGACTAGATATCCTTCGCAGATTCACCCAAAAGATTTTTTGAATAAGGGAATGGTATCTTAATTTTATAGGGATGGACTGTGGTCCTAGTAATGATGTTAGAGTATGTGATTATAGAGTTTTACACAACCCATTTTCTATAAATCCTTAGGTGTGGAATATGTACATAATACTTCATTGGAAATTTTTGTGGGCTATTATGACACAAAACAAGGCTAATTTCATCTCTTGATGCTTCACATGTCAGTAGGTGAAGACTATGATCCAGGTTCGAGTTGATTTTTAACAACCCCTAGTGATCCTAGAGTGGAAATGGAATTGAATTTCCATTTACATTAGTACATGGTGTTAATGTACATCAAGAGCCCATGACCCCATCTATTTTATAATTGACCAACTTCTGGAGATCGTGAAATTCCTTTATATCCTAGAGTAATGTCTAGAGGAGTGTTTGGGAAAGTCGTAAAATAGTAGATTGTTTTCCATTATGGGTTACCCTCATATATTCTATCAAACCCTGATATATGGTTCACATTATGTCTTTGGAGGGGCCTATATGTGATAACTATGAGCTAGATAAATATGAGTACAACCTTCCAACCCAAGACAAATGGGAACACCGAGATCACTATAGAGGTACTTGATTATATGCTAAGGGCTTGTGTAGTAGACTTAATCTACAGCTATGAAAATTGCATTCCCCTGATAGACTTTTTTTTTAAATAATAGCTTCCATTCTACTATCACTATTTATCATCTTGAGGCCATCTATGAAAGTACCTTCAGGCCACCATTGTTCCCCAAATAGACCGTAAAGAAATCTCTTGTTGGGACATATATTGTCTAGGAAATGATAGAGAAGTACAAGTTCATCCATGAGTTCATGAAGACATCCCAGAATAAGTTGAAATATAATATATATCTATATAAAAGGCCATTTTATTTTGAGTAGAGAGACCAAACATTCCTTTATGTCTCCCCGCAATGTGGATTGGGGAGATTTTTCCAGGGTTCATGATATCTCTACCGCCACGATTCATATCCCTCTCCGTGGCTAAATCATAACCCGTTTTTTTTCTCTCCCAATTATCATCGGGCACCTCCTCTGCCCTCTCGCCGCGCCCTCCTCCTCCCCGACGCCTCCTCACCGCGCCCTCCTCCTTCCCGACGACTCCTTGCCGCGCCCTCCTTCTCCCAGATGCCTCCTCGCCGTGCCCTCCTTGCCGCGACCTCCTCCCCAACGGCTCCTCGCCGCGACCCTCCTTCTCGACGCGACCCTCCCCCCCCCCCCCCCGATGCCTCCTCGCAGCGACCCTCCTCCTCGACTCAGCTCTTTCGACGGCTCCTCGCCGCGACTCTCCTCCTCACCGCGACCCTCCTCCCGGACGCCTCCTCCCCGACACCTCCTCCCCGACTCCTCTCTTCCGATGCCAAGGAAAGTTTTTATGTATGTAAGAATATGAATTATATAATATTCTTCCTAGTTCACGGAGTTGCAGAAATTTTATCTAACCTTGGTAGGTGATGAGCATTCTATGTATCATCGGTTTTAGTATGGGTTGATAATTCCAAATAAAAAAATTTGAGGGAGGATCCCCCTATCTCACCCATTAGGTATGACCGAAGTATCTTTTGTGAGACCCATTAATAATGAAAGAGAGTCTTGATTTGTAGATAAGTTATTGAATAAGCTTAATAAATATGGTTGAGAAACCAAAACTGTCAAGTACTTAAAAAGTGAAATCCTAGCTAAGAGTGTCAAAATCTTTAGAGATGTCAATATTTAAATCAATATTTCTAGGTTTGGATCTCCTCTATAATATATTCACACATTCAGAGTTAATATATAAATAATCTATCACTTCCATTTATAAGCACCAACTAATACTTCTTTCATATTCAATTATCTAAGAGTTGAATGAGTTTTGCATGTTATTTTAAAAACATACATTGGAAATCGTATCCATGTAGCTTCTCATATATTACAACCAATCACTAGTTGAAAACTCATGTAACATGAGTGGCCTTTTTTGGGAGATCATATTTCTTCTCTTCCTTGTCTAATTATTATGCAATGTTAGATGATTTTGTTGTTGCTGATGCATACATTGATCTCTTGACAATTTCATTATCCAATTCCTTGCTTGGTATGGATGCCAATGATCCTCCTAAAACATTGGCAACCATGAAATTTATTGGTTCCATATTTTCCAATATAAGAACTAGCTTTCATAAAAAAACATGATATATGTGCTTTTACATGGAGAAGAAAACTTCTGTTTCATTTGAGCATTGTTACAGATAGCTTCCCGGAAGATGATAATGATGGTTTATCATTCATGCCAATGATCCAAATTTCTGAATGGCTGGATGATTTCTCGTGTCATCTATTTTCTTTACTTCTACACTTGGAACCATACAATTTTATGTAAGTGTTTATGCCTTTTTTTTGTCCCTTTCTTCAATCATTCATGTATTATTCTAATATTTAGTTATGAATTGTCTAGTTATTAAGTAGTTTATGGTATTGCAGAAGTTAAGGGCTACACTCTTCATCGATTTTAGGAATGATCCTGATTGAGGATGGTCCCTATTATTTTTTCATGCTGAAAATCCTGCTTGGGAAGCTCTCTCAAAGTCTCTATAGTCAGGTATGTCCTGTAATTGAAGGTTGTTCAATCTAGTTGCTTCAAGAATCCATTTTTATTCATTTTTAAGATGATTTAATCTTTGGAAAATATGTATAATTACCTAAATCGTGTAAAATGTGTCCTTTTTTTCTGTCTACAGTTGACACACTGATCACATATATATAAGAAGTTGTTATATCTCATTTATTTTCCCACTATTTTCTTATAGGTGGTTTCTTATGATAAGACCGGTTCTATCCACCACCATCAAAGACAATGAGTTCAAGATTTGGGTATGGTTTATTCCATTTTTATTCTTTCAGCCACCTATGTTCAATATATGAGTAGTCATTCAATTTGACATTACTGTTTATCTGCTTATAGGGTGCTTCTTCTGGTGCAAGATCCCAAACAACTGACTTAGGTACTATATCAATGTCATCATTGTACCTAACGGTATGTAATAACTTATTCCATCATGCTTTTTGTTTTATGTACTCTGAATTCTTTATTCAAATTAAAAAATTGTAAATGTGCTTTTCAAAATATTCTCTTAATGAAAAATGTAATTTTATCTTATGCAATTTAATTTCTCCATGCATCCAAATCTAACATATCATTCTTTATACATTGAACATCAACTATTCTCTATACTTTCAAGGGAGTTATATGATTATTAGCTGCTTTATTGTATTTATTACTCAGCTCAATTGTATTATTATCACATGATCATCAGTAGTTGCATTTTTTTTGGTGCTCCAACTCTTGTGTATGTAGATTCATATCATAGTCTTTCAACTTTTCTACTATCAGGTATGTTATACCTGAATCGTCTGATCATAGGGTGTCTACTTAGCGTACAATTTTATTGGACCATCCGATGATCCTCTATTGCATATTGTATTCTCACAGCGCATATTCTTTCCTCTGATTGCAGTGTACTCCATCCGATGATCAATCCGATATTCTCACTCTGCCCATTCGTGTCATTGCATGACCCCTTCATTTGGTTGTTTTACATTAAAACTCTCATACTATGTCTGGTTATCTTGAACTATTTCATCTATGATTATAACCTTCTGATAGTTATTGTATGCGGAAGTATTGCTAGATCGCCTCTATCCGAGCAATGGAGTCTTGGTTTATCCGAGCATCTCGGTCGGTGTATTTATGTCTGAACATCCCCCCTGCCCGCAACACCCACCCTACCACCTTCGAATCATCCCGCACCATCCCCCCAACACCTGAAACCAGCCCCTTTCAACCATCATTCCAGCCTCCTCCCGCTCCCTTCGCTCCTGGTCAGAAGATGTTGCCCCGCGGATGTCGCTGGATTGGGCCAACACGCTGCGGTCACGCTGCGGTCACTCCGCGGTCACGCGGCGGTCACGCGGCGGTCACGCCGCGGTCACACCGCGGTCACGCCGTGGTCACGCCGCGGTCACGCCGTGGTCACGCTGTGATTTTGCCCTACTCTAGCCACATCCAGCCCACACCAGCCCCCTTCCACCTTCATTTCAGTCCGCTGCCACCAGCATTCCAGCCCGCAACAGCCCCCCCCCCCCCCCCCACCACCTTCGAATCAGCCCGCACCATCCCCCCAACACCTGCAACTAGCCCCCTTCCACCCGCATTCCAGCCTCCTCCCACTCCCTTCGCTCCTGGATGGAAGATGCTGCCCTGCGGATGTCGCTGGATCGGGCCAACACGCTGCGGTCATGCCACGGTCACGCCGCGGTCACGCCGCGATCACGCCACGGTCACCCCGCGGTCACGCCGCGGTCACGCCATGATTTTTCCCTGCTCCAGCCACATCCAGCCCACACCAGCCCCCTTCCACCTTCATTTCAGCCCGTTGCCACCAGCATTCCAGCCCGCAACAGCCCCCCCCCCCCCCCCCCACCACCTTTGAATCAGCCCGCACCATCCCTCCAACACCTGCAACCAGCCCCCTTCCACCCGCATTCCAGCCACCTCCCACTCCCTTCGCTCCTGGCTGGAAGATGCTGCCCTGCGGATGTCGCTGGATCGGGCCAACACACCGCGGTCACGCCGCGGTCACGCCGTGATTTTTCCCTGCTATAGCCACATCCAGCCCACACCATCCCCCTTCCACCTTCATTTCAGCCCGCTGCCACCAGCATTCCATCCCGCAACAGCCCCCCCCCCCCCCCCCCACCACCACCACCTTCGAATCAGCCCGCACCATCCCCCCAACACTTGCAACCAGCCCCCTTCCACCTGCATTCCAGCCTCCTACCACTCCCTTCGCTCCAGGCCGGAAGATGCTGCCCTGCGAATGTCACTGGATCGGGCCAACACGCTGCGGTCATGCTGCGGTCACACCGTGGTCATGCCGCGGTCACGCCGCGGTCACGCCGTGATTTGGCCTTGCTCCAGGACGACACCCTGCGGCGGTTACTCCTCCTTAGAGAAACGTTGAATGGTTAGCTCTATAATTTTTCATATTTCCTCATTCCTAAACTATATCTCCTCTCAGCGCTGCCTCTCATCCATCTTTCCACAAAACGTGCATAGCAGGTGGTACAAAGGCTCAATTCAACTGAAAACATTGGTTTGGAATTGTCTGGCATATTTTATTGTACATGTATCACATAATATTTGTTCGGTAATTCTTCTTTTTCCTCATCCTCTTCACATGTTTTCCGAACCAGATCATCCTCATCCTCTGCACATGTCGTCTAAACCGGATCAGCCTGTTGTGATGGAAATTCAATGTCTGCTTTTGGCTGTTTTAGATGAAATTCCTTCCATAATTCCCTCATCTCATGTAGCACTCATTGGAGGAGGATGATCACTGCCAAGTTGAGTTTTAAAGGCTGAAAACAATCTGATTGATGCAATTCCAAAGATTCTGTTCTATTCTGAGGGCCTATTTCATGCTGGAGTTCCCACATTTCCCCCACAAGCTGGAAAAGGGAGGTCTGTTTGGGCCTATGCAAACAGGGCTTGTTTGTTATGGACAAAGATGCAACTGGAGACCTGGTTTTCTTGAAGAGTTTCCATGAAGAGTCTTCATTGTAGAGGAGACTAGATCTGGTCTGTATTTGGTAGTTTCTTCCATGATGGTTCCCACAACCATTTGACTGAATTTCACACAAAACCAAGCCCTGCTAGTGACTCTTTTTCGATGCACTATAAAAATCCCATGGCCAACCCACCAAAATCAAACCAGCTATTCCAGGGCCATTTCCACTCTCACTAAAAAATCCAAACTCAAGCCCTTTTACAATTCCAAGCTCCCACTTCAATTTAGCCACTATGAACTCCTTTCCAGTCCCCCACCATTTTTCAATCCACCTAGGCAACCCATCCACAACTTGACCACCAATCAGGCCTACCCACCTCTCAACTTCTAAGCCACCAACCCCACATTTTCCACCAGGCATCCCACTTTAAAACCATTCCAAACCTCACCCAATTCTAACCAATTAAACCAGACCCCTTAACATTTGAAGCCCTCATCTAAATTCCTGTTCCAACTCACTTAAGGGGGGCGGGCTGTCCAGCAGGGGGGCGGGGCTGTCCAGCAGGGGGGGAGGGCTGTCCAGCAGGGGGGAGGGCTGTCCAGTAGGGGGGAGGGTTGTCCAGCATGGACTTAACTGGTTTTTTGGCACCCAAAAATACTGAATGATATTGTATCATGCATAGTAACCGCTCTTAAAATTGATCAAAGGACCTTACATGCTGACTTGGATCTATTCGACAGAGTAATGGTTGAAATAAACCTTGACTCAAAACTTCCCAGCTCAATTAACTTCAATGCCAATGAATACAAAACTGAAGATATAGTGGAATATGAGAGAAAACCCCCATTTTGGGATCACTATAAAATCATAGGGCATACTATCTTCAACTGTAGGGTGATTAGGAAGCAGGTAATACAACCATCTGAGAATGAATGGAAGGAAATGAGGAGACCTAAAAAAGGAAAAGCCCCCATGATAGACATGCCTGAAATATCCAAAAAGAAATATGAACTTTGGGTAAAAAAACTCACACTTTAACTCACATAAGAGATAGTTTAGGAACCAAATGGGTGGATGAAGTGGAGGAAGAAGAAAACTCTATTAATGATCAAAACCTATCAATTGAAATTACAAACCTTTTACTAGACACTATTAGAGTATCAACCGAGCAGGAAAAGATTTATAGCTATCAACATGACCTAGAAAAGCATAATCTCTAGCACCAAATCTTGGATGGAGGGAATTTTTCTACTAATGAACTGAAGAAACTAACCTGTACTCCTAGTACTTCAATCCACAATAATGATGTTTGCACTAAAGAAAATGATGTTGCTGACACTCCATACTTAAGCACCAAGCAGACCCATATTACTTCCACACCTAAATTAGGTATGCAAAAGGAAAATCAGGAAACCCCCTAGTCTTCTAGCTCCATGGTGAAACCTGCCTCCATAGACCTAGAAGCTTGAGCAGGCATGAAAAAGATTCCAGCACCTGTTTTATATGACAATTCAGTTTCGGTTCTCGTACCCTAACATATGTAGGTTTTTAATGTTCCCCCAGAGCAGAAGTAGAATCTCTCTCAGAACTCTATCGAACAACAATCTGCTCTAGATCCTGTTATTCCAGGTACTTCTCCTCCTCTTTCTTATGCTACTAATAACTATTCCATTCTGTCTAAAAAACTGCATTCTGATCAAAATGAATCTTCCTCTTATTTTTTATCTAAGAATTCTGCTTCTCTACACTGATGCAACCTGACCACTACTATCCCATCCCATATTGCTAAAAAAACAATGCCTCTTTTATGAACAGTAGCCTGGTTTTAACTATAGGTGACTCCACAATGGGAAACTAGCATGAGACCAAATCACATGTCCACAATCCTGGGTCTGGGGGGGTCTGTCCTAGGGTGTCCAGAGTCTGGGGGGGGCAGGACTGGCAGGGGTGTCCAGGGTCTGGGGGGGGTCTTTCCTGGGGGGGTCTGTCCTGGGGTGTCCAGGGGCAGGGGGCAGGGGTGTCCAGCAGGGGGAGGGGTGTCCAGCAGGGGGAGGGGATGTCCAGGCAGGGGGAGGGGTGTCCAGCATGGGGGAGGGGTGTCCAGGGGGTGGTCCAAGGGTGTCCAGGGTCTGGGGGGGGTCTATCCTGGGGTGTCCAGGGGCAGGGGCAAGGGTGTCCAGCAGGGGGATGGGTGTCCAGTCGGGGGAGGGGCTGTCCAGGCAGGGGGAGGGTGTCCAGCATGGGGGAGGGGTGTCCAGGGGGTGGTCCAGGGGTGTCCAGGGTCTGGGGGCAGGGGGGCAGGGGTGTCCAGCAGGGGGAGGGGTGTCCAGCAGGGGGAGGGGTGTCCAGCATGGGGGAGGGGTGTCCAGGGGGGTGGTCCAGGGGTGTCCAGGGTCTGGGGGGGTCTGTCCTGGGGTGGGGTCTATCCTGGGGTGTCCAGGGTCAGGGGGCAGGGGGGCAGGGGGCAGGGGTGTCCAGCAGGGGGAGGGGTGTCCAGCAGGGGGATCTAATATAACTCTTGAAATCTCATTCATGTGTTTCCAATGAGTTCTTCGACTGATGTAACAGTAGAAAGCATAAACCATTTAACAAAAAGAGATCTGACCCTCGTTAAGGAAGGTGCAAGTGATAAGCTTGCAAGTCGGATTTCATGTCCTCAAAGCACAGAAAATTTAGAAAAGTTCTTGAACCGTCCCTACTGTTTTGTTTACATCCACATTGCCCAAAAACTAATTCCCAGCTCACCATAAGCCTGACAAGGATAAGCTCTCTCTTTTATCCAGTTCCGATACCGCCATCACTAGCTGGTCCATTATGGACACATAATGAGTAGGTTTTCACTGAAGGTAACCTTACACCCTATGCTACAACTCTATTATGCTATGAAAATAATGAGGAAATTTCATTTGGCCAACAGGGGGGGCTATCCAGCAGGGGGGGCTGTCCAGCAGGGGGGGGGGGGCTGTCCAGTAGGGGGGCTGTCCAGCAGGGAGAGGGGGTCCAGGGGTGGTGTCCAGGGGGTGTCCCGGGGTTTAGGGGGTCCAGGTGGTGTCTAGGTGTGGTGTCTAAGGGTTTCTAGTGGGGGTCCAGGTGGTGGTGTCCAGGGGTGTCCAGTGGGTGGTGTCCAGGGGTGTCCAGTTGGGGCATGGGGGTTGTCTAGTGGGGTGCAGGGGGCAGGGGGAAGGGGGCAAGGGTGTCCAGCAGGGGGAGGGGTGTCCAGCAGGGGGAGGGGCTATCCAAGCAGGGGGGAGGGGTGTCCGACAGGGTGGGGAGGGCTGTCCAGGGGGTACAGGGGGTGTCCAGTGGGGCTGTCCAGTGGGGTTGTCCAGTTGAGGCATGGGGGCTGTCCAGTGGGGTGTAGGGGGGGCATGGGGGACTAAGGGGGGCTTGGGGGGTGTAGGGGGTGTTTTGTTTCATGTGGATTTGTGGCCTCACTAGATTGGTTGTTCCATTTTGAGGTACTGTAGTGTAAGGGTAGTGATAAACCCTATGACCCAAGTATCTTCAAAATCTTGATCATTTGTATTTCTCATCCTCTAAGATATTTCTATAGGTTTCCTCTGGTGAAAACCTTGATCGTCATTGCTGCTTTGCTTCATCAGATCTCTTTACATACCTATCTCTCCTTGAACTCATATCATTTCTTGTTTTATAGTGTAGATGATGTCCTTCCTTCAAGGAAGAAGTGAAGACCCTTATTGGTGATAGTTCCACAAGTGCAGAAATGAGAATATGAACTTTTGGATCCTGGTGCAGATGGGCTGTGAGGGGGGGGCTAGTGCAGGTGGGCTGGGGGGTTGCAGGGGGCAGGGGGGCTGGCAGGGGGCAGGGGGGATGGCAGGGGGACAAGCAGGGGGAAGGGGGGCTAGCAGGGGGCGGGGGTGGGGGGGCTGGTAGGGGGACAAGTAGGGGGCAGGGGGCTGGCAGGGGGCTGGCAGGGGGACAAGCAGGGGGGCTGGCAGGGGGGCTGGCAGGGGGACAAGCAGGGGGGCTGGCAGGGGGACAAGCAGGGGGCTGGGGGCTGGCAGGGGGACAAGCAGGGGGCAGGGGGGCTGGCAGGGGGACAAGCAGGGGGCAGGGGGGATGGCAGGGGGAAAGCAGGGGGCAGGGGGGCTGGCAGGGGCAGGATGGGGGGGCTGGCAGGGGGAAAAGTAGGGGGTGGCAGGGGGGCTGGCAGGGGGACAAGCAGGGGGCAGGGGGGCTGGCAGGGGGACAAACAGGGGGTGGCAGGGGGGGACTAGCAGGGGGCAGGGGGGACTAGCAGGGGCAGGGGGGACTAGCAGGGGCAGGGGGGACTAGCAGGGGGTGTCAGGGGGCAGGGGGGACTGGCAGGGGGGTGGCAAGGGGGGACAAGCAGGGGGGAGGGGTGTCCAGGCAGGGGGAGGGGTGTCCAGGCAGGGGGGGACTGGTAGGGGGTAGGGGGGACTAGCAGGGGCAGGGGGGCTGGCAGGGGGACAAGCAGGGGGCAGGGGGGCTGGTAGGGGGACAAGCAGGGGGCAGGGGGGGCTGGCAGGGGGACAAGCAGGGGGAAAAGGGGGGCTGGCAGGGGGCAGGGGGGCTGGCAGGGGGACAAGAAGGGGGCAAAGGGGGGGCAGGCAGGGGGCAGGGGGGATGGCAGGGGAACAAGCAGGGGGGTGCTGGCAGGGGGACAAGCAGGGGCAGGGGGGACTGGCAGGGGGGACTGGCAGGGGGTGGCAGTGGGGGACTGGCAGGGGGTGGCAGGGGGGACTAGCAGGGGGCCGGGGGGGGACTAGCAGGGGGGCTGGCAGGGGGACAAGCAGGGGGCAAGGGGGGGGCTGGCAGGGGGACAAGCAGGGGTCAAAGGGGGGGGCTGGCAGGGGGCAGGGGGGCTGGCAGGGGGACAAGCAGGGGGTAAGGGGGGGCTGGCAGGGGGCAGGGGGCTGGCAGGGGAAAAAGCAGGGGGGGTGCTGGCAGGGGGACAAGCAGGGGGCAGGGGGGACTGGCAGGGGGGACTGGCAGGGGGGTGGCAGTGGGGGACTGGCAGGGGGTGGCAGGGGGTGTCCAGGGTGTGTCCAGGGGGTATTTTTTTTATGGATTTGGACACCCTATAGCCACGGTTTAAAACTGTGGATATTGGTTTATTGCCACGGTTTTTAACCGTGGCTATAGACATAATGCCACGGTTTAAAACTGTGGCAATATATTCTGTCCGGCCTTTAGTGTAGCCACGGTTTCAACTGTGGATTTAGGTATACAGCCACGGTTTGAACCGTGGCTTTATACCTAAAGCCACGGTTGAAACTGTGGCTCTAGTTTTAAGCCACGGTTTGGAACCGTGGCTATAGGTCTAGGCCTATAGCCACGCCAAACTTAGCCACAGTTCCTCAAACCGTGGCTATTACCTATAGCCATGGTTTGAGGGCCTATAGCCACGGTTCTAAACCATGGTTATAGCCCGAATTTCCAGTAGTGACCTTTCTCTGGTACCAACTATAAAATGTTTCATATCATAACCTAATATTTATTTTATTTTAACATAACTGAATATAAAAATCCTTTAAATATTTAGTTAGAATATATTTTTGTGATTATCGATATATTACATTAACATAAAAATAATCTATGTCTTACGAATTTCTAACATCATAATTTTATATGAAATTCCATTGTTATTTTATTACAATAATTGTTAGACTAGTTACATACACAAATGAAATGGACTTCCTATATATGAATATAATTTTATGATATAGGGAGTAATATATGGAGTTTTATAGAGACAAAATATTTTAATATTCAATGTTTTAAGATGTAATAATAAGGATAAATGATTGAATCATGGAATATGGGAACATAAATCCGAGAATAGTAAATCAAGGTTTAATACCAAGAATACATAACATAATGTGATAGCATCATATCCCATAAATTAATCATGGTTTCTCATGATATTAATGAATAACTCATTGCATTAGGGGTATAAAAATTCCATTATAATCGATCACGTTATAATATATACATGAATGTGTGTGAAATATTTGGAAACCTATATTAATAATACTCATAATAAACCCACATGAGAATGATATGGGTTACATAATCATTCCTTTAGTCCAAATGAGATGTTATATCACAAGTATTACCATGAGAATAGTGAATTCAATATTTTATAAAAGCATAGTTTACTGAATAAATATAGTTCCTTATGATATCATTAATGTTAATTAAAAAAATGAGAATGTGGTTATGATGTACATGTGTTAAATAACAGAATAAAATAATTTTTATGGAATGATAGAAGAAAAATATAGGGTGATAGGTTTATAGGATTTCACATAATTACATTAATTACATAGAATAGAAATCGTTGAAATATGGATAATTTATAAAAATAAAATAACATTACAATAGTTAATTTTTTTGAATAAGAATGGAAAAAATAAATAAAAAACATATATTAAATCTTTTTTTGAAGATATGATTGTAAAAGGAATATGTAAATCATTTCCACCCCCAAAAAATAATATGAAAATAAACATGTTATATATATAGGGAAAAATATATAAAATATATATAAATAGTTAATGACTAATAGATAGTTAAATAAAGATAAATTGAGAGAAAATAACCTAACATGAAAAATAATGATGGAATAAAAGTTCGTTACTTGATTCAGGACTTATTTTTGTACATTCATTAAACCTATTAAAAATTAAAATTAAATATAATATATAATCTATTTATGAAAATATTCAAGTATATTTAATTTATTACGATTCATGAATGTTCATTTAGAATTATTTTTTTACTACATTATATTCATGTTCACCATCATGAGAATATTCATTTAATAGTTCCAAGGTCATATTAATTTAATGATAATGATGTATATTATTATGAAATTATATAATTATAATAATTTTTTGATGATATGGAATTCGGTGCATCTTATAAGAATAAATTTTTTGAAATGTCATTAATTGTTCTATCATTTTCATGGTATATTAAGTATAAATTCTTTTGTTTATTAGTTTTTTCATTTATGTTGTTTTACTTACACTTATTTACCTATTCAATTTTATTCAATTTCGTGATTATTTACCTAATAGTGAACTGAAATTTTATAATAATGTCATTGTTATTTCGATACATTTCAATAAAATGATTTATAATAACTATAAATAAAGGTGTTAAGGGTTTTGTAAACACAAAATAATTATAGGTTGTTATACCAACCAAAAATTATTGGTTTCTTATGAAAATAAAATTATGTTAATATATTGTTTTATATTAATATTTCAGTGTCTTGTAGTCATCTATTTTAATAAATAGAACCAAAATATAAGATATATGTGTTAAAATAAGGACCTATAATGACACTAAATCAAAAAAATGACATGGAGTTCATATAATACTCCTTGATATGACTAATTTTTTATTTGAATAATGCCTTTGAGTGTTGGACTTTAAATGAGACCATAACCAGTATAACCAGAATAATATAAATGGGGATGGATTTTTTTTCAAATTTTATACAAATTTTGATTCTTATGGTGTGATAAAAAGTGAGTTTGTGAGGGGTGATTTTTATAAGTACATGGGATGGTGTTTTGTATAAAATATTTGAATAAAATGTTATTTCATTAAATTTTAAGATTTAGGATTTTTGTTATTCGGATTAAAGAAAAAATGGGTTATTAATGAAGTAACATAACATCAATAAATATGATAAATTTATTTAAATTTTATATAAAAAACATAGTAATTATTTGATAGTTGTGTGATATTTTATTATTAACCAACATAATTAATTATTTCTAAAAATTTAATAAACATCACTATTACTTAATTTTTAAATGAAGATTCCATGAATGATACAAAATATCCAAAATAAATTTTTCAATTATAAAATTTTAATATTTAATTATAGTATAAATATTATTTTATTATTTAACAATGTCAAACATGATTTAATATATATATATATATATATGCATACATACATAATATTTTGTTGATAAAGTATATATTTAACTTCATTTTGAATCATATATTTATATTTATAATCGATGGTAACCATTATTTAGAATGATAATTCACCCTTTATGAAATGGTCATTTTTCTATTCCAATAAATGTTTTATTATTATAATATTCATGATACTAGTCTAAGTGTATCATTTTCCATGGTCATATATTTTGACATATACCATCAATACATATTATTTTTATGTCATATATCAAGGTTTATTACATTTTATTGAAAAAAAAATTGATCATTCCACTCATAGTTGTTTTCATTTTGTTTTATTGTTCACATCAAGGATAATTATAATAGATACTGAAACATAAGAATTTAAAATAATAGAAATTTTTAAAACTTGTATATATTTCCCAATATATTATTTTAAAGTTTAAATATAATATATGTACTTTATTTTTAATGTTTCATGGTAATGGAATAAGATATTATTCATTTTAATGCATTTTGTATGAGATAATTTATAAATATATATTTATATATGTATATATATTTTAGATGAAATATTTTCAAACATACAATTATGGATCATTACATATCCTAAAAAAGTGTTTTATGAGTTTTTGTATATATAAATACTTTAACTATTATAGGGATGTATTTGAATAAAATTAGTGAGCAACCCATCCTAGAAAACGTAGAAATTTTCATCACATTCATCTATCTTGAGGATACAAATTCCCATTCAATATAATATTGTTAGTTGATTTTAAAATCCTGAGATTTTTCTCAAAATGTATTCAAGGTAAACCCAGAATCAATGAATATAATGTATCTCTGTTACAGTGGTTGTTTTTCACCATTTCAATGTTATATATCTTTGAAGGATCTAATCATATACAATATTTTGTTTGTATTTAATAAAAAATGATACCATTTCAAAAATAATAAAAAATTAAAAAAGTATCCATTTATGATATCCGTACATACAGACATTATCATAGTACTCAAATTTTCACCTGGTTCTTTCTTAATATTGTAATATATCAGTATATATTATATGAATACTGAATCAAATTTATGGATGTAATGAGTAAAGACGTTGTTTATCAGATATGGGGACATAATAGGAAACGTTTTATATCATAAATGCATTATAATGAATTTATAGTGAGTATATATTTTAAATAATCCCCTTATATATAAATCTCCCCTCTTCACCCCTAGATAATGTTAATATAAATGAATAATATCTAATAAAATATGGAGATAAAACCCCATATGATTGGTTATTAACACAAAAATAAGGTAATTCATTTATATAGGGTGTTCATAGTTATCCTTTCATAGATAAAAGATCATTGGTTGATCGAGGACATGAAATTATATTTCAATTTTTGAGAATTTGTACGGTAACATTATCTTAGGAGCCAACCCATTCCTAAGATCATATAAAATGTCACCAAAGGTAGAATAACATGATTTTAATGAAAAAAATTCGTAGAAAAAAAAATCAGAGAGGGTTTGTGGACATTTGATGAATTCATCAAACCACTAAGGGTTTATAAAAATAATACTTTACTTATACATTTGGATAGTGAATTAATTATATTAGTAAAAATTATATATATGATGGATTGTGTAGAGCTATAATAAACAAGACATTTTTAGTTCATATATAGAAAATTATTGTACTTGTTCTTATTATATTCTACTACTAATCATTTACCAAAATAAAAATGTATAGATTGTTTATAAAATAATGATTTATAGAGAAACAATCATTTGTATATAAAAATAATACCTATGATTCCTTATCCAATGACAACAACATTTCAACTTATGATACTTCAGGATTAACCTATATCATGTTTTTACAACTATAGTAGACAATTTTTTTCATTTTATTCTTTATATTCTAGTAAGTAAATTGAATTTAAACCCACTATGATATTAAATGTGTTGACCAAACCATAATATATATTCCAAATGAATCAATACAAAGGAATTTACATTACATCTAAAAAAAATTAAATCACTAATTATTTTAGGTTTTTTGTCATTCGAGATTAGTTACATAAAAAACATTTTTTTAAAATTATTCTACATATACAAAAATAAAATTCATAGATGTTATCATTTGGGATATATCACTCATAATACCCTTTTTCATCAACGAAGACATGGATACATAACAAAAGGGTGATCTCAGATGCATTGTATGGTGAAAAATATAAGAGATATTTTTTATTCAACATTTCTGACCATAATTAATATAATAAGTTAGTATATATAAATATCTATGTATTATAAAATAATCATAAAATAAAATAAAAAGGAATAAAAACCATTTAACATGAAATTAATAATTACACATAACTATGACATTAAATTGGTATTTATAATGTCATAAAAATGTGGAAAATTTATAAGCATAAAAAATCATATCTCATTCCCATGCACACAACATAGAACCTTATAAAAAACATTAAATAATGTATTGTAACATAATGGACTTGGATATCCTCTTAAACTAATAACATGACGTATTATAATATATTAATCATTACCCAAGGTATTATAGGGACCTATTATTTTCATCCCACCCATCACGTATTGATAATGCATAATAATGTATTCCTTTTGAAAATGAAAGCATCATAACTCTATTAGAGGATAATTAAACCGTAAAAATGAAATTGGATTCATATTAAAAATAAAACATCCAGAGAATGAAATTGGATGATTCACATATAAAATATTTTAAATGAAGCATAAGAAATATGAAATTATATTCAATAAAAATAAAATTAAATTTTGGATATAGTTTAAAATAATTTATTAAATAAATATATGTTTTTATATCATTATTATATATTTATTAGAACATATAACCTTTAAGATTATTTTTTTAAATGATGATAAATTAAATAATATTTAATTTGAAAAATACCAAAAAATTAATTAAAGATTAATAATGAAAAACCAATTTTTTTTAAGAAACTGGAAATGTGGAAAACATTATTTAGGATAAGTAAAAAGACTTATTTCAAACATTATTTAATAAAAAATTCCACTGTAATTTAATTTTAGGAAATAAAAAATTATTTTATGAGTAACCCATGATGAAAATTAAAATTATAAGGATATAGTGGACAAAATTTACAGAAAAAAAGATTATATAAATCTAATTCCAAATACATGATTAATTATGAGTATATTATTGAATAATGAGATTGGAAATGGTATGATGACTTGTGAACCCCCAAAATAACATGAATAGAATAGTCAAATTGGATTTCAGATATAATTTTAAACAATATTCTTGTACTATAATCTTATACATCAATAATCTTATATTTTTTGAATTATTAAGAGAGGGGACCTTCCTCTTACTAATTACTTATATGAAATCACATTTTCCTATTATATACTAAACCTAACAAATATAATAACTTAATTTAAAACCCTAATTATTTCCATTAAATTAGTTTCTATTAAATTAATTTCACTTAGTAATTTTAATTTAGTAAGATATACTATAATTTTATAAGAACATATTATTATTTATGAATTTTTCACGTGTGTTTCATAATAGAGATTTATATCTTAATTCATTATTATAAGTTCACCATAAACAAATTATGAAAGGTACTGTAATAATTATTTTTAAAAAAAAAATTAATCTCGAGTTCATTTGATGGAAGTAAGAAATGAAAAAACATAAAAATTATATATTTTAGTGACTTTAAACTCTAATTCAATTTCTTTTAATTTAAATTTACTTTTACGTTTTTATTTTATGTATAATTAGGAAAAGGAAATTCCTTAACATAAAAATATTTTACAAAGTTTATAGTTCTGATTATTATAAACTTTCCCCAAAATATAAATCAATTAAAATATAAAATGATACTTTTTCATGAAAAATATTCGAAACATTAAATTTACCTATTCTGTCCCAATCCCCATCCTTATAAACATGTGAATATTTTTAATACATGGGATTAGAATATAAAGGATAATAAAGGATACAAATAGTATAAATCCAGTAGTCTGGTGAAAAAATGAAACCAAATAAATGATTAACATTACCTTAATGATACTTTATCAAATAAAATAAACCCTTTAAACATGAATAACAATAAAAATTTCTGTGAAAATTGAATAATTAAAACCTGAGAAATTAAAAAAAAAATACTTTTTTGGAAATAATGATATTTACATTCATAACACTTTTTGAAACCCATGTTATAAATATCTAGATCGTGATTAAATATATAGGGGAAAATATTCTCTAAATTCATCTATTTATCCTTAAAAATTTGCATTTCCCAATGCATTGATGATCTACATATGTGAACCCATCATATAAGATTTTTTATGGTCATATGACACAATAAGATAAAACACATCATATAAACATTATTAGCACCTCCAATTGACAGTGTAGAACACCTAAAATTTTCTTGATTTATGATCACCCATTATCTATAATAGGGATAAACCCATTAGATAAGATGTATTAGGTTCACCTTTTCCCATTTAATTTTCTTGTAACATTGGAAACAATTAATGATTTCAAGTACTCATCATAAAACCCAATTTTAGAAATCATTTTATCCCATAAGGAAATCATTTTTATATATTATCATATCCATTTAATTTAAAAATATTTAAATTATCAAATATCTAGAATCTAGAAAATACGTTTTTCCTTTTATGAAAATACCATTAAAAACATTATTGAGTAAAATAAAATTTACATTTTCAAATAACCTATTTAATAAAGCATCTAAAATGAAAAAGTTGACATTATTGTTGAAAAGAATCTTGTAAATATGTAATCAAATAATTAATTTAAAAAATATTCGTGAAGGTGATATAGCGTGTTAACCTTGTATATGTTTTAAAGACATTACATGCATTCTTATGTTGGAAAAGTCCCAAGGTGACCCATTTAGATAATAACCAAATGAATAATTTAAAAATATTTTTGAAACATTAAATAATGATAAATTTTTTTTATAAAATCAATGATAATAGTAAAATCCATTTTTGTATTATTTTAATAAATTTTTTATATAAAAGAGAATATATTTAAATGGGACACATTAATTTTTTTCAGAAATTCCCTTACCCAGTGACTGAATCATCACTTACAATCATTATCATCCTAAATAATAAAATGATTTTCATTATTTACATGTTGAATAACCATTTAAAATATTTTTAATCATTTTATTATATATCATATAATGATATATGGAATAAAATTTAAAATTTAATTAACATAGAATAGTTAGGTAATATTTATTCATATGCCCAAAATGACATAGGTATGTTGACTATGGTCAATGTGGTAATTAATCCATAACATCAAAAAAACTAATACATCATTGATAAATAATCATTTAAAAAAATATGGTAATGAAAAATGATATATGTAATAATTATAGAGATATTTGGCCATACATAGGAATGAGTAGCGTTTCCATTTACCCATGATCATTATAGAAATAATGTAATTAAACTTTTACCTACATATAATGATAATTATATAAAAAAATATCATATATATTCTTTAAATATGTTTATTTACATATTTTCTATGTGATGTCGTGATGAAACTGAATCACATCACCTTATGAAGGTTGTAGTCCACACTTTCAAACGAACGATGTATTCATTTTTCAATGAATGGAAATGAAATATGTTAAATAATATAGTTTATATTATGAATGATTAATATGTCATTAATAACTTATTTAATAATTAATTACATCATTATAAGTATTAATTAATGGTATTGATATAAAATTCATTAAATCAGTTTGTAAGGTGGTTGCCTTTTTACACACAAATGAGGAATTGCTACTCAATTTGGGGGAGGATGTAAATTTTTATTTGTAATTATATTAACACAATAACATATTATTATATGTAATATATTTGTTTTATTATTTTATGATGGTTGGAAAATATTTCATGTTGATGGATGAGTAATCCAAACTGATGCACGCATATAATAACTATTCCCCTATTTGGAAAATCCAGTTTACATACCACTATAAGACTACTAGGATTGGTATAATAACAAACCCATGTTATAAAAAATTAGGGTAAATATTCAAGGAATGTATTTTTGTATGTATGTTAGGACTCAAGTGGGTATTTTAGTGTGTATAATTGAGAATAAGTTGTTATCTTTTATAACAGTGGGGAGGGGACATTTGAAATTTATCATGATATTAAATTAATATAAATTATTTTTAAATAAAAAATTGCACAAAAATAATTTATTTTTAATATATTCTGATTAATTATTGTAATATTTTCCTAAAAAGAATAATATATATGTTTTTATTACATTTTATCCATCTATAATTGTTTTTATCTACTGATTGACCCCATTCACACATACAGTGATAACATTGATTGCCACCCATTGGGGTAACAAAAAATAGAACGTGGCCAATAATTTAACCATGGATGAAAATATAAAACGTATATGAATCAATTTCCCAAATATAGAATTTTCTATGAATTTTATATCATTTAATAAAATATTATTTCTTATAATATATCATTAATTTAATTTTTTTTCTATTTATTAAATTTAATTTAATGAAATCATAAAAATAATTAAAATATATAATATTCAACATAATACTTTGATAAAATGATATTTTCATCTGTAAAATGATATTATTTCAGTATTTATCTCAAATAAACACTATTTTATAGCATTAATGTTATTAATAAGATTTTTATATTAGTTGAATAAATATCGTGTCTATATTGACAAATTATTTATGGTATTTTTTTCATCAATTATAATTGAAAAAAAGTTACATTGGTGTATATTAATACATCATATTTCACTAAGCTAATTATAACAATCAAATATCATATTTCCCCATGACAAAATATTTATTATTTTAAAAAATAATAATTTGATATTTTTTTAAATTTCATTAACACAAATATCATAAACCTCATAATCACATTGAACTATAATGAAAAAAATATATATATTTTAAAAAATTCATGATTATTTAGGATATATAATCACAAAAAAACTTATTCATGGTTTTGGGAAATTTTATACTTTATATCTTATCAATTTTATCCATTAATTAACTAATTTTTCCTTTGTTATGGAAATAGAATCACTAATATTACTATTCATATTGAGAAAAAATAAAAGAAAAATATTTAATAAATAGTCACTGACTAATTCCATATATATAATAAATTTTTAAAAATCACATATTATGAAGTTGAAGAACATAAATTAGAGTTAAACAGAAAAAATGCGAGGAAAAAGTTTGTTGGAAGAATTCTATTTTTTAATTAAAATTGATTTGATAGTAAAATAAAGATTAAAATTAAAATTTAAACCCTTAATTGAATTTTTTGAATCAAAATTATCTAATTAAATTATAAAAATTAAAAAATATTATTTTACATTAAGAATAATTAAAATGAAAATATAGTTTTTAATAAAAAATATATTTTTTTCAAATCACTGAAAAATAAATATTTTAAGAGAATTCAAAAAAAATAATCATAATTTAATTTTAAAATGATGATTTAAAAAAATTTATACTATTATTATTAAATCAATATTCTTAAATATGAGAATTTATTTATATTATTTTCTCATAACAGTCACTAAAAATCATATTTGAAGAAAATATATTTTTGAAGAATAAAAAGACATTACTAAGAAATATTTTGTTTTATTATAATAAATCATAAATAATTTTTTATTCACTATAACCATTATATATATTTCAAAAAAAATTATATTCATATAGTCAAATTTTATAGATAAGTTATAAAGGTCTTATTTAAAAAAAATATTTTCCCTCAATTCATTTAAGCATAGAGATGCCTATCATGTATGCTATCAATCATTGTATTAATTTTCATAATATAGTGTTATTAACATATCCCCCATCTTATTTATAAGTTTATTCCACAAAAATATTTGTGGATTTTGGTTACTAGGGTTTGAGTAACAAAAATACATTTATTAAAATACCATATGTTGAAAATGGTTAATAGATCTTCTTCTTGTTAAAATAGAAAGGGGAAAATAAAGGTCATCTTGTAGAACACATAACTATGTAAGCTGACATGAAACCAATTATTGGATGTCAAATTATAGGCATGAATGAAAATCCTAATTCCCTTGGACTGATAGATAATGATAGTGAACATGTTCATGAAAATAATTACCATAACAAAATCGTAAATATGTAATGGGTAAAATACCAATGAATTCCCATTAAAAACATTCTATGGATTTCATTTTTTTCAAAATCATTTTAATATAGTCAAGTAATTACATATGCATATATACAATGACAATTGGAATATATAAATACTTTATAGTTATCTTTCCATTAATTAATAAATTCATATCAAAATATAATATTTTTAACTAAAAGATTAGAAATCAAGATGAATAATATTTAGAACTGAAGAACTAGTATCATCATATACTAATAAAAAAAATAAAAAAAAATATATTTGAACTATGATTGGGGAATTTAATAAAATAAATTGTTTATTATAGGGTAAGATAAATCCAAAATAGATTAATCCTCAATAGGAAGAAAACTACATTAATCTCAAAATTCAATAGTATAACCCAATGTTAAACATATATCCTTCAAAAAGCTACTATCAATATAATCCCAAAAAATAGTCTAGATTAATATATAAGTAGAACAATCATAAGGATTAGATCATAGTGTCTTCTTGATAAGTAAAATATTTTCCCCAAACACCATCAATCACTCTTAATGTTTCATTAAAACAAATTTAATTTCCCTAATAACATAATCTCTAATTTAAACATGTCATTTCTATAAGTAAAAAAATTAGTATAAATATGGATTAAATTCATATATATTATAATTAGGTAAATCATATGTTATTTATGTAATAAAATCTCATAAAATTCATTATACATTATTCATATTATACCACACAAAATTATAGGTACATTTTTCTGAAATATTATTAATCATTTAATCACCAAATAATTTTTGAATATAAATGTTATCAATATGATAAAACATATTTTTATGAAATAAAATTAATATTCATTGGTCAGATAATATAAATAAGAGAATCCAATTTCATACTAACCTAGAAATTACATAGGATAGTAGTAGGCTACTCACCCTTGACACCCTTCTATTTTGGGTATAATCATGTTAGTCTTTTTGTATGCGATTGGTGGTCTCCTAGTCAACAACTTCTTTTTTTGTTAAAAAATAATATATTCCATAAAAAATTCCCAATAATGTGACTAAAATCACAAAAAACTATCTATAATATATTTAACAATAATGAAAAGTTTTTATCTTGATGGTTATTTTATTCCATTATTTTTCAATCCTTTACTTTTAATAAGCCAATGTAGTCTCAATGTGAAATATCATATAATCCCTAGAGTTTTTTTATAACATCCTTTTACGGGGAGCCTCCCAGAGGTTCCTCATACCTGGTTGGTTACATGACCTCATGCACATTTCCCTAAATTCCAAAGTCTCTTGACTAGAAGAAAGGGCCTTGGCTATGATAGTGGGGAAACTAAGCCCTCATTACCAAAGTAACATCGAGGAAATAAACAGATAACAGTAGCAGAAGTAGTAATAACATGAAACAAGTAAATTTTGGAAGTAATAAACAACTGGAGAAAAAATATATAAATGATGAATGATACATATAAATATAGAAATTAAACAAAAAATTTACAATTCTTGAATACATTACTAAACCAAAGTACAACGAAAACATATAAACTCCAGGAGCATCACATGCCTCAGTTTGGTCCCATGATCTCTCACTCCACAATAATCATGTACCTAAATTAGAAGGGAGCTTTCACTTATCCATACCTACAACAATATAATCTGTTTCAGCTGAAATTAATATACCAAACAGGGGGTGAGTTGAATTTTAGAAGTCAACCAACCAAATATTTGTTATTAGAAGTCGGTGAATATATCTGGTAGATAATAAGAAAAATGAAGTAGTAAACAAGGAAGAACTCAAAAATAAACAGTTCTACCATTTCAATTACATTCATTTTCATTTATTAGTTAATCAACCAAAAATCATAAGTGACCCTCAAGGAAGTACTCACAACCTAACCCCTCTGGTTCTACCAATTCTACACAAGAAACCCTCCTGGATGTACTCATAGTCTAACCACTATGGTTCAGCTTTAGTAAAGACACTCTGAAGAAGTCGTCATCGTCAATTCCACCTATGGTCTCGTATTGGTACCTATAGACACTCTTGGGAAGCACTAAACATCCAATTCCCTCTATAGTCTCACAACAAGGAACTAAAGACACTCAAAGGTAGCACAATGTGCATCCCACATATGGTCTCACAATGGAAAAGTAAACTGACACTCTGGAGAAGCCCTCAGCATCCATTCTCCCTTTGGTCTTCTACACAAGGTTCCCACAAACCTATGTAAATCAATCGTGCACAAATAGTATATATAAGGCCATGTAAACATCAAGAAATACTTGGTTAAAAAGTCTAAAACATATCACAGGATGTCAGATAAAATCACTCCATCCTAGCAACACTAGCCATTGAAAACAAAGCAGCCTAACATGCAAAGCCTGACCAAATTTTCAATATAATGGAAACATGGGAAAACCTCCATATTAAGGTAAATAACCCTATTTACAATCATAAATCCTTTACTCAATAACACAAGGAAGAGGAGTAAATAACAGGTCCGAGAACCATAAACACACAAAGCCCTGATCAAGGGTATTGGGCACTTTTTCACATATAACCGAAAGACTAACTTCGGAAAGTCACAAACCACCTACCTCATCATTTTACTATTTATATACATGATCCACAGTCCTTGAATATCCCTATAATTTCATAGATCTACAAAAATGAAAAAAAAACATTCAACTAAAGATAACTCACGAAAGAAGAGGAATACAGAAACAAGGCTCTGGAAGAAGGAAGAGCATATCGTGGTGGTTCCAATGAAATCGACGGCGGTCTATTTAGAGAAAGGATAGAGGGTGGGGGTTTCAAAGATGAATCACACCGTATATTCACTCCTAGATGAGATGAATTGAGAATAAGGGTGTTCTGTTGATTAGAAGTGACCCCTGTCCATTTAATAAAATAAAAAGAAAGTACATGATGTGTTCTTCAAGAGTGTATGGCATGTACTCACCTTAACTAGCCTTCACATTAGGTGGTCTCCAGGTCACACCACATGGCCATGTACTCAGCCATTACACATTCAATACATGATCACCGAGGAAACAGGGAACTCGATGTGTACTCTAAAGTATAAGGCATTTACTCCTTAATTTACAAATTCTCCAATTTTACTTTAAAACACAAAATAACAAGATTTATACCTTAAAAGAATATATGGGTTCTTACAAACATCCCCACTTAAATAAATTCATCTCTATATTTACCTAGAAAGGAGGCATAGAAAAATAATCATCGAACAGCTCCGACCACTATGATTGTACATCGACCTCCCTCTCCCAAGTCTCCTCATGTACTCACCCTTACTACCCTAACACTCAAACCAAAGAAACATACCAGACATAGATAAAATTCGCACTACGATCAAAAATCTGGATATGATGTTCCTCATACAATGATTCCACTTCAATAATAACCTCCTTGGGATGAAAAACGTGAGATGAGTCAGAGAAGTAATGTCATAACTGAGAGTCATGGACATTGTCATGCACAGCTTGGTACCTCTGAGGTAACTGAAGTTGATAGGCAACTAGCCTGACTCTCATTAAAACTACAAAAGGTCAGATGTACCTCTATGAAAGACTAAATTGTCACCTAATACTCTTTTGTCCCAACCTTGGTGTGACATTTATAAAAACATGATCTTTGACCTCGTACTCGAGAGGTCATCTCTGTCGATCAGCATAAGACTTCTGTCTTGATTGTGTAGTAGCCATCCTCTTCTGAATCAACACTATCAGCCCCATGGTCTCCTGGACAATTTGAGGACCCAACATAGCCTACTCTACTGCCTCCAACCAACATAAGGGTGATCGGCATGGACTACCATTAAAATCGACAAATGGTGCCATCAAAATAGTTTCATGAAATCTATTGTTTCAGGCAATCTCCAAGAGAGGTATATGCTCATCCCAAGAACCTCCAAAATCTTGGATGCATGCTCGAAGCATGTCCTCAAGGACCCGAATCATAATATTAGACTTCCCATCAGTCTAGTTATGGTTTTTTGTACTCAAAATTACCTATGTACCTAAAGATTTGTCTTGTCCCTGCCAGACCTATAAAGTAAAACTAGAATCCATGTCTAAAACAATGAAGTGTGTAACCCCATGTATACATACAATCTCTTGGATGTACAAACTTCTCATCTCTTCTACATTAAATGTCTCATTGATCGTTAATCAATGAGAAACCATCATGAATCTTTGAATGAAAACCCATCCTGCATCATTCCATTGATATAACCTTGAAAAACCTATCATGAAGTCCATCGCGTCATCATTCCACTTCCACTCGTGAATGGGTAACTGCAACAAAATCCCAGTTCCTCGCTAATGCTCATCCTTCACCTACTGACAGGTGGGAAACCTCATGAAAAACCCATCAAAATCTCTCTCCATACCAAGACACCAATAATAATGGTGCAGATCTCAAACCATCTTGGTGACACTAGGATGAACTTTTCAAACTGAGGAGTGAATGTCATGCATAAGCTCCTCACATATGTTTGTTGACATAGATATTCTCCCATGAAAACTGTAACACCCCAAGATTTCATAGTGTGTTATTTCTTCAAAATAATTCAATAACTTGCACTACACGCAACACCGAGTTCAAGCGCACCATGACTTACCAAACAAGCTGTTCAAAAAAGGTTATGAATAGTATTAACTAAATTTTAAACTTTATATAATCCTTATAAATCCATATTATGAGTTTCTTAGACATAATGTAAGAACAAATTCATCTTCAGTATTGTAGTTTTACCAACTTTTAATAGTGAACCCTTTTTAAATAAAATATTTTAAACTTTTTGACTAAATGGGGACATCAAAAAAATTTAAAATAAAACATCCCAAGCTTCCACGGTACGCTTTCCTTTGAATAAAACAGTAGCGTGTGTTGTACGCAACTTCGAGTTTTAACACACACCACAACCGATCAAACTAGCCGTTATGAATAGTAATACTTAATTTTTTGAAATTATATATATTTTATATTTCAAAATGGACTTAATTTTTGGATTCGGAATATCAAATTTATCCTAAGGTGAAATTTTGGTACTTTTCGGATAACTTTCATATTTTTATGAATAGTAAAAATTACTAAATTTTAATTAAAAACAACTTTTTTAATCAAAATAATTAATAGTGATAAATTATGAATTTGAGTGTTTTTAAAGTATATTTAGAATATATTTTTACCATTTAATATAATTTTGGTCATTGGACATAATTTTACAATTAAACCGAACATAAACAAGTGTCAATCTTTTGATAGTTATTATCTCTTAAAAACACGCTTTTTGTTTTGACAGCGGGAATTAATTTTAAATTATTTTCTGCCACTTCTGTGTTTTGAATTTAGAAAAATGGATTCCATATTTGGAATCAGGATGTTCAAATTGTGTAAATAGGTAACTTTTATTTTTAGACATTTTGAATAATTACTGCGGTAAATATTTTATTTACCATGGTTAAGGGTAAATCCGGTAAATAAGGGTTAAAAAATAATATTATAATAATACTAAATTACCCTAAAACGTGTCTTAACCCTATTGGTTGATACATGGTCGACCATGGGCATCTTTGGGTCAATTGTGGGACCCCATTGATCCACTTGTAAGTGATAATGACACTTTATTTTAATTAAGTTAAAATGAATACAAAAATGGCATAAGCTTACATCTTTTAAAAGAACAATTTTTACATAGGGTTATACATGTTGGATTTTCAATTATAAATATTCATTAGAAATCTAAAAAGATTTCCTACATAATGATATTTTATTCATAATTTTTAGACATCAAATAATTTAAATTATTAATGACACAATAATGATGCAATGTTTACCTCATTAATAAATCATTTAAATAAATAAGCTTATAATGATTAAAATATTATCTAAAACCTGTCCAATTCTTATTGGTTGATGTTATTTAGAATATGAGTCATCTTATATTTGACCTCAATGATTTTTGGACCATTATAAACCGAATATAATTATATTATAAAGTAATACTTTCACTCTTTCCTAAAGAGCCCCTCCTCTCCCTTATAAAAGGAGACCACTTCTACTCATTCCTCACACCTCTCAAGCCACTTGGCTCGTCCAAACTCTGCCCAACTAAGCTCCCCACATCCCTCTCCTCCTCCTTGAAGCTTCCCCTTAGGCATAAAGCATTTCAATAAGTCCTTTGGTTCCAACCAAAGTGAGTTGCCTAAATTAAAGGTAACGATTTCTCTTAAATTATTTTCATTTATTTTCCTTCTCCAGCCCCCAAACTCTTTTTATTTCCTTTCTTTTGTAACAACACCAGTATCCTCAATATACTAGGATGTTGTTATAAGAAGGATTCAAACTACACATACACACAACTCCATCTAATGGATGATGAACATAATGTTTCTGTGGATGGAAAACTAACGCCTCACGAAACGATGATTGTTCAAATACATCTTACCGCCTCTCATGGTGGCCATTATGATGGCACTGTAATTAAATATGATATTAATGATATATATTTTATATATAAGCTTCTTTAATTCCATTTTATTTCATACCATTATTCGTTTCATGTTGTATATACATACGATAATTTCATTTGAGGAAGTGCGGACTACCGCCCCCTTAAAATGATATGACTCGTTCATACCACACATGGAACGTATAAAGGATGGTGTTAATGAACTTAAGTAAAATATATAGAATATTATATTTTACTGGAATAGTAATATACCTATGTATCATTTGGATTCGATTCTTTTAAAATAAAAATTAAATGGAAGTAGCATTCGTGCGTACGTACGGACTACCGTCTCCACGAACGCGATGTGATTCATTCTCCATCGTATCCATTCAAGTATAATTATCATTTGATGATTTAAAAATGATGTTTAAGGACTTGATACCATTCTGGATATGAATAATATACATCCCATTAATAATGAATATGGCTCACATAACAAAGAATATAAAGTAAAATGAACCCGTTAACACCTGAAATGACGATAATTATAAGATATTATTAACAAATCAATGTTAAAAGATCATATATGATATCATATTAAAGTAACTGATTCTTGTATTATTCAATAACAATTATTTCACCATTATACAGGAGGTAAACCTACCATCGACCAAGGAAAAAGTACAAAGTAAGGGATTCTCTTATCTCACTTTCAATTCCGTGAGATTTCCATTGTTCGCTACTAAATTATTGAAAGTGGTGTATTGTGTACTTTCATTTGATATATATTATCATGATTCACTTTATATTCATGTTATTCTGTAAATCATTTGGTGGTTATTAACTTTTGGCCATGCGACTCAGTTGATTAACGTGGTAAGGGGTTTCTTGTCTCACTTTTAATTCCGTGAGAATTCCATTGATCACCACTTAATTATTGCATGTGGTGTATGTGTACTACCCATGATTGTATTCATTGTGTAATATAATTTATTTTATGGGTATTTACATCATCATGGTATGATCTTTCTTTCATGGGTGTTTGTTTCTTAAGTTACCTAATCAATAAGGGAATTTGAGATTTCAATTTCCACTCATTTGGCTTTACGCATACTTCATTGATTATATTACCCCAAGATTATGTGTGGAATCACTATTCATTTGATTATGTCATAATTTCCACTCCCCTTTCTGTGGATATACTTTTGATACACATAATCACTCCATTGAAAATTCTCAAGTCATTGATATGAATTTGATAAGAGTAATTTTAACTCTTTCACCATTTGTTGAGTTAAACATCCAATTCGTTGGTGTTGTTTTTACAGGAATATGTGTGAATATACTTTGATTGTTTTACACTGAATATCCAATCACATTTAGTGTATTTATATTTTTCACACATAATTATGTTGTTGATTTATCCTTAACCTAAGGATATGGCCTTTATGAGAGATTTCATCTCAACTTACATTCCATTGAGACTTCTTTGTTGATATACACCAAATCACTTTTATGTGGTGTATATAATGTACTTTGACATAGTATATCATGAATTCCCTTTATTCTCATGATATTACAAAGTTTTGATTACCTCAATTATTTTCATTCAAGTGTCTCTCTTTTGGTTAGAATCTCTAACTAAAATACCATTTTTAAATGTTTTAAAGATTTATTCATCTAAATCTTTCTCATTAATGTCCATGTTTTAAAAATGGTTTTAAGGATTTATTTATATGGACATTAGAGTTTAGAAATTAAAAATCCTTTTAAAAGGTTTCAAAGTGGTATGGGACACTTTGATTCAAAAATCTATTTTTAAATGGCTTCTTGACAAATAGTGTGACTTTTAAATGTTTTCAAGAAAAGGGGGATATTTCTCTCAAATAGTTTTGATGATTATTTTCATCTATGTCAACATCCTTCATTATTCATGATTGAGGTTAATGTGATACAATACAATATTCCATATTGTATCAAATGAGTTATATTTGACTGTGGATGTTCTATTTTTATACCATTCATGGTTTGTGGTTAAAGTATTGACATTTCGTATGCTAGTTTTAATACGAATGTTTATTTTATGCTTAAAACTATTCATATGAGGAATGCATTGGACTTAATAAGTGACGGGTGGAGCCCGCTATAGCTCCTCGATGCATCGGTAGGTCTCATGAGACAAACTAGTGTCTTGGCACAAGGCCTTGGCAAAATCTTATTTTTAGTCTTGGCACGAGGCCTTGGCTATGTGGTTATGATAGTCTGGCATTATGCATTCCATCATTATGAAAGTGGTTATTGATATTGCATGTGATCATTCGACTAGTAGAATATCCATGTGAGTAAGTAAATGACATTATTTCATTTTATTTATGCCATACCATGTTGAAAGTTAAAGTTTCAAAGGCTTTTGTTTTAGTTATAAATTGCCTTAAGTGTTTATGATTATTTATGAAAGCTTATGCTATAATGTTATCCTTACTGAGCATCCGAGCTCACCCCTTTCAATGTTTTATTTTTTTTTTCCCAGGATTATGAAGAAGTAATTTATGAATGACCTGCAGGGATAGTATGAGGGGATATGAAGACAAAATGTTTTTTTTATGATGTAATGTAAAAATTTATGGATGTATCTAGTTATTCCAAGGCTACTAAACTAATCGGTCTTTCGAGACTTGATCTTTCTCATGATCATGCCAATGTTATGTAATAATGCACTGACTCTGGGTAACTAGGGTCGGGGCGTTACAGTTGGTATCAGAGGAAGTTTAGTACAAACCTTGGTAGCTAGATTTAGATAAACTCTGATTAGAGCACGTAGACCTAAGATGAACTTTGAGGATTAGTATAAAAGAACTTCCTAGAATTTTGGTATTGTAGAGATTTTGTGAGTTTTCCGAGCAATACATCCTTGTCTGGATACGAGCAGGTAGAGGCGGCTCTGGCACAGATGTACCTAGGGGTAAAACCCGAAAACACCGCTTTGAGCTAGACTCGAACAGGAACTGGTGCACGACAACGGGCCTTGCTGCACTCTTGGTTACGACACTCCCGGGGGATATGCTTAGGATAATTTACATTTTCTTTACAAACCGATTTAAGTAATATATACATAAGATGAGAGTAAATGACCTTGGTTAATCCTAATATGTTTCAAATTGAGAATATGGTGACATTTTAATCTCTAAATGATTTTACGACTACTATTACTCACACAATGCTTTCTGGTTTTAGTCAATGGCTGGATTCCAAGGAAGTCATAGTGACTTTGAGAATGATGTACAAGGTGGGAACGGTGGTGGAAATGAGCAACAAAATGGAATGTTGATAGGCGTAAAAGATATCGTCTTTATGCCAAATCAGTTTTTCAAAAATATGATCAACAACATATATATTAACCAACTCCCAGACTCAACAAGGAAGAGAAAGGTGATAAATGATAAGATCTCCAGCAATGGAGACCATGGAGAAAAGAAACCTCAATTTTCATCATGCAGGAATTGTGGAAAGAGACACCCAGGAAAGTGTCTCAATGGGACAACGAAATGTTTTACGTGCGGGAAGGAAGGACATAAAGTGAAGAATTGCCGAAGAAAAATGAAGAGTACTATGGAAGAAGATAAAAATGGTCCCAAGAGTCCATTTATAGTCATTTTCCGTAAATGTAGGGGACCTGGCCATTACCCGAGTGAATGTCCTATTTTATAGGATATTTTCTTGCTCAAAGAAGAAGATATGCGGAAATAAATGGTTGGAGAAAATTTTAAAAAGTATTAGTACTCCTTGTTGATGGGTTTACTTTGGAATAATTTTCTCTTGTATTTGTAACCCCTCAGTTTGCCATGTGAGAATGATATTTGAGGAATAATTGTCTCTTCTCTTGTGGATATAGGTATAAATAACCATTTGGTTTTATATGATCATTGGGGTTTGAGAAAATGATAAGTTATTATAATTTGGGATGAAAATGCAAAGTATGATATAACATTTGTGGTTAAATTATGTTATTTTGAAAAATTTATCTCATTTTGGTAATATTATAGAATATAGTTTTTGAAAAAGGACAACACGTAGACCGTGTGACAACCCATCGCGTCGGACAAAGCTGTGGGAATCGAACCCACAACCAAAGTGCGATTGGGATTTATCGCCTACCACTGGACTACGTGAAGTCCCTGGTTAGTATGACTATTTTTTTGTTAAATGATTTTATTGATCAATAATAAGATGATTTGGGTTCTTATGTCTTATCAAATAAATACCCTTGGTATAGGAAAATGATTTGGTGATTAAGTGATAAATGTTATTTTAGAAGATGTTCGTTTTGTTAGGAACACTATATGCCCAAGGAAAATAGAATACAATGAGGTTTCATTTGTAGAGTAATGGTGGATTTTTATCTACATTTTTATTGTTGATTTATAGTGATTTGGGTTATTTATGGAAATGATTAACCTATAACAGAGAATATGTGATGATGTTAATTACTTTTAAGTATGTGACTTTAAGAGTATTTGATGTCATTTGGAGATACAATGTAACATGGGAGACTACATAATCAAATTCTTCTATGTTTTGGGTTTCAATATTAGTTTGGATTATATTAAAGGATTTTAAGGACAATTGGTTATTGAATGGTATCTATTTAACTTTGGGGTATTGTTGGTTTAATTTTAGAAATTAAGATTAGTGCATATTTATCTCAATGAATATCCTTTTGGGGGATCATTAGATCATTCACTAACCATTTTGGTTTTGATTAATCTTCAAAGACAATGTAAATATATGGTTTATCCTGCATGGATCATGTGATTCTATAGAAGTTTATTCTAGCTCTTCCAGTGTGACCAAGTCTTCTTGAATACTCATCGTTTAAAAAAATTGAGTTAGTGGTGGAAATTTATTAAAGAATGAAAATCTACTTAAAATTTAAGTATATCTCATAATGTTCTTAGTCAATATCATAAATTAATTCCTCTTCCTTATGTAATGTAACTTTAAAAAAAATGTTGTCCTAGATGGTACCTTAAATCATCACTAATTTATGGCTTTGGGATTGTTGGCCTTTTCATAGCCATGTTCTCTACCACTCTCCATCAGATAATTGATGGTTAGATTTCTCCTCCATATCCATATTTTCCTACATGGAACCCTAGTATGTGTTATTTTCGGTAATCTTCATACTTTCCACTCTTTATTTTAAATAGAGGCCTCATTAATTCATTTTTCGATGTGGGATTTCAACTAAGATATTTTGAAATGTCAAAAATGTGTGATCCCAATACCCTATATTTTGTTGAACCGATGGTACATCAAATCATCATAGATTGATGAGTTTAAGGACCTCAATTTTATACTTGTTTGTGATTGATGACCTCAACCACTACCTATAAATATTTACGTTTTTCCTCCAATTATATGTCTCTAATTGCCACCAATGTTCTCCTAATCGAGATCATAATTTGGTGGTGACCCTTTCATTTCTCTTTTCCTCATATTAAGACTAAATTTTAGTAAACAAATTTCCGATGTGGGTTTTCCCACAAATATATTTTCTATTTTCAACCTTTTATTTTCGAAGAACAATTTCAAATTGCGAGGACGCAATTTATTGAAGGAGGGGAGAATGTAACACCCCAAGATTTCATAGTGTGTTATTTCTTCAAAATAATTCAATAACTTGCACTGCACGCAACACCGAGTTCAAGCGCACCATGACTTACCAAACAAGCTGTTCAAAAAAGGTTATGAATAGTATTAACTAAATTTTAAACTTTATATAATCCTTATAAATCCATATTATGAGTTTCTTATACATAATGTAAGAACAAATTCATCTTCAGTATTGTAGTTTTACCAACTTTTAATAGTGAACCCTTTTTAAATAAAATATTTTAAACTTTTTGACTAAATGGGGACATCAAAAAAATTTAAAATAAAACATCCCAAGCTTCCACGGTACGCTTTCCTTTGAATAAAACAGTAGCGTGTGTTGTACGCAACTTCGAGTTTTAACACACACCACAACCGATCAAACTAGCCGTTATGAATAGTAATACTTAATTTTTTGAAATTATATATATTTTATATTTCAAAATGGACTTCATTTTTGGATTCGGAATATCAAATTTATCCTAAGGTGAAATTTTGGTACTTTTCGGATAACTTTCATATTTTGATGAATAGTAAAAATTACTAAATTTTAATTAAAAACAACTTTTTTAATCAAAATAATTAATAGTGATAAATTATGAATTTGAGTGTTTTTAAAGTATATTTAGAATATATTTTTACCATTTAATATAATTTTGGTCATTGGACATAATTTTACAATTAAACCGAACATAAACAAGTGTCAATCTTTTGATAGTTATTATCTCTTAAAAACACGCTTTTTGTTTTGACAGCGGGAATTAATTTTAAATTATTTTCTGCCACTTCTGTGTTTTGAATTTAGAAAAATGGATTCCATATTTGGAATCAGGATGTTCAAATTTTGTAAATAGGTAACTTTTATTTTTAGACATTTTGAATAATTACTGCGGTAAATATTTTATTTACCATGGTTAAGGGTAAATCCGGTAAATAAGGGTTAAAAAATAATATTATAATAATACTAAATTACCCTAAAACGTGTCTTAACCCTATTGGTTGATACATGGTCGACCATGGGCATCTTTGGGTCAATTGTGGGACCCCATTGATCCACTTGTAAGTGATAATGACACTTTATTTTAATTAAGTTAAAATGAATACAAAAATGGCATAAGCTTACATCTTTTAAAAGAACAATTTTTACATAGGGTTATACATGTTGGATTTTCAATTATAAATATTCATTAGAAATATAAAACGATTTCCTACATAATGATATTTTATTTATAATTTTTAGACATCAAATAATTTAAATTATTAATGACACAATAATGATGCAATGTTTACCTCATTAATAAATCATTTAAATAAATAAGCTTATAATGATTAAAATATTATCTAAAACCTGTCCAATTCTTATTGGTTGATGTTATTTAGAATATTAGTCATCTTATCTTCGACCTCAATGATTTTTGGACCATTATAAACCGAATATAATTATATTATAAAGTAATACTTTCACTCTTTCCTAAAGAGCCCCTCCTCTCCCTTATAAAAGGAGACCACTTCTACTCATTCCTCACACCTCTCAAGCCACTTGGCTCGTCCAAACTCTGCCCAACTAAGCTCCCCACATCCCTCTCCTCCTTCTTGAAGCTTCCCCTTAGGCATAAAGCATTTTAATAAGTCCTTTGGTTCCAACCAAAGTGAGTTGCCTAAATTAAAGGTAACGATTTCTCTTAAATTATTTTCATTTATTTTCCTTCTCCAGCCCCCAAACTCTTTTTATTTCCTTTCTTTTGTAACAACACCAGTATCCTCAATATACTAGGATGTTGTTATAAGAAGGATTCAAACTACACATACACACAACTCCATCTAATGGATGATGAACATAATGTTTCTGTGGATGGCAAACTAACGCCTCACGAAACGATGATTGTTCAAATACATCTTACCGCCTCTCATGGTGGCCATTATGATGGCACTGTAATTAAATATGATATTAATGATATATATTTTATATATAAGCTTCTGTAATTCCATTTTATTTCATACCATTATTCGTTTCATGTTGTATATACATACGATAATTTCATTTGAGGAAGTGCGGACTACCGCCCCCTTAAAATGATATGACTCGTTCATACCACACATGGAACGTATAAAGGATGGTGTTAATGAACTTAAGTAACATATATAGAATATTATATTTTACTGGAATAGTAATATACCTATGTATCATTTGGATTCGATTCTTTTAAAATAAAAATTAAATGGAAGTAGCATTCGTGCGTACGTACGGACTACCGTCTCCACGAACGCGATGTGATTCATTCTCCATCGTATCCATTCAAGTATAATTATCATTTGATGATTTAAAAATGATGTTTAAGGACTTGATACCATTCTGGATATGAATAATATACATCCCATTAATAATGAATATGGATCACATAACAAAGAATATAAAGTAAAATGAACCCGTTAACACCTGAAATGACGATAATTATAAGATATTATTAACAAATCAATGTTAAAAGATCATATATGATATCATATTAAAGTAACTGATTCTTGTATTATTCAATAACAATTATTTCACCATTATACAGGAGGTAAACCTACCATCGACCAAGGAAAAAGTACAAAGTAAGGGATTCTCTTATCTCACTTTCAATTCCGTGAGATTTCCATTGTTCGCTACTAAATTATTGAAAGTGGTGTATTGTGTACTTTCATTTGATATATATTATCATGATTCACTTTATATTCATGTTATTCTGTAAATCATTTGGTGGTTATTAACTTTTGTCCATGCGACTCAGTTGATTAACGTGGTAAGGGGTTTCTTGTCTCACTTTTAATTCCGTGAGAATTCCATTGATCACCACTTAATTATTGCATGTGGTGTATGTGTACTACCCATGATTGTATTCATTGTGTAATATAATTTATTTTATGGGTATTTACATCATCATGGTATGATCTTTCTTTCATGGGTGTTTGTTTCTTAAGTTACCTAATCAATAAGGGAATTTGAGATTTCAATTTCCACTCATTTGGCTTTACGCATACTTCATTGATTATATTACCCTAAGATTATGTGTGGAATCACTATTCATTTGATTATGTCATAATTTCCACTCCCCTTTCTGTGGATATACTTTTGATACACATAATCACTCCATTGAAAATTCTCAAGTCATTGATATGAATTTGATAAGAGTAATTTTAACTCTTTCACCATTTGTTGAGTTAAACATCCAATTCGTTGGTGTTGTTTTTACAGGAATATGTGTGAATATACTTTGATTGTTTTACACTGAATATCCAATCACATTTAGTGTATTTATATTTTTCACACATAATTATGTTGTTGATTTATCCTTAACCTAAGGATATGGCCTTTATGAGAGATTTCATCTCAACTTACATTCCATTGAGACTTCTTTGTTGATATACACCAAATCACTTTTATGTGGTGTATATAATGTACTTTGACATAGTATATCATGAATTCCCTTTATTCTCATGATATTACAAAGTTTTGATTACCTCAATTATTTTCATTCAAGTGTCTCTCTTTTGGTTAGAATCTCTAACTAAAATACCATTTTTAAATGTTTTAAAGATTTATTCATCTAAATCTTTCTCATTAATGTCCATGTTTTAAAAATGGTTTTAAGGATTTATTTATATGGACATTAGAGTTTAGAAATTAAAAATCCTTTTAAAAGGTTTCAAAGTGGTATGGGACACTTTGATTCAAAAATCTATTTTTAAATGGCTTCTTGACAAATAGTGTGACTTTTAAATGTTTTCAAGAAAAGGGGGATATTTCTCTCAAATAGTTTTGATGATTATTTTCATCTATGTCAACATCCTTCATTATTCATGATTGAGGTTAATGTGATACAATACAATATTCCATATTGTATCAAATGAGTTATATTTGACTGTGGATGTTCTATTTTTATACCATTCATGGTTTGTGGTTAAAGTATTGACATTTCGTATGCTAGTTTTAATACGAATGTTTATTTTATGCTTAAAACTATTCATATGAGGAATGCATTGGACTTAATAAGTGACGGGTGGAGCCCGCTATAGCTCCTCGATGCATCGGTAGGTCTCATGAGACAAACTAGTGTCTTGGCACAAGGCCTTGGCAAAATCTTATTTTTAGTCTTGGCACGAGGCCTTGGCTATGTGGTTATGATAGTCTGGCATTATGCATTCCATCATTATGAAAGTGGTTATTGATATTGCATGTGATCATTCGACTAGTAGAATATCCATGTGAGTAAGTAAATGACATTATTTCATTTTATTTATGCCATACCATGTTGAAAGTTAAAGTTTCAAAGGCTTTTGTTTTAGTTATAAATTGCCTTAAGTGTTTATGATTATTTATGAAAGATTATGCTATAATGTTATCCTTACTGAGCATCCGAGCTCACCCCTTTCAATGTTTTATTTTTTTTTCCCAGGATTATGAAGAAGTAATTTATGAATGACCTGCAGGGATAGTATGAGGGGATATGAAGACAAAATGTTTTTTTTATGATGTAATGTAAAAATTTATGGATGTATCTAGTTATTCCAAGGCTACTAAACTAATCGGTCTTTCGAGACTTGATCTTTCTCATGATCATGCCAATGTTATGTAATAATGCACTGACTCTGGGTAACTAGGGTCGGGGCGTTACAAAAACACAGTATATCTTCTTCACCTATGGTCCATCCTGGAATAAGGTTCTCTCCTGACACACATTTCCTTAGTATTATACCATCAACATATGATAGATGCCTCATTCACAATCGATCGAGTAGAGTAGAGGTAACAACCATAGAAGAACAGAATGTCTTCCCATATCTTTTGTGTACCTCCAAATGAATCTCAGAGAATAGAGTCATAATCTGCCACTCATTACTGGCCTACTAAACTACATGGTTCTGTGTATTTATGCTTAGTTCCATAGCTAGTACGTTTACTTTTCCAGTCGTGTAGGGAAGTTGAATTTCAAATGGATGAAGGTACACAACCCAGCTTCACTATCTCAAATTTAGAAAGCACTGATTGAAGATATACTTGAGACTACTGATTTCAGTGAAAAATAATAAATGGTATCCCAAAAGGTAATGTCTCCATCAACGTAAATCATGAAAATATTGTAGCCATCTCGAGATCATTTGAAAGGTTGTTCATTTCATGGGGCCTCAACTACTGAGACACGTAAGCAATGACACCTTCTCCCGGCAAAAGCACTACTCCCAGCCTGATGCATAATGCATCACAATAAACTGTATAACTCTTTACCAACTCTTGAAATACTAGTATCGATGTTGAAGTCAACCTCCCTTTTAGATCCTAAAAGGCTATCTCACAATAATTGGACCAGAAGTACTTCATACCCTTCTTAGTCAGGCCTATCAATGACATTACTATGTGTAAAAAGTCTTTTATGAAATGTATGTTGTATCCAACCAGCCTAAGAAAACATAGTAACTCAAATAAATTCTTTTTCTACTCCCAAAATACAAGTACTCTCACTTTCCCTGGGTCCACTCATATTCCTTTCTCTAAGATAACATGATACAATAAATGAATTTGGTTCACCCAAAGGTGGCACTTTGAGAGATTATCATATAACTGATGCTCTCTCATTGTAATCATAACGTTCTCAAGATGGGTATCCTGTTCATGTCGAGTGTGATAATAAACTAATATATATTCCATGATGACTACCGGGAAAGAATCCAATAATGGATGGGACACTCGGTTCATCAATTCCATGAAAACAGCGAGCGCATTTGTGAGACTAAATAGAATTACAACATACACATATAGATCATAACTATCCCAAAAGGTTGTTAGAGGTTTATCATATATTCTTACATGAAAATAATGATAAAGGATCTCATGATGATCTTCGAGAACACCCAGGCTCCCCAATGGTGATCAAATATATAATACATCCTTGGAAAGGGATATCAGTTCTTGACTGTCAATGGTTCTAATTTTGATAATCCACACAATGACTGTGGGTATCATCCACCTTCATCGCAAAAAATATAGTTGAACCCAAAGGAGAAGTACTAGGTTGGATGAAACCCTTTTCATACAACTCGCCAATTGGTTCTTGATCTCTTGCAACTATGTTGTTGCCATCTTATAAGGAGGAATGGACGTCGGTGCCTCTCTTGGCATGAGCTCAATAGAAAACTATAGCTCTCATTTCAGAGGAAAACCTGAAAAGTATTCTAGAAAGACAAATCTAAAATGATCCACCACTAAAGGAATGTCCATCTAGGAAGTTCCATGGTAATACAGATTTAGATTAGAAATCTGGGTGATAACTCCTCCCATCCAATGATTCTTGGGTCCAACTCTACTTTCCTATACATCCCATTCACCCTGATGTAAATTGGAGCAACCCTCTGGGGATATAAAACTCACCCTATGACGATAGAAATAAACAAATACAAGGAAGGAAACTAACCAGTCCATCCCAAGAATGAAATCATAGACTATCATCTCTTTGATATATAGGTACTAGAAGAAGTGAAACCCACCAACCTCAAGAGGTCACTCCTTTCCCTGATGTACAATAGCCATTCTTTTCCCCAATGGAGTGTCCAATGTCATGACATCAGTAGATGTAATGATAAAGAGCCCAAGGATTTCAAATATCGACACATATAAGAATCTATGGGAATAACTTGTATTAAAATTTCAGAAGCTAAAACAAAGGCAACTAGGATCGTACATAGAACGGTAGAGGGTTCGGGATCCAGCTCTTACTGGGTTTGCTCCCCAGCGAATGTATGGCCTGTACTGCAGCCCTATGACCCAACCTAACCACCTAGAGATGATCCACCTAGTTTTCGTTGAATGCATGCCGACTGGATACCATGACATGAATGGCCAGAAGAACTATAATTCCCAAACTGATGACAAACTAATGGTACGTTTTCTAAACGTGGAGTCAGAGAAGAACTTCGATCAACAGCTACGGGTGAGAAAAACTGAAAAAATTGCTGAAGATGACCCATATTTCCACAATATCAGAACTCCAATGGGTCTCTAGGGAAATGTGTACCAATATTCCTACTCATTCCACACTAGTAGCACACCACCTGGAACCCAAAATAATTCTCATATATTCTTGGATCTCCAGACATAGAATCCATGTAGCACATATTTCTATCAGTATGAGTGGTACCATCTCCGGATGACAGGCCATGGTGGCTCACATATATAGAATACCTAATATTTTACTCCATAATCAGTGCCTGATTGACTATAAAAGTGATGGAAGTCATCCTGAATATGTTCCCCTGAGGTCAAATATCATGACAATGATCATCCCAAAACATCCTTTCCAAATAAAACTCCTCATCTCTTGGATTAGTCATGAATCCCTAAAACTCTATGAATCCAGAAGAATACTACATAACTAATAGAGTTCCATTCTTAAGACTCATGTACTCTCTGGATCAATCAGAATTCAATGTCTCTAGGTAAAAGTATTCATTGGAGGCTTACTGGAACTCATCCCAAGACATGACTTGCTAGCGTCCCACCTGCAAGATCACATCCCACCATCTCATTGCAGAATAACAAAGCATATAAATAGTGTGTTTCACACTCTTATCTAGAGGTGTCTCTAGATGCTCGAAGATAAATAGTATGGATTCAAACCATGAGTCTACCACCTGGTGTCCTCTGTTCCCTATGGATGTGAGAGGCTGCTGCTACTGAAAACCCACATCAACTCTTCCATAGATGTTGCAAGATGCGGTACTCCTCAAATGGTTTTCATGAACCGCATGAATCCCTCTTGGAGCTTTGCATTAGAACCTACATCAGGAATAATGGTTGGTTCCATGATTGGAACTATAGAAGAATCTGTTGGTAGTCCATGTTCAACCATGTATGGTGTCTGATAATTGTCCTGTATTTGGCATAAAACCAGAGGACATCTCGATGGCTTGAATCTAAAAAGTTATGCACACACCTTATTTTGAGACTATAATGGATGGAAACTTAGGTTTGTACAAATAGAATAGGAGAACAAAATAATTAATGATTTTCAAAACAAAGATACATGAAGTGTATAACCCCTACACGGCGTGTTCCTTTAAGAATTCTCATGAGTGTGTACTCTTTCCAAATCTAGTTGTGTAACAACCCATACAGAAGACATGTTTCTCGAAGACATGGGGTGTACTTGAATCATGTTCCCCTACCTGAGTTCTTATACCTCACTAACCCACATGGTACCCCTAGTATAAGAATACACTGCATGTTTTTCCCAGACACGGTGTGTACTATATGAACTCCACTGACCCGTGTGGTTTGTCACACGGCCGGTTACATAGTTGACACTACACAGCATGTTTGTGCAATAATATGTGTGAATAACTACCCGTTATCCACCCATGTCGTTGGTCATACGGCTAGACACATGGCATATACACACGACATGTACGTCCAGTACTTTGCATGTTTCTCCATGGATTTCCCAACAACGTGTCTCTGTCTACACAACTAGTGAAACGGTTAGAGACTACATGGAATGTACATACATTACCTGACTTGTACATAAAAAAATTCCTTCCTGAGTAAAATGATACATAGTGTGTATTTATCATTACACGCCATGTATTATGGGTTTTTTAAGAATATAAGTCTAAGAAACTACTCTAAAACCCATAAAAACACTAAAACAAACATTAATGTGCCTTATTATGATCTGTGAGGGGCCATACTCTCCACATATCAAAGCTTGGCATCTTCCAAAATTCATATACTAACATAAAAGTACAATGATCCACCAAATTCTGATCCATGAGGGCTATAACACCTCAAGAACCAAAATTTGGCATACATTAAAACAAAACCATACAAAAAAATATAACCTATCAAATAGCATGTATTCTATAAAGGCATATATCACAAAAGCATGAATATATAGAAAACACCCATCACAACAACATGCAATCATTAATGCACCCTAAATGGCATGACATGAATGCTTGAAATTTGATCTCTGGAAATTGCCTATATAATGTATGAGATGGAATAACCTCATCTCATTATGTTTCAATAGAAATATAACATCAACAATATCAAAAATAAAGTCACAAAACTTGTGAATCACCCAATACTGAAATCAAATTTGACTGTAATAATTGAAAAACCAGCAAAATCACTATATATGAGGTAAATTTGCATTTCACTATACACAAGTTAGAAACTATCATGCACAACTTATTACCATGTACCTATTGCTTCATATCCATATCTATAGACTTGAAACAATATGTCATGAAGAAAAGAATTCCTTTGATACAGTGAGGGCCTTGGTTATGATTGGGGGAAACAATTCTCTCATTGGAAGAGTAATTCAGTAGAAAAGAACTGATAATAATAAAGGAAGTAGTAATAAAATGCAACAAGTAAAAAGTGGATGTATTAAACAATCGGAGAAAGTATATATAAATGAAGCATGATACATATGTCTTGGGAAAATATCCAAACAAGTCACAATGATGGAATATAGTAAAAAACCAAGAAAAAAAGAAAATAAATAAAATCTAGAATTAATCCAAGAATCATCTTGGTCCTAAGCTCTATAACTCCATAACAATCAAGTACCTGAAGTACAATGGCACATTCCCTTATCTATACCTGCCACAATATGATCTATTCAGGAAGAAAATAATGACCCTAACATGGTGTGTGATAAATCCAAGTATGCAACCATCCAATGATCTGTGCTTTAGAGTCAGCGAAGATATATGTCTAGAAATAAACAAAATGAAGCAGTAAACAAGGAAGTACTCAAAAGTAAACAATCTAACAATTTTAATTTCATCCATTTTCATTTATTAGTTAAGAAACCAACAATCATTAGTATCCCTTTGGGAAGTACTCACAGCTTAAACCCTCTAGTTCAACCAATCAAACACAAGCACCCCACTGGGATGTACTCATAGTATAACCCCTCCGGTTTAGCTTTAACTAAGTCACATTGAGGAAACACTCACTGTCAATTCACCATGTGGTCTCGTATTGGTAACTATAAACACTATGGGAATAACTCGACATCAAATTCTCCCAATATTCTCATAATTATGAACTATAGGCACTTTCAGGGAACAAAAAGTGCGTCCCCCTAGGGTCGCGAAATGTAAATCTAAACAGACACTCTAGAGAAGACCTCAGCGTACACTCTCTTTATGGTAGACAACAGGAGGTTCCCACAGCCCTATGTAAATCAATCGTGATGAAATGGTATATGCCAGCAAAAGGATGCCTCAAGAACTACTTGTATATATAGTCTACAGCTTATCACAACATGTTAGATAAAATCACTCCATCCTAACAACACTTGGAATGGAAAAAAAGTATCCTAACATGAATGTCTAGACCAAATAGTCAATATCATGAAAACATGGGAAATAGCTTCATAGAAAGGTAAATAACACTATTTACAATCAAAAATATTCTAATCAAGAACACAAGGTATAGCCGGAAATAATAGGGCTAAGAACTATTAACACGCAATACCCAGAACTAGGGTATTGGGCACTTTTTCACATATAACTCAATGACTAACTACATAAAGGCACAAAACACCTACCTCAACATTGTACAATCGATATACTTGAGGCTCGGACCTTGAATCTCCCTAAAACATCGTTGATATACAAAAAATCTAAAAACGTTCTACCGAATATAACTCACGAATGAAGAGGAATCAGGAAACAAAGGTCTATGAAAATTAAGTGCTTACCATGGTTGTTCCAACACAATCGACGACGGTCGATTCTGAGAACGGATGGTGGGTCAGGGGTTTAGAGAAGAATCATGTCTTATGATCACACCTGGATGAGACTAATGATGTAGAAGGGTGTTCTATCAATTAGACATGACCTAGGTCTATTTAATATAATAAAAATAATGTACATGGTGTGTTCTTAAAGGGAACACAATGTGTACTTTCTAAATCAGCTTCCAATTTAGGCAGTCCCTAGGTCACCTCACATGGCCATGTACTTGGTTGTTACACGGTCATTACACAATCACTTGCGTCAACCTGTTATGCAGCATTTACTTCAATGTACACAGTGTGTTATCCATAAATTTGTAGATTATCTTATTTTCCTCAAAAAACAACAGAAAAAAAGTTTCTTTCCTAAAAAGATGATCTTGGTTCTTACATTTATCAATACAATTAAACCTATGTCCATACATGAAAAATAAAATTATTCAGCAATTAAATAGAAATTATGGTTACATATACATAAAATTAAATAATATTATCCCAATGTACTCCCATAATCAAATGTCTATTAAATATTGTAATCATATGATAATACATAAATATATCAAAAATGCAATAATCCTGAATTTATAGAAATCTATATCAATAAATAATATTCATAATCCGTTAAACATGATTTTCCTTGATATTATTTAAGACTTCTTTCTTAAAAATGATATGAATTGTGATCTAAAATTTCATAATGCCAAATTCCGAGCCATGAAATAATATATACATTTCTAATGAAATTTTTTGTCTCCTCATATTTAATATTAATGGAATAATGTATTTCCATAATAATATATATATGGTGTTTCTATTCCATTTTCAGAACACCCCCTAGGATATCGATTTATATAATGAACATTCTCCACATATATAAAACATTAACATGATACATTAAGAATATCTTCTTTCTCTTTCATGTTGATAACTAAATAGTTCTTTCACTTCGTAGATTATTTCATTTGACATCCTTTATAACATATATAACCTATTTATTTACATTTATCGTAGTTTCGTGATTTATTCATTTAATATTCAAGACACAAAGGTCATTGAATAGATTTACATTGATGATCATTATCAAAAGAACATTCATGGTGATTCATTTCTATCATATTTGATGAATTAGTAAACACACCAAGGTTAAACTCGTTAATAATTAAGCATATTATCAGGTGAAGAATTACAAAAATAGTTCTCACCAAATCTACTATTTGTCAACTTTCTCATTCAAACAAACCCCACAATTTTATTCACATCCAATGTCACTTTGATTCCTATTGGATCACGCCATTTACATAAAATAAAAATTATATTATGAATATATAAAAAACATAATAATATATCTCATGAGGGGGAACAATACTAATATATCATAAACCATTCAATAGTATATAAAAATGTTTTATTAATAACAAATATAATATCTCTCATAAAATAACCTTTTTTGTTATAGAATACAAATAACTTATTTTTTAAGTAACATCTTAACCTCGAAGTTTATCTAAACCCTTATTTGATACAAAATTTAAGGAACTTATCTGAAACATTAAACCATATATTGACATTAAAATAGAATTCATATTCTTATATTCCCAAAGGTAATCTAGGTTATTATTTTAGATAATATGTTATAAAAATAAAATAAAATTACATTATATTACAATGTGGCCCTTCTTATCAGTATCCATTTTTTACTACAATATAAAAATGTTATCATAAAAATGATATCTTTTCCTAAAAAACAACCACAACGTCATCTTGAATTCTTTCTTTTCCAATAAAAATCATTAAACAATGTGTGAATGATTAAAAAAAATTGAGTGATCACAACAAATATAGTATTGTTAATAAAAATTAGAAATTATTTTTCCCTATATAATGAAAAAATTAAATTTATATAATTAACTAAATTATTATTATTAATATTACATAAATTATTCCAATATTAAAAACACTCACGTTTTTTTCAATGAAAACCAATGATCACCCTATAAATTAAAAAATTATTCTTCATAATATATAGTTTCAAATTAATAAACTATTTTTAATCCCATGTTAGAAATAATTGTATACCACTTACATCCATATAGTAATCCCTTCGATAACTGACATCAGGGATCATGTAAGATGATATACTACCCAATGCATTAGAGTGCTACATATATAGACCATTAATATTAGATTTATTTGGATCACCTAGATATGTCATGTAGATCCCAATAGAAAATAAATATCAAGATCACCCATGATCTTAATGGATCTGAAGCAATTATAAATGTTATATCAAGCTCACATGTTTCACATTTATTTCACAACTTCAAAAATATCAATATATTGTCACACCTTTTAATCATGAAACCATTTGGAAAAAATATTTTAACTCATATGAATATCTATAACATATATCTAAATAAAATATTCTTTTAACAAAATTTAAGTAAAAAAAATCTCTAGACAAAGGTATATAATGGTTTTATCTAATGGAAGGATCATTAAAATAGATCCTTGAGAATAATAACATTTTTATTTTAAAATCAATTAGTTAAGAAAATTGTAAAATTCAAAATTAATGGATTATAATTTAATATGACATTGCATAAATGTAAAGGAATCCTAAATTAATATATTTTTAATAAAATTAGAAAAATCCATCCATTCTGTATAATAACAAAACATTAATATCATACTTCTATGTAAAAGACATAATGTTAATTGTTTGGAACATGAAAGAATGATTCCTTTGAAACTATTTATTAAAAAGTAAATCATGGGTAAAAATTAATTTAATCCATCATTGTATAATAAAAACTATACATAAATCCTTTCATTGAAAATTTTTATATGGAAAAAATGAGTGATTAGTGAGATACATTTTAAGATGATATTTTTTTTAAAAATACCTACCATGTTTATGAATCATCAAATATGTTTTCTTCTTCGTGAATATTAATCAGAAGTTAATTTTTTAACATTATTTTTTGAATGATTAATTTATATTATTCCTTTATTTTACATCTTTTATTACAATATTTAATTACATATTTAAAAAAAATTGAGTCAATTTTTTAGAAAATAATCAGGTCATTTGAACACAATGGATTGGTTATGTTGACAATAGACAACATTTTCACTAATATTCCATCAATAAAAATAATCATAACATAATTACCAATTCTATACTGTAATTACACTTTTACATCCACTCATTAAATGGGGTTATTAAACGTGAACTATGTTATAATTATGGAGATGGTAGGATAAAGGTACCTAGATGTACTGTTTCAATTTTTCAATAGTCATAATTGAAATAAGGTTGGTATTGTTTTATCAGTCTATAATCTCATATTTTTATCGCGGTAGTAGTCCACATGTATACAAAAACGATGTTATCATTATTCAGTGCATGTAAAAATAAGAATATAAATGAAATACTATGTTTTTAGTATAGTAAATAAATATTTATTATCACATAAAATTATTAATATCATTAATATAACTTTGATTGGAATATAGTCATGTAAAATGAATTACATCATTTTGCAAGGCAGTTTTCCACCGTAACACAAATAATGAATTCATCAACTCTTTGATTAGGGTTGCAGATTGATATTGTTTTATATATTAACATAATAAAATTTTAGTATAAATTTTATATTTTTGTAACATTTTTCATGTTTTTTGAATATTTGAATTTTTTGGGAGAGGAAAAAACTAAAAGGTGAAGACAAAAAAGAAAACATCTTATAGGGAAAATGTCCATTCATTCACACCTTAAGACCAGAATTATTGGTATTATGCCCAAAAGAAGGACTATAGAATAAGATAATTGATTATAGAAACTGATTAGAGGTATTATTTTTTAAAAAAATAATATTTTTTAATGTTATTAAATTTTAGGAATATGTGTCCTTTTATTAGAAAGGGGAGGGGAACTCTTATAATTTTCAAAAATATTAAATTAAAAATAAATTAATTTTCGATTCAAAATGTCTCAAAATTGACTTATTTATAATATAGTATGAATATGGATGTAAATGAATTCGAACAATAAATATTATAAATGTTTTTATCACATTTTCACTTATATTTTGGATCTATCCTCTTGTTAATCTCTTTCACACTTACCATGAAATCAATAAGTTTTACATTTTGAGGCCCCATATATATAATATAAATTTAATAAACAAAACATAAATGGTATATGGTAGATATTATAAACTATATCTTAATAAATTGGCCTAATTATAGATTTTAAAAATTACTATATAATTTTGGAAAATATTAATTTTTATAATACATCTTTAATATTTATTTTTATAACTACTCATTAATTTAATTTCAATAACATCATATAAATATATAAAATTAGAAAAATAAATATTTATAACATCCATTAAATGTAATTTTATTATTTAAAAATTATGGATCAAATAATTTATCGCATATTATATTACATTTATTATATTTTATTCTTTTTATATATCCTCATTAATTAATTAAATATTGTTTGGGTATTCTGGAATTATTTAATGTATTTATTTCTTCAGTAAGAATAAAAAATAAATAACCATTCATAAGTAAAATTATTTGTATTTGAAAATAATTTTTATAAATATAAATGTCTCTAATTTATCACCATGTTAAAATTATTATTGTTCTAAAAAACATGAGTGGCACATTTATATCTTTCTTTAGATAAAATATTATATATGATATAATCAAATTGAAATGTATGTATGGTCAAAAATTAAACATTACCATGATTATTGAAGATATATAATCAACGAATAAAATTTATAAATTTTTTATTGTAATATTATTGACAATTTAAAACATTTTAACCCTTAATTTCTTGATTGACCCCTTATTGTGGTATGTAAATTAATAAGGGAATTGTCCATATTAAAAAAGGGTCATCATTACTATTTTTTTTCAAAATTACCACAAAAATGATTCCACTTTTCAATATTTAAAAATAGTGGAATAGATTAAATTTAATTAAAATATGCTAAAAAATATGAAAAATTGTTTATCAGAAATGTTACATTTTTTAATTTAATTTTTTTCTAAAAAATTCAAATATAAAATAAATATAAACCCAAAAATATAATTATTTTAAATAAAAATGAAATTATATTTTTATAAAACTAATCCATAATTTAATATTAATTTTTAAATTATGTAAATTAAAATTTGGGTTTCAATAAATATCATTATTTTTCACTATTCATTGAAAAATCAATATTTTTAGAAAATTCTATAAATAGAATTTTAATACAATTATGAATTAAGGATTTAAAAACGAATTTAATTTAATGAAATAAAAATTATAAATTGAAATTAATTTATTTCATTGTTTTTTCACAAAATTATTGAAAATAATTTATGACTAAATGTATTTTTGTTTAATAATACAACTTTACTAACAACTAGGTGATTATTTTATAGGAACTAATAAATAAATTTTTATTAATTAGAATCATTATATACATTTCAAAATTTAGTCAATCCTATTCATAACCAATAAATTACTGACTTGATTATAATGGTCATATTAAAAAAAATATTTCAATGTGTATTTGAGAGTAGTGTTGCATATATTGTATACTATTGAACATAATAATTCCTTAAGGAATTATACGATATTATTAATGATAATAGTATGGTTCATAATAATGGAATTATAAATATTAATGATTTGGGTAATTTTTCTCTAATAACAAGATATATTTTAATGAGAATCAATTTTTCACACTTTGCAAACTATAAGGGATGAGAAGCCCATTATGAAGCTTCTATAAAATTGAATTTTGAAAACATGAAATATAAAATAGTTTAAATTTGGGATGTATATATAAAACATGGACTGGAGCTCCCAAATTCATGTATTAATATTTTTCATAGTTTTTTATAAAATTTATTGAAATAAAGGGAAAAGGGGGAGTTTGATGATTGGTTTTCAAATTTTAAAATAATATAATGAAACAAAATCCTTAAAAATCAAAGAATATAGGACTAGGTTGTATAAAATTAGATTAAATAATTATTAACATTATTTAAAGATCAAATTACATAATTTGAAAACTATATATCCATTCTATTCTCATTCTTAATTTTTTTTCTAATGTAATTGGAGGATAATTGTCTCAAACCAAATCAAGAAGATCGTTAACTCAAAAATGTGATGATTAAAAGATGATGAATATATTAGTTTTTATTAAAAAAACTATGAAAACCCCTTATTTATAATATTATATTGACCCAATATTGAAATAATTATAAACTATATAATTTTGGATGAATTTTAATTACATTTCACAAAGACATACAAAAGGACTGCACTAATATAGTGTCTATGGAGTATAGAAACAACAACAAACAATCCTTTAGGTAAATTATATCATATTATACTATGATCATCACAACTAGAACACTTTATAGAAAAATATTACGATATAAATTTCGTCAAAACCAAGAGAAAGGAAATGTATGAAATCATGAGATTGAATGCTTAGTAAGCCAAACAAGGGATATACGTAAGCATAAAATAAAAAAAAAGTGTATGGGAACATTAAATAAATATTTTAAAACCACACCATGCATATTGGATATCATGATCATAATTCATAGAGTAGTTACTGTAATTTCATAAGGCATTAATCATAAAGTAATGAATTAAAATGACCCAAGAGATCATAACATTAAAAAAATACATATAATTTTAGCATTCATTTAATCATAGAAAATAATTTACATATTAATAAATCCACAATTAAATGGCTATAATAGTGGAATGAGTTCACTCCCATATAAATCATCATGGTCATGGTTTACTCCCTCTACCTTCACAGTGGAAAAACTTCGTTAGGAAAATAGTTCTACTCTATGTTCCCTAATTTTATGTATTTTGATATTTAAATCAATACTCAATTCCTAAGAGGGAGATATATACCCCAACCATCTTTGAATGTAAACAATATTTATGTGTGCTATAATAAAATAAAATATTAATCATTTTATAGACCACGTAATTAAATTGGTATCATAAACATTTATAATTATCATGACATTTGGGAAAAAAATATATTTCGTAATCATTTCAGCTTTTCATCAAAGCATAACCTATGTTAAAGGAACTGAGTTTCATATGATTTTTTTGTGGTATACCTAGTAGAAGAGAAATATGTTTTGTAAAAATTTTAAAATCATAAATATAGACTACTCGAAGATTGAATTTGAATAGTGTACACTAGTCATATCTATAGTAAGGAACACGCTACTATAAAACTGACCATTAAGAGTGTTAAAATTGGACATAGTTAGTGGATGAAAGGAATGAACTATCTGAGTGTGACTAAAATCTAATGGATTTTATGAGCACTAATAAACCAGTATAATGTAGTGTACTATTAAATTTATAGCACAAAAAATCTAAAAAACCCAAAAATATTGTTCAAATACATAATTTAAATGAAATTAAATTTTCAACAAAAAAAATGAATAAAATATATTACATAAGTTTTAAGCATTCATTTATATAGTGAAATTAGTAAATAAAAATTATCAAAGAAAATTAAAAACATTACTATTCTTTACGCTTTTAACCCTACCCATGGGCCATGCTATTTCCGAACAGACCAGCACTGCCTATGAAAAATAATTATCTTTTATAATAAAATAATTCTAATGTAAGTAATACTATAAATATTTAAATTAAAATAAAAGTAACAATTATAAACTAAACATTGATTAATAATAGGAACACCACAGATCAAATTGTTTTGTTTTTTATTCATTCTCATAAAATTATTTCATTTTCCTCTTCAAGAATTATATCTATGAAAATTTACTAAATAATTATTGGAATAAATTATAAAAACCCATAATTTTATCAATGAAAATTTCCTTATTTATAATTTTTCATGTTGTATAACTCACATACATTACATCATAAAAACCTTAAAAAAATTATCCCCATAAATTAACAATTTTATAATAATTATCAAAAAAACCATTAAGAATACCAAATTTTAAATTGGGTTAAATGATAATAAATAATAAATGTTTGATCACATATAATGGGAACACTAATGAATAATTATTTAGAAATAAAGCTTTATGTGAATATTAATATATTTATTTAAAATAATGATTTATAAAAATAACATTATTTATCTTCTAACTGAAATGATGATATAATTATATCAAATAATAAGGAAATAAATTTTCTAAAAATGATAAATTAAGTGTTGGTATTTTGTTAAACGTAAATGTTTTTTTCCAATTTTATAATTTATATAATAATTTTAGATGGATTTAATTTTCATAAATAGATTCATAAATTAAGATTTTTTTGTATTTTTAGTATATTATAATTTTATGAGACCTTAAATATATATTATATAATTTATTAAATTGTTTCTAATATTAGAATTGGTATTATCTAATAAAATATGTTTTTAATAAAATATTAGGTAAACAATTTTTTCCAAAACTCTATTTTTCTATATAGATATGGTTTCTCCCACACTACACCTATGTTATTTTTAATTATTATTATTTGATACCTTGAAATATCTATGTATTTTCTAAACATATTTAACTATCACAATTAGTCTTTATTTTATGGGGAAACACAAGTTTTCTATGGTTCTATTTTCAATTTCTACAGTTAAGAAATACCCAAAAAAGGGAACTTCCCAAAATCGTTCCCATTTCCACGTACACTCGATTATTTGTATTAGGAATAAAATAATATTATTAAAAAAAATTAATGAAAAATTATCTTAGTAAATTTATGGTTTTTTAAAACAATTACTCATTTGTCAAAATTAAAGACACTTAATTATTTTACATTAAACCACACACAAGTGAATCATTTCTAAATATTATTAGACACATTTCTCTAATTTATTTTAGAAAATATGAACAAAATTTATCAGGATATATTTGTATTTCCAATTATGATTGTCTATGTGTGAATTAAATCCATTATTTCAGGGACACCATTATGAATTTTACCTTGGTTATCCCTTGTGAAATGATTATAATACCCATTTCATTCCATGGGTAACCCTTATGTTTATTCCGTACGATGATTCTTCATGTGGAACACATATTAATAAACATGTTACAATGGGTTCACCCATATATCCCTCCAATTCATTTGGTAATATTTAGTTCGAGGAGACTTTATGTTGGGAAAGAGAGTAAACCTAGTTCCATAAGGAGACTTTGTACACTATGATAGATTGTATTAGAATTCCCCATTGACTAGTGTTTATAACGTATTTTATATTAATTCCTCTTTTTTTATGTTTACATGACTACATGACCCCTATGATCTAAATGTTATGCTTCAAAAATTTTATTTATGTTCCATCACTTATTTGTAATAATGTTATGATATCCAACACCTGTTATGTTTTAATTCAAATTTTTATTCCCATAATGGTATTTTTAGCTCATCCATTTGTTCACGTGTAACCTAGGATATTCTATGTAGATGTAAAATCTCGATGGATGTTAGGTTATCATTATTCAGATTAAATAAAAGATGACTTGATTTTGGATTCATGTCTTAAAATAATATGTAGAATCTTCAAATTTACATGAGACATTATGATTATTTGTTTTTATTTGATGGGTAATTATCATTAAAATCAAGTAATAATATATATATAATGATATGGTACCTATAGTTTCTATCATACGATGGTCTAGTAATTTTTTGATATTAGGACTGTAAAACATTACAAAAACTCGAATGGATAATTATATCACCATGGATAACTGATATTTTCACATAGATAATCTCATATAAGGATATACTTATCATTTATAAGACTATAGTTATATGTTAATTGAATTGTTTTTATATTATTATAATCTAATTTGCAAATCCCTTTAATTGTAATTTATTTTTATATTTTCATGGATTCATATAAGAGAACATGTGATAACACTCAATGTGATAGAAAATGTTATTACATCCCTAATAAAATTCCCAGACATATATGAATGGGATATCAAAACCTCAGGATAGTACTTTAAAATATTTCTCTACTATTAAATAACAACTTGTATCATGTTTAATTATCTCCTTTTCTTAATACAAATAATTTTTTCGTTGAATCCTTTGTGTGACAAATTCCATAATCTTAAGTGGATCTTATGATCCCCTCACCATTTAAAAATAAATTATATCTTTTAAAATGATATTATCTGGCATCTAGAGCATAAAATAAGAGGAAATCATATTGGTGGTCTATTTTTTTGATGGAGATGGTGAAGAGTGGTTGATGTAGATCAATAACCGAATTTCCATAGAATAGAGTGATTCTAAGGGTTGGGAAGAATTTAGTAAAATAGTTTTTAATAAATATTTTCAATGAAATATCCATTATATAATGGAATGGTTGATCCTTATATTAATGAAAAAGGAATATGAGTCCACTGGTGTCTATATGGAAAATTGTACAAGGATTTTACAATTTTTCTCTAATATTCTCATGATGGTTGAAACAATGTGGATTGCTTAATTGATGTTGTAATGGAGATTCAACAACAATAAATGGTGATTCGAGTAATTTTACCTATGAGGATATATTCCATTCTTCTCTTATGGTTGATATGTATAGTGGAGACAATCATTGGTATCAGATTTGCAGATTTAATGATCTGATAATGGAGTCTAATATGAGAGGTTGGATAAATCAATACATTATTTGGAATAAAACACCACATCACACATGTCAATAGTATTCGAAAAGTTATTCTATAAGTTGTCTATTGGTAAGTAAAGGATGATTTAATTGTGGAAGGGAGGGGTATCAGGATTATTATTTCCAAAGTGATATGAAGAGGCCCACAAATATAAACCAAGAAAGAATGATTAGATTAAAACTCCACAAATAGTCTATTGTTTCTACATCAAGAAACATGTGAATTGTGAAATAAAATTTCATACGGAAGGTTTTTTTGGATGAAATCAATAACAAAAAACTATAAGGAAAAAATGAAGTGTATATGATATCACTATATCTAATGTCAAGCCCAAAAATGACGTGATGACAGTTATAATTGATTTTCATTAATAAATAAAAAATATACTAATTGATTACTGTTGTAGACATTTCTCTAAATAATGAATGTTTATAATTACTTATCAATCAAAATGTCAAAATATATTGTTTGGGAAATAGATGGGAATAGAAAATGGATAAATTATAGCATCCAAATTATAAAACTCATTCTAGGAAAATTCTTGTGGACTGAACCTGCCATCACATCTTGTATTTCATTCCATTAGTGGAGTTTGATGCTATATTGGTCTCATAATTGTTATCATTATTCAAATACAACATCAACTATCTGGAATGGTTGATCACTCTTTACATCCATAGTAATCCACCAAATCTTTATAAGTGTAATGGTAAAGATGGACATCATTCAAAATCATCATCTCAAATAATTATATTTTTTCCTTATAAGAAAGAATATCTAGATTAAATAATTGATATAACAATGAAAATAATTATTGAAGATTTTCCCATTATGAGGGACTACACTAATGTGTTCATAAAAAAATTTCCTATTGATCAACCCGACCAAGTTTTTGATTTCTCAATTAATCATATCCCTAGATCTCTTCCTATATCAAAGACTCCTCACATAATTTCCACCATTGAATTTGAAGAACTAATGAATTTGTTACATGGGAAACTGGAATATGGTGTCATGCCCCAATCAACCTCATAATGGTATGAGCTCGTTATATTTTTCAAAAATAATGATAGATCAATGTGTCTCTACATTAATTATCAGGAGAAAAAAAATCATTATAATGAGAAAGATTCCACAGGCACAGATAGATGACTTCTTCAATCTTATACATGGGGGGACATGTATTTCACTATGGTGTTCCTTTTATATAGATATAGAAAATTTAATTTTAGGAATGATGATATTCCCAATACTTCCTTTCGAATAGGGTATGACCACTATGAATTCATAGTGTTTCCATTCAGACTCACTATTGATCAATCAATATTCAGAGACATAATGAATATTTTATATAGATTTTACAATGAAATATTTTTTGTAATCATTATCATTGATATTAGAATATCGTAAAGAGAAATTTTTAAAATGATATGATCATTTTAAAACTATGATAAAGACGTTTTAAGGGAGAAACATCTTGAAAAGTATAGTAAATGAGAGTTCTGGATAGAGGATGTGTCATTCAAGGTTAATGTTATCACCAGTAAAATAATATATGTGGACACATCTATGATAAAGATAACCAAATTATTTTCCATTTCAACACCTGTAATAGAGATCGATAGTTCCCTTGGCCTATCTAGGGTTTTATAGTGACTTCTGAAGAACTTCTCACAAATGTACAACCCAATATCCATGTTGACCCGAAAGGGGTAATATTATTTTAGACCAGTGTGTGAAATATTTATACTATTATTATGTACTCCTATATTCTCTGTTATATCAATCATTGGTTTGGTATTTTTTTGGTTGTTTCGAGTTACAAAATTATGAATAATTGGAATTCTGGGATAGTGCACAGTTTGTGCACATGTGGCACACAGTCTGGCCAACTACGTGCCCTACTATAGGCAAATGTCATGTTGCAATCTGAAAGTTCCACATTACAAGAATAATATTAGTCAAGTCATTCATCATATTTTGATATTATATTCGACAGATATATAATGGGACGTGTCGTGAGTATTGTTTATCCAAATATTACACTATTTTCTAGGAATCAATTCAGACAGTTTTTATTGAGATCCAAATTTTTATTAAAAATTATTGGCACCTTGTTTTTGGTCTCGACCATACCTTATTCAACCCAAACTATTTTCTCCAAACCATGTAGCTCCCAATTTGGACTTATGGCCCCTCAGATCCCACCTGAAAGCCATCTGAAGCATTGAGAATGTCAGTCAATCATGTTATAGTTTGTTTTCTCTTCATGATATATTTCTCCCATGATATCCCTATTTATCTGTAGGGTTTTATAGATATCATAATATTTTTGGAGGATCTAATACCCACATCTATAGTTCTAAACATGTTTTTGATCTTCATCTCTATGATTCCTTTATCATCATTCTTCATTGATGAATCCTAGCTAAGGTTTGGTGATCCGAGATTTGTTGGTCCCAATGTAGATGGTTTTACCAAGATTCCCAATTTTTATTAAACATATACTGTTATTCTTAATTTCATCAATTTTAAATGAAATGATATAGTTTAGTTTTCATTATGTGGATTTCAATAATTTTATAGAAAACAACTCAATTCTTATGTATTTGGATTTTTTGGAGTAAATTGTTTTTTCAGCATGGAATTGGGATTTGGTGAGATTAAAATATTTTATCATAAAATTTGATGTTTATTTGAAATTGAATAATTTATATTAGTGAAATAAATTTTGGAATTTTATATGTTGTAAGTTTTTTTTGAAAAACACTATTTCCACTAAATTGGGGGTTTGTGAAAAAATTAATGGAATGGTTTGTAAATTTAAATGTGTAATTTAATTGTGAAATGGATGGTGAAATTTTATTTATTTCCTTCAAATACTTATTTATTAAAATGGCATAAAATTATTTAAATGGAGACTCTGTTGTTTCTTCCATTTGAAAGGTAATTTCTTATTAATAAACCATTATTGGTTTTAATGGGTATAATGGAATATTGAAATGGAGTATGGGATTTAATTTTATTTTATGAATTCATTAAATAAATTTCCCATAATTGTTATACAATTAAGCACATGGAAGTCATAGTTAGTTAGTGTGTTATATTGGAAAATAATTCAAAACACACAATTTTATAAATTATTATACCAACACATCAAATTATTTTGGAGATGGTGATGAATCCCATTGTCCTTGGTTTACGAGATATATGTACACACCTATCTATATTCATAATTAATGTTCTTATAGTTTGTAACTATCTTACTTATTGGTCTCATGGCCATGTTTCTCACGTGTTTGTATTTTAAATGTATATTCCCGTGTTGTAAACATTTTTACATGTATAGAGAATTAATATAACCTATTTAATAAATTTTTTTAACATAATCCACATTGTAAAATGATACATTATTTATAAAACAATTTTATTATTTTTAAATTAAATATTTGAAAAGGTATTTCCATACCATTAAATGTTAATCTTGATTTTCTAAAAAATTTATATTTTAAATTGTAAAGAAGTATTTTTTTAAATATTGTTTCACTAATTTTCTAACATATTTATTTTAAAATTGAAAACGCATTATTGGTTAATTTGATAATGGAATATTTGGTGGAATCCTACTAGGATTAGGATAACACAAGACGTGTAGCTACAAGTGATTACAGATTATATCATTCTATGTTCGAGGAAGGGGAAATCATCACATAGAGGTGGATCCAGCTAGCACATGAGCCTCAGCCCAATTGGTGAGCTCTCCTTATGTGCATCTAGGAGGATCGGGATCAAATCTAGGGGGATGCTAATTTTCAGGTACTGAATTGGTACTATAGTGGGAACTGTAGTAGGAAATTTTTAGCACTATATCAGTGGGGAATATTCCCCCATTTGGGCATTCGGGCCACCCAGGCCTTCGGGTCAGTAAGGACTTTGGGACACCTAAAGTCCATTGGTCCACCTTAAGTGAAGATGCAAACTAGACAACCTTAAAAGGGTCAAACTTCATAACGAGGATGAGTAAGGAGCTTTCAGAATAGCAGAAGCTAAACAGATTGCAAGAATGAGAGGGTATGGTAGCTTCCATCAGGACAATCCTATACATGCCTCGGAATGCCCAGCCAAATAGCCATGTGAAGGTAGAGAGCTGATTTCACGATGAAGATGTTGGGGAGGAGCAGTTCCAAGTAGTTAGTCTAGGTTGTATGTAATGTTTGAAGCCTATGAAAAATGAATTCCTGCAAGGCCTATAATTCATGTAATACTTATGCCAAGAGTCCTTTTAAGGGTTCCTCCTCACCTGTTGAAAGGTGGATTATCAAAATCATTAAAAATTTAAGGCCTTCGAGCCATTGGAGGAGGAGGTGGATCCATCTATTGAAACTTTGAATTGGTGAGTTGTTTACTCATGTAAGTTTGTTGTTTTCTTTTTTTTGGTACTTCAATTTTATTACTTTGGGATTTAAGTGCCTAATTTTTAAATATTACACTACTACCAGTAGATTTTCCTTTGATATTCATGTTGTATTGATCTATTGAACATCTGTAATGTTCGTGGAAACTATTTTTTCCCAATATTAAATTGTATGATGGCATGTGACAGTCACCGAACCATGGGTATCAAGAATGATATTTGGGATATATCAAGTACATCATGGTTATTAGGTCAGTTGGGTACCCATGTTTTTTGTGACAATGTGGTATAAGAGATCCAAGTTGAATGCATATTTTCTCACCACAAGTATGCATTTTATAAATCCTTATAGTACGTGGAAGGTAGTTGTGATTAATTTACTATCCATTTATCACTAAAATAAGCCTTATGATAGTTGGGGTGGTTAGGGAAATATTCATTGTTGATTAGTTCTAATATTTTCACTATTAATATTTTGATAGGTTGAAAAAAATGTACTTTGTCTCTCTATTTGGATTTGTTTTCCATATTTATATTTTGATTATAAATCTAATGTATTTCTCATTGTCTAATGATGTTTTGTGTCATCATTACTCTAAGGATTCATGTGAATAAGATGTAGGGGGAAGATTCTGATGAAACTTAGTGAGGGAATCCTCATGTGGACCCAATTTTAGTAGAGGTGATCGTTTGTACAGTACATGATCTAGGAAAAGAACTACCTATATATTCGTTTAAGCACTTGCATTGGAACCTCCCAGGGAAATTCTAAAAGTTTATTTCTAATATTTCCTACCACAAATTCCTTAATTGTTCAATGTATTAAATGTAATTCAATAAGATGAAGAGTGGTTATGTAGAAATGATTGTTTTATGGGTTCATGGAAACACCTAATGAAATTAATGTGATGTGAACTACTATTAAGTTGAATATACTGAGTAGGAGATGGTGGGACATTATTGTAATAGTGAAGATACGTGGGGTCTTAGAGTGGAATGAAATCAATGTTATTTTCACCACATAGTTATATACATTGCCGATGTTGTTATGCAAGTCCACTATGTTATTCAAACTCATGAATACTGACTGGACGATGGAAGAGTATGCGAACCATTTTGATGAGCTCATGCACTTTACACCTAAGAATGTATCGAATGATAGGTTAAAAGATAATGTTTCGAGTATGGACATCATCAATATATTAGTTATCATGTTTTCATTCTGAATTTTCCTTCTTATGTTGATTTACTAGATAAAATACTTATTTTTGAAATGCACTTGGATTGAAATTCAAGGTTATTGAGAGTTTCTTTATCTCACACTGGCAATGTGAATCTATTAGAAGAATGTAGATGTTTGATTATTCTATTGGAAGTACTCTATAAAATTATTGTTCTAAATATCCTACTATACATTGTAGAGGAACTTTTATGTTCTACTGGTGTGGCAATACATGACATTTAATTTTTGCTTGAACTGTGGCGCCAAATATGTGTGGATCCATTTGACATTCAGGGAACTTTCATCGCTTCTACTAAATTTATTTTACTAAACATAGTCTAATAGGTTCATCAACTACTCTTAAACTCTGAGACAATCTAATGATTCATATGAAATAGGCTCCCAGCCACATGCATTGGGAATGAAGCTTATTGACATAGTGTAATAGTCTCAAGTAGAAGTTCATATGGGTCCAGTAACTGTGAGAGGTACCATTACTATAACTTCATCATTATTGACTTCATCAATTGATATTGGTTCATATAATTCTTTTATTTGAACATTTTTTATTATTATTCTAAATTGTTTTATTGAGATTTTGACTTGCATAATAGATATTATTACACCTCCTGGTACAAAGAGAAATACGAGTCTCTATAGTCTCACTTTTGTTTATCCTCCATAATATGTAGAGATTTCATGGTGTTTTCTAGTACTCAAAATGAAATATCACGACCTCATGTTTTGGAAACATTGGATAATTTCAAATAAATATTAGATTTGTTTTTCCCTTTGATGGGTAGACTTTAATACATGCAATGGTGTGTCTCGTGTCATTTATGGAGAATGGGTCCCAAGATTGATTATATTCAAAAAACAAATTATACACATGTGGAAAATGTTATATATGTCTTTTCCATTGATATGGAGCAAGAATGTTTTAGTGGTGATCTACTTCCAGTTCTATTCAATTATCCATACATGTTTTCTTCTAACATCCCTTATTTTCCACTAGTAAGGGTGGTTGAGTTTTCTAATTACATAATTCACAGTACATGAACATTTTCTATTCACTCATACCACATGGATATATCTTAAATAAGATATAATAAGTCCAATATGTACAACCATTTAAAGAAAGGATTAATATGCCCTAGTGTGTCACCTTGTGTAAATATGTTGTCTTTGCGAAGAAGGATGATGGTTCAAATGGACTATAAGTGGATTATAAAAAGTTTAATAAAGTGAAAATAATGACAAAATGTTTATTTTCACGTTTTAATTTTTTATTTAATTTTTTATATGGGTCAATGTTGTTCTCATATATAAACCTCACTTCTAAATTCCATCAATTAAGGGTAAAAGAGTGTAAAATTTAGAAAAACACATTCTAATCAGTTAAGACCATTATGAGTACCTTTTCATGCCCACAGGACTAACCAAATCTTCTTCTATTTTCATGGGTTTGATGTATATATTTTTTCATATGTTTCTTGATTTGTTCATGGAAGCCTTTTTTGATGAAATCTTCAAAAAAGATATGTCTGAGGAGGATCATGTGCATATTTTGAGTTGATTTACGCGTTTTCTATGAAATCTCCAATTTTAGTCCAAGATTTCATAATGTGATTTCTAGATATAAGAATCAATTTTTATGGATCATTTAGTGTTTGATGATGAAATATCAGTTGATCCTAAGAAGGCAATGTTTGTTTTCTTTACATGGGAGTAACCACACAATGTCTTCGTGATTCGAAGAATCCTTCGCATAGTGAGATATTATCACTGGTTTGTGAAGGACTTATCAAGGATGGATTCTTAGATTACTGCACTAACTCAATAGTGAGTGATGTCTTATGGTAATTATATGTTCTAGATTTGTTTTGTTATGCTATAATGAAATTTGACTACTACACTAATGTTGACTCCTCCAGAGGCCATGCATGGCGATGTGGAATAAGGTGATGTAGTGGGTTCACACTTGGACTATGTTCTTATTAAAGGAATATATCTTGTTTACAATATATGTCATCATATTAGGCCACATGAGAAAAATTTTCTAACCCATATCATTGAACAAGAAGTTATGATGCTGACACATAAGAGTTTACAAATTTACATTTACTGAATACAGTTTACCAATATTTCATACCAAAAGACCTTGAGAAATATCGAATCAAAAATAAACATGAATCTATGAAGAGTTTTTGGGTGGAATAACATAAAAATATAGACATTGAATTTTCCTATACCCCAGAAAAATGGACTGACATTGTAAATTCCTTGAGCATAAATATTCAGAACTCATAATTAATATAGTCATCAGAAGAGTGGAATTTGATAGTTCTGTTTTCATAGTTCAATATAAGAGTTTAGGATAATATGTCCAAGGTATAGTTGAATAGTTTTGAATTAAAATCCTCTCTCCTCGAATTGATTATTTGGGAACAACATCTTGATGAAGTCTTTCATATCATTAGATAATCTACTTATGGTGGAAAGGGAGTTTCCCAGTTGTTGTTCTAAAAAAGATTTTTATGATATCATTATCATTTCTTTGGTAATATATTTTTTATAGAAATAAGTGACCAAGGATTTCCAAAGATCCTATTAAGAAGTGATCCCATGAACTAGAAATTTTTTTTAGGGTAACGTGTCGGTAGTTCTAGTGGAAATGTTTGAGACATGGAATTGTGGGGTTTGTTTCTCATTATTATACATGATTGTAGGTTATGGACTAGCACTGGAAACATTTGGGATTTCATCATCCACTTCCAGTACCTAATTCAACGTGGGATAAAATCTCTATAGACATTGATTTTTGTTTTCCACATACCCAGAGAAAAAATAATGCTACATGGGATGTGATTGTTATGTTGATGAAATTATATAACTTCATACCCATTCATGATACATCAAAATTTGAGGAGTTGGGAAATATATTTGTGAAAGATATTTTTCTGTTTCATAATGTTCCATTTTCTAGAGTCTCCAATATGGATCATTGGTTCAATTTTTCTTTTTTGGGTATTTCTTCAGGAGGAACAGGGTTCTAAAACCCGTTTGATTCTGGCATACCATCCACTGTAAGATTTATAGATAGAAAGAGCTATGAATATTCTTTAGGATATGTTTTGTGATTATTTTCCAAGCATTTTTGGGGCTTGTATTGATCATTTGGGGATGGTTTAGTTTTCTTATAAATATATTTACCACTCGACGGGCGGAATGGCTCTTTTTGAGGACATTTATGACCAGACATGTAAATATATATTGTTTTGGTCTTAGATTCGTGTGGTTAGTTGGTTAAAACATGGTTGGTGCTATAAATGTTGAAAAATATTCAGTTGATTTGTCAGAGAAGGATTACAACATAGATTTGTTATATTTATTATTCTAATCGTTTCCATAGACCTATGATGATCTCAATTTGTGACCATGTGTTCTTGAAGGTTGCACCTTAATTTGGTCATCAATGACATGGGAGGAAAGGGAGGAATTACCAATGTGTTTTTGGACCTTTTGATAAAGTAGTGGGGTTGTGAATGTTTTATATCTTTTGGTACTACCACCACAGCTAATGTTGGTACATAATGTGTTTCATGTATCTCATCATTGAATCTATTTATACGATCCATCTCAAATTTGGAGTTGGCATGATATTGATGTTGAAACTAATTTATCTATGACTGAACAAACATTCAAGAATTTTGGTTATGAGAGCATGGTAATTTGGGGGAGGAAGATAATTTTTTGGCGTGTGCGATGGAATCATGGTTCTGATTCTCATTAGATATGGGAGATGTAGGAAATTATGAATGATTAGTAGCCTTATCTTTTTGTTTTGGAGGCCTATTCATAGGATTTCTAGGATAGAATGTTTCTATGGTGGGAGATTTTAACATCCCATTACCTTATTTATGAGTTACTGTATTCTACTTATAATCGAGATTTAGTTAGGATTCATTTGGAGTTGTTCCTTGTTGAAAATATTTGAGTCTTGAAAATTCTAGGCTAATTCATAGTTTGCGCATGGCAAGTGCACGTTTCTCCAAATTGTGCACCCTACAACTAAAAAATGGTATGTTCTGGATGGAGATATCTACACAGATATCACAAGGTTTTTCATGTCATGCTTCCTCTTAGGATAAACTGTGCGACTAGTTTATAATGGGTTCATAACCAACCCACAATTGGTCCAAGTCATGTGTTGTTTCCCAGGAAACTGTGCAGATGTAATTTTAGGAAATCCTTTTAAATAAAAAAATAATGATCCAATTTTAGGTCCTAGACTGACCTCCATCAACACAAATCATTTTATCCCATTTTTTATCTTCCAAGGATATATCTTGATCCCTCATACCCCTTTAGAATCAATATGACACATGTTAAACATCGGTAGATCCTTATTTTAGTCAGTTTCTTCTTCTAGATAACTTTCTACCATGATAACTATCATTCTCACGAGTATTTTATAAATCTCAAAATGTTGTTGGTTGAGCTAATACCCTATGTTAAAGATTGGAACAAAATTTTGATCTTTATCTATCAGATTCCTTGATCATCATTCTTCGTTGATGAATCCATTCTAGCGATGTTGATCTGAGGCTCGTTTTTCCTATGGGATGTGTGTCCATCATGATGCCCATATTTATTAATAATAAATTTATTTATTTAAATTCATATATTTTAAATTCATATATTTTTTTTGGTTTTATTGTGTTTATTTCAATTTTAATTTGTGAAAAAATATAATTCTGCAGAATTAGGTTTCTTCATGAAAATGTGTCTTCAACATAGAATTGGAGATTGTTTATTTTTAAACTATTTAATTTAAATTTTTTATTTTGGTGGAAATTGAATAAATTAAATTTATTAATTAAATTGTAGAAATTAATTTGATGTAAAATTTGTGAAAACACCCAATACCATTGAATTGGGTGTGTATGATAAAATTTATCGAAATTTTTTAAATTAAAATATAATATTTACGTTTCTAATTTATCATGATTTTTTTTTGAATTGGTATCGAAACATTTTTTTTATGAAAATGGATGAAAATTTTTTTTTGTGGAAAACTAGTGGTTTTATCATTTTGAAAAAGGAATGGTTTCATTAAAAACCTGTTAAGGGTTTTAAATGTAAAATAGGATTATTTTAAAAGTTGAAGAGATTAAATTTTATTTTATGAAGTCTTAAAATAAATTTCCCATCATTGTTTGGTACAAGAGATTGTGCAGCTTTAGGTAGTTAGTGTGTGATATTGTACAAAACAACACAACTTACAACATTCTAAACCATCATATTAGAGAATCCCATTCCTTAGGTTATGACAATGAATCCTCTGGGCCATTGATCAAGGGATGTATATATATACATTCCCATATTGACAGTGTTGTGTTCCTGTAACCTAGAACTATTGTACCTAGTTGTCACATGACAACGTTGCTTTCTTTTTTTATTTAATGTTTATATTCCATTGTCTTTAAATGTGTTACATGTCTTGAGAATTTATATAAGCTATATTATAAAAAATATTTATTTAAGTCATTTTTTGAGAAGTAAAATTGTGTATACTACCCTTTTATTAGAGGTTAGTTTCATTTTTGAAATGTATTTCTATCTCGAGAATTTAAATAAATGAATTTCTATTGTATTTTTTTATTTTATGTTATAATGCGTGATTTTTTAAACTTTTTTTATTAAATTCCAGACTAGTTTTGTTTTAAATTTATGGGAAATTACTGGTTTAATTTAAAATATAATCTCATTATAAAATCATTGGTGAAATTTTACTATGGTTTGGCTCAGACACTACATGTGACTTATGGTGTTTTTACATTACCTCCTTCTAGGATCGAGTAAGGGGAAATGATCACTAAGTGGTTGACCCATCTATTGAACCTCGAACATGGTGAGTTATTTCCATTGGGACTTTGGCTATTTTACATACTTGGTTCTTGGGTTGTAGTACATTGGAATTGATGATCCTATTTTTCTTCAGGTAATTTACTCACAATGGAGTTTCCTTGGTTAGTCGTGCTTTATTACTTCTTTTTTTTTTACTTTGAAAATTTTATTGAAAAAATATTCAAACATTATCTTCTTATGAGGAAATATGCTAGTCACCAACTCATGGGGATAATAAACCTCCTTCTAGTTGTGTTAGGACTAGCATGGTAATCGGGTTACCAGGGTACTGGGGTTGGTTAATGATATAGTTAATGTGAAGACTGCTTCAAATTGTAGAAAAACAGGCTCGTTAGTAATAATGAACTTACACTAGAAACAACTGGGAACACTTTGTGCTATATTGTGATTCTTCATAGAATATATTGACCTATGTACTATGGAGAAATGATAATGTGATATCCTAAAACATAAGGATGTTGAATTTTCATGAGAAAAACAATCCCACTCATGATATGTTGTATGAAGTTATGATCACTATGTTGAAAATATTAATATATTATCTTTATTGGGAGAAGTGTCATATATATAAAATAATCATAAGAGACTAATATATATATTAACATCGAAGGATAATAAAATTTCCTATGATATATGGATAGATCATATCGTGGATTGTGATTTCTCATTCCACAACCATCCAGGTAAGGAAAATAATGTTTTAGAGGCTCCATATAGAAAATATCCTACATCTTCATAAATTATGAGAATAAATTAGGATCCAATCTTATTAAATATGGAAGGATAGAAATGGTATTCATAATAAATGGTACAACATTATTCATTTATCAAAATATCGATCAGAAATCTAATGTGGATAAAATAAATTATTCTCAATGATATGATGTGAAATTTAGAATAAATATGGAACATATTATAATGGGTAAATCTTTTAGGATCAATATTGATGTGGAATAATTCATTTGATTTTGGTCATGACTATGTGTAATGTAATAGAAAATACAATCCTATTATATTTTTTAAATATATTATTAAATTAATTAATAATAAAAACAAAACATTGATTTTATATGTTCAGTTAAAAATATGAAATTATATAGTACAACATTTAATTTATAATTTTCATGATTTCGTAATATTATATTTAAATAAATTATTATTTTCATGAACAAATACTTTTATTCCATATATTAAATTATTATAATGATTTAGAATAGTCCAAAAATTTAGATTCTATATTTGTAAATATTCTATCATATTTGGATGTGTTATAATATATTATATTATTTTAAGAAAAAAATATTTTTATATAAATTATTAGTAAATATATGTTCAAAATTTCTCTTCGATGTTATAATTTATAGAGGATAATGAAATTTTTTAATATTGAGTATAAATAAATTATATTAATATATTTACTTTCTGTTGAGAGAAACGAAAAATTTAAAAATCATTGTTGTGTCAAAAAATATATTAAAAAAATAAATTATACTGTAATTATTGATATATATACCAGAGAGGGTCGGCCAGGGGATAAGTCCTTTACTGTTTATTAAAATAAAATAAAAGGATAGAGACAAGTAGCACAATTCAAATGATAGAGTTGCATGTCATAAAAACCATACCAATATCCACACCCCTGGTAGCAAGCTTCCTCCGCAGCAGCTGATTCCCATACCGAGATGTCATAATGCTTCAGAACCTTAGCATATTTCCTTTGTAGATTCATTTGTTCCAAGGATAAAAGCTCATTGTTACCACCAGAAGACCTAGTGGCCAACGGCTTTGGTAGTTAGGAGTAGTCGTTCCTTGACCTGCGTCATCTAGGGGTAGCCAATACTTCTTGGGTATCATTAACCTTCATCCTCCCGCCTTGGTCCGCATCACTAAATGAAGGCATGAACAAACGCCATAGTTCTCTTTGACACTGTCAGAGCTATCACCCCATTTCCCATTAATGATCACTTTATAAAAATTATCTTCCCTTCCGCTACCATTTTGGAATTGGCCATTAGTATCAACAGTGAGGCACCATGGCTGTTACATAGTCTCATAATTAACCAAAGTCCCCTGTTGCACAACTTCAGATCCATTTCCACCCTCCTGTGATGGAGACCCATTCAAAAACTGGTTGTTCGTATCAATTAGTGCAAGGCATTGAGACTGTTCCATCACACGATGATATGCAAATGACCCATTTACAACTTCCACAATCACTGCACCCTCATTCTACCTTCCACATAACCCATTGTCCATTTCATCATTCACTTTATCCTCTGAACCTGCAAACTGGCTTCCCCACCCTCAATCTCCATCCCATGAAAACTATTCTTAGTGGAGACCGTATACATCACACCATCATCCTTCTTAGCCTGACCACAATCTTCTCACATCCCTATAGGTAGACCAGGACCACGGTTCACCAAATCAGAAGGAGACTCTCCAACCTCGGCCTCCAACATAGACCCATGCCTCCCTTCAATCACCTTGCCACTACTGCCACTATTTACCACACCAACACCTCCAGCAAACAGCACTCCTTTCTCCTGGTTGAAATCAAGCAAGGTCATTCCATTCGTAACCCCAGGATCCTGATGCTTCCCTTTAGCCACATGAGATTATGCTACAGCATCACATTGGCCATCAGTTCTCTGGAGACCAGCCCCTCAATTGAAATCCTGCTTCAGTCTTGAAAGCACTGAAGATACCAAAGGTTTAACATGAACTTTAGCTGGCTTTTCCAGAACATGTCCAGCCTGGGAAATTGTCCCAAGTGCAATTCCAACATGAGGGGCCACAGTAGGAAACTTACTCCTAATATATTTGTCAAGTATCCTCCCTGGACATGGGGACCTCCTGCTTGAAATAGTACAATTACACTTATCAAACAATTTCCACATTTTACTGCAGGTTGTGCAGTAATTAATCCATGATTCATACACCACTTCTTTTTGACATCTGAATTCCTGACCCACCGAAAACTATACCCACTCCACCAGAGGTCTCGAGATATCCACATCAACGCATAGCCGGGGATTGGTCGGGTGACTCACTGTGGCTGTTCGAACATCAGAACACAAAAAATGACCTACCAGATTCCCAAGCATACGTATAATCCTGGGATTTTGGAAAGGTTAAGGTAAAAGCGGAAAACATACCCAAATCGGGATGGGGGACGGCTCACGATTCATACAGAGATCAAAGTTCCACCAGAAGAGATGAAACTTACAACCATTACATCGTCTGGGTGCATTACACCACGCTCCTATCAGGTTTTCTTCCGAGGTGAAACAGATCATCAAATGGCCACCATCCAGAAGCCCTACGACCGCTCGATCTTGCTGATCCCATTTCCCAAAATCAAATCGATCAAAATCATCAACTGACGGCCTACAAAAATTGAATCTTTCCACCAGGGTCAGGTCAAGATGGCTCGTTGCCTTAGAGAACTCTGACACTGAAATCGGGAGTTTAGGATTACCAAGACGAAGGCTCGGCACCTTCGGACTTACCGATATCACCGGGAACTCCGGGAGATGCCGGGGGTTGGAGAAGGGTACGAAACGTGGCCTTTGAGGTAGTCACAATCCATCCTCCCCCTTCCCACCTCCAGCAAGGGGGGAATCTTCTTCATTCATACTAGGGTTCCATCGTCTTCACCTCGCACAGAGCACCGAGCAGCAGGAACTATATAAATATATTTTATTTAAAAAAAAATTATGTTATTTTAACAATCAATTTTATCAAATTTTATATTGAAAATTTTATATTTAAAAATTAAAATAAAATGTTATTTGAAATTATAAATATATAATACAATAAAATAAAATAATAAAATGATGATAATAGTTGATGAATCTGGTATAATGGGTCTTAAAATCAGAAATGGAAAAGAAGATCCAAGAGGTTGGGGTTTAATGGAACTTAGCAGAGGGAAATGGACTCGTCTTCTCGAGTAGAGGTTGATCAAGAATGATTGTAGAGTGTCTTCAACCATTGGACTTATTTCCATTGGAAGGAGGAAATTGGGTCGAGTATGGTGGAAGGTCGAGGAATAGTATGCCATCAGATGCGAGATCGATGTTGTGTAAGATGTTGGGATCCAGATCTATGTCACATAAAGGTTTTGAATGTGATTTGGGTGGAATTGACCTGTTATTTTTGGATATCTATATAGTGTTTTTCTAGATTGAAATAATGTGTGTTTATATTTGGTTTAGTCTTCTAAATCTTATCTTATTTTATTATATTGATTTCACTGCATATCCTCTTTCGCAATTTTTCTTCTTCAGATGATGGTTTCCACCTTTTCCATTTATGTCTATTCAACGTATCAAACAAAATTTTCAAACAATTTAATCAAAACCTTCGATATTGATTATTATCAGTCTTCTTTAGAGTATATCATTTTTTGTATTAATTTTTTCTGAACTTGTTTGATGTGCTCAGAAAATATGATTTTGAGGTAAATTTATTACTATTATTTGAATAAAATGATTCTCATTCAATTTTATCACTTCATTTAAAAAACTAAGTCTCTAATTATGAATATTCATTGGTCATATTCCTCTTTAATTAATCCTATCAACAAACAATATAGCTCAAATTTCAATATCTTGATGCACTTATTTGCAGGATAGAGATATATGATATAATATATGAATGTTATTATTTTTATCTGTATTTGAAATAAAGGGAATACAAATCTCTTATTATTTGTGAGATGAAACTATTATTTTATTTATGTGTATCAATAATACACACCCCACTAATACAATGCTATATATAGTAATCTTTGACCTAGTTTTTAGAGAGGACAATTATGTGGGGAGATTGTGTGGATTTTAGGGTAGTAGTGTTCCCATGATTATGCTTTCTTTATCTGAAGATGAAGAGAGTTTTAATGTGATCAAAATAATTAAGAAGTATAATTCCAAAGGGGACAACTTGTAATGTTATCAGTTAGATAATATTTATTACTTTCCAAACATTTATTATGTTTAATGTTTATTTCTCCTTGGGATTACTTTTGTTAAACAATTTTATTTATTTTACAAAAAATATTTATTTATGTTTATATATTTGAATATTTAATTATTAGAATATATATAGTAAGTGATATTTATAATTTATTTATATTTTTCAGCATTAATATATATTTTTTTAATTATTAGTTTTTTTAATGTTCGTGTAAGAAATTGTTTTTATAGAAATGATAATTAAATTCATTCTGCTATAAGAATATATAATTTGATAAAATTCATTTATTTCAAATTTTCAAATCCTTATTTATTTCTTGAATATATATGTATATATGGATATTATTTTCTAACATCATGAAAGTTTGCTTCCTGGTTTTCTAATTATATAAAAATATCCGCTATATGTTTTATAATTATATGAATTTAATGTCTATAATTGTAATTTAGGAATGAAAAATATATGTATGTTTTAATTATATATATATATATAGTTTTTATGATTATTCTTGATATATATAAATATGTGTAAGTGTTATTTTTTCATAAAAAATCATTAAATCATGTATGTATATTGTATGGGTGTATAATACTTGTGAATATATTATTAAAATAATAATATAAAAAAAGTTTTAGTCCATGTTCAAGATCATCGAATTAAAAATACGTATACATATATATGTAAAGAATATTTTGATCATCAAAATTTATGTACATATATATCCATGAATGGATGAATGTATATATTAACGAAATAAAACATTGATTATTTCATGTGTGGTACATAAATATTTATTGAGTGTGATTATTTTTAATAAGAAAAAATTATATACTTAATTTGTTTTTTAATTTTATACATTTATGTAATTATTTCATGCCTAAATTAAATTAAAAAAATTAATTTTAATTTTTATTCAATATAGAGTTTTTAAAATCGATGATGATATAAAATTATGTAAAAAATATATTTCATGAATGTTTGGGTACATTGATGTTTATGCAAAGGCTATGCGGCCTGAGTTTTTTTGTACCCAGACTCTTAATTTTAATGAAATGAAATTTCATATATTTATATTTATACATATATATTAAAATATAAGTTTGAGATTGTATTTACATGCAATGACATTTTTTCTGAATCAAAAATATCAAGAATGTATATATAATTAATGAATTCATAAAATGTTCTTTGAAATTCAAAAACAAAAACATTGTAAAGATGGTAGGGAATTGGGGAGTAAACCCACCCCTCATCCAGTGAGAAGGCCAATGATACCCTACATGTTATAAGATGTGAGTATTTTGTTTGCAAAAATCTGGTGCACAGTTAATCAAGAATATGACAGGATTATTTTAAAAATATTCAATGTTTGTATTTTCAAAATTATGAAATATTTTTCAGACATAAATAATATCAATATTATTTCAGAAGGTATTTCTTAATTTATTTTTATGGAATATAAAATAAAATCAATATCATTTATAAAAACATAATTTAAATTAAAGGAATCCTTAAAATGAAATTCAAGGATTTTAAAACCCCTTAATTTGAAATTGAATTCCCATCCCATTATATTAAATGTTTTTATTTGTATCTTATAAGTTCAAAATCAGATTTTGTCACTTTTGGAGTTAACATGGTAGAAGCGTAGCTTACATTTCATTTATTCTGCTTCGACACCAATTAATGGAAGCTGTTTTCTAATACTTTATAACATGGAATGGTTAATGGACCACTATTTATAAATCATTGTGTATTTTTCAGTAAGATTTTACTAAAAAAATACAATGCATGTTGTAGCAGAAAATCTAGAAATCCCGACTTTTGGTGTTACAATTTGTATCAAAGGAATGATATAGAAATATATGGAGATTAGATGTTTATTTTTGTGAAAAAAAATTTACATGAGATTATTTTCTATAGATTTTTATGTCACATAGAAATCTAGTCATTCTAATTGTAAATTTAGAAATTCCAAATATTCTAATTCCAGATGAAGGAAATGTGAGGGCACAATTTAATTATGGGGTATAATGTAACATCCTAGAAGTTAAAATATTTTTTTTATTTTATAAATACATAATTAAATTAATTAATAAAAAAACATTGATTTAATAATTTATGTTAAAAATTATGATAATATATAATACTACATTAAATTTATAACATTCATGGTTTATTTTTAAATATTTTAAAATAAAATATTGATTACAAGATGTAATAATTTTATACCATCAAATTATTTAATATAGTTTTCCAAAAATAATCCAAATATTATTTCAAATATTTTAAAATTTTCATTTATATTTGGATATATTCTTATATATTAAATTATTTTAAGAAAGATTATTTTCATAAAAATGATATGTTAATATATATTTAAATTTTCACTTTGATGTTATAATTTAATGAAGATAATGAAATTACCTAATTTTATATTTAATTGAATTATATTGATATATTTACATTGTGTTGAATGAAATTCAAGCATTTACAACTCCATAGTTTTGAAATAAAAAATATTTTTTAAATAAATGATTCTTTATCGCTTAAAATATATTTACATTATTTATATTTATGAAAAACATAAAGTTATTTTCACAATCAATGATATGAAAATTTATATAAATACATATATATTTAAAATTACAGATAAAATGATTCACGAAATTATAAATATATAATACAATAAAATTAGATAACCAATTAATGATAATAATAATAGGAGTTTCCTGTTAAGTGGGTATTGAGCTCAGAAAAGTATATTCTCGTATGATAGATTGGGTTTCAAAAGTGTTTATAAGAGGGTAAGGGATTATTCTTTACAATTTGAGGTTGAGAAAGGCTAAGTGCATAGAGTATTCGACCATTAGACTGATTTCATGTTTAATTGGAAATATGACCAAGTGAGGAAGAAGGTAGAGTGTTAGATTTGATTCAGATTCATGGTTGAAGGCATTTAAGAAGTCTAGATCAATATATGTGTAATGTGATTGTTCTGAATTAGATTTTCAGGGAATCAACCTATGATTTCTAGATATCTAACTTACATTGTCCCAAATCATAGGTAGGTGTGTTTTTATTTGGTTTAGTCATCCAAATCTTATTAGATTCTGGTATATTTGTTTCATTTCATATACTTTTCTACTATTTTTATTCTTCGGATGATGTTTTCAATAATCTTCATGTATCCACATTCAATGTATTGAACCATTTTTACAATCACATCCATCAATATTTTTTATCTAGCTTATTATTAATCTTCCTTCGAGCATATCTTTTTTTATAAGTTGTTTTAGAATCTATTGGTTGTGATGTATAAATTTGATTTTGAATTATTTTTATTAAGCTTATTTGAATACAGTGAATGTGATTCAATGATTCCACGATGTCAAAAATTGAGCACCTCATTATGAATATGTTTTTCTCATATTCATTTTTAGTTGATCATATAAAAATCCAATACTAATCAAATTTCATTATCTACCGTCATTGACACTCCAATTTGTGGACAAGAGAAAGACAACTTTGTATATAAATGTTATATTCTCCATCTATATTTGAAATATAGGGAATCTGAATCATTTTTTTATATTTGATACGCAACTATAATTATATTTATGTGTTTCAAGTGTTATCAAATCACAAATAATCTACATTATATAGTATGATTTGTTCACGTTTTTTAGATGACAGTTTTACAGTGAGAGTGTGAGTATTTTAGAGTTAGTTGTTCCATGTTTCTATTTTTCTTGTATGAGTATGATGATATGTTTAGTGAGATCAATACCAACAAGAATATTATGTCTAGAGGTGTTGTCCACAGAATAAATTTCTAATGAAAAACTATTTTGTTTTCAAACATTTAATAATTTGAATGTTTATTTATCTTTGGGTTTTTAAAAAAAAATTATTTTTGTTATAAAAATATGTATATATTTATGTGTGTGTGTGTGTTTATATATATATGACTATTTGTTTCTGAATATACAATGTTAGAGTGATTAATTATTTTTTTCTAGTGTTCATATTTTATTGATTTCTTTTTTATTTATCAATTCATGTTTGAATTTATATTCATTTAAGGAATTTTATTTTTATCGAAATGATATTTAAATTCATTATTCTATATGACTATTTATTTAGATTTAAATAATTTATTTCTAATGAACAAATCCTTACATATTTATAATATATATATATAAATTATTTACTAATATAAATAATGTTTTCTTCGTGGATTTCTAATTATTTAAACATTTTGATTACATGTTTTATAATTGAATGACATCTATGTCTATAAATTTAATTCCCGAATGAGAAATGTGTGCATGATAACTTTTTTATTGATATATATAATTAATTTTTATATTTTATCTTGATATATATATACATATATATATTCATGTTTAATTTTTTGAAACACTTCAATAAAATAATTTTATTATCTTATATGGGTATATGATACATATGTACATTTTATGCAGAATTATATAAAAAATATTTATTCAACATTCAAGATCATCTAATATTAATTATCTTTATATATATATATTTACTAAAATTTATGATCATAAAAATTAATGAACATATATATCTATGAAAGGATGAAGGTTTATTTTAATAAAATTCATCTTTGAAAATGTTTATTGAGGAAAATAAATATCAATTCCTTGGGATAATTTTTAAAAGGAAAAATTATATGCTTCTTATTGTTATTATATTACACATTAATGTTATTGTATAATTCAGTAAATAAGTTTAGGAATATTGTTGGATTTTTTATTAAAAATAGTGTTTTTAAATTTGATGAAGTTATAAGAGCATGTAAAAATGTGTTTCATGAAAATTTGGGAACATGGATGTTTATGAAAAGGCTTTATAGATTTTTTTTTGGTTCTAACCAACTCATAAGTGTTATGCAATGAATTTTCAAATTTTTTTATACATATACATACTTATAAATAAATATATATGTGACTATGTGTTTTAAAGTACTGACATGTTATCAAAATAGAAAACATTAGTGAACGTATATATAAGTAAAGCATGATTTAAATATTATAAAAAATTTGGATCTTAAATGTTGTAAATATTGTACGGAATATGGGAGTGAACCTATCCCCTAGTGAATGGGTAGGCCCTCGATAATATTCAATGTCATATGATTCCCCTATATTTTTTTTCAATAATATTATATATTTTCTTTCAAAAATTTCACTGGATTATTTTAAAAACATTTTATCAGGTTTATGCATTTTCAAAATGTTGAAATATTTTATAGATGTAAATAATTTAAATATTATTTTCAAAGGGTAATTCTAAAGGTATATAGATTGTATATCAAAATATTCTCAAAATAATTTCCCAAAAGCAATTTTCAATGAATTAGTTCCTCATAATGTATTACATCCTTTTAAAAACCCCTTACTAAGAAATTGAATTCGCATCCAATATTATAAATTTTTTGTGGATGTAACAGAAATTCAATCTCCCAGGTCATCTCTTTGAGAGGTAGCATGCATGGAAACATAGTAGCCACTTGTTTTATTATTTTTCTACAATGATAAATGTAATGTGTGGTACAATAATATAAAAACTATCCTGGAAAAAGATCCTATATTATATAATGTATTAGGTATTTTTCAGTAATCTTTTATTAAAAGAAAAACATAGCTTATATTATCACAGATCTTGAATCATGGGGCCAGAGCATTATAATATGTATACAATCCAATTTGGAGAAAAATAATGACCATTTAAATGATCCACATAGATCATCCTTCTCTATCCACCTAGGTAGAAAAATGATATATCAATATAATTGAGAAAATAATCCAAGGGACCATATGGATAAGGATATTGATGAAAATAAATCATTGTTCTTGGTATTTAACTAAGTAAATTATGAAAGGAATAAGTCTAATGGGATAATGAAACCATTACACATATCAAAATGGATGTGGAAGAACATCACCATAGAAATTTCCTCTAACCATCCGAAGAATTTCAGAGGAAATAATGTTATATGGGTTTTTGTATATCACCATATAATCTTAGATAACTTTATTGGTATTTGATATGATTTCTAACTTGACTAACATTCATAGATATAATTCATATAAGCGGTAATGTTGTATTATGTAATCTTATTGATTCTTTCTAATAGAGAAACATGATTTACATTCATGTTCTAGAAAATTCTCTAAAATTATATGAAATCCCGAGTTGAAAATTAGTAAGAGTTATCATCCTCAAACTGCTTTCTAATAAATGTGAAATTTTCAAAAATAAGATGACATTTGAGAGAAAATTAACGGGACATAATGGGAGTATCTGACCAACATCTACCTCTGATGGAATTATTTTAAAAGAATATATTACAATAAATTATTCGAATGGCTTCATATGAAAGTCATTATTTGAAAATATTTAAAAAATCCAGTGTTCTGGGATGAGACTAGATAATTTTAGGTGTTAGGACATATAATAGTTGAGGAAATGGTAGAAAAGGTGACTAAATTCAATCACACATGAAGGTATCCCAAAGTCAAAAAAATAAATATGTATATAATTTATCATGGGTCTTATATAATGATGTTGGAGACATTTAATTTATACAAATATCTCTATATAATAGAGTCATTATATTTTGTATGGAAGGAAATTTATGTCCATGGTCCATCATCCCTTTTGATATTATTTATATTCCTAGTATTGTGTAATATATAATATCACTCCACCATCCATTTCTCAAGGTTATGATGTATTCCTTGAATTCCCCTTCAAGAGGAACCTACCAAATCTATCACATGTAATTAATTCAATGGGGATTCATCTAGAAAATGATAACTCTTATGAGAAACTTCGAATGAAGATCTTGGACTATAGAGTTAATGTTCAATACAACAATACAACTCACATGGTCAAAGATCAATGGTGGATCAATATGTACAAATTAGAAACAAGGGAACCATAGGAAGAAATGATGGAGATGTACCCTCACATACTTTCACATGAGTATATTAAATGAAATTTCATGGGTTTAATTTCATAAATGGAAATAATATAATGACCCAGAATTTTATCAATGAAATTTCCCTAAATATAATTATGTCGTTTAGTATAATGTTCATAAATCATATATGAACCTAAATAAAGACATTTTCCAATTGAATTTGTAATTATACATTATATATAAAACAAACTAATAAGAATTCTAAATTTAATAGTATGATAATAAATTATAAATTTATAATTATGAATCTTATAGAATGGACACACTCACAAACAATGATTTAGAAAAAAATCAAAATATTCTCAAAAAATATTAATTTAAATAATGAAATTAGAAACATAAATTTTGGTATCTTATAAATGAAATGATTAAATATTTATATAATCTAATAAGTAAACAAAATTTTTTAAATTGATAAATTCAGTGATGGTATTTTATGAAATGTAAATGTTTTTTTTAAATTAGGTAATTAATATAACTATATAAAATAACATTCATTTTCCTAAAAAAATTCCTAAATTGTTAATTTTTTTGTTTTGATTATATGATAATTTTATGAGGCCATATTTTATTTTTCAATGTGTCATAAAATCGGATTTAATAATAAAAATGATATTTTTCAAATAATTGCTGGTTTTAATTAAATTTAAAATTTCTCATAATTAATAAATTATTTTCCAAAAATGGACTCCATTTTTGGAATCTAATCGTTGAAAAACTATTGGGTTTATATTCTGGGATATCTAAAAAATATTTTAATTTTTTATGAATAGTGAAAAATCGTAATTTACTGTATTTATCAAATACATGAATTATTGAGTCAAGGGTGGTGTATGGATAATTAAATCATCCATTGGATGAAAATATCATAATAATTTACTATTTTTAGTCTTTATAATTAAAATATATAACAGTGTTGATACAAAATAAAACAAATGAATAAAATATTCAAAACACCCCTCTCCGCACACTATAAATACAACTCCTCACCACCCCTTCTCCTCAAGTCACCAAATCTGTAAATCATGTCCAAATTCTACCCAATTCTATTCCCAAGCCTCTTCCACACATCCAAAAGCTTCTTGTTTCAAAAAATACCAAACCATAGTGCCTTAAAGAGGTCCCCAATGAGACGATATATAAGAGGTAAAATCATCCACATTTCTCTTTTAGATTTATTATTTATTCTAAATCATCCATTTCTCCAAAATCCCTAGTTACAATATAACTCCAGTACCATATATATAATTTTATTTTATTTTTTTAATGGAATTTTAATCAGAATGAAATTTTCTTTTCATTTTATTTGAAAATTGAAAACAACATCCAGGATGTGTCGGTTCTCCGCTTTCATGGATGATGAGTGTTCATTTTCCATTAAGGACATTAAGGCTCTTCCTTAAAATATTAACATGGATAAGGCAGATTGAAACATATATATAATATATTTATTAATTCTCTCCAACTAATGTATATAAATATATGTATATATTTTTAAATAATAAATCTAAACTAGTTCTTGATGACGGAAAACCCACCAAAATAATCTAATCATTTTTCCAATGAATTTTATCTATATAATAATTATCATATATGTTAAAAATGATATATGTGACTATTTAAATTTTTTGATGTATATTAGTACCATAACTCTTCCACTTTACATAAAATCCAATAATTATATGCAAAGGGGCTGATCATAAAATCATTAAATAGATGCTCCTAGAATGATGAAATTGGATCACTTAAATCATAAAAATTATCATAAATGAATTTAATTAAAATACAATAAAAAAATATCTAATAGCTAATTAAATAAATTATTATTGAATATAAATGAGCTATCTAGGAATCTAACTACAACTGTAGAACACTTTCATGCATAAGGTAGTGTATTCTCTCTATAACTACATTATTCTGTCAGGTTACACATTCTCTCTCATTATGATAATGTAATTTGTTATTATTATTATGTAACACTCCTAAAATATTTTTGAATATTCCCAAAATATCTACCTATATCAAGTATGTTGAGATGGTATGTGAGTGTCATATACTCTACAATTCCATATGTAGAATTTAAATAACAATGATACTGTATAGAGTATCTAATGATGCTTAAAATACAAGAGGGTGGGGGTGAATTGTATACTTTTAAAAATTCATTTGGAACATTTGAATATGGTTATGTTTAACAAGGTTAAACAAGTTAATTCATAAAACCACTAGTTCTACACACTTTCTTGATTCCGGAAATATGATCCTGAGAATGTGAATCCGGAAAGATGGTTCCGGAAAATGAAACTTAATGAATGTTTACGAAGATGAATATTCGACCTTAAAGCATATAGAATCTAACTAAATCGGAGTACATGTATAAGGATGTATAATATAGTTATACTTTACTCAAAAATAAAAATGAAACAAAAAACGCGAAACAAACAAGAAACAATTGGTAAGGCCTTCAACCCAAAGGGAAGGGTATCCCAAAACCTTGGATAAAGGTCCCATGATTTATACTTTCAAGAAATTCTGTCTTACCTACACCAAGTTAATCCCTCAATACAAAGATCGAAGTCTATCTTGCTATCCTAGAAGGCACTCAACTTCAGGGTAGTCGGCACCTTTGTCTTCCTCAGCATGGAAGCCCTCAACTTCAAGGTAGTCGGCACCTCTGTCTTCCTATCCACAGAATCTCTTGATTATACACAGCAAAAATCGGAGATGCAAAAAGAAAATATGAACAAGAAGTTCAGTACGCACAAATTAATAAAGCCTCTCTCTCTAGAAATGACTTCAACAACATGTAATCTCTATATTGGTCAACTTGTTGCGAGATCATTCAATGGAGCTCTATTTATAGGCATGGAATCAATGGTCGGCTCCCGCCTCCAACGGTCATATTTTTCATTGAATTTCGGTCGGACCTATACATGTGTCACTAATAAAATGGTTAGTGAGTAAATGAATTCCCGAAATAGTTTTATAACAAAAACAAGTGTACGAAAAAATTGTTACATAACTGAAATCCAATATTTTGAATATAAGTAAATAAAAGTTCAGAGTCTATCCAAAAATGAATTAATAATCTAACCAAAAATGACTTTGGAGTCTATAATACAAGTATATTCAGATTATATTTTCTTGGAATTAGGAACCTAAAATCTATATAATTTTGGAGATTGAATTTGACAAAAATTCTGAATCTGGATTCACAAGAGTTCGGAACCTGAACATACAATGTTCAAAGTCAGAGTTCATGAGAATTTAGAGTCACAACCCAAAAGGGTTCGTAACCAGAATTCGTATTCATAATTCAGAGTAAGAACCCGGAAGAGTTCGTAACCATAATTTTTATTTAGAATTTGGAGTCATAACTCAGACGTGTTAGTCAGAATTCAGAGGAATCGGAGTCAGAACTCAGAAGAGTTCGTAACTAGAATTCTGAGAATTTGGATCCTAAAACAGAATTCTTTATATCTAGGTAATTATTGGATTCTGAGGTTTTAGTTATAAACCGATTTTTATACTTAGAAAAATTATGATATGAACAATGAAAACATGGTAAGGATAAATTTCCTTGGGGAATGAAATTTATCCTAATAGAATTAAAACAATGGAGAAAAAGATATTTTCCTTGAGATAAGGTTTTTGTGATTTTCAAAACATGAAGGAATAGTCAATTCACAAGGAATCCTTATTGACTTAACAATCTCCACCATGTGTGAAGGAATGGAAAAGTTATAAAGAAAACTATATTGACTAAATAATATCCCCCTTTTTGGAAAGCACAAACATCCTTACAAAAATGAATAAAAGGACTTAGAAAATATTTTTCTAGACATTTCAAATAAAACTTATCTTCCTTCTTACACTGGAAATGATGAATACAATAAACTCCACCTTAGGATTTGGAACACTAAGGATCATATTCTAGATTTTGGTAATGATATTTTTCATTATCTTGAGTACATAAATCTCGGTAATGAAAACTCCCACATAGTTAAACTCCCCCTTACTTAGGGATATTTCTTTTTTACATCGATTTTTTTTTCTTCCCCTGCTTTGTGATTTTAAAAAAGAGTTTGAGGGAATGGGAAAAAATGTGGTACCTAAAATATTAGTATAAACATCAAAAAAAAATGGGAAGCCATAATTTCATTAATATTTGAAGAATTTTTACAAGGACGGAAAATAAAACAAAAGATCAGATTGGATCTATTTTCCTTCCTTCTCCTTTGGTATCAACATCATTACTATGGTTTTCAGCTTCTTTAGCTCCTTGTGATCTTCCTCTACTTTCTTCTCTAAGGCTTTGATCCTATCATCCTAAGCCTTTAGAGCCTCTTCCTGAGCCTTCAACAAGTCATATTGCTTTACTAGATTCCCTTCAATCTCGATCCGGAGATCTCTTTCTCTCTTCCAGCTTTGAGAAATAGAGTAAAAATTCCCATTCAGATCCTTGAGCTCCTGAATCCGAGTATTGTGCTCAAGAATTATATTTTCCTAAAAGATATTTGTGAGATCCTTGATTTTTCAATCTTCAGTATCAATGGATTCCTTTACATCATCTTGAAACTCATCATTCTCTCTCATGTCTTCATCTCTAGTCTTTGACCAGCTAACCATTTTCTTACAGGATCTTTTGTGGGATTCATAGTTGATAAGGAAATATTTGAAGTCTGTTTCAAGCTTGACACACTTGTCCGTCACCATCGACACTGGATCTGATTTTTGATTCAATGTATGTTGAAGCATCTGGCATCTGGAATCTATGCTTGGATAAATTGGAATTGTCCCAAGAATATTCTCTAAGGAATGAACTACACAATCATATCCCAATGAAGATTATTTTGAATCTGAGACTTTTCTTCATGAAGGTTATTTTTATATCTTGACAAGTTTCCTCTTATAAGAACCACCAACTTCCTTCTTATTTATAACATCTTTGGATGGTCTGTCAAGAACCACATGTTTCCCCTTGTTAGTTTTTGGAGCAACTTCCATATTTAATGACTCATGATCATTTTCAGACAACTGAACAATTCTATCATCATAAATTTTTTCTTTCTCGACTCATTCCTCAATATATTTAGGATGAATGATGTCATGATTATGACTCTCTTCCTCAGATATTTTCTTTACTTCCTATTTAGCCATCTCATCAAATCTAAGAGTACCAAGTTTCGAAGATCTGTCTTGAGAAGTCCTGATTGATAATTTTCTGGAAGCACATTCCTTGTCATGATTGTCTTCAACTTTATTTATTATATCCACTATATCATCATTGCTTTCAGCTTCTTTTACTTCTTCCACAACTTCCTTTTCTTTGAAAACCATTTCAAGTACATTTTCCGATGTCATGAACTTTTTCCCTAGAGTATTAGGTAAGGGTTAAACCTAGAATGTTTTCAGTACAAGAATGTTTTTGGATGGTATATCAGTGTCCCTCAAAAAATATTGGACAGTTTAAGCCTCATACATTTTCTTTTTATGTTTCTTCTGTTTGGATTACTTTTCAAGCTCATCGGCTGCCTTTTTTTACAAAGCATTGGCCTCTACAGGATCCAATAAAAATTGTTGCTCTCTTTCCTTGCGATTCTTTTTGTCTTCCCTCCACTTGGAAAAAACATCACCCAGATAAGATTTCTGCTTCTTGGGCTTTGGAGTTGTGGATTGAGTTTCTTTGGCATTAGGGGTTTTCTCTGTTTCTTCTACTTCCTTCAGTTTCCTCTTTTTTTTCGGCCTTCTTCGACGGTTCATCCATTTCTGCATTCTCCAAAACAGCTTATATTTCTTCCACTGGTATATCATAAAACTCTCTGGAATTATTATAAAAGTCGACATTCATTCTTTTCAAAGTATCATCACTTATTAAAAAACAATGCAATTCCGCGGAATGGAACTGCAAGGAATCTTGAAGGAATCAACACATCGAACAATCAACTTGGAGAGTAATGAAGAATACATGATTATCTATGCTCTCAAATTCCAATTCATGATATTTTCTATTGTAATGAGAATATGATTCATCATATTTATCTTCCATATATTTACCAAAAAATCCAAGATATACATATCACTTTTCTTCAGAGTGTCTTGTCACCCTTTCTCAGTAAGATAAAACCCTGAACCCATAACTCAAGGATCTGATTATTTGTAGATAGAAGAGAAATATTTATTGTCTTGACATTAATAAGTCCAAGATGCCACATAGCCTTCACCTTTACAAAACATACTTGAACATCTGGCAGCTTGTGGGAATAGAACTTGGCTTCACCTTCATAAGACAGCCCCACCAAGCTATCAGCATTGGATTATGAAAGTGAATAAGTTTTTTCAAAACACTGAAAAAAAACTCATCTCTCCCTTCTTACTTAATGAAACAAAGTGACTCATAGAACTCAATGAGTAGATCCGGATACACCAGGTCTTGAGCTCCAGGCTTCAATAGGCTGACACTTTCCCATCCATTTGGCTTGATGTTTTTGGAGATAATGGAATCATACATATTAAAGAAACTCTGATGAACCAACCTCTCTCTACATACTTTCCACTCTGCAATAGGCTTGACAGAAGACATATATTGAGAAGGAACTTCACTAGACATTCAGAATTCAGAAACCTTTAAAAATCCGGAACCGGCTTTTGAAGTGGGGAAGAGCTTCGACACAAAAAAGCATGAAAACCATTATGGGAAAACAATAGGGGTCTCCTTTTATAGGTGTTGATGTGACAGTTCGTCTTCCTATATCAATCCAATGGCTGAGAATTATTTTTATCAGATCTAATGGATAAAATTATTTCCTCAAGGAAAATTTTGAAGGATCTGATCTTTTGAGGTTATTAAAATAAATCATTTGGATTTAAGAAAACTAGAATCCAAGAAATTTTAAAAGAAGTTACCAGCAAGTAAATGATGACTACAAAAGCATAATAAAGAAAAAATACCTTTAGGATTGCTTGGAAAATTATTCGTATTAAGGAAAATTCTATATAAAGGACTTTAAACTCCGAAAATAAACATGAATATGAAAAAAATGAATGAAAGAGAAAAAAAATGAAAACAAAAATTTTGATTATGAAAATCTTCATTATGAAAATTTTCATTATGAAAATCATGAATACAAAAATTATTATTACGAAAATCATCATTATGAAAAAAATTTGAAAGCTTCATTAAAAAAAATATGAAAGACTTCATTACGAAAAATGTAAAAAACTTCATTACGAAAAACATAAAAAAATTCATTAGGAAAAACATGAAAAAATTCAATTCAAAAAACATGAAAATATTTATTATGAAAGATATGAAAAACATCATTACGAAAAACATGAAAAAATTCATTATAAAAAACATGAAAAACTTCATTACAAAAAACATTAAAAATCATTATAAAAAACATGAAAAACATCATTACAAAAAACATGAAAAACTTCATTTTGAAAAACATGAAAAACATCATTAAGAAAAACATGAAAAACTTCATTACAAAAGACATAAATAAGTAATTACAAAAAACATTAAAAACATCACTATGAAAAACATGAAAAACATGATTACAAAAAACATGAAAAAAATCATTATGAAAAACATGAAAAACTTAATTACAAAAAATATGAAAAACTCAATTATGAAAAACATGAAAAAAACTTTCTGAATTAATAAGAAAATGTACTCCCCCTATGAAAAGGATTTTATTACTAGAAGGAGATTGATTTCAAGAGAAAGTTAACAAGGAGTATTACCTTATTTTTATCATTACTAACTTCTGTTTAATGTATTCAAATCTATCGGAGGGTATTGATTTTGTGAAAATATTAGCAATTTGATCTTACGTATCGATAAATTGAAGTATGATATATCTTTTTTCTATGTGTGATCCCTAAGAATATGATGCCTGATATCTATGTGTTTTGCACGAGGGTGGTGTGAAGGGTTTTTACTAAGGGTAATCACATATGTATTATCACACAAAATTTGTGTTTTAGTAAAACTCATACCATAGCTAGTGAGTGCATGTTGTATCCAGTACACCTGAGCACAACAACTTCCAGCTGCTATATATTCACCTTAGTAGTGGAAAGTGCTTCTGAGGTTTGCTTCTTTCAAGACCAAGAAACTAACGAATCTCTTATGAAATTACAAGTTTCAGATGTACTCTTTCTATAAATTATACATCTACCAATGTCAGCATCGGAAAAAATTTTTAAACCAAAATCATTTCCAAAAGTATAAAACAGTCATAAATCTATGATTCCCTTTAAGTAGGGAAAAATTATTTTCCCTGCCATTAAATGAGATTCCATAGGATTGGATTGATATCTTGTACATAAGAATACTAAAAACAATAAATCTAGATGTCTAGATTTCAAGTAAAGTAATCTTCCTATCATACCTCTAAAATATCTTTGATCAACTGGTTTCCCAGCTTCATTAAAATCAAGTGTGTTTAAGGTACCAATGGGAGAATATAAACTTTTAGTGTTGTCATATAGATAATTTTTAAGAAGATATTTAATATAATTATATTGGGATATATAGATTCATTTTGATTTTTGAGAGATTTGAAAACCAAGTAAAAATGTTAACTCATCCATAATACTCATTTCAAACTCAGATTTCATTAAATCCACAAATAAATCAGTTAATGATTGCAAAGTTGAACCAAATATAATATCATCAACATAAATTTGAACAATCAAAACATTTTTCTAATCTTTCTTTATAAAAAGGGTTGAATCTACATTTCCCTTAACATAATTATTTTTATGCAAAAATATTATAAGTCTATCATACCAAGATCTAGGTGGTTATTTAATGCCATATAAAGCATTTGTAATTCTAAAAGCCTGATCATGTTGTTTTTTATCTTCAAAACCAGGTGGTTATTCAACAAAGACTTCCTATTGAACATAACCATTAAGAAAAGCACATTTCCCATCCATTTGAAATCATTTGAAATTGAAGACTTCTACAAAGGAAAGTATAATTAGAATAGATTCAATTCTAGCTACTGGAGTATAGGTTTCATCATAGTCTATTCCTTCTTGTTGATTATATCCTTTAGTAACCAATCTATCTTTATTTATAACAATGATTCCATTTTCATCACACTAATATCTGAAGACCCATTTTACACCTATAATAGAAGTTTCCTTATGTCTTTCCACCATGGTCCATACTTTATTCCTTTTGAATTCATTTAGTTTATCTTGCATGGATTTAATCCAATCATCATCACTTAAAGCTTCATCAGTGCTTTTTGTTTCTAATTGGGAAAGGAATGATAAATGTTCTACTTCATTTCTTAAGGAACTTCTAGTCCTTATGGGTTACTTTACAAAACCAATGATTCTATCACTGGGATGATTCTTTAGAAACAACTAATTTGGGTTATGTAAAACCTGTTCATCAATATAGTGTAGGAAATCTTCTAGGGTAAATGTTTTAGAAGTATCATCTTGGACATTTTCCTTATCAGAATTATCTTCTAACAATGTTTGATAATCAGTTTTCGAAAACACATCTGTAGATGTAGGTTTTGGTTGTTTAAGAACAAAAGGATCAGTTTCATCAAATTTCAAATGCAATGTATCTTCAATAGTACAAGTGTTTTTATTAAAAAAACTATAAGCTTTAGAAGTTGTGTAGTAGCCTAAAAAAATTCCTTCATCAGATTTTGGAGTGAATTTATAAAGATTATCTTTAGTATTCAAGAGGAATACTTTTCAACCAAAAAAATTAATGTTGTAAAGTCTAAGTTTTCTACCATTCCATAACTCATAAAAAGTTTTAAAAAGAAAAGGTATAATTAAAACTCGATTTATTGTATAACAAGCAGTACATACAGTTTTAGACCAGAAATAATTGGCTACAGAATACTCACTCAACATGGTTCTTGTAATCTTTTGAAAAATTCTATTCTTTGTTTAAACAACACCATTCTGTTGAGGTGTTCTGGGTGTTGAGAAGTTCTGAGTAATGCCTTTTTCTACTACAAAAAGTATCAAAATAAGAATTTTGAAATTCTCCTCTGTGATCACTATAAATAATTTTTAATGGATGGTTTTTATCATTTTTTATGTGGGCTCAAAAAATTTTGAAATACGAAAAAACATTAGACTTCATTGCTAGAAAATAGACCCATGTAAATCTAGTTTAATTATCAACCAAGAAAAATATATAATACTTCCCCCAATGCTTATATTTTTTGTTGGTCCAAAAAGATACATATGAACTAACTGTAATGCATCAGTAGTTGAGACTTCACCGACTGATTTAAAACATGATTTATGTTGATTACCATAATTACAAGGGTCACAATCTTTTGAAAAATCAAATCTAAGCTCTGGTAGATCCTTAAATAATATTTTCTTATAGAGTTTTCGTATGTTCCTAAGGTTACATTGACCTAACCTTATATTCCATAACCAAGAATGATCTTCCATTGCACTATGGCTGAGTAGTTCATGGCTCCTAATGTCTTCTATGATTAGTGTGTATACATTCTCTTTCCTATGGGCATAAAGAATAAAATCTTCATTGGAATTGTTTACTAAGCACTTTTCATTCCTAAAATTCACAAGGTAACCTTCATCACATAATTGTCTTATGCTAACGAGGTTGTTCTTAAGACCATTAACAAATAAAAAATTTGAAATCAATGTTTTCCAAGAAGAACAATGTTACATATACCAATAATTTCTCCCTGAGCATTATCTCCGAAAGATACTTTTCCTCCTTTCATCTTGATAATCTTTTCAAAATAGTTTCTGCTACTAGTAATATTTCAAGAACATCCACTATCCATGTACCAAGTATTTCTATTGGTACCTTCTCTATTTTCCTAAAAATAAGAAAAAGTTAGGTTTTCGGAAACCAGACTTGTCTGGATCGAAAAATCATAGAAAGAAAAATTTTAGGTACCCACATATTTTTAGAAAAATTGGCATTATGAAATCCTAATGATAGAGTTTTTTTTAGGGAACAATTGTTTTCCCAATACCTACCACACTAACACTTAGTGATGAGTGGTTCATTTTGAGGAACAAAATAATTGTTACTAAAACCCGGTTTAGAACCAATATAACAAAAACCAGAACTATTCCTTAGTGGTAAGATTTGAAAATACATTTTATCAATATTTTCCTTATTGAAGGTAAATTTTGACAAACACTTCATCAAGTAAAAGATTTCTGATTTTAGTTTGATAACCAAATTCTTGTATTTTAAAACATTCTATTCTTCAATAGAGTTAGGCTAGAAAACATTTTTCATAGAAATTTTTGTTTTCTTGATCATTAGAAAGTTAATTCTTTTCATAATTTACTTCCTCAAGATTTTTTGAAATACTTTAGAAATAAACATTTTTCTTATCAATATCTTTGTAATGATTTGATATTTCCATAGTAAGAATAGAAATCCTAGAGTTTTTATTTATTATGCATTTTCAAGAGTTTTGAGTTCTCAATCTCATGGAGTTTTGAAAACCTAAAAACTTCTCAAAAATAGGTAAAGTATTATCTTCATTAAAAGAAGATCCTTCATTAGAAGAGATATAATATTTATCATTAATACAGTTTGAATTTAATGAAACACCAGTCATTGATTCATCATTTTGTTATGGAAATCAAACAATGATTGTCAATAGGTAGTCTGGCTATTAGACCATGTTTCTTCTGTCCAGAAGATTCGTAATCTGGACGATTCATCTGTAGAGTCACCACCACTGGCACTCCAGGTGTCATTAGCTATCAATAATTTCGTAGCATTAGCCTTGAAGTAGTTCTTTCTATTTCTCTCTGAATGATTTTCCTTTCTTTATTTTCTCTTGAGCATAGGACAATCAGGTCTTATATGTCCATCTCTCTTGTATTAATAACATTTAACTTCTAAATTTTATTTATCTTTCCTTTATTTCTTCTTGTATTTGGAATGAAAGTTCCAATGTCTAGATATCTTGTTCATCCTTCAAGCAAGATTTTCAAACTCATTCTCTGAAGATTCACTTCCACCTGATTCAGATTGGATAATAAATTTATTAGACTTAGATCTGGTAACTCTCTCATGAGTCTTAGATTTCATAAGATTTGAAGTTGTGGTAAAATCAACACTTCCATTCCCATTCTTCTACTTTACATTATCATCATATCTCTTCATTCTAGTCTCATGTTGAAGAAAACTTCTGAATAGTTCATCAAGAGAAATCTGAGCAACCTTTCTGTTTTAATTAATAGTTGTTCTCTTGGATTACCTCTAATTAGGAATGATGTCTATGATCTTATCAAAAAGAGCTTCATCATCTAATCCTTTATCAACTATTGATTGTAAAATATTCACAATAGTCATGAATCATTGTTGCACCTTACATATGGGTTCTTCATAATGAATGAAAAAACCATGATATTAATCTCTGAGCATGGATCTTCTAGTTTCAATAAAATTGGAGGTTCCAAAGTGTGTTACTTCATGTTTCTTCCAAATACAATTTGTTTCTTCACAATATGAAATTTGGATATATATATTTCTATTCATGGAGCAAAGAAAATTATTTCTTACTTTATAAATCAGCTCATATTCATGCTTTTCTTGATTGGTGAAGGTACTGACTTCTTTGTTAGGGATTTTATATCCTCAAGTAAGCATAACAATATTATCAACCCCAGTATTGATACTGAAAGTACTCATACGATCTCTCTAATATTCATATTAATTTACATCAATGATAGGTGGTCTTGTTGGATTGAGATTGTCTATGGAACCAACATTGATTCATGCCATCTTAAAGAAAAATATTTCCACTCAAACTTGTTAGTAGAACGTGTTTGTAAACAGGGAAAATATTTATGTGCAAGGAAAAATATAGTACAAGAGTATTTCTAAGAAAAAATGAATCTATACATTTTGAGTCCAAAAAAATGAATCCAAAAAAGAATGAGATGAATTCTTTTCTGAATCTAATCATGAGATTAATTCAGATTGAACCAATCATCTGATACCAATTATTGAGATGGTATGTGAGTTTGATATACTCTATAATACCAAATTTAGGATCAAAATAACAGACATACTATATGGATTATATAAGGATGAATAAAATACTAGTGGGGGGTCAATTGTATACTTTTAAATATTCCCTTGGAACTTTTAAATATGTTTGTGTTTAACAAGTTTAAATAAGGTAATTCATAAAACCTCTAATTCTACACACATGCTTGATTCTGGAAATTTGATACCGAGAATGTGAATCAAGAAAGATGGTTTCGAAAAATGAAACATAATGAATGTTTACAAAGATGAAGATTCTACATTAAAGCATATAGAATCTAACTAAATCAGAGTACAAGTATAGGGATGTAAAAGATAGTTACACTTTACTCAACAACACAAATGCAACAGAAAACATGAAACAAACAATTAACAAATAGTATGTCTTTTAACCCTTTGAGAAGGGTATTAAAAAACCAATGATAAAAGACCCTTGATTTATACTTTCAAGAAAATCTATCTTACCCACACCAGGGTAAGCCCTCGATATGAAGATAGGAGTCTATCTTATTATCCCTTCAAGCCCTCAACTTGAGGGTAGTTGGCACTTCTGTCTTCATCAGCAAGTAATCCCTCAAATTCAAGGAAGTTAGCACCTTTGTCGTCCTATCCCCAGAAGCCCTCAATTGTATACAACAAAAATCGGAGTTGCACAAAGAAAATATGAATGATAAGTTTAGTACGCACAATGAAATAAATCCTCTCTCTCTAGAAATCACATTAGGAGCATGTAATCTCTAGATTGATCACCTTCTTGTGAGATATTTCAAATGAGATCCTATTTTTAGGCACAACTTCAACGATCGGCTCCCTCCTCCAATGGTCATATTTTCCCTTGAGTTTCAGAGGGACCTGTACACATGTTACTCAAACAATGGTTAGTTAGTAACTGAATTCATAACATTGTTATACTAAGAAAAACAAATGTAAGAAAAAATATGGTTACATAACTAAAATCTAATATTCTGAATGTAAGAAAATAAATGTTCAATGTGTAACATAAAATGAATTCAGAGTCTAAAGAAAAAAAGAATTCGGAGTCTATAATACAAGTACATTAAGATTATGTTTTAAAGATATTTGGAAGCAGAAGTCTATAGAATTTCGAATTCTGAATTTCAAGGAAATTATGAATCTGGATTCACAAGAATTCGAAACCTAAACTTACAGAGTTTGGAGTCAGAGTTCATGAAATTCAGAGTCACAACCCAAAAGAGTTTGTAAACAGAAATCATATTCAGAATTCGGAGTCAGAACATAGACGTGTTCGGAGTCTGAATTCCGAGAACATGGAGTCAGAACTCAAAAGAGTTCGTAATCATAATCATGAGAATTCAGATCCTAAAACAGAATGCAATATATCTATGTAATTTTAGGATTCCTGGGTTTTGGTTATAAACTGATTTTTACACTTAGAAAAATCATGATATGAACAATGAAAAACTGGTAAGGATAAATTTCATTGGGGATGGAAATTTTTCCTTATATAAGTAAAAAACATTGAGAAAAAAAGATTTTCATTCAGATAAGGTTATTCTGATTTTCAAAACATGATGGAATGGTAATTTTATAAGGAAACCTTATTGACTCTACAATCTCCCCCAAGTATTAAGGAATGGAAAATTTATAAGGAAAAACTTATTGACTCAACAAATTATTCTTTCCTTCATGATTAAATAAAAGTATTCTAAGTCTCCCTTTTCAATTCTTCCCAATAATCTAGCCCGATTAAAGGTTGCATTCTAATTTTTAATCCATTTTATATTAAAATCAATAATATATTTTAATACACCAATAGTTTAATAAATACAATATTATTATCATGAATAAAAATAACACTGCTTTAGAAGTTTTATGTTAAAAATTATTACTTTTTATTCTTTAAATATCATTTTTGTTTTTTCCCTTTAACTACCCAAAAGTGACTCATTTCAAAAGATTATTAAATAGTATTTTGTTGACATGTCATCACATTATTTGAAAAAAAAATCCCTAATCAATTCATATTTTTCCATATTAATATAAGAGTGATATAAATCAACTCATTCATAGTGCCCATTCTGATATTACAATTCGTTATGCCTTATACAATCATTATGATACCTATTTCTTTCCATGTTTAATCATTATGTGTATTCCTTAGGTTTATTCTACCTTGGGAACACATATTCATGAACATGTTGTTATGCGTTTTCCTTGATATAACTACAGTGAATTGGGAAATGCTTTATAACAAGATATTTCATGGTTGGATAGGGAGAAAACCTAATTCCATTATGGGACGTTGTCCCCCATGTGGTATCATCTTGGAAGTCTTCCTTTACTCAAGTTTATTCCATATTTTATTGTTGTACCACATTAATATTTAGAAATGATTACATGATCTCATGTACTATATGTTATTTTTCCATATTATTGTATTTTGGTCAAGACTTTTTATTTCATCATGTTATACATTATAAATCATATCCAATTCTTTAATCATTTGTTTATTTACATAATGGGTTTTTTGATCAACCATTATTCATGGTTACCGTATTTTATCCTATGAATATGTAATTTCTCAATGGATGTTAATAGGTCTTTATAGAGAATAAATTAAATATTTCTTTTTTTGGATTCATGACTTCAAATTATGTACCTATTATTCCAAAGAAAATATACTTGATTTTACTCAGTTTTTAATCGACGATTTCTTACACTTAAAATCATGTGATAATATTTATAAATGTGTAAGTTCTCAAAAAATGTGAAAAATAAATTAACAAACTAATTAGGTATAAAATGATGATAATCCAATGCGATATTTTTTTCCTTCTAGTTATGTGATATCAATCATAAACAAAAAAGGAACTAATATATTAAAAATGAACACATTAATACATATTTACAAAATCATGTGTAGGATTTATGTGCTATCAACTTTTATAATTCATAATGGTCTTTGGAATCATTTTACTAGTTTTTCAAAACTAATAAAAAGGATTTCCATTATTTTTAGTTTTTCAGTTGTATTTTTTTAATGAAAAAGTTATTTTAAATTGGAAACACAATCATAGAGTCATATATGTCAAGTAATGTGTTGTATTGACCAGAGACTAGTTATTAAACTTTAAAAATGTCTTAAGAATAAATTTCACTGATTTTTATTAAAATAAATGTTTGTTTTATTGGATTTTAGTTAGTGACACTATTTTTGAAATAAAATTTCTATTTCAAACTTATATCATTCACATTGATTCATAATAGACACTCCTATATCAGATTGAGGTATAGATAACTATTACATATTTAAATGAAATATAGATCATTTTATAATTGTTTATAACCAATATGAATGCTTTTTATCATCTTTGAATATGTCACATGTAATATTTACTGAATTTAATGTCAATTTTAATTAAAAAGATACACCTGGAGTCATACCAGTCACACTAGTAATCAGATTGCGGTGTGGAGGATTAATGATTTTAAATAAGGTAATTTGTATCATTTTCCTCAATTATCATATAAATCATAATTCAATTTCTCAGTTTTCAATATGTCACTTATCTTTTTTACTGAAATATTATTTTAAAGAGGAAAAATGTACTTTGATTCATACAGTTCACATATTATGTCAGAATGATGTGAGTATGATTCCTACAAATAAGAGATTTATTAAGAATTACATTCGTAAAATATAGAGACAATAATAGAACAATTTCATATATTTGAGTGACTGAGACACTTTTTGAACTAAATAGTCAATTTTAAATAATAATATGAACATTGATTTATTCTAGGTTCATAAAACATTACATTGAGGTGAGGTCCATTCCTACATGTCAAAAATGACATATGAATCATCTATATAATTTATCAAAACAATATGAATTCATCTTCATTGTTTTGAGTATGCCACTTATTTTTTTACTAATATTAATGACCATATTATATAAAAATACACACATGGATTCATATCAGCTACACCATACATCAGATGCATGTGCATTTGATTATTACATGACAAAAATTAAATATATATCATTTCCCTAAAATATCAAAATAATATGAATTTGTATTATCAATATATAGTATTTTACATTTCAATTTTAGCAAAATATTGTTTTAAAAAAGAAACATGTACATTATGACAATAATAAAACATCGTGTTTTGGTTTTAAATGATACTCATTCTTAAACATCGAAAATGACATATATATCATTGTCTGAAATTATCATGACAATATAAGTGTGGCTACATAGTTTTATCTTACTGAAATAATTTTTGAATTAATATGTAAATTTTAAACTAACAACATATGCATTTTCATATATCAAGAACATCATGGATTAGATTGATTTGAATTTTATTCATTAAAATAAAAAATTTCTTTTATATCATTATCTCAATTATAAAAACAATCCTAATTCATTTCCTCAGTTATGAGTTTCTCATTTATATTTTTTAACCAATTATTGTCATTTTGAAATAAAAATACAAACATGGAGTAATACCCATATCATTGTGAATCATATTGAGTTGAGGAAGGTTACTTCACATAACAAATTAAATATATATATTTTTCAAAAATTATAAAAAAATATACAAATTAATTTTATCATTTATATGTATATCCCATTTGTTTTTTTATAAAATCTAATTTTAAACCGCGCACACATACATTGAGTCATACCGATGAGAACATGTTACAGTTTGTTTTGAGACTGAATTTAAAATATAGAAATTGTGTATATATCATATTCCAAAATTATTGAGTCAATTTGGACACATTTTATTAGTTTTTTAGGAGTTAGTCATTTTTTAACTATAAACTCAATTTAAAACTGATGATGGTTTCTTTTACACATACGAGGAACATCATGATTCATATTGAGATTCAGATGATTCGTTCTTGTTGAAAATGACTTATGGATAATTTTTATAAAGTATCAATTTAACATGAATTCATTTTATCTATTTTGAGTAGGCCACATTCATTTTTTACTAAAATAAATTCCAATTTTATTTAAAGAGACACACTTGGATTAATACTAGCCACACCATGCATTAGATTGAGTTTTGTTTCATTCCAACATGTCATAAATTACATATTTATTGTTTTACTAATTTATAATGATAATAAAAATTTTATTTCTTATTTTTGAGTATTTCATATATATATATATATATATTTATGAAAATTACTAATATTTTTAAATAAAAATACAAACACTGATTCATACCAGAAACATCATCTGTCGTTCTGAGGGTTAGAAAATTACTTCAAAAAAAATTAATTATTATCATTATATAAATGTATAAAAATAATTTAAATGTGTTTAATATGTTATGAGTCTGACACTTTCATTTTTTTAAAGTAATTTCAATTGTAAATTAAAATCATCACATGGATTCATACTGGTCACACCAAGTATTGGATTGAGGGGAAATTGATTAATAAACTCCACAGATCATTATATTAATGTATTATTATAGTCCAAAAGCATTTTCTGGGTGTTGATTATGCATAACTATTATTTTTTAAATTATTCTCATTTTTAAAATAAAATACACAATTGGGTCATAATGTGAGTCATGTTGAGGTGCGTTAGATTCCTACAAAAACAAAAATGAATTATATTATTTTAATAATGTATTATAACAATCCAAATGCATCTTAACATTTTTGAGTATGTCATTTGTATTTTTCTCTTAAATAAATGTAAATTTTAAATAAAAAGACATCCTTTTAGTCAAATTAGAAACATTATCCATATGATTGAGATGTTGATAATTCCTACATTAAAAATGTTATATCGATCATTTTCATAATGTATCAAAATAATTATAATTATTTTTCTTGGTTTTGAGAATTTTAATATTCTTCATTATTAAAATTAATGACAATTATAAATAAAATATATCACTTTGAGCTTATTGGCCTCACCGTGGGATGGAATGTGATGATGTTAATTCATAAATTCCAAAAATTCCATATGTAAATATTTATTAAATAATTAAATATATAAACCGGTGACTTTATTTTTATGAGTGTGCCACATTTATTAATTATAAAAATTTCATTTTTACTAAAAAAACACATTTTTTGTCAAACAAGTAACATAATGTATCAGTTTCGTGTGAGATGGATTTCTATACATCAATAATGAATTATTAATGTTTTTAATAAATTATCAAGGAAATTTAAATGTTTTTTCAAGGTTTATTGTGAGTGAATCACTATTTGAACTAAAAGGTCAATTTTAAACTCATAATAGACACATTGAGATATACTGAGAACCCCATAAGTGGGATTGATGTGCAACAGATTCAAAAATGAAAAAAATGAATCATGGATAATTTTATTGATGTAATGAAATAATTTGTATGTTTTTTAATGGTTTGAGTATGTTAGTTAGATTTTTTTTAAAAATATATACTTTATTTTTAAAAAAATGCACAATTTGAGTCCTAATGGACACATAATATACCATATTGAGGTGATAAATGTTCTTACATGTCACAGATGAAATATGAATAATTTTTATAAATTTTCAAGATAATATAATAATGTTTTCTTAGATTTGGTTTGTCACATGTATTTTTTCCCATAAATTCATGCCAATTTTAAATAGGAAGACTCTTTTGGAGAGATAATAAAAAAACAATGTGTAAAATTGAGGGATATTTGTTTCTTAAATTTCAGTAATGACTTATGGAATGTTTTCCAAAGTATAAAAATGTGCATGCCGACAATGGGATTGATGTGAATATGATACCTACAAAAAATTACATATGTATTTTTGTACCATAGTATCAAAACAATCATAAATTTTCCTCAGTTTTGGTATTTCTATTATTTTTTAAAAGAATTTATTTTAAATTTTAAATATAAAGACACACATAAAGTAATACTAATCACATAATGTGTCTAAATGATGTGTGGATGACTGCTACACATTAAAAATAATATATGGTTCCTTTTACCAATTTATTAAAAAAAATACAAATGAGTTATCTCAGTTTTTAATAAGACATGTTTCTTTTGAACTAAAAAGAAAATTACAAACAAAAAAACAAACATTGTGATTCATACTAACCAGATTGTGTTTCATATTCTGGTGTGTATTGTTGGGAATGTGAAGTGTTTTTTGAATTCAACACTCTATTAAAATCCATAAAAATATACTATGGTCCATTTGGATAGAAGAGGAAACCCCTTGCTACATGGGACACCTCATCCAAAAAAAACATGTTCTATTTTTTGAATGTTGCATAAATTTGCATGTAAAATATAATATCCAAATTTAAATATGAAAAACTATATAATTATTATCTTAACATGATAAGGAAAATAATGTTAATATAGAAGATTAAATTTTGATAAAATTAGCTAAATTTTTTTATTTGGAATTCACCTTTTCATGATTTATGTATACAATCATGACACCTTTCCATGTTTCCATTATCATAGTAATGCCCTAAATATCTAATATCTCAATATCAAGAGAAGCTTCACAAAAACAACACCAACTCAAGAAGAATAATCTAACTATATAAGAAAAAAAATTATGTTACTAATATAATAACTAATATAAATAGTTACATATATGAAACAATATATTAATAGAATGTTATTTAGAAACTAAAACATCACAATATAAGTCATATCGAGTATAATGTGTATCATATTAAGAGATGGATATTTCCTAAACATCACCAATGACTGAGGCATTATTGTGTTAAATTATCAAAAAAAAATTAAAATAATATCTCAATATTGAGTTTTTCACTTGTTAATTTTACAAAAATACCAATTTAAAAAAAACAACAGTATTTGAGGAATACCACTCACATTATGTGTTGGATTGATGATAGGTCAATTCATAAATTGGAAAATATAATTATAGATTGTTTTTTTATAATTTCAAAACAATCATTGAATTTTTCATCAGTTCTATATTTAGACATATGTTGTAAATTGAAATGGTGAATTATTATTGAAAACATGTACTTCAGGTCATATCAACCACATCAAGTATTATATTGTTGTTTTTTATTTACAACACCTAAAAATAAATTATGGATCATTTTCAAAATGATTGGGAACAATTTGATCTAGTTTTATCATGTTTGAAAATGTAATGTCTATTTTAAACTAAATTTTCAATTTTTTATTGAAAAGACATACTTTAAGTCATTTTGACTAGATAAAGGTATATGATTGTTGTTTAATAAATTTATACACATGAAAAATTAATTATGGATTATTCTCCTGACGATTTAAAACATGCTAACACCATTTTCATTGTTTTTACTATTTGATGCAAGTTATTAAATAAAATGATACATTTGAATTAAAGACACATAAATTTAGTCATAATGACCACATAATGTGTAATACTGGAATTTCATCAATCTCTATACATAAGAAATGAGTTATCAATCATTTTTCTAATGTTTGAATACAATTAAAAAAATTCTTAATTTTTGTCATTTGGCATGTGGATGGGTCTAATGTGTATATTTTTAGAATAATTATCAGATAAAATGAAAATGAAATTAACTAAAAATTAGATATGTTATGAAAATTACCTAAATAATTGGTAGGAATTAGCCTCTTAATGATACTTATATATCGTCTGACACCATGTATTCTTCCCAATCATTTGCAAATAAACTGATTTACTCTATTATAATTATCTTGTCGAAACAAATATAAAATAAAATATAATCATTATACTATTAATTACTCAGAACCCAAATATATTTACAAGGTCATATACCATACTATATCACAACCATTTTACAAAATCACCTAAATCTGATGATGTAAAAAATTCTATCACCATGTATGATTCCCACTCATCTCTATAAAATCTAAATCTTCTTTTGAGTATGACAGTCTCCGTCAATATTTCTACTAAAATTTAAGTAAAATAAAATGTCTATTATGAAATATTTTAAATGAAATTTTAATAACCATCATGAATTAATTATTTTGGGATAATAAACATTACTTGTTTTATGATCTATCTCATAAATACTAAATCATAATATCCACAATATTTGTTATTATCTTGCTTCGTAAACTCTAGAAATATTGACCAATGTATATAAATTTTTCAAAAATATTATTTTATAGTGTACTAATTCTATATATAATATAACAAATTTCCTTTATAATAAATATAGGATATTTTTTTTTCATTCACCAACATCATTATGTGATGTATCCTTTATTTAAGAACCTCCCTTCCATTACCAAATTATTTTTAAAAATAAAATAAAAACATATATTTCAAATTTTATCTATAAAATTTTGATTTTAGTGTATTGAAAATTATAAATACACAATATGCGTGGTTATATTTTTTTGATATCAAAGCTCCGAATGTGAAAATAAATATTTGGGGTATCCAAACTATGTGTGGAAAATATCATTTTTTCATCTTAAAAAACATAGATGTAATTAAAAAATAAAAAACAATTATGGGATTAGATTGTATATTTTTACTCCATCATTATATTAATTAATATGTGGATTCCATATTTAATTTTTCTCCAAAATGAATCATTTAACTCAAATTTTATCATATCATTTAATATTTTTATTAAATATGGTTTCTTAAGTATAAATGATACATGGATTAATGAATCCAAATCATTATTTTTTAGGTTTTCTATTTATATTGTAGTAATATAAATTCCCATAGAAAATAAGAATATTTATTAACATTAATGATCATATTATATAAGTTTTTGTATAGAAATAATTTTAAAATGAACCTTAAGTATGTACTCAATATTGAATCTCCTGACCATTCAAATATGAGAATCTAATTTATACATTATAATCCAACTACATTTTTAAGGAATGTTTTGAATAATTATTATTCTTATATATATTTTAATTTATATACATATATTTATATTTTCTAATACAAGAATTTTTAATGATATTAAATGTTTCTATAGAAATGGAAGAGTGAATGTATTTCAAGATGTTCCGTATTATTCTCTAGTAGATTCAGTAGATTTTATTGATCCATCCTTCCAATTTCCAATAATGATCTCTATTTTTAATACCATAATGGGCATATATCCTTTTTCTTAAACTGTTAATGGGTTTTCATATAATAAAAATCTATTAAATATATACCTCATGTATATTTTTAAGATTATTTTATTTTGTCATGAGTATTTAAATATCATCAATGACCATTGTAATATGGGAATCATCAAGTGGAATAGAAAACACAATGGATTCTTCTTAAGATACCTCAATACCCAAAATCATGTGATATTTTCAGATTACATTAATATATATGATTCTGCCTATGATATTATACACCATACCCATCATAATAAAGTGCTATCATGGTGTTGATAGACATAAATCACATATAAAATTACATTATAATTTTTTGTAAAATGATGTTTTTAGAAGTAATTTGATTCAACTTTTGCAGAATGTGTGCTGAAAAAATTTATTACTTATTGTATGGTATGTGGTTGAGTGGAACGGATAACCTGAAGAGAAGCAAATACATTCCACTTTTCATTTGTGGATATTTGTTCCTCTACCAGTTCACATCGATCATTTCCAATATAATGCCCATCCATAACTGATGGGAATTTAATATCATGAAAATGAATAAGTTTTTTACTAAAAAACATTAATTATCTCATATGTATTTTCATTTTATAATTATTATCCAATTTTTTTTCAAAAGAGACTCAGTAAACAACTCTTCTAATAAGACCATATTGTTCCTAATAAATCTATTCTACTGAAAAATGTTTTCTTCTTAAAAAGACTATAAAGATTATAGTGTCTAAAAAGGATAGAAAATATTTACATAAAAAGATATTTTTATGTAATACATCTTTAAGGCATTTAAAATTACTATTATTCCATACATAAACATTTGTGCCATAATTCTTTTTTTATCATCTATTTTACCCTTTATTTTATATGAGACACCTTCCATAAAATATTACATGGGATAGAAGTGGATTAATTTTTCATTCATAAATATTCATATAAAAAAGTAACATATGTTGTTTAATATCACATAAAAAATTAATAATTATTATAATGTACTTACACCACTTTCTTATCTAGTATACATACCACATATATTCTTTTCAATTTGGTTTCACTGTTACTGAATTAGATTAATTATTTTTTAGTAAAATTTTCTCATTTCCTTAATCAATGATTTTGAATATAGTTGGATAAAATAAATTTTTTTAAATAATTTTTTGTTTACTATAATTCAATTGAAATGACTTATCATCATGAAAAATAATGAAATCATTCCATGATTCCTACTTTATAATGTGTGTGTAACAATCTATTGGGTGGGTATTTGATTTTACCCCAACATCCATATGATGTAACATGGTAATAAGTGTCTCGAAGCCTCTATGAGATTTTCTATTGTCCATGGTGACATATTTATTATAGAAAAATTCTATAATAACCAATATCTTACATATATAATGGAATCTAAATCAATGTTTCAAACATATAATTTTCCTGTGTAATATAGAAATATCATTAAAACATTACCCTTATATCACTAAGAAGGGTTTCGTTTGCTATAGGATGGACGTGGTTCCACAAATATATTTCAATAGGCACATTCTTCTTTGTTATGAAAAAAAATTTTTAATGGAAATTGAATTATCAGTGTGAATGGATATCCCATATTGATTCAATCCAAACTAAAAAATTATACCCTTACTTTCATCCTCAATAATATCATTAAAAATTGTTATGTTATGGCATGAATGCTTTTATCACAAAAATGACATTGATCGGAAAATAATTCTACAGTTTCAGCATCAATAACATATTCTTTACATCGTTTGGTAACATCAACATTTAGAAAATACAATGTCTATAAGATTAAGGAACCAATGTATTATGTTTATGATAATATAGTAGTGAACATGTAATACTTAGAGAAAAATAATTGTGCATAAAAAAACACATTAACCTTCTCATTGAAAAAAAATTAATTTTGTAATGGTACACCAAGTTTTTCTCTTCATTTGAGAATCCAAATCACGTATATATAGTCCCATATATTATTCAATACACTGTCTATTTTGGGATTTACATGAAGTACTTGTGATCACCCAATCAAAGGGGATTCCTCAGATTAGTTTTCATTTGTCCCAATAATTGTTTTATTTTCCAAAAGTGAAATTGGAAAATTATTGTTTAATGGATCTTGGACATAAAATAAACTCATATACTATGATTCCATTATAAATTGCTCATTTTCTTCTAAATTAAAAATTAAATACACATATTTAAAGCCTATATCATCACTATCACTACACACCTATTTTCAACTAATTTGTAATAAAAAATAATCACTTGAAAATTTTTAATAATCCAACTCTAATATCTATTAGATATTGCTAGAATATAAAAAATTCAATTTTATTGAATTTATATCCATAGGACAAAATATTTACAAACCTTATTACAAAATCATGACTATAGAACTTTTAATTATACCACAATCATAATGTTATTTTGTATTGAGTATACAACCATTGATTAAAAACCATTGTAAGATATAATATTATTTTTTCCCCATGTCCTACCATTAATGTTGTTATGTAATTTAATTTAGATTTTAGGTGAACCCATTATAAATATTTCTTAGATTCAACTTATAAACTATTGATTATGTGTACTTTATATCCATAATTTATCCATTGATGGATTCAAATTAGAAATAACATCATTGTTTCATTCAACATTTTGATTAAAATATTCTCTATTATGTAAAATGTTAATGTTAAATTGATCTAGCTCAATGATGGTAATCTTAACAACATCTATTCTAGAAATACCGTCTCTATTAAGGCATATACTATGTCCAGACATTGGGGGACCAATTCAATCAACATCTAATGGGGATTCTGTACCTATTACAATATCATCATTAGCAATATATAATTATGCATTAATTTTTTTTCCAACTTTAATACATGACATAACATTTTAAAATCACATATACCATTCAATGGTGTACTACAATATATAATGGAAATGAACGCAATGCCAATACTCTATAACATAGTGAACCATCAGGTAGACCATTATTTCAAAGTGTTATGGTGGGAAGAACATCATTAATTCAAATAGTATTACTTCAACCTCCATATTCATGATTTGTATCATTTATAGGTCTATTACTTTAGTTCATACAGATTTGAAAATAAAGAAGAGTCTTGTAAATGAATTTAATACATTTCTGTTATCATGAAACATAAAGAACCTAAACAAAATAATGAATCAAAGCATGATATTCTTGTGATTTTAGTCCATGTAACTTCAAATAAGACATTGTTACATCATTCATAAAATATTACGAATACCCCTCTAAAAATTTACACCATTAAAATAATTATAAATTTCCATTTTTCCTTTCTGAATAGATTTGATACCACTAGAAGAAAAAATTTCTTCACTTTAACATTCATGATATCCAAATCTCACATATTCCCATGAAAATAATGTAAAAACTAGAGTTGATTCCATCATTTCTATTCGATGACCATTTAGTATTGTTCCAATAAATTTATGAAATAAATCGTTTTATACATTCAAGTCATTAATAAAACATCAAACATACTAACAATTTCTATATGCTAATTCAATGATTTTTTTATTTTTCAAAATTATTTCTTATGTGTCTTAAAAAATGATTTTTAAAATCATTATATATATATATTAATGTATAGTGGAGTTGATCACTAGATGGTGGAGAAAATGTTGTACCTTGTTCATTATTCTCAATTAATGATGGATTCCAAGATATGCTTTTCTGTAACTGATGAACATATTTCAGATTTCTTAAAAACAAAGTCATTAAAAAAATGTATTCACTGAATGGAGTGTTTACATTATTTATTAATGAGACACTCCAACATTACACAAATTTTATAGCCTTCGAAATGTCCTAATGAAGAAATGTTTTTTATTTTCCAGTACAACGTCTACCTTAGTGTTAATTCTTCACTCCTATGAGCACCATACATTGTAACAATTGAATCCCACGTTATTATCATATATATGATTATTGAATCCAAATAGATATTCATATCATTACCTTAGTGATTTAGTACATATATAAATAGACACACCAAAATTTATTTGTGGTTAATTCATAACCAAGGTATGATGTTTTTTGTTACCAACATAACGAGGCATTTACTATAAGAACTATTCATTACACCCAATGGATTTTTTACGTATATAAATATTGAATGACATATGGTTCCTAAATCATTACAAATTTTTATAACTATATAATAATTTATCTTCTAATATAAATAATTTACTAGAAGTTGTCGGTTCCAATATTTAATTTATTTTATATACATTCCTAGAAATTTTCCATCTAGTTTCATGACATTCATATGGCCCTATAAAATATTTAATGATAGCTAATTACCATACTAATTTCAAAGGACATGATTCATATTGATTGTGTCTTTTGGTGTCACATTTATAGAATATTATGGTGGATTCATTGTCCATGAATAAAATATTAAAGAATTTTTAAATAAATATAATTTTATGAGATCAATCCCATTTGACGTGGAATTCATTTAACATCATATTCTTGACTTTAATGTTCATTTTATTCTGGTATAATATCATTTAGTAGATCATATATTTATATTAAACTTCTTTTTCTCTATTCAATGCTAACACTAAAATTATACGGCTTAAATAAAACTAAAATTTTTATATATCTAGTAAAACTAGTATAAAATGGTCACTTATCCCAATAATTTGTCTTCTTAAAACAATTTAATATTTGGAAGGTTGACTTCAATTGAAATTTTATTTTTTTTCCAGGTGATACCTAACATCATTTACATTGTTACTCTAATCAAATGATCTATAAATAGTTGTATCATCCCAATCGGTGTTCATATTCATTTTTCCCGATGTTTAGTCCCAAATATATATATATGATCTATTCAATGAAAACATAAATAATCTTCCAACCCATCGAGCCTAATTTTTACTGAATAAAAACAACATTAAAATGAGGAAAAGATGTGATAAGGGTCCAATGCATGATTTATTAAAAACATGATAAAATCTCTAATTCAATAATCATACTCTTATAATAAATAATTACTATGAACACAATTTTGATTTATATTCATCCCATTAGGTTCATATATATTCATTCTTTAAAAAAAAACTAATATATTCATTAAAATGTTAAATGTTATAAATAATTCTAATAAGGGGAACCAAAAAGTTGATTATTTCAAATAATATAAATACTCATTGAAGTAAATGGTTAATTTAATTTAAGAAAATAATTAATTCACTTTGGTTGATGTTATTCTTTATGTTCATCGAAAATGATCACTTGTAGATGGTATGGGATTACTACTTCTTATAGTAATTCAAGAAGCAAATATTCATGTCTAGAAAATATGGATGTTGAGAGTACATAATAACAAATGAATGAATAACTATTAAAGAGATGAATTAGATGATGATGAAAATTTTCTTCTAAAATCTAAATTTTCTTTGGACGGTATTTAGTGAACCATCAGAAAAAATTTCTTAATTTTTACCTAAATTTGTATGTAGATAATGATACTCAAAACATAGACATAAAAAACATAACAATTTTTTATTGAAAACAAAAATCTATGATGAAGTCTGAATAAAATGAGATCCTGGTAATGATTTCATAGTATGTTATTTTCTTTTTCATGTTTCAACATAACGGGTCATATTTTTTGATAGATCATGAATTATATAAGGAACCTAAATAATAAAATTACATTCGTACAATTTTAATGAAATTTTTTCATATATGAAAATTTATTTTTAATTGTATAATATTTAATGGTTTTGATAAATAAAATTTCAATTTTTATGTTATTAATAATTATTTAAATATAGAAAATTATTTAAAAATTATATTTACTAAATTAAATGGATAAAATTTCATCATTAAAATATACTTTGTATAAATTTGATAATGTTTTATTGGGAAATTATGGGATTTTAAATAAATTCATTTGTATATTATAGAACTATGTAAATTTTAAGGGTACCAATTTGACATGGATGAGAAGAGATGGACATTTCTCATCTGGTAATTGGTTGGTGAGAAATATTAGGAATACATTCAAGGCTTTTAATGGGAATGATAATTTCCATAATCTAAGAGATATGGATTGAGAATTAGTGTTTCTATGTCAAAATCAACTACTCACAAGAGGTTATAATTGGTACCGTAGAAATATATAATGGATGGAGTAGATAAATAATATTCTTCAAATTATATAAACACATGATTTTTTATAGTGCTCAAAATGAGATCTTATACAATCACTATTAGAGTATAATTGTTTTTTATGTGAAATAATCATATCTAATATTATAATTGAAATACTATATATTTGTAACTAGATAAAGTTATAAATATTTTTTAGGAGTGTTTTATGTTTATATTGGTAGAGGTGGTCCAAATATTCAAGGGATTGGGATCATTTTCCAATTGTATTTAGACACAATTTTTACTTTTTTATATATAATATCCTAATTTATATAAGGTAAAATTTGAATTAAGATATATATCTATATTTTTTTATAACTAAATTGTGATAATAAGTTGTGAAAAAAATATCTAAATTTATTTTTAATATTACATTGATTTTGATTCTACTAAAAATTGTTTCACATAATGGAAATTTTTATAGATCTTCAGAAGGAGAAGGATAAAATTTATTAAGAGAATCTTAATAATGTATTTTAATTATTATTAAATATTTTTCAATTGATATTTTATTACTCAAACTTTATTTTAGACTCTATGAATATGGATACATCAATGATATCCCTAACACAAAAAGGGACAAAAATCAATGGGATTATGATGTTATATGAGGTATTATAGTTATAAAAGAATATTATTAGAATAGATTCAATTTTTATTTTCTATATGATAATAATATCTAATGAAGTGAATTTAAAAACATATATATTGATCATAAGATCGTTTTAATGAAATGTAGACATAATATTAATTATGGGTTTCAGTTATTGAGATCACATGACAAGAACAATCGAATACAAAACCTGTATTTGTTTATTATTGTTCCTGATTTTTCAATTTAGATACTTTATTGTTTTAGTAGATTCATACAGTATACAAATAATGATAGAATTTAGTATATTTCTTTATTATGTCATCTCTTCCTCATTTATTTAATTTGGGTGTATATTTTTTAAACTTTTGATTTTGAGATTTGGTAAATGTGGAATGGATGTAATCTAGGGGAAAATACATTTTTTATAAAATACCCAACTAATATACTAAAGTAATATTGTGAGAAAAGTTAGTAAATGAGATAATCTAAAGAAATATTCATAATTATATATATTATACTATCTCATGATGTAATTTGATATCCATGTTTTCATATCAAGATAAGTTAAAATAATTATTTTATTTAATAATGCTGAATGATGAATCATTTCCTTAAATTAGGGAGAATGTATCGATAGAGGGATATTCATACAAGGTTAGATCCATTATTTTATAAGATTGATAAAAATTCATGTTAATATAATACATTATTGGGAACTAGAAGGTTTATTAATAGGTTCCTAAGGTTTATCATGACCTCGGATTCTAATATTTATCGTATTAAATAAATAACTAAATTGTTTAATTTATTTTTCTAATGACACATAAATAGTATTCTTTCTATAATTAATGTGAATTAAGGATAAAAAATATTTTAAATTATCATGGTGTCATTTGTGATGTTATTCTTAATGACCCCAAAATGCACCCATGATAGACACAACTCATTCACATGGGGACTATACAGACTATGAGAGAATGTCATCATTTGTTGACTGAATTAAAATGAATTGTTTTTATTATGTATTTGGAATGTTAATAAAATACATTGATCAATGAAGTTCCAATGTGATGATCTTATATTGTTTATGAATCATATTTCAATGTAATTGAATCCCAATGCATTTTAACAAATAATAGAGTTAAAATTTGCGTTAACTGGACTTACAATTAAGATATTTTCTTATATTAGAAAAGGTTTGTGAAAGAGATTGATGATTAGTGAGAATCTATTCATTCCATTACCAAAATTCAACATAATTCCCATTTAAAATTGATGTAAATCTATAATAATGTAAAATATTCATAATGATTAAATCCTTATATAAATTATTTTATAAACCAAAAGGAAAATATAATCTAATTCAATAATATAATCATAGAATATAAAAAATGATAGAGACAGTTAATGTTTTATACCCCCATTTAAAAATGAATATCCCTACATTTGGGGGGTATCTTTTTCTATAATTCTATATAATAATAATACATAACCCGGGTTAAGATTATTTGTCAAGATATTTTTTTTAATTTAATTTTTGAATTCTGTCTTTGAAAACCTAAAAAATTATATTAAATAAAATCATGAAAAACACATAAATTATTTAACTACTTTATTTGATATTTCCAAAATATTTTATCATAATATATTTAAATTAATGTTCATAATAAATAAAAATTAAATTATTTTTTAATGACGTTGATTTATCAAAATAAAGAATCCATGAAATTGTTTATATAAATAACATTTTTTGAAATTTTGATAGACTTTTCAAATCTAAATAATTAATTTTCTCAAAAAAAATTATATTTTCAATATAATTCTTAAAAAAAATTCTCTTAAACGAAGATAAAAATTACCAAGAACCAAACCATGATATTTTTTTAAAAAATATATTAATAACAAATATTCAACATAAAACCATCTAATATATCATCCATTATCATTGGACATGTTTGGTTTCCCATATGAGTTTCTAAATATTCAATAGATGAAAAATATAATCCAATTTATATTTTCCATTAATCCATAACATAATAATAATAATAATCCTTTATCATCTCTAATAAAAATGACTAGAATTTTAATTATAATATTTTAGGTATAAAATAGTACTGTTTTTTGAAACGTCCAAAAAACCATAGGCATTAATTGATTTTTCATTCTTCTAAGTGTAAAGATACTCATTCCATATAGTTTTAATCATATAAAATATATAAGCGAGATTCCATGATGGAAATCATTTCACTGGGATAGAAAAAATAAGAAAAATAGACCAATTACAGTCCTAAAATTGTAAAGGAAGTAACCAAAACCAATTGAATGGGGTTCATTGAACTCAAAGGGTTATGTTCTGACCATCTAGGATTAGGAAATCAATAAGAGTCAAACAATAAGGTGTATAACACTAATCAGGGATCCCAAGATAGCATATATCCATAAAATGCTACACCAACACACACTAAAGAAAACAAAACAATCATGGAATAAGATAGGTGGAAAAAAATAACATACCATTGATTTGTGGCTTCATTCGATCAAGATAATGTTTAGGGGGGTCAATGAATGAATTGAAATATTTTGTGAATATAAGTAGCATGAATGAAAGCGATTATGATAGGGTTATTTTAAATAGATATATGAGGGTTATCTCATTGATTCTAAAACAATTCTGATAAAAATTCCTTGTATGTGTTCGAAAATAATATTAATTGAAAATAGATATATTTATTAATTCTAAATAAGAACTTATAAATGGTATCTTTATCAGCGTTAAAACATTGGCACGAATAAATAATTTATAATCATAATTATAATTACAAATCATTATATTTTTAATTTAATTTATATATTTTTTATATCATTATAATTGTTTTTATATTATTTAATATTAATATATAATTTTGTAATTATATATATATAATAGATATATTAATTTAATATATTATTATAATGTATTTAATAAAATTTAATATGTATTTAAATATAAAATTATTTATTGATAATTTCATAAATAATTTTAGAGAAAAATTATTTATCAAATTTAAATTATAAATATATTATTTTATAAATATATTTAGAAATATATTTATAAATATATTTTGAAATAAATTTATTTCTATGTTCTCATTTATAAATAAAAGTATATGGGTTAATATATTTGCAACAAATTATTTATAATTAATGGATAATTTATATAACTGTATATATTTATTTTATTTCATATAAATTTACAGAATATATATATATATATATATATATAATCAAATATAAATATTGTAAATGTATTTATTATAATTTTATTATATATATATAGTTATTTATTGATAATTATAAATATAATTTAAGAATATATATATATATATATCATTATATAAATTCATATCATTATATATAAATATAATCAAAATTTATAAATAAATTTTTAAATATAAATATAAATATAAATATAAATATAAATATAAATACAAATATAAATATAAATACTAATATTTTAAATATATTCCTTTTTTAAATGAATTTGTTATAATTTGTTAAATTAAATATATAATTATAATTTTATCCTTCTATAAATAAATGTTTTTTGAATTTTATATATTTTTATTTCTAATTAAAAATACCTAGTTTTATTAATTCTTAAATATACATTTATTAATATAATTTTTTATCATATTTTTTAAATTTTTTTTGAAATTTTTGTAATTATTTTTGTTAAAAATTTAAAATTAAATGCATTCAAGGATAAAATGATTGAAATTGGAAAAATATTATACATAAAAAATATTTAAAAAATGTATATGTTTTATTAATTAAAAATAAATTATTCAAAAAATGGATATATATTGAAATTAATATTACTACATAATGATAATTTTATAACTCTATAAATTAATATATATATATATATATATATATATATATATATTTATATTAGAAAATTATTTAATCCAATAAAAATTAAAAATTTTACAAATGAAAAAAAATACTTAATTATAATAATATAAAATAAAAAAATGAAAATTATTCATTTAAACCCTAAAATATTAAATGTATCATGAAATAAAGTTAAATTATAATATAAATATTTAACATTGGTAAAACTACATAAATATTTTTTGTATATTATATATATATATGATTTAATTAATTATATAAATTATTTTATGTGAGGGGTTTACATAAAAGTTCATTAATTAAGAATATATTTATGTATAAAAACTATGTAGCACATGTTTGATATATATTAATTTGAAATGACTAACATACTTCAGTTAATGTCCATTACACAATTCCACTGGTAAATTACATTTTATTGATGTTTATTTTCCATTATAATCTATCTGTCACTAAATATACGTCTTATTTAATGAAAACATAAATTTTTTCATTATTTAAATAATACTTTATGAAATATTATATAATTGATATATATATAGGTTTGTAATATAGAAATATATATGGAAATATTTCTATATTATATGTGATACTCAATAATTATGTATAAAAACAATTAAAAATTAATAATAAAATTATATGTATTTAGTTATTACATTTTCTTCATTTTCTATATTTAAAATTGTTATATATAATTTATTAGTTTTTATATTTAATTTATATATATATCTATAATTTATTGATGTATAAAAAAAATTGCTTTATAATAAGTTTGGTTAATAATTTTTTATTTTTTTTTATTTTTGAAAACAACTTATTCATTTTTACATTTCTCTTCAATTATAAAATTTTTTCATTTAATATTTATTTATTAAAAAATTAATTGTAATTAATATTTATAATAAATAAATGTATATTTAATTTATTCATTTTTTAATAAAATTTTAATTTGAATTTTTTTAATAATTTTGTTTAATTTCATCAGTTTTAATGATTAATTATTTAATTACATAATTTTATTCCTTTTATGCATATGTATGTAGTAAATAAATTTTAAATATATTTAATATATATATATATATTTATTTAAAAGTTTCAATTGATAAATTTCTTAACATTTTTATAATTTTTAAATAATTACTTTTTAATTAATAATTCTTTCATTTTTTTTATATTTTATCCCTAGGATTGTTATTTAGTTGTTAAAAAATGGGTAGGACCAAGTCCTATGAGGTGAATTGAGTGGATGTATTCCCATGGTGGCATGTGTGTATGATTGTGTGCCACTGCCTGAGGGTATTATATTGTGGGCCTCGGCCCAGACATGCCCCATTAAGGGCCCCATATCCAAGTGTGTGCAACATGTATACATGAAGCCATACATGAAGAGGCTTATTCTGTTATGAGGTGGATGAATGATTTATAATGGGGAGGCCTAACCTACATAATTTCAATGTGGGACTGTCGTAGGAGGCCAAGACCTCTATTAATGCTAAAAAAGGAATGGAGAATAGTTTTTGTCTGTCCGTGATAGAAAACAATGTTATGTTAAAGGAGAACTTTGTCATATAATTTCACAAGAAATGAAAAATTATAACGCTATATGCTGTGAATTTTTTCAGTAGTGAAATGTAACAAAAATACTTGTAATCACAGATGGAAATTGAATTTGATCAATCATTAAAATCATTTTCTGATGAAAATATCATTCCTAATTAAAAGTAACTTATTAAAAACAAATATTTTTCAAATATTTTTATTTTAATATATAATAAAAATATTATAAATTATACTTATATTAAAATAATTGTCCCAATTACCAAAATATATGTTCATACCAATCATGTTAAAATATTTTGGAACACATTTTAAGAAATCCTTATTCTCGAAGGGAAGATATTTGAACTAAAAATTGAAATGATGGTAAATTTTATTAAAAACATATTTAAAATTATTTTAGGTACCAATTATATGTATAATGATAACATTATTTGAAAATATTAATAATAATTATAAGATAATAAAATAAAACATTATCTTTAGATATTGATTAATATAATTTAAAATCAGAAACATAATCATAAACTATCTTGGTAGATAATGAGGTTATAAAAGAAAAACATTACCACTTTGGTAGCTTTGAATCTTATTAACCATGAATGAATTATAGAAAAGGGAATATAAAATATCACAAGGATAAATAAATTCATGATATTAAATTACAAAGTGTTTTTATATAAATATCATGAGTCAATATAAGTGCATAACTTAATCTAGATCACAAAGAAGGAAAACTGAGAAAGAAAACATTTCCTTATGTCTTGACATGTGTTATACATGATAAAACATAATATATAATAAATAAATTATTATAATGAATGAAATAAATAAAAATATTTACATATAACATACTAACTATAATTTTCTTATGATCTTTTAAAATCATTTTATAAACAATTCCATGTAAATGTCATGTTTCTCGTATTAATCGTATTATTCATCGAATATGTTTTTATTTTTTATTTTTAGTAATTTAAATATTATCAGCATTTCATGATCTCTAAATTATTACATGTGATATAATTTTCATATATATTCAATATTTATTAATTTTGAGTAATTCATGAAATTTAGTGATTGAAAATTTAATGCACTATTAATGTATATAGTTGGTCATACGTACAAATAAACACAATTTATATTTTATAATCACATTGGAAGAATTAAAGGTAAATGATATATATTATTTTGGAATTATTTTTATTTCATATATATCATATGTGTTCATTAAACCCATCATTATTACCTTTCATGTAATGTGTGAATGAATCACATCACTACACGAGTCTGAAGTAAGTTGTACTCTTGAGCGACATTATCGTATTCCCAAAAAATGGAATGTTTTGTGGTATGTCTGATATATAAATTAAATAACCCTAATAATATCATAAATCGAATATATATATATATATATAACCTTATTTAATCCTTAATTATGTACATCCTTGATAAGTCATAATGAAAAATTAATTACATCCGTTTACAAGGATATAGTCCATCGTATACAGGAAATATGATTTCATTAACCTTTTGATAAAAGTTGATATAGTAATATGTAATGATCATAAAATTAAAATATATCAAAATTATGGAATATTTTTAAATTATTATATCATCATGGAGTAAAAATAAATCAATTAGGCTGATGATGAAAAAAACTGTTCTTCGATAAACATTACCTCTTTTTTGGGTATCATCTTTTTGTTTGAAAAGAAGGATTAATTGGTTAAATTTTTTTCCAAAACAAGGATCCCAGGATTAGAGGAGACAATCTAGAAAGGGATTTGGGAATGAAATTGGTGATCCAATGTGTCTTGAAGGTATGAAATGGATAAGATAAAGGGTGTTGTATTATAAGTGTGGTGGGTGCAACAATTTTTATTATTTTAATAAATGAAATCCTCACTTTTTCCATATTACAAGGCTCAAATAATAATTGGTATAAGAAAATAGATGTTATAAAATAGAGATATGGACATAAAAATATTTTTGGAAGAATTTTGGGATAATTTTAACACACAAAATTTTAGTTTAACCACCTGGTAAACATATTATTACCTAAATCACAATAAATTTTTTTTACTATAGTATCTATATAATTTAGTGTAGAAATATATATATTTTATCATATAGAATAAATTATGTTGATTACAAATATGGTGTCCATTTTTTTTAAAATCCCAATCATATAAATGGTAAAACATAATTTAAATTTAATCATGGAGACGTGATAAAAAATTGGTTTTAATGAGAAAATGATCAATATTTTACAGAGTTTTAATGTCAAAACTCATATAAAGTTGAATATAACGACCCAATTTGGATTATTGTATATATAATTGAACTACTGTAACATTAAAATCAATATTTATTATAACATAAATTTATATATAAAATAAAAAAAAGAATTTTTCATTTTTATTTTTATTTTTTAGTATTCATAAAAAACACTTCTTTTTAAGAATATCCCCAAAATTCAACCAAATATAATTTTTAAATAATGATTTTATATATTTTATTAATTTTTTTAAATTACTTTTCAAAATGTGTGAGTTTTGAAGAGCCTATTAATAATTTCATATCATAGAAGTATAAATTAATCAAATGAATAAAAAATGTGTATCCTCTATGAGTACCCATGAAAAATATTTAATAAATTAAAATATATTCAAAATTAATTTCACACATAATATTTCAATGATTTAATCAAGTAGATGAATATTAACCCAAGGAGTTGAAATTGGGTTACGAAATTCACTTACCGTGCATTTGACATCCATAAAAAATGTTAATACAACGTATATAATAATTATAAGTCCATTAATCATTTATCACATAAACATATTCATATTTATAATACCATATATTATTTTCATAACACATAATATAACCCTTTTATGACTATTTTTCAAGTGATATTTTCTATGTTAATCGTTTGTTTTTTGACTTTTTATTCTTGATTATCTAGATATAATTATTTAAAAAATATAAAACATGATATAAATATAAAATATATTTAGTATATAATTTATTATAATTATATTTAAATATAAATTAAAACACCATTCATGGAGATGGTAGGTCATCTATACGAATGAATGCTATTTTCGTTTTCTTTTCGTATTGAAAGAATGAATGTAAATGAAATTTATGAAAATAAATAAATAAATATATTATCATTATAATAGTATTAATATTTTATTCATATAATATATGTTTACTAAAAAATCCTTAATAAATTCCATGTGATTTTTGAATGAATCATATCACATTGAAGAGGTGGTTGTCCACATGTCCCCATATGAAGTTATTATATATCCATAATATATAGAGTATGAATCTATGTTTAAAATAAAATTAATTAATATTAAAAAGTTTATTATAAAAATATTATCATATTATTTTACCATAAATATTGTTTTATGACATGTAATGAAGGTGTTAATGTAGAAAGAAAGAAAAATTATTAATGGAGGTGATTATGTGGCCTAACATGGACCAAAATTTCATTATATAGAATATGTGGGCCTGATTTTTGGAATGAATATAAAAATATATATTAGAAACATAAAAATATTTTATATATAGGATTATAGTGTTATCCTGAATTTATTTATAAAGTAGGTGAGAAGAATGTAGAAAATGAAATGAAATAATGAGAGGTACTTTGGAAAATTATACCCTGAATATCTCCTTCTTGAGATACATTTATGAAACCTGGATTTGGTCTATTGATGATACAATAAGTACATGAATGTGGAGGGAGTGAGGATGAGAAGTTTTCTATGCTATTTGATTAGCTACAAGGCTTTATGAATCGAAATGGGGAGGAGAGTGCTGGTATTTATACTTGAGGAGAGGTGGGTTCAAATGATTAAATTATTAATTTTTTTTATATTTTAAGCATACCACATTGAGGTGGAATTAATTTCAATGAAAATTTTAATTTTGAAACATTTAAATACATTACCAAAACTGAAGTACTTTTTTTAACAATATTATTCATTTATAAATAAAAATTATATTTAATATTGAAAAATTGTTTATTACTAAAAATATCAATGATGTTAATATCTTGGTTTTAATGGTCCTGATTAAAAAATTTAATTAACAATATATCGATGATTCATTATAAATTAGTGTCATGTATAATAATAAAAAATCCATCGTTATGCGTAGTGAATGGTAGATTTATTATTTCATGTAATCTAGTATATCAAAAAAAAAATCATTTTAATGAATAATTCAAAAAAAACATTTGGTGACACATTGTACCACCATTAAGATAAAACATCATTAAAAACATTTCACTCTAATATAAAAAATGAGAATAATTTTACCTCATCATATACTCACCTTCCCTTTTAGATTCTTAATCCTTCTTGAATCACCATAGAACATTGAATCGGTTTGTGGAATTTTTTTTAGAAAAATATCTTTATCATCCATAATAACCTCTATTTTTTACTCATAATAGTTATATTTATCCAGTGGTATCACATTTTAGTTATGTACATGGGAAGGGTTGGGTATGTACTTACTCAGGAGATATACATGGATAATAAAATGGACATAAGATATTTTTTATGAATCCACCATGTAACAAGATAAAGTCATGATATGATAAATAATATGATAGGGACATGTTATTTTCCCTTTCTTCTAGAATCACATAACATTATTCCATATATAAATTCATAGAGAGACCTTATGTATTGGCCCGGACCTCTCCGGCCCATTCCTTTGTCAAAAAAAGGGTCATAAAGTGTTCTGGAGGGTGAAATGGACTTTTCTCACACTTTTTTAGAATTTTGAAACTACACGATTTGTAGTTTGAGTACACACCGTGTACCCCCTCACTGGGTATACCCCGTGTTGAAGGTCATTTCCTTGCCATGTGAAATAAGTGGGTACATGCCGTGTACCCCAAACTACACGTCATGTAGTCCTTCCTCGCGTACGCGTTACCCTCAAACTATGTGTTGACTAGTCAGCGGTCGTGTGCCATGTTGGAGCTGTGTGCTTGCCATGTGAAATAAATGGGTACACGCTGTGCACCCCATACTACAGGTCATGTAGTCCCTCCCCGCGTACGAGTTACCCTCAAACCATGTGTTGACCAGTCAATGGTCGTGTGCCGTGTTGGAGACGTGTCGTTTCCATGAGAAATAAATCAGTACACACCATGTAGCCAATACTACATGTCGTGTTGTCCCTCCTTGTATATGTGTTACCTTAAAACCGTGTGTTGACCAGTCAACGGTCGCGTGCTGCATTGAAAGCCGTGCTGGAAGCCGCGTGGTGACCATGTGAAATGGCCGAGTACACGCTGTGTACCATAATGTACACGCCGTATACTTTTGTTTTTCATGCCTATAAAAGGAGGGGTCCTCTCCCCCTTTTCAACTCACTCCTCTCCTCCCCATTCATCTGAACAAAGCCCTCCCAAGAGACTCGAAGGCTCTTTTTATTCCATAACTTCTTCGTTCGAGCTCCGATTTACAATCCGTCAGCAGCCACAAGATCGTAACGATGAGGCGGAACTTTTGAACTTGGATCTGTTGCCTTTCCTTCGGCCTTTCCATTCCAACATCCACCCAAGGAGGTTTTTCCAGGATTTGACAGAAGTGACGGATGCCGACAGATGTCTTCTAAAGATAATCCGGGGTAGTGTTGTGACTAGAACCTGTTAAGGTAGGGATATTAACTTTGTCTCTCTAATTTGTGTGACATGCAGGGTGGGTGTGCTCTTGTTTACGTGAAACACTTTTGATTTGGTTTAATGATGATAATAATTGGTTAAAGAATAGGGATGTGGAAGTAGTTATGTTTATATTTTTATCGTATTTCTATGTTGTAAATTGAATGAGCTTATGCCTACTAGAAATCACAGTCATTGGGGGCCTTTGCTTGCACAATTAAATGCGGACCTATCTTTTTAGACCGTTTATGGATGGAAACTTTATTGAATGTGGAAATTGGTTAATCACGTAAAGTTGGATGATTAAATGAAAAGCTGGAACCCTTGTGTGATCACCCCAGTTGAACAAAATGGAATAATGAACATGTGGGTGCTGTTTGGGGTTAATTTATGTGAAGGGAGTGTTTTTATGGGTTTTTGTGGATCATGTGAGTAGTGGGGCTGCAGTTGGCTTGGTTGTGGGTTGGTATGAATGTTATGTTAGTGATGGGTAGTGGGGATGCGATAAATGGTATTAAGGGGTTATGATGTACGGTGTGGTTGTGGTTATGGTGTTTTTCCGCGGGGCTAAAGGGTTGGGTTTGAATGTGAACGAATTATTGGTTGTGAATAATAAATAAAATTTTGAAGAGTTAATGAATAGTGTGGCTTGTTAATGGAACATAAATGATAATCAATGGGGTTGTTTGGTCAATAAGAAGGGACTTGTTGTGTTGTTTGTGTTTTTCTTAACATGATTTATGGATGGCAGGGATATGTTTTACGAAGAATTTATATGGTTAGTTGCGGTTGATTGCCTATTAGTTAAGGAACTAATAAACTAATTCTTTTGAAACATGAAAACCTAAATAGGGATGGGGTTGTTTTTGGTATGCATGCTTCGTAGTAGCAATGCCGAGGCACGAGCTCAGTTCTCTATTTATAATCCCTAGGTTGGGCTGTGTATTTGGTATATATATATATATATCTGTATCTTTGTGTTTTGTTGCCCCTCTCCCATGTTGAGCACTTAGTGCCAACACTCCCATTTCATGGGAGAGGGTGTTTTCCCATAGTTACTAGCTCCTTCTTGATCCTTCTTCTATAGGTTGTGATGGATTGAGGTGACCTTACACCCAAGACTCTTTGGGTGGGTTTCTATTGGGGTGGTTTTAGCCCAAGACTCTTTGGGCAGGTTTTACTGTTTTCCTAAAAATCTTCGGGATGAGGCCATGGTCTATGCGGGTGGGATACATGGTTTTGAGGCCCAGGTGTGTATGGGGGGATACGTGGTTGTGAGGGCCAGGTGTGTGCAGGCGGGAATGTGGTTGTGAGTCCCAGGTGTGTGTGGGCGGCATACGTGGTTGTGATACCTAGGTGTGTGCGGGCGGGATATGTGGTTCTTGAGTCCCAGGTGTGTGCGGGCTGGAAGAGTGTGGTAGCGTCACGACGTTCGCTATTAGGAAGAGAAACTATCTAATGTTAAATGGTGTGGGGTACCCAATACTCTTGTTTTTATACACTACTACCACCTGTTGATTTTTGTTTTGGGGAGCGTGGCTGGTGAGGTTGGGTGGATCGAATTCCTTGATAGGTTTTGGTTTCTTCTGTTGTTCGCACGGGACATTAGGATGTCTCCCCACTTGTTCACGAGAGCTTTAGGTTTCCCTACTGAGTATACTTGTATGCTCACCCTACGTTTACATTCAAGTTTCCAGGAGGACTACCAGGGCCGTGCAGGAACCTACATGTTGGAACAGTTGGAGTTGTTGCAGTTGTTTTACTCTTGTTTCTTTTGGTATTGTACTTTTGAGCTTTATTGTACTTGTACCTTGTTGTAGAACTATTATAACATGCATGTGGGATTGGATTGTGTTTATTTAATTGTCTTTAGTTTCTTTTTCTTTTGGTGGTTGACTCATCATATTTCTTGATCTTAAATAATAAAAAGGGTATTGCCTCCCATATTTGTGAAAACTCATACCCTTGGTGCTAGTCGCCACCCCGGGGCCTACTAGAGGTTGGAATCAGGGGTCATTATCTCCTTTTCACCATTGCCAGCTCAGGAGGGGCATCTTTGGTGGGAGGGGGTCGTGACAAAATGGTATTAGAGCTGATGGTTGGGAGATACAATGGAGTCTGGAGTTAGGCACAGTGAGGATTTCATGGGATGGAAGGGCGACAACGTTGATTAATCTTGGTGCGTGACATAGGCCAGGGAAGATCAGCTATGACATGGAATTTTAGGTCCCCTCGTGATCCGATTCAAGGCCTCTAAGCCTATCGAACGACCAAGTGATACTACATTGATTGCAGGGTAGAGACCCTAGGGAAGGTACATGCATCATCATGATTGTGTTTTACTTGATTTGGGTGTTCTGGGAAAGAAATTGAATAAAATGATAAAATGAAACCTTGAGAAATTACTTGCTACTTGGGCTTAGGTAATCCTTGTTTACCGTATAGGTATGGCACATGGATGTCATCCCGGGGTGACTCATATGGCAGAGGCCCAGCAGATTCAGGCGGTCGATCAGTTGAGGATTGACCGAGAGGAGGAAGATAGCCAGTGGTAGAAGACTCTCCGTTCTTTCCAGTGGCAAACTCTCAAGAAGTATGAGGGTAGTACTTCAGATATGGAGACGGAGGGGTGGCCTGAGGAGTTAGGGATCTCTTCTACCTTAATATGTGCTCCGAGGGAGTAATGGGTTCCCCTAGCAGTCAGTCAACTGAGAGGTGCGACATGACAGTTGTGGATGCTCTACCTCAGAGAGAGGGTTGAGGCAGAAGTTCTATGGGCTGATATTGGGACCGCATCGATCTAGTTGGGATCATCTATGGCTACAGATGAACCAATATGATGTAATCCTAGGCATCAAATAGTTGTTTTCTATTAGTGTCATTATAGACTGCTTCCGAAGAAGAGTCGTGTTCTCCGACGTGGACAGGCAGCATGTATCTTTTGTTGGCGAGAGGAGCTATCAAGTGGGAAGCTGACATGTAAATCCTATCATTTCCTTGTTAGGCAGGTTATCAGTGGTTTTAGCTGATGCAGAGATGATGGATGTCCAGAGGTTGTTAGGGAATTCCTCGATGGTTTTCACGAGGAGGTTGTGACTCTACCCCCCCCTGACGTGACGTTGAGTTCGGGATATACATACAATGTCACGACCCGCCCTCGGGGTCCGTGCCGTGACTACCCCAAGCCCGCCTTCCATAGGCCAGGGGCTGGCGACTAGCACCAAGGCGTAAATCCCGGTAAAAAGGGAAGGCATTGCCTTTGTAAAGTAAACAAACACCACAGAGTAAGCAAGCGGAAAGTAAATACTAAACAAAAACAGAGTACAACTGAAAGTGCGGAAAAGTAAATGGGCCAGAATACAAACCCAAACTGAAAGTAAAGTACAACTCGAAAGGGAAAACAGCAACTGAAAGTAAAGCTGCTACACCAAGCTGTCCACTGGAAATCCCACCTGAAGGGTGGGTACAGATAGCTCCTCTGCTCCACGGGTCCCGCCGTCCGCTCCGAGCACGTCCCGCCCAGTGGTCCACCTCCGGGTACCGTCCCGCTCTGCAAGCCTCAGCTAAGGTCAACGCTGTCCGTCGTCTGCAACCAACACAACGTAGTGCGGGCATAGCCCGTGCAGGGGTGAGTATAAACTACTCAGTAGGGACCCCGAGACCCCTGAAGGTCTCTCAAAATACACAAAGGATAAACCACGAAGAAAGGTACAATCACGAAGTAACAACCAACACTGCTTAGGTATATGCCCATACATATACCTAAGTCATCAATTTCAAATACGCTCCAACATCCGAGCCCAAGTACAACTCAGTCCACACAGGAAAGTAAACGTATTCCACACAGGAAAGTAAAACGAAATCCACACAGGATTGCACAACACAATCCACACAGGAAAGCAACAGATTCAACTCACACAGGTATACTTCTTCAAAGGACGATAAAGATGATCTCTGATCCATCTAAGTCGTCGGACCCACGAAGGATCGATAGGTAACTAACCCCCGCAAAGACCCACACAAGATCGGGCCCACACAGGACCTGTAGGCGCTGGTTCACACAGGACCGCTGAGCGCAAAGACCCACACAAGATCGGACCCACACAGGATCGGGCCCACACAGGACCTGTAGCACTGATCCACGTAGGATCGCTGAGTGCTGTAGTCGTCGTCGTCGAATCCACACAGGATCGGGCCCACACAGGACCTGTAGCACTGATCCACGTAGGATCGCTGAGTGCTGTAGTCGTCGTCGTCGAATCCACACAGGATCTCTGTACTGTCGTCGTCGCAGTCACAGTAGCAGTAGTAGCAGTAGTAGTCACAGCAACAGTCGCAGCCAGCACTGGGGTTCCCGCACAAAGCAAGCTCATTCGGAGGGTCCGCTCCACGAGCCGAGTGGCTGATACATCAACTGACACAAAGTCCAGAGTTGATGTATCCAAAAGTTCCGTATCGTCAACAGGAACTCAACGCAACAGATGGCGCGTCGATCGGACGCCCGTTCTGAGAGTTATTGACATTTTCGTCCTCGGGGCCCGGTTGGTTTTTAAGGCAAAACCAACCCGACCATACTCCACCTGCGTCCAAACCTCGGACGGAGTATGCCAAAAGATCCGTCTCACTAAGAGGAACATAACACAGCTGACGACACGTCAATCGGACGTCCGTAGCTCAAGATATGAGCGTTTCCGCTCCGAAGGCCCGGTTGGTTTCGTGAACGAACCAACCCGGCCGAACTCAAAGTAATCCGAAAACTTGAGTGCGATATACCGAAACGACCGTCTCGATCCAAGGATCGCGTTGCCACAGACGGTTAGTCAATCGGAGGTCCGTGGCTCAAGTTATGGCCAAAAGACCGAAAATGATTCGAAACGGGGGGTCCGGGTCCGGGTCGACCCGGCCCGGCCGGCCGGCCGGCGGCGCGACGGTGCGGCGGCACGGCGGCCCGGCGGTGGCGCGGCGGCCCGGCGGTGGCGCGGCGGCCCGGCGGTGGCGCGGCGGCCCGGCGGTGGCGCGGCGGCCCGGCGGTGGCGCGGCGGCCCGGCGGTGGCGCGGCGGCCTGGCGGCATGTGGGGCAGCGCGGGGGGAATCATTTCCCCCGCTGATTGGAAGGGGCGGCGCGGATATATGCCGCGCCCTTGCAAAATAAACGACCCCCACGTGGGGGCCGGCTTGAGGAAAAACCGGGGGGCTGCTGCCCCCCCCCCCCCCCCCCCCCTTCATGGAAACCGCCCCCCCCCCCTCATAAATAGGGGGGTTTTTAGGGCTGGCCGGGGGATTAATTTCCCCCGGTTTATTACCATCCGGCCGGCCAGCTGGCCGGCCGGTTTTCTCCAATGGGACCGGAAAATCCGGTCCCCTTTTCGGCTACAGACGCCGGCGGCCCGGCCGCCGGTCTTCTCATTCCGCCGCGGCCCGGAACCGGCCGCGGTGTTCTTCGTCCGGCGCGGTGCGACGACACCGCGCCCCTCCGCCGCGCCTTCGATTCCCCTTGATGCGGCGCGGCGGCGTCGCGTTCTTGAAGATTCTTCCATGGCGCGCGCGCGACGGCGCCGCGTAAGATAAACAAACAATTATCCGCATGGTGCGACGGCACCACGCCACCTTGCTTCCACCCGCAAGATAAAACAACATGAACGATGGAGGGGGTTCGGCCGTGTTCATGCGGTCCGGCCCCCCTCACGTTAAATAATAACACAACTTAAAATAATCAAATTGCCTCACGATAGACATGCTAGATCCACGATCAAGAATGAAATAATTAAACAATGAATTAACAACCCCTACCTCGTGTATAAGATCGAAGATTTGACAACGTCCCGTGGAAGACAACGTCGCGGAGGTCGGGCGTCACGGTCGTCGTTCGTCAAATCCGTTGACGAAGTGATACGCCCGAAGAGATACGTCGTTGGCGGATCTTCGTATGCCGACGAAGAAGGTCCGAGGAGGAAGCGACGTTCCCTCTCGTTGAAACGGAAGACGAAGAAGAGAGGCGCCGTTCTTCGTCGGAGCTTGAGCGTTCTTCGTCGGAGCTTGAGCGTTCTTCGTGTTCTTCGTCAGAGCTTGAAGATGAAGAAGAAGCTCTCAAAAGCTCTCAAGTTGGCTAAAGAGTTCTAACCCAACAAAAAGAGAGAAGAGCTTAATTTAATCAAAAACTTAACAAAGAATTTCAAAGGTTTGAAATTCAAAATGGATAACTCCAAAATTAAACTCACTTATTTAATATACATGAGTTGTACAATTAAATAGAAGTTAAGTTGTCAAGCCTTTAAGAGGGAGAGAGGGGAGTTAGGGAACTTGATAAGTTTAGGGTTCGTGTGGGCCCCACCACACTTAATCCTCTCAAAGGAGGTTAAGTGGGTGTGTGTCACACCCCTAACTTCCTTTGGGAGAAGTTAACCCACAAGTTTAAATAAATTTTGTATTTCACAAAATTTTTTTAACTTAATCTAAAAACCCAAAAACTAACTTTCAACCCGCAACAAACGAAACTTCCGAAAAGGTCTCTTTAAGCGAATATCGGCACTGCGAGTTCATCGGTGCCCTCAGATTTCAATTCTGAGCACCAGATCAAAAGTTAGGAATTCCCGCTCGTTCGTTCACTGAACGTACCCGAGCCAAACTTCGGAAATTAATTCCGGGCACTCCGGGCCTCGGAATCAGGTGCCGTCTGAAACCGCGCTCTTGTAAAATTCTAAAGAAAATTAAGAAAAAATTTCCATTGAATTTTACGGGTCTTTACATTACTCCCACCTCAGGGCTTTACGTCCCCGTAAAGATACATCAAAAACTAGGGAAACAAAAGAGGGTACTGAGCACGCATCTGAGCCTCCCGCTCCCATGTGCTCTCCTGGAGATTCCCATGCTGCCATCTGATGCGCACAAGAGGAATCGATCGCCCACGAAGGACCCGCTCCTGTCGATCCTCTATCTCCACCGGGACCTCCGTAAAAGTCGCCCAATCGTCAACGTCAAGCTCCCCATGGTCAATGATGTGCGTCGGGTCATTCACGTATCTCTTCAGCTGAGACACGTGGAAGACGTCGTGCACCCGGTGCAACTGAGGTGGTAGAGCCAGACGATAAGCCACCTCACCAATCCTGCTGAGAATCTGGTAGGGTCCGATGAAGCGCGGAGATAACTTGCCGCCTCGGCCAAATCTCCGAATACCACGTCGAGGTAAGACCTGCAAGAAGACGTGGTCGCCATCCTCGAACTCTAGTGGCCTCTGCCTCCTGTCAGCACATGACTTCTGCCGGCTCTGAGCTGTCCTCATCCGCTCCTGGATGACCTGGACCTTCCCTGTCGTGGCCTGGACCATCTCCGGTCCCATCAGAACTGCAAGATTTCTTCTTTGCAGAAAAGAGAAATCTGGTCCCATCCCCTGGATGAACCACATTCTTTGCCTCAAACAGTCAATCCTAACATGGATGATACTAATCCATACCAAGGATGACGTCGTAAGGCCTCGACGCTACTACTAAGAGATTTAACCGTTACTCTCGCCTCCAAGGGTTGAGTCACACTGTCAGCATCAGTGTGTGGTAACTGGGTCTCCTCCAGTAGATGTCTCACAAGTGAGGGTCAAGTCAACAGCCAAAACTGGAACCTCTTAGTAACATTACGAAAGAGGACAGGAACGAAAATATCACAAAGGTATGCGTCTTTTATTATTGCAGCTCATAATACAAGACGCTACACAAATGCAACAAGGAACCAGAAGTACAAAGGATGTATCCACTAGTTCTGCTCCTGTCCATCGGCTCCCAGAGCTCCATGATCGAAGGCCTCGGCTACCTGTAGTTGAGCTCTCGCATGTTCACCTACTCCCTGTGGTCGGGGTGGACCTCCTGGTGGTGGTGGTGGCAGAGCCTCAAAGCGTCGCCCACCACCGGCTGCTCGTCCAGCTCCTCTGCCTCGTCCGCCACCTCCCTGCGGACCGCCACGGTCGAACCTCTGCCTCTGCCTGGGAGGTTCTTCACTTAACTGCTGATCATCAGCATGGCGGGTCGGACAGTCACGAGCCATGTGACCAATCCCGCCACAGGAGTAACACTGCCCATTCTCGGCACGCCTGGCTCTGACTTCACCCTGGCTTTCCCGCACAACTGAGCCAGAGTCATGCAGTCGGCCACTGGTAGGTCTGGTCTGCCAGGAACCCTGAGTCATCCGGCGGCTACCTGTTGCCGAAGACTCCGCTATCTGCCGCCCTGCGGTAGGTCTCGTTGTGGACTCAGCCAGGAAACTCTCGATCAGGAGGGCTCGCTCCAGTACTCCTGTCTGAGTCGGTATGCTGAGGGAGATCAGTGATGCCCTGATCTCGTGTCTCAAACCCTGTTCGAAGGTCCAGGCCCGGAAGAATGGGTCCCGTACCATGTCGGTCGAGTAGCGCGAGAGATCGGTAAATCTCGCCGAGTACTGAGCGACCGTCATGCTGCCCTGCCGCAGCTGTAGAAGCTCCTGGATACGCACCGCACGAAGGGTGGCTGGGACGAACTCCGAGCGGAAGAGGCTCTCAAAGTCCGTCCAAAGTAGAGATGCCTCATCGTGCACCTGGAGCATCAAGCTCCACCATCGTCCTGTTGCTGCATGTAGTAGGCTCGCAGCGAGGATCACCATGAGGTCTGCTGGTGTCCTCACTAGCCTAAACACACGTACCACTGCCTCCAGCCAGTCCTCTGCTGCCTGGGGATCCGTCTCCCCGCGAAACCTGGGTGGTCGCTGTTGTTGAAACTCATGCAGTGCGCTGAGGCGACGTGCATCGTCAGCGGCTGCTGCTGGAAGTATCGGGGGCTCGGCGGGTAGAGCTACCACCGGTGCCACTGCTGACAAAGGGCCCTGCAACGAAGCCTCGTCGCTCGGTGGGCTGTCGTCACGCTCGACTCTCGGAACCCAAGCTGGCTGCCGTCGTGGGGCCATCCTGAAAAGGAAACAGGTGCGCCACGGTCAGAACAATATACCTGGTGAGATGATATAAGTAATCACAAAGAAAAACTTTGAAACACACACGCAATCAATGTTTTCGTGCATTAAGTCGGAAATCAGAAGTCAGGGTCCTGGTGTATGGATACGTCGGCCGCCGCACCAACACTGGACTCCCTGAACTGATAACCACACTCAATACGCTAAACATTATTGCTTCACATAGAAAAGATCAGAGTTCGCGGTAGAACCGAACTCCTCTGATACCAATTTGTCACGACCCGCCCTCGGGGTCCGTGCCGTGACTACCCCAAGCCCGCCTTCCATAGGCCAGGGGCTGGCGACTAGCACCAAGGCGTAAATCCCGGTAAAAAGGGAAGGCATTGCCTTTGTAAAGTAAACAAACACCACAAAGTAAGCAAGTGGAAAGTAAACACTAAACAAAAACAGAGTACAACTGAAAGTGCGGAAAAGTAAATGGGCCAGAATACAAACCCAAACTGAAAGTAAAGTACAACTCGAAAGGGAAAACAGCAACTGAAAGTAAAGCCGCTACACCGAGCTGTCCACTGGAAATCCCACCTGAAGGGTGGGTACAGATAGATCCTCTGCTCCATGGGTCCCGCCGTCCGCTCCGAGCACGTCCCACCCAGTGGTCCACCTCCGGGTACCGTCCCGCTCTGCAAGCCTCAGCTAAGGTCAACGCTGTCCGTTGTCTGCAACCAACACAATGTAGTGCGGGCATAGCCCGTGCAGGGGTGAGTATAAACTACTCAGTAGGGACCCCGAGACCCCTGAAGGTCTCTCAAAATCCACAAAGGATAAACCACGAAGAAAGGTACAATCACGAAGTAACAACCAACACTGCTTAGGTATATGCCCATACATATACCTAAGTCATCAATTTCAAATACGCTCCAACCTCCGAGCCCAAGTACAACTCAGTCCACACAGGAAAGTAAACGTATTCCACACAGGAAAGTAAAACGAAATCCACACAGGATTGCACAACACAATCCACACAGGAAAGCAACAGATTCAGCTCACACAGGTATACTTCTTCAAAGGACGATAAAGATGATCTCTGATCCATCTAAGTCATCGGACCCACGAAGGATCGATAGGTAACTAACCCCCACAAAGACCCACACATGATCGGGCCCACACAGGACCTATAGGCGCTGGTTCACACAGGACCGCTGAGCGCAAAGACCCACACAGGATCGGACCCACACAGGATCGGCCCCACACAGGACCTGTAGCACTGATCCATGTAGGATCGCTGAGTGCTGTAGTCGTCGTTGTCGAATCCACACAGGATCGGGCCCACACAGGACCTGTAGCACTGATCCACGTAGGATCGCTGAGTGCTGTAGTCGTCGTCGTCGAATCCACACAGGATCTCTGTACTGTCGTCGTCGCAGTCACAGTAGCAGTAGTAGCAGTAGTAGTAACAACAACAGTCGCATCCAGCACTAGGGTTCCCGCACAAAGCAAGCTCGTTCAGAGGGTCCGCTCCACGAGCCGAGTGGCTGATACATCAACTGACACAAAGTCCAGAGTTGATGTATCCAAAAGTTCCGTATCGTCAACAGGAACTCAACGCAACAGATGGCGCGTCGATCGGACGCCCGGTCTGAGAGTTATTGACATTTTCGTCCCCGGGGCCCGGTTGGTTTTTAAGGCAAAACCAACCCGACCGTACTCCACCTGCGTCCAAACCTCGGGCGGAGTATGTCAAAAGATCCGTCTCACTAAGAGGAACATAACACAGCTGACGGCACGTCAATCGGACGTCCGTAGCTCAAGATATGAGCGTTTCCGCTCCGAAGGCCCGGTTGGTTTCGTGAACGAACCAACCTGGCCGAACTCAAAGTAATCCGAAACCTTGAGTGCGATATACCGAAAAGACCGTCTCGATCCAAGGATCGCGTTGCCACAGACGGTTCGTCAATCGGAGGTCCGTGGCTCAAGTTATGGCCAAAAGACCGAAAATGATTCGAAACGGGGGGTCCGGGTCCGGGTCGACCCGGCCCGACCCCCCCCTGGGTCGGCCCGACCCGGCCCGGCCGGCCGGCTGGCGGCGCGACGGTGCGGCGGCGCGGCGGCCCGGCGGTGGCGCGGCGGCCCGGCGGTGGCGCGGCGGCCCGGCGGTGGCGCGGCGGCCTAGCGGCATGCGGGGCAGCGCGGGGGGAATCATTTCCCCCGCTGATTGGAAGGGGCGGCGCGGCTATATACCGCGCCCTTGCAAAATAAACGGCCCCCACGTGGGGGCCGGCTTGAGGAAAAACCGGGGGGCTGCTGCCCCCCCCCCCCCTTCATGGAAACCACCCCCCCTCATAAAGAGGGGGGTTTTTAGGGCTGGCCGGGGGATTAATTTCCCCCGGTTTATTACCATCCGGCCGGCCAGCTGGCCGGCCGGTTTTCTCCAACGGGACCGGAAAATCCGGTCCCCTTTTCGGCTACCGACGCCGGCAGCCCGGCCGTCGGTCTTCTCATTCCGCCGCGGCCCGGAACCGGCCGCGGTGTTCTTCGTCCGGCGCGGTGCGACGACACCGCGCCCCTCCGCCGCGCCTTCGATTCCGCTTGATGCGGCGCGACGGCGTCGCGTTCCTGAAGATTCTTCCATGGCGCGCGCGCGACGACGCCGCGCAAGATAAACAAACAATTATCCGCGTGGTGCGACGGCACCACGCCACCTTGCTTCCACCCGCAAGATAAAACAACATGAATGATGGAGGGGGTTCGGCCGTGTTCATGCGGTCCGGCCCCCCTCACGTTAAATAATAACACAACTTAAAATAATCAAATTGCCTCACGATAGACATGCTAGATCCACGATCAAGAATGAAATAATTAAACAATGAATTAACAACCCCTACCTCGTGTATAAGATCGAAGATTTGACAACGTCCCGCGGAAGACAACGTCACGGAGGTCGGGCGTCGCGGTCGTCGTTCGTCAAATCCGTTGACGAAGAGATACGCCCGAAGAGATACGTCGTTGGAAAATCTTCGTATGACGACGAAGAAGGTCCGAGGAGGAAGCGGTGTTCCCTCTCGTTGACACAGAAGACGAAGAAGAGAGGCGCCGTTCTTCGTCGGAGCTTGAGCGTTCTTCGTCGGAGCTTGAGCGTTCTTCGTGTTCTTCGTCAGAGCTTGAAGATGAAGAAGAAGCTCTCAAAAGCTCTCAAGTTGGCTAAAGAGTTCTAACCCAACAAAAAGAGAGAAGAGCTTAATTTAATCAAAAACTTAACAAAGAATTTCAAAGGTTTGAAATTCAAAATGGATAACTCCAAAATTAAACTCACTTATTTAATATACATGAGTTGTAGAATTAAATAGAAGTTAAGTTGTCAAGCCTTTAAGAGGGAGAGAGGGGAGTTAGGGAACTTGATAAGTTTAGGGTTTGTGTGGGCCCCACCACACTTAATCCTCTCAAAGGAGGTTAAGTGGGTGTGGGTCCCACCCCTAACTTCCTTTGGGAGAAGTTAACCCACAAGTTTAAATAAATTTTGTATTTCACAAAATTTATTTAACTTAATCTAAAAACCCAAAAACTAACTTTCAACCCGCAACAAACGCAACTTCCGAAAAGGTCTCTTTAAGCGAATATCGGCACTGCGAGTTCATCGGTGCCCTCAGATTTCAATTCCGAGCACCGGATCAAAAGTTAGGAATTCCCGCTCGTTCGTTCACTGAACGTACCCGAGCCAAACTTCGGAAATTAATTCCGGGCACTCCGAGCCTCGGAATCAGGTGCCGTCTGAAACCGCGCTCTTGTAAAATTCTAAAGAAAATTAAGAAAAAATTTCCCTTGAATTTTACGGGTCTTTACATACAACCTGGTGCCCATCCGATTTCGATGGTCCCTCATCGGATGGAACCTTCGGAGTTGCAGGAGTTGCGGATTTAGATTGACGATCTGATGGAGAAGGGTTTTGTTCGACCCGGTTTTTCTCCATGGGGTGCTCCAGTTTTGTTCGAGAAGAAGGCAAATAGTGGTCTCTGGTTATTTATAGACTACCGAAGGTTGAATCAGGTAACAGTCAAGAACCGTTACCCCCTTCCATGGATAGATGATCTCTTCGACCATGTGAGGGGAGCAGGTTGTTTTTCTATGATTGATCTATGATCTGGATATCATCAGCTGAGGTTGAAGGACAATGACATCTCAAAGATGGATTTCAGGTGTAGGTATGGTCAATTCGAGTTTGTAGTGATGCCATTTGGAGTTATGAATGCACCAGCTTTGTTCATGGGACTTATGAACTTTGTCTTCTGAGAGTTTATGCACCGGTTCTTCGTTGTGTTTATCGATGATGTTCTGATCTACTCAGGGTCAGAGGAGGAGCAAATTGAGAATCTCAGGGTAGTCTTAGAAGTCCTTCGACACCACCAGCTTTACGGGAAATTTTCGAAGTGTAAGTTCTTGACACATGAATTAAACTTCCTTGGGCACGTAGTGTCTCATCATGGAGTGTCAGTGGACCCGTCGAAGGTGGAGGCAGTTGTTTCTTGGGAAACACCCAAGAGCGTGGCAGATGTTCGTAGTTTCCTGGGGTTAGCAGGTTACTACTATAGGTTCGTTTTGGAATTCTCTCGAGTTGCAGCTCCATTGAAAGCTTTGACTAGGAAGAACCAGGTCTTCCTATGGATCGAGGAGCGCCAGAAAGCTTCTGACTACCTGAAGGAGAAGTTGGTCAGTGCTCCAGTAATCAAGTTGCGAGAGGAAGGGTTTTTGTATGAGGTGTTTTGTGATGCTTCTGGCCTTGGTTTGGGGTGCGTACTGATGCAGAAGAAGGGTGTGAAATGTTATGGGTCTAGGAAGTTGCGCTATCACGAGCGTATCTATGCCACCCATGACCTGGAGCTTGCAGCAGTAGTGTTCTCACTGAAGTTGTGGCGACATTACCACTTTGGGGAGGGCTTTGTGGTCTTCTCATATCAAAAGAGCTTACGTTATATCTTCTCCCAACATGACCTAAACATGCGGCAGTAGAGATGGGTCAAGTTTCTCTAGGAATATGACTTCTAGATCTCCTACAATGATGGTAAGGGAAACGTTTTGGCTGATGCCCTAAGCAGGAAGTCGCATAAGGAAGTGGTTCAAGAATCCACTGATGCTTGGAAAGTGGTGGGAGAGTTGGCCGCCTTGCACTTGGATACAAGGGTAGAAGGTATTAGAGGTTGTTTGTTTTAGATGACGGTGCAGTCCTCCTTGTTGTAGTAGGTGGAAGAGTTTCCGTGGGGGGACTCCGAGGGGGAAGTAATCCGAGATCATGTCGACCAGGGAAACGCTCTAGAAGGATGGTCAGAGGACAGACGACATCAGATGCTTTTCCATGGAAGGTTGTTTGTTCCAAAGGTGATGTGTGATGGAGTTATATATGAGTTACATAGCTCAGCCTTAGCGGTACATCCTGGAGTTTCAAAAATGTACCGAGGCCTAAGGGAACATTTTTGGTGGCCTGGGGTGAAACGGGCAGTGTCAGAGTTTGTGGCTAAGTTCCTAGGGTATCAGCAATTAATGGGTGAACACCGTGTTCCCAGTGGTTTGTTGCATCCATTAGATATTCCCGAGTGGAAGTGGGATGAAATCCTGATGGACTTCATCATAGGACTACCCAGATCTCAGGGAGGTTATGATGCTATCTGGGTGGTGGTGGATCGTCTGACAAAATTGGCTCACTTCTTAGCAGTTAAGGAGTCAGGCCCGGTGAGTACCTTAGCACAGAGGTACGTAGACAAGGTGGTGTGTTTTCATGGAGTTACGATGACTATCGTCTCAGACCAGGATACTCAGATTACCACAAGAGTTAGGAGGGGGTTACAACATGATTTTGGCACCCAGCTACGCCTTAGCACTGATTTTCACCCCCAGACCGACGGGCAGACAGAGCGAACTATCCATGTTGGGTGGAGAGTGATGGAAAGAGGGGGGGGGGGGTGAATTGCCTTTTAAAAAAGTTTAACAATTTAAGAAAAAGTTAAAGCACAACGGAAATAAAAGAGGCAAGACAAAAAATTGATAACGGAGTTCGGCCTAAATCCCAAGCCTACGTCTCCGCTCCCAACTCAACCGTTGAGAGATTTATACGACCGCTTGCTTTTTAATGGTTGTAGCAAGAAACCCACTAGACTTTAAGGCATCCTAGAAACCTATTACAGCTTGCTTTTTATTGGTTGTAGCAAGAAACCCACTAGCCTTCTTACAGGTGAAGGCTAGCTCACCTATGACTCAAGTCTTTTACAGGGAAGACTTGACTAACCTCTTCACACCTTGAAGGTGGTGTGAAAATCCAAACAAAGGGAGGATGATAGAAAGAAGGGTTTTTATGCACAAACTCAAAATAATGCTCAAAATGTTAAAACAATAAAAACCGTAAAGAGGAGAAGTCTTGGGTGCCAATGGATTGATTGGTGATGATGAAGAGCGCTCCCAAGCTTCTATGGTGGTGCTCCTTGATTTTGGAAGTGAGTTGGAGCAGGTGGGGATCCTTGAAAGAATGTGCCGTAGGTTCGCCAAATGATTGAAAAATGTTCCTGTGGGCTTACTTGTGTTTCCAGGGCTTCCTAGTCCTTTATTTATAGGAGAGGAACACCCATATGGCCGTTGGGGGTCTTCGGAGCCGTTGGAGAGGTCTTCGGAGCCGTTGGGAGTCAAAAGTACAAGTCTGGTCAAAGCCCAACGACTAGTTTGACTGGGCTCACCGGCTGACCGGTGGTGTCTCACCAGCTGGCCGGTGGTCCACCGGCTGGCCGGTCCTGAGCCTCCGGCTGGCCGGTGTCCAGACAGAGAGCAAGCTCTCTGCCCAGGTTCTACCGGCTGGCCGGTGGTCATCCACCGGTTGACCGGTGACTCTGGACAGAAACCATTTCTTCTGCCAGAGACCACCGGCTGGCCGGTGGGAATCCACCGGTTGGCCGGTAGACTCAGAGAGTCTACTTTCGTCCTTCTTGGCCCAACTCCTTGTCAACCTTTTTCCAATCAACAAAAACACTTGAAAACAAGTTAGAACTAAATAAGAGTGATTGTGATCATTAAAATCCAAGAAATAGGGGTTCAACAATCTCCCCCTATTTTGATGATCACAATCACCAAAACAAGCAATGTAAAAGACTGAAATGAAAGGCATGCTTTAAAGGATAAATTGAAAAGTAAAGCAAAGCATGAGAGAAAAATTTCTCCCCCAATCAACCAAGGAAATCTCCCCCTTTGTGATTATCAAAATAGCACAGGGCATAATATTTGATTTAAGGAAAGGATTGAAAAAACAAGATAGAGATTTTAAACCAATTGAAATTTTTGAAATTTGAATTGAAATTTTTGAAAGAAAAATGCAAAAAGGTTTAAACGATCCTAACTCCCCCTAAATAAAAACAACAAATCACCGGGGAGAGGATTTTAGAACCGAGACAAATTTTGGTCCGGAGAGACTCACTAAAAGGTATTTTTCAATCCAAACTTGTCTTGTGGCGGGTCTTCTCCTAGGAAATTCATCGTTAAAGGAAATGGTTTTGGGCCTTCCATACCAGGCATTTTTGCAGTCGCACTCGTAAATTAAGTTCCCGATCTTTTTTCAATAGTTGCAAAATTTATATTGGGAGCTCCCCCTTACAAAAATAGTAGGATCATGGGAAGAGGAAGCTTGCTTGGAATAGCCAAGCCCTTGGGTGGTTCTAGATATGCATTGGGAACCAAGGAGCTTCGAAAGGTTATGTTCACCTTCGGTGAACTTAGCTAGGGATTCCCTTAAATCCTTGATTGTTGATTCCATAGAATCAACATCGGGAAGGTTTTGGATCTTGAGGGACAAGTCTTCCTTCTCTTTGAGAAGTTTATCCTTTTCGGAAGAAATAATTTTGAATTTCTTTTTTAAAGCAATAAATTTGGAAGAAAGTTCGTGAAAACCTTCCTCCAATTGATCTCTCGCATGTTGGAGATCCTCGTAAGATAAATGATTGAAAGAATTGGAAGAACAAGAAGAAGAGGATTCGGAAGAGGTTACCTCATGAAATGCCATTAGACATTTTTTACGGTTGTCTTTTGAGGAGGAGGAGGATGAGGAGCTATCACTCCATGTGGCCTTGAATGCCTTTTTCTTTTCCTTTTGCTTGGCCCTTGTCTTGTGGAGTGGGCAATCGGGCTTATAATGGCCTTTCTTGCCGCACCCATAGCATATTACCTCGGGCTCGGATTTTTCGTCGAGTTCTTCCTTTCGAGCCTTACGAGATTTCTTCTTTTTGTTCATCTTCATGAATTTGTGCATCTTGCGGGCAAGGTTCTCGATTTCTGAATCGCCGCTTGAAGAGGAAGAAGATGAGGAGGAGAAGCTTTCTTCTTTTTGAACTTTGAAGGCGATGTTCTTTGGAGTTTTGATGAGTTTGTCTTCCTTTTCAGCTTGCCTCCTCATGGTGATCTCGTAGGTCATGAGGGATCCGATGAGCTCTTCGACCGGCATTTTCTTGACATCTTTTGCTTCTTGAATTGCCGTGACTTTCGGTTCCCATGAGCTTGGTAGGATCCAAAGGATCTTCTTGACCATCATCTCTGCAGAAACATCATCTCCAAGAGACTTTCTCCCATTAAAAACATCAGTAAAGCGAGTAAACATTTCAGTAATATTTTCAGATGGATGCATAGTAAAAGACTCAAAATCTTGACGGTACATATCCAATCGAGTATCCTTAACTTTGTTGGTCCCCTCATGGGTAACCTCCAAAAGTTTCCAGATTTCATGAGATGAAGTGCATGTGGAAACTCGATTGAATTCATTACGATCAAGGCCGCAATGAAGAGCGTTCATGGCTTTGCCATCAAGCTCGAAATTTTTAATATCGGCTTGAGTCCATTTGGATTCATCGGGAGAAGAGAGAGAGTAACCATGCATGGCAATTCTATAAATAGGATAACCTATACTTCTAAGAAAAGTAGACATGCGGGTTTTCCAATAGGTATAGTCGGTTCCATCAAAAAAAGGAGCACGACCCAATGAATAACCTTCGGGGGCGAAAGAAGATGAATCCATCACAATGGATCTTGAATTTGAAACCGGTTAAGGTATTACACAAACACTCCCTCTGATACCAATTTTTGGGCGGAGAGTGATGGCAAGAGGGGGGGGGGGTGAATTGCCTTTTAAAAAAGTTTAACAATTTAAGAAAAAGTTAAAGCGCAACGGAAATAAAAGAGGCAAGACACGAAATTGATAACGGAGTTCGGCCTAAATCCCAAGCCTACGTCTCCGCTCCCAACTCAACCGTTGAGAGATTTATACGACCGCTTGCTTTTTAATGGTTGTAGCAAGAAACCCACTAGACTTTAAGGCAGCCTAGAAACCTATTACAGCTTGCTTTTTATTGGTTTTAGCAAGAAACCCACTAGCCTTCTTATAGGTGAAGGCTAGCTCACCTATGACTCAAGTATTTTACAGGGAAGACTTGACTAACCTCTTCACACCTTGAAGGTGGTGTGAAAACCCAAACAAAGGGAGGATGAGAGAAAGAAGGGTTTGTATGCACAAACTCAAAATAATGCTCAAAATGATAAAACAATAAAAACCGTAAAGAGGAGAAGTCTTGGGCGCCAATGGATTGATTGGTGATGATGAAGAGCGCTCCCAAGCTTCTATGGTGGTGCTCCTTGATTGTGGAAGTGAGTTGGAGCAGGTGGGGATCCTTGAAGGAATGCGCCGGAGGTTTGCCAAATGATTGAAAAATGTTCCCGTGGTCTTACTTGTGTTTCCGGGGCTTCCTAGTCCTTTATTTATAGGAGAGGAACACCCATATGGCCGTTGGGGGTCTTCGGAGCCGTTGGAGAGGTCTTCGGAGCCATTGGGAGTCAAAAGTACAAGTCTGGTCAAAGCCCAACGGCTAGTTTGACTGGGCTCACCGGCTGACCGGTGGTGTCTCACCAGCTGGCCGGTGGTCCACCGGCTGGCTGGTCCTGAGCCTCCGGCTGGCCGGTGTCTAGACAGAGAGCAAGCTCTCTACCCAAGTTCTACCGGCTGGCCGGTGGTCATCCACCGGTTGACCGGTGACTCTGGACAGAAACCATTGCTTCTGCCAGAGACCACCGGCTGGCCGGTGGGAATCCACCGGTTGGCCGGTAGACTCAGAGAGTCTACTTTCAGTCCTTCTTGGCCCAACTCCTTGGCAACCTTTTGCCTATCAACAAAAACACTTGAAAACAAGTTAGAACTAAATAAGAGTGATTGTGATCATTAAAATCCAAGAAAGAGGGGTACAACAATCCAGACATAGGAGGACATGCTGCGAGCATGCGTTCTGGATTTCGGAGGGTCATGGGTACGACACATGCCTTTAGTAGAGTTTTCCTGCAACAACAGCTTCCACTCTACTATTGGCATGGAACCCTTTGAGGCTTTGTATGGAAGACCATGTCAGTCACCCATTTGCTGGGCAGAGGTTGGTGAGACAGGTACTCTTGGGCAAGATGTAGTGCAAAGAACGACAGAGAAAGGACAGCTTGTACGTGAGAGGTTGAAAGCGGCTCAGGACCGACAGTAGTCTTATGATGATAATCAGAGGAGACCCTTGGAGTTCGAGGTGGGAGTACATGTGTTCTTGAAGGTTTCCCCTCAACGGGGGTAGCATAAGTTTGGGAAAGGGAGAAAGCTTTCACCTAGGTTCATCGGACCTTTTGAAGTACTGAGGCGAATCAGCGAGGAGGCATATCAGCTAGCCTGACCACCTCAGTTGGAGAAGGTTCATAACGTCTTCCATGTCTCCCAGATACGTCGATACTTTCACGATGACTCTCAAGTTATAGACTGGGGAGAGTTAGATATGGGAGACAAAGGGACCTTTGAGGAACGACTAGTCATAATCGAGGATTTTAAAGAGAAGGTGCTCCTTGAATGAACCATTCCCTTGGTTTGTGTGTTGTGGAGGCATGGCAGTCATGAGGAGAGCACTTGGGAGTGAGAGGATCAGATGCACGCTCAGTACTCGGAGTTGTTTTGACTTGTGTTTTCTTTTTTCTTCTGAGCTTTGTTATGATGTTATAATATGTACCTTTGATATATGGAATGCTTGGCTTGTAGGTTATGAGTCCTTTTGATTCCTTGTTCTCTGGAAGTATGTAGTATGTCTGGATGTGTGGGAAAAAGGGAAAAACCTGATCCTTAATCGAGATGCATTAATGCGGATGCGATTGAACCAATGCGGGTGAGTCAGTGTCGCCTAAAGCGGATAATATCTCCACATAGGAGAAGGAATTTCCCCAAACCACATGTTTGGGCAGTGTGTGGTGTTGTGGGAAGTGCAAGTTGAAAAAAATCCTAATGTATGAATGTGGGAAGACCCAATTCTTAATTGAAACGCATTAATGAGGATGCGATTAAACCCGTGTAGGCGAGTCAGTGCCGCCTAAATCGGATAATATCTCAACATAGGAGAAGGAATTCCTAACACATATTATTAGGGTTGTTGTATAGGTTCCTGTTATAACAAGGGCCCTAAGAGGTATCTTGTTGGGTTCCTCTAGGTTGGGTTTTGAATTCTCGTGGACGAGAATGTTTTAAGAGGTATATGATGTAATGTATCAGACCTCTCTGACCCATTCCTTTGTCAAAAAGAGGGTCATGAAGTATTCTAGAGGGTAAAATGGGATTTTCCCACACTTTTCAGAATTTTGAAACTATACACCATGTAGTGTGAGTACACGCCATGTACCCCCTTGTCAGGTATACCCCGTGTTGAAGGTCGTGTCCTTGTTGTGTGAAATAAGTGGGTACATGCCATGTACCCCAAACTACACACCGTGTAGTCCCTCCCCACATAAGTGTTACCCTCAAACCATGTGTTAACCAGTCAATGGACATGTTCCATGTTGGAGACAAGTCCTTGTCATGTGAAATAAATTAGTACACGCCGTGTACCCCATACTACATGCCGTGTAGTCAGTCCCCGCGTACGCGTTACCCTAAAACCGTGTGTTGACCAGTCAACAGTCGTGTGCCATATTAGAGTCGTTTCCTTGCTGTGTGAAATAAATGAGTACACACTATGTAGCTAATACTACATGCCATGTAGTCCCTCCCCATGTATGTGTTACCTTCAAACCGTTTGTTGACTAGCCAATGGTTGCGTGCCGCATTGAAGGCTGTGTTGGTAGCCGTGTGGTGACCATGTGAAATGGCCGAGTACACGCCGTGTACCATAAAGTACACACCGTGTACTTTTGTTTTTCATGCCTATTTAAAGAGGGGTCCTCTCCTCCTTTTCAACTCACTCTTATCCTCCCCATTCCTCTGAGCAGAGCTCTCCCAAGAGACTTAAAGGCTCTTTTTCTTCCATAACTTTTTCGTTTGACCTCCGATTTACTATTCGTCAGTGGCCACGGGATCGTAACGGCGAGGAGGAACTTCTGAGCTTGGATCCATTATATTTCCTTCGGCCTATCATTTCCAACTTCCTCCCGAGGAGGATTTTCTGGGATTTGATAGAAGTGACAAACGCCGACAGACGTCTTCTAAAGTTGATCTGGGGGAGCATTGTGACGAGAACTTGTTGAAGTAGGGATATTACCTTCGTCTCTCTAATTTTTGCAACATGTAGGGTGGGTGTCCACTTGTTTATCTGAAATGCTGTTGAACCGGTTTAATGAAGATAATAACTGGTTAAATAACTGATATGGGGAAGTTGTTGTGTTTGTCTTTTTATCCTATTGTTATGTTGTGAATTGAATGAGCTTCTACCTACTGAAAATCACGGTCGTTGGGGGCCTTTTCTTGCACAATCAAATGTTGCCCTATCTTTTTAGACCATTTATGGATGGAAAATTTATTGAATGTGTAAATTGGTTAATCACATAATATTGGCTGATTAAATGAAAATATGGAACCCTTGTGTGATCACCCCATTTGAACAAAATGGAATAATGAACATGTGGGTGTTGATTGGGGTTAATTGATGTGCAGGGGGTGTTTTTGTGGGTTGTTGTGGATCGGGTGAGCAGTGGGGCTACGGTTTTCTTGGTTGTGTTTTGGTGTGAATGCTATGTTAGTGATGGGAATCGGGGCTACGATAAATGGTATCAAGGGGTGATGATGTACGGTGTTTTTGGGGTTATGGTGGTTGGAAGCTGGGTTGCAGGGTTGGGTTTGAATGTGAACTAATTATGGGTTGTGAATAATAAATAAAATGTGGAAGAGTTAATGAATGGAGGGGCTTGGTAATGGAATAGAAATGATAATCAATGGGGTTGGTTGGTCAATAAGAAGGGACTTATTGTGTTTGTTGTGTTTTCCTAACTTGATTTGTAGGTGGAAGGGATATGTTTTATGAACGATTGATATGGTTGGTTGTGGTATATTTTCCAGTATTTAAGGAACAAATAAACTGATTCTGTTGAAACATGAAAACCTAAATGGGGTTGGGGTTGTTTCTGGTATGCATGCTTCGTTGTAGCAGTGTCAAGGCACGTGCTCAGTTCCTTGTTTAGAAGCCATAGGTTGGGCTGAGTGTTTTGTAAATATATATATATATATATATATATCAGTATCTTTGTGTTTTGTCGCACCTCACCCATGTTGAGCACTTAGTGCCGAACACTCCTATTTCATGGGAGAGGATGCTTTTCCCATAGTTATTAGCTTCTTCCTTATCTTTCTTCCATAGGATGTGATGTCTTGAGGCAAACGTACACCCACAACTCTTCAGGTAGGATTCAATTGGGGTGGTTTTAGCCCAAGACTCTTCAAGCAGGTTTTACTATTTTCCCAAGAATCTTTGGGATGAGGCCCAGGTGTGTGCGGGCGGGATACATGGTTGTGAGGCCCAAGTGTGTGCGGCTGGGATACATGGTTGTGAGTCCCAGGTGTGTGCGGGCGAGATACGTGGTTGTGAGGCCCATGTGTGTGTGGGTGGGATACGTGGTTGTGAGGCCCAGGTGTGTGCGGGTGGGATATGTGGTTCTTGAGGCCCAGGTGTGTGCAGGCGGGAAGAGTGTAGTAGCGTCAGGACGTTCGCCATAGGTAGAGCAGGTAACTAATGGGAAATGGTGCGGGCTACCCAATACTCTTGTTCTTATATACTACTATTACCTATTGTTTAGTGTTTTTGTGAGCGTGGCTGGTGAGGTTGGGTGGGTAGAATTCCTTGATAGGTTTTGGTTTCTTTTATTGTTCTCACGGGACATTAAGATGTCTCCCCAGTTGTGCACGAGATATTTAGGTTTCCCTACTGAGTATACATGTATTCTCACCCTACGTTTAATTTCAGGTTTCCAGGAGGACTACCAAGGATGTGCGGGACCCTACTAGTCGGGACAGTTGGAGTTGTTGCACTTGTTGTACTCTTGTTTCTTTTGGTATTGTACTTTTGAACATTCTTGTCCTTGTACCTTGTTCCAGAACTATTTAAACATGCATGTGGGATTGGTTTGGGTTTATTTACTTGTCTTTCCTTTCTTTTTCATTTGGTGGTTGACTCATACTATTTCCCAATCATAAATAATAAAATGGGTAATGCCTGCCATATTTGTGAAAAGTCATACCCTTGGTGCTAGTCGCCACCCCGAGGCCTACTGGAGGCGGGACTCGGGGGTCATTATCTCCCTTTCACCATTTCCAGCTCAGGAGGGGTATCATTGGTGGGAGGGGTCATGAAACATTATCACTAAAATCAACTTTTTGATCATGTCAATGATTACCCACATAAAATTTAATCTAAATATGATCCTCAATGACATATTTTTGAATAGATTTAACCATTTCTAACAATTAATCCTTTCTCTCTGATCTCAATACCATTATTTATTCAACTTCATTAATGAACGTTGGATCAGTACATCTTCTCCAAATTGTGCTTTATAAGGAGTCAACTAGAAGTTTGAGTGAAATCTTGTTTTGTATAAAAACTCAATTATAAGAAGGTGTTTATTGAAAAATACATTGAATTAAAAATATAAATCAATATATAATCAAGGGATTGAATATTACATTTAGAAAAACCATTTGTTAGGCTAATACATAGCGTGGAATGTCATCATCATTAGAGTATCATCCCAAATATCTAGGAAGAACATTGAGATAAGCCCCTGATCTAGATTAGACTGAATAGAATATTGTACTCAATTATACATTACCACTTCCAAAACGTAAATCCTAGAAATATTATCCAGAGATAAGTATTATTTGATATTGATTATGTGTGTTGACTTAGTAATGAGATCAACTACTACCCATATATCATTATTCTATTTAGATGTTCTGGGGAGCCTAATGAAAAAATACATTTTGATATTTTTCTATTTCCATTCTTCTATAGGAAATAGATATAGTATCCCCTTAGTATTTTTTCTTCTAGCCATAACATAAAAACATTCCATGTATAGATATTGAATCTCACTGATACTCTCTTCATGACATCCCACAATAAATAATATTTTTGATCTTTATAGAAATTTTTACATCCCACATCAATATATAAAAATGAACTATAAGATTGTTATAAGTGCGACTTCATGAAATATTTTATGTAAGGAACACATATTAAACCTTATCATTCCATTATTATCATGGTAAAACTTGTCATAATTCCAATCCTAATTTTATATATCTACACTCCTCTTTAATCTTATATAGGATATATGGTTTAACATTTAATTCATAAAGATACAATTTTACCCTTCCATCCAGATTTCCATATACATCCTTTGAAAATATAAAAATATTGGATATTTTTTAATCCTTACCATGAAAAGCCTAGAATGTTCCTTTTGAATCAAATCCTCAGTCTCCTTTTTCACTTTCCCAAGGTGGTAATGTTTTTAGTTGTCATATTCAATAATAATATCAAACCATCGTATCAGGGGAATATTCAAATCCTATAATCTGAATATATACATTAATATTTTATTATTGTTATATTTGAAAAAATTGTATTCATAAGGATAATTCCACCATATCAATTGTATAATGATTACAATAGCTAACATCAATTCCTGATTTGGATAATTTTTCTCATAAATCTCTAATTTTCATTAGGCATAAGATAATAAAATTTCATTTTTCATAAATAAAATTCTATTACATTATTTTACGAATGAATAATGATATAAAACTCTAGTTCATTATATGAATATTTATTTATAGGGGAATTGGTTAATATTTTATTTATTTCATTGAAATGTTCATCACTTTCACCAGTCACGATAAAAATAGATCCCATCCCAGTTAAGTCGGTGAGTATATTAGATAATCATGAAAAATTATTAAAAATATACATGTACAATCTTCCTAAATCAATGAAATCCATGGATATTATTCACTATGATTGGTCTATGACACACTAAATAGCCTCATTATTTGATGCATATATTGATATACATTTTACTGAAATTATATGAACGAAAAAATGAAACTATTTGTAGAAACAATTCACCCTGAAATTTTTTCTTAATGATTATCCTTCATTTTGGTGTTTATTAAATTGTCATATATTATTTTTTTCCATCCCTTTGATATGTGTCGATAAGAAAATAATCCATAAATTATATGAGAAACTGCTCAAGGTAATCTCTAAAGACTCTATTCATTTAATCCACAATGATAGTGGGGGAATTTTTCACACAAAATGTAAACATCAAATATTAATAGTTTCCATATCTATTATATAATTATAGGATTGGTATATCTCATTTAATTACCATCAAATGATAACATCCACCATTAATTTGAATCATGGAAAAATATTGAGATATGTATATGTGATCAAGTGATTCATCAATATAGGGAAGAAGAAACTTGTTCTTTATTTTGATATTGTTCATCTATTGATAATAAAAATAGTTTCCCATAGATATAACTTTATTTTAATTAAAAATAATTAGTGTAACCCATGGTGAAATCCATGGATAATTAAATCAAATGTCATATGATTCCTGAAGTTACATATTTAATTTTGTTAAAGCAATTGAGGAAATTCTATACATATTATTTAAAATTAGTGGGTCATCTAGTATCAATTCTATTGGGTACTAAATTTCACATTCATGTTGAAGGATTTGAAAATATTTTGGAAATATATGAAAAAAATCCAACGCAATAAAAAAATCATTGATGTTTTGTTTCCCCAAACCATTTCAGATAAAATGCCCTTCTCCTTGAGAATGGAAACCTAAATCATGTAGGATATATCCATTAGAATTTCATACAAATCAACACATTTATATTAAATCATAGGTTGTTTTATAATTTCAAATTTGGATCATTTTCCTAAAAAAATTATATTGGAATAATATTAAAAAATCCAATACATGTCTAATATAACATCAAATTTAACATTAGGTGGAATGTATTGATTTTCATGAAGCAAAATCCCACTATTGACAAACAGATAAGAAATATATAATTTATATGTGATCATATTAAAATTATGGATCTTTTTAATGAATCTAACCCTAGTATTCGAGAGTCCATGGATACATTATTATATGACCGTAAATACATGATTTAAGTCCTAATGAAATAGATCAGAATAGTAGTCTGGGAAACTAGAAAGAAATAATAATCCCAATTTATCATTGGTAATAGAATATAAATCATAATAATCGGAAAATATAATAAAAACATCCTTGAAATCAAAATCAGGGATATATTATTCAAAAATTATGGAATGAAAATAAAGTAGGTGTATTCTCAAAATCTCCCAATGGGTAATATAAAGTGGAATCTATTATGAATATGAAAAAATATTAAAATGGTAAGGTAAAGAAAATGAAAAATACATTTAAATATCTAGATAATGAATAATAAATAAGTAATTGTAAATAACCTAAATAGTTTCATTTAATCAATCCCATGATAATAAATTGGATGGAAATAAATATGATCCAAATTTTCCATATAAATAATTACATGATCATGAAACACGACCATGGATATATTAAATAATAAAATAATTAGTTTGTATCCCAATAAAAATAAAATTAATATTGTGGGAATTATGAAAATTTATGGTCTTTCCATGATATTGTTACTATAATAATGTATAAACATGAAAATTGGAGTATTTTTGTAGAAACCCATCTAATTCATCAAACTGATTTGTCTTGAAAGACTACTAATTCTTATAGGGTATTACATTAACTGGCCCCCAACTAGTGTAATGAATGTATATATCATTACTCATAAACCATATAATAAACTTAATTCATGAACAATGTGGCTTTTCAATTATTCATATTTAGTAAAGGGTAATTATTTATAAAAATATCCCAAATAAATCATATAATAATCAAAGAAAATACAATCTAGAAAAAAATGATTACACTTTAGGAAATTATAATATCTATAATTAAAGAATACAAACTTTAAAAATAAATAAAATTCATAATGAAAATTGACCATAATGATGTGATTTCTTTAACATAAATCTAAAAATTAGACTTCAAATTGAGAATATAAAGAAAACATTTCATGTTTGGAAATTTTTAAGTAAATAGACCGTGGATGAGATAATCCAATGTGAAAATTAAAATAAAATTTTGTATGAGTGAATCATTATATTAAATAAAAAAGGTAAAATATAAACAAACACCACATTAATTGTTAATTGGCTCATAATAACAAATTAGTCTAAATAGAATGTGAATTTATAGGAAATACCTAAATTTTTTATCCATTTTGGTTAAATATTTTTTAAGATCATTTATAACGGTTTTAATCATGTTATTAACTTTTAAAATAACCATATTAATATTTTTAATTTCATATATGATCCTTTAAAAAAATATCACCCATTTTGTTAGAATTTATTCATTATTTACATTTTTGGGTTGTTAACTGCCAGGTTTCTCTAGTATGTTTCGACATGTTATTTTTTACCCTATAATAAAGATAATAATTTTATCATCTATATAATTTAGAACATGATTTATATATCATTAAAATTTTAATATATACGTATTTATATTAATCCATCAATTTTGGTTATTGGAAATGAAATACACTATCCATGGAGACGGAAGGCTGTATTTGAACATGAATACTATTTTAATTTTCATTTCATATTGATAAGAAAGAAAATTGAATTATATATATTAATAGATTTATTATATTATCAATTCTTGAGTAATTTATAACACATATGTTTATTTTGATTATCCTTATCACAATCCACATAATGCATGAATGAATCACATCACTACGCGAGGCAGTATCCCACCATACACATGAACAATGTTATCGTGTAACCAAAAAATGGAATTCATGATGTTTTATCATAAATAATAATTAAAGAATAATAATAAACTCATAAATAGAATATGAATCATATAAAAAATACAAATCAATCATTATTATATACCTAGAATTTTTGTAATATATGAACGAACGCCATCTGTTCTCGAAGCGGTAGTCTATCATACACACGAACAATGAAATCATAATCTATTAGACGGAATTGTGTGGATTTATGTGTCCAAAAATTAACATGAAAAATTAATAGTATATAGATGATATAGAGCATAATGTATGACTTTATAAATAATAAAAATTATTGGAGTCGAAGAAGGAAATAATATAAATTTTTTTTTACCAGAACAATGCCTCTCTTTCAAGTTTCCTCATTCTTTTTTCACAAAAAACATGAAAGGGTTGATTTTATTACAAAATAATGTTTATAGGATGAGGTTATTGATATTTAAGAGTGACATTGGAAGATATTGGTCAGTGAAAAAGGCTTTATATGTTTAATTAAGTTGTGCGGATTGAGGTACTTTCTATGGTTAAGGAAGAGTGAAATTATTGTAAATACAGAAAATTATTCGGTATTAGGAGTCCCCCAGAACTGATGTTCCATAAAATTTTGATATTTATATAAGGTAAAGAGTATATAGTGGACAAAAAACCCCATAACTAAATAATAAATATGTTTTTATCATGTTTTTTGGCAACTTTTAGGTTTCTCATTTTTAAACTTATTGGTTTTTATTAATGTAATTAAATAAATAACCTATGTAATTTATCAATTAAAACTAAATAAGTGTGATAAATATTATAAAATTTATACCATATGATTATAAATACAATATCAAAATTTTATAAAATAATAAATCAACTGTTTGTTGGAAATTAACATTAACATACAAAAATGTTTTGGGAAAAAACACTACATTAACCATAACCTCAATTAAAATGGTTTTACTAATCAGGGGTCAATATGTTGATTATAATATATAAATTTCACCATGAATAGAACAAAATTTATTTCTATTGACATTTAATACAATACTGGAAATAATATGGTATTTTTAGTACATTTAATTCAATTAATAAAATATCATTTTCTATAAAATAAAACTAAGGAAATTTTTTTATATTAATAATTTAAATATAATTTTGAAATGAAAATAAAATGATTTATTTCAAATATATCATTAAAAATAGTTTCAAATTATGTATTCAAATTAAAAATTAACTTAATATAATTATTTATTCAATTTAGTCCACTTTTAATATAGTTAGGTTAATATATTAAAATATTTAGTATATAATTACTACTTCTGGGCTTCTATTGAATTTAATATAATTAAATCATCTCTATGATATTTAAGAAATATTATTACAACAAAATAATTTTTCATTTTAACGGATATACAGAACTAATCATATTATATATTTTCTTCTTTCCTAAATCATCAAAGAAATTAAAAGTAATAAATGATTATTTTGTTTTTTTCTTCACATAACATATTATATTGGACAATTTTAGGGAATATAATCCAAATAACTCATAAAAATAAATAATAATGTCCGAACGATGTAAATTTGGCCATAAAATTTGTTTTAGATATGTTTCTATGTCATTTTTCACAATTTGTTTACTGTTTTGTCTCTCAGTAAACTCATTTATCACTTAATCATACTGTTTAATTGCTATTGTTTTCAGTAATAATTATAGAAAAAAATTATATTTTCTGGGAAATTGTAAATTATTTTGATTCCAAATATTGAATCCATTTTTTCAAATTCAATTCGCATATGTGGAAAGAATTAATTTGAAATTGATATCGTTGATATGATGTGTAAACGTGTTTCCAAAAATAAATTGTTCTATGTTTGGAAAAGTTTTTATATAAAAATTAAATATCTAAATGATTAAAATTAACTATATTTGATTAATTAATTAAAATTAATTAATTAAACATTATATCCAATATAAAATATAATTTATCCATATAAATTATTCAAAACATTTGAATTTTCTATTAAAATTCAATGTTTTTCACCATTCATCAAGAAATTAAACTTATAATATAAATTAACAACCATAAGAATGTATTTATAATACTATGTTAATAATTATATTTATTATTTCATATAATACATTGTAATGTTTCAAACATCTATTTTAATACATGTTCATCATTTTATGGCGATATAACATTCTCTAGAAAAATACATCTTTTTTATAAGTAAAATATGATTTGTTCTTACATTATGCATGCCATATATGCTATATGAATGTAAACAAAATATTGAATATATAATATATATATTTCATTAATACTATAAAATAATATAATCAAATTTTTTTACTAAGATAAAACTCATCTCATGGGTGAAAATATTTTTTTAATTAAATGATTTCCTTTATATTCATTTTCCATTCATATTCATTTATAATTATTTGGTATCTAATAAATTAAACAAAATATTTTAATAAGATATCCAATCAAATTAATTACCACCAATTTTCTACCTTGGATAATATTTTCCTTTTTAATGAAAATATTAATAGTAATCGATAAAACCTAGTCTTGCATGCAACACATGCTGACTCAGTATTGCGTGAATTTCCATCTATAGAAGAGATTGAATTTATGTAAAATAATGAACATATTGTAACATGTTGAGATGTTTTATTTCGTTATATTATTGGGGTTTTATGTCATATAACAAATCTAATGATATTTATTCCTTTATAATTATGACGGTGTACTAGATCTAACATCAAATTCTACTTCTAAGTATTTTAGTAGAATTTTATAACCTAATGAAAATTTATGATATATGATGGAATGGGTAGATCCAAGTTAAACATATACATTATAATATCTAGAGTTTATTTTATGAGTAAATTTGACTATACCTATATAACAACCTATATAAAAATTAAAGATCCTATGATATATTCCATTATCTCAAAACATATATGTTTTTTGACATGGATCATCATCGTTAAAATTTAGATAAGGGAATTTGTAAACATATTTCACATACTTATTTCATTTGAACCATTATATTTTTGGTAGTTTATTTTTTCATGATTCAATTTATTAACATAATTAGGTATCTTTTTCCAATAACTTCTGAAATGAATAACCTAATAAACTTATCTTCCAAACATAAAACATTTACTTGTCCTATCAAGACAATTTCATCCATACTTCTTACCAAAAATTGAACATACAAGAATGATAATAATATTTTCTTCATGGTTCTTATAATTTTAATTTAATTCCATTTTTTTCATATAAAAGCAATTATGATGATATGTAATTCGAACATTAATTATCACCTTCATAGAATAGAAAATCCTCTCATCATAGCTACTTATATATCTTATGGATAATTCACATTGGAGATATAGTTTTAAACAACTACAGAATCAATAAACCTTATATTTAGTATGAGTGATAACAATATAATATTACCACTCAAGTCAGGTAAAATTTTCATTATAGGTATGAATTAATTCATATTAATTTCTATATTCAAAATAACTATTTTTTTATATTCAATTGAACTATACAACAAATGAACTTATTTAAAAAAATATTCTTGAGTAGTTTCAAATCAAATGAGTCAATCATATCCTGATGAATTTTATTCACGATATCATTCCACAACCTATATTCTTTACCTTATAAATAGTACACAACTAGCTTGAATTTTTCAAATTCCGAATAGGGGATAATGTAAAATATCATTCTAGTGGTTTTTATCCATTGTTCAGCCACGTGGGGATTACAATATCCAGAGAATGAAGTCAGATGATTCCTTATATAGAACTCAAAATAATGTTGTTCCTTATTTTATCCAATCAGATTTATATAAAGATTCACAGCTCGATAATGTTGTATGAGCATAGAAATAATATTTTACGTTCAAACTCCAATAATTTTTTTATACCTTGGAGGAATATGATTTCATTTCCTTCATATTTTGTATCAATCATGTTCATAGGGTTCATTCCATTGTATAAAATCAAAATTTATACTCTATAAAATATTATTCATTATAGTGAACCGAATACTCATGATAAAACTCACATATGATGTATGAATAATGAAATTTTTCATAATATATGACATTATAGGATTATCCTAGGATATTCATAGTCATCATGTATTTGTATCCATCATGATGGTTCTAAAAATATTGATGAATTTCCAAATCTTATCACCCATGTGTGTAATTCCTACTGTACAGTAAGGACTATTTTTGTGAACTAGGTGATATTTGAGTATACATAAATAGACCATTGTCAATATTATTACACTTAGATACCATTCTTCAATATCCACATCCACTTGTGGTTTCCAAACATGGATGTAATTTCATTAAAACCACACTTTATATCATTTACAAATAAATCCAATAAATCATCCTAGAGATTGACTCGTAGTTATTCATAACCATAGAAAATTTATTATTACTCTCAATAAGTTTTTATCATCCTATATTAAAAAGGTAAAATATAACAATCCTAGGATACAAACAATAGAATAACATTCTAATCAGATACATATATTACATCATTTTTTATGATTATTCATTACATTAAATAAACATATGTCTATGGAAAGTATTAGTTTAATGTTTTTATAAAATAAAAAATAGAAAACTATTCAATAGGTATGATACATTATCTCCAAATATTATAATAATAAAATATATAACCCTTCATATATATATCTTATTGAATATATTTCATCTTATCTTAGGGAAATGAAAGATAAGAACGACTGGGATCAGATGCTTAGAAATGGTAAAAAGGGAGATTCATAAGCATAATATTAATAAAATTATATGATAAGATGAGAATGAAATTTTAAAATGAATATCATGTATATCAAAGAACAAAAAAATGATCCATTTCATAGTTATAAGAATTTCATAAGACACAAATCATAATTAAATCAAAGAACATGATCAATAAAAAACATAATAATGGCATAAGTAATAGATTTATGGAATAAGTATATACAATTATGTAAAAATTAGAGAATGTTCATTTCCTCGGATATCATAGTGAAATGGTTTCTCTCTAAAAGCAAAATAGTAATCATTGATCACTCCCAGGACTACCATATAACAAAATATCCTATACTGAACTGAGTAAAATCCTTATTCCAATATTGTATATCTGATGGGATATATATATTTACCAAATGAATTTGAGGGAGATATAGGTTCCACCAAGGACATAATGAAATAAATAATTATGGGATACAAATGATCATAACTAATTCATCATATTACAAATCATTAAATATAGATGGTTTCATAAAAAAGTCATTATATCAAAACCTGGGGAAAAGAGATAGGTTCTCTTATCATTTAATCAATTCAATACATCATATCCCATGAGAATTGAATAATATTTTAAAATAATTTTATCATGGTGTACCTTGTGTAAGAGAAATGTGATTCATCAAAATCATGAAATCATAATAAATTACCATTCATATAATGAATAAGAATGGTTTCCTTGGATTATATCCCCATTACGGAATATGTATCATCAATAGATATACTCATATATAGAAAACCAATTTGATCAATCATTTAAATCCATACTAGATGAAAATATCCTTTCCAATATGAATTTTATTAAGAAATAAATCATTTTATGATTTATATCATTAATAATAACAATGAGACCATATCATAAATGCTTCAATGAAATAATGGTTATGATGATAGTGTATTTTATTTATGAATTATACATAAAAAATATCCCATTCACATTTTTGTTAAAATTCAAATTTGATTTTTTTTAAAATGAAAAGAAGATTAATTTAAAAATACATTTCAAAAAATTTAAACCTAGGTATAAAATTACATTAAAAACATAAATGGTTAATAACTCAGTTATGATTTTTTTATGAATACATTGTTTTTGATCGAATAAAATTTCTGATAGAATAATGAACTATATTTAGATTTTACTAATAATAATTATTAGTTATTTTAAGTACAAAATTTTGAATTAATTGTACAGTAACATAAAAATATAATGAATAACCAATTGAGAATAATATTAATTAATTAAAAATTATATCTATAAAAAATTGATTTTAATCAAAAATATAATTATAGTCACTCCTGATAGCTGAATAGATTGTAACAAAAACTCATTACCAATTTTATAACATTGAATCATAAAACCTATGGAGGAATATAATAAAAAGAAAATAAAATAACATATGTATAAATAAATTCATGATAATCTATTTCAAATTATTTTTTCATACACCACATGACATAATATGGGTTCATAACATAATGTATGACTCATGAAATGAGAATTGGGATAAAAATACTTTTTTATTAGTCTTGACTTCAATCGTAAAAATTATAAAATCATGTATTATAAAAATATGTTAATTATACATGTATTATAGTAGAATATTTATATGTATAATTCTTTATATTAATTTCATTTGTCATTTTATTACCATTTTATTAATAACACCATTTTGAAGTTACATTTTGGGTAATAACTGCTTTAAATTCAATATATGATTTGATTTTTTAATTTTGTTCCAAAAACATTTGATCATGATTTTATCATATAATTTTTTTACAATTATAAAAATTTAATATATATTCTGTGTATATATTTATTTAGAGTAATCAAAAAAAATTAGTGCTAGAAAATGATATATTTTGTTTGAGGAGATGATTGGTTTTATGGACACAAGAAATTGTTTCACATTTATACTTGGAATAAAATAAATAATGTTAAATTATATTTTAACATTGAATAATTTTTTTGTCATAAATATCTAATATGTTAATTATATAAATACTTATTACCTTTAATGAAATTATTGAATTAATTTACACACTTCGTGAGGTGGTAGTCACTTGTATAGACATCCAACATTATTGTATACCCATAGAAATAAAATCAGGAAGGTATCTATGAAATAATATTTAATTAGTAATATTATATTCATAAATTTTCTATATAAAAAAAAATAATTCATTATTTTTAGTCTTTATATATGGGAATAAAAAATATAATTACAGTAGTTTGCGAGGTGGAAGTCTGTCGTGCACACGAACGATGATTTTCAAACCTAATTGGTGGATGTGTATATTTTTTATGGACATTAACATATCATAACACCATATCATTATGTTCATGATACTAAGGTGGTTATTTCAACTAGTTATAAGAATAATTGTATTCATTGGAAGAAGAAATAATGAAAAAATATTCATTGATTAATGTTTCCTATACTACTGGAATAGTACTATGGTTTGACCCAAATGAAATACATGGATGAATTTATATAAAAAATATGTAATCAATGATTTTAAGTGGGATGTGGGGATTTTAGTTCAGTTTTTATTTTCTGGACCAAAACTATTTAGTGTTGTGAATGGATAGGATAAGTGGTGGCCTTTTATAGATGATGTGAGTGGCGAACATGTAGTTTTTTAAATTAAATAAGTGCACTAATTGTTTTACTATTCAACAAAAAGTTATGAGAATTTTAATTATAATTGAATGTATATTGTCTTGATAGAAAAAAACTATATTTTCATATGTTTTTTTGTCATTTATAACCCTTATCCTTTTAGTTTAACAACTCGAAAATCTAATTTTTACTATGGATATGACAAATAATTTGTTCTATTTTTAATATAATTCTTCGACAAATATATAATTGAATGTATTAGATAATAAAAATTTTGATTATTAGAAATAAATATTCTAATTTATAAAAATAATTTCGTAGAGTTATAAATTTTAATTTAAAATTAATCCCATAGACGTGATGATAAAGCATGCTTTTTAAAAATAAGTTAAAAAGTTTGCAAAACAATTTAATAAATATTAAATATGAAACTGATTACAATTTCATGAATTGTATTATTATATGAATAAAATAACTAATTTTACCTTAGATAAATTTTAAAATATAATTTAACATATTAAATAGATTAAATAAAAAGGCATATTGGAATTAAAATTCAGTATTTTTCACTATTTATCAACAAATTAAAAATTAAAAATCCAAAAAATTTCACCCTTTTCTATTTTTGACAAGATGAATTGAGAAATTATATATTTATATTAAATTAACTCTCTAAATATAAGATGAATTATCATTATTAATGATAATTTTTTTGCTGTTTTCTAATTATATAATGTATTTAACAAAAGAAAAGTACTTTGAAATCTATATGTTTCCTCTATATAGAATAATTCAAATAAAAATTTATAAGTTATTTATTAATAATAATATCACTAATTTTGATGTCTAGGTTAAATGTTCTGGTTGTAAATAACTTTATAAATAATCTATCACATTTTTATTAAAACTCAGTGGTGTGTGTAAGACTATATTAAATAGTGTTCTGTATTCCACAATATTATCTTGGTGATCCATTTTAATAAATATATAGAATAAATTTAATTTATGAAATAAATAATTCAAAAAAATTATTGGTTTAACAAATACGTAATAGTATTTGCACATGAATTATGTAAAAAATAGATTGACAATTGAATGCATAAATTCAAGAACAATCAATGCAATTCCTCTTAGGAAGCCCAAACTAGATTAGTAATAAAAAACTTCGTAGAATTTGGTAAAATGTTTTAATATAAGATATATGAAAATGAAAAAAAATCCTGGAAGATATATGAACAGAACATAACCCAATGGATAAAATTAAAATTCAATTAAAAATTAAATGAAAAAATAACAGAAATAAAAAAATTCAATGAAAATAGTTTATCAAATTATTTAAAATGGGTGAGGGTATATGTATTTATTAAATTATATACCTTCTTTATCACCCCTATAATTTTATTGTAATGAGATGTGAACTCCCCCCTAATTTAAAAAGTATCAAATTTATTGACCAATGGTCATGATTCATCCATGAGAATCACCATAATCTTGTCACTTGATCATAATTTCTTCCAATAATCATTTTACATATTTATGTGATGGATTAATTAGGTAATTATTTTTTGAAGGAGATAACAGGTTTTTTTAAAATTATCGGTGTTTTTTTGTTTTCTATTTTTTTTCTATTTGGGGATATTTTTGTTTTTATCCCTATGTGGAATGAGATAACCATGCATATTGGAGGGTGAGTTAGATTAACATTATGTCATTTATTTAATGGTGAAATTATAATAAATTATCTATATATATATCGTACATTAAAATTCATGATCATTATATATCTCTTTTTAAATATGTATGCACCACTCTGTAGCATTAACCTGGATTGTAATAACATTATACAACCTTGATATTTTATCCTTCACTATTACGTAGTATCTAATTTAAATTATTGTATGAGAGAATGTGAAATGACACAGTACTAAGTTACTTATATGAATATAATTGAAATCAAGAGTCTACATAAAATAGTACTATTTTAGCATGATGTATCCACTTGAAAACTGTGATACATTTTAGGAAATGATGATACTACCACAATATAGACGTAAATATTAAATAAATTCATTTTAGTGTTTTTTGTTATCATTTTTCAGATCTTCTTATTTATGGGTCACATTTAAACCATTGAAAATAATTCGCACTATATGTATATTGAGTAAGTTTCACTTTTATAGCCTGCATCGGATACCCATACTAGTATATGATTTTTTAATAAAAAATAAAATATAAGAACAAAAATTTAAAATTCCAAACAATACATAATGAAATTAAAATAAAAAATGATAAGAAAAAATGTTAAAATATGATTTCATACAATTTATCATTTTAAAAATTATTGAAAAAAAGAAAAAAAAAATATATATTTATCCTGTTATTGAATATTATTTATTTTATTTATTTTAGAGATCTCTAAAAATAAATGATAAAATATGTCCTCATCACCTGGTTAATAAATTATGAAATGTTCTCCAAATTCACACTGATTTTTCTTATTCCAATGTATGGTTCATGATTTTGTATATTTTATTGATGTAGAAATTGATGGATGTAAAATTAAATCCTGTAAAACCATAATATGACTTTCTCTCCTAGAAACCATAATCAACATATATAATTCACCTTTTTATACGTCCTATATTAAATTCAGATAAATCTTTCCTCATATTATAACTAATGTTAAATATTTCAAAATTCATTGAACCCCCTTTGTCAATTATCACTTATTGGTCATTTTTTTGCTATGTATCTGAAAATTAGTTATTTGAAGAAGGATTCTAATAATAAGACTAATTAATCCCAAGAAATAAGGTATCCACAATGTCAATTCAAAATAGGTATGGAATATAATAAATTTTTGGGATGTTTTTTCCATCTCACTATAAAAATTATTTATCATCTAACTCATAGATAAATGTTATTATGACGACAGTGGATGACTTATAGATTAGTTCTAATCTAATTGAATTAATATATGCCATCCAAATATCATTTTGGAAAGATGTTAATGTTTTTAAGATTAAAAGTAGTAAATTATTATTCGATCAAGATTAAAAATAAAATCTTAATATGATTCGAATTTAACATTTTTATTTTTTATTTTTTTATCAATTATCTCTTTAATTCTAATATAAAGGTATTAATAATTCCAATGCGATTTCATTATTTTAATTGAGGTGAATGGAATACTGATTTTTATTTTTCATTCTTTTATCAAATTATCAAAACAGACATTATCATTAGAAAATTTATAAATATATTTATAACTGATTATAACAGAAGAACTCTCATATAATAATTTATAATTAAATAATCAATTATTTCCCAAAATTTATTTTAATAAAAAATGGATTAAAATATAGTTTTTTCAAAAAACCATGTGGTAAAAAACAACCATTTTGTATGATGGGATTCTTATTTACTTTCCTAATATATCCCATAAAAAACCACAAATAACCACAAATATTAAATCATTTTAATAAGAAATAGATAATAAAAAGTAATTGCTTTTTAAAACAAAAAAATCTAAAAAATAAAGGGACAAGGGAAAGAGTCATTAGTAATTACATCCTAGGTGGGGTGTTATTTTCGATGTACACAACTTAAAGACCCTATTGTTATCTCTAACATATATTTTTATATGATTTGTTATAAATTTCCACATCCTATTCCTAACGTAGCTCAATACATTACCATTTATTTGTAGTCTCCTTTGATATGATGAATATTTATTCTATCTTTTGATTAATTTAATATATATTTCAAATTTTAGATGGAGTGATAATGTATATGATATCATTTAGTCATCCCATTACTCCCAAAACATTTTATACATGTTTTTTTGGTGATATTTTTATGTAAGATCTATCGGTTTATCTTCTTCTTCTACATACAACATAGGTATTTCTCCATTAAAAAAATTATATATAACTTCATCGTAAACTATTATAGTAACCATTATCTAGTTTGTCTTCATCATCCAAAAATTATTTATTAATTTTTGATTATATAAAATTTTCATCAAAGGATGTATTTATAATCTATTCAATCGAAATATAATTACAAAAGATGTATTTTAGATTGAAATTTACCCCCAACAAATATGGGGTTTTTAAGTATTCATTCTATATAAAAGGACATAAAAAACTTCTACAAAAACCATTAACACAAATGGAAAACTAATGGGGTCTTGAAATGTACACATCAGAGTGAATTCTAAAATATTATTTTTTATTGGGTTTCCCATTATAGATGTGCGTGTATATGCCATATCCCACTTCAATCAAAGTAATACATCAGTTATTCCATTATTTCACACCCAACCACTTCAACATCAGAAAGGGTAATAAAACGTGGTTTTTATTCTAAAATTATAAAAAATTATAGTTTGTGATATTAAAAATATTTTGGGATATTACAATAGAAATAGAAAAATGCTTGATTAAACCCCATATATACCATCTTTTGGAATCATTTTTTTTCATATAAAAAACACAATAATATTTATATTAAATGTTTTGAGGTTGGGGTAATCATGGATGAAAAAATTTAATCCTTTAAGTTTGTCTTAATCATCATCCAAGATAGCAGTGTTTTGAAACAATTTAACAATTTTTTCACAATAGTGGTAAGATATTATTTCAATATGAAGATTATAGAGTCAACCCAAATTCAAAATATTTGATGTCCTAATGTAGTTTTATTATGTAGTTTAGTATTTTAATGATGGTACTCTTTTAATTATTTTATGATGAATTTAGAATTTATATTATATTCCATTATTCTGTAAAATATTATCCCACCTAATTCATATTTAACTTCATGATCTTTTGACTATATGGATTGTTTTGAATCAAAAAATAGAAATTATGTGAAAATGTTTATTGAAATTTGATTTCATATTATATATATATAAACATGAAGTAATATATCCTTCATTTATATTATTATACAATACATTATAAAATTGAATTTAAAAAAAGATTGATATTATGAAGAGTAAAAAGTGGTGGGTTTTCTATTTCCTTATTTTCTTCCACAATGACTATTGAAATAATTATGGAATATAAGTTAGGTTTTTCCACATCTAATAACAAATTATTATTTTATTCTACGATATTCTCATTGAGGTTTTTATTGATCTCATTTATATTATCCCTCAAATCCTAAGTCTCAAACTTGGTGATTTTATCTTCTTCTAACACTTATGAAATTTAATCTGTGATATAATTACTTAGAGGTACCTATTTAAATAATATTGTAATATTTATATTTGAATATGTTCATTATATATAAAAATTTTAATTTTTTTTATTTTATATAGACTATATTTAATGAATCAAATAATAATATGAAAATAAAAATATAAGAAATGTATTAACAATTAGATAAAAATAGTGAATACCCTATAGAAATAACCAATAATGGATCTATGTTAATGTGTTGCCTATTTTGAGGAATCCATCAAAAAGAGTTTTAAAACATGGATATTAGTATATTACATACAAGGTTTATCCATCAAGGACCCCAAACTAGTTCTTTAATACCGATGAACATACGATCATTAGTATTTTTAATCCATTCATTTGATAAAATGGATAACAAATGGATGGTGCTGATGTATGTAATTACGATTTTAATATAATAGAATATAAAAATGGTTAATAAATAAATATTTGAATATTTACGGTTTATTCTAATAGTTTATATAATAATTGAAATAAGTTTTATATTACATGATTTAATGGATAAACTCAGTATCATTCATATACACATCCACCATTATTTTATAAAAAATAAAGATTGAAATCTACTCACATACCTTCTATAAGATCAAAAAATCAAAAAAACTTAAGATTTCAAGTGGAAGAAAACTATAACATTGATATAATATAGAGTGGAAAAAAGATAATTTAAATTATATCTTATAAACTTCACATTATTCAGTGATGAAATAAATTTTCAATTTAATTCATGTACTAAATAAATCATACTATTAATCTTATAGAATCACAAATAATTTTATCATGCTAAATATTCATGGAGTCTAATGTATACTAGAAAATTATAGGGGGAAAAAGAACATAATGAATATGGGTGAGAAATAAGTATATAACACTACACAATAAACATAAAATAAGATTGGATTGAAATTTAAATGTAGAATACATTACAATATAATGTAAATAAAGCTAATGATGAAGGAGATGGTCATAAATAATTTGTAATAGTGGCATGAAATTATTTTATAGGAATCTAAACATCAATCATGAAACTCTAGGAATATCATTGTCTTAAGGTAACTTTAATTTTCCTTATAATACATAAATATGTATTAAATAAGGATCAGTACTATTCATTAAGAATACATCATAATTTACCCTTGATTGTAATTCCTTCTCATGATCAAAATCATTATTCATTAAGATAATTAATTCCTCATAGATATGTTGGAGGATCAGTTCATTATTTTTTCAGTCAATAGGAACAAATGTTTTGTTTCTTCTTATAAATTTTACATATTTGTGGTTTTATTTCCGATGGAAAATTATTGTTTCTCACATAGAATAGGGGTATTGAATTTTCCATTAAATAGGTTCTTTTTTACAATTAAATTATTGATGGTGTAACTTTATTAATTGAAGGGTTGTCATTTCACATATCATTTTGATCATGGGATACCCTATCACAACTATTAAATACCTTTCTATAACTTATCAATATCATTGATGTAGATTTGGGAACATGGTTTCTTCTAATACATATTATAAAATTTTATAAAAATACATTTGAAAATTATTTTTTTTCCTACCATAGTGTGTCTCCTATACTATGTTGGTTACCACATTGTTGTGGAAAAAACCATTATATGGTATATAGAATGAGTTATTTACCATTAGAATGTATGAACTATATTACCTAATGAAACAAACACCTTATGAAATGACAACACAAAATTTAAACAAAAAAATAAAAAGAATTCACTATATAACCATTTTCATTAAAAAATAACAATAAAATCAATAAAAAATATGGATTAATCAATTTTAACATGAATTTTATTTTAAAATCAATAAAATGAAAACATAGATATTTACAATGAAAAGGAATATTTTTTATATTATTTATTCTAACAGGGATTCATTAATAATAATAATATAAATTACTAAATAACATCATATATTATAGTTAATTATGTTTTTTATATTGATCCATAATGACAATTATGGAGTTCGAATAGTATCATTCATCATGGTGGTTGGACAGACCGATATATGTAGATGATATACAATTAATTGAGTATGCATAAAGAGTTATATAATTGAAACTCACTTTTAATAGAAGAATAAAGTGGTTACTATATCATCCTTATAATGTATAATGTGTTTGAATAGTAATATGTATTATAATTTAATTAAAAAAAATATACACTAACTATATACTTATGTATAATAACTCACCATATTATTTAACAGGTTGTTTACATATTGAATATTTTGGGTTATTTGTGGAATTAATAACTATAAAAAAATTATGAAGAATTGTCTCGAACCGGCTTTAGCTATACGAGGGAAGGGGTAGAAAATTCCCATTCACTTCCATCCTAAAAAAAAGACAATATAATGTCCCCCTGAGTCCCGCCTCCAGTAGGCCCCTAAGTGGATACTATCACCATGTGTATATATTTTCACAAAATGGGTGGTATTACCATTTTTTTATTTTAACATGATCAGGTGAAATGTGAAGCCAACCACCAAACTCTAAGGTATAGTATGTATAAAAATAAACCCAAATCCAAAAACACATTCATGTTTTAAATAAAACTGAAACAAACATAAATTAATCTCTAAATAGAAATACCAAAAATGAAAAAGTGTCACTATGTAGCAGTTGAAAAAATGAGCACGGGCCAGCAAAAACTCCCAACATCCAGACTAGTAGGGTCCTACACGGTCCACAAGCCCTCCTGGAAACATGAATGTAAACATGGGCTGAGAATAAAAGTTTACTCATTAGGGATCCTAAAGCATTATGCACAGGTTGGGAAACATTCTAATGCCCCATAAAAAATAGAAGAAACGAGAAATCGAGGAAGGAAACTAACAACCTAGCCTCACATGGAACATTATGCAAAAATTACAATCCATTTATACAGTAGTATATCACATCATTACAGGGTACCTCATAACACCCTTTCAGTGGTCATCCAAAAATCATGTTCCTAAAAACTCCCCCACAAGTTCCACTTTCATATCTTGCCTGCACACACCTAGGACACTACCATCCATATATCCAGCCCGTAAACTCATGGGCCACAACCACACATCCTTTTGGAACCCCCTAGTCCCAATCCCAAACTTAACCTACACAGTTCTACCCTAACACACATGGTCTCCACTACATTCACACATCTTACCCGAAGACACCTAGGCCTCATCCTGAAGACAGATGGGATACTAAAATAACACATCTCACCCACTAACACCTGGGCCTCATCCCTAAGACACATGGGGACATTTTTCTAGAAACATCTTGGCATCATATCTCTATGATAATTTGTGCGATGGTCCTGGGATAAAACAACACACAAAACCTAAAGAGTACTGGGATAAATTAATTTCTTCAGGCCATAACAGCCTCTTTGAGAGTGTGAATTATGGCGCTAACAGCTAAAGAAAACCCCCTCCCCAATGATATTGGGGTATTCGACACTAAGTGATCATAATGGGTGGGGAACACTCTAAACTTGAGAAAATAGATGATAAATAATGAAGAGTTACTCCTATCATACTATGGCTTCTTAAACAGAGATCCAAGAAAATGTCATGATACTGTTACCCCTACAATATGCACATAAAAACAATCCCAAAACTCACTGTTTAAGTTATCTTATTTTAAAATTTACAGTTCAACTATTACTTCAATACTGTTCAAAAAACATTCACAACCATTAGTAGGAACAAAAAAACAACAGAAACAATAAAGTAGTGATTTAACAGTTCACTTGTAGTTTTTCTTATAAGAAAAAAATAAAGGGAGACACCTCAAACAATGTTCTTATTGGCCTGCAGCCACGTCACAACCAAAGGTATTTCAAGTGCCTAAAATATCATTGATTCCACAATCGATCAACCTCTCAATAGTAGGTTTTATTCCACAACCAGTGAAACCCTTTTATCTCAATAACTCCACAAAAAAACCATACATGGAGCCAAACAAATTCTTAATGCATATCATTAAAAAAATCAAGTTGTTTACATATTAAAAATACATTGGTCACCATGGTCCTCCTTCCTTTGTTTAACTGGGGTGAAAACACATGGGTTACATTCATTAGGAATCCATTTAAACTGCCAGGAATATGTGATTAACCTTTTTTTTATTTTATATTTCACGTTTTTAATCACTACCATGTATAGATAACAGTACATTACCAGTGCGCAAACAAGTAACACCAATGTCCATGATTTTCAGTAGGCTTAATCTTTCACAATTAACAACATAGAAAATAATAATAACAATGTAATCTCTACCCCGTCCCCCTTTCATTTAACATCCATTTATTAGCATTATTTGAGGTTGATATTCAACGATGTGTAGTAGAAGAATTGTCATACAAACCCCGTATGATTCTTGTAAAATCGATAAGAATGTATAATTTCCTACATTGATGACATAAGATTTTTGTTTCTTCCTCACGACAAGAACATATATTACAATTTTATTGATACCTCTCGGTTGTCCCAAAATTGGGGGGGGGGGGAGGTGCAATAGGATTACTGAAACTCGATGGAAGGGATAATTTGAGGAGTATAAATTGATGACATGAATTATTGGGAATAGAGGTAGGGTTTGATCATCTCTCCCTTGGGAACAAGAAAAAAGAACTGATGAAAAATGGATATTTCATCTCCTAATAAGATTTAATGATTCAATTATTTAAGATACTCTGAATTATTCCATTAATGAGGGGATAGCATTAAACCCTAATGTTTGGACAAGTAAATGTTTCCACACTGTTACATAAAATTTAAATAGATGTTTTGGCATTTAAATCAGACATAGAGTCCTTAAAATTGGAATTAAATGCATTATACGTCAATGTAATCTTCAAAAGGTGAAACATTAGGAAGCTAGAAACACTATGCACCAAACATGAAATTTGAAAAAGTGTTGGATGACTCACCATTCTGGAATCCTCAGAGGTCTTAAAATACTATAGAACCTCACTGGTCTAGAATCAGTATTTATGAAATAAAAATATGGAAGAGTGAATAGCCTGCTCTTTGAAATAGCCTACTACTCTAGAAACACTATTTATGGACAAGAAATTTGGCCAAGGTAATAGCATGTTGTTGAAAATAGACTACTGTTATGGATACACTATTCATAAAATAGATATTTTTCAATTGAAAAATCTTCATGATAGAAACAAGCTACTATTTTGGGAAGACTGTTCATGAAATATAAATTTGGCAATGGAAATAACATACTGTTGGAGAAAACCAAATGTTCTAGAAACAATATTCATGAACTAAAAATTTGGTAAAATGTCGAGAATAAGTCAACTTTACCTCCCAGAACACCTCTAACACGAAATTTATGAAAAAAATGGACCAAAGAGGTCTGACCCATTGAATTAGATACCTCTCCAAACATTCTTGTCCCTGAGAATTCAAAACCAACCTTGATGAAAAGTGGGGTCCGAAAAAAAACCCCATAAGGTACCTCTCAGGCGTAATATATCCTTAGTTGTTTGAAAGATGTAACAAAAAATTGACATTCGAGAACCCTCCCCCCATGAGTTATCTCATTTAAATAGATACACCAACCCCAAAGATCACACTGTTCTGACACATGCCTGAGGGAGTCCATTCCAACTTTTTAGAATATTATCCGCTATAGGAGGCACTGAGTCGCCCACATGGGTTTAACCACATCCACATTAATGAAACATTATTATGAGTCATGTCCTCCCTTCCCAATAAGTTGGGTCACAACACACACATCCATATAACAAGGTAAGAATCATTAAATATCAAAAAATTTCAAGCATAACATCACATCAATGGTAAAAAAATTATAAGATCAATGAAAAACCCAACACAACAACTTTAATCAGCACTGGGTACTAAACACACATCTAGGACTCCCACAACCATGTACTCTCCTCGATGCCACATTTTGACCACAAGACATAAACAAAGGGAATAGAATTCCCACACAACTCTTTCTCCTTGGGATCGTTGATCTATACAGGCTACTCCTCAAATACTGCATCATCATCAATATCAATATCGCTCCCATCAATGACGTGTGAATCATCATAAATATCAAAACGGAGCTATGATACTTGGAAAACATTATGTTTCCGAATCATCTACTGGGGATGTGCTATTACATACACAATGTCTCCAACAAGAGCGAAAACCTCGAAAGGACCGAATAACTATATGGAAAGATTATTCTTGTGACCAATCATTTTCTTCAAATAATGAGGGAATCGTTTAAGAAAACTATTAATTTTGATGCATGTACCATTCCATGGGTATTTACCCTACAATAAAAGTAGGATCCCTTGGTCTTTCAGTTGGCTCAGAGTCATTGCATCAGATCACGTGGGTTCCTCAAATCAGGGGACTTAGGAGGTCTTCCCTAGCCTATGTCACACACCAAGATTTCTTTCCATTGTTTCCCTACCATAACAAGAAATTTTCATTTTCCCTAACTCCATTATCTATCCTATCTCTCACCCATCACATATGATACCATTCTACCTCACATCTAGTTGAAAGTAATCCATTTCTCCTATTGACCTGCAAGCATCTTAAGACTCTCTAACTACTTCAATCTATGATTTTCTGCTCAAGGCATCAGCCACAACGTTCCTGTTACCTTTTGTGTAAGAGACCAAATGTTTGTAGTCTTTTAAAAACTCTACCCATCTCTTATACAACAAATTATGATCCCTCTTGGAAAAGATATACCTTAAACTCTTGTGATAGGTGAAGGAAACAATGTGCTCCCCGATGAGGTAATTGCTTCAAAACTTCAATGAAAACAGTACTGATGCAAGAAATGTTTCATGGGTGAAATAGTTATTCTCATGAGGACGTAACTTCCTATACCCATAAGAGATCACTCCCTGCTTCTGCATCAACACAAATACCAAACCAAGAACATAAGCTTCACAAAACACCTAAAATATAACTCATTACTCTGGAAACCTGAGCACTGGAGAACTGACTAGTTTCCCCTTCATATAGCTAATAGCTACCTACCTCAGCTCTCTCTATGTGAAATGGTGGGTCCTTATAAGTCAATGCCATCAATAGAGCTATACCTCGAGATATGTTAGGAAAAAACCTATGATAATAGCCTACCAAGCCCAGGAAAATATGAAATTATGCCACTTTCATGTGTGTAACCCAAGAAACAATTTCCACCTCCATCGATGGGTCCACTGCTATCCCATGATAAGACACCACATATCTAAGGAAGTGAAATTATTATGTCAATATCCTAATCCTCTAAAACTTCTTATAGATCATATGGCATCGAGGGACCCCAAATATTATTCTATGATGCTCAATGTGCTCTTAATTTGACCAAGAGTAGATCATAATGTCTTCAATGATCACAATGATGAACAAGTCCAGAAACTCACAGAAACTAGAGTACATGTGGTTCATGAAATCTTTAGGTTCATTCGTGACACGAACATCTTAACTACAAACTAAAAGTTCCCATACCTGTACCTTAAATCCATCTTCGGTATTTCACTCTCCCCCACCCTCAACTAGTGATATCTAGATAGAAAATATATCTTATAGAACCAACCTTCTCTATTAAATTGGTCGAATAGATCATCTATCCTTGGGATAGGGTAACAATTCTTGATTGTTACCTGATTCAACCTCTGGTAGTCTATGCACTACTTGAGATGACCATATGCCTTCTTTATAAACAAAAACAATGCACCCCATTGCAACACAATCGGTTCGAAAAAATAAATATTTATCACGCTGTAAATCTAAATCTTCAACTCTCACAACTCAAAAGATGCCATCCGATAGGGATCCATCGAAACAGGATGAGGACCAGGTTGTAAGTCTATTCTGAACACAACATCAGGTCGAGGGCATAAAATCACATCCTCATTGAGAAAGACATCCAAAAATTCTCTAAAAACCCATAACATCCACCATTATTGCATATTCTGGCTCAAATGATATTGTGACCAACAAAGAATGGAGATTCTCTACTTTCCAGTTTCCCATATGACAACTAATCCAACCAACAAAAGCCACATGATGACCTTATTCTTTATAAAACACGAATCTTCTTCGAAATCAATAGATAACAACACACACAGAGGACAACCAGTAATTGTCTATAATGACATCATACAGATTCATCTACAATAGAAGAAGATCCCCACTAGACTGATGTTTCCCTAACATGAATATGCATCCCCCAAAAATATAAAACAAACAGGTCTGACCTCTAACTGGAGAAATCAACACAAAGATAACTTGAAGTCATTGTACGTCTAGAACCAGAACATGATAATGATCAGGTACAATGAAGGAGTGTGGTTCCCCCGAATCAATCAAATTAGAAACATGAGTTATAAACAAACAAATCATACCATGAACAACCATCGACCCCACTGACAATGCTTACACTGTAGAATGAAAATGTCCACGCCCAGCTCCTCTACCTCTCTTATGTCGACCAACTCCTCAATATTGCCCTGATCGAGGCCTCTGAGGAGCACCCTGAGGTCTGCCTCCCCTCACAACATTTACCCTCAATAAAGTATGATACTGCTGCAAAAAAGGCCTTCCTGTAAACAGTTGATGCTGAGTTGGGTGCTGAACCATCCAACCCCCACTGTACTGACCTTGAGCAGGGAATCTACCTTGATTGTGCTCGAAAACACCATATAAAAAATCTCAATTCTTGTCCTATATGAAAATGATGAGGACTAGAGGATCAAAACTAGTACTATTGAGGCCTACTCCCTACTGAATGAAACATGGAAGGACCTATCACTGGTGATTTGATTATTTCTTCCTTTATCTTTGAAGAACTCAACTGGCTCCCCTGTCATGGCATTCCTCCTCAAGAGTGAATCTTGTCTACCAACCTTTCATTGTTATATAATGGAAAGTACATCGTTAGGGTAATGGGAGTAATAATATACTAAAGAGATGGTCGAAGTGCCTCTTATAAACATATTTCCCAAGACAAGTCATGTGGAAAGAGGTCTAGGGAAACTTGCATGAGATCCTTGAACATGATCCCCAATTCCCTCACTAACATACTTCCTCACAGAAGGAAGTTAAGTTATTCTCTCTTATCATCTTTTTCCATAGAATAATGGAATTCCACCCATAACCCCATCTTGAAAATGACTCATGAAACCTTTGTCTCTGTATTTTCCCTCACAAAGAATGTCCACCAATGATGGGTTCTCCTCTCATATGGTTGAATGCCAACGGGGCCCAGTACTCCCTCAGAGTAAGAATCATAGTGAAGGCGATCCCCAACTCTCCGATACAACATTATGTTTCTACATTGGAGATGCTTTCCTCATATTTTTGGAGTGTCTATTGCTGGAAGGAACGCTGTGTCTGATGCCTCCTCTCATCCTTCTCCACTAGGTCATCCTCCTGATGATCATCCAGAACAACATACTGAGCCCTAACTGCCCATTCCACACATGGATGTCTTCTCGGTGTTGTAACTACATGGTAAACAAGGAATTATGATGCTATAATATAAAGTAATATTAATCAAAATTTAGTTATTATGTTATTAAATATTCTCTCAAACACATAAAAATTCAAGTAATTGTGTTTATCAATTTATCGTTCAACTATTACTTCACAACTGGGAAACAAATAGGCAAAACCATTACTTGAGAAAAAAATTAGAAATAACCAAGAAGTTATTTAACAGTTCACCACCGATTTCTATTATAAGGAAAAAAAGGGAGATTCCTCAAACTACGTCCCTATCGGCTTGTATCCACAACACAACCAAAGGCAATTCAGCTTCCTATAAGATCATCCTGACCACAATAGATTAAACTATTAACAATAGGTTCTATTCCACAAATAGTTCTACCCCTGATCTCAAAACTACCACCACATAACTAGTATAGTGAACCAAATAAATTCCTCTCACATATAATTAAAACAAATCAACCAGTTTACATATATGACCAACACTAGTCACCATGTCCCTCATTTTTGTTTGATTAAACAGGGTGATATCAAATGTGTTACATTCAACAGGTATCCATTTAAATAGCCATGAATTTGTGATTATCATTTTTTTCTTTCCAGTTGAATCTTTTTATTCACTACCATGTCCAAAAAATAGATCATTTATAATCAGAAAACAAGACCCCCAATGGACATGATTTTCAGTAGGCCTGTGCTTGTACAATTCACAACACCAAAAAGAATAATATTAATATCATCTCTTCCACACACCCCTTCCATTTAATAGGTGTTTGTTATCATTGTTAGATGTTGGGTTTCAACTATGTATTGTGGAATCATTGTCATACTCACCCCTCATGATGCATCTAAAATATTGGCGAAGGTATAATTTCCTACCTTAGTGATCAAAGATTTTTGTTTCTTCATCACATCAATATCTTATATGGAAACTTGATCAATACCTCTTGGTTTCCCAAAAACAGGGGGGTGTACAATAGGACTAGTGGAACCCAGAGGAATGGATGATCCTAGGAGTGTAGATTTATCCCACAACTTATTGAAAATATAGTAAGTCATTGAGCATCTCTAATGAATAAATTAAAAGGAAGAACCCTGAAAAATAATATTTCTTCCCATAAGAATATTTAATGGAGCAACAATTTAAGATATGATGAATATTTCCATTAATTATGGGATCACGTTAAACCCCTCTGTTTAACCATGTAATGGTTTCCCCACCATTTCACAAAATTAAAACAGGAGTTATGGACATTCAATCGGCCTTAGGGTCCTTAAAACAAGGCGTTAAATGAATTTTATGCCAAAAGAAATGTCAATGGGGTGAAACTGTATGTAGATGGAAACCATATACTACAAACATGAAATTTGAGAATGTGTTGGATGAGTCACACTTCTTGAATCCTCACTGGAATGGAAAAACATTAGAACCTAACTAGTATAAAAACACAATTCATGAATGAGAAATTTTCAAATGGGAATAGCCTACTATTGGAAATAGCCTATTGTTCTAGAAACACTATTCATGAACTAGAAATTTGGTTTTGGGAGTTACCTGTAGATAGAAATAGACTAATATTTTGGAAACACTGTTCGTGAACTAGAAATTTTGAAATGGAAGAATCTTATTATTGTAAATAGCCTAATGCCCAAGAAACAATGTTCATAAACTAGGAATTTGTAAAAGGGAATTGCCTGCTGTTGGAAATAGCATATTGTTCAGGAAACATTGTACATGAACAAGAAATTTTGAAATGTGCCAGGAATAAGTCGCTTTGACCACCCTGAACACCTCAAACACCATCTCAGTAAATTATTGTACCTGAGAGGGGTGGGCCATTACAAGAATATTAATTAGTATATTATAATAAATTAAATATAAAATTATCAATATAATATAGTTGGTTTATGAGGTTTCTATTTATAAATGTGTTTGATTGTCATTTAAACAAAGTCACAATCATTTATATATATTAATTTTATTTAATAATGAAAATCGATTTATAGTGAGATGATAATGGATATGGTTCTTTCATCCCTTATCAACATAATTTATATAATGTTTAGGGATATTTTATCCACATATAATGCTATCATTAAACAACCAATGAAAATAATATAATCGATAACTTGTGAAACATGATAACTTGATTCTAAATAAATAGAAATATTGTATACAATTATAACATAGAAATTAAAATGGGTTGTATGAATAATGGTATCAAAAGTAATAATTTTTTTGTTAGCAATGGATAAAAAATAAGAATATTTCAAATTAATAATAAATTTACACTAAAAACTATTTTTTTCAAAGAATAATTTTTTTTATCTTGAAACATAATATTAAATTAAATATTAAAACATATTATAAAAAAATTAAAAACAACAACTATATGTTGAAATACTCATATTAAAATTTATTTTAATTTTATATTTTGGTATTTTATTGTAATTATGTTTTTTCATTGTATATTAAAAAACAGAATTCTAACTAAAAAGATCATTTTTATTTATATTATTTATATTGTTCAATTCTATTTTTAAATTTTAAACTAAAAATATTTTCATAGATTTATGTTGAAATAATTTATTACATTTGAATCATTTTCATATTGAATTTTGATATAATCTCTTTATAATCTTTTTAACATTTTCTCTTTGAAAACCATATATCTCTTCACGTCCACCCAATAAATTATAGATAAATATTTTTAACTTATCTATTAGGAATTTGGAAAATTACTTTCCATACTTTGGATCATATTAATTTATATTATTAAATAATTTAAAAATACTTTTGACCATAATGAATTCAATGAAATTAAAATTATTTACCACGATTAATGTAAAAATGGATTTAATGTGTGTTAATATAAAATATTGAGGCTTAAAATTAAATTAAAACTTCAATAATGTTCTTTATATGGAAATATTTATACCTATTTATATCTAAATCTCAATAATAATCCACTTTTAATTATTTTTCAAGTATAAAATATTGGTACACATTTTACATTTCAAAAATTACATGTGTGTCAATAAGTTCACTTATAAAAGGACACCACCTATCCTACCTTATTGACACAAATAAAACATATTTTTCAGCCAAAACCATGAATAAAAACATCCCAAATTACCTCCCCTAATAATATAAGAAATATTTCAATAAAAAATCTATCTATTTGAGGCTTTTTGGAAAACTTATGGAGTTTACATGTGGAATATCAAATGTAATACATTAAATTTTTTTCTTTTATTTCTTTCTCCAACTCATTCTATTATAATTTAAAACTGTTGGTATAAATAACTTATTATATTATATATTAATAGATGTATTTTTATTAAGGTATTGGAAAAAAATCCCCTCTTATATCAAACGGTTTAAGATATCAATTTTCTTTTTTTATGGTGGACTATCGCCTAGTGAACTGATTCCAGTCATTTTTTATAATCACCTATAACTCTTGGGAATGATGATTGATATAAAGAATAAATATGATATTAAAATTTTAAAAATATATCTACATTCATTATGTCATATATAACTTTTCTACCATGGGGATACGATATCAATGCTCATGTGAATGGGAGACAACTTACATATGAAGCAATTCGATCATTCTGAAAATATAATATTTCATTACCTTTAATACATATCACTCCGTAAAAATTATAAAATCATTTATGTATGCATGTTCTACCACTTTCTGGAAAATATTTGACAAAACATTAATCACCACACCATATAGAAGATATATATATATATATGTTAATTTAATGATACACTTTGTTATTTGTGATACAACTATCAATCATTAATGATAAAATATTATATCACTCATTTACATATTCATCAATGAAAAATTTTAATTTTACTCATGTGTATATATGAACTTCAATCTACATGATCATAATGTAGTTCATTTATCCAAATTGTATTTCTTGATTGGTCTTAAAAGTATAATCAATATATAACTATTATAATTATGTAATGATTATTATATTGTACGTTATTGATCAATATAATATGTCTATGAACTGGAATTTTCAAGATAATTCAACAATAGAAAGACATGGAAATTATCATGTAAAAATTGAAAATAATGATTTATTATTAAATAAAATGGAGATAAGATGTTATAAATGGAACATATATGATATTTTAATTATCAATATGGGTTGGGTATAAGTTAATATTTTTTTTGAAACCATTATATCTAATACCCATTGAAAATATTCAAAATGGAGAGTGAGGTAGGTTACTTGATAACATAATCCTTATATTGAGTCATGTTGTACAATTATACAGGGAATTTATTTTATATATAATATATAATACCAATTTGAGATTCAATATAATAATTAATTATATATTCATAAAATTTTATGACACAATTTGAAATATTTTATCTAAGGTGATATGTCATGAGGGTTAGAATGTTTTAATAACATTTATAACATTATTTCATTTCATTTAGTTGTATTACTTCTTTATTATCCTATAATATTGTGATATTATGTGTTTAATTAATTTTTATTTTCTTAAATTGTATTTAAAATTATTTGATGTGTATTAAAATATAATACAAATAATATGTTAATATTTTAATTCTTAGTTCAACTGTATGATAATTAAAATGGTTTATTTCAGTAAGTAATATTAATTTATAATTTTTAAAAATTCATTTAAAAGAAATTATTCGACCATTTTAATGTAAAACAATTTCACATTATTATTATATGTTTTTTCATGTTATTTTTATTTAATTGAACCTTTCTTATACTTTTTAAAAATAATAATTGAGAAAATGATTCTTTGAAAATACAACATTATATCACATGTTGGTATGAAATCAGTTTATTTTCAAATCATTATTTTAAGAATTTTTTTAAAAATGTTTTACTTTCATCATATAATGATTAAAAGAAAATTTCACCATTTTTTTAATTTTTCAATGTAATAATAATGTGTCACTGAATATAATTACCCTTTGGATTTTACCAATCATGTGGAATGAAAAATTGTTTTAATTTACCCTATACATTTAAAATATCCTACCATATAAAATACTCATTATTATAATAATATTTATATTCATCAATGTTAAATTTCTATGAAAATGAATTCCAAATGTTTTATTAGTAATTTTTTTGAAAGGTGATTTTGAAAATGAAAATGATATTTTCATTAGGAATGATTTAAAGATATTGTTTGAAATTTCATTTCATTAATGAAAAAACTCTTATATTGAACTGATAATAAAAAATGTATATTCTTTTCTGATACCATAATTATTTATAAATTGTATGTTTTTTGATAATTTTGACAATGTAATGTTTTGGAATTCAAATCCATGATTAATTTTTGTATTCATTAATATTCTAGGGAAATATTCACCTTTCAATGATCATTAGACATTAAATTTCCCATAACTATCAATATTTTTTAACATGGATATGATTATTTTTGAAACTATACCCATTACCATAAGTGGTTTTTACATAAATACATATTTGATTGACATGTACATACTAATAATTATTAATTTTTTCTCAATTCCTATATTTTATGGAAATTAATAATGTACATGATTTTAATTAATTAATCGATTTATAAGGAATGATTTGGACAAGAAGATATAGGTGGAATATATTTATAGATATCCCCTTGAATAATTAGTAGTCTCATAAGATTAATAAGTTGGAAATACGTGGTTAAATAGGTTTTTGTGTATACCAACACATCATTTTTAAATTTTCTAGAGATTAGATCTTGAAATTAGATGTTTTCATGATTCCTAAGAAAATGGAATCCAATAATTAATAATATACTTCATTGGGAATTCTGTTCAATTTATCTATTAGATATGAAAAATAGTATTATCCATGTATTCCTTTCTTTCCTAGATTATTGATTAAAAATATGTTATTTTAGTTATTTAATTTATAAATTTTTTATTTCATATCAACATATCTAGGATAATTGTGCATTTATTTGAGCTCTAAAAGCATTCCATTATCTAATTATTAACATAATAGAATGTTTAATTAATTTTTTAACATTTCCATACTGATTATTCTACATATAATCATCGTAGTGAAGATTTATAAAGCAAATGTCAATTCTCTAAGACAATAGGATAATTAAAAATATAAAAACATATATAATGCCTTAATTCATTATGAAGGTGTCTTGGGGTAGGACGTCAATTGTAGATAGTATTACATTTATTTTTGAATGAACCGAATAGCTTCAAAACATTCATGTATGATGAATAATAAGGGTATAAGAGAAGGCCCTTTCCCCATTATTAATCATGGTGTTCTAGTGATCTGGGGAAGGCCTCAAGATTCTCAATTAAATAATATTATTTGTAACATAATAAGTACTACATAATCATATAAGTATATGTCCATCTCAATAGTAGAAATAATATGCCTCATTAAGAATAAGTTGGTCTCAAAGCTGGTGTATCCATTTATAATGTACTATTAGTCATCCTCCATCATAAAATCTATCAACACTAGGATGATAAATTTTGTTTTGAGTATAAAAATATTGGAAAGGAAGAATATTAATATCCCATGGGAACAATGTTGAATGACATGTGTTATGGGAGGTCATAAGATAAATTTCAATGACATTATCTATGAATCTCAGTACTCTCACATTATATGAAGGCTTATCAATGATAATTTTGAATCCTTGGGATTTCCTATAGAAATATTTTTAGATATACTAATTAAAGGAATCACAGTGTATATGGAGCCCTATGTTTGTCCTAGGAAGAGAAGAACATTTCAGAAAATCAACATGAATACTTGCTGGATGATGAGTATAAATTCATCCCTCATGTTTGGGGAATAAAATAGTACGAGAACTCCACATCTAAAAGGGGTTCGCACACCTGATCTATATATTGAATACAACATCTCCATCAATGATCAACTTGACTACTAGAACCAATTACCGCATGTTATTGAATTAAATGTTTCCTCTTATTAGTTCTTTAATAATGTGGTATTTCTTATCTATAAATAAAACCTGAATGGAATGAATGAATTTAATGGAATCTAAGATAAAATGATTTTGGGTAACTGTAAATGGATTCTGATTTTCAACAAAAAATTCCAATCACCGTCATTGTATACATTACTCTAGATGTTCTCCCTAAAAAAACTTCATGTTTATTCTTACATGAATCAATTTGGGATTTCTATTTTTTAATGATTTTTGTTGTTCCACTAACATTGGGAGTATGTATACCAAATATTCTTTTCTTTACAATTAACTACCACATTATGGAGAGAAATGCATGAATTGTTTTAGATCTATACACCATTGACTTATAACATGAAAGGGTTTCTAAATGCTTTGAAAGACATTCACATGTCCTGGAAAATAGCCATATTTTATAGATTTTCTTATTCATTATTAATTCACATGATATGGAGAAGAATGAAGAAGAGTATTCATGAGAAATATACTTTTAGACAACATGATTATCTGGAGGAAATCATGGCACCTATACAAAACTCTAACTCCAATCACATTACAGGTTGAATCAACTCTGTAAAAGACTTATCAACTCGGTGGAAGCTGAAGATCATTAGTGAATATCCAAAAACTCTATATACCATAAAATTATTTTGGTTCCCCATATTTTCGATTGGATTAAATTTAATATTGAAGGATCTTTGGGGGGAATCCCAAGGTAATCAGGATTTGGGGCCATCATTAGGGACCATGAAGGTGATGTTTTGGAATGTATTCAAAGCCATGTGATCATTTAACTATGATAGAGGTAGAAATTATGGATTTTATCAATGATTTCATAGTTTCATGTCAATGAATTTGGACCAAAATATGGTTCAATTAATATTCCACTGTAATTTTTCTTGCTATTAGGTTGGGAGAGGTGTATATTTCATGGAAGTTGATTAGAAAATGGGATAAATTTTGGAGAGGCCTTAATCAATGTACGACATAATCCGGAACGTCTATCATGAAGGAAATAGCCTTGACAACTATCATGTATAAAACAGTCTGTCTAAAGAGGTTTTTATATATTATAATGTTCTTCCTAGTGACATGTTTCATAATTTTCAAAGGGACAAATGTCAAATCATATATTAAAATTTATTAAATCATTATAGCATCAGTTGTATATAACATATATTAATAATTTGAGATTATGATTTTTCTTCCATTAGCATGAATAAAGGATGTGTTATTTGAATGAAATGAATTTATATCCTAGAGGGAATAACATTATTATTGAGAAAAATTATGTTGTTATTTTGGATTTTAAAATGTAATGCAAGACACTAGTATGTATATAGTTTAGCCAAAATAATAAAATATTGTTCATTTGGGATGATATTATCTTTATCTAATTCCATTATAATAAAGCATTAAATTGATCTAATTTACTTGGGTTAGGGTATTTATAGTATTAATAAGTATATGTTTTGTGGAAACCATGTAATGTATATTTAGGAAAATATTTATTATATAACACAAATATATGAAGAAGTTTTATGTTTTTTTATACAATAACATCTTAATATTTGGGCAAAGAAGATTTTATTTTGGTTTTTCAATAAATTAATACTTGTATGGATTGTAAAAGTGTAGGTTGTTATGTCAATGTTGTAGATAAGGTGATATATTTAAAGAGGGTGCATTGGGATTCACTATACTGTCACCTTCTGAATGAAAATGGGTATTACTATGTACTAGTTCTGGCACTCACAAGGGATATTATTAGGATAAATAACAATTTCATTAAAAATACTTATGATGGGTTTTAATAGATTGTGATATGAAATAACCTAGGATAGATAAATGGAATCTTACGTTAAAAAAATTTGTCTTTGATTAAACATACATTAAAATTTATAGAGTTTACCCAATATGATAATTGGGCTGCAAATATACTTTTTGGTTTGAGTAAATAGATATAACTTAACGGATTCATGTTAACTTTGTATATGAAGGATAAAGTGGTGAATATGTGAAACCAAATGGGATGACGACTATAGTGAAATATATTGTGATTATGTCTAATACATTATTCAAAAATATTATTAAAAGCATATACCTTAACCAAATTTGGGACATTCCAAAGATGATAATGATGGATTTTTATTGTAGATTGAGTGTCGGACACCATTGAGGAAATAAATAATGATTTCCATCATATATGAAATGTGATTAGTGATACTCAAGAATGTGTATCAATTTAATGAGAAAATTATTTCTGTCTTGAATAGAAGAGAAAAATGCATTGAATATATGTGGAAAAATTTAATAGTAAGATAGAAGTAAAAAATTCTCATTATAAGGATTGATTAATAATTCTTTATGTTAAATAAGGAAAACCTTGAATTATAAAATTCAATTAACTTTTCTATTGGTTAACAACTAGAACATGGAAGGGTTTTCTTTAATAAAATAGACGATGATCTTATGTATTAGGATTCAATAATTAAATTTTGGATGTATTTTTCCAATAGTATATTGGTTATATGAATCATGAGACAAATAATGATTTTGTTACTTTTTAGAAACATATGTTTATTCATTTAGATAAGATATTTGAATACCATCACCTAATTATGAATAAAGGTAGATTATATGTTCATATTCATAAACACCACATTTTTATTTTTATGTGATTAGTGACTACAGAGGTAATGAATTTTCTAGGAGACATTTACAGCAATACAACCCATTGATTTGTTATATGTTTTAGTAAAAATTTCATTTAATAAAGAAATACCATAATATTAAGGGAATAAATATACAGTAATTGGTAACCATTAGGTTTTATCTTGTCATTTTTTAGGTAATTATATTAATTAAAAGATATTTAACCGAAATAATAAAAAGACAGTTTTAGAAAAAAGATGACCAACATGTTGGGTGATAACCCATCACACGCACTAATGCTAAAGGGATAGAACCCATGGAAAAAGGATGATATGATTTTATCACCTACCATTGGAATAGGTTATTTTTTGGTCAATATGAGATTATTTTTAATTAAATAACTTCTAGAATAAACATTAATGATGAACCAATTGTTTTACTATTGAGGTATACATATTAATGTAACATATTTGATAACTTATGCTAATTATAATGTGTTTGGAATATAGATAGACATTTGAAACCTAAATTCACTATTTTATTAATAATTTGATCTGAAAAAAGATAATTTTTACAGGAATATTTTTTTTTCTGAATATCCATTTAATTGAGTAGTAGTTTAATTGTAAATTGATAAAATAATAACAAAAGGATGTAATGATTCTTATAAAATAGACACTTGTGAAGTAATTATATTTAATTATATTTATAGATAGTAAATGATTTATTTATATTTGGGAAATGGATATCGAATAAATATTTTAATGTTATTTCCAACAAATTTGATGACAGAAATGGGTATTTAAATCATTATAGATTTATGGTTTTAACTTATTTCACATCCAATTTATTCTTCAATTTAGTGTGTTATACGAACTATATCATTGGATATTTATTTTAAATATTATTATAGGCTTATACATTTAAATTATAATAATATTCACCATCATATAAACTAACTATTTTTTTAATTCATATGATCTTTTTTACATCCCTTTAACACTTATTTATTGTATGTTTTAATAAATATTTTTATTATGTGGGTTTCGACGAAAAATATTTTTAAATATCAGTCCCTCAATTACCGTGATAGAGTATAAATTGTTAGGAAACGGTCTATTTAAGGTGGGGGAGAGTGTATAAATATGAAATTTTAAAAGAAAAATCTTTTATTCGATAGAAAACGCAACACCCAACATTGAGCATTAACAATGCATCAAATATATTTCTTCAAATTAAATGTCGTTGATAGCTTATAAAACATGCAACCTCAGGAAAAAATAAACGACAATATAGTATACTAGTATAACATAGTAGTTATGATTTTTTAATAATACTTTATAAATTATGAAAATTATTTTTATAAACTAATTATGAATATAAAAAAGTATCATTATAAAGAAAAATAAATTCTTTATAAACAACAATATTTTTCCTAAAATAATTTTTAATAAATATTTGGGTACATAATTTGAAATTAAAATTTAACACTTTAAAAAAAATATTTTAAAAAAATCAGTTTTAAAATACAATTTTTCAAAATTATCATAGTGTGAATTTTTCATATATTTCTAAAATGTTTCATTTTTTAATTAATATTTAAAAAATATCAATATCTGAGGAAAACTATCTTTTTGTTCTAATTATTTATAAATGTAAATAATATTAAAATATAGTTTTATTATAATATCAGTTAAATTAGTTTTCTATTTACCTAATTAATATTGTAGGAATCATTTTCATATTGATGTTTTATATAAAGAATTCCTAAACATTTGAACATTTTCACTTTGAAAACTCACATTCATATTGCAACGTCATGATTAATTTTAAAATAATACTGTAAAATTATGTTAATGAAATTAAAGAAATGGATTTAATGTTAATAATCATAACAAATTTTGATAATCTAATATGTTAAACATAGTTTTTTACCACCATTAATTGAAATAATATGTAAAAATTTACCACAGGTAATATAAATATATATTTTGCAGTGTGTTAAACTAAAATGATAATAGTTATAATGAATAATTTATTTATAAATTACAATTAATGAAAATATATCAACCATAGAATATATATTTCGTTAGAATAATATATTCTATACCATTTTTCTATGTGAAAAAAATTGGTAGACTTTTTTAGTGAATTAAAAGTTTGACTCTAACCTCATTTATAAAAGGATATATCCATATTCTAACTTTTTAACACAGTGAATCTAATTTGGTTCATCTAGTACCTAAACAATAACATCCAAAATATTATACTATAATCCTAAATGTCTTATTACTTTCATATACCCAGAAAAGTATGTATTCTATGAAAACCTTATGAGGTTACTCAAGGAAGATGTAACACTATTCATGAAGGATTTTAATTTTATTTAATACTCTAGATCCTAAAATTTTGAATAAAATCTCATCATATAATTACCTATGTGTATTAAATTTATGAATATGATTTTATAGAAATGGTACGACATAAAAAATACCCACTTTAAAAAATGGATTATGAAGTCATCATTCATGGATGTGATAGAATACCACCACATGAACAAATGAAATTAATTTTTTTCCTTTAAAAAATCATGTTTAGGGTACATTTATCTATATAAAGTATATATATTATAATTATAAAATCAATGTACCTCTTGATTAAATATATACTATATAACTTTAAACATTCCATTCCATAGGGTATATATTATTGTTGCTCGTGTGTACAGTGGACTACCACATCATGATGTGATGTGATTAAATTTTCAATAACGCTTTTACATGAAGGTAATAAAGTTAATTTGAATGGGTTTATTTAATATAAATTGAATTATTATTACAATAATTTAATATTAATCATTAATGAAGAATAATATATATTTTTTTTCTTACCCTTTCACTTAGTCATAGATGATAACCTCATTCATGTAATTGTGGACACCACCTTCCCAATGTGGTCTTACCCTATTTTCCATAGCACACTACATGGTGGATATCAATAAACATATTTAATGATGAAATATGGTATTTATAATAATTTTTCATTGTTTATCAATAAAATATTAGTTACCACATTTATATAATTATCACTGATAAATAGAAACATTACTACTTCATATGTACGACCAACCATATCTATGAACATAACATAGATCATTTCTCAAAAAAAAATCATGAATAGTCATAAAAGAATAATTGATTTCAATTTATGATAATAATTTCAATATTAATATTTTTTTTTTGATGGAATAATTAAATTATCCAAAGGACTAAAAATATTATTAATGAAGAATGATTGAGAAAATAGTAAAATTATCACTCAAAATAAATAAAATAAAGAGAGTTAATTAATGAATGAATGATAAGATGTTATAAAATTATAATATATGATATTTTAAATATTAATAAACATAATTAATATGTTAATAACCTATTTAATTCCATTAAATATGAGGTTTAATATTGTTCAAATAAAAGGATGTGTGAGGTAAGCGACATCACCTGTATTTCAATTCAATGAGAAAAAATGTAATGTTATTCACCTAAATTATTTTATATGGGGTATATATATAAAAAAATTAAATTTAATATCATTATTCTATAATATCTCAAGAGATTTCAAATATCAATTAGAATTATTTTATCCATGGGTATTCGACATGATAGTTACAATGTGGTAATGAATTTCATAACTCAAATTCTTTTCATTATGTTATATTACTTATTTTTTCTTTGATATTATATTATTATTTTTACAATTAATTTTAGTCATATCAAGTTTATTTACTATTTTTATATGTGGATCTAATTTTTATACATATAATCTATTCATTTATTAATTATCACTTCAACATTATGATATTTGTAAGGGTTTATTTCATAATCCCATTTTTATTTAGTTTTTTTATTCATGAATCTCTATTGAAGAAAAATATTATATAGTATTATTATGAATAAATATAATATTATTCTCCACTAGTTTTTTATGATATCATTTTGTAATTGTCACATTTTTACACTCATTAGTACCTAAAAAATCAAGAATTTTTTATAATGAAAATTCGACTTAATTTTTTATTTGGGAAAAAATATGTTTTCTTCCAAAACATGTGTTTTTTAAAATGTTTCCATTTTTTATATTATATTATAATGAAAAATAATAATTTCTATCCATACATGACTTTTTATAATTATTTTGAAATAATTGTACTTGTTTTGTCCCTGAAAATGCATGATTTAATTTTATAGAAAACGTAAATGAAATCCTTTTTTAACATACTCAAAATTTATGCGATTTTATAACATTATGAAAAATAAAAGTATAAAAAAATTAATTATATATATCAATTAGTATTTTAAAAGAATATAATTTTGATATTGGTTTTAGAACTTTTATTCTTAAAATGTTATTTCCTAAATTAATAGTTTATTTTCCTATAGAACATTTTTTAGGATCATTTATGGTATTCCTAATAATCAGTGACAAAATCCCTTTAATAAATGTATATAAATTGGGGGTATGTTTTATTGATACCATCAATGTTTTTCAACAAGATTGTATATGATAATTTTTACAAAACAACATATTTTTATTCACTTTCTAGACTCTTTATTGTCATCATTAATAATAACAAGAAATATTCACATTCTTATGATAATTAGCCATCAAATTTAACATAAATACCCATATTATAAGTCTTGAATATGGTAATTAATGAATCCTAATCATAATTCTATAAATTTTATTATTTTAATTTTATTTTATTGATTGTGAAAATATTTATAATTCATACTAATTCATCAATATATATTTAATGGTAAGGAATATTTATCATGGATTAAATCAATTATTTGATATGTGTGTAATACTTTAGTCATGAAGATATGGGTGGGGATCTAACTATTTTATTCACAAAACTGACAATATTCATAATCATTGGCGAGTAATAGTAACTGGATGATTATAATTTTTAATATTTTTATATGTGAATTTAAAAATTCATCAATATAATATAGTTCGAAATATATTAATACATATTTTATATAAAGACTATAATTTATAAATAATCATTTACTATTATTTCATTCAACCTTAATCATTAAAATCACATTACTTAAAACACCATACCAATTTATTATTTTTTCACTTATTTAACAAGTAATTATTTAAATTATTTAAATAACTTTTTATTCAAAAAGGATCATAATATTAATATATTTTATTAGGATTTCAACCAAAAAACTAAAAATTTCACTAATAAAATTAATTTTATAAAAATAAATTGTATATTTCATTTGCCCAAAAATTTTCATTTAGGTATATTTAATTTGAAATATTGTATTTGTAACACAATATTTGTTTAAAAATATAGCATAAACATTGATCATTTTATATATTTTTATAACTGATGACCCTATATCATACTACTATATATCTAATAAGTAGGTTCCCATTTAATATATATATTACATGGATATTACATTACTATATATGAATTTACATGATTTAGTTTAATCAATTATTCATAATCATTTATTTTGGTATAATAATTTAATTTATTTCTATATTGTTATTAAATATTTATAATGGTGGAATTTTTTGGATGCTAATCAATGAAAATAATGTGGATTTAAATTTTTTCTAATTATATTTTAATATGGTTTTTGATTTATACATCTTTTAATTTTTATTATGATGTTTCATATTGATTTCACTTAATTTATTAATGTTTAACACATCATATAATATAGTATCCAAATAAAGTATGGTAGTTTTTTATTTCATTTATGCTTGTAGAACTGATAATCATTCATACTAATGGTATAAAATATGGGATGTTGTATCATCCACCATCCTAATGGTCCATGTAATGGAACCATAAAAAATTTGAAAATAAATCTAAATACTATTCAATTCCTGATGAATAAATTATCGATATGTGTATAGAGAATGAGATTGAAACTATCTCAAAATACACACTAATAATTATCATCACCGTTTTCTCACATTTTTAACGTAATAACAAAATAACATAAATAGTTTCATTATTATGATTAGTTCCATTAAAAACCCAACTTTTTCGATGATGTTTGTAGTTGAAAAATCCTCCTTATTCCTGGAATTTTTTTTTTATAAATATAATATAAAATATTAGTTTACTAAAGACTATAGTGACCCATGGATTATTATACATTGTTATTGGATCTATTTAGATGAATATACATTACAGTATAAAACATAGACAATTAGACATTCATATTTTAACATTTTTGGAATGATGAGACACAAAATTCTTAACTCATTGAATATTTTCAATGACTACCATAATTATATTCCCCTTTAGTAATCTTACATGAAACCATTCTTCATAACATATGAATATGAATAAGATGAATGGGTTGAGAAAATATTCATAATAAGGGTAAGCCTAAGAGATACAAATCTATGGTCATATGAAAGAACAAGATAATAATGACTGAATGTGATCATGAACATAGCATAAAAAATATATAATCAATATTTATTTGACTATAAACATGAGTCATAGAGAAAATAATGTAATTTTATAAGGGATGAATCATAAGGGGGATAAATCATCATTAGTCACTTAAGAACCCTAATATCATGTTATAAAATGATTGGGGCAATCAAAAATATAGAAAACCATTCAAATATGTCTTGGTTAACTACTATAATCATTGACATAGTGGATCTGTACACACCTATTTACCATAGAGGATTAGGAAACACCTATTTCTAATTATCGATATGGATACACCTATTTCCCATTATGGATTAGGACATATCTTTATCACATTCAAGATTAGGACACACCACTTTTCCATTATAGACCAGGACACAATATATTCCAATTATAGATCAAGGAACACTGGTTCCCCTTTATGAATTTAGAAACACATGTATCCCATTTTTGATCAAGCCCATATAATTTTTCCTATTTTATTGAAAGATATATAACTCTTTATTGATTTCATTGGATGGAGACATTGTTCCCACCTATCAAATAATGAAATCGTAGGAATATGTTCCACAAGAACATAATCATTCATAATATAATAACCTATCAAATAAAATGTGTATAATAAAAACAATATCATATTATAACCTCTGAAAAATAGACAATTTTCAAAATAACATCATCACATTATATCCAATAAAAAGAAGAGGGTCGGACAATCATTTTATCAGGGTATAGCCTATGAATGATACATTGGTTTCATTAATAGAATTTCCTCACAAACATAAACCATTCAGAAAAAATAATAAGAATAGTAGCCTTATATCTCAATCAAAGTAGGTCATAGCTGACATCGGAAGATGTCATCATAGTTGTAGAATGATTTTTAAAGAATATATGGATCATTTATTACTCAAAATATAATTTCTATTTGGAAATTATTTTTAAGAAATAAATCTTTTTGAAATCTTTTTTATTATAATTATATTTCAATAAAAATAAATTATTTTCTTATGTGATTGAAATAATTTCATTTTGAAAATCTATTTTAACACATATAATTGAAACTTTGAAAAAAATTAAATTAAATTTTTATCCATAAAACATTTTCAATTTTGAATTCATGGAAAATAAATTTAAAATAAAAATATTTCAAAAATATTTAAGAAAATATTTTCATTTGAAAATGATCTTAAACATTTATACAGGTATCATTAATGAATTTAGTAATCAGGATTGTGGATAATTCCACATATTAGGTATATATAAAAAACCATGGTTCCTTTTACATTATAGGTATAAGTCCAAAGAGTCTTGATCAAAAAAAATACAAGAAGATTACTATAACAAATATTTTGTAGAATATTAATAAATGGGTAAAAATTAATTTTATAAATAATTGAGTAATATTAGAATTTTTTGAGAGGTTTTATAAAAATCACTATTTTGAAATATAATATATTTCTGATCAAAGTGATAAGTAAGGTCATATTTTTAAAAAACATTTCCTTATTATAATGACTACCAAATAGATGAGAAATGGTACCATTACAAGATGATAACCTAAATAATTAGTGGAGATTATAAATCCTAATTTTTTTTGATATTTTAGTCATGATATTTTAATATTGGAAACTTCATCATAAATAATATCAACAAACAATGAGATTATAAGATAAAATATTTATCACATTGGTAAATATGAATCATAAACCCCATGATAGAATAACATTAAATGGAACATAAAATATCACGAGTATGTTTATATTTGTGATAATACATGTCATATGGTTTGTTTATACACATCGTGAAATAATATAGTTGTATAAGAAAATGTATTTCCCCATGAATGAAAATTGGTTAAAAAGTCAATTACATATTTGGATACATTGAACACAGAAAAAAATAAAAGATAGTTCCTCAAATGTAAAGGTAAATACTAAATATTATATATAGAAGAATCATAATGTACATTCTTAGGATTTATATACACCACATAGAAGAATGATGTAGTGAATATAACATGTGTCTCATATAAGAAAAAAATGAGATGTAAATCCATTACATTAAGTCTCATCATCTGTTATAATCATTCAATACTCTAGTACAATAAATACTTGTTTACAATAAATATATTATAGAATCATATTAATATATATAATAACACAAATGAGTTTCTTATGACTTTATAAAACCTATTTTTTAGTGATTCAAGGTTATTATTAGGTTTGGGGTAATAACCAATTTGTATTTTATACATGTATTGATATATTACACATGGTACTCAGAAATATATAATGATATAAAAATAAATATATTGAAAAAATTATATAAATGAAATATATATTCCTTGAAATTATATTTTAATTTATCCATAATATTGGATCATATGAAATGGAATACAACGTTCAGGGATATGGTAGACAATATGTATGCATTAACAAAAATTTTATTTTATTATTTGATTGAAAGGAATTAATTTAAAGGAAATAAATATGTATATATTAAAGATATTAGAATTATTATATAATAAATTTAAAATATTTCTATTAAAACCAACCTTAGAACATTTCATTTTAAGCATGAATGAATTATATTAGTTCCCGATGAGGTAGTCTTTTGTACACACGACTGCCATCATCATATTCTAGAAAAATGGAAAATAATATAACACGTTTTATATAATAATTTTTGAATCATAATAATAATGTATATGTCAAATATAAACTAAATATCACTCATTATCATCAATCTTAAATGACGATAATGGATAAATGAATGGTATTAGTTGAAGAGGCAGAAGTCTTCTGTACATATGAATGATTACATTGTATTCCATTTGATGGAAGTGCGTGATGTTGTAGATAATAAACCCTACCGATATACACATCAACATATTTAATATAATTTTTTATATAACCATGATATTAAAATAATTAAATTTTTTTGAGTAATAAATTGAACAATAATGTTAGTTGATGAACATTACCTATTTATATGGTATCTTCTTTTGGTTTTCAATATTTTTTTCCATGGTTAGTTTTATGATAAAATAAGTATACATGGATGATAGGTGGGAATTTTAAAAAGTATTTTTAAATTTATTGGTGGACCCCAATGTATAAATTTTTTTAGGATATAGGGATATTAGGAGACATTTATAATTGGGGAGAGTGGTAAGAGTTTAACTTTTTTCAAAGTAGAAATTCCACCAACATTTTGTCAGTGTAAGGATCATCCAATAATGAACCCACATCTATGAATAAATATATTATGTATATTTATTTCCATAATTTTTGTGACTGAAAATCATCTATGTCATTTAATTCCTAACGATTAAATCTACACCACATTGTAAACTTAAGTTTTCTCTAAATGTTGTCATTAATTTTATGTATTTACCATAATTGTATTTGTAAAATATTTATGATGGAATTATTTAATATAAAAAATGATTTTTTCATAATATATAATATAATTTTCCAAATTCCAATAAATAATTATAAAAAATTAATTTTAAATTAACCTCATAGATGTATCGAGAATGGATGTTTTAAAAGTAAAAAATGATTGAAAGTATATAATATTTTTATTCAATTTCAACATAAAATTGAATCCAATGAACTAAATTGTACTAAAATAAGTATAATTAACGTATTTATATGTTAAAAATAATGAAAAATATATATTAACTATGTAATTAAATTAGATGAAATGGAATATTTCAATCCAAATTAAGTATTTCTCATTATTCATCAAAAAATTGAAAATGCTATGAAAAATTTATCCAATTCACCCTAAGATAATTTGGAACATAAAATTTCAGAAATGAGTTTTATTTTGTCAAATTTAATTTCATATGTGCCTTAAAATTTAGTTTTAAAATAAGGGAACCTTTAAATTGCATCAGGATTAATTTATAAAAATATTTATTTTTTATTCATAAAATTTGTTTTTTTTCATATCTCGTGCCAAAATAATGTGAATTATATATATAAAAATATTTTATTGAATATAAAATATATAAAATTTAGCAAGACCTTCAACTAATACTATTTAATTTAATTTATTAGGTAAAATTCATTCAGAAACATAAATTAGTTTAATTCATAAAAAATATCCTCTATATGTAAATGGTTTTTAGTTTTATTACTAATTAAATAGTAACTAGTAAACTATGAAATAAATTTAAATATTTTAGGTATTAATATTCATAATTTTTTTTAAAAAAAAGATAAGTTTCATAATAAATTATAATACTAGTAATTTTGGGTAAAATTTTGTCTTCTGTGTAACACATGATATTAAAGAAATTTATTTTTTCAATTAATTCAAGATAATATCATAATATATTGTATCATGGAATTAATATTTTGTTTCATATATATCAATTTTAATTATATTAATATTAAAATAAATTCCATCATTGAAATTTAATTTATTTAGAAAATTATAATTAATAAAAACCCAGGTTGTTGAAAAAGTCTATTGCTAATTAAATATTTTCAATGAATCTTTTGACCATCTTATTGAAATTTTATACAATTCCCCTCAACAGTTTCTACACAACCCTTTTGATGGAATTTAATGTGAGTGGCATTTGTTCATAATCCCTGCCTGTTAAACATTTTTTACCTCGACTTATATAATATTCTACAGTTTTATTGCAAATTAATTGTAATGTTTTGGTGACCTTTGGTAGGTTTTTGAATAATAATTTCATTTTTAACTTTTTAATTTACATATTTGATTTTTTTTATTTTTAGGTAATTGTGACTTAATTTTTTTGGATTTACCACATCAATTTCCACAAGATCCTTCCATTTTTTTCTAGGGTATTAGTATAAATATTAATATAATATATAATGTGATTTTTTTTCTTGGGTTAATTTTAGTCTTATTAAAATGATACACATTTCCAACCTTATCTAAATCTCATTCCATTATACAAAACTAATTTTTTTTAAAAAATAGTGAAATTTATAAATATTAAATACTATTTTATAATTTTTTTTCGGAATACAAAGTGATAAATTTTTTCATCATTCAATATATTGGAAAATTTAAAGCCACATGAGAACAAAAAATAATCTAAAAAAATTTATATTTCTATTTTGATTACATAAAAATAAAAGGGATCCAGTAATCATAGAAACTCATTAGTCTCTACATGAGAAATTAAGCTTGTTTTTGTAAATAAAATTATAATTTTAAAATACAAAATTAATGTTTCTATATGAAATATCATGATATAAATAAATATTTCATATTCATTACAATGAACCGAATCATTAGAAATTATGAAATTCAATGGAAACATTTTTTTTGTCTTAGAGTATGATATGTTGAATAATCCCATTTCAAATCATACTTCCATGGGTATAAAAATCTAAATAATATTTTTATTTAGATGTGGTTATGGTGTTCAAAGATGTTTTTAGATCTTATTTAATGGTTAGAGTAGAGTTGGGGTTACACTTGTAGGGATTTTTGGTTACAAATGGATTGTCACACCCCAAATAATAACGGTAACATAGTGGATAAGAAATGAAAAAATGGAGTATTGATATAGAGGTTTATTTTTCTAGAATTAATATATATGATACTTACATTTATCTAAAAAAAATAAATTATATATAAGAAGAATATTATGATCGAGGGTGTCACTAAATTATGATTCATAATAAGTAATGTATTATAAATCATTATGTAATTATTTATCATTTTCATATTTTAGTGTTTTATCATATCTTCATATTTTAGGACATTCTATAATGGATTTACCAAAGATAGTTGTGTTAGCATTACAAGAGATCTTTATCGTGGCTTTATAATCTTGGATGTTTTTGGTTTAATAATAGAAGGTTGTCTTCTGTTGATCTCATGGGGTGAATATCATAATACGTGATCCTTTGTTTCCATATAATAAAATGGGCTATTAGGTATGGGTATTATTCCCTTTTTCATGTGGTTCCTCCACAACAAAGTTGTGACACTACATTGAGTCCATTAAAGGATAGGTTAATGACATGCTTTATAGGATCTACCTAATAAATTTAATAATTATGGGGTCAACCTACATACTGTTATATGGATTTTTTGTGCTAGAATTACAAGGATTACATGATAGTGTGGTCTAGTGAAGAGGAATTTTAATGTGTCCCTTATGGTCACATTATGTCCTAAAAACCTTTTTTTATTTGGTCTAGGCCTCTATTTTTTATGATCATATCAATTTGAGTTTTATATCAATAAAATACATGGTGATGAATATTTCAAATAGATCCAACCAATATATTTCAAAAATTCAATCATTAATGGTGATGGATGATTTTTGGATATTCCCATAGGCAATTTGAGTATATGTATTTCACTTTTTTCACTATATCCCAATTTTTTTTCTTAATTTTTAACTGCAGGGATTATTATCATAATAAAAGGGGTTTAGTGAAAATTTAACTAAATAATTCATCAAATAATAATCAATAATATGATTTTTTTTTCATTCCACTAATCATTTGCATGAAATTCAATTCTAGGTTGGAATAACACATTATATCCCCAATGGATAGATTTCATCTGTCCAATCCACTCACTAATAATTCCCCATATAACCCAATTGAAAAAAATTTAAATGGATAATAATGAACACACAATCCATCACATGATATAACATCATCATTGTAAAATTTTGGTCAACTCATAAATCTCAAACATGAACCCTTAGTATAATATATTTCAAAATTGAATGACTGTGAAAGTATATTTCAATAGTTATTTATTGATCCTCTTTTCCCCAAACATAGTAATAATGATTGTGTGTTGAACAGGAGGAGGAATCAAGAAATAAGAAATTGAGGAATGAACCTTGTGGATTGTTTGATTCGGTATGACAATGTATTTTCATTAGTGAAATTTGTTTTTATTTTACATTGGAATAAAATTGTAATAATATAGATAAGAAAAATTACTAATATTAAGTTATTACTGATCAATGTTGAATAATGGTAATATTATGTAATCTATGGTGAGATCAGGGAAATCCTTTATTGACAAAAATATTCTTTTTATACATCATTTATCTTCAATTATGTCACAATTCTTCAATTCCCTCCACCATGATATCTCAACCCTATCCCTTGGGTTACGTAGATTACTCAGGGTTTTGTAAATATTATCATTAATATATATTTGGATTATGTTTAGGCTCTATATAACTACTAATAAATCAAATTTACTTTTTTATTGTTATTCCACCCATGACAGTAGATAAATAAAATACTCAACATTGAAAAATATTATGACATTCCTTGCCTAAAAACCACATTCTAGACATAATAATTCTCTTAGATTTCCCGTCCAAGACACCATTCATATGTTATTATATTTTTTTCTGATAAAATATCTTCACGTGATGCAATACATTTAGTATTTGTTTAATATATCCACACCAAGGACCTCAAGGCCCTATAATTTCACATCATCTTAAGGCCTTGATTTTTCAGTATTCCTTATGATATTCCTATAAATTTATATGGAAATATTGTAATATTTATATTATCTATGCCCCAATGTATTTCACCTCAAAATGTAAAAAAACAATGAAACATGTGGGGGTAGAGAACTCACAAATGGTTCTCTAGGACCCATATTCTATGACAATGATTCTTGTAATACAACCAGACATTCACTATTTAAATCATTATTTTATGGAGGATATTTTTCTAGACAACCTCATTATCTATTGGCTACTCCATCAATGTAGCTCAATCCTCAATTTTCATCTCTGTAAAATTGTTAACTTGTTTGAGTTATTCAATATTAATCAATAGGTATTAAATGTCGATGAAATAATGTACCCTGTATATCAATAGTTGTATGTATACGCATTACACTACTTCTAAAACCCTATAAAATTCCTTGAAATGGATATTTATTCATTGATAAAACATTAAAGTATAACAAAATATCTACTATCATCTCTAACATGAGACCGTATAGAACACATGTAATCCCTTATTAAACACCAAATGACTCAATACTCAGTCATCATAAGTCCTATGATGACCCTAGGTTTTCCTTGTCCACACCTAGAAGATCTACACCCTCACTATTGTCACTGCTACCAACTCTGTGATCATGAGTTTCGAATACCCTAAATTAAACACCAATGTGGTAAAAATCAAGGTCTCTTGTATAGTGCCTTTAAGGGTTCCATACATATAGTGTAGTGGTAGATGTAGTTATACAAAATCTATAAAAAAGGTAGTTGATCTGCCTAATATAGTACAAAGTAAAACATTCAGGCATAAAAGAGTTTTCCCAGAACCAAAATGGTCCTCATAGTTTGGGATTATTAATAGAAAAGGAAATATATTTCCAAACATAAATGAGTATCATGAGACTCCATCAATACTATCCATACACATTAAATAATCCAATAATCATTTTTTGAAATGATAATCAAGTGATAGCTATAAAGGCAGTCTATATCCCACAAGTAAAAGAATCCCAATCCCACTACTAATATACACTCAAGTATATAGTAAGTAGGATGAAATAGTTAACAACCCAGAAAATAAAATATAATGTCATGTAGATGGTCATGGAAACCCCATAATGAATTATATATATATATATATACACTTCAACATCCACTAAGACACTTACGACGGTTTTTCTAAAACCACCAGAACATGGTGCCCAGCCTTCACCTACTGACATGTGAGTAATCAATAGATAATATTTTTTATTCTTCTATTCATCCCTAGCCACTATAACTAATAAAAATTTTCATGGTAAATCATTTAAAAACCTTTATTTTTAACTAAGGTGTATGTATGAAACCACCTCAGTATCACCTACCTCAACATCCCAATTATGGTTATTCAAACATATGAAATAATAATTTTTTTCCATCCTGAGTAAAATAAAGGGAACTTTAATTGGATATATAATCACATATTGTATAATAGTTGGTATCATCATGTATACCCTCTCTAACATACCGATGAATCAAATGGTAAAACACATTGATTGGAAATAAGATCCATTATCCACCTTAAATAATGAAAACTATAATAAGGCCATCAAATCTAATGAATCTATCAACAATGGTTAATAACATAGATTCCTATAAGAATTTGGCACGATATTCCATTTTATTGGTGTATGGAATATCAAAATTTAACAATCCTAGAGGATCTATATATAATATATATATATATTGTTTATATAATTCTATGAAAACATATACTTCATATTTTTATGGTAAGAAAAATTGATAAACCAGTCACCCATAAGATAGTATCACTATATATTTTTGGCAATGTCTATCAATTCTAGATATTGATCGTGTATCATATAGTTATTATCACATAGTGTTAACTCCCATGAAACATATAAAATCACTACCTAACACTACAAAAAAACCCCTCCAATCACAATTATAGATTAATTTTAAATAATAATGAACACAAAACCCTCCACTAGTCATGTAATGATAGGTTATCTCAACACAATCTTCTGTAACTCAAGAAAAGGCTATTGTTACCTCTCTATGAACACAAAAAAGACATCCCAATTCATGTCAAATTTTTTAGGGTTTCCACAACTCTAGACAAATTATGTACGAATATATAATAGTATCCAACCAACCCATAGAATATTCATAACTATTTCATTATCTTGGAAGAATCCCATTTTATCAAAACCACAACATTCACTATTTCAACTATAACCTAATAATCTATGATGAAATTTCCTAGGGTGTGGACAACTGAAATACGAAAGTGACAGATCATGATATACCAATATTTTTTGTGCTCATAGTGTATAAATAAAACCATGATCTTGAATATTTATTGACCCTACGATGAATCTAAGTACAATAGTATATCATCCATTAGGAATATTGTGCACTGGTCCATTATAGGGTGAAGAGTCTAATACCAATGTTCTATGAAAACTGTTAGGGAATACACTACATCGAAAAGCCTCACTGAGTACTCATATTCTCTATAGCTATATAAGAATGTTGTATTATTCATATCCACATATAAATATCATAATAAGTGATAGCTTGTCCTAAGGATAAAAATAAAGAAACACCTCACCATTTTCAATATAAAAAATTTTTCAACAATTCTTGGCAGTGAATACATATTCTATATAGTCATTAGATTTAGAAAACAAGAATCCAAATAAAATGTCCACCTCTCTCCCATAGTATCGTGGAAAAATGGGACTTACCATAATAAAAAATATGTGTAAAAAATCCCTCAATCTATAACACATCTAACTAAACCATCATATTATGAATCTATTTTGCATCCATGTATCACACTAATATTTTTATAAATATTTCTCCTCATAGAAAAACTTATTCAAAATATTGTGATACCTATGAACCTAGTCTAAATGAAACTTACTATAGTATAACATTATTAAATAATCCATAAATTAATAGAAATGAAGAAGATGCCTATTTTATGTAAAATAGATAGCTACTAAAATTGTAATATAATTTCATTGGATATCAATTTATGTTAAATAAAAATAAATTCTATTTAATGTAAATGATATCGTATTCTAAATTTTTAATATAGGTAATGTGTTTTTGTCTTAATAAATTAAATTAATCATTGTTTGTGAATTGTTTTTGTGAAATTTATTTAATATATATTCAATAAAATATTCCAACATTTATCTATTATTTTTTCCTGTCATGAGAAATTTATAAATATTCTTATATGCATATGAAATTATTTTTATAAGAAGAACTTTTCATCATGTTTTCATGTATAATTTCAAAATAATTTTTTCCATGTATTAAAATTAAATATTAGAAAAAATGGACTTCATATTTGGAATCAAGTTGATTTTTTAAATACCTTCTTTTATTTGTTTTCAATATTAAAAGTAATCTTGTTAAAAATTTATCACCTCACTAAGTGAAAAATTTGTAAAATATAGTTACATCATTGGGGTAAGGCATTAAACATTCTCTATAATAATCCTTTATCAAATTGAAAGACTATATTTCATCCATGTAGATCCATTTATTGAATATATTTCCACATGGTTCTATATTATTTTATTATCACTATTAAAATACTTTATGAAATGAATAAATAAAAAATTCAATCTCTTGACATAAATGTATATAATTTTTCATTATAAGAGAAATAATAGGATAAAAGTGTTTATAAATGACAATTTCCAAGGGGATTTTTTTCTTTTCATACTTATTATGTTTATATTTTATTAATTGATTAATTAATTTAAATGAATACATAAAAAATCATATTTCTAATTAAACCAAATGAAATAAAATGATTTTAAAAACAATGTGTGTAACACATAATGGTAAATTATTGTTTTATGATATTTTTTTGGATATATATGAAAAATTATGTATTATTTAGGAGATTATATATTAATTCCATCTATTTCATTGTTTCATTAATGTCAAATCGAAGAAATATTTCAATGATTTACCTTACTGTATATTATGACAAATATTATTTTATTAAATGAATCAATATTAAATAATATATATTAATAATCTATGTGAATGAAATGTGGTTTAAAATATCTTAATTTATCAATTTCATATACAAATTTCCATTTACAGTAAAACTAATAGCCATTTAATATTGATAAAGTCGTAACACAGTTATAGGTAGAATTATCTACATAAGTGGTTAATAATAATAATAATATTTAAAATGATTTTAAAATAAATTTAAATTAAATTTGATTATTTTATTTAGAATGTAGTTTATTTTTATTTAAAATAACTTTTTATTGAAATCATATATCATTATAATAAATTTTTATTATTTTAATCATTTATGAAATTCAAAATGTGTCATCTTCATCCGTTATAAGAGGATATCCAAAAATTAACTTTATTTAAAATTTTTGATCCTTATAAATTGACCAATACCTTCCCAATTCCCATTAATTTTACATTATAAACATTATATAGGTTATTCATTAATATATAGACCTTCTTCCCTTGTATATGATATCCAAAGAGGCCAACTGAAGAAGACATATTCATCATATGTGACATTATTAAATTTATTTTATCTTCTACATCTTCTAATTATATTGTATAAATAATGAAATAATACATTATGTAACATTTTTATTATGAAATTGTATCATTATAATGAAAACAACTTTATTCACCCTCTTATCCGTCAAATATGAATTGAATGTATCATACAAGCATTCAGATGACATACTTTCACTACATAAGTTTAAATATATTTTTCACCCACCTAATTTTCATGGATATTTATTTTGATTTATTATACTTTATATAGAATAATTATGATATAATTATGGTTATATAATTATAATATCACATCTTCCTTCTCACAATCCTTTTTTAAATGAAAATGTTTCTTTTGTGTAGGTGTTTACTACCACCTACATAAATCCATGTCCTTCCATCTTTATTGTTTCTTTGAATGTATTTAAATAATGATATATTTGAGGAATATATATAATATACATGGTATACTAATTATTCCTTAATAGTTAATTATTATTTAGCTTTCAATCATTCTATCGGTTCAAATGTAAAAAAATAGAAATATTTTGTACATACAACCTACCATCTCCATGAATGATGCAATAAATTTTTATAACACATCTTCTTATGAATTAATCTAAATATGTATAGAATAAATATTTATGTCATTTTTATAATTATTAATAATATGGTGATGATATTATAATGATCAATGTACAATTACTATAAATATTGAATGAAAATTATACGGAATAACAAAACAGTTGACACCCGAAAATGATAATTTTCATAAATACATTTGAATAAATAGTTTGTAATTTTTAATAGGTTATTTTATTATATAATATGGGTTTAAAATATTATTTTAAATATTTATGATAAATTTTAATATTTTATATATGAGTTTGATGTAAATTTGATGTCCATGTAACTCAATATAAGGGATTTCTAGTATGACTAATATATCAGGTAGAATTATGCCACATTCATATATCTTTTATTCTTCTAGTTATATATAATAACAATATGAGATGATATATCTTGAATATAGGTAAATTAATGACATTTTAAGATTCAGTTGTGAAAATTATTTAATGGAACTTATTATTCAAAACAACTTAATGTTGTAATTGTTTTATGCCACATTCTAATTGTTTATTAATAATGTTTATTATTATGTTTATGAAGATAAAATATTACAATATAGGGCATATGAAGCTAATTAATTTTTCTATCCTCTATTAATTCATCAATAATATTATTTTTCCTTTAAATTTATTCACTAAATTTAATAAATATAGAGTATAGAACGTTTTAAGGAAAAGTTTTTGTTTTCTTATGTTTGGTAAAAAAATCATTCATATAAAGGTATTATATTTATGTTTCAATAAGTTTATTAATATTGTACTATAATTTTTAGATATTGTTTTGTTGATTATTGATGTTTTAAAATGTTATTTAAAAGGTTTCATGTTTTCATTTTTTGGTTGAGTTACTTTTTTAATTTTCAAAATGTTTTAAAGAAATTATTTCATTTAGCTTATATTTTATGTATAAAATTTAGATGTTTCATGAAATATAAATTATTTTAGGCTTAAATTAATGGTTTAATCAGTTTTTTTATTTTATTGCATTCATTTTTTTAAATATTCATATTTGAATGAAATTAAATCATTAATAAAAGGGTATTTTCAATTAGAATTATTCTAAGTGATAATTTAATGTCATTAACATTAATTATATCATCCTGTTTTTTTACTTATTATCTGCATGGAATTTGATTTTATGATACATCCATATCCATTCATTGGATGTTTTATGATTTTTATAAAATTGTGTATCTGAAACCCATGCATTTTCACTAGATTATGCTATGATGAATAGTTGATATTATTATTAAACCCATTTTTCATTCTGTTATTCCATAATAAAATTCATTAGAAACACATTAATTATTCACACGTTTAAATATAATGAATAATTCATGTTCATTTGTAATAGATATATATTATTATAATTTTAATATATCACCCTCCTCATTGGATTGGGTAGAGGCGGAGGTGCTACATGGAATTATGAGATGTTTCCATGGTACCAAAGTCTTCCAATAATTGGAAGATAATTCAATAAATTTTGGGGGGCAATTTTTCCATGGAAGGAAAATAACCAACCGAACAAGCCATTACCATAAACAACTACACAATTCATGTAAACAAGGTATTACAATCCAATATTTCCCAATGACAAAAAATGACCAAACCAATACAACAACATTATCAGAGTACCTAGAGTAAGATTAAACAAAAGAACCCAAATAGTCCATGAACCACATCCAAATATCCAAATCATGCTTCATGATCCAAGGACAATAAGACCAGCCAAGAATAATAATTATCCACTATGGAAATGAAATTATTTACCTCTACCTATGTCTCAGAATACAACATCTAATAGTGCACCAATGTTAAAAAGATGGTGGTGAGTAATAACACATAATAGGTTTTCTCCAAATGACATACCGTCAAAGGCCACTAGGATAAAACCAGTTAGAAGAGTTTATATAAAACAATTTATATGAATCCATATAGATAACTTTTCAATTTTCATTAGGCCAAACACATGATTACCATTAACATTTCACCTAAAACAATACATATTTTCTAAATAAAATCACTAAAAATTCTCCAAACACATATTGAAATAACCCAACACATCATTTTGGAAACATACATAACTCAAAATTGTCCAAAAACCATCAACATGACCTTAGTAATCATTGAAGGTGTTTCTCCTTGTCCCTAACTAATCCCCGTTTTATTTTGGTACTTCAAGAACACATTATGGTGGTATATCACGACCATGATACATCAAATCCAACTCTTTTTTACCCAATCAAGAAAAAAATCATTCCAATTTCAATTACAAAATAATATCAACCAACAAATGAAAAAAAACAATGAAAAACACCATGTGCCAATAAAAAAAACGCATTTATCTAACTAAATTCCAACAAAAAGATAAAACCTCCATTCAATTAAATCTACAATATATTAAAAACATCATTATGACGCATCCATGCCAAAACAAATTAATATAAAAAACATGTTTTTATTGAAAACCATTTTCAAATTTTTTTTCCTAAAATAAAATATTACAATGATTTTTAAATTATATTTTTAATGTCCAAAAACAATTAACATTCCCAAAAAATATCTATTTTCCCCAAAATCCAAAATTATCTCAAAATTATTCCAATATTGTTTCCAACATCAATATAGTAATCAATTTCATGGGGAAACCATTAATTTGGAAATAAATCAATTATGTTCTATCAAAATGTAGTTGAGATAGAATCATGCTTCTTTCGGATCTGGTGAAATCGGCCAATGCACAACCACCCCAAAAATTTGGTTTAAATGTAAAAAAAACTCCTTATGACTACTTCCTTAACATCCATAATATCAACTCTCATTGTTTTTTAAAATAAACTCTTGATCTATATGAGACATAATTAGATCATGAAAATAGGTTGAGAGAGAACTATATCTATGGAAAAATATGAAACTTCCTATAGATGAGACTTACTAGGGATGAATCACATTCAATGGTCCTTGAAATGCATTCAATATACTTCAAAACTGCGTGAAAGAGCCTCTCTAACCCATGAGATGGAGAAATCCCATGTTGGGTTTGAGTGTGAGATAAAATTATGTGTTCAAGGAAAATGTTATTCCATTACATTTTAAAAAAACAACTTTTTTATTCCCCACATGGTTAGCTTGCATGGTTAGAGAAAACATGCGATAAACATTCAACTGATACTATAGTAATGTGGTGTCCCATATGGTTGGCCCACATTGAATGAAAAACTATTCCCCGACCTTGTAAAATTATACTATATCATGTATCATGGTTTCCCAAAGATTATTCATGGATTTTTGAAAATGAATTCAAACCACAAACCCATAGAAAATAACCCAAAAGAGCTCGGGCCATTGCATAGCTTCCCCTTTTTAACATTCCCAGGTCTCCTCTTGAATCTGACTAAGATTCCACACCACCCAAACTAAACCAATTCTTTTACCATGTAATATATTCTGTTTCCAACCCATAATCCAGTCCATCACATTCACAAATGAGTCTTCAGGCTCTAGATCATTTTTATCTCAACTAATCACATGATAATGATCTGGAAGTTAATTTTTAAACATTGACACGTGAAACACATCATGAAATTCATTGAACCATGATGTAAAATCCAATGATAATATACCTCTCTATCCATATAATGTATCCAAAAATGCCCAATGTACTATTGGGGTAATATATACTACATTCCTAACCAATGATGACCCAAAATTAGGGAGATTCTCAAGAAAAAATGATCGCACGCCTTGAACAACAATGTCTATTGAAAATAATCTACAAATGATTTTTCAAAACTCTGCCCCATTTCCATTATCTTTCTCATCAACATTATCTTCTCTATAGTCTAATAGGCAGGGATTAGCCCAACCATATAATTCTCACACATAACCCCCCAACATAGTGTATAAAGACATGGATGCCCATACATTACTTCAAAATGATCCATATCTATCGAGGCCAAAAAAATTATTATATGAAAACCCTAAAAACAATATGTTATACTTACATGGGACACAAAAATCCCACATACAATCCCAGAACATATTCTTTAATGACTGTATAATCCAATCTGATTTCCCATCAATGTGAGGAGGATAGGCAATACTCATTACTAATTGATTCCTATTTTCTTCATAAAAGGATATCTAGAAATAAGATTTAGACCTCGGATACATGAAAAATAGAATCAAAACTGTCGCACCATCCTTTTTTAACTAATCACTAATATAAAGTTGTATTTATACTCCACTGTACGGTATTCATGAATATGGATGAAATGGGTCCATATTGTGAGTGAATCCACAAAAAAACTTATAGAGTCATGATTTGAGATCATTCATGGAAGACATGTAACAAAATACATTGCAATATTCTCTCATTTCTAATTTGGGATAGGTAATGACAATAACATAATTTTTTATCCCAAATTATCTTTCTTTTTGTTCTATCAAGGTAGGCATATCAACATAACTCTCCCATAAATTTTGTTTTCCAGCCCGAAAAAATTGTGCTTTCAATAACATATACACAATATGAATTCAAGGATTAAAATCCCATACAGAATAATGATAATAACTAAGGAGATTCTCTTGAAACTCCACAAAGATGCTAATCAAATTATGATACTACAACACTGATTTTCCATCCATTTTCTATAAATAAATTATATACACACCACTATTTTTGGATCTCATAGCCACACACTCTGAATACAAAAATTGCACATCTATAACCAATCAAACCAAGTAATGAACTAAAAAATGGAGAGTAAAACCACTCTATCACCTTTTTATTCACATTCCAACAGCATGTTGTCTTTGAATGACATCAACTACCACTATCCTGGTGATTGTTTTCCCACCTAAGCATATCAATTTCTACTTAATTAACCTTCCAATAAATTTCTTTTACCCAGGGTCTACAAAATTTGAATGTCAATCATCTAAATATACACCATCCATATAATTTTTCATTGATGTAAATATCTCAAATAAAATATTCATCATGATTTTTTGGTTGGTATATATAATTAATTTATCTGAAATAATATAGTGATGCCATGTTTTGAAAGCATGAACCATTGCCTTTAACTCCAAATATTGTGTTGTATATTTTTTCTCATGAAACCTCAACTCCGATGATCCATTCATAACCACATTATCCCCTTTCATGAAAAAACCCACTAACCATAATCATAATGCATCACAATACACCACATACCATTTTCTTGGTTTTGGGAAACCCATGATTGGTGCGGATATAAGAAAATCCATACGAACTGAAAAATATAATTTGTTGTACTCATTGGAATGAAATAGAACATTAATTTTTATCAAATATGTTATTATAGAATCAAATATTCAGAATTCATAAAAAAAGTGGTGATAAAACACAGCTAGATCAAGGATTTTTTATATATTAATATAATTCTTTAGTAGTTTAGAGGAAAAAAAATCCCATGTCATTTTTTGATCTGGTGAATCACCATTTCCCAAAATAAAATGGACAAGAAAATGTAAATCATGTATTAAAAAGACTGAATTTAAAAATTTGGCATACAATGGAAGGTCTCTCAAGATTCCCAACACTATAGTCACATGTTACTCATGCTTCACCACTGTACTTGAAAAAACCAGTGTAGCATCCCAAAATTCCACTATAAGAAAATCAAGATGTATCTGAAATATCTAATTCATCAATTCAATATATAATTATAGTACATTAATTATACTTATTTTTATAACCACATATTACAGATTCATCTATCTACTTCTGAAATATGTTTTCATAATATCATCCTTTTACACGCACAAATGATGATTTTGTAATTGCAAGTAAACATTGTAAAACCACTATGTTTCCCTCAACTGATCGAAAATGACATAAAAATGTGGTATTGGATATCATTTCTTTAAAATAACTTGGTTAGGCATATGATAATAAAGACACATCCGAAAATATTCATCTGCCTTTTTATCAAATAATATTGTTGCTTCCCATAGATACATTTTTGGCCGGATGAACCCATCATTATCTAAATCCAAAAACTATAAATTAAATTCTCTCTATTATTCTAGTTCGATAGGTTAATATGAAATTGAGATCGGATAGGTCCCTATATGGTGAAAAATAAATAACTATACTTCATTCATGGTTGGAATCTATAGAAATTATTTAGAAAAGATATCTAGAAACTGATTAAAAACACAAGAAAGCTGATTTTTCCAACCTCTATGATAGATCCCATTGAAAAAATAGAACAACTAATATGAGATTTTACCAACAACTAGTTCCAATTTTTTTTATCGCAAACCCTTTCAATCATGTATCCACTAAAGACATTCTTGAATAAATCATCCGTTATGAATATATTTGTATGTGCAAAATAGAAAGTGTAGGACCTAAATATTGTAAAAATATTAATACATAGAATTACATCATACACATATATGTCATGAACTAATAAGTACCACATCATCTCACCCCTATCTTCTTGTTAATATCATGCTCTACTCAGGAAGGATCTATTCTTCTTTTCAGCCTGATGAGTTTTATTTTTTAAACAGAAGGCATAATTTCAATAAATAAACCCAAATAATAAAATTCATGTGATGCATAAAATTAATGAGACACACTTGTAACAAAAAACACATGAATAATTACCGCATTGAAAAGAATTATACCTATAACTTTAGATGGTCTCAAATGATCATCCATGATAAAATTCCCTTCTCTAAACATCTGCTTATGTTCCACAATCTACAATTTGTTCCCATGAAAAATCTACCACTTATCACTGATTCATGGTGTTCCTAGAATCACCGTGTCCTCTTTTAATTTGATGGTGATGTTAGTGTTGCTACCCCCATCCCATTGAGGAATATGATTCATGTGCCCCATGATAAGTTTCATGGACACCCGACCATGGAGCACTTTGTCAATAGTAATGGATATGCCCCACAAACATGAATTCACAACATGATTGAGGCTGAGAAATAAATACCACTTTATGTGGGTTAAAGAGTCACACTAGAAACATTGTTCCTTGGAATAAGGATTCAGAGGAATGTTCAGTAAACCTACCGACTAATCCAGATCCATACTTCCACATTTGGAAACATGTGCCCATCTTCTACATTCTTCCCACGTCAGAGTTCCCTTTGTTTCCCATGGGTATCAAAATTCATAACACAATTTTATCTGTAAATATGTCACTTTCATCCAATATTACTCTATTAAAATTTTCATTTTAATCACTAATACCTGGAACCACAATTTCTTACCTTATTTACGATTGAATGATGCCTAATGTTAATGATGCACTAGCCACAATATCGAGTTCAAAAGAGATTAAATTAATGAATTTAGATAGATATTTTTCAATTGACTTGTTCTCTTGATTTAGGTTAATGAAAGAAGTTGTTTAGTAAATCATTAAAATGTGTGGGTAAATTTTTTTTTTAAAAAATTCATCAAATACTGACATGTTATACCATGGACTTTACCCACTAGGACCACTATCTCGAGCCACTGAAGTGGAATTTATTCCAAAAAGTATGTCACTAACTTCACTTTTATCTCTACTAGTGTTCCAAAGAAATCAATTATTTGATTAATTATATTTATACATGTTTTTTAGATTTTTGGTTCTGAGTCACCCATAAATATTGGTGAATTATTATTCTAATACTGATGCAAGTGACCTATATACTTCATCTTCTCCATTTTGTTCTCTAATTCAGTAGATTGTAAATATTTTAATATGTTATGAAGCATATTCTAGTTCACCTGGGGCTTAGATTTAACCAAAATTTCTAGAGCATCCTTTGGGGTTGGTCTCTAATATTTCTACCTTGTTCCGTTTTTATAAAATAAAAGAATCACCATCAGTATCATACCCTAGAAACTAGAGTCTAACAATTTCAAATCATATCACATAACCACTATCACGACCAATCATACCAATGTACCATATTTCCCATGTCGAATCTGTCATGAACCGTCTCCCGGGGCCCGTATTGTGAATACCCCGAGACGACCTTCTATAGACTAGGGGATGGCGACTAGCAACAAAGGTGTAATTTCCCAAATCTGGGAAGTCGTTGCCTATATAAAACATAACACACACAACCTAAGTATAAGAAGAAGAAAACACTACGTAAAGTAGTATAAAAAGTGTGCTTAAAGTACAAAGGGGGTGGAAATACAAGATCAAAAAAATGGTACAACTACAACTAAAGAAATTACAACTGAAAAAGACAAACATATGAATGGTGAAAGCATCTCCTGGATCGTCCACCGGGTTCCTATCTGAATGGTAGGTACAGATGGTCTCCATGGAACTCCATGTCTGTTAGACTCCACCGGGTTTCATCTCGTCATGAGGTCCACCTCCGGGCACTGTCCAGTACTCATACACTCAGTCTTGGTCAGTGTTGTCCATCATCTGCATCCAACACAATGAGGTGTGGTCATTGCCCATGCAGGTGTGAGTATAACGATACTCAGTAGGGACCCAGAGACCCTCAAGGTCTCACAAAATCCAACAAGGATAATCCACAAAGTATGATTTCAATGGATAAACATTACTTAGGTATATGCCCATACATATACTTTTTTTTATCAACTAACCCATATCAATCATGAGGAGAACACAAAGGTCATTGAATCAGCTCAAACCAGGATTTTGATTCACGATGTCGAAACCACGGCTGCTGGAGAACTCCTCCTCTATCGAGTAAAGTGGGCATGCCGCTACAACCAAGAGCTTCCCAATAAACATGGACTACTAAAGTACTCCACCTGTCGAGTACTGTGGTCATGCTCTACAACCACCACTTCCCACCATGGGTCTACTGCTACAACCATGCGCTCCCACTCATAGACTATAGTGGTACTCCTTCTGTTGAGTACTGCAAGTCTGACGCTACAACCAAGCAACCTTATACCCTAGGTTTGCTACTACAACCAATTGCTCCCCATCTGGACATTTGAATCAATCTGATTCGATCGATCAATAGTCGTCAAGTCTCAACCAGCTTCTAGGTCATTGGAATCTGCTCGCTCATCACCGGGAGGGTCCACGCCACGAGCTAATTGTTGATAATTCCATGTGTCACGAAAACTCATGTGGAAGTATATCAACAGAACTGCCAGTCATAGGCGTCTCAATGCAAGAGACGACAAATCAATAAGCTTCCTGGTCAGAGAGTTATTGTCAATTCAATTCCAGGGGCCTGGTTGGTTTTTAGGCTCAAACCAACCCGACCATACTCCAAGAAATTTCTGAACCTCTAGTGTAGTATTCCAAAAGAACCTTATCATCAAAAGGAAACCAATTTAGTTGACGATACGTCAATCGGATGTCTGGTGCCTATGTTATAAGTGTTTCCACTCTGAGGGCCCGGTTGGTTTGGGTTTCGAACAAACACAGAAATTTTTACAAATCATCCAAAACACACCTAGAGTATTTCAAAATGAACGCCTTGTCACGATAATCCTAGTTCTGCAGACGATGCGTCGATCGAACGCATGGTCGTGAAGTTATTCGCATTTAAGCGAAATGGGCTAGCCCGTCAAAGCCCGGTGGGCTGGCAAGTCATCTCATTCTGGCTCGGCGGGTCCGACACAACTAAGTGGTCGGCCCGGCCTGGTGGGACAGGGGCCGGCCCGTGGTAGGTGACCCGGCCCATGCAAGGACGTGCCCGGCCCGGCTCAGCGCGGATCGGCCGGCTGGTCGAGCCTATGCGGGGGGGGGGGGGGGGGGGCATGGCCCCCCTAACTTCCCGAACCGGCAGCGTCGAGAAGTGCCGCCCTCCTGTTCGGCCGTACGATGACATTGGTTTTCCTGGCACGAGTGGGCCGCTATTCCCCCAGTGTGGCACCCTCCTGGTGTCGTGGGGTCTTCCCAACCCAACAGGCCGCCTGCCGGCCGGTTTGTCTGCCAAGCGGCCTGCAGAACGCGGGCCGCGGTCCTCTGTAGCACGGCGCTATGGTGTGCCACGGTTCCTACATCCCGGCCGGCTATGGTCGGCCGATTCTTCTTTGGTCGAGCGGCCCATGGTTCTTCTGCAAACAGTCGGCGCGCAACCTCCATTATCTCCGATCGCCGTTGCTTCTGGTCATCATTGCCTCTCCAGACACCGCTTCCGTCAAAAATAAAAATGTGGATCAATGGAGGTTCATCGGGCCATGTTTTTTCGACCCTCACACTCCATGTTAGGCGATATCAAGAGGCCAAGATGATCACTTGCATTCAACAAGGACAAGAGTATAATTTAATTAAACTAAAATTATGCAAAGCCCCTACCTTTTAATTGACGTCGCACGTCAACGAGCCACGGAATATGAGCTTCGCGGAGAACGGTGTTGTCCCGTCATCATTGGAGGAAGATTCGTTGTCGTGATGCGGAAAGTGAATTAGAAGATGACGTAGATTCCTTGATGTCTGGGTGCGTCTGAGGAGGAAGCGTCATTGGAAGAGGTTCTTTGGGTTCTTTGTCGGAGTTGTTATTTGTTGAAAAATAGTGTTCCTCATCAGAGAGTAACACCTTCTTCAAATTCTCCACAGCCTTCCCCACCAAAATATTTTATAAGGAAAATATTATAATAAGGCTTCCAATTATATTAGAATTTCCATTCCATTCAAAACAATTCAAAAAGAATTGTTGACAAATAAGTTAATTAATGCAGGCATTAATTATTTGGGTTGGCACAATTTATTATAGATGAGGTGGCATCATTAAATTCATGTGAAATACAAGAGTTTTAAAAAAGGGGGTGAAGAGTTCAAAAGAGAGCAGGTGGAGAGTTAAGAGAGGGGTTAAGGTAGCTAAAGAGGAGAGTTGAAGGGGTTAGGGCTCCTGTGGGCCCCACTACTATTATCTTCCTATGGGAGGTTATGTGGGGTGTGGCCCCCACATCCAACTCATCTTTGGAGAAAATAACCACGATCAAATAAAAACTATGTACACATAATGTTTATTATTTTTTAATGAATCTCCAAAAAGGAAATTCTCCTCCCGATCAAATGAAACTGCGGTTAAAGTCCCCTTAAGTGAATACTAGCATTGCGAGTTCATTGGTGTCCTCAGATTTCAATTATGAGCACCAGTTCAACAGATAGAAAAACCCACACGTACATTCACAGAATGTACCTAAACAAAACTTCATAAATTGTTTTCGGGAACACTAAGCCTCCGAATCAGGCACTGTCAGAAAATGCGGACTCGTAAAATTACAATGAAATTAGGGAAAAAAATTTCTTGAAAATTATAGGTCTTTAAATTACCCCCACCTCAGGGATTATATCACCATAAAGCTGAAACACACATTAGGGGAACAAAGGTGGGTTTTGTTCATGCATTTTGAGATTCCTGCTCCTAGGTACTCTCCTAGTAGCTGAATACCAGACCTCCTGTTGAGCACATCCGCAACAATATTCCCCTTCTCGAGAGTATTGACTCTCTAGTAGTCATAGTCCCAGAGGAACTCAAGCCACCACTACTATGTCAGATTCAGGTCCTTTTAAGAGAAGATGCACTTGAGAATATTGAGATTACGGTAAACCGAAAACCGTTTTCTCAACGTACTATGGGTGAGACTAGCCAATTGTAAGAACTCGACTTCACCCTTCCTCATCTACATTTTACATGAGCTGCTAAGATTTCTCCTTTGCTAAAAATAGAAATCTTCTTTCATCCCCTAGATGGACCATGCCATTTTTCTAATACAATCAATCCTGACATGAACGGTACTAATTCATTCCATGGACGATGTCATAAGGCCTCGATGTTACTACTAAGAGATCCAACCGTTACTCTCACCTCCAAGGGTTGAGTCACACTGTCGACAATAGTGTGTGGTCACTGGGTCTCCTCCAGTAGAAACATCGAATGTGAGGGTCAAGCCAATAGTTTTAAACAAAACCTCTTAGTATTAACCACACAAAAGGTAGGAAGGAAAAAGTCACAATGAAAAGTGTCTTTTATTACTACATCTCAATTTACAAAGACACATCACAACCATAAAAAACATCAACAAGGAAGATAGAAGAACCAAGAACAAAGACCTCCATGCCTAGAATTAGTCCTTCTCTTGTACACCTGTATCCAGAGCTCTATAGTCGTATGCTTCAGCTGCCTGAAGCTGTGCTCTCCCATGTCCACCTATTCCCTACGGTCGGGGTGGACCTCCTGGTGGTGGTGGTGGCAACACCTCGAAGCGTCATCCACCACCAGCTGCACGGCTAGCTCCTCTGCCTCGGTCTTCTGATCCTTGTGGTCTGCCTCAATCAATCCCTTTCCTCTGCTTGGGAGGTCCTTCATCTATATGCTAATTGTATGTATGATGGGTCAGATAGTCACATTCCATGTGACCAATCCCGCCGCATGAGTAACACTATACGATCATGGTATGTCATTCTCCACCCCAGGTGCCTAGCACACACGATCTTGATTAATGCAGTCGACCACATATGGGTCTGGTCCTCTTGGACATCATCATCATATGTCTACTGCCAGCTGCAGAAGACTCTGCAGTATGTCAACTAGTAGGGGGTTCCGCTGATGTAGATTTCTCAGTAAGGAAACTCTACAGTGTGAGGGCTCGCTCAAACACCCCTCTCTGCATTTAGAAGCTGTGGGAAACAACTGAATCTTTAATATCACACCTGATCCCCTGCTCTAAGGTCTAGGCCCTGAAGAACGAGTCTCGTACCATATCTGTAGAGTAGTGGGAGAGGTCTGTGAACATCGCTGAGTAGTGAGCTACACTCATGCTTCCCAGCTTCTGATGAAGTAGCTCTTGTATCCGCACTACTCGATGGGTGGCTGGGAAAAACTCCACCTAGAATTGTCTCATGGAGTCTTCCCAGAGAAGTGTTTCCTCGTCATGCATCTGGAGCATAATGCTCCACCATCTGACTGGAACTGTATGAAAGAGGCTGATAGCAAGGATCACCATAATGTATTCTGGTGTCCCTAACAGTCTGAAGACTCTCACCACAGCCTCTTACGAATCCTCGACCACCTGTGGGTCCGTCTCTCCCTGGAACCTGGGTGGCCTCTGGCGTTGGAACTCGTGCAGCACGCTTAAGCAGTGGGAATCGCCTGCTGGTAGGGCTGATGGAATCAGGGGCCCAACAGGAAGTGGTACCTTCGATACCACTGCTGGTGCCTGAACTGGAAGTGGGCCCTGTACTGAGGCCTTGTCACTTGGAGGCCTGTCAGTACAGACAACTCTTGGGGCTCTACCTGGTCGTCCATGGGGAGTCATACTTAAAAAAAAATATGTTCCACTGAAAAATGACTATACTTGGTGAGGTGACATGGTTTGAGCTGACTTAAAGGAAAAACATTTGAAAACACACATGCAATCAGTGTTTTCGTGCACTTTATCAGAAGTCAGATGTCAGGGTCCTGGTGTATGGATACGTCGGCCACCCGCACCAACACTATAATCCTTGAACTGAAAACCACACTTAATACCCTTAACATTATTTCATCACAAAAAAGAAATATCAGAGTCCTATGTTTTGCAGTAGAACCAACTTCATCAAATACCAATTTGTCACGACACATCCCACGGGGCCCGTATCGTGACTACCCCAAGCCAGCCTTCCATTGGCCCGGGGATGGTGACTAGCACCAAAGGTGTAATTTCCCAAATCTGGGAAGGCATTTCCTTTATAAAACGTAACACACACAACCAGAGTACAACCAGAAGAAAAAACTAAGTAATGTAGTATAACAAGTTTTTTAAAAGTACAAAGGGTCCGAAAATAAAACCCATAAAAAATGTACAGCTACAATTGAAGAAAGTAAAACTGAAAAAGACAAACAGTTGAATGGTGAAAGTAGCTCTTGGATCGTCCTCCAGGTTCCTACCTGAAGGGTAGGTACAGATGGTCTCCTCAGCAATCCACGTCTGTCAGACTCCACCGGGTACCATATCTCCGTGAGGTCCACCTACGGGTACTGTCCAGTCCTCGTACACTCATCCTCGGTCAGCGCTGTCCATCGTCTGCCTCCCACACAACAATGTGCGACATTGCTAGATCATGGGTGAGTATAACGATACTCAGTAGGGAACCCGAGACCCTCAAGTTCTCAACAAATCTAACAAGGTTAATCCATAAAGTAAGATTTCAACGGATAACCATTACATAGGTATATGACCATACATATACCTAAGTTATCAAGTAACACATCTCAATCTTAAGGAAAACAGAAAGGTCATTGACTCAGATCAAACAAAATTTTGATTCACGATATCTAAACCATGGCTGCTAGAGAAATCCACCTCTGTCAAGTACAGTGGGCCTGCCACTACATCCATGCGCTTCCCACTGACCTTGGACTATTGAAGTACTCCACCTGTTGAGTACTGTGGGCATGCTGCTACAACCAAGCACTTCCCACTATGGGTTTGCTTCTATAACCAAGCGCTCCCCCTCATAGCATAGAGAGGTACTCCTTCTGTCAAGTACAATGGGTCTGCTGATACATCCAAGTGCTCCTCCACCATGTGTCTGCTGCTACAACCAAGCACTCCCCCCAGGGCCATCTGAATTACCCCGAGTCGATCGATTAGTAGTCGTCAAGTCTTAGCTAGCAACTAGGACTCTGTAATCTACTTGCTCATCATGGGGAGGGTCCGCTCCATGAGATATTGGTTGATACTTACAAGTGTCATAGAAACACATGTGGATGTATCTAAAAGGAACTTCTGTGTCCTAGGGGTCTCAACGCAATAGACAGCACGTCAATCAGATGCTCGGTCTGAGAGTTACTGGCATTTCCGTTCGAGGGGCCCGGTTGGTTTTTTGGCTCAAGCCAACTTGACCATACTCCAAACAAAGTCCGAACCTCTAGTGTAATATGTCAAATGAACCGTCACATCAATAGAAACCCATCGTAGTTGACGAAGTGTCAATCAGAAATCTGGTCCTTAAGTTATAAGTGGTTCTGCTCCGAGGGCCCGGTTGGTTTCGGTTTCAAACCAACTCATCCATTTTTTCAAAGTCATCCAAAACTCACATAGATTATCTCAAATGGACCGCCTAGTCACAAGAATCCTTGTTTTGAAGACGGCGCGTCGATCGGACATACGGTCGTGAAGTTATTTGCATTTATGTGAAACGGCTCCCGCCCGTCATGCCCGGTGGGCTGGCGGGTCGGCCCAACCCGATAATGCACGAACCGACCTGGTGGGGCATGGGCCGGCCCATGGAAGGTGACCTAGCCTACGCAAGGGAATTTCCCGGCTTAGCTGGGCGTGGCTCAGCCAGCTGGCTGAGCCGGTATGGGGTGGCACCCCCCCCCCCCCCCGATTTCTCGAATCGTCGGCCCCGAGCGGTGCCGCCCTCCTATCCGACCACCCGAAGCTGGGCGGTCTTCCTGGCATGAGCGGCCTGCACAAGTAGGCTTTTTTTCCCCTGCGTGGCGCCCTCCTAGAGATTCGGGGTCTTCCCAGCCCTACATGCCGCCTGCTAGCCGGTTCGTCCGCCGAGTGGCCCGCGGAAAGCGGGCCTGCCAGTTCTTCTACCAAGCGGCCCACGGAACACGGGCCGCGGTCCTCTGCTGCGCGGAACCATGGGCGTCATGGTTCCTCCTGCCCAGCAAGCTACGGATGGACGATTCTTCTTCAGCCGAGCGGCACGCGGTTGTGGGCCGCGGTTCTTCTGCATGCGGCCGGCGCATGGCCACCATTATCTCCGGTCGCTGTCGCTTCCAGTCACCATCGCCTCTCTCAACACCGCTTCCATTGCCAATAAAAACATGGTTCAAAGGAGGGTTCTCAGGTCATGATTTTTCAGCCCATGCATTCCGTGTTAGGTGATATCAGAAGGCCAAGATGATCACTTTCATTCTACAATGATAAGAGTATAATTTTATTGAACTAAAATTATACAAACCCCCCACCTCGTAATTGACATCGTACATCGACGATCCGTGGAAGATGAGCATCACGGAGAACGGTGCCATTCCGTCAATTATGGAGGAAGTGTCATTGTCGTGACACAGAAAGAGAATTCGAAGATGAAGTAATTTCCTTGACGTCGGGGTGTGTGTGAGGAGGAAGCTTCATTGGAAGAGGTTCTACGCATTCTTCATTAGAGTTGTTCTTCATTGTAGAAAGGTGTTCTTGGTCAGAGAGGAACACCTTCTTCTAATTCTCCAGAGCCTCCCCCACCAAAATATTTTCCATGTAAAATACTATAATAAGGATTCCCATTATATTATAATTTCCATGAAATTCAAAACAATTCAAAAAGAAGTGTTGACACCCAAGTTAATTATAGTATGCATTAATTATTTGGGTTGGCACAATATATGTGAGAAGAGGTGGAGAGTTAAGAGAGGGGTTAAGGGACTTAAAGAGGATAGTTAAAGGGTTTAGGGCTCGTGTGGGCCCCACCACCATTATTCTCCCATGGGATGTTATGCGGGGTGTGGACCCCACAACCATCTCCTCTTTGGACAAAATAACCACCCTCAAATATAAATTATGTACACATAATTTTTATTATTTTTTAATGAATTTCCAAAAATTATATTCTCCTCCCAATCAAACACAACTGTTGTAAAGGTCCCACTAAGAGACTACTGGAACTGTGAGTTCATCAGTGTCCTCTGATTTCAATGCTGAGCCCCCGTTCAAAATATAGAAAAACCCGCACGTACATTCACTAAACGCATCCGAACAAAACTTCAGAAATTGATTCCAGACACACTAGCCCTCAGAATAAGGCACCGTTAAAAAATGCAGACTCATAAAATCACAAAGAGATTAAGAAAAAAAATTCATGACATTTCCGGGTCTTTACATTATCCCCAACTTAAGACTTTACATACCCGTAAAGCTACAACACACACAAGGGAAACAAAGGTGGGTTATGTGCAAACATATTGAGGCTCCCGCTACCATGTTCACTCCTAGCAGCTGAAAACTAGACCTCCTGCTGAGCGCATCTTCAACAACCTTCCCCTTTCTGGGAGTATAAACTATCTCGAATTCATAGTCCCGGAGGAACTCAATCCATCGCCGATGTCTCAGGTTCAATTTCTTCTGAGAGAAGATGCAGGTGATACTATAGAGATTAGGGTAAACCGAAAATCGTTCCCTCAACTAACTATGGGTGAGACTAGACATTTTTAAGAACTAGAATTCACCCTTCCTCATCTATGTTCTACAAGAGCTGCTAAGATTTTTCCTTTTCCGAAAAGAGAAATCTACTCTCTCCCCAAGATGAACCACGTCCTATTCCTAATATAGTCAATCCTGAAATGAACGGTACTAATTCAAGCCATGGACAACGTCGTAAGGTCTCGACGCTAACATTAAGAGATCCAACCATTACTCTCACCTCCAAGGGTTGAGCACACTGTCAGCATCAGTGTGTGGTCACTAGGTCACCTCCAGTAGAAATCTCAAAAGTGAGGGTCAAGTCAACAGTTTTAACTGGGACCTCTTAGTATTAACGACACATAAGGAAGGAAAGAAAATGTCACAAAGAAATGTGTCTTTTATTACTACATATCAAAGTACAAAGACACAAAACAACCACAAACAACAACAACAAGGAAGATAGAAGCACCATGAACAAAGGCCTCCTTGCCTGGAACTAGTTCCACTCCTGTCCACCAACTTTTGGTGCTCCATAGTTGTATGCTTTAGTAGCCTGATTTTGTGCTCTCCCATGTCCACTCATTCCCTATGGTCGGGGTGGACCTCCTTGTAGTTGTGGTGGAAACACCTTGAAGTGTCGTCCACCACTAGCTACACGTCCATCTCCTCTGCCTTGGTCTCCTACTCCTTGCTGTCCGCCTCGATTGAACCTATTCCTCTTCCTAAGAGGTCCTTCATCTATCTACTGATCATCTTTATGGTGGGTCAGATAGTCATGTGCCTTGTGACCCAGCCCGCCGCAAGAGTAACACTGTACAATCCTGGTAAGTCTTTCTCCACCCCAGGTTCCTTGCACACACAATCCTGAGTCATGCGGTTGACCACCTGTGGGATTGATCCTCTTGGACCTCTGCATCATCTTTCTACTACCACCTACAGAAGACTCTGATGCATTTCAACTAGTAGTGTATTCCACTACTAGAGATTTCTCATCAAGGAAACTCTCATCTAAGAGGGCTCAATCCGACACCCTTGTCTATGTCGGGATGTTGTGATAAACAAGTGAAGCTCTAATCTCATGCCTGAGCCCCTGCTCGAAGGTCCGAGCCCTGAAGAATGGGTCTCGTACCATATATATAGAGTAGCGTGAGAGGTCTATGGACCTCACTGAGTATTGAGCTACACTCATTATTCCCTGATGCAGATGAAGGTGCTCATATATCTGCACTGATCGAAGGGTGGATGGTACAAACTCTGCCCCAAACAGTCTCTCAATGTCTGCCCAAAGAAGTTTCGCCTCATCGTGCATCTGGAGCATTAGGCGCCGCCATCTTCCTTCTACTGCCTAAAGGAGGCTGGCAACAAGGATCACCATAATGTCTCCTGGTGTCCCTTACAGTCTGAAGACTCTTTCCAAAACCTCCAGCCAATCCTCAGCCGTCTCTGGGTCTATCTCTCCCTAGAACCTGGGTGGCCTCTGGTGCTGGAACTCATGCAATGCGCTCAAGAGGCATGCATTGCTTGCTGCTAGGGCTACAGGAATCAATGGCCCAATGGGAAGTTGTACCGCTCATGCCTCCTCTCATTCCACAACTGGAAGAGGGCCGTGTACATAGGCCTCGTCACTCAGTGGCATGTCAGTACAAACAACTATCGGGGCTCTAACTGGTCATCCATGGGGAGGAATCCTTAAAGAAACAGATGTGTCATAGTTAAAAGGATATATCTTTAGAGCTGACCTAGTTTGAGATAAATTAAAGGAAAAACTTTTGGAAACACCCATGAAATCAGTGTTTTTGTGCACTAAGTTGGAAGTCAGAATTCAGGGTCCTTGTGTATGGATACGTCGGCCGCCCGCACCAACACTAAACTCCCTGAACTGAAAACTACACTTAGTACCCTTAACACTATTACTTCATAGAAAAGAAATATCAGAGCCCTAATTTATATGGTAGAACTGATGTCCTCTAATACCAATTTGTCATGACCCATCCCCTGGGTCCCGTATCATGACTACACCAAGCCTGCAGTCCATAGGGTAGGTGCTGGAGACTAGCACCAAAGGCGTAATTTCCCATATCTGGGAAGGAATTGCCTTTATAAAACGTGACACACACTACTAGAGTACAGGTGGAGGAAAACACTATGTAAAGTAGTATAACAAATGTGATGAAAGTACAAAGGGGCTAGAAATAAAATCCCAACAAATGGGACATATACAACTAAAAAAAGTACATCTAAAAAAGACAAACATCTAAATGGTGAATGCAGCTCCTGGATCTTCCTCCGAGTTCCTACCTAATGTGTAGGTACAGATGGTATCCTCAGCAATCCACGCTCTTCAGACTTAACCATGTACTATATCATCATGAGGTCCACCTTTGGGAACTGTCCAGTCCTCGTACACTCATCCTCTGTCAGCACTGTCCATCATTTGCATCCAACACAACGAGGTTCAGGCAATGCCCATGCAGTGGTGAGTACAACGATACTCAATAGGGAGCCTGAGACACTCAAGGTCTCTCAAAATACAACAAGGATAATCCACAATGTGAGATTTCAACGGATAAACATTACTTAGGTATATGCCCATACATATACCTAATTTTTCAAGTAAACCATCACAATTATGAGGAAAAAACAAAGGTCATTGACTCAGCTCAAACCAAGATTTTGATTCTCGATGTCGAAACCATGAAAGCTGGAGAACTCCTCCTCTATAAAGTACAGTGGCCCTACCTCTACAAACAAGTGTTTCACACTATCCTTGGACTGCTGAAGTACTCAACCTGCCGAGTACTATGGGCATGCTGCTACAACTAAGCACTTCCCACCATGGGTCTTCCGCTACAACCATGAACTCCCCCTCATAGCCTACAGAGGTACTCCTTCTGTCGAGTACCGTAGGTCTTTCGCTACAACCAAGCGCTCCTCCTCCATGGTTCTGATGTTAAATCCATGCACTCCCAACTGGGCCATTGCTCGCTCATCACTAGGAGGGCTCTGATATTTCTTTTCTACAACTAAAAAAAGTACAACTAAAAAAGACAAACATCTAAATGGTGAATGCAGCTCCTGGATCTTCCTCCAGGTTCCTACCTAATGTGTACGTACAGATGGTCTCCTCAGCAATCCACACTTGTCAGACTTCACCAGGTACTATCTCGTCATGAGGTCCACCTTTGGGAACTGTTCTGTCCTCGTACAATCATCCTCTGTCAGCACTGTACATCATTTTCATCCAACACAATGAGGTTCAGGCATTGCCCGTGCAGTGGTGAGTATAACGATACTCAATAGGGAGCCCGAGACACTCAAGGTCTCTCAAAATCCAACAAGGATAATCCAAAAAGTGATATTTCAACGGATAAACATTAATTAGGTATATGCCCATACATATACCTAAGTTATCAAGTAAACCATCACAATCATGAGGAAAACACAAAGGTCATTGACTCAGCTCAAACCAAGATTTTGATTCTCGATGTCGAAACCATGATAGCTGGAGAACTCCTCCTCTATAAAGTACAGTGGCCCTGCCTCTACAACCAAGCGTTTCACACTAACCTTGGACTGCTGAAGTACTCAACCTGCCGAGTACTATGGGCATGCTGCTACAACTAAGCACTTCCCACCATGGGTCTTCCGCTACAACCAAGAACTCCCCCTCATATCCTATAGAGGTACTCCTTCTGTTGAGTACCATAGGTCTTTCTCTACAACCAAGCGCTCCTCCTCCGTGGGTCAGATGTTAAATCCAAGGACTCCCAACTGGGCCATTGCTCGTTCATCACCAGGAGGGTCCTCTCCAGGAGATACTGGTCGATACTTCCAACTGTCACCAAAACTCTTGTGGAAGTATCTCAAATAAACCGCAACATCTTTGTGGTGTCAACGCGATAGACAACTCGTATATCGGACGCCCGGTCATAGAGTAATTGGCATTTCCGTTCTAGGGGCCCGGTTGGTTTTTTGGATCAAGCCTACCCAAATTTACCCCCACAAAGTCTGAACCTCTAGTGGAGTATGCCAAATGAACTGTCTCATCAAAAGGAAACCAACGTAGTTGAAGATGCGTCAATCGGACGTCTGGTCCTTATGTTATAATCATTTCTACTCAAAGGCCCCCGTAGGTTTCAGTTTCAAACCAACTCAGAAGTTTTTAAAAAGACATCCAAAACTCACTCAGAGTATCGAAAATGGGCCGCCTTATTGAGATAATCCCAGTACTGCAGACAACTCATCGATCTGACAAATAGTAGTGAACTTATTCACATTTATGCGAAACAGGAATGTCCTGTCAAGCCTGGTGGTCTGGCGGTTCGGCCTGTTCTGGCTCGGTGGGCCTGACCTGGCTAAGGGGTCGCCCCAGCCTGATAATGTGTAGCCCAGAATGGTGGGACACAACCCAGCTCATGGCAAGTGACCCGGCCCGCGCAAGCCCCCCCGACTTCTCGAACCGTCGGTGCTGAGCGGCACCGCCCGCTTATCCAGCTGGACGAAGCCGGCCGGTCTTCCTGGCACGAGTGCCCTGCATGGGTGGGCCCCTTTTCTTCCCACACGGCACCCTCCTGGTGACGTGGGGTATCCCCAGCCCGTCCAGCCACCTGCCGGCCGGTTCATCTGCAAAGCGGCCCACGTAACGTGGGCCGCAGTCCTCCGCAGCGTGACAACATGGGGTGCCATTTTTTTTCCATCCCAGCCGGCAATGGCCGACCGGTTCTTCTTCAGCCAAGTGGCCCGTGATTGTGCGTTGTGGTTCTTCCACACGCGTATGGTGCACGACTTCCATTATATCCAGTCTTCGTCACTTCCGGTCATTGTCGCCTCTCCCAACACTGCTTTTGTCGCCAATAAAAACATGGATCAATGGAGGGTTGTCGGGTCGTGTTTATTCAGCCCAGGATCTCCACGTTAGGTGATATCACGAGGCCCAGATGATCAATTTCATTCAACAATGACAAGAGTATAATTTTATTAAATTAAAATTATAAAAACCCCCTACATTGTAATTGAGGTTGCACATCGACGAGCCACAGAAGATGAGCATCGTAAAGAATGTTTTCATCCCATCAATGTTGGAGGAAGAGTTATTGTCGGGATGTGGAAAGAGAATCCGAAGAAGACATAGATTCCATGACATCGGGGTGCGTCTGAGGAGGGAGCATCGTTGGAATAGGTTCTTCGCGTTCTTCGTCGGAGTTGTTCTTCGTTGAAGAACTGTGTTCTTCATCGGAGAGGAACAACTTCTTCTAATTCTCCAGAGCCTCCCACAAAAAATTATTTTCCAAGGAAAATATTATAATAAGTCTTCCAATTATATTATAATTTCCATGCAATTCAAAACAATTCAAAAAGATTTGTTGACACCCTAGTTAATTAAAGAAGTCATTAATTATTTGGGTTGACACAATTTATGAGAGAACAGGTGCCCTCATTAAAATCATGGGAAATATAAGAGCTTCAATGGGGGGGGGTGATGAGTTCAAAAGAGAGGATGTGGAGAGTTAAGAGAGGGTTTAAGGGAATTAAAGAGGAGAGTTGAAGGGGTTAGGGCTCGTGTGGGCCCCACCACCTTTATCCTCCCATGGGAGGTTATGTGGGGTGTGGGTCCCACATCCAACTCCTATTTGGTGGAAATAACCACCATCAAATAAAAATTATGTAAACATAATTTTTATTATTTTTTAATGAATCTCTAAAAATTAACTTCTCCTCCCGATCAAACGCAACTATGGTAAATGATCCCTTAAACGAATACCGGTGTTGCAAGTTCGTCGGGGTCCTAGGATTTCAATTCCGATCACCAGTTCAAAAGATAGAAAAACTGACACTTACGTTTACTGAACGTACCCAAAGAAAACTTTAGAAATTGATTCCATGCACACAGGGCCTCGGAATTAGGCTCCGTAAAAAACTGCGGACTCGTAATATTCCAACTAAATTAAGAAAAGTATTTTCCTTGAAATTTCTAGGTCTTTAAATTACCCCCACCTCAGGGATTTACGTCCCCGTAAAGATACGATACACACTACGGAAACAAAGGGGGGGGGGGGGGGTTCTATACACACATTTTGAGCCTCGTGCTCCCATTTTCACTCCTAGAAGCTGAAAACTAGACCTCCTGCTGAGAGAATCTGCAACAACATTCCCCATATTGGGATTATAGACTATCACGAAGTCATAGTCCCAGAGGAACTCAATCCACCACCACTGTCTCAGTTTATGTACTTCTGAGAGAAGATACACATGAGACTATAGAGATTAAGGTAAACCACAAACCATTCACTCAACTAACTATGGGTTAGAGTAGCCAATTTTAAGAACTCGACTTCACCCTTATTTGTCTACATTATACAAGATCTGATAATATATCTCCATTTCTAAAAAGAGAAATCACCACTCATCCCCTAGATGAACCACATAATTTGCCTAAAAAGTCTATGCTAACATGAACAATTCTAATTCATGCTATGGACGATTTCATAAGGCCTCGACACTACTACTATGATATCCAACAGTTACTCTAGCCTCAAAGGGTTGAGTCACACTGTCTCCGTCAGTGTGTGGTCCCTGGGTCTCCTCTAGTAGAAATCTTGGATGTGAGGGTCATGTAAATAGTTTTAACCGGAACCTATTAGTATTAACCACACAAAATGGAGGAAAGAAAATGTCACAAAGAAAATTGTCTTTTATTACTTCAGCTCAAAGTACATAGGTACATAAAAACCACAAAAAACAACAACAAGGAAGATAGAAGTACCAAGGACAATTTCCTCCTTTCCTAGAACTAGTCCTGATCCTGTCAACGTGCTTCTAGAGATCCATAGTCCTATGCTTCAGCTGCATGTATCTGTGCTCTCCCATGTCCACCCATTACCTGCGGTCGGGGGGGGGGGGGGGACCTCCTGGTGGTGGTGGTGGAAACCCCTCGAAGCATCGTCCAACACAATCTGCATGGCCAGCTCCTCTTCCTCAGTCTCCTACTGCTTGCGGCCCACCTCAATCGAGCCTCTACCTCTACCTGGGAGGTCCTTTTTCTATCTATTGATCATTTGTATAGCGGTTCGGATAGTCACATTCCATGTGACCATGACCACCACAGGAGTAACATTGTCTGCTCCTGGTAAGTCATTCTCCACCCCAGGTGCCTAACACACATGATCCTAAGTCATGCGGTTGACCACCTATTGGTCTGGTCCTCTTAGACCTCGGCTTCATATGTCTACTTCTATCTACAGAATACTCCACTACATGTCGACTAGTAGTGGGTTCCGATGCTGGAGATTTCTCAGCAAGTAAACTCTCTACTATGCGGGTTCGCTCCAACACTCCGGTCTGCGTTGGGATGCTGTGAGAAACAACTGAAGCTCTAATCACATGACTGAGCCCCTTCTCGAAGGTCTAGGCCCTGAAGAACAGTTCCCATACCAAATCTGTAGAGTAGAGCAATAGTTCTGTGAACCTCGCAGAGTACTGAGCTACAGTCATGCTGCCCTATTACAGATGAAGAAGCCCCTATATCTGCACCGCTCGAAGGGTGGCTTGGAAAAACTCCACCCGAAACAGGCTCTCGAATTGTGCCCTGAGAAGTGTCACCTTGTTGTGCATGTGGAGCATCATGCTAAACCATTTTCCTGCTACTTCCTGAAGGAGGATGGCAACAAGGATCACCATAAATTCTTCTGGCGTCCCTCCCAGTCTGAAGACTCTCGCCACATCCTCCAACCAATCCATAGCCGCATATGGGTCCGTCTCTCCCCAGAACCTGGGTGGCCTCTGGCGCTGGAACTCATGAATTGCGCTCAAATAGCGTGAATCTCCTGCTGCTAGGGCTGGTGGTATCAGTGGCCCAACGAGATGTGGTACCGCTGGTGCCTCAACTGGAAGAGGGCCCTGTACTGAGGCCTTGTCGCTCTACGACCTGTATGTACAAAAAACACTCGGGGCTATAACTGGTCACTGACACAAGCCTTTCGTAGGGCGTTGAAAAACAATTATTTACTAGGTTAAAATTTAGTAATGTGGTAGACCTAGGATGTATCATGAAAAGGAGTGCACACAAAACGGGTTGTCACTTTAAAACGAGGGTAAAAATGTTGTGTTTTTTAAATGAAAATTGAAATTAAAAAGATTGAAAAACTATGATAGTAAAAATGGTGATTAGGTCAGGGTTAGTTTCCTAATTGTAATGCTATACATGTTAAATTTAATTCAAAACTCTTCTTCTTTGTTGATTAAAGTGAGAGTCCACAATCATTTCCTCTCACTTCCTTGGTAAAATTATTATTGTGAGAGTAAACCATACCAAGATCTCGGTTTGGTCAACTCTCCTTCCATGTATAAATAGTTGTATTCAATATCATTAATTGAAATGGAAAATACCTGATCGGGTTTTGTTTATCCAAAACAATCAAGAACATTCACTACACCTTTTACACGTACTAACGATAGTCGAGTACTTCACCACTAATTCATGGTTTATTCCATCGTATATAAACAAGAAATTAGTGGAGGGAGATTATGATTATTTTTCCAAGGAATAAATCAATAACAGAATTAATATTCAAGAAAGATCACACTTGATAATAAAATCCTTCATATGAAATTGAAAACAACTTTTAAGAAGAAAGAAATTTATTCAATTGCGTCCAAGAACTCAAGCATTACAATGCAGAAAACCAACCCTTCCCCAATCACTCCAAACGTTTACCCCACAATTGTAAGGGTAATAGAGATTAATGGGGAAGAAGAAGGCATTATAAAAATATGAAAATGAATATAAATAAAAAATAATGAAGAAAAGATCTTCTTCTTGGTGTCCCGAAAGGAATGGGTTGGAGAATGGGATGCTTTGAGAGGGTGGAGCTCTCTTCATTTTATAGCTATAATTTCTTCACTGGATGCTGAAGCATTGTAAACCAATTAAATTACATCATCACACATTTATCCCTTCTTGACTGTTGTTCATAATCCCCTTGGTCGTGTCCCCTAAAAATCTCAGCGAATTTGGACATGTATTCGGAGCGTTATGGTCGTTTTACTCTGAAAATTTATTCTGTCCAGTCAGACTCTCCAAAACAAAATCCTCCGGATTATGGTGATTTAATGACACCATTAACGGCCTATTCACGTGACCCTTCCTTCATAAAAGATTCTCAATAACTCATTTCTCGTCCACCCACCAATTATCACAGTATTTGGGACAACCATGAATTAGTTTTGAAGCCCACACAAAAACTAGGCAGAACTGCAAACAGTTTTCTTTCTCCCACTTGTGAACTTGTTTTTAGCTTCCATATGGCCGATTCAGCTTGTAGTCCAAAAATAGTAAATTAAGCCCCAGATGTGTAGAATATGGAAAGGAAGGACTTTTTCAATTTGAATTAGTGTATAAAATGTTATGGCTAAACTACATAAATAATTTAAAACTATTAAAAATCAAAATGGCCAATTCTTACTATTCATCTCAAAATAACACCAATATCATAAAAACGAAACAATTAATCTTAGAGAAACATTTTTGTTGGTTTAAAACAATGATATTCAATATAAATTAATTGAAAATATTTTCACTATCAATTCCCTCACACTTAGCACTTGGACTCATGGACAAGTAAAAATCAAATCAAATCAAATCCAAAACACATATCAATGAGATATACCAAATCAATTCCAAGAAACAAAAAGATATCATGCCTCATCAAAAAAATTATTTCAAGTTCTCCATTTTAGATTTTAATATATTTACACTTCATTTCTTATCCCATGCACACAAAACACCTACCTCACATGAATTTCTCTCATCTCACAAATGTAAATGCTGAACAAGGCTTTTCTCATCCAAACTCACACAAGAGTCACCATAGCCTTGATAAATTACTACTTCTCCACCCAATGTGAGTCAAGTATATGTGTTTATCATGAGGAATTTTCAGGGTTGTTCTGTGGATTCCGATTGGTAGGATTTAGATGTTAAAAATTTTGTGGCCGAAAAAGGAGGGCTTGGCTCTTTTTGAAGCAAAATTGCAAGATTATAATATTCACTCAAGTATGGTCTCCTTATCTCACCTTTGTAGAAACTCAGCTACATCATCATTAAATCTACTTAGGATTTCAGTAGAAACAATTTCAATCTTTTCAAACATGATTTTTTTTTGAAAGCTCCAGATAGCCACAACATTCTTTTTTTACACTAGAAGCTCCAGAAAGTCACAATTTCTCTTATCTTGAAAGATCCAAAAAGGCACAACATTTAACAAAATGAAATATTCAGTAGGAACATCTGCTCTTCAACATTTTATATTCCTCCAAAAGTATCACTAAATGAGGTAGTACACCACAAGACATCTTCCCCCACACTTAAGTTCAACTACATCATGCAATTTCACATCAAGTGCAGCTACGATATGGAAAATGGGCTTGTAATGTGGCTAACTTAACAGGAAATTCATGGCTACTAGGGGATACAATGAAGGATTTATGTAAAGGTGGTCCATAAAGAAAATGATTATTTTGAAAAGGGGGCTTCAAACCAAATAATTGCCTCAATCATTTAAAACACACGTACCCCAAACCCTCAAGTATTGAAAGGAATAAATCAAATTATGGTTAAATCTAGCATGGTCTGTTTCTCTCAAGAAATGTGGTGAATGAATAAAATATGAAAAAAATTGTTCAGAAGCCTCACAAGAAAGTGATTTCAAAGATATAGACAATGAAATATGGAATGGGTTTCAAAAATATGTGTACTTTTCATGAAATTCCAAAATATTTCAACTTGAAAAAAAAGTAATTCCAACATTCGTTTAAGCTCAGTTTCATGAAATAGATTGCTTCACTCATTAAAATGGATTTCAAAAATGGTATTGATAATAATTTCAGCTCAAAAGTTTCAAAAACACAGCAAAAACTGAAAAATGAACACACAAAAATATAATAAAATTCAATTTTTTTAAATTTCACAAAATGAAAATACTAAACTACAAAGGTTCCCTCCCCCACACATAAATGATGCAGTTTCCTCAATTCTTACAAGTGGATTTAACTTGTAAGCTGATTTTAAAATGTATCACAACATCAAGAATGTATGAAGGAGAGGTAAAACCTGAATTATTCACAATGCAACATTGAGTTAAGCTCCCATGTGTTGCACTCTGAACACCTAAAAATAAAAGAACAAAAGAAAACATAAGATATTTATTGAAATAAATAAAAATATAAATAGGATGAGAATAGAAGGATAAAACTTGGTTTAATCCCCCAAGTGGGCCTTGGGTTTTGACTTCCTCCAGAGGGGAAGTTATAATCAGTTATCCCCAATATGATGGTGGGTGAAGTTTCTTGCTCATGAACCAACAAAAACTTTTCTTTCCAAGATAAAATTCTCCCTTTATCTTGAGGAATCCATCGATAAAATGAACCAAGTCCACCCTCATTGTAATGAGATACAACATGCACGGTGGGGTTAAGACAATGAATGAGTCCTCCTCTTTCTTGGGTTCCGCATAAACAACATATTCTTTATTCTCCAATGGTTGCTGAAGGTATGATACATTTGGGGAAAAATCAAAGGGAATGTCAGAGTATAATTATATTTGAAAAAAATTAAATCTTGAAGAATCAATATAAAATTATTCCCTTTAAAAGTAAGTAGATTGTGTCTCATTTTCCTCCAGAAAATCAACTTTGATCTTCTCTTGTACTCCCTCCATTAAATGTTCAACAGCTTTGGGGAGCTCTAGATTTTCCTCTATGGATGAATATCCTTTTTCATCATCTTCCTCCAAGGAAATACATGTGTTGTATGATTCTGAAAAATTAAAATAAGGGGAGGTAATACTTAATTTAGTTTCAAAAAAATCAAAATATAATGAGTTTAGGAAAAGATTTACTCCCAGATCTTGTTTGGAATCAATTTCTTCTTCAATGGGAGGTGCTTCTTGGAGTTGAATTTCCCTAGATAGAGGTAGGCAGTCAGACTCCTCTATCTTCTCTTCAAATTCCAGTTCCTGGTTGGTTTCTTCATTCAATGTTGTAGAATTATCTACATTATGAGGAATAGTTGGCTCAAGAAGTTCCTCACACTCAATTCAAGAGTTATGCAGATCTTTTTGATCTCCCATATGTATTTCAATTGATAAATCTTCTTCATAAATCTCCTCCAACATTGATTGAGATGGGATCAATATATCTTTTTTTATATCATCAAGGCCTCCATGGGTTCTTCAACCTGATGGATTTTTGGGGCTACTTCTTCCATCAATTTTTTTAGTTCTGGTTCTGGTTCTTGTTCTGGCTCCACTTTGTGATCCTGGGATGCGTGTACTTGTTATGCAATACATTATATTGAGGTGTCTAGGATTTGAACTGTATGACTAATTATTTCAAATTGGGCTTCAATATCCTTGTGAACTTCTTCTTCTTGGTGTTGTACTTTGATCATTTCTTGATAAAATTCCCGAAAATACTCATGATGATCAATTAATTCTCTTACGAAAACCTCCATCACTGTGTATTCAAGGTTCTCTTTATTGTTTTCAATGAGATCCTTGGATTCATCCTCTGTTATGATTTGGATACGAGATCCACAATTTTTTTTTCCAGGAAAGAAACTTTATACTCTATAGACCAATTTGATTCAATATTTGGTTCTTGCAGTAGTGGGTAATTATTCCATGAATTAATGAAATAATCATTTGAAAACAACATGGGAAAAGATTTTTTTTAATTTTTTTTTAAATTGAATAAGTCAAATATTTACAATTAGTTTGTGGCATTACCTCCCCAACAATGATGCCAAGTTTGACATACGCCTGTCATAGGTTGTGGAAAAACAATTATTTCCTAAGATAAATTGTAGTAATGTGGTTGACCATGGATGTCTCCCAAATAGAAGTTCACACAAAACAGGTTGTCACTTTAAAACGATGGTAAAAATGTTGTTTTTTTTAATGAAATTTGAAATTAAAAAAACTGAAAAATATGATATTAAAAAGGGTGATCAGGTCAGGGTTGGTTTACTAATTTTAATGCTATCCTTCTTCAATTTAATTCAAACCCCTTCTTATTTGTTGATTAAAGTGAGTTTCTACAATCGTTTCCTCTCATTTCCTTGGTGAAATTATTATTATGAGAGAAAACCTTTCCAAAATCTTGGTTTGGTCAACTCTCATTCCATGTATAAATAGTTGTATTGAATATCCTTAATTGAAATGGGAAATACCTGATTGGGTTTTGATTATCCGAAATAATCATGAACATTCACTACACCTCTTACACGTACTGACGATCATCGAGTACTTCACCACTAATTCCTTGTTTATTCCATCCTACATAAACAAGAAATTAGTGTATGGAGATTATGATTATTTTACCAAGGAAAAAATCAATAACGGAATTTATATTCAAGAACGATCTCACATTATAATAAAATATTCTATAAGAAATTGAAAACAACTTTGAATAAGAAAGAAATTTATTCTATTACGTCCAAGAACTCAAGCATTACAATGTAGAAAACCAACCTTTCCCCAATCAGTCCAAATGTTTACCCCAACATGGTAAGGCTAATAGATATGAATGGGGAAGAAGAAGGAATTATAAAACTATGAAAAAGAAAATAAATACAAAATAAAACCGAAAAGATCCTCTTCTTGGTGTCCCAGATGGAATGGGATGGAGAATGGGATGCTTTGAAAGGGTGGTGCTCTCCTCCTTTTATAGCTAGAATTTGTCCCCCGTATGTTGACGCATTGTATCCCTATTAAATTACATTTCACGCATTGAGCCCTTCTTGAATATTGTTCATAGTTCCCTTTTCCATGTTCCATCAAAATCTCAGTGGATTTGGACATGTATTCCGAGAGTTATGACCATTTTACTCTGAGAATATTTTCTGTCCAGTCAGACTCTCCAAAACGAAATTCTTTTTTATTATGGTAATTTAATGACCCCATAAACGGCCAATTCACGCGGCCCTTCATAAAAGATTCTCTAAAACTCTTTGCGCGTCCAACCACCAAATATCAAAGTATGTGGGCCCACCATTAATTAGTTATGAAGCCCATAACAAAACTAGGAAGAACTGAAAACAATTTTCTTTCTCCCTCTTGTGAACTTATTTTGAGATTTTATATGGCATATTCAGCTATTAGTCCAAAAATAGTAAATTAAGCCTTGGATTTGTAGAATATGGAAAAGAAATAATTTTTCAATTTGATTCTGTTTAGTTAATGTTATGGCCAAACTACAGAAATAAGTTAAAATTGTTAAAAATACAAAATGGCCAATCCTTACTATTCAGCTCAAAATAACACCAATATCATAAAAATGAAACAATTCATCTTAGAAGAACACTTTTTTGGGGTTAAAACAATGATATTCAATATAAATTGATTGAAAATATTTTCTCTATCCATCGTCCATGAGGAGTCATCCTTAAAGAAACAGACATGTCACGGTCAAATGATTATACCTGGTCAGCTAACCTAGTTTGAGCTGACTTAAAGGAAAATATTTTGAAAACACACATGCAATCAGTGTTTTCATGGAGTGAGTTAGAATTTTGAAGCTAGGGTCCTGTTGTATGGATACTTTGGCCACCTACACCATCACTGTACTTCCAGAACAGAAAACCACACTTAGTACCCTTAACACTATTGCATTATAGAAAAGAAATATCAGAGTCCAAAGTTCTGTGGTAGAACCAACATCCTCTGATCCCAATTTTTCACGAAGCCTCTACTGGGGCCCGTATCATGACTACCCCAAGCCTTCCTTCCATATGACAAGGGCTGGCGCCTAGCACCAAAAGCGTAATTTCCTAAATCCGAGAAAGTGTTTCCTTTATAAAATGTAACACACACAACTAGAGTACACACTGATGCAAACACTATGTAATGTAGTTAAAACTGTGTGTTGAAAGTAAAAAGGGGAAGAAAATAAAATCCCAACAAAAAGTTATAACTACAACTGAAACAAGTACAACTAAAAAAGACAAAAAACTTAATGGTGAAAGAAGCTCCTGGATCATCCTCCAGGTTCCTACGTGAAGGGTAGGTATAGATGGTCTCCTCATCACTCGACGTTCGTCAGACTCCACTGGGTACTGTCTCGTCATGAGGTCCACCTCTGTGTACTGTCCAGTCATCATAAACTCAGCCTTGGTCTGCGCTTTCTGTCGTCTGCATCCAACACAATGATGTGCGGGCATTGCCCATGTAAGGGTGGGTATAACGATACTCAGTAGGGTCCCCGAGACCCTCATGGTTGCAAAAAATCAAACAAGGATAATCCCAAACATAATATTTCAACAGATAACCATTACTTTGGAATGTGACCATACATATACCTATTTAATCAAGTAACCTATCTCAATTAAGAGGAAAACACCAAGGTCAATGACTCAGCTCAATCTAGGATTTTGATTCACTTGTCGAAACCACGGATGGTGGAGAAATACTCCTCTGTCGAGTACAGGGGGCCTAATACTACAACCAAGTGCTTCCCACTAACCTTGGACAACGGAAGTACTAAACCTATCGAGTACTGTGGGAATTCTTCTACAACCAAGGGCTTCCCACCATGGTTCTGCTGCTACAACCAAGCGCTCCCCCTCATAGCCTACAGTGGTACTCCTTCCGTCATGTACCGCTGGTCTGCGGATATAATCAAGCAATCCTCATCCATGGGTCTGTAGCTACAACCAAGATCTCCCCACTGGGCCATCCGAATCACTCCGAGTCAATTGATCTGCAGTCGTCATGTCTCAGCCAACTACAAGGTCACAACAATCTGCACGCTCATCTCTAGGAGGGTCCGCTCCATGAGCTATTGGTCGATACTTCCATGTGTAATGAAAACTCAAGTGGAAGTATCTAAAAAGAATGTCCACATCATAGGGGTCTCAATGCAAAAGACGACACATCAATCGGACGCCCGGTCTGAGAGTTATTGTCATTTCCGTTTCAAGGGCCTGGATGGTTTTTGGCTCAAACCTACCGGACCATACTCCAACAAAGTCCGAACCACTAGTGGAGTATTCCAAAAGAACCGTCTCATCAAAAGGAAACCAACTTAGTTGAAAACACAGTAATCAGAAGTCTGGTCCTTATGTTATTAGCGTTTCCACTCCGAGGGCCTGGTTGGCTTCAATTTCGAACTAACTCGGCTGTTTTTCCAAAGTCGTCCAGAACTAACTTAGAGTATTTCAAAACGACCACCTCATAGCGAGAATCCCAGTGCCACCGATGGTGTGTCGATCGGAAGAACGTTCGTGATGTTATTCACATTTAAGCGAAATGGTCCTGACCCATCAAGTCTGGTGGGCTGGCGGCTTTTCCCGTTCTGGGTCGGCGGGTTCGACCCGACTAAGGGGTCAGCCTAGCCCAATAATGCGCGGACCGGCCCTGTGGGGCATAGCCTGGCTCGTGGTAGGCAACCCGACCCATGCAAGGTCTTGACCCGACTTGGATGGGCACAACTTGAGGAGCTGGCTGAGCCAGTGCGGGGGGCGCGACCCCCCGACTTCCTGAACCATCTGTGCCGAGCAGCGCCACCCTCCTGTCTGACTAGAAGAATCCGGTGGGTCTTCCTGGCATTTGCGGCTCGCACGGGTGGGCCGATGTTCCCTCAACACGGCGACCTCCTGGCACTGCGGGGTCCTCCCAGCCAGGTTGGTCGCCTGCCGGCCGGTTCATCCACCGAGCGGCCCACAGAAAGCGGGCCCCAAACCTCCGTAGTGCGACTCCATGGGGCTCTATGTTTCCTCCATCCCGGTCGGCTACGGCCGGCTGGTTCTTCTTCGTCCGAGAGGCCCGTGGTTACGGGCCATGGTTCTTCCACATGCGGCCACCATTATCTCAGGTCACCATCGCTTCAGGTCACCGTTGCCTCTCCCGACACCTCTTTTGTCGCCAAAAATGTGGATCTACAGAGCGTCATCGGGCTGTGTTTGTTCAGCCCGCGCCCTCCGCATTAGGCGATATCAAGAGGCCAAGATGATCACTTGAATTCAATAACGAAAAGAGTATAATTTTATTATACTAAAATTATAAAAACCCCTTCCTCATATTTGATGTCGCACATCGATGAGCCGCGGATGACGAGCATCACAGAGAACAGTGTTGTTCCATCAACGTTGGAGGAAGAGTCGCTGTCGTGACGCGGAAAGAGAATTTGATGACGACGTAGATTCCTTGACGTCGGTGTGCATCTAAGGAGGAAGCGTCATTGGAAGAGGCTCTTCGTATTCTTCGTCGGAGTTGTTCTTCGTTGAATAATGGTGTTCTTCGTCGGATAGGAACACCTTCTTCTAATTCTCCAGAGCCCCCCCCCCCACCAAATTTTTTTCCAAGGTAAATATTATAATAAGGATTCCCATTATATTAGAATTTCCATGAAATTCAAAAAAATTAAAAAAGAATTGTTGAAACCCAATTTAATTAATGTAGGGATTTATTATTTTGGTTGGCACAATTTATGATAGAAGAGGTGGCCGCATTAAATTCATTGCAAATCCAAGTGTTTCAAAGGGGGGGTGAAGAGTTCAAAAGAGAGGAGGTGGAGAGTTAAGAGAGGGGTTAAGGGAGTTAAAGAGGATAGTTTAAGGGGTTAGGGCTCATGTGGCCCCCTCCACCATTATACTCCCATGGGAGGTTATGTTGGGTGTGGGCCCCACATCCAACTCCTCCTTGGAGGAAATAACCACCATCAAATAAAAACTATGTACATATAAGGTTTATTATTATTTTAATGAATCTCCAAAATTTAACTTCTCCTCCCGATCAAACGCAACTGTGGTAAAGGTCCCCTTAAGATAATATCAGTGCTATGAGTTCATTGGTGTCCTTGGATTTTAATTTTGAACACTGGTTCAAATGACATAAAAATCCATATGTACGTTCACTGAATGTACCTGAACAAAACATCAGAAATTGATTTCTGGCACTCCAGGCCTCGGAATCAGGCACCGTCAGAAAATATAGACTTGTAAAATTTCAAAGAAGTTAAGAAAAAAAATTCCATGAAATTTTTGGGTCATTACAGAATAATTAAAAACAAATCCACCATGTTTTGAAAATCAATCCATTTTATGAATATCACATACATCCTATTTCAAAAATAAAAAATCCGAAAACCATTTCCATATTTCTCAAATATCAACACATTTGTACTATAGTAAATTATTATTCCTAGTGAAATATAAATTCTTAGTAGGAAGTAATTTATACCAAGCATGTTATTGTCTTCTCATTATCTACACCAACGACAATGAGAACACACTCCTATAAGTGTCTCCAAGACACTTATGGACACAAATCCAGTGTAACTTGAAGTTCAGTATAATAATGATTAGATGCAACAATTTATGATATAGATTTCTAGTTCTGACAGTCCTAATTATTGATACCATCCCAACTCAAGGATTATTCAAGAATGAGTACAAAATCCAAGATTAATCATCAACAATAAAAAATCATACAATAAAAAATTCACTTGCAAGTCATGGAATGAACGAACTGATACCACTTGTAACACACCTCCCCTACTCATTGGATTTATTTGAGGTGAATTTCTTTCTTGGACATAAGAATAATTCCCAATGTATAATATTTTTCCAATAAATGAAAAATATTGAATACCTGCTAGGTAAAAATTTTCCTTTGGAATGAAATTAAACAATAAAATGAGCTATTATAAAAAAATTAAACGATGCATGTGAACATTGTATTAAAATTCAACATTTTCGAAAGACCAAAAAATAAAAAACCATCACAATACCACAATAAATGTATAGAGAATAAAAATAAAAAAATAATAGTGAACCAATGATACAACTCCACATATTTACACCATGATCTATGCTATATGAAACACAAGACATCCCAAGCATCATGATGAACCTCTAATGAAATGAGTTGGATTACATTTACTCGAGTCCCAGAATACCACATATAAAAATTAACCAATGTTTCCCAGTAGGGGTTCATTAATAATAATCATTTGGTTTTCCCCAATTGAAATCCCTACACAATTTACTAGGACAAAAATGGTTAAATAATGTATAAAAAAAGTTTATATATATCCATTTAAAAAATTTTAATTTGACAAACTATAAACAGAATTACCAAAACAATTTCAACATAAAAAACATATTCATAAGATGTAACAAAAAAATACATATCAATTCTCCCAAAAAAATTAAACACCCCAAATAATCTTCTTTGGCTTCAAACATAACACAACCATGCTGCCAAACCAACTACATGATCACTGTGTTCATTAAAGTTGGAACATCCCATCCATAACCCATCCTATTTTTATAGTGGTACTTCATCACCTTGATAGTGGTACACCAAGATTAAGATATATCCCATAAATTTTTTTAATAATAACCAAACAAAGGAAGCATTCCAATCACAATTCAAAATTCACATCAACCAACACATTCCAATTATTAAAAAAACACAACACATTCCAATCCCAATAACCCATTTAGCCATCACAATTCCAACAAAAAGTCAAAAAAAAAAACATTTCAATAAAATCAAATTTATTTTGAAAAAATAATTATGAAATATACATACCAAACAATATTTCAATAAATAACCCATTTTATTGAAATATATTTTTTATTAATCAGCTATTCCAATTATTTTTAACTTATCGTTTTAATATCTATCAAAAATGATCATTTGAAAAAAATAACCCATTTTCCCCAAAATCCCGAAATTATCACAAAATGGATTCAAATAAATATTATTACATTAATTTACCACTAAATGTCAAGAATAAACTATTAATTATTAATTTAATCCTTCATGTTCAATCATATTATAGTTAAGTGAGAAGCCACATGACTTAATTTTTTTAGATAAATTGATCATTTCACAAATGCAGCACAAATCCATGTTAAATCTATAAAAAACACCATTGAAAGATTTTACTAAAATCAACATGCCCAAATCTCATCATTTTAGGAATAAAAACCGAATATATACATGCACTGGAAGTGGATCAAGAAAATTGGGACAGAGAGAAGTAAATCATAGAAAATCCATGAAACACACAATAGAAGAGATTTAATGATGAAGAATCACCTTCAAAGTGTCATTAAAATTATTCTATAAGCTACCATAATGAGTGGGAGAGCCTACCAAACTATTATTATGATTTAATATCATGTATGGTTTTAGTGGGGGATGAAATGAGGTGTTTCTACTAAATCCCAAGAAATACCATTATTCTAAAAAAACCTTTTTTAATGTTGTGCATGGTTAGCATTTAGTGTATGAAAAGCCATTTTAAAATAGTGTTACTACTAATATCCCAAAGGGTTGGTACAAATGGTTGGCCAACATCGTAAGATAAACCATTCACTAACCATGAAAAATCCCACAATCTTATGTTGCATGGGTTCCTGGAAATTCTGATACGTTTTCCCAAATTATGCACAATCCCAGAACCCTTAGGGAATCCCCAATCCTTCCCAAAACCCTTATTTATAGTACATAATATTACCCAAACAATATAAAATAAATAAATAAGGTTTAAAGTACTCAAATTGTGGGGTATTACATTATTTTTTTAATGGATAGGCCCGAAGTTATATAGTCCAACAATACATTTGGTAATGTTGGATATATCATGAGATGATCTATTCTGGAATGTCGAATGATCCCAGTTCAGTAATTGACATTGTACACTCAGATAGTCTTGATAGTGAACCATGAATACAATTATGGAATTGGGGGTGAACCCAATCAAGAATTATAATATTGGTAGTGAGAATTTACTCAAAATTACATTATTTTTTATTCTTATCTATATAAAATAAATCAATCTCCTATGGCGAAGGTATGGTCTAATTACACATGTTATTGGTATTCAATAACATTTATGTCTTATGAAATGTAATTTCATATTCCATAACTCATGATTATGATCTTTGATATTCCATGAATGGTTTTCAAATGATAATACATGGTCATTATACACTTATTCTCATGTTATTCTTAAGTGATCATTGATATCATCATAGTTTCCATTTAAAATCATCTTAGTAAAACCAATATTATGTTAATGTTCCCCTATTAATGAATGTTTTTTTTATGTTTCATCGGTCATAGAAGAGTGATAGTTGGTAAAAACTAATAGGGATATGATTTAGATCATTTATGACCATGTTATTTATGTGTTCAATGTTCCACTGATAACCAAACTGTAATATTCATGTTGGGATTGATATGTTTTGTACTGATTATTTATCTAATAATTAGTAATATGTATTTATTAAATGTATCATTTAATATAGTTGTTATTATTGATAGGTTAAATCAAACTTTGGAAACTATGATTAAGAAATCATCATGTAGACCCATGATATAATTCTACATAAAGGATTATTTTGTAATGTTTATTAATTAAAGGAGTTTTATATTCATAGAAAAACATAACTATCAATAGAGAATGATTTTTCATTGTTATGAAAAGAAGAATATATGGTTAATATCCCAACAATATTTGTTTGAGTATATATAGTACATTATTCTTGTTATTGGTGATTGTTCCATTAATTCTCACATAGTTTGACACTGATGGAGGATATGCTTTGTCTAATACACATTTTGTTCAAAAACCATAAATAATTATTTGAATAGATGGTAGTTGTAAATAATCCAGGTTAATATTATGGTGTGAAATATTAAAAATAATTTATCTTGATTTAGGCTTCCTAAGAGTTATTTTTCTGAATTAATCACCCTTTTTAGTGATGTATTATGGTTACAAAAATCATTCATATCTTTTAAAGTGTTTAATGATAGAACTATGAGGATGACGTAGTGATGGGTATGATCAAATAAAGAATTATAACTTATTATATTAGTAATATAAATTCATTTATATAATGAATAGTATCTTAGAATGTCTCTTTTTATCACAACTGATTTTATGCTGAATTATCAGTGAAAACCTCTAATGGTATGGTGACCACAAAGAACATTTATGAATCATATCCATTTGAATATTTTGGGAATGATCATCCTACTAATGTAACTATTATCCATATAGTGGAAATTTCTTTTATATTGGGAATTTATTGAACTTTTTTATATAATGTCCACATGAATTACTGAATAAGGGATGTAATGTTTGATATTAATAATTTACCATGAATTTTATGTTTTTGAGATGAGACATATGACATCAAAATAAAATTTTAACCGTTGTATGTGTCGCGATTTATATTCATAAGTATTTTATTCTAAATTATTTTTGGAGAAACTCAACATCAATGAAATTCATATTATGCACATAGGGATCTTATATTATTACACATAAAAATAGCCGATTTTAGGCATAATTTGATGTTAGAATACAAGCAAAGGATTGGGAAGCCTAGTGTGTTTGAAGACAGGGTTCATAAAACATAAAAAATGTAACTAAAAAACAATTCTTTATTTAATATTCATAAAAATCCAGTCATCCATTGATCCCTTACATCTACATTGGGTACTCGAGGGATCACAATAACAAAGGGATGAGTTAAAAAGCCATGCATCAAAATAAATATAAGGATATGGTTTTAGTAAAAGGGTTATAGATCATGACATAATGATATAAAATGGAATCAACAATCATAATAAATAATCATGGGACAATACAAACATGAATTCATATTAATGTAGCTACAACATAAATCATAACCATAGCATGAGTCAAGGCTCATTGCACATAGAGGAGCACAGGTCAAGGATAACCACCAAGACTGTTGTACATGGTAGAACGAGTCAATGCGAACCACCAAGACCACCGCACATAACGTTTAATGAGACTAATCTTTTCCAAATTCATTAGAGATACATCCGGGTTCACCCATCTTAACATTTTTATGAATATTTATACCACATACATAATCATAAAAAATAAATTATTTATAAACATAAGGGAACTCATGAAGTGAAATTGGTATCACATACATATCATAAATCATAATGAATGGGTGTATCAAAAAAGTGTCTATGTGTGAAAAGAATTAAAAAAACATGGAAATTAATAAGGTAATATAGAAATATATCCTTATACTTAATGAAAAATAGAAGTGAAAACATGTTCGAAGAGTATTTAGGAAATTCTTAGCATTAAAATAGTTATTTCGGTTTTAAGGAAAATAGGTAAGAGAATTTAAAATTGAAAAGAGAATTACATTATATATAAAAATAGAAGTGAACCATAAATGTTTTCATAATGGAAAGGATTATTTTTTGGAAACAATTGAGGTTTAAAACAAAAGATAGAGTGTACTTGAAATTGGGTTAAATATTGTGATGTTCTCTTGAAACATGTTCTCTTATTGGAATGTATCAAAGAGGTAATAACATAAAAGCATGAATATACCCAAAATAGAACGAGGGAATTATCTTGAAACATGATTTTGAAAAATATAAATATTATGTATATGTTTTACAGAAAAACAAAATACAAACGTCATTTGGTTAAAAAGAAAGATATAGCAACCGAAATGAATAATTGCTGTTCGGGTAGAATCCCTTACGGAATATCGGCATGGTATCAGTGTACTTAAGATAGATTAATGAGAGACGAAGGGATTTATAATATTTTATACACCATGAGGGAAGTATGGGGAATGAGATAAATCAAAACCAATAAAAAGGAATTATATGTAAATGGGAATAAAATTTGAAGATATTCTTGAATAATAGTGAATTAGAGAAGATCTATTATCTTATGTCTGTTAGTGTTCTCAAAATCAAATTAATGACATAAGTAATAAAATTTAGTTAATTAATTAATAATTAAAGATCTTATTTTACATTTAAATGATTTAGTATTACCGTTTTTATCATTCATAACCCATTTTATTGGTTGTGAGGTTCAATTTCATTGTTCAGGTTCGTTATTTCACTTGGTTTTAATGATATGTTCACTTATATTCATTTCGGAAACACGTGTATGATGTGTGTGGTCATCCTAAATTGATGTTATATAACATTATTTATCAACCAAAATATTAAATAGTTATAAAAATAAATTGGTTTTTTGTAGTGAAGATGAATCATTATATAAAACATTAGTGATAAACGTTTGGGTTAATTAATGGTTTTTGACAAAAATGAACACGTCACATTTTATAAATCAAAAAAATGTGTAAAAATAGAATCCAGAATCATAGATTAGATAAAATACATTTTTTATGTTCTAGTTCAACCGTGAAAATTATTTAATGGCCAGAATTAAATATAGTTGAAAAAATGAAAACCAATCGTCCATGAATATGGTAAAATAACTCATCTGAGATGGTGTCTTTACTACCAGTATAAAAAAGACTAAAGGTGATAAGGTAAAAACATATTCAATTATCATATCAAATTTATAGTACATATTAGGTATTAGAGTTTTCATAAAATTTGGGATGAAGAGGGGGAAGGATATAAAATAAAACAATGGAATTTTAAAGGAAAGTGAATGAAAATAATATAAGAATTTACCTTTTCATTTAATCTTCCTTGAGATCCTCTTATGGTGATATGATTTTGTCTTTTAAAGATATTAAGAGGTTTTGGATGTGGGGGAGGACCTTGGGAAGATATTTGGGCAGAATTTTGGCAAGGCAGATGTCTTGAGAGGAATGAAGAGAAGAGGTAATGATGGGTGTTATATATAGTGGATGAGAGGAGGTTTTTCGTAATATTATGTTGGATAATTTACTAATTCTCCACAAGAAAAGAAATAGTAATTATTCCATGATCAAGTATAGAAAAAATTTAATGTTTTTTTGGGACTTGGGTGCATGCATCACTCGTGATGTCAGGAATAGTGGGTTCAAATTATAATGTATTTATATGGTAAATAAATGTATTTAACTATTCAAAAAAATTCCAGTATTCCAGAAAAATCACAAAAATTCGGTCTAACCCTTTTTCGATGTGAAGCATCAAATAATTTACACCATTATTAATTTTTTTCTAAATATAATTAAATTAATTTTTAATTACAATCATATTTTACTGGACCAATAATGTCTTTAAAATAATAACTAATTTTATAAATCATTCAAAAATTACATTAGGTCTTATAAAATTATCGTAAATCTAGAAGACAAAAAATTATTAATTTATTAAAACCTTTTAGGAATATTTATTTTCATTTAAAATAAATAACTAAATGTAATTAATTATTTTTGACTCACAAAAAAAATTATACATTTACTATGTTCATATTATTTCTTATAAGATTCCTAACATTCATTTATACATTCAAGGGTGAGGATACTATTCATTTGTATGACGTACTATTAATAAGGTTCATATTAATATTCATAAAGGTATGTTAATATTCATAATGGTGTGTTTCTATTCCTAAAAAATAATTGAAGTTCTATTGGACTCCAAACAACTAACTGATCTCACCCGTGTATGTTAGATTATCGAATTTAAAATCACAGAGGTGACAATAATATGAAGAAAGTATCATTACACTTCGATGTTAATTGTGTTGTGATCCCATGTGATTAAATAACATATATGTAGTAAATTAATTTCCATTGAAAAAACATTGGTTTGTTACAATATTCCTCCCTTTTGAAATTTTCCCCCTTGAAATTTCATTGTACATTCTATACAATATATAGGTGTAGGTACTTTTCCTTAATTTCCTACTACAATTCCAATTTTTCATTTTCATACTTACGGTCCTCTATAGTAAATTAACTTGGAGAGTAGTCATGTAACTTAGATCTCTATATCTACGATCAAACATCATCAATGGATACTCCTTGTAAGAAAAATCATTCTATACATTTACCACCTCTGAAAAGAGTACATGTGAATAGTTTGGTTTGAACTTCTTTAAGAGGGATACATGGAAGAAATCATGTACTTTGGCCAGGGTAGGTGTAAGTGCTTGTCGATAGGCCACATCTCCCGCATGATCATAAATATCGAAGGGGTCAATGTACATAGAACTTAGCTTTCCTTTCTTCCAAAATATCATGACATTCTTTGATAAATATATGCATAGAAATACCACATCTCTAAGTTTGATCACAATGTATCACTGATGATTGTCTTCATAACTCTTTTGTTGAATTTGGGATAACATGATGTGTTTCATAATGGTTTTCACCTTTTCTACCATTTCATCGACCATTTCATGTCTGATAAGCTTATGATCAGTGACTTCTTCCTAACACAATGGTGTTCTCCACCTTTCCCATAATGGGATTTTATGGTGCCATTCGGATGCTCGAATAGAAACTGTCGGTGTGGGAGAATTCAAGGAGTAGAAGATGATGGTACCATCCAATTTTTAAGTCCCTAGAATATTCTCTCAATATATCTTCTAGTGTTGAAATAGTTTTCTCAGATTGGGCATCAGTTTGAGGATGATAGGTTGTACTAATGTTCAGTTCAGTGCTTAGAGCATGTTGGAAACTTTTCCAGAACATCAATGTTAATCTCGGATCATGATTTGATACAATAAATAGTGGTACTCCATACAAAATAACCACTACATTGATATATATTTGTCTATGTTGATCCAATGTGATGTCCTCTTGAATTGTGATAAAGTGTGATGTCTTCGTAAGACGATCTCCAATGACCAATATATCATTGTTACCTCTGGATGTCCTTGCATGTCCAATGCCAAAGTCTATAGTGATGTTATACAACATTCATTTTGGTATGGATAGTGGTTGCATCATACCCTTATAAATATATCATTCATCCTTCACATGTTGTCATAAAAGGCCTGCAGATGTATACTCAACAATCTACATCATCAAATTATCCTGCCAAATGTTTTCTTTGTGATATGGATACATCTTTGTTCTCCCTGGCTGGATAGAGAATGTTGAGATATGTGCTTCATTTAGAAGCCCCATATTTTTCTATTTATGACATTATACACATAATCATCAACCAAATCTTGATAATCCTTCCTCATCAATCATGATTTATATGATTTTAAATATTCAATGTCACCCACCATTTTCTGAATTTCAACATATTTTCTTTGAGAATTTGTTATTTTCTCTAGTATGGATGGTGGAGCGATCATTTGAGAATGTATTGACGATGTTCCTACCTTAATTATACCTATGTATATCATGTTAAAATATAAGAATATTTTATCCTTCTCAACTCTCATAATTTATAAAGATGCATGATCCTTTCTACATAGAGCATTTTCCACCTTGTTTCCCTTACCGAGATGGTAGTGTATTGAAAAGTCAGAATATTTTTTAAAAAATACCCATATTCATTGGCATATTTTATGATCTATTTGTGGGAATATATATTTGAGATTCTTATGATTAGTATATATCTCACACGTCATCACATAGAGATAATGCCACCCGATTATTAACGTAAAGATCACACCCACCAACTCTAGATCATGCATAGGATTAGTTTTGTCATGGATATTCAGCTTCCTTGAGGTGTAGGCTATCACGTTTTCATTTTTCATAATCACACTACCTAATACCTTATTTGAATCAACACTGTACAAAATAAATAGTTATTCATATGTTGGTAGTGTGAGTACATGTGTAGAGATTATTCTCCTTTTCAACTATATAAAACAGTCTCCTCATTCAAGAGTCTAGAAATGAATCACTCCCTTCTCTGTAAACTTGGTAATTAGGTTGGAAAATTGTGAAAATTTCAAACAAATTCTCGGTAATACCCTTCTAGACCTATAAGGTTGTACATCATTGTGACAAATTTTTTTCCAGGCCACGCATCAATTTCCTTTATCTTGTAAGGGTCCATAAATATCCCTTTGATGGTGATAACATAACCCAAGAATGATACCTCCTCCATCTAAAACACATATTTAATATAATTTTCATATATCTTCTCACATTTCAATGTACATAACATAGTATTAAAATGCTCCTCATGCCCTTTTGTGCTCTTGGAACATATCATAATATCATCGATAATGTCTATAATTTTTTTGAGGTAATCTATAACAACTCTATTCATTAAATCCCTTAAAATTTCTAGATAATTAGTGAGTCCTAAAGGGAATCATTATGAAATCATAGAGTCCATACCACATTCAAATGTTTGTTTCGGTAATATCTTCCTCTATCAAAATTAATTGGTGATATCCAGAATGATGGTCCATCATATAGAAACAAATGTCCATAATAAGCTAATTTAACTATTTATATATCTATGGTATGGGGATAATTTTCTTTATCATGATTTTATTAATCTCACTATAATCAATGCAGAAGAGGATTGAACCATTCTTCTTCTTGACAAAGATGATTGGTGCACCCCATGGTGAATCACTCAGGCATATAAAACCCTTCCCCATATTATCTGGTAACTGTTTCTTCAACTCTTCCATCTCTACTGTGGCCATTCTATAAGGTGTATTTGATTTATTTTGAGATCCAAGAATAAGTTCAATTGGGAACTCAACCTCTCTATCCAGAGGTAGACCATGAAAAACGTCGGGAAATACATCAGTGTAATCACACATGATGGGAATGTCTTCAAGCACTATTCTATCATTTGTATCAATCATTTAAGTTAGACATGCTTTCTCATAATGAATTAACATCCAAAAATGATACAATAATTCTAAAGACTATTAATCATATGATTTACACTTGTAATGAATTGGAGGATGCTTCGGTATGTGAAGAGTGATCTTCCTTTCCCGATAGTTTAATATGGAAGTGTAAAAAGATAGTTGATCCCTACCCTAGATAGCGTCAAACTATTATAAAAAAAAGTATGAAGATATTTTATGGGAGGATCATTAAAAAAAAGTTAGCTAGGGAGGAGTTAAAAACCATGGATTCAATAATTCCCCTATTCTATGTTAGCAAAGATTACATATCCTTAAAATTTTGATGTGGTTTTTAAATAGTGCTACTAAACATGAATGATATGAAAGATTGTGTATAATAAGAATCAAATAGCACATTCTCTATTCATGAATGAATAACTACTATACCTATCACCACATCATTGTATGGATTTACCTCAGTAGTATTGATAGAATTAGCCCTAGTTTCCTTTGAGGTTGTTTTGGATTGCCTCCGACATCCTTCGACATATAAAATTTTTTCTCATGATTCCTAATCTCCTTGATGTTGTAACACTTCACTACATGCTGAATTTTGATCTTAACCTTCATTTCTTCTTTCACATTAGTGGGATTCTTCATATCCCATCAATAGTTTTTAGCCCGATATCCAATCTTTCCAAATTCAAACAATTCATAGTTCCCTTTAGATAGTTTCCAGGATTCTTCTTCCCACAATTCTTAAACGATGGATGATATCAATTATTTCTATCAAGGAATTTATTTTTGGAACCACCCACATTAGATTTCATTTTACTCTTCATTTCAACAGGCCCATGATACCAATAAGAGTCTTTGATCTCCATTTTAACCTTGAAGGTACATCGGATAATCTCGTCGTAATTGTCAATGTCTTGAATTCCCAACACGCTTCATATAATCGGCTTTAGTCATCTAAATAACCGATCCACCTTGATTATGGTGTTCTACAAAATACTAGAGGGATATTTTGCAGTCCTTGTGAAGTTTACTTCATACGCCCTAATGGACTCATCTTCCTTCTGCTTGATTTGGATGAAATCTATCTCCATCATGATATAAATAGATTAGGAAAATTATTTATTGAAAAACATTCTATTTAATTCCTCCAAATACATGGAATCAATTTCATATTGGGTCTCTATATTATTAATCAGTGTCCACCATTGATCTAATTCCCCATTAAAATGATAGACCACCAACACACCATTTTCTTATTCTAAACACCACACGAAAGAGAATATCTCTTCAATGGAGTTAATCCACCTTTTCATAAGGAGGGGGTTAGAAGATCCACTAAACATGGGGGAATTTTACGCCATAAGGATTCAATGACAACATTCCATTTCCTTTGAGGAGGATGATGTTACACATGATTCATGTTATTATTCATAACATGAGCTGGCTAAGAATGTACTATGGGGTTGTTGTGAGCACCCATTCCCATCATATTAGAAATATAATTATGGAAATATTCACATTACCTATCACATTTAGTGTTCACACATGTTCTTTTATTTCATTCCATTAAAAAATAAAAATATAATACAATTAGAGTGCTTGAATACATAGGTATTGAACATAAAAATGTAACATTGAACAAAATAGGATAAACATATAAAGGATAAGTACATCCATACTTTTGATTCATTATAATTAAATCTAGGCTATCCTTGATCTATTTATTAACATTTATTTTTATGGGATATTTCAATTTTTTCATTTAATAATGGATGGTACTAACATCCTTAATTTACCAAAGAATATCCCCCAAGAGTGTCAAATCAAGAGTGGATCAAGGCCCATTGTCGTATACCAGTTCTAATTTTGGTCTCGCTCAAAGTAGTGTTTCTGTGTCTTACCCCATGATACATATATTCTAAATCAACATATACCAATTTTTATCTATAAAATGATTTATTTTGTTAATAACTCAAAAACATTTTACCTATAAGATTTTAGGGGTGCTTCCTTATACATAGACTTATCATTAAGGTTTTTAATAAAGTGTTCTATTCACAATCACTATAAATCACTAGATTATCCTCTGATACCAACTGAATAGACCCCATCCTTTTAAAAATAACAATGCATTATTTGAAGCTTAATTACACATCAAAATACAATCCATGGATCGTGATGTATACTGTCTTTGTTGACTAGGAACATAAATCATAAAACATGAAACTAAACAAACACATCTTTATTTAATATTCACAAATAGAACCTAACATCCTTTGATCCCATACATCATCATAGTGTACCATGAGGATATAATAAAAAAAGTGATGAGCTGAAAATCCCATCAAGAAAATAAACATAAGAATAAGGCTTTAACACAAGGGTATGAGATCTGGTTATAATGACATGAAATGGAATATAGAATCATAACATATGAAAATGGGATAAAATAAAAATTAATTAATAGTAATGTGGGAGTAATATAAATCATGAAATTATCATGGGTAAAGGCTCATTGCACATAGTAGAGCACAATTCAAGGATAACCACCAAGACTGTTCCTCCCGGTAGCATGAGTAAAGGCTAACCACCAAGCATGATGCACATTAAATCTCAGGAGACTAAACAAAACCCAATGCATTGGAGTGCTCTCTAAGAACACCCATCATAAAATGTTCATGAATATGCTTACAACATAAATAAGCATACATAATCAATCATAAATAATCAAAAGGGAACCCATGGATAGAAATAGGTATCACATCCTTGTCAGAAGCATAATGAATGGGTGTATCGTAAAAGTTTCCTTGAGAGAAAGGAATAAAAAATTAATTAGACATTAATAAAGTAAAATAGACATATATCTTTGTATGAGTTTTCAAAAAGAAGTGAAAATGAGCAGGAGGAGTATTTAAGAAATTCTTATCATTAAAACATTTTAGTGTGGTTTTAAGGAAAATACTTACGAGAATTTAAAATCGAAAAGGAAATTATCTTATTTATAAAACTAGAATGAAAAAATATTATTTAATATTATAAATCCTGATATTATGAAAATTACGTTGGATTAAAAAAAATGGTAGAGTGCACATGAAATTGGGTAAATGGTTTGGAAGTTCCCTTAAAACGAGAAAGCGTAATGGGAAACATCGAGATGGGAATCACTTTAAGGCATGTATATCCCCAAAAGATAATAAATAATGGTTCATGAAAAATGTTTTTGAAGATTATAAATAGTTTTTATATGTTGTGCATAATATGAAAAGACAACATAGTTGGGCTAAAAAGAAAGATAGAACATCTTGAAGGAATAATAGCGGTTCGGTAAATATCCCTTATGGAATATCAGCATAGTATTAGGTGTGTTGAAGAAGAATTAATTAGAGATAAAAGGATTTCTCATATTTGATAAATTCTATGAGATTTATATGGAAGGTGAAAATTCATACCCCATTCATAGGAATTATACGAAAAAGGGTATAACATAGAGTATTTTCATGAATAAAAGTGATATAGAGAGGATCTCTTACCTGAAGTTCGATGGTGTTCTCCACATGATAATAATGAAATGAATAATCGAATTAGGTTTATTAATTAATAACTAAAAAACTATTTTACATGTAAATGAATTATTATAACCATTTTTTGTTCATTCATAACCATTTTTTAGGTTATGAGGTTCAATTTAATTGTTTCGGTTTTTCCGTCCTTGGTTTTAATGATCAGTTCACTTATATTAATGTTTGGACACACATGTATGATGAATGTGGTCATCCGAATTGATGTTATATAAAACTAGTGATAAAACAGAACATTGCATGGTTATAAAATTCATTTGGTTATTTTTAGTGAAGGTGAATCATTGTAAAAAGATTCAATGATAACCTTTTGGGTTAATTGGCGGATTTTGATCACAATGAACACATCGCATTTTCTAAATGAATTTTTTTATAAAAAGCGATTCTAGAACCATAGATGATATATAAAATATATGTAACAGTATAGATCAACCATAAAAATTGTTTCATGACTAGAATGAATATTTTAATGGAAATTGAAAACTCATCATCTTTGAATTTGGTAAAACAACACATCTTAGGTGGTGTCTTAAATACAAGTACAAAAGTAGAGTAAAAGAGATATGATAAGAACTCATCCCTTTACAATAAAAACATTCCATTATATATATGTTATTGGATTTTTCATAACATTTTGGTCGAGGAGAGTTATAAATAGAAAAGAAAACATTTTAACTTGAAAGAAAGGTTAACAAAAAGAATATAGGGATTTAACTCTTGATTTAATCTTCAATGATAGCCTCTTAAATAAGAGGATTTAGACTTTTGAAGAGACTAAGGGTTGTTGTATGTGGGGGATCTTGGGGAGATATTTGGGAAGAATTTTTTCAAGGAACAAGGAATTTGAGGAGGGAATATAAGAGATAAAGGGGATTGGTATTTATAGTAGAGGAGATGATAATTTTGATAAAGTTATATTCATTAATTTATTATTTCTCCCAAAGAAAAGAAATAGAAATGATTCCAGTAATAATAATAGAAATTAGATCGTGTGGGATCATGATTTAGGTCCCTATCTCACTCATGAATTCAGGAATATTGTATTTAAATTATAATGTATTTATACAGAAAATTTACTTATTTTACTGTTCACCAACATTTTATGTATTTCAGAAAAATACAAAAACATAAAGCAAAAAATTATTTGACTTTTAGAATCCTTAATCTGAACTTGATTTTTCAAAATTAATTCTCTAAATATGATTAACATAATTTTTAAATAAATTTATAATTTACTTGAAAAATAAAGTCTTTAGAAATACAATTATTTTTATAATGATTTCAAAAATTACATATGTTCTGATAGAATTTTCTTCAAACCAGAAGACAAAAAATTATAATTTATGGACACCTTTCAAGGAAATTTATTTCCTTTTAAATTAATTAATTAATTGTAATTAATTATTTATGACTTCAAAAATATGGATACTTTTACTATGGTCATATATGATCTTAAAATATACCTAAATTCCATTTATACATTCAAGGGCTAGGTTAAAATTCTATTGGTTGATGTTCTATTAAAAAAGGTCAAATTACTTTTCATCATGGTATTTTTATATTTAAAAGGATAGGTTACTATTCACATAATGTTTAGTTTGTTCCATTAGACTCCAAACGTCTTACCGATCACAACAATGTATGTCTTATTTTAGAAATTCCAATTATAGAGGTGATAATATTTTGTATAAAGGTCACATAACTATTAGTAGTTCCTAGTGTTGTGATTTCATGTGATTATAAGACATATTTTTAAGAAAGGAGTTTCCTTTGATAAAACATTGTGTTGTTATAATACATGAGTTGGTTGCTGTTTTTCTAGATGTGTTTTCTTTTCTTTTACTGAATCATGATGTAGATTATTCAATATTACTCAGATATTGTTCTACACATATTTGAAAGACAGTATATTAAATTAACTAGATAGATGTGTTGGAATGAAAGTAAAATATTAGAATAGTTTTAATAAGGGATTATTTTTCCCAGTATATCATCTTGTGGTGCATCTATTCTTTTTAAACAAGAATGATGGACCAATGTCATAGAATATTTATTATTAGTAACTAAAAAAGTTCAAAATCACGAAATCATATCATATGACCAGTTTTGATAAATTTTTCAATTAATTAATCCTAGGTCAATATTTTTTGGAACATTTTTCTACATTGAAGATATCATTAATTTTTTGTTATAAAGGATGATATACCCATGATAACATTTCATATGAGGTTTGGACCACATGAAATTATTGTTATTCCATTTGGTCATACATATACCCACCAATGTAAACATATTTAATGAAAGTGTATTTAGATTTTATCATAATTCATTGTTGGTAATAATTGTGTATGATATTTTTATATATTAAATGACTAAGGAAAACATGGATAACACTTTGGAATTGTTCCCAAGATAGATGGAAAGGATAATCTTGATGAATTATTTACATAGTATTATTTTTTTCTATAAAAATATTCATTTTTAGGTTATATAATTTTATATGATGTTATATCACTGTAATCATCAAAGATCAAATTTATTGTCTATTAGAAAAGAAAAAACACCATACTAAGAACAATATGTATCTATAAATGAATATAAATTATTAGTACAATATGGATAATATTTTATAGATCTCAAATTGACTACAAAAATTAACACAGAAGGGAGGTCATTTCATTTGGACCCACAAATGTGATTAAAATTTCAAGGGTATATAGAAAATTTTATTTCGGACCTCTATATTTAAAAATAACCTACAGTGGAGAAGGGAATGTAATTTATAGTTATTTATCAATAAAGTTACTAGGATGAATCCTCATGAAAATTGTCATGGTGACAACTTATTCAACACTCTAGTTCAACATCAGTCCGAAAATTTATCCAGCTCATGTTTTAGAGTTAGCTGCATTATTTTCTCCTTAATGTTATAGAGGATTTTTTAGTGTGAATAGTGTGATATATATACGTTTCACAAATTCACAAAATATATATTAAATGGTGGAAGGTGATTTATGATTATGAAAACATAATATATTACCATTTTTGAAATAAAATAAGGTGGGAGATGCTATATGACCAATGGAACATGCCATATTATCAATTATGGGGATCGTTGAAGATCTAATACATTTAGATATATAAGAATGGATCTCTAAATATTTATGGAGATGAGGATATAATTTAATTTACTAATTATTTTCCTACCATCTTTCTGTGTGATGAATAATGAGTTGTGGAATGAGAATTTAGATCAAATATAAAAGCTCAAAAACACCAAGTATTTCATCCTTCACAATGAATGAATAATAAGGTTCTTAAACAATATACATGTTATATACAAAAATTATATGGATGATCTACTAGATGAGGAACATAGTTCCTCATTATCTATTCATCAGAGTAATATGACAATGTGTAGTGATATAAAAAATATTCCTAGTGGGATAGCTTGATGAATAAAAAATTTAGAGAGTAAATATCATTTCTTATTATTTCATGGAGTTAATGCTGATAGATATAAGTATATGTGTATGTTACAATTATTACTCGTACCAATGGGATGAAACTATGAATCTTTTCTTTCACATCCCAAGATGTGTAATAGATGTAATGATATTGTTTTCTTAGATCACCTAATGAATTTAGCACACTTCATTACTATCCAATAATATTTCACTCTTGATAAACATATATGAAAATATATTAATCATGCATCATGGTTTATTGGGGTTAGACATTCTATTATATCGGATTGTAATTTGTGATATAGCAATAATAACGAGTGATTTTTTCAGTACGATGTGGATATTGAGTCTTGTTTCATTACTCCATATCATCTTTAGATAGATTGTCAGTCTAGGGGAAAAATTCAAACCCATTTGGATATGATAAGTTATTTTTCAATGATTTTAAATGGGTGATGTGATCAACATCATTATTTAATTATGTTTTATTATAATAATAACATTCACTAAATCATCATGATGTATCCTTATATATCACTATATAAAATTAATTGTAGGGATCCATTTTTCTATAATGTTGTTATAGAAAAGAAGCTATTAATACATGTGTTAGCTTGGGAAATGGTAGTGATATTTATATACCATCATTATCACTACATGGGATCATATAATCAACCAATTTTTTTGTTGATAGTAAATGGTGAGATATGGAATTCCATGTTGTTGAAATGTTTTTTCTATGAATTTATTTGTTGAAGATGTTTCTAAGATTCATATGAAAGGAAAATTTATTCCCTATGTATATTGGCTTTGTTGAATTTATTGATCATGTAGGAATTGTATTTTAGCTCATAACACTTGAAAAAACCTAAATCAAGTTCACGAGGACATCCATGTACCTCTTCCAAGGGAATAAAAAATTTTTCTATCACATGTACTAAAAATAGAAGTCATAATAATATAGAATTTTCATTGTAATAAAACATAACATGTAGATAAATTTGATAATATTGATAAAGAAACAGAATATAAGTATAATCTCCATGTTCAATTTCTCTTTTAAAGTAATAAATATAAATAAGCCACATTAGACACTTTAGATGTGATGGAATAGAGATATCCTCATTAGTTCATAACTTGTTTAAAATGCCAATGAGGAAACTCATTTTATTTGAGGAATTATTTAAACCCTTGAGATTTTATGGAATACTTTCATTATAATATATAATATATTAGATATCTAATTCTACATGTATCCCCAAGTCTAATGTTACAACAATATAGTATGTAATTAATTCATATATATTAAATTGGCGGGTATGGATATGACTAAAAAATTATAAGAAATTTATGTTTAAAACAAGTGTAATATAATATAATTATTTGTTAATTGAATTTAAAAAAATTAAATCATTTAAAAATAATGGATAATATTTTTCTAAAAAAATGTTTTTGGGATAAAATGAATTATTATCAAAATAAATTAAATTTATCAGTATCCGGGATGGGTTTTAAAAAAAATTCAAAACTGTATAATCAATAAACTTTTTATACATTTTTAGAATTTGTTTTAGGAGGTGAATTGATATTAATCCAATTTTATTCATAAAATTTTAATATTCTAAATGAATTTTTCTGCATGTTTTGTGGATTAATATTAAAATAAATTTCGACTTATTATAGAAATTGAATCCTTAAAATTTGATTCTATATTTTAAATAATGATTTTTTTAATATGGTAAATATGTCCCTTATATTTTTTTCTAATATTTATAGTAACCTTGGATAATATTTCTCACCAATCTCATGGTAAAATGGATAAATATGAAAAAAAATTGTACGGATTTTAAATTTTACTAAATCATTTGTTTTCATATTGCATCAACAATGACTGTCCATTTCTATACATTTCCAGAATACATGGCCAATTGGTGCCATATTTCATGGATTAATACAATTATATTAATTTTAAAAAATAATTTTTTTTAAAATTTTCTCTGTTAATATTAATATCTATTATTTATATTATTGATAATAGGTTATGATTAGTAATAAATGAATATTTGAAATAATAAATACTAAATATTAAAATATTTATTTAAATACAATTTTTATTAATTGAAAACCACTTTATATTTTGAAGCCACACTAACACAATATTTATTAAGTTATTATGAAAATAAATGAAAATATTGTAAATAAAATAAATGATTTTAAATAAATTTAATCAAATACAGTTTATATCCATAATTTTGATGCAGTTAATATTAATATATATATATATATATAACATATTATGGTTTTGTGAAAGGATTATTTTCAAATCCAATATTTGTTGTATTTTCATTAAATCCAAATTAAATTAATAGTTCAAAAATTGATATTAATTATATTTTACTATAACTAATATTTTATTAAGTGATTTAGAAATTAAAAAAAATAATTTTCAATGAATATAATGTACTATGGTTTATTATATCAACTATGGTCTAGAAATGATTCATTAATCCACTTATAGATACATTATTTTCACTTTAATATAGAATAGTTTATTTCAGTAGCTAATTTTAAATAATATTGACCAATTATTTTAAAAAAAGTATATCTATAATCTGACCAAAACCAATAAAAATTTAACAGCATAGTTTAATATCAATTATATCATCATTATATAAAAATTAATGTCCACTTGGATGAAATTTTATTGTGAGTAACATTATATTTTTTTATTATTTTATTATAACACTCCATGTGTGTCCTCTTTCTCCATTATAATGTGACATTCATTCTATTTCTTCATTAAACACTTTGAGCACTATATAACAAAAAAGATCTAAAAAACTCTTTCATAATCACCATTTTAGAATTAATAGAGGATATGGTCTTCCCAAAAAACCTACCTTAGGCCCCATAAATAGGATATTTAAAACGGTCTACTATTGAAGAGGTAATCCTTATATCTCACCTCATTTAATTTATTTATTCTTATAACTCTATTAATTATGAATTACTCATGATAAAATAATAAATTCAATATTCTAGATATACATATGTTTTATTTGTTTTATTTGACTAAATGTATTCACCATATTCTCCATCAAATGGGAAGTGAATATATCCCTTGTGTGTTTATATGGTTTATCGTCTCCTTGTAAAGATAGAATTTATTTGCAATCACTACATTTAATGGATAGTTATTATGATGAGTTTAATGTTTATATATTATAATTATTTAAATATTACTCTTATATAATTAATATATGTCATCTAGATTCATACCATAAAATATATCTGAAAAATATAATTTTACAAATATATATGTATGGACATCACCAGTCACAAAATGTTGTGATTGGCTTTTCATTTATTATTTACAGAGATTTTAAAAATAATATATTTAAGGATTGTATATCATATTTATGATATATAAATGATTTCAAAATGTAGAATTAATATCAACCATTCTATAATTTCATACACTAAAAATTGAAAATAATGTTAATGCGTATGTACAACCAACTATTTCCATTAAAAATGTAATTAAATTTTTTATTCCAATTTTTTTTGAATGAATCACTATACATATATAATTAGTATATATTATATTTAAATCATGATTAACATAATGGAGATTGTGTAATGTTAATATAAATTTTTTATTACTATGAAACAAAAAAATTCCGAAAATTGAAATAGTTAACACTTAAGTATGGTGTTTTTATTAAGGTTAATAATCAATTTATGTTAAAATAAAATATAAGTTTAATATATGATATATTAATTTGGTATATGATTCTTTTATAGAATAATAAGATACTATAATTTATAATACCAGAGGGTAGGGTTCTTTTTATGTAGGTGTAATAGGAAGAATGATATTTGTTGTCTCATTTTTATTTCAATGATACTTATACCATATTCCCTACTCACCCCTTTTTTATACATTATATAATACCCCTTTGACTAATTTTATCATGAATATACTTATTTTAATGAAGCATATCATTTCATTTTGTCTTATTCTTCTATAGGTCTTATGACTTAGTAGTTATTTTTTTGTTAATGGTTATTTAATCTCATTATTTATCATGACAATTCATGATTGCATTTCTGAGGATGAAATATTATTTTCTTCAACATCAAAAAATTATTAATTTTATTCACCCATATATATTTATTTATAATACATGTATTTCTGTAATTTTTTCAATTTTTACTCAATTGTCTAAAATAACTTCATTAAAAATAACCAATATTATTTTTTCGATTAGGTAAAAATTTCCTTTATCAATATAACTGTTTTCTAAAACTATATTCATGGATATTTTTATATTTTAAAATTATTTTATAAATAAATTTTTATACATGACAAAATATATAAAAATTGATTTAGAATGAATTTTTGTTTTCGAATGAAGTAATTTTTCAATTTTTAAAAAATAATAAAATAAAATGTTTTAATTTATGTTATAGGAAATGAATTTATTTTTCAATCATCATGAACCCGTAATTTTTGTGAAGATTAGTTTATATGAAACTATTTTTATTTTTACTTTATGTATTTTCATTAATATGTTTGTAATTTTTATATTTTATTGGAAGTACATCAATGTGAACAGATTATTTTTTACAATAAATATTTAATTTAATGTTTTAAAGGTTATTAAATTAATGATATAATCAATAAATGTTTCTTAAGATAAATTAATTATTCGATAATAGGACACCATCCACATGCATTTATTTTGTTTATAATGATTATGATGGCAAGATTTTTGTGAAACCCATTTCATTTCCACGTGTTACACTATGATGAATTGATGGAATGTTTTAGAATCTCTTTTTTCATCAGATATGCCATGATGAAATGATCATAAACCCTATTTCTTCATCATGGGTGAAGATATATGGGAAATTTTAGGATCATAGAGAACAAATATATAATTTTTTCATTATGTAGTTGGTTCCCCTATAATTTTATATCCATCCAATTGATTAGGTAAATATTAATATCTATGGAGATAAATAGAAATTATTTGGATATAAAACAAATATAATTAATGGACACATCAAACTAATTTTGTTTTAGTATTTACCATTAATAACATGATGATGTGGAGAGTTAACCCAATTAACTATGATAGTCTTGGTTGGAAGCCTTCTCTATTAGAAATATTATTTTTATGCATTCATTTATTTTTCCAATATATCTATTATTGTAATGATATGCTCAAAAGAATATTTTTCATTCCATAAATTTTTATTATTATGTTACCAAATATAAATATTTATTACATAAATCAATATCGAGATCTATGATATATGGCATATGGTATTCAAATTTTCAGATAATGTCATATTATACATGTCCTTGTTTTATTCTGTTATGACCATTTATATCTCCCTTTTTACCATTTCTGAGCATCTGAATCTTATTTTTTTCGTTATTAATGTCATGATGATGGATTTTAAATATTTTGTTTCTAAAAAGTTTAATTTTTATGAAGATCTAAATTTGAGTTTATGTTGATCTTTTATAAATGTTTTGTATATGGGTCCATATTTCTAATGATATTAAACCTATGATATTTAAAAATGGATCATTATGTTACATAATATATATTCCTCTATTGTGATGTATTATATATGGATTATATGTATGGGTCACTATAATATATCATATATATTGGCACAGATATCAATGTAGTCCATGCGTTAAATCATATGTTGAAACAAACATCCCTATGTGGGGGTAAGTTTGGAATATCCATTAGGAATACAAACTTAAACTCTTTCTCCACCAAAGGATGATGAAATCTCATATCATAAACTATAAAAATGATAATTCCACATAAATTATGTGTAATAATATATATTATCATATGAACGAGGAAATCATGCCCTATATGGGGTCCTTTCTAACCAACGAAGGAAAACAACATCTCATCTATGCTAATGTCATATTACACCACATGAGACAATCAATTTGGTAATGAACAATATATAACCATTATATAATTTGAGTGAAATGATAAAAACTAATCATCAATACAATGGTATCTTTCAATAATCCCACTCATAGAAGATCCATCTCACACTACCTTCAAATTCATGTGATCACTAAATCACATCCAATATGAGTCCTCTAATACAATGGTCATGAAAAAGGATCCATTAGAATCTATAAATCTAAAAAAGATATGGGAATGTATGTTTGGGATATTGTATATCGATATATGCTACATATTAATAATAGATGACATGGATAATAACTAAATTCCTCCTCGGATCCTTTGGGTCATAGTTCTCAATTTCCTGTAGTTATCCCTATCCCTCGACACTATGTCCTTTATCATATTGTATATTAGTTTCAGTGGAAGTGGAAATAGTTCAATACATCATCCACATAATGTTAGTCCCCCAGTTCTTCTACTATAACCATTTCCTAATGTTACTCCCCTCCCTATCAACTACAATTTCCTTGGTTCCCCATTTATTTTCTCCATGTCTACCACATTGAGGGTTAGAAAGTCTTATGTGATATTTCCATGAAAATCCTAATGGTATCATTCTACTTATCTTTAATAGATAGAAAATTCCTATGATCTTTGAACAAAATAACCACTCTCTTGAGACATTCCCAATAAATTATTCAATCATATAAAACTAGGATCCTACTAGTGGCTACTAGCAACCAAAAATCAGCTATATGTTTCACACAACCAATGAAAATAGTGTACGACTCCACTTCCAAGAATCTGTACAAGAAACGAAATTTTTCATGAACACCATAAAATTAGAAATAAAAATATATATCACCCCACCATGAAATCTTAGTGAAGGCTTTGGTCGAATTCTCATTTTATGAAAAATTAATCTTGAACTATATATAAGATATATTGTGAGAGTACAATTAATTAGGATGCTTAATCATAAACTGTCAGAATAATTTTTTGATCTACTATATGAACCTAGATTTGTATTTATCTCATCATGTATGGGTAGAGATCCACTTCAAAGAGTAACATAAGTGTAACCTAATAATGCTTCACATCTTCCTGATTTTAATCCTTCGAAATGAAAAATAAACCATTTTATACTTGGAGAAGTCTCAATGATAGGCCCACAATAGGATTGGGAGGTATCTTAAAAGGGAAAAAACACATGATATTTCATCAATCCATTAATCATATTCATAGGGTCAAGATCACTTCGAAAAAAGGGCTACAATTTTTAAAACTCATGATTTGTTCCCTTTATGCACAGATCATTTACTAGTAATACATGGATAACATTCTTGACAACTGGTTGAGGTAATATCTTAAAACCACCTATAGGAACTGCATCCCATGATGACCCCTGTACCGATGTCCCACCACTATGAGGATCTTCATCATGATCGTGTTTTATATCCTATTATGGATGTCAACTAGGACGAATTCCGAAAAGAATTATTAATGTTCTATGGACAATTATTATATCTAGTGGTAAAACTCAAGGATGAGGAAACCACAAAAAATTCTTATATATTGAATGCACCATATTTATTCCCAATTAATTGTTCTTACATGTGATGATTCGAAAATAATTTTACTAGGGTCGTATTGAATTGATACGTCATAAACTTCCAAAACAAAGGGTTCCATAGACTTAGTGAATAACATTCAACACATTAAAACATCATCCCTAGTTCTCAAACTAGACCTCACATTTAAAAAATCTACAAAATATGGTCGTGGAAGAAAAATATCTTCTTATATAATTCTATATTGATATAAACCATATGGGACCTCCTAGCAATAAATTAAAAAATAATGACACCCCATGCCTAACCCCAGTAGTGCTAATGGTGGAAACAAGAGCTGAGTTTACATAGAAAACACATGAGATCCTTAAAATAATATACATGTACACATTCTCAGATCTCCCAAAGAAAATATAAGTTTGTAATGAATATATATATATATAATAATTATAATTCATCCACACATATATTCGCACATTAGAGTAATATTTCTATAATAGTTGGTAAAAATGGAAAAATATATGCCCACCAATGTTGTAAAAAGATACTATCATGCTAATAAGGTTGGGACTGATATAAAATTTAACATATGGAAACAACAATGTTCTATATAGATCAATTTTAGTCTTCATAATTCTAGTCCCTCTGGGACTACATTTAATGTATTATTTTATACATAATAAATGACATGTGTGGGTATATTCCATTAAAGGGTTAGTTTAAAAAACTGTAGTAGAACACCCTAAAATCACCAATCATAAAGCATCCATAGAGTTATCCGGACTCATCTGCATGTTATACATTCAATAAAAATATGATATATACCAATAAATAACTCTAATATACAATAATAACTCATGATGTTTCAAATTTGTTCAAAAGTATACAACCTTCCTCAGATTCAACTCGAGGATTTAAGAAAATTCTTGTCTGGAAGAACTCACTCCATTGGCCTTTCTATCAATGAAGGTTCATATTTGAGAGTTCAATATTATTGGTACCTTCCATGAACTTGTGCTAATTTATTCCTCTGAAGATCTCAATTCACTGAGAGGGGAAATCAACATGGTTTAATGGGGGATTCATGTACCTACCATGTGTATACCACTACGACGTGGATCGCTGTTGTTGATAGATTGAAACCGAATTATGGACAAAAACTATTGTAGAATGATGCTGGATAAAGGCTCATGCAGCCTGAATTGATACATGACTCAGGAAAATAATAATATATAGAGGGTAAATTCATCCTATTCTTCATATGTGATACCTCACAATACCATCAATTGAATAGAACAAGGGAGATTAATTTACCGATAGTCATTTATAATTAATAGAACAAGAAACTCAAAAATCTCTAAGAGTAGTACACTATGTGTACATTGAGTACACATCATATCATAGCTACAAAGGGTATTCCTTTTTCATTTTCCCCAAGACCATGTACTCCACACTAGTACCCGAGTACACTAGATATGACATTGTACCCTGGGCATCAACCAGTGTATTAAATCTTTTCACATGTACATTTACATTTCTATATTAGTGTACTCATTGGGTACATGTTCAAAAACCATCACAAGGTAATAAAGTGTGTGGAAATTTCATGTGGTATGTGATATTTCTATAGATGCATAAAACCAAGTGTCTCTATAGGAGACCAATATAAATGTTTTAATCTAATCTACTCACAACATAGATATGTATTTTATAAAATATTTTGGACTTCCTGTGGTTCCAAATATGTCACCGCTTCCTCCACTCCAAGCACTAATAAATCCACTAAAATATATAGATATGATTGAATAATTCATTCCATCTTCAGTGTCCATATTCCATTCATCCAATACACTCAAGAAGCGATCCCCATCATAACCATTGCCAAAATTTCATACTTGGAATGATGAACACCCGATCAAACAATGAATGTTATTTTATTTCACTAAACCATAATTGTTCCATAAATATTGAACTTGAACCTGAAATGAATATCTATTAGTAAAAAATTATTATAAATAAATTATTCAGGGGGTATTATTCATATAAGTGGTAAAACAAAATACTGGAAATGATCATACATTCAATGGGGGAAAGACACAAAACAAAAACATAAGGAACAAACCTCAAACATTGTTCTTCTTTCCCAACTCAATTTTTTGAAGGAGATAAATCAAAATAATTCCCATGGATAATGAGTTTTATCAATTCCTTTAACATTGAAAGATAAATCATCAACATAAATCATCTATTTTGTCATAAAATAGTTTTCTTAATAAATTGGTTCACATTAGTCATTGGAAAAAAAAATTACACTAATCAAAACAATACACATTCATTACCATAATTCTTCACTAATCACTATAAAATAATAGATACATTTGATTATCATTTGGGAGATGCATGAAAAACTCTAATGATGATGAACTCCATGGAAGACCAACATCTAAAAAATAATTCTATTTTCATTCTATTGGGATTTCTTTTATGATATCTCAATCAAATACCTAATTTAATGTAGATAACCCTGAGGTTTTTCTTTATCCTTTTTATATAAATACAGAAAATGTTCGGGTAAATAATAAAAAATAAATTATTTTAATTATTTATTCAATTTTTTATACCACCTATGAAAACTCTTAAATGAACCAACTAATGTAAAAATCGTTTTTTTGTTCCTTGGTTAAAAAATTCCTTAAGTCTAAATGGTAGTCATTGATTAACCATTCATGTATATATTCATGATTCATTCCATTATTTTAGAAAGGGAACATGTGCATGATATTGTAATTTAATATTATTATTATATTAATGTTAGGGCTTCCTGATCCCTATAATCTCACACCATATCAGTGCATGTCTCCAAAAATATTCATTATCATACTAGGTTTTAAAAAAAAAGTTTAATAACAATGATTTAATTACATATGTTCTCTGTTGATCATGTAGGATTGTAGGAGGCATGGAAAATATTATAGGATTTTGGTTGATCATGGATTAGGATAAGGATATTATTTTTATGGTAGGGGACCCTAATAATATCTCTAATTGTAAATTCATTGTTTTATGAAGCATGTGATATGAATTATTGTACCATGACTATGGTAAACCATATATTAAAAATGAAATGTTTCGCTTAATTTTTTTTGGCTAGAATGAATGTTTAAATTGACATGATGGAAAATTTAAAATAAGATTGATTCCATGGTCATTGATAATTGATTCAATTATTAAAAATGTGTTCCATTAGATATATGAAACCAACTGGGTTATAAATATGTGAAATAGATATAATATACCATGAGATAAGCACCCTCAATACCATCTATGTGGGTGATAGTGATAGATTATAACTGATGGCCATGTGAGATTCCATATGAAATCTTAAGATTAATTATGGACATTTAGAATGATGATTGGATTGTGGGTTGGGTGTTCCTCCCTATTCAAATGTCAGTACACATTTTTTATGCCCTAGGTAGAGTAATGGATTGTTTGGGTGTGAGTGGAATGACCTAGTTGAATTTATATGTGATGTTTTATTTTATCGATAAACCTAGTGTGACTCACGTATCATATATCTTTTTAGGTTGTTTACCTAATCTTGTGTTCATTTTAATTTTTGGGGACAACATTTGACCAATATAATGGTATTTTCTTTCGATATTTAAATAGAACAATTGATATCATGACTTATTATTGAAATATTACATATCCTTGGTGACCTCATATGGTTTCCCAATATTAGGTTGTCCTAATAGAGTGTTATTATATAGCTTGTAGTATAGTGATATCTAAGTATTGACATGGCGAGGAAGATGGGTTTTATATAAGATATGAAGACCAAAGAAATTTGTGATCGATTTTTTAATGTCAAAAGAGTCATGTGAGGAGGATATATGATGTGAAATATTTATAGAGATTGATATTATCCCCTAATAAATATATATATGAATTTTGTTGGGGGAATAATTTCCATTGATGTTATTATATAGTGGAGGGACCATTCAATGGATATGATACATGATTTGGGGTAGGGATATACTCCACATAAGGATATCGTTGGTTATAAAAAAGACCCCATGTTATGTTACATGATTACACGAAGGGCTGTCTTTCTAATTGTGGATATTATTGGGGAGGAAATATTCCAGTTGATTTTTTATATAATTACATGTTAGGTAATCATTCCCCCAAATGTTATTATTTGGGATTACTATTCCCCATATATTTTTGGAATGATTCAGGTGAGTGGTAACATTCCAACAATATGGAATTATATGGGGGTGAGATTTATTCCCCATGATATTTTATATAATTCAATGGATAGGAAAAATTTCCCATTTTAGTATTAATTTGGGTGGAATCATTCTCATGGTATATTATATGATTCAAGAATGGGGGAAATTTTCCCAAATATGAATATAAATATTTTTTTGACTATTAAATATATTGCAAGGAACTAATCATACAATTTAAATTAGGATGGGTTATTATAAGTTCAGGGTTCATTCAAACCAATGATTATACATCATTTTCATAGACGATTAGTATTTTCCAAAAAAAAGTAAGAGTGATTTTGAGTTTCATATTTTAAAATGAGGTTTGAAAATTCCCATTTCAATTCAATTTGTTATAAATTTATTATTTTGATCATATGAAATGAGAATACACTATATTTATTATATTTAAACATGATGGATTTGGAGATGATCGAGAGATTTTTACTCATGCTATGTTCAGAGAGCCTACACATCAACACCTAACCAGAATTTATGATAAATGGAAGGGGTTATGAAAAGTTGAAATGATGTTTCACTAATATAGATAGCATATATGGAGTCAAGAAGATAAATCATGATGGTGATATAGACTCACAGAATTTATTATTCTTTTTTAAATATATATATGTCGTCATTCTAGTGGGTGATTTATTGGAATGTATATTTTAATGATATTATATTAATTAGATATTACATGGATATATTTATTTGATTATGTATACTCTTCTTGTTTTTATGGATATTGTTTTTATATTCCTGTTAATTTTGGACTCAAATATGTTGTTATATTAACCACAAGTAAAATTTTATTCCCTTCATACTAATAGATTGTCTCTTGCATACCTGGATGTGATCTTGAGGAATAATAAAACTTATGATAGGAAAACAGTGAGTGGTATTGGGTAGGGGGTGTTAAAAGTGATATTAGAGTATCATTTCTGTTTATTATTTGGTAGAAAGGGAATAGTATTGTGCTAAACATCCATATGTATGATTTCATATCGATACCTGAGAAATTATTTAATATGATTTCAGGGTTACTAGTATAGTAATATTAAATTTTTGTTGTTCACTATTATTGTTCAGATATTTATTTAATTAATATAGGAGTATGTAAAATTAATATTAATGGTTTTGGATAATGGATACACTAGAATGTGGAATTTGAAAATGAATCATATTTGGATTGTTTTATTTATATAGAATACTAAAAATTGTGAATTATTGAATACTATGATGATTTTGGTTGAGTTGTATAATGTGTTAAAAAAATAATCTATCATTTCATATATAACATATTGGAAATATCAGAAATTTTAATGAAATATATCTTATATCTGACAATAGTTTATGTGTATATCCAAATATTAGTCACTGAAATGATTACTATGTAGTCCCTCCACACAAGGTATTCGTAGTAATAATTTTTTCATTAGTAGATGCATTAAGTCCCATCAAATTTTATTTTCACAAAAGAATGTAGGTTTATTCATTTAATGTGTAAACAAAAAACAAATATTTTTTACCATACATCTTATTGGGGAAATTCAATATAAATGAACCATGTGATTATGAATCCACTCAATATTTTTTTTGAGTTTTGTCTTATGTTGTAAAAATAGATGAGATCATTATCCATATAGGGGAGTCGGTATTACATATTATATTTGAGGATTAGTTCATGGAGTATATTTCTGAATCATTAAGTGATTACATATATATATATATATATATTTATAGGAACTGTATTATGTTTCATTTTGTGTGAGTTTTATCGATGGTTTAGGTACTTATACCATGATACGTTGAGTTTTTTTTTTGTTTTGAATAAAGGATATATTGGATTACAAACCAATTTTATTTTTTATTTCATTTAAAATGTTATATGATGACTTTATCCTATATTATTGTGTTTTAATGGGTAGAGAAATGGTAGGAACTTTGGATTTTGGCCTGACAATATTGTGGCTAATGATCATAGAGTATAACATAACACGAGTGAGATACATCCTAATTTTTTTAAAACAAACATTTGTCAATATATGTAGATAAGATATATATCTTAAGCATAATAGCCTTTTTTTAGGCATGTGCTAATAGGTCTGATGACGTGTCACACATGGGATCATAAATCTAGTCAGGTGATATTATGATACATGAGAGTAAACATTTTTGGTTTGGATGAGATTTAGTTGGATTGTGGGTAAGAACCCATGATATGGTTGTTTTGGTAGATCACCTTACTGTTATGTAGGATAAAAAATGTTTTTATGGATTTTAGGAACATTATACATTCTTGGTTGAAAGTTTCTCCCAGTTAGTCATGATGACTTTCAAGTCCATGGAATTGTGTGAGAAACTATTTTGAGTCTATTTTTTATTTTTTTTGTGTTTGAATGGAACCTGATTAGGGTTGTGATGTATAATTTTCCTTGTTTTTAATTGGATAGAGGAGGTTAATGATAAAATATTTTCATTTAGTATTATGTCACCCTTTGGATGAAATAATGGTTGTGGAATAAGATGTCATATAGTTGGGGGCCATGAACACATGTGATCGGTGGGGAATTTGTAGTCACAGTAGCCTATGGTTTTTTTGAAATTTGGATGTGTTCCTATATATACTGAGAAGACATTGAATAGATATTAAATATCAGTGTCCTATTTTTTTAGATTGTGTCATTATAGGGGTTTCTTGGATCATTGATTATTTCATTGTAATAGTTACACAAATGTGATGATAGAGCTATTAGGTAACATGATAAAGGGTAATTGTTAAGGAATCCATATGGTTGGTGGGGATTTCATTATTGGTCATTGTGGAATTCAACATTAATTCAACATATAATTTTTCGAATGTAAATGATAATCTTCACTGTGGGTTTGAGAACATGTAATTAATAGTGATTCATATTAGAAATTAGGAAAATGATGGATGAAAACACATAGTAATTAAATTAAAAAATATATACAGCATAGACTATATAATGAGTTATTTTTGTTTGGTTGATATAGTTACATATAATCTTATAGTGTGGAGAAAAAAATCATTACTTTTATTATGATGGAATCTTGGTTTTATCACACTAAATGTGATGAAGATGAGATGATGCATGAGTGAGTCAGGTTGGTGGTGTTTCAGATCTCTTGGGATAAATTTTATGGTTGGTATTGTTGGCTAGGAAACCTATTAAAATAATAAAAATTGCTATTTTTCATAAATTTATTTATGATCGTTGATGATTCCCCCAATACTTTATGGAGTTAAATCAACAAGATCGATATTTTAAATAGTGTGTTTGTATGTGTTACTGGGATGTTTTTGAACAAATATAAAAAATCCATAACAACTAATTTATTTCACAAAATTGTGTTTAGTGATATGTACACTAAATTCAATGTATTGATATTTTACTAGATATAGATTTTTTATATGAAATTATTACTATAGGTGAACATACTAACCTACTATAATCCTTTTTAATAATATTAGTTTAGTGGATATCATATTAATCAAATGGGAGAATAGATTGATGAATATTCATTGAATTAGGGTAGATAGTTACAGTTGAGTGTTGTATCTATATTTGTAATCATAAATATTAGGTTACATTGATTATGATGAATAACACGATAATATTTTGGCAGTTGTAAAATATAAGCACAGTCAATGTGTATAGATAAAATATAGCTTGTTAGTGGAGAATTTATGACCAAGGGTTGTTTGTTATTGATGGATAAATGACAACCATGAATTATGGAGGTGGATAAATATTATAGTTGGTAGTTTAGGATGATCCTCATTGACACAGGTAGTGAAATTAAAGTTATATTTTATATTATGTTTATGGACAAAGAGGTTATTTTGAATTGGTAGTGGGATATGAATTTAGAGTGTTATAAAATATAAAGAATGCAGGTTTGATGTGCTTCAAGGAATGAAAGAGAGTTCAGGTCCTTCAGTGATTCTTTGGAGTAAGTTTTCAGTGAAAATTGTTATTAATTATGGGTGTAGGATTTTTTTAATGGTGTAATGGGAGTACGTTACCTCGATTTTAGAGGATGGATAAAAGAGTCATGTCCTAACATGTATTTTTCATGAAAAGATGGTATTCAATAACAGTTTTGGGAAGATTAAATAGATTTTTTACTGATATCATATTTTGACCAAGGATCTTTCATCATGGTGACTCCCCATTTATAAGATATTATAAAACCATATTCATGACTTTTACAAATTTTATAATTGAATATTTAGTCATTACAATACACCTATGATATGTTTTGATAGGATCAAATGAGAGTGAGGCAACAACATGGTATATATGGAACAATGTAGTGGCTTCTAGAGAGGGAGGTCATTGTGTAATGATGAATGGTAGTTTAATGGGTGTAACGTGAGGTGGAAGCCTCACAGTGTGTCCCACATATGTCGTATAAAAAGGTGGTTGTTGTATTTATTACCACATAAATTTCTTTTGTAATTATGTCACAAACAAGGGACACATTGTAGTCTTCCCTTATTTAGTGAGTCATGTTGTGAAACCATGAGTGGACCCACAGTGAGGGGCCAACGAAGTAACATCCCCTGTATTTTTTTGGGTTCTTATTGTGTAATACCATGATCTAACTTTTGTTGAGTGGGCCATGAATATGGTGTCACCGATTAACACATATGGTCATGTCATAGACCTGACTCCTATGTTATTCTTTGATAAGGAAAGTCTCATACTTTTATGTTTTATATTTTCGTATTGTAGGTTAGATACTCTTGTATCGAGTTCCTTTTCATCTTACTCAACCCCCTCATTTTGTCAATTCATACCCCCACAATGTGGGGTGTGTTTTTGGATTTCCATCATCGAATATGATCTAGTTTGTTCCTATATTTTTTTTATTCATCCAATTCAACCTATATTTATTTTGTTATACCAATCTAGTTATTTTAGTGATGATTTCACCATATAATGAAGAAAATCATCTATACTAGTTTTAATTTCTGTGAGAATGATGGGGGAAGAATCATAATCTCAATCATATGTTCTATATCAATTTTTCATATTAGAAATCCTTAATTAGTTATGGTTTTATTAAATGTATGATAAAACTCAAGTGTGAATGGGTAACATGTGATAGTTATTTTTTATGGGTTTGGAACCTTTACCTCTAAATTGTGTAACCAAAATATGAATTTTGATTGTAGTGTGGGGAATAATTCCCTTAAAATAGTATATTGGGTCGTGGTCCATTCATCCTTGGGGTATTTCAAGGGGGTTGCATTCCTCAATATATATTATATAAATCCAGGGTATGGAGTCATTCCCCCAAATCGTATTATTTGTGGTCATCATTACACCTAGATATGTTATAATTTTTCAAGGTATGCTCTCATCCAATTAATGGTATTATCCGTGGGGTGGAATTCAATATAATATGTCCTATTATTCCATGATAGATCATACTTCCACATATTTTTGTTATATGTTGGACAATATTACCATGATATGTATGCATTTTATTTTGATTGGACCTTCAGTAGGGTTTTGTTCCCATATATAACATTGTGATTACTCTTTATAGGGAGGTATTTTATTCCCCTTATGGGAATGATTCATGCTTACAGACATCTATCACATGCAGAAGTATGAATGTTCAACCCTGGGTGTCACCATTGTACATAAGGATCAATGATGGGTTTTTTTGTGACCCATTAATTGTTTTGATAATATAACATTGTTAAAATATATATTTACTATATATGATACTATAATAAACCTGACCATAGTATCCCATATCCACATACATAATTTTTTAACTTTTTATTGTAATAAGATATCACATCCCAAGTTTCCAAATACTTTATTTTCATTAGAAAAATTGATATAGTCATTATTGTTACATTACAAATTGAAATGAAATAAAAAAAATGAATTCCATTATAAACCTTCATATTATTCTAGAATATTGAGGCATTTCAATCATAATATTCATCTATATATCTAGTGGAAAAATAAAACAAAATAAATGAGATAACTAATATACTCATTAGGGGTAATAAATATATTGGATTTTATCATTAATAAACATAAAAATTCAGAAAATGGGAGTCAATAAATAATTATTCCATAAACATATAACCTTGAGAATATTATGGATGGAATAAAATATTATTGACTAATATAATATAAATAATTAAATTATAAGGATTAAAATCATGTATATTATACTAGTTAAATAATCACATAGTATATCGATAACTAATCTTATAACGAGCGAATTCATAATGTAGTACATCATAAAAATTTGTGAAGTGTATCTTATACATAATAACCATAAATTTGAGTTAGTGATTTTTATGTATATTAAATAAATATTTAAAGAAAACTATATATCATTCTTTGTAATTTTTTTTATCAGATGAGTTTCTTCTACCAATACATTGAATTGTAGTAATTTGTGAAATCTTGTTCCTTTATAACACATGTACACTTAGTCATTTCAAAGCCCTAATTCTTCCAGTTTGTTGTTTATTTTTCCAATAATTTTTTATCACCAACATGGTTCTTGATATAGATCCACTCTTCCCATTTTCAATAATTAAACCTTATTTAAGACGCCAGGTAAGGATATATTAATCATAGTAATTAAATATATAATAATCAAAAGTAATTGTAATTTCAAATTTTTTCCAACAATTCATCAGATAATTCAAACCATATTGGAAACCCAAAAAAATATAGTTTCAACTCCTAAATTAATCTATGTGACCATTAATTAGATTACCCTAGTTTTCCAATGACATGGATTGTAGTGTGTCCCCTATAATCAAGAGATGAAAATGACTATTGGGGACTCAAATAAAAACAAATCATTTTGATTTTCTTGATAATACAATAAGAAAATATGGTATTATTAACAACTGATATGGAATGCACATTTGTTATTCAAATTATAATTTACATAATATATAAAATTAAATGATCATCATAACAATGAAATGTGACATAAAAGATTAAATCAAACTCATCACCATTGAATGAATCTCTATTAGATCATCCAATATATTTTATGTTAATAAAAATAATTGACAATATAACTCCAAAAAATAGAAAAATTGAATTGGAATAAGTGCTATCGTTAAAAAATTCTTAAAGTGTTTTTACAGATAAACTAATAAATTTATACATCCACCACTATTAATTCACCCTTTACAATATCATCACATTTCATCATTGATATTATAATTCTAGAAATAATCCTCCAAAGAATGCATCACAAAAAATTTGACATTTACATTTGATATTATTATATTAATAAATAATTCATAGTCTACATCATTCCTACACCCCCTCAAAAAAATTAAATTTTAATCAATTTCATGATAATTTGATGGAAAATTATTAACATTATAATTTTCACATTCAACAAAAAATGATATCATGATATCAACATTTAGAAAAAAATCATTTCATGAAATTTGGTTATAGATTTAAAAATAAAAATTCCCTCATGTTTAAAATTTAAATGATGAATTTTATATGAGAAAAAATTTTGAAACATTAATATGAAAAAAATACATGTGTATAAGAAAAAAATAATAAAAGTAAAAACCAATATAAAAATATTTTAAAAAAAAATAAGATAATGGAATAAGTGTAATACATATATAACCATAACCCATATATAATTTGAACATCTATGATATTCAAGTACAATCTAGGAAAAAACAAAAAAATCTATACAATTAATTATCAATCTAACTCATTCTTCATAAAAAATAGTTTTTTAAAATACCAAAATTGACATAGTAGATAATCCATGAAGAAAGGCACACTTCTCACTTAGGGATACAAGCCAAAAATAATAATAAATATGTGAGGCATGAGAAACCATATATCTAACCTTGATACTCTTTATTTTCCATGATATATAAAATTGAAATGATTAATAAAAAATAACAAAAATAAATGTATAACAAATATGAAAAACAACACACCATCACATATGAGAAACCTTCATAGATGGATCACCATTTTCAAAACAAATCATATTATGACGATGTCTAATAACTGAGAAAACTATAAAATATTCAAATAATAAATATATTGGGATGCATATAATGTAAAAAATTCAATTTATTAAGTGAAAACCATAACATTGAAAACATAATTATGGAATGTTTTTTTAGAAACCATTCTAGTGACAAAATTATATAACCATCTTCAAATTCACTGAAATAGTAAATAAAAATAGAAAAAAAGATACCAAAATGAAAACCACGTATTTTTAATGTAACAACGTTTATTACAAATATTAAAACTAGAAATTATCTTATATTAGAGTATTTATTATAGAATATTGAAATTAGAATTCAATCAAACACTTTTTTTTGCAAATCAGCATATCAAGATATATTTGAGTATTTAAATATTGAAAAAACCATTTTATATATGATATAATACAATATAATCCCATATATTTTGTAATAGTTAAATATATACCCATATTATACTATTTAATATATAAAATCATGTATTAGAAGTAAAAAAATAATATTTTTTTTGAATTTAATGATCAATGCAATGAGAAACAGTCATAAACATTTCTCTTTCACTAAAAATTGTCCAAATAAACTAATAAAATAAATAAAATCTCTTAGAAATATATTAAAATCAATAAATAGTTTATCCCCATGTTAAATATAATAAAATTAATCCATGTTCCACAAAGACTATTCATGATAAAGAAGGGAAGTTTAAAAATATAGAATAAGGAAATGGGAACATGTTTAGAAAAAGTTATCATTATGAATCGACCTCAATACTGGATTGAATACATGATGATACATAGCTATGAAATGGAATACAAATAGGGAGATGATAAAAATGTATTAGAGCACAATTAGAAAGATAATTGGAAGCTAATGGATTAAATTCATATAAGAAAAATTGTAATATTCCATTATTTAAATATATTAAAATGCTACACAATTTAAATTCATTGTTATCAATCCCATGTTCATTCCATGTTGGTTACCCTAGAAAAACAATTGGTATGTTGTATAGTGTCACAAAATATATTGAAAAAATACGCTCTTATAATGCCCAATACACTGATGTAAATTGCTTGATTTTCATGGTCCAGTCAGAAAATTATTTATAGTCATCCCAAAACAATAAAACATTCAACCCATCCATTTCATCACATTTTAAAATAAATAATCTTCTCAATGAAAATATATAAATTAAAAAATCAATAAAAAATAAAAATACTGATGCAAAATGTGGTCTAGGTGTGTCAATAATAAATTGAACACATTATATGGGTTTGTGGTGAAGAAATATTTTTTTACTCTCATTAACCACTTTTAATATATCATCCTAATTTAAATAATCATATGGAATTATTATATATATTTTTCAAACATTATCTTTGACTAATTCATGAAATCATTCATAATTAACAAATATAGCAGTAGTCTTTCTTAAAATTAAATTAATTGCCTTCTTTTTCTTAACAGACATAAATAAAATGTTATTACTCCATAAATTTGTTTCTCAATTAAATAGATTTTCAAATCATATTGAAAACATTTTTATTTTATTTAAAATGGGATTTTTTAATTTAAATATTAATTTTAAATTGATCTTATTAGTAAAATGGTTGTGATTTTGTTTTCATCTATTTTTATTCTTAAACATAAATTTACGTGATGTTATATTTATGTTTCCTAATCTTTTTAATAAAATATTTATTGAATATTATTCCATTTAAATAACAAACATAAAATCAAAAGGCTTATATATTTCATGATCTCATTTTTATACAATTTTATGTATATTTTTTTGTTACTCTATAAAGAAGATATAAATTAAACAACCAACCATTATAATGTTTCACAAAATCAGAAACTCTCTACAATTATTGTAAATTAGTGATTCGAATTATTTTTTAATAATACTACAAAAAACCATCATTATTGATTAAAATGATAATATCCAAACATATCAAAAATAATTCTTTAATATACCATGTATATAATCCACTAAATGATCAAATCCCATGTATTTAATGAAACAACATGATAAAATTTAAATATCTATTTTTTTATTTAGAAAATATAATAAATAAAATATAAATATTATCACATTATTAAAATAATATATAATACATCATTATGGAAATTATAATAGGAATAAAAACGAATTTAAATTAATGGATCATGAAAATTAAATCGTTATCCTCAAAATTTCCCCTGAAAATCATACAAAAAATTATAAATTTGTAATGAAGGAAAAAATATATAAATTATAAATAAAATTTAATATAAAAATAAAAAATTATAGTTAAATTATTTTACTGAATTATGGAAGGGTGTATAAATATATATATATATATTTAACAAACTCATTTTGTAGTATCAATTTTACTTTATGTGTTTCTATACTATAAGGTGTCTCAGTTTAGTTCATATAATCTTTGGAGAGGATATTGGTTAGTAAATGAATGGTTTTCATCTATGGTATAGACTACAACATAGTGGTAGCCATGATAAATGTATTGGTATTGTTTTCAGTTGTTGTAGTGGGAATAGTGATTGGTTGTAATTTATAGAGTGGAGGGAAGGATGTAAAATTTGATATTTCTTTATCTTAGAACATGGAATAATGGTATATCTTTTTTGGTAGATATACCTCGTATATAGGTAATATCAATATAATGAGAAGGTACTTCACCAGACTAACTAGTGTTGGTAATTTTCTGTGGTGGCACATAATGATGACAAAAACGGGAGGTTGTTTATGTGTATGTCTTAGTTGGGGAGTGTTGTTATTTTAAACTAGGATCCCTAAAACATTAAGGTGTCTGCCTGGAATTCAGTGTGGTATGAAGAATGTTCAAGAGAAATTTCCCATCATAGGGGTCGGTTTGCATGTTTGGGGTTTAGAATTAGACATGATTCACCTGTTAAAAATGGAATGGTGGAAACCACAATTCGATGGTCATGGATGATGTGTCCGTCATTATAATATTTATATAATATACAAATAGAACAAATTTTTTTAGAGGGAACAAGTTTGTTTCAATGGGTAATGATGTGCGGTATTTATGGAAGATCATAACATTATTTTTTATTTAATTGAACTTGAAACATTAATATTATCAAATGAATTGGGATTCTAATCTAGGATTCCCTGATTTTTGTTCTTACAAATTTACCTTCACGGTTGAAGCTATTCAAATTAGATTTTTTCATTCAGTTGTGTTCGAGGTTGATGGATTTCCCCTCTAATTATATTAATAAATAACATGTATACATGAGCTAATATAACATAAAATAATTTATTCTAATTTATAATACATATATTGGATTAATATGGTTAATATGATCTTTGTATAAAATGGTATTAAAATAAATATGATGGGAGACACAAACAATATTTTTAGTCAAATTCTTATTCGTGTATCAATTTAAAAATAATGATAAAGTAATTTTATGAACTTGACTATATAAAATATCATTAGAGTGGGTTAATGTGTTAATGAATGTGTATTGTATGTGGCCCGTAAATTTGTAAATGGTCTTATATGGTATTTTTGGAATAATAGATATTACATCCATGAGTTGGGTTCTTTCTGAAGGGGATATTACAACACATGATTATGTGTTGTTCAACAATAATTATTTTATAGGAGGTGCATTCATTGTTATGGGTTCAGGGTATAGGAGGGTGTGTTATGTTGGTAGTTATTTCATCACTATAATCTATTTGATAAGTAAATTTTGATATTGGTGTGGGTTACATATAATTTTTTCCTATCATGGTTATTATAATTTTATTCTCAGTTTTTTTAAATAAAAGTGAGATAAATAATCGTTTTTAAGTGTTATGTGCGATAATATTCTATTAAAATATTCTAAAATTCATTTGACTCACTGCACATATTTGAATTCAGGTTAATGTGGAGTAATTATTCATGATTACATTAGTAAGGGGAATACATATTTCATACTATTGATATGATTCATTGATATAGATTCTGATAGAGACTAGATCATGGTGATATTCATCATGTGGACGGTGGGAGTTTTCCTATTATAAACATTTATCACCATTGGAGAATTTTATATTGTATTCCTTCTTATATATATATTTTCATCTTGGCTCTTATCATTACGTAAAGTGATATATTGTATTAGAGTTGTTTTACGTGTTAATTGATGAATCATATTTTTATTTTATCATAGTTATTTCTAGATATTATTTGTGTGAATTTAAATATATATATATAAGGTCAATTGGTACCCACAATATTACTATATGCTAGTAATTTATTTTTAAAATTGTTATCTTGGGAACTCCACCTATGTATAGTGGCTTCTCAGTCCTGCTTACGCTAATGGGTTGGGTTTATGAAGTATCAATTAAGGAGTGGTAATTGGTAATATGTCTCATTGAAATATTCAAGGTTATTAGGATAAAAAACAAATTTTTGTATATAATGTGTTACAATGGAACATAATCCGATTTTTAGAAATTAATAATTAATTATAAATTTTTTATTTTTATTTTTTGTAATAAATACTTCACATCTATTATCTTAACGATGAATTATAGTAATTAATATATAATTCACATTCAATAAGGAATTATTTTTATTCAAGTAGAATTATTTTTCAAATGAATATTTTATTTTCATTTGTATGACCAATTTCATATCATTAGGGAATGAATATAAAAAATGGATTTTTATTTCGTTATTATAGAATCAAAATTAAAAAATTCATCATATAATTTTTGGTGAAAAAATGTATCTCGAATAAAAAAACAAAAAATTTGGTTAAATTTTAACATGGTAAAACAGAATGTAAACGTGAATTGATAAAAAACTTGTCAAAAATGGTATTGTATTTAATCTAAATTCATATTTATTTTTTCAAAATATGGTCAACTTTTCATTTAAAAATACCCTTTTGTATCCATTATTGATTGATAAATTAATAATTTCACTCTCAAACTCATCTATAAATGGACCTCTCTGTCTCACATCCAAAAGAAATTATATGAATTTATTTTATCAAAACATTGACCCCAAATCAATAATATAAATATAACATTTTTTGTTTATAAACACTGTTTCCAATAATGGTTCAGATACACATCATTATGAATAAATTCATTATGATGAGTGATTCCATCATTGTATATATCCTCTTATTCAATTTATTTTATCTTAACTTGTCATGTCCACCATTTATTAATATATTTATCCAATTTATTTATTTTTATTACCATTATTTATATTATATAAATATTAGAATACTATAATATAACTCAATACATTACTCATTCAATTGTATAACAGTATATTGTTAGGGTCAGTTCAACCTCCTATATGAATGATCATATACTATATTCAAGACTATGGATGAGTATAAAAATGTAAAATGGTAATGTATTATATTAAATAGTATATTATATACCGATTATTTCTATGTAAGGGTGAAACAAATAAGAAGGATCAATATAAAGTAACCCGTTGTTATTGGTTATGTAACCCAAAATATGCTTGTTTTGATTTCCATTTTTGCAACCCATAACAAATATATTTCAAAAAATGAACTAGAGACTATAAATATCATGTTGATATTCTAATCCTATAATATTTTATAATATATGAATGAAGAAATTTTCACCATCTAATGTGGACCAACATCTACATACTTAAATTAGTACAAAATAATTAAATCTTTTGATGATGAAATTAGATATTACTAATATATATATATATATATATGTAAACTAGGTTAATATAATTAAATAGTATAAAAGGAAAATGATATGAATACAGTTTTGACATAAGGAATTAATATGTAAATGACTATTACACATACGGTTTGAGTATGTTCATGGGAGTTTGGAGTGAATTTTTTTTACTGGACACCTAATAATTCACTTAATTATTATTATGATTGTTACAAATAATAATTTTATTAAAAAATTATTATCAAAATTAAAATGAAAATTAATTTATTCCCTCTAATAAGAGTGTAAATTTGTTCATCTTTTATAGCTATATAGTATGTTTTTAATTGTTTTGTTGAATTTATCTTCATCTTAGTTATGTATATTAAGGGAAAACATCCATGAATACCCATTTAAAATAGATTTTTGTTATAACTAATACAATGAATCATTTATAACTAAATAGTTATAATCACTAATAGCATTATATTATACTTGGATAAATCATTTAATGGTTTTATGATTAGTCACAATGTTTTTTTAAAATAACCTAATGAATTTGAATCTACAAAAAATGTCCCTTACAATATATATTGTTCCAAATGAAATATAATTATAATATAATGGACATATTTTTACATATAGAAATAAATAATTCTTCTGGTTTAATATGATTACTAAATTGTGTATCATTATTTTATACAACATAGAATCATGCTTGAGTTTTAGAAAATGATTTTTCTGAAACACTAAATGATTATTATATGATAAATGATGGTTATTTTAGAATAAAATAAGTTAGATATGGAATGTTCATTGATTTGAAAAATATATAAGATGATATATATAAAGATGAAATTATTTTTTTAAGGTTTTTTATGATGAAAAACTTTATAATCATGTAGAATGATGTTGTCTAATAGTAATGTTTTCTCATAAATATTGTGAATATAAATAGAAACTAATGATTCTTACACTTTCCTAAATATTATGTCATTATAAAAATTCAAATATTCTCACTTTTATATATATTTTCATTTATATTTTTTCTGAAAAAAATTTATTCATATTTCCCTTATTTAAATTGATATTTAATTTCTCATTAATTGCATTGTTTTTTTGAAAAAATATTCAAATACATATCTTATGAGACTAAATGAGTATCCTATTGATCGATGTCTGTAAATATTTTATCATATATTTTTAGTTAGTTTTTATTTTATTCAATTATTGAAATATTATAAATATAAATGAAATTAGTATTTTATTTATATTAAATTGGTAAATACACATGAATCCTAATGTGGGAAATATTCACCAAAATACTCTTAATTAAATAAATTTTATTCACATGTGTTCATTCTAATTCGAGAATTGGTTAAATATAGTGTAATGTCCCAGATTATCTATGTAATTTTTTTAAATAAGATGGAATTATTTGGAGACCAATAGATTTAACGGAACCTAATTTGGAGGCATAGTGAGACTGGAATATAATTTTAAACTTTTTTATATTCTAATGTAAACATGAAAGCGGGGTTTTCTATCTACTAAATCAATTCTCGGATACAAAATCTGAGGTAAATATTAAACATATAATGATAGGATTTCCCTAGAATGCACATAACATCGACTGAAAAGGGTTGACCAAAAAAGTTACTTTCAAGACAATATGGAAAATAAATAAAAAACTTAATATTTTATATTATTTTATTTTCAAATTATTGTGTGGTTGCACACCCAAAATGAATTGTGATGAAGAGGTAGAGATGATCCCCTTTAATGAGACTTTTTAACAGAAGTGAAATAGACACGGTGTTTCATTAATGAATTAGAGTAATTGAAATGATGTGATGCATTTCTATTTTAAAGAGATAACACATTGGTGAATTAAACATGGAATTTATATGACTACCCTATGAAAAAACCTCCCTCCAATGACAGATGACGAATTATGGTGAATTAGTAGTGACATCTATGCTCGTCAAAGAACAATACTAATGGGTGACGAATGCTGAATGATTCGAATGGAACTAAATTCCTCACAAATAGATCTCATTATAAAAGAACACCATTAATGCAGGGTTATATTTTATTTCATGTTTCAACATTCTTCATTCTAAAACAATGAAAAATGGTCAACCGATGGACATGTTGATTCATGAATCATGTTTTCTTTTGGGATGGTGTTTTTCATGGTTTTTTGCATAGGAATTGATTATTATCTTTGGGAATTGTAATCTAAACCTACTACCGTTTTTAAATCTCTAACTTGGATGGTGTGTACCATAATAAAAAATGGATGAGACCCTCCATATGCGAGTTATTTGTGGACACATCCTCAAAATGGTGGCATGGAGGATTTGAGTCCATTAAATGGAACAGGGAATCCTTTAGAGGCCATAGGCACAAGTGGCGTGATGATCGGACCACCAAAGTAGACTTAGTGTTTTACAGAAGAAATAATCACTGCACTAGCACTGGTTGAGGTGGCTGCAGGTGGGTTGTGGTACACTGAAAGAGCGTTGTGGAAGGACCAAGCTATAGTAGTATGTTAATAGCCACCAACCTTTATGCCAGTGGCTAGAGACGGGTGGATGTGGCCACCTGACCGCATGGGTATTGGCCCCGTGGAAGGCTCATGGGGTATGGGGGTGCCAGACACGACTTCCAACTGTGTCCCGACCGAAAAAATCAGGCATGGTGCATGCCTCCGCCGAAATCTGGAACCAGGTCGGGTTGTGTCTTTGTGGGGTTTGTAGACCTGGGTCTGTTCGGTATACCCCGGACCGGTTCAGGTTAGGTTGGTCCTACCAGGTCAGATCGGTCCTGAACCATACTGGCCCCTTTTCAGAAAATATTAAATATCCTTCATATCGAGCATTTTATTGAAAAGATGTATATTTAGATGGATCACTTGCGATGATGCAAATCATTTGTAATACATTATGGATTGTTTAATGGATGTTGAATTCGAAAAATGTCTTGCAGAGACGTAATCTCGAATTTAAACACACTACAGATAGAAACCCTGTGATTGGATATGACCTAAACACTATTGAAAAACAATCCCTATGTATATCAGCTATGATGTCATAGTGGAAAGCATCCTTTGTTTGAACCTATAGGCCCATCGTGGGGAGTGGCTCTGTGTGACCCAGGGGACCCAAGATACTAGATATGAGGAGTATATTAGTATGGAAATGGTTAGAAGTGGCTTATGTGTGACCCAATATACCCACAATACTCATTAGGTATGAGTACAACAATAGTCCAAGGATAGTGGGAAGAGGATTATGTGTGACCCAACAGACCCATTATACACATTGAGGAGGATTTATCTTGCATCCCAAGCTATTCGATGATACGAATGATTGGTATTACATTCCTACACTAGATTATACGTGGTGTGAGATGTCTTGTGTTATGATCAAGCATCGTGACCATGTTTCAAGTTTGGTTATATGGATTCTGTTATCATCTTTCCTTTTTATTTTGGGGTCCCTAATGAGTATATTTTTACTCACCACTGCACAGCCTTCACCCATTCATGTTGTTTCTGGTGCATATGACTGCAGCCTTGACTGAGGAATTCGTGTCCCAGGACCCAGTGAGACCAGGCAGGCGGGACATACTTCTACAGCTTCCAGTAGCTACTCTACACTTACCCATCAGGCGAGGGTTCTAGCAGACGACATTCAAAGTATTCCATTTACTTTCTTTTTTTCAATTTAACTTTTATTGGGATTATATTCAGGACCATTTGACATACTATTTTTACATTTACTCATCAGTGGTTTTGTGGCATTTATGATTACTTTTCCAACATTAGGACATTGTTTTTTGTGTGTGTGTATAAGTACACATGAAAATACTCCCTACATGCGGGTTGACACCCTCAACATTAGTCTCCAACACCTGGACTTCAAGAAACATGCTTGGTTTTTGTCTTGGTATGGACCCTAGGGGACAGTTTGTGAAGATGTGGTATCATAGGTGGTCGGTTCTAACTCAAAGACTGTGAGTCTGCTGTTGTTTTCTTGGGAAATGGTGTTAAATGTATCATGCTCAACATTCAAATTTTCGTAGTCTGGTGTTGGTGTGACAATTGACATAACCAATCACAATGACCATGAATTCTTATTTTCAACTATATACATAAACAACTTGTTGCATGCATTATATAGGACTTTAGTGTTTCTTTATGTCCTCCATGAATAAGAGTAATATCATCAGGTATAATCTATTAGTTATTTTTCATCTTGATCTATATTATGATTCCTCCATGCATACGGATAGTAGTAATTATAATATGTTTCTGTGAGGAACGTCCGCAAGGAGATGAGTCATCAGTTCAACGACCTGTTCTAGATATGGCCCTAATGGGTTATTCCATAGTGTTAACACCACCCATCGATTTATAATTACTACTAACGTTACTTGTTTAGGAAACATGAATTCTCAATGACTTGAATGAGATCCAGAGACATAAACCTCTCATGTTCAGGGGAGAGAGAGATATTCGGGCCTCTATGGACTGAATTGAGGTGGTGAAATAGGTATTTCACTTATTAAAGATGCCACATGAATAGATAGAGATCTTAACAATGACCCTTATTTATGGATTAGTAGGGAGATGGTGGAGCCTGATGATTCAGACTCATGATGAGGACACCATCTCTTGGGGTGACTTCTACCAGCTTTGTTGAGAGGAGTTCTTCCCTCAGACCTTGCATTTAGTTCACATACATGAGGTGTTTCATCTACAATAGTGAAGCATGTCTGTGGTTTCATACTCTATGATGTTTACAATACTCTTTCAAAATACCACATTCATGGTTCAAGACCTTTTCTTCCAGGCCCATACCTTTGATCATGGACTTATATGGGATATCAAGGCATCTACGATGTCTCTCAGGAACCCCACTTAGGATGTGGTGCTTGAGAGATCCCTTCTTGTAGAGATCTTTCTAACATATGTGGTTCCAACAATAGTAGCCACCATTAGACACTAGGAGGTAGATAATTTAGTGTTGAGTTGTAGGTAGAAGACAACTGGACCCAAGAGGTTCATATTTTTCATGGGATAACCCCATGACATGGGGTCAGTAGTGCATGGCTCCCAGAGTAGAGGGAGTCCGTGGGGAACCAAGTTGTTCTTCACATGCAGTGACAAGGAATACATTGCTCCTTGCTGCCTAACAAGCCACACAGACAACCTGTAGATTGTCGAGGGACTTCCAAGGCAGAGGGATTGGATCGAGAGAGGTGGTCTACAGGTCGGTAGATGTGGAAGGGGAGAAAGCTGAGTATCAGGCAGTGGGTGACAGTTCAAGGAAATACATCCACCACTCCCAGATGGTCCACCACATCCTTATAGATCTGTTGGATAGGGGTGAGGTCAGCTTCTGGCAGTGGATACCTATGACCATGGCACTCTAGATACGATTAGAGGTGTGATCTATGTCTTTTCCACCTTAGCATCATTTCTTATATACATAGGTATTAGTAACTATTTCCATTCCACAGACCATGTTTGAGGATCAGATATTATGATGGAGTTGTTAGCTTTATCCTTACAATTAGAGACTCATAGAGGGTGGATTTGATGGTTACACAATGGTTATAGAAGTTTGAAATTATACTATGTGGTGAAGTCATCATATGGGGTTTCCTAGTAGTGGCATCAAGGCCATATATTGGAAACTTGGGTATGGACTGGTTATCTACATTCCTAATTCAGATCGAATGTATTGGTTGTAAAGTGTTATGTGTTTACAATCATGGGAACAAGTTTTCTGTCTTATCTTAGAGGGGAACTTTTGCAGTTATTGACAAAATATATCGAAGCAAGGTTCCAGATATCACTCACCTATTGGCGAGCCTCACCCATGGTGCAGTGGATGAGAAGAGTCTGAAATTTCTTGTAGTGGTGGACAATTATGAGGATGTACTTCTTAAGGATGTGCTGGGACTACCTCCTATCACGGGAGGATGACATTGGCATCGACCTGTACCCTAAGATGTAACTGATATCTACACCATCATAGTGGATAGATCATGAGTATCTTGGTGATTTGAGGGTATATTTGGGGGAATTGTAGGATAAGGGCTTCGTGGGGTCTAGTGTTTCACCATGGGAATCCCGTTTGTTTTTTCCTAGAAGTTAGACGAGAGAGTGAAGATATGCATGGAATTATGGTGCCTAAACCCAATGATCGTGATGAAGAAGTATCCACTGCCATGGATTGATGACCTCTTCGACTAGCTGATAGGATCAAGGTGATTCTGGAAGATCAACCTCAGATCAGGCTATCTCCAGCATCGGTTATGGGATCTGAACGTATCAAAGATATCCATTAGATACAAGTTTATACATTAGGAGTTCTTGGTAATTCCATTTTGCATAACCAATGGCCCAGTAGGGTCCATGGGACTAATGGAAATGATTTTCTATCCATACTTTGATCGTTTCATGGTGGCCTTAATTGATGATATCTTGGTGTACTTGGCATCAGAGGAGTAGCACATTAAGAACTTGAGGATAGTCCCATATGCACTCTGATAGAACCTATATTATGGTATGCTCTCTAAGAGAAATCCCTAGATTTTAGAGGTCCACATTCTGTGAAATTTCATCTCGATGGCTAGAGGAGTAGTTGATTTGGAGAAGGTAGAGGTAGTGCTTCCATGGGAGCCACCCAAGAGCAATACTATGATGCATATTTTCATAGGATTTGCTGGATACTACCAGTGTTTTATTCCAAATTTTTCCCAATATGCAACACCTTTATCAACCTTTACATGGAATGGATAACCCTTTGTGTAGATGGAGAAGTGCCAGTTTATTTTCCAAGGGATTAGGTGAGGACTGATGAGTGCCCCCCACTTGAGACTACTATAAGAGAGTGTTGGGTATGTTGTATTATATGACAAATCAGGAACTATACAGGGTTGTATCCTAAAGCAGGAGTGAACCATGATCGCCTAAGGCTTATGATAGTTAAAGAAAGATGAATAAAACTACGTGACCCATGACCTGGAGTTAGAATAAGTGGTCATTTATTTGAATATGTAGATGCACTAATTGATGGGTGAATGGTTTACTGTCTAATTCAATCACAAGAGTATCATTTATATCTTCTCATATAAGGGCATGAACTCGATACAACAATGATAGATAGTGTTTTGTTAGGATTCTGACTTTGAGATATTTTATACTCATGGGAAGGGGAACATTGTGGTAGTCGCTCCTAGCCAGAGCTTTGGTCTACATCTACTGATTAAGGAAACAGAGAAGCCAGTAACGATGTAGATATATTTTTTGGATGATTATGAAGCAACTTACCTCCAGTCTGTGATTTTCACTCCTCCAATCATGGAGAGATTCAGTGAGGAACATCTTGTAGATGTTTACTAAGAGGCCCAGCATTTTCAGTTATCCTCAGGACATGCACCTTATGGATTCTTGATAGGTTGGGAGCACATCTTCCATTTTAGAGGATACACAATACTTATAGTGACATTAAAGGTGGAGTTGTTTTTGGTGTTCCATACATCCCATTTGGAGGTACTTAATGTGGAGTAGAAGATGTACCCATACCTCTAATGTTTGTACTAGATGCTAGGGATGAAGAAAGCAGTGACATAGTTTGATTGATGACACCACACTTGTTATCAAGAGAAGGTCGAGCATCAGGTACCAGTAGGATAGGCATATATAGTGTAGGCCCCACAATGGAAATTGGATGGTATCATGATGGACTTCATGACGGGGTTACCAAACATGTCTAGGGGCCTTGAGTATATCTGGGTGAACGTTGAACAACTCACCAAGTCGTCTCAATTACAACCCATCTGGGAGTAGTGATTGGTAGAGGGATTTGGATTCCTATATGTCCAAGAAGTAGTGTGGCTACATGGGGTTCCTTCCATGATCATATCATACAGTGACACACCCTTTATATCCCAGTGTTGGAAGGGATTGAAGGATGCATTTGGGACTCAACTATTCTTGAGCACATCCAAACAGACTATGGAGGACATGCTTCTTGCTTGTGTCCTTGTTTTTGGTCATAATTGGTAGGACGAACTTCCACTACTATATTTTTCATAAAACATCATCAATCACCACACCATTGGCATGGTACCATTAGTGTCCATTTATCGGAGTCCATACAGATCACATCTATACTGGGTAGAAGTATGGGAGTCAACACTCATGGGTCCATAGTGGGTATGGGAATGCATTGAGAATGTTTAGATCATCTAGAAGAGGATGTGTATTGCCCAAAGCATAAAAAAAAATCCAATTATGATAGAGGACGAAGACACTTGTAGTTCGTGGAGGGAGACCATGTGTTCATTCAGTTCACACCCCGTGGGGGTTTCTAGGGATTCTTCCATGGTAGCATGGTATCTCTGAGGTTCATTAGACCTTTTAAGATCCTAAGCAGAGTGGGAGAGGTGGCATACCTTCTAACTCTTCCCCCAAAAATTCACCATGTTCATGATGTTTTCCATATGTCCCAGTTGAAGAGGTACATTCATGATCCATCACACATCATCAACTGTGGTGAGCTGGACATTGATGATCGATCAACATTCGTGGAGTTCCTAGTGGTGATAAAGGATTGCAGGTGTGAGTCCTTCATGGTTGTTGATTCCCCTACTGCACATTTGGTTGCATCATGAGAAATTCTAGGAGATCACATTGGACAGGGAGGCTTAGATTCATGCCAAGTAACCTCATTTTTTATATCCTTGTTTTGGATTTTGGGAATGTGATTCCCAAAAAGTTGGAGTAATTTAATGTTCAATAATTTTCTAGTATTTTATTTTTAAAATAATAGGCAATTATATCGAGACTAGATGCATTGATGACACCTGATTCAATGGAATGGTGAGACCAGAATAGAATTTTGAGGTCTTTTTTATTTTCATTTAATTAAACATTAAAGAAGGGTTTTTCTATATTCTATACTAGTTCACTAATAAAAAATATGATGGCACCGATGAACTAAGAATTGCGGGACTCTCCATATACGGAATTAACATTCACTAGAGAGGGTCGATCGAAAACGATAGTTTTCATAAATTTTTGAAAATAATAAAATAACATAAAATGTTATATTATTTTATTTCCTCACTATTGAGAGGCCAAACACACATAATGAAGTGTGGTGACAAGGCATCAATTAACCCCTTTATTTAGACTCATTATCAAAATAGAAATAGACATGTTGTTTCCTTAATTAAATAGTGTAATAAAATCATTAAAAAGCATTTCTATTTTATGGATATGACATGATGTGGAATGAAACATGGAATTAATAGGAAGAACCTACGATAAAAAAACTATCCAATGTCAAATTTACAATGTTTGGGAATCATTAGTTATGTCAATAAACCTCAAATAATGGGACCAATGGGCGAAGAATGCCGACGAATTCAAGAGGAACCTGATTTCTAAAGAACGAACAACTTAAGAAATGAAAACCATTGAGGTAGGGGTTTATTTTGTTTCATATTTCCCCATTATTCATTCTAAAAAATTGAACAAAAATCAATCATTGAACTATTTGTTTAACATATTGTGTGTTCATGAGAAAGGGTGTTTATATTAATGTTTTGGGATGGTATTGATTATTATATGATAGAGTTGTAATCCCAACCTCACCCTATTTTAAAACTCTATCACGGAGGGTGCAGGTCAACACGAACAAGGAATGTGCCCCTCTGCTTCTACATTATACATGGTGTAATCATCAAAATGGTGGTAAAGAAGATATGATTCCATTATAGTGATTAGGGCATACCCTGGAGGCCATATGCACATGTTTTGTGATGAATGGACCACCTAAGAGGATGCAATTGTCTATAGGAAGACCCCGCTAGGGTGGCCCAGAATGTCGACTATTGGATGACAACAACATGCCACAAAGGTACGCTGAAAGGGATCCACAGTCGGCTCAGGTTGTTGAAATGGGGAAATAGATGTCAACCACGATTTTAGTGGATGCCGGTAGGCGTATTAAGCCACCCGACTGCATCGGTGTACTGTGATTGTGGGAGACCGCAATCAACCGACGGTGATGTAGGTGCTGGCCCGATGGGAAACAAACATGGTGAGGGGGAGAAGGGCATGACTTGAAGCCACACCCAAAATTGGAAGACCAGGCAGGGCGTGGACCACCCTAATTGGGTGAAACCTGGTTGGGTCGGGTCTGGGTCATGTCGGGTCGGTCTGACTAGGTTGGACCAGAATTGTACCACACCGACCATTTATGGAAATCCTCAACATATTTCAAATGGGGTGTCTGATTTATGAGACATTTTTTGTGTTGGAACCCTCACAACGATGTGGATATTTAGGAATTATCTATAGATTCCTTTATATAAAATGAATTCAATGAATTTCCAGACGATATGTTCCCTTGGAATCAAGCGTACTAATTGCCGATAACCTATAGTTGGTTGTGACTTAATTAATGTGGACAAGAAACTATATGTGGATCTGCAATGATGGCCCTGTGGGAAGCATCTTATGTGTGTAGTGACAGGAACGCAATGGAGAGAGGATATGTGTGACATGATATATACATAGTATTCTACATGAGGAGCACCTCTGAATGGCCATGGTGGGAAGAAGCTTCTGTTTGACCCAACATGCCCCCGGTGGGGAGCGGCTTCTATGTTACCCTACATACCCACAACAATAATCAAATATGAGAACCATAGATGTCCATGTTTAGTGCTAAGCATATTATGTATGACTTAGAAGGCCCACTGTACTCATTGATGAGGATTTATCTAGCTGACCCCGGGTGTTTGATGATACAATTGATTGGTCTTACTTTCCCACTATAGATTATACTAGGGGTGAGCTATCTTTTGTCGTGATCATGCTTGGTGACCATGTTTTGGGGTTTTCTTTATGGATTTTCTGATGGTCATACATTTTTGTTTTGGGGCCCCTATGATGTATATTGTTACTCACTCCTGCACGGGGTTCTCCCACACTAGTTGTGTCTAGTGCCAATGATCACCACCTTGAAAGTTGAATTGGTGTCCTAGGACCTAGTCGTGCCAGGTAAGACTAGGTATGCTGAAAATACTTCGATGGTTCCTACTCCTACTCTACACTTACCCATTAGGTGGGGTTTCTAGTGGATGAGTTTCATAGTTTTTTTGTACCTTCCAGTTTTTATATTACCTTTTGTTGAGTTTGTATTCTATCCCATTTCTCATATAGTTTGTACTTTTTCTCAGTGGTTGTTTAGTGGTATGAATATTTACCTTTAAATCGTTATGACGTGGTTGTGTGTGTGTGTGTACAAGTACTCCTGAAAATTCCTCCCACATATAGGTTGACACCTTCAGCGCTAGTCTCAAACCCATGGATTTCGGTTCGCGGGCTTGGGGGATGTCACGACACATGATCCGGGGGACGTTTCAGGACATATAGTGAAATGAATATTAATGTTTTATGTGTATGTATTTAAATTTTGTATGTTCTATGTGTGTAATGTTACTCTACAAAAAGTTATTGACCAAAATATGGGAAAATAAATAAAAAAAATACAATTTTGATATTCTGAAATACACTGTGCATTAATCATTGTAAATTACTTACTACTAGTATTTCCATAGATAACATCATCATTCCCTATAATTGTATTCCAAAGAGATCCAATATTGACTAAACATTTTTTCCCTCACAATTGGATCTTAAATATATATATTTTTGTGTGCAATATAATTTATTTTTTAACTATTTTTATATAAAATGATTATATTAGTTACTCAGATACATTACCTCTTAGAAAAGGCACATCACGGGATTCAATATTCTCTAAATGTAGGTTGACTGATTAATAATTGGTCTAGAAAAAGAAAACTCATTTTATTCTTTCACTCCAAAAGGTTGGATATGTTTTGTGAATCATGGTTAGAACAAGGAAATATTTTTGTTGTTTATAGGGCATATAATGGTAGCTATATGTTTTTTTGAAAGCATTCAACTGATAGGCCATTACACTGTGGGGTTCTGAATTATCACATTAAATTTTTGAAAAGTTTCTATTTGATGAAATTGATCCAAGTTACTATAAAAATACTAATATTTATATTATATTTTTGTCTTCCTATAAAATTTAATCTGATATTTATTTCTCCTTAAAAGGGTAAAATATCACCACAAATACATAATCTTCCATCCCGCATTATGGTAAAAATAATTTCAATTACAAGACAACAACATGAACCAATTTATTCTCATTTTTATTAATTTAATGTGTTCGATTATGTACATATATGTAAAGTTAAACTAGTTAATTTTATTTAAAAAAATATTTTCATCCACAATTTTGAATTTGAAAACATTTTAGGATAATCATATATAAGAAACTATGACATTACAGTGAAATTATGAGTGGTCACTGAATGGTTTTTCAAACTATATATTGTCTTTTATAAATCTATAAAATTATTTTTTCACACTATTTTAGTCATCAAATTCCTTGAGACAGTTTTACTATACCATGATTCATTACTTGTTTTTAAAATTTTTAGTAATATTATGTTAACACCAAAAATAAACCCCATTTACATTTATTATCATCTCCACCATCTACTATGGCTCCCCAAGATTGTCTTCCCATATGGAAGTATCATGGTTCTTCCAATTAATCATATTCTTATGTAATTTCTTTAACTTTTCTTCACAAGTAAATGAAAAATTCTAATGGAATGATATCATCATCTATATCCAATCCTATTCCTCTTGTTTTCTTATACCCACATCACTCCACACCTTATTGGCTAACCCTAATTGGAGTTTTAGTCCTTATTTATTTCCTGACTTTGTGGTCAAATATATTTTATCTAGGATCTCTTTATCCATGTTTGTATTTTGAAGCATTCTATGTTTATTCGACATTGGTCAACCTCTTGTTATAACCTTTAAATTTTTTTACCATAATAGTGTGCCTCTAAACATAATAGATAAATTATTAAAGGGTAGAAATAATTATTTTTATTTAGTAGGTAATAGAAAATTGTATATCAATATTTTCTTTATACAAGAAGTAATTTTATTTAATTTTTAAGGACTGTTCAAACATAATTTCATTCTTTTATGGACATGAATTTTTTTAATGTTATAAAAATAATTTTTTAATAATTTTTTATGTTTTTATAAAAATAAATTGGGAATTTAAAGTAATTTTAAAATATCTAACTAGTTATTACATGAAAAAAATATAAATCTAGTTTGTTGTTATATTGTTTAATGAATTTCTATTATAAAATCATGTCATATATAGTTTTTCTGAGAATCCTTGCATCATGTGAATGTAGAATGTCTACTATTTTAACTCTTAGATAATTTTATTAAATGTAGATTTTTTTGAAAATAATATTATGAATAATTAATGTTTTAAATGGAAAATGATTAATTATTAGTTTTGGGTTTTTCTTTATAGAATTAATTATTTGAAGGAATTTTTGGAATGGAAATTTCAAAATGTTGAGAAATATATCAGTATACAAAAGTATAATTTTGTTGAGGATTGATTGGATCATTAAATTTTTTCCTCAAATGGTATGGTGTGTGTGAGAAACCCTTAATAACTCACTTTATTTGTATCACTTTAGTTGGGTTGTTTGATACCCACGGTGAATGGGTGACAGACAGAAACAAGAGAATTATATATAAGAGGATTTGGAGAATTGTGAGATCAATATTTATTCATGTATTTTCTTATTTTTATTTCTTCATTTCATATACAAATTTTTTTGATAACTGGAAACCCTATAACCATGTTTAATGTCTATATTTATTCATTATAAGTTATTCACACACTATCAATACCCCCTAGTTGTTCAATTTGATATGACTTGTCGGGAAGAGGACATTAATGATTTTAGGTGTAGTCTTGTTGGGTGGGATGATTAAGGATGCACATTACACTAAAACGTTTGTCTGTGTTAGTTATAGACTATATCTATATCACCGCATGTCCTACGGTAATTTAAATAACAATATATCATATTTTTTGATGAATATTTTTTTCCTATAAGAATTATTTTATATTAACCATTATATTTGTCTTTTTATGACCTATAATTTGATCACTTCCATTCTGTTATTTCATTTATGATGTTTTTCTATTGTCTGATTATTAATTAATTCGGTATGAATTGGTATTGAAATTATTATTTCATGTTTCCAAAAATTGGGTTTTACGTGAAAACGAGTTTCATTGAATGTTTTGTGTTTGTCAAAGAGAATAATTTAAAAGATTTTTTTCATTCTAGAAAATAATGAAATTTTATAGAAACTATTTTGAGATGTAATTGTTTTTAAATGTAATGAAATGTAAAAAATCAATTTTAATTTACTAATTTCAATCATTTATGCATGGTTTTGTAATTTAAATTTAGGAATCTCTAAAGGTATGTGTGAAAAAACTATGATTTTTTTCTATGACCACAAATACATTCAATTTCTGGTATTTGTTCAAGTCTTAACCATTCAAGGATATTTTCCTATTTTGGGCTTCGTTTGTCCCAATGTATCATACATAGGTTACATTTTACTTATTATCATATAGTTTCACTAATATATTGGTCAAATAATTCAACATTTATTTTTTTATGTTTAATTGGTGGTGATTTAAATTAGCAGAATTTTGAAATTTAATCTAACAACAATTGTACCTTTGGAATTTGTAGGTGAGTTGAGAAAAGTTAATATTATTTTGTTTTAAAATATTAAAATTGTTTATTTTATTTCTTTTAACATATATTAATATAAATAGATTTCATATTTATATATAGGTAATATCATATACTCAAAAAATTATATTCTTTATTCTCTAATTTATGGGTGAAACTGTTCACATTAGTTTTTATAGTTCCACAGGTCAATATACTAACCTATATAGTCAATAATACCCATATGGACCTATCAATTGAAATATTATATGACGAAATGATGGAAGGTGAGGTTATTTTGTTGAATAAAATTGAATGAGAGCCTATGTTCTTGACTAAGATCCTTGTTTTTTAACCACAATTGATATTTTGTTGGTTTGTATCACCCCAATATTTTATGAAATATTTCGTTTCAAATATATTTAATTTCATTGATCGAATGAGATACAAAAAAACTATTCTACATGAATTGAAATATAGTATTCAATTATAACTTAGTAAATAAATTGGTTATGTCAAAAAAGAATTATTTTTGAGAAACATAAATAAAGGTTATACTCAATACCAATCTGTTGTTAAATTTTCAATAAATACACAATAAATTATTAAAAAATTTATTTTCTTATTCAAAAACAATTTATTTTCCAATATGATTTTTATTGATTTTACGAGTGAAATTTCTAATTTCTTTCATCAAATATTATTAATATTATTTTATAAAATGGTTATTATTTTTTCTTTAGAACATATATAAATTATGTTAATTTGAATATTGTTAACATGTCTAATTTTTTATTCATGTAATAGAAAACCAGATTTATATTAAATACTATGTTTGTTCGACAAGAATTTACAATTATTGATTCTATTTTTAAAAAATTTCAATATAATATTAGAAATATTATATTATTAATAATACAATTTAATTCATTTGAATCAATTTTATTTTTTAATTTGGGATCAAAAAATTTTATTCATGAGTGTCATTTTTCCAAAGTCCTATTTTTTCCATATTCTTTGTAATATCCTGGTAAATAAATCTATTCCTTCTCTAGAACATGAATTTTGTTAAATATATTCTATACTTATAATCAGGATATTTCAATTTTATAATATGTCACTTTTATTATTGGTCCCAATGAATTTTTTTCGTAGTGATTATTTTTAAAGTGGTAATGGTAAAGGCGAATAATAATGGGGTAAATTATTGTAATATGGATAAAAATTTGTGAAATCACATGGAATTATTTTATTAAATAATTTTAGATCTTCTATTCACATCAAAAGTAAAAAATATAATCTGTTATTTTCATTTTTTTATTTTTAACATTATAATATTTATTTTAGTGAAAAAGTTAAAAAAAAATAAAATTATTGCTTATGATATATATATTTTTTGTGATAGGGATAAAAAACACATATTTTGTTATAAATAGTTACCTGTATATTCATTAAATTTTTTATCACAGTTTATTTAATTTTTAGAGAGGAAATATTCACCTTAAATTCTTAAAAAAAACCAACATGGTACTTTTATAAGTAGTATAGAAATCTATTAAATTTTTTAAAAAATAAAAAATTAAATTATTTGATGATTTATTGAGATAAAAAAATTTAATAGATAATAATAATATTCTAATAATATTTTAAATTTTTATATTAAAATACCATTGATTTCATGATTTTTTCAAGGTTAATTTCATAGGAATGTTCAAAAAATGGAATTATGAATATTACATGATAAACAATAAATTATTAAATTAGTTAAAATTCATAAAAATTCCATGTTTAGCCTGGCGAATGAGAAATGTTTTTAATTAATATCAAAATTCCATTTATGAGTAATTTATCATTTTATAGTGACATTAATGACCCAAAATTAGATGAAAACTTGATTATATGGTAAATTTTAAAAGTGTTAACGAGGTGAAAAATTGTGACATAATGATAAGAAAAATCTGTAAACATTAGAATTTTTTTAAATTATTTCGACCCATCCAAATATTATATAATAATTATATAAACATTATTTCACTTTAAATCGATTTTTTTTTAATTTAATGCATTATGTAATTCCAAGAGTGACACTACGCTCAATATTAAAAGGTCTCATCTTCTATAGTATTTTTCACATAATTTGATCCATATATAATGGAATATTTATTCAAAAATATAATATGATATTCTGTAAGAATGATAAATTCATTTCATTTTCTATAATATCATCATCATGATGATTAAGGTGTAAGAAAAATATTTTTCTCAATTAAGAGGTATAACTCTTAATAGATAACATTCAATTTTATTTCATATTTTTCCACATTATGTAAATGGTATATATTATAATAAAATCACTATATTATACTAAATATATTTAAATGTTTTTTTTTGTTTTAAAAAAAAATTATATATATTTTCTATTCTATGTATATAGAGTACATAGAGTATGTTAATGAACAACTTATCATCTTCACTTAGAGGTGTAATTTTTTTTCACAACCTTGATTATTTGATGGTTATTAAGATTCATGTATAATTTTTATATTATATTTATGACATTATTGTTATTAAATATGTATAATTTTGTTTATATGTTTTTAGAATCCAGTCTAATAAAAATCTATTACCTAAATTTAGTGTAAATGTGTACTAGAACAACCATAAAGAGATGTGGTTCGTTATGAATTTATTTTTTACATGGATGGTATTACAAATTAATATAGGGAATTTATATTTATATATATATATATATGAAATATATCATTTCATAATGATTATAAGATTCTGAATTATTATTTTCAATTCATTCATTCTACTTTTCAGAAAAGTGAAAAACATTATCCATTCATATGTACCCCATACCATCTCAATGTATAATGTAAACAATTTTTCAATCTATAATAGTAATATATTGACATAAATATATATTTATATATATATATTATATATTAAATTAATATAATGATTAATATTTTTGAGAAGATGGTACCCTTTTCAATGTATATGGATTGAGACAGTCAAACCAAAACATGATTGAGAAACAATGCAATTATCACCAGGAATATAGAATTTAAAAAATAAAATTTTAATAAAAGGGTAATAAGTTGATATAATTATATAATATATGGTATAATAAATATCATTTTATTGGTTTAATTCATTAATAATAACTCAATATTTTTATGTTGTATTTTCAAATTTGTATGAATAAAGAAGACACATTAGGTAATGGATTTACATAGCAATCTATTTTAGTTATTATTTTTACTTTATATGTTTCAAATGAGTATAGTTTATTTCCCTAATATTATAAAATCCTTTAACTATTTTCACCACTATTTATTCATGAATATTTCCTGTATTATTTCCATTTCTCTCTCACTAGAACATAAAATGACAATGAAATTACTTCGAATGAAAATAGATTTTTTTCCTCGTTATTAAAGAATATTTTTATTACATTTATATGTTTTATTCAAAATGTTTTCATGAATAATTATAATTATTATCCAATTATTTTAAAATTAATTTTTAAAATATTATAAACATATCAATTTTTTAAAATATAATTTCTATTAATTGTTGATCAAGCTACCATTTAATTTTATTTATGTAATGTGGGGAAAATTGTATTCTTTCAACCTATATGACATTAAATAAATTTACCACATCCATGACCATAGAATATATGGATGGTTACATCACCATTATCTATAGTTATTATAAGATAACATGTTTCCACTAATATTTAAATTCAATTTTTATTTTAAATAATTTATTCCAAAAATAAATTTGTATTTTGAAAAGAATATTATAGTTTTATTTAAAATAATATTTCCTCTATGTAAACATGTTTTTATATTACCCATGCTTCATTAGGTAAATGAGCCAATAATACCATCCTTAAAATATTTTTATATTTTTTACATTATGGTGTTGATATTTTTATGATGCCCATTTATCTTCATTAGGTTATGCTATGATGAAATGTTTATAAAACACATTTTACATACATATATTAAGTTATAATAAGATGATTAATTTTTTATGATATTGTAGAACTAATATGTATTTTTTTTTTCAACTAGTGGGCCTAAAAATTATTAATACCTTAATAAATTTGGTATGTATTAAATATAATGATTTAATTATTTATAACTAGTCAATGTCCTTGATCAAATCTAGGAACAAATATAATATGACTAGCCCCCTATGGGAAATTAGTCAATGTTCAAAAGGCATTGGAAAACATATAGGATTTCATATTTTGATATGATTAGGGACCTGCGTGTTGATTCATGATCATCTATGATTTGATGTTATCAGTATGTAACATTGACATATGAAATGGTTTATATACCTATTATGGATGAAAATGGTCTGACTGTTTTTTATGTTTATGATATGAACTTATGTTTCATGATTTTTTATAATTATTTATCTCTCATACGCATCTAATATTAATCTAATTTGATGGAATATTTTGGTATGATTAACCCTAGACTATATATGTGTCATCATATTTTTGTGATAGGGTGTTAAAACATATATGGTTCTATACCATTGAGAGTTCCCAACCACTATTGTATTTGGTTCCATGGGATTTCATGTATAGTTCGACCCCTAATCGTTGATTTTTTTATCAGTATGAGGTTTATTTTTTTGTGAATTTTTTTTATTTCCCAATGATTTTCATGTCATTTATGGGTAATATTTATGTTTTTTTGAATTTGAGGTTTATAATGTGTGAATAGTCATTTAAAATTTTTATTTTTTATTTTTCAATTGTATTGTGGGACTATTTTGTTCTATATTTGATAAATTAACTAGTAGTGTTTATATCTCATTCTATATAGATTTCCTTGAAAAACGGGCATAGAGTAGATGTGTTTTATTTCAGGGGTCCCAGTGGAGGTCTCAAAATCGAGTCAACCTAAGAACATGTAGACCTAGTAGTTAATTGGATTTGTTGTAATCCATCTACCCTAAAATATACTAATAGATATTATATAATTAATTATATATTAAATAAAAAATGATAAAAACAATTTTTATCATTTGCCTTATGGGATTACACTTTGGGTCATTGTCTCATACTTTTTCATGTAGTTCTTGCAACTGGTATCTCTGAACAGACTATAAAATGAGATATCTGACCAGAATATTTTAAAAACATAGATATAGGCCTAGGGTCATTGAATATTTTTCCTCATTATTTAATGGTTTTTGTGGTTCATCATGATTGAAATATAATGTCCTTGATGAATTTCACAGAAATTTTTAGATTATTTATTTCTGTGGATTTTCATTTGATTGGGATTACCACATTAATATATTGGGTGGGGTGAGTGTTTTTTACTTGTTTATAAATTTATTTTTTCTATAGGGTGACTCTATTATGGGTACTTGTTGTTAAATCTGGTTGATATTGTCATTGGTTGTGGTTTCTTGATGTGATTGTGGTCAATGATTATGAGTGGTACGTATATATATTGGTTCGCAGGTAGAGTATAACATGGGTTATTGGAGAATATATTTGGATGTATCAATGACTTGTACCTCATTTGGTGAATTCTTAGGGGAATTTGATTTTTTTAGTATACATGAGATACATTATGTATGGATGAAGTCATAGTTTGACCTGGTGAAGTATGGAATCATAGTCCTATAACTCTTATATGTATTTGGTTATGATTTTTTTGGTTTGAAATTCATATTGAGAAATAATATTTCCATCCATTGTGGATAGTGGGATTTGTGAACGATTAGGGAATATATATTTTTTTGGAATTGATGTGTTATGTTTAATTTTTTATAAAACATGGTTCCTCAGTTCATTTTTTAATTTATAATAGCACTAAAATATTGGGGACCCTAACATAGATATCTAATTTTTAGAGGACTTATCCTAGTAATAGTGGAAATTTTATAGATTCATAATGTTCATGAAGATTTCATATATTTTAGAAGATTTATTTTTATTCTTTAAGGATTTTAAGATGGATAAAATTGATGAGGGATATTTTATAGTGATTTTTTTTAAATTTACACCCATCACACCGACCTAATTAATCAATATAAATTATTTTTCATATTGTATTTCAATTTTTATTACTCAAAGATATTTTGTGGTTATTTTTTACAATTAGAGATATTTATCACACCCCAAAAATTATTATTATCTTTTAATTATTTATTACATAGTTTTGGATATTTTCATTTATTTACAGATTAAACGTGTACAAAATAATGAAAATTTGGAATTTCACCTCAATCACATGGATGGAATACCGTTAGTATAAGCCATAAAAAATGAATAATTCTCCACTACAACTCAACTATACGGGTTTTCACTCAAACTGCATGGGATTTTAACAAAATATTATATTATTGGAATTCACATGGAATAGTTCTGAAGGTCAGTTATTCTTGGAATGGTGGGCGCATAGTTTACTAAAACTAGGAATATCATACAACATCTTGAAGGAGTTTTGAAATTATGGAAATTAAAACTTTTCCCAAGCAAAATTAAAAACCAAAAACCCATATCCCCCTATATCATTGGACTATGCTAGGTGGCCATCCACTATCAATGTCTCCTCTCTCCTCAAATTCTTTATCCTTCAAAAGGTTTAAGACATGGTATATTCATCATTCAAAGAAAAATCTCCATGTTAGGGTCTCATAATATATCTAATATCCACCATTTTATGATTTAATCATCAATAAAATTTTATTCCCCATCTTAAATGCATCATTAATTTAGTTTTAGTTATAAATTTTTTATTATATTCTTGATGCATTGATGTGTGACTTTATTCACGGCCTCTATTTTTATCGTTCTCATGTCCCAAACCATTTTATATAAATTTCAGTTCAGTTTTACATTTTTTTATTGTATAATTTGAGAACTGTTAATTTTCATCCTCTTAAATACTTGTTTAAAATATTCAATTTAATAATTTAATATCATATTTGAAGTACTAAATGGAAAATTGGATTTCTTCATGTTTTTCATAAACGATGAAACATATCATTACTTCCAATGTACATTAAAATATTATTACACTCTATAATGCATGGTAATTTACCATAGGTTTCTTGAATATATCTTTTCAAATTAGAATAGATTTTAAATATATGGTTTATGATTCCAAATGTATATCTCAATGGGTTTACTAAGACTTTCCAGTTATATGTAAAATTCAATGTATTAGAAATACATTCATAGATTATTATAAATATACTATTATTATTAAATAAATTATATGGCTTTGGTATTGTAATTTATTAATAATTAGTCATTGTGTCTCATGGAATTTTTAATAAATTGGAGAACATTTAAAGAATGAATTGGCTTCAATAATTATTTAATATAAAAAGTTTCATTTTTTTAATTTTTATGTATATTTTTTTGTTTTATAAATTTATATGAGTGGTTTGAAATTGAATTCAAACCCCTAGATAATTATATTGGATAATAAATATAGGACATGTAAAAGTGTTTTTTTGGATCATCAATCTTTTTCATCAAATCGTTTGGTGTCTCTATGATAATATTTATAACCATTTTATTTTTTACCTTTATAGATAGTGTTTGATGCGTGAGGTGACCATACAGTTGATATAAAAGGGTTTTTATCTCAATGAGAGGAAGATAATAGGGTCATATTGCAGTTTTTTTATCAATAGATGTGGTTCTTTTTTATTTTAGCGCACTCACATTCAATGTTAAATATAAACCAGGTTACCATAAGGAATGTGATTATTTATTCCACTATTGGTAGTATCAGAGTACTATTTCCCTTTCAATACATTTGATACTATAGTCCAAGTAGGGTTATTCTAACTGATAATGCTGTTTATAGCCTAGTCTAGTGGGTTCTTTCTAGATCCACCATGGGCTGGTAAGATAGTCTTTTTTTAATAAATTCAATATCTATATCTCATTATGAAAATGGGTAGATAACATGATTCATATCCCTTAATATGTAGTTTTATATATTGTGTTAACTTAATCTTTTATTAGATTACTTAATTGGATTTATTATTTTGTAGCCTATGAATGGATCCCATTGATAACATGGTTACATTTAGAATGAGGTTGCCACATTTGATATTTTATTCGTGAACTGTGTGTAGTTTTTTAAATGATTTATGAATATTTTCTATGAAGAAGTTTTAAATTGAAAAATTTTATTTTATATTTCATTCATTATATGATGAAATGATTTCTATGGGATATTTTTTATTCAATAAAAATATTTATGATTTTTTATAGAAATTATTTTGGGGATTAATAAATTTTAAATGAAATAATGATGGAAATCAATATTTCAATTATTTTATTTCAAAATATATTGAAGTGGTTTTATTGTTAATATTTATACATGGGGAAATGTGGGTTGTAACCAAATGATATTTTTATTCTAAAAACTGAATTACATTCACATCGAAATATTGGTTCCTCAATTGGGTTCATATAGGGAATTGATTGATTTGGGATTAGATGGTTCATATTTAATAGATACAATATAGATTTTATTTATATTTATATTTTTTCATTGTTTCACTAATAAATGGGATATAACTACATGGTTTTCACTTCGTAAATGTTTGTGAATGATATATGTGGTGCTAGAATGCTTAAAATTATTGTTATTATTCCAGAGGGTCTTAGAGATGAGATGTGGGAAATTATTTCTCTTTCTATTTGTTTTTTAACATTCTTATATAATTAATTAATTAATTATTTTACATATAATGTGTATTCACAATATTTATAGGATATTCAAGATTATCATTTAGAATCAACATTTTTTCAAATTTCATTTAAGGGTAAAACCATTCCCATTGGTTGTTTCTAATGACCTCACACTATATAAAATAAAATGGTGAGAGGGATTGACCCTTGGGACCTATCATGGTTTGGCGTCACCATCCATTGGATATATAGTTTTAATTTGTTCATCATAAAAATATATTATGGGGTGCATTTTAATTAAGGTCCTTGTATTGTGAGTCTACCTCTTGTAATTTTGGGCATGTCATGTAATTATATAGATATAGTTTCCATAACTCAAGGGATAAATGTGGAGGATATTGTTAATATTACTCTTCTATTTGGATCCAACATTAGAAATATTTATATAAGGAACAAGTATTGTATTTAAATTTTTAATTTGAATACATTTATCAATTTTATATGGAAATTATGATTGAATTCTCGATGAGTTTAATGTTATTTTCGGGTTCTCTTGAGATTGGTGTGACAGTGGAGGATGATTTAGAGGTAAATGAGTATCCATAATTGTCTGTCCAATTATGTTTATAAGAGACCTATATGTTTTCATGTATTTTCTATAAATTTTTATAAATATATTTTCAGAGCTAGGTGCGGAGATGGCATGCGCATCCAAGGCATAGTGTGATGGGAATTAATTTTTTATAAATATAAAATATTTGGTTCATATTACACACATTAAATTGCATAAGGAATTTGTGATAAATAATACACGAAATATCTTATTTGAAATACAAGACCATGGTTGGTTTTGCAATGCAATTTTTTCCACTGGAGTAATCTAAATTAGGTTGTTGTTGGGAACTCATAAAATAAATATTTTGGGAGTAATATTGGTTTATTAATAAAATTAATAATATAATTTATTTATTAAAATAATGTATTAGATTACATGTATATATATACTTATATGACTATTTTCTTAAGGATAGCCACATGAACTATATGATAATTTAGGGAAAATATATCCTTCTTTAGTTTCCAAATCACAGTCGATGATGATAAATATCGACATAAGGTCATATCAAACTGTAATGAACACAACGACGACTTCCATTCATCAATGTGTAAGTCATTAGATGAATAATGATCCAACATCTAAGTAAAAATAATAAGTTAATGGATTTCTCCCTCAGAGGTAAATTTGAATGAGAAGAATATGTTATTATTTAATATGTATAAATTAATAAAATTTCATCCACATATATATTGATTTAACATATTTGTCATTTTAATTCCAAATAATATAACTCCATTGTTGAAAATTATACAATAAATATTTTAAATTCTCAATAAATTGTTTTTTAGTATTCCTTTTTCCATCAACATCTTCATGTGTGTTATCTTTTGACAATGATATCACATTTGACATTACATGGATGGACAAATCCAGATCAAATAACACCATTCCATATGTTTTCATGTGTAAAAATAAAAAATGGAAATATGGGGAAAAATGGAATTTTTAGTTTGGGATGATTTTTCTCTGAAACAAGACCTCGAACCAGAGACCGTGGTGAGGCAGTTCATGAGGGATGTGCGATGAACCACAATTGATCATTGGGTACCACTTTCCAACTAATAAGGGTTGAAAATTATGAAAAAGTTATTGATCCACCAATTAAAGGTAAATAAAATGTTAAATCAAAAGGTGGAACATCTAAAATTGGATGTTGATAATAGATATAAGGTTATATGAGAAACTCATCTACACATTGTATAGTTTGATGAACACACACAATGCATCTTTTACGATGCGATGGATAGGGTTTTATAAAATTATAAGGATGGAACAACCTTTCGGCCTCTTAGTCTCTGTGTACTGCCTCCCTAGGTGGATGATATGTGTCATATAGGAGAAATGGGAATTGACCCCTTATTGGAATAAATGTCCATGGTCATGTTGTGTACTTATGAATGTGGACACATCCAAGGTGCATAGGCAGAGACCCTTAGTGTCATGGATAGACCATTTATACTCCCTCTATAACATATATCCCTACATGGGTTGTGATACATATATATATAGAGACATTTCATAAATACAGAGTGGTAAAACATGACATGTGTGTCCTCTCTCATGCTATGTACCCTGTGGCAGTTTTTATAAAAACACCAATATTTCCTATGAACTCAAAATGGACTCGATTTTTTGCCTCGTGTATTGCCTAACCAAAGTGTTTTTCTCAAAAAAAACATTATGGTGGCCTCTATTGAGGATTTCTATATATTATATGATATGTTCCATGCATTATTAATGTTTAGTAATTGAAGTTAAACAATAGTGATCACACTATCTCACTAATGGTTTTCTATGTGGAACCCTCTAGAATAGGTAAGAAAAGATCCCCTAAAAACCATCAGAGGGGAATCCTAATGTTGTGAAAGAGAATTAGAAATTTAGCATTACATAGTAGAACCATGCTATTGGCATATGGAATGGTTCCTCTACATACTATTCATGGTTTCACACTTCTATTGAGATTGGTCATGGGTCTTCCAAATTATAGATTGTAACTCTCCATATGTGATATTAATGGGTCATTTATTGACTATTATAGTGTAAAAATTATTTCGGGTAGGGAATGTGTCCTCTATAAACCCCTAGAGTGGAACCATCCTATGGATTTAGGAATGAGACCTCTACTATAAGAGTGAAACCATCAGACTACCTAGGGAATGCATCCTCTATTAACTATTAGAGGGGATCCCTTTCTGATGAACATTGTAAATTTCCTCTATCAATCCATTGATTGGAACACTCATATTGTTATAGGTTATTTGAACTCTACATATATAATATAGCACCTTGACTGTATGATATAGTTGAAAGGAATTGAATGACGTGGATATTTTCTAATAGGAATACTCATGAAACACAGGGAATCGTTGGTGGACATCTTGAACTACTAGATATTTTCTTCCTAATATGGGAAATGTAATTGAGATCCTATTATCTATCCTTTTAAAATCATGGATTTGTGTATATAAATATAGCTTTGTTGTTTTATTGGGTTACAATATTTCCATTGTTTGTAGAGGAACATGGTTGTTGACATACTCACAGTGTTGATATTCTTATAGCTCCCTCATATTATATTCCTACAAAGTGTGAAAAAAACTTAATAAGTTGTCCCACAACACAAATTTGGGGTCCCTTTTTTTGTATGAGTTTTTCCTCTTAGTTTGAGTTACGTTTTTACTATTTACAATAAACTGTCTTTCAATTTCCATTGTGCCTCTTACTTATCCCCCTTTAATGATTCATGGAATCCTACGAGGTATGTATATAATCATAACATCATAGGATTTTCCCGCACATTTCATATTGGACACAGATAGTGGATAGGCCAATGGTGACAAATTGTGGATATTGGGTTCTTTGGATAGCTTATGGTGGACATAACTTAGAGATCAGTATCTGGTATCTCCAAAAGTTTTAATTTCATGTTTTTTATAGTTGGATATCATCCCGGATGGGGCGTATATATCCCCTATATTTTTCATTTTACACTATAGAACTTATTTAAACCCTATTGTGTTTTCATGCTTGGTTACAATATTTATATTGTATCATTTTATAATTATTCATATAAAATTCTTCATTTAGATGGTTGGGTGGGTGTATATAGGTGCATCATGAAGAAAACATCAATTTTGGATAAAACATTATTCACTTTCCACCACCCCAAATTTTTAATTGGGGTCTTATGGTAGTTGTGAATTCCGGACAAGTTATAGTTATTTAGTGACATTATAGGACCCCTTAGGATGGTTTTCGGGAGTCTTATAAACCTACAAACTAATTTATATATAATTTTTTAATTTTTACTAATCTATTTTACTTTTATTACTAATTACAAAGTGATTTTTCCCTTATTATAGGGGAAATAAATATAGGTTTGGTATTATTGTATATTATTTTGGGTAAATCTGATGTGATGTTCTCTATTATGTTTATGTCATGATTGGATATTATTAATTAATTCTAATGGAGTAAATTTTGGATTTATCATTTTCTTTGAAATTATTGATTTTAAAAATTGGTGTTTTATAATGATCATTTTTCAAGTTTCATAATATGTTATATAAATTAAGGTGTATTTAATCATTTCTTTAAGATAATTTCTTGAAAAATAATAAAATTTATTAAATATAATGTTATTATTTTATTATTTTTCTATTCATTGGGTGGAACTATTTTGATTTATGTTTTTTACATGAACCATTTTATTTTATCTATCATGTGAGTTATAATATATGCACCATTATATTCATGAAAATTTATGGATCATATTTCTAAACTGATGGATCTTTGTGTGATTCTATAAATTTTTTCTTTTACCTAGTATCCTGGCCATGACTCTAAATTGTGTGGTAGGGAAAAATCATTCAAAGGTAAGATCAGGATCAATGTAACATGAATCATCATCTTTACTACATAGTGGTGGAATAGATCTTTATTAGACATTATTAAGGATATATTTGGTTACCATTTAAATTTGGTGATATATTTCAATTTTTGTGTAGATATTATTTTGTGTTTCCCACATTGGAAGATTACGAGTATGTGAGAAATTTTGAGATATCATTGATAAAGATAATGATTGGTAGATTCTACAGAGGTTCACGTGGAATGGTTGTTTTGAGGATGTTTTTTGGTCTTTAGTTTCATTATATTCTTGTTTTTGTGTGATTCTTGTGTAACCATTTTAGATTGGGGGTGGATGGGGTTTAATGAAGTGTGTGTGGTATATTCTTATTATTGATCATTGTTGATGTTAGCGCCTTAGTATATTTGTACGATAAAGTCCTTGAATTATGTTCTATTCTAGACTAAAACCATATATCTTTTAGTTATAACCTTATTGTGTTGAATCTTTTTTTGGTCTTTGTGATATGTTTTCTATGTGATTGATTTCATGGTGTTATTGGGTGAAGCATTGTAACTGATGATTTGAATCCATGATTTTATTTAGATAGAATATTATCTGGGTTGAGTTTAATTTATAGATGTAGGTTTTTCTCTTATTTTGGACCTTGTGTTGTGTGATGGAATAAAAATTTTGGAATATTAGTGGAATTGAGGTTCATTGAGTTGTTTCATCTACATATTTTTTCATTGGTTAGTTTTTTTCCATTTTAGAGAAATCAAAAAATATTGGGAACTACAATGACATTTCAACTTTTTTATAGTTCTTATCATAGTTTATATAATTGATTAGGTTATGTGGTTCTTGAAAATATCTAGTCTTTTGGGGGATTGATCGGGTTGTATTGTAGATTTGGGAAAGCTAAGTGGGAAGAGGTATAATATCAAATTGTTAAATTTATTATATTAATTCCATAGTTCATCCATCATCCCACCAAACTCATGAATCAATGCAGAATTTAAATTCTCATTCCAGTAATGTTTTTGTTAACAAAACACATTTTATGTGTAAAAATTATCATAGTGTTGAGATATAACAAACAGTAACCCTGATTATTCTTATTTTATAAATAATGTTTCTTAAATTTATCCAAATATATTTGAAAACACCAATATATATATTGTATGATTTTTTAAATTCAAATCAATCATGTAGTAAAATAATATTAAGTATAAATATAGTGGAAAGTATTCAGTTTTTTCAATAACATAATTATTTGGTTTTTTATGGTCACATCATGTGTTTTCAGACTATATAGGGCCATGAAAAATGTTTCATGTTTTTTAGGATCGAATAGACTCTTTTGGTTAGAACATGATTTTATAAACATTATATTATCACAAGGATATATACCTATTGTTATATATCTTATATATTAAAAAAATTCCTAATAAAAAATTATAACAAATAACCACATATTTTTATATACCCTTCATCGAATGAAACTACCTATATGCTTTTCCATCTTCGATTCACGTCTCTTATTAGATTCATTATCTCCGTAGAAGATTAATCATGATTTCTTCACAATTTATTTGAAAATAATGAATGAACGGTCTATTATTACCACTAATCTTCCACATCCCATATTAGTATCATCAAATATCATTGCACCTATTCATGGACAACCCCTATTTTGGAGTTATTTGGTTTCATTTCATGATTTTAGGTCATGGAATTAATTTTTTTATATTCATAGATCTTTTTAGGTGTCCTAATCCATTCATTAATGAAATAAAAAACTTTTTCCCCATTCCCTAACTTTTAATTTTATAAATATTAATTTATATCCTCTGAATTAAACATATAAAACATTTAATGTATGTTTTAATTGTGTTTTTAAAATTTTAAAGAGAAAATATGATATATCATGCTTATTATGGAATGAAAATTGTTTATATATTTTAAATAGGATTCCAATATGGATTAATTCAATTATTAAAAGAATATGATTCCATTTTTCAAATAGATATTTAAAAATTAAAAAGATTTAATAAATATTTTATGGTTTTTAAAATGTTTTTCAGGAGTTTTAAATTTAATATAATGTGATATATGAAATGATAAATAATATAAAATTATTTCAAGGATTATTGTAAATGTTCTATAAGTCTAAAAGAGTTTTGAATCAATTTTGGTCATTTTTAAATTTTGAGGATATTTGTTATGAAGAATCAATTAATTATAAAAAACATAATGTGAATTAAAAAAAAATCATTTCTATTCATGTTTAGAATGGAAGAAGTATTATTATTTTTTGATTGGTTTAATTATTTCCTTTCAATAATTATTTTTAATACAATAGTTTCAAATGCAGTTTCAAACCACATAGAATGAGTTTAATAGTCTAATATAGGAGTTTTTAGAGGCCCTTCTAGTATATGAAATTTTATCATCAAATGGATTGGTGTGTTCAAGAACCACATTCCTACCCTTTGTATTGTTTTTCCTTTATGTGATGTTTTTGATGAATTTTTTATCATGTGGTAGAAGGGATGATGATGGTTCATGAAAGGGAGATTAAGGTGAGGGTGAGAGTTTTGTTAGTTCATATCATATGATATTTTTATTTTCTATTTTTCTAAGCACTATTTTCGAAATAATGGGAACTAGGGTAACACATAAGAATGATTGGATTTATAGAACCCATGGAAGTCACAAACTACTAATATCTCTACCCAGTTATGTCATGTCCTAGGGTTACTCGGGAAGTGAACCTCTATGATATCATGTGAATGATATCCATGTTAGTTTAATTTTAATTAATTACATTCTAGATGGTTTGTGTGTGTTTGTTAATGTATATCCTTTTCTCACATTTGGATATAGGGTGGAGTCATGTAACCCATAACATATTTAGAGGGTTTATAGAGGGTATATCTCGTTTTTCTCTATTTTTTCATTATTTAATTTATTTTTTAAAACCAATTATATGATATATTCTCTTATTTTGTGTCATTTTGTGTATGATTCCCTTGTTTAATAATTTACTTATTTAGTATGTGTAAATTATAAAATTATTATTTAGATTAATTTTCAAATTCCATGTTAAATTTAACAAATATAATTTTTAAAGTATTTATGACCTAAAGAAATGATTTTTATGTCATTGTTTTCATTTAACAATATTAAAGTTAAATGTATATGAAAACTTATTTTTGGGGTTATTGGAATTGTAGTTAATTAAGAATGAATACCATTTTCATTATTGTATAAAATAGTATCTAGAAAAATTACATATTTAAAATATATCAATATAGAAACATTTGAGGTTACCTACTATACTCATTTATTCTCACACACATATTTATTCCAGTTTTATACATTAGTTTAACACTTGACCACACATGAATAGTTCATTATTTTAGTTATGTTTTTCCAAATGGGATAATACAAAGGATAATTTGTATTTTATCTAGTGTTGTTTCCTTATGGGATAGTCCAAATTGTGAAAAAATAGTTTTCATTTTGTAATTAGTGTTTATTTCTATAGGTGCAGTTTTGGGTTGAATTTGATGGTATTTCTATTCGAGGTAGAAATTGGTGATATAATGGAATTGTTTTTATTATTATTTTTTACTTATTATAATATTTTATTTATTTAAATGATATAGGACATATATCTGGCTTATTGATGTGTCATGCTAATTTATTTTATAAATAACAATTTTTGAAAATTTTTTATGGAGATACAATTCACATAGGATATTTTTTAGTTCCAGGATGTTTTTCCCATCCTTAGGGGTATGGAAATCTCATTTGTCCAATTCATGGGCTAACTCAAGTGTCTAAATATTATAAGCCTAAGGAATTTTCATTTTAATATGCATAGTCTATACATGGATTATTATCTGTGATTTATGTATCATTTTTTTGACAACCATATAAAATAATTCAATTTCAATGTGAAAATTTATTTTTGGATTATAGGAACCACTATAAATGATATCATTCCTCTATAAAGAACATAATTCATTTACTGTAATGATTATGGATTTTGTAATTTTTTTATGTATTCATATCTTAAATAGATAAGTAATATCCATTTTAAATATATGGTAAAAATATACAATCTCTTTGAGGATTAATTTTCATCTCTTACGTGTGAGAATTCGTTGAAATATATATTTAATTATAAACCCCTGATCATTTTATATTATTCTATTAACCAAAATTTGTTCTATACCTATATAAAAGGTAAAAACCAATAGATATGTGTATGACATTACAAAACACTTATTATGATTACGATTAAAAATAGAACTACACTTGGTAGGATAAAAAAGATAGAATATTGATTTATATTTGGTGAAAAATAAAATTTTACTCAAAAGTTTCATTATTTTAGAATCATTGTAAATGGATTAATTTTTTTTGAATAAATTGATTATCTTTTAGTTGAATTGGATTTATGATATCTACAAAAAAATTGACTATTATGAGAGTATAAATCAGTGAATATTATAATATTAAATTGTATACACTGAATAATATTATTTTATCTATATTCAATTATATGTTTGAATTTAAAAAACTATGAAGAAGAATTTAGTTAGGGATGTTGTTTTTCCATGAAATAAATAGTGAATGATACTACATCCTACTAGCATTCATAGTTATAAGAAAATTATTGTGATAAAGGTGTACTTTTTTGTAAACTAGAATACAATAAAAATAAGTGAAATTTATCAAGGAAAAAATATATAATTCATTACTTGTTTTTAAATTTTTTTGAAATATAATTTTAACACAAAAAATAAACCACATTTAAAACTATTATCATCTCCACCATGTGGTGTGGATCTGCAACACTGCCTTCCCATATAGAAGTATCACTGTTCTTCTAATTCATCATATTCCTATGTAATTTATTTAACTTTTCTTCACAAGTAAATGATAAATTCTCATCGAATGATATAATCATCTATATCCAATCCTATTCCGGAAGTATTCTTATACCCACATCACTCCACACATTCATGGTTAAATACTAATTGGGGTTTTAGTCCTTATTTATTACATGATTTTATGGTCAAATATATTTTATCTAGGCTCTCTTTATCCATTTTTGTGTTTTGAAGCATTCTATGTTTATTCAAGGTTGGTTAACCTCTTATTATAACATATAAATTTTTAACCATAATAGTGTGCCTCTAAAAATAATGGTTTAATTATTAAATGGTAGAAATAATTGTGTTTATTTAGTAGGTAATAAAAAACTTTATCTCAATATTTTCTTTATAAAAGAAGTAATTTTATTTAATTTTAAAGATTGTTCATATATAATTTCATTCTTTTATTGAAATGGTTTTTTTAATATTACAAAAATAATTCATTCATAAATTTTGTTGTTGTTATAAATATAAATTGGGAATTGAAAGTAATTTTTTAATATTTAACTAGTTATTACATGAAATAATTGAAATCTAGTGTTTTGTTATATTGTTTTATGAATATCTCTTAAGAAATTATGTTGTATATGGTTTTTCTGATAATTCATGGGTCATGTTAATGTAGAATGTCTACTATTTTATCTCTTAGGTAATTTTCTGAACTATAGATTATATTTAGTATAATATTTTCAATAATTAATTCCTTAAATGGAATATTTATAATTATTTGTTTTGGGTTTCTCTGTTTTCAATTAATGATTTAATGGAATATTTGGAATAGAAATTTCAAAATGATGAGAAATATATTAGTATACAGAAGTATAATTTTAGTGAGGTTTGATAGGATCATTAAATTGTTTCCTCAAATGGTGTGGTGTGTGTGAGATACAATTAATAACTCATTGTATTTTTATCACTTTATTTGGGTTGTTTGATACCCATGGTGAATGGGTGACAGACAGAAAAAAGAGCATTATATACAAGATGGTTTGGGGAATTGTGAGATCATTATTTATTTTTCTATTTTCCAATTTTTATTTCCTCATTTAAGAAACAAATTTTTTTGATAACTGGAAACCCTATAAATATGTTTAATTTCTAGATTTATGCATTAGAATTCATTCACACACTATTAATACACCCTAGTTGTTTAATTTGATAAGACTTGTCGGGAAGAGAACCCTAATGAGTTTAGGTGTAGTCTTGTTGGGTGTGATGATTAAGGATGCACATTACACTAAAATGTTTGTCTGTGTTTGTTATAGACAATATCTATATCACTGCAAGGACAACGGTAATTGAAATAACACATATAACATATTTTTTCGATCAATATGTGTTTTCCTATAAGAATTATTTTATATTATCCTTTATGTTTGTCTTTTTCCAACATATAATTTGATAACTTCCCTTTTGTTATTTCATTTATGTTATTTTTTATTGTTTGATCATTAATTCAATCGGTATGAATATACCTTGAAAATTTTATTTCATGTTACCAAAAATGGGTTTTTACGTGAAAAAGAGTTTCATTGAATGTTGTATGTTTATCAAAGAGAATAATTTAATTGATCTTTTTCATTCTAAAAAATATTGAACTTTTATTAAAACCATTTTGAGATGTTATTGTTTTTGAATGTAATGAATTGTGAAAAATATATTTTAATTGACTAACTTAAATAATAGATGAATGGTTTTTTAATTTCAATTTTTGAATGTGTAAAGGTATGTGTGGACCAAATTTTATTTTTTTTTCTCTGACCAAAATTACATTCAATTTCAGGTATTTGTTCAAGTCTTAAACATTCATGGAGATTTTCCTATTTTGGGCTTGGTTTATCCCAATGTATCATATATAGATTACATTTTACTTATGATTATATAGTTTCATTAATATATTGGTAAAATAATTCAACCTTATATTTTTTTATGTTTAATTAGTGGTGATTGAAATAAGCAGAATTTCGAAATTGAATCTAACAACTATTATACCTTTGGATTTTGTATGTGAGTTAAGAAAAGTTAATTTTGTTTTGTTTTAAAATATTAAAATTGTTTATGTTATTTCTTTTAACATATATTAATATAAATAGGTTTCAAATATATATATAGTTAATATCATATATTCAAAAATTATATTCATTATTCAATAATTTATGTGTAAAACTATTAAAATTAGTTTTTTTATAGTTCCACAGATCATGATACTAGACTATGTATTAATGAATACCCATCTGGACCTCTCAATGGAAATATCATATGACCAAATGATGGAAGGTGAAGTTAGTTTGTTGAAAAAAATTGTATGAGAGCCTAGGTTCTTGACTAAGATCCTTATTCTTTATCCAAAAATGATATTTTGTTGGTTTGTATCACCCCAATTTTTTTGATATATTTCATTTCAAATATATTTAATTTCATTGGTAGACTGAGATACAAAAAACTATTCTACATGAATTGCAATATAGTATACCATTATTACTTAGTAAATAAATTGGTGATGTAAAAAAAGAATTATTTTTTAAAAACCAAAATAAAGGTCATACTCAATACAAATCTATTCATAAATTTTCATTAAATAGACAATAAATTATTAAAATAGTCATTTTCTTCTTAAAAATCAATTTATTTTCTGATATAATTTTTATTGTTTTTATGAGTGAAATTTATAATTTCTTTCATCAAATATTATTAACATTATTTTATAAAATGGTTATTATTTTTTCTTTAGATCATATATAAATCATCTTTTTGTGAATATTGTTAACTTGTCTACAATTTTTTTCATGTAATAAAAAAAGTATTTATATTAAATACTATGTTTGGTCATCAAGAATTTACAATTATTGATTCTATTTTTAAAAAATTTCAATGTAATATTAGAAATAATATATTATTAATTATAAAATTTAAATAATTGGAATTAATTTTATTTTTAAATTTTGGATCAAAAAATTTTAATCCCGAGTGTCATCTTTCAAAAGGCCTATTTTTCATATACTTTGTAATATCCTGTTAAATAAATTTATTCCTTATCTAGAACATGAATCTTGCTATATATATTCTATACATATAATTATGATATTTCAATTTTTAAAATATGTCACTTTTATTATTGGTCCAAATGAATTGTTTTCGTAGTAATTTTTTTTAAAGTGGTAATGGTAGAGGTGAATAATAATAGGATAAATTATTGTAATAAGGATACAAGTTTGTGAAATCACATGGCTTGGTTTTATTACATGATTTTAGATCTTCTATTAACATCAAAAGTAAAAAAATATAATCTTGTATTATCATTTTTTTATTTTTAACTTTATAATATTTATGTTAATGATAAAGTACAAAAAATCACATTATTGCATATGATATATATCTATATTTTTATGATAGGGATAAACAGAACATATATTCTATTATAAATTGTTAACTGTATATTCATTAAACTTTTTATCTTAGATGATTTAATTTTCAGAGAGGAAATATTCACCTTAAATGCTTACAAAAACACCAAAATGGTACTTTTTTAAGTAATAGAGAAATCTAATAAATTGTTTTAAAAATAAAAAATTAATTTTTTTTGATGATTTATTGTGATAAACAAATTTAAAAGATAAAAATAATATTCTAATAATATTTTAAATTTTTATATTAAAATACCATTGATTTCATGATTTTTCCAAGGATAATTTAATTGGAATGTTCAAAAAATGAAATTATGAATATTACTTAATAAACAGTATATTATTCAATTAGATAAAATTCATAAAAATCCAATATTTATCCATGCGAATGGGAAATGATTTTAATAAATATAAAAATTCAATTTTTGAGTAATTTATCATTTTATAGTGACATTAATGACCCAAAATGAGATGAAAGCAAGATTATATGGTAAATTTTAAAAGTGTTAACGACGGGAAAAATTGTGATATAATGGTAAAAACAGTCTGTAAACATTATAATTTTTTTAAAATCATTTTGAACCATCACAATATTATATAATAATTATATAAACATTATTTAACTTTACATGGATTTTTTTAATTTAATGCATTATGTAATTCCATGAGTAACACACCGCTCAATATTAAAAGGACTCATCCTCTATAGTATTTTCCCCAAAATTTTATCCTTATGCAATGGAGTATTTATAACTTAATATAATATGATATATTGTAAACACGATCATTTCATTTCATTTTCTAAAATATCATCATCATGATGATTAATGTGTAAGAAAAAAATATTTTTCTCAACGAAGAGGTATTACTCTTAATAGATAACATTCAATTTTATTTCATACTATTTACACTTTATGTAAATGGTATATATTATAAAATAAGCACTGTATTACACTAAATAGATTTTAAGGTTTTTTTCGTTATTGGAAAAAAATTATATATATTTTCTATTCTATGTATATAGAATACATAGAGTATGCGAATGACAAACTTATCATCTTCACATAGAGGTTTAATTTATTTTTCACCACAGTGATTCGTTGATGGTTATTAATATTCAGGTATAATTTATATTTTATATTTATGACATTATTATTCTTAAATATGTATAATTTTGTTTATATGTTATTATAATCCCATCTTTTAATAATTTATTATCATAATTTAGTGTAAATGTGTACTATAACAACCATAAAGAGATGTGGTTCATTATTAATTTATTTTTTCCATGGATGGTATTACAAAATAATTTAGTGAATATATATATCTATTAAATATATCATTTCATAAATATTATAATAGGCTGAATTATTATTATCCATTCATTCATTCCACTTTTCAGAATGTGAAAAACATTATCCATTCATATGTACCCCATACCATCCCAATGTATAATGTAATCAATTTTTCATTCTATAATTGTAATATATTGACATATATATATATATTATATTAAATAAATATAATGATTACAATTTTTGAGATGATGGTACCCTTCTCAATGTATATGGATTGAGACAGTCAATCCCAAATAGGATTCAGAAACCAAGCAATTATCACCAGGAATATAGAATTTAAAAAATAAAATTTTAATAAAAGGGTAATAAAATTTTATAAATATATAATACATGGTATAATAAATATAATTATATTGGTTTAATTCAATTATAATAACTCTATTTATTTATGTTGTATTATCAAATTTGTATGAATAATTTAGAGACATTAGGTAATGGATTTACATAGTAATCTATTTTAGTTATGATTTTTACTTTCTAGGTTTCCAATGATTATTGTTTATTTCCCTAATATTATAATCTCCTTTAACTATTTTCACCACTATTTATTCATGAATATTTTCTGTATTATTTCTACTTCCCCCTCACTAGAACATAAAATGACCGGGAAATTATTTCTAATGAAAATAGATTTTATTTCCTCTTTATTTAAGAATATTTTTATTACATTTCAATGTCTTATTCAAAATGCTTTTATGAATAATTATAATTATTCTCCAATTATTTTAAATTTTTTTAAGATATTATAAACTTATAAATTTTTTATAAATATAATTTCTATTAATTTGTGAGCAAGTTACACTTTAATTTTATTTATGTAATGTGTGAAAAAAATGTATTCTTTCAACCTATATGATAATAATGAAATTTACCACATCCATGACCATAGAATATATGTATGGTTACATCACCATTATCTATAGTTCTTATATGGTAACATGTTTCCACTAATATTTAAATTTAATATTTTTTTTAAATAAATTATTCCAAAAATAAATATGTATTTGGGAAAAAATATTACAGTCTTAGTTGAAAGAATATTTCGTCTATGTAAATATATTTTTTGTTACCCATTCTTCGTTAGGGATATGAGCCAATAATACCAACCTTATTATATTTTTGTATTTTTTATATTATGGTGCTGATATTTTTATGAAACCCATTTATCTTAATCACGTTATGCTATGACGAAATGTTTATAAAACACATTTTACATACATAGATTAAGTTATAATAAGATGATGAATTTTTTATGATATTGTGGAACAAATATGTATTTTTATCTTTTTCCGACTAGTGAGCCTAAAAATAATTAATCCCTTATTAAATTTGGTGTGTTTTAAATATAATTATTTAATTATTTATAACTAGTCAATGTCTTTGATCAAATCTAGGAACAAATATAATATGAGTGGGCCCCTATGGGAAATTAGTAAATGTTCAAGAGGTGTTGGAAAACAAGTAGGATACCTTATATTGCTATGATTTGGGACTCAATTGTTGATTAATTATCATCTATGATTTGATGTAATCAATATGTAATATTGACATATGAAAAGGATTATATAACAATTATGGTTGAAAATGTTGGGACTGTTTTTTATGTTTATGATTTGAACTTATGTTTCATGATTTTTTATAATTATTTCTCACTCATACATATCGAATATTAATCTAATATGATGTAATATTTTGGTATGATTAACTAAGGACTATATAAGTTTCATCATATTTTTGTGATAGGGTGTTAAAACATACATGGCTACATATCATTGAGTGTTCACAACCACTATTGTATTTGGTTCCATGGGATTTCATGTACAGTTTGAACCCTAATCATTTATTATTTTATCAGTACAAGGTTTATTTTTTTGTGAATATTTTTTATTTCCCAATGATTTTCATGTCATTTATGGGTAATATTTAGGTTTTTTTGATTTTGAGGTTGATAATGTTTGAATGGTCATTTAATATTGTTAATTTTTATTTTTCAATTGTTTTTTGGGACTATTTTTTTTATATTTGATAAATTAACTAGTAGTGTTTATATCTCATCATATGTTGATTTTCCTTGAAAAATGGCCATATATTAGATGTGTTTTATTTCAGGGGTCTAGTGGGAGGTCTCAAAATCGATTCTACCTAAGAACATGTAGGCCTAGTACATTATTGGATTTGTTGTGACCCTCCTACACTAAAATGTACTAATAGATATTATATAATTATTTATATATTCAATAAAAAATGTTGAAAACAATTATTATCATATGCCCTCTGGGATTACCCTTTGGGTCATTCTATCATTTTTGGTGTAGTTCTTGCAACTGGTGGCTCTAAACAGACTATAAAATGAGATCTCTAACCAGAATATTTTAAGAACATAGATATAGGCCTAGGTTCATTGAATCATTTTCCTCCTTATTTAATGGTGTTTGGGGTTCATCATGAATGAAATATAATTTCCTTGATGAATTTCATGGAAATTTTAAGATTATTTATTTCTGAGTATTTTCATTTGATTGGGTTTCCCACATTAATATATTGGGTGGGGTTGAGTGATTTTTAGTTGTTTATAAATCTGGTTTTTATATATGGTGACTCTATTGTGGGTACTTGTGGTGAAATCTGGTTGATATTTCCATTGGTTGTGGTTTCATGATGTGATTGTGGTCAATGTTTATGAGTGGGACATATATAAAACGGTTCCGAGGTAGAGTATAACATGGGATATCGAGGAATATATTTGGATGTATCAATGAATTGTACCTCATTTTGTGACTTCTAAGGGGATTCTGATTTGTTTTGAGTATACATGAGATACATTATGTATCTATGAAGTCATAGTTAGACCTGGTAAAGTATGGAATCATAGTCCTATAACTCTAATATGTATTTGGTTATGATTTTTTGTGTGTGTTGAAATTCATATTGAGAAATAATATTTCCATCCATTGTGGATAGTGGGATTTGAGAACGATTAGGGAAAATAGATTTTTTTTGGAATTAATGTTTTATGTTTAATTTTTTGTAAACCATGGTTCCATAGTTAATTTTTAAATTTATAATAACACTAATATATTGGGGACCCTAACATAGCTATCTAATTTTTAGAGGACTTATCCTAGGAATAATGGAAGTTAGATAGAGTCATATTGTTCATGAAGATGTCATATCATTTAGCAGATTTATTTGTATTCTTTAGAGATTTTATGATGGATAATTTGATTGAGGGATATTTTATAGTGATTTTATTTTATTTTATTTATTAAATTTACTCCCATCATAACAACTTAATTAATCTATATGATTTATTTTTCATATTTTATTTCAATTTTTATTATTCAAAGATATTTTGTAGTTATTTTGTAGAATCTGAGAGATTTCTCACACCCCAAAAATTATTATTATCATTCAATTATTTATTACTTAGTTTTGTGTATTTTCATTTATTTACAGATTAAACGTGTTCAAAATAATGAAAATTTGTAATTTTATCTCAATCACATGGGTTGAGTACCGCTAGTATAAGCCAGGAAAAAATGATTATCACTCCACTACAACTCAACTGTATGGTTTTTCACTCTAACTGCATGGGATTTTAAGAAAATATTATATTATTGGAATTCACATTGAATAGTTTTGAAGTTCAGTTATCCTTGGAATGGTGGGCGCATATTTTACTAAACATAGGAATAGAGGACTGTATCATGATGATGTTTTGAAATTATGGAAATTAAAACTTTTCCCAACCTAAATTAAAAACAAAATACCCATATCCCCCCCACATCATTGGACAATTCTAGGAGGCTATCCACAATAAATTTCTCCTCCGTCCTTAAATTATTTATCCTTCAATGGGTTTACAACATGGTATCTTCATCAATTAAGGAAAAATCTCCAAGTTAGGGTCTCATAATATATATATAATATCCCCCTTTTTATGATTTACACATGAATAAAATTTTATCCCCCTTCTTAAATGGATCATAAATTTGGGTTTAGTTATAAATTTTTTATTATATTCTTGATGCATTGATGTGTGACTCTATTTATGTTCTCTATTTTTATCGTTCTCATGTCCCAAACCATTTAATGTTAATTTCAGTTAGGTTTTTTATTTTTTATATTATATAATTTAAGAACCGATAATTTTCATCCTCTTAAATACTTGTTTAAAATATTCAATTTTATAATTAAATATCATATTTTATTTACTAAAGGGAAAATTGGAGTTCTTCATGTTTTTCATAAATTATGAAACATATCATTACTTCCAATGTACAATAATATTTTATTACATTCTACAATTCATTGTAATTTCTCTTAGGTTTCTTGAATATATCTTTTTAAATTAGTTTAGATTTTACATATATGGTTTATGATTTCAAATTTATATCTCAATGGTTTTACTAGGAATTCCATATATATTTGAAATGAAATGTATTAAAAAAACTTTCACTTATTATTCTAAATAAACTATTAAATAAATAATATGGATTTGGTATTGAAATTTATTAATGATTAGTCATTGTGTCTCATGGAATTTTTAATAAATTGGAGGTCATTTAATGAATTAATAGGCTTCAATAATTATTTAATATAAAAAGTTTCATTATTTTAATTTTTATGTATATTTTTTTTATAAATTTATATGATTGGATTGAAATTGAATTCAAATCCCTAGAGAATTATATTGGATTATAAATATAAAACATCTCTATGTGTTTTTTGGAACATCATACTTTTTCGTTAAATCGTTTGGTGTCTCTATAAAAATCTTTATAACAATTTGATTAATTTTCCCTTTATAGATAGTGTTTGATGCATGAGGTGACCATACGGTTGATAGAAATGTGTTTTTAATCAATGAGAGGAAGAGAAGAGGGTCATATTAAAGTTTAATTTTATCATTTTATGTGGTTCTTTTCTGTTTTACCACACTCATATTCAATGTTAATTATAAACCAAGTTACCATATAGAATGCCATTATTTATTCCGTTATTGGTAGTATCATAGTATTATTTCTCTTTCAATACATTGGATACTATATTCATAGTAGGGTTATTCTAACTGATGATGCTATGTATAGGCTAGTCTATTGGGTTCTTTCTAGATCCACCATGGGCTTGTAAGATAGTATTTTTTTAATAAATTCAATATCTATATCTCATTATGAAAATGGGTCAATACCATTAGTCATATCCTTTAGTATGTAGTTATATATATATTTTTCTCTTAATATTTTATTATAACCACTAATTGTATTTATTCATTTGTATCCTATTAATGGATCCCATTGATTACATGGTTACATTTAGAATGAGTTTGCCACATTTGATATTTTATTCTTGAACTGTGAGGAGTTTTTTAAATGATTTCACAATATTTTCTTGGAAGAAGTTTTAAATTGAAAAATTTTACTTTATATTTCATTAATTATATGATGAAATGATTTCCATGGGATATTTTTTATTCAATAAAAATATATATGATTTTTAATAGAAATTATTTTGGTGATTAATTATTTTTAAATGAAATTGTAGGATCGAAATAATTATGTAGATGCTCAATATACAAGAGGGGGGTGAGTTGTATACTTTAAAAATTCCTTTGGAACCTTTAAAGTTAGTTATTAATAACTATGTTTTCCTTAAGAAAAGGAAAGGGCTAAGTTTAACAAAGTTAAACTAGGCAAATTCACAACACCCCTAATACCAAATGAAATCTTGGAAAGAGATTCCGAAAGCAGGTTCCGGAAGTATGGTTCCGGAAATTGAAACATAAAAAAAGATTACAATATGAGATTCTACCTTAAAGCGTATAGAATCTAAATGAAACAGAGTACAAGTAAGGAAGTATAAGAAAGTTATACTTTCCTTATAATATAAAATGCAGCGGAAACAAACAAGTAGTAAAACTACAAGTAACAAGATATAAGTCTTCTAACCCAAAGATAAGGGTATCCAACAACCTTGGATAAAGGTCCCTTGATTTATACTTTCAAGAAAGTCTGTCTTACCCACACCAGGGTAAGCCCTTGATACGAAGATTGGAGTCTCTGTCTTGCTATCCCCATAAGCCCTCAACTTCAAGGTAGTTGACAACCTCTGTCTTCCTCAGCAAGGAAGCCCTCAACTTCAAGGTAGTCGGCACCTCTGTCTTCCTATCCCCGGAAGTTCTTGAATGTAATCACTATCATTCATAGTCGCACGAAGATTTGAGAGTTAATAAGATCCTCTCTATCTAGAAATCACTTCAACATCATGTATGCACAATGTCGAAGAAGTCATTCATCAGTCATCCTCGAGCTCTTTCAAATGAGCTCATATTTATAGGCAAGGTCGGCCTCCTTTCCAGCGGTCATATTTTCCTTAAAAATCGGAAGGACCTGTACATGTGTAACTTAACCAATGGTTATTTTATAACAGAATAGACAACATCGTTTTATAACAAAACAAGTATAACAGAAAGTACGATATCATTTTAAGTCTAACTACAAAGTTCGGAGTGAATATTTGGAGTGAAGGATCGAAGTGTAAGAAAAAATATTAAAGAGTAGAAAAATTATAAAAGCATAAACAAAATGAATGTTCGGAGTCTAACCAAAAATAATTTTCGGAGTCTAAATAAATTTGGAGTGAAGTATAAAACAAAGATGATCATATTTAGTTTAATAGGTGAATTTGGAATGAGAATTCGTCATCAGAATTCATAATGAGAATTTGTCATCAGAATTTGTAATGAGAATTCGATGTTGAACTTCATAAGGATTCGTATCCAGAATTAGGAATAGATCTTAAACAGAGTTCGTATCCGGAATTCGGAATGAAACTTTATTACAGTTCTCATCTAGAATTCGGAGTGAAACTTTATTAGAGTTCTCATCCAGAATTCAGATCCTAAAACAGAATGCTTCATATCAATGTTTCAAACAATTCCGAGAATATAGAAATGAATCCAAATCTTATACTTAATAAATATATGGATGAAAATATGATAAGGATAGTTTTTCTTACAAAAGCTATTTTCCTTATAAAAGAAATTTTCCTTATAAAAGCGATTTTCCTTATAAAAGAGATTTTCTTAAAGATAAGGTGTTTGTGATTTTCAAAACAAGAAGGAATGGAAATGTCCTAGGGAAAACCTTATTGGCTCAACAGAAATTATGAAGGAAATTAATATTTCAATTATTTTATTTCAAAATATATTGAACTAGTTTTATAGTTAATAGTTATACATGAGGAAATGTAGGTTGTAACCAAATGATATTTTTATTATAACACCTAAATTACATTCATATTGAAATATTGGTTCCTCAATTGGGTTCATAGAGGGAATTTATTGCTTTGGGATTGGATGGTTCCTATATATTAGATACTATATAGATTTTATTTATATTTATATTTCATCATTGTTTCACTAATCAATGGGATATACATACATGGTTTTCACTCTGTAAATGGTTGTGCAATATATCAATGGTGCTAGAATGATTAAAATAATTGATATTATTCTCGAGGGTTGTGGAGATGAGATGAGGGAATTTATTTCACTTTTTTTTAATTTCTTTTTTAATTAATTAATTATTTATTTTACATATAATGGGTTTTCCCAGTACTTATTGGATATGAAATATTATCATTTAGAATCATCTTTTTTTTTTCAAATTTCATTTAAGGGAAAAACCATTCCTGTTGGTTTTTTCAAATGACCTCACACTATATAAAATAAAATGGGGAGAGGGATTGACCCTTGGGACCTATCAGGGTTTGGCCTCACCATAAATTTGATATATAGTTTTAATTTTTTCTTCATAAAAATATATGAGATGCTAGGTTTTAAATAAGGTCCTAGGATGGTGAGTCTACCTCTTGTTATTTTGGTCATGTCTTGTAATTATGTAGATATAGTTTCCATAACTCAAGGGATAAATGTGGAGGATATTGTTAATATTCATCTTCTATTTGGATCCACCAGTTGACATATTTATTTCAGGAACAAGTATTGTATTTCAATTTAAATTTTGACTACATTTATGAATTTAATGGGGAAATGATGATCAAATTCTTGATGGGTTTAATATTATTTTGGTGTTCTTTTGAGATTGGTGTGATAGTGGAGGATGATTTAGAGGTAAATGAGTATACATAATTGTCTATCCAAAGATTTTTGAAAAAGACCTATATTTTTCATGCATTTCCAATGAATTTTTATTAATATATTTTGAGAACTAGGTGCTGAGATGACATGCGCATCAAAGGCATAGTGTGCTAGGAATTAATTTTTTACGAATATTAAATATTTATTTCAAATTACACACATTAAATTTCATAAGGAATATGTGATAAATAATAAACGAAACATATTCTTTGAAATACAAGACCATGGTTAGGTTTGCAATGCAATGTTTTCCACTGGAGTGATATAAATTAATATGTTGTAGGGAACTCAAATAATACAAATTTTTGGAGTAAGATTGGTTTATAAATTAAATTAATAATGTAATTTATTTATTAAAATAATGTATTGGATTAAATGTCTATATGTACATATATGATGATTTTCATGAGGATATCTACATGAACTATATGAGAATTTAGGGAATTTATCCCTATTTTAGTTTCTAAATCACAGTAGATGACGATAAATCTCAACATAAGGTCATATATAACTGTAATGAACACTAATACTACTTCCATTCATCAAATTGTATGTCATTAGAGGAAAATTGATCCAACATCTAGGTAAAAATAATCAGCTAATGGATTTCCCCACCGGAGGTTAATTTGAATGAGTAGAATCAGTTATTCTTTAATATATATCAATTACTAAAAATTTCATGCACATATATATGTATTTAACATATTAGTAATTTTAATTCTAAAAAGATGTAACTCCATTGTTGAACATTATAAAAAAAATATTTTAAATGATCTATAAATTGTTTTTTAGTATTTCTTTTTCCATCAATATCTTCATGAGTGTTATCTTTTGACAATGATATCACATTTGAAATTTCTTGGATGGACCAATCCAGATCAAATAACATCATTCTATATGTTTTATTTTGTGAAAATTCGAATGGAAATAAAGGGACAAAATAATGGAAATTTCAGTTTGGGATGATTTTTCTATGAAACAAGACCTAGAATCAGAGACAGTGGTGAGGTAGTTCGTGAGGGATGTGCGATGAACCACAATGGATCATTGGGTACCACTTTCCAACCAATAAGGTTTGGAAATTATTAAAAAGATATTTATGCACCAATTAAAGGTAAATAAAATGTTAAATCGGAAGATGGAACATATAAAATTGGATGTTGATTATAGATATAAGGTTATATGAGAAACTCAACTGCACATTGTATAGTTTGATGAACACACACAATGAATCTTTTATGATGCGATGGATAGGGTTTTATAAAATTATAAGGATGGTGAAACATGTCGGCATACAAATATCTATGTACCGTCTCCCCTAGTGGATGATATGTGTCATATAGAAGAAATGGGAATTGACCCCTTTTTGGAATAAATGGCTATGGTCATGTTGTGTACTTATGTATGTGGACACATCCAAGGTTCACAGGTAGAGACCCTTAGTGTCATGGATAGACCATTTAGACTCCCTCTATAACATATATCCCAACATGGGTCGTGATACATTTATATATAGAGACATTTCATAAATACGGAATAGAAAAAAATGATTTGTGGGTCCTCTCTCAGGCTATGTACCCTATGGTGGTTTTTATAAAAACATAAATATTTCATATGACGTCAAAATGGACTCATATTTTGGCTCATTTATTACCTATCCAAAAGTGTGTTTCTCAAAAAAAACACTATGCTGGCGTCAGTTGAGGATTTTTATATATTATATGATATGTTCAATGCATTATTCATGTTTAGTAATTGAAGTTAAACAATATAGATCACACTATCTCACCAATGGTTTTCTTAGTGTAACCCTCTGGAATAGCTAGGAAAGGATCCCCTAAGAACCATCAAAGGGGAATCCTAATGTGGTGATAGAGAATTGGAAATTTAGCATCAGATAGTGGAACCATGCTATCGGCAGATGGACTGGGTCCTCTACATACTATTCATAGTGTCACCCTTTTATTGAGATTGGGCATGGGCCTTCCAAATTATAGATTTTAACTCTCAATCTGTGCTATGAAAGGGTCATTTATTGACTATTAGTGTGTAACCCTTCTTCTGGGTAGGGAATGTGTCCTCCATAAACCCATAGAGTGGAACCTTCCTATGGCTTTAGAGAATGTGACCTCTACTATTTGAGTGAAACCCTCAGACTACCTAGGGAATGCATCCTCTATTGACTATTACATGGGATCCATTTCAGAGAACAAGGTAAATGTCCTCTATCAATCCATTAATTGGAACACTCCTATTGTTATAGGTAATTTTAACTCTACATATATAATATAGCACCGTGACTTTATGATATAGTGGAAAAAATGCCATGACATGGATAATTTCTGATATTAATACTCATGAAACACAGGGCATCGTTGGTGGGAATCTTGGACTACTGAAGACTTTTTTTCCTAAGATGGGAAACGTGATTCAGATCCTATTATCTATCATTTTAAAATCATATATTTGTGTATATAAATATACCTTTGTTTTTTATTTGGTTACACTCCTTCCATGGTTTGTAGAGGGACGTTAGTGTTGACATACTTACTATGTTTATATTCTTATAGCACCCTTATATTACATTCCTACAAAGTGTACAAAATACTTGATTAGTTGTCCCACCACACAAATTTTGGTCCCCCTGTTTTTGTATGAGTTTACCATCTTAGTTTGAGTTCCGTTTGTACTATTTACTATAAACTATCTTTCCATTTTCATTATGCCTTTTACTTATCCACTTTTCAGGAATCATGAAATCCTACATGGTATGTATATAATCATAAAATCATAGACTTTTACAAAACATTTCATATTGGACACATATAGTGGATAGGTAAATAGTGAAAAATTATAGATATTGTGTTCTTTAGATAGCTTATGGTGGAAATAACTTAGAGATCAGGATCTGGTATCTCCCAAAGTTTTCATTTCATGTTTGTTAGAGTTGGAGATCATCCTGGATGGGGTGTATATTTCCCCTATATTTTTCATTTTACACTATGGAACATGTTTAAACCCCAGTGTGTTTTCATTCTTGGTTACATTATTGATATTGTATCTTTTTATAATTATTCATATAAACATATTCATTTAGATGGTTGGGTGGGTCTGTATAGTAACACAATGATAAAGACATTAATTTAGGATAAAACATTATTCACTTTCCACCACCCCAAAACTATCATTGGGGTCTTATGGTAGCTGTGAATTTCTGACAAGTTATGGTTATTTAGTGACATTATAGAACCCATTAGGATGGTTTTTGGGAGTCTTCTAATCCTACATACTATTTTATAACTAATTTTTGAATTTTGACTAATATATTTTAATTTTATTAATAATTAAAAAGTGATTTATCACTTATTATAGGGGAAATAAATATGGGTTTGGTATTATTGTATACTATTTTGGTTAATCTGATGTGATGTTCTCTATTATTTTTATGTCATGATCGGATATTATTAATTAATTTTAATGGTGTAAATTTTGGATTTCTTGTTATCTTTGGAATTATTGAATTTAAAAATTTGTGTTTTTTATTGAATTTGTTTTTTGATTTTTGTAATATAATCTATAAATTAAAGTGTATTTAATCATTTCTTTTAGATATTTTATTGAAAAATGATGATATTTAAAAAATATAATTTTATTATTTTAGTTTTTTTGTTCAATGGGTGGAACTATTTTTCTTTATGTGTTTTATAAGAACAATTTTAGTTTATCTATCATGTGAGTTATAATATATGTACCATAATATTCATGAAAATTTATGGATCATATTTCTAAACTGATGGATCATTGTGTGATTCTATAAATGTTTCCCTCTAGCTGGTATCCTGACCATGAATCTGAATTGAGTGGTAGGGAAAAATAATTCTAAAGGATAGATCAGGTTCAAGGTTACATGAATCATCATATTTATTACATAGTGGTAGATTAGATCTTTATTAGACATTATTAAGGATATAGGTGGTTACCATTTAAATTTGGTGATATATTTCAATTTTTTTGTAGATATTATTTTGTGTTTCCCACATCGGTAGATTACAGGCGTGTCATAGATTTTGAGATTTCATTGATAAAGTTAATTTTTGGTAGATTCTACAGAGGTTCACATGGAATGGTGGTTTTGAGGATGATTTTTGGTCTTTAGTTTCATTATATTTGTGTCTCTGTGTGATTCTTGTGTAACCAAGTTTAGATTGGGGGTGGATGGAGTTTAATGAAGTGTATATGTTATATTCTTGTTATTGATCCTTATTGAGGTTAGCGCCTTGGGATATTGGTACAATAAAGTCCTTGAATTATGTTCTATTCTAGGATAAAAACATATATCTTTTAGTTATAAACTTATTGTGTTGAATCTATTTTTGGTATTTGTGATATGTTATCTATGTGATTGATTTACTAGAATAATTAGGTGAAGCATTATAACTGAGGATTGGAATCCATGATTTTATTTAGATCGAATTTTATCTAGTTTGAGTTTAATTTATAGATGTAGGTTTTTCTTCTATTTTGGACCTTGTGTTTTGTGATGGAATAATTTTTTTGGGAATATTAGGGGAATTGAGGTTCTTTGTGTTGTTTCATCTAAATGTTTTTTCCTTGGTTAGTTTTTTTCCATTTTAGAGAAATCAAAAAATATTGGGCACTATAATGACATTTCAACTTTTTTATAGGTCTTATCACAGTTTATTTAATTGTATTAGTTTATGTGGTTCTTGAAAAGGTCTCGTATTTTATGGTTTTGATCAGGTTGTATTGTAGATTTGGGATAGCTATGTGAGAAGTGGCACAATGTCAAATTATTAAATTTTCTATATTAATCCCATACTTCAAATATCATCCCACAAAACTCATGAATCAATGCGGAATATAAATTATCATTCCAGTATTGTTTTTGTTATCAAAAAACATTTTATGTGAAAAAATTATAATAGTGTTGAGATATAACAATTAGTAACCCTGATTATTCATATTATATATATAATGTTAATATATTTTATCCAAAAATATTTGACTACACCAATACATATATTGTAAAATTTTATAAATTCAAATGCATCACATTGTAAGGTAATATATAGTATAAATCTAGTGGAAACCATAGAGGTTTCTCAATAACATAGTTATTTTGTTTTTCTTGGTCACTTTATGTGTTTTCAGACCATATAGGGCCATTAAAAAAGGTTGAATGTTTTTTAGCATTGAATAAACTCTATTAGTTAGAACATGATTTTATAAACATTATAGTATCACAATGATCTATACCAAGTGTTAAATATTTTATATATTAAAAAATTTCCTAATAAAAATTTATAACAAATAACCACATATTTTTATATACCCCTAATCAAATGAAACTACCATGATGCTTTTCCCTCGTCGACACACCTCTATTATTCTGTTCATTATCTCCCCAGAAGATTAATCATGATTTCTTCACAATTTATGAGTAAATAACTAATTAACGGTCTATTATTACCACTAATTTTCTACATCCCATATTATCATCATCAAATATCATTCCACCTATTTATAGCCAAAACCTTATGTTGGGGTTACTTGGTTTCATTTCATGATGTTAGGTCATGGAATTAATTTTTTTAAATTAAAACATCTTTTTAGATGTCCTAATACAGTCATTAATGGAAGAAAACTTTTTCCCGTTTCCCTAACATTTAATTTTATAAATATTAATGTATTTCCTATAAATTAAACATATATAACATTTAATATATGTTTTAATTGATTTTTTAAAATTTTGATGAGAAAATATGATACATCATGGCTGTCGTGGAATGAAATGTGTTTATCTATTTTATATAAGATTACCATATGGATTCATTGAATTATTAAAAAATATGATTTCATTGTTCAAATAGATATTTATAAATTATAAAATAATTTAAAAATATTTAATGGTTTTTAAAAAGTTTTTTAGGGGTTTTAAATTTAATATAATGCGATACATGAAATGCTAAATAATATTAAATTATTTCAAAGATTATTCTAAATGAACTATAGGGATAAAAGAGTTTTAAATAAATTTTGGTCATTTGAAATTTGAAGGAGATGTGTTTTGAAGAATCAATGAATTATAAAAAATGTTAGTTTCTAAAATTTGTTCATTTTTATTCATGTTTGGAATGGAAGAAGTAATATTATTTTATGATTGGTTTAATGATTACCTTTCAACAATTATATTTAATACAATAGTTTCAAATGGAGTTTCAAACTACATAGAACGAGTTTGACAGTCTGATATAGGAGTTTATAGAGGCCCTTCTAAAATATGAAATGTTATCATCAAATGGATTGGTGTGTTCAAGAACCACCTTATTAACCTTTGTATTGCTTGTCCTTTATGTGATGTTTTTGATGAATTTTCTATCAGGTTGTAGAAGGGATGATGATGGTTTATGAATGGGAGCTTAAGGTGAGGGTGAGATTTTTGTTAGTTCATATCATATGATATTTTGATTTTCTATTTTTCTAAACTCTATTTTCTGGATAAAGGGAACTAGGGTAACACATAAGAATGATTGGATTTATAAAACCCATGGAAGTCACAAAATACTAATATCACTACCTAGTTATGTCATGTCCCAGGGTTTCTCGGGAAGTGAACCTCTATGATATCATGTTAATGATAGCCATGTTAGTTTAATTTGAATTAATTATATTCTAGAATGTTAATGTGTGTTTGTTAATGTATATCTTTGTCTCACATTTGGATATAGGGTGGATTCATGTAACCCATAACATAATTAGAGTGTTTATAGAGGGTATATCTAATTTTTCCCTATGATTTCACTATTTCAATTATTTTTTAAAACCAATGATATGATACATTGTCTTATTTTGTGACATTTGTTGTATGATTCCCTTGTTTAATCTTTTATTTGGTTTTTATGTGTAAATTATATAAGTATTATTTAAATTAATTTTTAAATTTCATTTTAAATTTAACATAGATAATTTTTAATGAATGTATGACATAATGAAGTTATTTTTATGTCATTGTTTTCATTTAATAATATTAATGTTAAATGTATATGTAAACAAAATTTTGATGTTATTGGAATTGTAGTTTTTTAGGAATGAATACCATTTTGATTATTGTATATAATAGTATCTAGAAAAAGTTCCATATTTAAAATTTATCAATATGTAAACATTTGAGGTGACCTAATATACTCATGTATTCTCACACAGCTATTTATTATATGTTTATGTATTAGTTTAACACTTGACCACACATGAGCTGTTAATTATATTAGTTGTGGTTTTACAAATGGGATAATTCAAAGAATAATTTCTATTTTATCTGGTGTTTTTTCCATATGGGATGGTCCAAATTGTGAAAAAAATAGTTTTCATTTGGTAATTATTATTTATTTCAATAGGTGGAGGTTTGGGTTGAATTTGAAGGTATTTCTATTCATGGTATACAAAAGTGATATAATGGAATTTTTTTGTTATTATTTTAAAAGTCTTATAATATTTTATTTATTTAAATGATTTAGAACATATATTTTGCTTATAAATGTTTCATGATTACTTATTTTTTAAATTATATTTTTCGAATTTTTTTAATGGAGATACTATTCAAATAGGTTATTTATTAGTTCCAAGATCATTTTCCTATCCTTAGGGGTATGGAAATCTTATTTGTACAATTCATGGGCTAACTCAAGTGTCTAAATATTAGAAGCCTAAGGAATTTTCATTTTAATATGTATAGACCTTACGTGGATATTATCTATGATTTATGAATCATTTTTTTGACAACCATATCAAATAATTCAATTTCAATGTAAAAATTTATTTTCAGATTATAGGAACCACTATAAATGATATCTTTACTCTATAAAGAACATAATTCATTTATTTTGATGATTATGGATGTTGGAATATTTTTATGTATTCATATCTTTAATAGATAACTAATATCCATTTGAAATATATTGTGAAAATATACAATCTCTTCGAGGCTTAATTTACATCTCTTACTAGTGAAAATTCATTGAAATATGTAATTAATTATAACCCTTGATCATTTTATATTATTCTATTAACCAAAATTTGTTACATACCAATTTAGAAGGTAAAATCCAATATATATGTGTATAACATTACAAAACACTAATTACGATTATGATTAAAAATATAACTACAATTGGTATGATAATAAATATAGAAAATTAATTTTTATTTGGTGAAAAATATAATGTTTATTAAAAGATTTTTTATTTTAGAGTCATTATAAATGGATTAATTTTTTTTTCAAAATATTGATTATTTTTTAGTTTAATTGGATTGAAGATATTGACCAAAAAAATTGACTACTATTGGAGTATAAATCAGGTAATATTAAAATATTAAATAATATACACTCAAAAATATTATTTTATCTATATTCCATTATGTGTTTGAATTTAAAAAAATATGAAGAAAAATTTAATTAGGGATGTTTTTTTTGCTTGAAATAAATATTGAATGATAATAAATCCTACTAGAATTCATAGTTATAAGAAAATCATTGTGATAAAGGTGTACTTTTTGTAAACTAGAATACAATAAAAATAATTTAAATTTATCAAGAAAAAATAATAATTCATTGGATGATTATAGAGAAAATTAAAAAAATTACCCCATGTATAATTATTTTATTAAATTAATATATGATTGATTTTTATGAAAATGATATATAAAAAATGAATTATAGAACATGGAAGTAATGACTAATAAATTGAAGAAGCTGGAGAAAAAGAGCTTGCAGATTGAAGGAGCTGTACAGAAGACTCATATTCGAGCAAGGAATACTATTTTGAAAAGGATACATACAATATTCCCTTAATGGTTTCTAGATATTAATTAATTTTTTTAATAAAATTACTAAATAAAATTATAATGTTAATGAATATATAATTTTTTTAATTACATTATTGAGTCGAAATGTAACACAAATATATTTTTAAAATTTTTAAAAAAGGAACATCAGTGTAATTATAAAACACCAATTATAAAATCATGATTACTCTTAAGGAAACTGACATATTTTAGGATACTAGTTATAGTTCAAAATGATAATATCTATGTTTATTTATATTCTATTGTATTTAACAATAATAAACTAAACTAACAACGAACTAAATTTTATTTAAAAAATGAAACATAATTTATTTCTCGATAATTATGGTAATTTGAGAAATTAAATTTAACGATCAAAAACATATATATCAAGATTTTTTATGGAAAATGAATATATTGATTAAAATGAAATATTTAAAAAATGAATAATTACAATAATGGTATCCATTATGGTAATAAATTAACTAAAATTTATAATCCATCATAATTGAAATTCTTAAATAAATATTATTAACAGTTATATCTAATTAAAGTTAAATGAATGGACATGAAGAAATTTTTTCTACATTGAGAGGTGCATAATCGCTTGAAACCCCAAACGTATTTATGTATATAAGCATATCTACTATATTAATTATTATTTTTAAAAATTAATCTCAGTTCCCCAAATTTTTTGTACTATCCCAATTGGTCAAATGTTACCATGGGTACCAAACTGGTCTTAATTTCATATTTATGGAATATTTTATTTTAATTAATTAGATATATACATTTTATGTGGATAGAAAAAATTCCTCAATCCTAACATGTTATTTTATAAAATTTATATCACTCAAACAGGTTGAATGAGGTTTTGAAACATTTAGTGATAATTGAAAAGGGTTTTTAAATTTATTTGGTGAGGTATGATTTTTAGATTCTATAATTAAAAAAATTAAACGTTTCATAAATTGTTAAAACATAATTTTAAATATATTTCTCAAATGTGTGATGATATATAGGTTATTAAATTTAAAAATAATTATCCAAAAATATATATTGAATAATATGTCTCCATTTATGAAAATGAAGAAGATAATATTTTATCTATTAATTTTTATAATTTTCCAAAATATAATGGTAATTTTTGTTTTTTTCTGTCAGATAGTATATTGTGTCATTGCATAAATTAACTTAGAAATATAATAATACTATAAATGATAAAAAAAATTGATGGTTATAAAAATTCTTGATTTAAAAATGGAAAACTCTAATATTTATCACTCTTATGTGAATAGTAAACACCATAATGAGTCATTCATACTTACAATGGATGTTCATAATGTAATGTAACACACAAGGTTTTAAGAGCCATTATTATTATTATTATTTATATCTGGGATTTAAATTGATATTTCTATATTCATTCCAAATGAATTAATTGTTATAATAGATTGTTCCTAGTATGGTTATAATTAATATATTGACATGTTATTTATTAAAAATATGGACATTATATAATAAAGAAACCAAAAATAACAACTAATAAACAAGAATTATTACTAAAAATGGGTAAATTAAACCTATTCAAAAGTGTTAAATCAATACAGGATTGTAGAATGAAAAGAATTAAATTTTCATGAATATGAAATATCCATGATCTTCTCCAAACACGAGGAGCTATAATAACCCCAAAAAACAATAAGAAGGAAGATAACCCTAATATTACATAACATTTTATAAAATCATAAACGTGAAATATGAAATATTCCTTCTGAATAGATAATAGAATGAATGAATGATATTATGATTCTATATATTGGAATGAATGATAGTCATTTAAAATATGGTAATTTTAAATATGTTCATTAATGATATAGAAGTTATATATATTTTCAATTGGTATACAAATGTTGTGTATTCATAAACAGAAATGTTAAAATAATTTAACTCAAAATGAAATAAAAATATGTTATTAAAATAATATATATATTGATGAATAATGAATATAAATTAATAATATTGTAAAAATATTAAATGTTTTTATTGATGAAATAATTAATTAATTTCAATAATAATTGAGTATAAAATTTAAATTTTAAATAAAAATAATTACATATAATAGTATCTTCTATAGTGTATTTAATAAGAAAGAAAATTTAAAAAAATATAAAAATCTTTTTTATGTTTTTTATTTACTAATAATAAGATATATTGAAAACCATTATAATATTTAATGTGAAAAATCATATTAAAATATTTTATTCTATAAGTTGATAGAAAATTATAACAAGAAAACATAATGAATTTAAGCTGGTGACTGAGTGGTAAACCACATAATAATGAACAAAATAAGAAAGGGTTCAAATCCAAACATACCCTTTGGGAGATTAATATCACTGTTGGTGAAACATGATTAATTCAGGTAGATGGTATCATTGGATTTGTAACACCCCAAGCTTCCACAGTACGCTTCTCAATGAATAATACAATAGCATGTGTTGTACACAACTTTAAGTTCTAACACACTACAACCAATCAAACTAGCTGTTATGAATAGTTATACCCAATTTTTGAAATTTTATAAATTTTATCTTTCAAAATGTACTTCATTTTTGGATTTGGAGTATCAAAATTAGGTTAGGATTACTTTTTGATATTTTTCTGAAAACTCACAATTTTTTATGAATAGTGAGAAACACTGAGTTATAGTTTAAAACTGAATTTTTATTTAAATAATTATTTATTTTATTAAAATTTAATTTAGATTAAAATAGATACATAATACCGATATAATTTCCATTTAATTTACTGGAGTCATTTTATATTAATTTTAGATATATAAATATTTTGTTGAACTTTTTGCGGTCTTTTACCAATATCCTAGGAGCATTTTCAAATTTGCGTAAAACATAATTTTACCACTTCTGTGAGTTGAAATTCCAAAATCCAAGAGACACGGTTGATATCAATAAGTAAAATTTGATTCAATAAGATGAAAATATATTTTGGTGAATAATAACTTTTTTACTTTTATTTACTACAGTTAAAAGTAAATAGAGTAATTATGGGTAAAAATGATATTATTATTATGCTAAAACATGTCCTAATTATATTGGATAAGTATAATTATACAAAAAACAACCTTAAGAATAAAATAAGAACCTATTTGGTCCACTTGGATTAGATTAGGACATTTATCATCATTTTATTTAAAGAAGAATTAAAAGAGTTAAATTCAAAGTTTAATAACTGAACCATTTTTAATATAGGGTTACAGACAATATATATTAGACTATAAATATTCATTATAATTCTAAAGATATTTTCTACATAATTTTATTTTATTTATAATTTTAGACATTAAATAATTAAATTTATTTATGTCACATTGATGATGCAGTAATTACCGCATTAATGAATGATTAAAATAATTGATATTATAAATTTACAAATAAATCTAATTTGAGACTTTTAATTTATTACAATATTTTTTTTGTTAATATGACATGTTTGGGTTGATTAAATGTATTTATTTAGAATTAAAAAAGTTTTTAGGACTTTAACAAAAAGAAATTATTAAATAATGTCAAAATTGAGATAAATGAGTTTTTAAAACAAATATTATATTATTAATTGATATTCTATTCATAAAAATATGAGGATCAACCAAAGGTCTTATATAATATTATATATGTAATTAATGAACCACTTGAGGTTCTCTTGAATTTTTATAGTCAGTTTATAGACAATATATTATAAAAATATAAAGAAACATGGTAAATGTTAATCTAATTAACTAAGAGTTAAATCTAGAAGATAAGGATAATATAGTGACCCAAACCTATCTAAAACCTATTGGTTTAGTGGTTTACGACCCATACCCACCTTATCCTCGAAATAAATTATTTTGGAGCTATTAGAAAGCTAAAATAATTTTATTATAATATAATATTTCAATATTTTCCTATGGTTCCTCTCACCCCACTTATAAAAGGGAACTTCCCCTTCTCTCAAATTCACACTTTCAAGTCCATTTGGCTTGACCGAACCCTACCCAAATATCCTCTCAACTATCCTCCCTTCATCCTAATGGACTTACTTTTGTCATAAAGCCAATATATGGAGACCTTTTGATCAAATCAAAAAGAAGAACCTGAAGAAGTGGTAACTATTTCATCACCTCTTTCAAGTTCTTTTATTCTTCCACTTCTTTCTTATTTGTTAATTCCATTATAAAATAATATTTTCATTATATTATATATTTTTTGATGTTATTATAATAATTGTACAACCATATTCATTATTTTATACATCCTATTAATGACATGTCACCATACGTCCGCACGTACGTCTTACCGTCCCCACGTCGTGGTGTAGTTTGTTATTCAAACACATCATCATTTGGATTGGTATAATAATGAGTATAAATGATGTAAATAATAAATATGGCATGATAATTATTCTGTATATATATGACACACAATCCATTTATATATGATTTTAATATTAAAAGAATGATATTGTCCCTCATGCATACGTACAGATTACTATCTCCACGAACACGATGAGATTCATTCCCCAACATAACCTTTAAAGACTAATTTTCATTATATTATTAAAAATAATTATTAAAGACTTAATATGATTCTAAATATCAATAATTTAAATCCTATACATAACAATCATTACTTACGTAACAAATCATATAAAGGAAAATGAATTAGTTAACACCCAAAACGATGATAATACTAAAATATTATTAACAAATCAATTTTAATAGAGAATATATGATATCATATTAATGTATATGACTTTTTTAGAATTTAATAACAATTATTTAACCATTATAAATGAGTTTAAATATCCCTAGACCAAGCAAAAGTACATGTTAAGGGTTAATTTCACAGTCTATTTATTATCTGGGATTTTTTTTATATAAGTATCTACTAGGACCTCATTATCATCCTTATCCATGTTTCTTAAAAATATATTCCAAAACATTTTTAATATTTACTATAATATGGATTAAATTAATTTATACCATTGTATTAATTTTTAAAAAATGGTTTGAAAGAAATATTTCCATCATTTTTTCAAGCGAGGTACCTTATGGCCTTTTGGACACAATTATGGTAAGAATGTTTTTTTAACTTATACGGAGGGTGCGGCTATTTTCCGCTGTTAAAACATTGCTGAAGCTTCTCTTACATGCTTATAATAATATTTTCAAAAAAATGTTTACTTTATAATTATGTGACTCTTAAAAGATTTTAAAATATAAAGAGATATTTCTATAAAAAAGGTTTTGATTTCAACTATGTCAACATCCTTGGATGGATTTTAATATTTTTTGAATTTGATTTATTATGATACAAAACATCAATATTTTATTGAAGGGTTTAAGATAATTTTTACTATGGCTGTATTATTTTTTCACCATTCTTGATTTATGGATAAGTATTGACATTTCATATGCTAATTTTCATATGAATGTTTATGTTATTTTTAAACATTTTCATATGAGGAATGGATTGGTCATAATAAGTGACTGGTGGAGCGCACTATATCTCCTCGATGCATCGGCAGGTCTCTTGAGACAAACTAGTTTCTTGGAATAAGGCTTCGACAAAATCTTATTTGTAGTCTTGGCACAATGCTGTGACTATGTGGTTATGAAGTCTGGCATTATGCATTCCATAATTATGAATGTGGCTATTGATATTTCATTTTATTATTGGACTAGTATAATATTTATGTGAGTACATAAATGAAATTATTTTGATTTATATTTTCCATGTTATGATGATGTTTATGTTGAAAAGAATTTTGTTTTAGTTTTACACATTTCCTTTAATGTTTATTCTTATTTATAAAAGTTTCCACTATATTGTTTTTCTGACGGAGAATCTGAGGTCACCCCTTTCTATTTTTTATTTTTCCCAATATGCGAAGAAGTATATTATGAATAACCTATAGGGATAGTCTATGGGATCTTAGTGTTGTCTTTGGAAACAATGTTGTTGTCATTTTCTATTTTATTATTTAATGTAAATATTATGAATGCATCTAGTACATCCATGGATACTAAACTAATCGGTCTTTCAAGACATGATTTTTTTTCATCATTCCAATGATACTTAAAAATTCACCAACTTTGGGATTCTGGGGTCGAGGCGTTATAGCTGGTATCAGAGGAAGTTTAGAACAATATTTTGAAACTAGATTTAGATAAAATATGATTAGAGCACATATCCCTGAGATAGATTTTGAAGATTAGTATAGAATAACTTCCTATAATTTGGTAGTGTAGAGACTTTTTGAGTTTTCCATGAAATACATCCATGACTGGATACGAGTAGGTAGAGGCAGCTCTGGCATAAATGTATCTAGGGGTAATACTCGAAAACACCGCTTTGAGCTAGACTCGAATGGGAACTGGTGCACGATAATAGGCCTTGTTACATTATTGGTTATGACACTCCCAGGGGATATTCTTAGTATAATTCTCATATTCATTATAAACCCTTATGAAGGGTTTATGAGTATATACTTCTTCAAAGAATTTTTTTTGTTATTATGGATTATATCCATACACTGTTCAATTAATTTTAAGTATTTTACCAGTTTGGATTTATGTATTGTGATTCAAAAACTAATCTAGTGTATACCGTTGTTTAGAAATGGAACATAGTGGATGGAATGGAAACCTTATAAATGCATGCACTATATGTAGGTATTTACCTCCTACTCAATATAATTATAGTGGAGCTTGTGATGCAATTAGGGTTAATCAGCTAATTACCATACTAGGACAACTCACTCAGGTTATGAATAATAATCTTAAACGTATGGAGCACACTGATTCATAGCGTGGAGGATCAATGTTATATCGTTTAATGAGGAAACAACCACTAACATTAAATGGGGGCAAAAATCCACTATTATCTGACCAATGAATTAATTCCTTAGAGAAAATATTCCAATCCTTGGGGAGTAGCAAAAGGGAAAAAGTTGTCACGACAGTTTACTGCCTCATTGGAGATGATGATCTATGGTGGTCATTAATTCAAAATACAAAGGAAGATGATGATGTATCAAATATGGAATGGAGAGATTTTAATTAATTTTTCATAGTAAAATACTTTCATCATGACCATTGAGCGGATATGGATGGACAATTTATGAGTATGAGGCAAAAGGAGGATAAGAATGTCACAATGTATGAAGCTAACATTACAAGGATAGTGAGGCATGCTAAAAATTATATAAGTAACCCATAAAGTAAGATTGATCGTTTCATTGATGGGTTAAAACCATTTCTCTTTTGAGCATTAGTCTCACAATTATTCTCGTCGTATGAAGATATTGTCTCATGTGCTATCAAGATAAAAATTGAATTCTCTAAGTCGTTCGACTCTAAAGAAAATTAAGAGAAAAAGAGATATGTTGAACTCTCTTGAAATAGAAATAAGGGGAAGAAGGGAAAAGATGAATATCCATCCTGTAGTAAATGTGGGAAGAAACACCATGGTACTTTTCTGAAGGGAATGGGAGTCTATTACAAGTGAGATGAAAAAGGACACCATGCTCGTGATTGCAAGGAGAAGAAAGAGGATGTTAAAGTTGAATGCTACAATTTTAGAGAAATGGGAAATTATACAAATGAATTTCATATGAATCAAGGGAACTGACCTCAGAAAATTCCAATGGATCAAGGACATGCTTATGATATAACTACTAGTAAGGTTGAAGCTCCAAAATATGTAATGGAAGGTAATTTAATGGTTTCCTCAAGTTTAGAAAATGATTTATTTGATTCTGGACCATCACATTATTTAATATCTTCACTGTTTTATAAGAAAATTTGATATTTCAAATTTGATTTAACATTGTAGTTGTAAATCAAATATCTTTAGGGAATTATCAATTTGTCCATTTTTTTGTGAATCAGTTCCCATTAAGGCATATAAACGTTATTTATCTGCCTATCTCATCGTCATACCACTGATTGAATTTGATATAACCCTCTACATGGATTGGCTTTTGGACCATGATGTGAAAATTTATTGTAAGAAGAATGAGGTTACATTTTTTTATGATGATAAGTAGTACCTTATCTTTAGACCATAAACATCACCCCCTAATTCTTATCTAGATCCACCCCTACTAGCTCAACTAAATTCAATTGTATTGGAGGAATAGAATGAAATAACTGTGGGTGGGTAAAGGAATGTTCAAATAGATGATGTAACTATTGTGAAAAAATATTTGGATGTGTTTCCAGAGGATTTACATGGACATCCTCTAGAATGAGAAATTGTGTTTTCCATTGAAATAATTCCTCGTTCAAGGCCCATGTCGATGACCCCCTATAGAATGGCCACATTAGATTTTGTGGAACTAAAAAAACTAGATGAATTTAGTAATAATAGATTTATTCTCTCTAGTGTTTATCCATGGGGATCCCCTGTTCTTTTTGTTAAGAAAAATATAGATCTATGAGGATGTTCATTAACTAATGAAAGATCAATGCTATAACAGTAAAGAACAAGTATCCCCTACCTCACATTGATGATTTATTCGACCAACTTCATGGAGCTCAATAATTTTCAATGATTGAACTTCGATATGGATATCATCAGTTGTGTGTGATGAATGAAAACATTCTGAAAACAGAACTTCGAACCAGGTACGAGCATTATGAGTTTACAACAATTCCTTTTGGATTGACTAATGTACCCTCTATCTTCATAGAACTAATGAATAGATATTTCAAGGAATATCTTGATGACTTTGTTGTGGTATTTTTTGATGATATCTTGGTATACTCTAAAAATCTATGAAGATCATGAAAATAATCTGCTCATTATCCTAAAGACTGTTAGATGAAATGAATTATATGGTAAGGTTATCATGATTGAATTTTAGGTTCAGGAGATTTCTATTTTTAGCCATATTGTCTCTAAGAATGGAATATCCATTTATCCTTATAAAACAAGTTCAATCAAAAAACGGTCAACACCAACGAGTATAATCGAGGTACGCAGTATTATTGGTTTACCAGGTTATTATCGGCGTTTCATCTAGAATTTTGCTTGATTAGCTAACCCATTATCCAATATCAAACATAATGGGGTAAATTTTTTTTTGGAAAAAGAGTGTGAAGAATGTTTTGAAGAACTGAAGAGAATATTAGTCAATTATCTTATATTAACTCTACCATCGGGGAATGATGGGTTCGTTATTTGTAGTGATTCTTCAAATAAAGTACTTGGTTGTGTCCTTTTGTAGAATGATAGAGTTATTTCCTATGCATCACAATAAGTAAAAATTCATGAAAAATATTTTCCCACTCATGATATTGAGTTATAAGCTATAATCATTGCTTTGAAGATTTGGTGAAACTATCTATATGGTAAAAAATGTGAGATATATACCGATCACAAGAGTGTGAAGTATATTGTCTCCCACAAAGAACACAACATGAGGAAAAAGATATGGCATGAACAACTAAAGGATTATGATTCCACCATACACTACCACCGGGGGAAGGCAAATAAGGTTGAAGATTCATTGAGCAGAAAGGATCATGGTGTTCTGAACAAGATGAGAGTTGAAAATTATCCTATATACAAGGATATAGTAATGTTGTTAATGGGGATAACCATGGAAGGTGAATCATCAATAATTTTTCAAATGGTTTCCAAACCATATTTACTAGAAATGATAAAGAGTTCTCAGACTGATGATGAAGAGTTTCAAAAGATGATTAAAGATGTGAATATTGTGAGATTGAGTGACTTTCTATATAAATATGGAATTTTGAAATTTGGGAAAAGACATTGTGTTCCCGATATACTTGATCTAAAAATGGAATTGTTGGATGATGCTCATAGTTAAAAATTCACTATATACCATGGTAGCACTAATATATAAAGATATTTTAAGGAGAATTTTTGGTGGGACATCATAAAGAAGGAGATTGTTCATTTTGGGTCCATTTGTATGGTTTGTCAACATGTTAAAGCTGGAAGGCAACAGCCTGGAGGAGTCATGCAACCTCTTCCCATAAATGAGTTGAAATGGGATATTATAACTATGGAATTTGTCGTGGGACTACCAAAAACTCATAGAAGGAACGATGCAATATGGGTCATTATTGATCGTCTTACCAAGTTAGCACATTTTCTTAATATAAGATAAGATTTACCACTTGAACGTCTTGGTAGACTATATATTAATTATGTTGTGAGACATCATGGAGTACCTCTATCGATTATTTGTGACCGTGATCCATATTTTAAATCAATATTATGGAAAAGTCTTCAGAAATCCCTAGATATTGAACTTCCGTTGAGCACTACCTACCACCAATAAACTGTTGGACAATCAGGACGGACTATTCAAACCATAAAAGACATGTTGAGATAATTTTCACTCAACTTTCATGTTATGTGGGATCAATATTTATCTCTAGTAGAATTTTCCTATAAAATTATCATCCATTAAAGAATTCATATGGCACTATATGAAGCATTATATGGAAAGTGATGTCACACACCAACCGGTTGGGATGATTTAGGTGAAAGAAGACTCATAGGCCCATAACTTGTGGATGAAACGATGGAAAAGGTAAAGGTAATCCCAAACCACATTAAATCAGCTCAATGTAGGAAGAATATATATGATGGTAACTTGAGAATGGATTTGTAATTCCAGGGAGGAGATCATGTTTTCTTGAAGGTATCTACATGGAAGGGTGTTATATGTTTTAGTTAGAAGGGAAAATTAAGTCCCATATACATTGGGCCATTCGAAATTCTAGAACAACTTGGGGTTGTAGCTTACTGTTTGGAAGTGCCGCTAAGTCTCTCCAAAGATCACGATGTATTCCACATGTCACTATTGAGAAAATACATGCCTGACCCAACGCATGTACTCATCTATGAGGAATTAGAACTAGAAACTCATATATCCTATTGAAAAAGGCCTGTCAAGGTTCTTGATACTAGAAAACATGTTCTGAGAAACCAGACGACTCGTTTGGTAAACGTTATATGGAGAAACCATAGGATGGAAGAGGCAACGTGGGAACTAGAGGCACTTTTGATGAAGAAACACCTAGGTCATTTTATGCAGTAATATTCAATAAATTTCGAAGACTAAATTATTTGAATGAGGGGAGAATGTAACACCCCAATATTCCACGCTACGTTTCTCTTTCAATAATCTAATAGTATGTGTTGTATGCAACATCGAGTTCTAACACACAAAAACCAATAAAACTAGTTGTTATGAATAGTAATACCCACTTTCTGAATTTTTTTAAATTTTATCTTTCAAAATGGACTTCATTTTTGGATTTGGATTATCGAAATTATATTAGGGTGAAGTTTTTGTATTTTTCTGAAAACATTCAATTTTTGATGAATAGTTCAAAACACTGAGTTATAGTTTAAAACCAAATTTATATTTAAATTATTATTTATTTTATTTATATTTATTTTAGGTCAAAATAGATACATAATATCAATGTAAGTTCAATATAATTCATTGGATTTAGTTTATAATAATTTTTTATATATTAAAATTTTATTGAACTTTTTACCATCTTTTACCCACCTCCTAGGAGCATTTGCAAATTTTCATAGAACATAATTTTACCGCTAATGTGAGTTAAATTTCAAAAATCCTAGAGACATGGTTGATATTAGTAAGTAAAACGTATCTCAATAAGATGAAAATAATTTTTGGTGAATTGTAACTTTTTTAATTATATTTACCACGGTTAAAATTAAATAGGGTAATTAAAGTTAAAAATGATATTATTATTACCCTAAAACATGTCGTAATTATATTGGATAAGTATAATTCTACCAAAAAAACCTTAGGAATAAAATATGAACATTTTTGGTTCACATGGATTAGATTTGGACATTTATTATTATTTAATTTAAAGAAGAGTGAAAAAAGTTAAATTCAATGTTTAATAACTGAACCATTTTTAATATTGGGTTAGACACAATATAAATTCTACTATAAAAATTAATTAGAAATATAAAATGATTGCCTACATAATGGTATTTTGTTTATAATTTTTTACATTGAATATGTTAATTTATTTTTGTCACAATTATGATGCAATAATTACCAAATTGATGAATGATTAAAATAATTGATAGTATAAATATCCAAATAAATATAATTTGGGACATTTAATGAATTAAAAAAAATTTCAAGGTTAATATTACATGTTAGGGTTGATTTAATGAATTTATTTCTATGTAATAATTTCTTTAGAACTTTATTAAAAATCATCTATTAAAAATTTTCAAAATTGACAGAAATGAGTTTTTAAAACAAATATTATATTATTAATTGATATTCTATTCCTAAAAATCTATGGTTTGGACAATGCACTTAAATAATATTATATATGTCATTAGGGAACCACTTGAGTTTCTATTGGATGTATATTTTAGGGTTATTAATGATATATTATTCAAATACAAAGAGACATGGTAAATGTCAAACTAATTAACTAAGAGATAAATCTAGAAGATAAGGTTAATATAGTGACACAAACCTATCCAAAACCAACTGGTTGTGTGGTTTTTGACCCATCCCCACCTTATCCTAAAAATAATTATTTTTTGAGCCATTATAATTCTAAAATTATTTTATTAAAAAATACTATTTCAATATTTTCCTAAGGTTCCCCTTGCCCCTCTTATAAAATGGCACTTCCCCTTCTCTCAAATTCACAGCTTCAAATCCATTTGGTTAACCAAACCCTTCCCAAATTTCCTTTAAACTATGATACCTTCCTATTAGAGACCTTTCATTAGTCATAAATCCAACCTAAGGATCCCTTTTGATCAAATCAAAAATAAGAACCCAATGAAGAGGTAAATATTTCATCACCTCTTTCAAGTTCTTTTCTTCTTCCACTTTTTATTTCATTGTTGTTTCAATTATAAAATAAAAAATATATTATCTTATATATATTGTGATTATAATATATAAATGTTACAACCATATTAATTTTTTTAATCAGTCCTAGTAATGACATGTCACCATATGTGCATGCGTACGACTTACTGCCTCCATGTCGTGGTGTAGTTTATTATTAAAACACATCATTGTTCGGAAGGGTATAATAATGAGTATAAAAGATGTAAAGAATAAATATGACACGATAATTATTATGTATATATATAATATTCCATCCAATTATATATAATTTTAATATCAAAATAATGATATTTTTGCTCATGCGTACGTACGAATTACCGTCTCCATGAACACGATGAGATTCATTCCCCATCGCATCCATTCAAAAATAATTTTCTTTAGATTATTAAAAATAATTTTTAAATACTTAATATAATTATTAATAAAAATAAGATACATATTTTCCATAAAAAACATTACAAACATAAAAAATCATATAATGGAAAATGAATCAGTTAACACCAGAAATGACGATAATACTAAAATATTTTTAATAAAGCAATATTGAAAGATATATATGATATCATATTAATATATATGATTCTTGTATAACATAATAACAATTATTTTACCATTATAAAAGAAGTTAACCTACCCATGACCAATGAAATGTACAAGGTAAGGGTTAATTTCACATTTTCCTTATTATCCGAGGTTGTTTTTACGTAAGTATTTACCGAGACCTCGTTATCTTCCACATCCATGTTTTTTAAAAATGTATTCCAAAACATTTTTAATATTTACTAGACTCTAAGTTAAATTCATTAATACCAATTGTTAAATTTTTATAACATGGTTTCAAAGGAATCTTTCCTTCATTTTCCAAAAAAGGTACCTTATGACCTTTACGACAAAATTATGGTAAGAATGTTTTTTAACTTATAAGGTGGGTGTGGATATTTTCCGCTGTTGTAACATCATCGAAGCTTCCATTAAAAGATTATATGAATATTTTGAAAATAAATGTTTTCATTATAATTATGTGACTCTTAAATGATTTCCAAATAGAAAGAGATATTTCTCTAATAAAGGTTTTGATTTCATCTATGTCAACATCCATTGATGTATTTTAAGATTATTTGAAGTTGATTTATTTTGATACAAAACATCCATATTGTATTAATGGTTTTGTGATATGTTTGACAGTGGATGTGTTATTTTTTACACCAGTCATTGTTTGTAGGTAATGTATTTACATTTCGTATGCTAGTTTTAATACTAATGTTTAGGTTATGTTTAATCCTTTTCATATGAGGAATGCATTGGACTTAGTAAGTGACAGTTGGAGCCTGCTATAGCTCCTCGATGCATTGGTAGGTCTCGTTAGAAAAACTAGTTCCTTGGTGCAAGGTCTTGACAAAATATTATTTGTATTTTTGGAACAGGTCCTTGACTATATTGTTATGAACTCTCACAATATGCATTCCATCATTATAAAAGTGGTTTTTGATATTGCCTGCGATTATTCGGCTAGTAGAATATCCATGTCAGTAAGTAAATGGAATATTTTTGATTTATATTTTCCATATTGTGATGATGTTTATGTGGAAAAGGATTTTGTTTTAGTTTTATACATTTCCTTAAATATTTATTCTTTTTTTGGAATGTTTCCGCTATATTGTTATCCTTATTGATAATTTGAGCTCACCCCTTTCTATGTTTTATTTTTCTTAGGATGAGAAGATTTATATTATGAAAAAACTTTATGGATAGTATATGGGATCTCGGTGTTGTCTTTGGAAACAATTTTGTTGTAGTTTTCCATTTTATGATGTAATATAATCCTTATGAATGTATCTAAAACAACAAAGGCTACTCATCTAATCGATCTTTTGAGACATGATCTTTTGTGATCATGCTAATGATACATAATAATCCACCTAGTTTGGGATTCTCGGGTTGGGGTATTACATGATTGATGTGGGTAGTTTGTGACACATGTAGGATGATGATGGGATGGCGCTATAGTGGGCATCCAAGCGATGTTCTGGGGCCCCAAGGCCTAGGACAAATGATATAGGAAATGTGGTTCCCTCTACTTAGATAATAATAGTCCTATGTTTTCATAATAAAAATGTGATTCAGTCCGATTTTTGTAATAATTATTATTCACACGTAATGATTAAACCCGTCATTTTCAACAAAATAATTTCTTAAGTATAATAAATAATATACATTAAAAATTAAATTTATAAATTTTATATTCTTAATTAGATAAATATAAAATCACCTTAGGATTTAATTGGGTAATAAAAAACAATGTTAATATTTTTATGTTTTTCTAAAATGATTTATTTGATAGTGGAATAGTTAAAATTCTATTTTCCAAAATATAACAATTTTTTTGACAATATTAGTATATAAAAATTAATTTGAAGTCAATAAAACTATATATATATATATATATCACAATATTTATTTTTTATGCGAATTTATTATTTTAAAAATTATGTTTCAAATTTTCAAACACATATTAAACAATATAAAATATAGTAAATATTTTTTTTAAAAGATATTAATAATATATTATATATTTTGTGTTACAACATTAATTTAATGAATTTCAGAAATTGTGTAACCCCCATTGATTTCATAGTACGTAATCTCTTTACTGTAATTTAATAGCTTATATTGCATGTAACGCTGATTTGGCTTGTGTTATATGAAAGATTGAGTTTATCTAAAACAACACATTAATTTAATGATATATTTGTTTATCAATAAAATATTTTAATATGAATAGAAAAAAATAAATTTTAAATCTTATTTATAGTGTTTATAATGAAATGATTATATTATGTTAAAGTATTTATTTATTTTGATAAAATATTTTTTTAAAATAATGACATTTTATATAATATATTGAAATATAATAAAATTAATTTTAGAAACACTAAATAATTTAATGTGGTAAAATTGAAATCATTTTTTAATTCATAATATCAAAATTAGATTAGGCTGAATTTTTGGTATTTTTCTTTAAACATTCAATTTTTTATGAATAGTTTAAAGTGCATTATAGTACATAAAACCGTATTTTTTATTCAAAAAATTATTTTTAAATTAAATTATTTTAATTTATACAAATATAGATAATAAATATATTAGTCCAATATAATTCATTGGATTTATTTTATAATCTGATTAGATATATGATTTTTTTTAACTTTTTAACGTGTTTTACCAACCTTCTAGGAACATTCACAATTTTTCATAAAACATAATTTTACTGCTTTTGTGAATTTAATTTAAAAAATAAGAGATACATGGTAGACATCAGTATGTAAAATTTTGTTCAATAAGATAAAAACAATCTTTTTTTAATAATAACATTTGAATTTCATTTACCACAGTTAAAAGTAAATAGGGCAACTAAAGGTAAAAATAAAATTATAATAATGTAAAATTACCCCAAAACATGTCATAATTCTATTAGATAAGGGTATTTAAACCAAAATCAACATTTTTCAAAAAATATGATCCTTTTTAATTCACATTGGTATGATTAGGACATTTAATATATTTTATTTAACGAATAACTAAAAGTTTAAAATCCAAACTTTTATAACAAAATAATTTTTAATATAAGGTTATACATTAGATAAATTCAACTAAAAATATTCATTATAAAGATAAATATATTTCCTACATCATAGTAGTTTATTTATATTTTTTATATATTATATAATAAAATTTAATTATGAAACAATGTTGATGTAGTCGTTACCATATTAATAAAAGATTAAAATAACTGATATTATAAATATTAAAGTAAATGTAAATTTATACTTATGATTCCATCCACGATTTATAAAGTTAAATAAGACATGATAGGGTTGATTAAATTAATTTTATTCAATGTAATCTGGTTTTTATTACTTTAAAAAATAACCAAAAACTAAATGATGTCAAAATCGAAAAAAATGAGTTTTTAAAACAAATAAAATTTTATTAAATAATATTATATTCCTAAAAATCTAAAATCTATACAAATGAAATAAATAATTTTATCTATTACATTAATTAATCATGTGATATTATCTTGGCATTTATAGTATGTTTATTAACCATATAGTGTAATTATGCAAGAAGAATGGTGAGAGTTAAACTATTTATGTAAGTGTTAAATCTAAAAGATAAGCTTATTATGGTGATCTAAACATCTATAAAAGATATTGTTAGAGAATATAGAGACCAATCCACACCATATTCTTGATATAAATCCATTTGGATCTATTATATACTGAAAATAATTTTATAATAAAATAACATTTTGACCTTTTCCTAAAGATCTTCTCCCATCTCTAATAAAATGATACTTCCACTTCTGTTAAATTCACAACTCCAAATCAATTTTTGTCATCCCAAAACTGTTAAATTTTTTTCCCAACTACACTAAAATAATCATAGAGGTCTTACTTGGATCATGAATCCATCCTAAAGAGCCATTTTGATCAAATCAAAAGGAAGAACCTGGAGAAGAAGTAATTATTTTGTCACCCCTTTCAACGTTATTTTCTTCTTCCACTTATTCTTTCTTGTTCTTACCATTCCAAAATAATAACACCAGTACCTTTTAAATAATAAGATGTTATTATAAATATAATAAAACCATATTTATTATTCTATCCATCCTATGAAATACAATCTCACCATACATTCATATGTATAACTATCTATCTCCACGTCGTGGTATAGTTTGTAATTCAAAATATAATTATTCAGATCGGTATAATAATGAGTATAATTTAGGTAATTAATAAATATAATTGGTTAATTATTTTTTAAAATATAATATACTATCCAATTACATAATATTTCACCATCTATAGAATGATATCGTCACTCGTTCAGATGTACGACTTACCGTCTCCATGCCACAATAAGATTCATTTCCACGTTCACCATTCAACGATGATTATAAAAATATAAAAAATTTAAAATTATGTAATATATGAAATAATAATATACTCTATATATTTGTTTGTATATTTACATATATCACATTCACATACATTCCTTCAATATTAAATGAAAATGAAAATATCTTTTATGTGTATGTAAGACCTATGATCTCCATAAATGGTGTTTTAAATTTAATATATCTATCTGTTAGACATATTTGTATTATAAATATTTATGATATAAAAATCATGTTTTATATTTTTGAGTTATTTATATCAAGATCTAAATGATACTATCAACAATAACAATTTAAGACACTTGGGATATAGAAAGTGATTATTACCCAAAATGCTACTTTAACATGGAAATAATTAATAAATGGGTAGTATAGTGTAATAAATGAATATTATACGATATATTAAAAATTAATATGGTTCAGGTATATCTTAATAACATACTATGATAATTATAAATGAGGATAAACATTCCCTCTACTAAAGTAATGTACAATTTATGAGTTAATTCCTCAAACTCATTATTATCAAAAATAGTTTATATGTAAGTATTTACTAGGTTATATTTATCATTAATGTCCATGTTTCATTAAAATGTTTTCAAAAGTATTATTTTATGGTTTGGTGGAATGAAATATATAGAAAGATCGTCATTTTATATATTTTAATGATTTATTTTTCTAAATATTTTTAATTAATATCGAAATTTTTTAAAACGATTTTTAGGATTTAATTATATGGAAATTTTATCTTAATATGATAACTCCATTAAAAAGTTTCAAAGTGGTAGTGTACACATTAATTAAAAATCTCTTTAGAATGTATTCTTTTATAAATGTGTTATATTTAAATTATTTCACAAAAAATGGAAATTTCTTTCAATATGTTTTTCTGATCATTTTCAACTAAGTCGACATCATTTACAAGATATTATTCTTGATTGAGGTTGATTTATTATAATTCAATATTCTATACTGTATTCAATGAGATATGATATGTTTGACTATGTATGTGCTAATTTTATACTATTCATTTTTTACGATTAAATTATTCAAATTTATTATGCTAGTTTTAATACAAATTTTTATATTATGTTTCATCATTTTAATATGAAGAATTAATATGACATAGTAAGTGATGGGCAGGGCACACTATATCCCCTTAATGCATAGGTAGGTCCCATGAGAAAAACTATTGTCTTAGAATAAGGCCATGATAAAATTTATATTTATGATATTGGAACGAGTAATTGATGTTGTTGATAAGATGCTCGACATTATGCGTTCTATAATTTTGAGATTAGTTATCAATGTTACATATGATTATTTGGCTTGTAGAATAACAATTTTAATTAGTAAATGTAATTATTTGATTTTTCATTTCCATATTATTCTGAATTTTATGTTTAAAGGTCTTGTATTTCAATTTTATACCATTCCAGTAATGTTTATTATTATTTATGTTCTCCTTTCTATATTTGTTATCCTTATTGAGAATCTAATCTCTCCCCTTTACTATATTTTAATTTCCTAGGATTCCAATATGTGTATTATGATTGATATGAAATGTTAAGATAAGGGAATAATGGCGTTCTCAAAATATTATTTTTGTGGTGTTCATTGTTATAAAGTGTAATGTATCTTTCATATATGAAATATATTTTCCAAGACTTCTAACATGATCAGTCCATCGGGACTAGAATCATTGTAACTATGGAAAATTCTAAAAACAATGCACCTACTTCGGGCTTCTGGGGTCTGCATGTTATAGTTTCTATCAGAGGGTCTTTAGAAACAACCTTGGAAATAGATTTAGATACCCTAATAATAAGACATAACCTTAAGATAGACTTTGAGGATTAATATATAAGAACAAATTTTTTTTGGAAATAATGATATTATGTGGATTTTCAAAACAATACATCCCTTTTAGGATTATAAAACTATATGTTGTTTTGGAACAGATGTACATAGGAGTGAAAACAATGATAAGGAGTTTAGGGATTGACATGGGGTGTCCTGGTACACAAAAACAAGCCTTACCGAAAACCTGGTTTGACACTCCTAGGGGATATGCTTAATACAATTCACATTTTTATACGAACCATTATGAAGGATTTATAAGTAAATATGTTAGCAATGAAACCAATTTTAGTATAATGATACTATATGTGTTAAAATATTCAATTAATGTTGACAATTTTTCTAATTTTTCGATTATAAATAATGATATGATATATCCTTGTTTAGGATGTCATTTAGAAATAGAGCTCATTAGAAGTAATGAGAACTCTAAAAATACACATGATTTAATGAGTAAGAAGGATCATGTCTTTTATGGTATTAAGCCACCATTTCAACATGATATAACCTATCATGTATTATCATCATTTGAGGAAATAATATAATGTGTTAATAAGATATTTTTTTTGAGTAATATGGATTTGAAGTGAAGCATGAGAAGTAGAGAATGGTAGAGAAAATGTTGGATAAACAGAAGAGGGGAAAGAAGGATTTTCCCACATGTGATAACTGTGGAAAGAATCACCTTGGGAAATGCTTGAATGGAATGGGAGTTCATTATAAGTGTATAGAAAAGGACACTAATTACATTATGGAAAGGGTAATAATAAAGTTTCAAATGTACAATTCTTTATCTGCAAGGAGTTGGGACACTACACGAATCAATGTCCAAATCATGATAGTTTAACCAAAATGATGCTATTTGATAACAATCCAGTTATGATACCACTACAGATGAAGAATAATGATTATAGATCTTATGTTGTTGTTAATGAATTGTGTCATTTGATTATTTTATTAATAATTAAAATGTTATAATTATTATAGAGTGTAAATGTATTGTACTACAATACTATTTTATTAAGGATTTGAGATTGAGTGGTAAAAAGAAATGTGACCCCACAAGAGGTTAAACGTTTTGTAAAATACATGGTTGAGAGAAAGATAAACCTTAAAATAGTCCTAAGGGCAAGGAAAGGATTTTCGAATAATAGATAATTGAGTTTGATAATGTATATTGATTAGTTTTGACGACCTCTAAATTAATTAATGGTTTTTTATTCTATCATTGTTGGAGATTTCAACATTTTTGGATTTATGGAGTATATCCAGTATTCTATGTTTTAAAGAAGGAATAATAAAGTAAATACCTATTCAAATATTTTTTTTATCATAATTCATCATGTTATCATGTTTTAATTGAATAAATGATTAAGTTATTCCCAAGTTATTATGTGATAAAATAGATCTTCATTAAGTTATGTTTAAATTCCTTATAAATTTTTGGACAGCGAGTTTAGACACATTTATTTTAGATAATTCTAAATGATGGAATAGAGTATGTTTAACACTTGATATTTTATTAGAGGTTAAAGTATGATTTATTGGATACATTGACATATCCTTTTGGTTATGAATAAAATTTAGAAGATTACGATAATAGTTATGGACCTTATGATTTATCAAATGCACATTAGGGGTAAAAATCATTTTTTAGAATTCATTTCCTTGTGTAAGGAATGTAGTGAAAATATAATGAAACATAACCAAATGATGAGAATATTATTATGATTTGTATTGAAATCAAGTTTGTTTCTTTGATATCATATCTTTATAGTAAATTAATCCCTCCACTTCAAAAAAATAATGTATCTACAAAAATGTGTTATTCTAACACCTTATGTTTTGGTGAACTGTTTATTTTTTAAATCATCGTAGATTTATGGCTTTGAGGCCCTCGATTTTCCATTTATTGTTCACTTGTTAGTGATTGATGACCTCAATCACACCCTATAAATATTTACATTTTCCCACCAATTATGTGTCTTTGATTTTCCCCAACGTTCCCATATTTTAAATACTTATTTGGTGGTGACTTATTCATTTTACTTTTCCTACTAAATTTTATTAACCATATTTCTGATGTGGGTCTTCCACAATGGTTTTTTCTATTTTCAACCTTTTATTTTAGAAGAAAATATTCAAATTTTTGGGAATAAATCTATTGATGGAGGGTAGAATGTAACACCCCAATTTTTTAATGTACATTATCTCTCTAATGTATTTTGATTGCTTAGATTTCACGTAACACCGACTTGGCTTGTGTTATATTCAAGATTGAGTTTCAACAAAACAACACATTAGTTAAATGATATATTTACATGTCAATATAATATTGCGATAATAAAATTAAAAAATAATTTTTAAATTTTATTTATAGTGTTTATAATGAAATGTATTAGTTTGGTTAAAATTGTTTTATATTTTAAAAAATTATTATTTTTTAAATAACTACTTTTTATGTCTTTTTGTGAACTATAATAAAATTAATTTTAGAAACTCATAATAATTGAATTTGATAAAATAGACTCCATTTATGAATTGATAATATTGAAACTAGCATATGCATAAATTTTGTTATTTTTATGAAAACATTAATTTTTTAATGAATAGTGAGAAATACTGCATGGTACAAAAAACCCGACTTTTTTATAGAAATGATTATTTTTAATTTAAATTTATTTTTTAAAATAATTTATAAAAAATACCTATATTAGTTCAAATTAATTAATTTGAGTTATTTTATAATAATATTATAAGTATAAAACTTTATTGAAATTTTTAATGTCTTTTACCAACCTTCTAGGCACATTTGTGAATTTGCATAAAACGTAAGTTTACCGCATCTATGAATTGAAATTAAAAAATTTGCAATACACAGTTGAAATCAGAAAATAAAATTTGGTTCAATAGATTGAATTTAATTTTTTGTTGAATAGTACTTTGAAATTTATTTACCATAGTTATAAGTAAATAGGGTATTTAAAGTTCATAATAATATTATAATAATATAAAATTACCCCAACCCATGTTCAAATTCTTTTGGATAAGTGTTTTTTGACCAAAATAAAACCTATGAAAAAAATTTCTTCCTCTTTGATTCTAATGGGTTAGATTTGGACATTTATTATATTTTATTTAAAGAAGAGTTAAAAGTGTAAATTTAAAATTTTAATAACTATATCATTTTTAATATAGTGTTTTACATAAGATAAATTTGTCTAAAAAAAATTATTAAAAATCGTAAAATATTACCAACATCCTAGGAGTTAATTTATAATATTTTGAAATTAAAAAATTAAATTTATTTATGACACAATGATGATTCAATAATTAGCATATTAATGAATGATTAATATAATTGATATTATAAATATTAAAATAAATGTAAATTGAAACTTTTGATGCAATCTAATAATTTTATAGTTGAATATGACATGTTAGACTAGATTAAATGTATTTTTTTCAAATTAATAATATTTTTATGACTTTCACAAAAAACCTAATACTAAATAATATCAAAATTGACATAAATGAGTTTTTAAAACAAATAATATTGTATAAATGATAAATTTTCCTAAAAATATAAACATGAGCTAGAGGACATATATAATGTTAGATAAATAATCAATTATCCACTTTAGGTTCTTTTTGAATTTTATTGTATGGTTATTGACCATATAATGTAAGAATACAAGAAGACAATGTAAGAATTAATCTGTTTAACTAATGGTTAAATCTAAAAGATAAGGATAATATGGTGACCTAAACATGTCTATAGCCAATATGTTGAGATTATTTCGACCCCTCCACACAATATCCAAGAAATAAATCCATCTGGAGATATTAGGAATGCAATATATGTTTATATAAAATAATGCTTCATGATTTTCTTAATGTTCCCCTCACTTCTATTTTAAAAGGGTACTCCCACATCTCTTAAAATAACACATCCAAATCCATTTGAATCGTCCACACCCAACCCAAATAACCTCGAAACTACCCACACATACATGTTGAGATGACACATTTATCATAATTCCATACTATTGAGATTTGTTTTCATCAAATTAATACAAAGAATCGGAAGAGGAGATAATTATTTAATCACCTCTTTCAAAGTTGTTTTCTTCTTCCACTTCCTCATTATTGTTGTTTCCATACTGAAATAGTAACTCCATTAAATTCTACAAACATAGATGTTATTTTAAATTTAATACAACCATATTAATCGATCTATCCATCTTTTTAATAACAATGTCACCATATGTGCATACAAACAACTTATAGTATACACATTATGGTGTAGTTTTTTATTCAACACTTAATTATTTGGATGGTTCTATCAATGAGTATAATTTATGTGAATAGGAAATGTAAAAAATTAATGATTCTGTATATATAATATACCTTCGAATTATGTATGATTTCACCATCAATAAATGATATCATTGCCCGTGTGTACATACAACTTACCATCTCCACGACGTGGTGAGATTCAATTCCATGTTCACCATTCAATGATGATTATAAAATTCTATATTATTAATACGTATTTAATATATGAAATAATAATTCTAATATATATATGTATGTATGTATGTATGTGTTTACATATATCTCATTCACATACTTCCATTTAATACGATATGAAAATGCAACAAACATTTACGTATACGTATGACGTACAGTCTTCATAAATGGTGTTTTCCATTTCATATATCTATATATTATACATATTTATATTATAAATATATATGATATATAAATAATTTTTTATATTAGGGAAGTATTTAAATCATGATCTTTGTGAAAAAATGAAGAATTACGTGATAAAATACGTATGATAATGAATGTGATTGTTACCTGAAATGTTACCTTAACATAGAAATTAATATCAAATGGGTAGTATAATGTAATACATAAATTATATATGATATCATAAACATTAACATGGTTCTGTTATAATTTAATAACATACTATGTTTATTATACGTGACATTAAATGTACCCTCAACTAATGGAAAGTAGAAGGTAAGGGTTAATTCTTTAGTCTCATTATTATCCGAGATTTTTTATGTGTATGTAATTAAATGTAAATATTTATCATCAATGTCTATCTTTTATAAAAATGTTTTTAAAAGGAATATTTTATTGTTTTCTAGAAGGTACTCTTTTGCAATATCATCATTTTAAATGTTTTAATGACTTATTTTTCTAAATCTTTTTAATTAAAGTCCATTTTTAAAAATGATTTTAAGAATTTCTTTTTATGGACATTATTGTTTTAAAATGATAATTCCATTAAAAAGATTCAAAGTGGTATGGGACACTTTGACTAAAAAATATCTTTTAAATGACTTCAGTTTTAAATGTTTGACTTTTAAATTATTTCAAAAAATGGATATTTCTCCCAAAAAGTTTTATTGATCATTTTAGACTATGTCGAAATCCCTTACTGGATATTATTATTGATTGAGGTTGATTTATTATCAAAAAAATTATTTCATATTGTATTGAATAAGAAATGATATGTTTGACTGTGTATGTTCTATATTTATACCATTTATGTTTTATGGTTAATGTATTGACATTTCATATGCTATTTAAAAAAATTATGTTATAATTTAACATTTCTATATGAGGAATGAATTGGACTTAGTAAGTGGCGGGATGAGACTTCTATTTCCCCTCGATGCATTGGTAGGTCTCGTGAGACAAACTTTTGACTAGTCACAAGTCCTTCAAAAAATTTATATTTAGGGGCTTGGCCGGAGGACATGACTTTGGGGGTAAGATTTCTAGAACTATTTATTCCATCATTATAAGATTATTTTTTATTGTTACATGTGATTATTATACTAGTATAACATCAATTTTAATAAGTAAATGCAATTATTTGATTATTCTTTTACATGTCAGGCTGATTTTTATTTCTAAAGGGCTTGTATATCAATTTTATATTTCTTCATAAAAGATCATGATTATTTATGATAGCTTCCCCTATATTGTTTATCCTTAATATGTATATGATCTCACTCTATTATTATGTTTTATTTCCCCAGGATTCCAAAATGTTTACTATGATTGATATGTATTGTTAAGCTAAGAGAATAATGGAATTCTCAAAATATTATTTATGTTGTTTTTTATGTTATAATTTGTTAGGTAACATTCATGTATGTAATATATTTTCCAGTACGACTAAAATAATTTGTCCTTTAGGACTTGATTCATTATAATCATGCCAATGTATTAAAATAATGCACTGACTTTGGGTGTCCGGGGTTGGGGCATTATAAATTGAATCAAACTAAATTAATTTAATACATGAAATATGTATTTAAAAATTATACAATATGTACTATTTTATTATTTGGTATAAAATATAAATTACCTATCCAAACACAAGTTACTATGGTGGAAACAAAAATGTTGAAAATGGGTAACCAAATAAGTGAAGGGACAAACACAATAAAAACATAATTTTAACAAGTCTCGGAGTTTTCAATCGTCTATACTTTTTTCCTTTCAATTTTTTTTTAAATTTTGGATCCATTTTCAAGGATGGTTTCTTCCCAAAATTGAATTTGTTGGTTGTTAACAAATAAACCAATCCATCTCACTCATAAAAGGGGTTATCCTCTTCTTACTTCTTTCCAAGCCTCAACCTTCTTATATCATCAAGAATTCAACAAAAATCTATCCAAATAAAACCTATAAACATATGTTGGATCTATTCTTCTCAGAATATCACCCATAATTTTTTATAACAACATCGTAAAGAGTGCAAATGAATATGAGGGGAATTAATTTCAAAGAGATTATTTCTTTTTTATTTTTTTTCCTTATGGTCATTTCGTATTTCAACACATTATTTTCAACATATATAAATTATAATCTCATTATAATTATTATTCATTTAATATAATATTATTATGGAACAATAATTAATAAATCATATGTTTTTACTTAAGAAAACTGAAACTAATAATATTTTTTTTATGGAAAAACCCCTTCATAAAGGGATATGTTTTGGTCACCTTAAAAACGTATCAAGACTACATATAATGATAAATTTAATAAAATTGTGTTATGTTTTTATATAAATTTCAGGATCCAGTATTATAGAACAAATAGGTAAAATATTTTTATTATGGATATTACATAATTATTTCATAAAAATGACATAATAGTAAAACATTCATAAGAAAAAAATATTTATTATTATAGTAAAATCATTTTTAACACATTTATCGTACATAATAATAAAATGAAAAGTTCCATATTAATATTACTTTTAATGAACAAATATATTGCTCAGTATACAAAATGACTATAATATATATATCAATGGAAGGGGTGAGAAAAATTCTTGTTAAGGGGATGGATAATATAAAAGGAAAGAAAGAATGATTCCATCGATCATGGGTGTTCATAATCATAACCATATTCCAGTTACAATAAGTTTATAATGGTCATAAGCATTATGGAGTCCTTTTGAAAGTAATGGAACCTAGAATATTAAAAAAAATCAAACATAATATCATTATGTTCAGGTAAAACAGATAATGGTGATGAATGATAACATCATTTTAACACATAATATATGTTCATATTCCATGAAATCGTGACATTTAAAAAATATAAAATCATTTTCATTCATTATAAAAGTAAAATCAAGAGATATATCACGTTAAAAATTCATTAGGGTGTTATATAATTTTTTTCCCTCTCATAAAATCCTAATTTGTTAATAATAATTAATTCTCCATGGAAAGAGAACATCTTACAATTATAGTCATTAAATAAACCCATAGAATTGAATGAATTTTAGAAAGGATTCAGAAATAATTTTTTCATAAATTTTTTTGGGTTTAAAAAGTAATATTCAAAGTTCTATTTTTACATAATAAATAATTTTTATTGGTGGATAAGAACTATTTAAGATGGGGGGGGGGGGGTCATAGACATGTTTTAAAAATAATCATGTTTTTGAAAAAACAACTGTTATTAGCTTTGAAAATATTTTTTATATAGAAGAAAGAAAAATATATATATTAGTAAAAGGTGAAGAATAATTAAAGGAAATTTAAATGGAAAAGTGGACTAATAATACTGAATATAATGTGAAATAATAGATATCCCAAAATTAATGAGTTTAGTTGAAAAATACACTCACCATAGAACCTGGTTTATTTCACACATTTTCATCTCCTGTATAATAAAAATTGTTGTACTAAATAATAGAACTATGATGAATTATGTTGATTTATCACATTTGATGAATTGTAATAGTTATGTTATATTTCATTTTGTTGACTACATAAAGGTGAATCATTTTAATATAATATTATCCTTTAAAGAATAAATATTTCTAAAATTTGATGAATTAGAACTATCATAACATATTGTAAAAATATAAAACTAGTATCCCATAGTTCGTGGTTGTATTAGCCCACATGTACTAAATATAATACATCACATCCAAATTGAAATAATAGTTACATAATATTGGAAAACAATATAAGTACATAAATATAAAATGTAATTTTAAAATATAATAAAATATATTTTTTCTTCAATATCACCCTTTAAAAATATTTAATATCCTTGAAAAGTAATTATTAACATTATGAATTATATTGGGGAAACAACACATAATCTATATGTGAGACCAGATTCTCATAAATTGTATTTGTACAAAAAAATATGACATTGTATAAATAATGAATTAATAAAATGGAATGAATAAATAATGATAATGTAATTCTATATAAAAAATCACTTGACCTTGAAACATATCAAAAAATATAAATACAATTCAAGTAATCAAAATTACATCTTTAACTAATTTTTTAATGATGGAATAAATAATAATAGTTATCATAAACATACCCCCATTGCCTCATGCAATGAAAACTATATATATATATATTTAAGTATATATCCAAATACCAAAACTATTATCTATAATTCAACCTACAAATGAATAAAAATTATATATAATTTTGGGCTCTACCAATCTCATGATAATTCTTACTCATTCACTATATGAATAAAGATTACCACTCAATCTGTATGCCTTAAAAATCAACACCTATAAGTATTGGAAGAACTAGAAAATAAAAATTTTATGTTTCCCGAAAAAATTAATCATAAACCATCTAATGATATATGATGGATTAAAAAAATTATATCATTAGTATCTCATAATGTTAAAAAAAGGATATCGACATAGAAAATAATAATAATAATGGTTTCTAGATACTTTCATTAGGTCAATTCCATTTTAAAAATAAAAAATATTTTTTTTAAAAAAAATAAGAAAATATCATTGAAATCATTTTTTAAAAGAATTAATGAAACATGAAATGGAAGATTCAAATCATTGATGGGTAATGTAAGACCTTAAAAATTCTAAAAGTATAACTTGTATTCGATAACATGTTTGACTTGAAACACAATGTGCATAAGGTAATATAATATCTTGATAATTTATAATATAATTAAAAAAGTAAATAAATTTATTGTATTATATAATTCAATGCATGTGAGACAATGTTATCACGTGCCATAAGAAATAAATAGCTTCATCAATGTTTCACGCGACCCAAAAGACCAAATTTTACTAAACAATAATATATTATAAAAATATTATTAATTAAAAAGGAATTAACTTGCCGTTATGAATTGTATTTACCATGTTATTAAAATATAAATTCTCAAGAACTGATTCACTTATTAAAAATATATTATAACTGAATATTATAAATTATGGAATATGAAAAATAATATTTTTATAGAAAGCTAATTTAATTCTCCAAAGCTATTTTACCCAAATATATTATATTAAATACAATTGTAATTTGTTATTAAATATATATATATATATAATTAAAAATAATATTTTCAATATTCATCAAATATATTTGATAAGAATAAGAAAAGAACAAACCAAATGTTACACATAATAACTTAAAATATGATTAATTCATTTTTAAAGACTTTTAATGGAAGAAGAATTTAAAAACAATTGTATGTTAAATAGATTATATATGCCCAAATAAATTTCATATTTGAAAAAGATAAAAAAAGAATGTTAGGCTTAATTTTTTTTTATTTTTCAATAATGATCCATTTTTATCATATAATGACAAATAATGAATTTAAATTTTAAATTTTTCTTTCATATAATTAATTTATACATCTAAATAATATTTTTTGTTGTTTTTAATTTTTAATTAGATAATATTTTAAACAATTAACCCAATTTAGGTCATTATAATCAATTTTACTTTTAAATTGAAATTAAAAACATAGAAAACATTAGAATGTTTTTACATTAAAATCATATATTTCGGTCTCGTATGTGGGATTTAATTGAATTAAAATTTTGAGAATTCAATATTTGATATTTGGGAAAATGGATTCCATATTTTGAATTATAATAATTTATATTTTATAAAAATTTAGTTTTTTTTTGGAAAAAAATATTTGAGGATGTATAAAATAAATTTCAATGATTAAGTTAAAATGATACGTAATAAGAGACTAAACATTAATCTTTATGGGCCAAATGACCTAGACACGTGTCCAAAAATAATTGGTTGGAAAGTTTTTGAAAATTTACCCACATGTATCTAAATTATAATATTATGGGAGCCCATTTCAATTTTTGAAAATGTGTATGGAGTTATATTGTCAAAATATTAAAATATTGTCACTTCTCCTCCACTATAAAAGGCCTCTTATCCCCGTACGCCCTCAAACAAATCAATCATTTTATTATCAACCTAGATCTTCAAAAATAGATACTAAAAATATTTCTCCTATCCTAGATTCATCCATTTGCGATGAAAGAAATCCATGGAAGCCTTTGGTTCAGATATAAAGGATTTATCAGATTCAAAGATAACATCATTCCATGTGATTTATAGTTTTATTTCCATTCTACAGTTTATAAGCTCTACAAATTTCATTATTATAAAAAAACTATATAACTATTATCATCTAATTTTTAATGATTATTTTTTGACAAATTGTTATGCATACTCAAATCTAATGGGTAACAAACAAACTGTTAATGTGTACTGTGAACTATTGCCTCACGAAAGAAGGATTGAACATTATAACATTACCAACATTCATGGATGCATATTATGATGTAAAAAATATTTATTTGTGATATATATGATATTAACTATGTCTTTAATCTTCCAAACAAAGACTTATAAATTCCATATTATGTACGTATGATAACATCAATTTTTGAAGTGTAGACCACCACCTCCTAAAAGTGATGTGATTCGTTCACACGATACATGCAATGTATATCGGATTATAATAATTAAATATATGTGACATTTAAATCATATATATGACACAAATTAAATAATTAATTTAATGTAAATATTGTATATATCATTTTATTTATAACTCTTTAAGATACATAAAAAGAGATAACATCGTTCATGGATGTGTATATTTCTGCCTCCATGACATAATGTGATTCCTTTTACATAAATTGAATTAAATATATATATATATATATTTGAATAAATAATATGTTATATTTTATATATGGTTATAAATATATCGATATAATTATACATATGTTTTTTCTATAACGATCGTTGAATAATGTGAACATTACTCACACTTACGCACAGCCTATTGTCCCCATGATTGTAATGCTAGATCATTTTTCATACCCATATTTAATGATTGGTTGTAAAAGTCTAAATTTTTTTATTAATAGGATAATTTTTTCATTTTTATTATTCTAGAGTTGTTATATAGTGAACCCTTTTACCAAATATTCCCTACCATAGTTGTTTTTGAGATATAAACCCAAAATGGTCAAAACATTTGAAGAAAACTCATTTGTTTAAATATATGTAAATATCATGGTTATAAGTTATATAAAAGTAATTATAAACATTAAAATTGTTCTGAAGAAATTATATAATTAACATATGGTAATTATATATTAATTTAAACGACATTTACCATAAAACATAACCCATGGTAAATGATTTACGTATCACTTTTAAAACCAATGAGATATATGTTATATTCTCCACAGACTTCATTATTGTGGATTATCTACTACATAATTTGATATATTATATCATTAAACATTTTATCTTTATGGTATTGAATTATTTCATTAAATGTTATTCCTTTAAAAATCTTATTATTCAAGTGTTTCAAGGTTATATGTGAAACTTTATAATTTTAAGGATTAATTTTCTTTAGAGTAATTATAATTATCTATTATTCGTTTTTCCCATTAGAATAAATTATATGACCATTTATGAATAAAATCATTATTTTTTATCTTCTCTAGTTATTAATGAGTATTATAATGAAATAGTACAATTTTTCCAGTCATTTATACTATCATATTTTAAAAATTCATCATAATAGAACCTGACATTATTAGATTATTTAATCAAAGAACCCACTTTATTATAAAACTCAATTTCCTAAAAAAACTTATTCAAATAACTTTTTATACATTTAAAAATGGATTATTAATGAAATATTTACCTTATTTATCTTTTACCAATATTTTCAAAGGAATCCTCTTGTATATTTCTAAACAAGGCATATTTCTATCCTTTTTACTATGTAATAGGAATTTTATTTTAAGATTATTTGACAAGTATGATTTTACCGACTCTCATTTATATGAAGCTTTGTTTTCATTTTTAAATGTAATATTTTAAATATTTTTTTTTCAAATTTAATCTTCAATGAAATGGTTTTTGAAAATATATTCTCAAAAAAATCTATATTTTCTTAAATAATATTTTTAAAATATATTGTTATATTATTTATATTCATCAATGAAAAAACACATTATGTTTCTCAACATGAGATAAATTTTACAGATACTAAACTTATTATTCCACTGGATGGTTTATGATTGATTTGACCAGGAAAATATTCACATTCACTTCCTTGATTAATTTCACAGTCCCCTTGAAATATTAGATCTTTTATAATCCTTTAACATTGATTTTATCCCTAATTTTCATTTTAATTTATCCTGAATATTAATATTTCCTAAATTCAAAAATATTTTACAGATGTTATCTAATTTGATAGTAATTTGATTATTTTGAGGAATATTGATAATTATTTATTCATTATTCAAAATAGATATTTTATAAGGAATATTATTTATTTTGGTCATTTTATATGAGGAATACATCGGAAATGTAATAACATGTGGAGCCTGAACATTATCTAGATCATTAATATCATTTTACTCCCTTAAGACTAATAAGTTATCCACATTAATGTGGTCTGTATCCATAGTTATAAACCGAAATTTGTAAGTTCTTGATGTTAATGGTTTTCATCATATATAGACATGATGTCCAATAATTAATAATTTCCCACATTTAGATTCATTTATTTTTTATCCATCAGATTTTGTGTCAACTTATATATAGATACCTATCATTTTTGGTTCAATTATTAATTATAATTGTTTTTAGTTTCTTACATTTCCATATTTTTTTACTTACACATGAATTTGAATGAAATATGTTTTAATTTAAATTTAAATATTTTATATTTACTTTATTTTTACTGTATTAATTACCATACTTTTGTTTTCATTTACTTCCCTTTCCATTTGGGTTTATTTCTAATGACTTTTTTAATCAACTATGCAATATCATTACTGAGCATTTTAACTCACCCTTATTATGTTTCCATTCCACCCGAATCTAAGAAGCATAATATGAATGATATTATTAGACATAATAGATGTAATAAAGTTATCATCGATGTTATTTCAACGAAAAAATACAGTGAAATTAGTGTATTCATTTGTAATACAATACTAATTTGTGTATCTTTTTTTGGAAGGCTACTATATTTGTTAGTAATTCATGATGTTATTTCTTATTATTATGCCATTATAATTGATAGATGATATCTTCTTCGGGCTAGTTGGGTTTAGGTTGTAATTGTTTAATAAATGCATGTTTAATTGCAATCATTGGAACTAGATATTTGAAATCCTAGATTAGAGAACATATCCCAAATTTATATTTTTTAAAAAGTGTAAACCCCCCTTTAATTTTGGTAAAGTGTATATTATGTAGTTTTTAATGAAATAAATTCCTACCTAGATACTAAAAGTGAACATGGGTTTGGTACATGATTACCTAGGATTTTCTACTATAATTTGGATTTTTGGGAATGAATTCGTGTATCTTAGTAAATGATAATGGTCTATATAGCACACCTAGTTTTTCACTCATGGGGTCTACACTTAGGAGAATTAAAATTTTCATTACATACCACTTTGATGGATTTTGAAAATGAATAACCTCAGTAAAAAATAATGTGTTTTCTAATGATGATATAGTTTCATGATTTATAAATCATATAAATGATATTATTCATTAACTCTAATCTATATTTGGACCAATTTTAATATAAGGCTATTTAGTGATGACTCATAATTCAATGATGTCGATCATATTTATTTTGGAAATTAAATTAATATTTTTGTAGAAAAGTACAAGCTATAATACAGGTGGCAAGAAATCAAATATGGAGTGATATATGGACTTGAAAGAATAATCGCATGACTATAAGGATTTCACAAAAACCTCTGACCTAAGATATGTCTTGATTAAAATTTTATTGTTTTTAGTGGAAAAACATTAGGAATAAATATTAAATGTTAACCTATAGTGTAATTTTTTTGTTTTAAAGATTAATATGTTAATAATATTAGTTTTAGAAAATATTTAGAGGTAAATTGTAAGACATTTCAATTTTTTACCTTAACCTCCATTATAAATGTATCATTGTTCCAATTACATCAACATTAATTCCTGAGGGAACCAGAAAATTGCTTTAAAAACATAATTTTTTTATCTGGTTTATTGAAATATATCTGGTTTTTATATTTAATTATACTCTTAGGAAATAAAATAATTACCCATCATTTGAAAAATGATTTCCAAAAGGATGACCTAAAACCAATTTTTTGAACTGATAGACATCTAAATGATCACTGATTTGTGGTGTGGAGGCCCTTAGAGTTCTATTGTTCATTCACATTTTTTTATTGATGGCCTTAATAACTCTCTAAAAATATATTAATTTTACACCAATTAGATATCTCTTCATTCCAAATATTATATCATAATTAGATATAGAGTTATATGTTTGTCAATGTGACTTTTTTAATTCACATCCTCTCTTTTATAGAGGTTGTTTTATGGAAACATACCAAGATATTGATTTTAGATATGGGATATATAAATAATAAATCACCATGATTGAGTTTGAGTTGGGGTGAAATATTTTATTTAGGGTGGGGTGAATATAAGACCACCAAAATTCTAAAAGAGTAACATCTATTTGATAGAATGTATGAAAGATGACACCAAGCCTAGAGGGGAATATAATATCCAAAATATATATAATATATTTAAAACGTCAAAAAATATTCAATATATTTTATATCTTTTAATTCATGTTATATAAAGTTAGAGAGTGACATTCACAACAACGAGTTTCTTGAATGACATGCACTACATGAAAGATTATATTTTAACAAATAATAATATATTATCATAATAATATTTTTAAAAAGATATTAACTAGAAATTATGAATAGTGTTACATAAAAAATTAAAATATATGGATTATATAACTATTTCATTGGTTACATATTAATTTTAAATTAATATAATAAAACTATTGAACTTGAAAATAATATTTTTATAAAATACAATTTTTATGCTCACAATGTTGTCTTATAATAATAAATTAAATTAATTATAATTATTTAGGAATATTAATATTATATATATATATATCATATTGAGTATAATATTTTTTATTCATCCAATAGATATTATAAATATAATATAAGAACAAAGACAACTAATGCAAAAAATACAATTATTTTTATTAAGGCATTTTACCAACATTTAATAGAAAACATATTTTAAATTAAATTATTAGAAGTTTTATAGATTATATATGTCAAAAATAAATTTATATATTGAATATAAATAGAAAAATTCGAATAGGTAAAGTTATTTAAATTTTGGGCATGTTTTTTAAATGAATAATGAAAAATATTGAATTTGAATTCCAAAAAAAAAATTCATATAAATTATTTATATCATTGTAGAATTTTTTAAAATTGTTTTTAAATTTTAAATAGGTAATATTTTTATCAATTTCCCCTTTTTAGGTCATTTTAATCAACTTCAATTTGAAATTGACCATGACAACAAAGCAATCTTTCAGATGTTTTTACTTAAAAACCCTTTTTGTCATCCCATTTACTGGATTAAATTCAAATTAACGTCTCCCACATTTGTACTTGGAATGTGGAAAAATGGATTCCATATTTTGAATAATTATAATCTATAATGTATAATAATTTCAATTTATATTTTGAATAAAAATATGTTTTACTTTAATTAAAATTAATTAAAATGATTAATAGAAAATTACGATTATTAATGGAATAAATTATAACCTTAAGGGCCCTAGATGACCAAAACTCTTTTCTAAAAGTCATTTTATTTATATATATAGACCATATCCTAATATGTGTATAAATGTTACCATTATTTGAGTCACATTAAATGTGAAAAAACATGTATTTAATTCCTATGTCAAATAATTATATGAGTGTCACTCCTTCTCCTTTAAAAAGTCATACTATCCTTGCACAACCTCACACAATTCAATGAACATAGGCTCAAACATGATCCAAAAACATTTCTCCTAAAAATCCCTCCAATAATCATAGAATAATCCCCTTTGGAATAAAAAAATTCAATGAATCAATTGCTTTAATGTTAAAGGAGTTACACGACTAAGAGATAACATCTTTCATTACGTTATTTAGTTTCATTTTAATTATATACTCCATAAACACTAATTAATAAATTATTATATAAAATAACTTATAATATCAATATAATATTAGGTTATATAATAATATTTAGAACTAATCTTACATATATATCCATCTAATAGGTAACAAATATATTAGTTTTGTGTACGGAGAACTACCACCTCGTGAAATGACAGTTGTTCATTTTTTCTTTAGAATGATTAATGGTTAACCAAAATGATGGAAATAGAGATTATATATGATATGTATGATTTTTATTTACTCTTTTAATATTATTTAATTTTATTACAACACATTCCCTTATGCATTCCATTTTGTGTAAATAACTTAAAAACCTTTGTAAAAATGTTGACTACAACCTTCTAAAAGCAATGTGATTTAGTCACATGATATATTTAATGTATAAAATATGTTTATAACTATAAATATGTAACATAAAAACATATTATATACATGAAATACTTATATATATAATTTTTATTATTAACCTTTTACACACTTTAAACGGGATAACGTCGTTCGTGGATGTGTGGATTACCGCCTCCTCAACATGATGTAATTCATTTTACATCACAAAAATTCTATATATCAGTATACATGATTAAATAATATTGTATATATGATATAATTTTCCATATTTAATGATATATTTTAACTTTTCATCACTCCATAATGATCATTGAATAATCTTAATGTTACTCATGCATACGTAAGACCTACCGTCTCGATGATAGTAACATAGGTCCATTATTCATAAACATTTCTAATTATATGATTAAAAAGTATTATTTATTTTAAAATTGGATAATTATTACATGTTTATTAATCTAGATAAGATATATAATTAACCTATTACCATGTTTTACCTACAAATGTTGTTTTTTGAAAAATAAACCAAATTTAGTGAAAACACCGAACATAAACATAATTGTTTAAATAAATTTTTAGAACATGATAACAAGTGAAATATACAAAATTATTAAAATGATATATTTTATGAATCATGTATATTATTATAATTATATTATTATAAATATATTTATATGATATTAACTTGAAAGGAAATGAAATTTATGGGATTTTCATGTCACAATTTAAATATATGACATAAATGATGTATTCACAACATATGTGTTTTTGTGGTGAATAACCTATCTTTTTTGATATATTATATCACTAATCCTTTTAACTTTTTAGCATTCAAAACATTAATTAAATATTATTTGTTCACGTCTCTTGTGATTCATATGTTTAAATGTGGTGTAGGACACTTTGGGATGTTTTAGGATTTTCTTCCTCAATTGTAATTTTAATGATCTATAAATGGCATTTCAATTCATGTAAATTATATGCCTATTGTTAAAAAAAATTCTTTAATTTTCTTATCATCTGATTATTCATGATCCTTATCTTGAAATTGTAATTTTTTATCAAACATTGGTACATAAAATATTTTAGAAATTGTTTTTAAGAGTACCTAAAAATATTTCTCTCTTTAGTTGGTGAATCAGTTTCCTTCTAAGAACCCTACTTTCTAAATATGTTTAAAAAATATTCCCCCCCCCATTAAAATCTAATTTATTAAATCAATCATTACCCTTTTTTTCATTTAATGATTATTTAATTGAATCTCTTTATCTCTTTCAAAACTGGGAATTTTTCAATCCTTTTTACCTTTAAAAAGAAATTTTATTTCTACCATGTATGGAATGTATGAACCTACTAATTGAAATTTATTTAAATAATCCTTTGAATATGAAAATATTTAACGTTTTTTTAAAATATTTTCAAAAAATATTTTCAATGAAATTTTATTCAAAATGGGTTTTAAATATAAAAGGTTATTTTCATCTATAGTGTTTTGAAAATAACATCTTATAGTATTCATATTCATAAAATAAAACAACCCTTTATTTTACTCCACTTTAGATAAGTTTTATTGTAACTGCCCTTATTCTTCCATTGGATGGGTTGTCATTGATTTTTCCAGTGATAGTATTCACATTCATTTCCTTGATTCATTTTTTTCCCCATTGAGATATTTAATCTTTTATTATCATTGAATATTGAATTTTCCTCTAAAAATCCATTTCATTTAACACATATATTAATATTATTTAAACCATATACCATTTTAAAAATAGTGTCTAGTTCTAAAATTATTTGATTATTTGGTGAAATATTGATAATTCTGAATTAATAATTCTATACTGATATTTGATAATGCATATTATTTTTTCTTGTCATTTGATATGATGATTTCCTTTGACTGGTAATTATGGAGGGAGCTTTGACATTATTCGGATCCTCATTTAAGTGATGAGTTCTCATGTGAAAAATAAGTTTTTAATAATAAATGGTTCACAATCATTATATTTAAACCATCTTGGGAAAGGATTTTATGGAGTATGATTCCATGTGTCTTAGACATTACCCCCAATATAAAAACATTTCCCACATTCTGATTCATTTATTATTTATCCAAAATTTTTTTTATCAACATATCTAAGGATACATTTCATTCTCATTCACTGAATAAAATCCATTGGTTTTTGTTTCTTACCTTTACATATTTATGCCTTATATACTTTTTAAATAGCATGGGTTTTCATTTAACATTCCTTATTTAATATTCACTCCCATTTCATCCTATTGATTATATAGAATGTGTGTTGATTTATTAAATCTTTATATTGATTTGTTTTTATTGATTAGTTATTTCATTTGGTATACATTACCCTTACAAATCATTTGAGATCATCATTAATGTGTTCAATTATCATCGAATACATGAAGTATACTACTAAAAATATGAAGGAATACGTAATGTGGAATAAATATATCCTTGATGTTATTTTGATAAAAAAAATTATTTTTTACTTATTGTATTCATTTCTAAATTAAAACTCATTTATCCTCTAATGTCCCTGAGGCATTCATTTTTTATTTTTTATTTTGACAATCCACCTTTCAAGGGGTGTGGTAGAACCCTTAAAAGGCCTTTAGGCGTATGTATTACATGTCCTATAGGCCTATGAGGAATTAATTTCCCATAGACTTCAAACATTACATTCTAATCAGTCTAACTACTTATAACTTCTCCTTGCCAGCATCTTAACTATGAAATCATCTCTCCACCTTCACATGGATGTTCTTCTAGGCTTTCCCATGCATGCACAAGCTTGTCTCGATGGAAGATTCCAAAATCCCTTATTCTTGCAATCCATTTATCTTCTACTATGGTGAATTTTTCTTTTTCATCCTCCTTCTGAAGCTTGTTCCTTATAGGTTTTCTGGTTTTCATATGCACTTATGGTAGCATGATTCCCTCGAGGTGACCTAAATGTCTTACTCACCCAAATTGATGGGTGGGCCAAAGGCCTTAAAATATCCGGGGACCAAATTAGTGGCCCGAAGGCCCAAATGAGGAAATATTCCAAGCTACTATAGTGCCATACAGTGATTGCTACAGTTCCTGCTTCAATACTGCAAAATGCTGCAATAGTAATGCTATGGTACTGCTGCAGTACATCTCGAAATTAGCCTCTACCTGGATTGGATGTAGGGTCACCTAGATGCACTTAAGGAGTCCTCACCAACAAAGCTGAGGCTCATGTGTTCTGAACTCATTTATCTATCTGGATTACCAATATTGTTATACTGATCGGTCCATTAGAATTTTACTCATTGTAATCATGCCAATATATTTGAAAGAAGACACTGGCTATAGGATCTCTAGGATTCGGTCCTACAAATCATAACGTTGATAAAATTCATTACATTTCGTTTATGTTAAAATAATGGCTCCATTCACATTTTCATTTAATGTCAGAAGTACCTTATTCAAAAAATGAAAATATAATTCCCGTTAAAATAACTTTTAAAAAATTAAATAATTTATAAAAAAATTTACAAATTATTTATGAATTTTATTAACATTCCTAAAAAAATTTAAGAAAAATTTAATATTGAAGTCGAAGATTCGTGACTAATTAAAAAACGAAAGATTCCTTAATTTTTTTTGATATCATGAGTATATAAAGATAAAAAATGAATTCAATATTAGATTTCCTATAAATAAATAGAGGATATTAAAATATGTTGGTTTTAAGAATTAATTATTAAATAATTAATAATAAAAAATCATGAATAATGATTATTATTTAATTTAAACCCTTAGATCAGGTCTGAATACTCCCATATTTGTTCAAACCCATTGTATAATAAATATATATATTTTAAAAGTATATGTCAGAACCTAATTTCATAAATTATAAATTTATTATATACATAAATAATTTTTCACTTGATAATTAAAAAATCATCATCTATGTCACTACATTGGGTGATAACTCCTACATTTTAAATGTATGTTTATGTTCACCTGTATTAGTCCTAAATGATTTATTAGGATTCCTTGATACCCAGATATTTTTTAAAATATAAATTTAATATTTATATATTATATATATATAATCATCCCAAAAAATTGTATATAAATAATGATGTAAAATATTTATGGAGAAGTTCGTCCATTTGTATTCGTGAACTATCTTCTCACATTTTGACAGATGATTTAAATGAAACATAAATCACAATTTAAATTTGTAGAATGATTTATATATTATATATATCATATATATTTATTAATTATATCAAAATTTAAATCCATATAAAATTATAATTAAAAAAATTTCACATCCCTTTATTTGGTTTTCATTCCACACGTATGCATGAGTTATGCTAAATGTTTCCAATGTATTTAAATACATAAAGATAGGGATGATATTATTTTTACAGAATTAAAATTAGGTTCTAACTATCCTATTTTATTAGATACACTTTTATACTAATTTCTTAGTGGTGGTTAAGATGAATGAATCCCATCCCTTTCTGGAGAAGATAGGTTATACCGACGCGCAAGCGATAGATTCACTTACCACTTGATTTGATAATGGGTGATTAATTGTTGTTTCAACGTAAAAATAACTATTTAATATATTTTCGACATTAATTCTATTATATAATGATATTAATAATTTTTTTATAAGAGGTAAAAGTAGACGTAAAAATAATAGAGTCATTTAAAATGATCACATCTTCATTGAATGAACTCCATTACATCAATAGTTTAAGACAAAAGGGTTAAGTTTTTGGATTACCAAAACATTTGTAGTAGGGATAATATATTTTCTATAATTTAATTGGACATTGGTTATTCAATCTAGATGGGTCAGTGTGATAATAAAATTATATAAGAGGATTCATTTAACATGAGACAAAAAGTACACACATAGAATTTCCAAAAATATTAAAATAAAAATAATTTATTCACAAGAAAATTCATTCCAAATGGACATTGATTAGAAAAAAATTGATATGTTCAAATTATAATCTTAAATTAAATATTATTCAATTTTTTTCATTTTAACCCTTATCAAATGGATTAACACCATGGTTAAAAATATTTGATCATAATAGTGGTGATGGGTTTTTTAATTATCAATGGGTTATAATTGATCCATAAAGATAATAATTATATCCCATTTTAAAAATAGATATTGATTTTTATTTATCATCATTCTAGTCCTCTTAAATTGTTTTAATTTATAAAGATAATTTATTAAAATTTTATTTAACATAAAATTTCATAAATAACATTAATTGGAACTCTACATTTAATTAGACATTAATGGTTGCATTATAGTAGTCGAAGTAGAATATACACCATTGAAATTTTATTAGTATTTTTTATCTTTTAAACTATTCATGTGAAATAAATCATTAAAATTTTATTAATTTAAATATTTTTAAATTATTTTATTTTATTTTTTATATAAATTGAATTAATATTGTATCTGTATTTCATAAGAATTTAGGTAAATTAGTAAATAAATTTAACTATGAAAAAATTATCATCGTAAGAAAGTCCATTAATATTTCAAACCTAAATTTATAAACAAACATATCATATTTATATCCATAAAATATAATTTTGATGTTTTTAAAATAAATAGTGCGAAATATTGTATTTCTCATTTTTTTTAAAATAATATAAGGTTATAATCATAGAAAAATTAAACTATTTAACCCATTTTTAATTACATTTAAGAGAATGGCATGAACCATCTCATCTGTTAGAAAAAAATTAAACTGTTTCATGTATTTTGAATCCATATCCCATTATTCTATGTTATCTTACCTATTTTACCAAAACAAATGTAACAGATATTTTCCAAGGCTTAAATTAAAAATAACTAAAAATAAAAGGGGCCTAATTTAAATTTTTTCATTCATATTGAATAAAATTAATCCATTTTGAGGATATATTTTCTATAATTTGAAAAAATAAATTAAACCGAAATTTGAAAAAATTGATGACTTCTATTTTTCAGAAAAAAACTTTTAATCATAATAATAGATTAATTATTTATATCCCATGAAAAGAAAAAATCAATGATCAGTAGGATAACATTATATTTAATATATAAAATATAAATTCAAATTAAATAATTCACCAAAACAGTTTCATTTTAATTATAATAACATAAACACATCAGATGCATAAAAACAATTAATTTTGTGAAAATATCTATTATTTTAAAATGATTTTTTAATTTCAAATTATTAAACTAAAAATGAATTCTTGTTTTACTTGTCTAAATCAAATGATTTTTATAATATTGTTAATCCTATTTATACCAATTATTATAACAGTTGGATGATAATTCTATACTATAATAATGTTTATTTGGACTCTAGGTGGGTGAGTCACATGTTAGGTAAAAAAATTTGAATGAAAACAACATAATAAAATATAATAGTGTTACATTATACACTACATAAAATGATTTTCTATATTAATATTACAATAATCAAATATAATAAAAAGAGGGAATATCAATTTAGTCACATCTTCTGATTCACATGTAGATTCTATTAATTTTTTATTCCTCTAGAGATCACCTACTAATTGAGTAGTATTTTCTATATCTCATTATCTCTATAAACCATTAATTCTACTACCTTTTCTAATTATTAATGATCCTTATCAAGTGATATAGACTCTAAATTTGATAAAGTTGAAAAATACAGTATGTACTTCTTCAAGAGGGAACCATTTATGACATCATGATCATAAGATATATTTTCTAGAAGTTCCAAGTGATAATCAATAATTTGGATTAAATAAAGAATTAATATTGAGATATTATACAAAGGTATTAGTATTTCCTTTATTATGAGTCTCAATAACTTAATCGATGATGATATTTATAGAAATTATTTCTCACCAAGTTCTAATTTAATATTTCAATGATGATTCTCATTATTAAATTTTTTGCATATAGATTCCCTAATGTAATGTAATAAAGATATATAATTATACAATATGTCCTTATCTAGATCATGTACCAATATATTTCCTTACATAGCTTAATCGTATAAGTTTTTATGTATGCTCATAATTCTCTAGAGGTATTCATAAGGAGTAAGAATATAATTGATTGAAATAAATTTTTATATGAAATTTCTACCAAATGTATCATATTTAACCCAAACACGTTTCAAAATACATTGAAAATGATAAAAAAATATTACATAGTTATAATTGAATACTAAGATTGACCATATTTGTATAGATATTGAGTAGTGACGAAACATGTCTATCTAGATCATTCTGAGTACTTCTCCAAAAAATCATGGTAACCTCAGATCCCATCAAAATAAAATAAATTGTTGCACTCTGTACAACAATAAATATTACCCAATATGTATTCATTATTTCTTATCAAGAGATATATATTATCAGATATAAATGTATATTGAATAAATTATATGGTAAAAGACTATAATTCAAATAACTTTATGAAATTATTATGTATTAGGGATTTTGAATAAGAAATACATGGTGGTGTTTTTAGTTTACATTCTAGTATGGGTAATGGTTGTGACAACCCCATACACTTATTTCACTCAGCATTATCATTTTTAAATAACAGACACCAATACACATTCATTACAATATCATTTTCTTCTTGTAATCCATCAAGAAATATTCATTCAGATATCAATATATATTTATATTCCATCCATTATTAATAGTGAAAGATGAAATTTGAACATCATCCTATTACACCATAATTAAATATTGTATTTTTTGGGACAAATACTAGGTTACAAAACCTTATCATTCCATCATGATCATGGCCGAACTGAAGAACATTCTTCACCTACTTTTATAATTCAACAACTTTTATCTACAACTTCTTAATAGTCACATGGATTTATATTTGTCCATTAATATAAGAAATATATGATCTTTCCCAATTCCACTATTCCCCATGATCCCTATTTTTTCAAATACAGAAATATTAGGTATCCTTAATTCATAATCAATGAAAAACTATCATGGAAATTTCTAACTCAGAGAACATGGCACCATTGTCGCCTTCTTGGGGTGGTATTAAATTAATCAATCATAATATTTGATCACCTATAACCATATTTTATAGTGAATATTTAACAATATCTATGTAAATATACACTTTATGGTTTTATGAATAATATATATATATATTAAATTTAAAAATAGATATAATGAATCTATATAATTATTGTAAAAAATATATCATTTAACTGCAAAACATTTATTCAGTAATTTTTCTCATGTATCTTTAATTACAGAGGGGAATACACTACAACTGTATAATTCTTCAAAATGACACATATTAGTATCTGATGTGATGGGTCACTATATATGAAAATAACTTCTCAATATAAGAGTAATTTTGTAATAGTAAAACTAAAAATAATCTTATTAGTTCATTGAAATTGTATTTACATTAATCTATCTATATAAATTCAATACCCATTACAAGTCAAAATAAATTGTATACTAAATAGTCATGATAAATAATTCCGAAAGAATATTTAATCTCCAAAAAAACTAAATAATATGGATCTTAGTTAACTTTCTAAATCATTACTATTTATTTTAATGTATATCTTTGATGTATACATTTATATAACCACACATGATATTATATGAGAAATTAATGAATATTTTTGAAGTTAAAATTACAAAATGGTAAATTTAAGAGTAATATTGTCAATCTTCAGACACTTTATTTAAATTATAAAAGGATATTTATTATCCAATTATCAATTGGAATTAATAACAATATCATATCTAATGACATCCAAGAACCGATTAGAGTAATATCGTATGAATCAGTTCAATAAATCCATGAATAGAGTAGTATAATTTCTAAATCCAAATGGAATTATAATAAATTCATAATGACTATAACTCATAATTATTTATTTAAATGTTATATTAACCTTATTCATTTTTAGATTTTGATATCTAACTCTAAGATCTATCTTGGAAATTATAGATCTGCATGTAACAAATAAAATTGTTCATCAATACTATGCTGAGGGTAATTATTGTCAACAATTATTTCATTATGTTACCAATAATCAATTCAATGTTGAATTAAACCACCTATCAAGATAATACAAATAACATCTTCATCCTATGAAGAAGCCTTAGGCTCAATGAATTACATACATGGATTATCCGAGAGTTCCTTAAATTCTATAACACATTTAGGGACAAGATATCATGATTATCTAAAATGGAAGTACCTATCTATAATTATTCTATTGAAAATTAGGCATCATGATTAAAGGGACTAATAGCCTTGTCCTTAATAAGTACATAAAAATATTCTATAAAATGTGAACATTTTAAATGTTAATATTATCCCCAAACATTTGAGTTAAATATCCCTTTTTATTTTTTTATGAAATCAAATGATGGATGATGTGAATCTATTTTTACATAGTTTTTCACATATTTTTTACTTAAATTTTAATGATTTAATTATTTATTTAAGATCATTTTACTAAAAAATGGTTTTATAGTATTTTTATAACTAAATTTATTAATTAACCAAACCTTATAAAAAATTATGTATTTTATATTATTTTAAATAAATATCATAATCTTATTTTACTTTTAAAATTTAATTAATTATTAATAAGTGTTATAAATTTTATTCTGCTTGAATTTTTATTAAATTAAAATATATTTTAAACAACTATTTTATCATCATATTTTTATCTAATTAAGATAGAATTTAATTTAATATTTTATCCTTTAATATAGATTTATTTGAATAAATTTAAATTGTTAGTTTTTACGTTTAATCATCCTACTAATTAATTATGATAAGAATTTGAGTTTAAATTGAATAAAATAGTTCAATTTTAACATTAAGTATTCGCATAGTTGTTTAAATAATTAATTAAGAGTCTTAAAACATTAATTATTTAAACCTATGAATGCAGCTGAATTATTAAGTCGTTAACTTTTTTTCCAACTGAAGAGGTAGAAATGTGCCATTTGTGAATGGTTGAGTCACTAATGCTATCCTTTTTCACCCACTGTTTACCTTGTAATTGATTTATATAATAAATTTTAATTTTATTCTTTTATCAACTATATTTAACATTAATACAGTTTTAAATTTAAGTGTTAAAAATTAAAAACATAAATTTTGACTTTGATGATTAATGTTTAATAACAATTCTATTTTTAATATATTTTGTTTAGACTAGTTCATATTTTTAATTTTAATTAACATAAGTTTTAATTAGAATTATAATTTATGCAGTGGTAAGTTTTATCTCACCATTAGTCCAATTCTATTATCTTGCTACTGTTAGTTTTATTTATTATTTGTTATTGTTGTAGATTATTTAATTACAACGATGATCTTCTAATTTATTTTCATCAGTGACCCTTTATATACCGGTAACTCAAACCAAATGTTATTGATACAGTGCATCAGTAACCTCTAGCTTTCTAACGGTGACATTTTGGAACGGTAACCTTCTATTTTAATTTCATTGGTGACCTTGTATTTAATTTGCAACAGTGAGCCTTTAATTTTATAACTATCGATGACCAATTTTGTATTCTTAATGGTGACCTTTATTTTTTTAACAAGCAGTGACCTTATTTATTTTTTATTGTCAATTGTGTCCTTTTTTTACGGTCACCCTGTGCTGCTACCCATCCACCAATCTACCCTCCCCTACCCCACACCACTACAATTTCTCCCAAGATTATCTCTGATCAGAATCACTCACTAACCCCTGAACTATTTCCTATCCCACCATCACTACTCATCGACTCATTGATGCATCACAATTCACCCATAGCCTACTGTTGCAGTGTTTCTCCCCTGCTGTCTTGTGAAAAACTAATAGATTTCCCTAGTTTTTACTGTAGCTTCACACTGATGCATCCCCTATTCAGTTTTCATCCCTGATTCAAAAACTGTGGAATAAAATATACCTAGTATTTCAATCATGGAATCATTTCACGCACTCAACAAGAATCATATCAAAACAAAAACCTAGATTTTCTCAAAAGTTTAAATTTTTTAAAGTTGTTACTTCTGATGATGCCAAAATCACCACCGATTGTCGCTTTCCGAATTTAAGTCATGTGTCACTGATGAAGAACCCCACACCGTGAGTTGTTGAACACAACTCCCCTCGTTATGATGCACCACATGTAGAGGAGACGTCCACTTGCTAGCCAATGGGAGGAAGTATTTCTCTCTTCATATTGATCTTATGCAGTTGTTGAAGTGATGAACTCGAGCATCGATGCTGGACCACAAGCAACCACATGATGCTTGAGGAGGGATGTCGAACTGTGATATTATGTTTTCCACCTACTTGAGGATCTTATAGTTCAGGCCCTATCGAGAAGTAAGACCTGCCATCACCACACCTTCTTGTCATTGAAGATTATCGAAGCCCCCTTGTTGTGCTTCTATAATTGGGGTAGAAGAAGTTAAATTAAAAAACCTAAAAAAATTAAAATAAAATTAAAATTTATATAGTAATTAAATAAAATTAATTATATGAATATAATAAATAAAATATATTTAATATTTATAAAAAAACTTATTTTATTTAATTAACATTATTTAATTTTTCATTAAACTTAATAATTTATAACATATAAATTAAAATAAATAAATTATAAAAAGAACTATAATTTTAATTTAATATTTTATATTAAATAATTATAACTATATAATATTAAAAAATATAATATAAAATACTAATGATAATTTATAAATTTTATCAATATAAATTGATCCATTAATTTAGAATTGTAAATATTTTTATTTTTAAAAATAATAATACACTTAAATATAATTATATAACATTAATTATGTTATCGAACAAAAATTAGTAACATAATAAATAAAATTACAAAATAACTTTTTTAATTTTTTAGATTAATAACTATTTATTTATTTATTTCCCTCTCTTTTTAACTGTTTTTTGTGCCGGTTCATGCAAGAGTACGAAAAACGTCTAGGTAATTTCAACCAACTCACTGGAAGTTAGTTACGTGAAAAAAGTTAGTGTGTTATGTGGTTCATGAAGAAAAACTTGTTTGAGATACATAAGTGAATGATACATGTTGTCGGTGGAAAACAGGGGGTGACTTGTAGCTTAAGATAGTAAATTTAAATGTAAAGAATGAGAGGGGACACACATTCTATAGGAGGACCATTAGAGATTCAAGAGATTCTATCTCATCAGATCTGAGAGATCCAGTGGGAAGAGGATATCATTTGGGGAGTTCTTCTTCCTTCATTACGGAATATTTTGTACTCTGTTTTAGTATTATACTATTTTCTATATTGATAATAGAGATAATGTTAGGCTAAATCATTTAGTTCATGGATAAATTGAAGTTTAGGTGGTTATCATTTAATTTTCTTTTCAGTTTATCATTTTGATGTTTTCTGTATTGATCATTGAAATCAAGGGAGAGTTCATCGAATGCATTGAACTGTTAAAAATTAATTTCAAAATTTCACATTCAATTGGTAAGATATATCATGGAAACACCTTTCAAAAGAAAATAAATTCATAAGACTTTAGGACTTATAGTGAGTTCGTCCGGTTTTCATTTTCAAAAAATGACTATCACAATTGATCTATTTAGAGTTGAGAAATCTATAATTTATCAATATATATTAGAAATAATTCCTAGTGAGGAAGGTTATTCATTCTCTTTAATTTGGTACTCTGCAATTAGTTTTATCTGAATTTATATACTTTTAAAACAAGTATAATGAATATTTTTCTCTAAGCGTTTCACTAAATTGTACCTTTATCGGCATTTTATACCTCTGTTTATCTATGTTTTAAATTTTTTCTAGCTCAAATGTTGTTTATATACTTGTTTTGAAATGTTATGTCACTCTACTGCTAATTTAAAAAATTAAAATTATAATAAGAATTTTAAAATAGATAGAAAATCTACATCACTGCTGGCAACAGTGGGGATTTTAAAATGTTTTTAAAAAATTAGTGGTCATAATTTCATTCTCTTTGGGTTATAACATGCATGCCACATATACATTAGTTTGTAGGAGTATAAATACTTAAACATTTACCTACTTCAACCAATGCTCAGGTTAATGAAAGTGAATTTCCTTTTTAATTCTGCTTCAATTTTGAATAGATAGTTGAATTAATTTTTATTTTTAATATTAAATGTCAAATAAATTACTCAAAAATTGGTATGGAAATTATATTAAGACAAATAAATAAAAATCAAAAAGAAATAAAATTCACCTAGTGGATTAATGACAAGATTCACATCAATAAATTCCCCAAATATTATATCAATGTGGAGCTAAATACACAAGATACTGTAATCTTATTATAAGATGTTTTCACAACCAAATAATCACCTAATAATTGATGTAGTGATGTGAGAACCTTAACAAGTTATCAAATTTATTTTAGTGGGTTGAAATAGAATAAATTAGAAACATTTTCAATACAGGATTGGGTGATAAAGTTATCCTTAACCACCTTTCTGGGAACATCCACTACAGTAGTAGTAGATTGAAAATTATTTCTTTATACCCTTATATTATTTTGTGGTATATTATCTTGAAATATTGTCATTAGTTTGAATAATGCACTATATCCAAATAGTTAAAGAAATATACATTTATGGATTCACCCTTACCCCTGAATTCATGGCCATGATAGATTTTTTTCTCCACACATGATGAAAATAAATTTTCTTTTCAATCATATACCCATTTGTTTGCTTCCAAATTCTTAAAATACTAAAAAATTCTTTTTTCTTATATTCCCCTTATACATTTTTTCCATTTCCTCCTTTTATCTATTTCATTCCATAAATTTGATAATAAGTTGATAGTTATATCACTTTATTGGTAGCACACGTTACTATATACTCATATGATGATAATATAAGAGAGACTATAGTACTTCAAAATATGTTCATAAGACAATCAATTAAATTTTCAATATAACACTTTTTATTATGTACAATGTTTTCATCATGGATTTCTAACCATGTAATGATATCATCATAATTATCAACATATTTTTTATAATTATTAATTTGTTATACTCTATAATTATCTCCCTAAATTTTCTCAAAAAGAAAAAATTATTTCCATGATGTGTTCTTAAAATCTTCCAATTCAATGCTTTGTATGTCCCCTCCATCTATAATGATTTGAATTAATAGACACCATTGACCAACATATCATGTGATATGATAAACATCCATTTCATACGTATCACATTAATTATATCCCAAAGATATACATTTCATTTCTACAGAACATACACATTCCTAAGCTATAGAATGATTTTTTCATCCATTAAATGAATGAGGTTTTTCATTCATTATTCAATATAAACATACTCTACAACATTATTTATTATTATCATGTCTTTCAAATCAGAAATGTAGTATATTAAAACATGATTCATAAAAACCTATTTAGTTATAAATTTCCACATTCAAGATCTAGATCTAGAAACAACATCATTATCTTCTAGATGAAGGAAATCCCAAACAAGAATATTTACATTGATATAGTTTACAATACATCCACAAAATTCAAATTATAAATTATCTAATACACAAAATTAGGCCCTATAAGTTTGATTCTGAGTGTATAATTTTAAAACTAGTGAAATTAATCACATAACATGAGTATTTAGGAACAAATAATCTATTAATATTGTGTGCTATTTATTTGGGAAAATTATCATATCATAATATTTTTATTCAAATACACCACAATGTTTTTATAAAAAAATGTGAATTTATCATGAATATCTGTCAAGAGAATTAAACCGAGTGTGATATAAGGTCATACACATTTTCACTAAAATCTTGGATGAGAAACTCTCATCTAACTATTTCTATATTTAATACCCAAGATGAATATATGAAAAACTAAATCCATTGGTAATATATAGACATTGCTTTATTTGTTCGAAAACCACTTAATATCTTATATTTCACAACATAAGGAAGTATTTGTATACTTATACACAATTTCATTTATAGGGTTATGTTTTATGATCATTGTTTCTCCTAATTATAATTTTTGATGATATCAACTATATAGACCGTGGCCCTCTTAGCCCAGTGTCGGGGTTTAGTATATTAATTTGGAACTTGATATGAGTTATTTCATCCTAGAGGATAGATTCGTTTATTAATCTTCGTAATCATGATACAGACATAAGCATTACATCACATTATAATTCTGCATTTAAAACACAGTATATTTTAATGAAAATCATCATTGCCACTTTGAAATCCAAGCATGTAAATCATAATAAAATTGAAAAAGATATACAGAAAATAATCATAATAAAATGATGTTTTTTAATATTAATAAGTGTATGAATATAGTAGAAGCTCACAGGGAATAAATAAATCGCAAATAATATGGTAGGAATCAATTATGATGAAATAATTCTTTATAAATAAGCAATTGAACCTGAAACCTATAAGAAGATAACTAAATTTTACAAATAAATAAATCTATATGAATAACTAATTTCATAATGATTGAATTCATAATTTCGAAAATTTTATCCTATCTTCAAGGAATCATATCTCTACATTTATGAATGTGGGTAAGGACTCACCCAAATCCCAACATATTTTGTCTCCTAATACCTACTGATTCTTTGAGGGGGTATGTAACTCTAGGCCCCTCCCATAATATAATATTTCCACTACATTCATGATATGAAAAAAATACATAATCAACATGCCCTAAAAATCAATAATAATTGATATCAGAAGAGCTATAGTGTATATTTTTAATTTTTTCCTAATTCCAACCAGTAATAATCTAGGAACATAAATATTGTGTATAGTATTATTAGAATATACATTTAGTAAATAATAATATTCATTGGTGTATTTTGATATAGAATAAAATAATTTAAAATTCCACTAAAACATATCTTGTGGAAAACATGCCTTTAAATTTTAAATCACTTCTCTAAAATAAAAAAAGATATTAATTAACATGAAAAAGTCATTCATTGAAATGGAAAATTACATATTCTAAAGGAATGATAAATGAAAATATCGATCATTATTGTAAGATCCAAGTCCTTGTTGATGTATGGCACTGTTTAACTCTTATATGGTAAAATAATTTAATGTTTACTAGATGCATGAGGAATCTTGGGCGTGTTCCAGGAGCCTGGGTAACAAAATAAATGGAAAATGTATCATCATGTGCTTGTTACACGGTTGACGCACAGTTAGTTCATACCATGAAAGGGGTAAGGACCAATCAAGAAACCTTAAATAAAGGAATATCACTTGAATGGAAAATGTTATAACAAATCATGTGGAATACCCATGTAACCATGATTTAAGGAACCCTTTTGGGATGAGGACTGAACAATATTGTGTCATGGTTTAGAAAATGGTGCCGCCAAAATGTGCACCCCATTAAATAGTGAAAATGTTTTATTTTTCCACCTCATAATTTTAAGTTTCATACGTGATTATATATCCATTAATTCCTCTTACATCACAAGTGGCAGTTAAAACCACACCAATCACCCCAAGGTTTTCTCCCATTCAATTATATTCCATTTGTAATGACGTTAGTTGTCGATCAAAGCTCTTGGAGTGACTAATGGTCAAATTTCTACTCTATTCTAGATTAGGACTTGTAACTCTCAGTGCGACTAATGGTCAAATTTCTAGGTTCTGACCTCAGTGTGAATAATGATCTTGGTGTGACTAAGCCATCTAACCATTTTATTCCATATGATAATTGGTTTCGTAATCAAGGAGTTATTGAATATGGATACAATGCTATGGTTAATAATGTTATCTTCTTCATATTTGCTGTACTTTTTCTACATGTGTGTGTACCATAGTCTCACTATTTATTTATACCATTGTGGTAGAGTTATTGGCTATCAATTACAATAGACTAAATATCATTTTTTTCTCAAAAAAATGGTTTGATAATTGATAAAAACAAACCATCAGGATCCCAATGGGATTCACTGACTTTGTTAATTCCAGTTTATGTCTATCCATAGGGAGCATGATATTTTTAGAACATCAAACATGTAACTCCCCAACCCCTGAAGCCAAGATTCGGTGCATTATTACGTATCATTAGCATGATCATAAAAGATCAAATCTCAAAATACCGATTAGTTTAGTAGCCTTAGAAGTAATAGATACATTCATAATGATTACATTACATCATAAAATGGAAAACTAAAACTACATTGTTTCCATATACAACACTGAGATCCCATAGAATATCCATGCAAGTTAGTCATAATATACTTTTTTTCATCCTATGATAAATAAAACAAAGAAACAGATCAGCTCAGATGCTAAGTAAAGATAACAATATAGTGGAAACATTCATAAATAAGAAGAAACATTTAAGGTAATGTCTAAAACTAAAACTAAAGCCTTTTAAACATAAAATTAATCATAATATGGAAAATAGAAATCAAAAAAATTCCATTTACTTACACACATGGATATTCTACTAGTCGAATAATCACATGCAATATCAATAGCAACTTTCATAAAGATGGAATGCATAATTCTTAACTTCATAACCACATATTCCAGGCCTTGTTCTAAGACTGCAAATAAGATTTTGTCAATGCCCTATTCCAAGACCCTAGTTTGTTTCATGAGACCTACTGATGCATCGAGGAGCTATAGCAGGCTCCACAATCACTTACTATGTCCAATGCATTCCTTATATGAAATGGTTTAAAAGAAACATAATCATTTATATTAAAACTAGCATACGATATGTAAATTCATTATCCATAAACCGTGAATGGTAAAAATATAACACATCCACAATCAAACATATCACAAAACCTTCAATACCGTATGGATTTTTAGTATAATAATAAATCAACTTCTAATTATCTTAAAATCCATCAAAGGATGTTGACATAGATGAAATCAAAATGTTTTTAGAGAAATATCTCTTTCTATATTCAAATCATTTAAGAGTAAAAAAATTATAAATAAAACATTTTTGATGAAAATATTCTTATGATCTTGTAAGGGAATCTTCGACGATGTTATAATAGTAGAAAATATTTTCACCCACCGTATAAGTAAAAAAACATTCTTACATTAATTTGGTCAAAAATTCCATAATGTTCTTTGTTTGGAAATCGATAGAAACATTCCTTTATAACAATGTTATAAAATGTCAAAAAGGGTATAAATGAAATTTAACCATAGTATAGTGAATGGTAAAAATGTTTTGGAATAAATTTTTATGAAACATGGATGTGGATGATAAAGAGGTCCCAATAGATACTTACAAAATAACAACCATATAAAATAAAGAGATTGTGAAATTAACCCTTAGCTTGTTCATTTTCTTGGTTGAGGGTAGGTTAACCTCTTATAAAATTCTGATATAATTGTTATTAAATTATAAAAGAATCATATACATTAATATTATATCATATATTATTTTTTAATTTTTAATCGTTAATAATATTTTAGTATTATCGTCATTTCAGGTGTTAACTGACTCGTTTACCTTTATATGATTTCTTAAGATAGTTATAATGGCTATGGATAGGATGTATCTTAATCATATTATAAATGATATTAATTATTTAAAAATTATAGTTAATCATCTAATGAAAATTAGTCTTGAATAGATACGATGGGGAATGAAACTCATCGTGTTTGTGGAGACGGTAATCCGTATGTACGCACAAGCAACAATATGATAATTATGATATGAAAATAATATATAATTGGATGGTATAACATATAAAAATAATCATTATAATGTTATAATTATTATTAAATCAGTAATACATCATTATTATACCCATCTGAATTGTAATGTATTGAGTAACAGCTACACCACAACGTGGAGACGGTAACCCTTACGTATATAGGTATGGTGACATGTCGTTCAAAGGATGGATTGAATAATGATTATGGTCATACCATATTTATAATAACATCAAAATATAAAGAAGATACTTGAGTTGTTCTTTTATAATTTAAGCAATAAGGAAATAAGAAGTGGAAGATGAAAAACTCTGAATGAGGTGGTGAGATATTTACCTCTTTTTCGAGTTCTTCCTTTTAATTTGATAAAAATGGCTATATAGGATGGATCTATGACTAACAAAATACTTATAGAATAAAGGGAGGATAGTTTATAGGGTATTTAGCTTAAGGTTGGCTGAGCTAAATGACTTTGAAGGTGTGAATTAGAGAGAAGGGGAACTGCCTTTTTATAAGAGTGGTGAGGGGAACCTTAGGAAAAGGTAGAAGTATTGATTTTTAATAAAACCATTTTAGTTTTATAATGGATACAAAAGGAATTATTTAAAGTATTAGGAGTTTATTGGTCGAAAAACTCTCAACCGATAGGTTTTAGATAGGTTTGAGTCTCTGTATTTACCTTATCTTATAGATTTAACTCTTAGTTAAACAGTTTTACATTTACGAGGTCTCTTTGTATTTTTATATTATATAATTAATAAACATACTGTAATCTTCCACGAGAACCCCAAGTGGTTCATTAATGATAAACCTATAATTATATAAGTTTTTTTATGATCATTAGATTTTTAGGACTATTATATCAATAAATAATATTTTATTTGTTTTAAAAACTCATTTATGTCAAATTTAACATTATTTAATAATTGATTTTTGTTAAAGTCCAAAAAACATTATTACATAGAAATAAATACATTTAACAAACCATAACATGTTATATTAACCAATAAAATTAGTGGAATTTGTTATAATTCTAAAATTAAATTTATTTGGATATTTATAATATCAATTATTTTAATCTTTTATTAATACGATAATTACTGCATCATCATTGTGTCATAAATTAATTTAATTATTTAATGTCTAAAATTATAAATAAAATACTATTATGTAAGAAATCATTTTCTATTCCTAATAAATATTTATAGTCTAATTTATATTGTGTGTAACCCTATATTAAAAATGTTTTAGTTATTAAACTTGGGATTTAACTCTTTTAATTATTCTTTATAAAAAATAATAATAAAAGTCCTAATCTAATAAAAGTGGACCAGAAAGGTTCATATTTTATTCCTAAGGTTGTTTTTGGTCGAATTCTACATATTTAATATTATTAATAAATGTGTTAGGGTAATAATAATATCATATTTACCTATAATTACCCTATTTTCTTTTTATCGTGGTAAATAAAATTAAAAATTTTATATTCACCAAAAATTATTTTCTTCTTATTGAACCAAATTTTATATACTGATATAAAACATTTGTCTCATATTTTTGAATTTAATCTCAAAGAAGTAGTAAAATTATGTTTTATGTAAATTAGTAAATGCTCATATGAGGTGGGTACAAACAGTAAAAAGTTAAATAAAATTTATATATATATATATAATTATTATAAACCAAATACAATGAATTAAATTGAACATATATAAGTATTATGTATATATTTTGAAATGAAATAAATTTAAATAAAATAAATAATTATTTAAATAAAAATTCAGTTTCATACTATAACTCACTGTTTTTCAATATTCAACAAAAATTGAAAGTTTCGATAAAAATACCAATAATTAAAACTAAGCTAATTTTGATACTTCAAATCCAAAAATGAAGTACATTTTGAAAGACAAAATTTATAAAATTTCAAAAATTGGGTATTAGTATTCATTACAGCTAGTTTGATTGGTTGTGGTGTGTTAGAACTCGAAGTTTCGTACAAAACATGCTATTGTATTATTCAAAGTGAAGTGTACCATGAAATTTTGGGGTGTTACATTCTCCCCTACATCAAATAATTTTGTCCTTGAAATTTATAGAATATTACTTGATAAAAAACATAGGTGGTTCTTCATCATAAGTTTCATGGGTTCCCACGTTGCCTCTTCCATCATATTGTTTCTCCATAAAAATTGTACCTGAAAAGTCGTCTGGTTTCATAGAACTTGTTCTCTTGTATCGAGAACCTTTACATTCTCTTAAAAATAAGACAAATCGGGTTCTAGTTATAATAAATAATAGGTGAGTACATGCGTTGGGTTCGACATGTATTTTCTCAATAGTGATACGTGGAACACATCATGAACTTTGAAGAGACTTGGTGGCATTTCCAAACGGTAAGCTACATCCCCAATTTGTTCTAGAATATCGAAAGGTCTAATATACATGGGAAATAATTTTCCCTTGTTATTGAGGCGTATAACACCCTTCCATGGAGATAATTTCAAGAAAACATGATCTCCTACCTGAAATTCCAAATCCTTCCCCTTGTTATCTACATAACTCTTCTGCATACTTTGACCTACTTTGATGTGGTTTTGAATTTCCTTCACCTTTTCCATCGATTCCTCCACATGTTCTGGGCCTATTAGTTTTCATTCACTAACATCATCCCAAAAAATTGGTGTACGAAATCTCTTTATATATAACACTTCATATGGTTCCATCAGAAATCATGAATGAATGCTATTTTTATTAGAAAATTCTACAAGAGAAAAATATTGATCCCATATACCTTGAAAGTCAAGTTAGAAAAATCTGAACTTGTCTTAAAAGGTTTTAATATCCCATTCTGATTGTCCATCAGTTTGGGGGTGGTAGGTAGTGCTCCAATGATGTTATGTATCCTGAGTATTCTAAAGACTTTTCTAGAATCCTGATGTAGAATGTGAATCGTGATGAGAAAAAATTAATAGGAGTACTCAAAAATGTCTCACAACTTCATTATTATGTAGTCTTGCTAGATGCTCAAGTGGTAAATCTTCTCAAATAGAAATAAAATTTGTTGACATGGTAAGATGATAAAAAATGACCCATATTGCATCATTACTTCTAGGAGTCTTCGGTAGTCCCATGGAAATGTCCGTCGTAATATTATCCCATTTCAACTCAGGTATGGGAAGAGGTTTCATGAATCATACAGGTTGTTGCCTTCGAGCATTCACTTGATGAAAAACCATACATCTTGAAACAAAATAAGAAATCACCCTCTTTATGTTGTCCTACCAAAAATGTTCCTTAAAATCTATATACATCTTAGTGCTACTATGGTGTATAGTGAAATTGGAACTATGAGCATCATCAAACAATTCCCTTTTTTGTTCTGGTATATCGGAAACACAAAGCCTCTTCCCAAATTTCAAAATTCCATATTCGTACACAACGTCCCTTAATCTCCCATCATTCACATCTTTAATCTTCTTTTTATACTAATCATCATTGGTCTGATAAATCTTTATCATTTCCTATAATGATGGTTTGTCAATCATTTAAAAAATTATTGATGTTTCACCTTCCATGGTTATCCCCATGTTCAAAATTCCTAGATCCTTGTATATAGGATCCTTTTCAAATCTCATATTTTTTAAAACTCCATGATCCTTTCTGTTCAAAGCATCTGCCACATTATTTGCCTTCCCTGGGTGGTAGTGTATATTGAAATCATAATCCTTGATTAGTTCATACCATCTCATTTTCCTCTTGTTGAGTTATTTCCGTGAGAAAATATACTTCAAACTCTTGTGATCGGTATATATATCACATTTTTCTCCATAGAGATAGTGTCTCCAAATTAGAAAAGAAAAGATTACAACTGCTAACTCAAGATCATGAGAGTGATAGTTTTGTATATGAATTTTTAGCTATCGTGATTCATAGTTAATAACTTTATCATTTTGCATAAGGAAAAAACCAATTCCTTTCGTTGAAGCATCTCATTAAATAACAGACCCATCATTCCGTGGTGGTAGAGTCAATATAGAAGCATTGAATAATATTCTCTTCAGTTATTCAAAACATTCATCACACTCTTTTGTCCAAACAAATTTAACCCCTTTACGTGTGATCTTGGTTAATGGGTTATCCAATCAGGCAAGATTCTAGACGAAACGCCGATAATAACATACTAAACCAATAAAACAGTGTACCACCATTATACTCGTCGGTGCCAACCATTATTGGATTACTCTTGTACAAGAAGGTTAAACAGAGATTCCATCCTTAGAGACAATATGACAAAAAATTAAATCTCATAATGCCAGAATTCACACTTGATAACTTTGCATATAATTCATGTCTTCTAAGAGTCTTTAGAAAAATGCCCAAGTGATTTTCATGATCTTCGTAGCTTTTAGAGTATACCAACATATAATCAATAAATACCTCTACAATGTAATCAAGATATTCCATGAAAATACTGTTCATTAGATCCATGATGACATAGGTTGCATTAGTCTATCCAAAAGGTATTTCTATAAACTCGTAATGCCTCTACCTAGTTCGAAATGGTGTTTTCGGAATTTCTTCCTCCACACACAACTGGTGATATCCAGATCAAAGGAAAATCTTTGAAAAGTAATGAGCTCCATGTGGTTGGTCGAATAAAACATCAATGTGAGGTATGGGATACTTGTTCTTTATTGTTATAGCATTGACCTCCCTATAGTCAATGCACAACCACATATATCCATCTTTCTTCTTAAAAAAATAACAGGGGCTCCACCTTGAGAAACACTAGGGTGAATAAATCCCTTATTACACAATTACTGTAGTAGTTTCTTTCCTTGCACTAATTCCATAGTGGCTATTCTATAAGGAGTATTCGATATGGTCCTTGAACTAGGAATTAAGTAAATGGAAAACTCAATTTCTCGTCTGGAAGATGTCCAGGTAAATCCTCTGGAAACACATCAACATATTATTTCACAATAGGCATATACTTTATTTGAACATTACTTTCTTCAACCAAAGTTATTTCATTATCTTCCTCCCTAATATTAGAATTTAGTTGATCTACTGGTGGTGGATCTAGATAAGAATTATGTGGTGACATTTATGCTCTAAAGATAAGGTACTCTTTATCCTCATAAATTTTTTTAACCTAGTTCATCTTACAAAAAAATTTGGCATCATGGTCTGAACTCCAATCCATATCGAGGATTATATCAAATTCAATCATGGGTATGATGATGAGATCAGCAGATAAATAATTTTTATATGCCTTAATGGGAACTGATTCATAAAACATTATTATAATGATACTTCCCTTAAGTGTTTTTATTGACAACTCCCTTGTTAAATTAAATTGGAAATATCTAATTGTCATTCAAAAATTGTGAATATATGAAACAATGTGATGATCGAAAATCAAATAAAGCATTGGATAAACTTTAGGAAACCAATAAATTACATGCCTATACGTCTTTCGGAGCATCAATCTCAGAAGTAGTGACAACATATTCTTATCCTTGATCCCTTGGCATTTTCTATGATAAGTTCTTCTGACACATATGACATTCATTTTCATATTGTCCCCTTTCAATAAAATTGTAGCATTCAACATTAACAGCCTCTTACTTCTGCTTTCAAACATGAGCTTGATGGCATTTTTCACCACACTAATAACATACTCACATTCCCTTCAGACAAGTACCAGGGTTTTTCTTCCCACATTTTCTACAGGATGGATATTCAAATTTTCCTTCATCACCTTATTTCTATTTCTATAGTGTTCAACAGATCTCTTCTTCTCTTTCTTTTCTTTAAATTCGTAAGACATGGAATTCTTTTTTCTGCCTTGATAGCACATAAGACAATATATTCGTACGACGAGAAGGATTATGAGACTAATTCTTGAAGGAGAAATGGTTTTAACCCATTAAAGAAATGATCAATATTACTTATTGGGTTATGTATATAATCTGCATCATGCCTTACTTTCTTTTTAAAGTTAGCTTCATACATTGCAACAATATCATCCTCTTTTTACCTCAGACTTACATATTGTCTTTCCATATCTGCTCAATAGTTATGAGGAAATTATTTTTCTAAGTAAATTTCTCTGAACTCCCTCTATTATATATTTGATACTTCATCATATTCTATTGTGTTTTAACTCAGTGACCACCATTGATCAGCATCTCCTGTGAGGCGGTAAACTCCCATGACATTTTTCCCCTTCACTACTCCACAAGGCATGGAATATTTTCTCTAAAGAATTTATCCATTGCTTAGATACTGGTGGATTTGTACTCCCATTAAATGTTGGTGGTTGTTTCCACATGATGTGATATAACATTGATCCTCCATGTTGTGGATCAGGGTGCTTTCTATGGGTATGGTTATTATTTATAAACTGAGTGAGTTGTCCTAGTATGGTGATTAGTTGATCAGCACCAGTTGCATCACCAACTCTACTATAATTATCATGAGTTGGAGGGAAGCCCCTACATGGAGTGTGTTCATTTATAGAGTTTCCATTACTTCAAATAGGGGCCATTTCTAAACAATTACATACACTAGATTAGTTTATGAATCGCAATACATAAATCTAAAAATGTAAAACATGTAACATAAATTGAACAACTTTTTAATATAATCCATAATCATAAAATTGTTTTCTTTGAATAATTATATACTCATAAAAACTTCATAATGGTTTGTAAAGATAAGGAGAGTTATCCTAAGCATATCCCCCTGAGAGTTTCATAATCATGAGTGCACTAAGGATAATTTTGTGCATCAGTTCCCGTTCGAGTCTAGCTCAAAGCGGTGTTTTTGCGTTTTACCCCTAGGTACATCTGTGCCAGAGCTGCCTCTACCTTCCCATATCTAGATAAGGATGTATTTCTTAGAAAAATCTCAAAAACACTACAATGCCAAAATTCTAGGAAGTTCATCTATACGAATCCCCAAATTCTATCTTAGGGCTATGTGCTCTAATCAGAGTTTATCTAAATCTAGTTTCTAAGTTTTGTACTTAAATTCCTCTGATACCAACTGTAATGACCCTACCCCAAAACCCCAGAGTTGTTGAATTATTACTTATCATCGGCATGATCACTAAAGATTATGTCTCAAAATACTGATTAGTTTAGTAGGCTTGGAAGAACTATATACATTCATATAGATTAAATTACATAATAAAATAGAAAACTACAACAACATTATTTCCATAGACAACACTAAGATCCCATAGACTATCCGTACTGGTAAGTCATTATATACTTCTTCGCATCCTAGGAAGAATAACACATAGAAAGGGGACATCTCAGATGCTTAGTAAAGATAACAATATATCAGAAACTTTCATAAATAAAAAGAATCATTTTAGGAAATATATAAAAATAAAAAAAGCCTTTTAAACATAAACTAAATCATAATATGGAAAATATAAATCAAAAAATTCCATTTACTTACTCACATGGATATTTTACTAGTCTAATAATCACATGCAATATCAATAGCACCTTTCATAACGATGTAATGCATAATGCCGGACATCATAATCACATAGTCAAGGGATTATGCCAACACTACAAACAAGTTTTTTTCAAGGCCATATACCAAGAAATTAGTTTGTCTCATGAGACCTACTGATGCATAGAGGAGCTATAGAGGACTCCACCTATCACATCTATGTCCAATGCATTCCTCATATGAAAAGGCTTAAACATAACATAAACAATCATATTAAAAATCACATACGAAATGCCAACAATTTATCCATAAACCATGAATGGTGTAAAAATAACATATACATAGTCAAAAGTATCACAAAACCATCAATAAAATATGGATGTTTTGTAACATAATAAATAAACTTCAAATAAGCTTAAAATCCATCAAAGGATGTTGACATAGATGAAATGAAAACTTTTTTTAGAGAAATATCTCTCTCTATTTTGAAATCATTTAAGAGTCACATTATTATAATGAAAAAATTTATTTTGAAAATATTATTATAATCTAGTAAGGGAATCGTCGATGATGTTATAATATTTTAAAATAGCAGAACCTTCCATAGAAGGGAAAAAACATTCTTACAATAATTTTCTTGAAATGGTAATAAGGTACATTGTTTGGAAAACGATAAAAAAATTCCATACATACCATTTTATAAAAAGTAAAAAAGGGTATAAATGAATTTATCCCATATTATAGTAAATAGAAAAAATGTTTTGGAATACATTTTTAGGAAACATGGATGTGGATGATAAAGATTTCTCAGTAGATACTAACATAAAAACAACCTCGGATAATAAAATGATTGTAAAATTAACCCTTACCATGTATGTTTCCTTGGTCAAGGGTAGTTTAACCTCCCATATAATGGTAAAATAATTGATATTAAATTATAAAATAATTATATTCATTAATATGATATCTTATTGGATCTTTAAATATTTATTTGTTAATAATATTTTAATATTATCGTTGTTTTCGGAGTTAACTGATTCGTATTCCTTTATATGCATTGTTACATAAGTAATGTTCGTTATGGATAGGATGTTTCTTATTCATATTCATAATGATATTAAGGCCTTAAACATTATTTTTTATCATCAAATGAAAATTAGTCTTTAATGGACACGATTGGGAATGAATCTCATCGTGTTCGTGGAAACGGTAATCCGTACGTATGCACAAGTGAAAATATCATTTTTATTATTTATATCATATTTAATTTGATGGTATATCATATATAAAGATTCATAATAAAGTTATATTTATTATTTACATAATGTATACATCATTATTATAACCATCTGAATAGTAATTTATTGAGTAACAACTACAACACGACGTGGAGACGGTAAGCCGTACGTACGCACGTATAGTGACATGTCATTCAAAGGACGGATAAAAAATTAATATGGACGTACCATATTTATAATAACATCGCAGTATATAGAAGATACTGGAGTTATTATTTTATAATGGAAACAACAGGGAAATAATAAGTGGAAGAAGAAAAAACATGAAAGAGGTGGTGAGATATTTACCTCTTCTTCGGGTTCTTCCTTTTGATTTGATAAAAATAGATATTTAGGGTGTCTTTATGACTAAAGTAAGGCCTCTAGGATGATGTGAGGATAGTTTATAGGGTATTTGGGTAGGGTATGGCCGAGGAAAATTCCTTTGATGGTGTGAATTCGAGTGAAGGTGAAGTTCCCTTTCATAAGAGGGGTGACATGAACCTTAGGAAAAGCTAGAAATATTATTTTATAATAAAATCATTTTTGGTTTATAATGGATACAAAATTAATTATTCAATGTATTAGGTGAGTATGGTTCTAAAACCTCTCAACCAATATGTTTTAGATAGGTTCGGGTCACTATTTTAACCTTATCGTTTAGATTTAACTCTAAGATAAATATTTTGACATTTACCACGTCTCTTTGCATTTTTATATTATATGTTTAATAGAAATACTATAAACATCCATGAGAACCCCAAGTGGTTCATTAATTATACACCTATCATTATATAATCCTTTTGTCTGAACCTTATATTTTAGGATTATTATATCAACCAATAATATTCTATTTGTTTTAAAAACTCTTTTATGTAAATTCTGACATTATTTAATAATTGATTTTTTTTAAAGTCCAAAAAAATTTATTAATTCTAACTCAATACATATAATCAACCCTAATATTTAATATTAACCTATAATTTTTTTTAATTCATTAAAAGAATCAAATTAGATTTATTTGTATATTTATAATTTCCATTATTTTAATCATTCATTAATACGGTAATTACTGCATCATTATTATGTCATAAATAAATTTAATTATTTAATGTCTAAAATTATAAATAAAATACCATTATTTAGGAAATATTTTTATATTTTTATTGAATATTTATTGTCAAATTAATATTGTGTTTATCCATATATTAAAAATGATTTAGTTATTAAACATTGAATTTAACTCTTTTAACACTTCTTGACATAAAATAATAATAAATGTCCTAATCTAATCCAGGTGGACCAAAGAGGTTCATATTTTTTTCCTATGAATTTTTTGGTCGAATTATACCTATCCAATAGAATTAAGACATGTGTTAGGTTAATAATAATACCATTTTACCCTTAATTACCATATTTTCATTTAACCGTGGTAAATAAAAGTAAAAAGTTACTACTCAGAAAGATTTATTTTAATATTATTAAACAACATTTTACTTACTAATATCATCCATTTTCCTTAGGTTTTTGAAATTCAACTCTGAGAAGTGGTAAAATTATATTTTATGTAAATTTTCAAATTCTCCTAGGAGGTGGGTAAAAGGCAGTAAAAAGTTCAATAATAGTTTTATATATCTAAAATTTTTATAAACAGGCTCTAATGCATTAAATTGAACATATATATGTATTATGTATTTATTTTGAACTAAAATATATTAAATTAAAATATATAAATATTTAAATAAAAAATTGGTTTTAGACTATAACTTATTGTTTTCACTATTCATCAAAAATTGAATGTTTTCAGAAAAATACAAAAAATTATCCCTAAGCTAATTTCGATATTCAGAATCCAAAAATTTCGTCCTTTTTGAAAGATAAATTTAAAATTTTTCAAAAAGTTGGTATTACTATTAATAACGGCTAGTTTGATTGGTTGTTGTGTGTTAGAACTCCAAGTTGTGTACAACACATGCTACTGTATTATTCAAAGATAAGCGTACCATGGACGGTTGGGGTGTTATAGAACATGTTAATGATAATCTGTAAATTTAATTGTGTTAAAGTATATCCATAAGTGAACCTGTTGTTATGTTAGGTTATACTATATAGAGGGACTAATAATAGTTGTGAATAGTTGTTGGAAATTTTATAAGGGATTATTTGTTGCAATTTGATAAAGGGATAAATATATTAATGTGGTTTATTCAAATATATTATTCAATTATAATGGAAATGCATAAATAGATTAAGGAATATATAATTATAAATATGTTAAATGGGATAATGTATATGAATTTTTGAATATTTATAATGTGTTAAGGCCTTGAAAAAGTTATGGGTTAAATGGTCTGTGTATCGTAATGGTATGTGTGCTAATTAGTTATGTCTTGATGTTAAAATGACATGCTGAATAATTATGATATGTGAATGATTTGTTTTTTTGTTGTTTATATATGAGATATGTTATATATTCTAAATGGGTAAACAATCATGTGAACATGGAATGATAGTTGTTTAGTATTGGATGTGACGATCTATTACCGAAGGTTTGGTTAGACTGGGGAAAAAAACCCCAACCCATAATGAATGGGATAGGGAGTGGGAATGACTCTCTATGGCCCTATCAGATGGATTTTATGAGACTTCCTTGTTTAAGGCCACAACGTCTGTATGAGGTAAATATTTATGTAATGGTTATTGCTAGAGAGATAGGCAACATGAAATATTCCCTTATTCATATTAATTGACTTGATTACATGATTTCATAATGATGTAAAGGAATATCCCATGTATTAAGTGATAAAAATGTGTTAGGTGATAAATATCGTTAAGGATAACATTTTTATCCAATGAAACATGAGTTTTCTTCTATTTACCTATTCCTTTACTTATTTTATTTCCTGCAATATATTTTTAGACAACTCATTTTGTAGACATTGTTGGTGGCAGCCTATTGAGTTGTACTCGCACACTATATGGGATTTCATTGGGAACCCGTTCAAATTACATGGTTATAGTAAAAGATAATGGAAAATTCCCTACTCGTAGGTGTTGATTTGGGGATCAGATGTGCATGGGTTGTGATCTAGACTTCGTGTTAGGACCTGATTTGGGGATTCAATAGTTTTTATTTATATTTGCGGTCTCTTTTACATTTGAACTATTAGAATGTCATTACTTATCTACTATTTGTTTGAAGATTGTACCCTGATTAGGAAATTGTCACTAATTCATTTTCCTGTTTAATTATTGGTTGTTTTCATTAATTTACTTGATATTCTTGTACATACATCAGTAAAGATGTCATTTTGTCCCCATGTAATTTGTTATACCCTCATTCCTTATTGGAAACCTCTGGAATATAGGGTGGCGCACCAAAGGTCATTTTGTGAGCTGACATAGGGCACCTTTTTAGTATCTCTTGGGACATGGATGTAAAAAATTGGAAATAAAGGCATTCTTTTATCTATATTACAATTTTGGGAATGAAAGATATTTTTTTTAATGTTTTCTTCCTTATAAATAGGCTTTTTCAAGGGAGTATCTAACCCATTTGAGATGGAAAACCCAATATTCCATGGTGGGAATTGTTATTATTGATATGTGTTGTTACAATTGAATGTTATTTCAACATTGGGTGATGGAATTATTTTTTGATGTGAATATTTAATGAAATTTTACTACTGGATGAAATTATATGAGGTTGTGTCTTCATGGTCATTATAGGACCCTAGAGAAATAGTTTTAATGAACCATTATAGGAACATAGGGTATTGGTGTGAGGGACATGAAGGGTAGGATAAATTTTTCTTCATTAAAATTTTAATGAAATGAATTTCCAATGATGATGTTGTAAATCGGTAAATACAGATGATGTTAAGGAATGATAAATGAATTGTTATTAATGAAATGGAATAAATGAGTGAAAAATATAGTTATGATGACCAGTGAATAAGATAAACTACTTTATGAAAATAATATTTAAGATAGAAATGTTATTAGTCATGAGTATTTTGTGTTTTGAATGTACAAATAGTTTAAAAAATAGACTAATTTGGGACTTGTGGCTCTGTTGGTTGGCTTACCTAGTGTTGATAGTGACATGTGGTAGGGATGGTAAGGGGATGTTTTTTTATGTAATTTGTTAGTTGGTATACTGTATTAAAAAATAGTGTTTATGGATAGTGTTCACCGTTATTTTAAGTATATTTTTTAGGATTTATGTTATTTTTTTAAGACCCATGCATGGAATGTTTGGAATATTCTACTATGAAGTTGGGTTAAAAATTTTAAATAATAATACATTCCAGATAATTATCCACTATAAGTGTGGATGGAGATTTTGGTGATTAGGTTAATAATTGAGATGTGTAGTTCTGTGAAATTTTTTCTCATATTATGGAAATGATGTTACATGATCTGGGTAGGTATTACTATTTATTTTTGATTTGACAAAAGTGTTTCAATTAATACACCCTCAAAAATCCTCTAGATTGGTTTTACATGAGGATACAAAGATCTAGATATAATCCCTCTAGATTATGGTGTATTACATGGACACACATTCCAAAAACATAGTCATGATGGAAGAATACATGTTTCGGGGACCACCAAAGAACTAGTGGGAAATTCTATTTCAGACCCATCATGTTGATTTTATGTTGCTGAATGTCATTCAAAAAATGATTCTAGAGAATTTATATCTAGAGTCCTTGAGATTGGTGTGAGCTGTAAAATTAATAATGTTTTCCCATGGAACAATGTTAGTAATGGATTATTTATGATGTTTCATGGATTTGAAATTATTTTTTATATTGTCACAGTGAATGAGGTCGCGAAAAGAATAAAATTTTAGGATGGGCATATACAATACACTAGTCCCTAGTAAAAAACATCCTCATGATAAGATTTGTTGAAGTAGTGGATCATGAACTGATTTTTGAAGGTGACAAAAAAGAATCATGAACCAATGGATTTTTTTATGTTTGATGAAAAAGTAGTGAAACGTCTAAGGGAAGGAAGCCTAATTTAATAAATATATACTAGGGTAGAAGTGTATTTAGTTGTCAAAAGAGAGTACAAACCTATCATTGTGGTGACTAGGTGTTTTTATATCAGCGGGGCTTGTAGTGGAACATGCATACACTGTTCCCCCAACCCCCAGTTGACTAACGAGTCTGTACCGGAATGGGGCTCATGTAGTGGATTTTTAGGAAAAATCGATAGCTAGCCAAATTTATTGGACCGAGATTGATGTCGAGTGTAGGCAAGGTATCATTTACACCTTATCATGTATGCCATTGGAGTTTGAAGGGCTATACTGGAAGAGTTAGCAGATATGGTACTCTGATATGGCTGCATCTTCCTCAATAGACATAGGTGCATCACCGTCATTTGTTTCTACTCAGTTTGTGGTTATATTATGTCTATAGTTGGAAAGTTTGTGTGGGGTTATTTGGATTGATATACTATTTGTTTTAGAATATAAAATATCTAGTGCTGTAAGTGGTGCGCTCAAAATATTGACCGGTACCATTTCATTGGGTACTTCGTAGTTCATGAGATGTTAGGATTTTATCGGGGTTTCATTATGGATTGGAAAAAAATTACTATAACCATTTTAATTGTTACAAACATTGGGTAATATATACTTGTATGGAGGGATACATGTATTCACATCTTTCTGAATGAAATTCCCATGAAGGTTGTAAAGGACTAGTTTTTTACTATATAATCGATCTCACATCCCAAGTGAATAGTATCATTATTAACGATAGAGTATTATAGTATCTTGTCTTTACTCTAACGGTGGATCAGCTACATAATGTGTTTACAAAGTATTTGTTAATGATTATCCCAAAATAAATGTTTATTTCAGGATAGGGTTGATTCCATGAGTATAACCAATACACATTCCACCATATAGAATGGATCCGACAGAACTCAAGGAGAATAAAACTAAATTATTGGAACTTGAGAACATGGGTCTTATTCATCATAGTATCTTACCTCGGAAATCTCAATTTTTTCAACAAGAAGGCCTAAAGATCATTGTTAATCTATCTTGATTATCGTAAGATGAATTAGATAACCGTTAAGAATAGATATCCTCTTCCTCAAATCAATGTTGTCTAGGACTATATAATACGTTTTTAGTGGTCAACATGATTGATCTAAGATCAAGGTATCGTCAACTAAGTGTGAGACCATCTGATTTACCACAAACTGAATTCATGAGAATGTATGAGTTTCATGAGTTTTTTATATGACATTAACATTTACCAATACATCGTTAATGTTTATAGCCCTAATGAACTGAATCATTCACCATTTCCTATATCATTTTGTAGTTTTCCTTGATGATGACATCAACAATAATTCTATGACTAATTATGATAATTCCAAACATCGAGAAATCATATTGAAAATAAGAATATATCATAGTATATGTAGTGAGCTATCCTTATGTAATTTATGGATTGAGATGCTCCGTATTTTTATTCATGTCACCTCAAAGGAAGGAATTTTAGAGGATGAAATGAATGAACAAAAGTTTTTGTATTCGGATCATCAAATCAATTTACCTAATGTTTAATGTTTTCATGGCTTGGTCGACAAACACCAAATATTTATTAAGGAGTTTTCTTGTTTTTATGCAGTACTTTTGGGTTTGACCACAAAGGGAATCATGTATATATTTTATAAAAAATGAGAATTTATTCCTAGAGATAATTTTGTGGTTGAATACCACATCTTTTATAATATTACTATATTCATATTAAGAGTATACCATGTCTTGGGATGCATCTATTGGGTGTGGGGTAGTGTTGATGTTTGTTGTTTTGGTTTCCGTATATGGGTCAGGAAACTTGGTTCCTCATGAATGAAATTTCCATACTCATGATATTTTTGGCCAAATTGGTCTACACCTAATGTTTTGGTGACACTATTGGTGGAGTGAGTGTTTTATTATGTATATTGATGAAAAAATCCAAAAATATAGCTTCCCCCATCTTTACATGATGATTTTAAGACCATGATGGGTTGAATACAAGAATCCCCTTAACATTGATATGGTTTAAACACTAGGAATATAAATCCCCAACCTTAAACATTACATAATATTATGATAAATAAATATTTTGACATTAATTCTCATCGAGGATATATTCAGGTTAATAGATTTAGATAATTAGGTCATAGAATATGATTAATAACACTAATATTACAATTAGACTCTTTTATCACTATTTACTTTTTCCTAAACCAAAAACTCATTAAAAATAATCATGTTTCATTTCATATTTCAAACAGAATTACATTTCCTTGATCCCTACCCTGTATCTATTCATATATATGTCATATTAAAATTATTTAAAATCTTTGGATGAGATTAATAATCTCATTAAGGGATAAACAAAGAAGGAAAACGTTTTATCTATGGTAACAAGAAAAATAATGAATAATTTTTCACTAAGTAATACATTTCACCTTTCAGAATTAGTTAATGTTCTTCACTGAATAGAATCTCATCAGTTACCCTTTTTGTAACCAAAATATTACAAGATATCCAATTGAATGAATCATATATAATATAATGGTAAATTAAGACATAATAATACTTAAATGGATTAACAATATGGTCATCTTCCACACATATCACTAAATGGATTATCCATACATCTGACTTTCATACCAAATGCATTAATAATTATAACATAACCACCTCTCATTGGATTATCATGGAACCACCAGTCATTTGGTTTAACTTATAACCATATGTCATTGTTTTATCATGTATCTACTCATCAAATTTTGATGTACCATTATATAGTCAAAAAAAAATAAAATATTTCAAATATCAACAATTCAATAATAAAATTTAATTTTTAGTCACAAAATATTATTAAAAGATATTTAAATAATAAAATCATTTAAAAATCCATATTCAATATCTAAACACCCAAAAGGGAATAATTTAATTAATTTCCTTTTAAAAACATAATGTCGTATAGATTAATCCAAATATCAAATAACTCTTATGTCGGCGGAGATATCGTTGTCACAACATATGATAAAACCATTTGTTTTGTTGTTTATTAAAATACATCATAGAGGAAAGATTTTTGTATTATTAAACAAAATATCAAAGTGGTTTATTATAAAATAAATTTAAGGAGGATTATATTATCAAAACATGCCTCAATGAAGGGAGATTGAGATGAAGTCCCTTACAATGAGTCTGAATGGACACATATAATCGTTATGTTCCAAAATAATAAACATATGTTAGTTTATAAATTCTAGAGAACATTTTCCAAGATTTTTATTCCATTATTATCATTTATTACCATTTTATCAAAATAAATAATTATTTAATTTAATATCGGTTATAATGTCAATATTTGATAATTGAGTAGAAAATGTACTTGTTTTGATATAAATTGTTCATGTAGTCAATGGTAAATCATCAAAAAATGTTATCCATAATTTAATATCATATATATATAGTATATATGTTTTTATAATAGTCCATAATGTTTGTATATAAGAAATGAAATGCATCATTCCGGGAGACGGTAGGCTGAACAGACGCATGGAAGCTAATTTCATCTCATTATCTTATTAAATGTATAAAAAATAAATTTTACATGGGTATTTTATGATTAAAATATAATATATATGCTATATATGTTACATAATTACATTAACACCATCCATTATATGTTACATATATGGACAGAACAATTCATATCACTTTAAGAGGGTGGTAGTCCGCACTTCGTCAAATAAAATTATCTTATTTAAACATCATGGAAAGTATATTGTTATGTTATAATTATAAATTATAGAATAACAGAAATAATATAAAAATAATATATGTCATATATAAATTTTGTGACATCCTATTGGCATCCATGTGTGTTGGTATGAGAAAATTGAACAATCATCATTTCATTAGGCAGTAGTTCGTCGTACACAGAAACTATTTATCTGTATCAATTTGATGGAGGTGTGTGTTTTTTTAGATAGAATAAATTACATCAAAACATCAATGTTAATTTGGGAAACAATTATTTTCTCTAATCATTGACTAATAAGATCATTTTTAGTGGGGAAAGAAAAATATGGAATGAAACATGAGGGAAAATGATACATCTAAATCAGGTAACTTCTTTTGATTTGATCCAAAATGATTTCTTGAACATCCTCCATCCGAAGGTAAGGATTCTAGGAGGAAGGGACAGATTTTGGGAAATTATTTGATCAGATGTAGGACTATCCTAGGGTCTTGAGATGTGTGATTTGGTGGGTAGAGCTGTTGGCCTTTATAAGAGAATGGAGTGTCACTTTAGGAAGGTCATGAAAAATTATTTTATTACAAATTAAATTTCAATTATAAATAGACCCAAACACATTGAATCTAATTATAAGATATTATTGGTTTGAATTCCAATTATCCAATAATTTTTAGATACGTTTTGGATAATCTGTTACCCTTATCTTTTTGGTTTAACCATTATTTTCCTTATTTAATCATAATTTGATATGATTTTATGTACACGTAATGGGTTAATGTAATTACCATATCATATCATAAGACCATAAAACCCATTTATGACATATTTGGACATATAATAACCATTTTGACATATCATATATTTTTAGGAATTTAATATCATTTAACAAACTACTTTATATTTAATGTTACAAATTATGTCAACTTTGAACAGTATTCATATTTGATTTTTTACAAATTAATAAAAGAATTATTCCATTGAAAAACACAATCAATATATGATAACATATAATATTAAACTACATAATACATGTATGAAATTAATAATGTCATATAATATTTATTTTTATATCATGATATCTTTTATTTGAATCCATTATTAATGAAGCAATCACTTCCTCATCATTAGGTCATAAATAAAATTATTTATATAATTTATAAAAATTTTAAATAAAATAACAAGATGTAGAGAATATTTATATATTTATAATTTCTATATACAGTAAAATATATCTGTTATACAACCTTATATTAAAATTCATTTTGTAAAAGGTACGTGTTGATGTTATATTTCTCTTTACAATAAATTATTTATTATAACATATCATTATAACACGCAAGTGGTTCCTTGGAATCCCAAAATAGACCCAAGGATTACCATGGTAGAAAATATCTCATAAAATAGGATTATAACACATGTTATGGTACTTTAATTTTATTATAATTTTATTTGTAACACTTATTTACCAGATTTATCCATTAACGACGGTAAGTAAATTAATTACGGAAGTTACTGTACATAATGTCAAAAAATTGAAGGTATGTTTTTATATAATTTGGGCCTTATAATTAAAAATATGGAATCAATCATTGCCAATTAAAAATATATAATTGGTAAAAAATTAAATTAAAATTAATTCCTGATTTTAAAAATTAAAATCAAGTTTTTAAAAAGTAATAACTATCAAAAGATTGACATGTGTTAATGTCAATATTTAGTGGGAACTTACTTCCAATGACCAAAATTGGATTAATGATAAAAAAAATAAACATAATTAAACATATAATCAAATTAAAATTACAATATAACAATATAACTATATTATATTAAATGGAATTTATGAATTAAAATAATGTATTTTTCACTATTAATTAAAATAATAATTTCACCTGAGATATTTCAAATTTCAACCAAAGTAATTTTTGTGCTTCCAATTCAAATGAAAAAGTATATTTAGTCATAAATAACATATAAAATATAAAATAACTTTATTTTAAAAGGATTCACTATCAAAATGCTTTAAAAAACCCTTTTAAATGTATTAGAGTATTTTGTTCTTATAATTAAATTTATTCTCATTTGAAGTTATAAAATTTATTAGATAAATGAAAAAACATTTATGAATCATTTATAATCATATTGTATTTAGTGATGTTAATTCCCAATAATAAAATGACTACGTGTTAACTACCAATTAAAAACAATAAAAATAATATTATATGATTGTTTCAGTATAATTCACTGTTGTGTGAAATGTAAGATTTCAGAAAAACGATTGTTGTGTGTCGGGTACACTATCAGACAACATGCCTCTTTAATATAAAATTAATATCTTATTCATAAATATTAATAGATATAAAAAATTATGATTCTATAAATACCAAATATGCTACATCATCCCCCCTTTTGTTAATTGTATCCCTATAATTTTATTGATTTATCAAATAGATGGGAGTATTTATCCCACTTAGAATTTTTAGATTCCCACAATACCGTTCAACCACATGTTTTTTCTATTAATCCATTACATGATGAATCTTCTTATTCTGCAACACTTTCTCTCTGCAGTCAAGAATCTGTACTAGTTATTCCTCATTTGAAAGTTTCTATTTCTTCTGAACTACCTCTATAATAAAAACATGAGATGGATTTAGTATATTCATTCTCAAAATCAAACCATGTCAAATATTATCTACCTGAGATATATTAATAGGTAAATTCCCCACGTAGAAAATTAATCCCACTTTCTCTAAAATATCATAGGGTAAAATAAACCATGAATATAGCATTCTGTTCTAGACATAATGAATAACACTTTTCCATGTGGAATATTTGAGAAAGACATCATCACCTATCTCAAAATAAATAAAAATCCTCTAGTTATTCAAATAACTTTTCTCCCTACATGGAACTGTTCTCAAATTATCTATAATCAATTGAACTTTTTTTCCATCACGTATACCAATTATGATCCCATAAACATCCTTTAATCTACTTAAACACAAAAAAGTGGAGTTCAACACCTATTTCCATATAATTCTTCAAATGGGTCCATTTTTATACAGGAATACAAAGTGTAATTACAAGAAAACTCAACAAATGGAATATGATGGTCCAACCATCTCTCGTAATCTATAGGAAAAGCCCATAAAATATATTCTAAATTTAGAATAGTTTGTTCTAACTACCTATCTTATTGCTTATTAAAAGCTGTTCTAATATTTAATTCAGTACCTAACAAATTCAAAAGGCATATAAAAAAGATAAAAGTTATCCTGGTATCATGATAAAATACGATGGAGAGTGGAACACCATGTAACATTACTATTGGTTTAATATACAACTGATAATGTGGATCTAGATATAGAGTATCTCTAATAGAATAAAATTAGCAGATTTAGTCAATCGATCAATAATAACATAGATCACATTGTTTCCATGAAAATTCTATGGAAATCCCACTATTAAAAGGAAAATTTTTTCCATTTCCACTCTGGCATGAGAAAAGTTTGAGGAATCCATTATAGTAACTGTCAAATTTCATTAAACTGTTGAAATATCAATAATCATAAGGTAAAGTCACAAATATCTCTTTTCATTCTATCATACCATTAATCCACAAGAAGTCCTATTTACATTTTGTACTACTAGGATGAACATTAAACAAACAACTATGTTCTTCCCATAATAACTATTTCTTCAACCGTGAATCAAAAGGAATAAATAATCTTTTCCCAAAACTAAAAAACACAGTTTTAATAATGTCAATTTTAGGTAAACTACCCTTTTAAACCTATTCTACCTTTTCTACATCTCAATATCATCTATTTTTGCTGGAACAATTCATTCAGAAGGAGATTATTCCTTTTCCACTTGAATAAAAATTGAGTAATTCCATTCACTAATAACTTTTAATCGAATATTTATGAAATTAAAAAACAAACGATATTTTTCGAAATGATGCATGGTTAATATAGCATTACTATTTCAACTCAAAGCATCATCCACATTATTTTCCTTTCCCAGATCCCTATGGATCGTTTAATCATAATCATTAATTAATTCTATCCATCTACATTGTTCATTTTTCAAATCATTCTGAGTGAATATATACTTAAATATTTTGTGATCAATATATATTTCACACATTACACCATAGAAATGATAGATCCTAATTTTTAATGCAAAAAAAAGAGCATCTAATTCGAAATTATGTGTAAGGAAATTTAGCTCATGAGGATTCCACAAATGAGAAGTATAATAAATTACCAAATCATTCTGAATTAGGACAAAAACAATTCATTTCAATGATGAATCATTATAGAGAAAATATTAACCATTCTTAGAAGGCATGTCCAACACCGGAGCATTTATTAATCATCAATTAGTGTTCCTAAAAAGAACCAGTACATTCTTTTGACTAGGTGAACTTAAATCCCTTACATGTTAGCTTAGCTAGCGAGCTTGATAACAAGGAAATTTTCTAAACAAACCATTTATAAATACCTTCTAATCCAAGAAAACTATGAATCTGTGTGATATTGGTAGGCCATGGTCACTCTTCAATAACTGTTGATTTAGAGGGGTCAACTGTTATGCCATAATTAGAAGCAGTATGAATTATGAATGAATTTTTTTGCATATTAAATTCACTCATAATAACATTCCATGTATTTTATTTTCTTTTAAGGTTTGGAAAAAAAATCATAAAGTGACTTTTATTTTCCTCCTGGATTTTAGAATATACACACATATCAACTATTAAAACAACCAAAAACTTATCAAAAACCTGATGAATGACTCCATTAATGAGATTAATAAATACAGTAGGTTTATTAGATTACCCAATGGTGAAAACATCAAACTCATAATTCCTATATGTCATTCAGAATTTTTTCATTGGAATATCATCCTCATTCACATTCAGCTGACATTACTTGAAACACAAATCAATCTTCAAAAAATATTAAACTCCCTAGAGCTGATCAAAAAAATCATCGATATGGGGAAAATGACACATGTTCTTAATATTGATGTTATTCATGTATCTGTTATCAATACATACTCTAATATAACTACTATAATAAATTTTCCCAAATTAATCCAGAACACCCAATAATGAAGTTCTAGGTCAAATAAAAACATTATAAAGTAATTGTTGCAACTCTTTTTTGAATTACACTAGTTATTATTAATAAATTTCATATGGCGGTTTAGAAATAGGATTTTAATTAGTTACTAAATCAATATTAAATTCAACCTCTCAATTGGGAAAAAATCCATGAAATTTATCAAGAAAAACATATGGGAATTCATTCTCTTTTGGAATGTCACTAATCAAAATTGTTTCATTCTTTTCAAAAAACACGATCTAGATAACATTCACTGTTATATTTCATCAACCATTAAGCATATTGGTATGGTATCAAATGTATGAATTCATTGAATTAATAATTCTTGTATTTAAAATCTATTTTATCTTGATAAACATATTGTCAATCCCTAACAAAAATGATATCAAATTCCACTATGGAATTATTAACAAGATTTGTAGGAAATACTATCCTAATAATGATAATATGATGATTCCATTAAAATCGTGGTTTCATTAATACATCCACCCATAGTTTTTACCAAATGTTATATTCAACATTCATGTGGCTCTATATCAAATTTACTTACAATGCTCTTGGAAATGAAAGAATCCGAGGATACAAAATCAAATTTAGTATTGGAATATTTTGATGAAATATGTAACATACTTGTTAAAACTTCTTTTGATGGTCCCACATATATCATAGTAGTTAAAAATGATTTTTGATTTCCCTTAGGCTTTTTATAATTCTGTTTTCCACCCAGGTTAATCAACTTTGGACCCACATTGGAAGAACGTCCTATCTCAATGTATTTAAACATCTTACTACTGGATTAGAATTTCTTGCATGACCATATTTCGTAATGTTATGAGAAATATTTCCACTCTAACAAAATCAAAAGAACTTTGAAGACATTGATAGGAATTATACGAGATTATTCTTACCAATATTTTTAAATGTTGGAAATTTTGATATCATACCTCTAAGAATAATTGATGAATTCATTCACATTTCCTACCAACTAGTTTTCTCCTTTTTTTGATATCATGGAATATATGTTCATTAAAAATATACTTTTATACCTTATCAACACATAATAGAAGTTTACCATAGCCCTTTCACTCACAAGAAGCTAAATACCTTCATTATTTTTGGATTCAATATTGAGTAAAACTGATTTATCATAATATCAATATACCTAATGAAACATTTGATATACCTTGAAAAACATGTGAAATTTTCTTAAAATGAATCCACATAATCTTACTCAATTTTTCTCAATTCTAATAATGTATTACCATCCTAAATCAAATAGCCTTAGTAAAATATTTCTCAGGGGATGTATTCATAAATTCATCAAATTCCATGGTGTTAATATCTTTACTTCCTTTGATGTTTTTATTCATTGACCACCATTTATTGGCATCACCTTAAAAATGATAAATATAAAGTCTAACCATTTGATTTAATGGACAACCCATAACCCCAAAAATTGTTTCTAATGCTTTAATACACCTTTCAGCTTGCACAAGATGATCCTCTAAATTATTGGGGATATTTCTTCATGAAATGTTACTTGATCGACATATTTCACTAGGGTTGGTCTGGTAGATCTCATGAATGTATAATACCACAATTTCATACTTGTTTATATTTATCCATCACTATAAAAATTGTTTATTTCAGATTCAAATAATAAATTTTTTTTTTATTTGGAATGTTATTTCCCTTTGTATGCCCTCCCAGCACATTTTCCCTATTTCCTCTATAGAAAACCATTATGAAAAAACATATCTTAGTCTATGCAATGAGGTAATATTCACATGATATGTCATTTAAATTTGACCATAATGTTAAAAATGTTTTATGGACATTATATTAATAATATTATAATATCCAATGTTATCTAAACCTAATGCTAATACTAACTGTAAGGACCCATCCATAAACATTACATAATATTGAGATATGTCAATAATTTTACATTAATTAACATCGTGGATCACTTAATGTTTAGATATTTATATAATTAAGTCATAAAATAGGCATAATAACTATTATATTCAACTAGAAACTTCTAATCACTATCCATTTTTTTCATAAAACATAAACTCTATAAAAAGAATCATGATTCATTTCATGTATTAAAAAAATGAATTTTAATTAATCCCATCATTGACTCTATTGTTATTTAGGTCATGTGAGAAACATTTAAATACATGCGATGAGTATAAAAAGATCCAAAAGGGATACAAAATTAGTATAAACTACAAGCCTTTAGATAACTAGAAAACCATGAATATTTTATCATAATGTAATAGTTTTTACTATTAATAAGAAGTAAATATACTTACCTAAGTAGAAGATCATTTCATACCCATTTTGTAACAAAACTAATAACATAAATCCCATACAAAGGAATATAAAGCATATAAAGACAACTTGTGGCATAAACATACCTAGATGGAATAACAATATGGCTGAATTCCACAATTATCACTTAATGGAATAGCCAAACAACAAACTTTCATACCCAATTAATTGGAGGTTATAACATAACCATGCATCATTGGATTACCATTGAACCATCCATATTTTTTTATCATGTAACCACCAATCATTTTTTTACCATATAATCACATATCAAATTTCCAAGTACTATTATAAAATCATAACATATAAAATATTGCAAATATCAACATTTAACTAATATCATTTTTTAATAAAAAAATATCATTTTTTTATAGTTGTAATAAATAATTTTAAAATATTGAAATATTAAATCCATGTCATAAACCATTCTAAATAAAAAACACCCAAATCGGTAATAATGGATTTATTTTCCATTAAAAACACTAAGTCTTATAGATAAAGAGAAATATCATATAACAGTTACAATGGCAGATAAGTTATTGTCGTTGCATATGTTAAAAAAATTCCTCTTCTCATTTAGTAAAATTATTCATAAAAAAAGATTTAATTTCAACGAAATTAAATTTTAATGATGTTTATTATACCATGTTTAAATAAAAGAGGTTTATATTATCAAAATAAGCCTCAATGAGAGGATATTGAGATGAATTCCCATACCACGAGTCTGACTCATCACATAAAATATTTATGTTCAAGATTAATAAATTTAAGTAAATTTAAAATATCATGGTATCCATTTGAAATTTTATTATTCTTTTTATATATCTTATTACCTTGTTATAAATATTACATAATTATTTAAGTTAATATCAGTTATTTGGCCAATATTTGATAATTGAGTCGAAAATGAAGATGTTTCGATATAAAATGACCATGTAGTCAAAGTATCATCATCTATATAATGATATTAATTATTTAAATATCATATATATAGTGTATATATGTATTTATAATAGTACATAACATTTGCAGATAATAATTGAAATGCACCGTTTATGGACACAGAAGGCAGTACATATGCTTGAGCACAACTTTAATTTTATTTTCATATTAAACAAATGATAATAAATGGAACATAGGTATGTTATGATTATATTATAATATATTATCTATATGTATATATCATATGAGATCATTAACTCCATCCTTTATATGTTACTTTTATGGAATGAACGAGCCATATCACATTGAGGGGGTGGTAGTCCCCACTTTCTCAAATTAAATAATCATATTTAGAATTCATGGAAAGAATACAAGTATGTTGTAAATATATATTACATAATCATAGAGACATTTAGAAATAATATATATCTTATATAAATATAGATAAATCATAATGTCTATCATGATATGTGGTTTTATAAAATTGAAATATCATTGTTTCCTGATGTAGTAGTTCTTCGTACATAGAAACAACGTGTTCGTATCCATTAGATGGACGAGTGTACGTGTAGCTTGAATCCATTATATAAAAACATACTAGTATATCGAGGATATTTTTCTATAAGGTAATCATATAATATTGGGAGAATATGTTGTGGAGAAGGAAAATAATGCTATGTAACTTGACATAAGACGATACCTCTAAATTGGGTAACTTCTTCTGATTTGAGTCAAAAGGCTTTCTTGAATTACATTCTTCCTATGGTAAGGCATCTAGGTGGAAGGGAGAGATGTTGGGAGATAATTAGAGATGATTTTGGATGATCAAATGGGCATGGTAGGTGTGAGTAATGGGTCGATGGTGCGACCTTTTATACGAAGGAGGAGGTGTACAATAAGAATGTCTTGAAATATTATTTTATTATTAATTAGATTTTGATTAAAAATGGTGAAAATAGATTTATTTATAATATATGTTGATTTCTATTTGAATAACTATCATCAAATAATTTTTAGAAAATATTTTAATATTCTTTATCCTTATCTATTTTGATTAACCCTAATTTTACCCTTTTTATTCTCATAGTCATATCATGTTATTTACACATTGTGGGTTTACGTAATTACCATATTATTTCTAATCACCAAAAAAGACCTTTATAAATATTTGGAAATATCATAACCATTTAAAAAAATATATTTTTAGGAATTTAATATCTTTTAATAAACTATTTTATAATTTATTTATTGACTTATGTCAATTTGGGACATTATTCATACATAACTATTTTACAAAATAATAACAACATGATTCCTCAAAAAATAAAATTAATAATAAAATATTATTTTCACCTAGATAATTTTTGTATGACATTAATTATTTCCAATAATATTTATTTAATATTTAAAATATCATTTATTTGATTCCTTTATTATGTAAGCAATCACTGCATCATCATTGTGTCCAAAATAAAATTATTTATATAATGTCTGAAATTTATATTTAAAATACACTAATGTAGGAAATATATTTATCTATTACAATAATATTTATAGTCAAATAGATCATTTAAATATCCATATATTAAAATCTTTTAGTAAAATATACAAGTTTATGTTGTATTTCACTTTAAATTAAATGAATTATTATGACATGTCATTATCACACACATGTGGTTCCATGGGGTCCCAAAATATACCAAAGGATGCTTTTGGTTGGACATATCTCAAAAAATATTATTAGGAAATGTTTTAGAGTTGTTTAATATTATTATAATTATTTTATTACCTTTATTTACCATATTTACAAATTAACCATGTTAAATAAAATAATTTCTAAAGTTACTATTCATAATGTCCAAAAACAAAAGATATCTATTTACATAATTTGGAACATATGATTAAAAATATATAATCAATGTTTCTAAATTAATAATAGATAATTTTTAGAAATTAATTTAAAATTAATTCTCATTGTAAAAAATATTGGGTTTTTTCAGAAGTAATAACTATCAAAATATTGACATATGTTTTATTTAATTTTTATAAAAAATTATTTACAATGGACAAAATTGAATTAAATAATAAAAAAATCAGATTACACACTAATATAAATTAAATGAACAATTTAACTATATAAATAAAATATATGAAAAGGTAGTTTGAATGTAAAATGTAGTATTTTTTATTATTCATTAAAATGTGAATTTCATCAGAGAAATAACAAAATTTTAATAAAATTAAATTATGATGTTCCACTTCTATATAAGAATATTATTTATTAAAATAGAAAATATATAATTCACAAAAACAATATTTAAAAAGGGTTCACCACCAAAAGGGAGTAAAACGGCCTTTTAAAAATATTAGGGTATTTTATGCTTAAAATTGATTTCATTCCCATTTTAAGCCTCTAAAATTTATTGAAAAAACTGAAATACATATACCAAACATGTATAATCTTATTGTAGTTAGTTCTATTCATTCCCACCAATAAAAATACATGGCTTTATCTACCATTTAAATTAATAATAATAATATTATATTATTTTTTGGTATAAGTTTGAGTTTTGTGCAATGTAAGAGTTTGATGAACCCCATGGTTGCATGTTGAGTACACTGTCGGAAAAAGAGTCCCTTTAATTTAAAATTAATATTTTATTCATAAATATTAATGGTATAAAAATGTCAGATTCTATAAATACAAAGTAATATACAAGTATATAGAAACATTTTTGTAGATTTTTTTTAGTCTGAAGACTCAAAATCTAGTGGTTTTGGAATCTAGATCTGAGTAGATAATGAATTCATTAAATGCTGAGATGAATTTTGTGGAAATGACCTTGGGGGGATATTCATTACAACGATAGTATTTTATTCCATGATTCGAAGATGGATTAAAAATAAGAAGTGTTATGATCAAGATTTTTTGTATATATGGGAAAGTCATAATGTTCGGGAGTCACCTTCTACAGACAATCTTAGTGATTATGGAATTTTTTATGACTCTGACAATTTTGTTCTTCCAATATTTCTTTAAGAAGTGTTTACATACTATTTTTATTTATTAAAGTGGTATGTACATACTTGTTTTTCCAATTTTTTTATCATCATTTGATGTATTGGTGGCCATAGATGAAGATAGAGGATTTAAAGACTTGTGGAACAATGCATTACATATCAGTTGGTGATGTTTTAACATTAGTATATGAGAGGATTGATACATCTATTTCGCATAATAGAATATAAGTGGGATGGTGTAATATTTTATATTATTACTGGTCTTCTAAGGATTCCTTATAAGAATGATGTCATCAAGTTAGTTCTGGATTGGTAGACTATCATGTCTCATTTATTAACAAATCAAGAGACCACCATAACTAATTTGTTCGGTGAGTTTTATGTCGAGGAGAGATTAAGGTTACAAGGATTAGCTCGAACTATAGTTTCAGATCATGATCAACACATCATGCTACTTTTATAGAAAAAATTACTTAGAGAAAATGGTACCCATGTATTTTTTATATGGAACTTCCCCAACATACAGATGGAAAATCATAGCATACTACTCAATTAATAGAGGACATGCTGATGGAATATGTCATAGACATTGGTGGATAATTAGAAATGAAAATATTTATTTATTAGTTTTCGTACAAATTTATTTATCATGATACAATTACAATTCTACCATATGAGGATATATAATATGTTGTCTAGATCCTCATTTTGTCAGATAGATATTGTGGAATCAGATCAGTTGGAACTAAGTATTTTGCTGGAGATGTCTAATCATGTTTCTATGAATAAAAATTGAGTCAGAATAGTTTATATCTAGAATAAGTGATATTGTTCTCATCTTCATAGTCCAGTTGATTTTATTGTGGTTCTTCATGTGTTTCTTCGGTTGTCTCCAAGGTTGGTTTACCATCAGATTCAGAAGAAGGGTAATTTAAAACCTAGGTACATGGGGTCGTTTGTGAAAATGGAGAGAATCAGACTGGTCATGTACCAATTAGAACTTCCACAAAAAATATAGTACTATCCATATATTGTTTCATGAATCAAAACTATAATAGTATCACCTAGACCAATCTCATGCGACTGATTATGAGGATAATGATCTTTAAGATAGGGAACCCTTTCAAGGTCATACAATTTGTATTTTGGAAAATAGTGATAATGCCTTATGATGAATGATTGTTTCTTGGATAAAGTATATGTGTTTCATGTAAATGTTTTACAATAAACTTTGTAGATATATTTATATCAGTTAGCCTAATGGCCACATATTTTTACCTAGGAATCATTTTGATTCCTGGGATGACCAGATTGAGTATGAGTCTATAACGACCCAAAAATTTATAGAATAATTCTTTTTCGCATCTACTATTATTTAAGAATAAAATATTAATTTTATGTTCCAGAGGATATTTTTTCCTATAGTGTAATCCACATGAAACTATAAGTTTCTTTGAAATCATATATTGCACACAACCTTGAGTAATACCAGAAAATAATATAATAATGTAATTATTTAAAATGGTAGTTAATGCCTAGAAAATTTATTTTTATGAATTAATTGAAATATCTACAATATGAGTATTAAATTTCAATACATTTATCCATTATATTTTAGAGGCATAAAATAAAAATTCATATAATTTTAACCATGAAATATTGTAATATTTTTTAAAAGGTTTTTTTACCACCATTTTATGGGGAAGCATTTTTAAATAATGTTTTGTCACATTTATATATTTTAAATGAAAAAAATAATTTTTTTAGAAGAAGGATATCAATATTTACATTGAATGACGTTTTGGTAATTTTCTGATAATGTTTATTTTTTAATGAATAGTGAAAACTACTACATTTTAATTCCAAAATGCATTATAATAAAATTTATTTATATAGATAGATTGTACTTTTAATTTTTTTTAATGTGTAATTTGATTATTATTTTATAATTTAGTCCAATTTTTGTCATTTTAAGTAATTTTACTTTTAAATTAGACATAAACAGACATCAATATTTTGGTAGTTTTTACTTCTGAAAAAACAGTTTTTAGGTTTTGACAATGGGCATTAATTTTAAATTAATTTTTCAACTTATGTGTTTTTAATTAAAAGAAACGGATTCCTTATTTGGAATAAATAGATCAAAATTCTGTATATAGGTACCCTTTATTTTTATACATTATGAATTGTAAGTTCAGTCATTATTTTATTAACCACAGTTAAAGAGTAAATCTGGTAAATGAGGATAAAAATTAAAATTATAATAAAATTAAATTAAAAAAACACGTGTCCTAATACTATTTGATGAGATATTTACAACCATGGGAATCCTTGGGGTGTTTTTGGGAACCATAGAGCCACATTTATGTGAAAATGACATTTTATAATATTTAATTTAACTTAATAAATAATATAATATAAACTTGTTTGTTTTTATAAAAAATATTATATGGGGTCATATAAGTGATATATTCAAATATAAATGGTAAATAGTAATCTCAATAGACTTCTTACATAATGATATTTTATTTATAATTTTTATACATCCAATAACTAAATATATTTAAGACACAACAACGAGGTAGTAATTAACTTATTAATGAGTGATTTGAACAAATATGATAAAATATTTTAAATAAATTATTTTTAAAACTTTTTATTCCATCAACTAATTTTATAGAAGAATATTAATTTTTATCATTTAATTAATGATGTTAATTATAATGAATCATGTTGTTATTGAATTTTAAAAAAGTCAGGATATGAATAATAAGAAAATTGACAAAAATAAGTTTAAAAAAAATATTATTTTATTATATTATATAATGGTCCTAAATATCTAATATTTGTCTAAATAACATATATAATGTTTAAAATGATATTAATAAACAAATTTAGGTTCTATTATAATTTTATTGTAACTATATTAACCATAGAGTGTGAATATACAAGAAGACATGGTAAAAGAAAAATAAATTATCTAAGTGTTAAATCTGAAAGATAAGGTTACATTTATGACCAAGAATTTTCTAAAACCAATTGGTTTAAAATAATTTGAGAAATACTCAATTTATATCAAATTAAATTATTTGGGGACCTTTTGAAATCGATATTCAGTTTATAATAAAATAATCATTCAAGACATTCTAAAAGTGCGCCTCCTCTTTATTTTAAAAGGGCATAAACACTAACCCTTAATCACACCTCTCAAGCCCCCTTAGATCATCCAAAACCAGCCCAAATAATTCCCTAAAATCCCTATATTCCTCCTAGTTTCCTTTGAGAATAATAAAATTCAATTGGACATTTTAGCTTAAATCAAAACGAGTTACCTAATTCGAGGTAATGTCTTCTCTCATACTTCTTTCAATTATTTTCTCTTCTCCAACCCCCTCAAAGTTAATTATTAAATTATTTTATAAAAACAAAAGTATATTCTATATACTATGATGTTTTCATTCCCGGGATCTTACCTACACATAGACACACCTCAATATAATGGATTTAGAACAAAGTGTTTCTATGGACAACGAACTACTAGCTCACGAAGTGATGATTGTTCAATTATCTACTACCTCCTCTCATAGTGGCCATTATAATAGAAATGTATATATATATATGATATATATTGTATTTATATTGTATATATTATTCTTTAATTTTATTTAAAACATATCTTTATGCTTTCCATAATGTGTAAATACAATAATTTCATTGGAAAAAATGCAGAATAACGTCCCTTCAAAGTGATATGACTCGATCATTACCTACATGAAACATATTAAGTATATGGTTAATGAACTAATATAACATATATATATATTATTATATTATATTTTAATTATAATATAATTATGTATCATTAATTGTTTATTCATTTTTAAATTGAAAATAATGAAATGATAGTAGATTTAAAGCGTATATATGGCTTATTGTCTCCATGAGCAGTGTGTTTCATTTATTATCTCTAAATGTAATGGAATATTATAAATACATATATAATGGATATATATGATATATATTATATTTATATCATGAATATAATTTTGGAGATAATGGAATTCTGACCTTGTGGACAATTTATAATTATAACAGGTTCAGTATTGACTCTAGTATCAAATATCTGAAAAATGATGGAAATTAAATTAAAAAATTATGTAATATTTATAACCTAGTAATAAGTGATATAAAATGAATAATAAACATGAAAAAGGTTTGGAAGAAAGTATAAATTAACATATGTTTATTATTCTATAAGAACAAGGAACATACCTGACGAGTAAGACAGATGGTAAGGGACTTCATCTCAATATCCTTTAATTGGGGCATTTTTTTGATAATGTAAACCTCTTTTTTTGTATGATTTATAATAAAACCCATTTTTATTTAATTTTATTCAATGAGATTCTTTTTCTACAAATAATTTTACTAAACAAACAAAGTAATACCTTTAACATATGTGGTGACAGTGACCTTTCTGTCGCCGTGAGCATTATTTATTATATGGCTTCTATAACAATCCGAAATGTTTTTAAAAGGAGAATTACTACCACATAAATTTTTTAGGTATTTTTGTGTTGAAAATATTTTTTAAATTAATTGAGTATTTCAATATTATGAAATGATTTGTTTTGTTTCATATGAAAGTTGATATTTGTAATATTTTATGTATTATGATTATATTATGGTTCCTGGACATTTGATTGGGGTTATGTAATAAAACAATGAAGGGAGGCTACAAGATAAACCAAATAGTGATTGGTTCCCTGATAAATCAAGGACATGTTGTTAAACTATATCCTTTAATGCAATGGGTGTGGAATCTGGTCGTATGGCTATTCTATTTAGTGATATGTGTGGAAGTTGACAGTATGGAAATTTATTTTAGGTATTCTTTTGTACCATGTTACCATTATCTTCTATATTTTTATCTTTATGGGATTTAATGTAATCTTACAGTTAAAATAACGGTATTTAATGAGATTATATTCCATGATTTATATTTACTACTTCTCAAAGATGGTAAGTATTACATTATGATAATGTATTGATGGTTTTCATGTTATAGAAAGACTAAGAGTTTTCATTTTTTATTTATCCTTTACTATGCTCTTTATGATTATCTGATGTTTTGAAATGTTTTTCACTCTTAATAATGAATAATAGTTTCATGGATGATATTAGGGAAATGTTATGCTATTAAAACATGAAATGATGTCATGTTTCTTTTTAAATAGGTTTTTTTTTATGAAAAAATTGGTAGTGAGTATATGTGTCTACTTGTAAGATTCAAAATGTTATGTATTATTTAAGACCTAATTATATAAAGTTATAAACATGAAAAGGTACTCAATGTGAATTAAAGTAAAATTATTGGTATATATTAAGATTTTTTAATGATTAAGGCTGGGGAATTACATTGGGTATCAAATGTCATTTTAGATAAATTTAGAGGTTTGGGTGTTATTTATGCATAAGTGAAATGTTTTATATAACTATATTGGTTCAAATATGAGGATGAGTCATAATTATTTTAAATAAATTCAATGAATTTTTTTATAACAAGAATAAGTATATCTTAGGGTTTATCATCATCAACAGATAATATAAAATGATTTTACTAGTATACTCACACTAACCATTTTGTTTTTAGTAAATGGATGGATCTTGAAGGAAACAATGTAACATAGGATGTGAGTGAAACTGTGGTGGTTTTCTAAATGATAAACTAAATGAAATGGGAAGAAGTAATGAGAACTCTTGAGGTTATTCTTAACCAACTATATGGAGTCATGATTTAACACATGATCCTTGTTGATTTTTCTATGTCGTCATATATGCAAGAAATCAATTCAAATTTTACTTCATGTAATAATCATATGTTTTAGTATATTTTAAAAACTATGTGTCAAGGATGTGGAAAAAAATACATAGGAAAATAGTTGAAATGGGAAAGATGATGTTTCAACTGCAGTAATGATGGTAATAATGCAATAAACTTCCATGAAAAAATGAAGCATTTAGTTGACTCCAAGAAAGAGATAAAAGTTTATTCTGAGGTAGAAATGGAATGTTTTAAATGTTTAGTGCATGGTCATTATGAAAATAGATATACTACAAAGATGGTTTAGGAATAAGATCAGTATGACAGTACAAATATCTGTTATCCAATTCCTAATGCATTTCCACTTGAGGAGGAGGAAACATACAATGACCTATGAATGGTCTGGATTATTTCTAAGCTCATGTATTGTAATTATTCAATTCTTAGGACATTATGAATGATTTTTTTATCAAAAATAAATATAAAAGAATAATATGGAAAAACAAGGATAAAACATCATGATGAGTGTTGGATGATTATGTTTTCTATATTTTAGGAATTGAAGTGTTATGTTAGATATATGGATGATGATATATTTAAATATATTAAGGATACGATTAATTTGGATTACTTTTTATAATATGTGTAATCATAAAGGTTTATATGTGAATTTTTTTTAAGTAGGAATTATTTTTTCTTGTGTGGACAAAATGGATGTCCTTAGGGGTTCTGGATGTCTTTTTTGTGGAAAATAAGGGTTATTAGTTTTTGGGATGAAAAATGTAAGTTATGAAATAACCTTTGATGTTAAAACATTTTATGGATATTTTTTAGTATTTAATATCATTTTGTTAATATTATTTGAATTATATGGTTTTGGAAAGAGTACAACATGAAAACTGTGTGACAACCCATTGTGTCGAACAAAGCTACGTGAATTGAACCCACAACCAAAGTGCAACAATGATTTACCGAATACCAGTGCACCAAATGAGTTCAATATATATTATGACTTATTATTTTTAGTTAAATGAATTTTATGGATAAGTAGTAAGTATATTTTGGCTTCTTATGTTTTATAAAATAGATATCGATAGTATAATAAAATTATATGGTCATTAAGTGTTAAAGGTTGTTTTGGAATATGTTTAGTCTTTTGGGAGTCTATATGTCTAAGTAAAATATAAAACTATGATATTTCTTTTGAGGTGTAATGTTTGAATTTTATTTTATAAGAATATATATTTTTATATTTTTCTTAACGTGATTTGGGTTAGCTTTCGAAATGATTAATTTATCTTTGAAAATATGTGATGAGGCTAATTACTTTTATGTTTTATTCTTTAAGAGTAGTTGATGTTATTTGGAGACAAATGTTAATATTTATTGTGGACGTCTATGTGATAAAATTACACAATGTTTTGAGTTTTATTTTTAGTTAGTATTATATTGAACAATTTTTATGGAAAATTTTATCTCGAATGGTCTTTGTTGAACTTTCTTTACTGTATTTTGAATTTAGTATATTAAGAGTAGTGTTTCTTTTTATAAAGGACTATCCTCTATAGAGATTATCTAATCACTTAAAAAAATTATTTTTGTTAGTGTCTAATGATAGGGAAAAAATATAGTTCATATTTTATGGATTTTGGGATTCAAAATAATATGATTCTAGCACTTCATGATTTACCATGTCATCATTAATAATCATCGTTTAGAGACAACATGTGTAGAGACCCGAATCATGTTGTACATGGACATTACATTACTTTTGTTGAATACATAATACATAACAAAAAACAGACACATAAGGACCGTAATAGTTTAGTGTCTTTGGAAACTCAGAATGTAATCTTCTAATCGTTGTGAAACATCTTCAACATCTCTCAAAAAGATCTTCCCCTTTTGGTTTTATTATATAAAACATTTCTTTAAATCCCGTGGAAATTAAAACATATAAAGGGTGAGCTCAAATTCTCAGTAAGGGTAAGCATGGATAAAATAAAACAAATCATATAAATTTGAACTTAAAAACATGAACATACTGTTTAAACCTCAAAATCTTGGGCAATGACATAAAACATGGAAGTATATAAGGCATGGATCATAAAGAAACATTAATCATGATAAAATATCATGGGAATAAAACATGTGATTGTGGCAACCATTAAGCACATGATATGATTTCTATAGTATCCAAGGCATTACTGCCAAGACCATCTTAGTGGACAAAGTCCCTTTCTGAATCGAGTTCACTCCTCGTTCCAGTTCGGTATTACTGAACCGGATTAACTTACCATTATAGCCATGTCTATCTCATGAGATTTAAATCATCACCCAATTCATTGGAAGGAGATATATCTCCCACCCATCTCATAAGGAAATCATTCTTTCGTGTTCCACAAAATCATAAATCATACATCATAGCATAACCCATGTAATAGAATGAGATTCTTAATCATCATTCAATCATAACATTACCCATATAAAAATTTTATATCATATCATCATAAAAAGAATAAAACCATGTAAATAATGGAGAAATTATACTTGAAACAAAAAAATATTAAATAATGTTATTTTCGATGGAAAATATTTTTGATAAAACACTTGAAATGAAATCTTGAGGAAAATATTCTTTCTTTTTCAAAATCATTTTATTTTCACAAAATTCCATGAAATTTTAAAATAAAATGGTTTTTTTGAAAATAATCATGCAATATTGTATAGGAAGCGTCATAAAAATGAGGCGTTATGAAACTGTAAAAATCCGTTCATGCCATATAAGTTAAAAATAACATTCTCCTCGTACTTTTGTCGGAAAAGTCAAAAAGTACCTCGTATGATAAAAAAATAAATATTCCTTACATACCATGTAGTAAAATGAAAAAATGGTTAAAAGGACTTTAAACATACATGAAACCATTTTTAGGAAACATGGACATGGATGATAACAATAACCCCAACAAATACATATAAATAATCAATCTTGGTTAAGAATGAGATTGGAATTGTTATCCCTTACCTTACGTCCAATATGCTTCATATATGTCCGAACCTCATGTATAATTATTTAAATAATGTCATTGACTTATTAATGAATCATATTCATTGTTATGATATCATATATGTTTCACTTATGATTTTATATTACCCGTTTTTTTTGTAAATTCCATGTTAAAGAAACATTTTGGGTAAAATCATTTCATTTATCGTACGTGTTTCGACTTGTTGTTCTTGATATTATTAGATATATACTGATTTAAATATTTCAAGAATGTAAAAAATTATTTATATATAATATATATTCAACATATACATATATATATAATAGGTCCACAAATGGAATGAAATACACCGTTCATGGAGACGGTAGGCCGTACGTACGCTTAAACATTGTATTCGTTTTCTTATTGAATTGAATGGAATTAATTAGATGACATAAATATACATAAATCTAGTATCATTATAATGTCATATATTTCGTTATTATTCATTATATATACTATTTATTCACTCATGAATGGTTAACATGGAGAATGAATCTCATCGCATCGTGGAGATGGTAGTCCGTACGTACACATGAGCGATGATATCATTCCCATGATCATGGAATTGTATTGAAGTTTATGTATAATATTTCATAATCAATATCACCTTAAAATAATCATATATAGTTATTTATTTATACCACTAACCCATCCATGTAAGGTGGTTGTCGAAAACAGATTACACCACGACGTGGAGACGATATTCCGTACGTAAGCAGGCACGATGATTTCGTTTTCCATAGGATTGATAGAAGCTATAATGAGGTTGTTTCATATTTATAATAACATATCAGTATATAATTAATAATGATGTTATTAAATTATAATGAGACAACTAATGAAGAAGAAGTAGAAGAAGAAATAAACTTGAGAGAATTGGAAGAAGAGATTACCTCTTCTTCGACGCACCTTCTTTAAGCTTCCTCTTAAGGAAGTAGAGTTGGTTTTTGAGAATACCAAAACCTCCAGAATTTTTCTAGGTAAGTGAATAAGAGAAATGGGGAGGTTTTGGCTGAACATCAAGGACAAAAAGGGTGTGAATACTAGAGGGAAGGGTGCCCTTTTTATAAGGGAGGAGAGGGGCACCTTTGGAGAAGCATAAAATATTATTTTATAATAAAGTCAAATTCGGTTTTTAATAGATCCAAATTGATTTATTTAGAAGATAAGGTGGTTATGGGTCTAAATCCTCTCAACAAAAAGTTTTTAGGCAGGTTTGGGTCATTATATTAACCTTATCTTTTAGTTTTAACTCTTAGTTAATTAGATTGACATTTACCATGTCACTTTGTATTTTTATATTATATAGTTAATAAACATACCATATACATCCAAGAGACCCCCAAGTTGCCCATTAATGTTACACCTATCATTATATAAGTATGTTGGACGATCCTTATATTTTTAGGAATATAATAACAATTAATAATATAATATTTGTTTTAAAAACTATTTTATGTCAATTTTGACACTATTTGGTAATGGATTTTTGTGAAAATTATAACAGCATGATTAGTTCTATAAAAGTTAATAACATTGATACTAACATGTCATATTAACTTATAAAATTAGTGTAATTCATAAAAAGTCTCAAATTATATTTATTTGTGTATTTATAACATCAATTATTTTTATATTTCATCATTTACGTAATTACTGGATCACTATTGTGTCATAAATAACATAACTTATTTAATAGCTAAAAATTATAAATAAACTACCATTAGGTAGGAAATATTATTATCTTTCTAATGAATATTAATAGTCGAATTTATCTTATGTATATCCCTATATTAAAAATAATTTAGTTATTAAACATTGATTTTAACTATTTTAACCCCTCTTTAAATAAATTAATAATAAATTTTCTAATCTAATACAAGTGGTCTTAAATGATCATTTTTATTCCTAAGGTTGTTTTTGGTCTAATTACACTTATCTAATTCAATAAGGACATGTGTTAGGGTAATAATAATATCATTCTTACCCTTAATTACCCTATTTACTTTTAACCGTGGTAAATAAAAGTAATAAGTTACTATTCACCAAAAAATATTATCATCCCTTTGAACCACATTTTAGTTCTTGATATTAACCGTGTCTCTCATATTTTCGAAATTCCACTCACATAAGTAGTAAAATTATGTTTTATGTGAATTTCCAAATTCTCTTAGGAGGTGGGTAAAAGACGGTGAAAAGTTCAAAAAAAATTATATATCTAAAATTATTATAAAATTACTCCAATTAATTACATAGAACTTATATAGGTATTATGTATCGATTTTGATAGAAAATAAAATTAAATAAAATGAATAATTATTTAAATAAAAATTCGGTTTTTAAATAGTAACCTATTGTTTTCACTATTCATCAAAAATTGAATGTTTTCAAAAAATAACAAAAATTCACCTAGGCTAATTTTGATATTCTGAATCCAAAAATGAAGTACATTTTGAAAGATAAAATTTATAAAATTCCAAAAGGTGCGTATTTTTATTCATAACGGCTAGTTTATATAATATTTTAATAACACATCGTTGTTTAGTGAAACTCGATATTACATACAACAAATGCTATCATGGAAGGTTGCGATTGAGTGTAAAGAAATCCAAGTCAGGGATGCGTATAGTGAATGATCCATTTGGTGTGGCGTAAAACACAAGACATCAATGAAATTAGAAAGAATATTTTTCATAAAATCTAGGGGTGTTACATTCTACCACCCTTAAAATGAATTTCACCCTCGAAATTCATCGGGGTTATAAATGGTTTACTACTTGAAAGTTTCTTTCATAGAAACCCACATCGTAAAAAGGAATACAAAAAATTGGCATTAAAAACTAAATTATGAAACGTAACGGTTAATGAAATTTAATAATCATTGGGTTTCCACCTAGGAGAAAAAATGTGAAAATATGGATATATAAGAGAAATATAATCATCAACTTCTGATGAAGTGTGGTAGAGGTCATGGCTATGAAAAGGCCAAAAATCACAAAGCCATAAATTTATGAGGATCTATGGTACCATCTGATTCATCAGATATGAGATCACTAGGATACCATTTTTTTGTTTTCAATATCATTTCCCTAAAGATGAAGAATTTGAATTAGAAGAAATACTTACTTTATTTCGGTATCATATCACTATTTCTCGTGCCTCGAACAATTTCCACTTCATCTATTATGGAAATAAAGTTGAATTTGTCTTCTGTGTAGTGTTAGCAGATTATGCGATAGAATGATAGGTCATTCCATCTATTTCTATCACAAAAAGTTTAGCACAATTTATTAAATATACAGAAGTCCATCTATGTTGAGATTAATTGTATATGGTTGCTAAAATGGACTTATACATCAGCTATCATAGCACATAATAAAATAAAACTAGTTAATACTAACCAGGGACTTCCTGTAGGCTAGTGGTTGGCGATAAAGGCCTATTGCACTTTGGTTGTGTGTTCGATCACGCATCCTTGTCCGACGTGACGGGTTATCGCTCGTCCGACGGGTTGTACATTTTCTAGAACTATACTATAATAAAATTCTATCAATAATATCAAAAAACATTTCTAGTCTTAAACAATACTAATTTATTATCAACATAATCCATTCGAATCTTTAGGCTTATCCAAAATACGTCTTTCCAAACTCATAGTATAAAGAGAACGATTACTAAAAAGGTCATATAACAAGAAAGTGAATACCATCATTTATCCCTCATATATATTGTTGGTCACATTCCAATCATGTGTATACCTTAATCATGTATTCTCTTGAAAAATGAATACCCATTGAAACTTAGTGAAAACATGAATGCTTTCAAATGTTAACTCATTCCAAATACCAAAATTGAAAAATTCTATATACTCAAACCATGATATAAATTTGTCCTTATATCAGTCATGAGCTCATGAATACTATTAAACATTTCATTTTCTCCTAATCCCTTCATTATGTGCATATCATCTTCTTTCCAAAAATATCTCAATCACTTTCCATGGTTATCGATACCATAAAATTATTGAATACCACAATAGACCAATACATAAATATTCCAATATTCCATGATACTATATACAAAATTATTTTGGAATCCCATTATAGAAAAACTTAATCATTCCACCACATCGTTGTCACATTCAACATCGCCAATAGTGATCGCATGTGATCTCCGTTTGTCCTTTTCCTTAAGTGGTTTCTCATATCGATCATCATTAATGCTTGGATTAGGGCATTGATTAGCATAATGCCCCATTTCATTGCACTCGAAGCATTGAAGTGTTGGTGGTGTGTTCTCTGCAGTATTTTCTTTATTCACATCATTAGCAACCATTTTTTTATTACCTCGACACTCAGTTGGTCGATGACCTTCTTTTCCACACTTAAAACATTTTCTAGTCCCTCTTTGAAAATCTCCACCATGCTTATTTCCACACTTTCAGCATAAAGAAACATTCATCTTCTATTCATCATTGTCCTGAGATTTCTCCTTGAACTCCATCTTTCGTTTCTTGTCCAAACCACGAGATGGATATATAACACCAACTTCCATTTCTACCTTGATAGAACAATGTACAATTTCTTCATAGCTATTGAAATCTCTTATAGCCAATCCACTTCGAAGACTCGGTTTTAATCTACTAATGAATCGATCAACTTTACATTCAGGTTGGATGATAAAGCCAGATGCATACCTTGCAAGCCTAGTAAAATTTTCTTTGTATATACCAACCGATTCATCATCCTTTTCCTTATGCTCAAGGATCTCCTTTTCCATATTTATTAGAAGAATACGAGGGAAATACTTACTGAAAAACAAGTTCTTGAACTCATCCCATTCCATGGATTCAATTTCATCTTGGGGCCTTGTATTCTTAATTAGAGTCCACCACTGGTCTGCTTCACCTTCTAAACGGTAAATAGATAGAATGACTTTATCATGTTCTGAACATCGATGTATGGAAAATATATTTTCAATGGTACTGATCCATTGTTCAGCAACAAGAGGATCAAAATACCCATTGAAAGAAGGTGGACGTTTCCTTGTGAAGGACTCAATAGAATATTATTCCCTTCCCTACACATTTGGAAGTCCAGAATGATTAATTGCTTGCGTAAGTATAGCAATACGATTTTTCACACCATCTCCCATAACATTGGTTTGTTCAGGAGGACAATAATTTCATTGTCTATTACATTGATCAACACGGTTCCTTCAGATTCCAGCCATCGTCTAAAACCCAAAAATAATAGTGTGAGAGGAAAACATCATGCTAGGGAAAACAACATAATAAAGGTGGAGTACCTTAGATATATAACATCTTAGGTTCAATTCTAATATCATTACTGTAATTCTAGGACTATAACCTATACTTATACATAACCTTAGGGGCATCCATAAAATTACCTTTGAAATATCTCTAGGGATCTCACTAATGTGTTTGCATCCTAGTTTCCAAAGGTTAACTAAACCTTTCCTTTGATACCAACTATAGAGACCTGAATCTCGATGTATATGGACATTACATTACTTTTTCTAAATACTTAATACATAACAATAACAGACACACAAGGACCTTAATAGTTTACTATCTATGGAAACTCAGAAAGTAATCTTCTAATCGTGGTGAAAGATCTTCAATATCTACCATAAAGATATTCCCCTTTTGGTTTTCATACCTAAAACCTTTCCTTATATCCTGGGGAAAATAAAACATAAAAAGGGTGAGATCAAATGCCACGTAAGGGTAATCATGGGTAAAATAAAACAAATCATATACATTTGAACTTAAAAACATGAACATAATGTTTAATCATCAAAATCATTGGAAATGACATAAAACATTGTAGTACATAAGGCATAGATAATAAAGAAACATTAATCATGATAATATATCATGGGAATAAAACATGTAATTGTTGAAACCATTAAGCACATGATTTTATTTCCATAGTAGCCAAGGCATTGCTACCAAGACCATATTAGTGGACAAAGTGCCTTTCTAAATTGAGGTCACTCCTCGTTCCAGTCATGTATTACTGAACTGGATTAACTTAATATTCCATCCATGTCGATCTCATGAGATATAAATCATTACCCAATGCATTGGAGGGAGATATAGGTCCCACCCATCTTTTAATGAAATCATTCTTTCATGTTCCACAAAATTATAAATCATACATCATAGCATTACCCATGTAATAGAATGGGATTCTTAAACATCATTCCATCATAACATAATCCATATAGAAAAATGGATATAATTTCATAATAAGAAGAATCAAACCATGTAAATAATGGATACATTATACTTGAAACATAAACATATTAAATAATGTCTTTTTAAATGGAAAATATTTTTGATAAAACACTTGAAATGAAATCTTGAGGAAAATATCATTTCTTCTTCAAAATCATTTTATTTTCACAAAATGCCATGAAATTTTAAAATGAAATGTTTTTGTTGAAAATAATCATGAAATCTTGTATAGGAAGCTTCATGAAAAGGATGAGTTATGAAAACGTAAAAATCCATTCATGCCGTATAAGTTAAAAATAACATTTTCCTCATACTTTTGTCAGAAAAGTCAAAAAGTACCTCGTATGGTAAAAAAAGAAAGACTCCGTACATACCATTTAGTAAAAGTAAAAATGGTTAAAAAGGACTTTAAACATACATGAAACAATTTTTAGGAAACATGGACATGGATTATAACAATAACCCCAGTAAATACTTACGAATAAACAATCTCAGATAAGAACGAGATTGGAATAGTTATCCATTACCTTGCATCTGATATGCTTCGTATATATCCGAAACATATGTATAATGATTTAAATAATGTCATTGACTTATTAAAGAATCATATTCATTGTTATGATATCATATATGGTTCACTTATGACTTTATATTACCCGTTCTTTTGTAAATTCCATGTAAAAGCAGCATTTTGGGTAAAATCGTTTCATTTATCGTACGTGTTTCGACTTGTTTTTCGTGATATTATTACTTATATACTGATTTAAATAATTTCAGAATGTAAAACATGATATATATATAATATATATTCATCATATACAAATATATATAATAGATCAATAAATGAAATGAAATACACCGTTCATTGAGATGGTAGGCCGTACGTATGCATGAACGCTGTTTTCATTTCCTTATTGAATTGAATGGAATTAAGTAGATGAAATACAAATACATAAATCTAGTATCATTATTTTGTCATATATTTCATTATTATTTATTATATATACTATATAATCATTCATTAATGGTTAACATGGAGAATGAATCTCATCGCGTCGTGGAGATGGTAGTCTGTAAGTACGCACGAGTGATGATATCATTCCCATGATCGTGGAATTGTATTGAAGTGTATATATAATATTTCAAAATCAATATAACTTTAAAATAATCATATATAGTTATTTATTTACACCATTAACCCATCCATGTATGGTGGTGGTCGAAAACAGATTACACCACGGCGTGGAGACGATATTCCGTACGTTCGCACGCACGATGATTTCATTTTCCATAGTATGGATAGAAGGTGAAATAAGATTGTTTAATATTTATAATAACATATCAGTATATATTTAATAGTGATTTTATTACTTTATAATGAGACAAATAAAGAAGAATAAGTTGAATAAGAATGAAACTTGAGAGAATCGGATGAAGAGATTACCTCTTCTTCGACACACCTCCTTTAAGCTTCCTCTTTAGGAAGTAGAGTTGAACTTTTTAGAATACCAGAACATCCAAAATGTTTCTAGGGAAGTGGAGAAGAGAAATTTAGAGGTGTTTTCCGTTCTTCAAGGCTCAAAAGGGTGTGATGAGAAGAGGGAAGGGGTGCCCTTTTTATAAGGGAGGAGAGGGGCACCATTGGAGAAACGTAAAATATTTTTTTATAATAACGTCATATTTGGTTTTTAATAGCTCCAAATTGATTTATTTCAAATATAAGGTGGGTATGGGTCGAAATCCTCTCATCCAATATATTTTATACAGGTTTGGGTCATTATATTAACCTTATCTTTTAGTTTTAACTCTTAGTTAATTAGATTTACATTTACCATGTCACTTTGTATTTTTATATTTTATTGTTAATAAACATATATTATACATCCAACCGACCCCCAAGAGGTCCATTAATGATAAATATATCATTATATAAGTTTCTTGGATGAACCTTATATTTTTAGGAATATAATAACAATTAATTATATAATATTTGTTTTAAAAACTATTTTATGTCAATTTTGACACTATTTGGTAATGGATTTTTGTGAAAATCATAACAGCATGATTAGTTCGAAAAAATTTATTAAATACAATACTAAAATGTCATTTTAACCTTTAAAATAAGTTTAATTCATAAAAAGCTTCAAAATATATTTATTTGGGAATTTATAACATCAATTATTTTAATATTTCATTATTTAGGTAATTACTACATCACCATTGTGTCATAAATAACATAACTTATTTAATGTCTAAAAATTATAAATAAACTACCTTTAGGTTGGAAATAATTTTAGATTTATAATGAATATTTATAGTCAAATCTATCTTATGTGTAAACATAAATTAATAATGATTTAGATATTAAATTTTGATTTTAAATACTTTAACCCTTCTTTAAATAAATTAATAATAAATGTCCTAATCTAATCCATGTGGACCTAAATGGTCATATTTTAATCCTAAGGTTGTTTTTGGTCAAATTACACTTATCCTATAGAATTAGTACTTTTTTTAGGATAATAATTATTTCATTTTTACCCTTAATTACCCTATTTACTTATAACCGCGATAAATAAATGTAAAAAGTTACTATTCACCAAAAATTATTTTCATCTCTTTGAACCACATTTTAGTCCTTGATATTAATCGGGTCTCTCAGATTTTTGAAATTCAACACACAGAAGCGGTAAAATTATGTTTTATGTGAATTTCCAAATTTTCCTAGGAGGTGGGTAAAAGATGGTGAAAAAGTTCAATAAAAATTTTATATATCTAAAATTATTATAAAATTACTCCTATTAATTACATTAAACATATATAGGTATTATGTATCAATTTTAACCTAAAATAATGTTAAATAAAATAAATAATTATTTAAATAAAAATTCGGTATTTAATTTGTAACCCAATGTTTTCACTATTTATCAAAAATTGAATGATTTCAGAAAAATACCAAAAAATCAACCTAGCCAAATTTCGATATTCTGAATCCAAAAATAAAGTCCATTTTAAAGGTAAAATTTATAAAATTTCAAAAAGTGGGTATTACTATTCATAATGGCTAGTTTATATATTATTTTAATAACATATTGTTATTTAATGAAACTCGATATTGCGTACAACACACGATATCATGGAAGGTCGCGATTGCGTGGTATGCAAGCCAAGTCAGGGATGCGTGTAGTGCAAGCTCCTTTTGGCGTGGTGTACAACAAAACACATCAATGAAATTAAAAAGAATATTTTTCATAAAATATAGGGGTGTTACAACATGAGTTTGTAGAAGAAATTTATTAAAGTATGATATATACTTGAATGGTAAGTATATTTCATTATGTTTTTAGTCAATCTCATGAACTAATTCCTCAAATTTCAAAAATAGAACTACATAAAAATGAAATTTCCATTATCTTTTCCTTCCAGAGAATCAAAGAACCTTTAACATATCACATGTTTAAAGTTTTCTGGTTGTTATCATTATCTTTATCCGGTTTTCTATCACTCTCCATCAGAACATGACATTTAGGTTCTCTTCTATATCCATGTTTTCACACATGGAATCTTAGTATGAGTTATCTCATGTGACCTTTGTACATCTTTAATTCATTTAAATTTATAGTTTTATTAAATCTTTTTATGATTTGGGATTTTCAATAAGGTTTCCGAGCCAAATTTATAAATTGCGGGGAAAAAATTTCCAAAAGGGGTTGAGGTTTTAATGACCCATTTAAATATAGGTTAACACTTCTCCATTTCTATAATTATTTAAGAATAAAATATTAATTTTAAATTCATGATGACATTTTTTCTGATAGAGTATTCAACACAAAACAAGGGGTTCATTAAAATACTATGTTGCACACGTACTTGAGTTGTACTAAAAAATAATATAATAATATTATTATTTTAAATTTTAGTTAATACCGATATGATGTATTAGTGCGAATTAAAATAACTATCTACAATATTATTATTAAATTTCTTTATATTTTTCCAATAAATTTTAGTGGCTTAAAATAAAAATGAATCTGAGTTTAAGCATGTTATACACTAAGATTTTTTAAAAGGATTATTTACCATCTTTTGATAGAGAACCCTTTTCAAATATATTTTTTACACATTTAAATATTATATTAAAAAAAATAAAATTATTCAATAGAAGTTAAAAATTTAAATTGGATGATATTTCTGTATTTTTTTGATAATGTTAATTTTTTATGAATATTGAAAAATACATCATAATAATTCAAAACAACATTTAAATCTAATTTATTAATATTGATAGATTTTAAATTTATTTCATTTTAAATCGTCATAGTATACAATTTTTATAATTTAATCCGATTTTGTTCTTTGGATGTAATTTCTGTTTTAAATTTGATATAAACACATGTCAATCTTTTGATAGTTTTTACATCATAAAAAAAATATTTTTTGGTTTTTACAATAGAAATTAAATTTTAATGAATTTCTAAAACTTCATTGTGTGGAATTAGGAGAAATTGATTCCATATTTAGAATATATAGGTTATATTTTTTAAATATGTACCTTTAATTTTAGACATTATGAATAGTAATGTCAGTAATTATTTTATTTACCATGGTTAATGGGTAATTCTGGTAAATAAGGGTAAAAATATTATTATAATTAAATTAAATTACCCTAACACCTATACAAATACTATTTAATGTGATATGTACGACCATGGGAATCCTTGGGTAGATTTTGGGACCCCATGGTGCCACATTGATGTGAAAAATGACATTTTATAAGAATTAATTTAATGTAAAGAAAAATATAACCTAAGCACGTTTGTTTTAGTAAACAATTTTTTATATGACGTTATATAAATTATCTATACAAAAATACATATTAATTATAAATCTAATAATATTTCTTATGTCATGTTATTTTATTTATAATTTTTATACATCATATAAATAAATATATTTATGACATAATGATGAGGACTTGATTACTATATTAATGAATGGTTTAAGAAATCAGATTACAAATATTAAAATTAAATTATTTTAAAACTTTTTATGCCTTAAACGAATTTTATGGATGATTATGACTTTTTATATTTTAATTAATTATTTTTTATTAGAACAAATCATGTTTTTATGGATTTTTAAAATACTCATGATATGAATAGTATAATAATTGACCTAAATGAGTTTTTAAAACAAACACTTTATTATTACATGATATTATAGTCCTAAAATCTATTATTAGTAAAAACGACTTATATTTTTATTAATATTCATCAATGGACCAGTTTATGTTCCATTGGCATTTTATAGTAACTATAGTAACCATATTGTATGAATATACAGGAAGGCATGGTAATAGTTAAATTTGTTAAGTAATGGTTAATGCTAAAAGATAAGGTTATATATGTGGCCAATACTGGTCTAAAACCTATTGGATGAATATATATAGAAAAAAACTCACCTTATATTTTAATTAAATGAGTTTGGGTCCTTTTGAAATTGAAATTCAGTTTATAATAAATAAATCATTTAAGAAATTCTTAATGTTCCCCACCCCCCTCTTATAAAATGTCATCACCTCTAACACTTACTCACACCATTCAATCCCGGATGGCTCATCGAAATCATGTCAAAATTATCTCTCAACATCCCCCTCTTCTCCCTAGTTGCCTTACATTGGTTATAATGAATTTCTGGAGTACCTTTATACATAAATCAAAATGAGAAACCCGATTTGATGTGATGTATTCTCTCAAGCTTCGTTTATTTATTTTCCCTTATAAAATACCATAAACACCCTATATTAAATTAATTTATATAAAAATAGTATCTTCAATAAAACTGGATGTTTTTATTACAATTATTCTACCTACACTCACACACACCTCCATCTAATAGAATTAGAACATACTATTTTTGTGGACGGCGAACTACTATCTCATAAAACGATGATTGTTCAATTATATCCTACCGCCTCTCATGGTGGCAATTATTATGGAACTATATTTATATAAGATATATACTTTATTTATATTGTATATATGATACTGTAATTTTATTTATATCATGTTTTTATTTTATTCATATAGATTAAGTGTGATAACTTCATTTGAGGAAGTGCGGACTACCGTCCCCTCAAAGTGATATGATTCGTTAATGCAATAAATTGAATGTATAAAGTCTATAGTTAATGAGATTTGGTAATTTATATATCATATGATATTATAAGGGAATTATAATATTCGAATGTATCATTGGTTTTTCATTCTTTAAAAAAAGGGAAAAATGAAATGGAAGTATTGATTATGCATATGTACGACTTACTGTCTCCATGAAAGGTGAATTTTATTTAATATCCTAAAATGTTATGGGATATTATAAGTATATGTATATATATAAAGGATGTGCATGATATATATGATATTCAAATCATGAATATCTTTTAATGAAAATAAAATTTTGACCAAGTGGAAAATTTTTAATTATAACATGTTCAATTTTTACTCAACAACCAAATTTCTACAAAAATGTAAGATATTAACATAAATATTAATGTAATATATATAAAATGTTAATAAGTGATATAAAAGGAGTAATAAAAATTAAAAAATTTCTGAATAATGTATATATTAACGTAAGTTTATTATTTATGAAGAACAAGGAACATAAGTGATGAGTTAGACGCATGGTAAAGAACTTCGTCTCATTATCCATTAATAGAGGAATATTTTGATAATATAGACATCCTTTTTTAGTACAGTTTATAATAAACACATTTTACTTGTAGCTTCATTCTAAGAGAATATTTTTCTATGAATCATTTTGGTAAATAAAAAAATGATTCTTTTAACATATGCAGCGACAATGACCTTTCTGCCGTCGCGAGCTTGATTTAATATATGGCTTACATAAGAAGCTGTAATGCTTTTAAAAGTAAAATAAATTCCATATACCGTTTTTAAGTATTATCATATTGAAAATTATTTTTAAAATGGATTGAGTATTTCAATATCTGGAAATGATTTCTTGTGATTGAAAATATAATTTTATTAGTGTATGTTGATAAATGTATTATTTAATTTGTTATGATTATATAATGGAACATAGAAATTGGATGGGTGGTTACGTTATAATCCCATGTATGGTAGTTACATGAAAACCCAAATGACATGTGGTTTCCTGAAAAACAAAAGATGGGTGGTTATGTTACAACCTAAAATGCATTGGGTATTGATGTCTGTCGAATGACTATTCAATTTAGTGATAAGCATGGAAGTCATTCATGTGGTTATTTTATTTAGGTATTCTTAAGACCAATGTTAACATTATATTCTATAAGTTTCCGTTTATGGGATTTATTTTAATATTCTTGTTACATGAAAGGTATGTAATGATCTTATATTCAAGGATATAAATTTACCACTTCTTAAAAGTGAAAATTATTACAATATGACAAATTATTCATGGTTTTTATGTTATCCAAGTGAAACCAGTTTTCTTTCATTAGTTATAACTTATTAAGATTTTTAAGCTCGTTAACGGGTTTTGAAATGTTTTTCACTTGACATAAAGAGAAATATATTGATGTATGGGATTAGGGAAATTTTATACAGTTAAAATATGAAATAATGTCATGTTACATTTTAAAGAGTTTTTGTTTTATGAAAAAATGGGTAGTGAGTAGATGTGTCTATATTTAATATTCAAGATTTTATTAATAAGTTATGACAGAATTATCTAGTGAGATAAACTAGAAAATAACCACTATTTAAATTAATATAAAATAATTTACTTATGTCAATATAATGTAATGATTAAGGTTCGGGCCTTATAGATTCATTATAAGTTTGGTAGGTTGTAAGATCCCAGACATTATAGATGCATTCTCCAATTTAAATCATTTCTCAAATCCATTAATAATGGTTAATCAATATTCTACCTTTTGTTTGAGGATGTTTGGGGGTGTTTTGAGGGTTAGAGACATAAAGGAATGGGAAAATAGGCCATCTTGTACATGTTTCACGATTGGTGCATGGTTAGTTAAAACTGTTCAAGGGATGTAGCCCAGCTGTGCAACCTTGAACAGAGATATTCCACATGGATGGTGCAATATTTTTAATATGATTTGGTATTCCTAGTAACAATGTGACTTGGACCCCTTTTATATAGATATAAGCGCATAGTTAATGTGTGATTTGGAATATTGTGTTGTGAAATAGTGGACCCCATTAAAAATTTTAAATTAACATTTTCCCTATCAACAGTTTATGTATATTACTTTATTTTCTCCCCCATTTAATCCTCCTACATCCCATGTGACAAACCAAGATCTTTTGATCATCCCATGGTTGAATATCTATCGATTTTTGGACATTTGGAGTGACGTTGGGTGTTGATCGAATATCTAAGTAAGTATAACACTCATAATGATTATATTTTATAGATCATTCCATGTAGATTCTATCTTCTTCTTCTAATGTTCTAAACCCATTTTTTTAAGAAATATTATATGGGGCTTGAGTGTCTGATTGAATCAATGTATATGGATAACGATAAACATGATTTAATATTCAGAAACAAGGTAGGTTGTCTACATGTGATATCACATAGTCTCATTGTTGATTTGTTCATGCGTGGTTGAGTTATTTGTTATCTATTATTGCGTAGTTTATATATATTACTTATTTAATAAAATTTTATTGTAATTGATAAATTACACCCCTCTTGACCCATTGGGATGCATTGAGAGTGACTAGACCGATTTAGGTCCACCCATGGGTACACAAACATAACCGACCATTGAACATGGTTGTGATAAGCATGAAATTAACTTGAGTTAATGTATATCCCATGATGAACCTATTTTTATGTTTCGTTAAACCATATTGGAATAATAATATTAGTTTTGACTAGTTATTTTTTAGTGGCAGAAGGTACTATTATAATAATTTATGGAAGGATTAAATGGATTAAAATTAATTTGAGAAATGTCTTTTGAATTTGTAATGGAAATGAATTATTGGATTAAGGAATATGAAATAAAAAATGTAATAAAAGGGATGATGTATGTGTATTGTCGAATATACATAATGGGTTAAGTCATAGAAAAGGGAAATATGTTAAATGGGATATGTATCTAAATTCGTAAATGTGATAATGGGTTAATGATTGATGTTAAATTTTTATGCTGAATAATTATGAGATTTGAATGTTAGTTTTCATGACTGTGTATAGTTATGATATGGTATATGCCATAATTATGTAGATAATAATGTGAAAATGGCATATTTGTTGTGGGGTATTGTTTATAAGGACCAATAATCATGGGTTGGGTTAGGCTACGACTCTAAACCCCACCACCTAATGCATGGTTTATTGAATGGTACCTAGGATCTATGCCCCAAATGGTTGCATTTGAAGAGACTACCCAGATCAAGGATCCAAGGAATGTGTGGCGTAAATTTTTAGGAAATGTTTACATGTAGAAATGTAGGAATATATATTTATTCCATTTATTTGTTAACTCACTTTCTTAAGACATTGTGTACTTATGTAAAATTCAATTCCAAGGAACATGTGATTAGAATGGAATATGTGATTAAAATTTTTAATGTGAACATTTTCATCTAATGGAACCTGATATGTATTTTATTTTACTTGTCATTTATTTTATACTTTCGTGAATTATTTGTGTATTCTAGATATTGGGTATACACAGTTGCTAGTGGCATGTATCATTGTACTCAGACACTACTCATGGTATTTTTGGGTAACTGAGAGTATTTATTGGTAGTCAGTTAGAGTAATGAAAAGGCCATGTGGTAGGGATTTTAGTTGTGCTTTGGATTTTCATGGAAGGAAATCTAGTCTTCACGTTATGTTATATATTTGGTATTCAACTGTTTTTAATTATTTTCGGGGTTTAATTGAATTTTTTACAACTATCATGATATAATAGATTTATTGTTTGATTGTTGTATAAAAGCTATTATGAAAATGGTTATAAATTTATGTTTTAATTTTATTGTTTAATTTTTACATTATATAACACATTATATATTTTTATACTCTATTAAATAGGGTATAATATTCCTGTGAGATCCATTTGAACTTTATATCTAGTCGATTTCTTCTAGAATATGGTGTGGTGCACATCATGACATGTGGTGACCCAGCTCATGGCAACAGTTTAGTATCTTCTAAGTCGTGGAAGTTATAATAATGGTTAAAAATTTCATCCATTATTTGTATTTATAATTAATAATTTCATTTAATATTCATGAAAACAATATATTTTCCACATTTACGAACTTATAAGAAAATTAAATTTAAATAATTTATGAAATAATCATACATTGGAAAAAATTTCATTAATACATATTCAAAGATTAAGAAATATATTCTTTAAAAACTATTGAGGAAAATATAAACATGGGAGAAAATTATACTATGTAGAATATAAATTCGAAGATGATCTTCCATGAGAAAACTATTTATGTATCTAGAGTAAAAAAATTTAGTAAAATATATCGAAAACATATAGCATGTATAAATAACAAGGGCAGAAGAAAATAAATTAGTATCAGGATAGAGTAATCTCAACAACTGGTGATTTTTTTAAAAAGGAATCAAATGAATATAATGTTGCCAATTTTTTCATTATATGTCACTCTTATTTTAGGATATGTTACACACATTTATGTATTTTGTTACCCACAATACCGAGTTTGGGTAATGTTATGGTGAAAACCATGTTTAAATGAAACATTACAAACTTTTAAACAATTATTATTTAACATGATATTTTTCACCAACCCACTGAAATAGTGGTATGAATATGGGTAGAAATATTATTAAAATACATTGTTTAAACCTGAATATACAATTTGTTTCAATGAATAAATAATTATAAATAGAAAAGCATTTTAAAATGAATGACATAATTTTCTGAAAAATACTTTTTAGGAATATAAGAACATATGAGATCAATAAATTAAATGAATATATTCTAGATAATAAATTTATTGAATTTTATATATTATATATTCAATACAATTATTAGTATTCATATTACATGTTTCATAGATATGAGATAGGATGTAATATAATATTAAAACTTATTTTTTTACATTAGTTTTGTTTCTATTGGAACACTATTTTTAAAATTAATTTTTATAACTTTCAAAAACTATATTTTAATAAATTATATGTATTTTAAAAATTATAATATCAAAATTGGATTAGGAAATTTATTTTTATGTTTATGATAAGAATCATTTAATGATGTGTAATTTAAAACAATAAATTTTAATTGTAAACTACATTATCACTTATATTATTTTAAAGATAAATTGGATTTTTTAAAGTAAAAGATAATAAATTATAGATCTATTTATACAATTTTAGTAATTGGAATAATTTTCATATTAAATTTAAAAATATTAACATTGTAATCATTTGAACATTGTCCTTTGAAATCATGATTTCTCATTGCATTTTTTAGATTAATTTTAATTGAAATTAAAAAAAATAATAGAATGGAATGTGTTAAAATGTATTCTTTATTATTAATAATATTATTAATATTTTATAATATAGTGAACATATTCTTATTCCAAACTTATTAGTGAAAATATTTAAAATTAATTAACGATATTATGGTTTAAATGAGATTTTCTTATCTACGTGCATTTTTGTAAAAATTAGTTATAAAAAATATTTATGATTATTTGGATTTAATATTTATAATATTTTTGAAAAAATTATCTAATATAGATATTTATAATTTTAGTCATAAAGGATGAAATTACTAGGTAAAAAAGGATACATTTTATGGTGTTAAAAACAAAGAAGGTTTAATTGAGTAATCGTAAAGACTAAGGAAAAATGTGATAAAATTTAGATTATTTTTATGGTGGATGTTTTTATCGACTAAATAATCCCTAAAATGCATTATTAATCTAATTTGGTTCCATTTGAGGTCATAGTTACCCCACAATAGTGAGTTTGTTTTAGTATTTGAAAAAACGATACTCCTCCTCAATTACAAAATGGGACTCACATCTCTCACATCTTTACACAATAAATCTCTTTTTCATTATAAAAAACTTACTAGAAATATTATAAAATTATATCAAATCATAATATAATAATTAATTTTTTTATAAAACCATCATAGTAATGATTTGGATGAAGACCTAAGGATGATACATGAACTAGATGATCCAATCATCAACTATTGTTTTTTAATTTATTTATTCACCTCATTCAAATATAATTATAACATGATAATACAATAACCATTTAAACTTAAATATTATTAGTTGTTGTTATGTTAATTTAATTTCGTAAAATCATCTCCACATCCATCAAATGTGTTATGAAATCGCCGTCTGTATTTATGGAGGTCTACCGCCTTGTGAACCACTGTCATTTTTCCAATACAAACTATCTTGGCTGGAAATAGTGTTATATTATTGATTATATATAATACTTTTTATATTATTATTTAAAATTTATATATAACAGAAACTATCATTATATCAATTTTTTGAAATGTAACTTGTGTGTGTGGAAGACTACCACAACATGATGTGATCTAATCCGTTCATTCATTACATAGAAGTTAATATGAAATGGTTAAATGAAAATATGTAATGCAATAGAAATAAAATTTATTCTATGTTAATAAAATATATTTTAATTTTCATTCAATAAATGTTAAAAGAAAATATAACCAATGTTCTTGTGCACCTTTGGTCGACCGTCTTCATGAATAGTGTACTTTATTTTCTATATGTAGATTTTAGATTACTATAAATATATATAGATATTGAATTTATATGACATTTATATCATTGTTATAATTATTTATATGATGTAACCATTGTCAAATTTATAGGTCTATAAAACATGAAATCATCTCTTATACCAAAGAAATGTTTTTTATTACCTGAAACACAAATTAAAAAATCAGTATTTAATAAAAATGAACATAAATGTCCTACGAAAATCATATATTGTATGATATATAAAAAAATTTCATTTAAATTTTTATAATAAAAATATATTCACTATAAATTATGTTTTCACATGAATGATGGATGTTAAAACATAAGTTACGAGGATTTTTAGTATCTCATTTATTTATGAATGCCATATAAAAATTCACTACTCTGTTATTTTGTGTGGTGTACAAACATCCCCAAGAAAATATGATATCATTAACAAAATTATTCACATTCTATTTAAATATTTTTTGAAGTTATGATTTAATTGGAATGATGATTTAAATTATTACTATATCAGTAATGGATTTTTGTATATATTTTACATCATTGAGATGTATAAATTTTATTAATGTATATTATTTATATAGGTGTATATACAGTCACCAAATATAATGTATTCATTTATCATCATGATATTTTATGTTCTATATTATATTATTCTTTTTTCGGTATTATAATTTAAAATTATCAATGTGGTAAATATTTTATGTTACAAACATATTTTTTTTAATATTTTCAATGATTATATTTCCTATGATAAGATATTAACATCCCAATGTTATTAAAAACATGAGTTTCATTATTATCTATTTATGTAATATATTTTAATGTAATATTACCATTTTTCTATAGTATGGTATGTTAAATAAATGGTATTTTTTTTAAATAACAATCCTTTATTTACCTCTTCTGTTAGAAGTCATTTTTATTCAAAAATCAATTTTTATAATAATTTTTAGAAAAATGGTATATTATTATCCAATTATATTTTGAATTTAGATTCACCCATTTTTCAATTTTTTTAATAAATGATTTGAAATGAATCATACCTTCATTTTACAAAAAAATAAATTTTTTATTTTACTAAAAAGGTTAAAGGAAATAATTTTTTAATTTGTATGGTATACATGATACATTCCATTTACTTGATCATTATTTCATTTAATGATTCATGTACTTTTTTAATTTCATTTAAAAATGAAATTTTTTTAATTGATTTTTTTAATATGTTTTTAAAATATAAGATCATATTATTCTAAATAAATATCATAAATCATAGATCAAAATCATTTTCTCTATTATATGACATTTGTTGGTGTTACCAATACCTTAATGGTGAAATGACTGACAGACACCATTGTATTTTTCTTTGATGCATTATGATGATATGGTTTTTAGGAATCTAGATTCCCATCCCTTGGTTATTCACTGATGACACGATTATGAAACACAAATCTTTTACATGGGTTAAGATAATGAAAAATTTTATAGAAAACCTTTAGATAAATATATTATGATTTGAGGAATGTTTTATGATCTTTTTGAATGAATATATATTATTTTTATTGTGTGATTTTTGGGACCTATATCCCCACCTAATGCAGTGTATAATGGGAAATTTTCTATGAGATTATAGAGTACATTGGTTGTTTGACCAACACTCAAATGGTGGGAACATGTCTGGTTATCCTATTCCAAAAATAGGGTACATGAATTGTTATCCAAATTTCAAAGAATGTTCAATATTGTTTAGCCTAAGCTCAACATGTATGAATAATTACGGGTATCATTAAAATACTATTTTTATAAATTGAGGTATATTCCTAAAATCCATGGTTGATGAAAATGTTATGATCTCATGGATGATGATCTATAATTCCCTTGAACTACCATTCATTATTCAAGGACTCAAGATTATTATCATTGATAAATGTGGTATGGTTTTAAAATGTTATGATCATGTTCTCATACCCTTATATTTATTTCATTAGTATGTACCTTCCTTTTTTTCATCCATTATGAGGATATGAACTCAACCTTTATTATGATTCCTTTCTAAAATTTATGTTGATATTTATGGTTTATGATTCCTATATGAATTGATCTTGATATAAAGATCCTAATATGAGATTATGAATCACAACTAAGAACACATTATTTATGAATATATGATTTTATAGGAAATTATGTATTATATTCCTCAGTTGTGTGGGTAGGTAATTTATTGAATATTAATTAAAAATGGTGAAATATAAATGAATGATAATACAAGGTTTCTATATCTATTATCAGAATTTTGGATTAGTAAACAATAAGAATATATGATGAGAGAACATTAGTGTGATCACTAGGGATATTTCTAACTACATTAAATGGGTTTTATTTAAGGAAAAATAGAAGGATGAGTGAAATTATATATAAATAATGTTGAATTTAATTAAAGGATATATAACATGGTTTCCAATATATTGATTCCCCATATGAATACTTAATGTGGATGAGGCTCTCGTACTAATGTATATATAGACAATAACATTGGAAATTGAGCATTAATCTAGACTCAATAATCACCTGGTGTTTGACAACGAGTGTTGATTCAAACCTATATTATCATTCCCTGGGGTTATTATGGTGAATTTCACGAACTCTTTATAAACCGTATTGAAGTATTTATATATATTATGATCATGGATGACCTTTTTTAATCCTAATTTGTTATAGATTTCAATGAAGGTTTCATAGTCGAGGAAACCTACAAGTTATTTTTCCTTTCACTCTGATTTGAGTTTCTCAAAACGGTCATTTTAGTTTTAGTGGATGGATGGTACTATAAGGTACATGTACCACAAAGTATGTGATTGAATTTTTTTATTATAATCTTAACGGTATGATGACTATAGTGACATAAATTTTATATTTATTCCAAATTATTAAAAATGATATATGATTAACATTGTAAACATTCAAAAAATATTGGACTAACAAAGAAATATATGGATTGTGTTCATGGAGTTCTTTGGTAATATAGGTAATATGGGATATATTATTTAGTTTCCCAAATGGTAGGAATAAGGAATGAATCAATTTGAGGAATTAATCAAAGGCCAACTAAATGATTTATTTATTATGATGAAATAAATAAATAAATTGATTACGAAAGAAAAATATAATGTTTAGTTAACATAAAGGATGTATAATTTTGGACACTCTATGGTATTATCAAAGGAAGAAATATTTATTGTGTAATGTATTGGAATTATGAGAATAATTTTTCTAAGGGGAAAGATAATGAAGATAATCTTCGTGGTTGTATGTGTAATGGTTTCAATGTTGGTGATGAGGATACTGAAAATAAAATTTGAAATGTATGTGATATTCAAATAATTTTATTTATTAAACATCAAGAACATTATTAAAATGATATTTATGAATTTTAAGACTAAATTAATATTTCATATTGTAGGAAAAAATTATTATGATATAATATAACGAATCCTAGTAAATGGATTTAAGCATAGGAAAAATATTTTCAGTGTTTATGGATTCTGAAATGTATAACATTTGTTTAGTATCAGTTTTTCTAGATGGATTTTAAAGAATATATTAAATGGTACAGATGACATATAGATTTCATTTAATGGAATGAATATATTTCATGATAAAGAGAATATAACTATTATCATGTTCATAAGGATAAATTTTTTTATTGGAAAAATAAATTATCGATATGGATAATATAAATTTTTTAGTATAGATGAAATTGGTACTAATATTGGATTTTTATTCACCATCATTTATTTTATCATTTAATGAGATTACAATATTATTATACATTTTTAATATGTTCAATAATCTGTGGATTTATTCAATCAATTAAGAATAATTAAGTTTTCATTGAGATTTGATGTTATTTTTTGTTATTACAATGATTGTGGAAAATATATGACCAAGGAATTAACATATCTCCCATGTGGCTATTATGTGATTCTTGACAATATTAGGATGATTAATTTAGTGTAGAGTTTGAGAAATTATGTGAAATTATTTATAAATATTAATTTTTTATGGGATATAATGCTAACCATGTAATGAATGCTTCAGATTGAAAATATTCTGAGGTTTTAATGAATAATATATTTGTTGACCATATGATAATTATATTTGACCTTTACTATCTATTTTATTGTGATAATAAGAATACATATGAAGATTAACTTAGCATTCTACTTATAGATATTATGCTCCACTGGAACTTCAAGAATAAACTTTTCTACATTATTTATAAGAGTGATAGAAGTATTTGATATTGAACAAGGAACAAACAGATGATGAATAATTTCCCATGAAATAAAATGATATCAGGTAAGTACATTTTCCAATTTTATCATCTTGGTTAGAAATTCAACTCCCTATCATTTGGAAAAATTCACTATAATAAATTATTTCCCTTTTATAATAATCATTTATGATATCAAAATCATTTTTAATTTCTAATTGATTTATGGATTTGTGAACGTTTTTTTCTACTAACCGTGTCTTCTATCACCCTATATATGTATTTGGGGTTTTTAACTTATATAACAATGTTTTCAATTACCACCGATATTATCCTATTTCGAAACCTTGTATTATATATTCATGAAGAATAAGTCACATGAAATTATCCTTTCTGAGAGGTTTATTTATTAAAAATTATTAATATTTGGGATTCTATGATGTAGGTTTCAAATGTAAACCATTTGATGTCCAAAATTAATTTTGACATTGAAATCCATTTTAATGGGTGTCGAATGTAGTACCCTGATATTTTATGAAATTATTGCCAATTAAAGTTATCATTTTCATAGGTTTTCATTGTAAAAAACAAAAAGATTATCTTTTATTTCAAAAATATTATTTTTGGTTTGTGTTACAAACAATACTAAGTTTATCAAGTGTTACACACAACAAGAAGTTTAAAAGAAACATGACCTAATATTAAGATATTATAATTTAGTATGATATTTATCACCTAGTTATAATAATGGTGGTAATGAATATTATTAGCTAATTATGAAATTATATTTTGTACAATTGTATATAGATGGATTTATTTGGTGAAAAATTAATTTAAAATGAATAAAAGAACCATTTTAATATATAAGAACTCATTTTTGAAAAACTATTTTATTTAAAGTAAATTAGTTATACAATAACAAATAAAATGAATCTTGTTTGGTGAATGATATCTATAATATACATATATAAATTATATTTTCTTTAAATGTATTAAAATTCATCTTCTGTGTTTTCTACAAAAGATATAAGAATGAATCTAATTTTATACGTAAAAATAAATTTTCAAAAAAGTGGATTTCCTTTTTTGTAGACATATACTAAAAAATTTGTACTTATTTTATAATATTTTCTGAAAAAAATTTAATTCATTTTTAAAATATATTTATTACAATTATCTCATAGTAAATTTTGGATATTTTTCAGAGGATATTCATTTTTATGAGCTGTGAAAAATACTATATTTTAATTGAAAACACTCATTTTATTTAAATTATTTATAAATTTTTTTTTGTTATATTGTTTTTAAATAAAAAATACATAAATAATATATTTATTAATAAAAGTTAAGACATTTTATTAATTTACATATTTAATTTTCATCTAAAACATTGTAATGTTTTTATTATATTTCATTCGAAACTAAAATTTTTATGGTGTTAGTTTGATTAATTTATTAGAATAGTTTTCCACTAATATCAATGGTATTTTTAAAAATGGATTCCATATTTGGAGTAATAAATATTATTATATAATAGGTTTAAATTATTTTTTGATCATAATGATCAGTAAAAATGTGTTAAATTCATTTTACATGATTATGTTTAAAATAGTTGTTTACATATTACATGAATTTGTCTAAAAAATTTATCCTCATTTATATTGTCGTTTTATTTAATATTTATGATCATTTTTTCAAAATTATATAATTATTATAATTATAATTTTATTATCATAGGGTATACTTCCAGGGTAAATAAAATAATACAAATTAACATGGTAAAAAAATGGAAAATTGAATAAATATAAAATCTAAATAATAACATGATAGAAATTATGTTTATTTTGGTTTTGGGGATTTTTCTCTGCCAAATAATACTTAATATATATTATTAATTTATTTTTGTGGAATATTAATTTAGAGTGACCCCCAATAGTGAATATTATTTTGTATTTTAAAAAAATACCACACCACCTAAATTTTAAAAGGGTTGTCTTTCACTTCACTTATTAAAACCATAAAATAGTTTTGATTCATTAAAATAATTTCCCAAATGACTTCACAACATCTCTTATCTCGTATGAAGAACTTTATTTTAGAAATAAATCCATCATATGATGGATTTTGGTGAAATCCTGATGGCGTTACCCAAAGAAGAGTCACTGTTCATTAACTGGCGTTTTTTTTGTTTTATTTATAACTCTACATATTCATATTGTTATTATAACATGATGATATAATACGATAATTATATCCCATATACATAGATGTTGTTATGTTAAAATAAGGATCAACCTCCATTTCTATATTTATCAAATGCTTTACTAAATCATAATTTGTCAGTACACCGAACAACCACCTCACGATCCAATGCCATTCATTTTTCCATTATCTCTTCTCAAGGAAGGACCTAATGATAATGTCACTGTTTATATATTATATTTAATATATTATTATAATTCTGTATTTATTTTAACACAAAAAACATCATGATTTTTATTTTGTTTTTGTAATATGATATTGTCCCTCATGTGTATACAAACTATCTCATAATGAAGTGTTGTGATCAATTCACTCTCTATAAGGAAGGTAATAAGGGAATGGTCAATGGAAATATGTGGTGTATATGAAATAAGAATTATTCTAGAATAAGAAAACATCATATAACTTTTTTTAATCTTAAAATTTAATGGAAACTCCATTCATGTGTGCGTACAACCTATAGTCTCTTAGAATTGTGTATTTTATTTTCTGTATATATATTTTGTAAATTAACATATATACTTATAGAATAAATATATAGTATATGTATTTCATATATAAAAATATGGATATATTGTAATAATTTTCAAATTAATAATATAAATAATAAAAAATAAACTTTATATGAATAGAAATGATGTTATTACACGAAACATAAATTTTACATAATTTTGTTATGAAATGGGTAATAAATGGTCATAAGAAAATATTGTATTGTATGATATCTGTAAATTTTGATCTTTAATAGATTTATTATACACTTCTAATTACTATAATTGATGATTGACTATGTATAGAGGATGTTAAGACTTAATGAAGGTGGATTTCAAGTCTCTTTTTTATAATTTTTAGGAGATATATAAAAAATCACCACTCTTTATTTTTTATAAGTTATATACATCCCCTATGACATGTTTTGTGCGGAATCAATATATTATTATTATTATATTTAATATTTCATTTTATTTTCTACAAAAATTTGGATTATTACTCAAAATAATACATCATAGGTATGGTAACCATTCAGTTCTGTATATCACTATTAATAATGGTAACATTACTATTCAAAAGGGTATATTATTCTTCACCAGAAATTAATTTTGTCTTATTAGACTCCAATCATCATACTAATCAAAACATTGAATGATATATTTTTAAATTTGAAACACATATGAGTCAAAATTTATGTTTAATGGTGTCTTCATACATTGTTGTTCATTTTGTAGTGGTTTTATGTGATAATCATAAGAAGGAAATTTCCATTGAAAAAAATCATTTCATTTCATTCTTCCCCCCATAAGAAATTTATCCCTCAATTTATCATTTTTTAATCTAGTACATAAATGGGTGTGTGTACTTTTCCTTCATTACCTCCTCTAGTTCCCATGTTGCTCTTCGTACTTTTGATTACACCATACTACATTGACAAGGTGAGTAGTCTTGTTATATAGCACATTATCTCTACGATCCAATGTCTTCACTGGATGCTCGTCCTAAGAAATATCATCCTCAAACTGTACCACCTATTAATAGTGTATATGTTAAGGCTCATGTATGTACTTCTTTAAAAGAGATACATGAAATACACCTTTTACATTTGACCTGGTAGGTGGAAGTTCAAGTCGATAGGCCACACCCACAAAATGATCAAGAATATATAAGGGGTTGTTGTACCTATAACTTAAATTGTGTTCATTCCCAAACCTCGTGACCTTCTTCCATGGAGATATGTGTAGAAATACTATGTCTCCAATATTGAACTAAAGGTCTCGTCGACGATTTTCTACATAACTCTTCTGTCGACTTTGAGATTCCATGACATGTTGCTGAATGGTTTTCTCCTTCCACCACTTATTTGACCAATTTAGGTCATAGAAGCTTATGCTCACTCACTTCGTTCCAACACACTGGTGTTAATAACCTTTTCCTATAAAGGGTTCATATAGTGCCACTAAGATGATCAAATAGAAAATGTTATTGTGGGATAATTCAACCGGTGGAAGATGTTAGTTCCATCCTCCATTGAATTCCATAGAACATGAACTCATCATATCATCTACTGTCTGGATAATTTTGTTATATTTTCCTTAAGTTTGTTGGTGATAGGAAACACTAATGTTCAGTTTCATGTTTATTGAATTTGGAGAATTTTTCAAAACATTAAAGAGAATATCAAATCAATATCATATATAAAAGATAGTGGTACTTCATGAATCCTTAACAGTTATTTGATCTAAATCTGTGTAATTTTATAAATTTATAAGTCCTTCAAAATTATGATAAATTGGGTTTCCATTGTAAGATGATCCACAATGACCCATATAGAATTTTTCCTCTGGATGTCATTAAAAGTCCAGTGACAAATTCAATGGGGATGTTCTCCCACATCCATGGTTTTATGGGTAGTGGATTCATCATCATCTTAGGATTTTTTCTCTTAACCTTCATGTGGTGACATACCTGGAACATTGATTTATATTCTGCAATCTCTCATTTCATATTGTATCACCAAAGGTTTTCTTGGAGATCTCAATACATATTTGGGCTCCACAGGTGAATAGAGAATGTCAAGATAAGTTCATCCTTAAAAAAACAGTCTTTATCTATGGATTAGATGGTACACATAATCATGAACCAAATCTTACAAGTCCTTTCTCAACAATCCTGAACTCTGAGGATTTACCAATTCTAATAGCTTCCACCCTTTTCATAACTTCTACATCTTTTCGTTGACCATCCTTTATTTTCACCATGAGGTATGGTTGAGAAATAATTTGATAATGGATTGATGATATTTCTCACTAAATTATATCCATGTAAATTATCTATAAACACAATAAGATCAGATCCTTTTAAATTCTCATTAATGATAATGATGTAGGATCTTTTATACATAAAATATCATACATCTTAGTTTCAATATCAGGATGGTAGTTTATTGAGAAGTATTAATCATTGAGAGATATAACCATCATAGTTGTCACATATTAATCTCTTTCTTGATGAATATAAATTTCATACTATTGTAATCAGTATATTTCTCACACATCTCCCAATAGAGATAATGCCTTTATATTTTCAATGCAAAGAACACAACTGCCAACTCCAGATCAAGTGTGGGATAGTTTTGCTCATCTATTTTCAGCTTCCATGAGGCATATTCTATCACATAATCATATTTCATCAGTACGCTTCATAATCCTTTCTATGAATAATCATTGTACACCCCCAAATATTTTTCATCATGTTATGAGTTTTTCTTCTGACACAATGATACCCCTCTTTTATAAATAATTGAAACAAACTTCAAATTATTTTGTCTAGAAGAACATTACTCCCTTCTGTTTTAGCATTGTGATTGGTTTTGAAAAATTGGAAATGTTTTTAAACAATCATCGATAAAGCCTAGATAGACTTATAAAGGTGAAAGTATCCATTACATATGTTTCCTTAGGACACTGTTTCATCACATTTATCTTGGAAGGTTCCATTGATATATATTTGATAGTGATAACATTCCCCATGATTGATTCTTCCACCATCCAGAACTCACATTAATTTTACAAGGCATACATCTCATCCCTTCACAATGTTTTTAACATAGCAGTCAAGTACCTCTCATGTTGCTCTTTAGTCTTACAGTATATCAGAATTTCGTCAATAAATACCACCAAAAAATTGTCTAGGTAATATGTAAATAATATATTCATTAAATTCATGAAATATTCTAGAGCATTAGTGAGTTTTAAGGGCATCACTGTGAACACTTTTTTTCTCATACCTCATTTGAATGACAATCATGGGAATATATTCCCTCATCACGTTTAATAGTTGATATCCTAATTGAATGTCCACCTAAGAGAAATAACTAGACCCACAAATCTGAGTGAACATGTCATTTATCTATGGTATGGGATACTTTTTATTTGTCATGATTTTATTGAGCTCATGATAATTAATGCATAGGTGCATTGATCGATACTTTTTCTTTACGAAGAGGACTAGTGCACCCCATAACGAAGCACTCAGACGAGTAAAACCCATCTCCATATTCTCCTATAACTACTTATTCAGAACATTTAGCTCAATAGTGGAAATTCGGTAAGGTCTCTTTGATATAGGAAATGATCCAAGAATATGATCAATTGAAAACTCATCCACTTAGTCAGGAGGATGACCACTCAATAATTCTTGGCATGTCTTCAAGCATTATTCAATCCTTTGTCCCAATCATTTTATCTATACATGATTTCTCATGAGGAATTAATATCTACACTTGAGACTATTATGCTAATGGATATTCATCATCCATGATATAATTTTAACGAATTAGAGAATGATTTGGGATGTGAAGTGTGATTTTTCTTTCTCTATAGTTGATATTGGATTTGAATAAATATAGCCAGTAAACCCCAAGATAGAATCAAACTCCAATGAAGGAAGTATGATAATATTTTATGGAAGGTTCAGTCCACAAATGTTAACAGGGGAGGAGTTATAAACCATGAATGCACTAATTTTCCCATTCTATACTCTCATAAATAAAATATCCTCAAAATTTTAGGTGGTGCTTGAATACATCTACTAAACCTATAGGATATGAATTAAGGTTAAGTACTAGAATTAAATAGTATGTTCTGCATTCTTGAATGAATACATAGTGTACTTGTCACCACATCGAAGTCTAGTAGCACCTCAGTAGTAGTGATACGATACTCTGTTCCATGTTTCCTTGAAATTTGTTGAAAAGTACCTCTAACAGCCCTTGTAATAGGGAAATTGATAACATAATTCACACGATCCATGAAGTTGTAACAGTGTACGATAGGAAAACTTTTGATATGAAAATTCCATTCTTTTTCCACATTAACATGATTCTTCACATCTCATCATCAGTTTTAAACCATATGTCCCAAAATTCCAATGTTGATGAAATTAATGGTTCAAATTAGATATCTCATAATATGATTCTTCCCAAAAACATTTCAATTGTAATAGTCTGGCTTCATTATATAATGGGATTACATTTTTGAACTACCCATGTTGTTCTCCATTTTCTACTTCTTTTTAATCGTCTCACGAGACCACTAAAAGATGGAAATCTCATTTTCAACATTGAGGTAACATAAAAAACTCTTCTCATAACTGTCGAAGTCTCATATTTCCAACAAATTCCATAGAGTTAGCTTTATCCTACTAATGAAGTTATCATTCGTACATTTTATGACCTTGAAAAAACTAGAGGTGTAATTTCATGCCTTGAAACGTTTGCTTCATATTCCCCGATGGAATTATCTTCCATCTGCATGAATCCAAAGAACACTCTTACCATCTTGAGATAGAGGGTTCAGGGAAAATATTTATTGAAAAACATACTCCTGAATTCCTACCAAAAAATAGAATCAATTTCAACTTGTGGAGTCGTATTCTAGATTAGTTTCCACCACTAATCAACTTTCTCATCATAATGATAGACCTCCCACACATCATTCTATTTTTCCGGGCACTGGTGGATGTAGAATATATTTTCTATGGAGTTAATACACAATTCTACAAGGAGGGGATCATAAAATATTCTAAAAATGTGAGTCATTTTCCCTATGAAGGATTCTATGACAACTTTCTCATTCCATGGATGAGGTAGGCGTTCCACATGACCCACATTATTATTCATAACATTAGCCAGCTGAGAAAGTAATATAATGATGTTTTGAGCACCCAATGCAATCATATTAGGCATATCATTAGGTAAATATTCACATTGCCTGCCACATTGGTTTTTGGAACATGTTCTTCTATATTCATCCATTAACTAAGAAAAAGTACATAAAATTATAGGGCATGAATACATTGTTATTGAACATGAAATGTAGTCTTTAGAATATAATGTATAAAATTATAAAGAAGAAGTATATCCTAACTTCTAATTACTTAGGCTTAAATCAATGGTATCCTTGATCTATTTCTTAAGATAAAATCATATGTGTTTTTTTTAATTCATTTAATAATGTTTTGTATTGTTCCCTTGAATTTCCAAAGCATATCCCCCTGGATTGTCAAACCAAGAGAGAATCAAGGCTCGTTGTTGTGTACCAGGATACATTGGGCCAGGCCAAGAACTATTTGATTGAGTTTTCACTATGAGGTACAACTAAGCCAGAGCCACCTCTATTTGTTTGAATCTAAAAATGGATGTATTTTCATGATAAAACACTTACTTTATACATATGTAAATTTAGGGATGTTTTCATTTAAATAGTATCATCTTTAAGGTTATCAAAAATGTTCTATATTCCAAATCTGAAAAAATAACTAGACCATCATCTGATACCAAATGTATTAACCATATCCTTTTACATTAGAAATTACATGATTTTTTCCATAATTATAAATTAGAGTACAAGGCAATAATCTTGAAGTATACTATCTTGGATGATTATGTACATAAAAATAACCACACAAGACTAAAAAAAATTGTCTTTATTTAATCTTTAAATTGAGTTCCTAACATCTATTGTGCTCAAACATCATCATAGGGTACCCTGGGAAACATGTGAACAAAGGGACGAGCTAAATATCCCAGTAAGGGAATACCCCTAAGAAAAAATCATCAGCACAATGAATAGATGGCATGACATGAAGATATAATAAGTAATTTAACATATGGAAACATAGAATGTAAAAATGGAATCATATTAACATGGGGTTTTTGAAATGTGGAGGCAACATAAAACATGTCTTATGTATAATTCAATGATGACTACCATGGTCGTTTAACACAGTATCCCACGTCTAGGCTTACCCCCAAAACCTTCACACACAACATCTCACGGGACATAATTTTTCCAAATGAATTTGAGCTCTCTCTTGGGGAACCCATCTTAACAATTCATGAATATATTTTCCACTTAAATATGTTTAAATAATATATCTTATAAAAACATGTGGGTTACCCCTAGAAATAATTATGTACTATAATCAAGTCATTGAGCAAAAAAAATGGGCGTATCATAAATTTGTCCTGGAATGAAAGGAAGTATAATATATATAGAAATTAATAAATTTAAATATGAATTCATCATGGTATCATTTGTCAATTATAATTGGAAAAATTTAATAAAAGTATCAATGAAATTTTAGCATTAAAACATTTTTTATCAGTTTTAAGGAAAATACTATAGTGAATTTAAAATTGATAGGGGAACAACCCATTATATAAAACATGAAGTGTAATAGTATTTTTTTTTCAATATATATAATTATTTTATAAATTAAATTGTTTCTTAAAACTAAATATATATTTAACTTGAAATTGGGTAAGAATTCGGGATGTTCCCTCAAAATAGGTTGGATTATCGAGAATAATTAAGGAGGGAATCAGGTAAAAACATGTATATCCCTGAAATAGAATGATGAATGAAAATTGATACATGAGTTTATTACATTTAAATAGCATTGGTATGATGAAAATAGGGATAATAAATAATCTCAATTGGCTAAAAAGAACGATAAAAATCCTGAAGGAATAAAAGAGGTTCTGGTTGAATCCCTCAAAGAATATCTTCATGGTATCATGTGCATTAAATAGGGATTAATGAGAGAGAAAAAGGTTTATCATTATTTATAAATAATTAATATAATATGTGATAAGTGAATAATCAAACCCCATGATTATTAATTACACATAAAAGGGAATAAAATAGAGGACACTCATGAATAAAATCGATATAGAGAGGATCCCTTACCTTAAATATGATGGTTATATTTTATTGAACATAATTACCTGAATAATAAAATAAGTTTCATTAATTAATAATTAAAAAACCAATTATATATGTAAAATATTTATAATATCTATTTTAAGTTCAATTAGAACCATTTTGATTGGTAATGAGTTTCAATTTTATTGTCTAGGTCTGTTTTTTGCATGGTTTTAATGATCGGTTCCTGTTCGAATTAACATGTATATTGAAGGTGGTTTTCTATAATTAATGTAATAAATATTATTTATCATCCATAAGTTTACATGTTTGAACATTTAAATTGGTCTCTCTTAGTGATGTTGAATTATTATGTAAAACAATAGTGACAACCATTTGGGTAAATTCTTGGGTTTTCTCCACAATGAACATGTCTTGTTTTATAAATCAAAACAATGTGTACTAATGGATTAAAAAACCATAGATGAGTAATAATAAAAAATTTATTTTCTTTCTCAACCATGAAAATGGATATTTTTCAATAATTGAATATGGTAATAGAAATTTAAAACCCATCGTCCTTGAATACGGTTAATTTACACATTTTGGATGGTGTCTTTACTACTAAAATAGAAGAAGTTTAAATAAGAAATGATAATAAAAATATTCTATTATAATAACAACATTAAAGTACATGTATGGTAATGGAATTATCATAAATATTTTAAGCGGAGAGGTAAGTATATAATAGAAAAAAATGAACTTGAAAAGAAAAAAAACCAAATTAAAGAATTTACTACTTGATTCCATCCTTATTGGGAGCCTCAAAAAGGAATTAGATTTTATCTTTTGAGGAGAACAAGAAATGGGGGACGTGTATAAGGAGATTGGGGATTGATTTGAGCCAAATACAGGCCTGAAAAAATGTTTGAGAGGCGTAAATAAAATAGTTAAGGTTGGGTGGAATTTATAGTGGAGAGGAGGGTTTTCATAATATTATAATCATTAGTTTTTTATTATTCCATATAACAAGAAATATAGATGATTACATTTCCAGTAATAGTAATTAATGCATGTGGATTATACATTTGGGTGCTTATATCACTTATGTTGTTATTAATAGTGGATTAAAATTATATTGTATTTATATGTTAAATTAATGTATTTTTTAATTCACAAAAAATACGTAATTCAGAAAAATCCCATAAATTCACCCTAACCAATTTTCAATGTGTACAATTAAAAAATAAAATAAAGTTTTCAAAAATAATTTTCTTAATATGATTAATTTAATAATTAATTAAAATCTTAATTTATTCTAAGAAAACATGTTTTAAAACATTTATTTACTTATTACAAAAATTTGGTATATCATAGTTTCACTTCAATATTATTTATGTACATTCATATATATGGTTACTATTAAGTAGGTTATATCACTATTCATATGGTTAACATTATTATTCATAAGGGTATGTTACTATTCACCAAAAGTTATTTTTGACTTATTGGATAACAAACATCTTAATGATCCAATCTTGAATGTAATATTTTTTTAATTCCAAACAAAAAATATCCAAAATTATGATTAATGTTCATTTAGTACATAGTATTTTATTGTCTTGAGATTCCATGTAATAATCATATGAAGTAAATTTCCATTGAGAAACATAGGATTTTTACAGATCATTCCCTAATCGATGATGTGAAAGTCATCATGAAGATAACGATGGAGCGGTGAAACATGAAAAACATCATGTATGCATCTCATCTACGGGGGAAGTTCTACTCAATACGCCATGGATCCAGAACAAGATAACACCTCAAAAGGCCCAACAAACTAGGAAGACAACATAATCCCATGACCAAACCTTAACTACCCATGGCAGGGATTCACCTTCAGAAACATGTGATCCCCATCATCAAACTCTAATGGTTCCTCCTTTGACCGACATACGATTTTTGATGATCATGCACTACCTTCATCCTCTCATGAATCATTTGTACCATCCCTAGTGTGTTCATTAAGAGTTCCAGTAAAATAATTGATGCCTCTCCAAAAACATACCTACACAATGGGTAGGTCATGGTCATCCATATATAGAATAAAATAGAGTTGTACAAATGGTTTGTTGAAAAATATTGTTGTAAGAGAACTCCACAAAGGGTAACTACCTCATCCAAAACCTCTAAAATCCAAGACAGAAGAATGAAATATGTCTTCCAAATTATGGATGGTCTTATATGTATGAACATCTATCTATGGATGAATTCATGTGCTAAGTCATAATTGAGAACTCAATGTCTAATGGAGACCTCTCCACACCAAAGTGGTAATATGAGGATCTCGATCAGAAATGATCATCCTCAGGACTCCTTGGTGTCTCAACACCGTCTCCAGATACTTCCTCGACAAAACCTCCCATGTGAGTCACTCCTTCATTAATATGAAGTGGGAATATTTAATTAAATAATCCACTACCACCTAAATAGTGTGATGGACTCTCTAATCTCAAGGAAATGTTTCCAAAAAGAACACTGAGATTTCCTCCAACTTCCACAATAGAAAATATCATGGCTAGGGAAAACAATCGGTGACAGAGTGCTTGACCTTCACTATTTGCCAGACCAAAATTCAAGATAAAAATTCTACAACTACAAGGTTCATCCCCTACCACCAAAACTAAATATGCAAGGCTCAACACTTATTTTTCAAAATGGGATTCACTTCTAAAGGAAAAATATAGAACCCTCTGAGAACTTTCTCACACATCCCTAATGGATTGAAATTTTTTCCCTGATACAACACTATTTGTTGTTCAACCTCAGACCAACCATCAGGGGACTCACCAAAAACAACTCGGTCTCTCCAAACCTCCACCTCTAGAACCCCCAATAGGGACTCCACCACCTACAACACTAGATATGACTACCAGATCATCGAATAAATACAACATCTACCCCCAAAATCTCTCATATCGATATGTATAACTGAACATTCCTCCATCACTCTCTAAGAATCACCAGATTGATGAACTGTATCACTATGTGACATTCTACTCGGGTCCTCAGCTACAACATCCCCCCTTCCAATTTTATAAGATATTTAAATATTGTATTCCAATAATAACTTCTTCTGAAAATGTTGCTTCAAGTTCATGTCATGATGGGATTAAAGTTACCATTGGATCTTATGATTGGTGAAAACAACTATTCTATCTCCAATGAGATAATTTCTCCAAATCATCAAAGGAACACCACTTCCTCCAACTCCTGGTCTTGGGTGGAATAATTACACTCATTTTTAGAAAATGACTAAGTCCCATTAGAAATGGCTTATCAATGCTACATCAAAATACAACCCAACCCCAGATTCGATGCATCACAGAAAACAACAGACTGAACTCCCTATACTGGTAGAAAATGAACTGGAGAACTTAAACCTGTCTCCTTTAGATACTAAAAATCATCCTAACACCGATCAATCCATACAATTTAATGATCCTTTTGGGCCAATTTATCCATTGGAGTCACAAGTGAAGAGAAATTGGATACGAAACAATTATAGTAGTATACCATACCAAGGAAACATCGCACCTATGGCTCTATCTTGGGTGATACACAAGATACAACTACGTATATATTCGATGGATCCCTAGTTAATCCTTATGGGACACCACATGCTCCATGAAACAATATTCTTCATACCAAAAATCAAACTTTGACATCTTACCAAACAACATCTGTGGATGAGAAACTCTCAAAATGTCTTGAAGATGCTATGTATGAACTTCCTCAGACATGGAGTACCCAAGGATGTGGTCAATGAAAACCACCGTGAACCTATCTTGGAACTCAATGAACATGACATTCCTCAATCCCATGAACAAAGTTAGATATTTTTTCACAGTAAAAGGAATTACAAAAAACATGTAATTCCCATTAAGACAATGAAAATAAGCCATTGGGATATCCTCATCCTTCACACAAATCTGATTATATCCCGATCGCAAGTCTATCTTCAAGAACCAACTTGGACACACATGTTTATTAACAAAATCATAAATCCACAGAAGATGATAGTAATTCTTCAATATCACTATGTTTAAGCGATGATACTTGACACCCAGCTACAAAATACCATCACCATTCTTCAAGGAAAAAATTGGTGCACCACATGATGAGAAACATGTGCAAATAAACCACACTATGAATGACCATCAAGAGTTATATGTAGATCCCGTAACTCATAGGGGCCACACTATATGGATATATAGATATAGGATATTCTATTTGTTGTGGCTCGATCCCATATTCGATCTCTCGTCATGGGGGTAATGGTACATCCCCTTTTGGAATGAAATAAGGGTACTCCTCTATGACCATGGAAAATACCAACTTCTGTTCCTTTGAAGAACTTAGCATCCCCTCAATAATTATGGATGATAAGGGCAAAACATGCCTCTGACCTATCAGAGTGTCTCTCTCTAAAAAAACATTGATGGAACTCATTAAGCATCGAATAACAGCACCTAAATTTATATGAAATCCAGGACAACCTTAATCAAATACCATAAATTCATGCATATAATGACATCATACAGTTCTATCCATTAACATAGGAAATATCCCAAAGAGCAGGGCTGCCCCATGACTAGATCATAGTCTCTACATAAATCAAACAAATCATCTCAACCTCCAACTAGAATAGTCAATGACAAGGGAATTGGATGCCTCTCAACCACAAGTCCAATCTAGTGGACAAGGGAAAGATACATAATGGAGTTCATCACTCCTGAATCTTAAAAGGTATACACCCATGTTGAAAACTAGAAAAGGGTTCCATGAACTATGTTTGGCTAGCATAGAGCTAGAAAAGATAAATCTTGTTGCTGACCATAGGCTACTCCACTAAATCTATCACTCTGAAGGCAACCACTACCACGACCTGACTCCTCTCTCTTGGGATGGGGAACATCATGGGGTTGTCCTATACATTCCCAATCAGATCTCTACGGATCCAAATCTTGTGTGACCTGCCACTACTACCTCTGCCAGAACTACCTCAACAGAGGAACCTAGAATGGAATAACTGGAGCACGATGACCACTCTAAAAGGTTGGTCACTCATTCCAATAGTGACCTCATCCTCCACCTGAAAAACAAGAACCTAATACCTTAACGTAGGCATGAGAGCTAACTTCCCTTGATAAATGAGTCACTGAGGGCCGGTACCTTTCCCAGACTGAACTAAAACTCTACTTCACTAAAAATTGGAAACTCAGGACCAAGACTCTACTTCATGATGAATCAGAAGGACTCATCTCTTGTGACAGTCAGGTTCTAGCTAATTTCCTCTCACTGAACTCTTCCCCCACTGGCAAATGATGATATGTCTTCAGTATAAATGGGGTGACATAGCGCGAGATCTCTAGATGTAAAGACTCCCCAAAATGACTCACTATGGGCTCCTCATTAGGAAAATGGTCTAGAGAATATCATTCAGGGTTCTTGAAATGAATTTCAAACTCGGGCACACTAAATATCCCATGTCTAAGGGTATGTAGCTCCTAGAGATTGGATGGATTCGTAGTCAAATAAGTAAACTCGAATTTGAATGTTTCTCAGAACTCCTCCTATGATTTAACCAACTCCTCATGATCCCCAGGGAATAAATCCACCACTACCTTGATGCACCATGCAGCATCATCATAACCAATGACACCCAGTTCTCTTTATGAGCATGGATCGAACTGAATGATATATCAACCTCCTCCAATGAGGATTTCATGTCTGCTTCTGAAATGGATGCCTTGTACTTCTACAGACTATGGCAATGAAACTCTCAGAGTTTCCTCATCCATGTTTTTTCATCATAAACCTCTACCCAGTAGTGATCTATTGTTGGAGCCTTATGAACATATTCTATGAGAACCTGATGGGAACATAGAATTATATCTACACGTGAAAAATAACAAATAGTTAAAGAACCTAAACCTGGAATATGGAAGACTCAACATTAATTAATTATTTTGTCCTTTTATTCATTTTAGGTTCACATTTCCCATGGTGACCCCTTTCAAACACAAGAACATGGAAGAATGATGCAAGATATTTTCATAGGAGTCTACCCTGCAACTAGTTTCACCTCATTTTATAGTCACTGTAAACATAATGGTCTATTCATCGGATCACATGGGGCCCTAAACACCTATTTATTATCCAGTGTAATAATTTTAACATCCCATGGAAAAATTAACTTAAACCAGTTCCCCCCATCCTATGTTACCTCACTTGTGACTAACAAAAAACTCCATCCAATACCTCATCCATGCTCTATGATACAAAATTTTCATGACCCCCACCCCACAAGGTGTACCCCACCATGGATGACGACGTTATAATGGAGATTGTTCCCCCAAGTCCCACATCCCGAATGCCCTATGATCACAACTGGCACCAAGGATAGAGTAATCACACAAAATGGGAGGAATTACTCCCTAAGAAAACACATTAAAAAGGGTGAGATAATAAATAATACATCCATATGAAAAATATACTACAGTAAAAAATAAATCCCAAATACACATTTTTAATTTCATGCAAAAATTACTAGTTATTAAATGAAAAACTGCAAGTACCAAAAGAAAGTAATAACCATCGTGACCATGAATCCCAAAAAGATCCTACTAACCGAAGCTAACAGTAACCTACATGATCTCACACATGATACAAGTGATCAGAAAAATAGTATATATATATATGGTGAGTATAATAGTATACTTATTATGATCCACCTCAAAGCCTCTTGTAAAAATGTAATGAATTCATGCTAAAACAAAATGAATATAATGTGAAACTAATAGGTCTGCTAAAAATGTAGAATATGTTCTGAGCCTCACCATAGAAACTCTCACCACATATCGTATACAAGTGTATATAATATAATAAATAATATCATGGTAACCTCCCTAACACTTACCCACCAGTTTTTCACTTTTCCACTACACCGCATTTCCAAATAATCGCTCTCTAAAAAGGCTTGCATGAATACACCTATGTAAACCTCAAAAACATAGACCTATGAAAAAACCACTATGTCCACATAACCAAAGTAACCCAGCAGTTTCTGGGATCCACTTCATCTCACATAACATGTATCATATGTCAAACATTATACATCATGAAATTACATTCCATACCCAAAGCAATGATACCCAAGCCATCACAACATATACATGTTACAACAATAGTAATAAAATGATAACTATATCCATAATACATGTGGGTGAATAACCACATGCCATTACAACCCACTACACACAAATATAGGGAAAACTAACCATTGATCCTTCTAGCACAAGTAACTACCAAGAGGATTGAGTGGAGACAAAGGGGTTAGTCTTCCATCCATCCTCTCACTGTAAGGATGAGGAAAGCACCCCCAAGGCTCAAAACCCTTGGGGTGTTAGTACCCTAATTGATGGGTGGAGTAGTGTATAGAAATAGACAATGTACAGAATATATTATAGCTCAGAACCACACTATGGGCCTAAACTTTTCATAGAATCAAATGTAGTTAATGTCTCTCCGACTCTCGACTTGCACTATTAAGACTAGGTATCCTATAGGAACACAACCATTTGAAGTGTTACATTATATTAAATTATCACTTTTTTATCATCTTTAATTTATGTTAATTAATTACATAAAAGTTAATTATCCTTTATCAAATACACATTATATTTCATTAAAATCACACATAATGTCAACTTTTCCTCTAAAGTGAAACCTCAGAATTGTTTCTCAACATGCTCAAACCTCGTGGGTTAACATCATTTATTCTATAATTTGTTAACAACATTATCATATTCAAATATTCCAAGGAATTATTGAAAACATTATATGATTTGTAAAATATGATTCTCAATGCGGTGAGTAGATGGACTACCCATGATGATTTTTCCCTCTATAGCTAGAGCCTGGAGCAATCCTCCCTCGAGAAACTAAACACATAAAGCATATGGCATCCCCCATGAAAAGTCACACCTTTTCAAAGGAGGGTAATCATGACCATCATCCTTGAGTAGTAGAGATATTAAAGGAGATAAAAAACGAACTTGATTCAGTAAGAATCTAATCATTCACCTATAACATATATCATCATCTTCAGTGTCATCCTTGACCCCCCACATTCATAAATTGATGCATCTATCCATAATAGGCATCAAGAACTTCCACAAAAAATGCCTCTACGCACACATATCTAAACAACCATCCTGTATCACATAACAACACATAGAGAATGAAACTAACAACATATAAATTGTTCCCTTGACCCATATGCATTTTATCTATCATTCATACATAATCTGAACTCAAGGATCCAAATCATAAGGCACTCATCCTTACATGAAAATGGGTTACTCAAAACCCAAATAGGAATTATCATTTATGAAACAAATAGTTCATTAATTTATCTGGAATTAACAAATTAGTTATTTGTAGGTACCATGTATGGGAATCATAAACCGTAAGATATGAAAAATTAACTAAATAGTTAACTGAAATGCCCTTGATTCAATATCAAAAAACATTAATATGCCTCTAAAACATCAATTAACTAAAATAATCATTCTTACGGCAACAAAAGCAAAGTTCATTTACTTGATTCTTAATATTTAAGAAATAATTAAAATTAATCCTAGTTTACGTTCTTTATAAATTTATATCATGAGGGAAAAGTTAAACAAAGTAGGAATAGATATCACACTATCTAGAAAAACCAGATGCAATAACACACAATTAATACCAATTTATTTATACCGTTTAAATATTTATTATTTCAATTCCATTATGATATATTGGGATAAAACATGATAAATATATTACTACACATTTAATAATAATGAATCCACAAATCCCACACCTCAAATATTTCTTAATGTTATTTTCATGAGAATGATCTATGCAACAGATCATGATCACCTCCCCCTCGACAACTGCATCCAGCCAAGGACTCCATGGCCCGACCTCATTTACTAAAACCTAATAAAACCCCATTAGAAACATTGATATCAAATTCATTAACATTTTAAGGTGAAATGGGAGATTAAGGATTGAAGAGAACACAAGAATGAATATAGAGAAAACAATCTATTGACGACATATCAACACTTGTTGCTTGACCCAAAACTGGGGGTACACATGCAGTAGAATGAAATATCAATGAGAAAAAATCTAAGGATTAAGCATTGAGTACACCACTCATATGGGAAGAAGGAACAATAGGTGTGTCTCGCACCCAGGAATAAGTGAGGAAGATATATCTTCCCTTTAGAAGATATAATTGATCATGGGTTTAGGATATGCTAGATTTTAAGTTAAAATAAGATTTCATTAAACCATGCAGTTTGACCATATAAAGGAATATTAATCCTTGGGAAAATTATTGTTGCAGTTATGGGATTTTAATAATCAATAATTCTCCCAAAAATGACTTGAATGCATTTTTTGTAGGTGAAATTGTGAAATGGGATAACTATAGGATGATGGAAACACTGTACAACTATCGATAGCTAGAAAAACTATACACCTATAGATGGGTGGAAACACAATACACCTTCTGACACTAATAGTACAAATGACTCACTAAAACTAACAATACAAATGACTCAATAACCCTGAGAGTACAGAATGTCTCATCGAAGAAAATAGTACGAATGACTCAACAACACTGACAATACAAAATGACTCACTGATGCTGATAATTCAAATGACTCTCTGATGAAACTATTCACATCTCTCTCATTGATGACATTGTTCATATAAATCTCACTAATAACACTATTCACATCGATCTCACTTATGGAATTGTTCACATATGTCTCACCGATGATAGTATTAACATGTATCTCACTGAAAAAACTAGTCAAATATGTCTCAATGATGACACAGTTCACATATATCTCACATATGACACAATTCATAGCTGTTTGACCAATGACACTATTCACACAATTGGAAACACTATTCACGAAACATGAAATTTTGAACTGTGTTAGGGATATGTCACCTTGAATTCCCAGAACACCTTGGATACTAGTTGTTATTAATGAAATGGATTAGATAGGTATGGGAAATTATATGCCTAATAATGATTCATGATATCATATGAGGTCGTTATTTATATTGGTCTTTGAAAAGGTAATCCAAATTAAAATAATATCGATATCCATATCATTAGAAAATAAGTGGGTCACCCAATGGTGAAGTCTAATAAACTATTAATGGAAGAATTAATAAATGAAATTACCAAGCCTTGGTATTTCTATTTTCCAGGTACATGGAATAGCTACATAGATGAAAATTATCATGTCCATATTCCATTAACTCATAGACTCATGTATAATTATTAATCTAAATGATAGAGGGAAAATATATCTCTAATACCACTTGGAAACATCTTGATCCAGGTCAACTAAACATGTTCTCCAATCAAATGGCAGGAATGGCCTCAAGTTTGCATCCCCTTATACAAGAGGCTGGAGACTATCAGTGAGGGTGAGATGATGGTATAGTTATGAGATTATACCCTCCTAATAGAATATTAAAAAATATTGAAACAAAAAACATACCAAAACCGAAGCATATATATATATATATAGACAAAATGGTAAATTAAAAAATGAAGAGGCATAAAGAACTAAAAAAGGAATAATAATAAAACCCACTTAGTAAGTGATATATATATATATGAATGTCATGAGGAAATAAAAAAAGGTAAATGTGATTGGCATATACAATCATTCTATACAAAACAACAACTATGAACAAAAACCACAAAACATGAATCTCTATAAAATTCCATATCCTCTACTCTTACGCTTCAACCATTTGTATGAATAAAAAAAATATAGAAGGGAACATTACATTATTAATAACTAAAAATGGATAATATTCAATGGTACCCCATAAATCATGTGCAAGGTGTAAGATAAAAATATCAATTTCCATCACTAATGATGCATATATGTAATCTAAGCACAACTCCAAGATAAAAAGTGTGTATATATGAAACAAATTGGAATGAAATACAAGACATAATAACATGGTAGCTTAGAGGAATGATGGATCAGACATTTATCTTAGCCATGAGAGAAAGAAGGTAGACTAGTGAGATAAGTATATGTGGAGTAAGTGTCTATATAACAAAAATACTTGTTTTTGGATGGATCAGTGTGTATCTTAGACATCCATGACTAATCTGATGATCCGAGAGGCTAAAGAAAATGGGTGCATTCCTTATACCCAAAAGTTTATGAGATATCATGCATGACACTCAATATAGAGACTAATCCTTCATTTCATTGCTTTAACAAGGGATGTGGTGCATAAATAAAAATATAAAACGTGTTCCAATAGTGTATAACATCATACTTTGCACCCGATTTAATAGAACATGAAACTGTCATTTTCACATGAACCCTCACCATCATAAAAAGCCTTATATAAAGGAATAATCATATTTATAACATTTACTATGAGTAAATACAAATAATGTTATAATCACCAAGCCCATATATATATATATATATTGTATATTCTTGTTTATAATATATCTAATTATAAAATACCTCTCTCCTTCCCAATTATTCATGTTATATTATGATTAAATCATACCCAACTCAAAGGGATCATTTAATATAGCATGTATTAAATGATGTGGCCTTCGTACCCTTTATAATTTAAATAATTTCATTCATTCAATTCCATCAATTAAATGTAATCTATCATGTAAAAACCTTTTCATCTAATTCTGACCCATTGAATATATGAAATCCTGACAAATTCATTTATAAGAATAAATGGATATATTAGAAGCACTCTGGGTTGTTAAGGATATTTCTTATATGGTAATTTAAATCCTAGGTTGGCCAATATCATAGGAGGTACCCTTGGACCATCTATGAATTTACATTAAATGGGAAATTACATTTTAAACTGAGCTGAACGATAATTAGGCATTGCAAGCCTTTGAGTCAGTTATCTATAATAGAAAATTCCATTGTCACACTCAATGGGTGACCATATAAGTTGTATACAACTTATAAATTAACAAACAATAATAAAATGTTATATAACAAGGTGTGAGGATATATTTTATAAGACAATTTAAATAAAAGGAATACTAGAAAAAAATAGAAGTGTGACATAATGACATATCTACAGAGCCAAGAAACTAATTGAGAAAACAAGGTGACCACATAACATTATTCCACATATGAAACCATGATCGATATCAGCCTCAGATACATAGTGGGATAGAATAAATATTGTAAATGGTCTGATGAGAAAAAAATAAGACTAATGGATTTCACCTAAATAGGATGATAGATTAGAAGAAAAAAAATAATACAGTAAGGTTGATTCTAGAAGACCATAATGATATTAATCATATTCTTCCAAAAGATATTTGTTTGGTTTCCTAATAAATATGTTAAATTAAATCCTGGAATGTATATTTTGATCCCATGGGAGATGAAAAATAAAAACCAACCACTGGAGAGAGAAGATAGATAAGGGAATGTGATTAAAAGAATTAAAGAGGGTTTTTTGTAATTTTACCTAATAATAGAAATGTTTATTGTTTAGATGCATCTTTAGCCAAACAATTCTCTAATTATGTTCCATTCACTATTACAGAGAGGAATATAGCTTTGTAATGTGTGCTGTCTATCAAACCATGTTTAAACCATGATAAAATTCCTTATTCTGAACATACAATCAGATACACAACCAGGCACATGGGGTTTCATGGTTGTAGAGAAACCATGAGTCCCTTTCATCACCACTGCCTATATTCGCATTGTTTTAGCGTAATCATGTAGGCTATGCATCATGGTTTTTTTACTAAACAATAGAATAAATATTTTTCCGCTTTCAGCGAACTGGGCTCCAAGTGATGATCAGATGAAACCATGACCTCCTTTACATGATTAGTAATCATTATTAGGGCTTCTTTAAGTAATTAAAATTAAAAAACTAATAGTATTTACCTTAATTCATATTTGGATCATTACCAATGAAATGAATTGACCTAGTAAGGCAAACAAAAACCACCCAAATTGAATTATTTAATTTATGTTTTTCTAGGGATTAGTATAAGAAAATACATGGTTATGTTTTCTCATTTCTATACTAGTATGGAAAATTGTTTCATCAAACCCTTGTACTTTTTCATTCAACTCTTACATTTTATCTCACCATGAATCGAGATAGAAACTACAAAATCTATCTATTCATGTCATCCCACTATAAATATTACTTCTATTCACTATAACTGATAGTTCTACCATGTTGAATGTAAAATGTTTTTCTTTTCAGATCATTTATATTTTCCCCTATATGTATAGTTTTTATGGGAGATATATCTGTGTTACCAAACTTCTAAATCCAAATTCAAAAATGTTCAAATCTATAAAATTAACTAAAATATTTTTTTGAAACTCATCATATTTATGACCCCCCTTTGTTCTTCCATGAATATATTCGGGTGTAGTTATTGGAGCATGGTATAATAACTATACTTGTTTAGTTCACATATATATCTTTTATTTCCAAATATGATTGGATGTCTTGTAGTTTTATTCATGGATATAATTGTGGAATCTTTTTTACTTATTACATATTCGTCAATGTTTTCATTACTAGGATGTTTCAAAAATGATAACCCCCGATCATCTCTTACAACCTCTTTTGAGGTATATTTAGCTCATATAGTATGAATATATAATTATGTATATTATGATCTGTATATATATTTCAGTTAACCCTGTGGATATAATTTCACCAAATCAATAATGTAAATATCACTAGAAACAATAATAGATGATGATATATGTAGTTCATCCCCTGGAACATGAGTTATTAGGAAGAATTTCCTTTGACAATTTCATTTTGAATGAGTACAAAACCCAATCCCTTTATTAGATCATCAACATTGATAAAACGTCCTTCCCCTCTAGTGGTTAATATGAGAAACGTTACTGTGGTTAGTCCCTTCTCCATATCCATATTGAATTCATCGCATTCATCTTTAGAGAAATAATGGGTAACATTATGAGTTATCTTAGTACGGGGGATCAGAAATCATGGGAGTTTCCAAAAGAATACAAAGTAGTATCGAGTTGGTCTAATGAAACTATGGATATCTTTCATAGAGTCTGGTTTTGGACACCCTTTAGTCATCTCTATTTTTAATGGATATATAGATATCCCATGGAAGGTTATTAAATGTCCGAGGGATGTCACTTTTTCCAACCATATCTTACATTTAATATAGTTTTCAACTATCTCTTCGTTATGAAGTATCCACATTTTGGATTCTAAATGATCTTCATGTTCCAAAATTACTTTATAGTATATAAGAATATCCATAATAATGACTACCACAAATTTTTTGTGGGTTAATCCAAAAGACACTAATCATCAAATCCATCATGATTTAATGAGAATTAGTAAGTCTAAATGGAACCACAATGAAATTTCTGGGAATGATACCTATATGAAATCATGTCTTGGGGAAACCTTCCTTCACCCCCATTACCTAACATTATCCAAAACCAAAAACTATATTATAGAAATTCTAGGATCCACATATCATATGAAATATTCCATTATTCCATTGAATATGATACATGTTATTTATTATGATTTTTATGAGCTCATAATTATCAACATTGTGGAAAATTGGCCCATCCATAATCTTGATAAAGAGAACTAGTACACCCCATGTCGAAGAACATTGTATTATTGAACCTTTATCTAAATTATATTATATTTCGTTCATCATTTTTTTCATGTTAAACAATATCAATTCAATATTGAGTTCTGTATATTGTATATTCCCTAGGTATAAGCAGGATTAAATATTCAAACTCTCAGGTAAAAGGATGCATGAACATTTATTGGGGAAACATGTTAGTATATTCACACAAATAAAAATTTATTATTTGAGGTTATTTTATTTACTATGTATCATTTTTGAAATATTCCCTTTATTCTAAGGAAATAATATTGATCATTGTGGTTTTACTTTTAATGATGATTTACCCACATCCGAAAAAATGTAAAGAATTTGAGGGTGATTCATAATATAGAGGGTGATTTCCCTATCTAAATAATTTATGTTGGATCTATATATTTGAAGAGAATACATATCAACAATTACATTAATTTTTAAAGGTTTAAAATAATGTTAATTAGGATATTCAATCATCAATGGTTGATAGGGGATGAGTTATATACATAGGATAAAATAATTTTCACATTTTTCATCCTCACCAATAGTTCTATATATATGCTCAACGATGGTGATTCACTAGTTCTAATAAAAATGATAGATTATAACTATTTTATATAACTACAGTAAAAATAAATATTAAATATTGTTGAATTAAAAACTAGTTTACATTTCAAAACTTTTTTTAGAAACTGCATATGTGGTACTGATTTCATAATCTCTCATAAACCCTCTCACCCTTCATGGGTTTTTTCATAAATTTTCATCGACAAAAATTAGATTATCTAATTGTCCTTAACAATTATATATTACTTATAGTTAAAAATTTGTATAGTGGGATTATGGTTTACAAGAGAATTCCATTTATCCATTATGTAGGTAGGTTTCTCCCATGGAAAATTGGTATCCAAGTTACCTAGCATCCCATAGGTAAATATTTTCCTCATCCCCAACATAAAAATTATAGGTTTTCTCTTCCCCTTGATTTTAAAAGTTAGGTTATTAAATTTCATTCTAAATATTTAGTTCTCTGTCACACCACCCGAATTAAAAACCAAATTCATATTCTTATCAACATGATTCCCTAGTGATTCTCTAACCACTATTATTTCATAAAGATAACATTATTAAATATCATTATAACTGTCAGTTTATCAAATTGATAAATATTTTTATATACTCATCTTCTGTAAAACAAAAATGTTTTAACAATTACACAAGGTAGTAATGATAAATATGGATTTATGTCAACCATGTATTATAAATATTTCCTCACAGGACCCAATATAATTTTCATCCTTTTTCATTTGTCTAATAAATTAAATATCCATTTTAAATTAGAGATTTTGGGGAAAATATTTTTTATAGAATTTTTTCCTCTCTATAGCTTCAATATACACCTCTATCATTTGATTAATCACTAAAAACTAGATTTTATCATAATATCAATCCATATGTTAATCAAACAGAATTAATATCTCATTCTCTAAGTAATGATGGTTGGATAATATCTTTTCTATGTAACTAATCCATAATTCAGAAAATATGGGATCATAATAACAACATAATGTTAGAGGCCAATGTCAAATAATGATATCAATTAAAAATTACTAATTATTAGTTTGATTTCAAAATTCCTTATGATTCTTATTTTATTACAAAAAAAAATTATTAAACTGAGAAATATTGTAACTAATTTCACAATTCCCCCCACATCAGTTTGGGTGCCTTTTTGGTTATAAATAACACTACCCCTAATAATGGTTATTGATGTGGATAATTATATTTCATCCGATTGTATAGAATAAAAAAGTATGGATAATAATATATTAATTATTAAACACATAAATGGGAGAAAATGAAAATATAATGTACTACAGATAAATGAAATGTATTCATTAACATTTTAGTTTATATTGTTTCAATATATTATATCAATTCTATATTTTATTAAATAAATTATTATGATATTTTTTTCTCCCATAATAATGTTTTTAATGGACATGGTAATTTGTCAAACCATATTCAATAATATTATCAAACTAGGTGAGTAAAAATTCCTATTTTAATGAACTAGCTATAAATAATTTCTATTATATTGAACCTATTTTTTTATCATTATAACTAGTTAAGTCTATGTTAGAATGACATCAACTTGTAACATCTTTATAGGGGTGTATTTTTATAGAAACCAAATAATATATACATTAATCTCATTTATGTGGGATTTCTTATTTTTATTATTCTTAAAGAATTACCCATAAAAAATACTTATCCCCAAAATTAAAATACATTAAATTTAGACTAAAAATTACAACCATGGACTTTAAGAATATTTTAATGATTTAATACAGAAAAAGACCTTAGTAAACCGAAAATATCATGATAACTATAGTATTTTGAGAAGATGTACATAGAAAATCATCATGATACAAGGGTATATGAACATTATTGAAAACATACATAACATGTCTTTGACATTCTATTGGTCATTTATCTTTTCTAGAGATGAATTTAGGACATTCATTATAATCGGGTGATCTATAATGCCATGTAAAGGAATAAAAAAGAATTATATGATTAATGTTTTACATGTTACTTAATAATAATTTCAATGCAATATAAAATTGGAGATATTAATAATCATGATGAACTAGTCATGATAACGCATGATATCATAAAGGATATAAAGGAATTGGTACAATACATTAAAAAGACCTCTCAAACATAACTCTAAGTTAACTAACAAGAAATTATAAAATCATGATAAATGTCCAATAATTTAATTGGGTTGATCCCCAATACCATTCATTATTTATCATGGAACTAAAAAATTTACCAATTCATTAGAGAGGTGTATTATTCTAGGCACACATTTCACTTTCCTATCAGTAACATTCATAATTGTCATAAAAGGATCATTCACCACATGATCATATTTCATTACACTAAACATAATGAATATGGTGTGTAGGATACATAAATATATGTAACAAATAAATAAAATATAGGTACATTATAGATGATACCCTTTAGTTGAAATGGGAATGAGTATTAATAAAAAAATATTGGCAATGAAAATTGAAGTGTAATTCATATAGTATAACAGGGATACAAAATGAATCATGTAAAAAATTAATTTGAGTGAAAGGGATATATAATTTCATCAACATAATATTTCAATTAAATAGGTTATATAAGAATATTTCCCATCAATAGGAAATAAAAGTATAAAAGCATTACAAAATTAATGATAATGAATAATAAAATAATGAGAGGATCCCTTACAGTGAGACGATGTTTCTAGAAGCATGTGAGGAGTCTCTTTATACTGTTAGGAAACCATTAAAATGATATATATATATATATATATATAATATCAGTGTATAGTTTTTCTAAAAAAAATTATTGATTATTAATGGGCTATTTCGTGGGATTATATATGAAAATAGTGGAGAGTTATTTATTATTTTCAAAATATTGGTTTTAAACTCTATACAATGATTTAATAAATACCATAAAGCATACCAATTTTTTCCCATGTATTAACTAAAATATTATTAAATTTATATTTCTTATAATTATATTATCCCAAGAAATTTTTATAATACCCTTAATTATGTTTAAGTGATTCATGTTTACAAAGAATAGAATTTAAAACAAAAAATATATATAGCTTATGGAGTATTCATAATTAGTTTTAATAATTAATAAAATCACCTAAAAACATTATCTGAAAGTATATAAATATATTGTGTAATTTACATGTCTTATAGAAAAAATTAAATAACTTTTGAATCATTATAATTTCATAATACATATATTCTATTTATACAGTAATAAATTTGTACTCATTAATTCGAATTATTCAGTAAAATATGAAAAACTAATAAATATATAATTTTTATGTGGTGATTGAAAAAATAATATTTATTCAATAAATATATATATATGAGAAATTAATATTTTAAAATAATATATAGGATTAAAAGAAAATACTTTTTTTAACAACAATTGTTTTGTTTTACAATTAAAAAACTATATTTTCACCTCATAACTATTTTATTATCTATTATTATATATATATATATTATGATTAATAAAAAATAGTGTATTAAAATATAATATTTTCAATAATTAGTTGTTCAATAAAATTCAATTCCTTAATTGAAATTTCATATTACCAAATAATACAATTCGATTTTTGTCGTATTTAAATATATTTTTTATTAAATTCATCACATAATAATTTATAAATTGAAAATAATATGAAAAAATATATTCATTATTTTGTTTTCAAATAAAATATAAAAATTCATAAGTTTTTGGTTTATATATATAGATAATTATTATAATAGTAAACACTCTAATGGTATGGTGTGGATGGTGATATTTTCAATGGGTGGTTCAGATGAAATGTTTTGGCCAGAAATAAATAATCATGAACTTATCCAGTAAAAAGATTAACTCATAACATTGTTGTCTGATAATGGCTTTTGCATGACAAAGATAATGTTTGAAATATTTTATACCTCAAAGATGTTTTGATAAATTTCCATTGTATCGTATGATCCAACTGTTTGCGGCCAAAACATCATTTTTATTTCTCAAAGGGACTTTACCAAAACCATCAATATATATAAATCATATAATAAATTTTTAGCAGCTATTTTATCATCTATAATTTTTTAAACATCATTTTTAGATTCTATTGATTAAAATCAAATACATTTCTGTCACGAACCAAATCGGGTCTCCATCCGAACCGACGCCCGACTCGGCCCGCGGCAAGGCCCGAAGGGCATTCCCGATCCCCACGGGCTGGCACAAGTGCCCGGGTATCAAAAATAAACCTTGGGAACGGTTTACCCGAGTGGACAAATGTAAAGCAGCCAACCAAAGTAAACCAAACAGAGATAAAGGTTACAGTCAAACATGTAGACAACCAAACAGGTTTTTGGTTCACAAGTACTCAAAACCCAAATAACACCAAAACAAGACAACCAAAAACCAACCTAAGGACTGTCGCCCGGTGTAAGGACACCGCCTCTAGGCCACCACCAAATCGCCACGTAGATAGTCTGGCTAACAACCTGAACCACTGCTCCCAAAAGATGGACCCCTACCTATATCAGAAGTAAACAAGTCTACTTACACCCAAAGGTGTAAGTAGGGTGTGAGCAATCTCCCAGCAGGATATCACCAATAAAAGATTCCACACACAACTATCAAAAGACATCCAAAAGCAATGCTGAAATAAAGATAGAAAGAAGTGAAAAAGAAAGTGGTTTTCAAAAATGATTTTAAAGAAAGGAAGTTCAAGATTAACACATTAGGATAGCAGTTCAAGTGACATATCACGTATCAGCATGCACGCAAAGTAACTGGCGACACCAAGGGATGGGAAAGGCCCTACGGGTACTAGAACTAGTGGGATCCTAGAACGTCGTGTCTCGGTGAAACGTGGATTAGGCGGCCACGACCCTCAGATAACGTGGCTTAGAAGGCCACGAACCTCATAACACGTGGCTTAGAAGGCCACGACCCTCAGATATCATATGCTTAGTTAGTGTTGCAGTCGTCAAACCTGCCAGTGAAACCGGGTCGGGACATCTCTGGAGCACTAGCTCACTAGTCCCAGTCTCCCCACCTAATACCCCGGCTTCCCCCCTTGTGCTAACCTAGAGATCAAAGTTCACATAACATGTCACAATAGCACTTCGAGCCAAACGGGTCATCTGCACACTGATATCCTCTTTGAAAACCACGCACGCACCAAAACTTTTCTTTTTAAAAACTTAAACCACACTGCATGTGCTTTAAATTAAACTAGACGCATAACTTAATGAAATCACTTTGTTATTTAATAAAACCACTAAGAAAATTTATTTAACAGTTTTCAAACATGCCGCAACAATTTTTAAAGGTTAAAAAGTCACCCAAAATCCCCGTTTTTATAATAAAACACATTCTGACATGCCAACACACAACCTGCATCATCCGAACTCCCTGACACACACTGCACAGTTGACAAATAATAATAAACAGCCAAAGTGAGTTTCCGCAATAAAATAAAGGACTTGCAGCACATAAATAGTCCACCTGCAAATTAGAATGCGCATTTAAAAAAAAGTAATTAAACTAATTGTCAATATGAAAACTAATCAACAGGGTGATGAAAAATCAAACCAGCATGCAAAAGATTGCCAAAGGATAATTGAGTGCGGAATCACCTACCTCAAACGGGCGTGGAAAGAGACACGGCGCAAGACTCCAGTTGCGCCGCGGTCGCACCGTCTTGAGCCGTCAACCAGGTCCTAAAAACAGCTTAACGCTCAACGGGTTTTAGAAAATTGTTAACATAAATAATAATGATAATAATAATAATAGCGATAACATAATAATAATAATAATAATAATAATAATAATAATAACATAATAGAATAATAATAATAATATAATAACAATATCAATAATAATAGTAGTAATAATAATAATTATAAATAATAATAACAGCAATAATATTAATATTAATAATAATAATAGCATAATAATAATAATAATAATAATAACAATAGTAGTATAATAATAATAGTATTACTAACATAATAATAATAATAATAATAATATGATAATAATATTAATAATAATAATATAATAATAATAACAATAATAATAATAATGATAATATAATAATAATAATAATAATAATAATAATATAATAATAATAATAATATTATTATTATTGTTATTTACATAATTACAATATTAACATATTAATATTTATAATAATGATATAATAACTAACATATTAATAATAATAATAACAAAAGAAAACATAATATTTAATTAGATAACTTAAAATAATAAACTAAAATAAATAATAAAAAAAAGAAAAAAAAAGAAAAAAAAATAGACCTGCGCGGGAGGAGGCCGAACAGGGGCGCCGGAACGGAGAAGAAGAGGAAGAAAAAGAAAGGGAAGAAGAAGGAGAGAAGAGGAGGAGAAGAAGAAGAGAAGGAGGAGAAGAGGAGAAGAAGAAGAAGAGGAGGAGAAGAGGCAGGGGCGTGGTCTGGCGGGAGGGTGCGGGTGTGCAGGTGGCTCCGACGTGGGTGCAACAGCGACGGCGAGGGGCTGTGCGGAAGGGCTTCGGCCGGGCAAGGAAAAAAATAAACAGGGGGGTAGGGGGAGGCGTGGCCGGCGAAGCGCGGTTGCTGGTGTTGCCGAGCAGGGAGACGCAGTAGCGGCGGGTGAGGGAGAGACCAGCGAAGCTGCTGGTGAAGGGGAGGAGAAGGGTGGCGCGAGGCAGGACTCGGCGCGGCCAAGCAGGAAGGACGGCAAATAGGGAGGGGTGTGGGGATCTGATCCGGCGCGGGTGCAGCAGTGGCGCGGTGCAGCGTGGCTGGTCCGCTACGGGTCCGGCGAGAGCGGGGAGGTGCGAGTGAGGAAAAGAACGCCGGCTGGGGGAGAGGAGGAAGAAGAGGGAGGCGCGGCGAGGGAGGGTGCAACGGGTAAGAGGGGAGAAGAAAAAAGGAAGAGAGAAGGGAAAAAACGTGGGGAAAGTGGCGGCTAGGGTTTCAGGAAGGGGAAAAAGAAGTTAAACAATTTATGATAAAATAATAATATCAAATATCATAATAATATTAGACACAATAATATTAATAGTAATAATAAAAATCATAATCTTAATAATTATAATCGCATAACAATAATAATAATAATATAATAATAACAATAATATCATAATAGTAATAATAATAATAATAACAACAATAATATAATAATAATAATAATAATACAATAATAAACAATAAAACCATAATAATAATTTATCCGGTTATTTAACGTTCGAGCATCGGCACCACGTGCCGAGCGACGTGAAGCCAACGCGCATATGTCAGCGCACTTAAAATAAATTTTATCCCGCTTGCTTGTGCCTTGCGCGCACGCCAAGCGACGTAAGGCCAACGCGCATTTGTCAGCGCCACTGCGGAAGCCTCTTGTCGATTCAGTCGACACTTCAACCAAGAAATTAAATAAACCGGCAACTTAAACTCATGAAATAAAAATTTAAAATTAAACGCATACCTCAAAAAAGTCCGGGCGTGACAATTCTCCCCACCATGAAAACTTTCCGCCCTCGGAAAGTCAGCTCAAAGCCTGATCAGAGAGTAGAAATGGGTACTCCTGCTCAACCCATGACTTCCGCTCCCAAGTCTCGTGTTCATCATTCCCGTGCTGCCAAAGAACACGGACCAGAGGAATGGACTTTCAACGCAGCACCTTTTCCCGAGAATCCACTATACGCACTGGTCGCTCGACCACAGACAAGTCGGACTCTATCTCCAGCTCCTCCCAATTCAGCACATGCGACGGGTCGGGGTTGTACTTCTTTAGTTGAGAGACATGAAATACGTCGTGAATCGACGTCAACTGTGAGGGCAAAGCTAGCCTGTAGGCCACCTTGCCAATCCTCTCAAGAATCTCGAAAGGTCCGACAAATATCAGTGTCAGCTTCCCCTGTTTCCCCAAACGACGGTGACCCAAGCGAGGGGCCACTTTCAGGAACACTTTGTCCCCCACTGAAAACCCAAGGTCCCGCCGCCTCTGATCTGCATAAGACTTGTGGCGACTCTGAGCTGTCAACAACCGCTGCCTAATCAGCTTGACCTTCTCAGACGTCTCCTGAACAAGACTCTGTCCCAAGAGCGAGGCCTCTCCTACCTCATCCCAACACAGAGGAGACCGACAAGGCCGGCCATAGAGCGCCTCAAAGGGTGCCATTCTGATGGAAGACTGGTAACTGTTATTGTAAGAAAACTCCACCAGCCCCAAATGGCTATCCCATGAGCCTCCAAAATCTAACACACAGGCCCGGAGCATGTCTTCCAGAATCTGATTCGCCCGCTTCGTCTGGCCATCGGTCTGCGGATGGTATGCCGTGCTCATCTTAATCTGCGACCCCAAAGCCTTCTGGAGGCCTCCCCAAAACCGTGATGTAAAGCGGGGGTCCCTGTCAGAAACAACTGCCGATGGCACACCATGAAGTCTGACCACCTCCTGAACGTACAAGCGGCCCAGTTCCTCTACCTTCGATGTGTCTCTCATCGGAATAAAGTGGGCAGACTTAGTCAAACGGTCAATTACCACCCAGATAGCATTCCTCCCTCGAGGTGTACGAGGCAGGCCAATGATGAAGTCCATGGCGACCTCGTCCCACTTCCAGGTAGGAATGGGTAATGGATGGAGTAGGCCAGATGGTCTCTGATGTTCTGCTTTCACTTGCTGGCAAGTATAACATCGGGATACGAAGTCGTCTATGTCCCGTCTCATACCTGGCCACCAGAACTGCCGGCGAACATCGTAGTACATCTTGGTGGTACCAGGATGGACGGCCCACTGAGACTGGTGGCTATCCTGCATCACCACCTTTCGCAGAGACAACGGCACTACAGCACAGCCCTTGAAGCATAGGACCCTATGGGAAGACAAAGACCAATCAGAAGAAGTCTCCCCACCATGGAGAAACTGCATAGATCGCTGACAAAACTCATCACCAGGCTGCTCCTGCTGAATCAACTCTAGAAGGGCAGGAGTCAACTGGATGCTGGCCAAGAAAGTACCTCCACTGTGCTCCCTGCTCTCCAAATGCAACTGGGCGAAGAGCCCCATCAAAGTCCACTCATCGCTGGACTTCTTCAACGCCTGCACTGGTACTTTTCTGCTCAATGCGTCAGCTACCACATTACCCTTGCCAGGGTTATAGACAATATCAAAATCAAAACCCTGCAGGTACTCGACCCAGCGGCGCTGCCTCAAATTGAGATCCCTCTGAGAGAAAATATAGGCCAGGCTCTTGTGGTCAGAATAGACCACAAACTTCTCCCCAAAAAGATAGTGGCGCCATGTCTTCAAAGCATGCATCACTGCCGCCAACTCTAAGTCGTGAGTCGGATAGTTCTTCTCATGCGGCCGGAGTTGGCGAGAACCATAAGCCACCACATGGTCATCCTGCATGAGCACACATCCAAGGCCCGTACCTGACGCATCACAGTACACCACGTAGCCCTTTCCTGACTCTGGTAAGGTCAACATAGGTGCGGTGGTCAACCGCCACTTGAGCTCCTCAAAAGATGTCTGACACTGTGGGCTCCACTCAAACTTCACCCATTTCCAGGTGAGTGCGGTCATGGGGGAGGCAAGCCGCGAGAAGTCCCGGACAAAGCGCCTGTAATAACCATCCAAGCCCAGAAAACTCATGATCTCAAACACATTTCTCGGCTGATCCCAAGACATAACTGCTCTGATCTTTTCGGGATCCACTGAAACCCCTTGTTCTGAGACGACATGCCCCAGAAACTTCACTTCCCTGATCCAGAAAGTGCACTTCGAGAGTTTGGCATACAGGCGGTGATCCCGCAAAGTGCCCAAAACAACGCGTAGGTGGTGCTCATGCTCCTCCTCAGATCCAGAGTAAACCAGGATGTCATCCACGAATACCACGAAAAATGAGTCGAGATATTGGTGGAACACCCTATTCATGAGTGCCATAAAAACTGCAGGAGCATTCGTCAGTCCGAAAGGCATGACCAAGTACTCGAAGTGACCATACCTGCTTCGGAAAGCCGTCTTCGGAATATCTGCTTCTCTCACCCTGAGCTGGTGGTATCCCGAACGCAAATCAATCTTGGAGAACCACTTTGCCCCCTTCAGCTGGTCAAACAAATCGTCAATCCGAGGAAAAGGGTATTTATTCTTGATGGTTACCTTGTTCAGCTTCCGGTAATCAATGCACAACCGAAGGGTTCCATCGGCCTTCTTCGCGAATAAAACCGGTGCGGCCCAAGGAGAGACGCTCGGGCGAATGAATCCTTTGGATTCCAAATCATCCAGCTGTATCTTTAATTCCCTCAATTCGGTGGGGGCCATGCGATATGAGGGAAGAGATATAGGCTATGTTCCCGGCGCCAACTCAATCGAGAACTCCACGTCTCGCTCTGGGGGTAAGCCAGAAAAATCATCTGGGAAAACCTCTGGGAACTCATCCACTACACGAGGTAACCCGCCCTGTGAAATACCACCATCGTCCTCCAGCGCGAGTGACGACAACTGATAAGCAAGATTTCCAAGCTCAGGGAGTGGAGGTCCCGCACGTCCCGACCGAGGATCCCATTCTCCGTGAAATAGCAGAGGAGTCCCATCTGGTGCTGTAAAGCTGACTCGGCATCGATAGCAATCAATGTGCGCCTGGAAGCGCACCAGCTAGTCCATACCAAGGATCACATCAAATAGGTCCATGTCAAGGACCAAGAAATCCCATTCCATCTCGACTCCCGACACAGAGAGTGCGCACAATCGGCACTTGAGGCCTTGCTCCCTCTTTTTCCCCAACGGCGTTACCAACTCCATAGCACACGATAAAAGCTCGGATGGTAGGTTCAACAGATTCACAAAATGAGCAGATATAAAAGAAACTGAAGCACCAGTATCAAATAAAACTGCAGGTATAGAAGATGCAACCAGAATAGTACCTTGAACCGTTGAAGGCCCTGCATCAGATCCCGCTGGTGCATGATCCACAACATGCAGTTGCCTGGTCCCTGCCTGAGAGCGACCGCTCGCCTGAGGCTCTGCCCTGATATGGCTCTGCCTTGAAGACGATCTGGTCCTACCACCACGCCCACAAAACCGAGATCCTGTCGTCCTGGTCGGCTCTGACTGAACTGATACCCCTCTAGAAGCCACTGATCCAGCCCCACTCTGATAAGGGCGTGCAGTTTTGCAGAAGCGCTGTAGATGTCCCACCACTCCACATCCATGGCATGGTCTGGGAGGGTATGGACAAACAGGTCGGATGTGCCCTGCCCTTCCGCACTGATGGCACACAACAGACCCTGCACCAGAAGCCCCAGATGAAAACTGCCTGGGAGGATGACCTGAGCTGCCATAACCCTTCTTCTATTGCTCATCACGATTCCTTTTCTTCTCAGATGAACTGCCACTGCCAAGCCCTGACACTGATCCAGAAAACCCCGACTTTCCCTTCTGGTCAATCTCGGCCATACAAGCACGATCGACCACCTCAGCATAAGTCTTCAGCTTAAACAAGAAAACCTGGGAGTGAATTTCTGGTCAAAGGCCCTTCTCAAACTTCCGAGCTTTCAAGAATTCGCTCGAAACTATCTCAGGTGCGTAACGTACCAGTTCAGCAAAGCGATTCGCATACTCCATCACTGTCTGATTCCCCTGCGAAAGCTCCATGAACTCCCGAGATCTAGCATAGGCTACGAACTCTGGACAATACTGCTCGTTGAAGAGACCCTTGAAATCCTTCCAGCTCATGTGCTCATGCTTCCCAGCCTGGACCACTGATTCCCACCATTTGCGACTGGAACCCTCCAGCTGGAACGAGGCACACTTCACCCTGACTTCCTCAGGCGTGTCAAGGAAATCGAACACGCGTTCTATCTTCTCAAGCCACTCCTCTGCCTCCTGAGGTTCTGAACCACCTCGGAAAGAAGGAGGTTTGCTCCTCAGAAACTCCTGAGCTCTATCCTTTCTGGAGCCAAAATCTTCCCCTCTAGCTGGAACAGGGGCGGGGGCAGGAGTCGCCCCTTGTCCTAAAGCTTGAACGGCTCGGACCATCGCCTCAATAAATCTCTGATCAAGCGGCGCGGGAGAACTCTCTCCTGCTTCCTCCCGTGGATGCATGGGAACTCTCCGGGGAGGCATCTTACTGAAAAGAGCAGCAATCAAGAAAGAAAACCATCAATAAAAAGGGAATAAATTTTCCAACAAGATAATTATTCATAAATAAACCAAACATGCAAAAATGAATCCATCTAAAAAAAAACTTTACTTTCCTTGTCTGGTGTCCACGTACAGTCTGCAGCCTGCACGTCCCACCCAGAAAGAATGTGAAACAAGCACCCTGACATCCCATGGTGACTCAGTATCTGTCACGAGGCGTGCTGGCCAGGCACCCTACTCGCAACATAAATTCTGAGCCCCGACAGACTCAACTCATGTATAACCCAACTCATCCCAAATAACATAAACCACCAACAAAACCCCTCTGATACCATTTTGTCACAAACCGAATCGGGTCGCCATCCGAACCGACGCCCGACTCGGCCCGCGGCAAGGCCCGAAGGGCGTTCCCGATCCCCACGGGCTGGCACAAGTGCCCGGGTATCAAAAACAAACCTTGGTAACGGTTTACCCGAGTGAACAAATGTAAAGCAGCCAACCAAAGTAAACCAACCAGAGATAAAGGTTACAGTCAAACATGTAGACAACCAAACAAGTTTTTGGTTCACAAGTACTCAAAACCCAAATAACACCAAAACAAGACAACCAAAAACCAACCTAAGGACTGTCGCCCGGTGTAAGGACACCGCCTCTAGGCCACCACCAAAACGCCACGTAGATAGTCTGGCTAACAACCTGAACCACTACTCCCAAAAGCTGGACCCCTACCTGTATCAGAAGTAAACAATTCTACTTACACCCAAGGGTGTAAGTAGGGTGTGAGCAATCGCCCAGCAGGATATCACCAATAAAAGATTCCACACACAACTATCAAAAGACAACCAAAAGCAATGCTGAAATAAAGATAGAAAGAAGTGCAAAAGAAAGTGGTTTTCAAAAATTATTTTAAAGAAAGGCAGTTCAAGATTAACACATTAGGATAGCAGTTCAAGTGATATATCACGTATCAGCATGCACGCAAAGTAACTGGCGGCACCAAGGGATGGGAAAGGCCCTATGGGTACTAGAACTAGTGGGATCCTAGAACGTTGTGTCTCGGTGAAATGTGGCTTAGGCGGCCACGACCCTCAGATAACGTGGCTTAGAAGGCCACGACCCTCAGAACATGTGGCTTAGAAGGCCACGACCCTCAGATATCATCTGTTCAGTTAGTGTTGCAGTCGTCAAACCTGCCAGTGAAACCGGGTCGGGACATCTCCGGAACACTAGCTCACTAGTCCCAGTCTCCCCACCTAATACCCCGACTTCCCCCCTTGTGCTCACCTAGAGATCAAAGTTCACATAACATGTCACAATAGCACTTCGAGCCAAACGGGTCATCTGCACACTGATATCCTCTTTGAAAACCACGCACGCACCAAAAATTTTCTTTTTAAAAACATAAACCACACTGCATGTGCTTTAAATTAAACTAGACGCATAACTTAATGAAATCACTTTTTTATTTAAGAAAACCACTAAGAAAATTTATTTAACAGTTTTCAAACATGCCGCAACAATTTTTAAAGGTTAAAAAGTCACCCAAAATCCCCTTTTTTATAATAAAACACATTCTGACATGCCAACACACAACCTGCGTCATCCGAACTCCCTGACACACACTGCACAGTAGACAAATAATAATAAACAGCCAAAGTGAGTTTCCGCAATTAAAGAAAGGACTTGCAGCACATAAATAGTCCACTGGCAAATTAGAATGCGCATTTAAAAAAAGTAATTAAACTAATTGTCAATATGAAAACTAATCAACAGGGTGATGAAAAATCAAACCAGCATGCAAAAGATTGCCAAAGGATAATTGAGTGCGGAATCACCTACCTCAAACGGGCGCGGAAAGAGACATGGCGCAAGACTCTAGTTGCGCCGCGGTCGCACCGTCTTGAGCCGTCAACCAGGTCCTAAAAACAGCATAACGCTCAATGGGTTTTAGAAAATTGTTAACATAAATAATAATGATGATAATAATAATAGCGATAACATAATAATAATAATAATAATAATAATAATAATAATAATAATAACATAATAGAATAATAATAATAATATAATAACAATAGCAATAATAATAGTAGTAATAATAATAATTATAAATAATAATAATAGCAATAATATTAATAATAATAATAATAATAGCATTATAATAATAATAATAATAATAATAGCATTATAATAATAATAATAATAATAATAATAATAATAATAACAATAGTAGTATAATAATAATAGTATTACTAACATAATAATAATAATAATAATATGATAATAATATTAATAATAATAATAATATTATAATAATAACAATAATAATAATCATAATATAATAATAATAATAATAATAATAATGATAATAATAATATAATAATAATAATATTATTATTATTGTTATTTACATAATTACAATATTAACATATTAATATTTATAATAATGATATAATAACTAACATATTAATAATAATAATAACAAAAGAAAACATAATATTTAATTAGATAACTTAAAATAATAAACTAAAATAAATAATAAAAAAAAGAAAAAAAAAGAAAAAAAACAGACCTGCGCGGGAGGAGGCCGAATAGGGGCGCCGGAATGGAGAAGAAGAGGAAGAAAAAGAAAGGGAAGAAGAAGGAGAGAAGAGGAGGAGAAGAAGAAGAGAAGGAGGAGAAGAGGAGAAGAAGAAGAAGAGAAGAAGAGAAGAAGAAGAGGAGGAGAAGAGGCAGGGGCGTGGTCTGGCGGGAGGGTGCGGGTGTGCAGGTGGCTCCGGCGTGGGTGCAACAGCGACAGCGAGGGGCTGTGCGGAAGGGCTTCGGTCGGGCAAGGAAAAAAATAAACAGGGGGGTAGGGGGAGGCGTGGCCGGCGAAGCGCGGTTGCTGGTGTTGCCGAGCAGGGAGACGCAGCAGCGGCGGGTGAGGGAGAGACCGGCGAAGCTGCTGGTGAAGGGGAGGAGAAGGGTGGCGCAAGGCAGGACTCGGCACGGCCGAGCGGGAAGGACGGAAAACATGGAGGGGTGTGGGGATCTGATCCGGCGCGGGTGCAGCAGTGGCGCGGTGCAGCGTGGCTGGTCCGCTGCGGGTCCGGCGGGAGCGGGGAGGTGCGAGTGAGGAAAAGAATGCCGGCTGGGGGAGAGGAGGAAGAAGAGGGAGGCGCGGTGAGGGAGGGTGCAGCGGGTAAGAGGGGAGAAGAAAAAAGGAAGAGAGAAGGGGAAAAACGTGGGGAAAGTGGCGGCTAGGGTTTCAGGAAGGGGAAAAAGAAGTTAAATAATTTATGATAAAATAATAATATCAAATATCATAATAATATTAGACACAATAATATTAATAGTAATAATAATAATAATAATCTTAATAATTATAATCGCATAACAATAATAATAATAATATAATAATAACAATAATATCATAATAGTAATAATAATAATAATAACAACAATAATATAATAATAATAATACAATAATAAACAATAAAACCATAATAAAAATTTATCCGGTTATTTAACGTTCGAGCATCGGCACCACGTGCCGAGCGACGTGAAGCCAACGCGCATATGTCAGCGCACTTAAAATAAATTTTATCCTGCTTGCTTGTGCCTTGCGCGCACGCCAAGGGACGTAAGGCCAACGCACATTTGTCAGCGCCACTGCGGAAGCCTCTTGTCGATTCAGTCGACACTTCAACCAAGCAATTAAATAAACCAGCAACTTAAACTCATGAAATAAAAATTTAAAATTAAACGCATACCTCAAAAAAGTCCGGGCGTGACAATTTCAATATATTTTTTATAACCACATTACATAATAAGAAATTAAATTCAATCACAAAGAGAGTCTCATTTAATAATGTGTGAGTCATTTTAATATAATAAACTAATGTTTATTAATGAACTCATTTGTGGGTTTTTCAAATGATATTCTTGATCTTCTTTTCTTTTTAGAAGACATCAGTATGGTCTAGATTATATTTAGTTTTTTATTGACAATTGAAGAAATATATATATATCATTTAAAAAAAATGATAAATATAGAATATTATTCCTCCACATTAAGGATTAAGACATTCAAGGGAAAAATATTAAAAAACGATAATAGGATCTCATTCCAACATAGGACATTCTATAATATACGTGGTTTGCGATTCTAAATATAAATAAACATCAATGTATTGTGGATGTGAGTCCAATTTTATAGGAAAAATACATTAAATATTGGAATGTGTAGAAATGTAATCATATAATACTTTTTCAATTACTATGTTAATAGGATGTTTAGCTTTTATGAATACATATTCTGGATCCTGCATCGAATTGGTGAGGTAAAATATATTACCTTAATCTCTAAGTTTTTTTATAAAATTATATTAATTTCCATAGAATACTTGTGGTTCAGTGTACTATATTTAATTTTCTCTTTTCTCCATAAAATTGATGTAGTAAACCATGGGTGGAACTTTATTAGGATCCTTATTTTCCATCATCATTTGAGTTGACTTCATCAAATTTAATCAATGTTAATTTTAATTTTTTTATTTCTCTATAATAATTACATAATTTCTTTGTCCCATTAAGTTAAATATAATGATCATTCTCCAAAAAACATTAATATTTGGGTGGTTGGATATTCATTCCTCATTTTTCATTAATTCCACCTTCTTGAAACTTCATTCAACTCTTCTTATGTCTATATGTGTGGGACCATGATCCACACTCCAGTCATACATTAAGAGAATATAAATATAATTTTTCATAACTCTCTAAGTCTTTGATATCTAGTTCCTTTTATGTATGTGGTTTTATAAAACTACAGAATTTATATATTTTTCTACTATTGGTGCTAATAAAATTAGATGTGTATCTTGTAATCAATTTTAAATATTCCACGTATTCCATGATCAATCCGATATACATTTTTTATGATATATAAATACCTCTTGATAATTTTTAAATTGACTAAATGGAAATAAATTTTATTGAAAATATATTCTTAATTTCATTACACTCAATTTCATTCATATAAACTTTTTTATTTGTATTTATTGTGAATAAAAACCATCTATTTTCTTATTTTTATTAATTATTTTTTCTATTGTAATATTCAATAAATCATATTAATGTTGCATATAAAATATATTATGTATTTATCAAACAAACTATTTCATCAACAGTCAAATAGAAGACCCACTAAATGTCAGTGGTCAATGGAACATAATAGATTAGATTTCTAGTATGACCATTTTGAGATAAGGAGGATATTACAAATGGTTTTGGTAATTTCTCATAGGGATTTTTGGGTAATAATTGCATTGAATTTTTACAAATCCTATAATTAAATTGGGAATATTGTTTTGGAAATAATTTCATTACACATTATCAGGGTTTATGGTCTTGTTTCCCCTTTTGGTGAAATTTTTCTAAAATGTAAAATATTTTAACAAATAATAAGTCAATAAACCATTAATATATAATGTAATGACATGGTAAAATTAATAATTAATTCAGATATTATGGTATCCTAATGTTTAGCTTAACATTCTTCTAAATTAATGATATATTGCCAAAAAATTTATTGAGTTTACTAGTAAAATACATAATGACACTAGTTATTATTTTTCATTATGGTCTATATGGACTTTTCTTATAACCATGTAATGTCTATTATAAGTATCAAACAAGAATTTTAGTATGAGAGATTTTTCTAGTAATAGGATGTGGTAAATGTAATTCCCAATGATCTAATCCATGGTCATTAATACATGTTACATTGGGGCTATTTTCCCATCCAAATATAATATCTTTAAAAGGATTTCATTTTTTTGAAACCAAAAACATATATAAATTTCAAAACTATAGTATATTTAACTTTTCATATAATTATCCATTAGGTTATCTCTACATTTATCTAATCCAAATCCCCAGTTTATCAAATCAATGAACTGATTCTAACTATAATAAACCATTTCATTGATAAATGAATATTACATCAATTTAAGATAAATTAAATAATAAAAATGCCTTCTATGATCTAATTTTTGTATATCATGGAAATATTATGTTCATACAACTATTGAGAAAAATAACACATATGAATTATTTAATTCCTTAAATGTTTTCATTTTAAAGCTATCATGTTATCCTTAGTACATTTAATCACCTGAGTGTTTATATAAATTAATTGGGTGATATAAAATCATTGTAATATGAGGGATAACATGGAACAAAAATAGGCATGACTCAATAATATATGTATTTGAATAATCATCATTGTCATACTGTATGAATGGGATAATCAAATAATTATTATTAGAATCATTTAAAAATAAATGAAATGATATATATACACAGTAGAAAAGAATCAATATTCAATTTTCAAATTACATACAAAATAATGAATAATTTTTCCATCATGTTCACACATATAATAGTTTGAAAATTCAAAAAATCATAATTATTAAAACATATGGAATACAATTCACACATAATATATATAATTTAATGAATTGTATCACATTTCATAATATATTAGATGTATATGTAACTATAGTTCCACACATCACATCATATAGTTCTCATAATGAGAAATTTAGTAGGAAAATAGAACATATAAAAAGCATAGTAATGAAATAATAACATTAATAGAATGAGTTTCCAAAGTGTTTTAAAATGAAAAATTCCATGAAATTATTCTTGGGATCCCAAATGAAAATTTGAAATATTATTTTCAAATAAAAAATAATCACTTTTTAGTGGATATGTAACAAATAATGGGAAATCATTGTAATGATATATAAATTAATGTCTCTCTAAATTATTAAATTGTGTGTCTTAGAAACATTTGTGATAGGTTGGAAAAATGTATATACCAATAAATATATGTAATTTTTTATGAAATCAGATTTTAAGTACATATGCGTAACAATCAAAATGAAAACAATCTGATTGTGTAGATATCCCAAAAAAGAGTTGTGTTTCAGAATCCTTTTACCAATTATCTCTTTTTTATTTCATCACTTTTCTACCCCGCATATAAAATGATGGTTTTGTTAAAATATGAAACCACTAGTGAATTTTGTAATAATTTTTAAATATAAGAACATTGTAATAATTTGATAATATTTATTAATTCCCATCATTAAATGTTTGATGTTTTGTTATCATCTTTTTAATAAAATATATTTTATAAATTCTATTTAATGTTATATAATAATTATTACGAATAATTTTTTAAGATTAATTATTTAAGAATAAAAAATTCTATTGTTTTATATTAATAAGTTATAAATTATTTTATATTCATTTTTTGTGGTTTCCATAATTACATTTTTTCAACAACCACATAAGAAATTAACTAACCATTAATGGGATATTATCAATAGGGGGATATATAATTTCAAAATATTAATACCTCATTAATTTAATCATTAAATTATGCTTAAATTAATAATTTATTTTTTATATACTACTAAATTTATTTTAGAATGTTAGGTATTGATTAAAATTTAGAGAACATGAAATAGATGAGGAAATGGGAGAAACAATTGATGAAAATGTACCCTCATATTGATTTTTCTTCATTATATAATCAATAAAAAAATTGTATTTTTGGAGGTATGTGACTATATAATGTTATTGTGGATTAAAAGGGTCCACATTTAGGGAATTTATATAACTTTTGGAATTTTGTATATAACGTACATGTTGTATCCAAGGGATTTAAGATGGGGTACTTATAATTGAGGAGATAACTGTTTTTTGAATAAACTATTGAATAAAACATAATTTATTTGGTAAACATTGTCTATGTGATATAAGTGAATTATTATTTCATTTATTAATGAAATTAAATTATTCTATGATATTCAAAAATCTCAAAAACCAAATTCATGAGATTATTATAAAAGAATGTTGAGAAATGGAAAAATGATATTTTAATTGAATATATTATGACTTCAAACTATAGAAGAATAATTTTAGTTTTGTAATATAGTATCATTCTTTTAAATGAACCATTAATATTATGAAATGTGGTTTCAGATGATATACAAGTAATAGATTTTATTCTATCTTCATTAAATCACTGATAAGCTAATTAAAATTTTGCCTTCATATATAATATATATCTAATCTATTCACTAACAGTTGTATTATTGTAAAAAATTAGAAACAAATTAACATTTGAAAATTTTATCCTTATCATAATAATATAGAAATTAATTTAATCGAAATAAATTACTACGATTATTATTATTAATTCAAATATTTAAATGTTTTGATTTTAAAAAAACACATTAAAATATAACTTATTATGAATGGTTCTGATTTTTTATTTTAGATTTTCATATGGGTATTTTTTTTTATGAAATAATGAAATTAATATTTTTTTAATATCTAGGGAAAATTTCTATTTATATGTGGTTTTACTATTTTGAGGTCAATTTACAATTCCAAAAATCAAGATATTATTCATATCATTTGGGTTATTGTTGAATTCTTCATATCTCCATTATAGAAGTCATATTACTTTCTTCAAATATTACTTATTTTTTTCAATAAATATTTTACTCAATAAATATTAAGTTTATAAATTATTCATCTCAATAATTTTTATTTATTTACAAGTTTTCTTAAAATTTTTTGTAGTTTGTTTGTCATTTTAAATATCATTGGAGATGAAGATCATCAAACTATTAATAATGATGAATTTCTCTATTTCTACATTGTAATATTTCCAATTTCCATGGTTATTATTTTTTAAATTAATTAGTATTGTTTACTAAAATAAAATTATATATACTTCTTGTGTTAAAAAGAAATTAGTTATAAATATTATAAAAATATTATTTATTAAAAAAGTAAATTAAATGTATATAAATGTTTTAGTTGTTAAAAACATATTGTTTCATTTATCTCAATAGAGGGAAAAATAAATCATAAACCAAAAATACATATGTTTCATTGCCTCTATGGGACGACTGATTTTATAATTTTATTTCATCATCATTATAGAAGGTTATTCATGATAATAAGTATAGAGGAAAAATATTTCTAAAATAAGATAATTAAGGTTATTTTATAAAAATATTTGTTACTTATAAATTATATGATAAAAAAGGATTATTGTAATTTCAAATTTTTAGAATAATTATATTAAGTGTTAATAATTAATCAAAATAATGTAATATTTTTTATTAATTACAACCTATTCTAAACAAATTCTTATTCTAATATATAAAAAAAATAAATACTAAATTTTATAATTATGATACTCTGTGCACTAAAACTAAAACTAAACCACCTCATGATTATCAATAGTCATGTTATGTTAATGTTTGGGTCTGTTTTAAATCCTCATTGAAAAAACAATGATTTTATATCATTTTATTATTATGAATAAAAAACTAATTGTAGAATATGAAACAAATATTTATAAATTGGTTTTTTTGGATATGTTAGATCGATATTTCCATCACTAATTTATAAAACGCAATCATTTCATTAAAAATGATTGAAAAATGATCATATATAGTTTTAAGTTTAGGAAAAAGGGAACAATACTCTTGAAAATAAATATTTATATCATAAATATATATAATTGATACATTATAATAAATTTAATGAACATGTAATGTTAAAAATTGGGAGAATAATGGATACTTACAGTACTCTTATAAAACTGGTAATCAATTTCAAGAACATAAACACTGGAATTTGGAAAATATGTTAAACAATGTAATATAATTCCACATACAATTATAAATAAAAAATTATAATGTTTTTTCTATAATAATGATTTCAACATAGTATATTAAAATTATTTTGTTTTTTATATTTAACTGTGTTTTATGTATTAAATATTCCATTTCTTCTTGACATATATTTTACTTAATGTGTGTAATATAAGTTAAATGAACCACATATCTTCTTCTTGGTTGGGAACCTAACTATTTTCATATCCCAATTCATTATATGTCTTTGAATGTGATATTATAAATTATAAAACTATACATTAATTTAATTCTATATTATATTACCTTTTTTAAATGTTTAAAATGGGTTTTTATCATTTAATATATGTAATATATTCTATAAAAATGTTAAATGATTATATTTTTACCAATTATATGTTATAACACTATTAAACCACCATTGTAGTTTTATATGAATATTTTTCTATATGTTTTATTTTTTCTAGTGAATTTATTTTTCTAGATTAATTAGAAAATAAAATTATAAAATTATTTATAATTATAAATGATCCCACATAATTTTGAAGTGATTTTTCAAAAACATATTAAATTATAATTTTTTAATGTTATTATCCATTGAAATATTGTATTCTTAACTACTGGTTTTCAATAAATTTGAAAATCATCATTCATTATATAGATAATTTTTTCAATATTTATCTTTGTTAGAGGAATGATCCATCACAACCTTAATATTAGCTAATCATCTGTGATTTATAGTCATAAATATTCATGAAATGCAGTTTATTTTCAAATAACCTAGTTTTATTCATTTTATTTAAGTGGTTTCAACAAAATTACATAAAAATTAATCTGTGAATATTATATATATAACCTTAAACATTTTTTATTTTTTGTGGAAATATTGTTTTATTCATCATCTTGATTTAATGGTATTTATATGTAATGTTATTTGATGTCATTAGATACACATTTATTTTCCATGGGACAAATATTTTATAATTTTTGATGGAATTATCAATGATTTATGTATGTGAATCAATATGAAACCCATTTTATCCTTGAGTTCGTTATTACATATTAATTAAAACTAATTTTCATTCAATGTTATCTTTATTATATAATAATTGGATATTTTTCAATTTAATGTTTTATGAAGCCTCTATTATTTTAATTGGTTCATTGGGAAGTGATAAATTTCAAGTTCTTAAAATATGTATTGATAAATTATTGGTGGGGTACTATATCACCCTCCAATGAATTGGTTTAATGATTTTATAGCCCGAGATAAGTCTTCACAAGTATATTTTATTTTCTTTTAATGTGGACACTAATGAATTGTATCTTGATTTTAATGTTCGATATAATTTTTTTATTCCAATGTCAAAATACGTTTCATAGTATTTTGATAATTATCATGACTACATTAGGATCTCAAAAATCATGATAATTAACTCATGAATTCACACTATTTTAATTCATATATCTCATAATTATAATTAATAATCAATTACTTATAACCAATTATTTATTATGTATTAATTTTCATTCAATATTTAAAATTATTAACAATTTGGTGAAATTATTGAGTGAAAATAAAATGAAATATCTTGTACTACTAAATATGAATATAAATTTGAGAATTTATAAAATCTTAAACACTATCGAATTAAAGGACTATGTCTCAATTAATATAAAGTACTGAATATGATGAATAAAAAAAAATTCTATTAAACATAAGTTAAAAAAATTGAAGAAGAAATAATGGATTTTCCTCTATCTAACCTGAATACGAATTAATTGCAGGAGAGGGGTATATCAGCCATCTAAATAATGAGAAAAAATTGTGTGTTCATCAAAAAATATACAATGTAATAGTTTTTATCCAAATAATCCAATAATAATTCAATATATTATGTTTGGGGTGTGTTATGATTGTCAATATAAATGACGTAATTGATTGAATAAACAAGATGAAAAGAATCCACAACCACTAAGACCAAGAGTATAATTGAATTACTAGGAATGAGAAACATTTTAAAAGGATATTGATATATAATGTACATGTACCCTCTAATATAGTGTCATAAATTTCATATTAAATTATTATTCATGGATCTCTAATATATCTACGATGTTTTCATATATCGTTCAATAAAACCATAAGGATTAGATGGTTTAAAAAATATTTTGATGGTGTAATTTTTTTTCAATGTTAATGCTGATAGTAATGATAATTTTTAAAATATTATTTTTTCATAAATAATATAAATTTAATGTGTATTTTTTGATCGATTGGATCCCACTAATAAGATTAATAATAATATAGAGTAAGGATAAAATTTAAATTTAACATAATATATCCAATCAAACAATGTATAATAATTAACACACTCAATTAAAAAGATATAATTTTGGTCTTGATGTCAAATTATGGTAGATAGTTAGACATAGTTTTTAGAGAAAAAAAATCTATATTTAGGATAACATATTTCTGAGGATTGATATATATTTATTAGTTTTGTAATTGAAGGTTTTTATATAATGTAGATCTTTTTCATATAAATAATTCAGCTTTATTATCTATTTCCATTATTATAAGAAAATTAACATTTTGAGGACATAAATTATTTAAGATGGGAGAATATGACCCCCTTGGTTTAGGAGACATTATTCATATTATTATTATTATTATTTATGTCTATAGCATTAATGATAATTTTACAATATTTAAAATAGAATGCATAGTGATTATAAAATTTAACTAATATTATATGAACAAAACTAATGTCATAATGTTGATTGAATTGGGGGAAAATTAAAAAATGAAAAAAACTATGTTCTACACACTAATGATCATTACTCACTAAGGAATAAATATATATCTACAAAGGGTTTAAATAAATTTTTTAAATTTTATGGAAAAGAAAAAATCACAATAAGTATTATATATCCAAGATCATCTTAATACATTATGAATAGAAATTAAAAAACAAAATATATAATGTTGAATTGAACCATGAACAAAAACACATCAGGAATCTTCTATTACATGAAATAAGAAATGTTTCATGCAATTTATGAATTAAATGGGGGGAATTTTAAAGTAAACCATTATATAAGAATAAAATAAGTTATTATTAATATTCCCAATGAAAATATTGTCATTAAAGATATGATAATTTGTCATATATTTAAATAAGAATACTAATGTAATGTATTATTATATAATAAAATTAAAATATTATAAATCATAATGAAATAAAATAAAATATTTTAATTTATTTTTATATATATATATATAATATCATTATGTATGAAAATTAAAAATTATTATTAAAATATTACTTGATTTATATGTTAAATTTAAATAAAGATTTTAATGTTAATAGATCAATAAATTTAAAATTTAAAATTTAACAAATTAAATGTATTTGTATTTTTGAAAGTGTATTTACTATATGGGAAGTATATATAATTTCAATGTACCCTTCTAAACTATATTATATAGTTTATCATTTTACATTAAACCTAATATAAAAAAATATTATGTATGTATTAATTTATTAACATCTTAGAAATTAAATATTGATATAAAATAATGTTAAGAGAACATTGTTTTTAAAATTTTCATTTATCATTAATATTAGTTTTTCATTATATTTTATATATTTATTTAAAAACTAGACATAGAGGTTTCTAAAAATAATTTGATAAATATAATATCATTTTTGGAATTGTCCTAGAATTAAACAACTAATATTATTATTTTTAATTTTTTTTATGATGATATATTTTTAGGTGGTAGTGAAAAACATTATTTATAAAACAAATGACACTAGTGATATTATTTACATATAATGATTAATTTTTAATTCATGTAACCTTGTTTATTAGATGTAATATTTATTTTATTGGTAGATTTATAATTTTATATATGTTTTTTTCGGTTTATAAAACAGTATTTTAGAATTTATAAATTATATATGATATTTTTAAAATAGTGTTTTTAACAAATTTATAAATTTTAAACAAATAATCAGGTTTAAATATTGAGAAAAAGGTATTTAACTTTTGTATTGATATATTAAAAAGTATCTAATAAGGAAAATTTTGTTTACACTAGTAAAGGGTTAACAACCATGGTAAAAACAAGTTATGTTGTAAAAAACTAAAATTATAAATATGAGTAACCTAGGATAAAAATGAAAGAACATGTTAATAATTGTTTTAATTTTGATATTGAAGAATTTATTCAAATTATATCACTTAATATCAATTATATCCTAAATATGGATCCAATTTATTTTTGTGTGTCTTTGAATTATCTAAAAAAATTGTACTTAAAAAACATCCACTCCTTTTTAGATAAAAAGGAGATCTTGTATCATCATATTTCCTCACATGAAAACCATATTATATCAAAAAAATATCATCCCAAAACTTTTTTTAACACAAATATAACCCAAAAAATGTTTTGGAATTTTCAATAGGCTAATATGAAATGGTGTAATCCTCTTCATAAATGAGATAACCAAAGTAATGATATGTAGACATATAATAGCTTCTTCAACTATTATTTTTCCCTTATCTAAATTTATCCATTATAGATTTATATTTCACTATAATAACATGAAAAAACTTGGAAAATTATTATCATTTTTAATATAATAAATTTAAAATCATTAAAAACCATTATATATTTCCAAAAGAGTTGTGGAAAATATTGTTTGGGGTATATAGAAAATCGCCTCCACCTAGATGCATGATTTATTTTCAATAAAAAATTTACCTAGGTTTTACTAATATTGAATTTAATAATATAGTAGTATATATATTACTTATTTTATATTCTGAATGACTAATTATATTTTTCATCTGTATTGTTCTTTGGAAAACAAAATCGTTATACATGCATAGGTGGCGATAAGGACCACCATATGATGATTTATCAAATTATATATTTTCAACACTACTATACATGTATAATAATAAGAATGATATTAATAGATAAATCTTATTTTTTGATCTCATTAATGATATATTATAAAAAAATTGATAAATTGATAATGATATGTTCTATAAACATTTATCGTTATTTTTTTCACTTAAAAAATGTTACTATGATGAAAAAATTAATTGAAAAAATGAAATAATTTCATATACATGAATTATAATAATTAATCATTTATAATTATGATATATTGAACTAATACACAAAAAATAGTGTCATTAATCTACTTTTATAATTATATTTCTACTAAATTATGTCATAATAATAAATAATGAAAGCATGTTCATGGTTTTTTATGTTTGAAACCAAACATTAACAATGATATGACATTATATCATCGATCATTTTGGAAAACTCATTAATCATATATATATATACACACATATATATATATAATGATTTATTTTCTATAAATGATACATTAGAATTTATCACATTAATAATGACAACATCATTCATAGGATTAAAATCCCTTAAAATGATAATTTTCAATTTATTATTCTTGTTAAAGGACTATGGTAATGATGAAAAGAAAATCACAAATAATAAATTATTGTAATTGATAAATAATTCTAATATTAATTTACATGTAATGATGAAAATCTTATGAACAAGGAATAATAACAATAATCCATCAAAATTAGTGGAAATAGAAAAACCATTGGCATGTTATGTGGGAAAATTGGGAAAAAATAAATAATATAAAAATGAAGAATTATTATAAATGAACATGATTAATTTTTTTATGTTAGAATATGTTTCTCAGATAATATAATAGTATAAATATGTTTTTTGAGATGATATTACAATGAACTCTTCAAAATGGGAATAGAGGTATTATGTTCTTTATCTGAAATTAAATTTCATGGGACATATTTAATATTTTTCATAAGTATACCTTCGATGTAGTATGACTAATGCCTACTTGAATTTTTAAAAATAAGATTTATTTTCAAAGAGAAAGATAATTTATTCCCATTTACTGAAAATCTATTCAAAGGATAAAAAAATGTTGTTTTGATCGAAATGATTACACAACCATTTTGGTATCATTGATAATATTATTTTAAAATAAACCTTATTTTATTAACTTTAATCTATATTATTTATCCAAATTCCTTATAATAAACATAATCATTTCTATTGTTTAATTTTTATATGTCCTATTGATATTTACAATTTCAATTTATAGATATTCTACCCAAAGTGTATCTTCTATGTGAAACTATCCACATCTCTTTTTAACAGTCAGGATCATACATTTTCAATCATATTCAATGGATTTCATTAGAATTATCAGCTATCAAATAATTTATTTATGTTATTTAATACTACTTTACTTTCAGTTATATGTTTTAAGGAATTTTTCTATTTTCCATATAGGTTTTTTTCAAAATAATAAAAACTCATCTTATTTACATTTTTATATGAAAAACTTATTCAACCACATATATCATTAATATTGAGAACTAGATATATATATATGTGTGTGTGTGTGTGTTTTCATTGTTTTAAATAAAATTACTTATCTCCAAGATTTATAAAATATCACTTTTAAAATTACTTCAAATGACCATGTCTATTTCATATCACTGTAATAATTCAATTGAAATTACTATAAATTATTTTTCATCTATATAATTTTAAATTGTGGTATATTAAGCATGGCCAAAAATATTATTCAAATGTAACCATTCAAATCCTTTCTATATATTACTTATATAATATTCATCTATTTTTCAGAAAATTTTCATTTTAACCTTTGCATTTTCTAATAAATATTGGTCAATAACTATATATTTTACCCAATTCCATTACTATGTGAATACAATATTTTGATTCATTTAATTTATGTTTTTTACCGAGACACCAAACATAGATTAATTTGAGTAATTTATCAAAATAACCATACACTAATTTTTCTATATGGTTTAAGTATTATAGGATTTATTATATTGATTAAAGGGTGTTTTCCTATAATATCATTTGATTTAATTATATAACCATTAATTTTAAATAGGTTTTCCATGTTATGAATATTTATGGAATTATTATTGACTTCTATGTGTGAATCAGCATGAACACCATTTTTGTTACAACAGTTCTATATGATGTGTTGAATGAAAAAAATCATTTCATTGGTTATTTATTCTATTGGATGAGAAAAATTATGATTTAAATGTTTTCTGAAATATATCTTATTTCTCATGGATATTTCTGCCTTTATAAATTTCATGTGGGACAAATAGATAAGGATTAATGGTTTTGGGGGTTCTATATTTCCCTCTATTTTTTTTAAATTCTTATATTTAATGAGATAAGTAGTCGTGATTATATTTCTTTTTATAATTAATATAGGAACTAATGGTATGGCTCATGAAATTAATTTTAAATATACTAATTTCTTTCTAATGTAGAAATATCTTTCAAAATTTGTGCATATTATCATTACTTTGTAATGCCCTCATGGATCATATTTTTTTATTTTGATTTCAAAACTCAATTCTATCATGTCTTATGTTATACCAATTCATAATCCATGATTTGTGATATATAAATTTTTGGGTATATATTTTTTATTTTATATTGAGCATACTCTTTTCCTAATAATGTGTTCACTTTTTATATTAGATGGTTACTGAATCTTTTTTCCCATACTGATATTATAACCACATCCCTTTATTAGGATTCTATTTTGATAGGTTCTAAATAATAATATAATGAATATAAATTATTATTGGGACCATTGCATTTCATTATTGTTAATAAATGATATAACGAGTTTAAAAATAAAATTCCTATATATATAGACCACGTAATATCTAAACCATCTATTTATGGGATTATTTGACTATTAATTGGAATTATTGTTTACCTTATGAAAATTTTCCCAAAATATTGGAGTGTCTAACACAGAGTTCAATAGTTGCGTCCTTTAAAAAATTGTATCATATTTTTTTGGATAATTATCAACTACTAGTATTGGTGGAAAATATTATGTAATTTTAATTTTTTGTGACTATTTTTAATAAACATAGGTTAATATTCAATGATTTAAATAAAAATAATTATCTAAAATTATTACATATTTAAAATTAATTCAAAAATAAAAATGAAGTTACATATTATCAATTAAATGATATTAAATTATAGTCATTTATTATTATGAATTTTAAAAAAAATGATGATAATTTTTTTATCATAATTTTTAATCACCTATAATTCCTTAATAAAGTGGTTTTATAGAGTGAAAAAATACATACAAATAAGAAAAATTTAAAATGTGGTTTAGATAATGTAATAAATTCTTATTTTTTGGTGATATTCTATAATAATTAATTTATATTTATACAATTTATTTCATTTATGATAGATGTTAAATCAACATTGTATGATCATGAGAATGGAAGAAGATCGGTGTCACAAACCAACCCAGGTTAACCTTGAACTGGTCAGCAGATTACTTACATGTCATTGCTTGAGAGGCATACACAATAAACTTGGGCCGGTGGAAATCACCAAGGGAATCAGGAGTGTAATGATAGTAATGGTTTTTCCACAATTAAAATAAATTTAACAAATAGAATAATAAAGGATAAAAAATATAGTTTTCAATGATTTCATCATTTAAACTAAAATAGAAAATCAAAAAATATAATAAACTTGTCTACATATGAAAAAATAAAACCAGACCTCACAACCATGACATCTCCATGTTATCCTCTAGGTTACTCTTCAATACATAACCATCCAAAATTTAGGTGTTGATAATCTAGGAGGATAATGTATTAGAATCTAGGAACAAGAAAATTATATATGTTTTAGTATTAAAACATAGTTTTTAGGAACAAATTAATATGTTCCCAATTCATATTGTTTACAAAAACATTAATTTTAGTTCTGAAGTAAATTATATTATTATTGGGTTTTCCCCAATATTCTCTTTAATGAATGAAAATTACAATATGATACCCTCATAATTTTAAAATATTCTTTCCAATCATGTGGGATAGTTTTATACATTGGAAAAAAGGAAAATGGAAACCAAATAATAAATGTATATTTTTCATGAAAAATTTAAAAAAGTGAATATAATTTTTCCAAAAAACAATATTCTTGAAACCAATTTATCCAACCCATACATTGATTATTTAGCAAGAAAATACCAAAACCAAGCACATGGAATATAGTCTCACAGTAAGGGAAATAGAAAAATGATACTAATGTATTAAAAACATAGGAATAGCCAAGGACTCAATGGGGAAACATAACATACTTAATAAGGACTGGATTTGGGGCCAAATCACATTGAAATGATAGAAAAATAACCCCTAATGTGGAGCAGTAGCAAGTTTAATGACCTTGACTAGTGCAAAAAAATGTTCTCTGAATGCTTCATTGTTATGTTATATTAACATGTTTTCATACAAAAAGGGTTGTTCCAAATAAATCCAATCAACAAACCATACATACATGCTATTATATAGGTAACACATCCCTACACTACCCAAACCTCTATATTTTTAAGTCCCTTACCTTAAAACAATTATCACATAAGTGGAGTCCCTAACGAAGGACATTACCACATCTATAATAACAAATAAGGCATGTGACTTAATCTATGAAGGGTATTCAAATAAAGCCATTTCAAAAGTTCCATTAAGGATTCTAAATACTTTCACATATCAATTTTTTTTATAAATAACTAGGATAAAGTAATTTCCAAATCCAAAATTCTCTTAGGTACCATTTATGAATAAAAAATACATCACTCCACTTCCAAAACATGTTTACAAGATCCAACATGGAATTTTATCAATCATTTGATGTGAAACCCCATTCCACATTTTCACACATTTAAAACCAATTTCAAATCACCTTATATAACATACATAGATTATTATAAAAATGGTAAATTTCTATTAAACAAATATTGAAGGTGTGAAAATCAAGAAAACAACGTAATCTAATATTTAATGGAAATATACAAAGGGATCCAACATGAAGAATGGAAAAACAACCATAATATAGGGAGATGCATAATTTCACCCCAATAGAACTAAAGGAAGGCTAAAATAAACCTGAAACCTCATTATTTAACCCACCATTTAAAGATACAAACATAAAAATTAGATCCCAACTGCTATAGAATAAGAGACCCAAGAAGGGGGAATGAAAATCCAAGAAAAAGTTGAAGATGGAAGGGATAAATCATATAAAATGAGTTTCCATGAATAATATAGGTAAAACCACCAATATAGGGGAGAACCGGAAGAGCCGTGGAAAAGGGAGGATCTTCCTTGGGTAGACGACATTGGGGGGGAGTGTTGGGTGGGAGGGTTTAAAATTATGTGGAAACAAATCTAGAAATACAAATTTTAATGACCTAGATGGCCGCATAGTTTTCTAAACCATGTGAAAACCATGTGATAGACACTTTTGAAGGAGACACTATCCCCACACATAACTAGGCCATGTCACACGGTCGTGCAGTATGTTATGTCTCCTTCCACATAGTTTCTTGGGCTAGAAATACGGTTACTATTAATTGTGTGAAGACAATGCACTGAGTTTGTCCATCCCAGAAAATTGTCATTTTCCTCAAAAACCACAATGGAAACTCAATGAGAGAATATATACCACTGAAAAAATAGAAATAAAATTTCAAAAGGAAAAACTTGACAAACCCAGTTCTCAATAAATTGGGTCGAGGACCTGACCAAAATTGGAATGGAGTATAGTTTAAAATATGGGTGCAATAATTCTCCCAACCATAAAAGTTTTTATCCCCTAAAAGCCAAAATAAGGCTTACCCAAAAGAAAAAAATAGTACTCCCTTATAACCCAAGGAGATTTCAAAATAATAGAAAAAAAAGTAGTTACCACAACCACACCAAAAAGAAAAGAAGCTAACAAGAAGGACTTGGGAAACCAAAATTGAATCCCCGCTAAGTGGAACCCTCTCCCAAAATGTATACACCTCTAGTTGATCAAGGAAAAATATATATAATCATTAGAACACTCCATTTTCCTTGAAACACACCATCCTGAATGACATCAAGAGGGGAAAAACCATCATCCCAAAACCAAAAAATTGTCTAACCCACTTCCAATTTGTACCATTTATGGCCTTGCTGAAACCAAATGATGGATTACACCCATAAAAAATATTTACTAAAATGGATGAAATATATTTAGGTGGCTGTGTATATAAACATCCACTGCAAACTAAAACATGGAATGGAACTAATATTCCAACTTGTGGAGGCCCAAATGGACTCCCCAAAAAAATAGACTGGATCACACTATATTTCATCATTGTAATATTTTAATGGGACCCATGATTGGTCTCCCCATTGAAAGACAAAATGAGATCCAACAAACATAAGAATATTCCCACATGAACCATGGACCTCAACCACTAGTGTATGGGAGGGAGGTCCCATACAATGGACCAGCAAAACCAAGACCAAAATACACCAAAAAATCAACATTCCATTGATAACCACTAATAAAACTGACATAATGTACATAACAAGGAATTGAATTCCATTAAAAGGATGCCAGAATTCGATGGAACACAACCTCAAAGATATTAATAAAAAAATTTAGTTATGAGTGTTAATTAATAAGGAGAAAAGTCCCACACCTAGATGATTCATAATGAGAAACAAGGATCCCATTCCACATTTAACCAAAAAGTACAATTATAAACAAGACAACTACGAAAGTGGTTTAAACTACCTTCTCTTCCCACATAGTGAATATAATATGAACATAAGAAATTTTAAATATTTTGGGTTCTCATGACTATGCATCATTTTCAATCCATGTCCAAAGGATGAAGCTCTAAAGATTGAAGCATCTCCTTCATCACATCCAGTCTTCTGAAACCCCCGATTAGAACACACTGATCAAAACATCACGAAACAGACGTCGATTGAAATAGGAGTTCACAATAGTTTGACCAAAAAAACTCTTACAACTTAATGAAAAAGAAACCACCATAGAATGAAAATGGGAAACACTATTTCAATGATGAAAATTAAAGTGATAAATACCAAGATCTAACACTAAAAGTTCCCTACACCTACAAATGGGATGGAGTATCCATTGATGATTTGGGTCTGGATTCATAGTTCATCTTCAAAACACCCGGACATAACCACATCAATAGACCCCAACTTCTACATGTATATAAGGTTCTTGGAGAACATAGTCATGATGTTTTCTTATGACCATTCATTCCACACTAAGGGATGGTTACAAAATTTCAACCTAAAGAGGTTGATGAAAAGTTTCTATGCCACTTAATTCCCCAACAAGCACCACCATCATCTAGCCACTTCATCATTTTGGGAGGAGATATGAAGGTGGGATATATCTAAGAAGTGTTGATAGAATTACATAACCGGGCAAAATGAAGACCAAGTTCGAAATGTGAAGCTTTCAGGGGATTATTTGTTACATACCATGGATCATGTAGAGTTAGATCTACGAAGAGATAATAGAGTTACATAACCGATCAAATGCCTTGTTGAAGTCCACAAAACGTCATCCTCTTACCCAAAATTTTTATCTCATAGAAATTCTATTGAATGAACAAAGAATTGATGAAATCCTAGGTAAGATATTTTTTCGACATTCATTGAGACAAATACTCCCACCATTTTAAGGATAGGCCTTTGAGAATAAATGTGGATACATTCCCTTTAATTTCATCGGAATATGATGGGAGCATAATATGATCTCAATCATTCGCATCCACCCCACTTACTCAAGAGGATCCCCTTGACCATTGAAAATTGTAGGATTTATCTTCATGAACTCAATAATATAATATATGGATTGATCAATTGGACCATTCACTAGAGATGTACCATCCAAAGCTACATCTGGGGTATCCATCAATCCATAATAGGGAAGGCAATAAAAACCCATGAATAGATGTAACTCGATCAATTCCAATCCAAAAACATGGATCCTTCACATCAAACATCACAAAAGAAACATCAAAACCAAAAATAAAAGGGACGTGATACACCAACACAAGATATAAAAATAACAATTTTTCCCTTTAAACACCTTCAAAAAAAATATTGAATGAATTCTACATGACCAATATTGTCCCATATTCCTCACCCATCTATATTCTTGTTCCATACCTGGAACCCAATTATTTTCCCCTAAATATCTATAAAGGGGGTCACTCAATGAAATTCAAAAGGTAAAACATTTAAAACACCCTTATAATCTCAACTCTCACAATACTCTTTTCAAAACCACTATCCAAAATAATATATTATCCCATAAAAATCTCATAACACCACTTTCGAAGAAAAGCCCTTCATTCTATAAAAACTCATTTTCCAGCTTTTCTCATCAAAAATTAATCATTTTCTTTATTTCAGTAATTTTATAAGACATACCAAAAATTTACCAACTATATAATTGACACCATTTTCTATTGACCTCAAAAATTCATTTCATAAAAACCTTATTTTACACTTACAAAAATATGGTCATTTTAATTTTAAATTTTATTCTTCAATATTTCTAAAAAAATACTATTTGGAAAAAATACTTGTTATTAATGGGGACCAAAATGATTCACTTGGAGAAAATGTGCATTGATGGGTGACTCAGTATTATGGTTGGTGGCCATACCCGAGTGATGCCATCATCATTGATAGATTTCCAAGGTAATGTCCCCAGGTCATCCTAGATTTCCTTGTCATGAGTTCCCAGGAAGCACATTTCCCAGATCCCATTTCATTTTCCAATAAAAAATTCCCACAAAACCAAAGACACAAACAGCCATAGTCATCCCATTGTAACTTGAGTTTTGGAACATGTAAGATTTCGTAACGCTCCTCACACACCTACACATTGATCCGAAAAGTAATAATCCTTCAACATTCCAAACCATGTGTAATTATCAGTGATCTAAATGTATGTTCTTTAAAATTAGTGATCTACTCTAATACTATTTTATCATGAATTAACTTGGGTTGATCAAGAACTTTTCACCTAAGCTGATCTGTGGTAAGGATGGAGTGGCGTTCCTATTCAAACTACGCTAGCAAAAATCAATAAGGGCATCATGAAAGTTACTATGGTGACAATTGCGCCCCAATAAAAAAATAAATAAAAGAATCCAAATTATAAATTAGAAAAAAAATATGCTTTCCTTACACTAAATAATTTACACTTAAATATTAAAACAAAAAACTGAACAACATGGCTACACTAGAAAATTTCAAACATAACCTAACAACCATGACATCTCCATATGACCCCAAGGGTCACTATTCAATCCATAACCAACCATTTTTGAGTTGATTAAACTCGATCATGAAACTGTAGTAGAAACTATAATAACTATAATAACAATAATATAATAGGTGTGTGTATTAAAACTCAGTAGGTTTGCCAAAACAATCTATGCCCAATGTATTTCTTTTAAACAAAGAAACATCGATTTCATGTTTTCAAAATATTATATAAATATCGGGATTCCACCCTTTTCACATTAATGAATTAAAATCACATTCCACTACCCTAATAATTTTAAAATATTCCTAAATTCATTGGGGAGTGTTATGTTTATATGAAAAAGGGAAAAGGTAATCAAATAGATAATGATAATTTTTAATAAAAATTTAAAATGGGATGATATATTTTTCATTAAAAAATTATTATTTTGACCTCTTTAACAGAACCACACATTTATAATTTCTCATTAAAATAGAGAACCCATGAAAAAATAATATAGTCTTACAGAGAGGGAAATGCACTGACAATACTAATATTAGAGAAATATAGGAATACCTTAAATCTTATAGGAGGACCAAAATATACTATGCATGTGACTCATCCTGAAGGTATTCCCTATTCGAGGGAATTGTAACACCCAAACAATTGATCATCTTCCTACCTAGAATGGCTGAATGGCATAATCCCAAAAAATTATAACAAAATAACCCCTTTAAATGGGACACTAGCTAGTAAAATAACATATAATAGTGCATCTAACACTCTTAGAATTCATCTTTTCAATGCTAGGTTCCCATGTCATGTTGAAAAAGGGATGGGCCAACAAAAACCAAGAAACAAACCATACATTCATGATATTATATAATTCACACAAACTACTACCACCCTGGCATCCTCAAGGTGCATTCTGTTTCAATAAAACAATTATCAAATAAGTGGAGTCCCAAACTGTGGAAATTCTAACCCATTTGACAACCAACATGGTAGGTGACTTAATACATGATGGGTCTTCCAATAAAACCATTTCATAATTTCCAATAAGTCCTCAAAATATCCTTACATATCAAGCCTTGATAAAAATTACCATGGAAAACCCATTTTCTAAACTGAGAACCAATTTTAAATCCATTTATGAAATCAAGAACCATCACTTCAATTACAAAAAAATTCACAAGATCCAAATGGGTATTTCACAAGCACATTATGTGAAAAAACCAATCCAACCATTTCAAACAATTAAAACGAAATATAAATCACCACACTTCACATAAAAAATCATTATAAAAATTATAAATCAAAATTTGACAGCTAAGAAAGGTGTTACAATAAATGAAATAATTAAAACATAAATTTAAAGGATATATGAATAAGAATACTACATAAATAATGGATAAACAATGATAGTGCACATTAGCCTCATCCCAGTTAGTGAGGACTCCTCAAGTGTATCAAAGAGACCAAGGATCAAATCCATGTAGAGGATAATTTCCAGGGCACTATAGCAGGTACTTTAGCAGGAACTGTGTAAAAATATAGCATGTACTATAGAGTGAACTGTAGCAGACATAGTTTGGCACTGTAGCAGCTAGCAATATTCCCCCGTTTGGGCCTTTGGGCCACAGATTTGGTCCCTGAGTCCTTTAAGGCCTTCGGGCCACCTATACCTTCTGGTCAGTAAGGCCTTCGGGCCACCTCAAGGCCTTCAGGACACCTTAAGTTTAGATGTAAACCAGACAACATACAAAGGAAGAAACATCAGAAGGAGGAGGAGTAAGGAGCTTTCCCCATAGTAGAAGTTAATGGATTTCAAGAATGAGAGGGTATGGCACCTGCCATCGGGACAAGCATGTTCATGCATAGGAAAGACTAGTCAAACAACCATGTGAAGTTGGTGTGATGATTTCTTGATGAATATGCTTAGGAGAAGCAGTTCCATGTAGTTAGTTTGGGTTGTATGTAATGTTTGAATCCTACGGGAAATTAATTCCTCTAAGGCCTACAAGCCTTGTAAATATTACTCCTACGAGACTTGTAAGGGTTCCACCTCACCCCTTGAAAGGTGTATTATCATAAAATCAATAATAAATGAAGTCATTCGGGCCATTGGATGATAAACATCGATAATCCAGTACGAAACATAAATCTCACATCCATTAATCCCAAAGGAGACCAAAATCAGTCTAGCATGTCACTATTGAAACCAAAATTTAAGGATCTAACATTAAAAAGTAGTATGTCAACTACTGAAGAGAATGATACCTAAAAATGGGGAATTAAAACCCTAGAAAAAAGGAATAATTCATGGGAGAAATAACATATATTGAATTTCCTTGAATATTCTTGATTAGAAACCACCAAAAGTGTGGTGTTTTGGAAGAGCCATGGAAGTGTAGGAGCCTTCTAGATTGGACGAGGTCAAGGTAACTTATAAATATTGGGGATATCATTTAAAATATGATGTAATGAATCTGGAAGCCCTAAATTATATTGACCTAGATGGTTTTATGTTCATCCCACATGTCTTTCCAAACGATGTGAAAACTGTGTGACTAAATTTTCTGAAGGAGACATTAGCTGCAAGATTACTAGGGGTGAGGTTCACATATGTGTGTAGTCTGTGTAGAATGTTTTTTCTTTTACCACATGGATTTATGAGATGGGAACATGCTTACAACTAAACATGCACAAACCATGCGCCATGTTTTTCCAAAATAAATATTCTAAATTTCCTTTGAAACCAAAAATCAACCCCCAGTGATAAGATATTAAAAATAAAAAAAAATAGAAATAATAACTAAAAATATTAAACTCTTCACACCCAGTTCTCTAAAGAATAGGTCAAAAACCCATCCTAAACTGCAATAGAGGCATGTATAAACTTCTATTGTGAAAAGGGGAGTCATCATCAAGAAAAGTCAGGGATAATTACTTATGTTCACCCTTTATTAAAAGATACAATAGTGACCACTGAACCTAGTTGTTTTCAGTAGGTTCCAGATTCCATTACATTGGATTATGTTATATGGAATCCATTATGAAAGGCTCAATAGATTAATATTTATTATAAAACAGATTTATACAAGGGGCCTGAATTTCATTTCAATGTAAACATTTACAAATAATTATTTTTATTCATTTGATTACATCATTATTTTCTCTATAATATCCTTTTATATTAGTAATATATTGAAATATGGAGTACTGGCGAAGGAAAAAATGTAAGGGTATGCTCAAATAGACAGTATGGATTATATATAATAAAAGTAATCATGAATCAATATGAATAATAAGTATTGAATGTTAAATAACTAAACAAAATTTCCAATTTAATAACATTACTACATGAAAGTATACAGAGACCTCAATATGGAATGGAAACTAATTGAATGTCATTTAATTAATAATCCAAGATTTAAATCCATCCATAGAAAACAGAATAGAAAAAATCTCATGGACAATGAAATCTAAATATGAATATAGGTAATTCATAATTTTCAAACATCATATTTCATAATTAAATGATATTATTTCTTCCTAGACCATTGAAAATACTTTTTAAATCATAATACTATGAATACTGTTCACAATGATTATTAAAACATACTATTTACAAACACATAGGATTTGTCTAAAAGATTTTGTCTCATGAGAATTCCAATCCCACTAGGGTCCTTCAATAACTAGTCCCTAACCCATGTCATTCCTTTGTAATGTATTTCCTTTATATCAAATAAGCTATTTAATTTATAGAAAATGTGACTCCTCATTAAATGTATTTGTTGAGTAAAGGAAAAATATTTTTCAATATTTCCCCAATAAATCAGTAAAATATCAATTTAAAAAAATATGTAAAATGATAAATGTTTTCATCAATTAAAATATCAGTTATAAATAATCTTTAAATTTATGATATATTTAATTTCAATACGAATATGAATAATTTATTTAAATGTTAATTAATACAGAAAAAAATGTAGGAAGAGATTTCCAGAACATTTATTAGAAAAAATTATATAACCCCCTAGTGGAAGATTATAGGTTGGTTAAATACAATGTATAACCATTGGAGTATAAATAACGGATTTTTTTTCATTGATGAATATATATACCATAAAAACATATTTAGAAGTGTTTTTAAGGAAAATAACTTTTTACTTTTTTTTAAATATTATTTGAAAAAATGCACTGAAAATTATAAAATAATATTTAGAACACTTGAGTTTTATTTAATTATGGGATATTTTTATGATGTATTTATAAATAAAATGGTTTTATTTAAATTTTTTATAAAATAAAAATGATATTTTTTTATAAAATGAAATATGATTCTGTTGATTTATTTTTATATAAATAAAAATTGGTTATAAAATCATTAGTATATAATTATGAAAATGTTCATGAAAAATTTAAGCATTTTAAAAAAATGGTTTTCGTTTATAAAATAATACAAAATGAATAGAGAAATGGAGTATTTTTATGGAAAACAATTCAATAAATTATTAATTAGAAAAGAATGAAAAAGGTATTAATGAAAGAATTTATCATGAATTACTAGAGTAGAAGAAATTTAAATTGATATTTTAGAAAATTGTGAATTAATTTAAATCCACTTATATTCATGAATAAATATTCTTGATTTTAATGAGATTTTGAAAGAAACCCTTAATTTGACTATAACATTGATGTGATAATTAGTAAAATAATTTATTATGTTCAGAAAAGAATAAATACATAAAAAACAAAAGTAAATAAAATATATTATCATCAAAAGTCATTAAAAACAATTAGCATAATCAATGAAGATGTTTAACGCAATGAGTGGAAATTGAGTTAAGAAATATCATACCACTTGGAAACACTTATGTCAGATCTCCTAATATTAAATAATTCAAAATGAAAATAACTGTAAAATGAATAATAAATTATTCAAGATATTATATGTAAATGGAGAATTATATACACTATATAATGTTAATTATATATACAAAAATATAATGTGCCTCAATGAAATATAATTGAGTCAATATCACATACCCTATAATTTTTTTAGTTGAAATATATTTAACAACGAATATTTTGTGTTTATAAACATTATAAAAATATTATTGAACTGTATTAATATTTTTAATATCATATATGACCATTTTATATTATATTATTACCCATTCATTAATAATATTTCAGTATTTTTATTTTCGCAAGTGCTAATTTCCTTATTTTCTCCAGTGTGTATCATCATGAATGATAGTGTTATTTTTTATAAAATCTAGTTTTAAAATATCTTAAATAATAATAATAAAATAAATATATTATATATTTAGTATATTGGTGTTTAGTTTAATTCGTAAATTTTGTTGATTGGATTTGATATACTCCATTCATAGAGACGGTTGGCCTTACGTACACATGAACATAATTTTTATTTTATTATCATATTGAAAGAAGTAAAAATGAAAAATATATATACATATATGATATCATTATAGAGTCGTTTTTTCAAACTTATCACATATTTCTATTAAATACACCCTCATTTAATACCATGAAAACCATGACCGATTTACATTGCTTCAGAAGGTGGTAGTCATCCGTACATATGAACGACATTATCAAAATAACAAAAAATAGGAATTAATGACATTAAGCATGGTATAATAATTTTGATATCATAGTAACTACTAAAAACTCCTATATATCATATATTAACTGTAAGTCATTCATTATTATCCGCATTTGGATGTGTTAATATAAAAACTAATAACATTAGTTTCTATAGTGGAAGTCCATTAGACACATGAATAATGATTTAATAATCCATTGGATCAAAGTGTGTGAATTTGTTAGTCATGGAAATAACACAATCAAAATAAAAAGATATGTTATATAATTAGTTTTTTATAATGTAATTGTATAATATGAATTAAATGAGTTGTAAAAACAAAAAATAAAATTTCTCATTGAAGAACATTCCCACTTCTTCAGGTATCACCATTAGGTTTCCACTACATTCATTATATGATAGGTTACCTTCAAAAATTATTATTATAGAATGGGGTCAAGGACATGGGAATGTGATTAGAGATGATATTTGGGGAACCAATGTGTTTTAAACGTGTGAATAATGGGGAAATATGAGATCCCACATACATTTGAGGAGGATTAGAATTCTTATAATTACTAAATAGTATTCATTATTAAACAGTCTCCAATGTAATTTTCCAGAATTTATAAGGGTTAAAAAACTTTTTTTTCATTAATTTCATTGTTTATACCTAATTAATTTTCTTAAGGGAGGAATGTAGGCTATATGAGGTTTTAGATATTGTTAGATGCCTAGAGCCAGAAAATTTGATGAAGTGGACAAGGCCTTATGGTTATGAGAAAACTATGGCCCAACATAAATGGTTTAGAGAACCACATGGCTTGAAATTTTATGGTGATATGGGTGGGAAGATTTTTCTACAAACATTAACCCATTCCTTCATGCCCAAATAGAATTACTTGACCAAATGAAAAATGGCCTTCTATATAGTTGGAACACGACTTAGCAGACTGTGAAGACAAACAACCTTCATCTGTCAATATTAGTGAATTTACCATCTTTACCTTAATGAAACTAGAATATAACAATTTTTTCATATCCATTTTCTCTAGTGGTAATCCCCAAATCCTGATGCCAGAATCCCTCTCATCTCAATATGTTTTGATGTGGCTCCTTCATATGAACACCAAATCACTCGACGTCGGATGCATTAGAAAGAAGGATGTAACATCTACAACTATATTCCTTGTATTTTTTTTAATATTCCGTTGTAATCCCTATTTAGATGAAATACATGTTCCCCAGTTTCTAGGGAATAGTATGGTTTGATTAATAACTCTTCTTCAGTTAGTTTCAAAAATATTCAAATGATGGGTGGAGTTATTCTAATCTGAGTTAGGTGGTCTAGCTAATACTTCAATTGTTTGTTGAAATCTACTATGTGTGACATTGTTTTGAGTTTCCAAACCTTATAGCTATTTTAATATCTTTTTAATTAATTGATATTAAAATTTTCATAGGTAGAATATGATACTATTGAGTTGTGAATTATATATTGGGTTGACCTTCTTAACTTGATCTACTATAATGGTTGATCTTCCTATTTTCAAGCCTAATTTATTTACTTTAATTGGTTATACATCCATTTTTGTGTGGTAATTCCTTATAGAAAACGAAATAAATAAAATTAAATGAACAATGTTAATTTTTTGAATGAGAAAGATTTATTTTCTTATTCATATTTTCTTTTCACTTAAACATTATGAATGTTTTATAGTGACATATCCCAGTTTCCCTATACTTATTTCATTTTGTGAATTCCTTATAGCCATTTTCATATTCTTAAACTAAATATATATTATATTATTGAAAATTTCCTTGATTTTTTGTCTTAAATAAATGTTTGGGTCTTGCTAAATTAGGATGTGATATAGAAATTCCATGATGAGGGAGTGTGAATTGAAATTATATCACTTATTTGGTATTTGGATGAGAGAGAACACATGCCTCAACATAAGGATTTCATGGATGAACTCACCATGCAAGAATTGAATGTAGTTGATGTGTTGGGAGAGAAATTTTTCATTTCATTTTAATGAACATTGGGATGAAAACTTATACACTTGATTTACGTCGGTTCCCTAGGTATGAAACCTAGGATGCACAAATTGGAGATGTAGTTATCCTCAGATAGGGTTATACTCGGTCTCCTTTCTAAGATACATGGTATGGAATTAGAGATTACCATGACATGATTGATATGGGTGACTCAATTATGGGTTTACATTAAAGGACTTTGTGTTGTGGTTTATATCAAAGACTTTTGTAGCAACCCATGTGATTCATTAATGGATTGTATTAGATGAGATAACGATTGCATTAAAAAATTTGATAGCTTTTTTTCTTGGATTATTTATTATTTCATTCTATTTAATTTTTATCATGAAATATATTATTATTTGGGTATGATTATTCCTTTCCAAATCACAATATTGTGAACGTTCCACGGTTGATTTATTATTCATGATGACACATGTTAATACATTTTTATTTGTACAAGTTCCATCAATTCACGAATATTGAAAGGGAAAAAATAGGGTGGTATCAAATAGGTATCGAATGAGGAACTGAGACAAATGTATCATGTATTTATTCATGGATATTCATATACATTGATTGTGAAACTATTCACATTATATTACATGAACTATATTTATATAGAAGCTATTGGTAGTGGCCTACTGGTATTATATATAACACCCTTATTAGGCCACCTTTGTTATCCAAGTAGAAATTTTTCATGAAACAATAAATAATAGGATGTTACCACCTTCATATTATTAATTATGTTTACAGGCTAGAGGAAGAAATAAAGGGATATATCCAATGCTCGTGAATCATGTATTAGTGTCTTTTAAGATTTTTGTATTTTGGAAACAAGTGGTATATTAATGTAAAATTTTTCCTCACATACTCACTTATTAGAGTTTCATTATATAATGACCCACTATATTTTCCATATAATTAATCATCACTTCCAAAATAATTTTATTGATACTATACGCTTTTTTAGTAATATTAAAAAGCATTCTACCGGTTATTACTACTTCGAAAACAATGGGTTACTGGTTCAGTTACATTAAATCGACTATGAGAATTTCTAATATATATATATACATATATTTATTCAAGAAAATATGATATAAGAGGTAATATTATCAACATAGATACATCATAGGCCCTCGATACTAGTTGCTGAACTCTGGTTCATGGGGATGCACTGTTAAGGTATTACGGACCACCATCTTAGGACATTGTTAAGTGGAATCCAATAAGGGATACTAAAAAATGTTATAAATTTATTTCATTCCATTTTTATTAACATTTTAGTATTTTAAAGGTGAATAAGATATAAAAATTTTGTGATGAGATTTTTATTGGGAGTATCTGAAAAATATATAGGTAAAACCAAAATTTATGGGGGTGGGTAGTTTCTTTTATTGCTTGAATATATTACAATTTGACGGATTTCACCATTGGGATACATACATGTTTTTTTGTCTTATTATTATTGACCATTTTATTAATATCATGTTTTATATTATCCTCACCTAAAGATTTGATAAAATATAAAAAAACATGCATCATACATGGAACCATGGGATTAAAATTTCATGCATCATTACATACCATACATACATTCCATGTGCTTTGTTCAAATTATAAATTATTGTTACATTTATATTAGATTAAAATTCTATGAAATTCCTTACATTTTTGGGAAAACACAATTGAATTTTAAATATCCTTCCTTAAATTAATAGTTTTTTCCATGTTAATTTTTACATGAGACCTAATGTAGTTTTTTATGGTACATTTAACTACAAACCATTGGTTTCATTTTATAGAATGTGTCATCATTGGGATTAATTAGATTCCATATTACAATTTATATGGCATATGTTCCCTTATTTGTTGAAAATACTGACACATAATCATCATCCATTTAAAAGGGAATTAAAACATAAAAGAAACCATATTAGAGTTAAAATTATCATTAAAATAAAAAGGGAATATTATAATTGTGACAAAAGTCCATGAAACCGACATGATATTGGTAATAAGAAGTATGTTTTTCACTAATGATCCTTTTTTGAGGTTTCTTATCCCTTTTTCCGAGTTGTAGGAGTATGCTATGGATTATGTGGTGTTATAGGGAAGCCTTGTTCATGATACTTCTTTTATATCATTACCCATCTATTTAAAATATTTTCTAAGGAGTGCACATGGAATATATTACAGTTATACCATGGTGACATCCTCAAGTGTTATTATAAGAAATTAGTGAAGAGAATACCCCATAGGTTGTTTCCCCGAATCCATCTGTAGTACATCGTGTAGATTAACCTAAATATGGACTTAATGATCTTCTAAAAGGATCCAATACTTAGTTCCATGTTATATTTTTTTGATTATTAAGTCCATTGTAGAAGCTCCATAGCATACCCACTATGGCAAAGCTAACATGTGAATTCCAATATAATCCTTCTGCCCATATATCAGGGGATGGAGGACCTGTATCTACTAAGTTGTAGTTAAAATCAATTGTATCAAACCTAGACCATCTTGAGATTCCATTATAGTTGAGGGTGAATCTTTCAACATACATGTAACATTAATCCAAATGGCATTGGTGTGAAATACTATATTAGGGTAAGAATCCTTAGGGAATAGTTTTTGTAGAAATATAGGCATCCTTATACATCCACTTCACTCCATAGAATTTGATAGAGGAAAAGACTAAAGAGTTTATTCATCTTAATCAAGGGACTATGAAAACGATCATGTATTATAATTGCTTTACCGAGCTCCATCATTTAACTCCAACTTAGAACAGTGATGAGATGATGACTATTAAGAAAATTGAGGATAGTATTGTATATGATGTCAGATCATAGGTGAAGGTATTTACATTGACTACAATTAAATAGAGATGGAATTATGAAATTATCACTAAAGGATATATGAAATAAGATCAAAATGTTATCCTTGTTGATTCAATTACATGGAAGGTTGATGATTCATCTAGTTTCCAGAAGATTTGATTTGAGAATGCACATGAGAGAACTAGCTATATTGTGTCATGTACTAATAAACATGGAATATTTCCCCAGTGGGGAAGGATAGTCCATTAAAATCACTAGTGTACGAGGAACCCAATTTAGTGTTGAGATTACAGAAGGATGGGTTACAATCAACACATAGGTCAATCCATCCCCCTAGAATCTAGTGATAGATGATCTGTACTGACTCCACTATTAGGTAGTGGATCAAAAAATCTATTTCTAGATTGGATTTGGTCCCTTACAATCCAATAAATCCATGGATGTGGCTATGGAAAATTTATTGAGGCTTTAGAGGTTTACCTTCAGCAGATTGGACCATGCAAGGATAGTTTGGTATCATATCATGGCTAGAGTTTGGGCCATGAATATAAAGTACTGGCAACACCTAAGGGGCTAGGTCTAAGTCCATCTATAGTTAGAGGAACTATTATGTTTTTATCCACTGTGGTGTCATCACCCTTGTATATATGTGAATCAAATATATATATATATATATATATATATATATTGAATGTGTGATGTCAGAGCCTTGTGATAGAGTAATGTAGTGGCACGATGATTCTTGAAACACTGGAAAAAGTGCTAGTAGTGGGTATATAATGATGTAGGGAGTGCCCATTGAGGTATCAGGGTATGTTATTCTATGGAAATTGATCATCATTGAGATGAAAAAAATAAATTCCATTCTAGGTATGGAATGGACTGTTCCTTATGAATATACATGTGTATTTATATTACATGAGGATTTATTTCACATCACCCATGGTCATCACATACATCCATAAGTATGTATGGAATATCCAATAATTTTACTTTATACCCAAGCATAGTTGGTAAGGAGGAGTGAATAATATGATGAAGATTCTCATTATGAGATAACATGGAATACAGTTCGTAGAATTATTTACTTTTTTGGATTGTTTTAGGTTCATAATACCTAAATATTTCACTCCATTAACTCCAAAGGTAGATGGTATATTCCCTGTCATGATAGTTCTAAATATGATAATAGTTTACATTCCTCTGTATAGGATGACACCTACGTCGCTTTAAGAACTAAATATGTTTGTCAATGATATATTGTGAAAGGGTTTCATAAAACCCATCATGTTTAATTGGGTATCACTAGTCATTTTTAACAATAAGGTTTAGTGTTCTTAGAAATTTTGTGGATCACCTCTGAGTGAACAATCTTATGGTGAGGAATCAATATGGGTTGCCTCATATAGATAACCACTTTAACAAGTCCTAGGGGAAACAATTTTCTCCATGATTGGTTGGTGGCCGAGTTATCTTTAGCATTGAGTGAAACCACTATACATACTATCCTTAGTGTTTTGGAGAATTTTTTACTTGTATATGTGTTTATCCATGTTGTTTAGTTTGAAAAATAGGCTAAAAATCATTATGGATATGATGAATAACAGATTACACCCATATCTTTTTTATGTTTTAATTTTTATATGACATATATGCTAATTCAATCACAAGAAAATACCATTCCAACCATATTGAGATCATTGTGAATACACTATGAGAGCATGAGCTGCATACTAAACTCAATAAATTCCACTATTAGATTCTTACGGTTTACTTATTATGTCATATAATTTTCCAATGAAGGCTTATCTATCGACCTAGAGATGGTGATAATCATAGCATCCTATTAACATCCTAAATATTGTATCTCATGTACGTATTTAAGTAGGGACAGATGGATATCACATGTTATTCATAAAGGAATTCCCCCTATTATTGGTTCCTCTAATGGACTTGAAACATATGATTTGATGTTCCTATTTTCTGAATCTTTTGAGGAAACATTTCAAGAATTTAAGGGAAGACTAACTCCATCAACAATTTATATACTTCTTGAGATATGAAGAAGTTATACTATTTATTTTGATTCATTGGGGATTATTCTAGGATAAGTTCTAATGTAGTGTGAAATGGTTGTAATGTATGGGTTCCACCATTTAAAGTATCATGATTGGATGAATTCCATAGAAAAACTCAAGTTAGTCATTGTGGATCATGGCTTATATCGTTGGAAAATATATATTTTGGTTGAGGGGTACATTGATTGAACATTTTATAAATGAATAAAAAAAATATTTACACAGTGATATGAGAATGTGTGGATACAAAGGAGGGATTAATATTTCTTGTTTTTTTATGTTTATCTTGATTATATACCCATTATGGGTAATATCATATATGAATCTATATTCCAAAAGGCCAATACATAAGCTACCTAAAAGGATATCAATGATTGGAAGATGATGGGTTGGTTTTTTGAGTTGCTCAAGGAGGTTAATGTATAGAATGGGAAACTTGTTTTTTCCATTTTGGCAGTGACATCCTCTCTTTTTTAGTGGTTTTGGATGAGGTATCTATCTGATTTTGTGGGGCTCATCTTGAGGGAGAACAAAAATATAGAAAACCCACATATTTAGTTGGTTGTTAAAGAAAATGAATCTCTAAAATTACATGATATTGTTTATATTATTTTTGATACATATAGATTATTGGTTAGAGAATATCATTCCAATATTTAGGAAATTCATTCTAGTCTTTCAAAGATTAATTGATACATGCATCATCAGTAATGGTGTCTAGATATGAAGAGGTAATTAGAATGTTTCCTCAATTCATGGTCCAACTGTCCAAAGGTGAAGATAGAACATTAGTGACTGGATATTCTTCTATAACATACCTCTATTTTTTGGTGAAAAAAATAATGTCATCAAGATGGATTTTCTGTTACCATTTCTGAGAACCCCATATCGTGGTTAAGTAGTATAGTGGATTGATGGCCCTTCCCACTCTTCCCCTCTGGTGATGACCAAGCCGGATGACGGCAACCCCAACACCCCCCCACCAGACAGGGATGGGGATTTTGTCTGCATCCTCATATGCGATTCAGCCTCCTCCTTCTTCCCATCTTCTAGACTCTCTTCCGCCTTTCCCATAGATCTCATTTTTATAAAGGTTCAGTGCTTTTCGATGGATCGCCAATGTTTCCACTTTCATCAGTGGGGTTCATAAGGGATTCATGTCTCCTAAATCTGATATTGGTATCCCATTTTAGGTCTCATTGTCCTTCGGCTATGCCATTTGATAAGTTTGTCTGAGATTCCAGGGGTTTGTAGGGCCTTGAGACTATGGGTCTTCTCAACCACCGTCATTTTATTAACCAATTTTCTTCTATAGAGGATATAGCTCATGCCAGGTCCGGTGCTCCATGATCATGAAATAGTATCCCTTTCTTCCTTTTCCAGTGGTCATATGAATTCTATATTCATCGGGATGATCCTACTACAGCTCTATGGGTATGTTTCTTTGAACATTCACATCCATTCCAAAACCCGGCTATCATTTGGATGCTTGGAAATCTGGTTGGACAGTTTCTCTGCTCAGAAAGAAGAACCAACACATTTTTTCATCTGATTTCACCATGTATATATGTTGATGTTGTTGTATCCAAGCCCCTAGTTGAGTGGATCTGGATTAAAGTTGGGAAATAATTTTTTTGCAAGCAGCATGTGGTGTTTGAAGGTTGGGTTGATTACTATATCTCTTGCCAACACATGGGTCATCTCCCTTAGACCTACCCTCAATATGGCAAGGAGGTACTTGGGGATCATTCTTTGACCTCTCTACAACTACTACACAATGAGAAGGTTTTTGAATCCGTTGCGGACAAGGTGGGCATTCATGAATCGGTTATGGCCAACATCTCCAAGTCCGACTCTTGACCAAGTCAGGCAGATCTGAGAGTGGTAGACATCTTCAACCATTTTAGAGTTTACATGGGTGTATTCAATATAGTTGTGCAACCCCTCCATATGAGGAGGTGTGTATTGAACCTGTTCTGGAATCCAACCCCTCTACTGTGAATTCCATCTCTTATACAGAGGCTATGAAATATAGAACTAGGATCTCTCTGACAGTGGCAGTGCCATCACCAAACGAAAGAGATTTTATGGTCTTCAAGGACTGGGATAATTCTATTAATGGTAATATGGGCATGCCAGTAGTGAAGGAAATTACTACAGGAAGTCACATTACTTGTTTAAATATTACTAATTGATTTTACATTCTATGGGAGTTAATTCCAGACCAATGTTATTTAGTTTAGGCTGTTAATTCCAATCTGGGGAAGGGTCTTCTTGGAGATGAATCCAGCGAGGATATGTATGATTCATTTTCAGGTGATAGTGATGAATAATGTCATGAAAGAAGACTTCACATCCCTAGAGGGAGGAAGTGGTGGAAGGGAAATATGGACTTTGGGTGCTGCATTTTGGTCAAGGGGAAAATCAAAATGGCGCAAATATTATTCTCATATTACCAAACCTATGGAGAAGCGATATTACAATGAGTCGAGATCCAAAGAGATGGACTATATCTCTTTAAAAGAGCTAGAACCTGATAGTGGGTCTTGTATGGACAAATAGTTCACAAGATGTTCATTGGGAGTTTCTAATCAGTGACAGGATGATTCAGTGGTGGCTGATCATGGGAACTATTCGGGGATGGTCGATCAGATCTGTGAGGCCGAAAAGGAATTTGGGTATAATGAGACAATGTAGGAGCTTATCAATAACTCGGGGGAAGAAATTCTTAATGAGGCCTTTGAAATTAAAGCCCCTATTGAGGTTGCTGAGAGAATGTATCAAAGACTGCTTCAATGGGAAACTAATAAAGAGCATTATAGTTGGATCAACAAGAAAGATCTCATCCTTATTAGAGGATTCAACTAGAGGAGGATAAGTTCGAAAGAGTACATTCAAATATGGGACAAGATAGCCTATTGGTTCGAATATTATCTCAATGATGACTCTGATACAGTGGTTCGTCATCTTCATTTGAAATTATTTAGCTATAATGCTTTAAATATTCTCAAGATTTCTTTTAATGGTTCACCTATCTCTCTCCATTCATGAAACTTTTCTGGTTGTTTGTCTAGTTTTTACATTGTTCCTTAAAAGTGAGAAAAAATAATAAAATGTTGATTTTCAGTAAGTTACTATTCTGAGTTGCCTTTTTATTTGATGAGAATAGGAGGCTATAAATATATATGATACAACGGGGCTTCATGTTATACTAGGTTATATCATTTCAGATCAATACATCATCCTTTCCTCATAGATTTGGTAGGGCCAGTGGATGGAACCTGGTTAATAGGTTCTCATGAGTGTACGGGGAACCCAATTGAGTGTTAAGCTTACAAAATGATGGGTTTCATTCAATAATTTTGTCAAACCATCCCTCTATACTCTAGTGACATATGATTTGTAATGACACCAATGTTATGTACTAAATCCAAAAATTCATTTCTATATGGGAGATGGTCCCCTTCCATCCAATAAATCAATTGGCGTGGCTATGGAAAATGTATTGAGGCTTTAAAGGTTTACCTTTAGCATATGGGACCTTCCAAGGTTAGTTTGGTAGCATCTCAGGGCTAGAGGTAGTTCCATGCATATAATGTACTTCGTACACCTGAGGGGCAAGGATTAAGGCCATTTACAGTAAGAGGTACTCTTAAGTTTTTATCCACTATAGTTTCACCCCTCTTTGATATAGGTTAATCAAATATATTTATTTATATATACTTTGATTATGTGATTTTAAATCCTAGTGATAGAGTAATCTAGTGGAAATATGACTGTTGAAACACTGGTAAGAGTGCATGTAAAGGATATACAACGATACTGGGAGTGCCCCTTGAGGTAGGCGGGTATGTTTTTCTAAGGAAATTGAATGTCCTTGAGATGAACAAATTCAATGACATTGAAAGAATTGAATATATTATTCCTTATGAAGCCCATGTGAATTTCTATCACTTGAGGATTTATTTCACATCACCCAAGGGAATCACATACATCCATAATAATGTATGGAATTTCCAAGAATGTTAATTCATACCCAAGCATAGTGGTTTAGGATGAGTGAATAATATGATGCAGATTCTCATTATGAGTGAATATAGAATACATTCCATAGAATTATTTCCTACTGTGGATTTTTTATGTACATAATCCTTAAATATTTCTCTCAATTACCTCCAAAGGGAGAGGTTATGTTCATTATCATGCTAGTTCTTGGTTGGAAAATGGGGTCCATTGCTCTGTATAGGATGCCAACTATGTGACTTGAGGAACTCAATATATTTCTTAATGATCTATTATGATTGTATATGTGTCTATCCATGTCATTTAGTTTAAAAAATGGGCTGAAAATCATTATGGATTTGATGAATAATAGTTTACTACCATATTGTTTTTTATGTTGTAATTTTTATATGACATATTAGAAAATTCATACACTAGAAACGATTATTCCCACCATATTGAGATCTTGGTGAATACACTATGAGAGCATGAGCTTGATACTGAACTCAATAAATTCCACTATTAGATCAATATGGTTTACATATTCATTCATTTAATCTTCCAAATAAGTCTTATCTATTGACATGGAGAAGGTTGGAATTGTGGCTTCCTATTAGCATCTAAATAGTGTATTTCAAGTGTATATTCTATTAAAGACCAAATGATATCATATGTGATTCATAGATAAATTCCCCCAGTTAGTGCTTATTCTAATAGATGTCAGACAAATGTTGTAATGTTCCTATAGTCTGAATCTTTTGAGACAACATTTCAAGAGTTTAAGGGAAGAATAACTCCAACAAAAATTTATATTCTTCTTGATAAATTAAGAAGTTATACAATTTAATGTGATTAATTTGGGATTAGTCTATGATAAGTTATAATGTAATCTAATATGGTTTTCGTGTATGGTTCCCACCATCTAAGGCCTCATGATGTGATGAATCCCTTGAAAACCTCATGTTAGTCATTGTGGATCATGCCTTATGTTGTTGGATAAAATATCTTTTGGTTTAGGGGTTCATTGATAAAACATATATTAAATGAATAAAATATAAATATTTGTATTGTTATGATAATATGAGGCCGCATAGGTGGGTTTAATAATAGTATTTTTTTATTTAGATAATGATTTTACACCCTTTAATGGTAAGATAATATATTAATATTTATTTCAAAATGCCCATACATAAGTTATCCAAAAGTATATCAGTGATATCTAGATGATGTGTTGGATTTTTGAGTTGCACATGGGGGTCAATGTGTAGAACAAGAATCCTGTTTTAGCCACTCTGGAAGTGACATCCTCTCTTTTTCATTGGTATTGGATTTGGTATCTATCACATTCAGTAGGGCACATTTTGAGGGAGAACATAAATGGTTGAAACCCACATATTGATTGGGTTGTTGATGAAAATGAAACTCTAATATTACATGGGATTGTTTGTATTATTTTTTATATATATGGAGTTTTGGTGAGAGAATATCATTATTATATATAGGAAATTCATCATGGTCTTACAATGATTAAATGAGTCATTCTTCATCAGTAATGGTGGCGAGTTTTGAAGAGGTAATTAGTATGTTTCCTCATTTCATGGTCCACCTACCAACTGGTGAAGGAATAACATTAGTTTTTGGATATACTTCTACAACATATCTCTATTTTTGAGTGAAAACATAATGACATCATTATGGATTTTGTGATTCGATTTCTAAGACCACTTTATTAGTGTTTTGTAGTATGGTTGATCATCAACATGTTGATCAATGTTTCATACCAATTACTATTCTGAGCTACATTTTAATTTTATGAGAATGGGAGGCTTTAAATATATTTGTGACAATGAGGCTTCATGTTATACCATGATATATCACTTCATATCAAGACATCATAATTTTCCCATAGATTTACTAGGTCCATCCGATGGCACTAGGTTAATATGTTCTCTTGCATAAATCTTATCTTCCTCAGATTAACGTGTAGTCTGTTTGAATGAAATGAATTCTATAAGACATTGTCCATTCATGTGTATTGGAATCAGTAGTTTCATAAGAGAAGAACATTACCCATGAATAATTATGCTATAATAATATCATTTTATAAAAATAAAATATTTTTGGATTCTTATGAGGTCCTTAATGTAGGACGTGTTGTTCTAATCTGTTCTATTTAGAGGTAGGTGTGTCCACAATAATGGATCCTCGTATTTCTCATAACAATTCATAGAATGTTGTGATAAATTATAATTGTTTACTTATAACTCAATCCATTAAAAATTGGAATACCTATCATCATTGTCGACCTCTACAATTTGAGGATTTATATCACATATTTCTATTTGTGTCATCCAGAATTGGTCATAGATGAATTTGGTGATAGGGAATGCTTTCCCCATAATAACACAATCATTTTAATATACAGGAGATATGTTTTATGGTATAAAATAAGTTACTTTTACCCCAAACAAACCATTACGTTCATGATATCATCAACATATAGTATATTTCTAATTATCATGTTGACCATTCTAATTCGTTTAACCCTAAGGAAATTATTTTGGAGGTGGATGTGTCCTTTGAAGAGCATATGTTATGTATAATTTATTGGATCCAGAATGATCTATAAGGATGTTCCATTTCTCAATTCTAGGAATTATTGGAAAATGATATGAACCTTATGAGACATAGTAGCGATAGGTTGATGTACATTTGATTTATCAAACCGCATTCACAGATGATATTTTTCTACAATTGAAACGGAAACATGTTGATGAGTTTTCAAAAGGAGATTTGGTTGTAAGAACCACGATTTTCTCAATGTTCTAGCTCCTTTTTTTTGAAATATTTATTTATTTTAGATCAATATGTTTTTTCAAATGGTGTCACAATTGTCACATCGGTGTCTTATATTTTTCTGGTGTTCCAAGCCCTGAAATTTGAATAATTTTCTATAGGCCTCTCATTTAAGAGAAACTATACTACCATAAAATAACATTATTTTCAATAGTTTATCTTAATACCATGGGGTTATATGGGCCTCACTATTTTTCATCAATATTTTTATCTTAGGACCACACCCACGCAAGATTTTAGAGCCCCTAGGAAGTGGACTTATATATAGTTAGTGCATGGTTTGACCAACTGTGTGGCCAAACTATGTACCCCATTATGTATGGGTTTATATCCAATTTTTTTATTTAATGAAACTGACAAAAACATTTATTTCTACCCCTAAATTTATCTAAAGGGTGTCCACTTCTCCTCTTGTATGATTACCCCCTCCAAATCTCCACTAGTACTGAGATGGATAATTTTATTGACCTCCACATTTCGAACCATTGGATGCATAAAAAATCCTAGGAAAATATCTATAACCCTGTTACATATATAATTCATTTGATTTCCCTTGTATATTTATAATTAGTTTCATCCAATATTTCCTTATTTTTAGGAAATTGTAATGTTTATTCATTAACTCTCATTCGACCTCGTTTCAAGTGTTAATAATGGATGAGTGGAGTTCTACTACTCCATAGTAGATTTTGTATCTTATATAAGGATGTTTCATTTCATTCTATATGGTGAACCACTTTCCTATATTTAAAAACCATCCTATGATGCCTCTATAGTGATAAAGAAATCAAATTATAAGTATTTCCTTGTGTGTTATAATCCTAATGATCAGTGAATCAACCTTTGGGTTGATCTCCTTGACATGATAAACACAATGGGTGAAATTACCATATTGAGGCCTTATTCCATACCCCTAACTGCTAAACACCCCTTGGGGTGTGGGAATTAATCTATGAAAATTTATTTAATAAAATTAAATAAAATGTGATAGTTAGTTCAATGACACAAATTCAATTCATTTTGATTTATGCTAGGACTCTAAAACATTATGAATCATTAATATAAACCTATTATAGTTTCCATATGCATATTTCCCTATGTTAATTACTTTGATCCATGTGATTAGTCCACTTCTAAATGACTATTTTCTCATTTCCCACTAATATGTTTGTTGTGATTTAAAAAATATGATTGGATAACATGGTTGTCATGTGATATTGATGTGACATGATGATGATCCATTATTGGAAACAATATTATTTATCTCATAATAGTTTGGGAGTTCATATGGTTCATTACATAATAATGACTTGAATGGAATCTCCATGTTTATATTAGAATGACAAGATTCATTAGGAGAGACACTGAGCTTTCCCTATATAGGATATCCAAGCGGATTACATATACTCATGTGTGACACAAGTTACCATAGAAAGAAACTATGTAAAATCATTTAGGAACGATGGTTATCAATTCATTAGTTGATATATGGTCCCCTTTGATAGATAGTTGGTAAATAATGAGTGTTTAACATGACAATAGTGATACAATGGATATATATATGGTTCACCTTTGATAGAAACTATTTTATTTTTTATAAAATAGGATCTTTTTGTGAAGCATGTGATTCCATAATAGATCACCATGGATGAGTTCATGATGGAATTTATGGATTTTATAGTCTTCTCTCATAGCTTCTATGTGATGACATTATTTTAAATTATTTGTGTACCAAAATGATATAATAGAGACACATCTGCCATGGAAAATGAAATGTGTGTGGTCGATCCCCACGTGATTCCATATTCATGATTACCAATGTTCATACCTTTTTACTTGTAATGGTTTCTTTGATTCACACATCGTTCTTAGGGAAAAGCTACTGGTATAGGTTGAGTACCAATTAAAGAATGCATATCCATGTATCATATATTTATTTATTTACTTTAATTTACATTTTTATTCACACTAATCATTTTATATTTCCTGAAATTGACTGATCTAGAAAATGTTGAGGGTGTCTTACATGAATTGTATCTCAAACCTTGCATGGGTTGCATTGGGTATACAAGAAGACATCCCACTTATAGGTGTATATAGAGGGATATGGTTATCCCCCTTTTCATAGTTGACTTCATAGGTCCGACAACATGAGTATTGTACTGAGGGTGATATTGGGAAGCCTTTAGAATCTGTATTATGATGTTTTTTATTTTGATATAATGTTTTATATTCCATTATCCACATTCCTTAAATAATTTTTTATAGTAACATGACATCATAACTGCCAGATTATGTATGAAATTGTTCTTAGATTCCTCAATATTTTAATTCATTTTGTTTGAATTTTTATAATTATTATGTAGATAACTTCCTTTTATTATTTCTTCCAATATGGTGGGTGATTTTCCTGGTAAAATATGGTATGCTTCCCCTTGTATCATATTTATTACTTATTCTATAAATATTTGTTGTAGAAATCCAAAATTATATATTATGGCATAGTATCACCATGTATACAAATTAAACCATACCTACTAGTCTGTTGCCTCTAGCATTGGGGTTTCCCCGCTATAGGTCTTGTTTTCCACCCTATTACTGAAATGTGTTGTTTTATATGGGGTGGGACACAATATCTCTTACCTCATTTTCCTCAAAAATAAATTAATAATGGAAGTGAGGGTATATTTTATTCTGAAACTTATCCACCACACCAATATATATTCATTTTTTTGATGTGGTTCCTTATACATTATGTTTACGGAATTTTAAAAAATTAGTTCATACCATGGATACATTTTTTATTTTTAGGTATGTATTTAATTTATCCATTCAGAAAAAAATATTATTTATTATCAAATTTAGACCTATTGGTTTTAAATATTGAATACATGTTATTAAATAATTATACAATGATTGTGTAAATTCAGTTTTAATACCAACACATGTAATGTATAAAACACTAATTTGATCATTATAATGATGATCAATCAAAACTATTTTAAATACATGGTATGTTATATTTTTTTCAAATTATTATATAATATAAATTATGTTGATTAAAAATACAATATCCAAATATTTAATTTAGATTTTAGCCTATTTATACTATGATAATGTGGGTTCACTAAAAGAAAATCTCAATTTAGCAGTGGTTTAAACCACAACTCTATAGTTCTGTGAAAATTAAAAAAAATTATAAATTTGGTTTTGTCATCCAACATGAGGAGGTTCTATTATTTTTGCATAATTTTCTAGAAAGAGTCAAATAACTTGTATTTAGCATTGTGTATTTTGGTTTTAGCAACAGTTTTCCATAAAAAATTGTATTAAATTAGGGGCTGTAAAACTTGCAACTAAACCCTAATGTTTATTAAAAATGACATCTAAAATAATGAACCCCTTCTAAATAATAGTATGGAATATTTAGTGCTAGTTTTATTCTATGCATGAAAAAAAACAATAATTTAGGGGTAGTTTAAATCTATGTGAAAAAATTCCACCTCTAATGGTTGTATAAACCACCACTATATGATGATTTATAATAAACTGAGCTACAGAATCTGCAGACCCATAACAACCCTTTAAAAACAATCAATTCACTTATACAAACAGTCCACTATATAATTATACCGAAATGTACATATAATATAATCATAGTACACATAATTCATAAAATGATCCCATCACAAATGAAACAAATCATCTAGACACATGGTTTTAAAAAACATAGATAGGCCTCCTGCTGTCCAGATCCGATATTAAATATATGAAAAATATATTAAATACACACATTGGACTTGTTTTAATCTATATGCCACATTACCCTATAGCTAAAAACCTCTCGAGATTCCCTATTTCAATTCACTACACATCCGATGATCTAAAAGGGAAGAAATAAAAATAAGGTATGTCAACACAGTATGGTGCCTATGAGGGGTGTGACAGAATATATATTTATGGTCTAAAAAAGTTCCACCATTACAAACCATCATATATATGTTTTCACAAGGTAAAAATAAACAAATCAAATAATATCCTGAATGGGTTTTTCTTACATGGATGAAATGACTCTATTTTTTTATGTCATTATATGCTAATTGGGACACTATTATAATTTATCATACCTCTATTGATATCATGCCAATGTATCATCATTTCTTGACCTCGTTCTATCATACTCATTACCAGGTGCCTACCTAATAACTTTGGGTGGACATCAAATATGTCTTTAACTCACTTACAAAAAAACCTCTCTAAAATCTTACTTCAGAATACTAACCCACTACATAATCAATGAAGGTAGTTTCCATCATCCATGAGTCTCCATATACAATGAACCAACCCTCTAACTCGACATGGTCTACTATCAAAACCCAAACTTTCTCTTGGAATGATACAATATCCAAATTCCATACCGCAAAAGGCTAGGTAATACATCATGAACATAAGGAATACATCTCACCCATGGTAGTTTAGGCAGCTCCCTCACCCTCATTGTGAGGCCAGACCTTATGATCATTCTTCTACCAGGTGTATCACCAATCATAAGTAGATGAAATCAGAAAAACAAAATAATAAAGAAGGAATAAATCCAGCCACATATCTCACCAAAAAAATCCCACGGTGTGGGTCACTAGAGGGCCACCCATTCATGTCAAATCATTTGTATCCTATAAGGGCTTCGACTACATCCCCATTACCCCTAATTATCTAATATCATTGATATAATCTTATTCCTATCACTTATTGGTCACCCACTACCCAAAATATCCTCTAACACAAACCTCAGTTCCTAACCCATATATAAAAAAACCCTTATCTCAAATATGCCTACTACCCATGTGTGGTCCCAACCTATCGGGCTCTATACCCCTTGGAATCATGAAGCCATTTATCGAAAAACTCTCTTGAACAACACCTTTGTAACTTTTCTAATATCATAAGGAATATATGTATGCCTTCCAATAGGTTAGATCAATTCAATATCACACAATATATCATCCCAAAATGACTCATCCATGTCATTGTTCCCATTATTCTTCAACCCACACTTATTATGGTGTGTCTCATGAATTTTTATCCATATGGTAATCTCATCAATTTTTTTCACTAGACTTCATCCTCCCATACATATCAAACTAGAATTTGGGAAATAAACCAAGGGTATGCACATAATGTATCATATCTAGATACCACCCAAAATAACTTTTCAACATACACAGTACCCTCTCACCATGGTGAAATAGTCAACAGATATTTTTAATTACCTAAAGATTTAAGGATAAATATTTAGAGATTAAGAGGGCCAAAAAATACACTATATTCCTCTATATTTTTCATTGTCCATATCGATATACACATCCCCTTGAAACAAGAATGAAAAAATGTAATCCTATATAAATAAATATTTTGTTTTACACTACCCACAACATTCCACAATACATTTTTATAAAAAAACACGTTATTAATGGTTTCATCCACTTTAAACATGTGAAATAATGAATATGTTATGTGAGTGCTATGATCCACTAATGATACATCAAAAAAAATATCATTCTATATTATTCCGTGATATCAAAAATATCACTATTCACAACACCATGATGAAGTCTTCTCGTCACACTCTTCATCATTGTATATACCTCCTCCCACTGGCACTTGTAAGATAAATATATATATAATTAAATAGGATTGCATATTTACTTGTAAAAATTAAACCAATATTTTATTGAACTAAATGATTGTGAAGGTGGCTAATCTACCTACTCACCCTAAGTCATAGATGAAATATCACCAGGGATAGATCCAATCACCATATTATATAATCAATGAATGCTTTCGTTAAAGTGGATATCTATTCCCCAAGTTCCTGAATTGTGTTTTTCATAGAAACACACACTATATAAGAATATCACAAAAGGGAGTGACTAAAACCAAGTGTCGATAATTATTCAATACTTGATGGCCCATTAATCATCTCAAATTGTATTAGTCCCATACAAAACCCACACACTCTACCATGATTCTCTTCACCAAGGAAGATACCAACTGTGTTGTTTTGGGAGACTCATAAGGTCTCTATGGGATTGGAATCCCATATGTCATTAATTTTTACTGATAAATAAATTATCTGTCATATTTTACCATTTATATATATATATATATTATAATATTGAAAACTAATATTATGTTATTATAATGAAAAATGAATTTAGAACCCAATATCACTGGTAGTATCATCTGCATAACTCCCAAAAAAAAATTCAACATCCAATCATAGTTCTGTTTGGGAGACATGGTTCCCTAAATTCTGTGATGACCGTAGAAAAATATAAGTCAACAATTTTATTTATGGAAAAAATAAATATTATCTGAAAAATATTTTTTCTATTGAAATAATTTTGAAACTAGATTGATTTCTAGAAAAACTGTTTGACCCCGCAGTGTGAGGGAAGATTCTCATAGATTTAATTAATTAATTATTCCTTAAAAATCATAAATTTAATAATATATCATTTTAATGTAATTTATGAAACATCATCTCTCCGTATTATGCATGTATAAATATAAAATTAGACAAATGTAGCAATATATATTTAAATACCATGTGCTTCTCATCCCGATGGAACCAAAAAAAAATTCCATTTATTTGTAAGTACCCCATTGGGTACCTTATCAAACGGTTCATTGGTGCTCTACTAAGAATCATTGAATTGGATAAATAATTTCTATTTAATGTAATACCACTTCTAACACAAATGATTCAATGTCTACTATCGTGCTATAAGATAATACATGGGAATGTTGAAAAACATGGGTACAAAGAGAATCATTTCAAAAGTATTAGAATTTATTAACATAATGAAATTCAGTTACACCATAATTTATTTAAAATAACTATATCAGTGATTCAAAATTGTATTTTTTCAAGATGAAGCCATATGCCTCCAATTAGTGGACATAATCAAATAGTTAATCATATCTTCCTCCAATTGTGGAAGAATATTGAAAATTAAACTGATGGTGTCATTCGTGGGGACCCGAGAGTAGTAAAATGGAAAATATATCATTAGTAAATTCATATTCAAGCCAAATGAACATTTCATATGTTACTATCCAATAAATATGTTTCCATATTTTATGAAAAAATAGTTAATTGTATAAAAAATTTTAAATAAATTTATTAGGATTTACTTTTTAACATATAACTGTAACCCTAAAATATCTCCACAATGATTTAGAAGTGGTGACATGTTCCTCACTACTTAGGATACTGAGTGGGTAGGTGTTGGTTCAGATGATGATGGGACCCTAATCTAGATTCTGAACGAAGGTGTAGGGGTGCAGGCAGAGGTTGTCTCAGTTACAGTTTGGAGGGAAACATATGGATCTAAATTTTTCGGGATGGTGAGGGAACACCAACTAAGATTTGAATAACATTAGTATAATGCATCCTTTTTGAATTTACTTCCATTTAATAAATTAATATAAAATTTAGAAGATATATATCCAAAAAATCATGTATAAACAAATTAGAAATTAAAACAGATGAACATTACTACCATATTAAATATTTATAAATATGATAATGAATTACGACACAAAAAACATAGGTGGTTGATAAATTCATGGATGAATACACATAAAATCATTTTATCCATCAATCACGTGGCCTTTATGCTCCATCATTACTTCATCTACTTCATCAACCATTTCCAGTTTATTTATTTCAAAATCATTATAGAAACATATATTCATTTCATAAAATTGATGGGATTCAATATCAGAGGTCAAATATTACACAACCTCTCCCAAATCATACATTCCACAGTGTTTTATTTGAGAATCTATAGTCCACACTTCATCCACAACATGTTACACATAATTTACCATTTTCTGTTGTGATGAAATGATATACAGATCATGAAATTCATGGTACCCAATTTATATCATGAATGATATTTCTATTGTATTAAATTACAAGGGATATCTTTTAACACTCATGATAATGTCAACCCATTTTCATTTCCATGATAGAAATAGAAAATTACCATGTTTGTTTAATCTGATTATATCAGTCATTATTTTGTATTATTCCATCTCATCAGCCATTAATATACCATTATTTATTTGGATTCAATCCCTCTTCCTAATAGAATGTATGAAATTTAATTCCATTCACATTGTATGCATTGAACATTATATCTTATTTTAGGGGACCTCGAGCAAGAAACATCAAATTTTCTAACAAGTAAACTCAAGTATCATTACAAATGATCTAAAAAAGTTAAAATACATTATTTCATTTAAAACATATATGCATCAATTCGATATTTGTATTTATAGAAGTATTTATGAACATAAACGTCATGAAAAGGATTCTACAAGATCTATATTGACATCATTTGTTATATCATTCTCATTTTGTTCTTGGAATCTCATTCAGGTAGTTGTTTGTATTCATAACAGTTTGGTAAATGGATTTTGGAATTTACTATTCAGAATCTTATATTTATTTTCCTATATTAATACCATTTATGAAAATGTAACATTTGATCACCTCGCAACTGATTGGCCAATAATAGGATGTGTTTTATTATTTCCATTGTAGTTGATATTAAATCAATGTGTCATAAAAATGTCCAAATCGATTGTATCTTGTCTCAATATATCAAAAGTATATTGAAAAAAGGTAAAACACACATATTATAAATAAAATTCAAAAATAGAGCCTTCTTATTGATCATTATTTCTCATAAAAGATTTCAAATGACCAAGATATCTATGACGTAAAATAAAAAATAATATAATTTTCTATTTAATAAATTTTAAATGTATTTTTACATAAAATAAATAAATAGCGCACCTCTAAATTGGATAAATCCATATATACTATACGAGAACTCTTAATTTATCTTCTCCAACCGAATTCATTGTTAAATGCATCATGATTGTAAAAAATTATGGGGGTAATATTATCTCAATCATATAATGTTTCAATAAATATTTAGCCTAAAATATGTAAAGAAGTAGTTTTTTAGTTTCTTTTACATAGTTTTATGAAATTTTTATGAAAATAGAGTACAACAGCATTATATTTTTCAGTTAATATTTTTTGAAATTCATATAGTAGTAACAACTGCTAAAAAATGTGAATCATGACTTTTAAATCCATGTAACCTATAATTGATTAAGTCAACACGTAATGAAATGTTACTTGAATACCCATAAAATACCTTCACAGGATTAAAAAATCGAAGGAATGTATCTTTATCCATATTTTTCACTGGAAATTATTATCAGACCATGCTTTCCATGTAAGGACCCGGACCCGAACAGCCACCCGAATAGTGCTCAACTGGTCGGGTGCTACTAACATAGGCACACCTCCCTAAACGCCAAATGCTGCCAACTAGAAATGAGGTTCTTATAGGAATAGTGGGGAGTCTATACCCTCTCAGAGGGAAAATAATAATGTTACAGATCTATGTATAATAATAAAGATGTAGTGGAATAAATGACATAGCAAACTCGGACTAGACCCACAGAGCAGAAGCACATTAAATATCAATAACCATCAGAAGCAATGAATATAAACAACAGCACTAGAAATAGACACTAACACATGCTAATCACTTCAAACTACTACTGAACCACGAAACATGCATTCATAGTAGGTCATACATATCTGTATATAACGGGTGCCAATGTCGAACCACTTGTAGCTACAAACAAGCATGCTGATATAGGAATGTACGCAAAACATAGTAATCTCTATCTAGGAAAGACCTTATTGTCCATTACTTCTCCATGAAACAGCTAATACAACCCAACTCCTAATGCTTGCCTCTTTTCTACACGTAAATCAATAAAATCTGCATGCGTCATGAAGGACACGTGCAGGGTGTGAGACAAATCTTAGTAGGATACCACCCAACGGTGCGTACCAAATATGAGTGTTTAAGAAGTCATGCATTTATAATGAATGCAGTAATAGAATGATGCACAAATAAACACAAACTCCACTAGTGCTCAGCAGGCACCATGGATTGTCACATGCTTCGGTTAAAACAGAAATCTATGTCATGTAACCCAACACCATGTACACCCTGACACTACGTGTCTCAAGTACCGACTTCCCGAATGAACGCCCGGGAAATAGTAACCCAGAGGAATAACGATTCCTATCCTCAATAAGTAACCGGAGGGATAACGATGTTTTCACTCAAATAAAGTAGCTGGAGGGATAGCGATGTCTTCCCTCAAATAACGGTGAGCCTCTACCTCCAAACCGATAGTCAAAATTCTCTCCTCTGAAGTCTCTTCACAATCCATGTGGCTTCATACAACAATCAACCACAATCCAATAGTACCTAAACCGCAACTAATAGGAGCCTCTACCCGCATGAGTGGTGGAGACCACCTCATCACGAAGTCTCTCAGTGTGCACACTACTCAATATTTCTGGGTCAGTAGTAATCAACAAAATAGTACCCAAGTCACAACACCTCTGACACCTCATGTCCATGCGACCATGCTGCTAATGTCTTATGGCCTTGCCATCCTAGTAACCTGGGCCATGCCCAACCTGATAGTCATCCTGTCTCAACTGACGCCCAGGATGCCCAATCCAATGGTCAGAACCACCAAACGTATCCCAGGCTAAGCCCAACAGGTGATCAACATCACTCAACAATATCCGGGCCATGCACAACATAACCTAAATGTTCTAGCATATGCAATCTAATAATTACAAATTTGACATACTTAAACAGAACACATGAACAGGAAAAACATTCTAAACAGTAGAATTTCCCTAACCCACAAGTTATCAATCAACAAAATTGAGTGCCTGAATGCCTCTAACAATTTATATCAAGGTTTAATAACTAAACACAACATTTTAATACAATATAAGTAAAATATAACCATTTAGGCATTCCCTGGACAAAATTCCCAATGAGCAGTGGCCCCTCACCCAACCGTGCTAAAGAAAAACTTGTAATAGGGCATACCCAAAGGCATCTCATAGGTAAAACAATCAATTCAATATGTAATAACAGATAAAACGAGTCCCTATGAAAATACATGAAAATACACCGAAAGACGCATCAACCAAATGACCATGTAAACACAAAAAAAAAATATGCATGGCCTACCTGAGACTCCTATGATGCTACTCTTCGAATAATATGCTCCAATTAGGTATGAAACATTGTAGATATACAAAAGAATCAAAACTGATCAAACCCCAATAACTCATTCTAGAACCGAAATAAAAAAAACGTCTTAAGGGGAATGAAGGCCTTACCGAGGGGGTTCCAACGGATTAGTCAGTGTTCAAATCGCGTCTCAGATGAAGGAACGGAAGGGGATTGAAATCTCGGTCGTCTCTCCCCACTCAATCATGCCGAAATATTGAGGTTCTGCCTCAATATGAGTCTACTACCCATTTTAATGAAAAAAATACACGTCAAGTACTTTAAGTACACGACATGTATCATTTTACTATTCACAAGACTACTGAAATTCCACCGACTTACATTCCATCACCTACCGACATGAGTACACAGCGTGTACCTAGGGGTACATGGTGTGTACTTAGTTTTTCTTCTCTTCCTCACCGAATTACCCACATGCCATGTGTATTACTCATACATAGCTAGACTACATGGAGTGTCCAAGGATGACATGGTGTGTACATGGTTTAAACGATTCTACCTGACCAACAGGCCATGACGCCAAGTGTGGCTTCCACACGGTCAAGGGTACATGACATGTCTATAACAACAAGCTGTGTAGTTAAAAATTTCTACATGGTCTTCATGAGACATGTAATCGGAGAGCACATGACCGACACTTGCCTAACCTATACACGTCCTGTACATAAAATTACACAGTGTGTAGTCTAGAAATTTCTAGAAACTGCCCATTTCCCCCAGTATTCTCAGGGAAAAGTCAAAAATTCAAATAGGGTCGGGATTTTGACCCGTTCTAAAAACCCAGTTTCTTAAAATCTCCCCACCTTAATATCTCTCATCCCCGTGATATCAAACGAAACCTGGAGAAGGCACTGAACATACCACCCTAATAAAAAAAACTTGATCTTACCCAGTATCAAAGGTCCTAGAAAATTTTTTCAAGGGGATCCCCACCTTAGGAATCACCTAATTCAGTCTTAACACGACAAAACTCAAAACAATAGATGGTTCACTAACCTATTTTTCTAGACACATAGTATTTCCTTGATGGACTATCGCCCATGCGCCGCTTTGGTGCTCATGTGTCATTCCCGACACCCAATGTACCCCGCACCGCATCGGTGTCCACCTCCACAAAGTCCTAGGGCCTAGAACCTCATGTAACTGCATCCTTGATTCCCTGATGCCCAAGAAAGCTCATGTAACCCACATCCTTGATGACCTAATGCCCATGGCATCTCAAATAACCCACATCCTCGATGCCCCGATGCCCAAGGCACCTCAAGTAACCCACATTCTCTATTCCCTTGAAGATACGCATCTCATACATATATATAAATAAATATATTATGCACCCGTTATGGTTCCAATCCCACTAACTATAATCTAGTCAGTTTACATAGATCATGTGCTTCTTGAGCACTTAAAATGAACATGCCTCTATAGGTCATGCCAAAAAAGGAAACATGAAAAATCACGGCGACACCAGTGGTGTACCTCTAATCATCATCGGCTCACCAGCTTGATCAGCCTCTAGTAGCTCCACGACATGCACATGGACAGAAGCATGAATTCCTGATGCCTAACCTCCCTACAGTGCTGCTCCAGCCACTGCCCAATGACCCCTCCGCTGGATCCTGATGTCTCTGTCACGTCCTATAGGTTCATTTGAACCTCAACAACCCACTCCTGTTACCGAACCTGAACCAACTCTAGATGCCACAATCTGTCATGGTCCTTGATTACGAGCTGTCTGAGAAGGCTACCTAGAAAACCTCTCCAGATGACCTGCCTATCCACATGCCCGTCACTCCATTTGAGGCCTATCACACCAAGTCCGAACATACCCAAGATTTCAACACTTAGAGAAACCTAGTGATGAACTACTACAAGGTGGTCTAGCTAAGTCCTTGGCCTGACTACCAAGTTGGAACTCATCCCGTACTCACGTCATACTATCCAAACCCTCACATGAAGTCGTCGTCCGACCAACCTCAGGCCCATCCCATTGGTTTCCCTCTGCTATGAGCGCCTAATTTGCTGCCTCTAAAAAATACCCCATCCTAAAAATATTCACATGGATCCGAATGGCATGTTGTAAGCCATCCTTGAAGCACCTCACACTAGTCGCCTAATCTTTTTCCATACCAGGTGAAATTGAAGACAACTTAGTGAAATTAGATGCATAGTCCATGATAGACATGTCTCCCTACTAAAGACACAAGAACTCTTGAGCTCTTTCTACTCTCAGTGTCTTTGGATATAAGCGTTCAAAGAACATGTCCTCGAAGACCTTCCAAGATAGTCCTTCATGCTTGTGAGTCAGAACCTACACATCCCACCAATGCTTTTCCGGTTCTCACAACATGTATGTCATAAACTTGACCCTCCACCCTAGAGGCGTCTCGAGCTGCTCAAAAATCATCTGCATGCTCTCTATCCAGTTCTCCGCCGCCTACGGACCACCCTTACCCTGAAAAATAGTCGGGTGCTACGAATGGAAATACCACATCAGGTATGCCATATATGGGTCCATAAAAAGCACACCTCTATAGATCCCCTCTAAGACACACACCAGACTATCTCGGAGCTGCTCGTTGATCCATGGCCCAAACACTACAAAACCTGGCTGCTATAATGCATGCACTGAATCATAGACCTGATTTTGTCCTTGAGCCTGTACCTATGGCTCCTGCTCTGCCTGCACCAGATCCTGCACCTACGACATTGTATCCTCACTTTCCTGACACTCCATCGAGACATGTAGGAGGAACCTGCAGAATACCATAAATGGTCAAACAGCTCATATACATATATAATAAAAAATATTCAACACAGATAAGGAAAGCAGTAAAAGTATGTTCATAACTACTACCCTTAATCTCCCCCACCAAAACCCAGGCCCATGACATCCCAGCCTCATGGCCTCCTTACCCGCCCCTCAAAAGATCCTTGTATCAAAATTACCTCGGGTCATGCCCATCCTGACAACCAACGTTCCCTCAAACCGATGACCGAGATACCGAATCCTGGTGTTCAAAATCACCTCAACCGATAGTACATGCCTACTCATACGAGATCCAGACTCAAATACCCTATCACATGCAATTCTAGAAATATATAAATTAGGGCATACACATTGCAACATCAAGAAATTCTATCCGATATTTAACCTATTAACATTTCAATGCATAAAAAGCAAGGAAATTTGATATTCCTCAATGGAATTATCACTTCACAAATAATACATGAAGTTATGAAATTGAAATACCCTAAAAATGTTCCTATCAAAAGAAAAGCATCCAAGGGTTTCAATACCAGGCCATGTTCCAATTCTCCCTTACTGCACCAGGTCAAGAATCACATATCACAATCAATATCATCACACCCCAAGTGTGATTCCATGGTGGAAATCATATAAAATTTAATCTGAGAATAAACCAAACATAATTTCCATCCCATGGAAACTTGGTCCATCCCTCATACCTAGGGCTACAGGAATCCAAGCAGAAGCTAGAAACCCAGGTCCAGTAAAAACCTATCTATTGTCTAACATATCCCAAATCGTCAAACCAATATAAATAAAAGAGAAGCCTCAATACCATTTCTATCCAGCAAAACACTGCTACTATATCCCTTTCATGAACTCCTATTATAAAACTTTGTAATGAATCAGACTCGAACAACCACACTAACAGTGCTAAACGGGTCGGGTGCTACTACCATAGGCAGCCCTCCCCGAATGCCAAAAGTTTCCGACTAGAAGCGAGTGTCTTATAGGTGTAGTGGGGAGGCAATACCCTATCGGAGGATAATAATAATGGTACTGGTCTGAGTATAATAATAAAGATGCAGTAGAATGAATGACTCATCAGACTCAAATCATATCCGTAGAGCAAAAGAACATTCAATATCAATAAGCAACAGAATATGTGGATACAAACAGCAGCAGTGAAAATAAAAACAACAACATTCTAATCACTTGTAAATACTACTAAACCACAACACAAGCATTAAAATCTAGTCATACATATCTGAATATAAAGGGTGCCAATCACAAACTAACTGTAGCAACAAACAAGCATGCTGATACAAGATAGTATGAAAAACATAGTAAAATCCAACTAGGCAACACCTTAAGGTCCATACCTTCTCCATGCAACAACTAATACAACCTAGATCTTGAAACTGACCTCTTTCTTGCACGTAAATCCATAAAGTCTGTACGCGTCCCTAAGGACCCATGCAGGGTGTGAGACAAATCTCAGTAGGATACCTCCCAATGGTTCATGCCTAATATTAGTGTTTAAGCATTCATTCATTTATAAGGAAAGCAGTAACAGAACAATGAAAAAATAAACACAAACTCCACTGGTGATCTACAACCACCATAGAGTGTAAACTCCTTCATCCAACATCGGAATCTATTTCATTTAAACTGGCACCATGTTCCCCCTGACACCACGTGTCTTAATTACCAACGTCCCGAAGGCATGCCTGAAAAATATTAACATAGAGAAACAGCAATGCCCGTCCTCAATAAGTAATCGGAGGGACATCGATGTCTGGACTCAAATAATATAACCAGAGGGACATCGATGTCTTTCCTAATATAACATAACTGGAGGGATAGCGATGTATTCCCTAAAATGATTGTGAGCCTCTTCCCCCAACATGATTGTCTCAATGTTATCCCCTGAAGGCTCCTCACCTTCCATGTGGATTCCTACGACAAGCCCCCCCAAACTAATAATACCTAAACTACAACTAACAGGGTACTCTACCCACGTGAGTGGTCAAGGCCACCTCATCATGGAGTCTCTATGTGTGCACACTACTCAATGTTTCCAGGTGAGCGGTGATCACCAAAATATTACCCAAGACACAACACCTCAGACACCTCATGTCCCTATGACAATGCTGCTAAAGACTTATGTCCTTGTCATCCTAGTAACCTAGGTCATGCCCAACCTCACAGTCATCCTACCTCAATCAATGCCCATGATGCCCAATCACATGGTCAGAACCACCCAAAGTAATCTAGGACATTCCCAACCTTTGATCATCATCACTCAACAATATTCCGGCCATGCCCAAAACAATTTAAAGGTTCCAGCTTATGCAATCCAAGAATTACATATATAACATATTTAAACAGAACACATAAATAAGAAAAACACTTGAAACAATAGAATTTCCCTAACCCAACAGTTATCAATAAACAGAACTAAGGTCTTGAATGCATCAAACAATTTATATCAAGGTTTAAAAACTAAACTCATCAGTTTAAGATAATATAAGTCAAATTAAACAATTTTGGCATTCCCCGGCCAAAATTCCAGGTGACCAATGGCCCCTCGCCTAGCCCCGCTCAAGGAAAACAGGTAACATGGCATACCCAAAGTCATCCCATAAGTCAAACAATCAATTCAATATGTAATAGTAGATAAAACGGGTCTCGCTAAAAATAACTTAAAACACGTCGAAGACCGCATCACCCAAATGACCATGTAACCACAAAATGAGGTATGCACCACTTACCTGAGACTCTTACGATTCTACTCAGATAACGGGCTCCAATTACATATAAATCGTGGTATATATACAATAAAATAAAAACCGATCAAACCCCAATAACTTGTTTTAGAATAAAAATCAAACCAAATGACTCGATAGGAATCAAGGCCTTATCGAGGGGGTTCCAAAGGATTAGTCAGTGTTCAAATCGTGTCTCAGATGAAATAAAAGAAGGAGATTGAAATCCCAACTGTCTCTCCCCACCCAATACCGCCGAAATATCGAGGTTCTGCCTCAATATGAGGCTACTACCTATTTAAAAAAATTACACAGCGTGTACTTTATGCACACAGCGTGTATCATTTTATTGTTCATAGGACGGTGGAAATTCTGCCGACATGCTTTCCAGCACCTACCGACATGAGTACACAGCGTGTACCTAGTGTTACACAACGTGTACTTAGTTTTTCTTCTCTTCATAACTGACGTACCCACACATCATGTATATTCATCATTCATGAATAAACTACATGGTGTTTACATAGATGACTCGATGTGTACTTGGTTTAAATGAATCTACCCTGCCAACAGTCCTACATTCCATGTGTGGCCTCCACACGGTCAGGGGTACACGGCATGTCTATATCTACATACAGTTTCATAAGAAATTTCATCATGTTCATCACATGGGCTATACTCGGTGAGAACACGGCTGGCACTAGCCTAACCTATTCACGGCGTGTACTTAAAATTACCTAGTGTGTAGTCTGGAAATTTCGAGAAACTGCCCAATTTCTCTAGTTTTCTCAGGGAAAAGTGAAAAAATCAAGTAGGGTAGGGATTTTTACCCGTTCAAATAACCTGGGTTCTTACAATCTCTCTAACTTAATATAGCTCATCCATGAGCTATCAAACGATACCCGGAGATGGAACTGAACATACCACCCTGATCAAAATAACCCAGACTTCCCCGATCTTAATGGTCCTGGATAAATTCTTAAAGGGGCTCACCACCTTAGGAGTCACCTAACTCAGTCTCAACATGAAAAAACTCAAAACAACCAAATGTTCACTAACCTGTTTTTCCAGATGCATAGTTATTTCGGGTTACACCATCACCCCTACACCTCATTGGTACTCCTTGTCATTCCTGACACACAACATATCCTACACTGCATCGGTGTCCGCCTCCAGGAGGTCCTGGTGCCGAGAACCTCATGTAACCCGCATCCTCCATGCACTGATGCCCATGTAATCTCATGTAACACACATCCTCGATGCCCTAGTGCTTATGACACCTCAAGTAACTAGCATCCTCAATGCCCCGATGCCCAAGGCACTTTAAGTAACCCACATCCTCAATGCCCCTAATTTTATGCATCTCATACATATATATATAAATATATCACGCACCAGATATGGTTTCAATCCCACTTACTAGCATATAGTCTGTCCACATATATCTTGTGAATCTCGTCCACTCATAACGATCTTGCTTTCTCTGTCACGTCCTCCACGTGCAGCTGATCCTTGGATACCCTCTCCTAGTACCAAAACTAAACCAACTCCTGATGCCATAGTCTATCCGCGTCCCTATCATCCAGCTGTCTGAGAAGGCTGCTTGCAAAACCTCTCCAGATGCACAACCTGTCCACATGCCCGACACACCTTTGGAGGCCTATAGAACTGAGTCTGACATGCCTTGGCTGTCCACACTAGGAGAAAACCACTGAAGAACTACTATGAGGTGGTCTAGCTGAGTCCTTGGCATGACTGACCTATTTTAATTCATCACGTCCTTGCTTTCTATTGTCCAAACCCTCACCTAATGTCTTCGTCCGGCAAACCTAACACATATCCCATTGGATTCCCTCCTCTATGAGCACCTAAATCACCACCTCTAAAAAAGTACCCATCTTGAAAATATTCACATGGATATGAATGGCGTGTCGTAAGACATCCTAGATGCGCCTCATCCTTTCCACGTCATCGCATACCATACTAGGTGCTAAGCGAGACAACTTAGTGAAATTAGCTACATAGTCCATGATGAACATGTCCCCCAACTAAAGACTCAGAAACTCCCGAGCTCTCTCTACTCTTACTATCTCTGGGTAAAAGTGATCATGACACTTGTCCTCATAGTCCTTCCAGCCAGTCCCTCATGACTATGATCTTGAACATGCACATCCCACCAACCCATTGTCGTTCCTCGAAGTATGTATGTCACCAGCTTTACCTTCGACCCTGGAGGCTTCTCAAGATGCTCTAGCATCATCTTTCTGCTCTCTATCCAGTTCTCTGCTGCTTGCGAACCACCCTCACCCTAAAGAAGCAGCGGGTACTGTGACTGGAACACCCACATCAGGTATTCCATAGATGGATATGTACCCTGCACACCTCTATCGATCCCCTACAAGACACACACCAGACTAGCTCAAAGCTGCTTGTCGAGCCATGGCCCAAATGCTGCCAAACCTGCCTATTGTCCTTCCTGCACTGAATCATGGACCTGATCCTGTCCTTGAGCCTGTACCTTTGGCTCCTACAATTCCTGCACTGGATCCTGAACCAGATCCTGCACCTTCGGCACTGTATCCTCACTTTCCTGACGCTTAATCGGGACGTGTAAGAGGAACCCACTAAATACCATAAATGGTCAGACTGCTCATATATATATATATAGTAATATATATTCAACAAAAATAAGGAAAGATATAAAAAGAATTGGTAACTACCACTCTTACTCTCCCCCACAACAACACATGCCCACGGCATCTCGGCCTCATGGCCTCCTTACCCTCCCTTCAATAGAGGCATGTATCAAAAGTACCTCGGGCCATACCCGTCCCGATAACCCAGGTTGCCTCAAACCGGTGATTGAGTCGCCCAATCCTGGTGATCAAAATCACCTCAACCAATAGTACCTACCTTCTTGTATGAGAGCCAGACTCAAATACCCTATCACATGCAATTCTAAAAATATATAAATCTTGGTATACACATTTCATCAACAAAAAATTCCATAAATAATTTCACCTATTCACATTTCAAATCAAACAATGCATGAAAATATGATATTCCTCACAAGGCGTTATCACTTCACAAAGCATACGTCTAGTTATGATATTGAAGTACCCTAAAAATATGCCTATCAAAAGCCAAGAAACCAAGCCTTGTCATACCGGGCCAAGGTCTAATTCTCCCTTACCGCACCAAGTCAAGGGTCACATATCACAGTTAATAACATCGCACACCAAGTGATACACCTAGGTGGAAATCATATAAAATTTAATATTAGAAATAAAGTAAACAACAATTCCCACACATGGAAACTAGGTCCATCCCTCATACCTGGGGCTGCAGGAACCCATGGACACGCTAGAAACCCAGTTCTAGTAAAATCCTATCTCCAGTCTACCATACCCCAAATAGTAAAACCAACATATTTAAAAGTGAAGCATCAATCTCATTAGTACTGACCAAAACACTACTATTACATCTCTATCAAGAACTCATCTGATAAGACTCTGTAATGACCCGGACCCGAACAGCCACCCGAGCAGTGCTAAACGGGTCAGGTGCTAGTACCATTGGAGCAAATCTCCGAACACAAAATGCAAACAACTAGCAGCGAGGGTATTATTGGTATAGTGGGTATGTTGTACCCTCTCATAAGTTTATATTAATGGTATTGGTCCGAGTGTAATAATAAAGGTGTAGCAGAATAAATGACTCAGCGAACTCGAACATGACCCGCAGTGCAGAAGCACATTCAATATCAATAAACAATGGAAGCATGAATATTAAAACCCACAGTGGAAATAAACACAACAAAATTTTAATCACTTGTAACAAATACTGAACCACAAAACATGCATTTAGAGCAGGTCATACATTTCTAAATATAATGCGCGCTAATGGCTATCCAACTGTAGCTACAAACAAGCATACTGATGTAGGAATATACGCACAACATAGAAAACTCTATCCAGGTAAGACATTAAGGTCCATTCCTTCTCCATGAAACTATTAATACATCAAAAGACGTGAAGATAGCCACTTTCCTACACATATATCTATAAAGTCTGCACGCATTCTGAAGGACCCGGGAAGTGTGTGAGATGAATCTCAGTAGGATACCACCCAACAATGCTTACCAAATATGAGTGTTTATGCAGTCATGCATTTATAATGAATGTGGAAACATAACGATGCAAAAATAAACAAAAAATCCACTGGTGCTCAGTAGCCACCATGGCGTGTCACCTACTTCGGTCAATGCTGGAATCTCTTTCATGAAACTCGACACCATGTTCCCCCTGGCACCGTGTGTCTCAAGTACATAAGTCCTCATGGAACGCCTAAGAAACAATAACTTTGAGGAACATTGATGCCAATCCTCAATAAGTAACTGGAGGGACAGTGATGTCTGGCCTCAAATAATGTAAGAGGAGGGACATTGATGTCTGCCCTTAAATAATGTTACTGGTGGGATAGTGATGTCTACCCTCAAATAATGGCGAGCCTATGACCCAAACCGATAGTCTCAATGTTATCCCCTTAAGGATCCTCACCTTCCACGTGGCTTTGTATGACATGAACTCTCAAACCAATAACACCTAAACCACAACTAATGGGGGCCTCTACCCAAATGAGTGGTCCATACCACCTCATCACGGAGTCACTCAATGTGAAAACTACTCAAAGTTTCTAGGTGAGGGGTAATCACCAAAATAGTACCCAAGCCACAACACCTTTGACACCTAGTGTCCCTCTGACCATGACGCTCAAGTCAGATGGACTTTCCATCCCTGTAACCTGGGCCATGCCCAACCTGATAGTCATCCTGCCTCAACCGACGCCCATTACACCCAATCCTTGGGTCAGAACCACCCAATGTAAACCAGTCCATGCCCAACCTGTGATCAACATCACTGAACGATATCCGAGCCATTCCCAACACAACCTAAAGGTTCCTACATATGAAATCCAACAATTACATATATAAAATATTTAAACAGAACACATAAACATGAAAAACATTCTAAACAGTAGAATTTCCCTAACCCAATGGATATCAATCAACATCAATGAGGTCCTGAATGCCTCTAACAATTTATATCATGGTTTAATAACTAAACTCAACAGTTTAAAACAATATAAGTCAAATATAACCATTTTTTCATTCCCTGTACAAAATGATCGATGAGAAACGACCCCTCGCTTGGCCCCGCTCAATTAAAATTGGTAACAGGGAATACCCAAAGGCATCCCATAGGTCAAACAATAAATTAAATATGCAATTGCAGATATAAAGGGTCCCAGTCAAAATACCCAAAAGTTCCGAAGGCCGTATCACCCAAATAACCACGTAAACACAAAAAGAGGTATGCACCACCTACTTAAGACTAGTATGATGCTACTCCTCTATAAACAGCCTCCAATTAGGTATAATACGTGGTAGATCTACAAAATAATAAAAACCTCTAAAACCCCAATAACATTTTCTAGAACAGAAATCAAACAAAATGGCTCAAGAGGAATTAAGTCCTTAGAGATGGGGTTCCAACAGATCTGTCGGTGTTCGAATTGGGTCTCAGACGAAGGAATAGAAGGGGATTGAAATCATGGACAACTCTCCCTGCTCAATCCCACTGAAATATTGAGGTTCTCCCTCAATACGAGGCTACTTCCCTTTTTAAAAAAAGAAAAAGAAACTACACAGTGTGTACATTATGTACACTGCATGTATCATTTTATTATTCCACGGAAAGCTAAAATTTTGTGGACATACTTTCCATCACCTGCGGATATGAGAACATGGTGTGTAACTAGAGGTACATGGTGTGTAATTAGTTTTTCTTCACTTCCTTGCCGACTTACACACACGCCATGTATATCCATTATATATGGCTATATTACATGGCGTGTCCATGTATGACACGGTATATACTTGGTTTAAATGATTCTACCCAGCCAACAGGCCTACAAACCATGTATGGCCTCCACACGGTCAAGGGTACATGTCATCTCTATAACTACACATCCTATAGTAAGAAATTTCAACATAGTCATCCGACAGCATGTACTCAGAGAACACACTACTGAAACTCGCCTAACCAATACACGGTGTGTACTTAAAAGTGCATGAGGTGTTGTCTGGAAATTTCTAGAAACTGCCCAATTTCTTTAGTTTTCTCATGGACAGGTCAAAAATTCAAACTAGGTCCAGATTTTGACACGTTCTAAAAACTCGTGTCCTTACATTCCATTCTTATCTATCTATAGATTATGCATTATTTTCATTTTTTGTAAGTCATTCCAAGCATTGATATGGTCCTTCAATTTTTCATTCCCATAATGAAATGTGAAGAACAAATTGTGACAAAAATTATTCATAATTTGCATAACATCAATATTATTCCCTCGACAAATTAAATTCCCAAAATGATAGTTAAAGAATACAATTTTTATCATTCATTACTGTATTTTGATTTCAATTCATGAAGAAATTTGAACTCATTTCCCACTATTATTCAAATGATGTACCTTCCCAATTTTTTTCAACATTTCCATGTTTTGGTAATATTTCATAACATATTAAAAACATTGCAGGTGTTCTATGATCAATAGAACCATTGAATTTAGACTTGTTCATCTAAAATCTAGGATTTGAAATGATAAATCATCTATGACACATGAAGCACCATTTTTTACAACTAGGTAGTCATTCAGGATTAAAATGAATGTTAAAAACCATACAAACTGAACATGTGAATATTTTCCCACCTTATTAATTCACATGCCCAAGGATGACACTAATGTTCCACATTCTAGAAGAATTAATTTTGAACATTGTTCTATAATATGCATCATGCGTCTCAATACAGTTGCTCTGTAACTCCTTCAATTTTTCAATTAGAGGCTACATGTATAAATTAGTACCATTTCAAAGAAATGTTTTTCCTAGGATAAATCATAAAAATGAAAAATGATGTTTGTTTTATGCATACACACAAAGGAATACTGTAGGGAATCAAACAACCTAAAAAATATTAGTACGGGTTCTTGAAGTCAGGAATGTGTTGAATCCATAAGAATCCAATCCTAATGGAACATTACTAGGATCAGATGAGTAATATAGAAGTAATGATTCAAATTCCATTCACAAATTTTAATTTCTTTGATGTTTCATTAACTAATTACTATTATTATATATAGAATTTTACTTCATGTGTTTGGTTGTTTTTAACGACATGAATGATATTTGAAATAGAAGAATTAATGGAATGTAAAATCAAAAATTTACAAATGTGTTCCTTTTCTTCATCATCATCATAGTATGTTAATTCATACATCCAGCATCACCCATTGACTACCGTATATAAGAAGATTATTTTTTTCAATACTACCTTCTTCAATCCTCTCCAAAATGAAGTATATAATAAATTGGACATAGATTTATTTTGGTATAATTTAGACCACTCCTATAAACAACATGTTTAATATCAAAAAAGGAAACAAGGTTATTTTCTTTAGGAAATGAATCATGAAATAAATCCAATATTATGGACATCACCATATTTTTAATTCGTTATAAGAATTTTATATACTATAACATCTCTAGAAAAAGAGTTTTAAATATTTCAGAAATCCAATATACATATATTAATTTCCATCATAAAAAAAATGATGCATTGAATTTTTTCTATGAATGATGTTTTCTCTTACATTATTCACCATAGAATCTAGAGTAGTATCCAATGATTTGTAAAAATCTAGGTTTGGTTGACCTATAGTATAAACACATCACTTTTAATGTTTTCCATTAGATCACCCACAAAAAGTTTTTCTGATATCTTTTGATGTTGATGTTGGTGTCCTGAAATTCTGAATGCATCCTTTATAAAGATTTTCATTTTATTGTACATTTTTTACGTAGTTGGGAGATCATTCGGTTGATGGACATCAGTGATCAATCATTATGTAATGTCTTTTCTTTATTTGAAAACCTACACAGATATTTATTGGATAAATTAATTCAATTCCAAGTTATCATAAACATCTCTCACTTCAACCATCTTCTAATTTTGACATTTTGGATGATGAAATCCTATTCTCCAATCAATGGATCGATTTGTAATTAAAAAATCTAAAAAGTCCTTCAAACTGTAAGAATCCTGAGGTGTATTACTCATTAAGGTTTCTTTATCCATATCCCAATTTTCCTAAAAATTATTTAGAAAATAAAATCCAAAAGTAATACTTAGTAGTAAAAGAGATAAATATAAGTGTAAAAAACCACGTAGTTATAAAAAGCGTCACATAATTAGTAAAAAAATCAATAAAAAATCAATAATGTACCTTGGTATGTAAAGTAGAAGTAAATTAATCAGCATACATTCATTAATTTAAAACTGGAATAATAGGAGAAAAAATCTGGGGTCACTAAGTTTAGGTGAACCTGTTAATTCTCTATAACCATTAATGTAGATTTATAGTTATATAAAATGTCTATCTTGAGGGGGATTCAAATAATTATTCAGTATAATTACTATTGGTAATCTAAGAGATTCTATTAATGTATGTCACATAATATTTTTCCTTATTTATTAATTATAAAACTGTAATCAACTCGATTGGTTTTAAAATTTCTTATGAAATTTACTACATTTTATGTGAGAGTATTTTAAAATGTTAAATTTGGAGTGACTAATTTAATTTTTCAATTTAATTTTTTGGTTTTAATTATTGGGGAGTATAGGACATCTTCATAGACACCTATCATCTAGGATAATCCTTTATAGAAATATAAAATTAAATAAAAAATAACAATGGATTTAATATAATAATAGTGTTTTGTAAACATGTTTTCAAACTTAATGTTACTTATACCACCATGTACCCATAATAAGAGAACTAATTTTTTTTACATTGTTACATTATGATGCATATAATTCATGTGAAGAATATTAATTTATATAATACATTTTGAATTTTTAAAAAAAATCAAGATATAAATATATTATAATAAATAAAAGTGAAAAAGTAAATATCTAATCAACCATCTAATAATGAAATAACTTTTGATTTATTTGTTATATTTTCAAATTTATTCAAAGAAAATTTGTTTTATACTTCATCTATTTTTTATGAAGTGTAGACCTCTAAGTTAGGTAGACCAAATATATTTTTATCTCTTTTCAGCCTCTATATCTATAATAAAAACCCTTGGATTTTATTAACTAGTGGACGAGTCCTAGAGCATAGTCAATGTAAATGATTTTCCCCTCTGAATATAATACATACCAATTAAATAAAGAATAAAAATAGTTTTCACATAATTTTTTTTGATACAATCAATAAAAATTATATAGAAAAAGAGGCATATAATACTGAATAATAAATAACTAAACTAAAAAAAATTCAGGAAACCAAGGCTGAGGTATATGCATCCCCATAATAAAAAGAATCAAGAAAACATGAACTAAATAGAAACCATATAAATATGATTTGTGTTCATGTTCCACATCCCAACCCAACTTTCCCGACTAAACATAAATATCCAGACCCTAGATGACTAATTATAGGGATCTTAAAATAAAATAGTGACAGCTGAACACACTAAATGTTCAGAGAATGGTCTGAGTAAAATTTAACCCAGTGGAATTTCACCAATGCATTTTTAGTGATTCCTTAATAAATTCACTTCGTTCATTCTATTTTGAAGTAATGTATTGAAATTATTTTTTATACACTTATATAAAATCTAAAATCACATTTATTATAATTTTTAAATATCATTTTCTTTAAGTTTTAAGTTAATATAGTAACCTAAAGAACATTATTTATTCCTAAAATTATACATTAATGCATTTCAATTAGATTATGAATTTATAATATGTGATGAAAATTTTTCATTAAAAATATTCATATTTTAAATCATAATGAAAAAACCCATGTTTAGTTACCCCATTTTAATCTACCAACATAATGTACCAAAATGATATTTCCAACATAATCATGTGAAGGAAGAAATCCCTAAACCAATGAATACAAACACAAAAACTTAAATCAAATTATTATAAATATATATTGAAACAAATTAAAATATTGTAATAATCATAGACATCATTTTCATTCAATTAAATAAAGAAAAAATTACTGAATGTAACTGACAATATCATCCACTCTGGTTGATGAAATAAAAAATTAATCATAATTAGATGAATATCCAATATATTAAAACAAGGTAAATAAAGGTAATAAGTCATTATGGGCCTGTCCCTAGGGAATCTATGTTTAATGAGAACAAGGAACCCAATACTATCTCATGATCTAAACAATCCATATCCATTTTCACATGAAATATATTAGAGAGAAAATTTCATTTTCGTAGTGACATGGTGACAATGAACCATGGAACCACAATGATGTCTGAAGCCATAAAGTAATGTAATCCCTTATCCTAGAAACATTATTAAAACCCGGTCAGAACCTCACAACCATAGTTTTGATATGCTAGAAATTTTTAGTTTATGTTTCAAAATTCGATGTTTGACTACTTAATCCTTGTATTCCCTACCTAGGGTTTTAAGGTCCCCATGATTAATTAACCATAGGTGGGTAATCCAATTCATATTTTAATCACATAAAAAATAAATCATATGTAAAAATATTCATCAATTATCTTCAATGTAATTACTTACTCGACCATCCCTAAAACAACAGAGGATATCCCATAAACACAATGAGAGAAAAAATTGACAAATCAACACATTCCAATAGATACAAACATAAAACAATAAAGATCGGTCATAAATCTTTACAATGTTCCAACAAATACTTTGGAAACAAAAATAAAATTTGATAATATAGTTTCATTTACCTGAAACCCAAACCATGAATCAATATTTTAAATTACATTAAATACATAACATTATTTTATAAATTTCAGACAACTTTATTGTAAACCAAACACCCACCTATTATAAATAAATCATCCCATCAATTATTGAATTTTTTTTATAAAAAATTCATCCCCCACTTATATTATATATTCAAAAAAATATGTGCTTCCATACTTTATATCATTTAACAAAACACATCTAATTTTAACTAGAATCATTTTGATACATTCCTCAAAGTAATTTAATAATTACTAATCTATTGTTATAAAAGAAATTAAAAACAAACTTTTCAATTCCATTTCATATTCATCTAGAAAAATAGGAAATACATTTTATCGATATTAATTATATATTTTATAACATTTTCAAGTATTCCAAAAAAATATTTAAAGGAAATAAATAAATAAAATTCTTTAAATATTATATTTATACATGGAAAACCTACCTCAACCTATAACTCATATATTAATTTCTATCTCATAGTGACCTTTCATAAGTCCATGAGAACATGAAACAATAATCATTCCCACTATATTAATAAACATATTTTATAAAAGAAAAATATCCTAATGGCATAAAAAACACCATGCTTTCCAAATGACGTAATGATAATAAATATGGCTCGAGGAGCTCACATAAGAATTAGGCCATCAAATAGGTTAGAGATTTAGTGGATTGTGGAATGAATGTGTCCGACATTGATGATTAAGGGGTATGATGATTAGGGGAAGAAGGTGGCTAGTGGTGATGGGGCTAGGGCTTGACAGGGTTAGTGGAGTATGGAATGAAGGGGGCGACAATGAAAGAGAAGGGGGATGTCAGCCATTGATGAATATGGCTGTAAAACCCCGAAAATTCAAGGAAATTATTTTCATAAATACTTTAGAATTTTACGAGTCTGTGGCTTCTAACGACAGTTGATTCCGAGGCCCGGTGTTCCCGGAATCAATTTCCGAAGTTTAGCTCGGGTACGTTCAGTGAACGAACAAGTGGGTTTTCCTATCTTTTAAACAGGTGCTCAGAATTGAAATATGAGGCCACTGATGAACTACAAGCACCAGTAATTTCTTAAGGGAACCTTTACCACAATTTCGTTTTAAGCGGGTTGAGAATTAATAATTGGGGATTTAGAATTAAATAAATAAAATCACAAGAACAATTTTTTTTATATCTATGGTAGTTAAATCCTACAAAGGGGAGTTAAGGGTGGAACCCACAACCACCTAACTACCCTTGTCTGGATATTTAGGAGGTGGGCCCACACGATCCCCAACCTTTCATCTCTCTTGAAACCCCCCTTAAACTCCTTTTCATTTATTGTGATAACCATTCTCTTTATTAAGTTTGTTAAATTATCCTCCTTCCTCCCAATTAAATTTCCAACACATTATAATTAATTAAGGGGATTCTCCAATTAATTAATTATATTGTTTGATTATTAAATCAACTGTTGTGAGAATAAAATAATAGAAAGAACTATTATTTTAGTTGGGAAATTGTGGTGTTAGAGAAAACCGGGGAAAGCTCTGGAGATAGAGGTAATGAAAGTGTTCTTCTCTTCGATGAAGAATGCCTCCCATGAAGAACGACACCCTATTCTCTGCGACACCGGTTCCACGAAGAACGATGATGTGCCTTCCTTTCGCTTCTCTGTGACACCGTTCTTCGTGATGTCCTATACCGTAATGTTCTTCTTCTGTGGATCGATGCCACACAACGTCTTTGCGAGGTAGGGGAATATTGTAAATTACTCATTTATGTGGTTTATACCCTTGAACGTGATCGTATATTTGTAGGATTTATCATTGTGGATTCTTTACCCCGGTTTAATTTCTCATGATTAACAAGAATTAAATAAATTAATTCACGGATCGATAAACAATTGATTGAGTTAATTTTCTTCTATTTTTATCCTGAATTTGAGATTCTTGAAGAAAGATAAATATTTAATTGTCAATCCCTCATGTTCTTGATTCTCAAAAACAATGGAAAAACTATCATAGCTATCGATCCACACATAAAATGAGGTCCTTTCTTATTCATGGTCCACACATTCTTCGTGCTTTCTTCATCATCAAATAATTAAGCGCACTAGAAATTCGATATTTTGTTGAGCGTGACATATGGATGCAGAGATCTCGATCTGTGGATCAAGAATCTGCCATCGTCATAATTTTTGGTGTTAGAACAAAGGTGCAACGGACCAGAGGCGTAACAGCACGACATGCTGGAAGCAGGCCATGTGCGAGGCGGTGGCGCAACATTCCCAGTTTGTGAGGGACGCGTGAGATTTGGAGGATAAGGGAACATGGAATAATGTGGCATATTTGAGAGAGTATAAATTTGAAAGGGATTAAAATTTTAAAGAGAAATAATTGGTAATTGAGGGATTTTTTGATAAATTCCAGCGTGCTAGAAGGGTCTAAAGCGTGATAGAATTTAGAGTCGAAAATATGAACTAAATAAAGAATTAATAATAACAATGACCCGTTCCTCAGGGCCCGAATCGTGAGTACCCCAAGCCCGCCTTCCATATGCCTGGGGCTTACGACCAGCACCAACAGTGAAATTCCCTAGAATTGGGAAGGCATTGACTTTATAAAACATAAACACACACAACCAGAGGACAAGAGGAAGAAAACACTAAGTAAAGCAGTATAACAAATGTGTTGAACATACAAAGGTGCCGGAAATACAATCCCGACAGAAGGGTACAACTAAAACTGAATGTAAAGTACAACTGAATTGACAAACAGCTGAATGGTGAAGCATCTCTTTGATCATCTTTCAGGTTCCTACCTGAAGGGTAGGTACAGATGTCCTCCATAGCACTCCGTGTCTATCGGTCTGCTCCGTGTGCCATCATGCCGAGTGTCCACCTCCGAGTATCATCCAGTACTCGTACACTCTACCTCAGTCAGCACTGTCCATCGTCTGCATCCAACACAACGAGGTGCAGGCATAGCCCGTGCAGGGGTGAGTATAATGATACTCAGTAGGGACCCTGAGACCCTCAAGGTCTCACTAAATCCAACAAGGATAAACCACAAAGAAAGATCTCAACAAATAACCATTACATAGGTATATTCCCATACATAGACCTATGTTTTCAAGTTACACATCTCAATCATGAGGAAAACACAATGGTCATTGAATCAGCTCAAACTAGGATTTTCATTATTGAAACCCCAACTGCAGGAGAACTCCCCCTATGTCAAGTACAATGTCACTATCATGAATCTGAGGTTTTACTCACTATCCTTAGACTATTGAGGTACTCCTCCTTTCCTTACCGCAGGTATGCTGCCAAATATCGGGTGCTAAATTCACAGTGGGTCTGTCGCCAAATACCAGCCACTCCCTGGAATATCCTACAGAGGTACTCCTCCTATCGAGTACCGCAAGTCTGATCGCAACTACCAGGCACTCCGTCCACTATGGTTCTACCGTCAAATACCTGGAGCTCCATCCACCGGGATAATGAAATCTCTCCGAGTCGAATCGATCAAGCTGTCATCAGGTCTATATCTACTAGGTCTCCGCACTCCGTACACTCGTCTCTAGGAGGGTCCACCCCATGAGCTGTTGTTCGATAATTCCAAGTGTCACATAATATCACGTGGAAGTATCTTAAAGTACCGACTCATCAAAGGGGTCTCAACGAAACAAACGACGTGTCAATCGGACGCCCTGGTCTGTGAGTTATTAGAATTTCTATTCCAGGGGTCTGGTTGGTTTATTAGCTAAACCAACCCAACCATAATCCAACTGTGTCCAAACCACAAGTGGTATATTCTAAAAGAGCCGTCTCATCATAAGGAATCCAACGTAATTGATGGAACGTCAATCGGACGTCTGGTCCTTAAGTTATAATTGTTTTATTACTAAGGGCCGATCAGATTCATGATCGACCTAACGCAGTCGTACTTCAAATGACACTGGTTAACCAAACCAGTCACACCATTGTGATCCATACCGAAAAAACACATGATATGGACTACCCATTGGTCCAAAACGGATAGCCGGTGAAAAAGTTTCATTTCAACGCAACACGCGCGAACCGGGCCTCGTGGGGACCATGCATCGACCTTGACATAAATATCCAAAATTGGTCTTGAATCATCCTTCTTAATTACAGGGTTTCTACATCACTGACGGTTTGAAATTACGACACCTTGTGAGAGAGATATTCTAGATACAAGATCCCAAAATAATAATATAATTATTATCATTGGGTGTTTCGTTGACCCGAGCCATGAACCAGAATTAGTATCAAACATTAGACTTGAATCGACCGTCTTAAAGACCAGATTACATCTCCAATGACGGAAATCCAATCAGATGTCACATGCATGAGTTATGGCGGGTCAATTATTTAATAATAATATTAAATCTATTATTTTTCGAGCGCTTCAGGTATCTGATCCAAAAAACCCAAAAAAGACATCCATTAATGGACTCGGAATGTGTGTCTCAGAATTTGGGCCACACTTCCATAGACGGTTCTTGAAACTGAGGTCGCACAAATATGTTGTGGTCAAAAATGTGTTTTATCAACAAAATTAATAATAACAATATTTATTATTATCATTAATTGTTTATTTAATTAAAATTTACAACTCTAAAATCGGTCGTGTTTTGGCACCTTCTAGTGCACTTGAATTTATCAAAAAATCCCTCTAATACCAATTTTTCACAACCCGTCCCCTAGTGCCCGTGTCATAACTACCCCAGCCCCTGGCCTATGGAAGGCGAGCTTGGGGTAGTTACGACACGGGCCCTGGGGGACGGGTTGTGATAATGGCATTTGGTGTGGGGGATAGGGTTTGATAGGGGTGGGGAAAGAGGGGGTTGGGGATTTAGGTTCGGGGGGAGGGTGGGAGAGGAAGAAGTGGTGTTGGAAAATAAAAATAAATAAATAATGGATTATTTTAAAAACCACTATTATATTTGGACAATTTTTTTAGTGGTGGGTTCTTAAACTGTCGCTAATTACTGATTTCTATTAAGTGTTTATTCAATAAAAAATTTTCTAACTATTATAATGATTTTTATATATATTCAGTAAGAAAATTTTAACAACAAAAATATTTACATTAAAATAATTCAATATATTTGTTATCTATTTTATATTGTTAAACCAATGGGATGTACTTAACTAAAATTCAATGATTTTTACTATTCATAAAAATAATTATTATTTTATGAAAAAAATTATCCCTATAATATTGTTCAAATTCAAATTTAGTAAATTGGAATTATTCAATGATTTAAATTTTCAAAAATTAGTAAAAATAAATTTTAATTTATGTGTGCAATGAATGAATAAAATTCTTATTAAAAAATGTTATATTTTTGAAAAAATTTATTTTTGATTGAAATGATCCTTATTATATTTGTATTCATGCTATAACTATTAATCAATTTTAAGATATATATTTATAAATTTTTTTAATCATATTCATTCCCTCCATTCCAACAGTTATTCAGTAACAATGACATTAAATAATAATATAAATATTATATTTTTTCTGTAAAACAAGGTCTTTCGTGTAACACAAGCTATTGTAGAAACTGATTTTTGTGTGTAATGTAAAATAAAATAAATGTTCCATGTAATTAAATATATTAAATATGTTTTTAAAATATATTTTTAATTTTTTGGTTTTCCATATTATTCTAATCATGGTGTTTTGTTTCATATAATATATTGAATAAAATGATATTCATTTAGAATTTTGGGGTGTTACATTTTCCCAAGCATAAATAAATTATATCGTGGAATTTTAACCATGATATCATTATTTAAGGGTTTTATATTTGAGAATAACTTCATTTAAATCCCACATTATAATATATGATTGTAAAATATATCATAATAATATAGAAATGTATATTTTATGATCATATGGAATAGCACATAACCTTGTTTCCATGACTGGTAAAATCAGTGGACAGTGATGATATGGCTATACAGGAAAAGAATAAATATATAAAGAGTGTTATATATATCAAAGACCAAATTATGTTGAATTATCAAAGGAATGTTTAAAGGATCAATACTATAAATCAATTATGATTTAAAATTCCATCTTATAAATCAGATATGAATGTAATTGGGTAATTTTTTATTTCAATATCATTTTCCTATTGTAGAAGAAATAAATTATGTTCTTAGAGTAAGAGTAATTATAAATACATTATTTAATTATATTAAATATCCACAGTTTGAATCTTTTTTTATTTTGATATATTAATCAAAAAAATTAATATAGAAAAATTAATTTTTAATCTTTTATGCCAAAATATAAACAAAAAATGGTTCAAAATATCCATAACACAGTGAAAATTCATTCAATTTTACTCTAGCTAATTTTAAAAACTAACATAGTGTGAACATAATATCTAATAAATTTATATTTTAAAATCAAAACTAAATACATTATTTTATCATTAAAATTTTCTTTTGAAATAATTTATATAAAAAATTACATGTTAACCATATCTATTCATATTCCAATGGTAGGATCTTAACACTTATCATCCACATGTCATGGGTTCAAGGCATGTAGAATTACCATACATAAATATCTGAAACATAACACGTGGATTTTCCATTTTCTAAACTATAAATATTTATAATAAAATTATAAAAAAATTTAATGACATCAATGAATAAAATGAAATCCTTAAATAATATTTTTAGCATGTTCTTTAATAAATTTGTTTACAAAGTAATATATTTTTATTTAATTGTTAATTAAATTTCATTAATGACCTTATTTAACCAAAAACATATCAATAAAATGAAAATTATATTTATAATACCTAAGGACATTATCTCCCAAATAATTCATCACCTAAAACTTATACTATCAATATATTAATCTGAAATAAATTTAATGTAACATACCAGATAAATAACGAATAATAAATTTTAATATTTTTTAATATTTTTGATTTAAATATTAATTTTACTTTAAAGGGAATACTATGTTCAATTGCATACCCAATATGAAACAACAGGTTTCTTTGATATCTTCTATTACACACAATACTGAGTCATATTAAAAAAATATAATATTAATTTAATGTGTAGTTAATGACTAGTCATTGTATTGGAGAGAATTAATAGAACTAACTATAATATGATTATACATGTTTGTTAAAATACTTTACATTTATTCAAAAAAGTTAGAGGCTTAAAATGTAAATGAATCTAATTTTAAGCACAAATAATCTAATATTTTTTAAAAATACCATTTATACCCATTTAATGGAAACTCATTCCTAATCTAGTGTATTAAACTTTTATATGATCTATATGAAAAAACATAATACTTATCTATAATCAGGATATCAAAATTTACTTTGGGTAATTTTTCGGTATTTTTTTGATAAAATTCATTTTTAATGAATAATTAAATATACTATTTTTTAATTAAAAATTTAATTTTATAAAAATTTATTTATATAGATCAATTGTATTTTTAATTAGTTTTAACATTTTATTAGATTATAATTTTACCATTTAATCCAATTTTGGTCATTGGAATTAATTTCACTTTAAAATTTGATATAAACAAGTGTCAATATTTTGATAGTTATTATTTCCTAAGAACACAATTTTTGTTCTGACAAATAGAATTAATATTAAATTAATTAATGAAACTTCTATGTTGATTATTTGGTAAAATAGACATCATTTTTTTAATTCTAAATAACAAATATAACTTATGATTAATTATTTTTATGTTTCATAAAAACATCATTCTTTTATGAATATTTAAAACATTTAGTAGTTGTTAAAAAGCTGAATTTTTCATTTAAATAATATTTTACTGCTTTTGAGAATTGAATTTTGAAAATACAACGTACATTTCTGTTATTTGTAAGTATAATTTGGTTAAATAAGAATAAAATAATTTCTGGTGGATAATTACATTTAACATTTATTTAACATGGTTAATGGTAAATAAGGTAATTCAAGGTAAAAACAAAATTATAATAAAATAATATATCTTTAACACTAGTTCTAACATTATTGGATGAGTAATAGATGACCAATACAATCCTTGGGTAAGACTTTTGGAATTTTAATGCCACTTGAGTAAGATAATGATATTAATAACATTTTATTTAAAGTAAAAAAATAGCATAAACATTTATTGTTTTGATAAAATAATTTTAAGGAGGGGTTATGTAATTAATATTTTTTACAAAAAATATTCATTAGAAAGCTAATTATATTTCATACATCATGTTTTTTTTAATTTTTAGACTTCATATAAATAAATAAAAATTAACACAATAATGATTCAGTTTTTACCTCATTAATGAATCATTTAAATAAATATGATTATAATTATTCAAACAATATCCAAAAAATTGTTGAATAATTATTGGATGATTTTATTTCCAACACGAGTCATCTTAAATTCGACTTTAATGAGTATTGGAACTTTATAAACAAAGAATCATTATATAATAAAATAATATTCATAAACATTCTTAAAGAGCCCCTCCTCCCCCTTATATAAGGTCCTCACATAAATCTCATTACTCACACCTCTCAATCCCCATGGCTCATCCAAACTCTATCCAGTTAAGCTCCATAGAATGATCTCTTTTCCCTCGATTCCTTACCTTAGGAAGAAGGTACTTCAAGAAATCCTTTTGGTTCAAACTAAAGGGTGTTACCAGATTTAAAGGCAACGTCTTCTTTTAGGTTCTATTGTTTTACTTTCATTCTACTACACCCTATAATCATTTTATTTCTTTATTTTATAGCAACAAAAGTATCCTAAATATACTAGGTTTTTTTTCATTTTTTTATAATGATTCGAACAACACTTACACACACATTAGTCTAATGGGTACAAAAACATATTGTTTCTATGGACAGCAAACTAACGCCTCATGAAACGATGATTGTTCAATTATCTTCTTCCGCCTCTCATGGTGTCCATATAAGGCCCCAGCCTTAAACCTTAATTAAACTTGAGTTATTACAAGATTACACATTGAGGATCTTTTCAGGTTTAGAGTTTTAGAGAATTAGATCATGAAACTTGCATTACATTCCACATTTAAACAAAGTGGTTACATAAAAGACAATATTCATTCTTCCCATCCATGGAAACCTATTTAAAATAAAACACGGATTCTTTCTTGACACATCCTTGACACTATCGTCACATCATGTACCTTTCACTTGACCTGTGAAAAGAATTTCAAAAACTTGGGATGAGCATAAAAAGCTCAGTAAGGGTTATAAAAATATGGAAAGGAAACATGAGTTCATATATATATAAGAATGAATTCATACTTTACCCATAAAACATAGGCATATCAAATCATGAATAAATCATAGAAAACATAAGACATAAAGGTAACTTGAGGCATTCATAACATTCTTACATAGGGAGTAACCCTCTTGGTTACGTTTGGAATACCCATCGCAGTATATTCCCTAAATCTCTTCGGAGAAACCTTAACGTTTCACTCCTTCACGTTACCCAATGCATTGGAGAGCTATAACGGGCTCACCCGCCCTTAGTTTATCACGGAACCGCCCGTTCTTCATAACAATTCCCAAGGACCATAACATAATCGTATCACATAAAACATGCATAAAGGAAACATAGCATTTCAACATTTCAATCACAATATAACATTTTAGTATATTGAAATAATGAATCCATTCAAAAAGAAACCATTTCCAAAACCATTTAAAACATTTAATAAAGAGATTTTTGAATCAAAGTGTCCCATACCACCTTGAATCTTTTAACATTTTAAACCATTAATATCCATATAAATAAATCCTTAAAACCATTTTGAAAACATAGATATTAATAGGAACAAATAATTAAAACATTTAAAACGATATTTTGGTTAAAGGGGTTTTACCAAAATTAGAGACACTTGAATACAATAATCGAGGAATAACATTTAGTCAGAACTTTATAATATCATGAGAATAAAATGATTCATGATATAATACTCCAAAGGATAGTATATACACCATATAAGAGTGAATTGGTGCATAACAACAATGAACCCTCAATAGAAATGTCAAATGTGATGAAATCCCTTATAAAGAAGGTATCCTTAAATTAAGGACAAATAAATCTCAAAAAAATATATGTGAAAAATATATATACACCCAATATAAGTGGATATTAAGTGTAAAACAATAAAAGCTCATTCACACATATTCAATGGATGACATATTCAATGACTACAAGTTGAGCCCAAAGAAATCAAAATTGGGTTAAAAAGTTCCCTTGACAGCCAATCGGCATCACATCAAAATGAGTTGATGAGAGATAAAAAGTGTATCTCATCACTTGGACATAAAATTTACATCAATAAGGATGTATTATAACATATCCCAACATAAAAATATGTATATTAAAGGACCCAATAAAAGAAGTCTTTTAAAAAAGAGGAGGGTGAAAGGTCCCCTTACCGACTTGGGTATCTTTCAAAACATACACCCCATGAAAGAAAGACAATAGGTCATTGATTGTAAATAATCATAAACAAAAGTATATTACACAAATAGTAGAATAATGGGCAGTACATACACCATTCAATGGAATTTTTGGCAAATGTAGCATAAATCTCACGGAAATAAAAGTGAGATGAAAAATCGCTTACGAAAACTCGGCAGCCTAACGGCGCCACATAAAACATCCGAATATGGATTGATGAGATCAAATAGAGTATCCCATCATATTACAATAGAATTTACAGCAAGTGGAATATAAAAGAAAATCCCCCAACATTGCAAGGAGGAGTTTAAAAGAAGTGACATAAAGGAGAGTACTTAAAAAGAAAGAGAGAGGTTAGATCTCTTACGAAAGTTCGGCAGCCTAACGACGCCACTCAAAACTTCCAAAATGGATTGATGAGAAAGAATAGGGTCTCTCATCACATGAAAATAAAAATTACAGTAAATTTAATATAAAAGATAATCCCAATAACAAGAAATATGAGCTTTAAAAGGAATGACATTAATTTGTGTACTTAAAAAGAAAGAGAGTTGTAGGATCCCTTACCTCGGGTCTGACTTGACTCGATCGTTCTTTAATCTCCTGAATAATAAACTTGAGTTAATTTCTAATTCCTTAAGAACCTTTTTCAAGTTAATTATTACTTTTATACCACTTATTACCATGTAATAAACATTATGTAATCAATTAAGTTAATAATATTTGTTTTGTCGATATTTGGTTCTTAAGTCGAAAGTGGACTTCTTACAATTACATGTTGTTCGTGTGGCCAAATGTTTATTATATCCAGAATTGTATTCATTATGTAGATATCATATATTTCATATATATCCAGTACATTCATTCATTTATAACATTACATAATCATTTAGAGGTAAGAAATGAAATGCACCGTTCATGGAGACGGTAAGCCGTACGTACGCATGAACACTACTTTCATTTCTATTTCGTATTTTATAGAATGGAATAATAATGATATAAAGGTATATTATAATTCCAGTATAATATCATATATAATATCATATTTCCATCCTTTATACATCCCACATATGGTATTTAACGAATCAAATCACTTTGAGGGGGCGGTAGTCCGCACTTCCTTAAATGAAGATATCGCATATACCCATAATGGAAGCCATAAAGGTAAGACAAAAATGAAAAATACAGAAGCATAAATAAAACATAAACATATTATATATCATATATAAAAATAGTGACATCATAATTTCCACCTTTGAAGGTGTGAAATGAGTATTGAACAATCATCGTTTCGGGAGGCAGAATTTCACCATCCACGAAAACCGTATGTTGTTTAACCATTTGATGTAGTTGTGTGAGAGTGTAGCTCGAATAAATCTTATAACAACATCCTAGTATATTGAAGATACTGTTTTTGTTACAAAGGAAGTAAATAAAAAGAGTTTAGGGGGTTGGAGAAGCAAAATAAAACAAATGAACATGAGAGAGTGAATTACCTTTAAAAGTGTAACTCCTTTTGATTTGAGCCTAAAGGCTTCCTTTGAAAGGATTCTGCCCAAAGGGAATCCTCTAGGATGAGGAGAGGGATGTGGAGAGAGTAAATGGGCAGGTGTTGTCCAAGCCAAAGGCTTGAGGAGTGTGTTAAATGAGGTAGAGGTGGGGGCCTTTTATAAGAGGAGAGGAGGGGTACTTTTGGAAAGTAAAGAAATGTTACTTTATTTGAAAATGTGTTTCGGTTTTAAAAGGTCCCACATTGATATAATTTGTGGATAAGGTGATAAGGGTTCTAAATCCACCCATCAAATAAGTTTTGGACATGTGTAGTACATAGATTTTACATTATCTTTCCATTTTATTTAAATCGTCAAATAATGATGTCATCACTGCATCATTATTATGTCATAAATAATTTAATTTATTTAATGTCTAAAAATTATAAAAAAATAATATGATGTAGGAAAGCTTTTTATATTTCCAATGACTATTTATAATAAAAATTTGGACTTGTTTAACCCTACTTAAAAAATGTTTTAGTAAAACATATCATGTTTGTGTCAATTTTACTTTTACATTAAATAAAATGTTATTTATGTCATTTCCCAACCAAAGTGGATCCATGGGGTCCCCAATTTTACCAATGGCTTGTCTTGGTCGGCCATGATACAACCAATTAGGGTAATACATGTGTCAATGTAACACCCCGAGCTTCCACGATACGCTTCTCATTCAATAATGCAAAAGCTTGCATTGTACGCAACTTCGAGTTCTAAAACACCGCGACAAATCAAAGTAGCCGTTATGAATAGTAATAACCACTTTTTAAAATTATAGAAATTTTATATTTCAAAATGGAATTCATTTTTGTATTCCTAATATCGAAATTAGCCTATGTTGAATTTTTGGTATTTTTCTGAGAACTTCTAATTTTTATGAATAGTGAAAAATACTTAAAAACAACTTTTTTAATAAAAATAATTAATAGAGATAAATTATACTATTTAGTGGTTTTAAAGTATAATTGGAATATATTTTTACCATTTTATCCAATGGTGGTCATTAGAATTAATTTGACATTGAAATTGGACATAAACAATTGCCAATCTTTTGATATAAATTGTTTCTTAAAAACACGCTATTTGTTGTGACAGCGGGAATTAATTATAAAATTTACTAATGAAACTTATATGTTTGGAATTTTGTAAAATAGACATCATTTTTGAATTCGGAATATCAATTATAGCTTAGGGTGAAATTTTGGCATTGTTCTGAAAAACTTCAATTTTTGATGAATAGTGAAACCACTAAGTGGTAGTTAAATAACTGATTTTTTCGTTTAAATGAAATATTACCACTTCTGTGATTTGATTTTCAAAAATCCGACATACATGGTTGTCATTAAGAAGTAAAATGTGTTTCAATGGGATAAAAATATTTTTTTTGGTGAATAGTAACTTATTAAGTTTTAATCGCGATTAGTGGTAATTAGTGTGGTTTAAGGTATAAATAATACTTTAATAATATGAAATGACCTAGACACATGTCCCAACCTTATTGGTTGTGTCATGGCCGACCAAGACAAGCCATGGCCTAACTTGGGGACCCCATGGATCCACTTTTGTTGGGAAATAACATAAATTACTTTTTATTTAATGTTAAAGTGAAAATGACACTAACATAAATTGTTTTACTAAAACAATTTTTAAGTAGGGTTACACAATTCCAAATTTTGACTATAAATATTCATTAGAAAGCTAAAAAGATTTCCTACATCATAGTATTTTTTTTATAATTTTTAGACATTAAATAAATTAAATTATTTATGACATAATTATGATGTGGCGATGACCTCATTATTTAACGATTTAAATAAAATGAGAAGATAATGCAAAATCCAAGGCTTACACTTGTCCAAAGCCTATTGGATGAAGATATTTAGAAACCTTATCACCTTAGCCTCGAATTATATAAATGTGGGACCTTTAGAATCCGAAAAGCATTGTGAAATAATGTAACATTTCAATCTTTCCAAAAGTGCCCCTCCTCTCCACTTATAAAAGGCCCCCACCTCTCCCACCTCATTTACACTTCCAAGCCATTTGGCTCGGCCAACCTCTGCCCAAATACTCTCCCAACATTCCTCCCTTACTCCTAGAAGCCTCACTTTGGGCAGAACTCTTCCCAAGGAAGCCTTTGGCTCAAATAAAAAAGAGTTACCCGATTTTGAGGTAATGTCTTTTATAATGTTGTTTTGTTTTGTTTTTCTTCTCCAACCCCATAAAATCTTTTTATTAATTTCTTTTGTAACAACACCAGTATCCTCAATATACTAGGATGTTGTTATAAGAAGGATTAGAGCTACACTTACACACACCTACATAAAATGGTTAAAGAACATACGGTTTCTGTGGATGGCGAATTTCTGCCTCACGAAGCGATGATTGTTCAACACTCATATAACACCTTCAAAGGTGGCCATTAAGATGTCACTATTTTTATATATGATATATAATATGTTTTTGTTTTACTTATGCTTCTGTATTTCTCATTTATGGCATACTTTATGATTTCCATTATGGGTAAAACACGATAATTTCATTTTAGGAAGTGCGGACTACCGCCCCCTCAAAGTGATTTGAATCGTAAATGCCATATGTGGGATGTATAAAGTATGGAGTAAATTGTATTATACACTATATTATACTGGAATTATATTATACATTTATATCATTATGATTTAGTTCCATTAAATATGAAATTGAAATGAAAGTAGCGTTCATGCGTACGTACGGCTTACCGTCTCCATGAACGGTGCATTTCATTTCTTACCTCTAAATGTTACGTAATATTATAAATGAATGTATATACTGGATATATAAGATATATATGACATCTAAATCATGAATATAATTCTGGATATAATGGATATTTCACCACATAAACAACTTGTAATTATAAGAAGCTTATTGTTGACTCAAGTACCAAAGATCGACAAAACGACCGTTATTAACTTAAATAATTACATAATGTTCATAACATTGTAATAAGTGATATAAAAAGGATAATGAAATTAAAAATGGTTCTTAATAGGGTATATATTAACTCTAGTTTATTATTCAGGAGGTTAAAGAACAGTCGAATCAAGTCGGACACAAGGTAAGGGAATTTCATAACCCAACTTCCATTCTTTGGGTTAATCTGCTACTTTCAAATTATGTCAATATATTATTATGTTGTATCTTTTATTTGTACTTTATTTATGTGTACTTATAGTTAATACACATAATATATCTATTTCATTTTAAAAATTATCTTTGTAAGGGAACTTCTTAACCCAATTTTCGTTCTTTGGGTTAATATCCTACTTTCAAATTATGTCATGATATTATTATGTCATATCCTGTATTTGTACATTATTTATGTGTACTTGTAGTGAATACACATAATAGATCTATTTTATTTTAAAAATGATCTTTGTAAGGGAACTTCTTAACCCAATTTCCATTCTTTGGGTTAATCTCCTACTTTCAAATTATGTCATGATATTATTATGTCATATCTTGTATTTGTACTTTCTTTATGTGTACTTATATTTAATACACATAATAGATCTATTTTATTTTAAAAATGATCTTTTTAAGGACTTCGTCTCAATCCCCTTTCATTGAGGCATATTTGGTTTTATACACAAATTTCTTTTATACGGTGTATAAACCCCTTTGACTTTTAAGTTTATTCAAAAGGAATCTTTTTATACGAAGCATTTTACTAAACGACAAAAAGGGAATGTTTTTCTTTCCGTACTTATGCGGCGACAACGACTTCTCCGCCGCCGTGAACATTATTTGAGTTTCGGCTTCCTTTACAAGCCATACCTTTTTTAAAAAAGAAAAATAAATACAATGTTTTAACATTCTTTTATTTTGGTATTGAAAATGGTTTTGAAAGAATTTTTATTATATCAATGTGTTGTATTGATATCTTGTGATTGAAATATGGAAATGTTATGTTTCCTTTATGCATGTTTTATGTGATACGATTATGTTATGGTTTATGATATGTTTAAACCTATTCATATGAGGAATGCATTGGACTTAATAAGTGACGGGTGGAGCCCGCTATAGCTCCTCGATGCATCGGTAGGTCTCATGAGACAACTAGACGTGGAATTGGCCGAGGCCCTTTCCCAATTTGATTTATGGTTTTGGCCGAGGCCTTAATCATTTTAGATGTCTTGGCCGAGGCCTTGACAAAATGTTTCAGAATGTCCGGCATTATACATTCCCTCATTATGAAAGTGGTTATTGATATTACATGTGATTATTCGACCAGTAGAATATCCATGTGAAGAAGTAAATGGCATTATCTCATTTTACTTATGCCATATTATGTTGAAGTCCATGTTTAAAAGGCTTTTGTTTTAGTTATACATTGCCTTAAATGTTAATGTTTATTTATGAAAGCTTCCGCATTATTGTTATCCTTACTGAGCATCTGAGCTCACCCCTTTCAATGTTTTAATATTTTCCAGGATGTGAAGAAGTGTATTATGACTGACTTGCAAGAATAGTCAGTGAGGATATGAGTGTGGACTATGAAGATCATGTTATTGTAGTTTGTTTAATTTTGATGTAATGAAAGACTTATGAATGTATCTAGTGTTTCCAAGGCTACTAAACTAATCGGTCTTTCGAGACTTGATCTTTTGTGATCATGCCAATGTTACGAAGTAACGCACCGACTCTGGGTAGCTGGGGTCGGGGCGTTACAGTTGGTATCAGAGGCAGTTTAGTACTAACCTTGGAAGCTATATTTAGATAAACTCTGATTAGAGCACATAGCCCAAAGATAGACTTTGAGGATTAGTATAGAAGAACTTCCTAGAATTTTGTTATTGTAGAGATGTTGTGAGTTTTCCGAGAAATACATCCCTGTCTGGATACGAGAAGGTAGAGGCGGCTCTGGCACAGATGTACCTAGGAGTAAAACCCGAAAACACCGCTTTGAGCAATACTCAAATGGGAACTGGTTCACGACCACGGGCCTTGCTGCACTCTTGGTTACGACACTCCCGGGGGATATGCTTAGGATAATTCTCATTTTATTTACAAACCACTATGAACGGTTATGAGTATATACTTCCTCAAATAAAACCTTTTTATGATTATGGATTATATCCATAAATAGTTCAATTTATGTTAAGTATTTTACAAGTATGGAATTATGTATTTTGATTCATAAACTAATCTAGTTTATGCCATTGTTTAGAAATGGCGCCTAGTAGAAGGAATGGAAACTGTATCAATGCACGAACTCCGTGTAGGGATTGCCCTCCTGCTCAAGATAATTATTGTGGACCTGGAGATACAACTGGTGCTGATCAACTTATTACCATACTGGGACAACTCACGCAGGTTATGAATAACAACCTTACTCGTATGGAGCACCCTGATCTGCAACGTGGAGGATCAATGTTAGACCGCTTCATGAGGCAACAACCACCAACCTTCAATGGGAGTACAAATCCTATAGTAGCTGAGCAATGGATAAATTCCTTAGAGAAAATATTCCATGCCTTGGGGAGTAGTGAAAGGGAGAAGGTTGTCATGGCAGTTTACCGCCTCACTGGAGATGCCGATCAGTGGTGGTCGCTGATTCAAAACACAAAGGAAGATGATGACATATCGAATATGGAATGGAGGGAGTTCAAAGATCTTTTCTTAGAAAAATACTTTCCTCGTGACCATCGAGCAGATATGGAAAGGCAATTTCTGAGTCTGAAGGAGGATGAGAATGTCGCAAAGTATGAGGCTAACTTTACAAGGTTAGCGAGGCATGCTGCCGATTATATACGTAACCCAAGGAGTAAGATTGATCGTTTCTTTGATGGGTTAAAACCATTTCTCCGTCGAGCTTTAGTATCACAATCCTTCTCATCATACGAAGATATAGTCTCATGTGCTATCAAGACAGAAAAGGAATTCTCAAAGTCTTATGACAACAAAGTAAAGCAAGAGAAGAAGAGAACGGTGGAACAAGAGACAGATAAAGGGAAAAAGGGAAAGAAGGATTTTCCATTATGTGATAATTGTGGGAAGAATCACCCTGGTACTTGCCTAAAAGGAATGGGAGTCTGTTATAAATGTGGAGAAAAAGGTCACCAGGCACGTGATTGCAAGGGAAAGAAAGAGGCTGTCAAAGTTGAATGCTACAATTGTAGAGAAATGGGTCATTATGCAAATGAATGTCCTAAGCGTCAAGGAAACTTACCTCAGAAAAGGCCAAGGGATCAAGGACAATCTTATGCTATTACTACAGTTGAAGCAGAATAACTAATGTATTGGTGCTTTTGGACTCATGGATTATATTCTGGTTATTAGAATAATGTGATCTATATAAGGATTGTACTGCAGCACTTTTTGATTTCAGTAAGGTTTTAATATGATTAAGGTAATCATATTTTTAGTATGTGACAATAAGAGAAACTTTTCTTTGTATGGGGAATCTGATGCTACAATTGATTTTGGAATTAAGAGACATTTTAGAGAAAGTCTGGACAGAGTTATTTTGGATAACTATAATGGTTGGAGTGGATTAAGTTGATCTTTGGATAGTATGGTTTAAGGTTAAAAAATTAATGAAGATTGTTTTTGGAGTATTATAATACTATAGTTTTAGGAAAAGGACAACCTGCAGGGTGGGGCATAAACCGTCGCGTCGGACAAAGCTGTAGGAATCGAACCCACAATCAAAGTGCGACATGCCTTTATTTCCTACCACTAGCCTACAGGAAGTCCCTGGTTATTACAAAATAGTTTTACTAATCTAAATGGTATGTGTTAACATTTTGAACCTTATACAATTAGGATAAATAGAATATTTTTGAGTTCTGCTACCATTTGGAGTAAAAGATGGGTTTGTGGTAAAAATTCATTAACGAATGAAAGTATACATAACAAGTATGTATATTCCCTTACGTTCTTAGTAAATCTCCTAAATAAAATCCTCAACATTATAAAAGGTAACTTAAAACAAAAATGTTGTCGGTTAACTTTTCCAACTAGGGATTCAATGACCGTTTAACCAATCACAAGTTTGTGATTTTCTTGTGGTTAAACTTTCTCCTAATCCTGTTTTCTATAACTCCCCATCAGACCTTGATGGTTTGTTTCTCCTCCATATCCATATTTTCATAGAATCCTATAATGGGCTATATCGGGTGACCTTTGTACTTATCTTGCTTTCTTTTAATGTTATATATTTATTAACCTTATTTCCGATTTGGGTTTTCCACAAAGGTATTTTCTCTTTTCAACCTTTTATTTTCAAAGAAAAAAAAAATTTTCAAATTGCGAGGACGCAATTTATTGAAGGAGGGGAGAATGTAACACCCCGAGCTTCCACGATACGCTTCTCATTCAATAATGCAAAAGCTTGCATTGTACGCAACTTCGAGTTCTAAAACACCGCGACAAATCAAAGTAGCCGTTATGAATAGTAATAACCACTTTTTAAAATTATAGAAATTTTATATTTCAAAATGGAATTCATTTTTGTATTCCTAATATCGAAATTAGCCTATGTTGAATTTTTGGTATTTTTCTGAGAACTTCTAATTTTTATGAATAGTGAAAAATACTTAAAAACAACTTTTTTAATAAAAATAATTAATAGAGATAAATTATACTATTTAGTGGTTTTAAAGTATAATTGGAATATATTTTTACCATTTTATCCAATGGTGGTCATTAGAATTAATTTGACATTGAAATTGGACATAAACAATTGCCAATCTTTTGATATAAATTGTTTCTTAAAAACACGCTATTTGTTGTGACAGCGGGAATTAATTATAAAATTTATTAATGAAACTTATATGTTTGGAATTTTGTAAAATAGACATCATTTTTGAATTCGGAATATCAATTATAGCTTAGGGTGAAATTTTGGCATTGTTCTGAAAAACTTCAATTTTTGATGAATAGTGAAACCACTAAGTGGTAGTTAAATAACTGATTTTTTCGTTTAAATGAAATATTACCACTTCTGTGATTTGATTTTCAAAAATCCGACATACATGGTTGTCATTAAGAAGTAAAATGTGTTTCAATGGGATAAAAATATTTTTTTTGGTGAATAGTAACTTATTAAGTTTTAATCGCGATTAGTGGTAATTAGTGTGGTTTAAGGTATAAATAATACTTTAATAATATGAAATGACCTAGACACATGTCCCAACCTTATTGGTTGTGTCATGGCCGACCAAGACAAGCCATGGCCTAACTTGGGGACCCCATGGATCCACTTTTGTTGGGAAATAACATAAATTACTTTTTATTTAATGTTAAAGTGAAAATGACACTAACATAAATTGTTTTACTAAAACAATTTTTAAGTAGGGTTACACAATTCCAAATTTTGACTATAAATATTCATTAGAAATCTAAAAAGATTTCCTACATCATAGTATTTTTTTTATAATTTTTAGACATTAAATAAATTAAATTATTTATGACATCATTATGATGTGGCGATGACCTCATTATTTAACGATTTAAATAAAATGAGAAGATAATGCAAAATCCAAGGCTTACACTTGTCCAAAGCCTATTGGATGAAGATATTTCGAAACCTTATCACCTTAGCCTCGAATTATATAAATGTGGGACCTTTAGAATCCGAAAAGCATTGTGAAATAATGTAACATTTCAATCTTTCCAAAAGTGCCCCTCCTCTCCACTTATAAAAGGCCCCCACCTCTCCCACCTCATTTACACTTCCAAGCCATTTGGCTCGGCCAACCTCTGCCCAAATACTCTCCCAACATTCCTCCCTTACTCCTAGAAGCCTCACTTTGGGCAGAACTCTTCCCAAGGAAGCCTTTGGCTCAAATAAAAAAGAGTTACCCGATTTTGAGGTAATGTCTTTTATAATGTTGTTTTGTTTTGTTTTTCTTCTCCAACCCCATAAAATCTTTTTATTAATTTCTTTTGTAACAACACCAGTATCCTCAATATACTAGGATGTTGTTATAAGAAGGATTAGAGCTACACTTACACACACCTACATAAAATGGTTAAAGAACATACGGTTTCTGTGGATGGCGAATTTCTGCCTCACGAAGCGATGATTGTTCAACACTCATATAACACCTTCAAAGGTGGCCATTAAGATGTCACTATTTTTATATATGATATATAATATGTTTTTGTTTTACTTATGCTTCTGTATTTCTCATTTATGGCATACTTTATGATTTCCATTATGGGTAAAACGCGATAATTTCATTTTAGGAAGTGCGGACTACCGCCCCCTCAAAGTGATTTGAATCGTAAATGCCATATGTGGGATGTATAAAGGATGGAGTAAATGGTATTATACACTATATTATACTGGAATTATATTATACATTTATATCATTATGATTTAGTTCCATTAAATATGAAATTGAAATGAAAGTAGCATTCATGCGTACGTACGGCTTACCGTCTCCATGAACGGTGCATTTCATTTCTTACCTCTAAATGTTACGTAATATTATAAATGAATGTATATACTGGATATATAAGATATATATGACATCTAAATCATGAATATAATTCTGGATATAATGGATATTTCACCACATAAACAACTTGTAATTATAAGAAGCTTATTGTTGACTCAAGTACCAAAGATCGACAAAACGACCGTTATTAACTTAAATAATTACATAATGTTCATAACATTGTAATAAGTGATATAAAAAGGATAATGAAATTAAAAATGGTTCTTAATAGGGTATATATTAACTCTAGTTTATTATTCAGGAGGTTAAAGAACAGTCGAATCAAGTCGGACACAAGGTAAGGGAATTTCATAACCCAACTTCCATTCTTTGGGTTAATCTGCTACTTTCAAATTATGTCAATATATTATTATGTTGTATCTTTTATTTGTACTTTATTTATGTGTACTTATAGTTAATACACATAATATATCTATTTCATTTTAAAAATTATCTTTGTAAGGGAACTTCTTAACCCAATTTTCGTTCTTTGGGTTAATATCCTACTTTCAAATTATGTCATGATATTATTATGTCATATCCTGTATTTGTACATTATTTATGTGTACTTGTAGTGAATACACATAATAGATCTATTTTATTTTAAAAATGATCTTTGTAAGGGAACTTCTTAACCCAATTTCCATTCTTTGGGTTAATCTCCTACTTTCAAATTATGTCATGATATTATTATGTCATATCTTGTATTTGTACTTTCTTTATGTGTACTTATATTTAATACACATAATAGATCTATTTTATTTTAAAAATGATCTTTTTAAGGACTTCGTCTCAATCCCCTTTCATTGAGGCATATTTGGTTTTATACACAAATTTCTTTTATACGGTGTATAAACCCCTTTGACTTTTAAGTTTATTCAAAAGGAATCTTTTTATACGAAGCATTTTACTAAACGACAAAAAGGGAATGTTTTTCTTTCCGTACTTATGCGGCGACAACGACTTCTCCGCCGCCGTGAACATTATTTGAGTTTCGGCTTCCTTTACAAGCCATACCTTTTTTAAAAAAGAAAAATAAATACAATGTTTTAACATTCTTTTATTTTGGTATTGAAAATGGTTTTGAAAGAATTTTTATTATATCAATGTGTTGTATTGATATCTTGTGATTGAAATATGGAAATGTTATGTTTCCTTTATGCATGTTTTATGTGATACGATTATGTTATGGTTTATGATATGTTTAAACCTATTCATATGAGGAATGCATTGGACTTAATAAGTGACGGGTGGAGCCCGCTATAGCTCCTCGATGCATCGGTAGGTCTCATGAGACAACTAGACGTGGAATTGGCCGAGGCCCTTTCCCAATTTGATTTATGGTTTTGGCCGAGGCCTTAATCATTTTAGATGTCTTGGCCGAGGCCTTGACAAAATGTTTCAGAATGTCCGGCATTATACATTCCCTCATTATGAAAGTGGTTATTGATATTACATGTGATTATTCGACCAGTAGAATATCCATGTGAAGAAGTAAATGGCATTATCTCATTTTACTTATGCCATATTATGTTGAAGTCCATGTTTAAAAGGCTTTTGTTTTAGTTATACATTGCCTTAAATGTTAATGTTTATTTATGAAAGCTTCCGCATTATTGTTATCCTTACTGAGCATCTGAGCTCACCCCTTTCAATGTTTTAATATTTTCTAGGATGTGAAGAAGTGTATTATGACTGACTTGCAAGAATAGTCAGTGAGGATATGAGTGTGGACTATGAAGATCATGTTATTGTAGTTTGTTTAATTTTGATGTAATGAAAGACTTATGAATGTATCTAGTGTTTCCAAGGCTACTAAACTAATCGGTCTTTCGAGACTTGATCTTTTGTGATCATGCCAATGTTACGAAGTAACGCACCGACTCTGGGTAGCTGGGGTCGGGGCGTTACAGTCAATCTCATCTCATTTTATTAAAGCATCATTTTTACCTTAAACTACTCTAATTACCACTAATCGCGATTAAAAACTTAACAAGTTACTATTCACCAAAAAAATTATTTTAATCTCATTGAACCACATTTTACATATTAATGACAACCATGTATGTCGGATTTTTGAAAATCAAAACACAATGATGGCAAAATTTCATGTAAACGGAAAATCAGTTTTTATAAGTACCACTTAGTGGTTTCACTATTCATCAAAAATTGATGTTTTTCAGAAAAATCCCAAAACTTCACCCTAAGCTATATTTGATATTCTGAATTCAAAAATGAAGTCTGTTTTACAAAATTCAAAACATATAAGTCACATTAATTAATTTAATAATTAATTCCCGCTGTCATGACAAATAGCGTGTTTTTATGAAACAATAAGTATCAAAAGATTGACACTAGTTTAAGTCTGATTTCAAAGTGAAATTGATTCCAACGACCACTATTGGATTTAATGGTAAAAATATTTTCTAATTTCACTTTAAAACCAATTCAAAATATAATCTAATCATATAAATAAATTAGATTAAAAATTGGTTTTGAATTAAAATACAACATTTTACACTATTCATTAAAAAAATGAACTTTATCGGAAAGATACCAAAAATTTACACAAAGTAAATTTTGATGTCCCGATTCTTAATAAGAGTTTTATTTGGTCCAAAAGAATGTTTAAGAGTGAACAAAACTATATTTAATGACGGTTCTCCATCAAAAGGTGATAAGTGAACCTTTAGTGAAAACTAGGGCATAAACGCCTAAAATTGAATTCGTTCCGTATTTTAAGCCTTTATCCTTTATTGTATAAATGTCAAAACATTTAAAAACATATATAATCATATTTTAGTTATTTCTATCCATTCCTGCCTTTACAACAGCTACATGTTAACTACCATTTAAAATAATATTACTTTATTATTAGAGTGCAACGTAAGATTCCCAAGAAACTCGTTGTTGCGTGTTGGGTACGCCATCGAGCATTGCATCCCCTTTAAAGTCATATTAATATTTTATTCACAAATATGGATAAATATGAAAATGTCTATTCTTTATTTACCTGGGGTGTTACATCCTTCCCCCCTTTTGGGAATTGCGTCCTCGCAATTTTAAAATTGCGCTTGGAAACATCCTTGAAAGTCCCACATCGGAACAAGAGTCGGTAAAACAATCACTTTAAAATAAAGAAAGATAAGCACAGAGGTCACCCGAGTTAACCCATACTAGGATTCTAAGTATGAAAATATGGACATGGAGGAGAAAACATAGGGTCATGTTCCGATGGAGAGTGATAGAAAACATGTTTAGGAGAAAGTTAACAATAAGAAAATCATAAACTTGTGATGGGTTAAACGGTGTTGGGTTCCCCAGTAGGAAAAGTTAATAGACAAAATTTTAGTTTTAAGTTACTTTTTATTGAGGAATTTTTTCATAAGGAAGCATATTCACTTATCATGTTGACTTTCAACTTTTATTAGATTCCTTACACAAACTCATATTTTCTCCCAAAGACGAGTATTTAGGAAGACTTGTTCACATTAAGAGTACTATAATAAACTTCTAGAGAATCACCTAATCCACAAAATAGAACTATATACTTCCCATGTCTTTAACCAAAACCAAAACCAAAAAGGCTAGTACAAGATCAGATAATCCAGAAAAGGATAACCCTTTATAAAAAGAAAATCTATTCTTAATCTCCAAAATTTGTCCAACAAAACCCAAAGTTCAACGAGGACCATTCTATAATCAATTTGTCCATAAAATTCTTCAAAGTAAACCAATATAAGATTGAAACCCAAATATTTGAAGGATTCAGTCACATAGTCTTCCAAGTTAAATCGTAACATTTATCTCCAAACAACATTAGTCGCTCCAAAAGTCTCACATTGAAAAGTAATTATCCTAATCACATATCCTCCAAAATCAACTTACTCTTAATTCATAAAATCATATAACTAAAAAGAATCAGTCAAACTAACCAGGGACTTCACGTAGTCCAGTGGTAGGCGATAAATACCAGTCACACTTTGGTTGTCGGTTCGATTCCTGCAGCATTGTCCGACGCGACGGGTTGTCACACGGTCTGCGTGTTGTCCTTTTTCCAAAACTATATAATTCTCAAATCATTACCCAAAAAGGGATAAAATCATCAAAAATAACCATAACATAATTTAACCTCAATTTTATCTCATGCCTTTCACTTCAATCATAACATATGGTAACCCATAATTACCTCAAAAGTAAGGATCATATAAACCCAAATGGTTCTTTATAACTATGTCCATAAAAGAAAAGATAACTATTACTTGAATAAAACTTTCCTATATTAAACATCAGGGTTACAAATAATATAAAAAGTCTTCTAATGTAACCCCATCATCAAAAGAGACTTAATACTCTTAAGAATTTCACCCTAACTCTTGAAGCCCTTATATGTTGACATCTTACTCATTCAACATTCTTCATGATCCATTATCCATTCCTTTCCAACTTATTCCGAAATACCTCTTTCCTACAAACAAAATCATTAATCATATCCTAAGATTCCAAAATAAGAATACAATAGTCATGAAATAGTACATACCTTTGATTGGTCATTGTCAGTTTCTTCATCCTCAATCGGAATGGCATTAGGTATTGGTAAACGAATATTGGTACGCTCTTGGTGACCCCATTCACGAAACTTCTTCATAGGACATGTGTTTGCGTAATGACCATGCACACCACATTTAAAACATTCAATTGATCCCTCAGAAAGAACTTCATTCCCTTTCCTCGAGTCAACTGGATGCTTCCTTTTTCCATGGCAGGTTATTGCTTTATGACCTTCATTTCCACATCTATAGCATATTTCTGTCCCTTTGAAACATTTTCCTAGGTGTTTCTTTCCACATCATTGACACATAGGTTTTTGAACACACTTACCTTTATGATTATTACATGTACTTCCGTAGGGATTTGTTTCTTGCATATATGATTCCTTAGAGAAATATCCAAGGTTTAGGTGGTCAATCATGACTCCAGATAGTTGGTTGAGGATAATCAAAAGAGTTCTCATTGCAGCTCCAATATCATTCAGTTGCTTGCTCAAAAAACTGTCATTGTTTCCTTCACATCCACTGTTACTTTGGTGCCTGCTAGATCCAGCCATTTACTAAAACCAAAAAGGTCAGTGTGAGTATATCAACAAAACCATCATGTACTAATGAGTAAGATAAACAATAAGATATACTTACTCATTCACTTTATCTAAAACTAGGACTCTTTCTGATATCCTAACCATTATGGTAATGTCACTTATGCTTAAAGAATACCCTAACCTCTAAAGTTATCTAAACCGACCTTTGATACCAACTATAAGGCCCTAGCCTTAAACCTTACTTAAACTTGAGTTATTACAAGATTACACATTGAGGATCTTTTCAGGTTTATAGTTTTAGAGAATTAGATCATGAAACTTGCATTACATTCCACGTTTAAACAAAGTGGTTACATAAAAGACAATATTCATTCTTCCCATCAATAGAAACCTATTTAAAATAAAACATGGATTCTTTCTTGACACATCCTTGACACTATCGTCACATCATGTACCTTTCCCTTGACCTGTGAAAAGATTTTCAAAAACTTGGGATGATCATAAAAAGCTCAGTAAGGGTTATAAAAATATGGAAAGGAAACATGAGTTCATATATACATATGAATGAATTCATACTTTACCCATAAAACATAGGCATATAAAATCATGAATAAATCATAGAAAACATAAGACATAAAGGTAACTTGAGGCATTCATAACATTCTTATGTAGGGAGTAACCCTCTTGGTTACGTTTGGAATACCCATCACAGTATATTCCCTAAATCTCTTTGGAGAAACCTTAACATTTCACTCCTTCGCGTTACCCAATGCATTGGAGAGCTATAACGGGCTCACCCGCCCTTAGTTTATCACGGAACCACCCGTTCTTCATAAAAATTCCCAAGGACCATAACATAATCGTATCACATAAAACATGCATAAAGGAAACATAGCATTTCCACATTTCAATAACAATATAACATTTTAGTATATTGAAATAATGAATCCATTCAAAAAGAAACCATTTCCAAAACCATTTAAAACATTTAATAAAGAGATTTTTGAATCAAAGTGTCTCATACCACCTTGAAGCTTTTAACATTTTAAACCATTAATATCCATATAAATAAATACTTAAAACCATTTTGAAAACATGGATATTAATAAGAACAAATAATTAAAACATTTAAAACGATATTTTGGTTAAAGGGGTTTTACCAAAATTAGAGACACTTGAATACAATAATCGAGGAATAACATTTAGTAAGAACTTTATAATATCATGAGAATAAAAGGATTCATGATATAATACTCCAAAGGATAGTATATACACCATATAAGAGTGAATTGGTGCATAACAACAATGAACCCTCAATAGAAATGTCAAATGTGATGAAATCCCTTATAAAGAAGGTATCCTTAAATTAAGGACAAATAAATTTCAAAAAAATATGTGTGAAAAATATATATACACCCAATATAAGTGGATATTAAGTGTAAAACAATAAAAGGTCATTCACACATATTCAATGGATGACATATTCAATGACTACAAGTTGAACCCAAAGAAATCGAAATTGGGTTAAAAAGTTCCCTTGACAGCCAATCGGCATCACATCAAAATGAGTTGATGAGAGATAAAAAGTGTATCTCATCACTTGGACATAAAATTTACATCAATAAGGATGTATTAGAACATATCACAACATAAAAATATGTAGATTAAAGGACCCAATAAAAGAAGTCTTTTAAAAAAGAGGAGGGTGAAAGGTTCCCTTACCGACTTGGGTATCTTTCAAAACATACACCCCATGAAAGAAAGACAATAGGTCATTGATTGTAAATACTCATAAACCAAAGTATATTACACAAAGATTAGAATAATGGGAAGTAAATACACCACTCAATGGAATTTGTGGAAAATGTAGCATAAATCTCACGGAAATAAAAGTGAGATGAAAAATCGCTTACGAAAACTCGGCAGCCTAACGGCGCCACATAAAACTTCCGAATATGGATTGATGAGATCAAATAGAGTATCCCATCATATTACAATAGAATTTACAGCAAGTGGAATATAAAAGAAAATCCCCCAACATTGCAAGGAGGAATTTAAAATAAGTGACATAAAGGAGAGTACTTAAAAAGAAAGAGAGAGGTTAGATCTCTTACGAAAGTTCGGCAGCCTAACGACGCCACTCAAAACTTCAAAAATGGATTGATGAGTGAGAATAGGGTCTCTCATCACATGAACATAAAAATTACAGTAAATATAATATAAAATATCATCCCAATAACAAGAAAGATGAGCTTTAAAAGGAATGACATTAAATTGTGTACTTAAAAAGAAAGAGAGTTGTAGGATCCCTTACCTCGGGTCCGACTTGACTCGATCGTTCTTTAATCTCCTGAATAATAAACTTGAGTTAATTTCTAATTCTTTAAGAACCTTTTTAAAGTTAATTATTACTTTTATACCACTTATTACCATGTCATAAACATTATGTAATCATTTAAGTTAATAATATTTGTTTTGTCGATATTTGGTTCTTAAGTCGAAAGTGGACTTCTTACAATTACATGTTGTTCGTGTGGCCAAATGTTTATTATATCCATAATTGTATTCATTATGTAGATATCATATATGTCATATATATCCAGTACATGCATGAATTTATAACATTACATAATCATTTAGAGGTAAGAAATGAAATGCACCGTTCATGGAGACGGTAAGCCGTACGTACGCATGAACACTACTTTCATTTCTATTTCGTATTTTATAGAATGGAATAATAATGATATAAAGGTATATTATAATTCCAGTATAATATCATATATAATATCATATTTCCATCCTTTATACATCCCACATATGGTATTTAACGAATCAAATCACTTTGAGGGGGCGGTAGTCCACACTTCCTTAAATGAAGATATCGCGTATACCCATAATGGAAGCCATAAAGGTAAGACAAAAATGAAAAATACAGAAGAATAAATAAAACACAAACATATTATATATCATATATAAAAATAGTGACATCATAATGGCCACCTTTGATGGTGTTAAATGAGTATTGAACAATCATCGTTTCGGGAGGCAGAATTTCACCATCCACGGAAACCGTATGTTCTTTAACCATTTTATGTAGTTGTGTGAGAGTGTAGCTCGAATAAATCTTATAACAACATCCTAGTATATTTATGATACTGGTGTTGTTACAAAAGAAGAAAATAAAAAGAGTTTAGGGGGTTGGAGAAGAAAAATAAAACAAATGAACATGAGAGAGTGAATTACCTTTAAAAGTGTAACTCCTTCTGATTTGAGCCTAAAGGCTTCCTTTGAAAAGATTCTACCCAAAGGGAATCCTCTAGGATGAGGAGAGGGATGTGGAGAGAGTAACTGGGCAGGTTTTGGCCGAGGCAAAGGCTTGAGGAGTGTGTTAAATGAGGTAGAGGTGGGGGCCTTTTATAAGAGGAGAGGAGGGGAACTTTTGGAAAGTAAAGAAATATTACTTTATTTGAAAATGTGTTTCGGTTTTAAAACGTCCCACATTGATATAATTTGTGGATAAGGTGATAAGGGTTCTAAATCCACCCATCCAATAAGTTTTGGACATGTGTAGTTCATAGATTTTACATTATCTTTCCATTTTATTTAAATCGTCAAATAATGATGTCATCACTGCATCATTATTATGTCATATATAATTTACTTTATTTAATGTCTAAAAATTATAAAAAAATACTATGATGTAGGAAATATTTTTATCTTTCCAATGACTATTTATAATCAAAATTTGGACTTTTTTAACCCCACTTAAAAAATGTTTTAGTAAAACATATCATGTTTGTGTCAATTTTACTTTTACATTAAATAAAATGTTATTTATGTCATTTCCCAACCAAAGTGGATCCATGGGGTCCCCAAGTTGACCCATGGCTTGTCTTGGTCGCCCATGATTCAACCAATGAGGGTAAGACATGTGTCAATCTCATCTCATTTTATTAAAAGATCATTTTTACCTTAAACTACTCTAATTACCACTAATCGCGATGAAAAACATAATAAGTTACAATTCACCAAAAAAATTATTTTAATCTCATTGAACCACATTTTACTTCTTAATGACAACCATGTATGTCGGATTTTTGAAAATCAAAACACAATGATGGCAAAATTTCATTTAAACGGAAAATCAGTTTTTATAAGTACCACTTAGTGGTTTCACTATTCATCAAAAATTGAAGTTTTTCAGAAAAATCCCAAAAATTCACCCTAAGCTATATTTGATATTCTGAATTCAAAAATGAAGTCCGTTTTACAAAATTCAAAACATATAAGTCACATTAATTAATTTAATAATTAATTCCCGCTGTCATGACAAATAGCGTGTTTTTATGAAACAATAAGTATCAAAAGATTGACACTAGTTTAAGTCTGATTTCAAAGTGAAATTGATTCCAACGACCACTATTGGATTTAATGGTAAAAATATTTTCTAATTTCACTTTAAAACCAATTCAAAATATAATCTAATCATATAAATAAATTAGATTAAAAAGTGGTTTTGAATTAAAATACAACATTTTACACTATTCATTAAAAAAATGAACTTTATCGGAAAGATACCAAAAATTTACACAAAATAAATTTTGATGTCCCGATTCTTAATAAGAGTTTTATTTGGTCCAAAAGAATGTTTAAGAGTGAAAAAACTATATTTAATGACGGTTCTCCATCAAAAGGTGATAAGTGAACCTTTAGTGAAAACTAGGGCATAAATGCCTAAAATTGAATTCTTTCCGTATTTTAAGCCTTTATCCTTTATTGTATAAATGTAAAAACATTTAAAAACATATATAATCATATTATAGTTATTTCTATCCATTCCCACCTTTACAACAGCTACATGTTAACTACCATTTAAAATAATATTATTTTATTATTAGAGTGCAACGTAAGATTCCCAAGAAACTCGTTGTTGCGTGTTGGGTACGCCATCGAGCATTGCATCCCCTTTAAAGTCATATTAATATTTTATTCACAAATATGGATAAATATGAAAATGTCTATTCTTTATTTACCTGGGGTGTTACAGTCCATTATGATGGAATTGTATTTATATGTGATTTATATTATATTTATGTAGACTCAATTATATTTTTCATTTATATCATTCCATTATGGTTTCCATTATGTACAAATGTGCTAATTTCATTTGAGGAAGTGCGGACTACCACCCCCTCAATGTGATATGACTCATCCAAACCATACGTGGACCATATAAATGACGGAGTTAATGATATTATAAATATGATATTATACTGGAATTATAATATACCTTTTTATTAAAAAGATTTCATTCCATTAAAATATGAAATAGAAATGGATGTAGCCTTCATGTTTACGTACGGGTTACCGTCTCCCTAACAGTACATTTCGTTTCTTATCATCAAATTTTATGTACTCTTGTAACTTCATATATATATTGGATATATATTAAATATATGATATCTAAAGCATGAATATATTTCTTTAGATAATGGAATTTTCACCACATGGACAATTTATAATTATAACAAGATCATTTTTAACTCATGTTCCAATCATCGAAAATAAGTCCAATATAAATGAAAATAATTAACCAATTGTTATAGAAAGGTAATAAGGGATATAATTGGATTAATAATCATGAAAAAAGTTCTTAAGCATGTATATATTAAGATAAGATTAATATTCAAGAAATTAAAGAATTAACAGGTCAAGTCGGACATGAGGTAAGGGACTTCGTCCCAATCTCCTTTCATTGTGGCATACTATGATTTATACATGGATTTCTTTTATACTGTATATAATAAAACCCTTTGACTTTTAATTTCATTCAAAGGTAATATTTTTTCTATGACACATTTTACTAAAAGGAAAATGTAATGTTTTTAACATTTGTAGTGAAAATGACATCTCCGCCTCTGTAATCGTTAGTTGGCTTCCTCTATAAGCCTTAATGTTTTTAAAAGGAAAATAAATCACTTTTTGGAGATTTGGTATTGAAAATGGTTTTTGAAATGGATTTATTATTTCAATATCTTTAAATTATTTCTTTTTAATTTCCAATGAAATGTTATAATTGAAATGTTTATATTTTCAATATTTTAGGTGTTATGATTTTATAATGGAACATGGAAATTTTATGGGTGGTTATGTGATAATACAAATAATAGGTGGTGTTGTGATAAACTAGGAATACTGGTTACGTTATAACATCCAATCCATTGGGTTTGGAAATTGGCCAAATGGCTTTTCCCTTTAGTTGATATTCATTGAAGTTGACTATATGGTTATTCCATTTATGTACCATTATGTCACATGTTTCCTTTATTTGTTATGTTTTCTTTATCTGGGTTTTATGGTAATGTTTTGGTAATAAAAATGTAAGAAATGATCTTTTATTCAGTGAAGAATATTTACTACATCATTGTGGTGAAAATGATTTCGTATGATACAGTATCCATGGTTTACTTGTTGATTTGAGAAACAAAAATATTTCCTTATTTGTATATACCTTACTGATCTTTTTTCCAATATGAAGTTTATTTTTTAAAAAGTTTTTCATAGGAAATAATGATAATTAGGGTAATGGATGGGATTAAGGTAATGTATTTATGTCTAAAATATGAAACACAACATGTCTCTTTTCTTAGAGTTTTTATTTTATGAAAAAATGGATACTGAGTAGAATTGTTTACATGTAATATTCAAATGTCTATGTATATGTTATGGATTAATTATCTAAATCTATAAAACTCAAAAGATCCTCATTGTGAATTATTCATTTAATTCATGATTATGTAATGTTTAATGGCTGGGCCCTTATATTTAATCATGTGACATTCCTACCACAAAGGTTTTTAAAAGAGGGTTTTAAAACATTGAACTAGTGATTATCTTTAAACACATAATTGTGATGGTGTTCAAAAATATTATCATAATGAAGAAACATATTATTCTAAAATTTTACACAATACATAGTTTTTTTAAATTATTATACCCAATTAATATCGGTAGATTACTTTGAAAGAAATACTTCATGTATTTTTCTCGAATGATGTTCTTACTTGGTTAAGAGTTTATCCTTGGTCATTCAATTTCATTATATTTTTGAATCCTTCAAAATATATTGAAATGAAAGTGTTAAATATCCTATAAATATCCTCTTGTTGTGTCAACCCAGGTGGATAGTAAAGACCATTTTCGTATATTGTGTAACACAAGAGAAACAATTTATATGTCTTTTTCATAGTTACTACACCAAGGTAACACTGTTGGGGAACCATTTCCATATGAATTATCAACACATGTATGGATTTCCATGAATAAATACATAATCACTATCATAAAAAATGATATTATGTAGTTACACTGATTTTATATGATTGTTTTGAATTCTATAATCAATTTTTTGATAAATATAGTTACATAGGATTCTACTAAACATTCTCTGATACCCACTATAAGGACATAACCATTAAAATTACATAATTTAGTTAATTCACTGGGAATACTGTTATTATGTTCCCCAATATTATTTCTGTTAAGAGTTCTAGATAATTAGTTCGTAAATCAAATATGAAAACCCAAACTCATACATTATTTATACTACTAAAAATATTTCCATTTCATACACAAAAAATCTTATAATATAACATGAATTCTTCACAACATTCACCATTGATTCTTCTTTTCAATTATGCATCCTTAAACCTAATTATTTTTTTCAAAATATGGATGAGTAAAAAAATAGTAAGTTAAATAAAAATAATGAGAGAACAAATTAGTCATTGAATACATGAAAACATATGAAATTACCTTAACAAGTACGTAATTCTCACCCATTTAGTATCATATTGTTATTTTCTGAAAATATTATATTTCCATAAAACATAGAAAACATAAATTAAACAGTAAAGTAACATGTTGAATTACATACATAACATATTAATCCTCATTTATACCATGTGATTAGTAACCCTGAAATCTACCTTACAATGTAACCCTCCCAACTGACTAATAATTTAACCATCACAACTACATTATGGTGTAACCTGCATAATTACACTTGGGGTAACAAAATATTCAACCACTAACATAACATAACCAATGAATTGGAGGGGGATATTGGTCCCTTAATTCAACATAAACAATTCCTAGGGACTATAACATAGTAATATAACCTGAATACTTTCATCATTAAAATATTCTATTTGAATTTTGTGAAAATTTAAATTTAAAAGAGGATATTTAAAGTTATGACCCTTACCTCAGGTTCAAATTAATTAAAATGAGTTAAAAATATCTTTTTAATGGTTTAATTTTTTTTATAAATATATTAATGAACTATAATAAACTTTATACGACAATATATGACAATATTATAACAAAAATCAACCAATTTATTAATTATGTTTTGTTATTTCGATTATTTTGGGTGAATTATTTTTTTGGTATCCATGATGGGTTCATAATTTAGTTTCATTTTTCGAATTGAGGAATAAGTAATGAATTGGAAATAAATTTTATTAATATGTTACCAAAACCCAAAAATACACAATATATGATATTTTATATATAAGTATGATTCATTATATAAAACATAAATGAAAAATAATTTAATTTTTTTTTGTGATTATTAGGACCATCATAATGTTATATCAATTTTTATATCATGTTTATATATCAATTACATTAAATTATATAACTTATAATGTGTGATATAAAAAATAATTTATGGATATCAAATGTTTAATGATGATACATGAAGGTGGTAATTGATGATTAAAGGGTATCATCCACAATGGTGGAAAATAAGAACCTCAGAGATGATAATCTCATATTCAGAATAAATGGGAGAGACGATCTAGTTTTTTGATGAGTTTTTCCTTAAGATTGATAACATTTATATATATATAAATATAATAATAGTGTTTCCATTCCACTTGTCTAAGGGGATATGAATATATAATTTTACCTCTTAAAATTTTCTCATTTATTACCTCCTAAAGGGCTTGGTTTTTTATTTTTCATGAAACTAGAAGGTCATAGTAATTGGGAAGAAGCTTTAAAAGGGAATATTGATTAATGTTCAAGATGATACAATGATTTGAGGTTTGAGGAAAAGAGTTTGTTAGAGGGTGGTATTTATATTTTAGGAGAGGGGTGTTTTTTGATTATTTTATTCATTTTTTGAATTTTTTTCTCGGGACTATGAATATATTTAATATTATTAATAAATATATTAAAAAAATTATGGTTAGTTCGAGATTATGGTGCTTATATAATAAATGATTTTTTATTCATGTATTTGGATTATTATTTAAATACCATAAATTACAATATATCACTACTCGCCAAAAATTAAACTATTATAGAAAAGGCCAAATATTTCACAATAAACATTATCTTACGTGTATAAATTAAAAATGAACTCCATTTTATGGAATTTTTTTATAAATATAAGTAAATAAATTTTTAATTAAAATAATATTTATTTCGTAACATAACAATTTTAAAACATTATCTGATTTTATAACACATTGAATAATATGTTACATTCTCATAAAACTATTTTCAAACAATAATATAATAAAATATTAGTTTATTAATGAATTTTATAATAATAAGTTTTATTTTAGAAAAATATTAATTATAAAATTATAAATTAACACAATTTTTTGTAAAAAAATACCAACACTTAATGTATCAATTTTAAAAAAATTATTACATATTCCACGATATAAATATATCTTATTTGAACTTTTAATATACAATAATTTAAATTATACATTAATACCTGAGGTCACTATTCTTTTAGTATAGATATCATAATTTCTATAAATACCAATTTTTTTATTATATATTCACAATGAATTTTACAATTTTTTTATAATTAAAATGAATTACATTATAACTACAATGTTTTTTACATTGTCCCCACCTTATAAAAATTATATCCTCGAAATTTATATTCACTTGTTTAATATCTTATGATATATTTCCCTCATATAATTTTTAGACTCCCACGATTCTCCTTCAGCCATGTGGGTTCTCCATAAATCCTTAACAATGTTAATTACATTATTCAACAATACCTGATCTCTATATCAATAATCTGATTCGTTTTCTCTTGATAAGAGACTTTCTCTTACAATGGATATATTTATGTGCTAAAAATTTGAGATGAACCCAGAACATAAGTAATCATCATCGAATCATGAAACACATTTAATACTCAAGAGAGACATAGTAAAAAATATACTCGATAGTATACTACTAAAATATTTTCTATTATTTTATATGGTCTAATAAACCAAGGACATAGATTTCCATTTTTACCTAAACTATTAACAATTTTCCAAATAATTATTTTACTTAACACTTGATCACATAACTCAAAATAAAATAGAATTCCATAATATTTTAGGAATAATGTTTATGTCTGCTCTAAGCTATCCCCTTATGCTGCTATATCATTTTCACATTCTCATCAATTTCATTGACCGATTCTAGTCCCATCAACTTCTTTTCCCCAATATCAACAAATAATTCTGGTGTTTGAAACTTCTTCTACATAATTCCTCAAAATGATCCACATCTATATTGGAATGCATACTATTATTATAAGAAAACTCAACAAATTAAATATTTTGATCCCCACGTCCATGGTAATCCATTGAGGATTAACGATTTATATCATCCATTATATGGATTTTTTCATTCTGAATGTCTATTTGATTGAGTATGATATCCTTTGGTGAAATTGAATTTTTTTCCTGAATGACTTTACAATACCTTTATGAATGTTATAAGTAAATGTGGGATCATGGTAAGATACAACATAGTTAGGAACTCCATATATCCTAACAATATTTTTGAGGTACAATTGAGAAATATGACCAAAAGAGAAAGTGTCTCGAATAGTAATAAAATGTTAATATTAATATATCTAATCTTTAGTTACCAAAATAACATTGTTACATATTGTTTTATTTTTCATTCCCACCATTAAGTCCATTGATATATTTTTACATTTTTTATCATTCACTAGAGAAGGATAAATCATACCCTTTTTTAGTTTTCCCTCTACATTAACCTGTTAACAAGAGAAGCATTTCATATTAAATTTAGAAATATCACATTTTATTCCATTCAACCATTAATACACCCTATGGTCCCTATAAATCGTATACTTCTAGGATGAAATTAAAATGTATATCTTTGAGATTCCCTTAAAATTATTTCTTTAGTTTTGGAATCATAATGCAGACATTATATTGTTCAAAAATTCAAGACACAATATTTTACAAGATTAAATTCATAATATTTACATTTCCAAACCAATTATAGATTTTTTGTAACAAAGGGAATTTGTTTTATGATATATTAATTTTATTTTTGTGATATCATTATAATGAACATGAAGCAAAATTAAATAATTTCTTACACCAAAAACAGCCAAACCAATATTCACCAATTCATTAACGAAGGGGTTATGTTCCAAACATAACATAGTCAATGTATACTGAAGTTTTCGACTCATGGTATGTTTTACATTGACTAATTTTATAGGATGGTAATTGATCATGAAATAATACTTCATTATAAATTATATCCATCTTATTTTACTCATTTTCAATTCCGTTACAGAGAATATGTACTTCAATCATTTAATTCCTACATATATTTCAAATATAGCTACATATAACTTATGACTCAAAATTTATAATGCGAAAAAATAGAACATAATATGAAATCACTTTTGGGATAATATAATAACTTTTTTAAATGTCATAATTAATAAACAATTATGATATCACTATGAATTATAATACAACAATGTCATATCAATGAAAATTCATAGTATGTTACAAAATCATCATTTCTATAAGGAAAGGATAAAACTCGAGCATTCAACAATCTCCTTTTCAATTTCTCAATAAAAAAATGGTATTATTTGTTCCAAATAAATATAGAACATATTATGTTAACTTAGTTAGTGGGATAGAAAATTATGTAATGTTTATAATAAAATGATGATAGTAGCTGAATAATCAATGAAAAAAAATATGATTCTTTGTGTTATTTTTTGGAATTTTCCATTAATTAACCAAATCTATTTTAAAGGGATCATATATTATTTCATACTTATTTAAAATGATCCCATGAAAAAAATGTAGTTGTAACAAAAACCAAATTTCCAAAATTCACCATTTATCATTTTTTCATTAACTATTTTTTGAACAATCCTTTTTCATTTTTCATGATCCTCATAGAATTTTAACTAAACAAAAATATCATCAATGAAAAAATAACATTGAGCACATATTCATGTATGATTCTATTAAATGGATCTATAAATAATGTTCAGTATTTTTTCAAACAAAATAAAATAATAAAAAACATGTAATGACCTTATCTAGTACTAAATTCTGTTTTTAGAATGTCATCATCCTAAACATTCAACTGATGGTACATAGATCTCTTGTCAATCTTGAAAATATAATGAGATCCCTGGAACAAACCAATGAAGTCATCTATATGAGTCAATGAGTGATAATTTTTTATAGTAATTTTATTCATATATCTATGATCATTGAAAAGACTCTTGGAACCATCTAATTTTTAACAATAAAAAGGATCACCCAATGGTGAAGTTATAGGATGAATGATACCATTTTCATGAAACTAGTGCATACATCTTTTTCAATTGAATACGTTATTCATGAGAAATTCTATAAGGGTGTTTAGAAATAGGTTTTTTATTAGGAACTAAGTTGATAGATAATTAAATTTCCAGATTAGGTAATACACTAATAAAATAACAAGTACAAACATAAAACAATTCGTTTACCACTATAAAATTGATATTCAGAATGGTTTACTTTTTGAGTAATATGTATAAGATAACATTCATTACTATATTTTAACAGTTTATCATCGTCCTATAATGTTATCATTTTAATGGGCCGATTATTACATACAGAATATATATCTGTTAGGAAAAAATATATATTTCACTATATAATTAATCTTATCATGGTAAAAAAAATATCTAATTTATGTCTAGAATAATATAAAATTATAATAGAGAATAAAAAATATTATAGGTAATTTACTCCCACAGAAAAAAACCAGAATATTTTTATAATGAAATTTTTCATAAATTCTCCACTAGTTTTTTTAAAAAAATTATGATTTCATTTCACGAGGAGAAATTTCTAATTTGAAGGAAGAATTCATATAAAATAAATTAATATATATACCCCATATAAGAAAATACATTAAAAATATCTAACAAAAAACAATGTACATGATACAAATTCATTAGTTTTACTGAAGTCTACTAAAGTAGATGAAAATAATTTCACTACACCTTTCAGGTTGTATTCTAGATTCCTCCCATCCTCTATATAATTATTTTTGTAGGTATTTAAAAAATCAACCATCACAAAAAAATTAAAACCCAATATAGTTTTCTTATCAGAATTAAACAAACCAACAATTACATCATATTCATTGCAATATCAACCTATAGGTTCAAATATTAATGATCTGAAACCCTTCATGGATATGTTAAGTCATTCCATAGGATTGTTTTTACCAAAAATCCAAAAAACAAGAAACAAAATTTTATTAGCTTAAGATTTATTTGATTGACTTTTAACCATTTCATTACATTATCACCTCATTATAATGTTATTTTAAAAGTACATTTGATCATTAAAAAACTCAATTTCCACCCTCTGATCACATCAAAAAAATTTCTCATAACTGTTTATTTTATTTGAGTCCAAACCCCTTTTTACATTGGATTAAATATTATGTAAGAAAAGTTTATTTTTACTATAATGACACCAAGTAAGATTTGGAGAAAACATTTCCAATCATGTGAAGTTTTCTAAATACAACTCCTCTAAAAATTATCTATATTGTTTCAATGAATTGAATTTGTTTTCCATACTAATTCAAAACACTGATGGAACCATTTTTCAAGGAAACATATCTTAAAATAATCTCATTCTATGTTATTAATCTCTTATCTTTCCCTTATATTCATTATAACGGACCACCACTAGATTCCATGACCTTCAAAATGATAAATTTAATGACTAAAATTTTTACTATATAAACAACATAGGACATAAAATATTTTTTGAATGGAATTTATACAACCCATCATTATCCAATAGTTCAAATGATACATTGATATCTGGTGGGTGTTGACTCATAAAATGTTATACGACTGTCATGTTTTTCTAGTAGCTCTTGATATTCCATTACATGGATGTCACTGATATTCATAGCCCACTTCAAATGATCTATATCTATAAAAACATATCTATCCTAATTACCACCATATTACGTTCTAGAATACAAAATATATCATCCTCTCTAGGCCTCTATAATTCAGCAATCATGTTTCTTGTGTGGAAAAACATTCTGAACAGAGATATTATAGAGAAAGGAACATGGTAATCATTAAATTCCATATCCTTTCAACATAAAAATGAAGTAAAAATAATCTATTCAATTTTATTACCATTATAATAATACTAAATGTTATCTTAACTATGCATTGATACAAAATATAAGGTCTCAACCATAAAAAATAGATAACTATTTTTATTCAACTAGAATATGGTTATTACATTACCAAAGGTCTTTTCAGTTTAAATTTTATGAGAATTAGGTCATAAAACATACATAAAACCATAAAATCATACAGTGTGGATACTACTTAAATAGTATAAATTTCTTCTATTTTAAAAAATGTTTTAGTATAACATGAATTCTAGTCAACATTCATCTTTTCTTGTTCTTTTTAGTTACTCATCCTTAATAACATTGTTTTTTTATAATTTGATGATAATAAAATGTTTAATAAGGGATATAAATATAATTATATTTACCATTAGGCCATGAATAATTATGAATATGTGGAATTATTTCAACAAATATACTTCTCACCCATTAAGTATCATATAGAATTTGTTTTGGAAACATTTAATCTCAATAAAAACTTATAAACATAAATCAACTCATAAAAATTATAACCCTCGTGGATACATAATGATTTTTAAACCTCATGGATACCTTATAATGTTGCCATATAAAAAACCAAATGATGAAACCCACTCGGTGAACATTTTGTGTAACAACTACAGTTAAACATTGAGTATCCAAATGGTCAACCTCCAAAATAAATATACCCAATAAAATATATGGAGATATAGGTTCCCCAATTCAATGTAAAAATTTAATAAGAACACTAAAATAGTTATAAAACATATACACTAAAATCATAAAAACGATTCTCTTGAATTTTGTAAATAAATAATTTTAACAGTGGTATTTAATGACAATTCACTTATATAGAGTTAAACTTACATAAAAAATGATCACAAATACTGTATAATGGTTTTTTGAGTTTTATTGATATATTATGGAACTATATTCATGATTATAATACTATATACATCCATATTATATCATCTTTCCACAAATTTATTAATAATTATTTTTATTTTCATTGTTTCGTGTGTGATCTTTTCATGATTTCTATGAGGAGTTCATAATGGATTTTTATATTTAATTGAGGAAAAACTCCAAAATTTGAATTTCATCATACTAATATGTTTACATAATTTTAAATGAAAAGGAATTATTTTCCCGATATGCAGATGATTCATTATATAAATAATTAATTAGAATGATTTATTTTTTTGTATTTTTCATGACCATCATGAACTTGTATCATTTTATTTAATATCATGATTATATATGTGATCAATAACATTATATAACTAATAATTGGTTTTCAAAACATATTATGTAGCCATAATAATGGGGTTATGACTACCATGATGGTGGTAATGCGCAATTAAAGTGTATCTTCCACGATGGTGGTAAATTGTCACTTCTCATATAATGTTCTAATTTTTAAAATAAATTGGAATAGAGATTGATTCTGATGACGTATTTTACATCAACATGAAAATATAAAACTATATATAAGATACTATTGTTTGTATTCCACTTGGATATTTATAGGTGATTCTAGAATAAGTAAATGAATGATATTAAAAGGGAAAAAAATAAAATAATAGATGAATTAACCTCTTGAATTGTTCTCATTGAGAACCTAATTAAGTCCCTTGGTTTTGGCCGTGTTGTGAGACCAATATTTCATGTACTAGGTGAAGTGTCTTGGGAAGGGAATTGGTATGAAATTAAACAATCTAAAATGATTTTAGGTGTCAGAAGATGTGGTGGTCAAGTGTTGTCTTTAAAGTGGATGAGAAGAGTATTTTTTGTTATATTATTCATTAGATTATTATTATTCCTCAATAATATGAATTTATTGAGAATTATTATTAAATATATTAAAATAAATAATGATATTTTGAGATAATGGTTCTTAAATAATGCATTTATTTTTTATTCATCTAATTGGATTATAATTTAAATTCTTTGAATTACTGTATTTCAAAATTCACAAAAAATCCACTATTTTAGAAAAATATTAAATAATCACCATATCCATTTTTCAATATTTAAAATTTATAAATTAACCAAATTTTATGAAAATATTTTTTAAATATTAGAAATTTAATTTTTAATTAAAAATATTATGTATTCAAAAATAACTAATTTTAAAACAATAAATAATTTTATAAAAATTCTAAAAATTGATTAAGGTGTCGTAAAATTTTATTATAATGATAATACAATAAAATATTAATTTACTAATCAATTATATAAAGGAAAATTTTTTCTTAATTAAATCATTTAGAAAATTATAAATAAATATTTATGGTACATAAAAATACAAACATTTAATTTATCTCTTTCAAACAAATTATTTTTTTATTCAATGATATAAAGATATAATATTTTTTAGTTTTATGATACTTGAATTTATATAATTATTTCTTAGGGAATGTTACTATTATATTAATATAGATTATATAATGTATATAAATACAACTTATTTCCTATACATTTAAAATTTATTTTACATATTAATTTGAAAATGAAAAAAACTATTTTATAAAAACATGGGATGTTACACTTACTATAAAAACCCAAACCATAATAGCCCATACCACCTACCTGATACTATTAAATTGAAATATGATTCTAGGAATCACATCTTTAAAGAGTGACTAGTTTATATTCTTGATAGAAAAGAAACCTACATGAGATGTTCCTTACATTTTCCTTCAAAGATTACAACATGATTTTTCTCTTCTTTTGATTAGATAATTATTTAATCTATAACATCCATTTATATCATTAATAGTAAAAAACCCTGAATCATGGGGAAATGAAAAAAATAAAGTTGAGCTAAATTGGCTTGTAAGATTTAATTACAATTGATGTAAATCATGAATCAATAATAATAATAAATATGTAATGTTAAAATTCAAATCACACATTCCATTAAAATAACAAGACTATACAAATATATAATTAATAACGAATATGGAATGATAAATAAATGAATCCCATTTAATTAATAAACTATGAACAAAATATATCCATTAAAAATAACATAGTGAAAATATTATGGATAAAAAACATATTCTAAATGAAATAAATTCATAATTATTATAAATTATGTTTCCAAGGTACATAATTCCTTTACTATAATGTCTTCTAAATATATGTTTTAAGGCATACTACCATCATGAGCCCTCACATTACAATTTGAAACATATGTGTTACAAACATATATGGTTTTCTATCTAATTTCAACTCGCAAGACTAACATTTCATTAAGGGGATCAAATTAACCAATGCCCATACCATATTATACCTATCCAAAAAATTCCTCATATATCAAATAATTTAGTTAATTAATAGACAATGTACATTATCATTGAGTATTGATATTCAATAGTGGATGAAAATTTGTCAATTTTTCTCCAGTTATTCATATAATATTCAATGTAATAATCATATGTAGGAATGGTATATGGTTTATTAAATAAATATATTTTGTATAAATAATAATTACATTATTGGATAATTAATATCCCATAGAACTAGAATAATTCTGGGAAAAGATAATGACTAAAAAATGAATCAACGAAGTGAATGTCAATATTTTCCATAGTCATAATGATTATAACTCATTTGGAAGAAGATTAGGGATGATATTAATATTATATATAATTATTTGAGTATTGATAAAGGGTTCATGAAATTGATAAATATAAATATCTTAAATTTATCATTTATTTTTTTGAGGGAATTATAATTTTTATTTTTAAAATAATTTTGAATATAAAATTATTTGAAAATAACTTTTAAAAAATTATGTTCTAGAAAACATTTGTAAATAATTTTATCAAAAAATAACCATTTAATATTTAAATATATTATCTAAAATGTACTATTGGTCATGAAAACTAAAATAATTGTTCATGATGAACTTATCAAGATATATTTTACCATCAATTGTTTTTGTAAAATCAAAATTAGATTTTCTTTAAAAATGAAATAAAGTTCAAATTAATTTTTATAAAGTGTAAAAATGGGTGAAATTACATTAATAAATCATTTTTTAATTTTTTAAACATTTTCATATTCATATATAGAAATCATGGTTTTGGAATAAATCATATTTCCAATAGAAGAGAAAAACAATGTAAGGTTTTACTAAAAAAATTACAAAACATTATAAGTAATAAAACCTTTTAAAATGGAACTATTCTAGGAATATGTCATGAAAATTGGTGCATAATAAAACTAAATGGGTTTTTATGAAATTTTTATCTAATTTCATTTCATTAGTATTAATGTATAAATAATATTCATTAGAATTAGATTTTAAAGAAACCTCAAAAATAAACATAACATTAATGTAATAATTAATAAATGGGAAGTATATTTATTACAACATAAAAAACACATATTAAAATTTTAAATACAAAATAATATAATAAAATTTCATTACACAAATAATAATATATTGACATTATCAATGATGTTTCTGTTTAACCAAATGTGTGGAAGTTGAGTGAAGAATACATCCATGTAAAATTTATGTCATACCCCCTTAGAGGAAGTAATTCAAAATCAAGAATAAGATACCATTAGTAATGAATTATTAATGATATTAAATTCTTATTTTAAGGTATATAGATACTAAAAAATGTGTGTCTATGATAACAATATGTCTGAATGATATTAATTTTAGATGAAAACTCATACCATAAACTTATCTTTGGTTTAATATTACAAAACCTCATATATATTTGGATTAAATATGTTCTTATCATATTAAATAACAATATAATTATTTATTATGACCATTATGATATATTTATAATATATTTTTACCTGTTCATTAATAATCATCACTTATTTTCATTTATTGGGTAGTTAATTGCCTTATTTCCTCATCTATGTTTCCTCATTAATGATATGATTCTTGTGCATTCTATATAGTATTACAAACTCGATAATTATAATCATGACATAAATAAAATATATATTCATTATATATTTATTTATATTAAATCATAAAATTTAGTTATTGGAATTGAGAAACAACGTTCATGGATATTCTAATTCATAATTATGCATGAAAATTGTTTCCATTTTCATTTCAAACTAATTAAATAGAAGGAAAATGATAAACATATTTTCATTCTTGGGTCATTTGAAGTTTATATATATAATATTTATATTACATACATAATTAATAAATTCCATATAAAGCATGAATGAATAATATTGCATCATAAGGAGGTAGTATGATATACACCAGAACGATATTTTCATAATCTTAAAAAATAGAAACCACAAAGTTATGTGTAATATAATTATCACATAATAATAATAAAATAAAAATATCATAAAAATATTATATAAAATATAAATCAATCATTATTCTAAACCATGAATTTTGGTAATGGGAAAATGTACAACATTGGTTCGTGAGGTGGCAGTCCACCATACATATGAATGATTATTTCATAACCAAATTTATGGTATTGTTTGTGGTTTATGTTTATAATGATAAAAATGAAAAAAATAAAATTATATGGATTTTTATAAAGTAATTATATTATAATAGTACAATAATAATTGAAGGAGGTGAAGAAACAAATAAAATAAATATTCTCAAAAATAATGATTTCCTATTTTTCTTGAATCAACATTTGGTATGACCTAAATCTAGAAAGGGGAGAATTTTAACCCCTTAATAATTCTTCTAGGATTATGTAAGGGATTTGTCGATGTTTTCTGGTTAGTGATTTGTCAGGACAATGTTGTTTTAATGTTTTATGAAAGGGGAAGAGTCAATACCATTTTTTTAGTTTAAGAGAAGTGGGATTATTATAAATACCGAATAATATTAACTATTGGGAGGTATCCCTTAACTCATGTGACAAAAAAATAATTTATTATATGGTTTATTTTGTTTAGAAAAATCATTATAATATAATATAAATACTTTTTTATCTTGTTGGTCTCCCATCATTATGTTTACACAATTTAACACTTTTATTTATTAACCTTATAACTTGTATCATTTTATTTCTCTTTGTAATTTATAATTTAATATTAAAATTAAAATTATATTTATTATATAATTAATACATAATTGTTAATAATATTAAATCCAATTTTTTCATGTAAAAAATATATTTTCTGTGTAAAATTAATTTTAATATAAGAACATTTTGATGATATCAAATTTACTGATTTTATTTTCTAGAAATTAATGGGGAAAATTATGAGACCAGAAGTAGAGACAACATGGAATTCAGAGGCCTGGGGTTCATGAAATGGTACGATAAAATTGACATGTTTTTAATATTTTGGGCTAGTGGGTTTCCAGAAAAAAGTGCAACAACACTTAAATGAGTGACCAGATCCAAAATATGATGGCACCATTGCATTCTGGAGGGCAGGTTTAGCCTTAACTTTACATAACATTACTCGAAACGGGTCTCCTATGAGAAAACATGAAAAGGAGTTAATCTTAAAAAAATAATTAAATAATTTTTATTTCTGAGAATATTAATAACCCATAAATGTTCACTCAAATAAGAAAAAAAGTGACCACCAATAAGCTCGTGAGGTTGTGCTTTTCATAGGCTGGGCGTTACTTGGATCGACACTGGACGATGCTGAAATGTAGTTTTTTTAATGCGAACATCATCAAAATATTAAATAAAACTAATTTAAATTGGATGTTACGTGTTGATGTAGTGACATTTTTTTTCATTAATAAACCTTTTCAATGATATAGTGTTATCAAAAAAACCCAGTAGTTTCTCCGATGCAAGGGGAGGAGGCTCTCGCTGGTGAGGATAGTTTGGAGACCAGTGCTGAAATCTAGTGAAAACAAATCAACTATAGGAATTCAAATAATGCATTGAAAAATGACGACATGTGGACCTTTCTTCATCCGCAATAGAAAAAAATTGTTATAGGGTGTGTTATTTCAATTCCTTTTTCCCTGTTTATGGAATTAATGATGAACATGGATCTGACCACGAATAGGTTGACTCGTGGATCACTCATTCTTACAGGATGATAATTTTTACCATTGTGGGGTTATAGGGGAATGAACATGACATTATTGTTGTAATTATATTTATTAATGAATTGAAATGAACCATGATCTACATTAAAATCAATCAAGCTACGTTCTTATTTGATGATTCATGATTTTCATCCCCCCATTCTACCTTCGTTGTGAGTGTTCATCGTTAGGTCCACAACTCAGAACCCTGTGATCAATCAATCATTTCACACTCGATATTTGGTGCAACGGTCCGATATCAGAATTCATGAATCATCCCAAAAACAATTGACACTGATGATGTCAGATTGATCGAAGGGTTCTGGAAGATATCACATCTCGAATGACTTTTCAATGAGATGGATCGTGGTATGAATCTTACCCCATGAAAGTGAAGGTGGGGACCCAAGGATCATAGATCAATAATGATATCGACAATAAGATAATGAGGTGATAGTGGTGGACCATAGAAAGAGATCTGTTGGAGGTTGTGCTGACATTAGCATGTGGTGGCACCAGTGGGGGCACACGACTGTATGACCACTGGACAGCAGGCACCCATCGGGTCGACGGTCGACCGGAGATGTGCTCGGAGATATCACAGCTATGAGCGGCTCTAACACACCGATATAGGAGACCACAGTTACGGAAGGATGCGGCTCACCGAGCCGCATCAAGAGAAGACCCATGTCTCTTCTGTGAGTGTGAGGTGGCCATGTGGACCTCGGGGATGTGGTCACTTGACCATGTCCTCAATGTAGGAGGGGCATGACAACATCATTGCTCGGCTGACGAACTAGAATTCACAGGAGATCCAGGATTGTGAATATCAGGTTGCTATAATAGAAAGTGTGGCCCATCGGTTAATGGTTCATAGGGATAAGGGCCCATGTCTTCAGGACAGGCTAGTTCGATTTGATCTGGTCAAACCGAACCCGGACCCAAATGACCCCATTTCACTAATAGTCGCATATCATTGAAACCGTAATTCGATTTGATTAGCCATTTACGGTGGTGGGATGACCAAAATTGTATGGTCCTGATGATTAGGATCAGTGGGTATTTAGTTAAAACGGTAGAGGATGGTAGATTAATTATTTCCTTTTCTATCAGTGATCGATGAGGGATATCGATCCCATCATAGAGTGTGATGGTAGAAATTTAGACCATACTATTTTCTTTATCTATAAAGGTTCAATGCATGACACCATTACAATCATAGAGAATGACCAGTATTTAGAATTGAGTTGTCTCAGCCCAGCTTCGACAGTGACTCCGCAGGCTGGAGCACGTATCGCACCTATAGGCCCAAGAAGTGCTCAATTCTCTGTGTGGTTCCTTTGATAGGGTTTGTAGAATTTGTGTGAATAATATCTACATGGGAACATATCCCCTATCTAGGATGATGTTTCCAGTAGGTACAGGATGTCACCTAGTTATTCCTAGGTATAATACCTCCAATATATATATGGATATCGGATGCTTTCCATCATTACATCACCTTACCAATGTGATTCGGGTGGTTCTTAGTGTGTTCTCTTGGGGTGGGGCCAATTATTTGGGATTTCATTGTGATTTCTTATGATGAATTCATAGCTCTAGGAGTGGGCCATATCAGATGGAGTGTACCATGATGAGAATCTTCTGAACAAGGATTTTCTATGATTTCGAGACTCATTTTCATAGTGATAATTAATGTCTCAGGAAGCATCATGAAATATCTAGACCAAATGTTTTCTAAAATTAATTTGGTTGAAATTTTCTATGTTCTTACTATCATACATCTCAAGGTGTGAGATCTCCCAAAATTGAGCATTATACGAGCAGAACTTTATGACTGGTAGTGGATGAGACATTGAGTCTTGGAATCCTTTATGAGTATAACTATATTTTATTTATATACGTGTTGTTGACATATTCTTATCTTGAAATGATTGTTTCTTGTTATTGGTGTTTCTTTTGTGGGGTTATACTTTCTTTTTCTAGGGTTCCCTAGTGAGTATTATATTACTCACTATTTCACAGGCATAACCCTCAATTATCATGTCTTTTTAATATAATTGATAATTTTGAAGAGTCCATGGTAGAACAGGGCTACGTGGTTCTTAGAGTGACCCAACAAATGATGTGTGATTCTAAGGAATCAGACTTTTTTTCTATACCCACCCTACATGGTTGTTTTCATGTGGAGGAGTTCTAGCCATTTATTTTTTTACATTTCCATTTTTTGGGATTGTATTCTTGGCTTGTATACAATTAGTTTTTTAATATCGTACCCTATGTTTTATTACAAAGTGTTTTCAATTTCTATCATTGTTGGATTGAATTTCTCTCTTTGTGTGTGTGTGTGTACATGTACATAATAAAATTACTCCCATATGTCTGGTATATTCCTATTCTACATTAGTCTCCGGCACCTGGCCTATGGGGGGAGGGCTGAGGGTTGTCACAATATGGACCCTAGGGAATGAGTCATGGTAGAACTATATAAGAGGAGGTTTCTACAAAATTTAGTATATAGAGTCTATGATTTTGGTTTGGGAAATTTTTTTACATGTTTTGAGTTTATCTTTAATTCCACTAAATCCAGTGTTGGTGTTGTGGTCGCTGCCTCCATACCCTAAGACCCTGAATTTTTATTTTAAACTCAATACATGAAAAAACTAGTTGTAGGGAAAATGATGGTATATTAATCGTTTTGGAATGGGATGTGTTTTCAATGTCTTATTGAGTCAGATCAACAGATATAATCTATTGATCATGATGTGTTTGGTTTGGTTTAAATATGTTTCCACAGAAACAACTAGTAAGGATTCCACAACGTGAACACGTGGATGATGTGAGTGGTGACAAGATCATTACAAATATTTTACACTAGAAAACACCTCTGGGTGGGGTACCAAATTTACCACCACCAGTAGTGAAGCACAAGATACCCATATAACCAGAATATGATATATGTAGGCTGATCACACGGAATTTGTTTCAGTTAAAGAGACCCCTAAAGTTATGAGGTGAGTCTGACTCAAATGCGGCTATGGACTAGCTGAAGGTGGTGACCAAATCATCTATCTAATCAGGGAAGCAACATATCATATGGCGGTCCTCGAGGTGAGCCTTATACAATTATCAGTAGGTCAATGGTGGGATTTAGATTACCAAATATTATGATGAGGAAACTCTTCCATGTATAGAGATTGAGAACCATTTCCATATAAGAGGACCTCAGAATAAATTCTAAGGGATTTTCATGGAAATGTTCTTCTATAGATCTGGCATGAAGGCATTTATGTATCTGAGAACTAATGGAGGGACTACAACCTTCCTTGTCACCCGATTGAAATGATACACCACTAGTGTTTTAGGGATTAGATATAGAGTAATGCTTGCTTTGGGACATCTGGGCCAGTGTTATTCATTTGTTCATTCCATCTTATTCTACGGTGGTATAGTGAACCTTTGTAGGTGATAGTCTTTTGGTTGCGTAGATATAACTAGTTGATGACAATAGTGGGAAAGAAGGATCTGAGACATCAGGAGAAATATGTTTAGATCATTCTCAATGAATTATATGTGTGAGACGTTCTTAGAGGAGGAACCTAGATAGGTGATCTACATCTCAAGGATCATCGGGCTAGTTGAGTAAGACTAGAGAGAGGAAATTCTTTTCATGAGATGACATGAGACATCTCTCTAGGGGTTTCCTAGCATGTCGTGTTACTAGTATGGAAATGGAGGATGTGCCACCATGTTATAGATACTAAAAATAACATATATATTTGTTGGGTGATAGATTTGGAAGAGGATCTAGGAGAGAAATAAGAGGTTGTATACATTTCAACACGTTACCACCATTACCCACATGTGATCCACACTAGGCATAGTGAACTAGGAGACATGTGAAGGGGAAGCGACATGCAGTCACGGAATATGACCCAATGGATCTAGGAATGATTTTAGGTATAGTCTAAGTCTACTAATATCATCAATATTAATAGAAAATGGTGATAATAATTCTACGTCGCCAGAAATCATGTTTGGGACCATGCTTTTTTGGTTAACCCATTGACTTAACCCTTATGTCTGGAGAATCCTATTGAAGGTGACTTAATAATCACATTAGTTCTAACAATGTGATCTATCCCTTGAGGAAATAGTTTTGGTTAGAATGACCTTGTGGTAGCGTGGTGGCATTACGATGTCATTCATGGTTTTCATTAGACATGTATAGTCCATTATTTGATTGAATATATTTGGGAAAAGTGTGTGATTTGTTTACAGCCATGGAATTGGGTTTTACTTGGTTGGTGAAAAAAAGGAAACCGAGAATGTATGGTATAGAATGATGAATTGGTGGGTGCAATCGACCAATCTTCAGGCGGCTAGCCTTACCCTTGGGGTAGTGGATGATATGGGTTTTTAGTTCCCATCAGAAGGGGAGGAGTAAGGGGATGGATTCCCTGAAGATGTTTAAGGATTACATCTCTATATTTATATAGACTTCTATAATGTTCTTATCCATAGGATGGGAAAATATCTACATCTGTATATTGGTTGGATTTCACAGAGCTTCACGAGCTGAGGGTGCAGGTGGATGACTTTTAGATAAAGGGCTTAGTAAGACCCTGTGTTCATGATTACGTGTGGATTTCCAACAATTTAGCAATGTAACCATGGATAACGAGTATCCACGACCAATGGGTAAATGAACCCATCGATTAGTTGAAAAAGGGAATCCTTTCACAAGGATAGAAAGGTACCCGTAGACATTTCAGTTGTTAAGACAAGGTTCATGTGCACCCTGATATTAAATTTTTCAGGGGAAAGAGTTTAGTACATAGTGTTTAATGATGAGTCAATGAACAAACATGGTTCTATCTTTATGTAGATGGAAGTGGTGATTGAATAAGGTTTGTGTTAGTTGAGACGACATGAGAAGAATTGTGCAACCAAAAATCATTATTTGGAAATGGTAGTCATTGTTTTAAAGATGTGGCAACAGTACATGATAGATGGGAAATTTATCTTCCAGTCATACTATAATAGTATCAAGTAAATATACTTTTATAATGTTCTAAACATTAGATAGAGGCGTTGGGTAAGGATTCTATGGGATTATTAATTGGAGAGAGTCTATACTCTTGATAAGTGAAAATTAGATGCAGATTCTCCCATAAGGAGTTCTAGTGTGTAGTTTATGAATGAGATAACCTAACAGTTGGCCCCATTACATTTATTCATCTAAGAGAGAGATGTTGAACCTTGCCTCTAATCAGTGGTTGTTATCCCTCCACTATTAATATGAGTCAGAGAGGCACAAATTGATGATAATGACTATGAGTCTTTATCTTCTCAGTTTTCCACTTGTAATACACATGTTGAATAATCAAAAGTTATAAGGAATATCATCCTTTTCATGAGAGGAATTGTTGTAGAATTGGACACCTAGAGTGTTGAGAAGAATATGGATATGAATACGAGCATCTAAGTTGACACTGTGGATGAAAGAACACATTGAATCAAATATTACTTATTGATATAAAATTTGAGTTCTTGTTTCAATCATTTTTTTGTTTTTTCAACACACCGTGTTGAGCCCAAGTTCATGGGAGGGGATTCACATTTCTTCCATGGGATGTTTTGAAGGGAGTGTGAGAAAGATATCGATGGACACCATGATGGTTTTTTCATGTATGTATATGGGGAATAATACCATATAAGTGATTGATGGATAACTCACAAAGTTGTCCGCTTCCTAACTTTCTAGGAGCAGGGTTAAGTAGAGCGCATGTAATACCTCTACAAGTAAAATATAGCTCAACCCCATAGAATCCCATATATAACAGTTTCTTATGAGGACTCTCTCTTTTCATCCTAGTCATGATGATTTAGAATTAGTTGGGTGGGACCCTTTGTGGGTCATTGATTCCTTTAGTGCATGCCGATGAAAACCCAAGAATATTCGGAAGATCACATGGAAGTGGGGGACATAGGTTTGTGCTTGTACCCTCATCTGATTGGGTATCCCTTAGTTTGGATTTCCTGGATTTAAATCCCTAAGTTGAGGAGAATAAAATGACTATGATATTCTTGGTATTTTTTTAGATAATAATCGGGAAAATTTTGAGAGCAAGTGCTGAGAGGGCTTGTTATTATGTGTCCTCGTGCACCTGATATTTTTTGATGATAATTTATTAGTTTGTAATAGCGCATGTTAGTGATTTTATTGAAAAAATGGAATAAAAATTAAAGAGTTTAACGAATTAGATATCTAAGGGAACCATAACATTTAGGATGGTGATTTTACATTAGGAACAACTTACCATTACTCAACATGTGTCTCCATTAAGAAAACCTGAAAAGGAGGTAACTGTAAATATTATTATTAAATAAAATTATTTTATTTAAAATTCATTTTAACAAATTGATGGTAACTCAGATAAAAAATATGACACCATAGTTCATCTCATGAGGGGTTTATTTCCCTAGTTGTCACCAACATGACTCGAATGGTTCTAGTGTGAATGATAGTTTTTGGGTGTGACTGTAATTAAAATATTATGTAAAAATATTTGAAATTGGGCATTACGTGTTAACGCAATGATATATTATTTTTAAATAATTATTTTCAATGATCTAGGGCCATTTTTATAACCCTAGAGTTTCTCTTTGGAAAGGGAAGGAGGCTGTCCATACTGACAATAATTTGGAGACATGATCATGAATCGAGTGATGTCATATCATCGAACAGAATCAAATCCAGCATCAAATAATGATGATATAGAGATAGTTCTTCGTTAGCGATCAAACTAAATTTAGGTAGTGTGTGTTATTTTAATTCTTTATTTCCCCCATTCATGGAATTAATAATGAACACATATCATCCCATGAAATGGTTAACCCTTTGATCACTTGTTCATTCATGATGGTAATCTTGCCATTTTGGGATTTTCATAGAATGACCATGGTATTGTTGTTGGAATTTGATTTCCATACTAACGGAAAGAAACCATGATTGATATGAACATTTATCGAGGTCCCTTATTCATTGTTGATTCATAATTTTCTTCCCCTCGTTCTTCGTTCACCGTGGGTGTTCTTCATTTTTCCCGACACACGACACCTTATGATCGATCGATTGTTCTGCACTCGATATTTGGTGCAATGTTTCGAAATCACAATTCCGGAATAGACACAACACAATAGAGGTTCAACGACGAGGGTTTTAGATGGATCAATGTGGTGTAGATGATATTTCCACTCAAACGCCTTTGCACCGAGATGGATCATGTCATGGATATGAGCCCACTATAATGAAGGTGGTGACCTAGGGATAATGAAACACGATTCAAATCAAAAATCAAATCAACTAGGTGATAATGTCGGCATGTTGAACGAGTGCCACTGGGGGAGGTGAGAAGCAATGCAGCCACCCGATAGTTGGCGGTGTGGTGACCACCTAATAGAAGGTGGCTGCCAGGACAATGAATACCATAAGAGGTGCCCGATGTAGAGGCGCACACAGAAGAGGCGTCTGCCGCATCGACTCCCTCGACAACATCATCTGCATGTGGTAGTTGGATGCAGCTCCCCATGTTGTGTCAGATGAAGACCCATGGATATACTATGATTGATAGGTGGACAGACAGACCGACCTCATGAATGGAGGTCTGATTGCATAAACTAGGGTGATGTGGTCTCTCTACCACATCTGTCGGGAGGGAGGGGCGTGACAGCCACCGCACCCAGCTGATGAACCGGCCTGCTCTAGAGAAAACCATTTTGCATGGATGTACTATCTAGTCCATAGGTCATATTACATCTACTTAATGGGCCTTTCCATTTGGACTTGCCTGTCTGTGTAGAGTCAAATCATCCGAACCAGGTTGGGTTACATTGGATCTATAACCTTCAATCCCTTTTTCACTAAAATCCCTATAACATTGTCTCCATACAAATTATTGATGAGCAATTTACGTTGTTGGGACCCTCCCGATGATGAAGAAAATTTGAGATTAATTTTTTGGTTTATAGTTGGACCCAATGAAAATTGTAGGATTCTCTTGGTCTTTCCTATGAGGGATCGATGCAAGATCACGATCCTATCACAGAGGGTGAAATTTTAAACTAATATCCTACCCTTAGTCTTCTAAATGAATATATTATGAAAGATATTATTACATTCATAAATAAGGACCTGTATTCAGAAGTGAGTTGTCTCATCTTGGGTTCGATAATGTCTTAGTAGGATTGAGCATGTATCGCACCAAGGGGCTCATTAGGTCTTCACTTTTCATCATGGTACCTCAGATAGGGTTTGTGTATTAGGTTTATCAAATATTTTCCCGGTCACCTATACCATATCAAGGATTATGTTTATAGAATGTCTATGATGTCCCCCAAGATCCCTAGATAGAGAAACAAATATTAGTGTATCAGTATCAGATTCCTTCCATCGTGACATGACCTAAACCGCGTGATTCAGGTAGTCCTCAGTGTGTTCTCTTTCGGCGGGAATCAAATTTATAGGACCTATTTATGTGGCAATTATTTAATCCATAGAATAAAGAGTGAGGTCTCCCAGAGAAAACATACCAAGAACTGAATCATCTGGCCAAGGATTGGATATTGTATCAAGACTCAGTATCATAGTGAGACCAGATGTCTCAGTAATCTTCTTAATGTATTGAGACCCAGTGTTCTCTAAAATACTTTATGAAGACTTTTTCTATGTTCATACTACAAATAACTAAAGGTATGATATCTAACAAAATAAATAATTCCATGAGAGGAACCATATGGATGGCAGTGGATGAGACCTTGAGTCTTGGAATTATTTCAGAGTATACCATGATGTTGTTGTTATATGTGTTGTTGACATAAACCTATGATTAGAGGAAAATTTCTTCTTATAGGTGTTCCATTTGGGTTATTTTAATTTTTTAATCATGTTTCCTAACGAAGTATGGTTTTTATTACCCCTATGCAGGTGCTTCCCAGATGTATCATGTCATGTATAGATAATTGAAGCTCTAATGGGGTCCTTGGTTGACCGGGAAAGTGGTTCATAGAGTGATCTGATAGACGAGGTTTGATTTTGCGCCTTCATACTGTTGTTTCTATACCAACCCTTTAGGTAGTGTTTTCTATAGAGGAGTTCTAGAGGCTTATACTTTTACCTTTTATTTTTGTTGGGACTGTATTCTTGCATCCTTTACCATCTTTTTTCTACTATTTTATGTTTTGTTTTTTTACATAGTATTTTCACCTTCCAGCATCTGTGGCTTGGAGTTGTGTTCTTGTGTACAGGTACATAAGAAAATGCCTCCCATTTTTATGGGATATACCTACTCGGCACTAGTTTTTAGCCCTTGGTATATTAGATGATATAATGGGGTAGTCATTGTATGTGCCCAGAGGGATGGTTCATCACACACATATATTGCACAAAACCTTGTTTTATCTTTAATCAGAGTAATTATTTTTATCTATTTTGGAAATTTGTAATGGAAAAACTCGTGTTTAGCATATAAGATAATATTTTTTATTTTTATGAATATCATATATAAATATTTAAAATTATTATTTAATTTTTATATATTATTATGAAGATGTTGGAAAAACCATTCCATGAGAATAAATTTTTTAATTAAATGTGTAAATATTAAACGCCAAGCCCCATGTTCTAGTGTAAAGACCCGTAAAAATCAAGGAAATTTTTTTTTCTTAATTTTCTTTGGGATTTTTTCAAGAACGTAGTTTCTGACGGAACTTGATTCTGAGGCCCGGTGTGCCCGGAATTTCTATCTGAAGTTTAGATCGGGTACGTTCAGTGAATGAAAGAGAGGGTTTTCTTATCTTTTGAACCGGTGCTTGGAATCGAATTCTGAGGGCACCGATGGAACCGCAGCGCCGGTAATTGCTTAGGAAAACCTGTTCCGGAGTTGTGTTTTCACGAGAGAAGATGATAAAAATTGTGGAAGATTAATTTATAATTTAACTACAATTTTTATTTTTCATTAAGTGGTTTAAGGCTTTGGGTGGAAGTTGGGTAACTACCCAACTTCCCAATAGAGGTTATGAGGGTGGTGGGGCCCACACGAACCCCACCCCTTCATATTCTTAAACCCCCTCAACTCACCATTAATTTTTGACTACTTATGTTATTAATTAAGTGAGTTTAGTGTGGATGTTTGAATTTCAAACTCTTGAAATTCAGAAGTTATGTTATGTTAACAAAATAAGAGGTGAGCTTATTTTATTTTGGGTTAGTTTCTTGTGGTGGAGTCTTGGGGAGGAAAAGGCTAAGGATTGAGGAACTTCTTCATCTTCGACGAAGAACGCAAAGAACACATCGGTCTCCGACGAAGAATGCCGAGTTCACAAAAACCGATTACGCGACGTCGTGTACCGCAACGCCGACGCGACTTCTTCCTTCTGCGACATCTATTTCCGCGACGGTTTTTCCACAATGAATCCTCGTTCGACGAACCTCCGTTAAAGATCACATGAGGTAGGGTTTTGTTTATTTTATTTTTGATTCATGAATACTACTATGACGTTCTTCGTGTAATAAGACCAAATGCTATCGATTAACGAGAGAGGGGCTGGACCACACAAACACGGCCGACCCACCTCCTTTATCCTTGTTGGTTCTTTTGTGGTTTGGAACGGAATGGTGTGGTGCCGACGCACCACGCGGAATCATGCGGTAAAGAATGTGCGGCACCGTCGCGCCGCGTTGTGAAATCGAACAAGGACGCGACGCCGTCGTGCTGCGTCAAAGAGAACTGAAGACACCGCGGCCGGAGCGGGGCCGCGGCGGACGGGCGCGGCGCCGTCGCGCCAGGCCGGACGAACCAAAACTGTGGCCGGTTCCGGGACGCGGCAGAGCAGGGTGACCGGCGGCCGGTTCCGAGCCGTCGGTGTCGGAGTAGGGAGGGGACCACCGCCGCCGGTCCCGTGGTGGGAGAAACCAGCCGGCCGGGCGGGCCGGCTGGACAAGGGGAATCCTGGCGTTCAAACCCCCGGCTGGCCAGAAAAATGGCCCCCGTTAAAGGGGGGCCGCAGTTACAACCATGGGGGTAGGAGCCCCCCCCCCCCATGCCAAATGGCTCGGCCATTTGGCCGAGCGCCTGGCCAGCGCGCTGGGCGTGCTGTGCCCAGGCCGGGCCGGGCCGCACCAAGCGGGCCGGACCCGGACCCGGTTCGGGTCGACTCAGTTCGGGTCGACCTTGGGGATATCGGGCTGGGTCAGACCGGGCCCGAACCCCTTAATACCGAATCTTGTCCGGTCGGAAGCCATAACATATACTCGGGACACCGATCAATGCACCTTCAGTGCGATGCGATCCTTGGATCGAGACGGTCGTTTTGGTATTTCACGCTCAAGGTTTCGGAATACTTTGAGTTTGGCCAGGTTGGTTCGTACACGAAACCAACCGGGCCCTCGGAGCGGAAACGCTCATATCTTAAGCTCCGGACGTCCGATTGACGTGCCGTCGACTTTGTTGGATTCCTCTTAGTGAGACAGATCTTTTAGATTAATCCACCCGAGGCTTGGACATAGGTGGAGTATGGTTGGGTTGGTTTTTCCTTAAAAACCAACCGGGCCCCTGGGACGAAAAAGCCAATAACTCCCAGACCGGCGTCCGATTGACACGCCGTCTGCGATGTTGAGTTCCTGTTGACGATACAAAGCTTTTGGATACATCAAATCTGGGCTTTGTGTCAGTTGATGTATCAGCCTCTCAGCTCGTGGAGCGGACCCTCCTGAATGAGCTTGTTGTGTGCGGGAACCCTAGAGCTGGCTGCGTTTGTGCCTGTGATGACGACGACGACTATACAGAGATCCTCAGTGGATTCGACGGCGATGAATACATCACTCAGCGATCCTACGTGGATCAGTGCTACCGATCCTGTGTGGGTCTGATCCTATGTGGGTTAGCGCTCAACGGTTCTGGGTGAGTCAGCGCCTACAGATCCTGTGTGGGTCTGATCCTGTGTGGGTCGTTTGCGGGGGTTAGTTACCTATCGATCCTGTGTGGGTCAAACCCTTCCTGGGTCATTGCAGGGGTTAGTACCTATCGATCCATTGTGGGTCCGACGACTTAGATGATCAGTGGATATATCTGATCATCTCTATCGTCATACGAAGAAGTGTATCTGTGTGAGTTGAATCCTATTTTGCTTTCCTAAGTGGATTGTGTTGTGCTATCCTGTGTGGATTTACATTTTGCTTTCCTCTGTGGACTGGGTTGTACTTGGGCTTAGATGTTGGATCCGAACGAGAATTGATGACTTAGGTATATGTATGGGCATATACCTAAGCAGTGTCAGATGTTATTTCGTGATTGCATCTATCCTTTGTGGATTATCCTTTGTGGATTTTGGGAGACATTTAGGGGTCTCAGGGTCCCTACTGAGTAGCTTATACTCACCCCTGCACGGGCTATGCCCACACTATGTTGTGTTCGATGAAGACGACGGAAAACACTGATCGTGGTTGAGGCTTGCGGAGAAGGACGGTACCTGGAGGCGGACCACTAGACGGGACGTACTCGGAGCGGTCAGCTAGACCCGAGGAGCAGAGGATGATATCTGTACTCACCCTTCAGGTAGGATTTCCAGTGGACAGCTCGGCGTTGCAGCTTTACTTTTCAGTTGCTGTTTTCCCTTCCAGTTTTACTTTACTTTCAATTTGAGTTTGTATACTGGCCCACTTACTTTTCCACACTTACTGTTGTACCCAGCTTTTACTTAGTGTATACTACTACTGCTTTCTTCCTCTGTGGTGTTTTTTTACATTACAAAGCCAATGCCTTCCCTTTTTATCGGGAATTTACGCCTTGGTGCTAGTCGCCAGCCCCTGGCCTATGGAAGGCGGGCTTGGGGTAGTCACAGCACGGGCCCCGAGGACGGGTTGTGACAAATTGGTATCAGAGGAGTTCGGTTCTACCACAGAACTTGGGACTCTGATCTTTTTCTTTGTGAAGCAATAGTGTTATGGGTATTGGGTGTGGTTATCAGTCCAGGGAGTCCAGTGTTGGTGTGGCGGCCGACGTATCCGTACACCAGGACCCTGACTTCTGATTTCTGACTTAATGCATGAAAACATTGATTGCGTGTGTTTTTCAAGTTTTCTTTGTGATTAGTTTGTGTCAGCTCTCCAGGTATACTGTTCTGACCATGGAACACCTGTTTCCTTTTCAGGATGGCCCCACAACGACAGCCATCTAGGGTTCCGAGAGTTGTGCGTGACGACAGCCCACCGAGCGACGATGCCTCGGTGCAGGGACCTTTGTCAGCAGTGGCACCGGAGGTAGCTCTACCCACCGAGCCACGGATGCTTCCAGCCCTAGCCGCTGACGATGCACGTCGCCTTAGTGCACTGCATGAGTTCCAGCGCCAGCGAACGCCCAGGTTCCATGGGGAGACGGACCCCCAAGCAGCCGAGGACTGGATGGAGACAGTGGTGAGAGTTTTGAGGTTATTGAGGACACCAGCAGACCTTATGGTGATCGTCGCAGCGAGCCTACTGCACGGAGTAGCAGGAAGATGGTGGAGCTTGATGCTCCAGGTACACGATGAGGCATCACTTCTCTGGACGGACATTGAGAGCCTCTTCTACTCAGATTTCGTCCCAGCCACCCTCCGTGCAGTGCGCATCCTGGAGCTTCGTCAGCTATGGCAGGTCAGCATGACGGTCGCCCAGTACTCGGCGAGATTTACTGATCTCTCGTGCTACTCGACAGACATGGTAAGGATCGAGCCAACGGCTCTGTCGGAATCTCCGAGCTCTGAACAAGGGCAGCATCTATGAAAGAATGACTCGCTCCTGTGTATATAAGTACTGCAGCAAGGGTGGAATAGACATAGATAGTACCTCGAATCATCTCGGGCGCGGATTGGTTATCTACAGTCCATGCACAGATTGACTGTATTAGGCGCAAGGTGTGATGTGTACGCACCGACGGGAGCAGGTTCACCTTCACCGGCGAGAAGGGAGCCATTGCAGCACAGGATGGACTCTCGTAGAGGAGAGGACATCCCATAACTCATCAGTTGGCTAGCCTCATCCTAGGAGTAGATGACGTACGGAGTCCTGGTTTTCCTACAGTGGTGGATCAGTATGCGGACGTCTTTCCCGACGATGTTCCAGGGCTACCTCCTCGTAGAGAGGTAGACTTTTATATCGACCTGTCACCCGGGAAAGCCCCGATATCGACTCCAGCATATCGGATGGCCCCCGCTGAGCTTTGAGAGCTACGGGTATAGTTGGAGGACTTGCAGGGAAAGGGATTCATCCGACCAAGTGTTTCACCCTAGGCTTCCCCGATATTGTTCGCCAAGAAGGAAGACGGGAGCTTGCAACTTTGTTTCGACTATCGTCGCCTGAACGAGGTGACAATGAGGAAAAAGTATCTGCTACCGAGGATTGATGACCTCTTCAATCATCTCAATGGAGCACGGTGGTTCCCGAAGATAGACCTCAGGTCAGGCTATCATCAGCTCAGAGTTCGAGAGGAGGACGTGTAGAAGACGACCTTCAGGTGTCGGTATGGCCACTATGAGTTCTTGGTTATGCCATTCGGTGTAACCAATGCTTCAGCAGTGTTCATGGCCCTCATGAATAGGATCCTTTAGCCATACCTTGATCGATTTGTCGTGGTCTTCATCGATGACATTTTGATTTACTCGACGACTAAGGAGGAGCATGCCTACCACTTGTGGGTTGTACTAGACGCACTCCGAGAGCACCAGCTTTATGGAAAGTTCTCGAAGTGTCAGTTCTGGATATGCGAGGTCCACTGCTTGGGACGTGTCATCTCGGAGGCGGGAGTTGTAGTGGATCCTGCTAAGATCTTGGTAGTGCTAGCTTGGGATCCACCAAGGAGCGTGACAGAGGTGCGGAGTTTCTTGGGACTAGCTGGATACTACCAGAGATTTGTGCCAGACTTCTCCAGAGTTGCGGCCCCACTCTTAGCTTTGACGAAGAAGGGGAAACCCTTTGTGTGGTCAGACAGTTGTCAGCAGAGCTTCCAGAAGTTGACACAGAGATTGACCAGCGCACCTATCTTGAGGTTGCCTGAGGAGGGAGTAGGGTACGTAGTCTACTGCGATGCATCAGGGACTGGACTCGGATGTGTCCTGATGAATGATCAGGGCGTGATCACCTATGGATCATGTCAGTTGAGGCCGCATGAGCAGAAATACGCTAACCATGACACTGAGTTAGCAGCAGTGGTCTTCACTCTGAAGACATGGTGACACTACCTGATGGGTGAGCACTTTACAGTCTTTTCTGATCATCAGAGTCTTAGATACATCTTCTCTCAGAAGGACCTGAATCTGAGACATCGGCGACGGCTCAAGTACCTCTTGGACTATGATTTTGAGATAGTCTATACTCCTGGGAAGGGGAACGTGGTAGCCGATGCTCTTATCAGGAGGATGGAAATTCAGCTACATGAGGAGGCGACAAATAAGCTAGCCTCTTTGCAGATATCCTCCATGGATAGAGATGGAGCAGCCTTCCTTTAGTCTCTCACAGTCACTCCTCCACTACTGCAGCAGGTCAGAGAGGCACAGTGTGGGGACACTGACTGTAAGACGCGGCGTGCATAGATATCCTCCGGACAGGCACCTGATGGTTTCTCCTTTTGATCAGAGCATTAAATCCTTTTCAGAGGATGTAACTTGGTACAAGTTGCTTTACGGGAGGAGGTGCTGAGATATTTTCACACTTCTCCTTTGGCGGTACGTCCTGGAGTGGAAATGATGTACCAGGATCTCAGACGACAGCACTGGTGGCCGGGCATGAAGAAGGATGTGGCAGAGTTCGTTTCTCGATGCCTCACCTTCCAGAAGGTGAAGGCAGAGCACCAGGTACCAGTTGGCTTGGTATAGCCCATAGAGGTCCTGGAGTGGAAGTGGGACGAGATATCTATGGAATTTGTGACTGGACTTCCACGCACTTCCAGAGGTCACGACTCCATTTGGGTGATTGTCGACCGACTCACCAAGTCGGCACACTTCTTACCCATCCGAGAGCAGGGCTCAGTGGAGAGATTGGGACGAATTTACATTCCAGAGATTGTATGGATTCATGGTGTGTCATCATCTATCGTCTCTGATCGAGATGCTCGTTTTACTTCCCGGCTTTGGAAGGGGTTGGAGGAGGCGTTCGGGATACAGCTACGTCTGAGCACAACCTTTCACCCACAGACAGATGGTCAGAAGGAGAGGACCATTCAGACACTCGAGGACATGCTCCGCGCATGTGTCCTCGACTTTGGTCACAGCTGGGAGGACCACCTACCCTTGGTGGAGTTCGCGTACAACAACATTTACCACTCCACCATCGGGACGACACCATACGAGGCATTGTACGACCGACCTTGCAGATCTCATTTGTGCTGGACAGACCCCGTGGAGTCAGCACTTGTGGGACTGGAGATGGTCTAGGCCACGACAGAGAAGGTCCAGGTCATCCAGGAGCGGATGAGGATAGCTCAAAGCCGGCATAAGTCTTATGCTGACATGAGGCGGAGGCCACAACAGTTCGAGGATGGAGACCACATCTTCTTGCAGGTCTCACCTCAACATGGATTGTGTAGATTTGGCTGAGGTGGCAGGTTGTCTCCATGCTTCATCGGACCATTCCAGGTCCACAGCAGGATTGGCGAGGTGGCTTATCGCCTAGCTCTAACACCTCAGTTGCACCGGGTGCACGACGTCTTCCACGTATCTCAGCTGAGGAGATACGTGCACGACCCGATGCATGTCATTTACCATGGGGAGCTTGACATTGATGATGGGGTGACTTTCGCGGAGGTTATGGTGGAGATCGAGGATCGAAAAGAGTGGGTCCTACATGGACGGTCGATTCCTCTAGTGCGCATCAGATGGCAGCATCGAAATCTCCAGGAGAGCACTTGGGAGAGGGAGGCTCAGATGCGTGCTCAATACCCACATTTGTTTCCTTAGTCTTCGATGTATCTTTACGGGGACGTAAATACTAGAGGTGGGAGTAATGTAAAGACCTGTAAAATTAACGTAAATTTTTTTTCTTAATTTTCATTGGGATTTTTTCAAGAACGCAGTTTCTAACGGCACTTGATTCCGAGGCCCGGTGTTCCCGGAATTTATATCCGAAGTTTAGCTCGGGTACGTTCAGTGAACGAATGAGCGGGTTTTCCTATATTTCGAACCAGTGCTCGGAATCGAATTCTGAGGGCACCGATGGAACCGCAGTGCTGGTAATTGCTTAGGAACACCTATTCCGGAGTTCCGTTTTCACGAGAGAAGATGGAAAAAAATTGTGGAAGTTTAATTTTTAATTTAACTACAATTTTTATTTTTTTAAGTGGTTTAAGGCTTTGGGTGGAATTTGGGTAACTACCCAACTTCCCAAGAGAGGTAATGAGGGTGGTGGGGCCCACACGAACCCCACCCATTTATATTCTTAAACCCCCTCAACTCACCATTAATTTTTGACAACTTATGTTATTAATTAAGTGAGTTAAGTATGGATGTTTGAATTTCAAACTCTTGAAATTCAAAAGTTATGTTATGTTAATAAAATAAGAGGTGAGATTATTTTATTTTGGGTTAGTTTCTTATGGTAGAGTCTTGGGGAGAAAAAGGCTAAGGATTGAGGAACTTCTTCATCTTTGACGAAGAACGCGAAGAACACATCGGTCTCCGACAAAGAACGCAGAGTTCACGGAAACCGATTATGCGACGCTGTGTACCGTGACGCCGACACGACTTCCTCCTTCCACGACGTCTCTTTCCGCGATGGTTTTTCCACGATGAATCCTCGTTCGACGAACCTCCGTTCAAGCTCGCACGAGGTAGGGGTGTGTTTATTTTATTTTTGATTCGTGAATACTACTTTGATGTTCTTCTTTTAATAAGACCAAATGCTATCGACTAACGAGAGGGGGGACGGACCGCACAAACACGACCGATCGACCTCCTTTATCCTTGTTGGTTCTTTCGTGGTTTGGAACGGAATGATGTGGTGCCGACACCCCACGCGGAATCGTGTGGAAAAGAATGTGCGGCGCCGTCGCGTCGCACCGTGAAATCGAACAAGGATGTGACGACGTCGCGCTGCGTCGAAGAGAACCGAAGACACCGCAGCCAGAGCAGGGCCGCGGCGGAGGGGAGTGGCGCCGTCACGCCATGCTAGATGAACCAAAACAGCAGCCGGTTCCGGGCCGCGGCAGAGCAGGGTGACCGGCAGCCGGTTCCGAGCCACCGGTGTCGGAGCAGGGAGGGGACCGGCCGTCGCCGGTCCTGTGGTGGTAGAAACCGGTCGGCCGGGGCGGGCCAGCCGGACAAGTGGAAGCTGGGGGTTCAAACCCCCAGTTGGCCAGAAAAATGGCCCCCATTAATGTGGGGCCGCTGTTACAACCAGGGGGCAGCCCCCCCCCCCCCCCCCCCCACGCCAAACGGCTCGGCCGTTTGGCCGAGCGCCTGGCCAGTACGCTGGGCGCGCTGTGCCCAGGGCGGGCCGGCTGCCTGGCCGGTCCGCCAAGTCGGGACGTGCCCAGGCAGGGACGGGCCGTGCCGCGCCGAGGCCGGGCCAGGCCGCTCCCAATTGGGCCGGACCCGGACCCAGTTCGGGTCAACCCCGAGGGTATCGGGGCGGGTCGGACCGGGCCCGAACCCCTTAATACCGAATCTTTTCTAGTCGGACGCCCATAACTTGTGCTACGGGCCTCCGATCGACGCACTGTCCGTTGTGATGAGATCCTTGGATTGAGACGGTCATTTCGTTATATCATGCTCAAGGTTTCGAAATACTTTGAGTTTGGCCGGGTGGGTTCGTACACGAAACCAACTGGGCCCTCGGAGCGGAAACGCTCATATCTTAAACTCCGGACATCCGATTGACGTGTCGTCAACTTTGTTGGATTCCTCTTAGTGAGAAGGATCTTTTGGATTACTCCACCTGAGGCTTGGACGTATGTGGAGTACGGTTGGGTTTGTTTTGCCTTAAAAACCAACCGGGCCCCTGGGACGAAAAAGCAAATAACTCCCAGACCGGGCGTCCGATTGACGCGCCGTCTGCGACGTTGAGTTCCTGTTGACGATACAGAACTTTTGGATACATCAAATCTAGGATTTGTGTCAGTTGATGTATCAGCCTCTCGGCTCGTGGAGCAGACCCTCCCGAACTAGCTTACTGTGTGCAGGAACACTAGAGCTGGCTACGTTTGCGACTGTGACGACGACGACGACTGTACAGAGATCCTCAGTGGATTCGACGGTGACGACTACAGCACTCAGCGATCCTACATGGATCAGTGCTACCGATCCTGTGTGTGTCCGATCCTGTGTGGGTCAGCCCTCAGCGGTTCTTTGTGAGCCAGCGCCTATAGATTCTGTGTGGGTCTGATCCTGTTTGGGTCTTTGCGGGGGTTAGTTACCTATCGATCCTGTGTGGGTCAGGCCCTTCCTGGGTCATTGCGGGGGTTAGTACCTATCGATCATTTGTGGGTCCGACGACTTAGATGAATAAGTGGATATATCTGATCATCTCTATCGTCATACGAAGAAGTGTACCTGTGTGAGCTGAATCCTGTTTTTCTTTCCTAAGTGGATTGTGTTGTGTTATCCTGTGTGGATTTACGTTTTTCTTTGTTGTGAGGACTGGGTTTTACTTAGGCTCGGATGTTGGAGCCGAACGAGAATTGATGACTTAGGTATATGTATGGCCATATACCTAAGCAGTGTCGGATGTTATTTCGTGATTTCATCTATACTTTGTGGATTTTGGGAGACCTTCGGGGGTCTCGGGGTCCCTACTGAGTAGCTTATACTCACCCCTACACGGGCCATGCCCGCACTACGTTGTGTTGGTTGCAGACGACGGACAACACTGATCGTGGTTGATGCTTGCGGAGCAGGAAGGTACCTAGAGGTGGACCACTGGATGTGACGTACTCGGAGCGGTCGGCTGGACCCGAGGAGCAGAGGAGGATATCTGTACTCACCCTTCAGGTGGGATTTCCAGTGGACAGCTCGGCGTTGTAGCATTACTTTTCAGTTGCTGTTTTTCCTTCCACTTGTACTTTACTTTTAGTTTGGGTTTTTATACTGGCCCACTTACTTTTCCAGACTTACTGTTGTACACAGCTTTTACTTAGTGTATACTACTACTTATTTCTTGCTCTGTGGGGTTTTTTTACTTTACAAAGGCAATGGCTCCCCTTTTTATCGGGAATTTACGCCTTGTTGCTAGTCGCCAGCCCCTGGCCTATGGAAGGTGGGCTTGGGGTAGTCACGACACGAGCCCTGAGGACGGGTCATGACATCTAGTGTGTGTGTGCTTATATATATATATATATATAATGTGTTAACACATGTCTATAATGCTTTTAATTTTCAAATATATATTTTTATCTAAAAATAATTTCAAAGAAATATCCCAACATTAAAATATAAATATCTCATATTTTAAAAATAATTTGATTTCGTGTTAAGAAATAAGAAATATTACGAATTATATATATTCTAAAAAATAACAATTGGAAAAAAGTCTTCATCTTTTATCAATTCTTCTGTGAAATATAATACAAAAATTATTCCTCAATTATTCAAAAAATACATCCATATTCATAAAATTTACTATTGTAAAACAATTTACTAATAATTTTTTGAATGTATTTGAGCTCTTCTACAAAATCATAAAATTAATTTAAAAACCCTAATTTATCTCTTATTCTATAAATAGAATAATGTTTGAATATTTATAAGACTAATATATTTTGGTAATCATATAAAAATAAAACCATGATAAGATAAAATCTTCATTAAATATTTTCTCCATGGAGTTATTAAATTAAAATTTCCAATCATTTTTTCAAAAAGGGGATATTGAAAGGGTTTACATGACTTTTAAGGATGATCACTCTCCACCTATAATATTCAATTTCTCATAACTAGTAATATTTATAATTTATTATAAATATAATCTATTTTACTCATAAACATATGTATTCATAGTTATTTAAATTAATTTTATTAGTGTATTAAATTTATTTTCCATGGTTAAAAAAATTTCATGATGTGTTTATTTTTATTCCCACAATGCAATTTAGATTTTATTTCCTTAGGGATGATGATTTTGTAGTATATAAATTATCTTCAATAATTTATTTAATTATAGATTCAGACAGAGTCATCCCTTATCAATTATAATGGATGGGATTAAATATAGTAATTCATTTTGAACTTTTTTTGATATGTAAATAATTTATGTATGTTATATATTTTTCAGAAATAATGTATACCCAACTGAATCTTCTATATCCATATAAATTAAAAAACCCATATATTTCTACAACCATTAACATAAGTATATATTAGTCCAAATAAAAAATGATATCAAATTTAATAATTCATTTTCGTATGAATTTCCATTACTTGTATGATAAATTATTTGTGGTGTTCACCATTCATATATGAGTAACATATATAATTTTACATTAAAAATTTTATACACTACAGAAACTTATGATTTTTTAGAATATTTTATAATAATATTATTTTTTCATAGTCTTGTGTTATAGGAATAAAGTTAAAATCGAAATGAATGAAAAATTAAAATATTACAATATGGGATGTTAATTCAGTTAAATTTATAAATAATCAAGTCTATATATTATATTATTATCTTACATAGGGTTATCATTTTCATTTTAGGGACTATTGACCTAGTAGATGGGATGATTTATTTTATTAATACATTTATTTGAAAAAGGGGGAGGTAATTTTACAAAATGGGATATATTGTTTTAAATTAGATTATATATGATTTAATTCGGTTAATATATTTTTTGGTTTTCTAAAGGGGGGGGGGAACTTTTATTTTTAAAAAAATTTATTTGAAAAGGTTATATTATTCACTGTCACCTTCCCACTTTACTCTAGAATTGATTTTATAATTATAAATATACCATTTTTAATATAGGGTTGGATAAATTAGAATGTTATTGTTTTATTTCCTCTAACAAATTTAATGGAATTTTATATCATTATAAATTTGTTTTACAAGGAAGTATTAATTGTGATATTTCTTTTTCAGTTTTTTCATTATGTTACATCTATGTCTTATAAAATTATTTCAAGAAAAAATAATCTTATAATGATTTGTGTTATTAATAACAAAATGATGCCCTCAAAATTGAAAACCTATAGATTTTTATATCCTTATTGATATACTTCATAAACCACCATGATAGTTTTAGGATTTATTATTATGATTTTTTAAATAGTAATTATTTTTTTTAATCCTTAATATTTACACTTACCATTTTTGTTTTAAGAAATTAGGTTTTTCTACACATTAAAATAATGATGCTTATAGTTGATAAAAATAAATTCCATTGGTATAGAATTATCATTATGTTCCATTGTAGGGTGTTTACACAAAAACTAATCACTCATACATGGTATTGAATGAAGTTTTCAAAACATGGAATGATACATATGAAATATTATATGATTCTTATGGAATACTAGATGATCCATGTGAAATATAAATGATTATTTTGTAGATCGTCCAATGGTTATAATGATATTTATGAATCTAAAAAAATTAATGGATAGGTAGAATGCATTTTTTCATGGTCATCCATACACATATTAATAGTTACATAGAAATTGTGTTTACTTGTATGGAGAACACTATCCGTACACATCCTATATTTGTTTTTTCAATATATAATTTGTAATATTATTTTTACCACATATCTTATGATTTATACATTTAATACATATATTATTATATATTTAATTTATTTCAATTGACCAAAAATTACACGTATTTTTTTCATCTATATATATATATATATATTTGGAAACATGTTGGGTGATTTTCAGGGAGGATTTGATGTATTGAAGCTAGTTAATATTTTATTGTATTTTTTCAATTTTTTAATTACAGTGATGTGAAAAAATTATAAATAATAATTAAATGGAGTTTTCAAGGAAAATAAATGTATGAATAAACATGAATTGTTAGGTAAAAAATATAATATATGTTCCATTGATTATTTTCATTGGATTCATATATACTACCACATTTTGAAAAATAGGAAATAAAAAATTTTAATATTTCTATATCGTTGAATATAGATAACACTACTTTAATGGAACTATCCATAATTAATCTTGATAAATATATATCGATGGAACCTAGGGAAAGTTTTAGGAATTGAGGATGTTGATATCATGAACATTACAATGATATATATATATTTCCAATAACTAAAATCTATAATTTTTTGTGAATATCATCACCAATATATATTATTTTCTACCAAAGTCTTCATCAAATGCCTCAAAATTAACAGATTTTATTTTTTAATGCACAAATATATTTTAAATAATTAATTATAATTTTATATGATCACTATTGGTTAATTTGTTTTGTTTCATAAAAAATATACAAATAGAGTTTCGGTAATAAAACCCAATATAAATTGAACTTATGGTTGTATCACATCTAATGTAGGGAAGATCATTTGTTTGTTCCATATTCTAGTTAATTGATATTTGGTTATTCTAAAACATAAAAAAGGAGTTTCAAGGTAATAATCCTCATAGTGAATAAGGGTATTACTTCTGTCATTTTTATAAGGGTAAAAACGTATTAGTAAAGGATTTTATATAATTTCAATAAAAATTTCACTATATTAGTTGGTTCTATATTCTAACAATTATGTTAAAGAGTAGTCAAATAAGCATTTTGATATAAACTATAGTAAAATTTCAATGTTTAAAATCTTATTTTCTATAGTATATTTAATCAACTCTAATTATAATTAAATTAAAAGAAACTAAATTCTTATCCCATCTTGATTAATCATCTAACATTACTTTTGGGATAAAAATGGTAATAAATTATCAATTAAAATTTATTTTCCATACATGTGGTATATATTTAACAAAAAAAATTTGGGCTGTATTTAATTCCCTTTTTATTCCTTTCTTTTATATTTTAATTTCATTCATTAAATTTACACATTCATCTATTTTATTCTCATTCATTAGTATTTGAATAATATATTAATAATAATTTAATGGATTGTCTTCAAATATCACATTAAAAATGATATTTTACAGCTCAAAATATTTAACGGATTATTCAACATTTCTTTCATAATATACCCCCTTTTATAATTTTATCATATGTTAATATTTTTGGGTTACATGTATTCTTATAATTTATATCTAATTTAGAAATATTTATTATTTTTGTTTTTCAATTTCGTTTATCTCACCATTGCAAGTAAAATATTTTTTTTACAAGTATCTATTAATTATATTTATTGTTAGATGTCTCAATCTATTTATATTATTTAGGGTTTTATTATAGAATCACTAAATTGAAAAAATAGAAGAAGCATATTTTTAAAAATTATATGGTATAAGTTTTTCATAGTTTGTTTCTCCCACTATTTTATTTAAATTTATTTTTTTAGTAGATGATTTTATTTTTCTATCAATCTCACTATAATGTGGTCTTCATGTATCTATTGTGTGAAATCCTACCCAATATCATTGAATTGAGAAGAGTTGGATGGTGATACTAGGATTTAGGTGACATCCCAAATTCTATATAGGTTTAAAATAAATGAAAAGGTCTTTATAGAAAATTGTGGGATGATTTTACTTTTTGAAAATAAAACTTCTGATCTATGATATCCATAAAAATCGACACTCTATGTGATAAATGTGTTCAAAATACAACCAGTAAAAAAAAACTAAAACATCTGAGTATAAGATAAAACCAAAACCAACAAAACTCAAATATACCAATGACCCCAAAAACCAATGGAAATAACAACATCCTAAATGAAAATCACATCATTATCCATGCTCAAACTAAACATTCCACACTCAATGTATCATGATACACCCCCAAAGAACTTGGTGATTTTTGAATTATCTATATCTTGATTTGTCACATCTGTAAATGCACCAAATTTCCTAAGTAGGGTGTCAGTATATAACATAGTAAGATTTACCCCAATGACTCCCAAATTATGCCACTATGACAGAACATATTATAAAATTTATATAAAATAGTTTATGGAAATTTCACGTAGATCATATCATTTAATAAATCATATTTCAAAAATGAATTATTTACAAAGAATGTAATAAATCATTTCATTAAACACATTTAAAAAATCCATTTTCATTGCAAATAAATGGTTATACAAATAAACAAAACTACACATGCACACAAATGAGATAGTTACATACTCTTTAACAATATATTTTTGATCTACCACTTCATTAAAATTTAACACCTAACAATTTCTATAATGGAATGATACCCTTCAGCATTGCCACATAAATGAAAATTGAAACACAAAAACCAAGAAATAAAAAATCTATGCTATCAAAAAATGTCAATCCATATTAATAAATAATTATTTTATTCTAAAAATATCCAAAAAAAATTCCAGGAAGAAAAAATGTTAATATCTTAAAATTAATATATCATGGATTTCCACAATACTATCCAATTTCCATGTTTCACTAAAGAATCACTACATAAGTTTCCCATCAAGAATAACACGTCAATTTAACAATTAATTTCTTTTAATTCAATATATTTTAAATAATAAATTCATGCTATAATCAATAACTGTCAAGACTTATCTTACATACCTCGCCTATGTAGGTAACAATGAAAAAAACAAAAAAACCCAAACAGATCCAGTTTCAAACTCAAAAAAGAATATTATATCTTGATTCCCTAAATAAAAGAAAAAATATATAATCTTTAATAGATAAAAAGGTGTATTTGTCACTAATAGGTTAAATCCAACATCCAGAGTGAGGGAAGATGAGTAAATCTATAGAAAATGATGAAGGATTACTTATCGATGAATATGGTACTTCAACATACCTATATTCAACTACGAATCACACATGGATCGAATGTAATTTTCTCCAAACCCCTGTGGGGGAATAAAATTTGAGACATGTCCTATTTGGGTGAAAATAGAGGGGTTATAGAGTTAAAGTGACTTACAACCATCTTTTTCTGATCTAATTTTCCATGGTTCTTGGTTTGGAATAATAGTTACGGTAACTATGAATTAACCATTGATGATACACTAGCACAAATACCACATAAATTGGTTGGATCTCACATTTAGATAATCATTTCACCATTCATGTTCTTCCCCTATGTCCATCTATGCATTGTTTCTCCAGGGTAGTCTCATGGTTTAGCCAGACCATGCACTAAATTGTGTGCTACCCAATCAAACCTCTTTTATTTGATTGTTTTCCATGAATAGTTTTACAATTTTTTATTACATTATAAAACCATGATCATATAGAAAATATAAAATATTATAAATCACTTTTGAAACACTAGATGTGTTACTCCATTAGTTTAGATACATAAAATTCATAAAGATAGGGTCATGTACTTGAAACCAATGGTGCTACATTCTACCCACCATTAGAGATTCTGTCCTTGAAATATAAAAAACCTCATGTGTTATGATTGAGTATGGTCCATTGATCCCACATTTCCTTTTCATTATCCATTGTTTCATCATGAATTTGATATTGTTTCCATAAAACCTATACCAGACTGATGATTTTACCATGAAAGATATTATCTTGGATATACATAATATTAAATGGTAAAAGCATTATTGTAGCATCAAGATATAGGTAAATGTGAACCCATATAATAACATGGTCATAATTAGGTTTATAAATAATTAATTTAGAACTATAAAACACATTATTTATTAAACCTAACTTTTTTAGCAATGTAAACTTATATTCGACATCACTAAAATGTTCATGTACGTCTGATGGGTCAGTGTATCAAAATTAAAACATTCCCTTTTTCCCAAAAATCATAATTCCAATTCCCTAGTGATATTATCAATAACTAACAATCACTAATCTAGAATGAAATAGACATAAAAATGATCCACATATTCTTGTCAACAACTCTATTCCATCTCTATTCACTTCATGATCAACTAATTTATCTTTATTGTCTCTTATACAAGACATAGTCCAACTAGTGATGTATCAACAATTTACCATAAAAAAATATGGAGAATGAAAATGATGTTGATAAAATGATTCAATAGGTAGCATATGTATTGAGTACCAATAACTATTTTTTATAAATGTTTCACTAACGGTATGTAATCCCCCCATGGTTCACCAAAATCTAATTAACATGTCTTTACCATGTATTCCAACATTTTTATCATCCATTAAAATTTTATTTCCACCTGAGTATGATAATACACAATCAAATTAAACAGATTCATAAAGGATTGCTATACTGATTCCACAAAATGAGACGTAATCGAAGAATCTATTTCTAAAACTATTGGAAATGGAACTCTATACTCATTACAACTTATGGGATATAAATTTCAGAAAAGTCTTATAGGGTGTGAGATTTTGGAATATGGATAAAACTAGTTTGCTTTGTGAGCTTATCCACAATTACCAATATAAGATTTTTTTACAAATAGTAATCATTAGAATTGTTACCAAATGAGTATCAACCAAATCCCATTTCCACAAGGTATGTATTAAAGACAATATCACACCCATAGGTTGGTGATTCTATGCTGTAAGTGGACGAGAACTTAGGATTCTTAATAAAAACATATCCCCCATTAATTTCCTTCCAAAAGACCAAAAAATTTCTTCATATTCATTTGACATCATTTGTATTCCATGATGAAAATATCATCTCTAATGGTGGTATACATAAATACATAGTTAATAAAAAGCCAAATGTAGACCATTCGATCTTGAAAACACAACAGTGATCCTACATCAAGATTATATACCACAATGACTTCCCCATCATTCTATTTTGATAAGATTAAAACACATTCATAATTAGCTATCTTTTCCTCTTTAACATTCACAATAAAATTAAGAATAATGGACAGCATAAATAAAACCAAAACACTATATTGGACATCGCAATCGACATAAATATTCGATAAGTCATAAATTAGCTTATATTGATCTAAATTATATTTCATAATGTGATTATATGCAAATATTATTATTTCATTCTCAACAGAGGTTAATATACCTAGTGCATACATAAAGCAGGATTCATACCTTTGAAGATACAATGACCATAATATTTTTCTACTGCAAAAATATATGTGACTTAAAATGAGTTTCCAAATATTGTTATCCACAAAAATATAAATTTTTAACTAAAGTGGTAATGAATCCTAGTCATCAAACATGGACCACAATAGCTAATCTAAAATCATTTTTTTGGAAGTTCTTCTCATATTAATGTAACTACCAAGGTCCCTATGAAACAACTTGATCTCTTTATATGAGAAAAGAACCCCAACAAAATCCCAATGCACCAAAATACATATTGGAGCCTTGTCCTAATTCATCAAATAACTTGATTGGTTCTTATAAAAGTTAAATTTTATGTTCAAAAAAATTATTTTAGCACACATCATTAAATTATAGTGGAAATTTTTTCCCCATAAATGCTGTAATTGGTGAAACTAGTCATGAAAGGTCACATAACAAATTTTAATCATCATTAGCTCGACCAATGAAAACACATATCACAATGAAATTATTTTCCAGTTTCTGAGTGATAAAGACCATTGGCATTTCTAGATCCTCAAAAATACCTATTTTAGAGATTTAATGGAAATTAAAATATTACCCTTTTATCCATAGACCAAACTTTGAATATTTTTTTAGATGATGATCCCATAATATGTCCAAAAATATCGTGAAGATTTTCTCATGATCCACAATTTTCCATGAATACACCAGTATTTCATCCACAAACACCACCACAAAGAATCTATATATATTTGAAATATCTAATTAAACAATACAAGATATTCTTATCCTTTTTCAATAACAAATCAGGTTCTTCACAAAGTGAAAAACTAGGTTGAACGAACCATTTTCATTCATATAATTCTAACTAGATGTTCAATAATCATGTTTCTGTGGGTTATATCTGATACGATATAAGCATGATAAGACTGTACTAGTATAAATGATCGAAGGTAAATTTAACATTTCTAATGTTTTGAAACCCTAAGAAATTATTTTGAAAAACATCATGAAATTGAAAAATAATTGATGGAAATGTGTTATTACTATTCCCATTTATGGATGATGAGTTCAATGTTACCCACCCATATGACATTTTTTTATCTGATGGTGTAGGAAATAATTTTCTACTTGATTTACAAAGTAATAATATTCTAAATAAATTATTGATTCCACCATCAGCTATAAAAATTACCCATTTTGTATAACATAAAATGTTAACAATACAAATTTCCATCAAATTGATACTGATTATTAACTCATTGACATCCAAAAAAAAATTAAAAGAAATAACAAATCAACTCATCCCCATAAGAAATTATATAACATTATTTTCAGATAAATTTTCTTCATTCTGTTTGGCCAAGAGGAGTATGAGGATTCAAAATTTAAAGGATCATCTCAACAATAAAAACCAAAAGAGGAATTGAATGATATGAAATAAAGTGATGGGACAAACACATATCATATATAGCATACATACTGGTAGAATATAAAATTATTGTATCAATCACTGCTTATATTCCAGGTTTATTAACCATTCAAATTTTATATACACCATATAAATTTATAATCACTTCACCTTTATCAATATTTCCATGTTGATATTTCTCTAGTTCTAGAGTCGTGGTATTTCTTGAATCAGTATCGTGTTCTCTATTTTACTAATGTTAATTAATCAGGTTCACTCATAATGTCAAAGAGTATGATTCTTATGAAAAGATGGTATGTTTCCCTATCACCCATATCTAGATCACTCTAACATTTGATATGAAGATATTCTAATATTTTACAATAGAAGAGTTCTCTAAGTATCTTAAGTCAATATCATTTAATATTCTCAAATTAAACATAAGAAAAGGATATGTTCAAACTCTTCTATTTAGGAGAAAGATTCACTAATCAAACATTCTGATTTTGATTAATACTACCACCTTGAAAAAATGTGTACCTTTTCCACTTATTCACTACATCTATGTTCCCTCCAGTTCCAATAGTATTCTACAATCTTCCTATACAAGAATTATAAGAGATGTATCTTTCTTACATTTTCAGTCTCATTAGTGGAATCTCATTTACCTCCCATGTAATAACAATGTAACGATTAAATTGTTACCCAATAGAAAATGCCCCTTATACAGGGTGACATCAATGTGAATGAACACACAGTAATGAATTATGTTAAATTCAATACAAACATCACTTTTAGCTCATTTAGTGTCCCATGTCAATCAAATAGTCAATTAATCATATCCAACCACACTTTTTCTTTTTCCAGTTATAGATCATCGTGAATGATTGTTTTATTATACTTTAGGAATTGGAAAACTAACCCATATATCAGGGTTTATTTATTATGTTACCTCTATCACTGTTTTGAAAATCATAGAAAATTCATATTACCAACTATTTTTGACCTATTGATCTGGGGTAAGAAAAATTATAAGAGTCTAATTTGAATTTATTTACACAATTACTAGCTTGTTTAATTATATATAATCAAAATTAATTACTATTTAAAGTATCTTTATATAGAATTATGTATTAATTTTTTTTAATATTTCTATCACACATATACCAAAATTGATTTCTAAACTTTATCAGTTCCCATTTTCAAAACGTTTTTTAAAAAATGTACCATGATTTTAAGAAATAAAAACATTTTCATGTATTTTCAAAAATAATTAATTTTTAAACTAATCATAAACCATTACTCAAAATGATTTACTCAATCCTATTCTTAACACTTCACTAAGAATGTTGGTTATGCTCTTCTTACTAGCTAATCCAATGATCATTATCAATGGTATCCTTATAATATCTTAAATATTCATGTTCCAAAACTAGTTGGTCACATGATGTTCATCATAAATAATTTATCTATGTTTTTCAAGATCATGTTTTAATTTGAGGAGGATTATACTCCTTGAAACCAATGTATCATAAGGGATTAAATAGATTGATTTTCAACTCCATGACCAAATAATATGATACTATGTGTATCATATAACCCCTCCACATTAACCTGATTGATGCAGGTAGACAATCTATGACATATGTTATATTGCCAAGACTCCAAAGTATAAAAATAAATTATAGGGACTTAAAGTAAATATGGGGGATGGTTTTCACTTTTGATAATATAACAACTAAACCATGATAACTATATCAATCAATACTCTATATGCTATATCATTTAAAAACTAAAATGATCAAATATAACTACAACATCAAAGAATAATAGGACTCCAAAAAAACTGAATGATTTTAAATGAAACAAACCAAGAGAAACAATCAAATTAAAAAACCCTATCATGCTCTGTGCCCCAACACATCAAGAAACTACCAATGTATCATGATGTGTCACTAAATAACTAGGATTCATTTCCATTACATGAGTGTAGATTTATAACATATGAAAACACACAAATTATCCTAATTAAGAGGTGATTATATAGCTCAATAGGAATTCACTATGGAATTCCCATCTCAATAGACTATGATATGACATGTTATCAAAATTTTCAAAGATAATGTAATAAAATTTAAAGTAGTTTATATTGAAGAATAAAATATAATGAAAATAGTTTCCAAGGAATAAATCCAAAACATTCTCCCAATTATTCTATATTACATTTGGAATACATTATATAGTGTTCCAAAAAACAACAAAATAACCCAAGAGTTTCTAGGTGAATGTTCCACACAAAATAGTGACATATTTTGTTATTCATAAAAAAAATCCATTACAAAGTGATCTAGTAGAACACACCCCATAGAGAGGGTGATGTTATTATAAATGATCAAAATCAAACCAACTAAGACATATTCCATTAAAAAACAACAATTCTAATAAATTTAAATAAACCCGTTATTTTATTGAATTTTTATTTTCAATTTAATTATTATGAGGAAAAACAAAAAATGTATATTTTAAAATCATAATTTAAAATTTTAGACACATATGGATTTCCTCAAAACAACCAGTTTATAAAATTTCACAAAATAATTGCTAAAGTGGGTTTCCATAATGAATGCCACATCAAAATCACATTAAATTGGATGAAATTTAATCAATTTTAAATCTGGACTTCATGATTTATTCTAGAAGTAGTCAAGATTAAATCAACCAACATCTCATAATTTTATGAAAAAAAGATTGAAAACTCTAAATTTCTTTCTTGAATCTCTTAAAAATGACCACATATGTCATAAACTTTAATAACAACCTGCATATCTCAATATAATTGACATGACACATCATAAATTTTACTCCAGTGGATAAAATCCATATTCTAATAAATAGAATGAGATGAAATTTAAGGAAACCATTGGATAACAAGAACTTAACATTATATCTTCTCCTCTAATGCACTAAAATATTCCTATAAATCACTACTAATTGAATGTTATTGTATTCCAATCCTTGAGTGGTTGATAAATTCAGTATGTTTCATTTTTATTGTAAAACTAGGGGATATGAGGTTATTCTATATTAGATGAATGATTTTAGGATAAAAATTTTCATAGTGTCTGGTTGGGGTGAACTGTTCGGAAAATTGTGCACAAACAACATGTGAGATAGTACCTATACCCCCCCCCCCCACACTTTTGGCTCATATGGTAGGTCAATCAATGAAATAAATAATTTATTCCCATATGTCCATATTTTTAGTATTTATCCTCAATATCAAAAACAGGTTTTCATACCATGCGCCTAGTAGTTCACATACTATGTTACCACTATTTCATTTTAACAGTATCATGTGGGTAATTCATGGTCACTCCTAACTGTTATCGAATTGCAGACCTTCAAAAAATATATAACAACATGTAAATGATCCTTCAAGCCTTCTAAATCATTAAAAAATCACTTTATATACATAAAATAGAAAAATATTTGGGCATGTTCTTGAAACTGTGGGTGATATATGATGGATACAATTCTCATTCTAATAATTTAATTGAATATGATTCCATTATACATGTGCAATGGTGTAAAGGAGATGGATTCCCTTGAATAAATTTATAGATTGATATATTTTTGTACCACATAAAATCAAAATATTATATGTGCTATGTAAAAATTCTATTAAACATACTAAAACTGAAGTATCCACGACATAAAAAGGTGGAATTGAATATTTGAAGAAATAGAATATAACATAAATTCATATAGACTAAAATAATTTATGGATGTGGATAAAAAAATAAGGACATTTGAATTGCGGATTTCTAGATAAATTTAAAAACAAATTCAATAAGAACTAATTTAACTGGGTTCTATAATTATTATCATACGATTCATTAAAGAATTTTTAAGGAGAATATAGATTGATCATGATAGAAAAACATGTAAAACACCAAAGATAAAATATATAAACACTAAAATACTATTATTTGAGTATTTCATATGATACAAAACGCTAGAATTGAATAGAAATTAAATTATAATAATTATAATAATTACAAGGATTAGTTGAGGATGTTAAATAATGATTTTTATACATTTGTAAAATAACTAGATGAAGAGTATGTTATTTAAATGTATTCCTAGATGTTTTTATTTTATAATTCATTGTAAACTGGACAAGTCTAAACTGTAAGGTGTTTCATACTAATTGTGAGACATTATGCTGAATTTAATAATTGTTTGGATGAAATACACCCATTATGGTGATTATAATGATTTGAGGTCTAATTTATGTCTCTACCACTTTTAATAAAATTTCAAATTTGTATCATCATCGAAAAATATTGTTGATTGAAAATAATATAAAAATTCATAATTGTATATCTTTAAAAGAAAATGTAATTTTTCTCTAATCATAAAGCATCAAAGTAATACTTACATTACCATTATAATTATATAAGGTATAATGAATAATTATCTTATGTAGTAGAATAGTAATTCCTAGGAAAATAATATGTCTTATTCCACTGACTAAATGTTACAAAATTTAAGACATTATAGATGAAAGACTACAAATTTTAATGTGTAATGCTTTGGTTGAGCATAATGATTTGAGAGAGAGATTATTTTTTAGATATATACTCAATCATGTGATTTACCATATTTAAATTATATGTTATCATATTACGTAATTAGGAAAGTCATTATTTGAATTCACTAGTTTAATAATTCAATACTTGGAAAAATTGGGGATGTTCTTCAAGATTAAACACCATGTTACAATATTTCATATTTGGGGAATTTGAAATCATATAATATCATAAATGAGATTTTATTATTCTCTAAATATTATAAATAACTAGGTTTTCTATGATACAATCATTAGTATAAATTTAAGATGATATTTATCTATTGAATATGATGATCAAAGAGAAATGAAAAGTGATGATTCAAAAATCTGTGTGTTCTAGTGTAATTGATCGATGATGACATATAATCTATTATTTCTAGTTTTGAATGTCATGAACCGTCCTCGGGGCCCGTTCCGTGACTACCCCAAGCCCTCCTTCCATAGGCCAGGGGCTGGCAACTAGCTCTAATGGTGTAAATCTCGATAAAAACGGAAGGCATTGCCTTTGAAAAGTAAACTAACACCATAGAGTCCGCAAGATGAGTAAACACTAAGTAAACTGTGTACAAAAGTAAGTGATGGAATGTAAATGGGCCAGAATACAAACCCAACTGAAAGTAAAGTACAACTGAAAAGGGAGTACAACAGTAGAAAAGTAAGGCAGCAACACCGAGCTATCCTCTGGAAATCCCACCTGAAGGGTGGGTACAGATGGTCTCCTCTACTCCTCGGCTTCAGCCGTCCGCTCCATGTATGTCCCGTCTAGTGATCCACCTCCATGTACCATCGAGCTCCATGAGCCCCTACCTCGATCAGTACTGTCTGTCGTTTGCATCCAACACAACGTTGTGCGGGCATAGCCCGTGCAGGGGTGAATATATGCTACTCAGTAGAGACCCTCAGTCCCCCGAAGGTCTCCCAGAATTCATGAAGGATAAACCCCAAATGAAAGAAGCAATCACTAAGTAACAACCAACTATACATAGGTATATACCTATATATATACCTAAGTCATCAATTCTAGCTAGGCTCTAGCACATTACCCCAAGTACAACCCAGTCCACCCAAGAAAACATAACCCATTCCACATAGAAATTCACAACCCAATCTACACATGAAATCACAACAATCATATCGATGATAATGATTGTACGTTAAGACTCAGCTCACACAGGTATCCATTTACGAAGAGGGGTGGAGATGATTAGATGTAACCTCTGAATCATCTCCTCTTCCGAACCCACATAGGATCCATATATAGTAGTCATCGCTACAGAACCCACAGAGGATCCATGTATATTTTTCGTCACTGCCGAACCCACGGAGGATCCATGTATAGTAGTCTTCATCGTCGAACCCACGGAGGATCCCAGCATGGTAGTCGAACCCATGGAGGATCTCAGTATAGTAGTCGTCCTCGTCGACCCCACGGAGGATCCCAGTATGGTATTCACCCTCGTCAAACCCACAGAGGATCCCAATATGGTAGTCTTCCTCGTTGAACCCATGGAGGATCCCAATACGGTATTCATCCTCGTCAAACCCACAGAGGATCCTAGTACGAAAGTCATCTTTGTCGCAGTCGCAGCCAGCTCTAGGGTTCCCGCACACAGCATGCTCGATTCTGGGAGGGTCTGCTCCATGAGCCAAGGGGGTAGATACATCAACAGACACGTAATCATAATTTGATGTATCCCAATGTTATGTCTCGTCAGAAGGAACTCAACGCAATAGACGGTGTGTCAATCAGATGCTCGGTCTGAGAATTGTTGGTTTTTTCATCTCAAGGGCCCGATTAGTTTTTAAGATAAAACCAACCCGGACATACTCCACCTGTATACAAATGTCGATCAGAGTAAGCCAAAAGAACCGTCTCACTAAGAGGAATACAAAAAAGTCAATGGCGCATCAATCGGACGTCTAGAGCTCAAGTTATAAGTGTTTCCGCTCTGAGGGCCCGGTTGGTTTCGTGTTCGAACCAACCCGGTCGTACAGAAAGTTATCCTAAACCTTGCGTGAGATATACCGAAATGACCGTCTCAATCCTTGAATCGCTACGCAACTGATGTTTCATCGATCGGAGGTCCATAGCCCATGTTATGGGAGTTTTAATGGATCTGTTCGGAAACCAGGTGGTTCGGGCCCGGTCCGACTCGGCCCGATCCCCCTCGGTCAGCCCGAACTGGGCCACCCCGACCCGGGTCCAGGTACGGACCATTAGGGCATGGCCCGACCTGGTTGGCATGGCCCCACCCAGCCGGTGTGGCCCGGGCCTGCGCGGGGGTCCGACCCAGCGCGGGCGGTACGACCCAGCGCGGGCGGTCCGGCCCTGTGCGGGGACCCGCGCACTGAGCGGACGCAGAATGGGGAGGTGGTTGTCCCTTGTTTTCCAAAATGGCAGACCCTTGTGGGGTCTGCCCTAGCTGGACACTGAGGGTTACAAACCCCCGGCTTTCCCGAACTCGGTCGGCCGTTTTGGTCGGCCGGTGAGCCGCCATGGGACCCCCTGCAAGTCCCGCTTCCCCTGAAGGCCGGCGGCCAGATATCCGGCCGCTCCCCTTACAGAACCTCCCTAGAAAAAAGGACGTGGCTTCCTCTTGTACAGTGAGGCCCAGCCCCAGCCTCGGCCTTCAAAGGTGCTCCGGCGCGGTGCGACGATGAGGCACCCCTCCGCCGCGGCCCGCTCCGGCCACTGTTTCCTAGTTCCCGCGCGGTGCCATTGCACTGCGCTGCCTCCATTCCAAGCGACGAAGAATTTCAATGACAAAAGGGGGAAGAGGTTCAGCCGTGTTCATGTGGTCCGACCTCCTCCCATTATTTTGGTAACATGCGGCCAATAATTTAACGAAGTATCATTTAACTAATCATGAATTGTAAAAAAAGCAACCCCTACCTCAAAGAGATTCACGAAATCTTTCATCGCGGAAGATGGTGTCGAGGTGTGAGGCTCCGTATACGTCGATGGAGAATGTCCGAGGAAGAAATGTAGTCTCCCTTTCTATGACGCGGGAAGAATATGGAACGGCGTGTCGGCATTCTTCATGTTCTTGAAGTTCTTCAACGAAGATGATGGAATTCTCCAAGACTTAGAGAATTCTCTCCAAATCCCCTCACACAACTAAAGAATCCCAAATAAAAATAAGGCCTTCCTTATTTTGTTAACACATTCCATGTGTTTTCAAATATTCAAAAACTCAAACTCAAAATTAAATTAATTGAATAGCTTTAATCAATCCATTTAATGTGAGAGTTCACATGCAATAAAGTGGGGAAGTGGGTGAGTTATATAATAAAAGGGTGTTGACAAAATTAATAGGGGGGTTAGGGGAAATTTAAGGGGTGGGGCTCATGTGGGCCCCACCTCACTAAATCCTATCAAGGGGAGTTAGAATTTCTAGTGGGTCCCACCCCAACTACCACACAAAAAGATTTAACCACTTATAAGTTAAATAAAATTTGTAACAAAATTTTATTTCACATAACACATAAACTACAAATTAAAACAACTCTTCTCGAGAAAATAAAACTCCAATAAAGGTCATCTTAAGCAATTACCAGCGCTACGGTTTCATTGGTGCACTAGGATTTTGATTCCGAGCACCGGTTCAAAAGTTAGAAAAACCCACTCGTTCGTTCACTGAACGTACCCGAGTTAAACATCAGAAATTGATCTCGTGCACACCGGGCCTCAGAATCAGGTGCCGTCAGAAACTGCGAACTCGTAAAATCGCGATGAAATTAATAAAAAAAATTTCATTGAAATTTATGGGTCATTACATTGAATATTAGAATTATTATGAAAACCGGGATTTGATATTGTTTTCGGTAAAAAATAGTTATTATATCTTATGTATTCTGTGAGGGAGAAAATTTTATTATTGATTATTCATGAATAATTCAGTTGAATTACCATTGATCCTAGAGATTTTATGCATCATGTTTTACATTTTATTTATCTTGGTATATCCAGGTGTTTCAGCATAACTGATATTAATAGTACATTGATTTATAAATAAATTACAATTGAATATATATAAAAAATTTATAAATTTAGAAATGAATAATTAGTTTCACACTATAAAAAATATGATTTTCATTTCTACATTTTATATATTTATAATAATATATAATGTTAATAAGCTTTTATGTTTTTATGGAGATGAATTTGAGACTAATATATATGGTTTATAATTACAATGAAGCTATGTTTCAATAATATGAGAAATTAAATGATTATATTCATAGAATATTTATTCAGATGGATAGTATCACATTTAGTAACATAATAATTTAACATGAATATTATATGATAACACTTTACTGATGAGCCTAAAAAAGAACCACTATATATTAAATTTAGGGATTTATATTTATAAAGAATAATTTTATTTTAATTTAAAGATGCCACATGTGTATGAGATGATTGAGGAGGAAAATGTTGGAAATGAAGAATTAGATGCTACTGTATATATGAGAATCACTGAAATATCGAACGAGTATTTTGAATTTAAAATTTCTCAATGATGAAGAAAATTAAATGATCAATTAATTTTTTACTGAATAATAATATAAACATTATCCTATTTTGGGGCTATGAATATATTCTTTATTTGTCTCGAAGGTGGAGAATAATTCAAACAACCATTTTTTGATCAGTGAACTGATAAGTAAGAATATAATACCAGTAACTGAGACTATATTCACTTTTATACTAGGTGTTACAGAAGTTAAATTGTTATATATGAGAGAGGAATTGAGACTGAAATGAGAGATGATTCACTTAATATCTGATAATATTATCTTTTTTTGTTGACTGATAACTATTATTCTTGAAGATTTGTTTTAATTTAAAGAAACTTCTGTTTGATGAATGATATTTGATAAATTAGATACAAAAGTATCTAGAACCATACATGTGATCATAATTAGAGTCTAATATTGTAAAAAATAGTTACATATACTTGGTTCGATGTTGTGGAACCAGAATGACTTAGGGTATACATCGAAATATTAGTTTTAGGCCCTATATTCAGAGTGAAAATATGGGGCATTCCATGGGGGTAGATATCATATGAATCATAGAGAGACACTTATATTGTATGTATGGGATTTATAGAAAACATTTTAATCAAAATTTTATTATAGTTGAGAATCCAAGATTTGGGGAGAAAAAAATGGAGTGGTTCTTTTTACTAAACCATGATAAAACAGTTTCATCATCATTGCGAAATTATATGATTATCTAAACGATTATGATTTCATGGAAAAAATTAATATTTATCCTTATCTATTAAGTGAAGAAATAATTATGGTTTTATATTTGTTTGAATATTGTTTTTTATTTTAAAAATAGCATCATTTAATTCACCCCCACCCCTATCATGTACATACAGCAGTCTCAAAAGAAATTTCATTGGTATTGGAGAAAGATTACCACTAGTTGGATATTTTAATAACCATATACCAATAGATTTTTTAATAAATATAATATTTGAATGTTTATATAAATATATTGTGTTCCAATCAAATTGATACCAGAAATGAATATTATAATAAAAATATTTATAAATTAGAGAAAGATAGTAGTATAGAAGGTAAAGAAATATAAAAACAAGAAACAGAATCAACCACTATGTAATGGTGAAATGTTTCTGTTAGTATAAAAGTATAAAATATATTTATAATGATTATTTTTTGTTACTATGGTCCTTTCTAGGAAGATCATGAGAATTAAGTGTTCCTCTGCCCGGTTGGTGAGGACTCGACATGTGCATCAAAGAGACCCAGGATAAAATCTGGGTCGAGACATATTTCTGTGGTAGTGTAGTAGGAACTATAGCATGAAATATAGAAGTCATATAGTTGGAACTGTATCAGTCTTATAGCAGGTATTGTAGAATTACTGTAGTAGGCACTATTAGGCACTCTAGCAACTGGAACTATTCATCCATCTAGGCCACTGGGCCACTGGTTTTTTCCATGGGTCCTGCTAGGCTTTCAGGCCACCCAAGGACTTCTGTCCAGTTGTATCTTAATGCCTTTAGTCTATTTTAAGGCCTTAGGGATACCCCAAGGCCTTCGGGCCAAGTGATGCAGATGTACCAGTCAGACTATATGGGACAAGGCATCGAATGAGGATTAGGGAAAGCACTTTCACTATAGCAGAGCTAACAAGAATTGGAAGAACAAGAGGGTATGGATTTTCCATCAGTACCGGGTATGTGAAACCTTGAATAGGATAGCTAGCCCACCATCCCTGGAATGGTGGAGTGCTGATATTATGACATATGCTGGGGTGGAGCAGTTCCAGGTGGTCTTGTCTAGGTGATTCCCTCTATGACCTACGGGTCATGTAATTGTCTCTAAGCCTTTGGGCCTTTTAAGGGTTCCACCTCACCCATTGAATGGTGGATTATCAAAAATACATAAAACGTTAAGGCCTTCGGGCTATTCTGGTCGATTATCATGTGGAAATAAATAATAAGAAATAAGTTTACACTATATTCAATGGTTATATAGAGTATATTATTGATGAATTTAATTCATACATACACTCAAATACCGTGGATCTATTTTAATAAAAATAAAAATAAGAAGAAGAATATGATTATATTATGAATGCATTGGCAAAGTATTTTTTTAAAATGTAATTCTATAATAAAACATAAGAAATTAAATGGTTAAAGATATTAAATTTTTATTCTAATATCAAACTATGTGATGAATAATTCAATATAAATGTTATCTAGAATTATGTGATTATGTGTTTTCTTATTTTGGTTTAACATTCACATCATCATCCATAGTGGTAACTATGAATGTAATGGATATAAACGTAGTATATATTTTTTAAAAAAATCATAGAAAAAGAAGTTAATTATATATATACGTGTGTGTGTTTGTGTTTTTTTTGTATTGTTAAAAATATCATATTACCACCAATGAATAATAATTATTTATTAGATGATTTTTTTTGAATAATTTTTCTAAATTAATCCCAAAAAATACAAGTAAGATAACTAAAACACATTATGGTTTACATGTAAAAACAAAATGGATATATTTCTCCATCAACAAAAAGAATATTTCTTTTTTATTTTTTTGTTATTATGGATGTTTATAAATATATAAATGGAGTATTTTCCTAATATATAAAAATATTAATGTAGGATATGGATTATAGAAAACATTGGAAATTATAAATGAGGGTTAATTACTTATATACCAAATAATATGACCGTCTATAAAAATGTTTATTCTATCTAAGTGGAACATATTAGAGTATGTAAAAGGATTTTTTAATTTTGAAACATATTTGGATCCACAGTTAATTTTTTTTGGTATATTTATATCAACCAAACCTCTTAAAATAATTTCTAAAAAATAACCCAATAGTAGGAGGGAAAATAGAAATGACTGTATGACTTCGATGAAGATTAACCTTGTAAATACAAATTTATTTTATGAAACTCACATGGATCCAATGAAGATTTCAAACAATGATGTAATCCAAATTATAAAAATTTTCTCATATTTTATTAATATATATCATACCATGATCTATTATTAATCATCAATGTAATGAAAATGATTTTTTATAATGGAGACTGGATTTGGAAAATATACTGGGATGATTTCATGAAATGTTCATGATATTTATGGCCTATAATCATTGAACTTCACAAGTGAAGTTATATCTATCTTCCTTGTTTCTCAAATTAAACTATAGTGGAAAGATCAACCTACACCCCATATATAATTGATGTCATTTCAATGATAGGTACATAATGTGAAGAATACAGGTTTGTATCCCCATAGACAGAGAATTAAAAATTAATGAATCTGATATAATATCAATTGTTTTCTTGAATCATGAAATCTAGACCCCTAATTCAATATATTATTGTTAATAAATGATTCTATTCACCCATAAAATTTATAAGGTATATATATTATTTTTATCAAATGAGTGTAATTATTAATGAAAATTGTGATGAACAGGATCCTGATTGTTTTGATGTGATTTCCCAACCCGGGTGTCACACATTGGTGCCCTGAACCAATCAATCACATCCCCTCATGTACAAATCCAAAAATTCTAGAGGATATTGACATGTAGTGAGGGTCAATATTGATCATGGGGAGTCTATACCCACTTTATAATTGTAAAAAAATTTGAAATAAATAGGAATATTTGACATAACAATCTAACATAGAGAATTTCCCTTTAACATAACATGAAACCGTATAATTTAATTGGGTACTAATTTAGAAGTTTTGTAGGGTACCAGTACAACACAATAGGACACCAACAATGGAATATAAAATTATATAATCGTATAACAGTTTTTGATGTTGTATGAAAAATAAACCAAAGTAATAAATTAACAATTTTTCATTTATTAACTTACTCTTTATTTAACAAAATAAACCTTGGGATCATAAGGACACCCAAACCATTAATACCTATATCAGAACAAGATATATTCTATACCATACCATTTATTCAATTTAAAATTCAATATAACACATGTTATTTCATTATCATTTTCATATAAATTTATAATTCAGATAATTGGATCCTTAGTCCAATGCAAACAATCCGGGACTAGGTTTCTATTTATAGTACCCCATGGTTGTTGGATTTTGAATAAATGGAAAACAATCATTTATCATGAATTTTATCACTATGGGATTTGGAAGCTGTATATCAAGTCCCACATCTGTATATTAAAGAATTTATCACCATTGGATTTGGAATCAGATGGCCATGTCAAGAATATATTTATAAAAAATATCACTATGGGATTTTTAAAAAGTTGACCATTTCCTTCCCACATCGATTAATAAATTTAGTACTTTGTTATTTGGAATAAAGAGAAAATATCCCACACACAAATATCACAATCACTCATATAAGGTATATATCACATCAATCCCGATTAATTAAACATTATCTTATTTATTATAGATCTAAATAAATAAATTATTAATTAATTCATAAAATGATTAATAAATTTAAATCAATAATGAAATTAAATCAATTAACATTTTTTAATGAAATAATTAATTAATCTAAATCAATCTTATCAATAACAAAATAATTAATTCGATAAATAATTATTCTAATAAATTCTTCAATATCAACATCTCATTAATTAATTCAATAATAAATTAAGTAATCAATTTCTCAATCACATCATGTAATTAATTAATTCAATAATGAATCAATCAAATCAATTTGAAAATCTAAACATCTCATTATCTATTTCAGAAATTAATTAACCTAATTGATTTCAATATCTTTTAATTAATTAGTTCACCAAATTTATAAATTTAATTAAATAAAATATATTTCTATATGTTATATTGAAATTATATAAATACATACACATAATTAAAATATATAAATTTTTACATGATTACTAGACTATGTGCATCAATTCATTGAGAAGTGATGGCCCTATGAAAATCCCTGATTTGAACTAAAAATTTCAAACCCATAATGAAGAACATAGTGCAAGTCCAATACCTTGATACATGATTAAATGAATATCAATTTAACAAAACATGCTCTATATCTATATACAAAAGTAGAAAAAAGTTTCTATTTTATCATTGGACATGAAGGGGAGGGAGAGAGATCAGATCTGGAATGAATCCATATACTCAAGATGGTGGATATCATTACTCTAGGATTAAGATCACCATTAATGAAGGTCAGAATTGAATGAAATATGTCAAGGAGCCTCCAATGAAAGGATAATAAGTTTAGGTCAAAGTTAGTAAAGGATTATTGTTAATACATAAGGTTTCTGTGTTTTTAAAATAATATTCAGAGTACATTAAACCATTTCTCAGTTTCCTAGGCAATGCTTCTGAGTTATCCAAATAGTGTGCCTTGTCTAGGGGGTGAATAGTTTATTTTAAATGGAAAAATGATTTCGAGAAACCATGCCCCATCAATATTTACCCCCTCTAGTTAAGTATGCATAATTTTTTTGGATGGGCACATGTTTTGTGATATCTATTAAGAAATAGTGAACATCCTCTTATCCTTCCAATAAGATCAAATTTTCATCCAAAAATACCTAATAAAATTCCAAAATTGAATTTACTAAAAACCAGGGAAAAAGGTAACTATGATAGAAATAGAGAAACACATAAGAATAGGAGTGTTTATACAGTATCACCACCATAAAATAAAAATGTGTCATCCACTTCTCCCAAAAAACTCATAGATCCTGAAACAAATATATCATGAAAACGAACCCTAAAATCCTCTTCTCGCTCCCATGTTTCCTCTTACAAAAGACAATGTTGAAACAATACATGAATTACATGCAATATCATTCCAAGAAAATTTTTCTAAGTATGATATAACACACGTATCAAATTCTCCCGAAAGGATGAATACATATCAAATTCTACATATTGCACAATGATCACATGAGAAGGTTCAGGGAGATAATACTGAAGTTTTGACTCATTAAAGACATCATGCATAACACAACATCCCTATGGATGATCCAATCAGTATTCCATTAATGTAATTCTATCCTAAACCTAAAATGGTCCCAATAACATAGGAACCATTTTTACCAACCTCTAAATCATGGACTAACACTATCTTGGTAACAAAAAAAAAAGAATTCATGGCCACCCTCTATAGACACTATAGTTCATCAAGGGATATCTGAAAAAAACTACATAATCCGAGTCGTATCCCTACATTTCCAAATAAAATGAGACTGTTACAAAATCTCTTACATGAGACTCGATACCAAAAATCATCGACTCACCTACCTACATCCAACATAGAGGTGATCTAACTATCCTACCATAGATACCATTGTATTGTTCCAATAGAATATTCTTTTGATAACTTTTTATATATATGAACTTCACATAACTTAGGTTATTCTCTCAAGAACCACTGATTTCATGGAAACATGACTGATGCATTTCCACAAGAACCTGTATAATACACTCCAACTACAAATCTGTATGTTGTTGAAAATCAACCATCAGTAAAAGCCATTTATCTGGATCCTTTAGTAAGCCCTGTCAGATGTGAAAATTAAAAAATGACTCATAGTACCATACAACAGTCTATGGAACCCTTTGAAAAAAAATACTTCACAAGCTTACATATATTTGAACTACTCTACAAAGAAAGCATCCTATACTTGAACAAAATTTTATCCAATTTTAAAATGTACAAAAATTATCCAAATATCATCAATTTTCAATTTCATCCTTGTGAATCCCATAAAAGAGACACGGTGTAGTGCCCTGACCCAATTTTCCACCAAAACAATACTTCAGAATGAGTTCCACATGACCTTAACCGTGCCTCCATAAATTCCAAATGTTTAAGACGTTCAATTATCGTATAAATAGGTAATGTGGGCTGAGAACACACTTGGGATAATATTTAATAATGTTCTAACAGATATAGAAGAAAATGAAAAAGACCAAAAGACTGATCTGGTAACCTACCCATTATGGAATCACCTGAAATATTATCAATGATGAAAAACAAGACCAATACTATTTACTAAATTAAAAAACACGACATTACAGATGTTGATACTAAAATAATCTTGGACTTATAATTATAGATATAGAAAATAAGAAGAAGGTTCTTCCATGATCAACCTCAACACATACATATAAGAACGGTGATATAAATGAGAAACAAGAAAGGAAACTCTTGTAAATGAATCATCCAGTGCCCCATTCCATTCGTCCCATGTTAATAAACGTAGAACCAAGGTCTAACTCTTGAGATTGAACATTTAATTGAATGAAAAAACAAAATTTTTAGGCACATCCCAAAGGGACCATGTATAGTTTGAGAAAAAATATTTTAAGACCACTATTATCATTTTCTTATCTTATATCTATATTTATGTTTTTCTGTTTAAATAATTAATATAATATCACAATATAAATGCTAAATAAAAACACTCTTTACATGTTTTCGAAGCCACAAGAATGTGGAAACCATCTTCATTCAACACCAATATAAAATAGTTGATATTATGATTAACCTATACCAAAGGCATCAACTATTCCAATTCAGTACAAGTGGACACTCTATTTTGAACTCAACGAGATTAAGCTAGCAACTCATGTAAATAGACACATCATGATCATAATAAGTCCAGAAAAACAAAATGGGATACTCAAATAATAGAAACATGGAACCTCGAAGCGCATCATGAAATATCGCTTCAAATAGATGCATAAAATCATGAATTAAATAGATGTTTATCCTATAATAATACTAGACCAACAACCGCAGTATATTGCGAGCCTCACTTCTAATGGACGGTCTCCTCACTATCAACTAATGGTTCCTCACCATCCATGTGGATTTATGTAGTTATCTCTTCTGACAACACAAGTGATCAACACCACATTGCACCACAAATAATGGATCCATCTATAAACATGATTTTTCAAATGAACCTCATATTCTATTTTATCCTATGTGAATAGAACTCTCAATAGTGCAGTGTCCTGTACAGATGACTAAAAATCACAAAAAGAGTCTATAAGGAACAAAATCTAGAAACTTGTGCCCCAGAGAATGTCTCTCTCTTCTTTATGACCAACACCACCTCAAATCACTTAGGCCATTCCCATAAACTAATGACCTCACTGCCTTAATTAAATGACTAAGTCTCCCAATCATTTATCTCTATCACTCATAGATTCTAGGTCGCATGCATTTGATGATCACTTCGACTCATACATGATAGAAAGAACCATCTCAATCCTAAGACCAAGCCTAGATAGTTCCCATTAAACTAATCAAAAGAATGTCAATTAATAAAAACAATTCCATTTAATATAAATAACACACACATCCTATCCTACCAAGTGTTATCAATAACCATACCCATATATTCTATGGAATAAATGTCTTGGTCATTAATATATTAATTTTAGATTATCTCACAACAAATTTATAGGAATATATTTAATTTTTTTAGTTCTCTTCACAATCTACCCTCCCACGCAATCAATAAATATCCCCCAAAACAAGCAGAAATTGTTTTATAATGTTTATACCTCTTACCATATACAATTAGTTGTCCACATATGAAATATTTGCTACTAAATCGAACCTAATTGGATGAAATTTTCATTTAATATGATTCGACATTAAATATCATAAAACCACATGAAAAGATTTTGAACATCTTATTTCAACTGAAAATAGTAAGAGAATCCTAGTAAAAGATAGAATTACTGATATGGACATGTATTCACTGACTGATCGATGATCAATGTTCATACGGATAAGATACCAATAGACCTAGTAGAGGGATATAAGGGTTCACATGTAATGGGGAAATACCTCTATCTATGAAAGAGATATTAAATAAAGGGATAATGAACCCAATTCCCCATTATAATAATGAAACTATGGGAATTTAAACACCATGATAAAATTTACACACCATTTAAGATTTCATATTTTTCTAGTCATCACTGAGAACTCCTTAATCAATGTTTTTACACATAATATATTTAATCATGATTCATGTAATTGGTCTGTATATTATTTTAGCAGCCTAGGTCTCAATCTCTTCCTCTAGTTCTTTTATCAAACTAGCAAGACATCTAAAAAATATTGTCAATACCTAAAACTAGTAATTAGTGAAAAAAGACAATAATGAGGTTCCAAATATCAAGAAAATTGGTTAGTCTGACCACCAAATAAGAAAAATAAAATATACCTAGAAAACAAAAAATTCAAAAAAAACACAGATATTAAAAACACCCCACCATATCATATATCATTCTGACACTATAATTATTTGGGCCAATATAAAATTGAATATTCCAATCTCCTTTCAAAATTATCCTAGTCTACCCAGGTCTCAAAGGCACATGTCAACTACCTCATGTCACTCCCCGCACTATATGTTACCTATCATGACCATAAAAGAATATTTCATTAACCTAAAGGCACTCAACAACATAAGAGTTTCCTACCAAGGTTGCATTCAAAAACAAAGCTCTAAATATTTCTGCTACTCTATTGACCAGCCCCAGACTCATGCTCAACACCCAATACATCTTCACCATTGCACCACATCAGGTTCTCATGTGACATACCTAAAACCATTCCTGTACAACATCATAGCAGATTCCCACCTCATGTCCATCTCTTTGATGAAAAATATGTGAAAACACATATCATCATATGATATAATCAATTCTGATTATGGAAAAATAAATTAAGTATTTCATCTATTTGACCCCTTGATAACAACACAAACCATTGAAGTCCTGGATCCATTGATGACCACATAAAAAACTCATCAACAGACACACCATATATATATATATAATTCAATTAATGGGATGTTAACCAACTAACCAACGCCTAGCTAGTCCAAAATTACATCTCCTAAATATCGATCAACAAAAATTAACATGAATAAAATAAATGAAAATCCAAAAAACTAAATATGAAAAATTTCTTCTCCAACAGTCTACCACAATCCTTAAGCAGATAACCTACCTTCTCTACACCTGGAATCTCCCCGGTGCACACCTATCCTTACAATAAACTTATTGAATCATAAAACCCCATAATTTATAATCTAGAATCCATCTAGGGAGCCCACTATTTGGTTCCTCTATCTCTGCCCTGATCTCCATGTGTAGTTGAAGCACGTGGACCATGACCTGATTCCATAACTCTTTTTATATAAAAAACACTAGACTACCGTAATCCATAATTATAGGTTTCCTGATAAAGCCTCTTAAAGAATGTCTCAATATGCACAACCAATTTCTCAAGCTCATAACTCTTTCAATTATTGATCACACTATGTCCAAATGAGTCCCAATTTTCTAAACTAAAAGAAAATCATTGAAGACCCACTCAAATGTGTTCTTACTATGTCCTTCCAATTTCCATGTTGGAACTCCTCTCGGCTGTGATTCCTTCTATCTGAATCACCTCCACAATAATTAGATAACACCGTCACTCGACTATAATAATAACTATCTATAAAATATCACTTGATTTTGATATGCTAATTCACTACATCTGGGAATGAGGACAACCAAAAGTATTTTACCTACACCAAAATGTTCTTACATAATCCATCATCATAACACATCACTCTTGATGTTTCATCTCCATCCATACTAGGTGAAAAGTGAGACAACATAGTGAATTTCACTACCTTAAATAAATGTTATTAAAGGGAATCCCCTCATGTCTTTATACTAGAACCATCACCATCCACATATTCTTTGCAGGTTCTCAAAGAAAGTACATCTCTAGCATCACCCTTTAGCCTTATGGTGTCTTAATTTGATCAAATATAATTTATATAGACTTGAGATATTTCTTAGATGCATGTTTCCTTCAAAAACTAAAAAATTTCATAGGTGATTCTGCTAGAACACTCAAGATAGAATCACCATCAATGGATTTTCTCCACGATAACCTCTTTCAACACCCTAGAAAACACATACCAATCTCGCATGGAACTACTCATCAAACCACATACAAAATTATATCAAATCTTTCAGTTTCCACACAGGTGATTGAAACAATAGCTGAGCCTATACATATGGTAAATTATTTTCTCTATCCCTATGGGAACCCATCCCAAACATAATGTGTCTCAAAATGTTCATCCTTTTATTCCACCATATCACCACCCACTTGATGCTCTACTATACCTCGTCTATGTGGCATACCACTCAATCCCATTATATAGTAGGAAAACCCTGATGATATATATATGTGTGTGTGTGTGTGTGTAATGTAGTAACATGCATGTTAATATCACTACCCTTAGTCTCCCCTATCACAACTCAATTTCATATCATCCAGCCTCATAGACCCTTACCTTCCAATATCAAAGATAGGTATCACATATTCATTGGAAAAAACCCATCATAATGAACCACGTCGGATAAATATAAAAACCTCATCACTCATCCGGGTGATTAACATCATCATCCATGTCTGCTTCTATACGATCCATTCCCATACAAATGAATAACATTAATTATAGAAGAGAAATTTATATAATGTTTCATGCATATATAAATATATTCCAAAGGATCCTAGCAAACGAATTATAAAACACTATCTTCATTATGGGGACATGGGTAGAAAGCATCAAACATATAATATCAGGTTGCAGGTCTCATTGAATAATAGATAAAAAATTATCCTAGTGAACCAATTATTGTTGAAATAACATCAACTATAAAAATAGAAATGTATTACAGTAATTCCCTCCCCTGAAAATATGTTTTATTCCCCAGACAGGGGGCTATAGGCACCCCAAACAGGTGTTCATATCCTAGATACAAGAAAATGATAATATCTGATATACCAAAAACTAATTAGTATATCCATGAAAGGTGAAAAATGAATAACCTTTGACACAAAGTGTGACACCTCTACCCGATTAGCCACCCAAATAGTGATATAGACTGAGTTCCACTAGAAATTAAGAACAACTATCCATGTGAAAAATGATTGTGACTAGAATATAGGATTCAAATTAGAGGAAGAATGGAGAATATACCCTCTGGTGAAAATATAATAATGGTATAATAGATATATAAATTTACGAAAATACCAACAAACTGAACTTTTAACCCACCCATGGCTAAAGCACTAGAAATAGCAACAAAAATTACAACCAATCCAAATACCATATTCAGAATTAAACATAACAACATTTACTTTGATGATGCTAAAACAAAATGTGAATACATAATAGGCCATATAGTTAATAATAAGAAGGATCATCAATGGTTTCTGTCAATATATACATATAAGTATTTTTAAACTAATAAAAAATTAAAAAGGAAAATATAGCAGAGGAAATAACACATGGTCCCATTACATATATACCAATATAAAAATCCCTATACTAAGGTCCATATTCAGAGCCTATGTGTTTACGTGAAGGTAATGCCCCAAATTCTATGCATGTTCTGAAGGGCTCATGTTGGGTGTGAGAGTGAATCTCAGTATGCCACCACCAATGTGTTCATTTCCTAAAAATATAATTAAAATGGGTTTTTAAAATGATAAATATTAAAGAACATCATGCATTTATAATAATAAACTACATTCCGTATCATTATAATTCACAAGGAGGTGATCGCCTACTTCATCAGGCGTAGGTATATAGTAGTGCAGTGTATCCAAAGCCTAATACTATGGTATCCCATGATGTAAATCCGTCTAGGTGAACCACCATGTTCCACCTAAAATAGAATCACCCATCACCTCCTTCTAGTCAACACCTAATTTATAGAATATGTAATGACATCATGAAATGTTTCCCCAAATAATTAATATCTATCCCATTATACCGCTACTAAAAATCACTCTTTAGCATGTAGATCACCATCCCTAGATAGAATGATATAAGTCCTCTGAATTATCTTGCCCCGATGGGCTTAGTTTATGATGAGCCTTATCCCCTAACTAATGGTATCAAGGCCATCAACCAATATAGTTATACAATCTATACCACTTCTAACTAAAAGAACCTCTAACTGAACTATTGAAAAACACCACCATTATCTACATCTAATAGAGTCCTCTACCAACAGGAGTTATCAATACCACCTCATCAATTTTTTCATCTATCTTGAACATGACTCCAAACAATGCATTTTCCAATATAAGAAAGTAAAAATCACCATTTTATTCCATATGAAACATAATTTGTCACCTCATACCACTATCTCTATGTTTATTTTCCTGATTTTCAAAAAAACATCGAAACACTCAGTCCATTTCTACAACAAGATAACCTTGATGCCTCAATCTAATGAAAATGTTTCTCGACATGTGATAATCATCAAAACAATAATATGGTCCTCTTCCAACCCAAATATCACACCCCCTCATACCCTATGGACAATGTCAAATCAATCCTTGGGATAATATAGTACTGTTTCTAGTGAAATCTAAAAAAGTTAATTATTTAATTAAAATAGAAAATTTTATATAAATAACACAACTATACGAACTACTGATGTGATCTTAAGCCCCCTATCATGCATGGTTCTAAAATAAATTGATTTGGCTTGACTAAAGGCATTCTATAAGGTCTCAAAATTAATTTTAATTCAAGTTGTTAATTAATATGGGTCTTGATCAATCTATCAAATTGAGCTCTTAAGAATGAACCCCCTTAAATAGTCCCAAAATAACATAGAATGATGAAAACAGAATACATTGTATTGGTAGATGTCCACTTGCTTGATATTGGCATCTAACATAAGATGAATCTGAAAAAACTTTTATTTTATATGGACACCCTAAAAATCTGATAAAACCACTCTCATGGATTTTGGAAACCTAATGGTGATGGAAAACAAGAAGAGACTCATGGGAGAGGTTGGCCATATCGAGAAGTGTACATGTCCACCAACAGAAAAAATATTAGAGCTCAGACAAAAAAGATATTAAGATCACTTTGAGGTTGTTGATGGGATTAAGAGATCCATTATACTACCTATCTATAAAGATATAAAATGAAATAATGTTTGGTCAATCCTTCAGAACCCTTTAAAAAACTACTAATATAATTTACACATTGTGTAAATATCTAGGTTTTATATATGATTGGGGATTTCTCTAGTGTTCCCAAAAAATAATGAAAAAAATATTACAAAACATGTATTTAATTACACACCATGTAATTTTTTAAAAATCATTTATGGAATCCTAGGTCGTCTGATCTTCCACCAGTGTCTTTCCCAAAACCAATATATTTCCACCAAAACATAAATATCACCTAAAAAAGGTCTTCATTCCAAATAACTCTAGTAATGAGGTTTTGAAGAAAAAAAATGGTTATACATACCACCAACCTAGAAATATATATTAACCTAGAAAACACCATTTCAATAGCATTGAAAGTATGATATGGTAATGTCTCCATGTATAAATTCTAGATTGGGAAATGACTATAGTAAACCACCAGGTCATTGATGCTCAACCATCACCTATTAATATGTGTATCACTGTGTCATGAAACATGTTATCTACATTTTTATTCTCGACCACCAAAAAAATCATTACGGTCACATTACATTTTGCTCTCATATTGATGTACTTGCCACATAAAGGTAATAAATTCATAGAAATGTTCCTCCATCATGAGAATAAGCACAAAAACTAGATTTCTGGCATAGCTGATCAAACCCTCATCTATGATCGAATCGGATGGTGTCTCCCCACCATCAAGGTTTTCCTTCAAGGTTAAAAATTTGAGATCCTCATACTTTACATGATATGTATCAATAGTGTAGAATCTATAAAACATATATTATGTTTGTATTCTTCTGACTGTCGAAAACTACCACATCATTCAGATCTAGAAACATCACCATCATCCTGTCAACTCTAGAATCATAATCAATAATACTCTTTTTTCTTAATTAAAGAATCTGCAACCCCATTTCCAAATCAAAGCATATATTCTAGATCAAAATAATTTGAATATATATATTCCATCCCTACACTATGGTATATGGATATATCTCTTTGAAATTATATAGTTCAATTTCATGGGAACATTATACATTGTGAACTTTTAACAAAAAAAATAATTCCACCAACAGATGATATCATAAACCACATTAGCCAACTCATGTTCTTGAAATGGTTATTCTGATCACGTATCATCAATTACCAACGCAAATTATTTATAACTCAGTTTTGCTACATATAATCTTCTCCATGATCGATTGACAATGAGTCACAAGACACAATATACTCATCACCATGAACATGTAGGATCAATATCTGTGTCAATGTCAAATGATTGTTCAACTTCAAGAATTCATTCTCCAATTCATCTAACCGGTCAATTATTTTCCACTTTTTGGTCAATCCTGATTGAGGTGAAACTAATTGGAAAATTTTATTGATGAACCTATAATAATATCATGTTAACCTGAGAAATATATTGAATATCACACACGTTCTTTGGCTGCTCCCAAGAAACATTTATCAATACATTTTTTGGGACAACTAACACACCTTTCCCTAAATATATGTGACTAATGAAGTGTAACTGTTCAAAAAACACTTAGATTGATTGAAATATAGATGATTCTTTCTGATTTTACTACAAATTAGGTCAATGTATTTGGAGGGATCATCATGATTATTTGAGTACCCAAATATGTCATCTAAAAAACACAAAAAAACTAATATAGGTATAGATGGAATTTTTTTTCATCATATCTATAAATGTTTTGGTTCTTTAATCAGGTCATAGGACAATATAACAAATTCATAGAGGCTATTCCTCTATCTAAAAGTATTCCTCAATTTATGAAAAGGTCAGGCTCTCAACTTATGATACCCTGATATCAAATCAATATTTTATAAATCACAATAACTTCTCAAACAAGTGAAAATAATCATTGATTCATGGAAGATGATATTAGTTATTTGCAGTCATATGATTCACCATATTATAGTCATCAAAATAGTGCAAAGTCATGTCATCATTATTAGAAAAAACTACTAAAGAACCCGAAGGAAACATTCTTTGTTGGATAATTTTCAATTCTCTAACAGTTCCCATAACATATTAAGTTATTGATGTTATTTGGGTTTATTGAGGTATGGTGTAATTGAAACTAGGGCATCCCCTATCATGATCACAATTATAAATTAAACATCTCTCTTAGGTAGAATCCATGAGTTGTCATTAACAAAAAAATTTGAAAATATGTCAATTTTAGTTTTAAAGACTTCTTATTTTTCACCCCCATAATCTTGAAAAAAACTAGATTCATATTTTTTATGCTCCCCCAAATTTTGGTCAATTGGCCCCACACGACTAGAAATGATATCCAACTGTCCATGGTTAATGTAATTATAACCCTTAGGAGTTGTAAATGTAACTCTCATGTAGTAAAAATCATTGTGGACTCAGTGTGATACTATCCATTCTATACCCAAAATTAGTTCAATGACTAAAACATACACAATATAAATTTACTATATAAAATTATAATTTATTACCATGAAATAACACCTTCTAAAATCAGATGTCTCTTGATAATACTCAAATAATTATATCTATTTACAATGGAACACTCACGATATCTACCACCAGTCTCAAACTATTCACATGTTATGAAAAAAATAAAGGAATGGGAGTATCCATTATCTAATAAGGCACTAGAATTTTTGAAATAAATTCGAATAGATCCTCTTACAATTGACACTCCTTCCTCGAAATCTTCTATTAGAGGCTGAATAAAATGAAACTATCATGCCACTCTTCCCTGTGATGCATTCTGATTCCCCTTATATGTACCACTCTACTAATATGGCAACTCATTCCCAACATTACCACATCGACTTCCTATGACGTTGGGACTAGTAAAGGTGAATCATTAAGACTTATGAGGTGTAGAATATTCTCCTCATAAACAATGGAATTATCATGATTCTCTATCACTAAAAGTATTCTTTGTATTCCCAAAAAACCAGTATATTTGTCTCATCCTACTTTATCCATGGAAATCCACTATGGGAAAGGACAGTGTATCTAGAAGTTTCATGTCCTACAACATTGGTGATAGATAACAATATCAATGTCTTTTATTATAAGAATATCACCACAGGTACCCCTTTTTTGATCACAAAGAATATTATTCTCATAGAAATTCATACATTTCATTTAAAATTATTACTCTTGACCATCATGTTAAAAGCACATGTCCTCCACTTTATTCCACCATCTGGTTCAACTAATATATTATAGTTTGATTGAATAAATCATAAAAATTATTCAGCCTAAATATATTGACATGGGACATAATTTCACACTTAATACCATATGTATACCTCTTTTTTGTATTATCCTCACACCCCACCAATGATTAATCAATGTTTTGAAAATTAAAAAAGAATCCATCATAGTACCCTACAAACATAATCCACTTAGTCAACCACCAAAACTCATTTTCCCTATCACATCTCAACATATAAGGATAAAAAGACTCAGTGAACATCTCTATAAATCAATTCCACTATATATTATAAATTTTTCTATAAAATGTCTGAATGTACCAAAAAATATTACATTCACCATGTAACAGATACGAATATAATTTTATTTTCTTCTAAGTGTGACCCTATATGTTGTCATGTACAGTTTGGATATAATCAATCCAAAACTCAACTACCTCATGTCTACCCTCCGTAGTGATATTAGAAGGGTGATGAAACTATAACTCCATCGTTAGATCCAAAATTATTTTCACAACCCTCTTTATCTCACTTTACATTAGTAGCAGAATATATGAAATGTTCTCTAACAGTAGTGCTCTGATATCCTCACTTGTCACTACTAGTGCCTCGAGTCACACTGCAAGAGTAGAAACTAGAACAATGTCCTATCATCCTCTCAAAAAGTATTATTGTAGATGAATATCTATATAATAATAGAAAATCATATTAAGATACCTAAAACAACATTAGTAATGTTAATGTAATAGGTGTTCAAAATAATTTGTAGAAATTAATTTCCCTTTTCCGTAACCACATGGTCCAATATGTGTTGCTAAAACTACCCTTAACTATCCTATATCTTGATCATGTTTAGTAAAATTTACACCGAATATCATTTTTATTTTTCTCATCTGACACCCATATATTAACATTAAGAATATTTTACTATTTCAATTAAACATTATGACACTTTTTACATTTTTATTTTGAAAGTAAGGAAAATAGTTAATTATTCAACACTCACTCAAAAAAAATATTTTTGCGTGCATGCCTAAAATTATTATTGTCAAAATATAATCCTAAGTTCCTATAATTATGTAGGAAAAATAAAATCACATTTCATACTTGTCCATGTTTCAATTCTAAAAAACATATCAAATACATTAATAACAACCCTCTAAATGATTGTCACTCGATTGGAAACAACGTCAACTTTAATAAGAAACATCATCAATAGAAATCCCAAAATAGGTAATTGGATTATATCCTCATAAATGAGTTTTATACTCCCATTATAGAGATCATAACTAATTACTGAATCATCCAATTCTCTAACCTATCATTCCCAAATATCCTTGAAATGGAAAATAGAAGAATTCCAATCTGGTACCACATTGTGACATCTCGATCTCAGTGCCTTGCAATGGTTCCCTAAACTGGTTAGTTGCAATTAAACCTACCCACTGCCTCATATTCAAGATTCTACTATCTAGTAATGATGATAAATATCAATCTTGGGGAGGCTCTACCAGCCTTATCAATGTATCCCAACAATGGAAATATATAAGAACAATCAACAGATTCAATAATAAATTGAATGATACTACAACTATATGATGACCAATACAAGAAATAAAATTCCCAAAACAAAAAAATATATATGTCATTCTAATATTGTCACGACACGTCCCTGTGGGGCCCATTCCATGACTCCGCAAGACAGCCTCTAATAGGGTAGTGGTGGGTGACAAACACCGAGTAGAAATATTACTAACATGGGAGGAATTGTCTAAGTAAACATACACATGAACACATCTCTAAGCCCACAACTAATGAAATGAAAAACAACTAAGGAACAAAATTCAAGCATAAATAAAAACGTAAAAAAACATAGTATGACAGATGGTAATGTACTGAACAAAAATTAGGAAAGAATACAATACCACCAGTAACAAGAGACTGCAAACTACAAAGTCCAACATGTTAGTAAAAAGAGGTGCTGGGACTGCTGCTCGTACATGTATGAATACCTCGGCATCTATGGAACTTAGAAATCCCAGTCCTCCCATGGTCCACCCTGGACTCCGTCAAAAGGTTTCTCGTCTACACAAGACATGAAACATGTGGGAAACCCCTATGCAAGGGTGAGTATAATAATAATCAGTAGAGGACCCTAAAAACCACAATTCAATACACAAAAGAAAGGTATAGTAATATCTACACAGTATATGTCTACTAAACATATAATAGGATAAAACCATACAGATATACTCAAATCATAGACTCATACTATATAAACATGTCACAAAATATCATAACCAAGCTAGGGATTCAGTTCGAAGACCCCACGATGCACTCGTCTGGGTGAACTCACTTCATGAGGATGATATCTCTGATAAATTCCTTTGAAGAAGTACCCAGTCTGTGGAAATGTCAAAAGATATTTATGCACTCATTTTGGGAGAACACAGTCCTGTTTGGGGAATGATCATGATACACAGATTAGGATCACTGCCCATGTCTTGGTGGATACCATGACTCATCTGGATTCACATGCAAAGTAGAGGATCAGAGTCCTATAAGAGTAGTCATGTCGATGCCTGATTCTACCTAGGGTCATGAATGGATATAGGATATCGCTTAGGGCCTCTCAAAGGGATACCTGACTCTATAAAGAATAGTTCGGTTGAAGTGATCATACTCCTATGAATGGAAATGATACATGTACTTCAGGGTGATAAGAAAAAGGGGAACAAACCAAAAATGAAACATGTCCCAGAAACGTTGGAAAAGAAGATCAATCCATGTACTGAATCTTAAACTGCAAGTAGAATGGTCACAAACTGTGTTCTCTAACCATGGGCAAAGCACGTATACAATAACAAGGGTCGCAAGGCTTGTCATATAAAATATGTTATACATGGAATTTAAGAGAGTGACACACCATATTCCTCTATCTGGGGAGGACTCTATGTTGGCTTCCCATGTGCTTGTACACAACTTCAACCTATGTGTTACATCCTGTGTAACTGGTACACAGGGTAACCCATGCAGTTAGCCTGGTCTAGTCGTGTGGTGGAGTACACAGTCGTGTACTCCACCCCGTGTCCATGTATCATCCAAGATACACGGTGAGTCCCGCATTAGAACCCACACACCGTGTTCTTCAGTTAACATGTTGAGTCATCTCGTTGTGCATCGTGGAACCCTAGTTGCTGCTGAGCTAGTCATGCATGATGTGTTCTTCAATATACATGTTGTGTTATTTATAAATATCCAGAAATAGTGTTCATCAACAAAAGGCCTCCTATGATTCTTCATTGATTGATCCAGCCATCTGATCTCCATGATACTCAAGGGTTTAGGTTGACCCGACATCACGAAGCTGATTCCATTAGTTTTTTGCCTTCGATCAGCCTCAAAAACAAGTTCGGATTCACCCGCATGAATAATGCTCAAAGGACGAGAATGTCAAAACTGTGTCGATTCTTCCACCGCTATCACTGTCATACCTCTGTTGAATCATCATGTTGTCAGATCCTCATTTTGGTATCATTTGATTGAAAAACAGAAGTGCATCAATCTATTTTTCATAAACCAGTGAAGAACGCGAAGATCATAAGGTTTAAGGGTAAGAAAGAAAATAATAAACAAAAGAGGAACACACCTCCGCCACCATTCATCACATTTTCGATCCACATCCATTAGTAGGTATAATAGGGGAATCCAAATGACAAACCATGATTATCATAAAATGAATTCTCAAATCAAAACCCCAAATGAAATGGAAAAAAATCGATGCCCTCCCGTAATAATTCCGGATCTATGGATCAAAAAATAGGTGGGTGGATCCACATTTGTAATTTAATTCAAGAAAAGTGAAAAAAATAATCGAAATAACTACCCCTTACTTTATATGGTTGAATAATGATAGCAATGACACATTCGTTGGCGAGTATTGTCGAATCCCAGATGCATCGATAGATTGCGTCATCATCGTCCGTCGACGGTTTCTACTCCAAATATCATAAGGGAATCCTCAATTCCCTGTGTTATGTGGCTAACCCTATGAATTTCCATAAGTAGGTATTAATTGGGGAGTATTTGTTCACTGTGAAAAAAGGAAACATTTCGAATAAAATAAATTATTAATTTATTTTAATTCCATTAAAACATCCAAAAACTATCTCATGTAGTTGACCCGCTCCGGTTGATATTAGTCCCCATCTAAGGCCAACATGATTCTCTAAACACAATGGGCCGCTTACATTCATAATCTAAGAAACCATTTAAAATTTATTCCACGTTTTTTAGGAAAACATCTTCTACGCACTGTTTAATGTTTAATTAATTTCAACCATTGACTCTAGTCATGACAGGCCTCCAAACCACATGTTGTTGAAAGGTCTAGTCTCAATATAATTCCATTTAAAATTAAAAATAACGCACACAAAATATGAAACAATACATTCTCCCCCAAATTGGGATTTATGTCTTGGAAATCCAAAAAAAGGCTATTATAAAAGATGTTGATATTGAGAATGAATCTAAGTTTCCCACTCCAATGTTATCTATTTAATATTCATGTGTTGCCACCAAACATTCTCCATGGGAATCAATTTCCAAATTAGGATCCTCTTCTGTAGATCACCGATCTCCATGGGGTACTCTGAAATGGTCACTCCATCCTCGAGGTGCAGCTCACCCCAGTCGATCACCTATGATGGGAAATGTACGTACCTCATCAGCTACGACACATGGAAGAAATCATGTTATTGGTGACACTATTCTAGAAATTCTAGGTGGTATACCACCTCTCTAACTATGAGTAGTATATAAAAAGGTCTGATGAACCTCAGAGATAACTGATCACCTCAGCCAAATCTATGTAACCCTCGTTGAGGTGAGACCCGAAGGAATACATGCTCTCCCTCTTCAAACTAAAGAGGTCTCTGTTGTCAGTCAGCATAAGACTTATGCCTTCTTTGTGCAGTTTTCATCCTCTCCTCGATGATTCTCACCTTCTTGGTGGTAGCTAGCACCAACATCGAACCCCTGATTGGTGACTCTCGGGGCTTGGTCCAGTAATGTGGTGACTGACAAGGTCTCATGTATAACTCCTCAAATAGTACCATACCAATGGTGGAGTGGTAGATATTATTATATTCAAACTCAACCCATCGTAGGTGGTCCTCCCAACTGTGACCAAAGCCCAAGATATAACCCCACAATATTTCTTCTAGTACCTGGATGGTCCTCTTCGTTTGAACATCTGTTTGGGGATGGAAGACTGTGCTCAAGCGCATATGAGTCCTGAAAGTCTCCTTTAATCCCTTCCACAACCAAGACGTGAAAGGGGTGTCTCGATCTGAGACCATTGTCGAAGGGACTCAATGAAGCCGAACTATCTCCATCACATAGTGGAATCTGAAGATCTCCTTGGTCTTTTCTCCCTAATAGCTAGGAAGTGGGACAAATTGGTGAGTCAATCAATGATCACCTAGATTGAATCATTCCCCTTCGACGTTTGTGGCAATCCCATCCCTATGTCCATCAATAATCCATCCAACATCCACTCTAAAACTTCTAGGGGGTGAGATAATCATGCTGAACCAAGTGCTCATCCTTCACCTACTGGAACATAAGGCATCGAGAAACGAACTCTACTAATTTATTATTCATTCATAACCACCATAAAATTCATCAGAGATCTGGATACATCTTCTCCACAACATTATTTACCACCTAGTGGGATATATAAAACTCCCTCAATACCTCCTCCTTCAATGCCACTGGTACAACATTGCATCCTCTGAAAAAAACTATGTGCTCCCCACCCTGTGAATTTCCATCAGGGGCATGCCCTTAGGGTAATTGAGCACATAAAGCCTCACAGTTGATATCCCCAAGATGTTCCTCCAAAACTCATTTTATGATTGGAGGGGTGAAATCCATAAACTAATGGTAAGATGAATCCTATCTGTCCCTGAAGGATAACTGTAACGAGGCCAATTTATTTTTATCCTCACTCAGTAGTTGTTAAATCTATCCCTATTAAGAGAATATGCCACCATCTTCACTTTCACTAGTGTATAGATGATCTCAAAATCATCCTCTTGTAAGAACTCTTTACAATGCCTCTATCTCATATTATGTTCCTTCTACAAGAAGATTTACAAGAGGCTCTTATGGTCAGAGTTCACGATGAACCGCTCCCCCATAAGGTAGTGTCTCCATAACTTCAACACAAAGACAACATCTACCAACATGAGATCATGGGTCGCATAGTTATACTCATGCAGCCTAAGCTGGTGAAAACCATAAGCAATCACTTCATGTCACTTCATCCAGACACATTCATGCCCTGTTACCGATGTATAGTAGAAAAATATGTACTTGATACCCTCCTCCGGTAATCTAAAAATTAGGGTGATCGTCAAAATCTATCTCAACAGCTCGAAATCATGCTAACACTTCGTCGTCCTCATGAAGTGTTTACCATTTCTGATCAAGGATCTCATTGGCGTTGAAATCTAGGATAAATCAGTAATGAATCTCTAGTAATACCCTGCCAACCCAAGGAAGCTATGCACCTCTATCACGCTATGAGGTGGCTCCCATACTAACAATGCATCCACCTTTCTTGGGTCTACAACTTCACCATCAACTAAGATAAAATGTCCACAATGTGGACTTCTTGATTCTAGAACTAGAACTTCTAGAGATTCCCAAAAATTAGGTTCTCTTTGAGTACATCCAGAACCATCCACAATTGTCTCGCGTGCACCTCCTGTGATGCAAAATAAAGAAGGATGTCTTTGATGAAGACCACTATGAACCATTCTAAATACATCTGGAAGATCAGCTTCATAAGTCCCATGAACACTACGGGGGCGTTCCTCACAACGAAAGGCATCACCAAGTATTCATAGTGACTGTAGTAGTTTCATAAATTTGACATCAATATATCCTTGTCCCGTACTCGTGACTAGTGGTAACTTGACCGAAGGTCAACCATTGAGAACAATTGTAAACCTCTTAGTTTATCGAAGAGTTTGTGGACCCATAGTAGTGGATACATTTTCATCACCATCCCCTGCTTCAGGCACCAGTATTCCACACACACCCTCAAACTCACATCTTCCTTCTTGGAAAAACAAACTGAGGCTGCCTAGTGTGAAATAATGTGTCTCACAAAACCCTTTCTCTGATAATCCTAAAACATCACCCTCTACTCCCAAAGCTCTATGGGAGCCATCTGATATGCTGATGAGAAAATTGGTGCCATGATGTTTTGTTAGTCGATGTAGAAGCTGATCTCCATGCAGTGGGGTAGTCTCGTAACATAATCAAGAATAACGTCCTCGTACTCCACCTTTACTATTGGGAACTAGAAGCTCACAACATCTACATATTTGAGGATAAGGATAACCAAATTTTGAGTGATCATCTACACCCTCCTATGCATGATAAAATTCAGTACTGTTAGGGTCTCTTTTTCACTGACAAAGGAAATCCTCGTCCAATCGTTGTGGAGACACCACACTCTTCACCTAAAGTAGTCAATCTGGGCATGGATCAAAGATAACAAATCCATACTGAGAATGATGTCATAAGGCCTCATCCCTTCCACCAAAAGGTTCCAACTAAAACTCTCACCTCCAAGTGTGAGATCACATTGTCTAAAAGGGTCTTTGATCATTGAGTCACCTCCCATGGGTGTCTCTATATGTAAGGGTCTAGTCAACGACTCTACAAGAATCTCAAGGATTCATAGAATACATGTTGTGAGGAATGAATGAATGGGACCTGTGTCTATAAGAACAACAGATAAGGTATAAAAGACATATATTGTACCTCAGATCATCCTTATAATCCGTTGGTTATATGCCTCGATAGCATGCAGTTGTCCCCACCCTTGTCCCCCAGCTTTTTGAGCCTAGTGTAGACCTCCTGGGGGTGGTGGTGGACGTAGATCGAAGCTTCTACCAACATCTTCTTCTCTCGCTACACATTTTCCACGCCCACCACCTGGCAGGTCCATCTGCTCCACTCTTTGACTCTGCCTTGGTGGTCCAACCACCACTTCCCAATCACAATCTAGACTGGTCGATAAATCCCTAGAAAGATTCCCACTACCTTCATTTGAGTAAAATCGCCTCTCCATAGTCTAAATAGATCCATAATGAGATCCCTTGACTATCGATACCCTATCTTGGTTCCACTAATGACGTCTCCCACAACCAAATCCATGTTCCTAACATCGGCTCCCTCCTACTAGGGTCTCCGCTTCTGTCTACCTACTACTAACTACCATCAGATATCTATGCTTTTCCAAGAATCCCTCGATCACCAAGGCCTTCTGGAGAACATTAGCATAAGTCCTTAGGCATAGAGGCATTACACTAGCTCAGATGTCCCATCATAGACCACACTCGAAGGGCCAAGATCTGATGTACTGTACCCGGACCATATCTATCATGTACCACGTGAGGTTAGTGAACTAGTAGGAATATTCAGACACCATCAAAATGTCCTTCTAGAGTAGAAGAATCTCTTAGATATGAACTTCTCTCAGTGTAACCAGAGATAACTCTTCCCTAACGAGTAGCTCAAACTCCATCCACGAAAGAGTCACCTTGTTGTGAGTTAATGGGTTCAAACAACACAATCATACAACCGAATCCTAAAGAAGGCTCACTTATCGGATCACCATATGGTACGTTGTTATCCTCATGAGATGGAAAACACTGGTCACCACCTCATGATAATCCTCAACTGCAAGAGGTTTGTGCTTGCCCTGGAACCTAAGGGGTCTCTATCCATGGAACTCATGGAGTATGCTCATCCTGTGACACTCATCGGTTGGTATTGTAGGCACCCCAGGCTGCTCCAATGGTGGTGGTATAGCATTTGAACCACCATTATGTAATTCCTGGGGAACTTGTCCGTGTATTGAATCCTTTTCACAGAGGGGGTCACCCTCGTGATCAAATTGCTGAATCTTAGCGGGTATGCGTCGCAGATGCATCTTTTTAACAAAATATACACCATGGTTAACAACTACATCAAGATATCTGACTCAATGGACATGGAAAAACATAACCCACTATTATATTATTCATTTAAAAATATATTATTTCCCTGCAACTTGTTTCATCATGCACCATGTTGAAGAAACAGTTATCAGAGTCCTTTTGAATGGATACATCGGCTGCCCCCACCAACAATGGAGTTTCTGGCTTGAAGACTGATCTCAAAACACTTAACACTATTTCCCCAGACCAATATCACAAAATATTGGTTCTAAGGTAGAAACGACCACTATTGATACCACTCGATCATGACTCGTCACAGTGAGGCCCGTGCCACGACTCCACAAGCTCACCTCCAATAGGGAAGGGGCTGGTGACTAGAACTGAGTAGACATATTACTAACATGGGAGGCATTGTCGAAGTACATGTACACATGCACACATCTCCAAGAACAAAAACTTTTGAATGAAAAAACCACTAAGGAACACAATGCATGAATTTAACTTAATTTAACAATACTGAGTATGAAAAAAGGTGAAGTACTGAAAGTAAACTGGGCCAGAATAGAATCCCACCAAAAACAAGAGATTGCAAACTATATATTCCTTCACATATGCAGAAAGAGGTACTAGGACTACTACTCTTAGCTATAGAAACACCTCGGCCTCCATGGGACTCATAAATCCTGACCATTCCTGGGATCGCCCTGGACTCCGTCAAAAGGCCTCTCATATACACAAGACACAACTGGTGTGGGAAATGCCTGTGCAGGGGTGGGTATAACACTACTTAGTAGAGGACCCCAAAGACCACAAATAAATACACAAATTAAAGGTATTGTATCCATTACACAGTATATGTCTAGTGAACATATAATAGAAGAACACAATCTAGATATAATCAAAACCCAGACCAGTAGTCTATGGACATGTAACAAAAAATATACCCATTCTAAGGATTTAGTTTTAAGATTCCAAAAAAATTACTTTGGAGAACTCACTCTACCAGTCTGATAACTCTGATAACAACCGTCTGAGATGTAAACATTGTCAAGAAAATTAACGAGAGATAGATACACTCATTCCGGGAGAACACATTCCTGATAGGGGAAAGATCATGATACACATATGAGGATCACTACAAGGACTTTGGTGGATAGCGTGAATTTTCTAGATTTGCCTAATAAATATAGGATCTGTGTCCTGTAATATTAGTAATGTTGATTCCAAAATCTCCCTAGGGCCATGAATGGATTGAGGATCTCACTCCGGGCCTCTTGGAGGGATAACTAACTCTCTCCTGGAATGTCTTGCTGAATGGATTATTATCCTGTGAATGGAAATGATACCTCACCTTCGAGGGAATGAGAAATAGGGGCACTAACCCCAATGAAACTTTTCAATGAAATGGTAGAATGGGATCAAGCCATGTGCTAAAAAGTACATGGTATGTAAAAGGGTCACATGTTGTGTTCTCTAGACCTGGGTACTACCCATATACAACAACCCAAGTCTTATGGCATTTCATGTAGAAGAAGGTATATAAGACATGTAAGAGAGTGAGAAAATGTGTTCTTCTATCCGGGAGGACTCTGTGAATGTTGGACATGTGCCCATACATGGATTCAACCCGTGTGTTTCAACCCGTGTAACTGGTACATGGGGTAACCCAAGCAGTTGGCCTGGTCTGGTCGTGTGGTGGAGTACAAGGTTGTGTACTCCACCCCGTGTCTGTGTATCTTCTGAGATGAATGGAGAGTCTACTGTAAGGAACCACATGTCGTGTTCTTTAGAGATCATCCAGTGTCATCACTTCATTTATTGCAGCACTCTATTCGCCGCTGAGCCAGTCCCACACACCGTATTCTTTGGGATACACATCGTGCTCATCAGAAATTTCCAAAAATGGTGTTCTTTGTGGGCATGCCTCCCATGATGCTCAATTATTCGATCTGGTGGTTCGATCACCATGAAAATCAAGGGTTTAGGTTGTACTGACATCACAAATCTGATTCCATCAGTTTTGGGCCTCAAATCAGCCTTGAAAACATGTTCTGATTCACCCTATTAAAGAATGCTCAAAGAATGAGAACACTCGGACTGCGTCGATTCGTGTGCCAAAATCACATTCGCACATTCTCTAGGTATTCATGATGTTAGATCTCCATTTTGGGAATGTTTCAAGGAAAAATATATGCACAATGATCTGTTTTTCATAACCCCATGAAGAACGTGAAGAACGCATGGTTGAAGGGGGGGAATTGAAACAAAAAATAATGGAGGAACATAACTCCTCCATCATTTTTCATTCCATCTATATTCTCCAATTAATAGGTTGAACATAATAATCAAAAAAATTAACCATGATTACTATAAAATCAATTCCCGAATCAAAACCCCAAAAGAAAAAAATGATTCGCACCCACAGGAACGCATGATTCGCGAATCCCCTAGTTGGTGGGTTAATCTGCATTCGTCGATTAATCCATGAATGGGGAAAATAGAATTGAAATGACAACCCTACCTTGATCTTGTTGAATAAATATCGTTGTGTCGCATTTTTGGGAAGGGTTCGTCGAATCTGAGATGCGTCGATCGACTGTGGCATCGTCATTCCCCAATGGTTTCACCTATAAAGCTCTACAGGGAATCCACAGTTCACAGGGTTATGTGCCGATCCCTTTGGATATTCCATAAGTAGGTATTAATATAGGACTATTAGGTCACTACACATTAACTAAAACATTTAAAATAAAATGAATTATTAATTTATATTATGTCCATTATAAGGTCCAAAAACCAACACTTGCTGTTGACCTGCGCCGGTTGATGTTGGGACCCGCCTAAGGAAAATTCACTACTCTGAATGAAATGGTTCCCTCAGATTTCCGATTCGTGGATCCAATTAATATTTATTCCTCTCTTTCAAGAAAACCAATTGCACGCGTAGTATAAAGATAAATTAATTTCAACCATTGATTCAGGGAACTCTGTTCCTCGGAATCACATGTCTTTGAAAGGTCTACTCTCAAAATATTTCTGTACAATGTTAAAAATAATACATAGAAAATTTAAGACATTAAAAATATGAGTCAATTTGGAAAATCAAGGAAAAAAATTATAATTTCATTTAAAATCTCATGTGGGTTCGGAACCACATCTGGCTCCCTCTTCCATTTTCCATCTTGACATAATTATCTAACACTAGGCCATTTCCCACAAACTGTCCAAGAACAATGAAATCCATTCAATTACCAATCAGGAATCACATGTATGTTCTAAGTAGAACTCACTTAGACAACACCAATTTCATATATAACCATATCCAGAAAACACAATGTAATCAGTATTATAAATAAAAAATAAAATTAATAATCAAAATAGTTTACGTTTATCCAATTACTCTTCATTCAACAACATAACTATTTGGTACTCATGGACACACAAACATTTAATTCCATATTTTTCCCATGTCGTATTACAAACCATATCACATAATAAATTTATAATTCATTATAACACATAATACTTCATTATACATTTCATTTTCATTTAATATACACCAATTTGAACCATGGTCTAATGAAAATTTTTTGGCTCTAGGTTCACATTCCTAGGACCCTATGGGATTTTGATGTAAAAGATGGTGTACTAGTGTCATTTATAAAACATTTGATCTCTATGGGATTTGGAAGATATATATCATGACCCAAAAAATTTATCAAAAAATTTATCACTATGGGATTTTGAATTAGTAGAACATGCTTTGTACATATTAATCAGATGGTTTATCACTATGGAATTTTTATAAAGCACACCATTCCTCCAAAATAATTATCAATCAATTTATCACTATGTAATTTATAATTTGGATTCCCTATCCCACATATGAATATCACAATCACGTATAAATCACATATATCACATCAAAAAAGGTTAATCAATAGTTACCATGTTATTACATTTCAATGTCAAACATAAATTAAATAATTCAATAATTAATTAATCATTTTAAATTAAATGGTAAATCAAGAAAATTACCAGTAATCTATTCAACCATAAATTTATTTAATTCTACAAAATCAAAAATGAAATAATTAAAATAATTAAGCAATTATTCTAATAAATTCATCAATCTTGATACCCATCTAGTTAATTCAATAATAAATTATCAAAATAAATTTTTTAATCTCATCATCTCATTAATTGTTTCATTAATTTATTAATCAATTATATTTCATATTCTCAGCATTGTAGTTATTAGAAAAATAATTACTTAATCAAATCAATTTAAAAATCCATTAATTAATTTATTCTCCAAATTAATTAATTGTAATAATGAAATTCAATTGATAAAAATTCAATAGAATGTCAACAATTACATATGTGTAATTGAAAACATGAGTTTGGTATTTGAATAGTAAACTACATACCATAATTTATTGATGGGTGATCATCACCCAATGGATATCCCCAATTTTATCTGTAAAGGACAAAACCATGATTAATAACATGTCATCGATATGAAATCAAAATACAATTGTAAAAAAATAACTATTTAAATGACCAGGATCTAGATATAGTTCCAAAATTAGATAAACATACCTCTCTTGTATTTAGATAAGTGAGGGATAGAGAAATATATCTAATTAGAAAGATCCCATTTACATGGGTCGATTTAGATCTTCAATCCAATTTTCCAATCTCCATAAAGTGAGGATAGATGGTATAGGAATATGTTTGAGATCCTCAAAAAATAAGCTAACATGTTTAGGTCAGAGTTATGGAGAATTTGGGATTAATATCAGTGGTTCGGGAATTTTTAATTGAATTTTCATGTAATTAGAAAACCACTCACAATATATATGGAAAGGTCATGTGGTTTCCCAAATCATACATCTTATCTATGGGACTCTTCATGGGGTATGTGTAGATTCTACTAATAGGGAGAATAATTTTAATGTCATTTCACTAGCCAGGAGAATCCCCCCAATTTTTTTCTATGATTTTTGGGTTGCGTTCACTTTAAGGACATAACATTATTAAATTACATAATCTTGAATTTTAGTCATGAACTCCCTTACTCTCCTATTGAGGACATTTCAAGTTTATAATTTTAGAGAATTGGGATATAACAGATACATGACATTCAAAATTAATTCAAATAAGAGACAATATAAATAGTATCCATTTCATCCAAAATATATAATATTTAAATTAAAACATGACATATTGGAAAAATCATTAAAACTTTTTAAATGTCCTCATTATATATCTTACCCATCCTTAGAACATGTGAAAGATATTTCGAAACATTGTTTGCATAAATAAGCTTAGTAAGGGATTTAAAAATAATAAAAAGTAAACATTTGTCCATGAACATATGAAATCATTTCAATAAGACATTCTTTTAACCCATATACACATACATTGTGAAAATAGAGTTTCGCAAGTGATTTCCACAAAGAATAAGAAAATATTTAGAACCAAAATTTCATCTTGGGGCATCACTTAAATAATATATTAACCCTCTAGGCTACCTTTTAATTTGTATCCCTCAATGCTTCTTTATAATTTGGGTGACCATCATAGTTACACTTAGAGTATACATATAGAAAATCTCCAAATTATACATACCCAATGCATTGTTGGAAGATATATGTCCCACCCTTCGTCATTAACAATTCCCATGAACCCAAAAATTATCATAAAACCTGAATAATTTCATAAAAACATAGCTTCTGAATTTTGTAAAACTATATGTTAAAAAGAGGATTTTATAAGAAAAGACCCTTAAAAATAGAAATTAATTTAAATTATATTAAATATTAATAAATTAATATGTTTATAATCTATAAAGAAACAAAATAAAAAATGATATAAAAAAATTAATAACATAAATGATCTTAAAACCGCACAATTAATGAAGTAGAAGGTCAACCTAATGTATGGAAATAAGTTTAATAATTTCTTTACCTTAGGGTATGTCTTACATCAAACTTTATTAAATCTATTTTATAATTTGATTAAAAATTATTATTAATATATTAAATAACCTTATTTGTCTTTATAATAGCTTATATCATCATATAATTACATCATTTCACCTTTTAATTGTTAGTAGTTTGTTCCATACATTGTTTGGGTTGTATTCTTTTCAAAGATTTTCATGGCCAGTTTGTAATTGATTTTTATATTTCATTGTAATTAAATTACATAAGTGGAATGAAATGGTAGTCATATGATTCTTTATTATAAAATGATTCCAAAATTCATTTTTTCATGTATATTATGATGGATCATTTGATATAATAGTAATGATGCTTGTTTAGATCATTTTTAGAGGTTCTTCGATAATCTAGAAACTGTTAATGTCAAGCATAGAAGATGAGTATTGATTTTAAAATAGCATACAAAATACAATTAAAAATTTGTTTCAACCATTAAAAGGGATTTATGATCAGCTTTGAAGGCTGTAATGGATATTGAAAACACATCATCCACGATTTTGGTAAATCGACACATCATAGACACTGTTTCTATTTTTAGAACATTAGAGAGTGGAGAGGAAAGAAGATGATGAATCATTTACATTAAAATGGTAAGATACATATTATACATGATTATAGTTATTTCATACATCATAGATATGTGTATGGAAATAATGTATAAGAAAAGAAATTAATTAGAATGAAAACACAGGAGAAAGGAGGAGGCCTTTTACTTATTGATCTCTCCCCAACAAGATCCTCCATAAGGTCTTTGGTTTTGGATGTTTGTTGAGACCAGTATCCCTTGGATGTGGGATGAAACATGCAGATTGAATTTGGAAGAATGTAGAAAATGCTAAAATATTTAGAGGCGTGATAGGAAAAGGGGAATTAATGTAGTATTTATTGTAGAGGGGAGAAGAGATTTTATATTATTTTAAACATTAATTAAAATAATTTTTCTCAATACAATGAATAATTTTCATTCATGTGACTGAAAATAGTAAAAATTTCATTTGTGTTCAAAAGAAGTGGTCTTAAATCAACCACTATGTCGAAAATAGTGTATTTAACTAATAATTTGAATATACTATCTTTTACCGTATTTTACTATTTATCAAGATTTCATGAATTTCTAAAAAATACCAAATATTCAACCTCACAATCTTCCGACATGTATAATTAAAAAATGAACTCCAATTTTTAAAAATAATTTTTAAAATAGTACTAATTTAATTTTTATATAAATTCACACTTTATTCTAATATTAATAATTTTAAAACTATAACTACATTTATATCTCATTGAAAAATTAACACTAATAAAATTATCTTAAATACATAAGAAAATAATATAATAATACAATTTATTATACATTAGGCTCATCTAAATATCCATATTACAATTCATATGGGTATGTTGATAATATTCAAAAACCATGTGGGTTCTATCAGACTCTAAATAGCATACTGATCGCAACTGTAGATTACCATTTTTTGAAATTCGAAATAAAGAAGTTGAAAATTTCTGTTTATGGATAGTTATAAATATATAAATGAAAAAATGTCCTATGAAATTAAATTTATTTTTAAAACCGTGTAGATATACATTATCCTCGCCTTCAGGAAATGTGCACTCTCACTTTTATTTAATTATTAAAAATATTTTGGTACATTCCCCTAATTGAATTTTCTTATTCCTATGGTGTATCTTTAACCACGTGGATTCTCAAAAAAATATTTACATGGTGGATTACCTTATTATGAAATAATTCTTCTATTTGATTAGGGAACTGAACATCTTTCTCTTCATAAGAAGGCTTCTCTTCCTGCTGAACTTCCTCTAGGCTAAAAACATAAGAGTAATATGGAACCTACTTTCTCACCTTCGAAATATGAAAAACATTGAGTAACTAAGAAAAACTCAAAGGAAATTTTACTCAATACGCAATTGGTCCAACCATCATTATGATTTAATATGGTCAAATGAACCATGTACGTATCTTTTATTTCATACCAAAATTCATAACACTCTTATATGTTGAGATTCTATGAAAAAAATGATCACATACCTCGAAAAAAAGTCAATCGTCATGTTTTATACTTAACATTTCTACCTGCTCTGAGCTATCCTCATGTGTTGCTAGATAATCTTCACGTTATCAACCACATCCTCTACTAATTATATTCACATCAACTTCCTTTCATCGACTTCATCCCAAAAATATTGGGTTCGACACCTCCTCTGATACTATTCCTTGAATGGTGTCATCTGTATATAGAAATCAATACTATTATTATAATATTACAAATCTAAAGAAATATGATGATCACAACATCCCTAGTAGTATATTTAACAAACTCAAAGTATGTCCACAAAATTTTTAATCATCCATTATGACTTCCCTTGTGATTGGGGATGAAAAGATGTACTAGAATTTAATTCTTTTCCCAACAACTTTTGAAGGCCCTTCCAAAAGATAGAGGTGATCCTGGGATATCTGTTAGATAAAATAGAAAGAGGAACTCCATATAACTTAACAATCTCTTGGAGGTATATTTGAGCATGGTGATCTAGAAATATTGTTTCCCAAATAGAATGAAAATGTGTATATTTAGTTAGTTATTTAACAATAAACCATACTACTTTGTTACTTCATGAATTCTATGGTCGTCCCACCAAAAATCCATGGATCTCTTCACCATTTCCACTATGTCTCTAGCAATTTTCGAAGAATCCCCTTTGAAAACTGCTTCTCTACATTAACATATTGGCATTTAAAACATTTTAATTTAAATTTTGTAATATCCTTTTTCATTTTATTCCTATAATAACACTACTGAAGGACTTTGAACATATTAGTACTGCTAGGATGAACTAAAAATGTAAAATGAAGAGGTTTAAACATTGAATCTTTAATCAACTTATAAACACTTTCCACACACAACCTTTAACCAAATATTGAAACATAATCCTTATAAAGAATAAATCCAGGAAATTTAACCATTTTAACCAATTCATCCTTTTCTGTAGATCACGACCATCCTTCTGCGCCTGCATAGTTCTTTCTAATAATAATGAATTCACTGAATCCTAAAACAAAATATAGGTGTTTTAGGAACCAATAACTTCTAAGAAAAAATTTATGAAATCAATAATGAAGGGATAATATTATAAATGTAACATAGTTAATTATGCATGTTGTTTTTTACCCAAGGAATCTGTCACTTTGTTTTCTTTTCCTGGATTGTAATTGATAATGCTATCAAAATATTTTATCAGTTCAGGCTATCTAATATGCCTCATTTTTAATCCATTTTTAGTGAATATATAAGTCAGTCTTTTATGGTCTGTATATATTTTACATTGGGCTCCATAAAAATTATGCCTCTAAAATTTTAATGAAAAAACAACATATTCTAATTTAAAATCATGTGTGGGATAATTTAAATCATGAGGTTTTGGTAATATTGATTAATAATCAATTACTTGATCATTTTTAATTATAACTCAAATGAGTCCCATTAATAAATCGTCACTATAGATGAAAAACTCACCATTTTTTGGAAGTAAAGGACAAAACTGGAGCATTCAACAATCTATTCTTCAGTTCCTAAATACAAACATCACATTCTTTTGTCCAATTAAATTTAACACCTATTCACATTTACACAATTAGAGCGAAAGATAACTGTGGAATTATTTCATCAAACCCTTAGTAATAACATTATAATAAAATAAAACTATGAATCAATATAAAATTTTTTGGTATTGGATGTTCATCATCCACTTTTGATTTTGTACAATCAAATTTTATTCCATCCTTATTTACAATACGTCCAAGAAAATAAATTTTTGTAACATAAAATCACAATTGATAATTTTTTCATACAATTTATTTTCTATTATTGTTTGGAAAAAAAATCTTAGATTTTTTTCATGCTCTTTTTTAGTCATAGAAAATACTATCATTTTATCAATAATAACATCCAAAAACATATCCAAGAACTCGGGTAAACATTTTATTTATAATATTCATGAATACAAAAAGTGCATTAGATAACCCAAATGGCATAAAAACAAATTCATAATTTCCATATATTGTATGAAATGGTGTTATTGGGATTTTATACTCCATCACCTTGAACTGATGGATTCCAGATCTGAAGTTAATACAGGAAATGTTCTGAGCTCCCTAGAGCAGATCAAATAAGTCTTCGATATGAGGCAAAAGATATCTTTTTTTCAAAAGTGATGTTATTCAAAGCTATATAATAAATTATATGTCTCATGGAACAATATTTTTTTAACCAACAAATCAAGAGAACCCAATATTGAAGTGCTATGATGAATGAATCGTTTGTCATGACAATCGTTAAAATGATTTTTGAATTCATGACGTTCCATTTAATCCATTCGATATGGGGGTTTTAAAATTTTCATCTCATTAAGATATAATAAATTTAGAAATTTGAATTCCTGATCTGGTATAACACTTGGTATCTCATCATGAAAACATGAGGGTGTTCATTTACCACTGGGATTTCATTAATATGAATAGTTCCCTTCTTTTTGACAATATACACAAGATAAAATTCATTTTCATATTTCAATAGTTTCACAGCTTTGTAATATGTGGTCAAGTTTATTGTTTTATTCATGTGTACAAACCAAAACACTTTCTAAAAAAACTTCAATAACTATACATTCAATATTACCATGATAAACAGAAACAAAATCCATTCCCAAAATGACATCAATATCTACTAAGGGAAATACAAAAAGGATTGTAGCTAATAACATTCCACTAAACATAATAGACAGATTCTTATATATTTACTTAGTTACAACATTTCCCTATACTTTTTTAATAATATGTTTTTATCTCTTCTGTTAATGTTGTATTTCCAATATACCATAAAATTTGTCAGAAATAAACAAATGTGTATACCCCATATAAAAATAAACATTAGAAAAATCTTGGTAAACAATCAAGGTACATGATAAATGTTTATTGGATGGACCGATGTCTCCTAACATAGTCTCAATGGAATAGAATACACCTTTATTCTTATACTTTGTCTTCTCTACATCATTCAGATGTCTCTATGGGTAAGCATTTTCCTAATGACCAATCCTTGAACATTTAAAACATATAATAGTTTTCATATCAGGATTAGTATAAGGTTAATTTTCATTACATTTTAGGCCCATATATCCAAACTTAACACATTTAAGAAACTTCATAGCTTTGGTAAGGCTATCCACAATGTTATTTTTCCCCACTTTTCACAAATTGTAAAATGGAATTTCTTACCATCAAATTTTTTTTTGTTGATTCTTACCGATCATTTTCCATCTGGACATCTTCATCTCTTTATTGTCAATATTCACATGATCATCAGAAAATTCCACCTCATCCATCCCAACACATTGAACAAGTTTCTCATAACTTTTTAATTAATGAGAGGCTAGTTCACTTTGACACTGAGGATTTAATATTGGGTTAAAATAGTTCATTTTTCTATCAAGATCAAGAATAAGATTTGGGGTATACCTCATGATTCGGGTGAAGTTTTCTTCATATTAATCCATTTAATATTAATTATTTTTCTTCAATTCAAGGAATTAAATCTCCATCCTATTTTCCACCACCTTAGGAAAATATTTTCAAGAAAAATAATTTTGAATTCATCCACCTCTAAGGCATCAATATCCTCTATATCCCTAGTATTGTTGAGCATTTACCACCACTTATCAGCTTCAAATTTTAAAAAAATAATTCTAAATACTTACATTTTGATTATTTGTACATCCCATAACATTGAATTTCATTTCAAGAGATTTAATTCAACCTTCATCTACTACGGGTCTGAAGATACACTAAATACAGTTGGGTGTTGTCTCATAAAATGTTCCACTATGATCATGTTTTGATGTGGTACCTATGGTTATTATCTTTATTGGATTCCACCATCATTTATGTCACGCGTCATATAATCCATTACATTCACAAACTTTTCGGTTCTTATGTCGTCCATTGTGGGCTATAGATTCAGATGGATATCACTTGGTCAGTGCCTCTCCTCTTATGCTCCCATGTTTTTTCTGTGGAAAACCATTATGAACAAAAATATCATACATAAATAAACATCTTAATATGAAAATTATATATCATTTTAAATTAGTCATAAATTAAAAACATTTGTTTTATACTATTACATTCATCATAACCCCAAATGTTGTCTTAACCATCCTTTCATACCAACTATAAGGACCCGAACTTATTACATTACATACTCTTGAATTATACTAAAGAACTCGCATCCTTTCATAGTGAGGATCTTTTCAAGTTTATATTTTTAGTGAAATGTGATATAATACATACATAACACTCAATATTCATATCGTGATGATACCAAATAAATAATATCAACTTCTTTATAAATATTAAATATTTCAAATAAAGCATGATTTCTAAGAAAAATCATGATAACAATTAACATGTATTATTTATTTTTCATATAAATACTTAAAAACTATTAAAATGATTAAAATATATGTGATGATCATAAAATATCATTAAGAGATATAAAAAGAGAAGAATTAAAACATTATTCCATGAACATAAAAATTACTTTTAAAAAGGCATAATTTTCACCCATATATAAATACTATGTGAAAATGAAGATTCATATGATATTTCAAAAAACATGAAGAACATAAAAAGAACCATAATGTTATATTGTGGAATCACTAACATAATCTTTTAACACTCTCAAATACCTTATAATTTGTAACCCTCGCGTCTACATTAAAATTTGTGTGACCATCACATTTACACATGGATTACCTATATGATCGACCACCAACATGAACATACCCATTGAATTAAAGATAGTAATTAGTAAAAAACTTCATATTTTTAATCCACCTGAACCATAACCTAATCATACAACTTGATTAATTTCAAAAAATCATTTCATTTGAACATTGCAAAACATGATGATTAAAAGAGGATTTTATAATATTGGTCCCTTAAAAATAACATATAATTAATATAAGAATCAATATAATGAAAGGAATATGTGTATAAACTATAAATACACATAATAAAATATAATATCAACAAAAAATCATCACATAAATGATCTTAAAACTACACAATTAATTAAGTATAAATTTTACTCAAAGGATGGAAATTTGGTTATGAATCCCCTTACCTCAGGTTTTTCTTACACCAATCGTGTTTAAACGTCTTGTATAATGGTTAAAATAATATTATTAATATCATACCTAAAAATATTCATCTTTATAATACCTTATATGATTATATAATTACCATATTTCACCCATAAATTGTTATTATTTTTTCATTCCTTTATTTTGGGTGAATTCTTTACATGATTTTCATGGTCGGTTTGTATATGATTTTATTGTTCAATGGTAATGAAATTCCAGAAGGGGAATTAAATCATATAAATATTTTTCTAGAATTTATAATAATACAATATTTCATTTTTTTCTTATATGATTATAGATCATTTGATAAAACATTAATGATGTTTCTTTATATCATTTTTGCTGGTTCCTCGATAATCATGAAATTGTTTCATTATATAATTTACTTTTCCACATAGAAGATCATACCAGAATATAAAATATGATAAAAATAAACCTTATAAAATGTTTCATCCATTAAAATGGTTTATTTATCATCTTTTAAGGATGTGATGGATATTGAAAACACATCATCCACAAATTTGGTAAATTAGCACATCGTGGACGGTGTTTTTATTTTTAGAACAAGGGAGAGAAGAGTGGAAGGAAGATGATGAATATTTTACATGAACAAGATAAAATAAATATTATATATGACTATAAATATTTAATACCTCTTAGATAAGTGGATTGAAAAAAAGTAGAAGAAAATTAAGAAATTAAAACAAAAACACGTGAAAAAGGAAAATGATTCTTACTTCTTGATCTCTTCTCCATGAGATACTCCTTAAAGCCTTTGGTTACGGCCTTTTGGTGAGTCTAGAATCTATAAGACATGGGTAAGTGCCTTGGGGAGTAAATTTGGTAGAATATAGTCAATTCTCGAGGCAACTGTGGTGTGAGAGTAATAGGGGAATGAGGGTGGTATTTATAGTGGAGGAGAAGAGGGATTTGACATTATTTTAATCATTATTTTAATATTTTTTCTCAATACTATGAATAGAAAAGATTCATGTGACCCAAAAGAGTGTATATTTCTTGTCAGTTCGAGACAAGGCTTCATAAACCATACATGATGTCAAAAATAGTGCATTGAACTGATAATTTCAATATACGATATTTTACAATATTTCACTATTCATCAAAATTATGAGATTTTTAGAAAAATATGAAAAAGTCACCATAACCAATTTATGACATCTAGAATTAAATAATTAAATCCATTTTGTAAAATATTATTAAATTAATTTTTAAATAAAATCATATTTTATTTAAAAATTGGCAATTTTATCACTATAACAACATTTATATAACATTTAAAAATTAATCAAATTGTCATTTTCTTAAATCCTTAAAAAATATAATAATAACACAAATATATATTAATTATGGAAATATTACTATTCATATTGGTATCTTACTATTCACCAAAGATCATGTTGGTTCTATCAGACTCTATGAAACATACTGATCACAACCGTAATGACTATTTTTTAATTCAAAACATAGAAGTTGAAAAATTATGTTTAAAGGATATTTATAAATATATAAATAAAAAAAAATTCATTAATTTAAATTTATTTATACATCCTTGGGGTCTTGAATTAATAGTGTGATAAAACCCAGCACTAACTGTGCACAACACTTCCTTTTTCCAATTTCCAAAATTCTCACCCTTAATCATCATAGATACATCCCAAACAAAGTGTAATAATATATTCCAAATAGTACTTATAAATGAGCCCAATACAAATCTATATGTTTTAATGTTATAAAATTTATTTAATTTATTTATGCGATGATAGGTTTATGAAATTTCATGATTATATATTTGTGATCCCCCCAAATTGATGCATATTGGAAGCTAGTATCATATATGATAATGTTCCCATAAATGTTTTCCAAAAATGCTTATATCGTTTTAATAAATGGGATATATAATGTATACATGGAGTTGATATATTTATAGTGAATCTATTAAATCCGTATATCAAATGAGAGTTAATCATATCACATCAAGTGGGAGAGAAATTAATTTGATGGGAGATATATTGGTGAAATACTCCAGGATACAAATAATAAGAGGGAGATGAATTTGAAAAAGATAATCCAATACTATTTAAATTGTAATCTATTGTAATTTCATAATTTATTTCAAGTGCTATCCAATAGATGTTATATTATATACTAATGGAGTGAAATTTTCAAAAAATGATCCATATTATGTAACAAAATTGGGCCCCTATATTAACCTCACATTAATTTAATGTTATGTCAATATTAATGAAATTACAAAAAAATAAAATCCAATTTGAAATATTTTTGTTATTTTTAATTATGATTGTTTTTTTAATATAACTATGAAATAATGTAGACACGGTTGAGGGATTTATGTCCCCACTATATAAATTTCATGAAGGTATTTCCAATATAATTTTTTATGGAATAAATAAATAGGATTCCACTGAATACCTTTCTTTATTGATTAATGATGGAATCCCATAACACCATATTTTTTTAGATCAATAACATATGTAAATTATAATTGATAATAGTGATGAATCAATGTATTTAGTAGGTCGAATGGAATATTTTATGACATGAATTTGTTTTAATAAAAATGGATGGAGTGCTTGTATTGATGTTGATAATAGATATAAATTAGATTTGAAGCATTGAAATAGAATGATTAAAGTGGAAACCCAATATAAGGATAAAAATATACTTATCTACTATAATATGAATTATAATACTCTTAGTCTAAGGATGATTTGAAAATAGATTATTCCTGATATATTGAAGAGCATAAACACCTATACTTGTTTATATACTGACCAAAACTTTCTTATTTTGGTATTTCATATACTGAAACACATTAAATATATATTAATATGAGTTTTTAATAATTTTAATAATTCTAATAATTAATAGAGTTTTTTTGAGATTATATAAATAGTTTGGATGAGAATTTGAGACAAACTATGTCATTTCAATGTATATTGTAACATTCTAATTTTTGTGTCCAAAAAATGGATATGTACTAGGTGTAATTTTTTTACTATTGATTTTATGAATTTAAAATAATTTTAAAACTATAGGTTTAAAAAATAATCTATTGAGGTGATCATTAGACATTTAGTCCCATTATATTATTTTTCCATTATATGTCTTTAACCACAATGTGACTTCATCATAAATCTGATAAGTCTATTGAAAATTGAAAAATTGGAAATTTTAATATGACAATCCAAAACAAAAGATTTTTATTATCATAAAACCTCACTGTAGTACATGAAGTAATATAATCAATGTATTATGTATACTGAAAATTAACATAAGAAAGAGTGTATAAATTTTGGTGAAGAGCATAAGACTTCTTCCACTAAGAATAAGTCTTAGAATAAGGGACATTGGGAACAAAAGACTCTAATATTCCAGTCATAAATATTTTTCTAATAAAAATTACATAGCACATATTGACATGTATATAAGGTTGTTCAATGAAAATGAAGCACCAAAACTACAAAATATCTCTTTATCATAATTCATTGAGAACATAAGACTTTATTTTCTCTAAATTAAGTACATTGTACATCATGATTTTTGGTGGTTTTCCTCAACCAAAAATATGGATTGAATATTTCATATCTAAATAATTTGAGATAATATGAGATTATGAAAGAGTAATTTGATTTTAATTTGAATAATATAAAAACCTACATTCCAGTAATATCTATGAATGACATGAATGTGATTTTAATATTAATCTATGGAAATTGAATGTCAATGTATAATGAAATAATGAGGTTTTGCAATTATTAATTTTATTAAATCACACATATGATGAAATTAAAGTTATTTTTCAGTGATCATAAAATCATGCTGGATAGAGAGGCCATGAACTTCACTTTTTTGGATACTTGAAAATGGGGATTTAATTAACTTGTATTCATTGATAATGAAGATATAGTTTTCATGTTTTCATGAATAGTTTAGAAAAATGACCATTGATCATTGGGATGGTATTTATCATTTCATATATATTCATTATTTATAGTTTTTTGAGTGTTAAAAAGTAACTAAGTTTGATGTCTTGGACATCTCCCATGTCATGAGAAATGATATTAATTTATCTTTGGATGAATCTTGAAATGTATAATAGGTTTCACATCAATGTTGAAATGATTTTTATATAATGTTTGAAAGTATGTATATCCCTAATGTATTTATTTTTTTTAATAAAAAGGGGATAAAAATGTTTTTATTTTAGAAAATTTATATAGATATATTCAAAAGAATTTTATTAATATGCATCATTAAATTAGGTGATTTTATGAATATCACATTAATTTTAAAAGTATGTGAAAAATTAATTTTGAAAACAAAAATGGTTTTTGTGTGAGTGAACATTTGTTTGGCTATGTAAAGGTCACCTCATTATTCAATTAATGGACAATAATTATGAATGAAGCAATTTAATGGACATAAATTATTCCATATTTTCATGTAATGATCAATGAAGATTAAATAAGATAAAAAACATTTACTTTGTATAGTTTTTTAAGAACCATGACTTCTTGATCCTTGTATGAGTATTGAGAATCTACTAAAAATAATAGTAAATGAATCATTAGTATAATATGACAATGAATTAGAATAATCGAATACATAAATGAAACGATATATGTGATATCCCATGTTTTAGCCATGAAATTTTATGCTCAATAGCATACATTATATGATATATCATGAATAAACTAAAAACTAAATATTATGATTTATATGTTACCATTTTAACGTAGTTTTTTAAGGAAATAAATGAATACTAATAATTGAATTATGAAGATATGGTTGAAATATTTTTATACAATGATTTATTGGTTACCAAATTTATCAGAAATGTAAATAAAAACTAATGAATATAACAGATATATTTTTTCCGAGAACCTATTTAAATGAGAATAATTTAGATTATAAAATAATATCTATATTTTTGGATTATATTAATGACATATAAACTTAGTGTTATGATTAAAATTCATATTATATGTTTTCTATAAATCATATAAGAAAAAAATCAATTTCAATAATAAAGGAAGTATTTTTTAAAAAAATTCATTTTTACAACCTTTGGATGGAGAACACATTTTCAATCATGATTATGAAAATTTTATAAGTTCAATTTGAAAAAATAAATCTATTCTTTATAAGTACGACAACAAAATTTAAATTGGATGAGATTTTCATAATTTTCTTATAAAATTTTATATTAATGAAAAATTAAAAATAATACATTTTAATTCAAAACACCTAATTGATACAATTTTATACATGGATAGATTATCCTTTTAAATGGTTCTAATGTGTAATTTTATTTTTTTAATATTTAATCCAATTTTGGTAATTGGAGATAATTTCATGTTGAAATTTGACATAAACACTAGTCAATCTTTTGATTGTTATTAATTTTAAAAAACATGTTTTCTCATTTTGACAATGAGAATTAATTTTAAATTAACTTCTGAAACTTTTAATTTCTGAATTTGGAAAAATGGATTCTTTTTCTTAATAATAACTTCCAAATTGTGTTAATAGTTCCTTTTTATTTTGGTAGATGATGAATATTATCATTTGTAATTATTTTAATTTACCATGGTATAATGGTAAATTTGGTAAATAAGGGTAATAATAATATTATAACAATATAAAAATCCCGAAAATTTGTCTTAATCCTATTGGATGAGATTTGTACGATGAATAAAACCCTTATAATGAAAAATTTTTCTTTTAAATCCACATGGGTGTGATTATGACACTTATTACATTTAATTTAATGTAAAAGAATATATGTTATAAACAAATATTTCATTACTAAAAAATTTATTATTTGTTTTTATATGTAATATATTTTATTTAAATTAGTCATTATAAATTAAATAATTTTTTCCATTATAATGGTATTTTAATTATAATTTTTTGACATTATGTAATTAAATTTAATTGCGACACAATTTTGAAGCACTTATTAACATATTAATGAATGAATCAAATAAATGATATTTTAAATATTGAAACAAATATTATTTGACATAATTTATGTCATCCACTATTTTTCTAGGAGAATATGAAATGTTATTACACTATTATGTTTTGTTTATAAAATATCTTTTTTTATATTTTATTTAAATTTAATACAATTAATAGTGGTAAAATTGACAAAATTGATGTTATATAAAAATAGAAATTTATTAATCTATTATAAATTCCTAATAATGTTTTAAAATATAAAAGTGACTATTATAACGTTTATATGTTCATTTAGTGTAATATTATTGGAAATTGAACCTATATAAGTAAAATTAACATCCTCTTAATAAATCAATTTTGTTACAACAATTATAATTAAAAGAGAATAATTATGGGTAAACCAAATGGATAAGGTTTAAAATAAAATCCATACATGTAAAACAATTATTTCATGAAATTCTATCAAAAAATTCTCATCTTATATTGATCATATATAATATTTGATCCTTTTGAATTAAAAAACTAATTTTTATAAATTTAATAATTTAAGAGCATCCAAGGTAGCCTGTAGGATCTTCTATAAAAAGGCACCCATTATTCTCAAATACTAAAAAATATAAAGCCTTATGGTTTATAAAAACCCTATTAATAACACCTAAATACCTCTGTAACATCATCCTAGGGTCCATAATTTTGGAATAAATCCATCATAGGGAGTTCTTTTGTTTAATTAAAATGTAGACACTCAAAGAAGAGGTAATTGTTTGACAAACTCTTTCAATGATATTTTCCCTCTTACTTCCCTTTTGTAATGTTTATAAAAAATAATGTAATAACTACATAATTTATTATATATTGAGTCATTTTATGGGCATGGGACAACCATTTTCTTCCTTCTAACCATCCAATGAAAAACTATATCACCATATGTACGTACATACGGCTTACCATCACCAAGTTGTGGTGTAAACTGTTTATCATCAATACTTTGCGTTGATGGATATAAATATAAATATAATGTAAGTAAATAACGAATATTATGTGATAATGTTTCGTTAAAATTAATATACCATCCAATTATATACCATTTTACTAATAATTGAATGATTGTGTCGCTCGGCGTACGTACAACTTACCGTCTCCATGACGTGATAAGATTCATTCTCTACAAAAAAATATTTAAGATTGATTATAAATAAATAAATATTTATTTATAAATGAATAATATAATTTTAAATAGTTTTTATAATTACTTAAATATGTAATAATATTTACCTACATTCCATTATGATCAAAGAAAAAATGAAAACGTTACGACACATATGTATGACTTACCATTTCTATAATGGTAGTGTTGTTTAATTTTCCATATCCATACTTAATGAATGGATATAAATGTATAATTACTATATAAATATGATTATTATGTAATTAATATTATTATGGATATGTTTTAATTATAAATATAGTGAAAATTTTCATTAAAAGAAGTTTATTTTTGACTCTTATACCAAATATCGACAAAATGTCTGAGTTAAATATCAAGGTCATTAGTCTAGTTTTTCAAGAATATGTGTGAATGAACTATGATTGTTTCATTATGAATATATATTAATATTGGGTGTATTTATATTTTTCACAATTAATTATATCCACGATTTATCCTTAATCTACTTATATGATCTTTATAGGGGACTTCGTCTCAATTTTCTTTTCATTGAAGATTATTTTGATATTATAAACCACCAAAAATTATATATGGTATAAAAAACCCCCTTGAATTTTAATTTCATTCAATATAATTGAAATTGAATCTTTCTCTATGAAGCATTTTTCAAAGCAAAAAAGGAATATTTTTAAACATACGCTGCAACAATGTTTTTTCCACCACCCTAACCACTATTGGATATTTGGCTTCCTATTCAAGACATAATGATATTAAAGAAAAGTAAATACCATATATTATTTTCACTTATTTTTGTATAGAATATGGTTCTGCTAATGGATATATTATACCAATATCTTTGAATGAACATTTTTTATTACATTACGGAATTAGTTTTTTTACATTATGCATGTTTTATGTGTTACGCTGATGTTATGGTTCTTGAGAATTATTTATCTATACAGGTGGTTTTGTGATAAACCGAGGGAGGGTGAGCCCATTATAGATATCTAATACATTGGGTAAGGATATAGAGGTAAAAGTTATAGTTTATCATATGGGATTGACGAAATATCCCATAACAGGTATTCCAAACGTTAATATGATGGTAACTCCCTATTTAGCTTTGAATGCTACAATGTAAGTATGAAATGGATTCCACTAGTTACATTTTTTATTTCTGATTTATAAGTTGTGTTCTGGAATCTTATGATTTCATGAGTTATGTTCAAATGTTTGTGTTTCATGGTTGAATATTATCATTTTTTTAAAATGTTTTCATGGATTTAATATATTAATTGACTAATGATTTTATTCCATATTTTATATTCCCTTAAGAGATTTTTATGTTCATCCAAATGTTTTGAAATATTTTCCTCAAGGAATACGGATGGGTAACTGAAAGTAATAAGTCATGAATACTTTTATCGATAATTTAAATCAAGATTATTTTTAATAAAATGTGTATTGTGGAAGAAATGGATCCTATTTTTTTGTATCTACTTTGTATAAATTTGAGTTTATTAGTAATAGTCTTAAAAAAATCTATAAAACTATTAAACTGATAAGATCATCAATTTAAATTAATGACGTGACTCAATATTATGTAATTTTTAAAGGGAGATCCTTATAGTTTGTATTATAGGATGGTGTGGACAATTTTGGTGATAAGAATATTTTTATAGTTCAGGATATCATCATGGGATTATAATTATATGGTTGATCATAATTTATATGTCTTGGGGACCCATTTTAGTCTTTAATATCTGAAATATTAAGGTGACTATAATCATATTTTTGGAGACAATCAGCTTTGATTAAAGTATGGGATAATAGTATTTTGGATTAAAAATGCGAGGTACAAAATAAACACTTATATTAAAACATGTTATTGTTATTTTGAGGCCCTTTTCATATATTGGAAATATTATATGAATTAAATAGTTTTAGAAAAACAAAAACCTTCAAGATGGGTGACATCCAGTCGTATCTGACATGGCCTTGGGAATTGGACCCACAATCAAAGGGTGACATGGATCCATCACCTACCACTGGCCAATGTAATGTTTGTGGTTAGAATGAATTAACAATTTTAGTTAAATTATTTTATGGATTAAGAATAAGATGATTTAAGGGAAAAATATTTTATCAAATATATAAAAAATGGGATTGGAAAATGATTTCAGGATTATGTTATAAATATTAGTTTGGATGATATATAATATTTCGGGAACATTATATAATTAAGGATAATATAATTCTTTGGTATTTCATTTGTAGAGTAATTGATGAATTTTAATTTAGAATAATAAATGTTTTTATATAGGTCTTATTTATATTCTTTTGATTTATGGTAATGATTAAACAATCATGTATAAAATGTGATTAAGTTAATTACTTTTTCATATGTGGCATTTAAAAGGTTTGATGTTATTTTCAGATAAATGATAAGATTCATCTTGCAAGTTTATGTTATCAAACACTTCTAATTTTTGGGTTTCTATCATATTTTGGAATATTTTGAGTAATTTTAAGGACTGCTATTTTTTAAATGGACATTGTTGAAATTGAGATATTACTATTGAATTTTAGTGAATAAAAGTTATTTTTCGTCATTAAATGGATTATTATTTTTGGGGAACTGTCTAATTTTATCCTAAAATTTTTGTTTTCAGTTAATATTTCAAGATATTATGAATAGATAGTTAATATTTTGTAGACTATTTGATTATATTAAAGATTATTCTAGTGATTTAGGTGTGTCTAAGTCATCTTGAATACTCATCCTTTAGTGAAAAAATGAGTTTGTGGTAGGATTTTATTAATGAATGAATCCATATTTGACAGGTAAGTATGTTTCCTTATGTTATTATTCAATCCTTTAAATAAATTTGACAAATTCATGAAAAGTATCCTAACACCAAAACGTTTTTAGTTTACTTTTTAAAATGCGGAGTCAAAGACCATTTAACCCATCTCATTTTTTTCAATTTATAACTAATAACATTATCATGATCATGTTTTATATAACTCTCCTTCATAAAATAAAACATCATTTTTATTATTTATCCTTGTTTTATTACATGGAATCCTAGTATGTGTTATCTCGGGTGACCTTTTTAATTCACATTCTTTTTTTAAGTGGTTTTTTATTTAAAAGTTTATCCGATGTGGAATTATAATAATCATAATTTGAAAAGACATAACCCTGTTACCAACCCCAAAATAATATTGTGAGGATTCAATTTATTAGTGGGGGAGGATGTTTAATCCCATGTCTTTAGAAAGAAACACTACGTTTAGTAACATACATGATACACTACATAAATCTTAATGAAAAATAATATTATTATTTAAATGATCCCATTATAACCTAGTTTTTGGAATGAGTGGAATGAATAATATTAACTGAATTTGTAAAATTTAATTTACACTTTTTTATATAATGATTTATTAGTTATAAATATTTTTAAGGGGAAATAAAAACAAATTGAATATAAAGGATGTGTTTTTATAAAAAGATATTAAAATGAGAATAATTGTGTTTATAATTTCATATATATATTTTTCGACTTTATTAAATAAATATAAACTCCTTTTGAGGTTTAAAATTCATTTTATATACTTTCTATCTATGATATTAGAATATAATAAATTTCAAACATCAAAGAATTATTTTTTAAAAAATAAATTTTTACTGCCTTCGAATAGAGAACCAATTTTAAATATATTTTTGACACTTTTATAAGTTCTAATTGAATATAGAAACAAATTATTTGTAAGAGGTATAGAAAAATTTACTTTGGTTCAAATTGAGGTATTTTTATGAAAAAATCATGTTTTAATGAATAGTGAAAAATACTGCATTTTAAATCAAAACTGACTTTTTGTCTAACTTATAATATAGTTATGTTATCATTTTAAATTATTTCAAATTGAAGTTTGTTTAATTATTTATCATTTAAAAAAATATGGGTCATTTTAGATAATTTAAAATTAAAATTTTATATAAAAACATGTTAATAATTTGGTTGTTTTTACTTTTAAATAACTTATTTTAACCTCATGATAATGGGAATTAATTATAAATTAATTACTACAACATATAGGTTTTGAATTTAGAAAAATTATTTCCATATTTTTAATTATAAGGTCAATATTAAATAAAAAGATCCCATTAAATTTTGGAATGGATGAACAATAACTTAATTAGTTTTTATTTTTAACCTTAGTTAGGGGGTAAATAAGATAAATATGGGTGAAAAAATATTATAATATTAAAAAACTCTACTAACAGGTATCCAAATTCGTTTGGATGAAATTTATCTAGACAAGAATTCACTTGAGAAAAAATTTTCCTTTTGAAGATATTTTGGGGAAATTATGACACTTATAATGTTAATTTTATAGAAAATTAAAATATGTAATAAAAATATAGATTTTTCAAAAAATATTAGTATGGGATTATATTATTGATATGTTATACTATAAATAGTAATTATAAAGATAAAAATATTTCATACATCATGGAATTTTATTTATAATTTTTATAAATTAATTAATTATATTTTATTATGACACAATGATAATATATTATTTTCTCTCTTAATGAATGAATTAAATAAATGTTATTATAAATATTAAAATAAAAATTATTTGACATTATTTATGTAATCCAAGATTTATATAGGTGAATATGAAATGTTTTAAGACTATTAAAATATTTATTAGAAGATATATATATATTTAGATTTTTTTTAAAATTTTATGAAGTAGATAGTGTGAAAATTAAATAATTTATGTTTTATAAAACATTGTAAGTTATTAAATTATTGTATAATCATAAGAAACATTAAAAACCAATTACCAGGAAATTTTCTAAAATTTCATTAAGTGTTCGATTATGGAAAATTATCCCCGTATAAGAAAACATTAATAGCCTCTTAATAATTAATATGGTGTCACCATAATTAAAATTAGAAGATAATAATTATGGGTAAACTGAAAAGATTCAGTTTAAAATAAAATCAATTCATGTATAAAAATTATTAGATTAGATGATATAGAACTATCCTTATCATATCATTGTAATATCCCATATTGGAGAATTTTTAATTAAAAAATAATTTAAACTAATTTAATAACTTAACATATTTTATGGGTTCCCCTCCCCTCTCCTATAAAATGGGACCCACTATTCTCAAATACTCACACCTAAAAAGACTATTGGATCAGAAAAAACCTTCCCAATCCTCCTCCCAACCTCCCAAATATCATCCAAGAGGACCTAATTGGGGCATAAATCTATCATAAGGAGTCTTTTTTCCTAATTTAAAAGGAGGAGCTCAAGGAAGAGATAACTATTTTACCAAATCTTTTAATATTATTTTACACTCATATATTAATTTTTTAAATTTTTCCATAATAATTTAATAAATCCAGTATATAATATGTTCTGGAATTCTATTATTGTGATGGGAGAAATATATTCATCATTCTTCAAATCCAATGAAAAGCAATATCACCATGCCTACGTACATATGACTTACCGTCTCCATGCTGTTGTGTAAACTATTTTATATCAATACATTATTTCAATTTATATAATGATGAATATAAAGGATTTAAATAAAAAAATGACTTGATAATGATTATGTAAATTATATATACCATGCAATTCTATATCATTTAAATATTATTTTAACGATACAGTTAGTCACGCGTACAATCGTCTTACAATCTCCACGGCACGATACGATTCATTCTCCACATTAATTATTCATGAATGATTATAAAATATTATATATCGATATTTTATTTATTAATATGATATTAATTATTTTAATATTATTCTATCAAGGTAAAATAATCATTACCTTTATTCCATAATGATCAAAGAGAAATGATATTTGTTACTCATGCGTACGTATGACTTACGGTATCCATGATTGTTACACTGTTCATTTCTTTATATATATATTTTAATAATTGAAATAAAAGTATAATAAATGTATAAAATTTATTATTAAAGAATGAATTTTATTCTAGATATGATGGATTTATGACCATATATAAAATTTATATCAAAACAAGTTTATTTTTGACTCATGTACTAAATTTCAACAAAACATCAGAAATTACCATAAATAATTATGTAATTATTATAACATGGAAAAAAGTTATTTAAAAGAGATAATAAAATTAAAAAAGGTTCCAATTTAATTATAAATAAAGTTATTTTTATTTTTTTAGAAATTATATAATCTGCGTGACATGTTGGACTCAAGGTTAATGGAAATATATACTCAATTTATAATCATTGAGTTAAATATCCATGCCATTGGTTTTGTTTTTTGATGAATTTGATTGAAAATCCTCTGATTTTGTAAACATAATATTCCACTTATATTGGGTGTATTTATATTTTTCACACATTATTATGTCAATGATTTATACTTAATCTAATGATAAGATCTTTATAAGGGACAACGTCTCAAATTTCATTCCTTGGAGAAAATTTGATATTATACACCACCTTACATTATATTGTGTATATTAAACTCCATTTAATTATAATTTCATTAAATGGTTTTCAAAAGTAATATTTTTCTATGAAGCACTTTACAAAACTAAAAAAGTAATGTTTCTAACGTATGTAGTGACAATGAAATTTTACACCAATGAAACAATTAATTGATATTTAGATTCCTCTACAAGTTGGGAAAATTTTAAAATAAAAAATAAATACCATATATTCTTTTCATTTATTTTGGTAATGAATATTTTTTTATAAACGGATGATATTATCTATATAGTAATGATCTCTTTTGATTATAATATGGAAATAATATTTTTTCATTCTTCTTCTATTATGTGTTAGGATTATGTTATGGTTTATGTGATTTGGTTATGTATAAGGGTTGTTTAGTGATAAACTGAGTGAGGGTGAGCCTGTGAATGTTATCTAATGAATTAAGTAACAAGATAGTTTTACACATTATGGTTTCACCTAAAATATTTGTGGAATATACTATGATCGGTATTCCAATTGTTTTCATGAGGGTTACTCTATATATTATTGTGAAATCAACAATGTAGGTATGCAATTGATACCACAAATTACATTTGTGATTTATGATTTCTATGATGTTTTTCAGGAATCTTATGCTTTCATGAGGTATGATTATAATTTTATGTTTTATTGGTGAGAAGTATGATTTTGTGAAAATGTTTTCATGGGTTTATAATATTTATAGACCAAAGGTTTTATTCCATATTTGATATTCCATAATGCAATTTTTTTGCGCATTTGATATTTCTGAAAATGTATTCTAAATGGTATAATGATGGATATGATAATGTATGTACTTATGAAGAATTTTACCATGAAATGAAATAATGTTTATTTTTTAATAAAAAAATTGTTGAGAATGAAATGGATACTATTTTAGTTCTATCCACTTAGTATAAATTATTATTTTTATGTAATAGTTGTAGCCTAATTATATAAAAATAAAATCCTGACAGGATCATCAATGTGAAGTATTGAAATCAATCATGATTATGTAATTTTTATGTCCAGTTCCTTATAAGAGTGTTAGGGCCAATATGGGCCAATATACCCTGAGAGGGGGGGGGTGAATCAGGGTATGGATATTCTTTTTCAAGTTCTTCCTGCCCCACTGGATCTTGACCTCTTTGTTACAAGGGTCAGTTTTTTTGAACTTATGCAGGAAAGTAAGCAGGCAGACACAGAGATTTTTACTTGGTTCACCGCTAAGGGCTACGTCCAAGGAGCATACGCCGACAAGTTGCCGGTTCGTACCAAATTCCACTAGACTTCACTAGCTGTGGATTACAATGTTCGGGCTAGATCACTTCTATGCCCAGCCTCACTGCCTTTACAAGGTTTAGGGTCAGCTCACTGCTTTCCCAAGGGTCACTCCCTGTTTCTCTCTCTCTGGCTCACTGCCGGTGGAGAGGATCACCTTTTCCTCTTCCTAAGCTCACTGCTCCAGAAGGGATTCACTCACAGTTTATAGACCTGTAGGTCTCTTCATTTTCATGAAGGAATGCATCTTCCTCTGTATGTAGATGCTCTGTTGAAGTCCAACTTTCACCAGCAGATGAATCTCACTTTGCACCGGATGTACCGGGCAACCTCAGTTTTTACGCGCAACCCTTACGGTGTCTTGCGCGCAATTTCTATGATTTGCGCGAAATTCCTTTTTCGCGCAACCTCCAAATATTACGCGCAGCCTAGAAACTGCCTTGCGCTCAATTGACTACCTTTGCGCGAAATCCACTTTTCGCGCAATCTTCCTTTTACGTGCCAATCACCAACTTTCTGCGCAGCCTTTGCTTTTCGCGCAATCTGACTTTACGCGCAAACTTTAAGTTTACGCGCAACACCCTTTCTAACTTCAATTTCACGCACCAGAGCTCGGGTATTTTCTATGTCTTGAACTCTGCTGAATGGAGGAGGGTCACTTCATATTTATAGGCAAAATCGACCCCGCGTGAAAAACCCTCCTTGAGCGCGTAATCGGCTTTGATCGCGAAATACAAATCTTCCGCGCACAACCATTTTCCGCGCACTGCTCCATAATTTCGCGCACCTCATGCCTTTGCAATTTTACGAGCTTCGGACCTCGTAACACCTCTTGCGCGAAATACTTCATCCGCTATTTCGCGCGCCACTTCAATTTTCCGCGCACGCCTTCAGAATTTCGCGCGCCTCATGCCTTTACCGATTTTCAAGCTTTCGGCCTTGAAACATCTTTTGCGCGAAATACAATTTCGCGCAACCCGCTGTTTTGCGCGCCACACTTCAAGATTTCGCGCAACCCGCTAGTTTTGCGCGCCACGCTTAATTTTTCCGCACACCTCCTTCATTTCTCTCTCCTCAACCTTCGCCAACAACATATCACTCCATTTTCCATTGGCGATTTTCAGGCCCATAAATTTGGCAAACACTGGGAAACGACGCCATCTTGTACTACTCTTTTGTACCGCCTCCATACCGTCCTTTCCTTTGTCAAAGTTCTTTGTCAACATGGAATGTCAACAACATCTCGGGAACTCGACAATTCTCCATGGAAACCTGCTTTGTCAACAAACACAATCAACCCAAAAAATACTGCAATGTTACCTTGAGGGATTTTTGCCCAACAAAGAGATTATTTCAGTGTCGATGATTAATGAGAATAATAATGTTTTCTAATATTTAGTGATCAATAAGAATATGTTAACAAAATGATCTTTAGGAACTATGGTTTTTTATTTGTAGATGTTGTATTCCTTGAGTTCATAGTTCTTATTATGAGAAAATAATTAATATACCTAGTCAATAAGATTCAGATAAATAAGAATAAGTTGATTTATGTTGTGACTGGGTTAAATGTGATTCAATTTAAGGGAATTTTCAATTTGATGTCACTATATTTAGTTTAAGGATGGAAAATCATGTGGATATTTATGAATCAATTTCTAAAAACGTTATCTTATTTATAATAAGATCCTTTTTGAAATCACTTTCATATATATATTTATATATATGACGTGATATTGTTGAACCTATGGAATCATAGTGTTTTGGTAATGGATGGAAAGGTTTTGTAAATTTTTTGGGAAATTATTATGCCAGTCCTACAGGGAGTAGTTAGAAGTTGTATAGAGAGACCTTAGTATTATAAGAACCAAATGTACAGAACCCAATGCAATCATAATTTGATTGTAGTGGAGGAATCTTGATTTGGGTAAACATCTAATCAAGGTAAAGGGAAAGTCTATCAACCAAATATTTTAAACATATAGTGTGATTATTTATTTGTTTTCATGAATTGAATGTAGTTCATTATTTTAGATTGAAAATAAATATGATAAATAAGAACCAACACGAAATTGAGGTAATATATCAATGGGAGTTTTTTATAGTTTAGAATTTGGTATAAATGTAAAACCAAATTTTCAAACTCCTCATGTATCTTCACTAGTCCTATGTCCATTTCATTTTTTATCATATATTCCTTTCTATGTTTGGATTAATATTCATTGAAATTTTTATTTGTATTCAATATCATTTAAAAAACATTTAATCCAAGATTTATAGTTTTAAACGTTTTAAAAATATAAATGATATTTCTTATAAACAACCTTTTAATGTTCATATATTATTTTCCACCAATGTTGATATCCTTTAATATTTTATTTCTTTATTAGGGTAATATTTTATTTCAATTTTCCAATTCATTTAATTGGGTAACATTTCTATAGTTTTATGATATAAATTTTATTGTCACATTTTAAATAGGATTTAATGGATTTAAAAATATATTTATAATCATGGTGAAAACTTATATATATGATTTATCATTATGCGATATATCTGACATAAATTACTTTTCCCACCATTTTTGTATAAAATTATTTGTATACCATGAGTCGTGCCTTTATCATATAGTATTATATAATTGAAAAAATCAAAATATGAAAATATAATAATTACATTTAAATGAATCTATAAAATGTTCTTATATACCTTTTTCCTTCATTATAGGGTATTAAAATCTTCTTCATAAATGAGAAATATCGTTCAAAAATTAATTTGTTGAATATCTTGAAATTTCATGTAATATGACTATAAACAAGAGTCTTCTTCCTCATATTAATGATTTATGATATCAATATTCCTTGTATCAATACTTATATAAGGTGTACTATCAGTAAATATATCATCAATTAGTGGTGAAATGGGAGGATATTATAATGAGAACCCTCCATATATGATTTGTATATAATGAATTCAAAGTGAATTCTTTCAGACATACAAAATCCCCTCTAGCTTCAGGGTTGTATCAAATAAATAAAGTATTTTATTTATATAATAAGTCAATAAAATTATTAATATATTATTAATTAAATTTTTTCTATTTCTAGGTTATTGAATAACATGATGTACATGTTTTAAATAGTTTTTATGGTCATAATAATTGAAGGAACATATTCCAAATTAAGAAAGTTAGAATATAGGATTCCAAAATTGTGCATCACAAGATATATAATTAGAAATGTGGAAATATTTATAGATAATATAATGATTAATGTGATTTAAAAATGGCATAGCCTATCCAATATAATTGAGATCCAATGGCTTTATAGTGTAAGGGAATATTATAAATGATTTGGAATTAATTTCCCAATAATTCTTAATGAACAAACTCTATTATCATGGAATTGATTCATTTTCTTCTGGACCTATTAATCCGTATAATGTTTCACAAAATTTTAAATTAGTTTTTAAATTCACTTACAAACACACTTAACAAGAGGATAAAAGGTTTTCGGAAATTCAATTATTCATCAATGGTAGTCCTAGGTTGTGTACTTATGAAAAATCATGTGATGTTAAATATTTCATTGAATTAATTAATTGTATATAAGAAGAAATACACGATGAATGATCGAAATATAATGAAATTAATGAAATTATCATATTTTTGTTAAAATTATTTATATTATGAAAAGTAATATATATATATATATATATATACTATTAAAATATTCTGAAAGTATATATTCATATTGAAGATTATATAAATTCACCAATGTAGATAGGTGGAAACATACATAGACGATGAATATTTTGTGCAGGCCAGGACCAGGGTGGAGCGGCAATGGGGCTCCTGGCAGTTTTTGATGTCGTGTTGGTCGTGGGACCACCATTAGGGTAGGGAATTCTCTGCGGCGGCTGTCTGGGTGCGTCTTCCAGGCCATCCTCTCCCCATGCAAAATCCTTCGATTCTCAAAGCTGTGGGTGACTCTTTTGGATCGTTCCTTTGATCGGATGATTGCACCTCTTCTCTTCTGAGTGTGGCGTGCCCCCGCATCTGTGTGGAGATGGATCTGTGTAAGAAGTTTCCACCTTGGGTGCTGTTTCGAATGGGGGTGACCTACAATGGTGGTAGTGGGTACTCTATATTTCTCCTCCGAGGTTTTGTGCATCATGCGGGCTCTAAGGGAACACAGTAAACTTCTGAAGGAAGAGTCGATCGGCTCCGTGCTGCTCTGGAAAAGAGTCCTGGTATGGGCCATTAGACGGCCCCCTTTACTCGAAAGCGTGATTGGGCGGGGAGGGTTTCAGTTGCTGCATCCCTTCTTCTTCGAATTCTGGGTAATCTGGGCATGCGGAGTCTTCAGGTGAAGGGGTTGACAAGCAGATGTCGGAGATGGGGCTGTCTCGACTGGAGCCCTGGGTGGTTTAGAAGGCCCACTCACGACGATACTAGGGAGAAGAAATGTTACTGTTGGTCCTCCGCTTTCAAATTCGAATTGTGGGTCACACGGGCCCATGACACAACCTGACGAAGAACGTGGTCTGGAGATTGTGGCACTGGATACCAGATCTGATCTCGTGGACCCCCTGGTCACCTAGATCCTTCCCTATTCTCAGTAGGGTAGCTATCAACAGCAGTACTGAAGCACCGTCGTGGAGCAAGCATGATCTATTTTCCATCTCCCTACCACCTCAGTGTGGAGATTTTTCTCCGCCGTCAGCACATGTTCATTTTTCTTCTCAATTGTCTCTGTTGTCGCTGTCCCGCTCCCTTCACACCAAACTAGTGTCGGCGTCCTCCGCGGTGTATCAGGCACCACTTGTTCCAGAAGATGTGTCAAACGAGGTAGAGTCCTAGCGTGTTTCTCCCTAGAGGGAATTTCTGCTCTCAGTTCTCCAGAGGGATGCTGAGGTTTTTATGGCAGGACTGACTTCTATGGTGAAACAGTCTCTTCCAGATGATGTGGAGGGAACCTTAAAGAAGAAAATCCTACTTCCTAAAATGAGCGCAGTATCAGAAGGCAGTATGGGTCCTCTCACTTGGTCCAAAGTGAAGGAAGCTGCTGCTAGGTCTTTGTTCTCCTCCCCAGGTGTCCTCGGAATCCATGCTAGGTTTTCCAAGGTGTAATGTTGTCCCCGATTATTTGGAATGCAAGAGGAATCAGGGCACAAGCTATGTGGGCCATTCTGTCTTCGGGAGCTAGAAGTAACGTGCTTCCATTATTGTCATTCTTGACCCAAAACAAGATCATGGTAAATTTCCTTGTCTCTCAAGGAAGCTCTGCTTTCAATCGTTTGTGCATGGGAGCCCAGATAACTCCCATATTTGGATCTACTGGAAGAAGTATGAGAAGGTGGAGGTGATCAGCGTGAAGTCGCAGTGTATCAACACAAAAATATCATGTCCGAAGGTGAGGTGTTGTGGTCTTTCGTCTATGCGAGCACTGAGGTACGCATGCGTATGGAGCATTGGCACTTTCTCAATGCATTTCAGAGAGATTCTATGCCTTGGTTTGTGGGAGGTTACTTAATCTCCATCAGTGATCTGTCTGAAACGAAGGGTGGCTCCTCTGTGATCTAGAGTGGGATGCAGGACATTAGAGACTTTATTGCCTTTATGGGACTCTTTGATTTGGGGTTCAGGGGTAGTCGCTTTACCTGGTTCAACAACCGAAATGGTGCTAATCGTATTTAGAGCAGGCTGGACAGGTGCCTTGGAAATTCCAGGCACTTGACTCCTTCGGCCTCACATCAGTTACTCACCTCCCACGATCACTCTTGGACCACGCTCCATTGCTAGTGAAACTGTATGCACACGGATGTCTTCAGGAAAATCGGGCCTTCCTTTACTCCAACAGCTGGAATCATTTGCCGAATTTCTGGCCGTTGGTGAGGATCTCATGGGAGGGTAGGGAGGAAGGGGGCCCTTGGTATGGGTTGTCCAAACGACTCAAACTTCTCAAGCAGGATATCTTGGTTGGCTCAGCAACATACAAAATGACAACAGGGGGTTGACTCAATTCAGAAATACATTGATCGGATGGAAGATGATTTTCTGTTGGCATGGAATGATGACACATTTACCTCACTTTGTGACCAAATGGGTTTTACTGGCAGACAAGAAAGTGGAGATCGAGAGGGAACTCCGTCAGAGGGCGCGCATCAAATGGCTTAAGGAGGGCGACTGCAATAGTGTCTTTTTTCATGCATGCCTAAATGAAGATAGAAACCTTGAATATTAATATTCGGCTGGATAACGGTGACTATACGAATGATGTAGAGGTTTCTCGGGGTATGGTGCTGGATCATTTTAGAAGTATACTAGCTGGAACGAAGGAAGCAAGGCCTGGGAGTCATGGTAACAGCGAGGAAGTGGATGAATTTATGGATTGTAATCCAAGACTAGTGGTGGAATCCAGAAATGAGTGCTTATTGATGATTCTCGAGGAGGAAGAGATCAAGAAGACAGTAATGGAAATGCCAAGGGATAGCGCCCCTAGCCTGGATGGTTTCCCAATAGGTTTTTACACGCAGGCATGGGATATTGTTGGCTGAGAGGTGGTGGCAGCGGTCCCAGACTTCTTCCGGGTGGAGCTTTTGGAAAACGTGTGAGCGCTTCTAGAGTTGTGCTCTTTCCGAAGACTAAATACCCCACAAACATCGGCCAATTCATGAAAAATTTCTTATGAAATGTGTCTTATAAAATCATTGCGAGCCTTGTAGGTAGGACAATGGGTGATATAATTCCAAATCTCACTTGCAAGGAACAAAACGGGTTCATTAAGGGGTGAAGCATCCATGAAATGGTGGGTATAGCGAGTGAGCTGGTTAATGATATCAACCGGATCTCGGAGGGATCCAATGTCATTTTTCAAGTCAATATGGACAAGGCCTATGATAAGCTGGAGTGGCCTTTTATCCTGAGGGAAATGAGCATGTTCGTATTCCATGAATGGGCATGTGACCTTTGTTTCTGGTGGTTTTCATCACCTTGGTTGACCATCTCCTTCAGAGGGAAATTAATTGGCTTCTTTAAGACTGTCCGGGGAGTGAGACAAGGAGACCCCCTGTCTTCTAGTCTCTTCATTTTGGCGCAGGAGGCTCTTTATAGGAACCTCCAAAAAATAGAGGAGTATGGAAGACTAAGGCCGTATGTTGGGCGGTGGGGCAGGGAAGCCATTTTGCATCTCATGTTTGCAGAAGATGTTTTAATTTTCACCAACGGTAGTCGACGGTCCCTGATCAATATTATGGAGGTGTTCTCTAGGTATGGCAGGGCCAGTGGATAGTTCATCAACACAGCCAAGAGCTAGGTTTACATCTCTACTAAATTCTCTTCTAGGCGACACATGAATATTCAATCCATTTTATGCTGCCACAATAAAAACATTCCCATGAGCTTCCTCGGGGTTTCTCTCTCTTATAGTCAAATCAAGAGTTCTCTCTTTGGGAGGGGGGGGGGGTTACGGACCAGATGCTGGAAATAATATACAACTGGAAAACTAGGATTCTTTACTTCAGGGAGAGAGTAACCCTAATCAACAATTTCCGATCTTCGATTCCAATGCATACTTTCTCAATTATCCAACCACTAAAGGAAACTGTGGAAAAGATGGAGAAGGCCCCCCCGACCTTGCTGTGGGATGCCAATCACGCAGGCCAGTGCCATTGGACTTCTTGGGCTAGAATGGCCAAATCAACTAAGGACAGGGGAGTGGGGTTACACGATCTCACGATCACCTTGCAGGGCATGCAGGCACGTTTAGCGTGGGATATTGTGGCAGGAAACTCTTTATGGGCCTCGTTCTTCAAAGTGAGATATAGGGATATGGAGATGAGAAATAATGAGTGCAGGTTTCAACCATCTGGACTGGGCAGGAGCATGCTGGAATTCCTTGAGAACTATGCAGCTCAGAGAGGTGGATAATTGGAAGATGGGATGTCGGCTTTTGGAAGGTCAATTGGGTTGGGGAGAACCTGTTTTTTCCTCAATGCCCTGTAATGGATATCACCTTTAGGGATTCCTCTTACCATCCAACATTCATCAGTACAGTCCTTATCCAAGAACAGAGGAAGGTGTTTGATAGTATCTACCTTAATGAGCAAGATGATCGATGCTGTTTTTCGGGTGCATGCTCGGGCCTGTTCTCCATTCGGTGATATAGAGAGTGGAAGAGCATGGATGTCAGCACTAGGAATGGTTCAGAGAGAATCTGGTTTAAGGAGACCCCAACCAAAATGAACTTTTTGGATTGGACTGTCCGAAACAGAGACCTCCCGACAGAGGAAAACGTCCAAAGCAGGGGAATATCCCCTGAGTCTCGCTGCTTCTGTTGCAGAACACCGATGATTGAATCAACTACTCATCTCTTTTTTCAGAGTGACTGGGTGGTGGCTATTTGGAATATGTTCAGTCATCGGGTTTGTGCCATTTTAGAGCATCTATGCTTTCAGGATCTCCTCTACTCGTGGTTTAATGAAAGGCCTATCAGCAAATTAGACGAAAGGTACGTGCAAGCATACTTGCTGCAATATGCTGGGTCATTTGGGAGGCCAGGAGAAAGGAACTCTAGGGTTCCTGGAGTTCGATCTCTCTGCACTAGTTAAGAGTTAATTCATTGGTTTATTAGATGGTCTCTCTTTTGATAATTGATCAGCATTCTAATACAACGTGCAATATCCTGGGTATACATCGTGGTCCAGAGCATTATGGAGGGAAATGGGTTAGATGGAAACCTCCTTTTAGTGGGCTCAAATTAAATGTGGATGGGTCCTGCATGCATGACACAATGGAGGTGGTGGGGTTTTACGTGATTCAGGAGGCTCGGTTCATCTGGCCTTTAGTTTCACATTTTGGATAGGCAATTCATTGGGGGAGGGGGCTCGCACCCTCCTTACAGGGCTGCGAGTTTGCAGGAGAAGTGGATTCCAATTGTCGGAGGTGGAGACGGATTCAGAAGTCTTGGTTAATCTTGTTCGGGGTGAGAATGACATTACTTGGGAGCTGGCTTATATCATCAGGAGGTGTAGTATGGAAACCAATCAAGGACGGATCATGCAACATAGCTGGAGGGAGGGTAATTTTGATGCGAATGCGTTATCAATGATTGGAAGTCCCGAGCAAGAACACGTTATTTATAGAAGAATAGGCTCAGTGCCTCTTGAGTGCAGGTCTTTTGTGATGAGGGATGCGTTAGGGCTGCATAACTTTCGGCCTCTTTGAATGATGGGGTTGTAAGTGACCTTGTAAGTGTCTTTGGACCTAGAATTTTTCCACATATAATAAAAAAGAAATATTACTACTACCCATCCTTGTAATGATTAGGCGGGGGAATAGAATGATATAGAGTTAGATAATACGTTAGGAAATAAAGTGATGATAAAATTTGAAAATGATGTAATTATAATTTTGAAAAAAGAATATTTTTACCTTATATACCATAAAATGGAAAATATATATTAGATGATACACAAATTTTATTCATCCTTATCCATTCTCAAATTTGAAAAAATTACAATGATGTTATGGAATATTTATTATGTGTAAAAAGTATGCTAGTAGATTTAGAGAAAAAATCATAATATTTTTTACACCACTATGTTATGGATTATATAATAATTTGTAAGAGAATTAAATTACCATTACAGTTAAAAACATGAAATTATCATGAAATACCAATGAATTAAATCATTAGAAATATATCATTTGCTAAAGGGTATAATAATATTTGGGTTTCAATTGATTATATTAAAATATTATTAGTAATCATTTCAATTGATGACGTTATTTCACTTGATAAACACTCTAAGATATTTATATAATAATAGTTAATTTGGTTTACTGGTGTACGACAATGTATGGTATCTGATCAATATCCATAGTTTAACTCAAATTAGAAGAGAATTCATCAAATGGAACGGAATAAAGACAAAGGATTTATGATATATTATCACCTATAAAATGATCGTAAATCTAAACATTAAAATAAAAATAAAGAAGATATGGAAATCTGTTAACTAATGGAGTAAAAAAAAGGTATGGATGAACATAATACTCAAGTAATGTTCTTGCACAATTGAATTTCCTAGTTTATATATAAAATGGAAAAATATAAGTCACTTAAAGGAAACAGATATATAAATTTAATCTTATGGGCATCCGTGATCAATTTAAATCAATTGGGACCATATCTTGTTCAAGGGATATTAATGATGATTAAAACCATTCAATTTTATGTCAAAGCTATGTGAATTTCATAAAGGTGTTATTGTAATTTTCATTAATTTTATAATTAAATTTTTTGAGAAATTTTATACATTTATATATAGAAATACAATAAGGATGAGATATATAACAAGTAGGGAATGATTATCCATTGATATATCAGACCCATCATGAACATTGATCACATGTGAACTCTTCCGTATTGCTAAGTACATTAACCAAACCATTCAAAATTTCATGATCTATTTTATATATCAATATAATAGATTTAAATTCCATAATTAAAAATTGTACTCTAAAAAGATAATTTAACAATATGTTTTGATATATTTTATTGGGCATAACCATTGGGGATCCAGAATCATAGGAAAAAAGTAAAACCACTGAAGTCCACCAAGATGTTCGATGTTTACTGGGGTAGTTATATGAATGAAGAGTATATGTTAGAAAAAAATGTAACAACTAGGAAACATATAATAATTTATATTTATATTTATTATGAATTTTCAAGGGTGATTTTTTTGTGATAGAATATAACATAACACTATTCAGTCCTTCAAAATATTGAATTAAATTTATTAAATGTTACATTAAACTAAATTGAAAAATATTATATTATATGAAAATAAAATTTTAAAATAATAAATTAATTTTAGTTTAATTTGGGAGGTAAATTAAAATTAATTATTTTATAAAAAAATGTAAAAATTGAATAAAAAAATGTGGATGATGAAGTCTTTATTATTTTGGTTTTCCTTAATGATCATACTTGTAGATTAAAAATCATAATGAATATAAAAAATGAAAAATAAAATAGATATTATAAGAGAGAATTATAAAAATATTATTATTGTATTTTAGGAAAATATTGAACATAAATAGTTGACTGAAAATGGGTAATATAGATATTATATAGAAATTGGAACTATATTTCCCCGTTAGAAATTATTATAACCAATTGGTATACTGAAAATAATATAATGAGAATAAAATTACATTATATTAAATAGATGATGAAATATAAATGAATAAATAAAATTTATAGTAAATATGTTGCATCTGTTAAATAAATAATAAATAGGAATTAGTATAATTTGGTTAAATATTACCCAAGTTATATTTTTTAAAAGAAAATATATCCTCACATGGTATTATGTATTTTTATTCTGACTATTGTGAATGAGGAATACAACACAAATCTTTTTTTCACCCCTCTTTACAATGAAATAAAAGACACATCTTTTAGCCTAAATCATAATAGTTTTCTAGTCCCTGATGACTTCTATAATGGTTTCTTTCAACAATTATGGGAGGTTATTCAAATAGAATATTGAAAATAAGTAAAATCCTTTTTTTAAAATGGTGTGCTTCCTTAGGGACTAAATGGTCAATTTATTACTATAATTCATAAGTTGTTTATTTACCCTAGGATTCATCTCTATTAACACTCCTTAAAAATCATTACAAAACATCTTACTAATATAGGCACTGTTATAAGCAATAAAATTGTCTCATGAAATCAATTTAGTTTTATCTAGGGTAAGACTATAATATATTGCATTTGTCATGATTTTTAATGAACCAACATCTTAAAAAAAATCCCCAATGGAGTTAATATTTCTATTAAACGTTATATTAAGAATCCCTTTGAAAACATTTATTATAGTTTTATTTTTAAATTCATTAAGAGCATTGGTTTTAGTGATACATTCAATAGTAGGGTAAACCATTATTCAAATCGGCTTCCATCTCTGTCTTTGAAAAATGGTTTCCCTAAGGTTACATTAAATTCACCAAGGTTGTTAGACAAGTTGAACCCTTATATACTATACTTTTTTCAATTTCAGATGATTACGTAAGAATATTTATCACTTTCCTTGTTGATAAGAACAATATTAAACCTACTCAGGCTTTCAGGATCTTAAAGGTGCCCACCCATATTTTATATGATTATGACATAATGTATTTAATATAAGGTGCTAAAAAGAAATATTCATAATCTAAAAAAGGCATCTTCTCAATATGAATAAATATCCATTCAAACAATTAGATGGATCAGATCCTTTTTCTTATTTGGGATAATTTTCCCATATAATGGAAACAGTAATATCATCAATAATTTGTTCATCATGGAAGGATACTTCTATTTTACTTATTTTGGTGTATGATTTTTTAGGGGAAAACCTAAATCTACTTATTTTCCATCATTGTGAACAAATTATTAATCAAAATACATATTGGATGGGTATATCACTCTCTAGGGTTGGTAGAATTTGTCTTGTTAAACCTACAATTTCCTCTAAAATGGTTTAAGATTTTATGTTTTACAAATGGCATTCTGGTCACCTTAAGAAAATAAATGTTTAGATTAAAAACATTTCATGGACTAGAAGTACTCTTGGAAGGATTCTTGTGACCAATCACATAGCTACTTGTTGTAAACCTTTTATATAAGTGTGGTTATGGAATCAAAAACCTTAAACTCTATAATGACTGTCTTCCATCTAGATTCACCTAGATGATGATTCCCAACAACTATAATTCCATTTCATTCCTCAAAAACCAATTCCATAATAAGTTAAATAAATTAACATAAATTATATTACCTCTACCATATAAATGTTCATCAGATAATATTTTTATTGAATAATGAATAATTCTTGATGGATTGATAGTACCAAGCCCTCTATGATCTTATGGAAGGACAATTGGACTGGTGTCCCCCTAATCTCCATGTGTCATCCTAATCAAATTTGAAATTAAAAAAATTGAAATATAATTGATGTTATTATGTCTCAAAACATCATATTTCCTGATAAAATTATTCAACTTATAAACAATTATCCCTAATCCAATTCTAATGACTTTCTTATATAGGTATCCTCTCAAAATGGAGTCCTAGATTTCCTAATGTTTTTATAACCAATTTTTTTTAAATTCTTTTATTAAATTGAGTTCGTTACATTTTTGATGAACCATAGATTAATACCTCAAGCCTTATCCTTGTTTGGAGTATTTTTCATAATAGAGTCCCCACTATGGTTTGTCTTCAATGTTATTGGATTCAACATTTCTCTAAATGTCATATTTTTAACCAATATATAAAATATACTAACCATATTTTTATGTATTATCTTATCGACTCAACTCTATGGAACTATATATTGGAACTCGTTGATTGCAGAAGGTTACATCATGATTAAATCATCTCCCAACTAAATGAATTTTTTAGATTTTTTAACCACTCATAAAATCATGAATTGTTTATTAACTACTAAATCTTGAGATCCTCCATGTGATTTTGTATGATAGAAATTCTTTTCTTCATAATAGTGTCTCATTCAGTCTCAATGAAGGTTGGATGTGGATCCTCATTTCCATTCGACTTGCTACATCGATTAATAACGAAAATTGTGTCAACACTATTAGAGACATTGAGAACCTCCATCGAATTCGGATTGATAGACTTTATCATCAACCCATATTCACTTTTTTGGTATTATGGAAAACACCACTCCCACGTTGGATTAGAGTGAATGTTGATGGCGCATCTAAAGGCCATCCTGGTCCTACGGGTTGTTGTGCTATTTTTAGATACTACCTTGTGTAGTTTTTCCGTTGATTCTTTCGTACATATGGTAACACCTCGTATCTAAAATGCATAAATTATTAGGGTGATCCATGTGGTTTCTTTTTATAATTAAAAAGGTTTAAACAATATTTGGATTGAATGTTACATGACCACTATTGTCTAGGCCATTTGGAATGATGTGGTGCATCATTCCTGGCAACTTACTACCCATTAAATGAACTATCATTCATAGCTATTGGAGACCAGATACATTTTCAAACATTACATTCATGAAGTGAACATGTTTTTAGATGATATTGCTTATACGAGAGTCAATAATGAAATAACATGTTAGGATGTCCTTCTTGTGGATTTACTCCCTCTATATGATAAATATTGTAATATGATTCCATAATTCAGATTCATGTAACTCATTTATATCTATATTATAATCTTTACCTTGGTCTTGGATCACAACAACACAGTATTGAAAAAATATAACACTCTATGTGAACTTTTACAAATAAATATATATTTTGATTCATATTTATTACAATTATTCATAATCAAATTATTTTTTTTTTTCATTTTTATATGTTAATTCTAATGAATGATATAAAAAACAAGTAGACTCCCATAATCAATATTGGTATTTACCTCATGAGTAAACTAGTGAAGGTTGTGTGGTAGAGGAAATGAATAGAAATATATTAGGGATTTTTACTTAGTATTTAACAGATTACATTTCCTATATTGAACTAACAGTTTCTGTTCAACATGTTGTTATAACATTTGATCGATACATGTGGTGGAATCATTTAACATTATATAAACTAACTAATACACATATGAAATAGAAATGGTTAATTTCAAAAGTGAATATTTTCCATACATTGGGATATAATGAAATAGTGATGGTTATCACGGATGTATGTCATCTAAAACAACATGTTGACTAATAGTGGACTTTATTTAAGAAGAATAATGTGTAAGAGTTATAATTAAAAGTGATTTTAGTTTTATAGGGATATACATTGAAACCTATTTTCCTTGATCGAAATGGGATGACATGGAAGAGATATTTCATTACATAAGAAAAAGGGAGTTCAATATTATTGGTCATTAGGATAACATTACAAGATTATAATGAAATGTAGAGGATTATATATATAGTCGTGAAAGATATTCCAACTACATTTTTTGTAGATTAAATCCATTTCATAAAATTGAATAAGTCTCTCAATCCTTTTTATCATATTTAATGAATTTACATGATCTATCAAGAAGGTGAATTATTTGAATTTTTTTTATAATTTTTGGGGAAGTTAATAGGTAAAATTGGTATATCAGTGTGATATAGATAAGAATATTGAAAGGAATAGTTTTTTAATGTGTTTATTTTTCAAGAGTTATTGTATTTTGAAAAATCCCTGGAGAATTATAGAAGGGCTATTATGTTTCCAATGATAATGTGATACTATATATCAATGTAATGAGTCAAATGGAAATAGAGAAACAAATCATTTTCAATGATTAAATTATAAGGCTATGTGATACTATTCAAATCAATTCCTTTTGAATCATAATAACCAACCTATAGGAGGCTAATGGAGTAATGTTGTTCTTAAAACCTTTATACAATATTTTTTTTTCATGTGATGTGATATCATGTACATAGATCATAAAAAATTATAGATAATATTTTTTTCAATGAAGTCGTATTTCTGATGATTTTTATAAATAGTGAATCTTTAAAAGAAGAAATGTGGAATGAATTATTAGAAAATAAATATAGAAGATTCATATTTAAATAAACAAATAAGACCATATATATTAAAAGGAATACAGGTTTTCTACGTTTAAAAATATTTATTATACATATTGTTCGATTTTCTATAATTATTCTGATGGGTTGTCTTTGAAATTATAATGAAATTGAATACTATTGAGAGAATTAGATAACCATTTATGATGATTGAATAAGTGTCATTTTTTAGGAGCCCAAAGTCTTAGCTAGAGCCTCTTCTTTGGCATATCATAATGACATTTTGGATGAAGATGAGTAAATTTATGTGAATTATGAAATAATTATAGGGAATGTATCTAATAATGGATATTAAATTGTTGTATCTCCAATTAAAATCCCAGATATTGAGGATATCATTTTTTAGAATTATTTATTATCCATATCCTTAATTTGTAAATTATATATAAGGGTCCCAATATTATATATTGATTTAGATTTTGGGAATGAAAAAATGAAACAAAAGAGTTGTGTGACATTGGATTCATACTAAACAATGATACACCTTTGGGAACACATGTAAAATTTATGATGTATTATTGGTATGCAAGTCTATGAATTTTCTATTGTTAATTAAATTTTATTAAAATTATGAAAATTTTTCTATTAACCCGTATTTGATATCATTTTGATCAAATCCAATTGATCAATATTAATAGATGACTAAACTTTTTTTCTATTTTATCCATTTGGATTTAATGAAATATTATATTTCAAAAACAAATATTCAATATAAGTTATATTAATTAATAGTTGGTATTAATTATTATGTGATTTAATAATATACCATATGTGGTTATTTATATGGAAAATATAGTACTCAAGTGTTGTTATGGTAAATATTTAATGTTATTTATTTGTTAAATCGTGATAAACACAAATATCTATGAATTAAAAGGGAGAAATTTATGAATATATTTATAAAATTTCCTATAAATAGAGTTATCTATGAAATTTATAATATGTAAATATTTCTAGTATTTAGATTAATTTATTTTTCATGTGATCATTATTAATGGAATAATATATTACTCAATAAATACATTGGTGTTCTATGTATAGTCAAATGTAATAAATATGAATAATTTACAAACTATCTATGGATTATCATTTTACTGTCACTGATGTACTAAAAGAATTTTACAATTAGATATTCTATTAACTTTTTTTGGCATGTAAAGGGATCAAAATCACCTTGTTATAGGAATTAAAATTACATTTTGAGGATAGAAATAATAGATTAATCAAGGAAGTATTCTTAACCATAGCATCAGGAAAAATGATTTTGTATACATATTGATACATCAAGGATATGGATAGGTTGTGTCCATATAAAAAATACAGAGATATTGATTATTGTTCAAGGTAATTTATATCCCATAAAATGAATTATTCCACTTATATAATTTATTTGGATGATATAATATTTTATTTAGAATACTAAGACACAATTGTTATGGTGAAAAAATTGAACATATACAAATATCATAAATATTTTAATTATGTATTCATATATAAATTGATCCACATGGAAAAATTAAAATTGATGGATCTAATATAGTCTATGAGATTATCATTAACTACATAAATTAGAAGTACAATTAGGTTGTATGATAAATTAGTATGAATTATTATAGAGTTTTATTTATGATGGTTATAGAAAAGAATACAATTTTAATAGATTTTATAAAGTAAGAAATGGAAATTAATAGGGGTGGGAAATAATAATTTCATATACATGTAATTTATCCTCCATAATTACTATAGATGTTAATTTTGTATTAACTATTTAAAAATGATTTATAAAAAATATTATTTCCCTATATAATGGATGAATTAATGTCTTAATATATTAATATGTGGATTTCCTATTTGGAACTAGAAAATGTGTATAATCTGTTCCTTAATAATTAGGGGAAACTAAATATTCATTTTGTTTTTAAGAATACCATATACACCATAGTAGTGCAAAGATGCATAGATATTTGATTGAATATTTCATATCATATAAAATCAATCTTGCAATTATAAATTTTATATGATACTTGGTATTCTATCAGGTTATTTCTATGAAGAATTTCATGGGGTTATGAAACCTATCCCTATATAATTTTTATAGTAAGAAATATCATAATATACTTTGATATTGACTTTCCTAAAACATCTCGTAGGTACGATTCAACATGATTCAATATAGACCACCATACACTGTAAGCATATTTCTTAGGGGTAATGGAGGATATATGTAACATACTTGGTAAATAAATAATCAGAAATTTTCATATTCTTTAATATTAGTGAATCGAATATTAATTTTACTTAAAAGTGGATGCTATTTCCAATAGCATTCTCAATACACAACAATAGATTTCTTTTAAATATTACGTTGCACACAACATTGAGTTGTACCGAAACATAATATAATAATTTTATTATTTTTAATGTAGTTAATGCCAAGTAATTTTATTGGAGGGAATGAACTAAACTAAATACAATATTATTACACATGTAATTTAAATGTTTTTAATTTTAACCATTAAAATTTAGATGATTAATATAAGAATGGATCCAATTTTAAGCATGAAATACTCTAATATTGTTTAAAAGGTTGATTTAACACCTTTTGATGGAGAACCATTTTTTAATATAGTATTCCAATTTCGTATTTTTTTTAAAAAAAATTTATTGTATTATTTTTAAGAGGAACATATGAAATTAAATTGGGAAAATTTTCAGTATTTTTATGTCAAAGATCATTTTTAGATGAATAGTGAAAATACTACATTTTAATTCAAACTTCCTTTTAATATAATTTATTTGTATAATTAGTCTATGCTATTAATTGGTTTTAATGTGTAATGAGATTATATTTTTATCATTTAATAATTTTTTCTTCATTTAATGTAGTTTCACATCGAAATTTGACATAAAAACATGTAAATTATTTTGGTTGTTTCTTCTTCTTAAAAACACATTTTTTGGTTTTTATCACATAATTTAATTTTAAATTAATCTCTACAACATCATTTTTTTGAATTTGGAAAAATGGATTCCATATTTGCAATCATGTGGTCCAAATTATGTAAGTAGGGAAATTTTATTTTTATACATTATGTATTGAAATGTTAGTAAATATTTTATTTACCATGGTTAATGGGTAAATCTTGAAAATAAGGGTATAAAATAATATTATAATAGTATAAAATAAACTAAAAAGTTATCTAATAAAATATTATGATACATGTTTGACATTGGGCATTATTAGGTCGAATGTGGATCCCCATAGAGCCACGTGTAAGTGAAAATGAATTTTTATAAAAATTTATTCGATGTTAAGGAAAATTTAACATAAACATATATCTTTTAGTGAAACAATATTTATATGGGTTTATATAAATAATATTTTTGATTAACAATAGACATTAGAACAAGTAAATATTTAATAAATCATGGTGTTATATTTATAATTTTTAGTCATCAAATAAATAATATTATTTAAGACATAATGGTGATGTAGTGATTCCCTTATTAATAAAATATTTTAATAATTGTGATTATAAATAATAAATAAATTAATTTTTAAACATTTTATGAAATGCACGAATTTTAGGGATGATTATGACTTGCTATATTTAAATTAATTATGTTTTTTAAATTGATCAAGTTGATATTGATTTTGAAAGAGTCATGATATGAATAGTATAATCATTGACATAAATGAGTTTTCAAACTAATTTATATTTTATTAAATCATAAAATACTCCTAAAAATTTATGATTCGGCCAAATGACATATATGATGATAAAAAAGTGATTACGGTTCCATTTTGGGTATCTTGTAATTTTATAGTAAATATTTTAACAATATAGTATGAATATACAAGAAGACAAGGTAAAAGGTAAATAAGTTAACAAAGGGTTCAATAAAACAATAAAGATTAAAAATATAAAAAACCTATCCAATTATTTTTATATGATTCTATTTCGACATATATTCATATTATATTCAAATTTAGGTAATTTTGGATCTTTTAAAACTGAAAATAATTTTACAATAAAATAATACTTTCATAATTTATGAAAGAGCCCATCCTCCCTTATATAAAAGGCCACCACCACTAACACATTACACACACCTATCATGCCACTTTCCTCATCACATCACTACTACAGTAAGCTTCCTACATCCCTATCTACCACCTAGAATCAATAAATTGGGATGAAGTCATTTCAATAAATCCTTTTTGTTCAAACCAAAGGGAGTTACCCGTTTAAAGGGAGCGTCTTCTCTCAGGTTCTTTTCTTTTAATTTTTTCTTCTCCACTCACTATGCTATTATTATTATTTATTTATATAAAAACACTATTTGACTAAATAAACAAGGTTGGTGTTATGATACTGATTTGAACTACCCTAACACACACCTCCATCTAATGGATACGAACATACTGTTTCTATGGACGACGAACTACTGCCTCACGGAATGATGATTATTCACTATTCTCATACCACCTATCGTGGTGACCATTATGATGGTACTGTAATTATATATGATATTTAGAAAATTTATTTTATCATTAATATTCTTTAATTCTCATTTAAGGCATAAATTTTTTATTTTAATGTTATATAAATATGATAAATTCAGTTCTGGAAGTGCAAACAACCTCCCCCTCAATGTGATATGACTCATTTATACAATACATAAACGTATAAAGGATATTGTTAATGAACTTATTTAACATATATAAAATATGATATTATAATTTTATTATAATATACATAGGTATAATTATGTTTTCATTCAATTAATTATGATGTAGAAATGAAAGTAGCATTCATTTATACGTATGACTTACCATCTACATGAATGGTGTGTTTAATTTATTATCTTCAAATGATATAGACTATTATAAATACATATATACTTATATATATGAAATTTCTGATATATAAATCATTAATACCATTCTATAGATATTGGAATTTTTAACCAAATGGATGATTTAAAATTTTAAAAATATCATTTTGACTCTTGTTCAAAACATCGACAAAATGTACGATATAAACTCAAATAAATAACTAATTTTTATAAAAAGGTAATTAGTTATATAAAAGGAATTATAAAAATTATAATGGTTTTTATGAATGTATAATGAAACATTGAATTATTATTCCAGATTAACAATGAACATATAATACATGTCAGAATCAAGGTGACAAAACTTCTTAACCCAATTTCCATTATTTGGGATCACCTTATACTTCTTGATTATGTGTTGATATGATTATGAGAGAAATAACTTTTGATTTTATATCTTTTATATAAACATGGTTTATGTGTATTAATTGTAAATACACATAATCAATCTATTTTAATTAAAAAATGATTTTTGTAAGGGAACCTTTCACCATCATATTTTTTTAAAACACTTCATTTATGTTATATATATAAATTTCTATTTTAAAATGTTGGGAGATGTTCTTATATATCATTATTGTGGTACAGTTTATGTCCATTTTATGATATACCCTTTTTCACTCTTGTCAACTAATTTTTTGAATTTTAACTGACATCGTTAGGCTGTAAATTTCTTGTAATGGAATTTCTTAACCCAATTTCAATTCATTGGGTTAAACATAATCTTCTTATTTATGTTGTTATATGAATAAGTTTGAATGAAAAATGATTGTATTAAAATTCATATCCACTTATATTGGGAGTATCTATATTTTTTACACCTAATTATTCCATGGATTTATCCTTTATCTAATGGTACAATATTTGTAAGTGACTACATGTCAACTCCCTTTACTTGAGGAATTTATTAATATTGTTCCCCATTATAATCATATAAGGTTTAGAAACCACCATTTTGACATTTTATATCATGAATTTCTATATCAACATGATATATAGAGTTTTATTTGATGTTATTATTTAATTAGTTTTGTTCATGTATTTTCTCAAGTGGTAAAGGATTTATTAACCAAAACATCATCTTAAAGGGTTTAAAGATTCACTCTTCTAATTCCTCTTTATTCATGTCCATGTTTTAGATATGATTTTAATTATTTATTAATATATATAGGAGTGTTTTAATATTTAAATTCCTTTCAAAATCTTTGAATGTGCTATGGGACACTTTGATTCAAAACTATTCTTTTTGAATGTTTTAAATGAATTGATTATGTAAATATCTTGTACTGCTGTCTTCTAAATCCAATGTATAAATGATATATTTTTTATGTGTTATGAATATGGTATTGTTATTGGTAATTTTTTACATATATAGGTGGTTCCATGACAATCCAAGGGAGTGTGAGCCTGATATTTGTCTCTAATAAATTGGGTATCGTGATGTAGGTAAATGTAAATGTTTCTCCTAAGAGATTTATATAATATATAGTGATGAGTATTCCAAATGTAACTCCCTATGTATATGTGAATGATACAATGTAAGTATGTTATGGATTCCAAATGTTACCTATATTATTTATGATTTCTATGAGATATTCATAAATATTATGATTTCGTGAGCTATGTTAAAGAGATTATGTTTAAATATTGAGAAGTATGATTTCTTTGATTTGTATGTATTCATGTAATAATGTTTCTTTCTTTATTTTATATTCCTTTCTGATATATTTATGTTAAACCCATGTTTTTGAAATTTTTTCCATAGGACATAAAGATGAATAGGGTTGATGATGGGATCAAGGAAAACTCAAGCTGTCAAAAACAAGAAACTACAAACGTTTTATTTATAAGAGATTTTATATTATTAAAATAATTTATTGTGATTAGAAGTTTCTACAAGTAAAATTAATGTTTTTATGTATATGTTATGTCCTAATTATCTAAAGTTATAAACCTGAAAATACCCTCAATGTGAATTATCAACATAATTCAAGATTATGTAATGTTTAAGGCTGTAGACTTAGAGTTGATATCAAAGGTCTGTTTAGACAACATTAGGGATAATGAGTTTATGTGAGACACTTGGTTAGTAACTATGTCAACTCATTATGTTAAACCTTCATATTATAACTATGTCATATCTAGGAATGTTAGTTATAAATTGAAGGAGGAGGAACTCACACGACATTCCTATCTATTCTTGATGACATGTTTACAATAGTTATTGTGAAGTCATACCCAGAGAATACTAAAACATTTTCAAGCATACAACTCACATGCAAGCAATTTTGGGAGAAATTATTCACCTCCATTATACCTCAATACCATCTTGGATCATGGGTTGTATTCAATGAAATCCTATTTTCTTAGTATTCTCATATTTTCGAGAAAGGTAAATATTATAAAGGAGTTTTCTAATATTATACCATATCACATGATTTTGATGCATATTATAATTCTTAAAAGGGTGCTGAAGAAGGAGACCCATGAACGACCTATTTATATTTTATTTTAAATTATATCCTTTCAGCACATACTAATTGTATTTTAAAATGTCAATTGATTGAATGTTTCAACTCAAACTCGGTCCAACTGTTTTATAAAATGAAAATTTTATCAGTTGTTTTGAAATTATATGTCTTACATGATTATTTTCCGAAATGATATTTCATGTGAGCACCCATATGACCCATGTTATATGAGGTGTACTTGGATAAAGGATGCAGTTGATTTTGATGGATCTCTGAATCATTATAGAAATTCAAGTATCATCAATCTAAATGAACAAGAAGTCAATGACACCAGGTGGACACCGTGATTGAGGTACGATGTCCTTTATTTGGGAATTGTGTTATTTTATAGTGGTAAAAAATTTCATTTTGTATAATTCATAATGAATTAAGATATTGAGGTCATTATGAGTTGGGATGAAAATGAGAGGTATAAGAAAAACAATGAGGATAAAACATGTTAGGGTTATATTTGATTTTTATAAAAAGGGAAAACATGTAAGATCAGTGACAACTTTTCATGTCTGGTAAGGTTGATAAATCAAACCCACAACCAAATGGTGACTGGGGCGCATTACCTACCATTGTCCTATATGTAGCTGCTAGTTACAATGACGTATTCCTTTTAGTTAAATGATTTTATGGATCAAGAATAAGATTATTTTGGGAACTTATTTTGTTTATCAAATTTATATCTTTGGTATAAGAGAATTATTTGGTGATTAGTGATAATGGTTATTTTGGATTATGTTCTCTCATTTGGGAACACTATATGCCTACGAAATATAGAGTACTATGGAATTTCAATAGTGGAATAATGGTTGATTTTTTTGGATGAATATATAATTTTTATTGTGGATATCATGATATTTTGGATATTTATCTAAATGACTAAACTATAATAGAGAATAAGTGATCAGGTTAATGACTTTTATCTATGAGACTTTAAGAGTAACCAATGTTATTTAGAGATAAATGTTATGATTTTTGTTGATGATATGTGACCAAATCCATGACGGTTTGGGTTTCAATCTTAGTTGGATTTTTTAATGAATTATTTTAGTAATATTTTTTTCTAAATGGTCTGTATTGAATGTTTGGAATTATAGGTATAATTTTGGAGATTAAGAGTAGTATTTTTTTCATAAAATACAATCATTTTTTGTGATTATCTGATCGTGTATTGATTATTTTTGTTTTTTTAATGTCTAATGAAAGAGGAAATATATTTTTCATCTTTTGTGGATTATTTGATTCTCTAGAAGATGATTCAAACACTTCATGTGGGACCATGTCATCTTGAATACTCATCATTTGGAGAACATATGATTTTTTTGTAGAAAATTTTTAGGGACAAAACTCTACATGAAAATTAAGTATATTTCCTTATGTTCATAACAAATCTCATAAATAAATTCTCTAATATTACGAAAGGAATCTTATAACAAAAAAACATTTTCCATTTCATTTTCCTACTTGGAAAAAAATAAATTCATAACTCATCACATGTTTGGGGTTTTCTAGTTATTATCTTTCTCATTATAACGTTTTATATCACTCTCCATCAGAACACGACACTTAGTTTCTCCACCGTATCTATGTTTTTGTAGAATCCTTGTATGTGTTATCTTAAGTGACTATTGTAATTTTGTTTCATTCTTTTAATGTGATATTTTTATTGACTGTTTTTATGATGTGGATTTCTTAATGTTGTTACCGAGCCCAATTTGAAAATTGTAATGATGTAATTTCCCAAAGGGGGTAGGGTTGTAACTTCCCAAGTAAATAAAGAATACGAAATTTTCATATTTATTAATTTTTGTGGATAAAATAATAACATTACCTTCTAGAGGATTCTATTTCTAATAGTGTACTCATCATGAAATAACAAATTTCTTTTAAATCATACGTTGCACAAAACATTTAGTTATACCAAAAAATAATATAAAAATAGTATTATTTTAAATAGTAGTTGACTCCTAGCCATTTTATTGGATGAAAGGAAAAGAACTATCTAAAATACTATTACAAAAGTATAATAAATTATTTTTACTTTTATATAATAAATTTTAGAAATGTAAAATAGGAATGTATCAAATTTGAACAATGAAAGACTCTAATATTTTGTAAAAGGTTGATTTACAGCGTTTTGATGGAGAACCATTTTAAAATATAGTTTTTATCTATTTAATATGTTCCATTTGAAAAAAATAAACCTTTTTTAGAGTGGGGACAAAAAAAATTTATTTGGGTAAAATGTTGGTATTTTTCTGATAAAGTTCTTTTCTAGATGAATAGTGAAAAATATTGGATTTTAATTTAAAACTACATTTTAATATAATTTTTGTAATATTATTAGACAATAAATTTTATTGGTTTCAAAGTGTAATTATATTATTATATTTATCATTTAATACAATTTTTGTCATTAAAAGTAATTTCAATTCGAAATTGGACAAAAACACAGTTCAATATTTTGGTTGTTTTTACTTCTTAAACACACGATTTTTTGTTTTGACTATGAGAATTAATTTTCAATTAATTTCTGAAACTTATTCTTTTATTTGGAAAATATAATTCTATATTTGGAATCCAGAGTTCCAAATTAGATAATAGGGAATTTTTATTTTTGACATTATGAATAGTAATTTCATTATATATTTTATTTACCATGGTTAAAGTGTAAATCTGGTAAATAAGTGTAAAAAAATATTACAGTAATATTAAATTACCCTAACACGTGTTATAATCATAATGGATGAAATATATCTAAACACGACTATCCATGGGTGGATTTTGGGACACTATGGAGCCACTTGTAATTGAAAATGTCATTTTATAAAAATTAATATAATGTTCAGGAAAATGTAACATGAACATATATCTTTTAGTCAAACAATATTTATATGGGGTGATATATGTCCTCATTTCTACTATAAATACTCCATAGAAATCTAGAAATATTTTTTATTTCATGGTAATTTATTTATAATTTTTAGACATAAAATTAATAAAATCATTTATAACACAATGGTGATGTAGTGAATACCTTAATAATAAAAGAATTAAATAATTGAGATTATAAATATTAAAAAAATTTATTTTGAAACTTTTTATGCCATACACAATTTTTTAGGATGATTATGACTTTTAATATTTTTATTAATTATTATTTTTAGAATTGTTCAAGTTGATTTCAATTTTTATAATGTGATGACATGAGTAGTATAAAAATTGACATAAATGAGTGTTTAAATAAGTTATTATTTTATTAAATGATAAAATATCCCTAAACATATAATATTCCTCCAAATTTCATATATGATGTTATAAATGTCATTAATGATCTATTTTTTGGTCTTTTTTATTTTATATTAAATATATTAACCATTTAGTTTGAATATACAAGAGGACATGGTAAACCTTAAATTAGTTAATAATGGGTTAAAAAAAATAAGGATTAAATAACATCCAAAACCTATCTAATTATTATTGGATGATATTATTTAGAATTATATTCAACTTATTTAGTTATTTAATGACTTGAGGACCTATTAAAAATTTAAATAAATTTATAATATTGTAATCTTTTCAAACATTCGTAATGATGCCCTCCTCTCTTTTATAATAAGATACCACCTCTGACCCATTACACACACCTCTCAAGCCCCATGGATCTTCCCACCTATATTATATTAAACTCCCAACATCCCTATATTATAACGTGATTCCTTTCATTTGGAATACGTAATTTCAATAAAGAATTTTGGTTGAAACCAATGGGAGCTAACCGATTTAAAGTTTACTTCTTCACTCAACTTATTTTCTTTTATTTTTCCTTCTCCACTCCATATGAAATTATTTTTATTTTTAAATATAAAAACTCCGGAATCCACAATATACAAGGTTGTTTTTATATGATTTATTCTATCTACACATTAACACGACTCCATCTAATTGATATAAATATACTATTTTTGTTGACGATGTACTACCACCTCATGAAACGACGATTTTTAAATCTTGTCCTACCCCCATTCATGGGGGCCATTACGATTACATTATAATTATATATATGATATTTATGATATTTATTTAATGTTAATAAAATTTAATTATCATTTAGAACATTCTGTTATGCTTTCCAAGTTGTATAAATACGATAATTTTGTTTCAAGAAGTGCGGAATACTGCCCCCTCAATGTTATATGACTCATTCATAAAATAAATAGAAATTATAAAAAATAATTTTAATGAAATTACGTATGATATATAATATATTATATTATATTGGAATTATAATATGACTATGTAAAATTATGATTTCATTTCATTAAATATGAAAAAGAAATGACTGTAGTGTTCATGCATACATACATCTAACCATCTCTATGAATAGTGTGTTTCATTTATTATATCCAAATGATATGGAATCTTATAATTACATATATAATAGAAATATATGACAAATATGATATCTAAATTATGAATATAAATCTAGTTATAATGGACTTATTGACCTAATGGACCATTTATAATTATAACAGGTTCATTTTTTACTCATGTTCGGAACATCGAAAAAATGTCTGATATGTACTCAAATAATTAACTAAAGATTATTAAAATGTCATAAATTATATAAAAGGAAAAAATAAAATTCACTAAGGATGTGAAGAAATTATAAATTAACTTAAATTTAATATTCAAAATGAACAAGTAACATTGGAGACAAGTTAAAGTCATGGTAAATGAAATTATTAAACAAATTTCAATTCTTTGAGTTGACCTTCTACATCGTGATTATGTCATGATAAGATTGTGTGAGAAATAGATTTTGATGTACCATATTTTATTAATGGGTTAATTATGTTTATTTATTGTAAAGACACATAATTTCTCTATTTTATTTAAAAAATGATCTTTTTTAGGGAACATTTTCTCGTCCTCTTTTTTTCAAAGATTTATTTTACGTTATGTATTTAAATATTTATCTTCAAATGTGGAGAAATGTTATTATATATAATTATTGCTGTAAATTTTATGTACATTGGATTAGACTCCCTTTTTCTATCTCATAATCGCATTTTATAAATTTTTATGTGACACCATTGGGCTGCCAAATTTTTCTAAGGGAACTTGTTTACCAAATTTCAAGTCAATGGGTTTAACATATACTTCTTATTTATGGTGTTCTATGAATATGTTTTAATGGACTATTATATATTTACACATAATAACTACATATATTTGGTGTAGTTATATTTGTCACACATAATTATGTCATGTATTAATCCTTAATCTAATGGTACAATATTTGTAAGGGACTACGTCTCATTCTGCTTTTATCGAGGTATTTCATAATATTATACACCATTATTATTGTACAAAGTGTATATACAAACATTTTTACATTTTATTTAATTAATTTCTATATTATCATTATATTTATCGATTTTATGTAATTTATTCTTTAATTATTTATATTCAAGTATTTTCTAGTGTGTTATAGGATTCTTTAACTAAAACATCATTATAAATGTTTTAAAATTTTAATCTTCAAAATCCATCTCATTCATGTCCATGTTTTAGAAATGATTTTATGTATTTATTTATATCTACATGATTATTTTAAAATTTAAATTATTTCAAATGATTCAATTTGTATGGGCCACTTTGATATAAAACTCTTCAATTTTAATGTTTTATATGAATTGATTATGTCATTATCCAGAACATTTATCTTATTAATGAAATTTGGAAATATAATCTTTCTATTATTCTAGTTTTATGTGTTTTGAAAATGTTATGGTTCTAGGGAATTGTTTATATATATGGGTGGTTTCATGACAAACCTAGTGGGAATGAGCTTGAGATAGCTTCCCAATTCATTGGGTAATGTGAGAGTGGTAAATGTTAATGTTTCTTCGAAGAGATTTAAGAAATATACTGTGATGGGTATTCCAAATGTAACTCCCTATATAATTATGAATGCTACAGTGTATGTATGTTATGGATTCCACAATTTACCTTAATTATTTATGATTTCTATGTGATATTCATAAATCTTATGATTTTGTGAGGTATCTTAAATATATTATGTTTTATGATGGAAAATCCTGATATCATTGATTTGTATGTATTCATTAACTAATATTTCATTCCTTATTTAAAATGCTTTGATGAAATTTTAATTCTCATCCCATGTTTTTGAAATTTTTTCCACATGACTTAATGATGAATAGGGTCAAGGATGGGATCAATGAAGAAGTCATGTTTTCTGAAACATATAACATGACATGTTTATTTTTTAAAGAGTTTTTATTTTATAAAAAAATGGATACTACGTAAAAGTTTCTACATGTTATATTCATTTTTTATGTATAAGTTATGACTTAATTCTCTAAATATATAAACCTAAAAAGATAATCAATGTGAAATATTATCTTAATTGAATATTATGTGATGTTTAAGGCTGTTACCTTTAAATATACCTCATGAACATATTCTATTAAACAATATACACACTCATAGAATAAATTATATTGAAAAATAGATACATGTACCTTATTATGAAAAAAAGTTCACAATAATATTTTGGAGGAACAATAAAATGTTTCTTGAAATTAAAATACACAATGGAACCACTTATAATCCTTTAAAAATTGGATTCTTAAATGGAATTTCTTAATATTAGAGGCTAGGTTGAGGTCATTATCAATCATCATCCAAGGATATTTGGATATATATCTACCATATTAATTTTTTTTACTACTATAAAATCCATAAATTATATAAATGGAACCATAAAAAGTATTTCTATTATAAAATATTTCCTAATCCATCCTTATAGAATGATATTGGGGAATAATAGTGGTTACATCTATATATTATTGATAAGAAAGATAAGAATAATTAAACCATCCCCAATAATTTTAAAATTATCAAAATAAAAGTATTTTTAACCTATAATAGTACGAAGGACATGGAATATCATGTAGTGTATTATGTTTTTATAAGAGTATATCCATTAAAAAATTATATGGTTTGTTAATTTTCTGAAGTAAAGTCTATTATATATTATTCCATTTTATATTTTAGAGGGAATTGAAATGTTTTCTTATCATATTTATTTTCACCCAAACATTTATGATGTTCATGTTTTATTCATCATCATGTTGCTGAGAAAATAGATTCCATACCCAATTCTCATACTCACTATTAATGATATAGAGTAAGATCCTTACTTCTAATACAATTAAGAGACTATAGAATGTAATGGATCATGTTTGAATGTGTTTAAGAATCTAAATACTAGACAGGTTATGATATAATTTTTATATTATAAGATAGATGATGATATATAGGGGCATAAAATGCAATGATGAAGAGATACCAATTTTTTTTAAGGTTTCACTTTTTTCCATTATTTTATGAGTGAATATATTTCAGTTTTAGAGGATAATTTATTGAATTATATATGAAATTATTATTTAAAAAATTATTATAATGTTTATCATAGATGATATTCCATTTGATGAAATCATCATAGTAAAAAAAATGAAATTACATTCACTCTAATGGATACAAGTAGTGATACTGAACACATTGAGACATTGTGTAACACTATTATCATCAATTATAAGAAGATTTTACTCAATGAAAAATTAAAAATAAATTATATAATTTATGTTTTTGAATATAATAGTAATTAAAAAATAATAAACATTATAAAATAACTCTATAAATATATGAATTCATTTTAATAATAAAATTAATTATAAATTTAATGGGTAATATAATTATTGGAAGTTAAGGGGGACTATTGGAACAATTACACCCCAATATAGTGATTATAATTGTAATGTAAACATTATAAATTCATGTATATAATAAAATATATAAAATCAATTTATATACATATAATTAATTATTATTAATAAATTAGAGTATTCAAGGAATAATAATATAATCCCACATATTATGTGGAAGAAAAATAAATTCTATTTTAAAAATATATATTCATTTTTCCCTTATAAATATGATTTTGAAATACACAAAATTTTTTATAGAATAATAATATTTAATATATATATTAATAATGATAAAATAATATTTTTATTTGGATCATAAAAATTAACCAATCATGATTGTTCAAAAAATTATGAGATAATATAGGTTTTTTTGTAAACAGTAAAAAAAGCATATACGATGCGTATTGTTATTTCATTGTGAAATAATAAGGAGGAAATATCTAATATAAGTGAATAATTGATAAAAATATTTCAAATACTATATAAATGGTATTTTTAATTATTAAATTTATTATGTAAATAGAAAAGGCATTACAGATTATTTTGTAGAAAATAACACTTTATACCTAAATACAAATGAAAAAAAATGTTTCCACATCCAATGTCACAAACCAACCCAGATTCCCTAGTACCATGATAACCAAGATAGTTATAACATAAACTAAATAGTGTAAATGTTCCCCAATGGTTTGTGAATCACAGTTGGCATCTAAAATGATAAAATAGGGAACACACTTTCTACAACATTGAAGATGATAAAAGGGTACAAGATAGTATGATCTACCCTCTAAAAAGAGAATTTAATATAAATAAAAATTGTTAAAACCAAACCAAAATAAGTATATAATTAAAGTATATCCAATGTGGGAAGATAATAACCAAACACTATAAAGTAATAATAATTATACTCCAGGATCTAATGGATCAAGAACATCCACCATCATAAATGGGCACATTTAATTTTCATGAACCTAGATTAAGAAAATAAACAAATACATGTAGGTAAAGGTATGGTGTGAGTTAAAATGCCAAATAGGGACTGAATAAGTATTCTATAATCAAACTAAAAAATAAAATTGAAATGTTATATTTTTCAATGAAAACTATGCATGAAATTTCATTTTTATATTTATAAAAAACTATACTTTCATTTCAAATAGATTCCAGATATATCAAAAAAATCAAATAAGAATTAATGTATATGTAATATATAAATATTTAAATAAATTTATTTGTTTGAATAAAAAATTTCAAAAATTAAAATTCATGTATAATAAAGTCTAAAAACTCATACAAAAGAATCAAACATGTAAATAAAAAAATGGTAAGTTATTTTATCTTTTAATAGGATCTCTAAATATCTCATAGTGATCATGAATCATGTAACATATGAAACAAATACACACCAAGGAAGCCATACTGAAAAGTCTACACCATAATAGGGTATCCAATAATGTGAATTCACCTTTAAATTAGTTTAGTAACACTTTTCATCATCAATCCATTGAGAGGGGTAAAGGTCATATCAATATTTTCACACTTATATCTTATATCACATGATAACGTGTTCATGAAAAATAAATAAAATTGGGAAAAAAATCTTTTCAAATTGTTTATAATTTTCACAATGTTTATTTTAATACAATATTTCTTCTATTAAGAAGTTATGTATTTTCATCATTTCATTTCATTTCAAAACATCATTTAATTCAATAATTTTCTTTATGAACATCATTACATAACTTTTATCAAAAAAAATTTCAAATAAAACAAAAAAATTTCCATAAACCAGACCAAAATTTCAATAACATTGATATTTTCATTTTTATAAATGTTCATACCCTTTCCAAAAAATGCGAAAAATCATCAAAATACAGTGTTTATAAATAAACAAACGAATAAATAAATATAATACATAAATTCTGGGTTTCAACTATTATGAACTGAATAATAGAACCACAAACATTTAAATCAAGGAGTAAAATGAAAAACACCAGTAATGGGGAATGCCAATAATGATCAAAGATAAAGGATTCATAATAACAGAAACCTAGAATCAATATTTAATTAAATGATGTTTAGATACATAAAATTAATTATGATTCATTTATTTATCAATATAACGGAACAATAAGTGATAAGAATCTAAAATGTATAATAACCACTTACTGGAGAGAGGTCAGATCTTCCACCTGCTCATTGATTCCCCGAAAGATGGGTTTTAGGGAGCCATAATCACCTTTCTAGAGAATTCGCTTCCATGGAATTATTTTTATTTTGATGTGAGGATATGAAATAGAATAAATGGGTGATAAAATATTTTTAAATCAACTTTATAAATATAATTACCTTGCATGTGGTGTATGATTGGAATGTCTTCATGCTTATAAATACCATGATCCCTAACATTGTTCCCCTACACAGGGGTGAAATGTTTCTCCGATGTGAACATATTGTTTTTAAAACCATGCACTTGAAATCCAAATCCATAATACATTAGGCTTAATATTTTGTAGTTTTGGGTCTCATAGTTTGGAAAAACTGAGAGCCGCTCTAAAGAACCACAAATGGGAATAGAGTTCTCTGGACCAGACTGTATGGTTTACACTGACCATTAACAAAATGTTTATAATTCAATGTAAATCCAATATTCAACAACATTCACATTAAATATCTTGATAAATTACACCAACAAACTATGATCAAATGAAACTTTGATGAACAACTAAAAACATTTGAGGGTAAACCACCAAACCATAAAAAAATTCATCGCCTAGAAATCCTATCATTAAGTACCCATATTATTTACATGTTTCCATTGATCTCTCATTACTTCATCACTCTCCCATGACTCATGTATATTTGAACCGTGCTATCATACCATGATAACCAAATGTATCATCCTCTTAAAAAGTGGCTTCATCTTAGAATCACCAATCATGAGTGATTGCTCACTCAATGATAATTCAGCCACAACAACAAGATCATTCTGGCTTAAGAAAAGAGATGGGTAATAAATATACATTTGATGACATGATACATGGATGAAATTATTTATCAGTCACCAATGTACTATGAGTAATAAATTGTAAGATAATTTACCCTCCTTCTCAATAACCTTAAAATGTCCCACAAAAATTGGATTTGGAATTTCCTATATCCCTTGACATCGGTGACCAAACAAAGGTGAAAATATCATCAAATTTGTTTTACAAAATTAAAAATCCAATGGTATAAAAGGGAAATCAAATTACGATTAATATAGTCTCAATAATTTAAAGATTTTATAATTAATTAAGAGATCCTTTTTTCAACTCTTGAACTATACTCTGTAAACCAATGATGTTTCACCAATCACTAAACAACATAATGAATATTTACCAACATTCCATTTGAGATATGAAAATGAGTAATTCTGATTTCAAATTGGTAAATATCATTATTATTGATTTAAAAAAAAATAAAAAAGGATCATAACCATATCCACTAAAATCAAGGACACATACATGAATAATTTCCACGAGACACTGCATAGACCTCTCTTTCTGGGCATGTATTAGTGGACGATATACCATACTCGAATCAACCTCAGATCCCATCCCATACTAGTTTCCTTTACAGAAAATATATTTATCACATGGATCAATATAATAAATTATTGATATTAGACATTTTAAAAAATATAAAATCACATTAATGTACATATTTACAATTTTTTTATATTTTTTTATAACACAAACAAGTATATCATAAAACTATTTGGACAACCCATTAATCACACCTAATATCACAAGCTACATTCTTGGTGTACCACCCCAATGATTTATAAAGGAAATTAATATTTAATGCATGAAACACGAAGTCTCTCAAAAACACCAATTTGACATAACCAAGCCAATAAACATAATTTTTCTACTTCCAGGATGGAAATTTCGAAAATATAACATATAAATTTGTGTTGAGTGTGATATTTGGGGTCTTATAAATCAAATTTAATTTTTGGTCAATAGTAAAATACCGTTATGAATAATAAACAACCCTTATGAATAGTAATATACATTAATGAATAGTAATGTTGACCTTAAGAATATTAATATTAAACTTATGAATATTAATAGTACCCTTATGAATAGTAACCTTACCCTAGAACATGTAAATAAAATGTAGGCATCGTATAAATGAAGTAGAATATTGTGAATTATTAATTATGTATTCATATTTTTTATGTGTAATATATATTTTATAACAATTTTAAATTAATTAATTAATTTTAATGAAATGGGTTCCTAAATAAATAATTTTTTGCCTATGTTTTTAGTGTAATGTTTTGGGACCACAATTAAATTTTTAATGAATTATAAAAGGAATTTTAGTCATAAATCTATATTTTTCATGTAACTAATGATTTTATTTAAAATTTTCATATAACATATTGGAAAAATTATTTTCATAAAATGGTGTTCATTTTTTCATTATACATGTCAAAAATTGTTAATGATTAATTTTTTGTGTTTTTAAAAATAATTCAATTTTAGATGAATTGTAAAATATGATAACTTATGACAAATACTAATTACACAATTTATTGATTAATAGGTGATGTAAGGATGATGCCAGACCAATTGGTTAGAAATCACATGAACATAATTCTATTCATGTTTGAAAGACCCAATACTATTTTGGTCTTGAGAAAAATATTAAATTAATGATTATGATATTCAAAAAGTATTATTCCCCCCACTATAACTCCCCCTCCCTATTCTCTTCACTCCTCTCAAGCCTTTTTCATTCCATAATTTATTCCCAAATGTCCTCCCAATATCTTCTACAATGACTATCATCCATAGTACTCATAAATAGACCAAATCTTCTCCCCTAAATAGGCTCTCAAGGTAGATTATTTCATGATTTAAATTCCACTTTTCTATACTTCTACTTTTTTTCTAGTTATTTTGCCTTATATTCTATCCTCACCTCCCCTGATAAATTTTTTATTACAACGTAAGTATCATAAATATATGTTAATGATGTTATGATTATGGAAATAGTAATTATCATCTCACCTTTACCCTTATTTTATGCTAGTTGTAAAAAAAACTATTCGAGATGTGTTAATTTACAACATTCAATGACGATTGGTTTTCAATTTTTTTACCCTCTAAAATTCTGGACATGGATCTATTCATATAGTGGAAATATATCAAAATTCATGTCTTATGTTACCTATATGGTTCTGTAATCCTTTTTTTCCAAGGGTTTTTTATACATCAAAATGAATTTGGTGTGCTTACAAACAGCTGATTATCCAAAACTGTTATCAATAAATAATTTATATAAGGATTCTTCTTCACTCAAAGTAAAAATATGAAAACTAAAACCATCCTACATTTTTATGTTATATAATAAAATACAACTACAATTCTGGATAACCATACCCATTTTACATGATTCTCCATTCATGTATATAAGTATACCCATCATGAAAAAAACACACCTGAACAATGTAATTGAACCTCTTAACACATAGAAAATGACATTAATAAACATATCAAGGTTATAATAAATCATTAAAATGAATTATATGTTATATAATTATAAAATAATTAACATAAACTTTATTATTCAGTTCATTAAGTTCATGTGGGGAACAACATTGGAATTTAGGAAAGGGTTTCGTTATCTTACTTCTATTTTTGTAAGATATTCGGTATTCAATACAATTACTTGAGGATGTTTAATATATAATACCCATTTATTTATAATATCATGAATATCATTATATTTATGACATTAAATATATCAAATTGTGATCATTAATTTGGGGCATATAATTCAACATATTACATTTTTGTAAGTATTTTCTACTGGATCCTCTGTTTTCATTCAAGTAACTCTTGTTCTTTACTCACATTAGTAAACTTCTTATTTATTCTTATGTACTCTTCAGAAATTTTTTGTGAATGTTATATATATGTTTAAAAATAAAATTCCGTATTTTTTATGATTATTGTAATGTTTGAATAGGATTATTAAAATATATTTCCAGATGAACAAACCCGATTCATGGGAATTTCTCTAATTATATCTGGTATTCATGTGAACACAAAAATATTAATTTGTCCACTTTTATTTTTATAAAATCGAAAAATTTATCATGATAAATGATCATCAATCATTTTTTGTTCTATGAAATCTAATATTCCTTTAAACAATAAAATTATTGTTAATATTTTCCTTAAAATACTAAAAAAGGTTTCATTTCTAAAGATTCATAAGAACATTTTTTACATGATTTTACATTAGCGGGACATTATTTAAGAATCAAATATAATTTCAATTTCCATCACTTTTATTTTATATGATATAAATGTTTACAATCTATTTTCATAGAAAATACATATGATTTTTGAAATAAAATATTTTTTTTAAAATTAAAAAGGAATTTTCTCATCTCAAATTATCATCTTGGAAGTGTAGTCCTTGTTCACCAATTATTTCATACATGTGTTATATGTACTATTGTTTTTATGTCATATAAATAGTATTGTTATTTTCATGATATTCAAAGAGATTATGATATGAATGTTTCAAGGTGGTATGAGACACATTGGAATGTTAAAGGATTATTTTCCATGAAATTTTTCAATGGTATCATTTAAAAGTATCTGCAACTAAAACATCTAACTTTATGAATTTTGTAAATCATCAAGATTTATCTCTTATTATTCAATATAAAATATTTTTTATGGTTTCTGATTATATTTAATGTGCATGTGCTATCTTGATATCATTCACTATATTAATTCGCATGGTTAGTGTTTTTCATAAATGATTGAGGAATGTTATACAAATTTGACATGTTAGACTCACTAGGAATGTTTACGTTTTTTATGTTCACCTATTTAATATGAGGAATTCATTAGACATAGTATGTGATGTGTGGGGACCCCTATAGCCCCTCGATGCTTCAGTATGCCTCATGAGGAAAATAGATATGGACTTGGCCAATGCCTCACCCATTTTTAGATATGGTTTTTGATGAGGCCTTAATCATTTTAGAAGTATTGTTTATGAATGTGACAATATGATTTAGAATGTCTGGAATATTTAGTCCCCTTATTATGAAGCTAGTATGTAAAAGATCATGTGTTTATTAAAATAGTAGAATACCCATGATTATGTTTTTTATGTAAATATTTATACATATGTTATTACTATCATATTATGTTTATGTTTTTTAGAGGCATGTGTTTTATGTTATTCATTATACCTAATGTTTGTATTGAGGATAACTTCTACTTTAATTTTTACCCATATTGAGAATTTGATCTCACACATTTTTTATGTTTTATTTTTCCCAGGATATGGATAAGTATATTATAAATGAACTATAGGGATAACATAGGGCATATTGATGTTTTCAAAGGAATTATTATCCTTTATTTATTTTCATTTTTTAATGTTGAAATTACACGCATATCTTGTATCTAAATCTACTAAACTACCCAGTCCATTAGGATATGACTTCCCTGTAATCATACCAATGTAATGTAATAAGGCACCGAATTCAAGAAACTATTGTTATGTCTTTAAAATTGGTATTATAGGATGTTTAGTTGGAAACAAAGAATCAATATTTAGAAAATGTAGAGTAGCGAACAAAATGGTAAGATATATTTGACGATACCCATACAATATCATCGTAGTATTTTTGTAAGGAATAGATTATTTGGATCTTCATATCAAATAAATCCATGTCTGGATACTACATGTGGATGTGGTTATGGAAAATGTGTACCTAGGAGTATCAACTCTGACTAGGTGTTTCAGGCTTGACCTGGGGTAACCTGGTGGACAACAATGGGATTTACAATGCACATGGTTTGAATCTCATAGGGGATACGCTTATGATAATTGAAATTTTCGTTACAATACATTATGAATGATTTATAAAGTATCAAAAGTATAGGTTTCTACTTTTTGTGATTCATAAATTTATGTTATATACTATAATATTATTAGGGTTGTATAATGATCATAAGTTTGAGATCTAATTTTGTTTATGATTTTTTTTAGAAATGGAGCTTAGTAGAAGGTATCAGAACTTCACCAATTAAAAATATGCAAAGATTAATAAAGATTATATCTCTTGTGGTCGTAAGACATAAATTAGAAGGAATATAGTCTCCTTTTAATCATGATTATACGAGGATAAATTATCATTTGTCAGAAAAGTATATAATGAATTCTTTGAGTCCTATGGGTTTTATGGGAAGTAAGAGAAGAAAGAGTGGAAGATGAAAAATTGGATAAATGGAAGAATAAAAAGGGTAGTTTACCAAAATATTGTACTTGTGGGGGGAAACACCCCATAGACTGCTTAAAAATGGATTATATTAAAAGTGTACAAAAAAGGACCACAACATTAATGATTGTAAGGGTACAATAATGGTTTTCAATTTACAGTGCTTCAACTAAAAGGTAATGGGACTCTATGAGAATCAATGTCCCCAACATCAAAGGAATATAACCGAAATGATGTTACATAATAAGGATAAATTCATTATACTTTCTCAGATGAAGTAAAAAAATTAATATGCCTCACCTAGAATCACGTCCTTTGAATATTTTTTCATCAATGTACTCGTTATAAGAATTAGGGAATATATGAGGATTATACTAAATTTTTATTTCATTATGAATTTGTGGTTGTATGAAAAATTTTACCAATGATAAGTGACTCATTAGGAAGTTAATAAAATGGTAATGTATATGGTTGTGGTAAAGACAACCCTAAATATATTCATGATGAATATGATAATGATGAAGAAATTAATTATTTGGATTAGTACTCACCACCTAAAAACTGATTATTGACTTGTCTCAAAGTGGTATATGAAATAATTTATTGAGTGTACAACATTTATGGATATAAGGAATATATCTAATATAATGTTTAAGGACGAGTTCAAGTTTCCAATATGGTTATATGGTAATTTGATATATCACAATATTTTAAGAGGATACATGATCAAGATATTCGCATGTTTGGAATGTGAAATTTCGTGGCTACTTCATCTTCATTAAAATAAAAATATTGTAGAAGATGTATTGAGAAGTTCAAATCATGTAGTTTTAATCAAAATTATGATTTCCAAGGACCCCAAACACATGGATCTAGAAAGGATAGATATGGGATGATTATAAAGTGTATTTATCATGATCTTTTGAAAAGATAAACCATTTATGAAATCATTTAAGTTGATCATTGTATGAGCATTTAGAGTTCAATGTCACCACATGATGCATCCTATGCTAATAGATGAAGTATAAATAGTTCACGGAACAAAAAAAGGATAAGATTGTGTTTTGGAAATAGAAATGTAAATATATACTCTTATAGAGTAGAATAATTCCTCAACTCTAGGAAAATAGTCTTAAATAAAAATGTTTTCATATTTTCATTTTTTTCATTACTTATGTATACCATTTTGTGGTAATTTTCATTCATCTAAAAATTTTCTCTATCAAATTTCATTATAACATAATGGTTCCATTATTTTTCAATGACCATGCTACCCCATTAGAATGTGTACATTTTTGTGAACAATTTATTTACCTTTTCTTCTTATTAAGAGGATATTTGAAACATATTTTATTTGTGATATTCCTATAAGGTAATTTTCATGTAATAACCATTATCATTAAAAATAAATCACAATATTTTGAGGATGAAATTCTTGTAAGTGGGAGAGAATGTAACACCCCATAGATTTACAAATAAATTTAATATTAAATTCATGAAAAACTATGTCTCTAAGAAACAAAAAATTATTATATCCAAGACGATTAACTTAATTTTGTAGCTTCTAGGATTTGAATTTTGGAAATATGATATACATAGGTGCATTCAGAGTGTTTTTCAGAGTCTCATAGACCAAACATAATTTTTTTGAGTAGTTACATATCCTTATGAATAGTAACGTTCCTTATGAATAGTAATATACCCTTATAAATTGTAATGTTTCCTTATGAATTAAAATATGACCATAATATATAGTTATGTCACCCATAAGCGTATAAATAAAATTTAAGCACTTTTTAAATGAAGTATAATATTTGTTAATTTTTTAATTAGGTATTCGTATTTATGTGAGGGATAAAAACTTAATTATAATTATAAATTAATAAATTAATTAATTTTCATGAAAAGGGTTTCTAAATAAATAATTTTTCATCCAATGATCTTAGAAAAATTTTATGAGACAATAGTTAGTTTTTGAAAAAAAATTTAAAAGCAATTTGATATAAACAATCAATATTTTTCAGGTAAATAGTTATTTTCTTTAGAAATTAATTATAACATATTTTTAATATTATTGGTTGAAATAGAGTTCATTTTTGGATTATACCCATCAAAAAATGGTTATGGTAAATTTTTGGGATGTTTCTAAAATATTTCAATTTTAGCTGAATAATAGAACACGATAAGTTATCATATATACTAAATACATGATTTATTTTGTCATAGGTGTCGTATGGAGGATGTTAGACCACATGGTTAAATCTAACATGCACATGTTACTATTATTGGTAACAATAATAAATATTTTTATGGTGTTGAGAATAATAATAAAATAATGATTAACATATTCAAAAATTATACATATCATTCACTATATCACCCTATCACTCTCTCTTCTCTTCACTCCTATGAAGAATTTTTTCATTTCTAAATTCTGCCTAAATCTCCTTCCATGTTCCTCCCTCCTTTATATCCACCCATGGCCTCATAAAAATACCGAATCATCTCCCATAAAGAGACTGTCAAAGAAGATTAATTCAAGAGGTAAATTCCAATTTTCAATTCATTTACCTACTTTTCTATGCCTTAGTTTTATTTTCTTATCATCACCTCCCCTCATACAATTGTAATGAAAACGCTATTACCATACATTTATTGTATTTTTGTTGTGATAATAAAATAAGTTATTTTCATTCTTTTTTCCCTAACATTACGGTAGTGGTAAAAAATCACCATATGAGATGTGCTAATATACCACATTCAAGGAAGATGGGTATTAAATTTCGGTTAACATATTCAATTATGGGCATTAAGACATTAATATAGTGTAAAATAACTATAATAAATTTATTATGTACAATTTATTTATATGGAATAATTTTTTAATGATGGTTTTTTATTTATGATGAAAAATGAGTTCTTTGTGTTCAAGAAGTACAAATTAACCCAAACATTTTTCATTAAATAATATATATAATGATTCAACTTCACTTCCTGTAAAAAAAATTGAATTTATATCCATAAAACCTTTTTGATGCTCTCTAATTATAGATAACTTAAATTTTGAACAACCATCCTCATTTTACAACATTATAAAATCATATATATAAGTTTACCAACCATGAATAAAATGGACCTGAACATTGAAATTGAACATCTTAACCCATTAAAAAATGACATGAATAAACATAATCAGGTTATAAATAACGAATTTCATGATTATGAGGTTCTGGAAATATTAATTAATGAAAATAAATTTTATTATTCAGGTTATTAAGATCATGTGTAGAACACCTTCAGACTAAAGGTAAGTGTTTCTTAATATTACTTCCATTTTTGTGAAATATTTTATATTCCATGGTATTAAAGGTGTATGGTGTATATATACTTCCCATTATTGTATAATATAATGAATATCCTTATATTCATGCTATTCAATGTATCATTTTTTTATTATTAATTTTTTGGAATACAATTCATTTTTTTTGTGGAGTTTATGTATTTTCTACATGAATCTCTATATTCATTCGGTCTCCTCTTATTATCTATGGAATAAATGAAATTATTATTTATTATTATCTACTCCTTATAAATTATTTTTGAGTTTTATACATTTTTGTATTGATCATAATCCTTCCTTATTTTATGGGGAATAACATCTTTTAAATGAATCATTCCAAATTTAAGCCTGATAAACAAACTTAATTCAAGAGAACGTATCAAATTCTTACATGTTATTAAGTGAACTACATAATATATTTTAATCCACCATTATTTTTATAATATCAAACAATTTATTTTAAAACATTATCTTGGTTTATTTATATGTTTACGAAAACAAAAATAACATTTTACCTTAAATTACTCTTTAATATTTTCCGTAAATTTCCCTTAAATGATTCATTGAAATATATTTTTAAGACCTATTTTTAATTGATTTTACTTCAAAAAGACATAATTTATTACTAAAATATAATTTCAATGTCCCACCCGATTATTTTATCAGATATACATGTTTACTATTTGATTATAGGTAAAATTAAAATGATTTTCCAAAAGAATTATTCATTCAAAAGTAAAAATGATTTTCTTGTCCCACATTATCTTTTATGAATTATTTACTTTGTTCGCCACTTATCTTAGGAATGTCGTGCATGTAATGAAAATTGGTATATCCTATCAAGAGTCTCATTATTTTCATGATATTCTAAGGTATTAGGATTTGAATGTATCATGGTGGTATGGGACACATTGGACTGTTTAAGGATTATTTACTCGTTAATTTTTCAAAGGTATGTTTTAAAAGAATCTCCACCTAAGACAACATACCTTATTGAATCATATAATTCATTGAACATTATATATTATGATATAATATAAAATATGATTATGATTTGGTTCTGATTCATTTTACCATATATGTTCTATCTTGATACCATTCACCATTTTACTCAAAATGGTAAGTGTTTATGATAAATGATTGGGGAATGTTATTTACATTACATATGTTAGTTTCAATAAGAATTTATATGTTGATAATTTTCACCAATTTAATATTAGTAATTCATTGGACATATTATTTGATGGGTGGTGCCTGATATATCGCCTCAATTCATCAGTATGTCTCATGAGACAAATTGATATGGACTTGGGGAGGACGTTCCAATTTTTAGATATGGTTTTGGTTGAGGGCTCAATAATTTTTCGATGTCAGGGCTTATTAGTTGATGGTATGTTTCAAAATTTCTAGAATATGAATTTTCATCATTATGAAAGATGTAATTGAATGATCATGTGTCCATTGGACTAGTAGAACACCCATGATTATTTTTTATTATGGAATTATTTATTTAGCTCTAATTTTTTCCATATTATGTATATGTTTTTTAATGTCATGTGTTTTTAGTTATTCATCATGAGTGATTTTTTTAATATGATATATTTAAGTGTAATTATTAAACCACTATTCATTTGAGTTCACCCCTTTATTATGTTTTTTTCCTAGTACATGAAGATGTTTATTATGAATGCACTTAAGTGATAACCTAGGAGATATTTATGTTTTCAAAGGAATGTCTATCTGGTATTTATATTCAAGTTTCAATTTTGAACATATATATGCATCATATTTCCGAAGAAACTAAAATACTCGGTCTTTCAGGATACAACTTCCTTGTAATCTTTCCAATGTAATGTAATAACGCACCATCTCTGGGAAACTGGGATCAGGTCCTTACACTTGGGGTACGTCGAAATGAATCCAAAATTTACATATAAGTTTTTTCACATATCTAAGTTATAATAAGAAGAGGTTTATGAAAATTTATATATATATATATTTCTCGTCCTTGATCTATTGGAAATAGTATCAAGGAGAGAAAATATAAGCAATGTCACCTCACATACATGGACACTAGAATCATTTTCTCATGCCACAGAACATCGTTGTGGTTTATGGGTGCGAAACCAATTATGAATTATGAAATACCATATCAAGTCCTTCCTCACTATAAAATCAACCTCAATCCAATTCTAAAAATATAGAAATATATTATATGGCATTGAAAACCCAGCTATGACTACCCCATTAAAACAGGATCTTCTAATTCTATAAAAATATTCATAGATATATTTCTCATGATGATTCATTTTGAGAAGAGTGGAGTCTAATTAATGTAATTATGATGATAATTGTGATCTCACCCACATAGAATCTGAAATGAATCATTGAAAATGATCAACCTTGTTCCACTATTTGGATTATTATTTTATGGAATTGCCCATGTGTTTCCTACATAACATGTCATCCATGACATTCCAGATTCATGGGATATATGAAATGATGTAATAAAAATACTATAGGTACTCCGACCAATGACTATGGTTGATATTTTATTCATTTTGAGTGAATATATAAATACGGTTCTTTGGAACAAAATTTATAGTTAACCAATCACTGAAATACAAATGCAACCAACTCATAAATTCATTCATCAGGAATGTGGGTTCAATGTCATGATTTGGATAATTTTTCATATGTCCTGCCTGAAAATTAAATTTTTATTTCAAAAGCACTTTTGAGGAGAAAGTGGAAAACCATAACGACATCAAAGACTTCATGAACAACCATGCCACCATGGGCCAGGACCATCAAGAACAAATACACTTCAATTCAAGAGAAAGGAAAAGCCCCACCCTAGCAGATATAAAGGAATTTATAAATCTAAAATTCATTATGTAGTTTCCCTCATGTCATGGCATGTTTCACATTATCCAGATCTAATAATATAATCTGTTTGAATACCACATGTCCGCAAAACATAAATTACATAGTCTTAAAATTGAATTTCAATATATTTCCATAATTTCAATGATTTATCAAATTTTCCATAACTATTCACATATGAAAAACATTATCCACCTCATATTGAGAGTATACTAGGATATCGTCAAAAAAATCATCGAATGTATTGACATACTCAGGGAAATACATATCCATTAAATCGATATAGATATAAGATAATTGGTTATAAAAAAAGACATTATAAGATTCAAATATTTTATATACCTTCCCCAGAAGAATGATTTAGGAAATAAAGATTCATTTATTCACTAATACTGATATCCATGTTTAAGATCAATTAAGGGGAACCAATTTTCCCTATCCAACTACTTAAACATATTCTCAATCATTGGAAAAGAATAATTTATCATTACCATAACTCATTTTTGTTATTTATAATGAGAAAAAAATAATTTTTTCCATTATATTTATTCACAATGAGAACAAGAACCTCCCATGGTGGCACAATCTATTGAATGAATACATTCAATAAAAAATTATCCAACCGAGTCTTAAAATCATTAGTTTAATCTTAATTCACGTTTCTAGATCTCCTTTGATCTTGAAGAATCTTATTGCACCATTGTACGTATTGGTACTGATGATCCCTTTCCTATTCTTGGAGAAGATTATAAATCCTAGAAATTCTATTGGAGTTATTAGAGACTAAAATAATTTTATATCTATCGATATTTAGTACAAGAATGTCTCAAATTCCTAACCATGATACTTTGAAAGAATGTTAAAGGAGATATTATTAGAACTAAATGATGACTTGAGGATTCATAATCTGAAGAATACTGTGAGAGGCATAAATCATAATTTTCTCATTATACAACTCATTGAACTACCACTGAGAGAAAAATTAACTCCAATCAACCCTATGTTTTAATCAAAATCCATCATAACCGCCTAGAAATTATCTTATTAGTCAGCATAAGAAGTGATATTTAGTGAGAGAAACTTATAATAAATTTATGATCAAATACCCTCATCAAACTATCATGTATTTTATTTAGAATTTTACATTATATTAAGGGGAAATACATAATCTTGGAAAAATTGTACACATAATCTATTATGGTCCTATTGGTCTATTAAATTATACAAAATACAATTTCATTTTCATGACCCATAAACCCTAGCTAAAAATGGTTAGTGAAATTAAATAAAAATTCATTTCAAATTTAATTGTTGTTATTCCACACTATTACCATCTAATCCCAATTCTATCATTATTTCCCTCTGGAATAAAGGTTTTAAAATTCACCATAATTAAAGCTTTGGTTTCCATGAAATAAAATATGATCTCTATCTTCATCAGAAAAACCATAGTCTTCTATAGATGGGTATTTCCTTATATTTTAGGTGGATTATAGTGAAGGAAAAACCAAAAAATATTACGAGATACATCCTTCTTAGGCTCATGAAGGTAATATTAAAAGGAAACTTGTTTATGTGTCTATCCTAGACCATGGACATCATGCACAACAATGTTAACATGGTTATAATCTGTGGGAGGTCCTGTTCACTATGGTTCACCTGAAAATTCCCCATGTTCGATAATCAAAAACCTTATTATATGTATTATGCTTCACTACATTCAGAAAAAACATTTAAGGAATCCAAAGAAAACTGATTTCTATAGCTAAAATAATAGAAATATAAATATTAAGACAATAAAATTAAGATATCATGATTTAGATCTCAAACTATCCAAGTCAAAAATAGTGAAATGAATAGATGTATATCTAAAAATTTCCAAGATTCCTTTGATATACCAACCATGGAGACATAAGGATTATTATAATATGGGAGATATAGGAACTCTTTCATAACAACCTCATATTTCCCAAAAAGATATATCAGAATACATATTTACGTCAAAGTAATATTATTAACCAAGACATCTGATACTAAATTTTCATGAACCATCCCTCATACCTAGGTACCCTGAATTTTTTTTGGCTATAACATAATTCAAATTGAAAAATAGATCTACAGGTGTTGGTGACTAGCACTAGGAATCATACATGAAAAAATATGGAAATGAATTTTCTAAAAATTAAAAGAAGATTAATGACTACATGTAAGAATGATGAACCCCCCAAAAAGAAAAATTAACCAAAAAAACGAGAATGAAAAAAACCCAATAAGTATATCATCAATGTATTAAAAAATTGAAAGATAAAACATAAACATATAAAAGGAATCATCATCCCACTCCATTGTATTAAAGATCAAGAACAACAACAAAATAAAAGTGTCTCTTTCCCTTTTCTAAGACCAGGAATAACAATTTCTACAATAAATAGAAAGAAGATGTATGGTATGATCCATATATCTTATTATAGTCTAACCACACATTACATGAAAAATTATAGAAAATAAAACATATTCTCTATTAATTTTAATAAAATAAAGAGTGGAAACTCATTTATATATTAAAAAAATAATATCTTCTTTTGGATAGATAGAGGATATATAAAAAAACTTCAAAATATGAATAAATGTTATTTTTTTATAAAATAGTATATATAAATAACCTAGAGTAAATAAAAAAGATAGAAATTAAATGACAGGAATATCCGGGTCTAAAATATCATTGCATATCATACACGATATATAAAATACCTGTGGTAAGATAGTTTAATAGGTAGTAGGATCCTCACAATAATCATAGTGAACTCATATATATTCATGTATACACATTATCATACACCCCAATAAGCGGTTCCGAAAATAGGAAATCAATGCTGTAATAGGAATACCCATTATAGGAATTCATGTCAACGTTATTCTATGAATTTTTTTCAACATCATTCAATTCATGGGCAGAAAGGTTATATAAATATTTATCCACTTACCAGTGACTGACTAGGATTTGATGTTCTCCACCGATTAATATTATTATATATTAATCATTTCAAACCCTTTTAAAATTGAAATGAACAATTTATACGTACATAATTACTTTGAATATTCAAAACGAAATCACTGGTTATCATTATTTCATTCCATATCAAAAAATCTCTCAATATAATCATTTTTTCAATAACATCATCAAATAATTTTCCTCATTGTTATTTCCAAATCTTTTCATCATTTTTTTAAACCCACAAATTCCATTTAAATTTGTGTTTCTATTAAATTCCACACACCTTTGAAATCTACTATCATATAATCAGAATTAAAAGTTTTTAAATAAATTAAATAATACTTTAAATATAATATATAATTTAAATAGTAATGTTTTTGTGAAATGAACTATTGAACCATCTTAATTTAAACCAAATAATTATAACACAAAACACCTACAATGAGGAATTCCAATGAATGTCAAATGAGATATAGATCTATTATCCAATACTAGTATCCATATCCAATTAAACGGTGATTGTATCCTTAGAATAAAATATGATCTATTAATCTCTATAGATGACAATAAGAAATATTTGAATATTCTAGTTGGGATAATATTCACTTATTGAATAGTGATCAGATCTTCCATAGACACATGGGCTTTCCAAATGGTACGTTTATAAGAGTGAAAATATAAAAAATAGATCCTCCATTGAAAATGAATTTGTGTTAGGGTAGAGTTGGGAGATCATGGAACTAAAATTCAAGGGTCAATAATTTTTTTTTCATTATTAAAAATATTATTAACCTTTATGAATTGTTTGTAAGGAATTGTTTAATGATTGGAATGTACATTATCCGAAACCAACTGCCCATACACTGATGTTCATGAATTCTCTTATATGGGATCAAATTATTTCAAACTAGTCAAAAGCCATGATTACCCAAAATTATTTATGTTTCATGGTTTGGAGGGTCATTCCAATGGGTTTCTATAATCTATGTTCCACCTCTAGAGAACATCAATGTTTAGATAATTTTCTAGTCAAAATTGAACACTTTTCATTAACCGTTAACCTACTATGAATAGGAAAAAGGGCTATCAATATTCTTTATATTTCACATAAAATGACTAGATAAGTGAAACATGCATCTAATTACTAAATAATAATATGATAGGTACATGATAACATATTATGTGATATTACAAATAAACTCTAATTAGTAAATTTATTTAATTTCCCATGAGAATAAATGTTAAAAACTATTTCATAAATGTAAAAATTAAATGTTTAAATTCGTGGTTTCCAATTTTCCACCACTAATATTTCAAAATATTATATACCAAATTTAAAATACAAATTCCCTCATTTTCTTATAAAAAACTAGTCACACTCTCATTATTCATCACTCCAATATAAGTTATTATGGTTCCACTTTGATTCTGAAATTAAAGTGACAATCAAGGTGTTAATATTCTATCAATTTTTTATTTCTGTGAAATGAGAAAGATACTTAGAAACGTTTGGGATACAACAATACTACTCTCATTACATTTTTATAATTATGTTAATTACATTAAATTTTCCGAATATAAATTTTAGGAACCCTAATAATGCATTTAGTCTTATAGTTCCAAATCCAAATTTTAGGGGAAGTTCTTGTGGGCTGGGCCTATGGGTCATGTATTGGGCATGGTATGCCTCTGAGACATTGGGTCATGTATTACAGGTCATGTAAGGCCTTGTTCCTTGGGCCTAAGGGTCATGTATGGGTTCCCCTTCAACCCGTAAAAGGGGGATTGTATATAATATAATAAAAAATAAGGCTTTGGGTCAATCGGGTGTTTGAATTGCCTAAGGAATGATACTGGTTATATATATGATGAATCATGTATATACTGATAGATGAATTAAACATGATCTTTTCACATTTTTACCTTTCCTAGAAATTAATAACAATTTTGAAGTCTAGGAAATTTTTTATCCATAATATTATAATTATTTTGACCCAGATATGAATAATTTTAGTTTTCAACATTCTAAAATCTTGTTGGTATTTTAGAATTACAAAATATTATATTTAATCTATAATTATTATTTATATACTTATATGATGAATCTAACCTACTCCACAATTTTAATTATATTAATTTTATATGGATGAAATTTATTTCATTAAATGTGAAAAAATTATAATTTTATTATTAGATATAAACCGAAATAAAAATATTAATCCATTAATAAGGAAAATATTATTAATATATTTTTACATTTATTTAACAAGAATTAAAATGATATCATAAACATGATTATATATGAATTATTATAGAGAAATTTATTTTTCATTTTGATTTTCCAATTAATTCATATTGTAGTTTCATTGGACTTGTTATTCAATGGGTAAATCCATGAATTAAATTTAATATAGATGCATTGGTTTATCTCATTAGAATATTTATATTTTTAATTTGGTGTATGCCTTTTTATTTATAGATGTCATCTTGGTACAAGACTAATATTATGTGTATAATGTACAAATTTTTATAATTACATCTCTATGACTTTATTTATTATTATACAATTGATTATTTATTTAATCGTTTTGATTATATGGATAATTTGTTCCTACAATATTATGTATACCTTATTTATTCCTAATATTTTATATTTTCTGTTATCACATACTGTGATCTAACTCTCTCCCTTATATGGTATTTCAAATTACCGTTGGAAACAAAAAAATTATTACATTTTACATAATTTTATGTACACAAAACATATAACGTTATATGTATTATCATAATGTAAATTGAATGTAAAATTTAATCTATGTATCATGAATGAATCTAATATACAAATAATAGAAAATGGTTATATTCGACTTATAAAGATGTATAAATATGATTTTATTTAAATAACCACCATATTTATGAATCATGTGATGTCGTTGTTACAACATCATCATTATTGTTATTTAAAATTTGTGGTTCTCAATGTCTACTATGTTATATTGTATGATTGTTGATTATGTAACGTTCTTCATTGATTTTACCCTCAATGTAAGATTTGATTTCCTATTATTGTTCATGTGAAATATTTCTATATCATCTACCCCTTGTATTAACTATTATTATGTTATTTAAAACCGTATATTTTAAAATTCATTATTGGGGTTATTATTCCATTGGGGATTAATTAAATTGGTTAAATATATATTCCTCTATTATATTATGATACCATTTTTTAATCATTTTATCACTTATTAATATCTTTATGTGCATTTACAGTATCCCATTTTTTTCTCATGTTTAACAATCACTATAAATTTACCCTCATATTTTTTATGACTTAATTCATTGGATAATGAAGAAGTGTATTATATAAGATATATCTACACTGATATAATATGAGGATAAATATTCTAATGGATTTAAAATAATTATTGTATAAAATTTGGTTGGGTATGTTTTCTTCAAATACACAATTATTTTTGTTTATATGGGATTTATTCATCTAACATATGTAATGTGTGATCATTTTGGAAGATTTATAATGGTTTTATATTATTTATTTCTCAAATCACTATATTCATCACAACTAATTTTTTATATTATTTAGAATTGATTAATGATTTCACTATCATATTAACACAAAAAAAGAGAGTAGAAATGTATGGGTGTAATTATTCAAAATTAATAGCCACAAACTTTTTATGAAATGGAATAATTTGATACCATTTTATTTAATATAATACCTTATGAGATTAAAAAAATTTGCACTTATTCAGGAAACTAATATTTGTAAAAAAATTTCCAAATAAGTATGTTGTGAACCCACACAAAAACTAATAAATTTAACATTTAAAAATAAACTATAATCATATATGATAATTATGAATCCCCAAATTTACTATCAACTAAGAATCACATTTTTTCATCACAACATTGAGTTATAATTTTAAATTCCATAACCAAACACATCAAATGGTCTAGCCACCCATTTTTTTCATATTGAGATATTAAATATTTTTTATGAACATTCATTATATTACACAAACACATGGTTATGTAATTCAAAAATATATATTTTTTAGAATAATGGGAACATAATAAATTAGAGTATAAGAGCTATACATCATATCCATCATAGTTCGACATTACTAGAACCCTTTAGAGAAACATCTCATGTAATAACAATCATCATATCATGGGGTAATGAAACATGGTCTCAGATGATAAGTAAGGGAAAACAATGAAAGTATATAGAAATTAAAATAGTATAAGGGCATTCAAATAAAATAAAAATATACTAAAACCATATACTTTATGTGAATGATCAAAATCACGAGTCATAGAATAAATATTGGTATTTCATATGACATAAATCATATAGAAATATAAAAAATTGCATGGGAGAATTATATTAACATATGGCATTAAATGGTTGAATAAATATATGAATATAAAATCATTTCAATAGTAGTCCATTTTCATTATAAATTTTATCATGGTATAATGGTTACAATCCCAATACTATCATAGTATCCAATTTTCTCTAGCAATAATTTTATGGTGGCCAATGTCCACTAATGAAAAAGGTTTACACCACATCTCATTCCATCTTTTTCTTATGATATAAATAATTATACAATGCATAATTTTAAGTGATTGGTTCCAACCATAACATAATGAAAAACATACATATTTTTACCACAATATCACAAATTCATTCACCATTTTAGAACCCATGAAAATAAATTGGCCTATTAAATAATTCATTATATAATTTCCCAATACAATAAATGGAATTATTGAATATTTCATCTTTTCATAACCCGATGAAGATAAATATCTTTTATTTTCATTTTTTTCTTCATAAATATTAACTATATATAGAGTAAAAAAATATGGAATCATCAAAATATATCACCAATAATGATTATGTTACATAAAATGATGTCAAATAAGAAGTAAAATTATTTCTAAAGGTCACACGTTACATTTCATTGGGAAAATATTAATTCCACATAGAAAACAAGTTTTCTAACATATAACATTTTTAAATTACATATTTATTAAAATAAGCATGAAAACATAGAATGTAATCTATAAATATACATTGAAAATTTTATTTTGAATAATATATATACCAAAATGAATATTTATAAATATATAATATAATAAAAATCATTTTCATTGAAAATATCCATTTAATATTATAATTGAGTATTTCCAAAATTATAAGGTACTTATTATGTGGTACTACTTTAATTCCATAAAAAGCGAAACAATGATTTATTTCAGATTATTAGTAAAAGTAATATAAACATTTTTTTTGGAAAATGACATCAATATTCCTTTCTAATACAATTTAAAAAATAATTCATTGGTAAAATTTAATTTAATATATTTATTAATTAGTTTAAAAAAAATTTAATTTTTTTATAAAGGATGTATCTGGAAGAAAATAGGTTTCCAATCGAAGAGAGAAATAAATGGATTTTTTTAAAAATATTTCAACTGATGATTATATATACTGAAGAAAGTAAAATAGAAATTATTATTTTAAATGAATAACCAAATAGAATAAAAAAACATTTTTCATGGGAGATGGATCATAATACATCAATATTATAATTACAAATATAAACAATACTATTTAAGGAATTGATTGTTTTCAAAATACCAAACAACAATGGTAACATTGAATTAGAAGAAAAATTATAGAATTACATTAACCAAATCATAATATAATATAATAATAAATAAAATCATTTTATATAATGTAAATGGATCTCTGTGTACATTTAATAAATGAATATAGGTGCATAATTGAACATATTCCCCAATGAAGAAAACTTCAGAAAAAAAACATTTCAGCTTATGTTTTAACATCATTCTTATGTATCAAAATATACTATATAATAAAAAAATTCATATATTTATTAAATAATATTAATAATATTTATGATCCCATATATAATTTAATTATAAAATGTTATTATATGTTAATCAATGATACATTTTCAAAATCATGTTTCTTATAATAATTATATTATTTTTCTTGTGTATTTTGTTTTTGTTTTTTTATCCATGTACATTGATCATGGATACATAGTTTGTGTAATTATATCCATGATATAAATATTATATTTATCAATTATATTAATTATATATTAATTTATTGTTATCTAAAAATTATAGATTTTGAAACAGAGTTACACAATTTAGGAATACGGTAAGTTGTATGTACACATGAACATTGTTTCCATTAGATCTATATATCAATAAAAACTAAGATTAAAAAATAAAAATGATCTGATCATTATAATTTAATATATGTCACATATATTAATTAAATTTATCATTTATTACATTTCATTTAAATAATTAGTGAAAAAATAAATCACATCGCTACGCAGGTCTGTAGTCCATTGTACACACTAACAATTTTATTATATATTCAATGGATGGTGTGGTATGTAATTATGCGATATATATATTTTTAATAATAAATAATATTTCATGAAATAATATATCAACATTAAATGATTCCTTATTTTATATCAATGTAAATCATATGTTAAAATATATTTACATCACTTCAAGAGGCACAAGTCCACTGTACACAAGTGTGACATTCTCATATTCACCACAGAATAAAATGTAAGAAGCTATATATGATATTAAAATTAAATAAATAAAATAATATTAGTCATAACATATATAATCTATATAAAAATCATTATATATTAATGTATTAAGTAGAGATAAAAAATAAATTATGTCAGTTTATGAGTCGACAGTCCACAATACACATGATCGATTCTTTCATTTCCCATTTTTTGGAGGTAGATATGGCATTAGGTAATTAACATTACATAAGAAAATTATTATATGGAATAAATAATGATTATTATATCATAATATTTTAATACTATTAAAATTTGGTTGAAGAATAAATAAAATTAAACGAATCATTAAGAATTTTACATGTTATTCATAGGGACTCAATTTGTTTAATCCTAAAGCCTTCGTTAGAGAGTTTTATAATTAAAATAACTCATTTAGGATTATATAATAGGATTATGTAATATAACATTCAAATTATTGGACAATGTAAATGAATTTTTAAAGGATTATTAGTTGAGGATACTAGGTGTTATTTTATATGATAGGGAGAGGACATGTTTGGAATTTTGGAGAAGAATATAGTGAATAACCATTTTTAAAAATTAAAAATTGATTTTGAATGGGTTATTTTAAAACCATATTGGTCATGAGGATGGAATATTTATATTAAATGAAGGTTGGTAATATTTTTAAATCATTTTACCCTTATCCATTTCTTCCATTAACCATAGGTAAAACCATTTTACCCTAAAAAAGTATTATTTATTAAAATTTTCAAAAAATATTATAGTAAAAAATGATTAATGTTATCTAATATTAACCATTCAAAAATAAAATATAGTATCTATTTTTTCAAATTAAATTAATATAATTGAGAGAATACAATTAAAAATATGACCCATATATGTGATGGAAAACAAGGGTTCCAAAATAAAATGTTTCAGATGATTAAAACTTTTTTACACCAATATTATATTAGAAATTAATTCTAATGAACTATATAAGATTAAAGAGAATATAATTAATCTAATTTTCCTTTGGAAATTTTAATAAATTTTTACCCTTTTAAATTATTAAAATTAAAAGGTAACATATTATAAAGGCCCCGACCTTAAACCTTACTTAATATTGAATTAAATGAATAATTCACACTGTGGATATTTTCAGGTTTAGAGTTTTAGAGAATTAGGAAATAACTATTACATCTCAAAATATTACAAAGTAGACACTTCTACTATGTTTCCAAAGAATAAAAACTCTTAAAAAAACATGTCCAGTTCCATGTTTTATATAGCATGACTTTCCCTTGATCCCATCCTTGACCCTATTCCACATTAAGTCCTGTGAAAAACATTTAAAAAAAACTTGGGGTGAGCATAAAAAGATCAGTAAGGGATACACAAAGAATGAAAACTATTAGTTTATCAAAACAATAAGTAAACCATGTATACTTTATCAAAGTAATACTTTTCACCCTTATGAAGATGTAAAAACTCTCCATTGAATAAAAGATCATTACTTAACATTTTGTAACCAAAATATTACCATAAATCCCATATAAAGATCACATACCATATAAAGGTAACTTGGGACATAAACATACTTAAATGGAATAACCATACGGTCGACTTCCACACATACCACTTAATGGAATAGCCATACGGCCGACTTCCATACCCAATGCATTGGAGGTTATAACGTAACCATCCATCCTGGTATTCACGGAACAACCCGTCATATGGTTTATCACGTAACCACCCGTCAAATGTCCAAGTACCATTATAAAATCATAAGACATAAAAAAAATATAATGGAAAGAAACAATTTCCACACCTTGATCACAATATATTACATAAATATATTGACGTAAAAAATCCATTATAAAAACCATTTTCAATACCAAAATACATAAAAGAGTTTATGGTATTTATTTCATTTTAAAAACATTACGGCTTGTTGAGGAAGCCAAAGACCAAATAATACTCGCGGCGGCAAAAATGACATTGTCACCGCGTACGTTAAAAGAAAAATTCCTTTTTGCTGTTTAGTAAAACGCTTCATATAATAAGATTCATTTTGTATAAAAGTAAAAGTCAAAGGGGTTTATACACCGTCAAAAATAAAGTTGCGTATAAAACGAAATATGCCTCAATGAAAGGAGATTGAGATGAAGTCCCTTACAAAGATAATTTTTTTAAATAAAATAGACCTATTATGTTTATTAACTATAAGTACACAAAAAGGAAGTAAAAATACAAGATAGAACATAATAATATCATGACAAAATTTGATATTAGGAGATTAACCCAAAGAGCGGAAATTGGGTTAAGAAGTTCCCTTACCTCGGGTCCAACTTGACTCGATCGTTCTTTAACGTCCTAAATAATAAACTTGAGTTAATTTATACTTTCTTAAGAACATTTTTCAACTTCATTATTACATTTATATCACTTATTACCATGTTATAAACATTATGTAATCATTTAAGTTAATAATGTTTGTTTTGTGGATACTTTGTTTTTAAGTCGAATGTGGACTTCTTACAATTACATGTTGTTCGTGTGGTCAAATATTCATTATATAAAGAATGATATTCATGATTTTGATATCATATATATCATATATATCCATCATATACATGTATTTATAGTATTATATAATCATTTAGAGGTATGAAATGAAATGCACCGTTCATGGAGACGGTAAGTCGTACATACAAATGAACGCTACTTTCATTTCAATGTCATACTAATTGAATTAAAACTAAATGAGAGATATGTATATTTTAATTCAATAATTATATTAATCATTTAGATGTAACATACATCATATATATCCATTATATATATGTACTTATAATAGTACATTACATTTAGAGATAAGAAATGAAATGCACAGTTCATGGAGACGGTAAGCCGTACGTACGCATGAACACTACTTTCATTTCTATCTCATACTTTAATGGAAGGAAATAATAATGATATAAATGTATATTATAATTCCAGTATTACATCATATATAATAACTTTCAATCCATCCTTTATATGTCCCACATATGACATTAACGAATCAAATCACTTTGAGGGGGCGATAGTCCGCACTTCCTAAAATGAAGATATCGCGTATACCCATAGTGGAAGACATAAAGGTATACAAAAAATGAAAAATACGGAAAAATAAGGAAAACATAAAAATAATATATATCATATATAAATATAGTTACATATTAATGGACACCATTAAAGGTGTTAAAAGAAGATTGAACAATCATGGTTTCGTGAGGTAGAAATTCGCCAACGACAGAAACAGTATGTTCTTTAACCATTAGATGTAGGTGTGTGTAAGTGTAGCTAGAATTATCCTTATAACAACATCCTAGTATATTGAGGATACTGGTGTTGTTACAAAATAAATGAATAAAAATATTTTAGGGGGTTGGAGAAGCAAAATAAAATAAAAGAACACAAGTGAAGAAATTACCTTAAAATCGGGTAACTCTCTTAGATTTGAGCTCAAAGGCTTCCTTGGGAAGACTTCTGCCCAATGTGAGGATTCTAGGAGTTATATAGGGATGTGGAGAGACACAATGGGAAGGGGTTTCTGAGCCAATGGATTTGGAAGTGTGGGTAAGGTGGTAGAGGTGGGGGCCTTTTATAAGAGGAGAGGGGGTCACTCTTGGAAAGTAAATAAATGTTACTTTATTTTGAAATAGTTTTCGGATTTAAAAGGTCCCAAATTGATATAATTAATGGATAAGGTGATAAGGGTTGTAAATATACCCATACAATAGGTTTTTGACAAATGTAGTTCTTAGAGTTTACATTATATTTTCATTTTATTTAAATCATTAAATAATGAGGTAATCGCTGCATCATCATGGTGTCATAAATAATTTAATTTATTTAATGTATAAAAATTATAAAAAAAATTATCATGAATTAGTAAAACTTTTTATATTTCTAATGAATTTTTATAGTAAAAAATCTGACTTGTATAACCACATGTAAAAAGTGATTTAGTAAAACAACACATGTTTGTGGCATTTTAATTTCAACTTTAAATAAAAAGGTATTAATGTCATTTTCCTACCAAAGTGGCTCCATGGGGTCCCCAAGTTGACCCATTTATTGTCTTGGTCGGCCATGAAACATCCAATGAGGGTAGGACATGTGTCTAGGTCATTTAATAATATTAAAACATTATTTCTACCTTAAACCACACAAATTACCTCTAATCGCGATTAAAAACTAAGAAGTTACTATTCACCAAAAAAAATATTTTAATCCCATTGAACCTCATTTTACTTCTTAATGACAACCATGTATGTCGGATATTTTGAAATTAAAAGCACATAGGTGGTAAAATTTCATTTAAACGAAAAATCAGTTTTTTAAGTACCACTTAGTGGTTTCACTATTTTCCAAAAATTGATGTTTTTCAGAAAAATAAAAAAACATAACCCTAAGAAATATTTGATATTATGAATTAAAAAATGAAGTATATTTTACAAAAATCCAAACATATAACTTGAATTAATTAATTTAATAATTAATTCCCACTTTCAGAGCAAATAGCGTGTTTTTATGAAACAATAAGTATCAAAAGATTGACACTAGTTTAAGTCCGATTTCAAAGTGAAATTAATTTGAATGACCACTATTGGATTTAATGGTACAAATATATTCTAATTTCACTTTAAAACCAATTAAAAAGATAATCTAATCATATAAATAAATTAGACTAAAAATGGGTTTTGAATTAAAATACAACATTTTTCACTATTCATTAAAAAATGAACTTTATCAGAAAAATACCAAAAATCTACACAAAGTAAATTTTGATGTCCCAATTCTGAAGGAGAGTTTTATTTGGTCCCATAGAAAGTATAAGAGTGACCAAAACTATATTTAATGAAGGTTCTCCATGAAAAGGTGATAAGTGGACCTTTAGTGAATATTAGATTATCTATGCCTAAAATTGAATTCTTTTCTTATTTTAAGCCTATATCCATTATTGGATAAATGTAAAAACATTTAACAGACATATATAATCATATTTTAGTTATTTCTATTCAATCCCACCAATACAATGGCTACGTGTTAACTACCATTTAAAATAATATTATTTTATTACTCGTGTGCAACGTAAGATTTCAATGACAGTATTTGTTGCGTATCGGGTACACTATTGAACATAACAACCCCTTTAAAGTAAAATTAATATATAATTTGAAAATATTTGAAAATGATTTATCCATTATTTACCTAGGATGTTACATCTTTCCCACCTTTTGGTAATTGCGTCCTCAAAATTTTATTCACTTATCAAAATAAGTGGTGGTATTTATCTCTCATAGCATTTTCAGATTCCCATGTTTCCTCTTCAACCATATGGTTTTTCCAAAAAACCTTACCAGGTGAATTACCTTATTTCACAACACATTCTCTCTTCTGTCAAGAATCTGGACTGGTTGTTCTTCATAAGAGATATTCTCTTCCAACTGAACTACTTATGGGCTCAAAACATGAGATGAATCTGGGATATACTTTCTCAACATCGAAACATGAAAAACATTGTGTACCTGAGATAAACATGGAGGTAAAGCCACTTGGTATGCCACTGATCCAACTCTCTCCAGAATTTAATAAGGTCCAATGAACCTTGGACTCAGCTTTCCTTTCGTACCAAATCGCATCACACTTTTCCATGGTGAAACTTTGAGAAAAACATGATCACCTACCTCGAAAGATAGATCCTTCCTCCGGTTATCCGCACAACTTTTCTGCCTGCTCTGAGCTATTCTCATTTGTTTCTAAATCAATTAAACTTTTTTTCTGTCTCTTCTACCAATTCTGGTCCCATTATCTTCCTTTCACCCACTTCATCCCAAAAAGCTGGAGTTCAACACCGCTTCCCATATAATGCCTCAAATGGTGCCATCTGTATACTGGAATGAAAACTGTTATTATAAAAAAACTCAACCAAAGAATGATGTTGGTCCCAACTTCATGATAATCCATCGAACAAGCACGTAGCATATCCTTCAATGTCTGAATTGTTCGTTCTGACTACCCATCTAATTGCGGATGAAATGTTGTACTAAAATTAAATTCTGTACCCAACGAATTTTGAAGGCCCTTGGAAAAGTTAAAAGTAATCCTGGGATCACGATCAGACACAATGGATAGGGGAACTCCATGTAACCTGACTATCTCCTTAACATACAAATGGGAATGTTGATCTAGGGAAAATGTATCTCGTATAGCAAGGAAATGAGCAGATTTAGACAAGCGATCAACAATAACCCAGATTGCATTATTACCTAGAGATGTCTTCGGAAATCGCACAAAAAATTCCATGGATATATTTTCCCATTTCCACTCTGGCACTGGTAAAGGCTGAAGCATCCCTTTCGGTAACTGCCTCTCTGATTTAACCTACTGACAAGTCAAACACCTCACAGTAAAATCAGCAATATCTCATTTCATTCCATCCCACCAGTAATACTTCCGCAGATCTCTGTACATCTTAGTACTGCCGGGATGAACTGAAAACGGGGAACTATGAGCCTCACATAACAACTCATTCTTCAACTGTGAATCACTAGGAACACATAATCTCTTCTCAAACCTCAAAACACAATCATTATCAATGTTGAATTCAGGCAACATACCCTTCTGAACCAGCTCTACCTTTTTCTGCAACTCACTGTCTTGCTTATGTGCTTCCATAATTCTGTCTGATAGGGATGATTTCACTGATACCTGAAACAAAACAGAAGAACTTCCTACACCATTAACTTCTATGCCAAAGTTCATCAAATCAAAAACCAAAGGATCTCTTTCCAAATGTAGCATGGTTAATGAAGCATTACTTTTTCGATTCAAAGCATCAGCCACATTATTTGCTTTTCCTAGATGGTAATGAATTGTACAATCAGAATCCTTGATTAATTTTAGCCATCTCCTCTGTCTCATTTTCAATTCATTTTGAGTGAATATATACATTAAACTTTTGTGATCAGTATATATTTCACACTTTACTCCATACAAATGATGCCTCCAAATTTGTAATGCAAAAAAAACAGCTAATTCCAAATCATGTATAGGGTAATTTACCTCATGAGTTTTCAATTGACGTGATGCATATGAAATTACCTGATCATTCTTTATAAGGAAACAACCACGTACTTTCAATGAAGCATTACTGTAGACAAAATACTCACCATTCCTGGAAGGAAGTGCCAAAACTGGAGCATTCACCAATATTCTTTTCAACTTCTGAAAACAATCATCACATTCTTTTGTCCAGATAAGCTTAACACCCTTCCGAGTTAGCTTAGTCATTGGACAAGAAAATCTTGAAAAATTTTCAACCAACGATCGGTAGTAACCTGAGTCTACTGAGCCATCACTGCAACAAACTGTTTAGATCTAATTATGACCATCTCATGATACTGATTTGAAAGGTCATTTCTCTCTATATTCCTTGCTAGAAAAGCTGTTCTGTTCCCTCTATGAAAAACCATTCTTAACACAGAAATATCTTAGGAGACGCAATATGGTGATATTCAATTGCTATATCATTTCAGCCATACCATAAATTAATTTATAATTTAACTATTTTCTAACTCCTAAAGTTGTCTAAACCGACCTCTGATACCAACTATAAAGGCCCCGACATTAAACCTTACTTAATATTGAATTAAATGAATAATTCACATTGAGTATCTTTCCAGGTTTAGATTTTTAGAGAATTAGGACATAACTATTACATCTCAAAAGATTACAAGTTAGACACTTCTACTAAGTTTCCAAAGAATAAATACTCTTAAATAAATATGTCTAATTCCATGTTTTATATAGCATGACATTCCATTGATCCCATCCTTGACCCTATTCCACATTAAGTCATGTGAAAAACATTTCAAAAAAAAATTGGGGTGAGCATAAAAAACTCAGTAAGGGATAAACAAAGAATGAAAACTGTTAGTTTATCAAAACAACAAGTAAACCATGTATACTTTATCAATGTAATACTTTTCACCTTTATGATGAAATAAAAACTCTTCATTGAATAAAAGATCATTACTTACCCTTCTGTAACCAAAATATTACCATAAAACTCATATAAATATCACATATCATATAAAGGTAACTTGGGACATAAACATACATAAATGGAATAACCATACGGTCGACTTCCACACATATCACTTAATTGAATAACCATACGGACGACTTCCATACCCAATGCAATGGAGGTTATAATGTAACCACCCATCCTGGTATTCACAGCACCACCCGTCATATGGTTTATCACCTAACCACCCATCAAATGTCCAAGTACCATTATAAAATCATAATACATAAAAAAAATATAATGGAAAGAAAACATTTCAACACTTTGATCACAATATATAACATAAATATATTGACGTAACAAATCAATTATAAAAACCATTTGCAATACAAAAATACATAAAAGAGTTTATTGTATTTATTTCATTTTAAAAACATTATGGCTTGTTGAGGAAGCCAAAGACCAAATAATATTCGCGGCAACGAAAAAAGATGCTGTCACCATGTACGTTAAAAGAAACATTCCTTTTTGTCATTTAGTAAAACGCTTCATAGAAAAAGATTCATTTTGTATAAAAGTAAATGTCAAAGGGGTTTATACACCGTATAAAAGAAAGTTGTGTATAAAACGAAATATGCCTCAATGAAAGGAGATTGAGACGAAGTCCCTTACAAAGATCATTTAAAAAAAAAATTAGACCTATTATGTGTATTCACTATAAGTACACAAAAAGGAACTAAAAATACAAGATATAACATAATAATATCATGACATAATTTTAAATTAGGAGATTAACCCAAAGTGAGGAAATTGGGTTAAGAAGTTCCCTTACCTCGGGCCCGACTTGACTCGATCGTTATTTAACGTCCTGAATAATAAACATGAGTTAATTTATAATTGCTTAATAACTTTTCTCAAGTTCATTATTACTTTTATATCACTTATTACCATGTCATAAAAATTATGTAATCATTTAAGTTAATAATGTTTGTTTTGTTGATACTTGGTTTTTAAGTCGAAAGTGGGCTTCTTACAATTACATGTTGTTCGTGTGGTCAAATATTCATTATATCCAGAATGATATTCATGATTTGGATATCATATATATCATATATATATCCATAATGTACATGTATTTATAATATTACATAATCATTTAGAGGTAAGAAATGAAATCCACCGTTCATGGAGACGGTAAACCGTACGTACGCATGAACAGTACTTTCATTTCTATGTCATAATAATGGAATTAAAAATAAATGAGAGATATGTATAGTTTAATTCCAGAATTATATTAATAATTTTTATGTAACATACATCATATATATCCATTATATATTTTTACTTATAATAGTACATTACATTTGGGGATAAGAAATGAAATGCACCATTCATGGAGACGGTAAGTCATACGTACGCATGAACGCTACATTCATTTCTATCTCATAATTTAATGGAAGGAAATAGTAATGATATAAAGGTATATTATAATTCCTGTATTACATCATATATAATAACTTTGAATCCATCCTTTATACATCCCACAGATGGAATTAACAAATCAAATCACTTTGAGGGGGAGGTAATCCACACTTCCTAAAATGAAGATATCGCGTATACCCATAATGGAAGCCATAAAGGTATACCACAAATGAAAAATACAGAAGAATAAGGAAAACATAAACATAATATATACCATATATTAATAGAGTGACATCATAATGTGTAACGACCCAAAGATTCATCAATGAAAATCCCTCTTCATCCAGTTAAATGTTTCTTTATGAAAAATGTTTTGATAAGATGACAACTTCTTTAGTTTTACGTTAAGATTTGTGACCGTTACTTTTATAGTCGTTGAAAAGTGATCATCTGAGTAGTATAAATATAACGCTTTAACGAACCCATTTCTACTCAGACTAAGGAAGCGATGGCCTCATCCAGTAGAATTTCCCCTTACGAAGCCCATTTGTCAGAGCTCGGAAAAGAGGTGGCGTCTTTGGGCTTTTCCCTTGACCAAGCCCAAGATGAGCTTCACAAAGACAAGCTCGAACGTGATCGTCTATGGGAAAAGTGGAAGTTGATTGAAATTACCACTCGAGCGATGTTATCCGAGCCGCCCCAAGAGACTGTCACCATCACACACCTTACCCTTAGGTCTTATGCGACTATTTTAAGGGGTTATGTAACAAATAAGTAGCACCATGTTCTTGTACATTATTTTTGTATATAATAATGAATATAATTTCTAGTCATTTTTGATATATTGTAATTAGTTTTTAAATTACAAATGGTGTTTTTAGTTATTATTTAATTAAGAATTATATTTTATTAAATTAAAGGATTTTTGAATTAAATAATATTTTAATAAAATATTATTATTAATATTAAATTAAATTTTTATTAAGTATAAATGATCTTATAATTTTATGAATGCAATTAAAATTTTTATTAACGTTTGAATTCCATTTCTGTCAAAACCTGTGAATTTTTTTATAAATGTCGGTTTTTATTTTAAAAGTGAAAATTCACATATTTAGTAAATTATTTAGATAAAATAAATATTATTTTTGGAATCAAGACGTCGAAATTATCCAACGGTGAATTTTTAATAATTTTCTGAGACATTCAAATTTTTGGGTAAAAATTAAATACCATTTAAAAATATAATGTGTTTTATGACATCATAATGACCCAATGGTGATGTAATAAAATACGGTAATCCTTATGTTCGGCCAATATGTGTTTTATCATTAAAATAATGAGTTTTTGGGTTTGTTTGACTTACTTTTCAAAGCATTAATGGATCCCTCAAGACTTATTCAACACTTTGCCTTTTTAAATCAATTTCCATGGGAGTGTGACTCACCTCCACATAAGCAACCCCAGTTTTTTTAATAAGTTCGGACCTTGGCCTTGTAAAATATTGTTTTCCTCTTTCCTTTTCCAGAAACCATGGGAAAATACCATGGTATGGTTTGTGGTTTGGATTATTTTAATATAAGGGTTCCCAAACCTAAATAATAAATAATTCCCTCACCTTTCCTATATAAACCCACCCAAGCTCCCACTTCCTTCTCACTAAAAGCCCTTGGAGTTCGTCCAACCTCTACCCTACTATCTCTAGTATCCTCTAAAGGTGCCCCAAGCTCCCAAGAAGCCTCTCAGAAGCCTCTCTCTAGCCTTTGGAAGCACACTTCCAAGTAAGGGTTTTTTCTTCCTTTCTCATTTTTTGTCAATTTTCTTTAAGTTGTATTGCCCATTTAATTTCAATTATGTATGTTGGGGTATGGTTTCACACCTCTCCCATACTGCCCTCTTATTTTTTGAATGATGGGATACCCCTTTCTCTCTCATTAAATGCCTCCCATGTACACCCATTACTATGCCAAAATTCCGAAAGGAACCTTTTTCTCCCCTTCTATATTCAAGCAATACTTTTGTATCATGAATCTAAATTCCTTTTCAATTGATGGGACATGTATATATATGACCTTCTTACTGTCCATTACATGTAAATATTATGAGGAACACCTCTCTCTCTCATCAACCTTTTTTATGAATTCTTATGTCACGCCGTTACGCTGCCGAAATCACACCGATTTTCTAAGCCAATATCATTGTGTAGTGAATACCATGCCCATTTCTCCATCCAGGGTATTCACCTTTATGCACATTTACTAATTGATTATAAAGTTTCATGTATGAATTCCACATTACTTTATCGTGAAATAAATGATTATGTTTTATGAATCCATGTTTTATGATCCATGTGGCACACTTATGCATGAAATGAAATGTTTAAGAAGGGTGCGCCCTTTATAGCGCTCCAATGCATTGGGTAAACTATAGTATCATGATACGTCATGTGCAATGAGTGTTGACTCATACTAATTCAAGTGCAACGAGGGTTTACTCGCGCTTCGTGTGCAATGAGGGTTTACTCATGCTCCATGTGCAATGAGCCTTGGCTCATGCTAATTTAATGTTAAGTGTTGTTGCCATATTTCCATGTTATGATTATCATGGTTTATCATGCCTTTATGTTCATGTTACTCTTATTCTCTATTGATATTACTTGCCTAACATTTATTGAACTCCTCATGTTATTCATTGTGTACTCCCTTACTGGGCTTTATAGCTCACCCTTTTTTTATGCATGTCCTCAGGTTATCCCATGCAATGCTAAGTACGAAGGAATGTAGTGGTCATGTAAAGGAAGTTTTCAATAAAGATGTTGTATTTCAAGTTTAAAGTTTTTATGTAATGATCCTTAGCCCCAAAGACACTAAACCTCTCGATCTTCATTGTTGTATCAAGTGAAGTTGTATGTAATAAAGCATGTTTAAGTTATAATAGAAAGCAGGGTTGTCATATAATGGACACCATTAAAGGTGTTAAAAGAAGATTGAACAATCATCGTTTCATGAGGCAGAAATTCGCCAACTAGAGAAACAATATGTTCTTTAACCATTAGATGTAGGTGTGTGTAATTGTAGCTCGAATTACTCTTATAACAACATCCTAGTATATTTAGGATACTGGTGTTTTTACAAAATAAATTAATAAAAAGAGTTTAGTGGGTTGGAGAAGAAAGATAAAATATAGGAACAGAAGTGAAGACATTACCTTAAAATCAGGGAACTCTCTTAGATTTGAGCTCAAAGGCTTCCTTGGGAAGATTTATGCGCAAAGTGAGGATTCTAGGAGTTATATAGAGATTTGGAGAGACACAATGGGCAGGGGTTGGCCAAGACAAAGGCTTTGGAAGTGTGGGTAAAGTGGTAGAGGTGGGGGCCTTTTATAAGAGGATTGGAGGGGTACTCTTGGAATGTAAAGAAATGTTACTTTATTTTAAAATGATTTTCGGATTTAAAAGATCCAAAATTGATATAATTCTTGGTTAAGGTGATTAGGGTTCTAAATATACCCATACAATAGGTTTTTGACTTGTTTAGTTCTTAGATTTTACATTATATTTTCATTTTATTTAAATCGTTAAATAATGAGGTAATCGATGCATCATCATGGTGTCATAAATAATTTAATTTATTTAATGTCTAAAAATTATAAAAAAATGTCATAATTTAGGAAAAAAATTTAGCTTTATAATTAATATTTATAGTCACAAATATGACTTGTATAACCCCATGTAAAAATTCTTTTAGTCAAACAATACATGTTTGTGACATTTTAATTTTAACTTTAAATAAAAAGGTATTAATGTCATTTTCCTACCAAAGTGGCTCCATGGGGTCCCCATGTTGACCCATGGATTGTCTCGGTCGGCCATGACACATCCTATGATGGTAGGACATGTGTCTAGGTCATTTCATAATCTTAAAACATTATTTTTACCTTAAACCACACTAATTACCTCTAATCGCGATAAAAAACTTAAAAGTTACTATTCAACAAAAAATTATTTTAATCCCATTGAACCAAATTTTTCATCTTAATGAAAACCATGTATGTCGGATTTTTTGAAATTCAAATCACAGAGGAGGTAAAATTTGATTTAAATGAAAAATCAGTTTTTTAAGTACCACTTAGTGGTTTCACTATTCATCAAAATGGAAGTTTTTCAGAAAAATACCAAAACGTCACCCTAAGATATATTTGATATTCCTAATTAAAAAATGAAGTATATTTTAAAAAATTCTAAACAATTAAGTTGAAATAATTAATTTAATAATTAATTTCCGCTGTCAGAGCAAATATCGTGTTTTTATGAAACAATAAGTATCAAAAGATTGACACCAGTTTAAATTCGATTTGAAAGTGAAATTAATTCCAACAACCACTATTGGATTTAATTATATAAATATATTCTAATTTCAATTTAAAACCAATTCAAAAGATAATCTAATCATATAAATAAATTATATTAAAAAAAGGTTTTGAATTAAAATACAACATTTTTCACTATTAATTAAAAAAATGATCTTTATCGGAAAAATACCAAAAATCTACACAAAGTAAATATTGATGTCCCGATTCTAAAGGAGAGTTTTATTTGGTTCAATAGAAATTATAAGAGTGACCAAAACTATATTTAAGGAAGGTTCTCCATGAAAAGGCGATAAGTGGAGCTTTAGTGAATATTAGAGTATCTATGCCCAAAATTGAATTCTTTACTTATTTTAAGCCTTTATCCATTATTGGATAAATGTAAAAACATTTAACAAACATATATAATCATATTTTAGTTATTTATATTCATTCTTGCCAATACAACGACTACGTGTTAACTACCATTTAAAATAATATTATTTTATTACTAGTGTGCAACGTAAGATTTCAAAGACACTCTTTGTTGCGTATCGGGTACGCTATCGAACATAACAACCCCTTTAAAGTAAAATTAATATTTAATTCGCAAATATATGAAAATTCTTTATTCTTTATTTACCTGGGATGTTACAAATATAATATCACTTTTATATTTCACTATTAATGGAATTGTATCTCTTTAAGAAAAATATGTTAAATTCACTATAATATAATTTTTATATATAGATCCAAAAAATGATGTTCATTTCTTAGAAATAAATACAAAAAAGTTGATTTTTTTTTATTTTTTTAGAAAAATCATTAGACACATTTATTTATAAAATATAATTTTCAAATAATATAAATATATAGAAAAATATATTTTATTTTTTTATATATATGTGTAACATATATTTTAAAATTAAAAAAATACATTTAAAAATATTAAGTCATATTTATAGAAAAAAAATTATTTTTAGTTTAGAATGTTTGTATTAAATAGATTTATAAATCGCGTATAATGCTTCATTAGAACTTTTTGTATCTTACAACACAATATATCAATTAAATTTAAATGATTTGAAAATTATTTTTCATATAATCTTCTTAATTACAATATAACCCCATTAAAATGGCTTAACACCTTGAAATTCATCACTTTTGTGTATACATCATAGTATACCTTTGTCTAATTGCATCATAAGGATCGAATATAGTATCTATAAGATGGTATTTTTATCTTGAAACATTAATCAACTAAGTGGTCTTATTATATATAACATTTCATTATAAAATACAGTATATCCACAAGATGTTCCACATTATAACATTATTGACATTGTGGAATGACATACGAGTTCAGTAAATGTTAAAGGTTAGGTATCTATTTACATATACAGGGTACATGGAACACATCTTAGACATGATATATGTTTAGTGGAATCACCAACTGATAAGGAAACATCCAGATATTAACTAAAATTTAAATTAGACTAATTTTCCAATGATTATTTTTCCCATATTTTCATGTATCATTACCTTTTTCAGCTGAGAAGGTTTTAGATAAACCATTTATCCAACATTAAAGTTTAGATGACATTGATTATTACCAATATATATTTACTATTAACATTGTTCCACCATTACGTTTTGATAAATAGTATTAACCTTATTTACCATTACATTAGAAATATTTTGTCCCAATAACATTCATTTTCAACCATTATTATATCAGGCTATAGAACTTTATTTTTTATATATAAGGATTCAAAAAGAGATATTATAATACTTGTGTAAAATATATTGTTCAATTCAAAATAAAAAATTTCAAGTTATTGGTATCATCCACCTTTTGAAACTGATGCTCTAGAGCTCAATATATCCTCTAGAGAGTCAATTATTTAGTTAGACTGAACATATATCTATGGGTGATATGTAGTACTAGTACTCAATAAATTATTAAGAGTTTTCTAAAGACTTTATCATGATATATATGTAACCCTAAAGTCCATATCAGACACATGTGAATTGATCCTTCCTTGAAACCTTAAAACATCTTAAATCTATTTCCCATAAATGCTATCCAAATAGAAATATTTTTTAATAGAAATGATCTATTCATGTATTTTCATATTATTGGATACACCCTATATAAAAATTTCCCTATTGAAATATTTTAGAATAAGAGGTGGAAAAACATTGTGATTATTTCATAATTCCTTTCTATTATGGATAATAGATGTAACACATCATTGCAAATTTTCTTCCCATATTTAACATAATAACATTCAAAAATAATTATTAAATCATTGGGATACCATTCCTCATGTCATCAAACTATAAATTATTATTTAAATTTGTATTCAACATTCTACTTCTGTGATGAATAGGTTTGAATAACTATCGTTCTATTAAAAAACACAATTGTCAAATATTTTATGGTGTAAAAAAATACATAGATCTATTATATTATAATTCCATCATACACGAGGTTAATCATATGACAATTTTTACCATTTTTTGAATATCAATATCATCCTTCTATACCTCTTTAGTATTCAAAATTAATGACGTTTGAACAGTAGTTTTAGAATGATATGATTTCTCCCATTCCATAAAGAATTCTTGATTGATCCGAAGACAATATATACATATTTTACCTTTTTTATCCTCTTAATTTATCATCTAGAATGACCCTTTAAACACAAGGAAATGGCTCTCTGGTTTTACTACCTACGGTTGTAATGTTTTGGGAAGTCATTTTCATTAATATGTTATAATCGTCTATTATGAAGAAAATTCAAATCCTTATATGTTAATATATATTTCAAATTTTGGAGTATTAAATATATGACACTATACCCTATAGTTATAATTCCTCCATAACATTAATGAAAAAATTAAAGATATCTAAAATTTAATTTTTTTCAATTTTTTATGGACCCGCACTTATAATGAGGCTTAATATACAACCATGTCATTTATAAATTTAAATCGTCCCAATAAAATATAGTTTGTGTATCTATAAATTAAACAAACATATACACTACAAGTTATCTTATGAAATGGTGCATTGAAAAATATTCCCTTCATTTTATTGGATGTTTACCGAAATTTTATTGTACAAAATAACTTAGCTCTCTTTAGAAATAACACGGTGAGTGTCTTAGATGGCCTTGAGAACTTCTCTAAAAAAAATATTAACATCAATCCAAACTAATAAATAATTAAAAATTGATCACCTTATTTGGGTTGAGCCAATATTCTATCGCCACCATATTTGATAGATACCACAATATACCATCACATGAGAAAATATGACAAAAAATGAATTTTTTTTAAAAACAATCATTCTTTGTAAATTTTACATAAATCATCTCCTTTAACAAGTTTATAAAAACAATTCACATGAGATCTCCATGATGTTTCTTAATCATAAAATAGTTTATAATATCACCTGTTGATGCTGGCAAAAAACAAACAAATGTAATCAAAAAATACCCTTTTAATTAAATAAATGAAGACACTAGAAGAATTAGAAATACAAAATGGAATAACTATATATTAAATTATTATAAACATTTTATATTATTATTTCTTGGGATTGGAAACCAACATTGACCAGAACTTATGATATATAGAATGAAGGTCAATCAACAAAAATTATTGAGATCCATACATTTGATCAAAAAATCATCAATATGGGGTAAATGATTCTTTTTCTTTATTTTGGTATTGTTTTACACTTTATAATCAGTGAAACATCACATCAATCATTCATTATTTTTTAAAATTGAATCGGCTCACCCAAAGCTGACACAATTGGATTACTTAATTCTCTATTATGATTATCATATTTTTTCTTCATTAATTCATAGATCTCAATTGGGATCAATATATAGTGATTCCCTGAAATATGTTTGGAAATTGGTATGAGTTGTTTTATTATGTAGTCATTATGATTTAGTTGATTATTAGGAAACACATTAATAAATACATCATCAAAATCCCACCAAATGGTCATTTTAACAATGTTAGGATTGTCCCCAACCATCTAAGATAAATACCACTTTTGAATTTGAGTGAAACCCATTAAAATTAAAATGATTTCGATTGGATGTTTATATTTATTGTCACCCTGATATATTAACAATTTTTTGTTATGAATATCAAACCGAACATTCCATCACATCCAATTTACAATATATTTATATTGATATAACTAATTGATGATTGAAATTAAATAAAATTCACAAGAGTACGAATGGATTTTCAAGAGGGAGAACATCCAAACATGATTATACGTAAGAGGTATCATATACATGAGATGTGATTATCATACCAACAGGAATTGTCAGTCCAAATAATATATATTACAATGTGGTTGTAAAGTTATGATAGATATAAAATTATATAGATATAAAATTATTGTAATACACATAGTCAATTAAAATTTTAATTGTTATAGAGTGGATGGTTATTATACCTTAAATATCATCATTTCCACATCCCATATCTAGAACATTGAACTTATAATATTTCCCATTTTCCAATAGAATAATATGTTTCTAACATTGATCATACTGATTAAAATTAATATTTAGGAAAAACTAAAAATGGTCCCTAGTATCATAGCTTTTAAATAAATAGAGTGCATTGTGTAGTTCCCTAAACTCAATTTTAACCCAAAATAGTGAACCTATCCATTTACAACTAGGCCTCAGGAATGCCCACCTGTACATCAACGTTTTCAGGCTAGTAGTTAGGGTATAAAGAGTTGATAATAGGGAACCTATTCCATCTAGTTATTTTATAATAATGTTCTACATAAATATAATGTAATTTAAATAAATAACATATATTATTGAACTATTAACACACCCATGGAGTAACCATATCAATATCATGAAATAACGTATGAATAATAAAAAATGTAGAATAAAAATGTAAACAAGTCAAATATACCATTTATTTTGATTGAATCAACTATAAGTCATATGATACGGTAAATAGTAAATGTTCACACATGTGTGACCATAAATATATAAATATATATATATATATATATATATATCATGATACAAAGAAAACAGAACTCTCTCAGAAGAAAGAAACTACAGAACATTTCCATTAATCTCATTCCAACTAATCTGGTTGGATCCATTTTTAGAGCCCCAAACCATATAGTAATTGAAAATTATGAAATCAAATTTTTTCCTAATTGATCATGTGTAGTGGGTGATAATGATTCATAGTAATCCACCACCAATGTCTTCCCACATTAAATGTTATACTAATTAACTATGTAATAAAAATAAAGATAAACCAAAATGGACACTTCAACAACCACAATATTCTATAGTTCTCAATAGCTGCCAGAATGTTATCATCTACTTTGTCAATCACTAAAACATCAAAAGAGGAGATGATAATTTACTCATAGCTCAATGTCATCCCTAATGTAAAATATCCCTCTGGTGAACCCTTTAGTTCCACCTCCATGTGTCACCCTATACATCATGACACCAGACCTAAAAAATAATATCCAAAAAACATTCCCATAAAAAGAAGTTAGCATCTTAGTACAATACATGAAAGAAACCATTTGATAAATGCCCATAATCATTATGAATATAAATATATATCCTCAAAAAATATTCAATGTTGACTCTACTTTCAATGTCCCGATGAATTACAATGTTCAACCACCAAAAAGTGTACTACCCAATGGCCTCAGGAACAGTGAGCCTTATCCCAAAACTAATAGTAATAATAATGTAATCTTATGGGTCATTTCCATCCCCATGGACTTATATTGAATGAATATGAAATAATGACTCTTAATATGAATCAATCATAGGTCTCTACCCACACAAGTTATCAATACGAGATCATACATATGATTCAACCTGTGTTCACATGACTCTAAATGGTGCATTGAAAAATACATGTGATTGAAAATAACCTAAAATAACCCAATACACACGATTACAGAACATTATTTCCATACGACTATTTTTTCAAAATCAAATTTTCACACAATCCCCATTCACAAAAGCCTCTCTCATAGAATTACCTCCCCATCACCTCAATCTAATGGCTGATTCTCCCAACTGGTGATCAACATCCGCCATATAACTAGGGTAAATCCTATTGGTATGATTACATGACCTCAAAATAGTGATCCAACACAATCTCAATGATATTTCCATGCTTAACATGTTCCCGTGGAATAAAATAGTGAATCCCAATAAATTCATATATGTATATATATATATATATATAAATTTAAATTCAAAATGTATTACACAATACAATTAAAAATAGGACGAAACTATAGTATAAAATTCCAATGGATCCAAAACCATTCATATGGATCAATCAATTTGTAGTCTATATTGATAATCCACATAAGAATCTCATAAGGTTGAATTAATTAATTAATAGTAACCATTTTATTTATGTGGTCATGCCCAGTCAACGCAACACTGTGCATAAGTACATTCCCCCAAAACACTCATAAAATCACAATAATACTATGAACTACTTACCTCATGTTCATATAATCCCATTCATATTATCATTGCCTATGAAATGGGCTAGTTTATAAGAAATATTCTTTTCATATGAATTACATAAAAATGGGTAAAACTAATGACACATATTAAGTGCACTATAGAGAGGTGGAAAACATAAATAGAAGCTCTATGATGGATATACTTGCTTATAAAAACCAAACAACACAAATGTCATGATTAATGGAGTATAAAATAGGGTATATGGATAAATCTCTAAGAATATTATGAAAAGGAGGTACCCTCCAACAGTGAGAGATCCATTTATGTGAAGTAAAAAAACAAAATAATGAATATTAAATAAGTTAAAAAATCATTATTTCATTATTTTAATGAGCTGTATGATTTTATCACATATATTGTGAAACCAATAACTAACCATGAGACTTATTCAGTATAGGATCCATGACCGGCATGTTTATCTAACACAGTTGGGAATAATTATTAGAAATTGTGTGAACTACAGTGCATATGGACTTCCTATTTTTCCCAATGACTGCGACTAGTGAACGATTTTCAATAACATTGCACAAATCATGGTAATTCATTCTATTTACAGTAATTTTGGTCTCTCACGATCATCATCTCAATCCTACATTGTTCCCCAATCCTGTGCTCAATGAAGGAGGGGTTTATTCTCTTTTGAGGGCACCTAAATTTCCCAAACCATGAACCTCTTCATTCAATATACAAAAATTTGATCGTCAGGACACTAATGCATCAAAAACCCATATTATCCCCCAAGAAATATTCAATGAATTTAATCCCATCCAATAAAAAGGTCTTGAATAAATGGAAAAGAATTAATGATTTTATCATAAATGAGGAAAGTATTGTAACATATTTCAAAATCCAAAAAATCCAAACGGGCAAGGAATTTAACCATCTAATAAAACTCAGGATATTAAAATTGTAAATTCTAGTTGAGTTCTAGGAGGCCTTCATCAGGCCTCCCCATACCACAAAGGCTTCTAATGAGGTGCAAGTTTGTAAATATTTTTTATATAGAAGACTATACCATCTAGTGATGATAGAATAATGCTCTTCATATATATAAATTAACATAATGAGAGACCATAAGACATTAACTAATAATCTAACAATGGAATAAGAACATAAATGTCATGAAATATCTTATGTATAATAAAAAACTATTAAAAAATATAACAAAACATACCATTTGTAGATAATGCATTCCATACCACTAAAACTATGAAATATATAGGAATAGAGCACAGATGTCAAAAATCAGTATGTACATGTATGATGATGGAGGGAAAAAAAGAAGTCCAAAAATAACACATGTTAATGTAAGAACCAATATTCCCTCTATTTTCTTCCAATGTGAATTCAACCCCTATGATCTGGCTCTGTAACATGAACATATACCTTAACTCAAATCTATGAATTCTACATTCTCCCTAAAGGGGCCTATGTAGGGTGTGATAATAAGTATTATTATGGAGCCACCAAAATATTCCTACATTAAATATGTGACTAAAAACTTGTAGTTTAAATAAACACCATCATCCATGGTTCTCATCATCTAATAAATAACTATTACATACTTCTACCATTGATGGATTAACTGAGGAGGAGACGATCCTTTGCTCCCAGCTAATGGAATACCATGATTTTCAATAGAACCTGGTGAAACCATATATTCGACCACCAAATTTAACATCAAATCTCATTCCATTAAGTAGGTGTCATATGTCCCTAAGACAATATGAATCAGATGAATCTGGTCCCCCATACCCCTACACGAAAGCATCTTTTAGATTAAAGGTTGATGTCACGAGGTAGAATGATATCCATCATAAAAAAACTATATTGACATTATATATTATTTCCATTGTAATTTCAATTATCGTCCTCCCAGAAGTATCATGTACCAATGCCCATAAGCTCGTCGAGACTTATTCCCCAAAAGACAGCCTTAATGCTCTCATCAGAAGAGTCCTTACATTCCGCTTGGCTTTTTGTATAAAAGAAAATAACCATATTTACTTATTGTAAAATACTGAATGAATATACCCAAATTAGTTTTCATTAATACATCAATACTTTAAGTTAACTTGTGTACACATGACACCAATTGGTGTATTGAACAATAGAGGTTAGTGACAATCAACAAATTGATACAAATTAGCACCATTCTGGAACCACAAAACCCTATAACAATGACTTATATGATGATGTCGATGTCATCCCAAATCACATGAGCCTCACCCATATCATAACATACTTGAAACCTATAATTGATGAACATGTATCCCAACCTATACCAACATTACAAAAATACCTCAGTCTAATCCCATTAAGAGTTTCACATCACATAATAAAAGATATAAAAAACTATCAAATTCCTCAAGAAAATCCCACCACATTTACATGGAACTTATTAGTGCATCAATATCAACTTGTATATATAATTCAATTAAATTAAATTAGGATATTTAACATATATAGTTTAACACCACTATCAGGACTATCGATGGTTCCAAAGACACATTCACAACTCAAAGAATTTATAATCTTGGTTGAGCATGAACATTAGAATCATATAATGTTAAATTAATTTCATAAAATAAACTAATTTAATTAAGTGGTCTTGTTTGGTCCAAACAATTAAATGTAAAAATACACACCCCGAAAACACTCCTAATATCAAAAGAAAAGAATGCAGTAGATAGCTAGGGTTGGAAGAGGGACATCTGTCTGGTCATAGCATCTAAATCATACTGATTTGGAAGAGAAGAAATTTATATATGAACACATTATAAAATAGGGAAAAACCAATCACACATATTTAAAAAATGTATGGAGAGGGTAATAGAAAATCAGATCCAGAGGATGGAGAGCCATACCCAAATAGATCCAACACCACCAATAGCATGATGAGAAATGACTAAACAGAGTACATAGACCAATAACAATCATAGTGATGAAAAGTAGGAACAATCATACATTACATTACCCAAGGAGGATAAATGTGTATAAAATAAGGTAAATAAAAATTGGGGAAAATAATAATTTCAACCCATCAATGAGATTCATGGTTCACTCACATAGATGGGAAAACCCTGTGCCAACCCTTTCTCTCTGTCATTTGAAGGGATAATATTATAATAGTAATCCAGCATGATTTGGCGTAACCATGTGAAAATAATTCATGTTATTGTGTATATGAATGACCTATTTGGGACTAATAATGTAGAATGTGCATGGTTTTCCCTATCCATGGGTATTCATTGTGAAAGACCACTTCAAAAAACTACTAAAGTCTTGCAAGATCGGGCGCCCCATCCTAGATTGATTCCAATGCCATGATCAATGTAAAAAAATTCATGTCACCATTTTTCATTATAGGTTTCATGGTTACCCAAAACTTTGTGCCTTAGCCTTCAAATTTATAAAATAGTGTTTTGGGCCTTTGACAACACCGGAACCCATCTAAATACTTCAATCATTTTTAAGACCCTAAACTATCAGAAAAATGAAATGGATCATAGTAAAACTAAAATTTAGATTTTGTAAATAAATGATATAGTATTAACATACACCAAACATTAATAAAATATAAGTGGGTGATGAATTACACCTACTTCCAAATCCTAGGATGTAATAATCTCCATGATTCCAACACACCATAATATTGCATCTTTAATGAACATTAATTATATCGGTACCACACACAAGATATAAATATTCACATTTAATCCATCAAATTGGATACAAACATATTAAATTTTTAGTGGATATTCCATAAATAAATCATGTGTACCTTGTGATCTCAAAATAGACATTCCTCGAAAAGCATCATGAAAAAAATAATGTTACATGAATAATCCCCTAGAATTTTTCTAATTGTCATCAATTCACCCACCTTCTGTAACCATGGAATCTATATAGAATTCACATAGCCTAAAGATCACCTTCTTAAACCCTATCCTTCCTATCATTCTACACTTGAAACCAGCCACTGATCGGAATTCTATGTCACACTACCTCTCCCATGACCTCCACATAAAGATAAAACATGGCTACCATATCCTAGTTACACATCTGGTATGCTATCAAAACCTTAAGTCTGCAAAAGTCCTTACCTATTAGTTTTCTAAACAGTATTCTAGCAGATCCTCTCAATATTATCATCCAATCCCAAACCACAAAACACCTTCGATGTCCACTAAAAATGGGTCACGAAATATCTAGACAACCTACTATGGATTCTCTCCATCTATGACCCACTCGTTAGTGGTTTTTATATTATTTTGGCCAGACAGACCTATTAGAACACATCTCAACCCTCCGACCTGGTATCTAAATTGTCACCACTGAAATCACCGGACACCATCCCCAGGCTTGGGTATGACCTGTCCACCATGTTTCCCTCAATTATGAGAGCATGATTCACCACCTCTGAGAAAATGACCACCCATAAGAGGATAAATTGTCTCAAATTTTCTGTCGTAAATTATCAACTAAAAACATTATCCTTGAGGTGTCCTCTCCCACCATACCAGGTGAAAAGTAAGGAAAATCGATGAATTTTACTGCATATTCCATATAAAACCTGTCACCAATCCACATGCCCTAGAATTACCAAGAAATCATATCATACATCATATTTGGGAATAAATTATTATTAAACAGAGCCTTAACATCCATCACGTACAGCCCCTCATGTCTGCATTCCTAGTTATACACATCCCCGTAGCACCTTGTTGGTCCAATAATAATCTATTTTTATTGTTTCACAATCAACTATGGAGGAGTCTCTACATGCTATAATATCTTCTTCACCAATTCAAAACTATTTTTAGTAGCCTATGGTGCACCCTCACATTGAAAATGTTGTGGGTGTTGTGACATAAACTCATATATTCAATACTCAATAAAAGGAAATTCTCCATGATCTCCCTTGTTAATACCTAGGATAACATGTACCAATATGACATTGGGTATCTCTTCAATCCCCAAAAATATTGTTGAAATATTTTGTATCCCCAACAATACTGGATCTAGTAGATGATACTATGCATGTAGCTCCTAATTTCCATGACCATTATGGGTTTCATGTTTTATGATATCCAGTGTCACCATAGAATTTCTTACAGAATTCTTTAGTGGAGCCCATCTGGGTATATACCACCTAAATACAAACCTATGGTCATAAAACCCATATAACATATATATATGGGTGTATATATATTTCACATATTTGTAAATCTGTAACATGGATTATAATATCACTTCATTTACCCTTCCCCATAAAAACCATGTCCCGAGAAATTCGGGACTCATGACCTCTTTAATAGACCACATCATAGCAAGGTATCATGTTTTCTTCTAGCCACCCCAATCATGATAAAACATGAAGCCTGAAACCGATGAACACATCACCAAACATCATGATCAAAATAGCTCTATACAATCGTACATGTTAGAAGAAAAAATATCTAGGCTAATAAAGAAATAAATAACATACCATAAATAGTTTCAATTAGGTATAAGTATAACATTCATTGAAACCATTACATGTTAGTGGTAGTTGAAAATTGATCTAGGATATATAGGGCTGGATCAATATAGACTGTATCAGAGGATGTTTGTAAGTATCCTTGGGATATTAATTAAAGAAAAGTTCAATTAAAGAACATATCCATAAGGTATAATTTGTGTATAATAATAAATGAACATCATAAAATTTTGGTTATTTATAGACTATGTGTGTCTTTGAAGAAATCATTCTTTGTCAGGATACTAAAACTGGACATGGTTTAAAAATAGATTTACCTACAGGTAAAAACTTCTGAATGTGTGGCACGGCTAACTCAGCATTACATTGAACACGATAATGGGCCTTACATTGCACCTCAATTGACACACATGGGGGATATTCTAATTAGAATTCATATTTTATTTAAGAATTACTATGGAAGATTTTGATATTTAATTAAATAAGTTAAACCTATGGGGTTTTAAATTTATGATAATGTGTCGTGATTTAGATATCATATGAATGATTATATGTTTGTCTATTACTATATATACACATAATATGAATTTTGGTTTTTTAAAATGGTTGGAACCTATAGAGTCAAGTTAAAATTTAACATGAAGTAAAAATAGATGTAAATTAGAAACAAAAGGTGTTGTTGATAGGATTAAAATAATTTTTTTATAACTAATCCGGTTTCCCAAAATACGATTCACAATATATACCATCAACAACTCTCAAACTGACCAACGAATTAATGGGTGGAGTTTTCTAAGAGGGAAAATGGTGGAGATAATGTAGGGAAGAAGGATCAATTTTCCTCCTAAAGGAAACAGAGAAATGATACAGCTAGGAAAGTGTATCAATGAAATAACGAAATTCATTATATTTTGGAAATTATGACATAAATAAAAAAAATTTACAATGTAAAATTAAGATTAGGATGGAAGGAGATTATACTATTTCAAAAAAATCCTTAACAATTAGTTATAGTAACTATGGGGAACCTTGAAATTAACCATTTTAATTTCGTATTCTAGAAGATAAAATATAGACCATGGACATATATATGTGGAAATTAGTGGGTGAAGTATTCCTATATTACTATTGTGTTGAAACCCACAATTAAAAGGCTATATTGTGATTAACAATATTTCTAATACATTCATAATATTTATTTTGGATAGTATATTAATATGGTTATAGATAAGAACAACATATATGATGGGTGACAAATAATCATGTTTGGAAAGGATGCATATTCGAGCCTATGAATGATAGATGATATGTAATACACAACATCCAATGACCTACACAATGTCCTAGTTAATATGTCATTGTTCATAGTTAATAAATTTCATAAATAAATATTAATGATGAATCTACAGTATAGATTTTAGGTTAAGATGTTAATTTCATAACCATATAAACTTTTAGAATAGGTAGAGACAAATTTAATGGAATATTTCTCTTTTTTAAGCCATATAGAGAATTTAATGACAATTTTAGAGCTTCAGGGATACATGTATGTTTTTAGATACCCATTTCACAGAGTCACATATGAATTAAAATTTGATCAATGAACAAAAAAATATTGAATTGTTCATAAGAAAATAAAATGGTCCTGAAAGTAAATTTTCATATACTCATATGAGGAAAAGGATTTTCTCTACAACAATAGAAGGATATTAAATAAAATATTCATGATAAAATTATTAATGTTGAACCCACGATCTTCTAAATCAATGCAGATTTATGGCGTTGGGGACCACAGAATTCCATTGGTAGTTCTATTTAATGCCATTGATTACCTTAACTCCTCCCTATTAATAATTAAAATTTTACTCCTTTAATGTATCTCTACATGCCACAAATTTTCCCATTCTACGATACCTAGTTATATCTTATTCACCCTGACCATTATAATTCACATTATCTGTTTTATAAATGATTTGTTATGAACCCTTACCATTATGTAGTATTTTAAATAGATGAAATTTAAAAAACTATAACACAAACATTGAAATTATATTTTAAGGACACAATTACATTGATGTGGGGAGAATGTAACACCCTGAGAAACTAACTTGGGAACATTTTTTTCAATACAGTGTGTGCAATACAACATCATTAACATAAGGAAATGTAATATATAAATAATTTATATTATTGTATCAATTTTAAATAAAATAAATATAACTTATACCTTTCAATTCATGTGACACTGACATACAATACATCATCTGCAAAAGTAATTTTCTTCAATGGCTTGCATTACATGCAAAAACGAATATTAATAGAAAATAATATTTTTTTAAAATATTGTTATTTATTATTATAGGTTATAAACTAGATTATAAATAAATTTTATGAACAAAATTATCTGAATTATGATAATTTTTTTTAATGTAATATAATATGAATTCATTGGATATAAATTTATTAGAAATCAATATAAGAACCAAGGGAATTTAATGGTAATGTCCTTATAAAAAACTATTTAAATGATCACAAAGCTATTTTATATTATGAAATTAACTTAGACAAAATTATTTAGTTATATAAAGGTAATATATATAATTTTCTCAATATAATATTTTCACATTCATCCAATATAATTTAATGGCATAATATAAAAATTCCCTTATATTTCGAATAAAAACATATTTTGTTATAAAATAATTTTTACCACATTTTAATAGAGAACATATTATAAATGAAATATATGTTATAATTATTAAATGTTACCATAAAATTAATAATTAATGTGAACCATAAAAATTATTTAGGGTTAATATTTTGTATTTTAAGGTGAAGTTTTGTTATTTAATGGATAGTGAAATATACTAAATATCATCTCAAATATTCAATTTCATCGATTTTATATATAATGTTTTATAATATATTTTATTGGTTTCAAATTTTAATGAGATATATTTATAAAAATTAATACAATTTAGGTCATTGTTATGAATTTCACTTTGAAATTGAATATAAAAACACATACTACTTTTCATTTTTTTTCTTAAAAAACCCGAATTGTGGTCTCATATACGATATTCAATTTATAATATTTCCTTTAACATAAATGATTCAAATACATAAAAATGTATTCCATATTTAGAATGTTCATTATTTATAATTTATAATATCTTCAACTAACATTTTTAACTAAAATATTAGTCAATTTAATTTAAAATAATTATAATGGTAATGTTGAAATTAAAAATATCAAGGGACTATACCATAATATTAAGGTCCAAAATGACCTTGAAACTTGTCCAAAATCCATTGGATGGTAATATTTAGAACTTATACTACATTGGATTTAATTTTTTCTATTATTGTATCCACATTATATTAGAAAAAAAGTGGGAGGAAGTCACTTTTCAAAATATACAATAGTATCACTCCTCCTCCACTGTAAAAAGGATCTCAAGCCACCAAAATCAGCAATAAATTCTGTACAATTTTTATTGACCAAAATCTAGAAAAACTGATACTAAAAACCCATTATCGAAACCTAGAGTTCTCACTTTGTTCATAAAACCATCAATAGATTCCCTGTAGTGAAAATTAAAATGATTTTGTCAATTAAGAGGTAGCACTGCTCCTCATTCTATTTAGAATTATTATAGTTCTCAACAACATAATATATCAGGTTAAAATTATTATTAAAAAAATAATATTATAATTATATTTTACATGTTATGGATTTGACCTATATTTACATACACATCCATCAAATGGGTAATGAACTTACTGTTTATGTATATGGAAAACTACAGCCTTATGAAAAAAATATTGTTTTCACTTCTATTACTACCTCTTATAGAGATAATTATGATGGAAACACAATTTTTATATGTTATATATTAAATTTATAATTTATTTATTCTTACATATTTTTAATATAGATGATGACTTTATACTTTCCATTTTCTAGAAATACTATTATAGTTTTTGTGGAATTGTGGACTACCTCCACCCCTGAGCTTTGTGAATTGATCAAAAGATAATGTTGTGTACAAATGATTGTTTTAATTAAAAATATTATACGTAAAAAATACTAAATTATATTAATGACATAATTACCATACTAGAAATACAGTATATATCATTCTTATTATTACCCTTTCACACACTTAAAAACAGATGACATCATTCATGGATGTGAAGACTACAACCTCCTCCACAGGAATTGATTATTTTAACATCACTATAATTACATATATAATTATATATAATTACAAAATATTTCATTCATTATATAATTATCATTCTAGAAATGTTAATTTTACCTCCATACATTCAATAACTATCATTAATAAATGGTAAAGTTACTCATATGTATGTATAACCTATAATATCTATGATTGTTACTCTTGATCATTTTTCATATCAATATTTAATTATTGTTTTAGAATTTATAATTTATGTAACAAATAACAATAATATTGTGATTATTATTATGCATATGTTATATAATAACCCCTTGAACATATTTGACTTATCGAATATTTTTCTACACTTAGACCAAATTTGTTCAAAACCCATAACAAAAGAAAAATTGATTGTGTAGTTCTCTACAACATCGTAACAAATTAAATGATGTTATCATAAACCTGAAAACTGTTTTGAATAATGTAAATAATAAATATTTTATATTTTTTTGGGAATATATAGTCTTAAGAGATATGTCAGACGTAAGGTATGGTATTTAGTGATAAATATTTAAATATATGGGATAAATTTCGAAATCACCAATTAATTAACATATGTGGTGTATCTAATATCCCTTTTAATAAATTATATAATTAATGATTTAAAATTAACTGAACTTAAAACTTTCATTTAATTTTATTTCCTCATGATTCTTATGATTTAAAATGATTCAAAGTTGTTTGTGACACTATAGAATGTTTAAATGTTATTTTTTTAAAAACAATTCCAAAGAAATATATTTTTTATTTGATGAATTTATCATTTCATTTTTCACTAAAAAATATAATTTTACTCTCCTCTATAATTTCATGAACTTTATCTTTTATTATTATAATTTTTACACTCTTTGGTACTCAAAATGTTTTAGAAAATGAATTTAAAAAATCCAAAAATAATATTCTCTTCAGTTGGAGAACATTTTTTAATCTAAAAAAATATTTTATAAAATTTCTTCAATCACTGTTTTTTATCCTTTCGAAAATGAAATATTAATGCACTTCGTACAATTTTTTTATTTTACCAATGTTTTCAATGTAATATTCTTGTAAATTTTAAAAGAAGACATTTTTATAAACGTTTAATAGTGTAATGGGAATGTTTCATCTTTCACATATGGAATGTACATATTCTCCTACCAACATTTCATTGAAGATACCTATTTATTATTAAATTATTATTTATAAAGAAAAATATTTTAAAAATTGATTTTAAAAAATAATGTTTTTCAAATGGATTTTCAAAACAATTTGATATTTTCCTCAAGAATTTTATTAAAAGAACATTCTATAGTATTAATATTAATCAAAAACAACAACCCATTATTTTTACTAAACATTAGATATGTCATATTGATATCATCATTATTATTTCTCTAGAAAATTTTGGATTGATTTGTCTATGGATTTTATTGACATTCACTTATATGTTTCATTTTAGATCCCATGAAAAATTTATCTTCCTATGATATTTTTATATTGAATTTTCCCTAAATATCTTTTCAACTGTTAATGGATATAATTATTTCACACTCCATAAACCATTTTTTATATGATGATTGTGTTGAAGGATATTTTATTAATTAGGAAAATATTGTTAACTATTTATTATATATTCAAGACATATATTTTATAAGGAATACTTTTTTAATGATATCTATTAATTGATAAAAGAAATTATTTGAACATGTGGTGAATGATATGGAGCATACATTATATATCCCCTTGATGCATCAATAGTCTCATCATACAAAATTAGTTGGTGAATAATACATAATGATTTTTTCCATGATGAATATATGGTTTTGTACCCATAGATATTAATTGAGATGAAGATATATCAGGAAGGTATAATTGTTCATGTTCTAGATACATGATGTCCAAATAATAATAATTTCCTTCATTTTGATTCAATAATTATTATCTATGATATTTTAGACCAATACATATAAGAATGCATTTCATTATTAGTTCATTCAAGAAATAGAATGGTTTTAAATTTATTACCCTTAAAAATTTATTGATCATTATCTTGTTATTTGAATAGAATTAGTTCACAATAATTAAAATTCTATATTAGAAAAAAGTTCTGGACCCGATGTGAGCCAGTATTCAAAAATAATATATAAAAAAGAAAGGATTCAGGCGTACAAGTGGTTATTACATAAGTGAGTGTCCAAGACACCACATCTATCTGCCTCCACCATCGGAGCACAAAAATTCGGGGTCGTAAAAGACCACATCATATCGAGGTAATGTATAGCCTTTTTCAAGTGTATCATCAACATGATTGTTCGCCCGATACACATGAGAGACAACCATCTATATTTGATTGGATTGGTAGAGACATTCCACCCACTGAGTCAGTACACTCCATAGCACATTTCGTGTTCTAGTACTCAGTGCATGAACAACAGTCATTGAGTCAGATTCAATCAAGAGCCATTTCCAGTTAAATTGGACAAGTTACCCTATAATATGAATCATGGACCATAACTCAGCTTCAAAAGAAGTTCCAATGCTAGTGTAGAGATAAAATCATCCCATAACAAACCCACGAAACGTGCGGAAAACTCCTCCACATCCAGCTGCACCCAGCGCACCTGACGCAGCTCAATAAACATTTACTTTTAGGCATGATATAATTTGTGGGATCCAAATGATATGTTTAATCATACAAGGTTTTCATGGAAGGCCCGTAACACCATGAAGTCTAAGAGTTTGGAGGTCAGATATGGTGTCATACACTTCACCATCTTGGATCACTGATGCAGGTTACACGTCCCGATGGATGGAGGTCATACCCTTCCGGACAGCATCAACCACACTATTAAACATGGACCTGTTCCATGAGTCCCACAAGGCCACAATAACCCCTGTAATAGTAGCAGTAAGAAGGCTGAACACCTGCTCCCTACAGTGCATCTGTAGCAGCCCATACAACAGCTCAATAATCTGATTTCTGGGCTCCATCTCAAATCCAAACAACACACCCAAATAGCTCCAGAGTTTCCAGGCTTGATCGAACTCCATAAACACATGTTGTGTGGTGTCTTCCCCAGCCCTGCAAATAGCGCACCTAGATTCCATCTGAAATCTATCTCGCTTCAAGAGTTCAGAAGTGGGAAGCCTTTTTTCCAGATTCTCCAAATAAGGATAAAACGAGCTGGATGAATGAGTGGAGCCCTAAACTTCATCAACCAGGTTGGGGCGTGGTCAGTACATCCAAATTCACTCCTATAAAATTATTTCATGTCAAATATCCCATTCCTGATATGAAGCCAAATCAGTTTGTCACAATCCATAAATGCATAATTATTAATTTGAGACATCACATTGTATGAAAAATTCTTCTCAGGCAAAGTCTGATATGGGAGAAAACCCAAGTTAGATAATGAAGCAACTTTAGGTGTGACATTCATGGATTTCTAGGGCCGATCCAGCCTCAAGGTACTCTAGCAGCTAAGATTGGAATCACTGTTGACCAACCATTTAGAATCCTACATAATTGTTGCATAGGCCTGCTTCAGGAGAGCCCATACTGAAGAATAGAGGTAGTATTTATTTCCATTAACCAATAATTTTGTGAACCTGCACAAAAAAAATTCACCATCATCATCATTTGATATCAGCCTCCAAGGTAACTTTCCAATCAGACCATCATTAAAGGTATAAAAATCCTTGACTCCTAATACTCCCATTTCTACAGGTTTTATACATTCTTTCCACTTCATAGTGGCCAAATTCCTCTCAACGATTGATCCCGTCCATTTAAAGTTTCTCACCAGATTTTGATGTTCCTTAATCAGTCCTCGCAGCCATTTGTAGAGAGAGAATGAGTAAACGAATTTGGATATAATCACTGAGTTCACAAGGAAAACCCTCCCAACCAGGGACATTGATTTCCCTTTCCAACTAGCATGCTGATGAGTAATGCCAGCATAAATACCTTCTAGATAACGTTGTTTCACCCTTCCCATGAAAAAAGGCACCCAAATATACTAAATGTGCAAGCATCCCCACATCACCCCAAGGTATAGAGTGATCCTATTCATTTTTCCAGCTAGAATTTCATTGCAAAAAATAATTGAGTATTTGTCCCATCTTATGGCATGTCCAGCCACATCCTCATAGTGAGTGAAAAGTGACTTAATATAGGATATGGTTCTCCATGATGCCTACCCCAACAACAATATGTAATCAGCATAGAGAAGATGAGATGGTGTGTGATCATTAATAACAACCCTCATCCTCTTATACATACCCATATGGGCAATCTCATTGATGCATCGGCTTATGAAATCCTCTTCAATAGAAAACATTATCCTCAATAATGAGTCACCTCGTCAAAAACCCCTTGAGAAAGAAAATAATCCTCTCGGTGATCTATTCCCAAGAACTGACATCTGTGAGGACCTATGAATAGTTCTATTCAGGTTCAAGAAACTATTCGAGAACCCATGCCTGCAAAGTATCTCAATTAAAAAACTCCATTTAAGGGTATCAAAAGCCTTAGATATGTCAATCTTAAGAGAAAAGTTCCCTTCCATTGACATCCTTCACATGTGGTTGACACTCTCAGAGTCCAATAAAAGGCATTGTTGTATGTTACTTCCAGGAAAAAACCAAATCGATTCATAGTGATCATTCCTCTAATATGTCCACCCATCCTGCACATAATGATCTTGCTAATGAGTTTAGGTATTGTATCCCCAAGAGCAACATATCTAAAGTCTTTACTATCAAGAGCATTTTCTTTCTTTGGAATGAGTGAAATGAAGCATGAATTTATCTCATGGGAAAAATATGAATGTGAGAAGAAGTCCTTTATGGCATGATCAATATCATCCTGTACAATATCACAGTAGAACATAAAAAATTTATTAGTGAAGACATCCAGGCCCGGGGAACTCTCAAGATTAAGAGAGAGGAGAGAAGATCTGATTTCCTCCTTAGATGGGGGGATGTAAGAGACTGATTCATCTTCTCATCAATTGAGGGGTTGATGGTGTCCCCCCGGTCAGTGGAGAAGTACTGCCCATTGTCAATGTGCATACATTTGAAATAGTCAACAACAGGTGACACAATCTCATTATTATCAGAATAAATCTCGTTACCAATTCTAATCACATTGTTTCCAGCACACACTCTCTTCTCCTTATACAGTATATTGAAGAGATTATAGTTTTTGTCACCATCCTTAATCCACATCACATTCAGCTGATTCCTAACTAGACTATCCTTTACCATGAGAATAACATCAAGCATATTATGTGCTATGATTTCTTCCCTAGAAAGGATGGACTGATGCTCATGATCAATTTGAATCATTCCATGATCCTCCTCAATGTTTTGAATGTCCGCATCAATTTTAGAAAAAGATTTCAGTCTCCATCCCTTTAGAAATAATTTTAGATGCTTCAGTTTGGCAGAAATTCTACAAATTGGACTCCCAATGGGTCCATGCCTCCAAGCCTCCAAGACAATATCAATGCATCCTGGGATGACAAGGCAAGAATTATTAAACCGAAAGGGTATAGGGGATGACCTCATCCTTTGGAAATTGAAAATGTCAATAATTTTATTATTATCAGAGTGATACTTGGGAAGAGTAAAGCTAGAGATCCCATGTATGTCTTTTTGTTCAACAATTTTCTCATGTAATCTACCAAGTTCAATTACTATTCTATATTTTTTATGAACATTATTCCCAGTTTTTTCATCAAATTGTATGTGTCATCAGTTTTCTAATTTCTTATAGTTATTATTTTAATTGAATCATTATTTAATTCATTATAGATTACCATTAGTGAAAATTTGATATCAACCATATAGTGTTTACCATTACTAGGATTACAGGAGGTGTACTAAGAAATTTTTTCATGGATATAATAGATGGAATAACATTATCCACAATATAAAAATACTATATATTATGTACTTTATCTAATTGAAATGAATGACTCATTTGTGTATCTGTTTTATCAATATCACCTATCTCTTTGGCCCCTCTGGATTTGATTCCGTAAAATCATGACAATGTAATTTTAGTACACACTATCGATGGGTTTTCTAGGGTCATATCACTTCATTATTTTATGATTTCATTATACATATTGAATCATTATATCATCCCTATCATCCAAATCATTAGTTTTAGGGAATATAATAATGTCTCTCATGTCTATGTATCTTACAACTTTGTGAAGTTATGTGATTCATTCAAACATTTCATTAAATGTATTAATGATGGATTTAATAAAAATATGACATATATGTTACAAAATTTCATGGTAATGGTAATATGTCATTTACAATTTTTTTATTTTAATTTTACATGATAATGAAAATAATGTTAATTGTGTAAGTAAAACCTTCCATCTTAATGATTTGTTTATTTTGTTTTTTATCACTAACTTATTAGTATTTTTATAATTACATATATAATGAAAATATATTTTGTTTTAACCATATGTAGATTTATTTATATGATTAAAGAATGATAAATGGTAGAGGACCCAAAAAAATGATAAAACCATGATGTTATTAACCAAATCACAACATTAACCTAGATTTTTCAATAAATGTGTAATATAATTTTATAATAGATTCATATATGGTATTATATTTATAAATAATGTTATTTAATATAGTTTTAAAAAATTTATATTTATTATATTGGAGTTTCTAACATGCGTGATAGAAGTCAATACTCACGGTATGGTATTTTCACAACAAATCTTACATTTATGGGCCACATTTCATTTTCCCTAACAATTTATTTTAGGTGGTTTATATAATTATGATGAATATATTTTATTATTAATATTATAAAAATTATGTATATTTAAATATCTATTTCTAAGATATCAATTTCATTCAGATTATATTAAAAAAGAATCCAAATATATAAGGGATTTCTAGTATCTCTTTTAGTATAGGGAGACATATTATAAAACAATTTCTGTTTCTTTTGTGGGGAGTATAAAATTTATAATTTTATTTATATCTAATAAATGATCTTATTTTCATGATTTCCAATGTTTTTTTTTCATGTTTTCAACATTGGTTCTTATTATTAAAATGATTATTAAAGATGAAATGGGTTTTTAGCCCAATTTTTCATTGAGTTATATTGTTATTTTGTACATTTATATTAGTTTATGAGGAATATATAAATCCCCTATGATATGTAATATAATTAATTTTTTTAACCTTCAAATATTTTATGTTTATATTAATTTTATTCTTTTATGGGTCTTATTGTTCAAAGTTTTCATATTGGTAGGTGTTTTATTATAATCTCATTGTTTATCAAGACTGTTTGGGACCATTTTTCTGATGATGAAATATTACGACCCATCAATATAGGGAATCTATAATTTTCATCTCCAATATTTAGGGTATGAAAATAAATATTTTGAAATCATTTTAACTTCTTCATTTTATTAATATTTAGTAATTATTTCCTATATGAAATTTTTTTCTGGTTGAACACCCTTTTATTCTAAATCCATGATCACTAAAAATTATTTTTAAAATTATTTCATAAATAAATTTTTATGAATGATTTATTTTTAGAAAAAAAATTCCTCATAGGAATCTTTATGTGTTTCTTTATTCAATGCCCATTTTACATTTTCTTAATATTTGAAACAAATAATTTTTTTTACATGCATCCTATAAGAAATGATTCTCTTTGTCAATACAATAGAGTGAATTCAAAATTCAATAAAATGATTTTATTTTTATTTTAAATGATATTTTTTTCATTAATATTAGTGAAATATTTATACTGTAAATACATTTTTTCAAAGTTAAATAGGGGTTTTAAAAAGATATAAATATTTTTTCAAATGTTGAGGAAAATATTCATCAACAATTCTTTATAATAGTTTCCCAATATTAAAATATAATTATCAATGTATATATTCAAACTAATGGATTTTCAATATGTTTAATGATTTTTTTTGTTTTTGATTCAATTTAATGTTTTCATCCTTATGAAATTTTCTACGTGATATATCATTCAAAATCATTCTCCATATAACATGAAAAACATGTATGTAACATATTATTTTTTTTGATATGTAAAAGTGATACCTTTTATCTTAATTATCATCATTTTTTTCTATTATGTTAAAAATATTTCTATGAATCTTTTTTTTCCTGGATGGGTTATGCAATGATCAAAATTTTATGAATCCTACTTATTTACATTGTTGATTCAATGATTGAATTTTGAAATGGTTATGAGACGTATCCCATTTACATATGTTTTTAACTGATGAAATTTACGGGAAATCCCTATAATTTCATGGGTTAGGATGTGGGGAATGCATTATGTTCTTTTGGAACACAAGTATATGATTTTTAATATGTCTTGATTTTTATGGTTTAACTATTGAAGGTGGTAACATTATATACAAGGGTAGTGGAAAAAGTATAACCAAATATTTGTGGGATATATATATCCCTTCAAAGCATTGGGAAAAGATTTATATATTATGATAAATATAGAACAAATGTGGGGATTAAACCCATTTTAGTATGGGAAATTTTATGATATGATGGTTTTCCAAGTGAATGTGTATAATATAATGGTTTAGGATGTAATATAGTTCAACTAAAAAGAAAGGGATTCCATTAAGGATTGTGGTGTGTCCCACCCAATAGGTGTAGCTATAATGTCCTAGGATTAACATGCATGGATATCATATCAATTTATATGAATATTCATCACATTAAAAGTATATATGATGGGGGACTATAATTGTTTAATGTATTTGGTATTTTCAAACAAAATCTTCTTAGTCTACAAATAATCATCAATGTTCCTCAAAAAGATCACCCTCTTCAGGACATCTATATAAAAATATTCATCATCAATAATGGAAATGGAGCATAATAAATGACTGAGCATAGACTATCAGTAATGGTAAACAATTGAGATACATAATAATAACTTGAGAATAATAGTATGAAAACCTGATAAAATAATTTGGATGTCATAACATGCATATCAATGATCATACATAGGAGTCATGGAATAATGATTTTCATTTCATAAGTCATGAACCACAATGGAATGAATATCATAATCCATTAAATTATAAAATTGGAATATGCAATTTAATTATGGATTCCACATAATCATATAATATTATTTCCAATGTAGTTAAGGAATTTTTAACATAGGTTAACTTATTGTTATAGTTTCTCTCCCGATAATGTCTCTGAAGCCATGGTTCACTCCCACAATCATTTTATTCGTCATGTTTTAATCCTAAGAACACCTTTGTGGTCAAATTATTTTATTAAACAATCTCATTCTTTGTTCCATTCATTTATATCTCATTCGATATAAATATTTACCCAACGCAACGAGGGGAGATATAGGTACCACTAACCTCATAATGAAATATTACATATGTTGTCATCAGGATTATAATCATTCACATCAAAATCCATGAAATGAAATGGGTTTTATAAACATATTACCTTATCATGTCTTATATCAAATGATAGGTATGATAATAATTTACTAAAAATATATCCCATGAAATGAAATTGGTTTCATATCCATATAACCCATAAAATAGAAATTGGTATCATAAAAATAATTTCATGAAATCATAAACCATTAAAATATAGTATATAAATTGAACTGTTGGATTATATATGTAGTAAATAATTTAATATTAAAATGTTATAATTTAAGATGGAGAAGGATTTTTAAATATCCAGTGATCCATTTTATATGGAAATATTTTGTCATTGAAAATCATTTTTTATCAAACCATTTGAATTTGTTTTTCATATAATGAAATAATTATAATTTCATTAAAATCACATATTAATGAAAGAAACATTTTTGTAATAGAAAAATATTTTTTAGAAAATAAATAATTTTGAAAATAATTTTATATTAAAATTTATTTGAATATATATAAAACAAGCTGGAAATTATTGAATCTCATTTCATTGAAAATAATATTTTTCAAAACATATAATGGTATCTTTGAAAATCAATTAAATTTTTTTTAAACATAACATAATTTTCGAAAAACCATTTCAATGAAAAACACTCAAAATTTAAAAAATGATATTATATATTATTAGAAAAATATTTTTTTAAAATTAAATTTAAAGAAAAAATGGATGAATCAAGGAAATTATGGTCATTCCTGAGGACATGTTCATACATGAATCATATTTCATTCACAATATAAAAATTTAAAATGTTTTTTGATCACAAAAAGATATGAAAATTCCTTTTATAACTATGGTTTAGAAAAGTAAATCATAAGAAATTTTTTTTTCTAAACATCCTGGAATAATAATAAAACATGTTTAGAAATAGTTTTATAGAACTCGTTTAGGAAAGAATAATGATTTCAAAATGAAATGTTAAATAATGTAAGATATTCATAAAAACATTTTCATAATTATATTAATTTCCAAAGAGCGGAAAATTTGTATGAATACATAATGTTACCATGAATAACCCTAGGAGACAAAAATACCTGATTATTATTATAATATAGATAAAATATTTTCCTGAAATAGAATAACAATCATAATGAAATATATATAAGTGATTAGAATTTAGATATAAATAGGTTCCACATTATTTACATTAAATCATAATCACCACTAAAGAATGAAATTATATGAATAATAAAATATAATACAAATATGGATATTCATTGTATAAATAGTTAATGGGATGTATATACAACCCATAGTAATGTATAGGTCCCTTAAATTTCAGGTATCTCAAAGGATGTAAATTGAAAAAAGAAATTACATTATCAAATTGGTTTATTTATAATTCATAAATCCTATAATTGAATCTAAATCAAAAGGAAATATAAATTGCATTAAATTTAATTATATAAATCAAACAATATATTAATTTGAATGATATAAATCTTATAAAACAACAGAAGATTAATATTTAATGTACATCATATAAAATCAATATGAGATGAGTAAACCCATACATTAAGTTTTGAATACCTTCTTATACGTTGAAACATCATATCCCAGAGTAACCCAGTTTAGTTTTCACAAAAATGATTCATTGCATGAATTTTTTTACAAGGAAGGTTTCGATGACTATCATAGATATGTTGAGAGATTATTTCAGTAGAGTTTGGGTGAGGAAAAAGGCATGAGAGGTGAGACTAAGTTTTAGGGGTGACTTTTTTCTTGTAGTGGAGGAGGAGTTTCATTATATAAATTTTTTTATAATTAAATTCCCGTGTTGTTTTTTCCATGACACGTGGATCCAATAATGGTCCAACATCAATAAAAGGGAGTATAGGGTCATAATATGTCCAACCAATGAATTTGGAATACTTCATATGTTATTTTGGCCCTTTAGTTAATGGTTTAGTCTTCTGTTAAGCTAATTTTTCACTTCATCAATAAAAATAATTTTAATAACTTTCCCTATAATATTTATTAAAAATATAGGTTGATGTTAATAAAAATTGTAAATTACTCTGATTATAAATTTCGAATCTATTATTCCAAATTTCAATATCATAATTAGTAAAATTAAAATTAAAATTAATCTTACCCGCAGGGTGACAAAACAATTTTTGAAAGTAAAAATGTTCAAAAGCTTAAAAGGATTTTGTATACAATTACATTGTCAAATTGAACCCAATTACATAATTTTGTATGTTTGATGTATAATGAATCTTATAATATTGAAAAATTAAACTAAAATTAAATTTAACTATATAAAAAAAGTATTTGAAAAAATAATTGTGAATTATAATTCATGGGTTTTCATAATTCATTAAAAACCATCTAAAATAAATAAATAAAATAATTCCCAAAAATTAAATTTTTATATCCCATGTTCAAAAATTATATTAATGTATTAAAATAAAATGGTGTCCCTATAATAAAAATATTTTATTGGTTAACCGTTAAAACTATTTATTTAGTATATAATATTTAATTTTTGTAAAAATTATTAATCAATACTGGTGTTTTTAATTTATTGAGATAAATTTTTATTTGGACATAGAAATAATTTCATCGAAATACATTTTATTTATTTTTAAATAGTTATATTATTTTATTGTACTTATTGATGACCAATGGATTCATTTCTTATAGATGTATAAATAATATTATTACGATTTAGTTACTCTAATTCATACCATAATTTAAAATTCATAGGTGGTTTATATAAAAATATTTTAGTAATAATATTAATCTTATCATATAGTTTGGTAAAAATGACTTTTCATGTAATACTAAATAATTATTGGACTCAATATTTTGTTTAATACAAGTCACAAATATTTTTCCATATAACAAAATACAATATATATATCTCTCAAATCATTTGATTGAATTGGTTTTTCATATATCAGAAACACAAATTAGTTTTTATATATTATAAATTATAGATTTATTTATTTTCAGAATAAAAAATATTTACTTGATTAAATAAATATAGGAATAAATTAAAAAATATTAGGGATTTAAATTTTACAATGGTTAAAATAAATTTTACCCACAAAATTAGTCAGGGGTATCTCAGGTTTAAAACATGAAATTAAAATTTATTATAATAACCATTTGTAAAAATAAATATAATAAATCCTTCAAGTTAATGAAAGTTGGAAACATAAATTTTATCCACTGTATAACATGACTAGTTTTTAAAATTTGGTGAAATATGTTTCATGTTAAAAAAATGACATAGAATAAATGAATAAGAAACCTGAGAGATTAATAAATATCACAAATCAAAAAATATTCCATGATCTAGAGAATGTGAACAAGAATATAACCATAAACTTTAGATTCAACATTGATGTAATTTATATCATATAAAATTATAACAATTTTAAAATATTTTATTTCTAAACACTTCACTATTGGATGAAATATTTAAATGAGAATATATAGATACATAATTTCAGTTAATCTCGCATTTTTTTTTCATTATCAAATTTACACACCATCTCTTATTCTAGGATATAAATGTGATTTTTTATTCTTGGGTTTCTAACATATCTAGAGGTAGAATGATAACTCATTCCACATCTCATTACCGATCTTTACAAAAAACATTTTTCATAAGATATCCAATATTCAAAAATCGTCATTTGGTGAGATAATACTTTAATCTCTAAAACATCATCTGATAATTATCCTTATCCACTAAATAAATTTTAATCCTTATAACCCTTCAAAAATGTGCAAGTATAAAACAATAGAAATAGGAACACCAAATTTCTCCAAAAAATTTCATTATTTCCTTTATATCTTAATTTGGATCTAATTTTTTACCTACCAAACATTGTATTACCTATACCATGAATTCACTTAATGCATGATAAAATACTTTATAATAACAAATCTATATTTAAAACATGAATGGTTCCTTATTCAAAAGTTTAGTAGATTTATTTTTTAAATCATGACATGATGCAATCCAATCAATGATATCATTAACAACTTGTTGAAAAATCCTTTTTTCCCCAAGGTAATTAGTACCATCCAACATACTCATTTTTCCCTCATATGTTCATCACAATTTCCTTATCTCAAAATTAGTGACATATTTTAGGGTAATATTCTCCTAGAAAAAATGCCATCTAGATATGAAATCAATTTTCTACTCTATTAGAACGATTCAAAAATTCCGTTTAAATCTATATAAAAAAAGAAAAATCCTTATAAATTTTACATTAACAGTTCATAAATCTAAAAAAACCCTTTGAATATTCAATGTCATTATTACTCAATTAACAAGGCTTACCCATCCCATTTCATAAAACCTAATTCCTTTTACTTTTCATATATTGTCTCCCCATCATCAGGAATATGACTATTACTCAGGTCACACTACAGATTCTCTTCCCGAGGTTTCAACTATAGATATTAATTTACATAATGATCATTAATTGCATAAATAAATCTTTTAACCATTTATTGTGAGTTAATAATAACAATATTAATAAAAATCATTAATCCAATGATAAATTTTCCTTATGTCGTAACATGGTTTATGATCATCTTTTCAATAGTCAAATCATATTCCCGTTCTTTTGAGATATTCAATTTGGGTCCTCTCCCTAAATTCATATTATGTAGGAAAGAAAAAATTATTTTCTCCATTATCTCCATTACAATATTTTTTTGAAAAACATCCATTCTCTTACAAATTTAGTCTGAGAGTAGATTAAAGGAAACATTTATTATCATTTTTCAAGAAAAATTAATAGGCATGATAAAAACATCCTTCAATCCTACGAACATCCCATTTGAGTGATATTTATATATTATTTCAACACATTTCATATTAACACAATTTAATTTTGTCCCCACCATTAAATAATCCTTGAAATCATTTATAGAGAACAATCTATCATATGAGGATACCATATAATCATGAAAAATAACTTGTATAATTTTTTAATTATTACACATTCATATTTAATATATAAAATCATAGGTTTGTCCATTTCTATTCATTTTTATCCATTATTTCAATATTTCATGATGTTTTGTAAAGAGATTCGGCTATGTAAATATATGCAAAATACATATCCACTTGTAATATATATACAAGGTTTTATTTCTAGGACACTAATCACACTATCATTTTACAGGATTCATGTCATTTTTGAAATTATTAGACACATCCTTAGAGATATCCCTAAACATATCGTTAGATACATCCCTAGGAATATCAATAATGACTTCTCATACTATATTTAAAAAGAGTACTAAACCATTCCCTCGATACCAATTATAGCAACCCATATTCAACATATTTAGATATTATAACATTTAAATAAATATTTATCACATTAAAAAAATACATTCATAATGATCATAATATTTTAGGGTATTTCGTAAAATAGAAAAAAATATTACTCATTGAATGATATTTAATAAATTCCACAATGACTTTCCCAATTAGTAATTCAACATAGAACCAATCAATATAACCTTTGGAATGGAAACATAATAATATTTTGAAATCAAATGACTAGTAGGGGAAAAAACTGATATACCTATGCCTAAGACTAGAATAATGGTACTAGAAAATATAGATGATAGTTTATGATCATAAAAAACATATCAATGATCATACAAATGAGTCATGGGATAAATTTAGGTAGTTAATATATCATGATTCATAAAAAAAATAAAGAGCCTAATATATGATAACCTAACACATGAATAATCCATTGAAATTTTAAATACACAAAAACATATAAAATTTTAACTTCTCGGATCTGGGTGCCACTCAACGAGTGCCCCATGCCTAGTTAGTCAAATAACCTTAATATCATTTCCCCAAATTCCAGAGGCTGCTGACTAGTAGTGAGTTCCTAGGACTGGTAGTGGGGAAACTATTCCCTCATTTGTAAAAGTGTAGCACAACAGAAAGAAAAAATATAAACACACAAAAGTGGATGCAATAACAATATAGACATGATGTAACTGATGTAAAATATAACCAACAGTCACAAATATGATGATGAAATATGTCTCTAATTTTAATAAAGCAACTAAAATAGGATACACTACAATCTGATATAATACAGCACAAGGTACAAAGTACATCAAAACAAAACCAGGTCAGTGGAACAGGAACACAACGACATCACAAGCCTTAGCTCGGTCCCATGCTCTCCCAATCCTCTAAAAAATCATATACATGTACAATGTCTCTTTCCCTTACTGATTCCTCCAGCAATATGATCTTTTTGGGCCCAAGACATGACCCAAATAGGGTTTGAGAATTAAACCTCAGTAGGCGACCACCTAAAAGCATGTGCCCAACTTTTAGTGAAAACGTGCAATAAAAGTGTCAGTAATGAAATTAAATAAAATAAAAAGTACTGAATAGTAACCATTCCTACAAGTTACATTGCCATTTTAATAATTATTTAAAATTCAATATAATTAAATTATCAGTTTTCTGAGATTCAGCCTCAATTGGTCATCAACTATACCAGTGCCACAACAGAGACTACAACGAGCTATCTATCAAGTAAATATAGTAATTATACCTTGAATTTTCTTTATCTTGGAAGGTACGACAAAAAAAATCATCATAGTGAATATTTATGTAAACATTGTCCTTAGTCATGTATGTCCTTACCCTCAGGAAATCCAAAATGAAACCCTCAGGTGACTTCCCTCATGCATAATGAATATTTCCTTCATGCATAAGAACCAGTATAATAAGGATAACAAAAACCATTCCCTTATTCTAAACAAACACTACCCTTAGGAATCTGAAACACTTCCCTCAGGCTAACCAAAACATTTCCCTCAAGCTAAAAAAAACACTGCCCTTAGGCATATGTAACGTTTCTCTCAGGCTAAAAAAACACTACCCTTAGGCTGAACAAAACACTACCCTCAAGAATTCCATAAAAAAACAAGTAACTGGGCCGATCCCAACACATAAGCAAGTAATTTATATATGTTTCCGCTTAAGAAAACTAAAATCATTCTATAACGATGGCATATCTACATGTATCATGTCCATGCGGCTAAAAAAGTGAAACACACCCTTGGGGTGGCCCTAGATCGAAGCAACGATATCAAATAGAAGTTTATACTTATTCATTAGATTACCATTGCAATTTTAGGTATCTCAATAGTCAAAGTATCAGCCATACGACATCCTGAACATGGGTGTATGGCCAAATAGTACACAAACTCTACTTGACAGTGGGAATTTAAAAAAAGACCACATACCTTGATCTCCATTGATCGATATATGTGAAAGGTGCCTCCCACAACAAAAACTAACGATGTAGATCTGAGATAAATGATTTACATTCAAACCTAAATAACTTTCCATAGGGATATAATTGTAAGGACATATTCACTAAGAAGTAAGGCCTCACCCGCGTGGTTCAAACGAGACCAATGATGGAAGAATCAGAGACCCAATGAGTGATCAGGAGGTCCTCCAAGTCTAAGCCTCCTCTCCCGATGCTCCTAGTGAGCCCCCTGCCTCCTCTACTGAATGAGGAGGCTACTTCCTGTGTATAATGAAAAAAATAACTACAAGGCATGTACTCTCAAGTACACATCGTGTACTTTCCTTTTAAACTGTTCCTCGGGTGGGTACGTTCCACTGCCACATTGTTTGTCTACCGACTGCATGCATGACATGTATTACCAAGTACATGGGATGTAGTAATTTTTTACACCCTCAATCGCAAACAAGACTACATCCCTGTCACGACCCGTCCTCGGGGCCCATTCCGTGACTACCCCAAACCCGCCTTCCATAGGCCAGGGGTTGGTGACTAGCACCAAGGCATAAATCCCGGTAAAAAGGGAAGGCGTTGCCTTTGAAAAGTAAACAAGCACCATAGAGTAAGCAAGCGGAATAGTAAACACTAAGTAATAACAGAGTACAACTGAAAGTGCGGAAAAGTAAATGGGACAGTATACAAACCCAAACTGAAAGTAAAGTACAACTCGAAAGGGAAAACAACAACTGTAAAGTAAAAGCCACTACACCGAGCTGTCCACTGGAGATCCCACCTGAAGGGTGGGTACAGATAGCTCCACTGCTCCTTGGGTCCCGCTGTCCGCTCCGAGCACGTCCCGCCCAGTGGTCCACCTCCAGATACCTTCCTACTCTGCAAGCCTCAACCACGATCAACGCTGTCCGTCGTCTGCAACCAATACAACGTAGTGCGGGCATAGCCCATGCAGGGGTGAGTATAACGATACTCAGTAGGAACCCCGAGACCCTCAAGGTCTCACTAAAACCAAAAAGGATAACCACAAGAAGATCTCAACAGATAAACTATACTTAGATATATGCCCATACATATTCCTAAGTTATCATGTAACCCATCTCAATCATGAGGAAACACAAGGATTGTGAAATCAACAGATAACCACTACCCAGGTATATGCCCATATATATACCTAAGTTATCAAGTGACCCATCTCAATTATGAGGAAACACAAAAGTTCAAAAGTCTCAGCTCGAACCAGGATTTTCATTATCGAAACCATAACTGCTGAAGAGCTCCGTCTCTGGAGTGTACAGTGGTCCTGCCACGACTCCGAGGTACTGCTCACTAACCTAAGACTGCTGAGGTACTCCTCCTGTCGAGTACCGCGAGCCTGCCACCTCACACAGTAGTGCTTCCTGCCGGGGTCTTCCACCCAGCACAATAGTGCTCCCCCCTCATAGCCTATGGAGGTACTCCTCCTGTCGAGTACCACTGGTCTGCCACCTCACATAGTAGTGCTCCTCCACTATGGGTCTTCCACCTCACAAAGTAGTGCTCCCAGCTGGGCTACGTAAGTCACTCTGAATCGAATCAGACAAGCAGTTTTCAGGTCTCAGCCGGCTACACGGTCTCTGTACTCCGTACGCTCGTCTCTGGGAGGGTCCGCTCCACGAGCTACAAGTTGATACTCCAAGTATCTCAAAGTCCCATGAAGAAGTATCTCAAAGGACCGCCTCGTCATAGGGGTCTCAACGCAATAGACGGCGCGTCAATCGGACGCCCGGTCTGTGAGTTATTAGCCTTTTCGTCCCAGGGTCCCGGTTGGTTTCGTGAGTGAACCAAACATGGCCTTATCTCAATTGTACCCCGAACTCTCATAGGGTATACTCATAGGGACCGTTTCTCAACGAGATCAAAAACGCGGCTAACGGTTCGTCAAACGGACGTTCTGTCAGAAAGGTATCAGCTTTTCCGTTCCAGGGGCCCGGTTGGATTTTGGTGCGATCCAACCCGGCCACTATCCATCTGCATCCAAATCTCGGTCGGAGGATGCCAAAAGTTCTGTATCATCAACAGAAACACGACGAGACAGACGACACGTAAATCGGACGCCCGGTCTGTGAGTTATTGGCTTTTTCGTTCCAGGGGCCCGATTGGTTTCGTGAGCGAACCAACCCGACCACACTCCGATGGCATCCAAACCTCGAGCGGAGTAAGCCAAAAGATCTGCCTCACTTAGAGGAACTCAACAAAGCTGACGGCACGTCATTCGGACGTCTGTAGCTCAAGATATGAGCGTTTCCGCTCCGATGGCCCGGTTGGTTTCGTGTTCGAACCAACCCGGATGAATCCAAAGTAATCCAAAACCTTGAGTGCGATATACTGAAAGGACCGTCTCATTCCAAGGATCGCTTTTCCGCTGACGGCGCGTCGTTTGGAGGTCTATAGCCCGAGTTATGGGCATTTTAATCCAAACCGCTCGGTAACGGGGGTTTCGGGGCCGGGCCGTTCCGGCCCGAGACCCCCCGGTTGGCCCGCACAGGGTCCACCCGCCCCGGACAGGGTCGAACCGGCCCGGCACGGCCCGGCCCGGCCCTGCCCGACACGGCCCGGCCTGGCCCGGTGGACTGGCCAGGCGCACCGGTTTGGCGCTAGGCAGCGCGCTGGGCGTGCTGCCAGCTCGGACGTAGGCCGAGCTGATTGGAAAACGGAGGGCCGCCTGCCCCCCCTTTGTGAAACCATACCCCCTCATTATGGTGGGCCATTTATTTCCTGGCCGAGGGATTAATTCCCCCCAGTTTTCTTCCCTTCCGGCCGGCCTGACCTGGCCGGCCGGTTCTTCCTCAACGGGACCGGGAAAGGCTGGTCCCCCTTCCGGCTTCCAACACCGGCGGCCCGGCTGGACGCCGGTCTTCTTGTTCCACCGCAGCCCGGAACCGGCCGCGGTCTTCGTCTTCTGGCGCAGTGCGACAACACCGCGCCCCTCCGCCGCGGCCCCGCTGCAGCCGCGGCGCCTTCGGTTTTCCTTCGACGCGGCGCGACGACGTCACGTCCATGAAATTCTTTCGACGGCGCGGTGCGACGGCGCCACGCAATAATTGTCGTGCGATTCCCGCGTGGTGCAACGACACCATGCCATCTTGTTCCATCCGCAAGAAACAATCAAGAACAAAGGACGGGGGTTCGACCGTGTTTGTGCGGTCCGGCCCCCCTCTCTCGTTAAACGATAACACTTAATCGTTTATCATCAAAGTTCGTCATGCTAGAACCAAGAACGAGAATAATTAAATAAAACAACAATAATCCCCTACCTCGGTTTCAAGTGCGGAGCACATCAACAAGCCGCGGAAGACAAGCGTCGCGGAGGTCGGGCGTCGCGGAAACTGAACGTCGTTTCCGTTGACGTTGAGGTGCGTCCGAAGAGGTACGTTGCTGGAGAAGCTTCGTAATCTGACGGAGAAAGTCCGAGGAAGAAATGGCGTCTCCTTTCGTTGACACTGTAAGATGATCGAAGATGCGGCGTCGTCGATCGTCGGAAACACACCGGCTATGAAGAAGAGAAGCGGCGTTCTTCGTCGAAGCTTGAGTGTTCTTCGTCAAGGTTGAAGAAGATGGATATAATTTCCCAAATGCTCTCAAGGTGGCAAACGATACCAACCAAAATAAAATAAGCTTAAAGCTTATTTTATTTACACAATTAAACAACTTGAATTTCAAAAGTTTGAAATTAAAACAACTCAACTCAATAAATAACCCAAGTTATAAAGATTAATTAAAGAGGAGTTATATGGAGTTTAAAGGGAAGATGAAGTGTTAGGGTTCGTGTGGGCCCCACCACACTTAATCCTCTCAAGGGAGATTAAGTGGATGTGGGTCCCACCCCTAACTCCCTTTAGGAGGTTATAACAAACTTGGATAAAAATATAAAATGTGTTTCCACATTTTATTTAACTTGATTTTAAAATCCCAAAAACTAACTCTAAACCCGCATAAAACACAACCTCGGAAAAGGACTCCTTAAGAGAATATCGGCGTTGCATGTTCATCGGTGCCCTCGAAATTTGATTCCGGGCACCGATTCAAAAGTTAGAAATTCCCGCACGTTCGTTCACTGAACGTACCCGAGCCAAACTTCGGAAATTGATTCCGGGCACTCCCGGCCTCGGAATCAGGTGCCGTCAAAAACTGCGTTCTTGTAAAATTCCAAAGAAAATTATCAAAAAATTTCCCTTGAATTTTACGGGTCTTTACATTACTCTCACCATAGGGATTTACGTCCCCGTAAAGCTTTACCACAAAATTAGGGTAAAAAAGGCGGTACTGAGCACGCATCTGAGCCTTCCGCTCCCATGTGCTTACCTGGAGATTCCCGTACTGCCAAAGAAAGCTCACCCGAGGAATCGATCGTCCTCGTAGGATCCACTCTTGTCGGCCCTCGATCCCCACTGGAACCTCCGTGAAAGATACCCCATTGCCATCATCCAGCTCCTCATAGTCGATGATATGCAGAGGGTTGAGCATGTATCTCCTCAGTTGAGATACGTGGAAAACGTCGTGCACCTAGTGCAACTGAAGTGGATGGGCCAAGTGGTAAACCACCTCGCCTACCCAGCTAAGGACCTAGAAAGGTCCGTTGAACTTCAGAGATAACTTGCCTCTCTGGCCACGTCTCCGTAAACCTCATCGAGGTGAGACTCGTATAAGGATGTGATGGTCATCCTCGAACTCTAGTGGCCTCCACATCCTGTCAGCATAAGGATTCTGTTGGCCCTTTGCCGTCCTCATCCGCTCTTGGATGAACTGGACCTTCTCTAGTCTCACAAGAGAGGCTATGATTTCTTCTTTTCCGAAAAAGAGAAATCCGGTCTCATCCCCTGGACGAACCACATTCGTTGCCTAATATAGTCAATCCTGACATGAATGATGCATTCATGCCATGGATGATGTCGTAAGGCCTCGACGTAACTACCAAGAGATCCAACTGTCACTCTCGCCTCCAAGGGTCGAGTCACACTGTCAGCATCAGTGTGTGGTCACTAGGTCTCCTTCAGTAGAAAACTAGAAAGTGAGGGTCAAGTGAACAGTCTTAACTGGAACCTCTTAGTAACAACACAAAGAGGACAGGACTGAAAACATCACAAAGGTAAGCATCTTTTTTTATTGCTGCTCATAATACAAAGATGCTACACAATAGCAACAAGAAACTAGAAGTACAAAGGACGTATCTACTAGTTCCTCTCCTGTCCATCTGCTCCAAGAGCTCCATGATCGAAGGCCTAAACTGCCTGAAGCTGAGCTCTCGCATGTGCACCAACTCCCTACGGTCGGGGCGGACCTCCTGGTGGTGGTGGTGGAAACACCTCGAAGCGTCGTCCACCTCCAGCTGCCTGGCCAGCTCCTCTGCCATGGCCGCCCTGACTGAACCTCTGCCTCTGCCTCGGAGGTTCTTCATTTAACTACTAGTCATCGGCATGGCGGGTCAGATAGTCACATTCTATGTGACCAATTCCGTCGCAGGAGTAACACCTCATGGAAGGTCTGGCTCTATCACTTCCCTTGGTGCCCCGCACTACCGAACCTGAGTCACGCGGTCAACCACCTGTAGGTCTGGTCCTCTTGGACCCCTACGTCATCTGTCTACTACCCGCTACAGAAGACTCTGCCACATGCCGGCTAGTGGTGGGTCCTGCTGCTGGAGACTGCTCAGCAAGGAAACTCTCCAATAAGAGGGCTCGCTCCAACACTCCTGTCTACGTCGGAATGTTGTGCGATACAACCGAAGCTCTGATCTCCCGCCTGAGCCCCTGCTCGAAGGTTCGAGCCCTGAAGAACGGTTCCCGTACCATATCTGTGGAGTAGTGCGAGAGGTCTGTGAATCTCGCTGAGTACTGCACCACTGACATGCTGCCCTGCCGCAGCTGAAGTAGCTCTTGTATACGCACCGCTCGAAGGGTGGCTGGTACAAACTCTGCCCGGAATAGGCTCTCGAAGTCTGCCCATAGAAGTGTCACCTCGTCATGCATCTGGAGCATCAGGCTCCACCATCTGCCTGCTGCTGCATGAAGAAGGCTGGCCATAAGGATCACCATGAAATCTGTCGGCGTCCCCACTAGCCTGAAGACTCTCACCACAGCCTCCAGCCAATCCTCAGCCGCCTGCGGGTCCATCCCTCCCTGAAACCTGGGTGGCCTCTGGCGCTGGAACTCATGCAGTGCGCTCAAGCGACGTGCATCCTCTGCTGCTGGGGCTGGTGGCATAGGTGGCCCAACGGGTAGTAGTTCCGCTGGTGCCTCCGCTGGTGCCTCAACTGGAAAAGGGCCCTGTACTGAGGCCTCGTTGCTCGGCGGGCTGTCAGTACGCACTACTCTCGGGGCTCTAGCTGGTCGTCCACGGGGGGGGGGGGGGGGGGCATCCTGAATGAAACAACGTGACACGGTCAAAAGATTTATACCTGGTGAGCTGACCTCTTTTGAGTTGATATTGAAACAAAACCTCTGGAAAACACACACACAATCAGTGTTTTCATGCACAAAGTCCGAAATCAATTGTCAGGGTCCTGGTTTATGGATACGTCGGCCGCCCGCACCAACACTGGACTCCCTGAACTGAAAACCACACTCGGTACTCTTAACACTATTACTTCACAGAAAGAAACATCTGAGTTATAAGTTCTACGGAAGAACCGAACTCCTTTGATACAAATTTGTCAAGGCTCGTCGTCGGGGCCCGTGCCATGACTACCCCAAGCCCGCCTTCCATAGGCCAGGGGTTGGCGACTAGCACCAAGGCGTAAATACCTGTAAAAAGGAAAGGCATTGCCTTTGAAAAGTAAACAAGCACCACAGAGTAAGCAAGCAGAATCGTAAACACTAAGTAATAACAGAGTAAACTGAAAGTACATAAAAGTAAATGGGCCAGTATACAAACCCAAACTGAAATTAAAGTACAACTCGAAATGGAAAACAACAACTGTAAAGTAAAATCGAATACACCGAGCTATCCACTGGAGATCCCACCTGAAGGGTGGGTACAGATAGCTCCACTGCTCCCCGGGTCCCGCCGTCCGATCCGAGCACGTCCCGCCCAGTGGTCCACCTCCAGGTACTATCCTGCTCTGCAAGCCTCAACCACGATCAACGTTGTCCGTCGTCTGCAACCAACACAATGTAGTGCGGGCATATCCCGTGCAGGGGTGAGTATAACGATACTCAGTAGGGACCCCAAGACCCTCAAGGTCTCACTAAAACCAACAAAGATAACCACAAGAAGATCTCAATAGATAACCTCTACTTTGATATATGCCCATACATATAACGAAGTTATCAAGTAACCCATATCAATCATGAGGAAACACAAGGATTGTGAAATCAACGGATAACCACTACCCAGGTATATGCCCATACATATAGCTAAGTTATCAAGTGACCCATCTCAATCACGAGTAAACACAAAAGGTCAAAAGTCTTAGCTCAAACCAGGTTTTTCATCATCGAAACCGTAACTACTGAAGAGCTCCGTCTCTGGAGTGTACAGTGGTCCTGCCACGACTCCGAGGTACTGTTCACTATCCTAAGACTACTGAGGTACTCCTCCTGTCGAGTACCACGGGCCTGCCAACTCACACAGTAGTGATTACCGCCGGGGTCTGCCACCCAAAACAGTAGTGCTCCCCCCTCATAGTCTACAGAGGTACTCCTCCTGTCGAGTACCGCGGGTCTGCCACCTCACATAGTAGTGCTCCTCCGCTATGGGTCTGCCACCTCAAAAAGTAGTTCTCCCCACTGGGCTACGTAAGTCACTCCGAATCGAATCAGACAAGCAGTCTTCAGGTCTCGGCCTGCTACACGGTCTCCGTACTCCGTACGCTCGTCTCTGGGAGGGTCCGCTCCACGAGCAACAAGTCGATACTCCAAGTATCTCAAAGTCCCACGAAGAAGTATCTCAAAGGACCGCCTCGTCATAGGGGTCTCAACGCAATAGACGGCGCGTCAATCGGACGCCCGGTCTGTGAGTTATTAGCCTTTTCATCCCAGGGGCCCAGTTGGTTTCGTGAGAGAACCAAAACCGGCCGTATCTCAATTGTACCCCGAACTATCATAGGGTATACTCATAGGGACCGTTTCTCAACGAGATCACCAACGCCGCTGACGGTTCATCAAACGGACGTTCTGTCAGAAAGGTATCCGCTTTTCCGTTCCAGGGGCCCGGTTGGATTTCAGTGCGATCCAACATGGCCACTATCCATCTGCATCCAAATCTCGGGCGGAGGATGCCAAAAGTTCCGTATCGTCAACAGGAACGCGACGAGACAGACAGCGCGTTAATCGGACGCCCGGTCTGTGAGTTATTGGCTTTTTCGTTCCAGGGGCCCGGTTGGTTTCGTGAGTGAACCCACCCGACCGCACTCTGACGGCATCCAAACCTCGAGAGAAGTAAGACAAAAGATCCGTATCACTTAGAGGAACTCAACAAAGCTAACGGCACGTCATTCAGACGTTCGTAGCTCAAGATATGAGTGTATCCACTCCGAGGGCCCGGTTGGTTTCGTGTCCAAACCAACCCGGCCGAACCCAAAGTAATCCGAAACCTTGAGTGTGATATACCGAAACGACCGTCTCATTCCAAGGATCGCTTCTCCACTGACGGCGCGTCGTTTGGAGGTCTATAGCCCGAGTTATGGGAATTTGAATCCAAACCGCTCGGTAACGGGGGTTTTGGGCCCGGGCCGTTCCGGCCCGAGACCCCCCGGTTGGCCCGAACCGGGTCGACCCGCCCCAGACAGGGTCAACCCGGCCCGGTGCGGCCCGGCCTGCCGGACCGGCCATGCGTACCGGTTCGGCGCTAGGCAGCACGTTGGGCGCGCTGCCAGCTCGGCCGAAGGCCGAGCTGATTGGAAAACGGGGGCCCGCCTGCCCCCCCTTTGTGAAACTGGCCCCCCTAATTATGGGGGGCCGTTTATTTGCTAGCCCGGGGATTAATTCCCCCCAGTTTGCCTCCCTTCCGGCCGGCCCGAACTGGCCGGCCGGTTCTTCCTCAACGGGACTGGCAAAGGCCGGTCCCCCTTCCGGCTTCTGACACCGGCGGCCCGGCTGGCCGCCGGTCTTCTTGTTCCGCCGCGGCGCCTTCGGTTTTCCTTCAACGCGGCACGACGACGTCGCGTCCATGAAATTCTTTCCACGGCGCGGCGCGATGGCGCCGCGCAATAATTGCCGTGCGATTCCCGCGTGGTGCGACGGCAGCACGCCATCTCGTTCCATCCGCAAGAAACAATCAAGAACAAAGGAGGGGGGTTCGGCCGTGTTTGTGCGGTCCGACCCCCCTCTCTCATTAAACGATAACACTTAATCGTTTATCCTCAAAGTTCATCATGCTAGAACCAAGAACAGGAATAATTAAATAAAACAACAACAATCCCTTACCTCGGTTTCAAGTGCGGAGCACGTCAACAAGCCGCGGAAGACAAGCGTCGCGGATGTCGGGCGTCGCGGAAACCGAATGTCGTTTCCGTTAACGTTGAGGTGCGTCCGAAGAGGTATGTCGCTGGAGAAGCTTCGTAATCTGACGGAGAAAGTCCGAGGAAGAAACGGCGTTTCCTTTCGTTGACACTGGAAGAAGATCGAAGATGCGGCGTCGTCGATCTTCAGAAACACACCGGCTACGAAGAAGAGAAGCGACATTCTTCGTCGGAGATTGAGTGTTCTTCGTCAAGGATGAAGAAGATGGAGAGAATTTCCCCAATACTCTCAAGGTGGCAAAGGATACCAACCAAAATAAAATAAGCTTAAAGCTTATTTTATTTACACAATTAAACAACTTGAATTTCAAATGTTTGAAATTAAAACAACTCAACTCAATAAATAACCCAAGTTGTCAAGATTAATTAAAGAGGAGTTATAAGGAGTTTAAAGGGAAGATGAAGTGTTAGGGTTCGTGGGGGCCCCACCACACTTAATCCTCTGAAGGGAGGTTAAGTGGATGTGGGTCCCACCCCTAACTCCCTTTAGGAGGTTACAACCAACTTGGATAAAAAAATAAAATGTGTTTCCACATTTTATTTAACTTGATTTTAAAAACCCAAAAACTAACTCTCAACCCGCATAAAACACAACCTTGGAAAAGGTCTCCCTAAGCGAATATCGGCGTTGCGAGTTCATCGGTGCCCTCTGAATTCGATTTCGGGCACCGGTTAAAAAGTTAGAAATTCCCGCTCGTTCGTTCACTGAACGTACCCGAGCCAAACTTCAGAAATTGATTACGGGCACTCACGGCCTCAGAATCAGGTGCCGTCAGAAACTGCGTTCTTCTAAAATTCCAAAGAAAATTAAGAAAAAATTTCCCTTGAATTTTACGGGTCTTTACAATGCCCTAGATTCACATCCAACACAGCCAAAGTACACGACATGTGTTCAATAGTACACGGTGTGTAGTTTTCTTAAACCCAATCCTACATGCCCTATATTATCATCCTACACAGACAAAGTACACGGCGTGTGAACAAAAAGTACAATGCGTGTACCCATAAATTTGGGAATTTTTTCACATTTCACTTGTTTCTCAAGAACACTTAAGAAAAACAAGACAAGAAACTCATACCTCAAGAATTTGAACTGGATTTTACAAAAATGATTTCTATATTAGATAAGGAATTTCATCATAAGACATATTAGTATAATGTGATCAATCCGCATACCACCTTGGTTGTCATGTCTCCCCTCCACTACCATCTTAGTTGTCATGGTTAACTCTTAATACCATCCAGAAGATAATTCCACTTGTTTAACAAAATTAACTTTACATTCTAGCCATATAGCGGTCGTAACTTTTCGTACATAGACATTATATAACACTTTTTAAATAATTAAAACGTTATATAGAAAGATGGACATAAAATATATTATTATAATTCCTTTGGATAAATGGAAAAATAAATATTGGTATGTAAAAGTGATATATTATCTCCCATTAGGTTCTTTTTTATAGTTACCCTTCTTATACACCTCATACATAATTCATAACGTTATTTACTTGGAATGTAAATATAAAAAGGGATCCACTAAAATGATCAGTAATGGTAGATAAGGGAGATATGAATGCATTATTTTGTGGATAATTTTATGATAACATTATCATGAAAATAACAGATAAAACCATTCATATAAAATTTTATATACAAGAATCATGGGATAATGCATTCTAGTTCCTATGACATGAATCATTGAGAAATAATGAACATAAACCATGAAATAATAACCGAGGAATAAAACATGGGTTTGTGGTAGAAAAATATGCATATTCAGTGATTCCATAGTAATGAAGGCATTGATCCTAATACTATATTTGTGGAAAATTGACTTTCTTGAACTAGATTCACACCATATTCCAGTGATGTATTATTAAATAGAGTTTACTCCCCATTCCAGCCTTGTAATAATAAACCATGTTCATTTCTAGTTCCCAACCTGTATTACTAAAATGATTTAATTTCATAGCCCATCCATGTTAATCTAAAAACATATAAATCATTACATACTGAATTAAAAGGATATATATGTCCCACCTATCTCATAATGAAATCTAACATTCATGTGTTAAAAGAACATAAACAATCATATCATGACCCATTAAATAATATGGGAATCATTAACATATAGGCATATCATATCATGTGAAAATAATATTTTGGTTTCATAATAATTTCAACAAAATAATAAACCGTGAAAAAGAATATGATTTCTTTTAAAAAATATAAGTCATCACAGATAAATGTTTTTCAAAAAATACCATGACATTAAGCCTGACCCGTTCATATATAGAATATTAATGGAACAACTAGATCATTAACTAGAATGGAATTAGTAACATTAATAAAGGTAATATTATGTTGAAAATAATTTGAAATATCATAAAAAATGCATCTTGAGGAAAATAAAAAGTCATTTTTTTTAAAAAAATTAAATATTTAAAACCATTTGGAAAATATTCTCCTAGAAAATAACATTAAATGATATAAAGAACAATTAAGATCATTGTGAGAAACTCATTTGTTGAAAACATATAAAATATTCATGAAATCATTTTTATAACATATTTCAGTGAAAATTATTTTAAAAAATATAAATAAATATTGAAAATGTTTGGAAGCCCTTCTTCTCAAGGAATCATATTAATGAATCATGAATTTTTTGAAATCCATTTCATTGATAATAAATTTAATGAATATAAATAAGGCTTCATAAAATTTTGAAAACTAATTTTCTTGAAAATATATAAACTAAACATTAAAACATATTGGAAAAAATTTCGATGAAAAAGAAATTAAAAAAATTCATAATAATTTATGCTCTTAAAATATAATGGAAGCATCCAAAAAATTATTGTGGGTAAATTTGTACATTCCATCAGAGCTAAATAGATCGTTCCATTTTCATTATATGAAGGTTATAAAAATACCCCTTTTAGAATGTAACTATAATATTCCATTTACGAGACTATTAAAAGAAAAAAAGGTAAATATTGGATTATAAAAAGTATAGGATAAATGTAAAATATTATTGAGAACCCTTTTTAGAAAACACAACGTTCCATTTGAAATTATGGTAATGTTTAGCTTTATAAAAAACAGATTATTATTTATAATATGTAAAAAGTATTATAAATTTAGTTACAATGAACAAAAAATATCTTAAATATCTTTGGGGAATAAAAATATTATATTTCCTTCAGATATGTATTATATAATTTCATCAATTGAATCATAGATATAATCAATCCATAAAATGGATGAGATTGTTTAAATAAACACATATAACTTGTTATATTTGGATCCAAAGCTATATATATAAAAAATGAAATTATATAAAGTGTAAAATATAACCAAAAGAAGATGATTCGTGATATAACATATAAATTGGAAATATATAAATAAAAATATAATTTATTTTCATAACAAAACATGTGTCTCAATGAAGGAAATTAAGAAGACACTATTTTACTAAGATTGAATATTTTGAATCTTAAATATCATGAAATAAATTTCATATAATTCAATTTAAAATAAAAGTACATTTAAGTATATTAATAATTTAATAAAACCATGGTATGTATACAAACCACACAAAAGTAATGGATGGTGAAAAAAACATGTATCTCAAAAAAATTAAAATTAAAATTTAATTCCGTTACATTTTTTCTTGATTCCCTTAATACTCAATCAGAAATACAATATAATATATATAAATTAATTTTAAATCTATAAAATTAATATATTCTTACATAAAATACCATATATGGTCTTATTATGACTTTATATTAAATAGATGTAAACAATTCTATTCTATGGGTTCTCTTTGGGAAATATCTGTGTTTTCTGGATCAATAGTATTTTTTTATATCATTGGTCCTTATACATATATCAGGATTTTGAATGAATAATTAAAAATTAAATATAATTTATATTAATATTATTTATATTATAAAAAACCATATAATATTTTAATAGAAAATCGAATACAACATTCATTGAGATGGTAGGTGGTATGTACACATGAATAATATTTCAATTTCATTTTCCTGTTGAAAGAAAGAAATTAACCGAAATTTATGTATATATATTTATATATATCATTAATAATTTAGATTTATGATATCATATATATGATATATATTTACTATACTTATCTTTAATACATTCAAATTAATGTGTGAATTAATCACATCACTTTGAGGGTATTGTAGTCCACACATCCTCAAACCGAATTATCATATTTTCACCAAATGGAAAGTAAAAAATGTATAGATTGTAAAAGTAATATAGAATAATAATGAAATATTTATATATATAATATGAAATATTTATATAGATTTTTTTTCACAATGTTCACCATTATATGGGTAATGGGAAAATGAACAATCATCATTTATGTGTGCAACAGTTCACCATACCCATAAATAGTATGATTGTTACCTATTAGATGGAGGTGTCTATAATTGTATGTATAAAAATTGTCCTAAATAAATAATATTAAATTTAGTTTACAATATTTCAATACAATCATGTAATAATTAATTTGTATGGGTGAATAAATAAGATAAATACCAAAAGTTTGAGAGAGGACTTTGCCTCTTACTCGGCTAACTCGTTCTTCCTGGTGCCAAAAGAATTCCTTGCATTACTATACAAAAAAGGTGAGTCTTCTAAGTGGAAAGGTGCTATGTTGGAATCTTTGTTTTCAATATACATTTAAATCCTATGTGTTTTTATTCGTGAGATGAAGAGGCAGAGGTAATGGCCTTTTGTTGGGAAGGGAAATGACACACTTTGAATTTTTGGAAACATGTTAGGTGGACCAACGATTTTACCTCAAAAAATACATACCAAACCAAAACAATCACTAATTTAGTGTTCATATACAATTTTTAGTCATCTAACGGGTTTTCTACATGTTTCATGTATATTTTGGGTCTAACATTTATTGTTTATTACATTATTAACCTTATTTTTATCTTAAACGTTATAATTAATTTTATACATTCTACTATAATATATGGTAAAAAATTTAATATAATTATAAATTATAAATTATTAATATGAAAAATATTTAAAACATTTTCCTAAACTCAAATCACAGAAATAGATTAAATCAATTAATATTTACCCTTGCTGAGTTGATAATACTATAAGGTTTTAAAATTAAAAAAGATCAGAAGTTTTCTATGTTATTATATCCAATATCTACGTGAAATTGGTTGCAATAACTTAAATTGGATTAATTGTTATATTATATAACAATTAAACTTTAAAAATTATTTAAAATATAATTTAACCATATAAATAAATTATATTAATATGAAATTAAAATTAAAATTTTGTATATTTTACTACTCAATAAAAAATAAAACATCATAGAATAATACAACAAATTTACTCTAAACTAATTATAATTTTAATATTAAAAATATTTTGTTTATTTGTATATATTAATAAATAAAATATAACCACATTCAATTTAAAATTGGCTCTCCAATAAATGGTGATAAAAATGCACTAATAAAAAATTTGGATTATAAGAAGAAAAATGGGCTTGTTCTTAACATATGTCTATCTAGTAAAATAGATTAATATAAATAATATATGATTCAATATATAAAATATATATTAAAATAATATCACATAATTAATATAAATAATTTAATTTTTAATTGCAAATTCATCTTTTCAACCTTAAAAATTATAATATTTCTATTTATATTTAATTGGTATTACTATTAATTTATAATTAAATGGTAACCTATGAATTAATATTATATTTTTGTAAACTATATAATTTCATAAAAATGTTAATAATTTAAATTATAACTAATTTATCATCATTTTAAATCTCATTACATTAAGTAATTACATTTCAATTTTATACTCTTGTTCAGTAAAATTCTGTCTAGTGTGTCCTATAAACCATTGAGGAATGTCATTAGTTTGTATAATAAAATCTTATAATGATGTTACATGTAGATTAATCTATCTGTTTTTTAATTTTGTACATAATTTTCATTTTTATGTTTATAACTCATTCCAAACAAAGTTCTTTAATATCATATAAACTATCTTTTGTTTTTTTATGACATGGAAAATATCAAAAATATTATATTGATTAAAAATAATAATTTAAAAATTCTCAAGGTGTTAAAAGGAATATATCTCCCATGACATATAATTCATTACCCAATTTATATGAGTGAGACATTATTCCCACTAATCTTATAATAAAATAACACATACATCTATAACTAGATCTTAAACATTAAAATCAAATCCCATGAAATTAAATGGGTTTCAAAAACCAATTTAAAAAAAGAGAATTTTGATAATAATTTAATCGCAACATAAAAATTCAAAACATGAAGCATTAACAATAATATATCCTATGGGTTTTAATAATATTTAATAAAACCCAAAACACAAAAACATAAACCGTTCAGAAATAGAATATGAATTGTATTCTTGGATAATATCCCCATAAAGTCCTAAAATAGATCAATATATGTAATCATAAACAGAGAAGGCTTTTTAAAGATCACTGAAAATTTTCAAAAGGAAAATATCCTTTCTTTGAAAAACATTGTTATAAAAAAAATTCAAAATACTTTTCTTATAAATTTTGGTTTAAAATTTTATTTAAAACATTTCAAAATGAACAAAAAATTTCCTATATGGAAATTTTTTTCAAACATAACGTCTTTTGGAAAACTATTTATTTTAAAATAGCCTTGAAAAAATATATAGGATTATAGATATAATTGATTATTTACTGTTTTAAAAAATTATTTTTAAACCATATAAACGATAATTTGAAAATTACTGAAATTAGTTGTATACATAATCAATTTTTAAAACACTTTTCATTAAAAATGGTTTTTATTAAAACAAATTTAGATAATATTGGGAAAAAATACTATTCAAAAATATCGTTGAAATTATAATATAATTATTAAAATAAATTTAGTTTATTTTTTATTATATGTTCATATAATTCAAATATTCCATTTTCACATAAAATTTTTAGAAATTTTCCATGATCATAGATAACAAGAAGATTAATTTTAAAACCTTTATTAAAATGTAAAACATCAGTAAATATTTCTTTTAAACATAATAGGATAATATCATATCTTTTGGAAGAAAAATTAGAAAACAAGGTTTTTAAAGTACTCAAATTTCATGAACAATATGAGAAATAAAATCGGATTTTCAAGAATATATTTTATTAATCGTCTTATCTATAAAAGAGTAGAAAATATAACTAATAAATAAAGATATCATGGATAAGAATAAGAGAAGAAAAATCATGAGTTACATAGGAGATTGATGTAGTTTTTCATAAATATATTAGTAGTCAAAATTAGTCATCAGTAATGATGTGATTATAGAAATAAACTATTACCACTTTGGTAACATTTAATTATAATCCCCATAAACAGAATAAAAAGACATGAAAATTTGAAAGAATGAAAATAGTTAGTTAAATGATTTTTCATGTAAATTTTTAGAATATATTCCCTATAAAAAAATTATTCCATAAAATTTCATTTTCATTACCAATGAAAATTAAAACAAAATTACATAACTGATTTCTTACATTTTGGGACATAAACTTTATAAAATAAAGATCTAAAAATAGATATGAAAATACATGTAATTTTATATATATGAATCATAGAATACATTCATGGTAAGTATTTATCATATATCATAAAATACCATTTGACCATGTATTATGTCTCGTAGTAATCAAATGTGAGATGAGTTAACCCTTACCTTATGTGATGCCATTTGTTGTACAAGTTCAGTAATCCTCTTATTTGGGTAACGACTTTGGTTTAACACAAATATAATTAATTGGTTGTATTTCAACACAAAGGGAGGCTTCTAGGATTAATTTTGGGGTCTTCTTAGGATATATTACAAGAGGATGGGTGAGAAAATGTTTTTGAGAGGGCTGAATAAAAGGGAGGGTTAAGTGACATTTTATATTGGGTAAATAGTGGCATTGTTTTATATTTTTTAAAATGGAATTACACCGACATTTGTAGACTATAATGTTGGTATAATAAAGGTAAAAATTAGAAACATGGTAGGATTGGGTATTAATATATCCATCTATATTCATTTTGGATATTATCTTGGACATTTTTTCCCATTAATTTTTGTTTTAGTCCCTTTTGAAAAATTATTTATCTTTATTATTGTAAATAATTTTAATCAGTATCACAAATATTTTCAATCAAAAGCAAATTTAAACATATTATAAATTATAAATTTTTCATATTTTGAAAATGGAATTTATTTTTCCAAACTCTAAAAAATAGGATGAAATCAATTAAATATAACAATATAAATTGGATGACAATTTTGGATTTTTATTTTAAAAATTCTTACAAGTTTGAAATGTTTTTATATCAAATTTCAATATAAAATGATTTAAATTTCCAATATTGATCTAATTTATATAAAATTTATATAATTAAAATTCATAATCCAAACTAAAATACAATGATATTATGTAAAAAAATTAGATGAAAAAGTACATTTGAATTAAAATTCAGGGGTTTTCACTCTTCCTAAAAAAATTGAAAATCATTGAAAATGGACAAAAGATCATCCCAGAAAAATTTGGATATTAAGCTTTTAAAAATAATTTTTATATTTTTTAATAAAACTTTCAAAATATTGAAAATTAATATTTAAATATGGTTCGCATTAAAAGGCAAAAAAATTACTTTTTTGAAAAATAGAACATTTTATTCGTAAAATTAAATTTATTATTATATTATCACAATAAAATATATTGGATGAGTATAAAAACTATTTAATAAAAATATAATATATAATTATTTTTGGAAATAATTAATCAAAAGAGTTTTTTAATTTATAGTGATGAAATCGTTCTTTTACATTAAAAAACATTTTATTTAGAAAATATATCTATTTATTTTCAAATACTCCTGACATTCACTTATACTAATTGATAAAAAATGATTCATTTTATATACATGTGTTAATAACGTTCAATATTTATTAAATCTTATTAATATATTTCATTCTATCATATAGGTTGTACTAGTAATAATATTTTATTAAAAATACTAACAATATTTTATAGTTCATTAAAACATGACAATGCGTATAACACAAGGTATCGAGGGGACTCTATATTTTGTGAAATTCTATAAAAATGTAGTGTTTAAGGTACCAAAATCTATTCTAATTGTTTTATGTAAAAAAATATTTATTTTTTGGTTCATATAACACAAGATACGTATATACATTTCATATACCAGATTCTTATAGTCAGTGTTCAACGAAATGAAAATTTTCCAAATGATTAAATTAATTCGAAAAAAATAATTTATAAAATTTCATGGTGTCGAAGAAGAAAAACATGGAGTTCCTTGATATTTTCTTGAAAATGATTCATGGAAAAATAGAAAATGAATTTAAATGTTTATTGGTATACCACAAATTATATGTCATCTTCAAATGTTATTCACGCATGACTACTGTTATTTAGTTTTAGTATGGGGGTTTTCATGTTTTCTTTTGGTATGCTAGGAATAAAAATTTGGATAGTGTGTGTTTTGGTTAGGATTGAGGTGAGTGGATCTTTTCTTCCCTTCCATAGGTTCTCATCATTGTGAGTCTATTTTTAGATATCGAATATCTTTATCTGTAGTTCTGATTGGAGGAGATCCGTTCCAGGAGCGGAGTATCTATTTGTAGATGACCTAGATTACATTATTAGTGGAATTCCCTCTGCATGGGGATGGGTCATCCAGTACTAGTTGACTATGGTTTGATCTCTCTCACATTGAATTGTCTTCCAGGCTTGTGAATCTATGGTGGTGGGGTGACTGTATAGGGTAGTGGGGTTTGTATCCTTAGAATTGTTATTGTGGAATAGTGGAATGGTTTTGTCTTGCGAGGTATGTGGGATTGGTGAAGTACCCATACATCATGTGGACTAGGTCCCAGAGGTGGTTCTAGAGCTTTATGTTGACCACTATAGTGATTTTCAGAATTAGATGATTGAGAGCATATGGCGTCAGCCATTTTATCGGGCCTACTCTTTGACATTGGACACTTGTTCGCTAGTCAGCCATGCTTTGTTGGATATCTCTATCATCGTTATATGCAGGGATGTTATAGCTCCCCATTGTAAATTTTTTGTCCCTCTTGACCTTTGCATCATGATTTTCTCAATTCCATGATGTTTTTTGGGTTTCCCCCATGTTCCCATAAAAGGGGTTTTATACTTTAAATAATAAAAAATTGAAGGCCTTTGGGCTTTTGGACTGAGTAATTATAAAATTTGTGTCATGAATCTTTATTTTGACCTTTTATATTGAGTTTATGATTTTTATATTCTATAATAAGGTTCTCATGACCACATTTTATTGTTATGTTTATGTATTTCCCATGTTTACTGTTGCTGAGCCTTTGCGATCACTATTATTTGTATTTATTTTCCCCAATTTATTGAGAATGGTTTTATGTATGGTATGTCAATGAATTGTACTAAATGTGAAGATCATTAAGGGAAAAAAATGATAATTCAAAATATTATATGGTTTTTTCTATTATTACAATGATACTAAACTATTATAGTACTAATGCATGTATTTTTATAATGTTATGAATATACTTCTAAAAATATTTAATATTGCAGTACAATAAGACAACGTCTAAATAATTAGTATCATATGTTTTGTTTAGTTCAGCTTGGGAAATTAGGAAGAGAACCCATAGTGAGATCCATAAGGACATTTATAAGGATGATTCAAGAATAATAAATATTATTTAATTTTGATAATAGATGGAGATAGTGGTTTCCATGATGTTTCATCCATGTATTTATCCTACAAGTTGATTTGTATCTTTCATAGAGGTGCCTATGGGTAATAAATCAAAAAATTATGCATTTATCTAGACTCAATCATCACCCAGTTGAGGAAATTTGGCTTAAATTCACAACACATTTGAAACTCTTTGAGGATAGTAATTGAAAATTAACAAATCCATTTATCAAATTCATGATGAATATAAATAAGAAATGACCATTAATGAACTAGGATATTCTTATAGTGTAATATAATAAATAGGTTTTTGAATTGACATAACCTATAATATATTTTTAATGAATATATGGTTTTGCATCATGATTATTATTCCATAAACTATGATTTTTAGATTTAGTCAATGGTTGAAACCATGATGAATCATGTTAACACTAAATCTGATTGAAAATACATTTACTATGAGCAACAAAATATAATGAGGACTGTAGAGATATATATTGTGATTTTTCCTAATCATGTATCTTGATATATGAATAATAATGTGATCATAATTAAGATTAATATAGTGTTAATTATGTGTAAGATGTAAATTGATGAATTTTCTTGTGGTAAAGAAATTAGAATAAATAAGATTCTTCTTAGTACATGTCATGAATGCGGGAAGAAAAACCTAGATAAATATATATAATTGATGGGAAGAGAATAAATTTTTTTAAAATATTAACATATAGTAGATAATTATTGGGAAAATGAATATCTTATATGTAAGGAACATCAGTATTAACCAACACAATGCATAAATAGAAGAATTTAAATCTTGAATAGGAACACGTATTATATGTTAATCATCGAAGTATAAGGATTGATATATATTTTTATTGGGATTCTAGAATTACGTTGTAAAATTATTTTCCCAATGGTATTTGGGTTGTAATAATCATGAAACAAAATATTATATTATTTTTGGGAACATATATTTCCTTAATTAAGACTAACAAATGTTTTATGAACTCACTCCAGTGTTTATATGTTTTTGGTTGATCATATGATCAATTACATAGAAACCATTCATGATGTATTGTGTGAGTCAATTTTGTTATGATTAAGAGTATTTTATGTTAAAATTTCCTAAATAAACCTATTTGATTTATAGGATGAATATATATTTATGGGTATATGATTAATGGAATTTGTAAAAAATAAGGGTTATCTTATTGTTGATGTTATCAAAATTTTTGTTTATTAAAATAATAATTTTTTATTAATTTAAATTTCAGAAAATAATAACCCCTATTTTTTGGAATAACATGTTAAAACCATAAATATTATAGGGATAAAACAAATACGTCAATGGGAACAACGGTATAGACATTTCCACTAGCCAATATGAAATATTATTTATGTTGGTACTATATAACGAGAGATGTGTTTGACTATGTATTATATGTATGTCAAAAAATAATGTATTGGATAAAAATGAATAGATTAATGCAACAAAAATTATCCACGGCATAATGAAAGTTGGATGAAATCACTACAACTGTTTTTATCAAATTAATACATAATATATAAAAAATAATTAGTTATGGGTGGTATTCTATCATAATAAAAACACATAAAAATTTATTTATATCATTGAAAATTTATTTTAGGGTATTTTTTTAGATATACAATAATGAATTTATATTGTTACATGGATTATCACATTCACTTTTATCAGATCAGGAGATAATGTCTTCCTTAATGTTTCAGTGAAGTATGTTGTAAGATCATGATATAGAGTTGCGTTTTAGAATTATTATAACAACTCTAACCATAGAAGATAAGATAAGATTATGTTCAATGGAATTAAAAGTTTGTTAAGATCAAACCTTCTATGGTTGATTTTACACCAAAAATTGCTATCATTCATGAATTTAGTTGGATCTTACTAAGGAAATTTATAGGTATAAGAATAAATTTTCTAAAATATTGAAATTTATACATGATCTATCTAATTATATGCTAGTTAAGTTTAAAACTATTACATAGCATGCATGTAGTTAGGAATGTTGACTTTTTTTTAATTCTAATATTTTTTAGATGTATTCATGAATTTTAAGTTGGAGATAAGCTCATTATATGAAATTATATATGGTTGAGTTAATGTGAAACTGATCCCAAGATACATCAGACCCATTATAATATAGGATAGTATTTTGATAATATATTATCTTTTGGGGATTCCACCAAACCTCTTTGAAGGTCCTAGAGTGTTCCATGTATCAATATTAACAAACTAAATACCTGATCAATAACATGTACCAAACATATTGGTCATTCATTTGGAGTATGAAATTTCTTATGAGGAAAAACTATAGAGATTCTTCATCAAATAGATAATGTACTAATACATAAGCCCATTCACCTAGTCATGGATTTTTGGAAAACCTCATAATCAAAATGAAGATACATAGGAAACTTAAGATTTATCGAGGAAAAATGTTCAGCAATTTTTCACCTTAGTGATGATCTTTTTTGGAACAATTCACTTTAAAATGGGAGAAGGTAACACCCAATTATTTTTTGAATTTTTTATGCAAAACTAATACTTTCTATATTTATTGTTCAAAACAACATAGGTTTTTTCTTTAATTACACAAAACAATAAATTTTCGTTAGATTAAAAATAACAATTATTTTATCTTTCAATACACACGGTATATAGTCAGTCTTGTGTTACACATAATACCATGTTTACCATGTGTTACACACAATACCAATCATAAACCAAACACAACATACTATTATTATAATATTTTTTAATACTATAGGTTTCACTATTCCATTTGATTAGAATATATGAATAAGAATAAATAATAAATTAAAATATAATGTTTACATAGTTATACATAATGAATTATTTGGTGAAAAATTATTTATAAATGAAAATAAAAATATTTTTTTTAATAATGGAAATAATTTCTAAAAAATATATTTATGATCCTCAATGAGTTATACATCAATAAATTCAAAAAATTAAAAAATTATTTATTTTAGTTTAATTTCTAACATATATATATTAATTTTTTTGACAATAATCAGTTGGGTTTTCCAGAGAAGTGATCAGAATAAATACTATTTAATGCATAAAACTATATTTTCTAAAAATAGTGTTGTCACCTTATTCACAAATATTATCAATATTATTTTTTAACTATTTTATCATTTTTTTAAAATAAAATAGATTTTTTAAATTATAATAACCAAATTGAATTACTTTAATTTTTTTTTCTTAGAATTTTTCATTTTTGATGAATTAGGAAATCATAATGAATTTTAATTAAAACCCACTAGTTTATTAATTTCACATTTAATGTCAAATTAAATATAAATTTTTTTAAATGTAATATTACCTTCATTATACATCCAAATAACAATTTTTCAAAATTTTAATACTTTTCATTTTGATTTTTGATATAAAAACTGGTAAACGTTAGAATATTTTCCCTTTAAAACACCACTTTATCATATAATTTAGGATATTAATTTAGAATTATTAAATTCCATATAATTTAATTCAATTTTCAAAAATATTTTCATTATTTTAAATTATAATAATTTATATTATCTAATAAAATCATCTTAAATTTTGATAATATGAATAGTACAAATAGTAAATATTATTTAATGTGGTTATGGTAAAAAAAGGAATTACATGGCGTTAAACTAAAAATATAAAGGAGAAAAAGCACAATAAAACATGTACAATAGTAATTATATATCAATATTTTGAAATTTTACCTTTTATTTTGGATAATGGTCAATTATTTAAGCCTTGTGAAATGAAAAAATAATTAGTGGAAATATTTTGTTCATATATATACAACTGTGCTAATCACCTCACTTATCAAAGGTCCCCACTTCTCTTATCCACTCGAAACAATAAAACCATTTTGGATACCAAAGTACCTACCAAATCACTTACAAAATTCCATATTCTCATAATAGATGATTTATTTTGAAATTAAATCCAACCGTGAATAGATTTTGGTGCAAAAAAATTGACAATACAATAAGAAGAGGTAACATTCATCAATAAGTGATTTTTGGATTTATTACTCCAAATCGATGAATTAATATTATACCATTATGATATAATATCATAAATATCGTTAATATAATAATATTTTGATACGTTAAGGTAATTAACAACAACCTACTCCACTAATATCAAAGCGGTTACGAAGACATTATTCATGTGTACGGTAGACTACAACCTTGCAAACCGATGTCATTAATTTTATCCATTTCCACCGCTCAAGGATGGACATAATGATTAAAATATAAATAATAAAATATAAATATTCTATTATAATAATTATTGAATCATTATATCGCACATTCATTAATTATCACTATATTGTGGGAATATAAAATGTTGATCTCTGGATGTGATGTGTTAAATTAACTCTAAAGACAGAAGGTATTAAGGATAGTTGTAATGATCATATGGGATACATATGAACTATATATTATTCAGAAATTGTTATTTATATATTCAATTTAATTCATTCAATTATAAAAGAAAATAAAATAACCTTCATATATATGTTTGACATATCATCCCCACAAATAGTTAATTTATTTTTCTATCAATTATTTTTATCGATTACTCAGAATACATATAAACCGAATATATATGATATTTATTACATTAGTATTTTTTTTAATATTATTAAATCCTGATAAAATGAAGTTGACCTAATATAAAAACTCATAACAAATATGAAAAAGAATGTTGTTATTACGCGAAACAAAATTTTATCAATGAAACCTTATTAAATATAGATTATACGAAAACAAAAAAAATAATATATAGAATCATATATAAAAATATATTTCATTAATGTATTTATATTAAACATATTTTTATTATATTAGAGGATTGAATGTCTATGACTGAATTTAACACAAAAGATAAAGGATTTCCAACTAAATGTTTTACATTAGCGAGACTGAGGATTTATTCATCACCTATTTCTTTTATGTGGAACATGTAAATCCCATGATTTTATTTTATTATTCATATCCTGTAAATTATTGATATATATATATATATATATCAATTTTTTATAACACTTTTTGTCTTTTATATTTCTTATGTTACCAATGTTGAACGGAATTTCAAGGCTCTCTTTTATTTCTGGGAGACATATAGAAATTCAGAACTCATTTATATTATGTGGTGTATATATATCCAAATTGACATGATATATTATAAATATAAACAAATTCATTTTCCTTAAAATATCAATCTTTGATTCTATAACGGGTCTTACGAATCAATTGATTATTAAAGAGATGTATTATTTTTTGTCGAAATTTTCCAACTTTGATACATATTGTTATGTTACAAACATATATTATTTTGAAATGGGTATATACATAACCTATAACATGATACAACCATGATTTATTTATCCACACAATATTTTATTTTTATTTAATTATATTTCATCATCTGACTTTCATTACAATGTTAACAAATCTGTAATGATAATCTGATTCAATATCATTATTTATTAATATTTATTAGCACTAACCTTTTTATGATCAAATATTATGATCCATATCTGAATAGTCCCACTAATTATATAATCCAATGTTTATTTATTGAGGATATATTTTTTCACCCATTTTACTATCTATATATTTTCAATAGTTCATAAAAGGTCCGTAAGAAAAATCATCATTTCAATCGAAAAACCATCTTCTTCGAAAACTATGAAAATTAGAAATATGTTAAAAATTATTTCCACAAAATAAAAATGATTTAATATATATATTATTACCATTATTTGTAATTTTATATAATTTTTTAGTAGGAATATACTTTCCATATTCCTAGAAAAACTTGTTTGTATTTTATTGAAAATGTAAAATGAATCTTTTTTTAACTTGTGCATCATGAACAGTAAATATAACTATCATGATGTCAAAAAATTGAATAGGTCTATAAATATTTTCATAATTTATTTCAATGAAATGTAATTATTTAATTATAGGAAATATATTCATTTTAAATATAAAATTTCAATGTAAAAAATTGTTTTTGAAATTATATTTATTTTATTTTAATGTGGTAATATTAATTTCATCAATAAATGTTTTAAATTGTTTATAAATATTTCTCTATATGTTTAAAATTATATATAGAATATTATTTTAAAATTAATTTATGAAATTTTCTATAAAAGTCAATTTTAATTAAATTTTATCTTCTTCATGAAATGTTATATGTGATATATGTTTCAAATACAATTCTATATCAAAATTATAATCCTTTGATGAAATTTAAATTTTCTTATATTTATGAACCATGAATGAAATTATTAGTCTACAATTAATTTTTTTATTTTGAACGTATTTTTATGAAATCCAATTATCATCAATAAGTTGTTCCATGATAAAATGTCTGTTAAATTCACTTTGTTAGAAGAAGTATGTTGTAATGAATTGTTGAAATGATTATAAAACCCATCACTTTTCTAGAGCTTATGTTATAACAAAATTTTTATGAACACCATTCCAATTCACTAGTTGTGATAAGTTGAATTATTATAATTGTTTTCCAAAATATTTATATTTTTCATTCAGAGGAAATGGTTACATTATAACTAAGAATGGTGGTTATATTAAAAACATATAATGGGGTAACATTATAACCAATGATGGGTAGGAAATATGTCATTAACTAATGCATTTGGTAGTTGTGTATATATGATGAGGTATATATAACATAAAATGGGATTGAACCTTGTTCAGTAAGGGAATTTCTTTTCACATTGATGGTCATTGAAGTGAACCATCACTACTATGATGGTTTAGGAACTAAACCTACTACACTATTAGTAATATTCTCTCACTGGGGATGGTTTTTTTCCCTCCCTATAGGTGAGGATTCCTAAGGGGTCCCCTTATATGTGTTTTAAATGTTCCTTCACTTCTAGGAAATTGAATTTCTATAATTATCTATATTACATATTTCAAATTTTAACCAATTTTATTCTATTAAGACTCATTTACATTGAATTATTTATGAATCATGTTTTATGATTATCTAATACTTTTTTAATAACCAATTAATTTTATCTTTTATATGTTGGGTATGGTTTAAATATCATGCTCAAATGTTCTAATACACTTATGACCATATAATATTTATTTATATCCATTATTTACCCTTATTGAGCATTTAATCTCAAATATTATTAAGTTTCCATTCCCCATATTATGATGAATGGTTTTAATTATGGTATATCTATAAATTATAACAAATAGAATAAAGTCTTTTGAAAATGATGAATATATTTTACTAGATTAGATGTTTGTGTTCTATAATTCTAAATTCCTTAAACTATTAAGCTCTATATAAGTTTTTTTTCTATAATTTAACGATTATAGATATAGAAATATACAATACCCATGAATGATAATATTCGGATTTTATATTTAACTATCAATAAAAGGCCTCAATGATTATATTATCGTATTAATGAATGGAATTGTGTTTTTATTGTCCTCAAAGATAGGGTTTTTATGTATTTTGAAGAGATGCGATTAGATTGTCTTCTATAAGTGGGGGAGAAGAGACATAAAGGATACTAGAAAAGAATAATGATCGCCAAAATCTTCCACAAACCAAAAGGTATAAAAATGGGTTATTAATTATCCATAAAAATGATAAGATCTAAATATGTTCAATAAATTCATATTTCACAAGAACTTAGGTAATTTCACCGGTTTTTTAGTTCAAACCTAATGTTAACTTGTTTGGACCTTAAATGTTGTAATTAATTTTTACAGTCTTATATATTAATTATGATCAAAAATTTATTTGATGTCCTTATATATTATATATTTTTTAAAATAATAAATCAATTCTCCCAAATACAATTCACGTAAATGATAGAATTTATTTTAAATGAACATGAATACATGATGATAATATATTTCTCAAAAATAAAAATTTAAAATGTATGAAATGTATTTTTAACATAATATAACAGTAAATTTATTAAAATGAACAATATTGGTATAATTATTATACTTGAAATTGTATAATAATTTTAACTGCATATTAAAAATAAATTTAGCCTTATAAATTTTTTATGAGAATAAGTAGTTTTAAATGAAAAAATATATTTTCACAATTCATTTAAAAATTATTATTTTCATAAAAACACAAATAAATTCAACCATTTTTTTTTTGAAATTTTAAGGAAAAAATAAAATTAGCTTAAACAAATTAGTTTTATTTCCACTAGAAAACATATTTTTATTATTATTTGTAAAAAAGAAACCAAATGTTTAAAAAAATAAAATCATTGAAACATATATAGAAATATAAAAATTTTAATACTTTTTTGTAAATATTATTTCCACATATAATAAAATCATACATAACATAAAAAAATTTATATACCAATTTTTAATGAAATTTCTAATGTCTATCTCATCATATCCACGTCAAAATATAATTTAAAAAATATATTGAGGTTCATCAGATCTCAAGGGTGTGTTCAAGACAAACTATCAATGAAATTAATGTTATTTTAATGAAATATTTCTTGAAATATCATGGTTCTTGAAATTAAAAAAACCTAAATATTCATTATTGTGAATATTATTCTTCAAGAGGTATTAATGTTTCATTAATCATACAATAAAAAGTACTCATTATGTATCTATATAAATATTTTAGGCCATATTATTCAAAAAATTACATTGATAATTATTTCTTAGAAATACCCATTAAAGGAATATGAAAATAATTAGTAATAATTATTTTAATTTGACATACCCTTATTCTTGTACCCTTATTTCTAAAAATAATTAATCACTTCTATGTTTTCACTCTACAAGATAAATTTAAAATAAGATACTCTATACAATTGAATATGAAATTTCAAATTCAAAATATAGTTTGAGACATTAGATCAATCCATATTTTTTCACCATCATTTTTAATTTTTTTGATATAGGAATTTTATTTATAGTTTAATGGGAGTAATCTTAAAATATAAAATATAAAATCAACATAAAGATATACCAGAACAAAAATCATAATGTGATGTGGTGAATCATGGTGTATCACTTGTGCTTACAAAACAACGAACTCTAAATAAATCATTATTATTTGAACATTATAGATTGATAGTCTACAAATTAGTGTGAGACAAATTTTGAAGTCAAATAATTTTGATCAGTACAACTATAATTTTATTGTGATATCTTACCATATGATTTAATTTTTTAGGTAATATCCAATTATCTAATTCAAATTATATATAATTTTCATTAGAAATTCCTTATTATTATAATGTAATATGTTACCATATAAAAACCTTACATATTTATAGTGAAACATTTTTCCAATATAAAAATCATGTTGAAAAAAAATCATGAAATACATGTTGTAGTGTGACCAATAAATCCAGAACACCCTTCATAAAAATAATCATACTAGAAAATTTACCCATGGGGTGATACCGAACAATTATGGTTATAATTTTTATATCTTCTCTCAAACATGTCAAAAATTAACTCTCTAACTATATCCATATACTAAACACTTTTAATATATCCCAACCCTTCTTAATAATAGCAGAAAGATAATTTTCATGTAATTTAATAACATTAGATTATTTATAATATCATATTTTGGGTATGATAGATTTGAAAAAAAATTCCAAATAACTATTAGGAAAACATTAACATAAAATTTTACCTTCGTTTTTTATTTCACTGTACTTTAGTCAAACATTAGACATAAAAAATTATTAAAATCATTATGATATTTTTTTAAATCAAAAAACAATACATACTCTCAATGTTAATAATTAAAGAATAATGTATTATTTATTTTAACGTGAGTGAACATAGTGCCATAAAAATTAATAATTAACAGTCATTTAAAAATGTACATAATAATTACTCACATTCACATTAAATACAAACTTCCAAATGTTTTCTTAATACACCTTCTAATAAATACTATTTTCATTAAATGGATTTTGTGGATCCCTTTGAACATATACCATTAAACAAATAATAAACCAAAAAATCCATAATCCCACACAGAGTGCATATTTTAAATATACATATATCAGGTTGACTAAATTCAGATATTTAGAAAACAAATCTCCATAATCATATTATTAAACATAATATTTTATTCACCGCCCTTTAATTAAAAATATACACATTTTTGAATAAATATTACTATATTTCTCTACCATTGACAGTAACATCCCAAAAGAAAGTTATAAATAGAATGATACAATATATCTCAGGCTTAAAAATTTCAATATTGAACAACCATTGCCTTCCAAAAATATTAAAACATGATTATTTTTAGTGGTTTACTAAATACATCTATCCCAAAATCCTTTTTCATAAAATAATATATATGATGAATAGTTCTTCCTACCAATTAGTGAAAATATTTTATTTTTTTAAATCTGATTAAATTAAGTATAAAAAATATATATATCCTAAAATAAATTTATTTTTTTCAATATCACATATTTCAAAAAGTAGAAACATAACTATCTGGCTAATATGATAAATCAATTTCTTCATATAATTTTGATCCATTTTTATTCGAATAGCCTCAAAGTATTCATATTCTATTATACATAGGGTAAGATATTTTTAATTATTTTGATACATGTATTTTGAATCTATACTAATAAAAATATTTCTCCAACCATGGATATAAGACAATTTACATGGGGAACCTTATTTTGATTGAAAAATCCAAAAAAATTAATAATTTTAATTTTATTTTAAAACACTAAATATAATAGCATTCCGTACTCTACAGAATCATTTCCATTACAATTAAATATTATTATTTTGGTTTAATATGATATTATTCACATGACTAAATATAATAAAAAATATATAGTCATGAAGAAATGAAATTCTATAACTTTCTTTTATGTTTAGGAACACATTTTTTTCAACCACATTTTCATCATTATATTTCAAAATATTTGATTTTTTTAAAAATTGTGATAAAAAATTAATTTTTCCCCAGATTAATATTATATTCATAAAAAATTGATGTTCTCATGTATATAACAATGAGTAGAGGCTCATCCATGATAATATATGTGCATAGGATTTTTTTTAATTAGTTGGTAACACTATTCAACCATGTTATATTTGTAATGAATTTCTCTTTGATATGTTGTTTGGAAATTAATGAAATTTTTTATCCCATTAATGGGCATTAATTTTCAATAATTATTGATTTGATGTTCATGAGGACATAAATATCTCAGATGAATATGATCTTTTTCTCACATGATGTGTTGAATCTATCATAGAAAATGGAACTTATATATTTATCATAATGATATTGAGATTGGGTTATATATATTTGGGATATGTTAATTAGGTATTAATAAATAACCCCCAAAATGAAAATTTCGATGTATCTTAACTTGATTATGGTGATCAAGGTTGGGTTTCGAGTCCATCATTGACCTTAGATGGCTCTCGATTAAGATACATGGGAATATATAGAGTTGTACTGGAAGAAAATTAATGAAGAAAATATACCATGAAGAAAACATGGAAAGCCGCTGGAATATGTACTATGATAAGTATTATATAAAACATTTTTATATATGAATCTCATTATAATGATTATTAAATTTTAAATAGGCCACATGATATCATTCTATGAGATGGATATAGATCTCTCACGTACAAAATCAAAACTGGTGGTGTGGTGACCTGAATATCTGAATTGTGAATTCTATATATTAATTCTATGGTAATATGTACATGAAACTATAGTATACATTATTTATATATGTATTAAAACTTCTCATTATTTTAATTTTGAATATATATCCTTCTGATCGATATAGAGAATAGAAAATTCCTTTAATTTTCCCATAAATTATGAAGAATGTAGCTATTGTTTGTGATTCAGTGTGAATTAAAATACCTAGGGAGATCCAAAAATATCATGAGGGTATTGAGTAAATTATTTTTTTTGGAGCTAAAATTTATATTATAATTATAGATGAGTAATTTTATAATAAAACAATGTTTTAATGAACTTATGTGAAACATGGTAGAAATAATATTTTTCATTACATAAGTGTGATTATAGATAGGAAAATTGGCCCTATCCAATGATAAATATTTTGAGGTTAATGAGTGGTTGTTCCATAATGACAAATTCTATACTACAATAGTCACATGCATCATAAACTTCATGAGTATGATTCCAAATCATGAATGACATATTCATAAAATGTTTATTGATGAATTGGAAAAATAGGAACTAGGATTTATATTTGTTCATATATTTAAACGACTGATGAAAAAATGTTGTTTACAATGTAAACAATGCAGTCATTGATAATTTGTTAAACTATGAGAAAATAGGGTGGACATGATTAATGGTTCTATTCCCCCATATTAATATTCCCACCCCATTCCATTTCAGTAATATATCAAGGTAGATATGATGTGGTATATGAATCAAATTTTAATGGTTATGGAAAGAACAAAACGTTTGATAATATATAATTTTGGTTATTCATTTATTTTAGGGAATTTTAAGACATTGTATTGTAATAAATCTTTTTTGTGATATACATTCATCTATGATCATATAATAAGATTCCAATACATTATATTATATTATATGTCCATGTTTTACAATAGAGGGAAATCATATGTATTTCAAGAGATATTTTTGCTGGACGTTTTGGATATATGTTTTTGTGATGCATATTCCATGGCGAAACATAAAAAAGTTTAATAGTTAATCTTTTATTTTTCTGAAATAGTGTACCAAGCCACAATATGGTTATTAATATAATAACATTTAATAATATTAAACTTCAGATAGTTGAAAAATTAAGGAAATTCTAGTGCATCATAACTCTTTCAGATCATTCTAACGCTATAATTAATGAAGACATGAAATCGAGGAAGCTAAGGATACCCAATACACATGGATTTATCTAGATAATTGACAATTATACATCTAGATAAATTGTTCTATAAAAGTATATTACATGTTTCTGGGAATGTTTTACTAAAACGGTGTGTTTATAAATAATTTATTTTCTGTGATGAGTTATACATTTTGATATAATTATATATGATGGATATTATCATATAGGTTGTTCTAGAGTGATTAAAAATGGTACATATGAGGTTAAAATTTTAGATACTCTTATGGATGAAAAAGGATGGTTCGTTAATTTTTTTTATCATTTTCAGATCTGTATCCCTTAATATTCCAAAAATATTATTTAGGTGTTTATTTATATCCCCATTCTCCATAATCTATTTTATTCATTAATGAAAACAACATATTGAAGTGAATAATTAGTGTAATTTTTTTCTACATGAAGAATGTTATCAAATAATGAAAAATCAATTATCTAAATTTTAACAATTCGATGATGTGTTCTTTAATATCTAACATATAATTGTCATTATATTCAAATTTTTGGAACAATAAAATGATTTATGTACATAAAAAATTGTGGAGAATGTTGTATAGAAAAAAGATGACATTTTCATATTTTAATTCAGCCACTACATTACCTCCCACTTGTCAAGAATATTCCATGGATGATCAATAAAAGGAGATAGGGAATGACTTTCTTATGTGGACCAAAATAAATGGTTCATTAAAATCCAATAATCCATATTTATTAATACATTTTCATAAGGATAACAGACTCTAATTAGATTTAAGGTACCTACACCATTACATACCCTATGTTATCATAATTTTGAATGAGATAGTCATATAATTTATTTCATTTCTCATATTTCAATACAATATAAAATTATCATTATAATATAGTTTCACCAAATCTATACGAAAATAAATATTTATTTTGCAGTTAGAATCCTCTATATGTGAATTATTATATATTATTTTGTAGATATATAATAAACTTATCGTTTTATATCTCAATTAATATGAATTTTCTACAATCAATTATATTTAATATTGTGAAATTTCAAAGACCCTTCCCCAATTTTTTTTAATAAAATATCTAATATAATTGTGATGGATATGTGGTGAAAGGCGTTGTGAAATTATAGGATAATTAAAGAAAATATGATAACAAAATCTATTGATTACGTTAAAAGACTATCAGGTGGTTACTTTGAAGGACACAATAAACATGGATTAAAAATAAAATTCCTTAAACTGATATTTTAATTCTCATGTATAATAATTATTTGTCGCTAGGAGAATAGTATTTTTTAGTAATTCATCTTCATTAATAGAATAAAATAGTGATTAAAATATATCCGACTTCTTTTTAAACAAATACATCATAGAAGGATTATGAGATGTCGATATGGATGTCATTGTATGTATATCTAATTCTCTATAAGGTGTTTAATATTTTTTAAAATCATATTCCCTGAATACGAATTGTGTGGACTCTAATATTTTTTATATTAGGGTGTATAAACAATTTGTATTTACATAGTATAAATTCCATACTCTAAAATCCCAAGGAATGAAGGAATGATTTTAAATAGTGTAAAAAATATGATGTTTTAGATAAGATCAATGAAAATTACATTCAATAAGGATATGTTTATACAACAAACGTTAAATCAATATTGTGAAATAAATAAAGGCCTAATAGCATGTGATTCTAATTTTGATACTCCACTGAGGGAAAAAATAAAATTGAATTAATTGAAATGAAACATAAATCATCATGGATTTGTACCAACTAAATCTACCATTGTAATAAATACTTCATGTTGAATGACGTGAAACATATACTACATAAGGAATATGGGAAAGTGTCTATAGAGTATTTATCACCATTATATTTAATGTATAAATTACCTTAAGTTAATTTGATTCTCAATATTATATGATAATCCCAACACCAATCCAATGTGATTAATAATATTTTAAAATTAAATTTAATAATATTCACTATTAATATAATATAGAGTCCAATAATATTCATTATTTCATATTACATCTTAGTATATTAATATTCATTGCATTAAATTTCTATCTTATATAGTAATTTATATATAGTATATTATAAATCATTGAAACATAGATATTTGATTCATAAAATATCGACCTCAATTACAGTTTATTTCTTCATATATAGTACACGTAGGCATATCATGTTTAATATATTCCATAATAATTTTTAGAAATGAAATAAAATAAAAGGTTGGTCGTAGAAGATAAGTAATGGTAAATAAGGGATATAACATTGATCATATAATCATATCATGAGGATAAGTTCATTACAACATGATCTTATCATTTTAATGACATAACCTTTAAATCAAATAACATAATCATAATTCATGGAAAAATTCATAGATTTTCATCAGAAATGAATCTTATTGGAATCATAGATTATGACCCATGAGATAATAATATAGTCATGAGATATGAAATTATGGTATACTTATAATCAGTGAAAATAATTTCCTTATTATATTGGTTTCATTTCTAAGGATATTATAGTTGTATTGGATAAATTAAAATTCCACCATATTAGTCATGGTTCACTCCAACGATTATCATGTTGGAAAATGTTCCATTCTTAATAGGGTTAACTCTCCATTCTAATCCATTTTATCTTATGATATATCAATCATTACCCAATGCATTGTAGGGGGTATAGGTCCTACTATTCACATAATAAAATTCATAAATATGTGTGGAACTAGATCATAAAGTTGTCATTATATCATAATTTAAGAAAAGATACAATTTTTATAAATATTTCTCAATAAAACAACCCATATAAAATATAAGGGTTTCAAAAACATTTCATATTAACATAATCCATGCAAATTAAATACATTTCATAAGGATTTAAAATTTTCAACATAAATATAAACATCATAGATAATATATAAAGACAATGCCCTTCGATGTTTTTACTCACACATCATATATAATATAAAATAATTTCATCATATATGGAATATGATTTTAAATGATCAAATGGAATATTTATTGAGTAAATTAACCATTTTATTTGGATTTTTTTTGAAAAAAACCCTAATTATAAAAGAAAAGGGTTACATTAAAAAGAATACCTAAAACAAAACAAAATACATAAAAAAATATCTCTAATGAAACAGAATAGATTTAATGACATAAATTTAAAAAAACAATCCTTTAGTTTTTTTGTTTGAAAAAGTAAAAAATATACATTTCATAGAAAATTAAAAAACGATTCCATTCAAGAAAATTTGAAAAACGTCAAACATGCATAAAAATGGATTTATAAATCATAGGTAAATTATATAAATTTTTTTAAATGTCATGAACCAACCTAGGTCCACCATAAACCTGTCCCTGAGCCAATCTACAGCTGGGCCCGAGAAGCATTTCATATCCTCCTGGGCTGGCGATAAGGACCAGAGCATCAATAGAGTACAAATGAGGCCGATACCTCCCAAAAAAAAACTAAGTTGTAGAAATATATATAAAAACACAAAATAATTAAATGATTGGAAAAATAATGAATGATCAACAACATGAATAACCCATCCATGACCAAGATTCCATATAGCCATAAAAGTTACTCTCTAATAATGAAACCAAGTGTCACCCAAGGTGATCTGAATTGATCTGAAAACTACACCATGGATACAAAAAAAAATCAACAAATTGGAATTAATATTAAAATTCAGTAGGTAGAATAGAATAATTTTATTCCCATAGAACATCCATTAAATAAAGAAACCATTTATTCTAGGATTAATATGGAATCTATAACCGTAGGTTATTCAATAATATACATTTAAAATATATAAAAATCACAACCCTTTTTCCTTCATTTTAAAACCAAGTTCAATGAAATGATAAGATATGTTAGTGAGAGATATGGACAATAAGAATCAAGTAAGAAACATTAATTTTTCATTATAAAGTGAAACAGGGCTTAAGACCATTCTAATAAAATGTCACATTCAATATTGACAAAGGAAGCTCTAAAACCAAGAGAAATGGGGATAGACTCACAGTGAGGGAAATGAAATATGAGTCTACTGTCAAAACATCATGGAAATGCCTATGTACTCATATAAACACCGTAACACAGTATACATGTGACCCATCCTGCAGGAATTCCCTATTTGATGACGTCATAATGCCCAAATTCCCAATCATCGCCCGACCCCACCCTGTCAAGGGTCATGATGCCACAACAATAAACCAATGTATCCAACTATTATGGGCCACTAGCTAGTGCATAATCCATTCTACTACATCAATCATTCTTATTAATCATCTTTTCTATGTTATCTTACTAGGTACGTTGCACAAGGTGGTGTTCCATACCATTCAATAAATAAGTAACATATAGACAACCACAAACACCACAACATACATCACCACTCCTGCTACTAATGGTTGATACCCCTACATAATAAAAATTTCAATACGATGGATGTCTCATACCAAGGACCATTCCAACTCCTGAGAAACCTACCAGGTCTGACACCCAACATAATATGGGTTCTCCAAAGGACTAATTCAATATGTAAAATGGTCTTTACAATATGATACATTTATAAAAACCACACATACTAGTTACTTTAGTAAATCCAAATTATCCATCATCCATAAATCCGTAACCCAAATTCCAAATAGGTGTATAAACCATGAAGCACGTAATGTGAAAACCCCATTTAAATATATAAGTAACCACATTGATCTTTTCATAGATGTTTATAAAAACCAAACCATGTTAGAATAAGTCACTATTAGTTTTAATGAGATAACCAGGTTATTTAGAGAAAAATACTTTATGTCTGTAACTGGGAAAAAACACTTCACATGCTGAACTACAACTTTAAAATCATGCACAACATAGAAAATTTCCCAAAACGTACTTACCAACTCTTACATAATTTAATAAACCATTATAACATTTTGTAAAAAAAAATAACACCCTACATCATTTAAAACAACACCACACCCAAAACCATCTTTCATAACCAGACACAAACCAATGCCATATGAAATTACAATTTTCATCTTCTAAATAATTTATTAAAACAATTTATGTATCTATAAAATAATTTGAAACGACACATCACGAGTTTATAAATGAAAAGCTTCTAATTTTTTATAAAATAATTTTACAAAATCCTACTCACATTTAATTCCAACATAGACCATATACGTACCATTTACATAAAATCAAGAACATGTAGGATATATGTGAGAAATAAATATAATGTTGGTAAATTGAATTTTCCTAATAAAACCACATCATTTCACTTAGTAAAACTATTCTAAAAATAATATAACTCTATTTAGTACTATAGGGGTGTTCTAAAATCATTAAATCTATGTAATCTAAATATTAATTGCAATGTGTAAAGGGTCATAACTTAGAAACATAGAAGAATGAGAAATGCATTCCCAAGACCTATGTGAAACCACCAACACACCTTAACTACACCAACTATGAGTAAAAAACAAACTTATCCACCAATGTTGTACTCTATTTTTAGGAATTAAGCATAAAAACACAATAACGAGCATGAAATTTTTAAATAAAAAAATACCCGTTGAGGAAGGAACGATGACTACTGAAGGGAAGAGGATGCGCTGACGAGGGGTCAGCCGATAAAGGGAGTCATGGGCAGACATTCCACCAACAGGAAGTAAGATACACTAACAGTAGGGGTTCACCACTAGGGTGCACGACATGTCAGCTCACCCTAGTGAGGTGGTTTTTACAGGGAGAGAGCAGAGGTGAAAGGCGGCTTGTGAATGTATAGGGTAGTGGTGTGGTGTGGTGGATCATGCTATATAAGGATGGAAAAGGTGGTGGCTCGTATTAGTGGAGGTGGAATTCACGCCGAACCAAAAGGATGATTGGATGGGGTCCCACAAGGGAGAGTGATAGGGGAGGGAGATTCTAAAGAAAAGATCCCAAGCCAAATTGAAATTAAAAAAATGAAAAACATATTACTCAAAAAATTATTATAATAATATTTAAACCAAGAATAATAAAGATATAATAATTCTTATAATTCCAATTTAGATTACAAATAATGATTACAATTATAATATAATGATACTGATATTAGTAATAACAATATTTACAACAATTTTAATAATAACAATGTTAATAAAATTATTAATTTTAATGATAATATAAATAAAAAATTTAGGAGTAATATTATTATCATTATCATTTTTACATTACCTCAAATTTTTATTAGTTTTATTAATTAAATAACGGATCTGCACGTGTATTTGGGATGATGGAATGGATTCCACTAACTGTGTGGTTCCTGTGCACCGTCCAAAACATTAATAATAATAATAAGAACAACCACAACAACAACAAAAATAACATAATGTTAAACATATTTTTAAACCTTATGTCATTCATAACAATAATAATATTCAAATATTCTTTTTTAACTATTATGTTAATATTATTGAAACTTTTAACATTAACTATGATGATCATCATTTCATTTATAATAGTAATAATTTTGGTAAACAAATTTGTAATAGTAATTATGGTTAATAAATATATGAAATAAGAATGATACTATTATTCCCCAAAATAATAATAATAGTGTAATTCAAAAAAGAGATTAATTTCTTTATTTCAACATTAATTTTAACTTCAGTTCACTTTTCATCATACATTTTAATTCATCATCTTTATTGGGTAGGCCATGCGGTTTCTCAGGTGTACTCGCACAGTCACCCATCTGTGCTCTATCCATGTATCAGGCAGTGTCAAACCGAAAACATGTATTTTCTTCATTAAAACAGAAAAATGAAAATAGGGACTCATCGAAGCCCTGACACGAGCCAAATCCAAGACTAAATAAAACTCAAGTGTGACAATTTTCTCCACCATATTTCTTTCTTCTCATAAAAAGCCACAAAAAATGTTGAAACACAAAACAGAATCCAAAATCCTTTATAGTTCAAGGATATTTTTAATGAATGATAGATGTAGATATCAAAAAACCACCACCAACAGGGTAAAAACTAACATGAAAAACATAGGAGACAGAGAGAGACTCCCCACTATGTGTCACCCACCCGAAATAGGTTACCCCCTAGTTGATCAGTCCAAAAAACATATATTAAAATTATAACCAAAAAATCCTTAAAATACGTACACCCAAAAAGTCACCAAATTAAACAAAACCCATCACTGAAAAAACCCAACAGAATAAAACCACATATGGGGAATAAAATTGTAACCTTAATCCAAAAACCTCTACAAACACACATGTCTGAACTTTCTATCAAAATTTATCTTAAAGTCAGGTTGTTCTACCCAAGACCATCCACCACCAAACTGATATTGAGATGAGGAGTCCCAAATGGACATCCCACCATATGAAACGTGAAAATAATGAAATCAACAAGACCTACAATGGGTATCCCCACCATTAAAGACTAACTAAGAATGAAAGAACAAATATTCAACTAGAATCAGAACCTAGCCTTCCGCACACCGTTAAAAAAAACTCTTCCACCATGGATAAGCACAACTAATAAGGACACCAATTAAGATGGACACATCAAGAGAATTTAAACTACACACTCCCGAATAGAGGCGACATGAGCTAATTCACCACTTTCAGCGTATAAAAAACCCACCGCACTAGGAGGGGGGGGGGGGGAGAAGGGGCCCAGTTGTTGGACTGCTGTAAGAAAAAATGAATACTACCCACAACTCGTCACTAATGTATGAAACAAATCAAATACCACACCTGATTCACCGAGGTGGTCCACCCCGACCACTAACCTAAAACTCTCATCCAAAAAGGTGTAAACATAGACACACTATAGGGCCCAAGCCTTAAACCTCACATAATCTTGAGTTAAAAAAATATTACACATTTAGGATCCCTTCAGGTTTAGAGTTTTAGAGAATTAGATCATAAAACGTGCATTATATTCCACATTTAAACAAAGTGGTTACATAAAATATAGTATTCATTTTTCCCATCAACAGAAACATATTTAAAATAAAACATGGATTATTTCTTGACACTTACTTGACACTATCATCATATCATGTACCATTCCCTTGACCTGTGAAAAACATTTCAAAAACATGGGATGAGCCTAAAAAGCTCAGTAAGGGATATAAAAGTACGAAATGAAAACATTAGTCCATGTATGAAATCATACTTTACTCATAAAACATAACCACTTTAACATATATCATCAAATCATGAATAAATCATAGAAATTATAATACATAAAGGTAAATTGAGGCATTCATAACATTATTACGTAGGGAGTAACCCCCTCGGTTATGTTTGGAATACACATCACAGTATATTACCTAAATCTCTTCGGAGAAACCTTAACGTATAACCCCTTCGAATTACCCAATGCATTGGAGATCTATATCATGCTCACCCGCCCTTAGTTTATCACGGAACCACCCACCTTCATTAACAATGACCAAGAACCATAACATAATCAAAACACATAAAACATGCATAAAGGAAACATAACATTGCCACATTTTAATCACAAGATATCAATACAACACATTGATATAAAAACATTATGAAAACCATTTTCAATACCAAAATAAATGAAAAGTAAAACATAGTATTTATTTTTCATTCAAAATAATGTTATGGCTTGTACAAGAATCCAAAACTCAAATAATGGTCATGGAAGAGGAGAAGTTGTTGTCCCATCATACGTACGAAAAAAATTCCGCTTTTTCGTTTAGTAAATTATTAGTATAAAAAATATTCCTTTTGACTAAACATAAAATTCAAAGGGGTTTATACACTATATACAATAAAGTTGTGTATAAAACATAATATGCCTCAATGAAAGGAGATTGAGACGAAGTCCAATACCACTTTGAAGTTTTTAACATTTTAATCCATTAATATCCAGATAATTAAATCCTTAATACCATTTTGAAAACATGGAAATTAATGTGAAATATTTATAAGAATAAATCATTAAAACATTTAAAATGATATTTTAGTTAAAGGGTTTTTAACAAAATGAGAGACTCTTGAATACCATAACTAAGGAATAACATTTAATAAAAACTTTATAATATCATCAGATTAAATGTATATACGATATAATATTCTATGGGACAGTATATACACCATATAAGAGTGAATTGGTGCATAACAACAATGGAGTCTCAATAGAAATGTAAAATGATATGAAATCCCTTATAAAGAATGTATCCTTAAATTAAAGATAAATCAATATCATAATTATGTGTGGAAAATATAAATACTCCCAATATATGTGGATATTATGTGTAAATCAATAAAAGGACATTCACACATATTCAAAGTATGACATATTCAATAACAACATTTTGAACCCAAAGAAATCAAAATTGGGTTAAGAAGTTCCCTTGGTAAAATTCGACAGCCTAACGACGTCACTATAAAATTAATAAAATTAGTTGATGAGAGATAAAATGGTATCACATAACATGGAAATAATATTTAAATCTATAAGGATATATAATAACATATCCCAAAATAAAAATATGTAAATTAAAAGACATAACAAAAGAAGTCTTCAAAAAGAGGATGGTGAAAGGTTCCCTTACCGATTTGGGAAACTTTCGAAACGTACACCCCATGAAAGAAGGGTCATACAATGAAGATGTAACTAACCATAAATGAGAGTATATTATAAAAATATTAAAACAATGGGCATTACATACACCACACAAAAGGAAATAGTGGCGAATGTAGCATGAATCTCACAGGAATAAAAAGTGAGATAAAAATCCCTTATGAAAATTCGGTAGCCTAACGGCGCCACATAAAACTTCCAAAAATAGATTGATGAGATATAATAGGGTATATCATCATATAAACATAAAATTTTCAGAAAGAGGAATATAAAATAACTTCCCCCAACATAAGAAATAGGAGCTTAAAGTATGTTACAAAATAAGAGTACTTAAAAATAAAGGGAGAGGTCGGATCCCTTACCTCGGGTCTGACTTGACACGATCGTTCTTTAACCTCCTTAATAATAAACATGAGTTAATTTATATTTGATTAAGAACCTTTTTAAAGTTCATTATTCCTTTTATATCACTTATTACAATTCTATGAACACTATGTAATAATTTAAGTTAATAATGGTTGTTTTGCAGATCATTGCTACTTGAGTCAAAAATAAACTCTTTATAATTACAAGTTGTTCATGTGGTAAAATATATATTATATCCAGAATTATATTCATTATGTAGATATCATATGTATAATATATATCCTTTATATACATGCATTTATAATATTACATAACATTTAGAGGTAAGAAATGAAATGCACCGTTCATGGAGACAGTAAGCCGTACATACGCATGAACGCTACTTCCATTTCTATTTCTTATTTAATGGAATTAAAACATAATGATACATAATAATTTTATAATTCCATTATGTTATAATATATAATATCATTAAATCTATCCTTTATACGTACCACATATGGTATTAACTAATCAAATCACTTTGAGGGGCGGTAGTCCGCACTTCCTAAAATGAAGATATCGCGTTTAACCATAATAGAAACCATAAAAGGAATTCCATAAATGAAAAATACATAAGCTTAAGTAAAACATAAACATATTATATATTATATATAAATATAGTGATATTTTAATGGCCACCTTTGTGGGTGTTAAAATAATATTGAACAATCATCGTTTCGTGAGGCAGAAGTTCACCATCCACAGAAACAGTATGTTCTTTAACCATTAGATGTAGGTTTGTGTAAGTGTAGCTCAAATAATTCTTATAACAACATCCTAGTATATTTAAGATACTATAGTTTTTACAAAATAAATTAAAAAAAGAGTTTAGGGGTTGGAGAAGCAAAATTAAACCAAATAACATAAGTGAAGACATTACCTTAATACCGGGTAACTCCCTTTGATTTGAACTCAAAGGCTTCCTTGACAAGACTTATGACCAAAGTGAGGCTCCTAGGATTAATAGAGGGATGTTTAGAGACAAACGGAGCAGGGGTTGGCCGATCCAAAGGCTTGAGAGGAGTGGTTAAGGTGGGGGCCTTTTATAAGAGGGGAGGAGGGGCACTCTTGAAATGTTAGAAAAGGTTACTTTATTTTCAAATGAGTTTCAGATTTTAAAGGTCCCACATTGATTTATATAGAGGATAAGGTGATAGGGGTTATAAATATACTCATCCAATAGGATTTTGACATGTGTAGGTCTTATAATTTACATAATTTTTAATTTATTTAAATTGTTAAATAATGAGGTAATCGTTGCATCATCATGATGTCATAAATAATTTAATTTATGTAATGTCTAAAAATTATAAAAAAAATATCATGATGTAGGAAATCTTTTTATATTTCTAATGAATATTTATAGTAAAAAATATTACTTGTATAACCCCATTTAAAAATTGTTTTAGTAAAACAGCACATGTTTGTGACATTTTTATTTTAACATTAAATAAAACCTTTTTAATGTCATTTTCCTAACAAAGTGGCTCCACGGGGTCCCCAAGTTTACCATGGATTTTCATGGTTGGACATGAAATATCCAATAAGGTCAGGACATGTTTCAAGGTCATTTCATATTATTAAAACATTATTTTTACCTTAAATTACACTAATTACCTCTAATCACGATTAAAAACTTAAAAGTTACTATTCACCAAAAATTTATATTAATCCCATTGAACCAAATTTTACTTCCTAATGAAAACCATGTATGTTGGATTTTTGAAATTCAAAACACAGAGGTGGTAAAATTTCATTTAAATGAAAAATCAATTTTTTTAAGTACCACTTAATGGTTTCACTATTCATAAAAAATTTATGTTTTTCAGAAAAATACCAAAAATTCACCCTAAGATATATTTGATATTCTAAATTCAAATATGTTGTATATTTTACAAAATTCATAAAATATAATTTACATTAATTAATTTAATAATTAATTCCCGCTGTCAGAACAAATAGCGTTTTTTTATGAAACAATATATATCAAAAGATTGACACTAGTTTAAGTCCAATTTCAAATTAAAATTAATTCCAATGACCAATATTGGATTAAATGGTAAAAATATATTATAATCTTACTTTAAAACCAATTCAAAAGATAATATAATCATATAAATAAATTATATTAAAAAGAAGTTTTGAATTAAAATACAACATTTTTCACTATTCATAAAAAATGAACTTTATCGGGAAAATACCAAAAATTTACACAATATAAATTTTGATATCCCAATTCTAAAGAATAATTTTATTTTGTCAAATATAACACATTAAATTTTCAAAAAGTTGATTTAAAAGAGGTTCTCCATCAAAAGGCAGTTAATCGACCTTTTAAAGAATATTTGAATGTTTACGCTTAAAATTTGATTCATTTGCATTTTTAATCCACAAACATTATTGTAAAAAGTAAAAATATTTGAAAAACATAGATAATAATTTTGTTTTTAGTTCTGTTCATTTCTGCCATTACAATTTCTAGGTGTTAACTACCATTTAAAATAAAATTATTTTATTATTAGAGTGCAACGTAAGATCTTAATGGAACTCGTTGTTGCATATTGGGTATGCTATCGAGCATAACATTAACTTTAAATTAATATTAACATTTTATACACAAATAGGGATAAATATAAAAATTTCATATTCTTTATTTACCTGGGGTGTTACTTCTTTCCCCCCTTTTGGGAATTGTGTCCTGGCAATTTTAAAATTGGGCTCGGAAACATCATTGAAAGTACCACATCAGAACAAGAGTCGGTAAAAAAATAACTTTAAAAGATAGAAAGAGAAGTACAGAGGCCACCCGTGTTAACCCGTACTAGGATTCCATGTAGGAAAACATGGATATGGAATAAAAAGAAAATGGTCATGTTCTGAGTGAGAGTGATAGAAAACATGTTTAGGAGAAAGTTAACCACAAGAAAATCACAAAATTGTGGTGGGTTAAACGGTATTCGATTCCCCAGTAGGAAAAGTTAACAGACAACTTTTTTGTTTTAAGTTACTCTTCATTGAGGATTTTATTTTTGATCTTAACTAAATCAAATTGAAACATCCTTACTTGTCACGTAGACTTTCAACTTTTACTAGATTCCTTAATCAAACTCATATTTTCTCCAAAATACGACTATTTAAGAAGGCGTGTTCACATTAAGAGTAATATAATCAACATATTGAGAATCACCTAATCCACAAAAGGGAACTATATATTTCCCATTTCCTTATACCCTTACCAAAACCATATATGTTAGAACAAGATCATATAATCTAGAAAAAAATAACCCTTTAAAAAAAGAAAATCTATTTTTAATCTCCAAAATTTGTCCAACAAAACCCAAAGTTCAATGAGGACCATTCGATAAAAAAAATATCCATAAAATTCTTCAAATTAAACCAAACTAATATCGAAACCCAAATACATAAAGGATTTAGTCACATAGTCTTCCAAGGTAAAAATTAACATTTATCTCCAAATAACATCAGTGGCTCTTAACGTCTCATACTGAAAAGTAAGTAACCTAATCACATATCCTCCATGATAGGTTAATAATTTCCATAGATAACCCAAAATAAACTTACTCTTGATTCATAAAATCATATAACTAAAAAAAATTAGTCAAACTAACCAGGGACCTCACGTAGTCTAGTGGTAGGCGATAAATACTAGTCACACATTGGTTGTGGGTTCGATTACCGCAGCTTTGTCTGACGCGACGGTTTGTCACACGGTCTGCGTGTTGTTGTTTTTTCAAAACTATATAATTCTCAAAACATTCCCCAAAATGAGATAAAATATTCAAAAATAACAATAACATAATTTAACCTCAAGTATATCTCATGTCGTTCATATTCCATCACAATGTATAGTAACCTATAATTACCTCAAATGTAAGGATCATATAAACCCTAATGGTTACCTTTATAAATATTACTTAAAATTCCATGTTGAGTTGGTTATCTCATACAAAATGCATTAGAGAACTCACCAAGGTTCATGTGGTTGATCATGACTCCTGATAGTTGGTTTAGAATAACCACAATATTTCTCATTGAATTCCCCATTTCATCCAGTCTCTTAATCAGAGAACCACCATAGTTTCCTTCAAACCGTTTGTCACTTTGGTGCCTTCTAGATCCATCCATATACTAAAACCATAAAGGTTAGTGTGAGTATATCAATAAAATCATCATATAATAAAGAGGAAGATAAACATCAAGATATACTTATCTAACTTATCTCAAACTCATTTTAACATTAAAAAAATAATAATGAACCCATCTAATATACTAACCATTGTGGTTATACACAAATTATCATTTTTTCTTAAACAATACTCTAACCTCTAAATTTATCTAGACGTCCCTCTGATACCAACTATAAGGCCCCAGCCTTAAAACTTACTTAATTTTGAGTTATTAGTAGATTACACATTGAGGGTCTTTTCAGGTTTAGAGTTTTAGAGAAATAGATCATAAAACTTTCATTACATTCCACATTTAAACAAAGTGGTTACAAAAAAGATAGTATTCATTTTTCCCATCAACAGAAAAATATTTAAAATAAAACATGGATTCATTCTTGACACTTCCATGACACTGTCATCATATCATGTACTGTTCCCTTGACCTGTGAAAAACATTTCAAAAACATGGGATGAGCCTAAAAATATCAGTAAGGGATATAAAAGTATGGAATGAAAACATTAGTCCATGTATGAAATCATACATTACTCATAAAACATAATCAATTTAATATAAATCATAAAATCATGAATAAATCATAGAAATCATAAGACATAATGAAACCTGAGGCATTCATAACATTCTTACATAGGGAGTAACCCTCTTTGTTACATTTGGAATAACCATCACAATATATTCCCTAAATCTCTTCAGAGAAACCGTAACATTTAACCCCTTCACGTTACCCAATGAATTGATGAGCTATATCGGGCTCACCCGCAATTAGTTTATCATGGAACCACCCGTCTTCATAAACAATGCCCATGAACCATAAAATAATCATAGCACATAAAACATGAATAAAGGAAATATAAAATTTACACATTTCAATAACAAGATATCAATACAACACATTGATATAAAAACACTATGAAAACCATTTTCAATATCAAAAGAAATGAAAATTAAAACATGGTATTTATTTTTCATTCAAAAAAAAGTTATTGCTGGTAGAGAAAGCAAAAACTCAAATAATGGTCATGACGGCAGAGAAGTCATTGTCACCGCATATGTACGACAAAAAAAATCCCTTTTGTCGTTAAGTGAAAGATTCATATAAAAAATATTCCTTTTGAATAAACATAAAAGTCAAAGGTCTTTATACACCATATAAAATAAAGTTGTGTATAAAACATAATATGCCTCAATGAAAGGAGATTGAGACGAAGTCCCATACCACTTTGAAGTTTTTAACATTTTAAACCATTAATATCCATATAATTAAATCCGTAATATCATTTTGAAAACATGGATATTAATGAGAAATATTTATAAGAACAAATCTTTTAAACATTTCTAATGATATTTTAGTTAAAGGGTTTTTAACAAAATGAGAGACACTTGAATACCACAATTGAGGAATAAAATTTAATCAAAACATTATAATATCATGAGAATAAATGGATTGATGATATAATATACCAAGGGACAGTATATACACCATATAAGAGTGAGTTGGTGCATAAAAACAACGAAGTCTCAATAGAACTGTAAAATGAGATGAAATACCTTATAAAGAATGTATCCTTAAATTATAGTTAAATCAATATCATAATTTTGTGTGACAAATATAAATACACACAATAAAAGTGGATATTAAGTTTAAAAAAATCAATGTTCATTCACACATATTCAAAGGATGACATATTCAATAACTACATGTTGAACCCAAAGAAATCGAAATTGGGTTAAGAAGTTCCCTTGGTAAAATTTTACAGCCTAATGACGTCACTTTAAAATTAATAAAATTAGTTGATGAGAGAGAAAATGGTATCTCATCTCATGGACATAAAATTTACATCTATAAGGATATATAATAACATATCCCATCATAAAAATATGTAAATTAAAAGACATAACAATAGAAGTCTTTTAAAAAGAGGAGGGTTAAAGGTTCCCTTATCGATTTGGGAAACTTTCGAAACGTACACCACATGAAAGAAGGGTCATAAAATAAAGATGTAACTACCCATAAATGAGATTATATTATACAAATAGTAAAATAATGGGCATTACATACACCACAAAAAAGGAAATAGTGGCCAATGTAGCATGAATCTCACAGGAATAAAAGGTGAGATAAAAACCCCCTTATAAAATTCGACAGCCTAACGGTGCCACATAAAACATCCAAAAATGGATTTATTAGATAAAATAGAGTCTCTCATTATATTAACATAAAATTTACAGAATTAGGAATATAAAATAACTTCCCCCAACATAAGAAAGTGGAGATTAATGTAAGACACTTAAAAACAATACTTAAAAATAAAGAGAGAGGTCGGATCCCTTACCTCAGGTCAGACTTGACTCGATCGTTCTTTAACCTCCTGAATAATAATGTTGAGTTAATTAAACCTTGCTTAAGAACCTTTTTCAAGTTAATTACTCCATTTATATCACTTGTTACCATGCAATGAACACTATGTAATTATTTATGTTAATAATGGTCATTTTGTAGATCATTGCTACTTGAGTAAAAAATAAACTCTTTATAATTACATGTTGTTCATGTGGTAAAATATATATTATATCCAGAATTATATTCATTATGTATATATCATATATATCATATATATCAATTATATACATGCATTTATAATATTACATAACATTTAGAGGTATGAAATGAAATGCATCGTTTATGGAGACGGTAAGTCGTACGTACGCATGAACACTACTTCCATTTCTATTTATTATTTAATGGATTAAAAACATAATGATAAATAATAGTATTATAATTACAGTATAGTATCATATATAATATCATTAAATCTATACTTTATATGTACCACATATGTTATTAACGAATCAAATCACTTTGAGGGGGTGGTAGTCCACACTTCTTAAAATGAATATATCGCATTTACCCATAACGGAAACCATAAAGGTATTCCATAAATGAAAAATACAGAAGCTTAAGTAAAATATAAACATATTATATATCATATATAAATATAGTGACATCTTTATGGCCACCTTTGATGGTGTTAAAAGAATATTGAACAATCATCATTTCGTGAGGCAGACATTCACCATCCAGAGAAACAGTACGTTCTTTAACCATTAGATGTGGGTGTGTGTAAGTGTATCTAGAATCATTATTATAACAACATCCTAGTATATTGATGATACTGGATTTGTTACAAAAGATATGAGTAAAAAGAGTTTAGGGTGTTGGAGAATCAAAATAACACAAAAGAACACAAGTGAAGACATTACCTTAAAATCGGGTAACTCTCTTTAATTTGAGATCAAAGGCTTCCATGGGAAGACTTATGCCCAAATTGAGTCTTATAGGAGTAAGAGAGGGACGTGGACAGACAAAATGAGTAGGGTTTGGCCGATCCAGAGGAATGAGAGGTGTGTGTAAGGTGGTAGAGGTGGGGGCCTTTTATAAGAGGAGAGGAGGGGCACTCTTGGAAACTTATAAAAGGTTACTTTATTTTCAAATGCGTTTTGGATTTTAAAGGTCATACATTGATGTATTTCGAGGATAAGGTGATAATGGTTTGAAATATACTCATCCAATAGGTTTTTTAGATTTTTAGGTATTACATTTTACATTATCTTTTCATTTTATTTAAATCGTTAAATAATGAGGTAATCGCTACATCATCATGATGTCACAAATAATTTAATTTATTTAATGTCTAAAAATTATAAAAAAATATCATGATATAGGAAATATTTTTATATTTCTAATGAATATATATAGTCAAAAATATCACTTTTATAACCCCATTTAAAAATTGTTTTAGTAAAACAACACATGTTTGTGACATTTTTATTTTAACATTAAATCAAATGTTTTTAATGTCATTTTCCTACAAAAGTGGCTCCATGGTGTCCCCAAGATGACCCATGGATTGTCTCAGTCGGCCTTGACACATACAATAAGGGTAGGACATGTGTCAAGGTCATTTAATATTATTAAGAATTTATTTTTATCTTAAATTACACTAATTACATCTAATCGCGATTAAAAACATAAAAATTACTATTCATGAAAAATTTATTTTAATCCCATTGAAAAATATTTTACTTCCTAATGAAAACAATGTATGTCATATTTTCAAAAATCAAAACACAGAGGTAGTAAAATTTCATTTAAACAAAAAATCAGTTTTTTATAGTACCACTTAGTGGTTTCACTATTCATAAAAAATTGATGTTTTTCAGAAAAAATACCAAAAAATCACTCTAAGATATATTTGATATTCAGAATTCAAAAATGACGTCTATTTTACAAAATTCATAACATATAAGTTACATTAATTAATTTAATAATTAATTCCCGATGTCAGAACAAATAGCGTGTTTTTATGAAACAATATATATCAAAAGATTGACAGTAGTTTAAGTCCAATTTCAAAGTGAAATTAATTCCAATGACAATAATTGGATTAAATGGGAAAAATATATTCTAATTTACTTTTAAAACCAATTCAAAAGATAATCTAATCATATTAATAAATTAGATTAAAAAGAGGTTTTGAATTAAAATACAACATTTTGCACTATTCATAAAAAATGAACTTTATCAGAAAATATACCAAAAATTTACACAAGGTAAATTTTGATGTCCCGATTGTAAAGAAAAATTTATTTTGTCAAATATAAGACATAAAATTATCAAAAATTGGATTTCAAAGAAGTTCGCCATCAAAAGACAGTTAATCGACCTTTTAAAGAATATTTGAATGTTTACGCATAAAATTGGATTCATTCGAATTTTTAATCCTCTAACATTTATTGTAAAAAGTAAAAATATTTGTCATACATATATAATCATTTTGTTGTTAGTTATGTTCATTCCCATCATTACAATGGCTAGGTGTTAACTACAATTTAAAATAAAACTATTCTATTATTAGAGTGCAACGTAAGATCTGAAAGGAACTCATTGTTACGTATTGGCTAAGCCATTGAGCATAGTGTTCCCTTTAAATTAATATAAAAATTTTATTGAAAAATAGGGATAAATATAAAAATGTCATATTCGTTATTTACCTCGGGTTTTACACACACTATGAGGGGAAAGTCCAATATAATACTTATTACAAGATTAAATACACAATGACATGAAACCATAATAAAAATAATAGAACATCCTTACCACACCGATAAATGAATGAACATAGAAGAACTATTTATAGCATTGGGATTCCTCTCTAAATGGAAACTGCACTACAGGCCTTAGGATAGAGATCTGATTATTGAAACATTTATATTCTTGCAATCAAGAACATATAATTTCTAACTGGAACCCTGTATTCTAGAGAAACTTATAGCAACAACCAAGAGAATAACCACAATATTCAATCATCCTTAATAAATCCCAAACATCACACAATTCCTACTTATGGGTTGGTGAATCATTCAATGTCTATTATTTTCTCTTCTAAAAATTATAAATGACCATGGGATGATCAACTGGAGAATTTCTGCTATGTAGGTCACTCAAGACCACATTTCAAACATACATTGATTCATCATGGGTGAAAACTTTAGAAATTGAGGAGAAACGACCTAATAAAATTTTCCCATAGGCCAAACCAAAGTCATAAATGTTTTAAATTCAAATTTTCACCACTCAAAAAAAATATTCACAAGAAACATCCAATACTAAGGGGAACCCAAATGATTTATTAGGGGGATATAATATTGGTTAGTGACATGGAAAAATTGTTAGAGACCATATGCTAGGCATGACGCAATCATAGAGAGAATTCATGGGAGATTTCACTAGCATCACAAGACATTCCAAGAACTACGAGTTCATGGAGGCTATATTCCCAACACCTTTTCCATTTACCAATTACAAAAAATCCATAATAAACAATATACAATAAATGACCCGTACATACCACTATAACCTGAGGATCAGAACAATCAACGATTAATGATTTACTTACTTTAACTACAACCCAAGCCCAACAATCCAACCATTTTTACAATGACTACCCCAAATAACTATAAGATCTATAAAATAATGTTCTGCAAATGATAATACTTTATCTAATACCATTTTTTCAGGAACCAACTTGGGTTGACCCTGAACTGATCACCCAAGCTGATCCATGGCATGGCCCGTGAGGCATTCCTGGTCTTCCTAGTATGGAGAAACGATCTATGTCATTAATAGAGTAAAAATTGGAATGGTTTCATAAATAATGACGGATTATAAATAAATAAAACAACACAAAATAAAAAAACAGTAGTAAAAATAAAGAACAAATAGCCAAATGAATAACTTTTACACAACCCAGACTCCACATAACCCTTTGTAGTTACTCTACTATACTGAAACAAAACATTACCCAATGTGATCTGAACTTTGCTGAAACATTCACCAAAAAAATAAATATGAAATAAGCATGAGTATTAAAACTCATTAGGGGCCCCAGCTAATTCTATTCCAATTGCACATCCTTCAAATAAAGAAAACATTGATTCATGTTTTTAAATATAATATATAATCATATGGTTTTTCATAGTATACATTTCCATAATATAAAAATTACAACCCAGTTCTCTGTCAATTTAAAACAAGTTTCAATGAAAATATATGGTTTTTTTGTGGGAGAGATGGTCAAGATAAAACATGAAAGAAAAATTATTTTTTCTTTATTGTGATAAATAGGGAATTATAAATAAAAAAAAATTCATGATTTAAAAATGAGACTAAAAAAACAAGAGCTAGAGGAAAAAATCCTCATAAGGTAATGGCTAATGAGTCTAGTGAATGAATATGACAGGAATACCAATGAACTCTGAAGAATATCAGCACATACTTTACATGCGAATCATTCAAAATACATTCCCTACAAAATGATGTCATAATACCCTAACACCTGACCGTAACCCTACCTGTCACGGGTATGGGGCCCGATCCCATAGAAACAACCCTAGTATCCACCTACTATGGTCCATTATCTAGTGGGAAATATAAATTAGTGCAACAATTGTTATTAGTAAAATATTATTATAATCTAGGATCCCATGTATATTTTACAAGGGGGTAGGGTGGGTGAAATACTGTTCCAAAAACAAGTAAAATATATATAAACACACACAACACACAATCCAGTACCACCCCAACCAGCTCATGGTTAGTCCCCTCCCTTATAATATTAACAATACTAGTGAAGTCCCATAAAGAGGACCCTCCAAACTCACAGTCAAACAACAAGGTAGGAGACACAACTCAAGTGTGTCATTCCAAATGACTTATTCAATGTTGAAAAAGTACCTTACCACATTTTAAAAAATTTTTTTATAAAAAACCACAAATAAAGATCACTATAGTCCATCCAAATTGACATTCATGTCTAAATAATTTTCCCGAAATCAAAAAAGGGGCATATAGAATGAAGCACATAATGTCCAAAACTCGTTTAAAACTTAAATCACCAATTTGAACATGATATTTTTTTTTATAGAAACCAATTCAAGAAATAATAAATCATTAATATTGTTAATTATCAAACACAGTCACATAGAGAAAAACCCATAGTGTGCACAACATGACAAAAAATGAAGCACCTGTTAAAATCCACATTTAAAATCACGCACACAATAAAACATTTTTCAAAACAAATATCAAACCTATTCCATAATTTAATAAGTGAAAACTATTTTTATAAATGAAATTTAAATAAGACCCCTTCGATATTGTATCATGAACACAATAAAAACCATCTTTACAAACCAAGTGCACATCGATGGCATATCAAAATGAAATTTTCATCCCATACATAATTTAATAAAATAATTTCAAGAAGTATTAAATAATTCTAAATGACACATCAAGGTTCTATACAAGAAAAACACCCAATTTTACATAAAAATACCACTTTAGAATCATATGCACATATAATTCCCACAAAGACAATATTAACTCCAGATAAAAAAAATCAAGAACGTTCTGAATAAATTAAACAAGAATTATAATTTTACCAAAATATGTTTACATAATTAAACCCCATCATATTACATAATTCAAATATTCTAAAAATAATAGAATCCAATTTAGTAGTGTCGAGGTGTGAAAATTCAAGAAATCATTGTAAAATAAATTTTAAATGAAACGTGCATAGGGTCCTACCTGAGAACCATAGGGTAAAGGAAAACACAAGCCTGATAATGGTGTGAACCATCCAACGCACCATTACCGCACCTAATTAGAGTCAAAACTAACACAATTCATTATAATCACAATGGAATTTTAAGAAATAAACCTAAAAACATATACTCCAGCATCTATGGTTTGGATAAAATAACAACTATAACAAAGGAGGAAGTAATGGAGACTACCTGATGGAAGAGGATACGCTAGTGAGGGGTCAACGAACATAGGGATTCACAACCGAATATGCCAAAAGCAGGGAGAAGGCATTGTCGAGAGTAGGGGTCTGCAATGGGGATGCACCATAGGTCATCCAGTTCCAGTGAGGTTATTTGTATAAGATGATGGTGATGGTGTAAGGCGCTTCATGTAGGGAGAGGGTGGTGGTCTAGGTGGTGTTTAATGCTCGAAAGGGTAGGGGAGGGTGGTAGATCACACTTTTTGAGAGGGAGGCTATGTCGAACAAGCAAAATGGGTAGATGGGATGCATGGGGGAGAATGAGATACGGGAGTGAGAGTCCAAAAAATGAATCCCTAGAATGAAATTAAAAAAATTAAAATATAATAATCACGTAGTAATAATAATAATAATACTACTAATTATACCCATATTATTATTTAAATTGAAATAATGTTAATGATAGTTTCAATAAAAAATTAATGATAACAGTTATAACATTAAGATAATGTTAAACATAATAATAATAATATTTACATCACTTTTAGTAATAAAAACGATAATAATATATTCAATAGAAATAATAACATAAATTAAAAAAATAACTAATATTATTATTATACGCTTTATTTTCATTTTACCTCTTTTTACTTTTTCCAGTTTTAATAATTGAATATTGTGACTGTGCAGGTACCCGAGCTAACTGAATGACATCCACTTAATGTGGGTTCCCGTACAGTGGCCCAAACATTTATAAGAATGGTAATAATAATAATAATTGTTATGATAATATTTATAATGATAATAATAATAAAAACAACAAAAACGTTATGTTTGGATTATTTCTAATGCTTGATTAATTTTTAATAAAATAATATTGATAACAATATTTAATAACTATGAAAATATTACAGTCACTTTTATGAATAACTACTATGATCTTCATTTCATTTTTAACAGTAATAATTTTAATATTAATTTTGATACGAGTAAAAAAAAATTTAAAAAAATTCATAATAATGATACTATTAAACCCAACAACAATAATATTTTTATTATGCCTAAAATTCATGATTTCTATATTTCAATAATCATTCTAAATTCATTACACAATTTATCTAAATTTTTAATTCATCTGGCATACCGAGCAGGGAGAGCGGTGAACTGGGCTTTGACACAGAGTCTTATAACTCTGAAATACTCATCCCTCTGATGCTTCCAGACCCAAAATGTATATATTCCTTGGTAAAACTAAATACTGTAAACAATGACTCACTTGAACAATAACCTTAGCCGAATTCAATACAAAATAAAACCTAAGTGTAACATTAAATATTTTTAGGGATCATGGATATTGGAGATAAATTTTACTCATTTGAGACATAAATATGAAAATTCCTAAATATTTATGAGATTGTTAGATAAACTCATACGTTCAATTAAAAAAATTTCTAAATCACTCAAACCTCATTTAAAATTAATATTAATTTATTACAACATTATACTGGATTCATTTAATAAATTATAATAACATAAATTAAATTTGAACACCCCTTTTAAACAAACTTTCATTACCAACATTGTCATTTACAAGTGTTAGATACTCTATTTATCATTAGTATGTCAGTTTATTAGTTTAGGTTGTTATATATATATATTAAACATTCAATCAAATACTAAATATTTTTCTGGTCATAAATATCATATATTTTTATTATTAACTATTTTGGAATCTTCTATTAATTGAATAGATACAAAAATGATATAAAACAATAATGGAGACAGTAAGCTATACGTACGCATGAACTTGGTTTCCATTTCTCAACGGTTGGAACACAGGAATGGTAAATAATACTTAATATTTAAAATATTAGTATTATATCCCATATAGCATATATATTCATCAAAATAATCATTAATATGCATCATTTTGTAAGTTCTCTATACTTTACTTTCAATTACCCTGATTCTTTTGTTGACATACCGTGTTCACAATCTCTATGAAATCCAAAACAGTCCTTGGAAGCCACATTTGTCAAAAAACACAATCATACCATAAATAATCCAATGTTACCATGATGAATTTTAAAAAAAATACTCAACTATTTTTTTTGATGGAAACCCATCGCATTCTGATACATCATTAATGATTGTTAAATCCTTTGTAAAAGTTAAATTATTTTTACTATTGATAGCAATAATGTATTATCCCCAAAGACACTACAATCCCATATGAGCCATGATTTGTGTACAAAGCACGAGTCGAATGAGATGTCTGAGAATGAATCCCATATATATTGAAACCAATTGAAAAACATAATTTGGGGATGAAAAATAAAACATTTTTCATGAATATACTTTAAAATTCTAGAAACATGAACTTCCCCCATCCACACATAACAATAATTTCACGTGAAATACACTATTGGTAACAAAACAATAAAATCGAATCATTCAAATATATGTTTATGTTCTCTTCTATACATAACACAAATCATGAGGATTATTTTAATATTTTGGAGACAAAATATCTCTATTAGATATGTAGATCGAGATCAGGACCTTATAAAATCTGAATGTTTTTTCTATGTACATTTCAATAAGAATTATTATGGCCATGTTATTGATGACTAAATTTCTCCCCTACACCAACACATTTCATTAAGGATTTATCACTACATTGTCTTGATTATTTATTCAGTATTTATTGAGATAATATTAAATCTTTATGTATGTGAATTATTTACTTTTATCTATACGACTCTTTAGAATATTATGCACAACATCATTTTTAAATCTATCTAATATTTCATCGAGAAAATGAAAATGTGAAACCTATATGAAATATAAAAAAACATTACATCATATTGAAATAATCAATGATAGGAACCTTAAACATCTCCATATAAATGTATCCTAACGGTATGGGTCCACACGCATATGCATGAACCAATTCAATAACTATTGTTGAAATTTATGCTTTTTTACTTTCTTCCTTTATGATAATTTTTTAGTTTTCTAACACATCAAAAGTGTTAGTAATATATTGGGATAGATTAGAGAGATCTTTATATTCATCATATTTGAATTGTTCATATTTCAATGGATGGTTTGGATAGAAAATCCATTTATTTCACAACCTATATAATTCCTCTCTTGATTGAAAGTACCTATCATCTTCTCTCCTAACAAGTCATACAATTTACTTTGTGTAATATCCTTGTAAAAAATTATCATATTTTTCCTAGATTAAAAGAAAGTTCTTTGAAGAGGTTTTTCTTGTCAGTAGTCAGATAATTGACAACTCATTTAATGTTGTGACTATGACAATTAAAACTTTGAAATCAACAAATATCATATATTATCCCCCAATAATGGGTTTTCCCAAGCCATCAATTATCTTCCCTTCATAACATCCAAATCCCATGATTCCAGACTTATCATACATGATACTTATCCCATAATCACTATTTCTTGTAAAATGAGATTCAGATACATTTTCAATTATCCATATACTAGTGTGACTTGAATCTATAAATTAAATATCTTGAACCAATTCCATTAACTATATTTTCTTATTGATCCATTTATTTAGTTGATATCTTTGACCATCCTTACTGTATGATGGACCCCCTTTGTCATTCAATGATACCAAAAAAAATTGTGTTTTCAAAACCTTTTATTATTCCAAATGTTGTTAAATATGACCTCAATATTTTTTTGGGAAAATTACCTAGTTTAGTTTGTTGAAAAATATCTATCTATGTGTCTAAATAATCCACAAAAAAACAATGAAAAAAATTAATATCCAGGAATACTAATATATATGTTGATGCCTCTATTTATATAATTTATTTTTCTACATATAAGATATGGAATACACATTTTGTCTGTATCTAATTTGTTTCTTATTAATTACATATAATATAGGGTGCTTTTATGTGTTTCATTAACGAACAGATGGTAAATACCTTGGTTGTTAGGATAATAATGGTATTATTTATAACCAAATCAATATTAATCATTATATTTGAGTCTTGTGGTTTAACATCAACAATTACTACATTCTACTTTCTAGAAAGCCCTATACCCACATTACCATTATAATTTGTTACTTTATTATCCTAAAAAACATTTTTATGTTTTTTCTAGAAAAAAGAATTGTACATTTCCTTTTATATTGGAATGTGTATCATTATTTACTAGATTCATGAGATTAGAATAATCTTATAAATTTTTTCACATATTGAAAACCATTACTTTGATATATTTGATGCATTTGACTTGATATTTTAATATAATAGTCATACTATAAAAAATACTAGTTTTTATACAATTTTTATCTTTCATTCAATGATATATTAATAGGGTTCAATTGTTTCATATTTAATCCATTCAACGATATCCCCTATCATAGAATTATCTACCTCCTATTATTTCATATTTATTTTGGCATCATTAACCACCATGTTTGATTTATTCGTTTTGGTTCTGAAAACATTTATATATTAATGCGTAGCTTCTAAAATGGTATAATGGTAAACTATTCCTTTTATTTATCCTTATTCATCTTCAAATTATTCCATTGTTTATAAATTTTTGAAAACTAAAACAATTTCACATTCATCAGGATACTTGTAGTCCCTCAATATCAACTCCTTATATGCATCTAAATGATCATGTTCAATTAAATACAGATTCTTATTTTTGATGAAATTTCTCATTGAGCTTTTCTTACCCTTTACATTCATTGAATAATTATTCCTAGTAATTTCTCCATAACCCTCATCATCTTCTCTGAACATATTAGGACAAATTCCAACCTGATTTCCAATCATTCCATATTTAAAAAATGTATCTAGACAGTTTAATTTAATCTTTATTATACATATTTGTATATTTGAAGAGATGAATGACATGAACTTATCCAATAAGTCATAACCCTCACTATATTCATTAGGATATTCTTAATGTCCTTAAAATCAACATCTTTAGACTTATCCATTTACATAACATAATTTTCATCATTTTATATATCATATGTGTCATGATTAATGTGTGAGATATCAAATTTATTATCACATGAATCATTATCATCAAATTAAAAAACAGTCATATTTAAAATAGGTGGATGCATTCACAATATGCACATAATAATCATTATGTACTAAACAATTTATTCTAGATGATGCATGTCTTCAATAATAACATTCACCTGATCAAATAATATATCAATAGAATCATCAACAAACATGATAAGATCATAATACATGTTCATTAGAACATAGAAATTATATTTTATAGATTTTTAGTCACCCTCATTAATTATTATAAACCATCCTCACATATTATGTTCTTCATTAAATGACATTATAGTCCTGTATATTTCATTTGATTGGTCTACCCCTATATCATTTTTTTCAATTAGTCCTTTATCCCAATCCATTTTCTCAGATTTGGATAAAGAAAAAATATCAATTATGTCAAAAATAACATGTATTTCTACTAAAAATACATCCATTAATAATGATCAATAGAAATATCATATCTTATTATACCATAATTTTTAATATCTTAAACCCATTATATCAATCACTTTATGATAGAAAACATCCACTAAAACCTATAACATATAAAATATAAAATATATCTATAATACATGTTGTTCGTCCAAATAAAATGAATTCCCTAATGTGGGGTAGGCCTAATATGGAAGTATAAAAACATTATCTTTTTTGATATTTTTGTTTTTGTAAAAAGTACTTTTCAATATCTTTCTCGTAGAAGAAACAATATCATAAATATACTATGCACATAGAACATCAATTTTAAATTTTTAACCTTCACTTGAATACATCCAAGGATATTATAAAGGAAATGATCCTATGTGACAAATAAATTAAATCCCACTTCCAATACAAGGTTAATAGAGGACACATTGTCCCTCCTCATTTACAACCAATAATTGTTTGAAATCTCATTGCTATGCCAACTTATTTGTTCTTATATGGTATTTTAGATGATTATAAATTTGATAACTTGTATATATTTATTTATCACATCATTTGGTACATATATATGGTCCCTTTTTATACATATTTTTATTAAAAATTAACCCTTATATTTAGTATAAAAATTCATTCCCACACATTCATGATTCCCATTAATTTTACAAAGTTCATAAACCCTTCCTAAAATATCCCAATTAATTTAAAAATTAACATTTTATAGAAACCCACATCTTCTATGATTATCACTAGTTTTTTGAAACTAAACTAGACTACAAAAGAACCCTCCATTGGAGAAGCTCACATAGCCTTCATAAATCTAAACAGTTTTACAATTCTCACATTTAATTCATAAAGCTCAATACGTTCGCGATGCATAAATGTTTTGTTTAACCAATATATAATTTACAAACATCAATATATTTTAAATGACTATAATTTTTAATCACCTTCCATATATTTGAAAAAAATTATTCCATGAAATTGTTTTTGATAATAATGTTCACAAATCACCTTGTTGAATTACGATCTATTGGATTTTCATTCATTCTGGCACTCTTATAATCTGGTTGGTAGTGTCTTATTTGTATTCATTTCATATTTTCCATGAAACATCCAATCTCACCACAATCTCTACATGAATCTTGTGATTCTTCTTTCATGATCCTCCCTATTTTCAAGAATCACCCAGAAAATTTCCCCATTCATAATTCTTCTTGTAGTAATTTATTTTTACAATCAACCCCTCTCAGATTTACAATCCATCAAACCATAGTGTCCATAAATTCTTTTGTGAATCTCAATATCTACATGAAAATCCCATTTTAAATAATCTCATTAAGATACTATAAAATTATGATTCCTTTATTGGAATAAATAATTCAGGATTCTTGAGGTATTCTATAATTTTTCTACAAATCAAATTTTGAAAACACATGGAAACAATGCGAATATGTACACACATCCTTATATACCACATCCATATCATCCACTCCTTTATCTTGAATCTTTGAAAACATACCATGTCAAAAATATCTCTCGAAATCCAAAACTATCCAAATAAATCTAATTTTTCATGAAACAACATCAATCAAAATTTATTATAATTTAACATATTGTGAGTTTTTATCAACAATCCCATTAACTCATTCAAATTATTTAATTATTACTGTTTTTTTAAAAATATTAAATTTTCTAAAATATAAAGATATTTAATATCATGTTTTCATAAAAATTTAGAGCATTTTTCATTTACTATAAAATCAAAAATACATTTAAATCATTAACTTGATTTTATTGAATCAAAGATAAGTACATTTATTCATTCATTACTATATTTTATCCCGATGTGGACACATAATGGACAAAAAAACAAAGTGGTTATATTTTTTTTAACATTCATTAATTTAAAGTGTATTATTATCATTATCATGTACAAGTGTCCATTAAAAAATATGTTTTGATAATAATGTGACAAATTTCAAATAAATTTAATCAAATAATAATTTGAATGAATTAATAAGATGTTATCAAAAAAATTTAATTAAGATTAACATTATTGACCCTTTGTCAAGGTCCAAAATTTTTCCAGGGTTAAATTTTATATTTAAAAAATATGGGCTTATTTACAAAATTGGAACCTCTTAATAATAAATATATAATTCATTTTATAATATTTTTTACATATAATTTTTTTAAATAAATTTGATATTATTTATGAACAGTGTCATAAAACTGCTATATACAGTAAAAAAATATCTTTAAAAAAACTGGATTTATTATTATAATACAGCTAATTTTTTTTAAAAGTAATAAATAAATCAATATATAAAATTCATTACAATTACTATATAAAATGTATTAACAAAAATAAATTTTGCAGAATAAAAATAATTTTTTGAAACATATTTTTTTTTCAAAAGATTTTTATTTTAATTTACAATCAATTGATAACTAATAATACAATTTGATAAATATATTACCTTATATTTTTATAACTTAAATATTATTATTCATAAAAACCAATTTAATAACTAATATTTAACTTTCTTTTTAAATAACAATTATTTAATAATATATCATGTTCTATTTAAAATCAATGTTTTGTTTAATGAATAATTTTGAAAATTAATTTATTTAAAGATAAATCTAATATAATAATTTTGTGGTGATAAATTATACCTGCATTAAAATGAATTTTTAGCATAAAAATTATCGCTTTTATACAAATATAATATGAGACTTCTATGGCATCCTATCCTCAATTTCCCAAATAGATTCATCATATTAATGGTTTCACCACAATATAATACCATTTTAATGGAATTCATTCCAATTACATTCTACACAGTATTGGAAAACTCATTTGATTGAGCTTAGGAAGAGTGGTATTACCCACATGATATGACATCCGAGTATAATATATTTGAAATATTATACATAAAGATTATTTGGAGTGATAAATGTAATAATAATACACATGATATCAATTTTTTTTTATTTTCTATTCAATAGTCTACTATCCTAATACAAAAATGAATTTGAAATTGGGTAATATTCTTATTTCTTAGTATAGTGTTCCTTCAAAATCCTATGATTTTATTGCAAGGATATATTTGTGGTAGATCCTTATCACCATCTACAATCATTATATAATTTTGAATACATTCATCATATTATTCAGATGACATTCATCTTGTGTTTAATTAAATATATGTAAATCTTTGATATATTTTCATTGTTAAATATAGTCCAAATAACAGTATTTTTTTAACATCATTCCATCTGGTCAGAGTTCATAACATTTTACCAAAGAAGGATTCATATATAGCCATATTAATGACGGATTGAAGTAAATTATTGTATTAAAAACAACCAAGGAAATATTTTGATCCAAACACAATTTAAAATATAAAAACATTATATCAACAAAACATATAGTATCTGAAATTTCCTCTCAGATTCACCATCTTTATATGGGTGATATCAAACAAAACACTACTTATTGATCTTTCTTAGGGCTTCTCCATATCATTTATGTAACCCTCAGATCTTGATCACATAAAATTTATGTTGTTATGTCATTAAATATGATACATTTCTTAACGTATAATTGGGTAATTTAACCTATAGATACATATTATCAATTCACAATGATGTGTGATGAATTCATTAGGTGATCAACCACATCCCATATAGTATTTTTATTATTATTTGGTTTGGGTTGTCCGATGACAAAATCAATGTTGATGTTCTATTATTTCCATTCTAGTGTAGGTAAGGGTTTTAAAATCATCTTAAATTTTTACCTCTTATCCACATCATTTTACTATACCATTCAACATATAATAACATTGTAATATATCTCTTCATTCCATACTACTAAGAATACTCATTAAAATCAATAAAACTCATAACACTTGTATTATAAATAGATATTTTATTAATATGAGATTACTAAATATGTTCATTCCCAAAATATGGCACTGAATTGAATCATGCACAGTTACTGAACTATATTATTCCAGCGTAATCATTATTGAACATAAGAACATTTAACACCTTCTTTTTCATGTATTCATCTTCCTTATGTAACTATTTATGATTAACATAGATAAATAGTTGATAAATATTAGTATAATTATATTGATTCACCCCTTATATCACAATTTAATGACAAATATTTTGAATTTGTAGAAAAAAAAACTTTTTTGGGCACCCTCATCCTAGCTAAACAACCATTACCATTTCAATGAAGATTTTCTTCAACCTTGTTCACTTTATCTATGTAGTAATGTATTGAGAAGTGATGTTATTTAATCAAAACCATAGAATCTTTATTAGTGCATGTTCACATATTTTTACGTAGTGATATAATTTATCCTTTTTTTACATTAAATGTCACACCATTCCCCATATAAATAATTACACCATATCATTAATTGTTAAATTTTTACCACTAACTTCAAACAATTATTTGGGTAACATTTCTCATGTATAATAAATTTTTATAGTGAATATCCTATAGAGAAATCAATCTTAATGAGGATACTTATGAGTCCATTCATTGATACAAAACTATTGTTTACTAACCCTTTTACATTTTAGTGTACTATATACATAAGTGTTCTGAAAATCATACTATATTGTTCCGTAAAACATTTATCAAAATCATTAATATAGAGAAACCTTTTTCCAATATATTTATACATTGTAAATATATTTTATATTCCTGAAGAATTCCATAAAATAGTCTAATAACATCTAGAAAAAGGAAGTAATATATAGTTCTAAATAACTTTTTTATAGGGATACATGTGAAATATCTTCTCTATTCGATGGGTATATTGAGATACCCTCAACATAGATTATACGACCCAATAATTAAACATTCAAAATCCATAATTCACATGCTCATAATTTTTCATAAATATTATACATCCATATGTTCCTCAGTAAAATTATAATACAATCCTCATGTTTTTTCATTCCCTTTTAATACATAAGTAAAACATATGTAATACAACCACAAAATTGATCAAGGTAATATATAAGTTCTCAAATCAAAAAATACATGACGTTTAATGGGGAATTACTATGAGAAAATAGAAAACTATAAATTCACATTGTCCATAAAAAATATATAATGTTGGTTTGGTATATCCCCTATCCTGATGCAGGATTGATGATACAAATATTGATGATTAATCATGGAAAAATATTGAGCTTCTCTTAGTTGATCAAACAAGTTAAAATAATGAGGTCAATGGTAATTTTTCATGATTATGATATTGTAATGTTATTTAAATCAATAATATAGTTTCATTGATCAATATTTCCTCCTTAAATTGGTGGACCTCAAAGGGATTCACATTGACATATGAATCCATTTTCAATGATTAAATTACTATTATTTATTAACTTCCTGCATCTCAGTTAGAGATATTCAATATCTATCCATGTAAATAATTATTCCAGATGATATGAATCCAATTGAAAACTCAATTTGATGGTTTATTATATGTCTTATAAACACATCAACAATGAGATAAATAAACTCATATACAATCAGAATATCAATAATGATGATTTTTTACCCAACCATAAGAGATAAATATCCATTTTGAATAGTAATCATGACCCATATAATTGATTTAATTTCTAATAGAAGTTTATATTTTTCATCACAGTGATATGAGATCTATTTTTTAGGAATATAAAATTTAACTTATCATTCATGGAAATTCACGTGCGATATATATATATATATAATAAAATTAAATACCAAGAATAACTTAAAAATAATTTTAACAAATAATTAATTTATTTTTTACGAAAACAATTCTCTCAAACATAAACTAGTGAAGAATCGTATACATGAGATGAAATTACCGTAACATATATGGGTTCTTCCTCAAACTCAACATCTAATATTTTTATGGAATTGAGATACACAGGTAAAATTCAATAGATATTAAGGATTGTATTGATCCAAAATCCAATAAGATAGTATCAATTATAGAGTTGATGGTATGTGTACATTTCACCATGTCATTATCAAACCCCTTATCCAAAATAGTGAAATCTTGACATTTTAATTTTTTTTGGATTATGAAACTTTGGACTTCAATCATCATCAACAACTTTTGGAATTGGTCACTAGTTACCATAACAACCATACCCTATGCATTATAACACTATAATGTGGGTGAAACATTATAAGTATTTTTTCTCTATTTACATCAATAGTTAACTTCATCCAATAACTTTTCAATTTTTTTTCCAAATGTACTTCCTTTCCACTCATGAAATAAACACATTTTCCCTTAAAAAAATTTCCCATTTGTTTTCTTCCCCATTTTTTGAATAATATATGGCTAGCATTTTTATCTTTTTTGTTTTAATAATTTCACTTTTTTCAATTTTAATTTCATTTTCAAAACCATGAGAATGAGGGGTTAAACCATTATTTATATATAAAATGATTGAAAATCAAACTATTTTCCATACATAATAACATAGAATATTAATAAAATTATTTCGATACATATTTTTAAGACACCACATAATTGATCATCCTTACTTATTATTGGAATGATAATAAGATAATTGTACCAGACATGTATCTTGATATATTCCTTATAAATGACAATTGGTTCTATGTCCTTATAGTTTAACTCACTAAATTTGTTTTATGTTTCTCTGGAATGAATGTGAGGGAAGTATGTATAAAAAATTGGAATTTAAATACAACTGACTCAATGATATCAATTTCATCATGATTCCTTGTGTTCTTGATAAGATTATACTAATTATCTTCTTACTATTACAATTTATAAATAACTAAAATAATAGTTTAATGATATGAACAATATATGACAAAAAAAATATCATGTTAGGGATATTTATCCATTTTCAACAATGTGTCGACCAATGGGCCATCAATAAAATGACATGTGTTTCCTCATGAAAGAATCAATTGAATTTTGTTCCCAATTATTCTCATTGTAGATCTCAACATGATTCATTTCATGAAAATTTTGTTTGATTATATCAATATTAATTTGAATTCCATACCCCATAGCATTCATTTTCTTATGGGAAAACATTTCATTGTCCCTTATATTCAACATGCACATAATTTGCTAAAGTTACATCCATTGACTAAAAAACATAGATTGAAAAACTATCATCAATTTGGGAAATCAAATAATCATGAAAAACATTTTATTATATTTATAAATTTTGAGATCATCTTCTAGGAATAATTTTGATTAACTAGGGTTATTCAAAATTAACACTTTTATATTTAATACTATTATCCAAATAAATATTTTTATTACAATAGTTTTCTCTTAACATATTTTAAATATATTCTAAAAAATTATGTAATAGAAAATTTGGTGAACCATACTTTTCAAACATTTATATTACATCTTAATAGTTTAATATTCGTTAAATAACATTTATATCAATAGAATTCTCATTTTTGTCGATAGTAATTGGAAATGATGAAACATAAACTATTGGTTCATAAATTCTATATATCATCCCCCACTAATTTCGTCAAAACTAGATCACCTATTATGAAAACAATTCTTAATACCATCCTTCATAACCAGGGGAAAATAATTATAAGTAAGTTGTAGTGTTATAAGAAAAATAGGGGGAATTAATGTAGATATGAATGATCAAAAAATAAAATAATAATAAAAATATATGAATAATATGATCTTAGTGTTTTAAAAAAATAATTCATTTCAAATATATCAATCTTATTTCATGGAAAATATACTTAAAAATCTTAAGACATTAATCAAAATGGATTAAAAGAACAGGAAGAATGACATTATAATATATAAATAATAAATGTAATTTAAGTGTAGACATTATCATATAAAATAACTTCTTTTATAATCAATGATCATTTCCAAGGATATCATAGTGGAATGGGATAACTCTTCAAAACTACATACAAGTCAAGGGTCACTCCAAAGACTATCATTTTGAATAAATTCCCATACTAATGTAGTTTTACACCCCATTCATATTAAATTCATCATTTTAGTTATAAATATTTACTCAATGAATTATTGGGAGATATATGTCTCACCCAAAATATATTTATTATCATAAATATATGTTCCATAAAAAAATTAACAACTCATCATATGAGATCATTTGAAAAAAAATTCAAAAACATTTCTTAATAATATATGCCTTATTAAAATGTGTTTCATGGACAATTGATCATAACATTACAAATGTAAAATTGTTTGGCTTTATAACGCTTTCAAATTATTATTTTAAATATATGTTATCCTGAAAAAAAAATAAGAATAAGTGTATAGTTGGATAATATCCCCCCAATAAATAATATATGACAAGAAATAATTCTATCATATATGGGAACCGGTTTTAAAAGATCATCTGGATGAATTCATGTGTAAAATAACATTTCTACATTTAAATAATTTTTTTTAAATGATTCTGAATATTAAAGGATAAAATATTTGGTGAATCAATCCTAGAAATAAAGTATAGTAATTTTCTATAAAATTATAGTTATTATATTTTGAAAATTAATTCATGCTGTATAGAAGAAAATACACTGATTTCATATTTTTGTTGAATATTTAACCAAATACATCATATATAAAGTCGAAAAAATGATTCCCTTCAAAGGGTTTTGTAAAAAAAATAATATATGGAAAAAATGACATTAAAAATCCATAAAATATTTGTTAAAAGTTGTTTGAATATATTTTTTGAAATAATGTATATGGAAGTGAAATATAATCATAAATATGCCTAAACATAATCAATCATGAGTATTGATGAGATTTTGAAACAGGCACTTATCCCATGTTAAAATTTCATTGAATGCACAATATTATCTTATATAATAAATTTATATTTATTAAAATTATATAACAGATTCATATATATACTTATAATATCATATATGTTCACTTTATAAAAGTTCAATTCACCATTATTTCAACAATTCCATATAAAATCTATCATATTTTAGTGTTATCCTTTTATTTTTTCATGATTATATCTATTAAGTAATTCTATACCATTTATTTTTATCATAGTTCAATAATATTGATAATATTTTTATTGATTTAAATTTAATATATTTTAATTATATACTTATTTATTATCCTATGAAAATTTTATAGTTATAAAAACGTTTTACAACATCCATGGAGATGGAAGGTCTCACAAACACATGAATATTGTTTTTTTAATGGATGAAAAAAGTGGCCTATAATAATCCACCGCTAAAATATTATTATTATGTCATGTATATCATATGTATATATAAAAATAATCCTCATTATCATCGACATATAATATAAATGAACGAATAAAACCTCTTCATGGATGATATTGTCCACACATACACATGAGAAACATTATCATATTTGAAATGATTGGATTATAAGAAATTATAATGATATTATTGTTACATAAATATAATTTTTCCACTAGAAGTATATATAAAAAATTTTCTGTTTATAATATACTTATTGTTAGTATGGTGATGTAAAATTATCTATATCACTATGTGGAGAAAATTATCTTTATATACATACCCGATATTCATTCAATTTGAATTTTATGAGAATGAGGGTTTATAATATTTTTTACAAAAATAAAACAAATTAATAATTTTAAAGATATTGAATTTTTTTCATGATACATAACATTGATTTTTCGGAGGTAAATAATTGTTTAAATGGAAGTTATCATTTAAGGCTGTTACCACTTCATAGAAACAAAATCCTTTTGATATCTTACAAAGGCTCCAAGGGTTTGAATTTTTGGATGTCCAATAACTGTATAATGTGTGTACATATGTTTAAAAGTGAAATTTTCATATTTTCTTCAAGTTAAAAGGCTTAATGGGATTTGAATATGTGAGGGAGGAGGTTACATATTATATAAGTGGTGAGGGACACATTTGGACATTCAAAAAATATTAAATTATATTACATTTATTCGTAATAAAATCCTCCATATTAGAAAAAATGTAGAGACAATTTCACATTTCATTTCAATGTGATCAATCAATATAGATTAGAAATTTTTTGGTTTTATTCAAAATGTAATCATATTCATATAAACATTGATAAATTATTTTATTTTTCTCTATTGTAAATCATTTTTCAATATTGATGGGTTAATATTTGTAACAAAAAAGGGGACAATTAGATGATAATGGGTATATTTATTATAATTTGGAACATATATATACCACAATTTCTTATTTAAAAATTCTAATGTTTTTTAATTTTTTTAAACAATATTATTATAATATAATATCATTATGACCAATTGTTATATGTTTCATTTAATTATACATTAAATACATAATTAACAATGAGGAAATATACTTTAATTCTTTCAAAAAACCATTATATATCCTATATTTCTATATAAATCATGGTTCACATTATCCAATTCAAATTATGAAACTATTAATATATTTTATATCAATTTTTATAATTTTTATTTAAAGTAGATATATTCCATCAATGTTTCCTAATAAATTAATATAATTATCTTATTAAAAAAAAATAAAAAATAAATATATAGCATGAAAATAATTTTATTAATTAAAATTTAAATCCATAGGTTCGTTAGTAATTTACTTTTTTAAACATGTGGAAACTTAGAGGATATTCAAAACAAAAAAGTGTTATATTTGGTTAATTTAATTGATTCAAAAAATATAAATTCCAATTACAGGGAAATGTACCCATTAAACAAATAAATTTCAACCATGTGGTGTTAGGGTTGAAATTCCCTTGATCCAATAAATATTTGTATTAATTATTATAGCCGTAAACCTTATTTTACATTTACATTTACATGATTTACCATTTAACTGGGTGACTAATTTTTCCATGGTTACTATTTATTTTTAATAAGATAAAAGAGTATCAATTTAAGAAATATAATCCACCAAATTATATATATTTAATTAATTTTATCTAATTAATAACCTTTAAAAATAATGAATGAAATTTTTTTTTATTTATTCAAAATGGGACAAAAATATTTCGTTAAAAAACATATTTAAGAATAAAAATAGATTTATTCTTATCCAAGACCTATAAAATTATTATTTCTTGTTTAAAATTTTTTATTAAATAAATAATATATAAATATCATTATAATTAATTAATAATGTTTATTAATTAACATACATTAAGTGAATAAACATGATTTTCATAAAAATATTTCATTTTTATACAAAAAATATTATTATTTCTAATCATTTGATGTCTAAAGATTAAATTTTCTTGATATATGACCATACATTTCTCATAATTTATTTAGTCCCATTCATACTCACTAGTAAAATGGATAAGAAATATTTCTGATATCACATAAATATATTTAATAGTATATCACATTTCCATTAAACACATTGTAACATATATCTCAACCTGTCAAATTAATCACACTTTTTAGTGATAAATATTTCATTAAATAGGTATTCAGTTACATAAAAAAGTTGATAAAAATTTAACATTCATTTTTAAATATTATTAAATAAACATAATAACACCTAAAATATAAAAGGATCATTTTTCTATAATATATTTTTTATATTATGTGTTATCATTTAAAATATAAATATATGAATTTAATAACTAGAATATGTTGAAGTAGTCTTCCTTTTTAGTTATATAATACATAAATGTTATTATAATGAATTTTCAATATTTTTATATAAATAATATATTGTAGGTGAACATTGAAAAATTTATATATTTACAAATACTGTCATTAGAACATTATCATAACATAAGAATGACTTGAACAATTATTTACATTTTTATAGGGAAAAAATATTTTTTATAATAAATATCATTGAGAGAATATATAATTTTAATCATAGAAATCAATAAATAATTTTTATAATCAATGAAATTATTTTATTCAACTAAATTATTTTAACGATTCATCACATTTTATCAAGTACACAAAAGGATAAATTTAGTTTTTAAGGTTTGAAAGTAAAATAATAATCCATTAATTAATAATAATAATACTAATTCCGTGTCAATAAGAATTATATATGATTTTTTAATAAATCATTTTTATTCTTAATGCGTATTTTAGGAAGCCTAATATTTTTTTAAACTCATAAAAATATTTTATAATAAAATTTAGCACATAATGAAATGGATTCCAAAAAATGATTCCACATTTTGGAGAAGAATGTAAAAAATATTAATAATAATTTGTATTAATCATAATAAGAATATGAGGTAAAAACAATGTCAACAGTATATATGAAATTCATGTTATATAGGTTAAATGAATTGTTATATCAATGAAATATCACATTATGATATATTTAAAATAATGTATAATGTAGTTTTTGAACTATAAAAGTGCATTATTGCCATTTTATTATATTTTTAATTACCATCATTGAGAATGAAATTCAATTTTATATTGATGTATAATATTTACAAAAATGTAAACCATGGTAACATAATATATTAAATGTTTTGTACGGTAATAATATGTACTAAATTCCAATGGATTGATACAAATGACAATAATTATGGGTACAAAATTATATTTATGTCAGTAGTTTGTTTTTCTGTTATTAGTATTTTTGTTATTATAAAAAGATTCATTTTATAAATTGACACAATGCAGGTAAAATATGTATGACAATGGTTAATTTGACTTTTCAAAAAATTTAATGTCACATGGTTTGGATTTTTTATGTATATAAAATACATATTGAAATAATTCATAAGAATAAATGACTGTTTATGTGTTTAGAATCAAGATCCTATGATATATTGATTTTTTTGAAGTCCAAATCCATGGGAAGCGATATGTTCTCCAGAGAGGGAAACAAGAGAGACTATAACAGAAAAAAAACTCTGATTAATAATTTTATGGAGTATTTAGATTGAGTATTTCATCATATTACTACCTAAAAAAATGGATATAAAACCCAATCCCCATGTATATTGTATCTATCCAATGGTAATTGATGCACCCACATACATCATTTATATCTTGTGGGTGATGATCATATTAGAATTTAATTTATCCAAAATTTATATTAATTTAGTTGCATAGTTGAGTAGTAGTGTATGGTACTATCAAAAGGAAAAAATAGTCCTAATGGGATCAAAAAATTTCAAATCCAACATGTAAGAGCCCACAGATGTTTATTTTCGTTCAGGATTCATTTAAATCTACTAAATTAGAATTAATGATTCTAGAATATTGTTTTACCGCGATTAATATTAATGTATAACTAAAATGGATAATCTCATACCTAATATGGGATAGATCTAGGGCATTGGATATGACATTATTAATATAACACTATTTGGTTACATTCAATCCCACTAGATCGATAGATGATGAAAATGTTCCTGGATCATGATTTTTCCAAAAAAATAGATGTATTATACATTAACCCTATAGAAAAAAGAATCAAAGGCTAATGGTCATATCCTACTATACTCAAATCATTATAGGTTAATTCATTTAAACTCTCAATGAAAATTATTCATAAAAATATTTAATTAAAAATTATTTATTGACCTGGATACTAGCCTTTGGGTGACCATGTTACATTTTACAGACTAATTATATCCAGGACATCTCTTACTCTCAATCCTTACCCAAACTGGTTTGGTCACTCATGACTGTGTTACTCGATGTCTAAGAAATAATCTTAGACATTCTATAATGATTAATAAAATAGTTGAAGTAAATAAATTATCAATTTATGTTTCCTGAATCTAGTAGTTTTCAATCAAAAAAGGATAAATCAATCAAAAAAATACTTATAATGTTGAAAGAGTCATAATTTGATGTGTATCCCCTTTCAAATGGTTTGAAAATGGAAAAAGAACACTCAATTGAAAAATGTAGATGATAATGGTTAATAATACATACCAAAGTGTGAAAACAATTTGATTTAATTAAAATAAATAATAAATTATTTAAAATTGATTTTATATGAATGGATTTGAAGAAACATGAAAGAGAATAAGATGAAAAACATCTACCATATTGTATATGTGTGGTTCTCCATGTTTAATAAATAAAAAGGAGTTTATTTACATTATTTTTAACATTCATTTGTGATGTATCCTAGATCCAAGTATTTATATACTTATCACTTATATGTATAATTGTAAGGACCAATTCTTACGGATTTGAAGATATGACTAATTTCATGATGTGTGTTGGGGATTCACTAAATGCTTCTTTTCAACACTAGAACACTGTGAAAGAAGTGTAATTACAATTTACAAGATATTTGTTGGATATTCATGTCATTTATCCATAACATGAAATGTAAAACCTTCAGAATTATTTCCATCCTTTATATACATGCTGTGTATAATTCTTACACCTCATTTATGTGTTTCATGATGAATAAAAGTTTATTTTTGGTCGTCTTTGACAAATTTTTCCTTTCAGTATTATAAACCAATTATATTATAATGTAAACACAAACTCATTGGATTATTGAATTAATAATTAATAATCATTTTTTAAATTAATACAATATTTTTATTTAAATTAAACATTTCAAATTCCACCCACATTATCAATTTCATGACCATGAAAAAAATAGAATCTCCATAGGGATTATGAAAATAGACTTTTTAAAAAACTAAACTATCATTAAAAAAGGATTAAAAAAAGTTTAATTATAAAAATTCAATCCTTCATAGGATATAAATCCTAAAAAATTAGTTAAGACTGATATTTTAGTTCATTAATAATATTCATCATTTCATTAATTATAATTTCATATCTATTCCACTAACACTATTCCTATTTTTTAATTTATCTCATAATGAGTTTTCTCTATTCAAAAAATATAAAAGTGTTACTATATTAGTTGTAATATATTTAATACATGTTTCAATCCTCTTGATTACATTGGTTCTATCATCTTCAATTCATAAATTCAAATAATAATTCAATCATGAAGGATTCTGCAAAAAACCTTTAATTGACACTGAGGCCAAGGGAAGGTAGGATGTAATTAAAAACCATGCCCAAATGGATGGTAATATGACATGTAAAATGAATTTTAAATGTAAATAGTTCAATTATGTGGATCCCCAAATATCAAATGATGTCCAGGATCTAAGTAGTTCAAAGTTTATCCATTGATATTTCTTGTTGATATAAAAAATATACTCTATGCATTCCATTTTTATTTCATTATATTTATTTTAAGAATTTTAAGTTCAATCTTGATATCACATTCATCAGCTAACCACATATGGCCAATCATAGGATTCACCAGTCTATAGATGATGGTTTTTTCCATCCTAATACAATATAGAAAATATTTCTCAATCATTATATATATATATATATATTAAAATAATCATGGAATGTGTAAAATGGAATGAATAATCACATACCTAATCACATTAGTCTACAAATAAAATTCCACAGTACATATCTTTGGTAACAACATCTCATTGACATCATTAGCCAATATTTAGACAGACATTTTCAAAGGCCATATATATATTAGTAGTTGAATTGTATTAAAGGATAACCATCTATGAATAAATCTATCATTAATTCGATATTCCTAGAAACAATAGTCAACATAAGAAAAAATATATTTTGTGTCTTATGTAAATGTGGCTCAAATAATATATCCCCAATCATATTAAAATTGTACTTGTTTAATCATATAATAAATAAGTTATCCATTCATGTTATAATAGGTTTACAAGACTCATTATTCTCTAATCATATATTCGTTGAAATTAATTTAAAATTAGTAGAATAGAATCCTCTTGGAAATGGGTGTTAATAAAAAATTAAATCAAGATCACTCAGGATATAATACCATGTAATAATTCAATGATAATAAATATAAATTTTTTTGAATATGAATAAAATTTCTAAATTCATCAGTAATTCTTAAATTCTAATAAAGGGTTAATCATGGGTATCAAACATTTCAATCCTACCATTATATTTTATTTATATAGGTGTAATTATTTTCCATTTTTAATGAATTTATTTAATGAAACAAGAAATTATCTATGTATAATCACATGAAATATCATTATAGACATCCCCACAAATAAAATTAGATAGTGTCAGCAATTTTGTGGAATGCATTATGGGATTCATATCATATATATAGTTTAAACTATATGAAATTGGAAAAAAATGTTGTTATGGAATAAAAAACTCCTCATATGAGTGTTATTCAATATAGAAACATTAAGGTTGGTTTTTGATATTAGGATACCTATAAAATGTGTTATAATGAAATAAAATACACTAGATAACACAATAATCTGTAGATATTATTCATGAATACCTCAGTTAAATTTGGTGGTGAACACAATGAATTGAAATGAAAATAATAATATATAAGGTAATATATTTAATTTAAATAATGTATTGTAATGCGTTATGATAATGACAACTATTAAAAATGAAAATATTGGGTAATAATTTAACTGCAAATAACGAAAAATTAAAATACAGGTTTCCTCCCACATATTGCTAATAAATACTTCATTATCCATAAAGATTAGAAAAATGAAATCAGTGCCATCCATTTTCATAAAATATTATTTCACCCTACAAGAAGTGAAAATTGTATCATTGATATCATGTGGACACTTCATAAGACTAAGCACCTCAAGATCATATTGAGCATGAATCTCATGTGAAAAAATAAAATCTATGATTAGTGTGGTGCAGATCTCAGATGATCACAGATTTCTATTGAAATCACCTCAAATGTGCACTATTTATAAACTAGATACCAAGTCTTTTGGATTATGAGGACATATAATGGAGTAATATGTGTATAAATGAACAATAATTAGGTTTATGAACATGACATAGAATGTGTAATACATTAATGTATTTAAAATAAGGAAATGAGAAGTGAATAAAAATCTATATCCCACTTGTAGATTGAGCAATGATATATTACTATGAAATAAAATAATGGTATAAAAAATTAATTTCATCTACATAAAGTATAGAAACCTAGTAGGGGTACATCGGTAACAATAATTTATTGGAACTCTCACTTTTTGATGCATCTTAAAAAACATCATGACTTGTGGGGTTCTTTATATGCACTTCCATATCAATATACTCTAGGGATATATATTTGGGATCCTTGATTTTTTTCCAATTTTGTCATGGTTCATGAATCTATATAACGAGATTCTAGATGTGATTTGGTGATCTTTATAGTTGTCATGTGTCAATAAGTATAATTTGTTAACAAAAGATCATTATAAGGAATGATGTAAGGGACCTTCCCCCAGTGGGCCTACTCTTCAAAATACTTCTTATTGGCATTTGGGTCTATTAGCTCATAAGGGATATAGATCAGGCTGGGGTTGGTGTGGAAACACAAAAGTATTAATGGCCTATGGGATGGTGTGGCGAAAAGCTTAAAAGGATATTAGTGATGGGGTAATTATAATAACTATGATGTAAAAAATGGTATTCCCATGGGAAAGAAAAATTGTTGCAGGTTCACCTGAATAATAGTGGGTGGGAGCCTATGTTTTGTATGGGTGGATGTAGTGGGAGATTGGTTAGTAAATATAGTTGTTTATGGATAGTGGATATGGGTAGTTTCTGGGGAAGTAATGGGTGTTGAAATTGGTTGGGAATTGTTTGGGATAAGTTACAAAGTAAATGGGATATGGTGGGAGTAATAGTTGAGGTGTAGAAGTTGAAGCGGTAGGGTTGGAAGCATGATGTTCGGTTGTATCATCAATTCCCTCAATGTATCCCAAATCCCAGTAGTAGAAGTCACCATATTCTATTTTCAGCCCCATCTTGTAGAGTTGGAGGAATTTGATTAACCCCATCTCTATTAGGAATGTGAGGGGAAGGGTTTCATTGAAATCTCCTAGATTTATAGCAAGATTGGAAATTAAGGATGCACCCATCAGTGTGCCTCTATTTGGATTCACATGTTCCATAATATAAAAGGGAAACTAATACCCAATATTGGTGGTTAGTCCACCCATGGATGATGCAAGGAATAGGGAACCCATCTAAGTTACACACCTGTTGGCCACATCACGAGTGTTGTAGGAATTTTTTAAAGCCTGATGATGAATCAAGAGTGTATCCCCACATAGCTGGATGAACATTTTCGTATGAGTATCGTAAATTCAATGATTATCCAAGTAAATCATCCTCTAGTAATGTGGAGAATGTGACATTATCTTCTATAGTTGAAGAGATATAAATATCATGAAGGAGATGAAGTTGAGATTATAAAAGCATATCCCAATAGTAATGACTATATGGTTGAGATCATTGTTTTTACTACCAATTTTTTTGAAGACTTTATCGACATCTAATTCTAATTTTACCACGATTATTATAAAAATATTCAAGAATCTCTCCTTGTGAATTTTAATGATGGTGGAAATGTATTTTCTATCATGGTGTTTGGGAGCCTCTTAGAAGATCTGGAGAAACTCAGTCAAGAAGATATCTAATGCTATGTTGGTTCATATGGGATTCACTTCATGTGTTCCAAAAAAAACAAAAGATGTGGTGTGGAAAGGTGAAAGAGGGGATGGTGATGAGGATGTGTAGTATCTATCCATGAATTGGTGGCTGAGTGATACTATATGGTATCCATGTGGGTTGAGGATGAAATATAAGAGTATAAAAAGGATTACGTGTGGTTGATAGTGGTGTAAAATCTAATTTGCTCTTAGTCATATGTGAATCCTCATGCTTGGGTGCATGATCCATAAGCAGAGTATAAATGACCATTATGTGGGACAGTATGGACACATCGTATTAGATACAATAGAGAGGAGATGGAAATTTAGTTAAATTGAAGATGAGGTGATGGACAGGGAGTGGCCAGAGTCAGAGGGTTGCACAGAAGAGAGAGGAAGGAGAGGGTCATAACAAATGGTGGGGGGGTGACCAGAACCCTATGTTGATGCGTAATAATATTTTTGGAATTTTACGTCATTTTTTCACAATGTTTGTGGAGAAAATTTATAATTTTTGGGTCATGAAATGTCCATATCATGTATAGAATACACAACATATAAAATGGTCCTCTTACTCCTTATAGACATAGAACATTTTCATTTATGTTCAACACTACCTAGAATGTCATAACCTCAATTATATCTTATTATTTCCTATTTAAACAATAATGGGTTTACTATAATACATAATTCATTTGAAAATGAGATACTGACTTAGTATCATAGGGATGTATCTCAATGTGATGACACCCCCCCAAATAGTTCTTAGTAAATTATGAATTATTTGTCATTAATGTTGATTGATGGTCCCTTGAAAATTTAGAATTTTGATAGTCCCAAAGGGTTATTCATAAATAAGCATGATGGGATATGACCATTAGGATTTAAATATTCCTTATAAAATAATTAATTTTGAATTGAATAGTAATACTTTATTCCCACATGTATAGATTCATCATGGGATGCGCTGATCGTGAAACTTCCCATTTTATCATAATAATTCCTTGTATTCTCATAATCATCATTTATTATCTTCATCAGTTATTCCATATTAAGAATCATTAACTCAAAATCTTTTTCAGTACCCATATATAATTTCTTAATCAGTATGTACGAGCAATGTCCTCTCTCCAATGGTAAATAGCTTGTAATTTCATACTCATGTTAGAATTGATAAAGGGAAATTGGGGATTATTAGGTTGTGTTGAACAACCAGAGTGCAACATATTATTTGAGGATCCATTCCTCTTAATTTGTGATCAATTTTTTAAATATTAATTTTTTTTCTTTTTTTTATTTTACGATTCATTTTTCTTGCATTTCTTTGGTGGTAGGAGTTCTTATTTTTTACGTTATTCTATACATCTCATGTAATCCATTGACTACATAATTAAAAAAATGTGTCCCTTGAGTACTAAATAGAAATAAAAAAAATTAATCAAAAACATATAATATCATTACGATTTTTATGACCAATTTTTCCATATTATGAATGGTGGAATCTTCTAATACCCATTTAAAAACATAGTCAATTTAGAAAAAAATATTTAACATTCAATGCGAACTAAAGAATGGTCACATAAAATTTTATCCCAATATATTGATTATATTTTAATCCTTGATCATGTTTTTGGGAATTTTATTCCCATTTCGGATGACGGTAGTTCATTGGCATTAATCACTCCTTTGAAGAGTGTATCATGCATCTTGATGTGGTGTGGACTGAAGAAGTTCACATTGTAATTTTTTTTTTCTGCTATCAGTTTTGGTTCATGGTGTTGTCTAATTGGTGACATATGATACATGTACATGAAACTTTATATATCTTCACCCAAGAAGAAACATAGCATTATTACATCATTGAAAATATTACAAAGTAGTCATACATACAAGTAGATATGTGAGGATTCATTAAAATGTATCCTTAGATTCTAGTACGAGAGCTTAGTGTAGAGTGATATCAAGGTGAGATAGATTCCAATTTTGATAACCCTTGGGGTGCCTTCATATTTAGGTTGAAAATAGTTTCATCGAATAAAAAAAATCATATGTTCAACATCTGTATTTAGGGATAATGGGATTTGGGATAGATTATCAGTGAAAACTTTTATTCAACACTTATTTTCCTTTAGAACATTTTCAAATTATTATATTGGTACGATCCATCATATATAACACAATTTGTAATCATTTTTACATTACAATAATTTGTGTGTGTCATTGTCAGTGTAAAAATTAACCTTGGAAAAATAAGTGTATAAGAGAAAGATTTTGAAAGCATAAATGTAAATTACAACTTACCTATCTATTGTAGTATAGTTTCCAATATAATCATTTAGTGAATGAAAAACATAATCAATGTGACAATATATGTGGTAAACTTGTTTTCCCAAGATGACACTTATAATGAAGTCACAAGATTGTCACATTATCTCGATGTATTTTTCCTAGTCTGGTGAAATGATAATGGGAGCAGCCATCAAGATGTTCCATTAAATGATGAATGATTACTGACACACATTAGTAAACTCATAGGGAAATATTTTGATAACATGTGTTTCAATGGTTTGGATAAATGAAAAAAATATTTTCCAAGCATCTATTGAGTCATGAATGCAGCCGAAAGCACCATATGACATTCATAGTTGAAGGATCCAAAATGTATTGGATCAATTACATCACTTCTGGATAAGAATCCATTCTATTCATTAATATTTTGTTTCCATGAAAAATTCCTCCTTGGAGCATAATGTGATATTTCTCCAAATATAAAATAATTCACTTTTCTTGACATCAATTCGGTATTAATTATATATTTCATAAGTATACCTCAAAAGAACATCCAGGGGAAAAAAGACATCCATAATGGTTTCTATGAAATCCTGCACCATATCATTGAATATATGTTCCATGAACCATTAGAAGGATTATGATATACCTAATGAAATGCATTTTTTTGGAAAAGGTAATAAATGGGAATGCGAATGTAGTTTTGGATTAATCAGATATGTCAAATGAAATATGATCGTATATTGATGTAGTATAATTATTGTTCTTCTATCCTCACTAGAATACAATATTAGAATGGAAATAGATAATGACCAATTTTTGTTACTCACTATATATCCATTAATTCCAAGAATACTCTCCACATAGTGATATTTTTAGTCAATACTATATCATCATAAACAATGTTTATAATAATTTTATAACCTTTCTTTCAAATTATCTAGCGCAGACTCAGCCACTCATATTCTATGATTGAAATAATTAATCGAGCACCCACATGTTCTAAATCATCCCTCATAAACTTATTCTTCATCAGTGTGATATGTCTCTCCTAGAGATGTTGTTTGGGGTTTTCTAATTTTACAATAAAATATTTGTTGTTCATGTTTTGGGGCTGGTCTATTTTATGTCTTCAACCCGCAACCTAATGACTTTATACCTATTTTTATGTTTGTTAGGAACTTGACCTCACACATCTATCTCAGGTCATAGATGATGATGGATGGTACTATAGAAGAAATCTATAAAAATGAGTACTTGAGAGTGCTGGTTATAGGATTTATGTCTAGTGTTTTTTGGATGGATGATTGGGGTAAAATTGATGGGATTTTTTCCCTTTATATGGGTTTTATATTTTCCACTTATTAATAGTTGTAAACCTCATTTTTATAATGATAATTTTATTCAAAATGATGTTTTATGGTAACATAGTAATTCCTATATAAAGTGAGAATTATGTTTTTTCATTAAATAGAATCTTATACATATTTAGTAGCATTTAATAGGTCAAACAAAACTTTTTCATCACCTACATTAAATATAATTCACCCTTTATTTACATAAACGTTTGAATTCCCATTGGAACATATTGTAAGTCATGGGAAAAATTTAACTTCTTATTTTTCAATGTACAATATGATGAAGTCCACTATAAAAATAAATTTGTCTACTTTGACTAGTAAACCATTTAAAATCCATTAATATTCATTAATTATCCATTAGATAATTGAAGCTATACTATAGTTATATTTAGTTCCTAGAATCCCAAATTTTGGAATACACTCATTTCATTGAGGCTAATTTTTCCTCCATGTTCAGAAATGGATCTTATGAATTTTTACTCCCCTATTGGGTATTGAATTTAGAAATTTCATGGGTCTATCATCTTCAGAAGAATCTTCTTTTAAAAAATGATACCACACTCATCCATTGTTGATATCACTACCACGTTATTCAACTCATTATTTTTCAATAATTGTTTCTTAGAATTTTTTGTAAGCTGTAATTTGGGAAAATTATTTAGACTGATGTATTTTAATATATAATATCATTATTTTGTTGTAAAGTTAATATAATTCCCATATGTTTTACATAGATATAATCTTTTTTGGTTGGATAGATGTGTTTTTTTGGTTGTTGGATCAATATACATTCCATATTTAACATGATATTATGATGGATCCTTTTCATGAGGTGTTTCTTCAATATTATTATACTCATCTATTCGATTATCACTTTTATTATCATTCAAATTAATAATTAATTCATGTTTCTCGGGTTAGTTAGGTGTGTTTACTTCTTGAATATATGGTTTCCAAAATCAACCAATATTTGTAAAATCCAGTTACTAATTTGATTAGATTATGGAAGGTTACATGATGTGTAATGGTTTCTAGATGCGTGTCGTGAATTGATTCATGGTGTGAAGGGTACACCTCATGGATGATTAAAATATAATTTTCTAAACTAATAGCATCGGTTTTTAATTCTTGGTGACATGTTTTTTAGTGTTTTTAAAATTTATATATTTCATAATGTCAAAAGATATTACATATTGTGTAATTCCCAACCTTATTACATTAACAGGTAGTATGGTTGAGATTCTATTTTATCTACTACTCCAGTTTCATCTCCCTCAACCCAATCAATTACCAAGGTGACATTGATTCTCTCAAACCCTTATATTTCCTCCTGTTTATAATTTGATCATTGTTGCACTTGGGGAGGGATTCTTGGGTAATAATTCTACATTCTTATTAGTCATTCTCTCTTTCTCCTCCTTTGAGATTTCAACAGATCATCTTGAATTTTATTGATATATTCTCAATGCTATTGGATCTCATCTGTAGGTCAAGTTTAGATGTACTTTACACTATTGTTCTTATTGATGGTTGTTGTTGGGGGGGGGGGGTATTTTTTTGTGAAAATGGTTGGTGATTCCTTCTGAGTTATCCAAATTGAAAAAATTTAATTGGTTGACCTATTTCAAGTATTTCTTTAAATTAAAATTCTCCAATATTATTTCAATTAATATTATAAAATATTATTCTATTGAATTGAAAATCCTGAAATAGTTTTGGCATCAGAGTTGGGAAAACCCCCAATTCCATTGAATTGGTGTGTGATTATATAAATTGGGTGATTTATATTGTATAATCTTAATTTGAGTCTTATGGGAACGATATCAATTAAATTATTGAATTTTATTGTAGAACAAAATTTTGAAATTTATTGAATTGGTTTTCAATGGATTCCAGACAAACGAACATGAATTAAATTGTTTTGATAGATACCTAGTGGGTTTTTATTGTTTAAGAGGCATGTTTTTTAACCTCATTTTGGTTATAAAGGAAAAATTTGAATTAAAATGGAATTAATTTATTTTTTAAGAAGTCTTAAAATATATGTCCCATCATTAACGATATGGTATCATAGTGTTCTAAAACACGCACATAGTGGGTCACATTAACGATGGTATATTGAAGAATTTACAATGCCCAGTGTTTGTGGATTTGTTTATACACATATTTATGATATCCTTTAGTGATATAAGAGACCAATAGTGTGGAACATATGTACCTATTTGGTATATGATGATGTTTCACTCTTCTTTTATATTTTATATATAAATGTTTGCTAATGGTGTATAACTGCATTATCTTCCTTCTGGATTCTCACAATATATTTTCGATAACTACATTATCATAGGAATTTTATAGAAATATTACATCACTTGTATATCCTTTTTAATATATTTTCATCATTTGAACTATATGTAATGATTATTCAAATATGACGTCAAAATTATAATCACAATTGTTTTTTAAACTAACAACATTCCTTTTCTTAATATATATTTTTCATTTGGTATGGATTCCCTGGTGTGACCATGATTTTATTTTTATCTCAAACCGTAATTATGCCTTTGGGGGTTTTATATTATCTCATTCACGTTTCAGGCAGGCATAAATGATCTATTAGTGGTGGATTTAATTGTAGAACATTTGTTGTTGTTATTTTTTTCCTTTAGAACATGTGTTGTTTTTCTCTTATTCTGTACTTGGGTTGTATTACTCTAGTCATATTTATTCTCAATTGTAATTTGGTACATTACACCCAGTGGGGTTTATTTTTTTTTCACATACATTCCGGTCTCTTTTTACTTCATTAATGCTTGTGGAGAAACTGATCCCACATTCAATTTTATAATTCCATGTGCCAGTTTTTGATCCGTGGGGATTGGTAATTCCCATTGGGATATGAAAGGGTCATCACGGTTTGTCATTTTACTAGGGTACATGGGCTGGTTCATGATTAAATGTTATAAGATGAGGCATTGGGACTTTTGTCTTAACGTCACTATACAATTAAAATATTTTAGGGACATATGAGGTAGTTGCGATTAAGGGCATTGCCAGCTCTCCCTATAATTAACATTATCTCGATAGGGGTGTTCAGGGAAGTACATCTTGTGGATTTATTATTTTTTTTACCTGTGGATATTTGGATGGAGTGAAATCCAAATATCCTTGTTCCATATGTTTCTAATCACTTCCCTTGTTTTTAAGTTTGACTGTTAGTATGATGACTTCCTTATTTTCGGGTGATGTTTTGTAGCATCATGACTCTTAAAGGATGCGTGGATTGGTTCTAGGATGAAAAATATTCTAAACTACAGTTATGGTAACCTTCTTAGGGGCCCAAATAGTTTTTTTTGTGATTGTCCACACTTTTCATGATCTGGCACATTAACATAAACATGTCCCCATTTGGGATCCAGTTGTGGATCCACAGGGGGATGTACTTTGAAATTGTTTTTAAGAGCTCCTTTGTGAGAAGCCATCAGTCAATGTCCCCCTGATCCTCAACATTATATGAAAGGGATGGGTAATATATAATTCCTTTTTGACTTCTTGGAGACACCAGATGATATCAAGGAGACATGTTCAACCATTGTGATGGAAGGACTAAGTAGGGGTAGGGGGACTTGATGGTGATAGTGAAGAAACATGGGGAGTTAGAGTGAATGGAAATCCAAGTTATTTTCAATTATGAGTTAAATCATAATTCAATGGTGTTGGAAAATTATATGCGGTTTTTCAAGCTTTTGTAGGCTGATAGAACTACATATGTGTATTTCAATCACTTTACCTTGCTGACGCGGTTTTCACTTGAGATTGTAACTGATTAAATGATGAATTCCCAATGGTTTGAGTTAGGAATTCGATCATACATCAATTAATAGGTTTTATTACTAATTATTCCTACATATTTTTATGTACTAAAATTATCTATGATGGTCATGATGGATCTACTGGAATGTTAGGGTTATAAAGAGTGTCTTTTAGTACTTGTGGCTGAGTGAGTTCCATAAAGGGAAAACAGAAGAGTTAGTATTCACAACAAATTTCAAGATTTCATGGTCATTCCAGAACACCTACAGCACCAGGAGGAAGTCCACTGATTTTCTTCTAGTGTGAAAATCTAGGACATTCTAGGAGGATTTTCATTGAGGCCCAGAATTAGTGTAGCTCAAAAGGATGTTTTAGGAACTTTCAATGATTATTTGAAAATATTTATACTCTGTATTGTGGAAGAAGATCATCATATCCTTCTAAAACATCAGGTTTATCAGATGATTCATGTATAATAGGGTTCCATCCATAGTAATCAAGATTAAAGCTACTTCATTATTTGGAGAGCATTCATAGAATATATACATGGGCCCAATTACTGTGAGGGGAACCAGTACTATAGATTCTTCATTAGTGACTTCACTATATTAATCTGGTGCATCTCACTCAATTATTCCAACTTGGATTACTAATCTATTTAAGCTTCCTTTGGAGAAACAATATTATGACATGGGTACTACATCACCCCTTGTAAAAAAAATATATCAAGGTCTTCGTTTTCCATATTGTGACATCTCTCTATTATATGTCGTGCTATCATGGATATTTCTAGTCATCGACATGAATTATATTGACATAATAATCGAGATGGTTTGGATCATTAACAATAATTCTGGATTGATTTTCATCTTATGTGTCTTTTCCCTTCTACAATCAATGGTGTTTCTATTGACCATCATGGGGATTTGGAATCAAGGTCAAGAAGAGCCATATCATCTTATCTATAGTTTGGGAAGTTAATATTAGTGTCTTATTTTTTATCTAGAGAGAGAATGTTTGAGTATTGATCTACATTTAGCTTTCGTTGATTTTCCAAATGTGTTCCCTTCAAACATTTATAGTATTACACATGGTGGTCTAGTTTTCCATTAACTTAATTTATTTAACTTGACCAGTTTTAATTCATTTTTACTGAATGTCTCTAGCTAAAATGAAATAGTTGAAGTACTTGTTGGATGATCTTCTTGAGAGATGTTTTATAATCCAGAGTGTGTCACCTAGGGTATCACTGGTTCTTTTTAATATAAATGTGTATGGTTCTCCTTAAATATGTGTTGAATATAAAAATATAAATCATGTTATAATTATGAGAATGTATATATTGGCATGGATTTATGATATGATAGATCAATTGGAAGGGAAAATGTTATTTTAAAATGTAGACCTTAAATCTGGTTACTATTAATTGAGGAGAAAAGAATCTAAAATCCAAAAAATACACATTCTTAGTAGGTTTGGCCATTATGAGTACCTTATTATTCTCTATGTTTTATCAAATTCTCCAACTGTTTTCATTGATCTAATTAATTGGATTTTACAGGAATATATCTATACCTTTGTGGTTGTATTTCTTTGTTGATATCTTCACTTACTCATAGTCCGAGGAGGAACATTTTGATTATCTGAGAAGAAATTTGTGTTTGCTGAGAAATCATTAACTCTATGCCATCATAAGAATGTGTTATTTCTGGATTTGAGAAGTGATATTATTAGGAGACATGGTGTTTAAATATGGTATAATAGTCGATCAAGATATGGTTAAGGCTGTTATGTCTTGGTAGTAGCCAATAAGTTCCTCTATGATTTAACTCTTCTTGGGATTAGCCATATAAATTTGTCGGTTCGTGAAGGGATTCTTAAATTTGAATTCTCTAATGAATACTCTAACATGGAAGGGGATGTTTTTTCAATAATGATAAGTCTCATAGTTATTTTGTTTATATGAAATATCATTTGACTACATCACTAGTTTGAAGTCTTCTAGGGGTGTGGAAGGGATATGTGATCTTCTATGATGCTTCTGGTTTAGTCTTGGGCGTAATTCTTATACATTGTTATCATGTAGTATCTTGTGGATCAGGTACGCTTAGGCTACAAAAGAATAATAATTATTCCAATGACCTTGAACCTGTAGTTGTGATGAACATTCTTATGAGTTAGAGGAACTAATTTTTTGTAGAAATGATTTCTATATATTCAGACCAAAACATATTGAGTTATATAATCCTTAAAAAAGATTTGAATCTATAAAAGAGGTGTTGGTATTAATACCTATAATATTTTTTCATTGACATAATATATAACCATGGTAAAGGAGATTTCATTGTAGATGCATTTAGAAAGAATCTTCAAACCAAAGTAGTGAACAAATCATCTGAATAGTGGTATCTGATGGATCTCATAGAACAGTTACATCTTGGAGTTCCGGAGAAAGGGGAAAAAGTTTATGTATCCATCATTTAGTTAAAATACACACTTCTAAATTTTATTATTTAGAATCATGATCTTGATGAATAATTCCACATCATTAGAAAATCTTTTTATGGTGGGTAGATAGTGACATAATGTTCATTCTCCAAACTATGTGTTTTATCCTATGAGGATCACTTTGTTGTTCCATTAGTACCAACAAATGTTTTGATTGGTGGTTTTATTAATTCCGAATGGGCTATTCACCCTAGAACCACTAATATAGCATATGATATGCATCAATATATTACGTTGGTAGTTATGAGATGGTGATTTAGAGATATTTTTTCCCACTTTTATACGAGCCAGCAGGATAAGCCCGAGCCTCAGAAACCATCATGATTACTTTAGGAACATCCACTTCATACATGGATAGGGAATAAAACTCTATGGAATTTTTTTTAGGGTTTCCTCAACCAATAGGAAGAAGAATTTGTTATGGCATGTAATAGACCGGCTGACCAAGATTGGTCATGTTATACCCAATCAAGATATAACTAATGTTAAATATAAATTTGAAATAGATTTTCCATTTTAATATATTTATAGCTTCTATAGTTTTTAATATGGATCATTGATTCAATTATCCATTTTGGATAGTCCTTCAAGTGGAATTAGGATCTCTATTGTGTTTGGGCTCCAACAACCCTCAGTAGTCAGATGGCCAAAGAGATAGCTATACAGATTCTAGGGGATATGGTTTGTGATTGTGTTAATGAATTTGGTGGGTAATGGTATGATCAATTATGGGTTTCTTAGTTTTCTTATTTCAATAGATACTAGCATGCAATTAGAATGTATCCTTTTGAGTCCATGTATGTTTCTCATATAATTCACAATTATATTGGAAGAATATTTGTGAAAGATCCATAGTAGGAACATGTTTTTTACAAGATACAATAGATAATATTTTTTTGATTCTTAATTGAATGATGAAATAATAGATTCAATATATGTCTTATGATGATCATCGTTATATACCATCGTAGTTCTTATATTTTGACTAGGTGTTCATTACTATTTCGACCCGAATGGGTCATTGACAACATGGGAGTTAAGGGAATCATTCTCCATATTTTTTGGAAACCTTCATGGTAGTTGAGAACTTGGGGATGGTTCCATCCCATCAATAATATCCACCCCATCTGACATCAATACTTAATGTATTCCAGGCATTACAAATTAGTAAAGTTTAATCTTATCCATCTCATGTTTGGAGCTGGACTATTTTTGAGCTTGTTATATATTTATCATTGCCATATATTCCAGTTAGGATAGATTCTTCTAAGACCATGGTACTTCCTTGGAAGTTAATACCTTTGGTATTTGTGCAATGGTTACATGATTCTGATAATAATGATACATGGGAACACAAAGCACATATGACAGAGTAGTGGATTTATCTTTTTTCAATTTAATAATATTCATAGGCTTTATTAAGATAGAAAATTTTTATATGGGGTATTTAATAACATCCCATTACTAATTTCATAGGTTTTTGTAGGGTTACACATTGTGTATCTAGGATACATGAACTCTAAATTTTTTTGAACATGAGTCAAGAAGGGATTCACACCATGAAGGGTGGACATCATTAATAGACATTACACATCGTGAATGATTCACTGATATGTTTTTAAACTCATTGCGTCAATTTTTAAATTTGAGGAAATTCATTTTTAGGTGGTTACATAATTTTTAGATTTCATGTCATCAATGAGTTTTTTACATCATGTAATACACTGACAACAGTTTTTAATATATGAATTGAAAAAGATATAATCATTTCTCATCCACTACAATTTTATCTCCCTCAACCCAAATCCTTCTTCATGTGATCATTAACTCTCCAAACCTTCCAGATCCTATCGTTTGGTGTTTTATTTTCATTGTTCTTCTAGTCTAATTCCCAGGTAATAATTATCCACCATTCTTGAACATTATCCCTTTTTCCTCATATGGGATTTCAATATATCATCCTACACTTGATGTATCTATTCTGAATGATGTTATATATCATTTATAGTTTGTGTTTAGAGGTCCTTTTATACCATTATTCTCATTGATTAGTTCTATTGAATGTGTCTAGTTTCAGAAAAAAGGTACGATATTCCATCATTTTTATCCAAATTGATTAAAAAATGAATAGATTTATTTATTTGAACTTTTTATTTAAATTAAATTTCTCAAAATTTATATCCATTTATGTAATAATATTTGATTTTAGTGAGTTGAATAACTTGAAACTCTTTTGGAATGTGATGTGGGAAACCCCTAATTCCATTGAATTAGGGTTTGTATATAAAAACTTGTTAATTTAATATGGTTAATTTAAATTGGAGTTTTACTAAAAATGATTAATATTAAACTATTTAATTTCATTAATGATTTTTTTTGAATTTTATGGAATTTGTTTTGAATGGATTTATTATATAAAAGCTAAAAAAATATTTTTATAGAAACCTAGTTGTTTTATCTTGTTAAAGCATAATGTTATTGAATAAAATTTATTTTTTAAAATGTTAAATATATATCGAAATAGAAGAATGGGATATAATTTTATATTATACAGTTTGAAAATTAATTTCCCATCATTGATTATGTATGTGAACATGAAATCATTAATTATTTTGTTACTTATTTTGACACACTCTATTCTATAATTATGTTCTAGAACATGCAAGAAACTGGTAACATCCCCAACGAGATGGTGAAATTTTTTATTTTTCCAATGTCAATGGGATGTTTGAATAATCATATATCTAAGTTCACTTGGTGATTGCAGTGTCCTATAACATGGAATATATGTACATATTTTAAAGATGACAATGTTTCTCGCTGGTTTTATAATGGGGATATAAATACATCATAATGTTGAAAAAACAGTATTACATGCCATCTAGATTTATATAAATTGTTTTATGTAACTTTTTTATCAAGGACATTTTTTAAGAAACATTTTAACATGTGTAAATACTTTTGTTACAGATTCCTTGGGGAGTCCCTGTTTGGATTTTAATTCACACCCTACCTATGCCTTCATGTGTTTTTAGAATATATCATTCTTGACTTGTAAGGGTAAAATATATTTTTTCACTGTATCCATCTATTGAACCATGAAAGTGGTGAGATGTGTGCTGAGAAACTGGGGATGGTTTTTCCGATTTTTATACTTGGGATGTAGGGAATTGAGCTTGATTATGACCAATTGTATTTTAGTACTTTAATATTTTTTAATTTTCTTTTGTTATACATACTAATTTTTTGATTTTTTACTTATTAATTCTTGTGAAAAAACCATTCCCGCATTAAATTCTGAAATTCATGGTTCTATTTGCTGACCCATGGGGATTAGGAATGCCCTTCAGGATATTCCAGAGTAATCTCAGTTGTCGGGTTACTGACATATCAAGGCTTATTTGTGATCTTGTTATTCTCTTTAGTATCATTCTCCAGGATTAATTATTCTCTTATTTATTTAAATTACCAGATTTCTTCTTGGTAATCTATCTAAACATTTATTTTAGATTTGACCTTTTTTATGTTCTTAGTTTTTGAGGGTTTACACTTTTGTAATTCTATCCTTAGGGTGGTCATCCACAAATATTCTTATTACTATTAAACTGGTAATTAGATTATCCAGATTTTATTTGAGATGTGTGGGGGTTGTAGAGGTCTTTGTGGAGCTAGATTGAATCATTATAGGGGTTATAGAGGGAAAGGTTATTAGACAGACTTGTTATGGTGGTCATGGAACCCGATTCATAGGTGGGTATATATGTTTTCATCAGTTACATGGCGGTTCTTGACCACCTATTTCTTGATAGTAACCATGATTTTGTTTTGGTTATTATTTAGTTGATATTAAATGATATTATTAATGTGGATGATGGAATTTTTGGATTCATGATTTTAATTAACAAAATTATAATATTGGCATGAATGTTCATATACTCCTTCCATGATGTCTTGGTATTGGTATGGACCACCAAAAATCATGAACTACATAACTTCCATCATAGACTAGGTGGGATGGTTGGGCTACATGTAGTAGAATAGATTCAAACATATTATTAATAACCTTTTCATGTTAAACTATGTGTGTGTGTTTTTTTATACATGGAGAATTCCATGCCCATGACATTCATTATCACTCTACCACATACTATCATTTGAATCATTCGAATATTGTTTATAGATATATCCACGACACAAATAAACTCAATCATGTTTTAACGTCATAGTGCTATCCTTTAAGTGATCCTATAGGTCCCAGGTTTACTCTACATGTATCTAATAATTGTTCCACATTTCATTCATGATATTCAATGTTTTAATATTTCGGACATACTTTCCTTGTAACTTCTTGGATAATTCACCTCATGTAAATTGTCTTCGTAGATTATATTTTTATCCAATAATTTTACTGATTTTTCAAGGAGAATGGGAAGGCCCACAGTCTAACTTCATTAGAGGACACTCCATGTTAGTATAATGTTCCTCGATATTCTAGAATGATAGGGATATTCTCCTGAGGATATTATCTCTATAATAAAATTTACTAGCCCACATCACAGATCTAGCCGATGAGGCCAAATTTTATTTCCCACGTCTGCACTTGGACATGTGGAATAATATTTGGTGTAGAAATACTAATAAATTGAAAGCTTCAATCGCTGATGGTTCACTCTTGTTGAAGTGGATGGTCTCCATGTCGTACAATTTCCAAATATTTAATATTATGAGGATTGGGAGATATAGGATAGAATCATTCTTACATTCATGTCTTGTGTCATGAAAACATATATATCTCTATATATATGGATTAAATGTGACCAGTTATTGAAAAATAAGGATCATTTAATGAGTCATGGGGGATTATAACTTTCACTAGGAGATAAATAAAGAAGGACACAGTTGTTTCAATAATAAATTAGGGAAAATGAAAATATAATAGATTAATGGGTTAAAAAATCCTAATTTTTTGAAAAATATTCTTATGAATAAGCATATTACTTGACATAGGGGATAGTTCTAAAAAAATAATTTCCTAAAAAGATCATTTACTTTTCATATTCAATGACATAAATAAATTTTCATTTTTTCAATGTTTTCATTTTATATTATAGAATAGTATAGTGTTAGATTGGGGAAAAACACATAGGAAATGTCTGCAATATATGTAATCAAAATTTTCAAACCCTTTGTATAGGATTACTAAAAACATGATTTTGGTTTGAAATTCTATGAAATCTACCGTGGGTTGGTTTCTAATTCAAGAAAGAATATGGAGGTTATGGACATCATTATGGATTAGATAAAAATAATAATTTCCTACCTCACAATTGAAAGTCTTCAGGCCTAGACTATTGATCTTGGAAGAATGAAATTTTTGATTATATTAAATCTAACTAGATATATCCATAATGAGAATATTAGTTGGTCCACATATATCTAACAACACATATTATTTATTCTTACCTTTTATTGAATAATGTGCATATGATAATGGAAATTGATTTATCCACTTTGATCAGGATAGGTTTATTATTTTATATATCACATTGATAATTTTTTATTAAATAATTAAATAAGATATTATTTACAAAATTAATTACAAGCCTTAGGGTCACCATATTTTTTTAGAGATTAATTACATTTAGAACAACCCCTACTCTTTACCCTTACCCTAAGCGGTTTAGCATATCAGTGTAGTATTAATTGGAATCCATGAATGAATCATAGACGTGATTGGTATATTAATAAAATATTGTTAATTATGTAGTTCAGTACAGAGGGATAAATAATCAAGAATTATCAATCAAAATAATTGATAAATCAATAAAAAACTTACTTTGAATGATAAAATATTAATAACGTGACGTTTATCTACTGTAAATTGATACAGAATCGAAAACTATATTTTGAAATAGTAATTATATTTGAGGAGGTTTAAGAATGGATGAAGAACATTAAATGACACATGAATAAAATTTAAAAAAGAAGGAAAATTGTTTAAACATGACTGGGGTGTGAAATAAAGGGATAATTGTGTGAGATAATGAGAATAAAAATCCATTCTAAGAATTATATGTGTGGATATTTTCATTCTACACATAAATATATATTTATTTATACAATATGTAACCTTCTCATGTTTTTTACTCTAAATCCAAAATTTTCTCAATGTCTCCTTTATTTTGAACCTTTTGTGGCCTAAATTAATAGATTTCAAAGACATGACTCATTACACGATTTGTATTGGAAAATCATGACATGTTTCATTTTTGTGACTTGATCATTAAGCATGAAGTGGAATTTGATTGTTACTTGTTTTTTATTGGAGATTCACATCATGTATCCTATTTAAAACATCTAAAACCTTCATAAATTTTCCTATCCATTATATATATTCTATAAATAACTTTAACATAATTTGAATATGATTCACAATGTGTAGTGTTGTTTTTTTAAATTTTCATAGCTTTTACTTTTGATTATTATGTATATATTTCATAAAATAAATATAGGAAAAAATAGTGATTTTTTGAATAAAAAATTAATAATATATAATTAAATTAACATAAGATATATATATATATATTCATTTTATTAGTAATCGTAACTCTATCTCAACAAAATCATCTTATTGGGTTTTCCTCCCTTCATTAATTATTGTTGTTGACAGATCAATCCAAAAATGATCATTTCAACCTCAACTAGGCCTCCTTGTAGACAATATATAAATTTGGTGAATCTATGAATCACACAAAAGCATCAAAATTAGAGCCCACCTATGCCAAATTCTTGGTGATCCCATACCCTAGCCTCGTTTTTTGTTCCTTATGATTCTTGGAACATTATTTATTTCTATATACTCCAGGAATATTATTGAAGGACCTATTGACTCTATATTTTATGAATGTATAAGCACATGGAATTCAAAATTACTAATAAATTAAATACATATATAACAAATTGAATGTCACACAAAAACAAATAGGGGAATTTATATCATAAATTTTTTAAAGAGGATGAGTTTTGAAAGATTATTTAGTGGTAGAATAATGGATAAGAAGTGTTGAATAACATGATGATCAATGAAGTTTTTTCAGGATGAACATTTCAATTATGTATAATTTATCAAAAAAATGATGACCCATGTTGGGTTAGATTTAATGACTGGTCTATCGCTGACACACTCTAACGATGAAAGTGTGATTTTTTAAATGAATCCTTTATATGAATATTAGTCAAAGAAGCATTAAATGATTTACAAAAAACCCATATGGGTGTATTTTTAGTAAAATTCACTGAGGATTATTTTATGTTTCGTTGGTGATAAATATGATGGAGAGAAATATTGATAAGTTTGTATATTTCCATTTATTATGTATGTAATATTTGTAATGAATTAGTAAAATGTTTAATAGGATATAATATAGTATCTAAATCACATAGAAAAAAATTCACGACCTCCTCATATATCAATTATATTAATTTATTTTTATTAAAAGGGTGATTGTATCAGGAAGGATGGAACCCTCCCACAAGGTTTCAACGAAAGGATACATTTGATGATACATAAGAATACAATTATCAAATGGATGATTAATTCATAATATGCCACAGTATATTATGTTTTGTCACACTGTTAGAAAGAAAACATAGATTAATATTTTCTTGATATTCATTTCCTAGGGACTTTTTCTAAACCTAAATGGTATTCATTTGGATGATATGTCTGTGGATTTTTTGAGTTGGTCAACTATTTATTCAATGTTGAAAAGGTTCCAGGACACAATGTGTCATGTGAATGATTAAGTAAAAATTAGTTAATACTAATTTTTTATTCTGAAAAATATAACACACATGATGGGATCTATTGCGTCATGATAGAGTGGATACAGTATCTGAAGATATTCAATGAGGTGTAGCTCCCTCCTTGAAGAGGATAGTGTTACCTAAAGAGAAAATTCAGAGTTATTTATTATAATTTATCGATTAACAAACATTTTTTTTTATCTAAAACCAAATTATATAGGGTAAGCTAATTTCCATATTTATGATATTTTTACATCATTTTGGGTTCAAAATTGAATCGTTCAAAAATCATTGAATTTTTTGTAATGATTTAATTATGTCATGAAGCCAATGATGACATCAGAAAAAAAATCATGTAATACTGAATATATATATATATAAATTATAATATATTTTTCATTTATTGTGACTTTGTTTATGGAAGGAAGACTCAATATTTATATTATCATTCAGAAAAGAATTAGTCTTCCTAATTTGTAATGATTTTTAATAAATTAACAATAAAATGATTATATTCACTCTGCATTAAATATGTTGAGTCTAAAGTATCCTTTTTCAATTTTCCATTCATTTTTTAGGAAATCAAAAAAATATTTTTAAATACTTAATTAACTACAAATTTTATGTCAAACACTTTTAAATTATTATTTAAGAAAACATATATGTTTTACCATAATTATAAATATTTTTTAGGTATACATGAAAGTAATCCTAAATTATTCAATGCAATTATTTTAATTAGTATGGTTAAGATAATGATTGGATTAAACTTTAAAAATGTTACTTTAAATAAATTCAATCTTTTATTCATACTAAAAAATGTTTTATAATTGGACATGTCTTTAGAAGTAATAGCATCATAATCATACTCTTAAAGATAATCATAATGAAATTATATAATGAAATCCATCATATTTTTCAATGTTTAAATTATAAATTGAGAATAATTTGTTCTATACTAATAGAATATATTTTACACAAAGAATAGTTTATATCAAAATGATGGCGTGCATTATGTTATAATATGGTTATTAGAGGTCCATGGGTCCATGTACTTTTGAAAATCATGGAGATAATATGACTAATGGAGGATCAAGATGACCATTGGAGTCTTACATATAAAAACCCTGTCATTTGTTGTTTTACAAACAAATGGGGAATCAATCATGTTTGAGACACTATGAAAAGTTTTTGATATGCATGTGCTCTAATGATTGCAATGTTGAACATCTTGTTCCATCTATATTTAACCATCATGATTTCATTGTTGTAATTTCATTTTCTGTTCTGATAGTAATAATGATTGATATCTTATTTTGATAAGAAGAAAGAGGATATTATCTCCTTCTGGATTGAGGGATTTTAGGAATAACAGGAATGAATCTTATCATCATATTGAAGGAGGATGAGGATAAGTTGACATAAAATATATGAACATCCTATCAAAGTATCATGGGGATAATGAGAATGAACCAACGTCATATTAAGGTATTTTTGTAGAAAGGGAAAGATATTAATTATGGAATGAATAAAATAAGGGACATTTTTTATAGGTTATTGTATATTAGTCTCTTTGGGTTTAAAGAATTGTATTCATTTTTATTACATTATTTATTACATGTTTTTCATTTCAAATGAAATTGAAATTAAAAGATAATTGTATTATGTCCATATTTCTTGTTGTTTATAATTCCCTATAATATATTTAATTATGATAAATTTACTAAAATTATGAGTCTCTATGATTTAATATAGAATCATTACATTTTTAATATTCTGATTTTTCATAACCATTGTGCTTATGATTATTTTTGGTATTCTTTAATAAATTTTTTTCAAGAGTGAATACGATTAAATTTGTATTATTTTACAACTAAATAATGAATAATATTCTGTACTCTATTTATAAAAAATCATTTTATTATTATGACCCATGGAATAAATATCAAAGTTTACTTGATTATGATATTTTTTATAAGATATAAGAGACATGTCTAATAATCATTTAAATACTTAATCGGTATTCTGAATTTGACTGTATTAGATTGTTATACAATGTTTCACATATGATTCAAGAATTTTTTTTAAGACATAAAATTATCTCCCCCTCTTGTATTTATCCATCTAAATATTCATTTCAATTAATTAATTGGTATTATATCCAAGTATCACTTATATTGATAATTATATTTTGAATCCAAGTAGGATTATAAATCAAATAATCAAAACATTTAACATCATTTATTTTGGAAGTATATTTAGAAATTTGTTTTATCATTTTATTTTAAATATATAATACAGTAATGTGTTTTGTGGAATTTTTTTAAATTTTTATATGCTGGAAGAAATCAATTACTGTTCAATAGATATCCTCAATCAAAACAGACCCCCTCTTTTGGATGGAGGTGCTTACATTTCCTAGGTATATAGAATGAACCCATTTGTCATAAAAAACATGTGTTGACTATTTCTTAATGTTAAATAGTGGTTAAATAATTCCTTACACAATAGTGAACACTTTCAAAAATAAGAAAACCCAAGAGTATCAATTGAATTACAAATATAGAAATTGTTTATTATGTTAAATGAGATGTCGCTTTTAAAGTCAGATTTATTATTACAATGATGAAACTTTTATCTAGAAACTATAAATGTTAACTAATTTTGTTACCTCAAATATTTTCAAAAATAGAAGAGAAATTATTAAGAATGACTAATAGGCGTTTGATTTTTTTGGTGAACATGTTTCAAAGGTAGAAAAAAGGATTATAATAATGGTATATAGCCGACTATATACTGGAGATAAAGGATTAGAAGATACAATCCTAGTTGAAAAGATATTATATATTATTCTTAATGAGTGGAAATATATGTGGTTATATATTTATAAAGAGAATATAGTTACAAATCATACTCTTGATGATTAATTTTAAACCCTTTTTCACAAGGAGGGTTTGTTATAAGGAGTTGCAGATATTGAGAAAAAATATTTTGGTGGTGTTTTTATTACTACTGTGAGGAACCAGGCCGGGTCAAACCTGAACTGGTCACCTGAGCCAATCTGCGACAAGTCCCAAGGGGCGTTCTGTATCCCCCTGGGATGGTAACTAGTGCCGAGCATCAAAAGAAAACAGGTGGGATTGATTTTTCCCAATAGAAAACCATAATCAGTAAATGAATATAAACTAAACAAAACAGACAAAAAAAACATAAACAAATACTACAGAACCAATGTACCTCCTCGTGACCCCATGGGTCATCACCCAATTGAAAACCAACATCACTCCAACATTGAGCGACTAAACCAGGAAAACCTGTACACAAAGGAACCTGCAACTGAAAAGGTAAAACATAGGTGTGAGTACAAAAAGTTCTCAGTAGGTCATCCCAACAACAAATCCCAAAGCACTGCCAATAAATAAAGAATTCACATATTCCAGGTTTGAACTACATTGTATAAAAGTATGCTTTCATTAATATTTTACTTGAAATCAAAACACGAATCATTGACCTTATTTATTTCCAAATGTTTAACTTCTATTCATTAGTGCCAAAATCATTCTAAAAGGAATGAAGTGTTACATCTTCAATTTTTTCACAAAGAGAACAAAGCATTTTCATTTGAAAACTATTTTCACAGAGTAGAATAGTATAAGATGTAAAGGACAACTGAGAGTAAACAAGAAAGGAAAAATAAGAAACCATGGGTGATCCTAAACATCCCTAGAAAACCCCTGGACATACTCGGGTTCAGAATACCTACTGGCATGGTACTGCATAGTCAATAACAAACTGGCCTCCCTAACAGCCACTAGTGGCATGCCCCACATGGCCTACCAACTAAGGGGGGACCAAACCGTCTAATCATGGTTAGCCAGCAACCGTCACTCAATTCTCTAAAAGATGCCCAGGAACCCAGAGTTGTTTTAATAATACTGTGTAAGTGGGAGGCCCTCGCACGCGTGACTCACCATACCCTACTTGCCAACCCCTTACATGGACAATGCTACACAATAACCCTCAATGAGAAGTCCCCCTATAGAGATGCCCCATAAGTACGCATATATATATAATCACTTCACATTCCATAAAGTGCCAACCGGGCCTCAGAAACCGTTTAATACCAAAGAATTTCCAACAAACGCAAAACATTCCATCACGTTGAAAACCAGTACACACTTAGAACCACATTTAAGAAAATAAAATCAGAATTTTAGAACTGAAACACATTGGTGTCACAAGTAAAACTATTTTCCAATATCCTAATGCATGCCACTTTTTTCAAGAGCCAAACAGACCTTTAATAATTTTTTTGAAGGAATGATATTTCTCAAATGAAATCCAAAATTTTATTCACGCGTTAAAGGAAAATATTTTTCAACAACAAAAGATCCACACATGAAGTTTCTAAAACAAGTTTAAAGGCTAAACGAGCGTTTTCTCTATTCAAGGTTTTAAGAGAACATCATTTTCCATAAACAATACAGTTCCATTTTTACACACACCAAAACCATTTCCAATCACACTTCAACATTTCTTACACACTTCCAAACGAACACATTTAGCCATATCACAAGAAAACAACTCAATTAAGTCCAAGAAAAATGCTTCCAGTGCAATGAAAGAATTAAACAGGTTTCATTTTTAGCAGGTCACTGCACCAATCATAATTATTTAATAGTACATTCAATTTCCTGAAATTCAATAAAAAGAAAAGGAATAAATAAATTCTAATGTTAAAGGCAAGTGAAGTGGGAGAAGACCTACCTCGAAGTCGCAAAGTGAACTAGACGACTCAACACACCTCACACATGCACATATGCACGCGTAAGTCGAAGACCGTAGCGTTGCAGAATTATCCTGCCGATGCGCTGCAACAAACACTAAAAAAGCAAAATAACAAACCACATATATAAACATAAACTCAACTAGAAATCAGCCACAAATTTCTACCTCGGCGTAGACGCGCTCGACCGCTGGGGTCATGCGCCATTTAAAGGGTTAGAGCGCACTGGCAGGGAGACCGCTGGATGTCGCACATTGATTATCGGGTGCACCGCGGCCCGACGCAAGATGGTGGCGGCTGGTCGGACCACGGAAATCCGGTACGTGGCCTGCCGAAGGTGTGGCGGAGCTAGACGGAGCACCGGAAAAGCCCGGGGGACATCGGAAGGCGGTGCCGGAGTGAAGCATGGGTGCCGGTAGGGATGGGGAACACCAGAGGGGTCGCCGAAACAGGGCTGGGGAAGTCGGAACAGCGCTGGACAGCGGAGGCGGGTCGTGTGGGGGCCGGGGGGGGGGGGGTGCGCCAGATTCCCTGGAAAAAGCCAGAAGGGGCTCGGGAGGCTTCTCGAGTAGGTCGGAGGCCGCTGGCCGGCAGCGGGCTCACGGGAGGTGCTGGCCAGTGAGGCGGGGAACGACAAGGGAGGTCAGAAATTGTAGGGGGGCAGTGGAGGGAAAGATGCAGATGAGGGGGGCTGCGCGGACAGTTCCATCTTGGGTGAGGATGGACGACGAGCGGGGTGTGGTGGTTGGGAGGGCCTGAGGCCGGTCGGAGGTCGGGACGCCCGGAGGAGACCGGCATAAGCCGGGGGGGGGGGGGGGGGGGGGCGTCGTGCGGAGGCCATCCTGGTGGGTGCTAGCACGGGGAACCGAGGGTTGGGGCTGGGCGACGGGGAAGGGAAGCATGAGGGGGGGGGGGGGGGGGCGTGCGACGCAAGAGGGAAAGAGAAGGGGTGGGGGTGGCTCAGCGCTAGGGTTAGGGTTTAGGATAGAATTTTTTTCAATTATATTAATAAAAATACAATTAGTATTATTAATAATATTAATAATATAAATTAAAAAAACTAGAATTATAATAATAATATAAAAATAATCAAAATTAAAAAAAATAAATATTTAATAATAACGCGAGCCAATCCAAATTAAAAAAATAAAAAAATAAAAATAAAAAATAGGAGAGCACTTTCCTGACACCCGGGCCAACTATGCGGCGTCCGAAACCCTCAAGGCGGCCATGCACGGGTCCGAAACACAGAAAAACCATCAAACGACAAATATTTTTATCTAGGGCGTAGCTCGGACCGCAACACAGACAGTCAGAACCAAGAAATAATAAAAATAAAATAAATAGAAATGCTGGTTGTGACAATTCTCCCCACCACAGACACATTCTGCCCCCAGAAAGTCACCCAGCTAAACGATAGGCAAAACCAGAATCCACACCCGATTGATACCGAAAGAAACCACAATACATGAGAACATGAGAACATGAGAGGGTTCTCCCCACCAAAAGATCTCAACTACTGTGGAAATTTAACACCCAAACATAACACCCCGATATGGGGGGTCGACGCATCAACTCCCAACTGATCCAAACCATCTTCTATAGAAATAGGGAACACCCCCACTGATCCTTGAAACTCTCGACCCATACTAACAACCCCAAACACTAGAGAGAAACCTCCGAGAAGAACTTAACCCATGAAGTAAACTGGAGAATTAACACAAACGTCAATCCTTCCATAGGAACATACATCTCCAAACGAACACAGTCAAACTGAAATTAACTCATACAAGGTTGAAACACACTTTTAAAGAAAAACGTACGATTAAGAGAATCATAATTTGGAAAAACCAGACTGTTTGGATTACAAACTAACACGTCCATCCCAAATTCATGTCGAAACAACGAACCTAAAACAACGCCAAAACATTAATAGTGGAAGGACGGAAACGGAAGGACTTCAAATGTTTCGTTTCCAACACGGAACACAGAACCCGAACTAAGGCATCAAACCCCAAACAACTCTTGACTGTGTGTGAGCTTCACCCCAAGACATGTGGATGGGGCTCTGATGGTTGAAGCATCTCCTGCCACATAGTCAGGCACTGGAATCTTCTAGTCTAGCGTCCTCTTCAGGCGACGCTTACTACCGAAGTTCTCTAGATGGCCCAGACATCTACAATGATTTGACGTCTTCATAGGGGTGTGAGGTGATGGAATTACATGCCCTAAACGTCCACACTGACAGCACCCCATTAGATGGTTTAACGAAATGAAATCCAGAGCCACCACAGAGGACTCTTTAGTAAAAATCTATCTGACACACTCTGCTCGTCAGATTGGAGACCTTCACGAGAAACTGGATACGGTGGATTTCTGACCGTCTATGCTCAGGAGACTAACCCAACTAAGAACACCTCATGCACCAACTTCGCAAAAGTGATTCTCCAAAAAAAATGAGGACTCCCTCTTTGATCTCTGGGCGAAGACCCCCGATGAAGGGAGGAGTCTTCATCAAATCTTCTGACTCTTCCTCTGGAAACAGAGACATGGGATCCTTGAATTGGTCAACATACGCATTAAACGCCTGTTGGCCCTGTTGATTATGCAAAATCTCTTCCACTTTCTTCATCTTCCCCTCTTCAAGTATAAACCTTCGGATGAAGACGAATTTAAAGAAAACTCACGTTATCCCAGCTTGCTGTGATGGCTGGGTGAACAACTCTCTCTCATCCAAAGTTGATCCCTCGAACAAACTCAAAACGACACACACTCAAATAGTGTTGGGATTTCCCAATACCCTGAAGATGCGGTCAACCTCTTCAAGTCACTCTACCATCTCTATTAGACTCAAATCACCAAGAAGGGAAGATAATGTCCGAGAAGGACCAAAAACTTGGCATTACTCATCAAAACTCTGGGGACCTTTCTAGGAGGAATTTCGAAACAACATATATAACACCAAGACGAAATCAATATGAAGTCTATGAAATATCATTGAAAGCGATATCATCCAAAAAAACCAGATCAAAAGAAACCAAACAACAACAAACAGATCCCAAAATTCCCTGTCCAAAAATATTCTTCCATTTTAGATTCCAAAACCACCTTTTTTTTTCAAAATCGATTTGTTTGAAGATGACTTTCCAAATACCAACTCTACTTTTCAAACCAAAGTCACTTTCCGAAACCATTTTCCTCTTTAGAATCCAAATTAGAAAACAAGGGAAAGCCTTTAGTTTCAAACACACCCAGTTAATCCCATGAACTATTGCACATGTCTCTATCCACTTTCATTCATACACTCCAACACGCACATTCCATGCATCCCCTCACATGTGCAAACGTCCATAAGGTGTACCTGAGGTTTCACCCCAAACAATTCTCAACCAAAACCAAGAAAAAAACAGATTTCCAAATCCAGAGATTTCATTTTTTAAACCATTTCATACCTTTAAAGTCATTTAAAAGAAATCAGTCCCATTTTAAAAAAACCCTTTTCTCATTTCCAAAAAAATGCACTTACACTAACCACAATGAAAACAACTCTCAAATTGCATTAAACACCAAAGTGAATGACTAGTAGTCATGCTTAACATGGAGACATGGTAGTGGGTCATGTTACAAGTAAGTGTCTACCCCTAGGAGGAATTCAAACTGTGTACCCGGAATCCACATGGGTCACTACTCCATGTGAGACCATGCTGTAACATCAGCTTGCCTCCGTTGTCATCTCTCAACCCAAAAAAACCATAACGAAACGAAGACTTAATTCCCGAACTATCCTTGGAGCCTCGAGGTGCAGAACGGGTGAGGGTTCATGATGTCTTCCCCTTACCTACCTCTCGAGTCCCGACAATCCTAATATCCATCTACCAGACGCCCCAAATAACAAGGGCCTCCTCTGATACCATTTTGTCACGAACCATCCTGGGTCAACCCTAAACCAGTCACCCGAGCCGATCCGCGACACGTCCCGAGGGGCGTTCCATATCCCTCCGGGATGGAATCTATTGTCGGGCATCAAAAGTAAACAGGTGGGAATGATTTGGCCCAAAACAAAACTAGAATCAGTAAAATAATAGAAACTAAACAAAACAGACAAACAAAAAACATACACAAAAACTACACAACCAACATACATCCACGTGACCCCACAGGTCATCACCCAACTGAAAACCAAATTCGCTCCAACACTGAGTGACTAAACCAGGAAAACCTATACACAAAGGAACCTGCAACTGAAAAGGTAAAAGATAGGCGTGAGTACAAAAATAACTCAGTAGGTCTTCCCAACAACTAATCCCAAAGCACTGCGAATAAATAAAAAATTCACATATTCCAGGTTTGAACTACAATGTATAAAAGTATGCTTTTCTGAATATTTTACTTGAAATCAAAACACGAATCATTGACCTAATTTATTTCCAAAAGATGAATTTATTTTTATTAGTGACAAACTCATTCAAAAAGGGAATTAAGTGTTACATTTTCATATTTTTCACAAAGAGAACAAATAATTTTTTATTTTGAAAACCATTTTCAAAAATTAGAATAGTATAATCTATAAAGGACAACTGAGAGTAAACAAAAAAGGAACAACAAGAAACCATGGGTGATCCTAAACATCCCTAAAAAACCCCTGGACGTACTCGGGTTCAGACTACCTACCTGTATGGTACTCCATAGTCAATAACCAACTGGCCACCCTAACATTCTACCAGTGGCATGCCCCACAAGGCCAACATACCAAGGGGGGACCGACCCCATCTAATCGGGGATAACCAGTAATCGTCAATTGATTCTCTAAAAGACGCCCATGAACCCAAGGTGGTTTTAACAATACTGTGTAAGTAGGAGGCCCTCGCATGCGTGACTCACCTCACTGCACTTTCCAACCCCTTACACGGACACCGCTACATGACAACCCTCAACAGGAAGTCCCCCTGTAGAGATTCCCCATTAGTATATATATATATATATATATATAATCACTTCACATTCTATAAAGTGCCAACCGGGCCTCAGAAACCATTTAATACCAAAGCATTTCTAACAGACGCAACACACACTATCACGTTGAATACCAGTACACACTTAGAACCTCATTTAAGAAACACAAATCCGCATTTTAGAACTAAAACACATTGGTGTCACAAGTAAAACCATTTTCCAATATCCTAATGCATGACACTTTTATAAAGAGCCAAATGGGCCTTTAATAATTTTTTTGATGGAATGATGTTTCTCAAATGAAATCTAAAATTTTATTCATGCGTTAAAGGCAAAAAAATCAACAAAAATAGATCCACACTTGAAGTTTCCAAAACAAGTTTAAAATCCAAACGAGCGTTTTCTCTATCATGGTTTTAAGAGAACACCATTTTCCATAAACAATACACTTTCCATTTTTATTCACACCAAAACCATTTCCAATATCACTTCAACATGTCTTGCACACTTCAAAAAGAACTCATTTGGCCATATCACAAGAAAACACACTCAATTAAGTCCATGAAAAATGCTTCCAGTGCAATTAAACAATTAAACAGATTTCATTTTCAGCAGGTCACCGCACTAAGCATAACTATTTAAAACTACTTTCAATTTTATTAAAATTCAATAAAAAGAAAAGGGAATAAATAAATTCAAAAGTAAAAGTCATGTGTAGTGGGATAAAACCTACCTCGAAGTCGCAAAGTGAACTAGACGACACAACACACCTCGCACAGGTGCGTACGCATGTGTAAGCCGAAGACCACAGTGTTGCGGAATTATCCTGCCCGACGTGCTGTAACAAACACCAAAACAACAAAACAACAAACCACATATATAAAAATAAACTCAACTAGAAATCCTCCACAAAAAACTACCTCGGAACAAACACGCATGACCGCTGGGGCCCGCGCGCCAGTTAAGGGGGGCGGCGTGCACTGCCAGGGAGACCGCCAGAGGTCACGTGCTAATTATCAGGTGAGCCGCTGCCCGACGCAAGACAGTGGTGGCTGGCCGGACCGCGGAAAGCCGGTACGAGGCCTGAAGAAGGTGTGGCAGAGCCGGCCGGAGTGCTGGAAAAGGCCGGGGGGACGTCGGCAGGCGGTGCCGGAGCAAAGCATGGGTGCCAGCAGGGATGGGGAACGCCGGCGGGGTCGCCGCAACAGGGTGGGGATGCCAGAACAGTGTCGGACAGCGGAGGTGGGTTATGTGGGGGCCGGGGGGTGTGCCGGAGTGCCGAGAAAAAGATGTAAGAGGCCAGGGGGGATGCTGGAGGGGTTAGAGACTGCTGGCCGGCGGAGGGCTCGCCGGTGGTGCTAGCCGGTGAGGCGGGCGACGACAAGGGAGGCTAGAAACTGTAGGGGAGCGGTGGAGAGAAGTTGTGGTGGTCGAGCTGGTTGCATGATGAGGCGATGGGGGAAAGATGTGGAAAATGGGGGCTGTGTGGGAGGCGCCACCTTGGGCGAGGCGGGACAAGGAGTGGGGTGCGACCGTCGGGACGACCTGAGGCTGTTCAGAGGTCTGGATGCCGGGAGGAGACCGGCGGAGGCCAGGGGGTCGCGCAGAGGCCGACCTGGGGGGTGCTGGTATGGGGAAGCAGGAGGGGGGGGGGGGGCGTGCGGTGCAAGAGGGAAATAGAGGGGGTGGGGGGGGGGGCTCGACACTAGGGTTAGGGTTTAGGTTAGTATTTTTTTTCAATTACATTAATAAAAATAGAATTAGTGATATTAATTATATTAATAAAATTAATAAAAATAAAACTAGAATTAAAATAATAATATAACAATAATTAAAAATAATAAAAATAACCATTTAATAATAATGCGAGACAAAGAAAATTAAAAAAATATATATATAAAAAATAGGAGAGCACTTACCCGACACCCGGGCCAACTACGCAGCGTCCGCCAACCGCGCAACGACCGCGCATGGGTCCGAAACACAGAAACAACATCAAACAAAAAATATTTTAATTCGGGGCATAGCGCGGACCGCGACACGGCCACTCGGAGCCACGAAATAAAGAAAAATAAAATTAAAAATGGAGGTTGTGACAACTAATACATCAAATATGATGAAGCCATAAACTCATGGAAAATCTGTTACTATAACAAGGAAAAAGATTTATCATAACATGATTCAAGTGATTCAGAACAATCTATGAATGAATTAGCTACACGATCTTTAATTATGGACAAGATTATTGGTAAAACAAATTATTATTATTTTAAAAATTAGTGTCAAAATCATATAAATGGGAATATAGTTACAAATGATACTTGTTATGAGTGAAAAAATAATGAAATCTCCAACAATATTTTCCAATGTTTAAAAGAAAAAAAATGGATAGATATTCTGATAGGAATCAAAACTAGTTCAGGAATTCAAAAAATAATAATGTTCAAATATATGATGATAGTTTGTGTTCCAGTAGAGATGGCTCATCTTATAATATCTCAGACAAGGAAATTTCATATTAGAGTAATATTGTAACTCTTTTTATTGTCATTATTATAAATCAATGCATTATGGCAATGGTACACCCAACTAATTATTTGAATAATATGTCATTAAATAAAAATTATTCAATTGATAAGAATTCTATATCATAATATGGAGAATACTCCTCAGATGGTTATAATAATACTATAAATAACTATGAATAATTTTTTCACATTGAACCACATATGGAAAAATATATTTGTAAATTATGTAAAAACTATGAAAAAGATAATGAAAATATTTCAATAGATGCTTCAGTAGTTGATGTTTTAACAAATTAAATTATAGATCTACCAAAAAATATTTATAAATCCAAATATGAAGAAGAAATTATTTACAACCCGTTAGAAAATGTAATTTCATTATAATATAATTTTAAAATTAGTGTTCAAAAACTAAATTCAAAAACTAATGTAGACGTGGATAATAATTTAGGTTTAAATATTAACACTGAAATTTCAACATGGAATATACTTTTATCATACAATAAAACTAGTAAGCAATGATGCATCCTAAGTAAATAATGAATATGAAATATTAATATTTATTAATATTTTTGAGATAAATATTAATTTTAAATTAACGATGATTTAGTGTTTGATTAGGTACCTGACACACAATAATGTGTTTCTCTGAAATATTATGTCGGCTAAAAGATGATTAGTACTGATAAAATTAATAATAATAGAATATTATTATTTTAATGAATGTTAAAGCCTAGTCGTTTTATTGGATGCAATGAAATGAATTAAAAAAAATATAAATATACATGTTTGGTAAATGGATTACATTTACTTTATAAATTTTTGACAATTTATATGAGAATAAATCTAACTATAAGTATGGAATACTACAATATTTTTAAAAGGTCGGTTTACCCCCTTTTGATGGTGATGCCTTCTTAAATCTATATTTTCTCACATTTATATGTTTTATTTCAAAAACTAAACTTCTTATTTAGAAGAGGGACATACAAATTTACTTTGGTTATATTTTTGGTATTTCTCTGATAAAGATAATTTTTAATGAATAATGAAAAATACAACATTTTAATTCAAAATTCCATTTTCATCTAAATATTTATATTGATCGATAGTCCATTTAATTTCTTTTAATGTGTAATTGGATGATGATTTTATCATTTAATACAATTTTTTTCTTTGGAAGTAATTTTACATTGAAATACGAAAAAAACATGATAATTAATTTTAAAACATGTTTTTTGGTTTTTAAAACGAGAAATAATTTTAAATTATTTTATGAAATTTATTTGTTTTGAATTTGATAAAATTTATTCCTAATTTGGAATAAGGATAACATAATTTTGTAAATAAGTAGCATTTATTTTTATATATTATTAATAGTAATATCATTAAATATTTTATTTACCATGGTTTAATGGTAAATTTCGTAAATAAGGATAAATAATAAGATAATAAAAATATTAAACAACCATAACACATGTTATAATTGAATTTTATTAGATATTACACACCATGGGAATCCTTGGAACCATTTTAGGACCCCATAGAGCCATATTTGTGTGAAAATGACATTTATTTACTTTTAATTTAATGTTAAGGAAAATATATCCTAAACATGTGTGTTTTAGTGAAACAATTTTTTTTGGTTTTATAATTGTTTTATTAGACTATATGTAGTAACTATAATGATAAAATGATTTTCTACATCATGTTATTTTATTTATTATTTTTACACATCATATAAATAAATGGGTTGATGATACAATAATGATGTAGGGATTACCTTATTAATGACCATTTTAAATAAAAGATATTATAAAAATTAATATAAATATATTTTATAAATTTTTTCCGTCCATGAATTTTAAGGACAAACATGAATTTTTATATATGAATTAATTAAGGTTTTTCAAAATAATCAAGTTGTTATGGTTTTTCTAAATGTCCTTATATGAATAGAATTTAAGTTGACATAAATGGGGTCTTAAAACAAATACTACTATATTAAAAAAAATAACAGTCCAAAAAATATAAGATTCAGCCAAATGACATATATAATGTTTTACATGCCATTAATTAACCACTTATGATCTGATTTTAATTTTATAGTAACTATATTAACTATATAGTATGAATATACAAGATGAAATTGTAAGAGTCAAATAAGTTATCTACGTGTTGAAGCTAAATAATAAGGTTAAATTTGAAACCAACACCTCTATAAAAAAAATTAGTATAAAGGATTTAGAAAAATAATTACTTATAATCATATTTATTGATTATTTGACATTCTAAATTTCTAAAATCAGTTTATAATAAAATAATCATTCAATACCTTCCCAAAGTTCCCCTCGTCCATCTTATAAAACGGCAATAATTGTATACATTTAATCCACCCCTCAACCCCCAAGTAATGTCAAAATTCTAAAAAACTAATCTCCAACCATACCTATATTTTCATATAAGCCCTTATTTAGGCATTAGTAAATTCATGGAGGCCTTTTAGCATAAATCAATAGGAGTTACCCGTTTAGAGGTAATGTCTTCTCTCGAGTTTGTTTCATTTATTTTCACATCACAATTCCCCTAACATCACTTTATTTAATATTTTTACAAAGGCACTATTTTTATAAATATATTGGGAATTTTTTATTCCATTTATTATACTTACACTAACACACACTTCTATATAATTGATTTAGAACACACCGTTTCTATGGATGATAACCTACTGCCTCATGAAAAGATGATTGTTCAATCATCCCCTTCCGCCTATCCAGGCAGAAATTATGATGGAAAAATACATGTATTATATTTATATTTTTTTAGATTTATATATTTTTTAGTTACATCATACCTTATTCTTTCCATAATGTGTAAATAAGATAATATCATTTGAGGATGTGCAGACTACCGCCCCCACAAAGTAATATGACTAGTTCATGCTACACATGGAACATATAAAGTATAGAATTGGGGACATTATGTAAAATATATAACATAAATATTATGATGAAATTATAATATACCTATTTATCATTATGTTTTTATTTCATTAAATACGAAATATAAATTAAAGTAGCGTTCAAGCATACATACGAATTACCATATCCATGAATGTTGTATTTCATTTCTTATCTCCAAAAGTTTTAGACTATTATATATATATATAAGATATATAAGATATATATTATATTTAAATACTAAATAATATTCAATATATTATGGAATTTTGACCACATGGAAAAATTGTAATTATAACATTTTCATTTTTTACTCAAGTACATAAATCGATAAAATGGATGATATAAAGTTGAAAAATTATATGATTGTTATATCAATGTAATAATTGATATAAAAGGAATAATAAACTTTAAAAAGGATATCGTGAAATTAAAAATTAACAAGATTTTATTATTCAGGGATGTAAATAACAAACAATAAAATTTCGAAACTAGGTGAGGAACATTATCTAAATCACTTTTCATTAAAAATATTTTTATTTATACAAAAATTTATTTTATACTATGTTTAAACCCCTATGAATGTTAATTTCATTAATGGGAATATTTTTTCATTGAAGAATTTTAATAATAATAGAAAATAATGATTCATTTTCACATAGGTTATGACAGTGGCCATTCCAACGCTGCAAGCATTATTTGTTATTTGGATTCCTTAACAAAACGTATCATTTTTAAATGCATACAAAAAACCATATATTCTTTTCATATATATTATAATTATAAATGGTATTGTTAAATCATTGATTATGTAAATATATTTAAATTATGTATTTTTATTACAATATGGAAATGTTATCTTTCATTTATACTGGTTTTATGTATTATCATTTTGTTTTTGTTCATGGGTATTATTTACATATATGGGTGGTACTATGATAAACCAAGGGTCGGTGAGCCCATGATAGCTGTCCAATGCCTTGGGTAATGTGACCGATGTAATCTTTAATGTTTCCACAAACAGATTTATGGAATATATTGTCATGGGTATTCCAAACGTAACCCCCTATATAGCTGTGAAAGCTAATATGTTAGTATGTTAGGGATTCCACATGTTACCATTATAATTTATGATTTCCATGGGATATTTATAAATATTTTTTTATGTATGTTAATTAGCTAATTTTGTATAATTGAAACGTATGATTTCATTTATTTTTATGTATTTATGGACTAATGTTTTATTTCCTTGTATTAAAAACCTTACTAAGTTTTTATGCACATTCCATTTTGTTGTAATGTTTTTAATAGGGTATATGGAAGGGTAAAGGAATGATATAATTCAATAAGATTTATATCAAGAAGAGATTACTAGTTTTATTTAATAAGTAATATTATTGTGAAAAAAAATTGATAGAGTAAAAGTGTCTAATTTGTAATCTTTTGGGATGTAATGTAATAGTTTTGACCTAATTCACATAAACACTAAACCTGAAAAGATCCTCAATATGAATTCTTGACATAACACATGATTATATTATTTTTAAGGTAGGAGACTTATAGTTAGTATCATAGATCAATTTAGACATCATTATGAGTTAGAATATTTTAAAATTAATATCTATAAATTATATTATGGTATGATAGAAATGATATATTATTTGATATTTCCATGATTTTTCATCTAAGATATGTATGTGTCCAGAATGGGTTTTTAAAGGAAAAAGGGCAGTTGTGATGGGAAGTAATATAGTGGGAAACGACCTTCCAAATAAGCATCCTGAGATTGTCGGAATCAGAATTGAACAGTTTGTTGTAGTAATGACTCAGTTGACTAAGGTAATAAATGATGGTGGTGTTTATAGATTATATTTTTGTATATTCTAAAAGTAAATAGGAGAATCAAAGTCATTTGATGTTTTACATGAAGACCATAAAAGAAAAGAATATATATGTAATGTTTTGTAAGGGGGAATTTTGATTGAAAAAAATTTCATTACTTGGTAATATTGTTCCTCAAATTTTGATAATTATTCACCCATATAAAACAAATATTGTTATAGAGTATAAAAGACATACCAATATCGCAATGATTCATTATTGTTTTTGATTAGTGGGTTACTAAAAAAGATTTGTTGAAAATGTTTCTCAGTTATCTATCCCACTAAGTATGTTTACATGTAATGGAGTTAATTTCATAAAGGAAAAATAATGTAATGATTGTTTTCAAGATCTGAAATGATTTTTGGTAAATCCTCTAGTTATGAAAATGCCTTCTAGAGATGGTGAATTTGTTATCAAATTTGATTCTTCGTTGAAAGTACATGTATGTGTCCATATGAATAATGATAAGGTAATTTATTATGCCTTATGTTATTTGAAACATCATGAGTTAAATTTTCATACAAATGATTTGGAATTAGATGATGTTGTTTTTTCATTAATAATTTGGAGGCATCATTTGTATGGTGTAAAGTGTAAAATATATGCTGATATTTTTTTTGATGTATATATTTATAGAGAAGGAATTAAACATGAGATAGAGTAAATGGTTATAATTAATAAATAATTATGATTTCATAATCCATTACTATCTGTGAGAGGAAAAGAAATGTTGTGGTTGCTTTGATCCGAATGAGTAATGCTGTATTAAACCTATTACGTTTGGAACAAGATATTTTGATAAACAATTTGAGGAAAATTGTAATATATTTTTTTGGTGTAGAAAACTTATATTTTTTGATTTAGGTGGTAGTGAAATTATCTCTATCAGACAGAATTAAACAATTGTATAAATGAAGTAGTGAGTTGTAAAAAAGGTAGAATTTGTTCAGAAGGGTATGATACATGAATTTAACATTGATAATGACTATGTTTTATTGTTTGGAAAGAGAATATGATTTCCTTGTGATTCCTAGTTGATGATAGTGTTATTATATAAATCTCATAGTTCCTCATTTTCATTTCATCCTTCTATTACAAAGATGTACATAGGTCTTTGTGTGTATTTCTGGTGGGATGGAATGAAAAGAAATATTGGTAACTGTACTGTGGTGTGTTTGATTTGTAAACAGTTTATTGCAGAGCAGTAGTTAACAAAAGGGATAATTCAGGCTTTTTTAGTGTCAGAGTGGAAATGGAAAAATATATCCCTGGATTTCATAGTATAGATACAAAAAACAAGATGATATAATAATTAATCTGGGTTATTGTTGATTGATTGGCTAAATCTTCCCATATTCAACTTATTAGAGATACTCTGCCTCTAGATCAACAATCCCCATTATATATTAAAGATATATCCATGTTATATGGATTTACCCTCTCCATTATATCTGATTTTGTTCCAAGGATCACATATAGCTTTTGAACGGTCCTTCACAATTCATTTGGTAATGAATTAAATTTCAGTACAACTTTTTATCCGCAATTTGACTGGCCTTCATAATGAATAATTTAGACATTGTAAGATATTCTATATTCTTTTTCAGTGGATTATCTTGGAATTTGGGGACAATATATTTATTTTTTTGAGTTTTCTTATAATAATCATTTTCATTCTAGTATATATATATATAGAACCGTCTGTGTAAGTATATATAAATCAATGTCAAACTCTTCCTTTTTGGATGAAGTAGTTGAAAGGATGTTGAAGGGACCAGAATTGGTAGAAGATATGTATGAAAAATTTCAGTTTATTTAGAAGCACATGAGAACAACTCAGAGAAGTCATAATGGTTTTGCAGATTACCATTGGAAAGATATTTTTTTCTAAATGCGTGATCAAGTCATTCTCAATGTTTCACTATGGTAAAGTGAAATTTATTTTTGATAGAAGGTAATGTTGGGTCCGAGGTTCATTGGACCATATGAAATACTTGAGAATGTGGGATCGGTTTCCTAATGAGTGGCTTTACCTCTTTGATCATCCTAGGTACACAATGATTTTCATGAATCAATGTTGAGAAATTATATTCCAGATCCATCTCTTGTTTTGAGTGTAGAGGTAGTTCTGTTGGAGGTGAATCGTTCTTATGAGGAACAACAAGTCCAGATTCTTGACTGAAGAAGTAAAGTGTTGCGGATAATGGAAATTCAATAGGTAAATCTTTTTTGGAATAACCACATGGTTGAAGAGTCAAAATTGAAATCTAAAAATGATATGAGGGATGAATACCCACACTTGTTTGATAAGTGAATAAAATAGTGAGGATGAAATTTTTAGAAGGGGAAAGGATGTAAAATCAAACGTAATTAAAAAAATATGAAAATTGCATATTTATTATTATTTTTGAATTAAATATAAATTTTACATTAAAGGAGATCATATGTTCCATGACTTACCCGACATTCAACAATGGGTTTCCCTGAAACCATATGCTTCATAGAAGGTTGAGTCAGACTGAATAAATAATAATAATATAACATTATTATTTTAATTTTTTTTCAATGCCTATCTGTTGTATTGGATGGAATGAAATGAACAATCATCAATATGATTATATGTGTTTTTTAAATGTTTTTAATATATCCATTGAAATTTAGATGCCTAAAATAAGAAAGGATTCAATTTTAAACATGAAATTCTATAATAATTTTTGAAGGTCGTTTAACCTTCTTTTTAATAAAAAATAAATTTTTAATATTGTTTCTATCACTTTTACATGGTCCATTTTACCAAATAAATATATTCTTTTGAATTAAGACATGAAAATTTACTTTGGGTAAAATTTTGGTATTTTTCTAATAAAGTACATTTTCTAATGAATTATGAAAAAAATGAAATTTATTTCCAAAATGTCTTTTCACATTATATATATACATATCTTACTTTTAATTGTTATTAAAGTGAAATTGTATTTTAATTTTATCATTTAATCCAATTAATTTAATTAGAAGTTATTTCACTTTGAAATTGGACATACACTCATGTCAATCGTTTCATGGTTTTTAATTTATTAAAAACAAGCTTTTTGGTTTTGACAATGGGGATTAATTTTATATTAATTTTGGTAATTTCGGGGTTTTGAATTTGAAAAATGGATTCCTTATTTGGAATCAGGTGGATAGAATTTTTTAAATAGGTACCTTTTATTTTTAGACATTATGAATAGTAACATCAGTAAATAATTTATTTACCACAGTTTAAAGTTAATATTGGTAAATAATGGTAACAAAATTTATCATAATAATATTAACATGTTTCTTAACCATATTGTATGAGATATTTCTGACAATGGTCATCCTTGGTTCTATTTTAAGATTTCATGGAGCCACTTGTGTGTGAAAATGACATATAATTTCTTTTAATTTAAATATTTGAAAATAAAAAAATATACATGTATCATTCACTAAAAAAAATTACATGGAGTTATATAAGTGATATCATTGACTTATATATTCATTATAAGATAAAAATATTTTCTATATCGTTGAATTTTATTTATAATCTTTAGAGAATTTATAAATAAACTTATATATGACACAGATATAGTGATTACCTTATTAATGAATGTTTTAAATAAATGAGATTATAAAAATTAAGATAAATTTACATTGAAACATTTTATGACATCCATGTTGTTTAGGGATAATTATGAATTTCATTCATTGAATTAATGAAATATTTTCAAAACAATCATGTTTTTATGTATTTTCTTAAATGTCATGATACAAATAGTATATAAAATGTCCTAAAAGAGTTTTTAAAACAAATAACATTTTATTAAATGATATAACAGTACTAACAATCTATGATTCAACCAAATGAAAAAGATAAGGACTAAAATTTTATTAAGGATCCACATGTGGTTACATTGGAATTTTATAGTAAATATGATAACCATATATTGTGAATATATAAGAAGACATGGTAAGAGTAAAATAAGTTAACAAAGGGTTGATGGTAAATGAAAATATTATGTATGAAACCAAAATTTGTCTTGTTTTTTTGGATGATATGATATAGAAAAATCCATAGCTTATCATTAAATTTAATGAGTTTTGGACCTTCTAAAAATCGAAATTCAAATTATAATAAAATAATCTTTTAGTACCTTCCTATAGTGCCCCTCCTCCCTCTTATAAAAGTGAATCATCTATACCCATATAATCACACCTCTCAAGCCCCTTGGGTCATCTATAATATACCCAAATAAGCTCCAAACAAACCTATATTCCTTCTATAATACATAGCTTAGGAATATGGCAATTCATGAAGGCCGTTAAATTAAATGAAAAAGAGTTACCCGATTTGGAAGAATATCTTATCTCAATCTTCATTCATTTATTTTCCATTCGCTAACCCCCAAACCTCTTTTTATTAAATTATTTTATAACAAAATTTCTTTCCTAAATATATTATGATGTTTTAATTCCATGGATTCTACCTACACTCACACACACATCTATCTAATGGATTTAGAGCATACTCTTTCAGTGGACGACATAATACTGCCTCATGAAACAATGATTGTTCAATTATCTCCTACCACCTCTCATGGTGGCCATTATGATGGAACCATATTTATATAGGATATATATTATATTAATATTTTATCTATTTGTTTCTATTTTTAATTTACATCATACCATTCTTCTTTCCATAACACATTAATAATAAATAACATTTTAGGATGTGTGGACTACCACCCACTCAAAGTGATACGACTCGTTAATGCAATACATGGAACTTATGAAGGGCAGAATTAATGAACTTATGTAACATATATAACATATATATTATATTTGAATTATAATATACCAATGTATCATTGTGTTTTCATTCTTATAAATATGAAATTGAAATGAAAGTCACTGTTATGTATACGTACGACTTACTCTCTCCATGAATGGTGAATTCCGTTTATTATATCCAAATGTTATGGACTATTATAAATACATATATACTAGATATATATGATATATATGATATTTAAATCATGAATAATATTATGGATATAATTAATTTTTAAACACATGGACAATTTGTAATTATAAAAAGTTCATTTTTTACTTAATTACCAAACATTGAAAAAACAACTGATATGAACCTTAATTATTATATAGATGTTAAAGAAATGTAATAAGTGATATAAAAGGAATTAATACATGAATAATTATCTTGAAGAATGTAAAAATTAACGTGTGATTATTATTCATGGAGATAAATAAAGAAAAAGGCCCGTCAGAATCAAATTAAGGGACATCGTCTCAATCCTTTTCCCGTGAGGCATAATTTGATTTATTCATGACTTTATTTTATAAGGTGTATATACCCTGTTGAATATTAATTTCATTATAATTGAATATTTATTTATCCAAATCATTTAACTAAATGAATAAAATAATGATTCTTTTAATCGTATGAGATAACAAATAACTTTCCACTGTGTCAAGCATTATTGGATATTTGGATCCATTTTATTCCGTAACATTTATAAAAGGAATATAATTAAATATAACCTTTTCATGTATTTTGGATTTTAAAATGGTTTTTTGTAATCATTGATTTTGTTAATATCTTGATATGATATACATTTATTACAATGTGAAAATTTTATCTTCCCTTTATGCTTCTGTTATGTGTTATGATTATGTAATAGTTCTTGGCCATTGTTCACGTATACGTTTTGTTTCTAGATAAATCGTGGGAGGGTGATCCTAATATAGCTCTAAAATGCAGTGGGTAACATTAAAGTTGTAAATGTTTATGTTTCTCTAAATAAATTTAGGAAATATACTCTGATGGGTATTACATATGTAACCCCCTATGTGGTTATGAATGCAACAATTAATGTATGTTATTGATTCAACAAGGTACGTTTGTGATATATGATTTTTCTGTGTTATTAAATAATATTATGATTTTGTGATGTATGTTAAATAGATTATGTTTTCTTATTGAAAATAATTATTTCATTGATTTTTATATATTTACAAAATAATATTTTCTTTCCATTTTTATAACCCTTAAGATGATTTTTATTCTCATCTCGTGTTTTTGAAATGTTTTTCACACAATATATGGTAGGGTAATGGAATGGAAGAATTCAAGAATATATATATAAAGAAAATAATTCTTTTATTATTTATTGAATATTATTATTGTGAAAAAATTGGATATATTATAATTATCTATATTGTAATCTTTTGAGGTGCAATGTAATAGTTGCAGCCAAATTATCTAAAACTCTAATCCTGAAAATATCCTCAATATGTATTCTTATATTAATTCAATATTATTTAATGTTTAATTCTAGATCCCTTTAGTTGGTATCAGAGGGCTTTTTTGACAACATTATGAGTTAGGATATTATTAAATTTATATTCATAAATTAATTTATAGTAACATTGGAATGTTATAGATTTTAATGTTTTCCTTGTTGATTCATCTATGATATGTCTATGTTCATAAAGGTTATTCATAGAGGAAACATTGTCACTATAATGGGATGGAATAGAAAGGAAAATGACCTTCCAAATCAGCATCTTGAGATGGTCGGAATCAGAATTGAGCAGTTTTTGGAATTGGTGGATTAGTTGAATCAGGTGATAAATGGTGGTTGTTTTTATAGATGATATTTTGATATATTATAAAAGTAAAGAGAAACATGAAAGTCATTTAATGGTTGTATTTTATACCATAAATTAATAGAAACAATATGATATGCTTTGTAATAATGAATTTTGGTTTTCAAAAATTTCTTTTCTTGGTCATATTGTTTTTAAAATTGTCATAATGGTTGACCCTTCTAAATTTTTTTTTGAAGAGTGGCCAATACCTACCAATATCAGAAAGGTTCCTAGTATACTTGTAATATTGTTTTATTACTGAAGGATATTTGAAAACATTTCCTAGTTATCGAACCAACTAACTACGTTAACACGAAAAAGAGTTATGATCATCTGGAAAAAATAATGCGACGATTTTTTTAAAGAACTGAAAAGGCAATTGGTAAATGCTCCAATTCTCAAAATGATTTCCTGAAATGGTGAATTTTTTATCGATAGTGATGATTCGTTGAAAGGACCTAGTTTTTTACTTTTTATTAATTATCAAATAATTTCTTATTCTTCACGTTAGTTGATTCCTAATGAGTTAAATTACCCTACCCAAGATGGGGAATTAACTGCTGTTGTTTTTTCATTAAAAATTATGAGGCATGATCTGTATGGTGTAAAGTGTGAAATATATAATGATAACATAATTTTGAAGTTTATATTCACTTATAAGAAATTAAACATGAGAAATAAGATATTTATATTATTATTCATTAATTATGATCGAATGATACATTACCATCTGAGAAAAGAAAATAAAGTACCTGATTCATTGAGATAATAGAGTCTTTCTACATTAACCATGTTATATTTGGAACATGATCATTTGATTAAAGATTTTATTAACATTGTAAATAGATTTGTTGGTGTAGAAGATTCCTATATTTTTTTACATGTGGAAATGTAATAATCACTATCAGATAGAATAAATAAACCATTGAAAGAATACAATGAGTTGTGGAAAATGGTTAAATTGGATCAGAAGGGTATGTTACCTCAATTTAAAAATGATAACAACTATTTTTGTGGGTTTCAAAGAGATTATTCATTCCATGTGATTCCTAGCTGAAAAAAAGATTTATTATTTGAATATTATATTTTTTTTGTTTTCAGATCACCCTGAAAGTACTATGATTTACAATGAACTTTTGGTGTATATTTTGTTGGATAAAATGGGAAAAAATATTGCTGAGTTTACTATGAGGTGATTGATTTGTCACTATGTTAAAGAAGAGAGACATTTACAAAATGAGATTCTCTATAATTTGCTATTTCTAGAGTGGAAATGGGAAAATGTGTCCATTTATTTCATAGTGGGGTTACTGAAGATATCTCAAGGAATCAATGCAATCTGGGTTATTGTTGATGGATTGACTAAATCCGCTGATTTTCTTCCTATTCGAGATACTCTTTCTCTAGATCAACTTTCTCTATTGTATTTTAAATATTTTTTCAGGTTATATGAAGTTCACATCGCCACTGTATATTATCATGATCCCATGTTCACTTCTAAATTTGGGAAGGGCCTTTCCAAGTCATTGTGAACAGAAATAATTTGTATTATATATTTTCATCCGCAATCAGATGGGTAATCATAGTGAACAATTTAGACATTAGAAGACATGCATCATGAATATTCAATGAATTACTAGGGAATTTGGTACCAACATCTTTCATTGGTTTATTTTTAATATAATATCAATTTTCATTCTAGTATACAGATGGAACTACTTGTGGTATTATATGGAAAATAATGTTGAACTCCAGAAATTTGGGATGAAGTATATGAAAGGATGTTGATGGTAATTGAATTGGTACAAGAGATGGTATAAAAATATTTTTTGATTCAGAAGACCATGAGAATATCTCAAAATATGTATAAATGTTATGCAGATAATAGGAGTAAGGATGTTTTTTTTCAAGGTTGGTTATCATGTCTTTCTCAATGTTTCTCTATGGAAAAGTGTGATGTGTTTTAGGAAAATTGGAAAGTTAAGTATGAGATTAATTGGATCCTATGAAATCTTAGAGAATGTTGGATAAATTCTCTATAATGTTTCTTTACCACCATGTTTATCCCAGGTATAAAATATTTTTGATTTTTCAATGTTGAGAACGTATATGCCAGATCCATCCCATGTTCAGTGTCTATAGGTAGTTTAGTTAGAGAGAATATGTCCTATAAGGAATAAATAGTCTATATTCTTGACCGAATAGAGAAACTGTTGTTGAATAAGGTAACTAATCTGGTAAATGTTTTGTGGAAAAACCAAATGGTTGAAGATGAATCATGGGAATCTAAAAAAGCTATGAGAGATAAATACTCCCACTTATTTTATAAGTGAATAAAATTAAAAGGATTCAATGTCCAAAAGTGGGGAGGGGGAGGATATAAAATCCTAAGTAAATAATTAATATAACATTTTCTAATTTTTAATATTTAGAATTAAATATTAATTGTACATTAAAGTGGATGATAGTTTTTATGTCTTACCCAACATGAAACAATGGGGTTCTTCAATGTCTTATATTTCCCATAAGGCTAAGTTATACTGAAAAAATAATATGAATAATATAATATTATTTTTTTAAATGGTAGCAAACGCTTAGCCATTGTGTTGGAAGGTATGAAGAGAACTAACTAATTTATTATTATAAATTATTGTCAATTATTTTATATTAATCTAATAAATTTTATATTCTTGACATTTGAATGAATCTAATTTTTATCATAAAATAATGTAATATTTTTAAAAGGCCTTTTTACAACCTTTTAATGGAGAAACTATTTAAAATACTGAATTTTTTCACAATTACATGCTTCATTTGAAAAAAATAAATATCTTCTATATAAAAGGGACATCAAAATTTTCATTGGGTAATTATTTTTTTTCCAATAATGTTCATTTTAAATGAATACTGAAAAATACATCATTTTAATTCAAAAATACATTTTCATCTAATTTTTTTAATACATATATATTTTCATTTTAATTGGTTTTAATGTGTAATTGGATTATTATATCATTTAATATAATGTTTGTCATTGGAAGTACTCTCACTCTTAAATTGCACATAAACACATGTCAATCGTTGGGTAGTTTTAATTTCTTAAAAATATGATTTTTGGTTTTGACGACGAGAATTAATATTTAATTAATTTATAAAATTTATATGTTCTGAATTTTGAAAATGTTTCCATATTTGGATTTAGGATGTAAAATATGTGTATATTAGACCACATTATTATTACACATTATAAATAGTAACTTTAATAAATGTTTTTTTAACATGGTTGAAGGGAAAATTTGGTAAGTAAAGGTATAACATAATATTATAATAATATTAAACAACCCTAACACATGTAATAACCCCTATTGTATGAGATACTTTCGACCATGGGTATCCTTGTGTTGATTTTATGGCCCCTTGGAGCCACTTGTGTGTGACAATTACATTTAATTACTTTTAATTTAATGTTAAGGAAAATATAACATAACATAATAACAATTTTCAAATGGGGCTATATAAGATATCTATTCGACTATAAATAGTCATTAGAAAGAAAAATGTTTTTCAACATCATAAAATTTTATTTATAAATTTTAGACATCATATAAATAAATAAATTTATGACACAATGATGATCAAATGATTACCATATTAATGAATGTTTTAAATAAATGAGGTTATAAAAATTAAAATATTTCTATTTTGAAACTTTTCATTCTATACAAGAATTTTAATGGTACTTATGACTTTTTATATTTGAATTAATGAATTTTTTTTTGAAATAATCATGTTGTTATGGATTTTTTTCAATGTCATGATAAGTATAGTATATAAATTGACATAAATGAGTTTATAAAACAAATACCATTTAATGAAAATTATATATTAGTTCTGAAAATCTATGATTCATCAAAATAACAAATATAAGGTTGAAAATGTAATTTAAGAACCAATTTTGGTTCGATTGATAATTTATAATAACAATATTAACCATATAGTATGAATATAAAAGTAGACATGGTAAGAGATAAATAAGTTAATGAAGGGTTAAAGCTAATTGATAGGGTTAAATTTGAAACCAAAACATGTATAAAAACTATTGTTTGAGATGATTTAGAATGAAAATAATATTTTATACAAATTAAAGTAGTTTTTGTCCTTTTAAATATAATAATTCAATTTATAATATTATAATCATTCAACAGTATCATAATGTGACCCTCCTCCATCTTATTAAAGTGAATAACCTATTTCCATTTAATAAAAGCTCTCATACCCCTTATCTCATCCAAACTCTACCCAAATAATATCCCAACATCACTCTATTAATCTGATAAGCCTTATGTTAGTAACAATGAAATTCAAGAATTCCTTTTAGGTTAAATCCAAAAAATTTACCCGATATGAGGTAATGTCATTTGAAAAACCCGTTTCATTTATTCTCCCTTCTACAACCACCTAACCTATATTTATTCAATAATTTTATAATTAAACCATTATATTCAATATTCTAGGATTTTTTTTCTATGATTTCAATTTAAAATAATTCACACATCCATCTAATGTATTTAGAATATATTGTTTCTGTGGATGACGAACTACTACCTCATCAAACGATTATTATTCAATTATCTTATACTTCCTCTCATGGATACTATTATGCTATAACTGTATTTATATATGAAATATATTTTATTCATATTATATCTAGTTTTATGTAATTTTCATTTACATCATACCTTTATGTATTCCATAGCACATAAAATGGAAATTTCATTTCACGAAGTGCTGACTACCTCCCCCTCAAAGTGATATGAGTCGTTCATGATATACATGTAATGTATAAAGGATAAATTTAATGTACTTATGTCAAATATAAAACTTTTATATTTTATAGGAATTATAATATTCCTATGTCTCATTATTTTTCCATTCATTTAAATATGAAATAGAAAATAAAGTGGCATTAATGCATATGCACGACTTACCGTCTCCATGAATAGTGAATTACATTTCATATCTCTAAATTTTATGAACATTCATAAATAAATATATACAATATATATGATATATATGATATTTAAATCATGTATTTAATATTTAAGATAATGGTATTTTGACCGCAGGGACTATTTTTAATTATAACATGTTCATTTTTTACTAAAATTCTACTCATCGACAAAACAACTGATCTTAACTTGAATAATTGTAGGATATTTATAGAAATGTAATAAGTGAAATATAAATGAATAATAAAAATGTCAAGGTTCTGAATAAAGTAGAAATTAAATTATTATTATTATTTATGGGGATAAATAATGAACATGAAAAGTCAGACAAAAGGTAAGGGACATCGTCACAATCCCTTATCATTGAACAATATTTTGATTTATGCATGAATTTATTTTATATGTTGTATAAATCCATTTGATTTTTAATTTCATTAAATGGGATTATTTTTTTTAAGATGCAATTTACCAAATTTAAGAAAAAATATTTTTTCATTTTAACTTAAGTGATGACAATGACCATTCGACCACAATGATATTTATTTGATATATGGCTTCAGTAACAAGCTGTAAGGTTTTCAAATGGAAAATAAGTACCATATATCATTTTAATGTAATTTTGAATTGAAAATTGTTTTTTGAAAACATTGATAATGTATATATATATTGAAATGATATATTTTTATTAAAATGTGGAAATGTTATCTTTTTTATGCTTGTTTTATGTGGTATGATTATGTTATAGCTCTTGGGAATGTATTACATATATCGGTGGTTCTGAGATAATCCAAAGGTGTGTGAGACCAATATTGATCTTTAATGAATTGGGTAATGTGATAGAGGTTAATGTTAATGTTTCTCTTAAGAGATTTAGGTAATATACTTGGATGGGTATTCCAACCGTAACTCGATATGTCTTAGTGAAAGATACAATGTAAGTATGTTTTAGAAGGCACAATATACCATTTTGATTTAATATTTCTATGTGTTATTCATAAATATTATGATTTTGTGATGAATGTTAATGATATTATGTTTTATGATTGAAAATTATGATTTCTTTGATTTTTCTGTATTGATAATATAATGTTCTCCTTCATTGATTTATAACCATTGTTGGGATTTTTGTGCTCATCTGACATTTTATGAAATGCTTTCCACATGGTATAAGGAAGGATAAGATAATTGAATAAATAAAGAAGCAATATATCAAGAAAATAATTTTAGTTTTATTTAATGTGATTAATTATTGGAAAAAATTAGATATTGTAGATGTTACTATTTTGTAATCAATTTATATATAATGTAATAGTTACGTCCTAATTCTCTAAAACTCTAAACCTAAAAAGATCGTTAATTTGAATTGTTGAATTAACTCATGATTATATAATGTTAAAGGTTGGGTCTTTAAAATGAAGGTTTTAGGAAATGTATAAACAAATTCTTCTTGATGGTACTATATTTGTGATTTTATATACTCATTGAAAATATAATTTTAGATAAAAATACATTATTTCAAAAAATGATCAGATTGAACAAAATTTTAGTGTAGCTGAATTTGTGAAAATAATTTTTAATTAAGAAAAATTAAATCATAGTGTTCCAGAAAGCCTAATTTTCAATACATGTATGTATTACTAATTTCATTTTTTCTAGCATATTCATACTGAAAATGGTTTTGGAGTTGAAGACTTATATTTTCCATTTTCAAGACGATAATGAAAGTACTGACAAAATGAATACATGGTACACAGATAGTAGGTTTTCTAGTCATATTAATGGACACAAATATTTCATTAAAAAGATTATAAAGATGAAATTTGGGATATTTATCATTGACAATAATGTTCAATGATAAATTATCGGTGTAGGTTAGATAGTTATTCTAGGTAAATCAATAATTTAAAATGTTTTTCTGTAAAAGGGAATATTATGAGCCATATAAAAATAGTTAAATTATTTGAAAAATGATTCCGTATTAATTTTTTGAATGATAAATGTGTAGTAGATAATTCCTCGGAATAATTAAATCTATCTTCCCATCGGCAAGATAATGTTTCCTCCCTAACAGAGAATACCATAGGAGCCAAGACATTCCATGCTTTAGTGAAATGTAAGAACTTTAATTGTTGTGAAAAAAAGTTTAGGACATTGTATATTTATAAAAATATTTAATTTTAATGAGATAAATCTTATTAAGTATTTACAATATATTTGATTTGATTTTTAAAAATTTGGTGACCCTTGTAAATATGGCATGAAACATAAATCAATATTTAAATCTATTAGTGAAGTATGATATTCTAATGATTTATATTTTGTGCATATGTATTTATATGGTACTATAAAAACATTAATTATTGTGGGGAGATTACTATATATTGAATTAGTAGTTGATTACACTATATATACAAGGGTTTATTTCCTAGAAAATAAATATAAACCCTTTTTTTCAAAACATATGTATCCAATGATAAAAATTTGAATAAAAATCCCTTCATATATAATCATAGTGATACTAATGGGGAATTAATAAATCCTGATATAGAAATTTTTTGATGTAGGAATGGAATTATGCAAAACGTTTCATCTAAATGAAATCCTCAAAAAATGGTGTTTTTTAAATTATAAATTGTATTGTTCAAGAAGAAACAAGAACAATTTTTTGTTAGTACAAAATTACTAAATATTATTGGTATTAACTAGTTATACATTCTTATTATACTTTAAATTATTTTTTAATTCAATATTATATTAATAAAACTTCTCATGAGTACTAGACATACCGAAACCCAAATGATTCTTACAATATAGTATTTTGATTATATGTATTCATATTGTATAGAAAACACAAGTAACAAACATTATAACTAAAATACATTCAAGTATTATATTATGGTTATTCCACTAAATCAATGGAATATATAGTGTTTAATAAAATTCAATATACTATTGATGAAATATTACATGTTATATTTAATGAATAAGACTCTTTTGTTTTTAAATGAACCTAAACAACATACTCAAGAGTGTTTTCCAAAACGAATTTTCATGAATTGTTGGACGGTTCTTGTAATAATGGGAATACTTATGAAATATTTTTTATGTGTCTACCCTAGAATAATTTCTTCCTTATATTGATGAACATTTTTTTCAATACCGATGTCAACTATTTCTTAAGATTAAACATATTGATAGTATCACTGGTTATGTAAATCAACCAGTATAGAATAGAAGTTCCATGAGAAATTTAATAGAACATATTTATTTTCTTTGGTAATTTGAACCAAAAATTCCTAATGAGGATTCCGGTGATGATGATTATATAAATTAAAATTTCCATGAGATAATGAATTCGAAAGGAATAAAATCTATACCTATTTTGAAATACCTAAAGATAAATCTATAATTGGAGTATAATGGGTATTCAAAAACATGTGTGATGAAAATAAAATAATCATTGAAAATAATTTAATACATGATTCTATATATTATAATTTTTATGAGGGAATAAACTCTCAAGAGAAATATGCACTAGTAGCTATACTTGAATCATATCATATTTTATTATCCTTTACAGTATTCTTTAATTTTAGTCTTTTTCAAATGGATATATAGTGTCATTTCATTAACGGTAATTCATAAAAGAAATTTTTAACCTTGTTTTTTTTTGATGAAAAAAAACATCCAAAATATGTTTATTAACAAGCAAAATCATTACAGAGACATAAAAAGACCCTATTGAAAAGTGTGATATATTATCAGAATTTTTTAACAAAACAATTATGTTATTGGAACCGTTGAACTAGTTATTATTCAAAATAACATTAATAAAAACATTATTATTTCTCAAATATATGTTCATGACATTATATTTATATCAATTCAACAATCCTTAACAAATTCCTTTATGTATCATTTGAAATATGAGTTTGAGAGGACTATGAGAAGTGGTTTTACATTTTTCATGGTTTTCAAATATCAAATAAATCATAAGTCACTTACATATCTAAAAATAAGTATACCAATGATATTCATAATGTACCGGATATGATAATACAAATGTATTAGTACCCCAGTCATTACATAAAATACACTTGATATTGATACAGTTGGGAAACCATTTGATCAAAAAACATTTAGAGGTATGATAGGAAAAATAATATTATAAAATACTAGTTGACCAGAAATAACTGTTTTTATATAAATATGTGAAAGCTATGAAGGAAATCAAAAATAGTATCATTTAAAATTAATTAAAATAATTTTTCATCTTCTAAAGTGATATATTGATTTTGAATATTTCAATTTGTCTGGAAATGATTTGTATTTTAATATTATCATTCCGATGATGAATTACATTTCCATAAAAATATTTTAAAATGTATATCTTGGACATATAATTTGTTAATATATTCATTAGTATCTTGGTCTTGTAAAATAAACTCAGTATAACCTTCCACTGTTGAATATAAATATATAGCAATTTGAAGCTGTTGTGCTCAAGTGTTGTCGGTGTAACACACAATCACTAGTAATGTAATGAGTTTTTAATAAGCTCAATTTCATTGTGATAAACAAATTCCATTGAAATATGTAAAAATCATAGACGACACTCTAATGAACAATATGTAGAGCTTAAGAATCATCTTCTTTTCCGATCTGAAACTTAATGTAGATATCATTTTACAATTCAACATAACACAACATCAAATTGATGTTTATTTTCAAAACCATTAACATCTGATAGAATTGAATACATTAAACAGAATCTTTAAGATATTTGTGGAAATTAATCATTCATACATATTTATTATCTGAAATATATACCATTATAATGAACTTATCCTTATAATAATGGGAGTAAATATTATGGTTCTTTTATAAAACATTTATTTTTTCTAAATTCAAGGTTGAAAAATATTTTATAATTCTCCTTATGGACTTGAGTTTGATTCAAATAGGATTTTGAAAATATGTCATATTCGAATATTAAATCCTATTTGGAAAATTTATCCTACTGAATATTCAATTTGGATTTCAAAATATAATTGTATTCAAGAATTTATTTATATTTTAAATTTATCATATTCATGTTTTCATTTCATTTTTTCAAAAAATATTCGAGAAACAATTTCATATTGGGAATTCCACTCATAATGGTATTTCATTTCCATATATACATTAATAATATTACATTATTAATATTTATTATCTGTGTTTGTTATTATTTTGATGTTTTTATTTTCATTTTATATATTCACCTAATATGATACAACTTCTTCTAAAACCTCAAGAGTTCCTTTTTTATGAAAATCATTCCTTAGAAAAATTATCAACTATCGGATCAGTTCAATCGAATCTCAACTATCAGATTGCATCTCGATATCAAAAAATCACATCATATGACTATATAAAGGGGTTCCCACCCATGACCTACATATGAAATTATCATATCCTTATAGTGAATCGCTAACACATTTAATATCCCCTATCTAATTATCACTTCATGTCTAAATCCTTAGATTCTTCTCCAAATTCAATGGATCTTGCAAAAATATTACAACTAGTGGTTTGTATCCTATGAAATGTTATTAGTATGAACTATTTACAATAATTTTGATTTATACATGATAATGATGATTGATTTTCAAGCATGGTAATCCTTAAGTATTGAAAAATAAAATATTCATTAAGACTTTTTCATCTAGATATGGTTAAATGCATTTATGTATTAGTAATTTTTTTTGATGTAAAGGGAAAAAAAATATTTTTGGTATATATATGTGAAACATTATATGATTACACCTAGACTGGAAGATGGCTTTCAAGGTATTTCAGATGAAGGAGATTTGAATTTCTCATTTCACAAACATCCAAACAAAAATTTTATGTCTGAAAGAGATAGTATAGAAAAATATTTGATTAATGTTATATAAGATGTTGTAATAGAAATTTTCACTCATCTAATTTAGGATCACCAGGAATTGAATATTTGGATGGAATTATTTTTTATTCCATGAAAGAGCGATATATATACCCACAATGTATATGAAATTTTCTTTCTAATTTTTTTTGGTAATAATGTGGAAGATTAACACAGATAGTTTTATTCTATTTATAATAAAATATATAATATTAGAATAAAAAATAACTCATATTTTAAAGTTCATATTTTTTATGAGTAAGATGATTGAATATAACATGAAACCATTCAATATTGTGATCATGAATGATCATGTCCAAAGAAAATATTTCATTTTTTATGGAGGAAAAGAAAAATCAACTAAATTATGTGTTTAGTTCCAAATAAAAAAATGTTAGTTAAGAGTTTACATGTTTCTGAATTATGAGTATAACCCTCCTCCAAAACAATGAAATCATGGAAATTCTAAAACAATAGAATGTATTATTTTTTTTGGTTCCTAATGAAAATAAAATAAATAAATACTCCAATGAAGTAGTTGATGAGTGGGGAAGGAAAAAATTGAATTAAAAGGAGGTGATACAAATTTCATTCACAACCAACCATATGATTATTCCATAAAAACCCTTGGATCCATTGTTAAAGATAATCAAACAAGAAAAAAGAAAAAATAAAATATTTTTCAAGGTGATAATATACTTGATTCCTTAGTGAAATGGGTTGAGAACACATTTATATGTGGTGTTTAACATAATCTGGTTGTCATATTAGATTTTCAAGAAACAATTATTATTAATATTTATGTTACCATTATTGTTAATAGTGTAACAAATGTTATTTTTGATAATGAATTGATTCCGAATAAAAAATTGAGATAAGATCAAATTAACAACATTTTGAAATATCTAGAGGAGATATTGATGATGGGGTTGTATAATTTGTTGTTTTAGAAAAATCTATAGATGGAATTCAAGAGGAAAGATCATTCAAACAAATACTAGAGTATAATGTAGAAGAAGAATAAACAGAAGAATAAAATGTTTAATAATTATAATAACAAATAGAAAATTATTAGGAAAGTGATTTTGATAATGTTTCTATGAGGATATTAAAATCCTTGTCGAAAGAGTAATATTCTTTGGTATATAAGAAGAATAATTTTGGAATACTAGAAAATAAAAAGTCTCTATCTCTTTCTGAATTTTTCTTACATCCATGAGGGATGAACAAGATCAAAACCAATAGCCTGAAGGATGTAAAAGTGTTATTATTGTTGAAATTAATTTGTTTATGGTAATCTAAAATAAAATGTACATAAAAGAAAATATGAAATTCATTTTACAAGATATTATAAATAATCTCATAGATAATCATTAATATTGAGAATTTCTGAAATTGATCACAGCACAATGTCCTGATTACATTAATGCTAATTTATGATGATTATAGAAAATAACTCTATATAATACCAAAGTAGAGATATAAGATGATTTGGTTCTTGAAAATCAATATCAATATACATATTTTGTGAAATAATTTAAATACAGAATGATTATATTGTAAGTAGATATCAAAAAACATTTAGTACGTGATAAGTCTCATAGAATGAATTATAATATTTTGGTTAAATGGTCTCACAGAGTTGATAAAAATTTCAATGTTCATAAAAATAATTTTTTTTAACTTTATGAATTCATTGGATGAAACTGATTCTGTTTTAAAATGTCATTCATAGGTTATGGCCACATGAATAAAAAATATAAAGTAGTTACGAGGTAAATCCAACAAACGGAATCAATAAATCAATGAATTACAATGAAACATATAGTTACCAAAAAATTATATTTTCATATTCAGTGTATAGAAAATGAAATTATTTCATTGAATAATAAATGTGGTGTTTTTTCAAAAAGAATTAATTCTTAGTTATATTAGTATAAGCTTCTTGATGAAAATATTTTATCACAAGACAAAATGGTAATTCTCAAATATCAATGGCATCCTATTCAAAAAGGAAGGATACATGTGATGAAAAATAAAAATATAAGGTTGATATAATGTAAAAGTAAGAAGAAGACATGAATGTGTTTATTATGCTAATAAAATTGGTAAGATCATTGATTCTGAAGAAAGGATAAATTTATAAAACACTTATTTTATTTTTCAGTGGTCATTCAATGAAATAAATTTTAATCTACATTCAATCTCTCTAAAAGTATTGAAATTCTTCTTTTGATGAATGTTTTTACATTTATATTAGATGATCATGTACATAATTTTTTACAGTTATTTCTATAACACTATTTATGTATTACAAGACTCCTCCACAATAATTTTTATAACAAAAATGTGAGATAAATTTCTACAAATGGGGAGAAATTTATATAATAGGGAATATTTATGTAAGGAGGAATAATTATCAAAAAATAAGTACAATACAATCGTTAGGTTTATTTATTATCCTACGGGGTAGATAGTTGTATTTGTGATTGTATCCAGATGAGTTATTAACTTAGGCTAGATAAGTATTACCATTTATGTTCTCAATATGATGAATGTAAAAAATTGACATAAACATTTTCAACATTATTTTTTATTTATATCTTAGAGTTTGTGTTTTCCAAAACGAAAGATATTGTTGAGTCAAATGAATATATTTTTTTCTATACTTTTTTTATGAAATCAAAAACCTATTCATTAATACATAATTAACTAAATCATTCATGTCCTACATGTTTTAATTTATTTGGATGAAAAAATATATATTTAATAGTAATTATAATTTTTTTTATGTATTCATAAATATAAACCTACCTTATGAATTAATATTATCATAATGTGTATGGAACTAACAATGACCAGATTCTACATTATCAAATAATATTTTAAATCATTTTGTGTAACCTATATACTGATAAATGATTTACAGTCGGACATGAAATCAGAACCGATAGAATCAGAATCATACTAACAAATAAAATTATAATGGCATTATGTATGGAATTCTTTAATATTTACATATGATTAAATAAAGAAAATTGGAACCAATATTTTTTCATAATGAATACATATTAAAAATAAAGTGTTGTATACCAAAATGATATTTTGACTTATACTATAACATCACAACTATAGTGCCATGTATCCATGTCCATGGGAAAATATTGGAGAAATTATGGTTGTTGTAGGATCTATATGCCGATTGAAGCCTTACAGAATACGAAATGATCATCTGAAAAATTGATAAAAATTTGGAGAAACACCAAAGTAGATAATTTTTGGCATGTTTTACTAGGTGAGATCCTTGAATGTTACAAGATTGAATGTCATCTTACTTTTACTTGTAACCTTCTTCATATTATTTTTTGTATTTTACATGGGCGTTACTATTCTAATTACAATTGAGGGATTTTTTGTATAGGAAGATAAATGATTAAACTACCTTCAAGATCAATGGGATGTGGAGATGTAAATATATAATTTGGTCATCATATTGTGGGATGAAAATTATAGGTTGACATAAAAAATTAGATCCTCAGATTGTGGGATCACACATAGTGTGAGATAAAACGAGCAGCATGTTAGTGGACTTTTATATTTAAAGAAAGATAGAAAGTCATGTAACTCTACAATAAAAGACCATTATCATAGGTTATTTGATACATTTCTCCCTGAGTTAAACAACCTTTATTTTATAATATGTTTTAATATAAGTTTTTCATTTCCATTTGAATTATAATATAATTTGAATTATTTCATGTTCATCTTTCCATTATTATTTTATTTACTGAAACATTATTTATTTTTATTCATTTAATCTAATTAAAATTCTAAATGATTTATAATAGAATCATTAATTTCGTAATACTATATTTAAATGTAACCATTGTGATTATTATTATTTTGTGAATAAAATGTTAAATAGTTTTCTTTGGCTAATACGATAGAATATAGAATATGTTACAACTACTTACTTAATTGGATTCTATATGCTATTTAAATATACTCATTTTATTTTTACAAACTATGGAAGAAATATCATAATATATATGATTAATATATTTTTTTAATGGAAATATGTGTCATGTCCAATTATCAATTAAATTCTCATGAGGGATTGTTAATACAATTGTATAACATTTTTTAAAATTGATTCCATTAACAAAAAAATGAAAGATATTAAACATAAAATCCCACCCTCTCTTATTTAACCATATATATAATATTTTTTATCCAAAAATTTGAATCATATATAAGTTTCTATAATACTGATAATTATGAAGGAAATATCATTATCTATAAAATTTCATGGAGTTTCATGGTTTAATGAGATGTAATTTTTGATATGCTGTAGAAAAAATGGAGAGAATATGAATGAAATCAAGGAGTCAATATTTCTATATGGTAAATTATATTAATTAATGAAATAGGGGATCCCATTAATACATAATTTATAGTCTAATCACATTCATTATTTTTAATTGTTAGGATAGTAAAACAATGATAATTTATAGTACTTCTAAGTGACTTAGAGTAGTGAGTTTTATATGCTGTGAGAGTTTAAACCAAGAGGATCTATTTAGACTCTCTAAATTAAGAAAATATAATCTGTCCAACTACTATTTTAGATATGTTGATACATATTCATATTATAAAATTTGGAATGTCATAAATTCAGTAAACCAATTTAAAATTTCACATGTCCCACTTTTCATTATATATCATATAATAGAAATCATGACTAAATGTGGTATTATTTCTATTAATAGAGTAATATAATTAAAAATAATTATTTATGGAAATTAATTTATCTTCATTCAATGACCCCTCCCAAGACCCCTATATGGGTATTTGACTTAATTAGGACAAAAAAATTACATCAAAAACTTTTTATGAGGAATTTTATATTCATAAATAATTATTAAAGAGTCATGGTCCAAAATGTGAAATATTTTTTATGTTAAGATTAAATTTTAGAAACGGTAACTATATAAATTATTTTTTTCAATAATTTTCATATAATTAGTTGTAAATTTATAATGGAGATTGGTGCCCTGATGTTTCATAAAAAATATTTTAGTGGTGTCTAGTTACATGGATAATTGATTTGAAAAATTTTCAGAATATATGAAAGCCAATTTTGATAGTAAAGAAAGGTAATTACTCATTGTATTGAAGTAAAATATATATTTTAAGATCCATAAAATGTAATATAGGAGTATATATTATTCAATGATCATATTTTTAAGGATTTCATGTGACATGGATTATTCTAGGTTGCATGAATATTAATGTTCGATTCGGTCAAAATTATCCATCATAACATAGGTATGATGTTGATCAATACGATATGTTTCTTGTATATACTATCAAATTTTATTTAGGAATCTTTCACTACACAAAATGAATAATGAATTTGGTTAAATAGGTGTATAATTAGATATGTGATTCAAATAAAGGTAGATAAATGGAAGGGGGTCTTGTATTCAATTCCATCATAGGTTTAAAGAGGTTTATCATGGGTTTGGTATAGGATCATACTGGTATGTCATTGAAAGTGTAATACCATTCATGGGTTTGAATACTTAATATTTATTTACACGAAATTTGTTTTCCCATTCTGGGTGATTGTGGGAAGTGATTTATCTATTTTATGAGGGTTATAAAGCACAAGGGTTGGTGTTGTCATTACAAAATTTTACAAAGTAATAATTTCACATATTTATTTGGTACATCGACACATTATCATTATATGATCTTTGGATTTTTTCAATTTATTTGAACCATGTAAAAATTTATTGTGCCCTTCTTTTCTAACATTATTACATCGATTTTGTCATGATAGTGAATTTATTTCCCAATAATAATGGATTAACATTTCTAGAATTTATATTTTTTGAAATTTAATACCCAAATTCATACCCAAGTTATTTGACCATTTAACTTTTTATGGAAGAATAAATTATATTTCAATTTATAAGGTAGGAAAATTTCAAAATATTTCAATTGGGCGAGACTCTTACTAGATAATGGGAAGTATATTCATCGTTTAACTCATATATCAATAAGGATAAAGTTTAGAAGTATTTTTTAGATGGAGGTAAATAATATAATAAATGAATTTATATTTTCGGTTGTTTTCCAAATGATTTATTTTGAATTATGGGAGTATTTTTTAGTCTTCCAGAAGATATCCATGTGAACAAATCACAATACAATAAGGGCACTATATATAATTTTTATGGGTAATTCCTCAATATTTTTCTGTGTTTGATTCAATATATTATCATGTATATAGAATATAAAAATATACATTTCTTGGATTTTTGATCACTTAGGGGTATTTTATAACTTGAATTACGGATGTTTGACTCACAATTTAATATATCATTCACCCAGGTGAAAACTGACATTAGGGGTGTGATGACATAAATAGATGTTAGAGGAATATTTTTATACACAATCATATTTATACTATTAAAATTGTGTGACTCTTATAAATATGAAATGATGGTAGAACAAACTTCATAGATAAACCCCACATAAATGTTGGAATCGGTTTAATATGTGTTGGTATGGATGCAATTAATGGTTTATATGATATATGATTAGTAATAAAGTCATATAATTGGTCCATTTTGATTGTAATTATATAACTATTAATAAATTAAATGTATTATAAACATTCACCATCATTTTAGGACTGACATATGTACCATGTAATCCATATATTCCGTTCATATTTATATATTTCACTTGAATGTTTTATGTTAAACAGTTTTTTTATGATTTTTTGAGGTTCTCAATATGATTGAATATGTATAATTATTCATAGTGAATTGAAATTCTATGTTATAAAACATCTTTTTTTGGGTAGTCTAGTCTAGGATTATCTAGATCTTTATTTGGTAATTTTTTTCAATCTCGTGGATTTACATGTGGTTATCGATTGATGGGATCCAAATAAGTTTCCCCTAGACTCTCTCTCATCATTTCGTAGAATGATTTTTTTCTCCACCCAATTACATATTTCACAATGTTATATATAAATGGGAAGGTCTTTTCAATATTGATTAAACCTTTTTTGAAACTATTTAACCCAATGATTTTAACTTTTTAGGGTGTTAAAATTTGATTACCTCATAACATTTTCATGATATTTTAATATTTTTTTAATTACCAATAAATATAGTCTTTATTAGATAATGCATATCGTCTTTTCTACTTTTAGGGATATTTTTTTGTAAGCCCAATGAAAATTGATATTTTTTTGAAAAAAATATCTGAATTATATTAATTACATATGAAAAATAAACACTGATAATACTATAAAATAAAACAGTTATGAAACTAACCATCATTATTATTGAATTTTGAATTCTATGTATTTTATGGTCATTATTGTGTTAGGAATAAATTCTATTTATCAATTATTAATTTATCCCATTATAATTCAATGGTAAAAACTGAATTAATATAAAAATATATATAGGAATATGTATCATATTATTAAACTACAGTCCATAATTGTATTTGTTCAGAATAATGAATATATAATAAGTTTTAGATATTCGAATGGATTTATGATATTGATGATGAGGTGTTTCAGTCATTAATGGTTAAAAATTTACTACATGATCCTATAATGAACATTGAGATGTATAGGTTCAAGGAATAAAAAATTATGTTTGTTGATAATTTTTGAGTTATTCATCATGTTAATGAAAACAATGAATGGTATGATATTTTTATTAAATTTGAAGGGAGATGGGAGATCTTCAATGTTTTATATAATGACATGGGATTACTATGAGATGTTATTACTACATTCATATTGTCAACTCTTGATTTATACAGTCCACATAAGGAAAAAATATAAAATAAATTAACTTTGTAATGGTAACGTGATAAATTTTCAACAATTTATATGTAATTTCCAATCACATTGTGATATGTAATGGTCAATGCAATGTTGGGTATATATTACTCTCAAACTCGGAACTTTGTTATGGTAACACTAAATGTAGACTCATGTTATTTTAATCCATGTTACATTGGAAACCCAATGGAATCTATATTTGGTACAAGTTTGGTAATGGTAGTTTGGGGAATATAATAACTATATAATGGCAGATCTAACAATATCTAAAGTTAATGAGGAGTATACAATACTGTGTACTATTAATTTTGAAAATAAATAGTAATATAAAATCATTCTATTAATATAATTATTATTTTTAACTCACATAACATAAAATATTTGTAAAGGGGTACCTAGAATCACCATCTCCATAAATATAGGCGGATAAATATATAAAATTATTATGTTAAAAATGCAATAATTAGTATGGATCATTCTATGATAAAGAATATATCTAATTTACTTGATTAAAATATAGGTAATTAGGGGGTTATGATGGCTATATAGGGGGTCAAATTGAGGATTTTATGGTATAAAAGTATATAAATGATACAATTATTGTGGTTTACCAAGTTACTTGCTTGATTTAAGAACCTGAACCTTCTTTTTTAGGTATGTTTTCCATTTCTGGCCATTTTTTAGAAAAAGTGGAGAATCTGGAAATTTTGTAAGTACACGCCGTGTACTTTACAAGTACATGCCGTGTAATTTTCTTCCACATGAGGTCATGTTCTGGCAGTGACTGGGCCAGTCACACGGGGTGTAGCGATGAGGTGATATCCGATTAATATGGCATACAGAAAATGTGAGTACACGCCGGGTACTCAAGAAGTGCATGCCATGTACTTTTATGTTTATTTCATTAATCGGACCAGGGTAGTGCCTAATCCTCATTTTTATCTTCTTCTCCGCATAATTATGTCCAGAGTGACCTAGAGGGCCAATTATTCTCTGAGCTACCGATCCTTCACTGGCTGTCCGAATCGAAAACTGTCTAGTGCAATAGAATCGCAGCGGTGAGTTCTCGGTTCTTCATTGGCCATGTTTCCTGATTCCTCCTCTTGTGAGAGTTCCCTGAGGCTGAACTTTTTAGACGATTTTGTAGATTTACTCCATTCTAGGCCAATTCACAGGCCGAGGTTCAATAATATCAATCACCTAGTATTGAGGTAGGTGGTTTGTTGCCCTACGTTGAATGATCTTGAGTTTTTTGTGAAAAAGTGTCGGATACCCATGTATCGGGTATCTCGGGTTAGGGTTTTGACCCTGTATCATTATCTTCCTTGTATGATTGAGGTTATTAGATGAATAATAATTTCTTGTTATCATGTTTGAGGATCACCCCATGAGTGTTTCCCCTTGTTTTGGATGTTGATTTCCATTTGGCACGATTTGCCTATGAGGAAACCCTATTGCACATTGCTAGTATACCTTTTGACATGATTGCATGTATTTTACTACTGTTTATATTCATCTGGATGCACTGTAGCTATTATAAAAGTAGTTACTGAACTTACTTAGGCTAATAACAGTTGCTTACGCACGAATAAACTGCTCAGGGCTAAGTGAACCTGGTGTGGTAGAATAAAGGGGGAATTGATGATTAGGGATTCCCTACAGAGTCTGTTATAATTAGTGTCGATCGTAGGATCTAAGGGAATGGGACTTTGTGCTTCCTCAGAGTGTCCTTAGTTACGTATCGATATTATATGGGGTATTAGACATAAGTGCTTCCTTAGAGAGTCTATATCTTTCGTTGCAAGACCACATGGGAATTGACGGTGAGAGGTTCCCAGAGTGACTGTGCCTTTGTACACCTACTTGACTAGAGGGGTTTTCTAGTAAGAGACACTCAGAGAGTAAGTGCTTTATTTGTTGGTTGGTTGTGACGAGTCCACCAAGCCAATGAACAAGCTTGGGTTTGTACTGCTTGTTGTTTATGTAGACTGCCGAGTTACCAGTTGTGATAACTTGCTTTCCTTAGTAGTATAGAGATGTTGCTAGGTGCCATGGTTGATAGCTAAATGACTGTACTAAACTAATTAATAACTATGAATGTATTTTATTAGGATTTCTTACTTTATTGTACATCTGCATCTCTACTGCATTTATTTCCTTTACTTTTCCTATATTACTCACCGATAGTAGGGCACAGATCTCATGGTGATTTCCTACTGGGTTTTGTCTCACACCCTGTTTGGGTCCTTATATTCATCCCAAATAGGTTATATGGTGGCAGGTGTGGATAGGGATTGTGGCCCTTCTATTTTAAGTACGTGATTGGTGGTTGGAGCTGGAGAGTATAGGACTGATCATAGGCTTGTGATGCTTCTAGAGTTTCTGTTTACTTTCATACTCTGTTTTCAGTTGTATTTTAGCACATTGTTGTGTTTACTGCTTTCCTTAGATACTTGTACCTGCTGCATTTTTATCATTATCATTATCGTTATAGGTTCATTGACTATGCTTTTACTTTCAATGTGTGTATTCTGTTTACTTCTTTCGCTATTGACTGTTTTTTTCTCACCTTGTATACCTTACCAAATGAGGGCATAGTTTCCCCAATTACTTACCAAGGCCCTCACTGCTATTTGGATGCCTCTAGATTTTGTAAAAATGAACTTGAGGTCATGTGGCGAACCAGGTACGGGGCACCAGTGGAAGGGCTCCAGATTCGGGTCGTTACAATTTAACTACTTACCATTTCTTTACACAGATAATGAATATTGTAAACTAGTAGTTTATCTATTCGATATAACTTTTGATTATGTTTTCAATCCAAATGATCTATCGTGATATCTGGTCAATCCAATTGACATGGTAAATTCATGTAGTTATTCATACACATATTTATGTTTAGTGTGAATCATGAAACTAACATTCAATGTTTGCAGAATTAACATATTCCAAAGAAATAAATATGAAAATGTTTCAATGCACGATGAAGTATTAAAATGTAATGATTACTTTAATGAATCATGAATAAATATAATATTAATTGATTAATAGGATGAGATATTCATATTCAATTAAATATATTAATTCCAAATGGAATATTTGGGACTAAATTTCTATTTAATAAATAAATTTCAATATAAATATGATGTTGTTGTGTTGTGTTTACGGATTTAGAAATATGATCAATCAAGGTATATTGAATAAACACAAGATACATTATATATAGACAAAGGTTATGCTAGAATGTTTGATATTCCCCAAATTTACAAGTTCAATACAATTATTCATGACTTGGGAAAATAGAGGAAAATACAAATATTGAGTCTACAATGGATGGTGTGGAAGATATTTCATATAAGTTGCTTATCATATAGTATTATAGATATTTCCATTCCAAATTATATTTTTCTAATACATTGTGAATGGATATCATAAATAAGTAGTGTTATTCTATAGAAATATATTACATATTATTGATTTGGAAAATATATGGAAAAGTGTATTCTTTTACCGTGTAAAGAATGAAATAATATTTTTAAGAGTTTTATTTAATGATTATTTCATTGGAATTAAAAAAGATAATTATGACGTGATAATTCAAATATTTTGTGTAGGAGATAAAATGTGTATTTTGAGATATTAAATGAAATATAATAATGTTTTTAAAACATTTTAAAATATTAGTATGATGAAGGAATTATGATTTTTAACATCATATGGAAATTATTATAGTGATATGGGTTATTGAATTATTATATCCCTGAGAATAATTGGAAAACATCAAAGAATAAGATACTTAATTCAAGTGTTATATTGTTTGCCGATTTGAAAATTGTGAATGAATACAAAAAATATTGTTTGTTTAAAGGATATAGATAAGTCTCACAATAAATCTTATCATGGAAGATGAGTGAGAGAATAAAGAAGAAGTAGTTTGATTCACAATCATATTGAGATTTGGAAGGGATGGAAATTATATTGTAACAATATGTAGAGAGATGATGTGAAAAATATAAATATTCTATTTTAAGAATATATAAAATTAAATTAACTATTCATATGAGATTATAGAAGACCTTGAAAATCTTGTTGTTTTTTTCGAACCTAATTATAGCAGAGAAATATAATCTCTATGGGAGTAAAACAAAGATGTAGTTTGATGCCAAATTTTTTTATGTAGTGAAAATTTTATTTAGTAGTTTTCTATAGGTCATGATCTAATTTTATGTTATTATACTATGATTGTATTTCCTTATTATCATTAATATTAATAGTTTATGAATGTATATCAAAGGTGATTACGATGTTATTTTATTGAGTAGGATCGTAATGAGATAGAACATTATAAATACTTAAAATCATATACATTTTTATTTTTTTAAATTGATTGGGATATGATATGAATCTCAAGAAGATTTTATCAATAATTTTACCTAGTACACAGGATAACCATAGGTTAAAATTCATAAAAATACAAAAAGGTATTGTTGGTTCCTCCCATACCCCAATTAATGATCACACCTGATATTTATAATAATAATTTATATTATAAAAAGTGAAAATGAAGTTATATATGGAACCGAACATTACTTTTTTATAAATATAAATTTTCTTCCTTTTCACTTAAAAATGAGAAAATAATATTAATTTTCAATGTAAATAGACATCCATGCATAAATTCATTAAGAAATCAAGACATAACTAGGATAAGATCATAAAAATATTTAAACTCATTTGTAAAGAATAAAAAGAGTTCATGAAAAATGTTAATGAATAATATGATGATTAGAGAAATAGTTAATGATTCATTATCATAAAATAAATCATACAAAATTAATTTATTTCATAATATCCAAAATAAAAAATTCATCATGTCTAGGGACATGAATGGACATCAGGTTGTAATTAGAAAGTAGAATATTCCAAACCTGAATAAATTCTTATGACTGAATAAGATGTTTTACTTTAGAAATAAATAAACTTCAGGATAAATATAAAATAGTTTTATAAGGAATTATGTTTTTAAATTAAGAATGAATTTGATCCACTCAATGTGATTATGGATTCTAAGGAAGAAATTACTAAACATGAGAAAATAATATATGATCATTGTACTAAAATATATAAAAATGAGAAATAACTATATCATAATAATGATTTAATTATTGAAACCACATGATGAAGAGGATATAATATTATTTGAAATTTAGTTTAAATTTTTTCTTATTATTCCATGTGTAATTATAAGACAATCCATGTGATAAAAACATACAATACTTCTATTTTTTTCATTTGCACTAAATATGTTTCATGTAATGCTACATACAATGATATCAAAATAAAATGTTCCATTGAAGATGTTACATTTTAAAAATCTACACCATCATCATAAGAAGATTTACTTCATGATTGGAATTGAAAACATTAGTGTAAAAGGATATTTGATGATTGGATGTTAAAAAAACAATAATTTATGTAGGAACTCTAACTATTATATAAAAATGTCAAACATTAGTTGGTATTCTTGGTCTTAGTATTTTTTTGACATATATTATACAATCATGGTTCAACATGTCCCTTATATAGAGTGGGTATAATGAAAAGGGTACCCAATAGTTATTAGAATAGGTAAATTATTTAGAAATATGAATAATATCATTTCACATAAATATTAAATTCAAATGTTAGAAATGAATACTGTATATATAAGTGCTAATGAGTATGATCAATTCTAGATATTTATATATTATAAAAATATGGCTATTCATGCATGGAAGAATTGGGAATAAAAACATTACAATCTTTAGATAATATATATGATGAAAAAATGAGGTATAATAAGAGCTATGTGGGTGGTGAAAGAATAAATGTAATGGTATATAGGATTGAATGAAAATCATTCTATGAAAAAAGAAAATGTTTTAAACAAAGAATTAAGAATATAGGAAGGTTTATTAATAAATAATTCTCCCATAATAAGATTAAATAAAATATATTGAAAAATTGGAGAACATAAAGATATTATAGAATATATAGACGTTAGATTTGGACCTGGATACATAGAGAACACATTAGAATATAAAAATAAATAAAAAGGGATACCGTGGGTGTTGTGAATGTCTAGAAATTTATACAATTTTTACCCACATTAATGACCATAATTTATATTCCCATTATGTATGATTTACACTAACATGCATCGAATTAATGGAAATTAAATAAATTGGGAGTTAGAGGATACTATTATAGATATAAAACAAATGATTTATTTATTCATGGATTTCAATATCAAGTATGATTGTGAAAAAGTAGGTGAATTTTTATAGGTTTAAAAAACATGGAGAAGTACTTGAAAAAATATAAATGTAAATTGAATATAGATATCAAGAAAAACCTATAAAATATAAATGTTTTGGTATTGTAATAATACAATTCATCCACATTTCAATCATTCAAATTATACTAACAAATTATTTTTGAAGGTTTATGTGTTCGAAAATAAAAATGGTTGATAATTTTTTTAATGGGAATTTTCTAATGTATATTATTAGTTGGGTGCATAGTATGTATTTATTTATATATACGTTGAACATACCCTATAGCGAGATTATTTATTATGGTATCCTATGGTTAAATATTAATAAACAAAACTATTATTATTTTATGGTCCCTTATGTTTTTTATTCTTATTTAGCCCACATAAAATTACGGTATATAAAGTAATGGATCAATACAAAGGATGCATGATAATTAATTCATCAATCATAAAATAATCATGCTAAAATTAAAATTTAATTAATCATAAAAATTGGATTCAAGGAAATTTTTTCTCAATAATAATAAGGGAAAAATAAGTGAACTGTAACCAAACACTCCATAACATTTGAATTTTATTATAAATAAAAGATATTTTATGAATTAGTTAAACTACATAAATTCATTTTGTTTTTTTGTTGGATTGAGATTTAATTACAGATATATGGGGGATTGAATTACCCATGCATGATTGTTTTTGGTTAGTAATGAATATATAGTAATCTGTCAATATGTGTATGAAGATGTGATGTAGAGGATTATGTGTGACAATAATACATGAAAAAGAAACATTTTTAGGATATTGATATAAAAAACATGTTATACATGTTCAATCAAAACACATTAAATATGGGTAATTTTTTTGATAAACTCTTCCATTTAATAGGTATATACTGATGGTGATAGTGTTTTCTATGAATTTTTAATGAATATTAAAGGTAATAAGAAATTTGATAAATAGTTCAGGGTATTATTTGTGTAATTTATTTCATTAATAATAACATTGTAGATTTATTCAAGAAATTTAATGGTATAATTTGAACAGTGTCAACAATACAATGGTATCTTGAAACATTCAGCAATATATAAATTAATGTGAAAATATCATTAAGCTATGTAAAGGGTCTGACAAATGATTCTTATAGGAAGGTGTAAACTAGTACCTAGGTCAAGGGAACCATGAATGTTAAAATTCATAATGGTATGATAGGATTTAGTTAAAATGTAATGATAAGACATTTTTTGGGAAATCTATACAAAGGTAGTCTGTGAAATTCATTCCCTATATAATTTATATTATAATACACTAAAAGTTAAATTAGAATGACAAAATTATATGTGAAGGAAATATTAAAAATTCTTATTGACATAATTGTATCTTATTCCAAGAATTACCTATGGGTAGCTAAATAATTCATCATGGTGTCCAAAATTTGATAGGGTTATTCTATAATTTTCAATCGGCTGGTTAATATTTGGGAATGATTATATATTTACATATGAAAAGGTAATTGGAGCTCAAACTATGATATATAATGTAGATTTGTCACTCACATGACCCAATTAAATATAAGGAGGTTATTATTAATGCTATATAGTAGTAAAAATATTTCACACAAGAAAGATTTAATAGATGTGGTCAATTCACTTCATTTAGATTATCCATTAAAAAGGTAAATGCATTAAATAATTCGTCACTTTTTAAACTATTTATTAATATTATTTCCCATGTTTTTTATAGACTCGTATGATCTATATTGACATGTAGTTGATTATATTCACATAGTCATCTCATAAGGTGTGTCATTAACTTTTTTATTTATTGTTTAACCCATTTGGGTGAAACTCCTGATTTCAATAATTTTAGTATTTTAAAGAAATTAATTATTCATGTATACTATGAAAATAATTAGTATTTATATATTATTATCATTCAGTTGAATTGTTAATGAAGATAATATTAAACGTGAAAGTGGATGATACGAAAACTATCTTAATGAACTATCTACTACAAATAGAATATTTCAAACTCAATTTCTGGACCAATAAAAAGGAATAGAATCCAGATGGAATGTTTGTGTCTATCATAAATTATTTAACCTCATGATAAATAATTGGATCATAATTCATTAAATGATAAATGAGATTAATCCTTGGGATAAGGTGACACGATATTTATATACCATGTTAAATATATGACGACTATGTTTAATGAGTAATGCAATTAATTTGATGATTTTATAGTGTACATTATTGTGTTATAGTGTTTTTTGCTTCATATTAGATAATTATCATATAAGAATTTTGTTAGTATCATATTGAAGAAGAATGTTCCTTATTGTAGTGCATGTATCAATTTAAAACATAGATATATTTATATTAAATACAACATTAATGATTCATATAGAATAAGAGGATTTGGGTATCAATATAATTTTTTTTGAATTCATAAACAATTCAAATAGAAATATATTTAGATTACTATAGTGGGATTAGTAGAGATAACAAGGTGAAAAAATAGAACTCGTCCTAATTATTTATGGGTAACTGATATTTAAATAAATGTGAATAGATATTGGAAATTAAATAAGAAATACATGATGAAAAAAAATCATAATATATAATCACAAAATCAAAATTAATGAACTATAATCATATATTGATTTTTCTTCTATATACCATGCTTCCACAAGCCACCAACATCAACTCTTCAAATCAATTTAGGAATTTTTTTTAGAAAAATTATAAAATGGAGTCATCCAAAAGTCTACCACATGTAATCCACTACATCGACATATATAATAGGTCTCAAGTTCATATATAACATTATTATCCCATGTACTTCACACAGGTCATGGATAAGGGTTTTCATATGCTAAGAATACCTCAGTTTATGGAACAAGGCCATCATGTACTCAAACTATGTCCTATGTTAGGTCACCAATGGCCATAATTCCCTAAAATTTACTCTCATGAAAAATTATAAAATTACATCATTCCTCTAGCTCATATTACAATCCCATCATATCCCATTGTACAGTTCGATCCTATATTTATCTCATTTGTAGTGTATGAACATTGTTCTCATCTAGGGAATCCATGACATGATGGGTCCAAGATTTCACATTAAACCACTTAGTGACAAATAGAAATATATCATATACCAAAATCATCACATGGAAACAATATGATGATATACAAAACATACATGTAGTGGCATAAAACAACAACCCTATGTAATAGTAACTAAAAATTTACACCCACACACAAAAAAATTGATTTAACTTAAATCAACGTCTCACATTCTACACAAACACAACTTATCCAACAAAAAAAATGTTCTCATGGGATACAAGCATAGACACATGAGGTCCAACATCATTTATAGTATCATGTGACACACACAAAAACATTCGAGTTCATCCATAAAACATGGTATCATTGTATTCATATGAACACATTTGAGAAAAATGGTTCATTATTAGTGTCTACCATCACACTAGTTCACAAGCGACCATCATGAATCACATGCCTTTATTATGTAACAGTAGGTATGGTTGTACGTGTTAGTTTTGACAAACATATCATTAACTAGAAAAAAAATTCATAAGGTTAAATACTCAAGAATGTAGTATGGATTATCCAACAAATACTGAAAACCTTATATAACATGAAATAAATCAGGAATATAACCATAGGGAAGTGAAAACATGACTATCAACCCAAACATAAAGGCATCAACCATCCATGAAAATTCCATCTATTTCTAAATTCATTACATGTCTATTATTCATCCATCAATCCCAATGATACTATAACTTGTACATGTTCATTCAAAATTATTTAATTATAAGAATATTATACTGAATTTAGTTATATAAAACTACTTATAAACTGATGTAAAAAAACACACCCATTAAGAATGAATCACTAGATATCACTGTCATGCTAGCCCAATAAACAATAACCCATTGAAGAAATATAACTCACATTCAAAATAATTCTAAAAAAATTCACTATTATGATGAAACATTTTAAGGATAAATTGAATATAATAAAATTGGAAACCATTATTGTAATTTATTTGAGTTATTTACATTAGACGCAATGTAATCCAACTGAGTTAACCCCACTCCCAACACACTCCCACATCTATTGCCTGAAAAATACTTAATTCGAATCAGGGATATAAAAGTTAATTAATCATTAGTATACCATTCAACATAGAATTAAATAACTGGAAATATAAAATTTTTGAATCCTATATCAATGAAACTAGTTCATTTTATGATATTTCATATAGCCTTTTTAAAAAAAGATCATTCACTCTCATGAAATTCCACCATGAACTGGTGGAATTTTCATCGAACTGCCTAATAAGAATCATTCCAAAATCAATAGATGATATGGATTATCAATTGAGAAGAGTAATTAAGATAAAAAATTAAAAAAAATACACCACATTAAAAGATAAGTCATATATGTTGAATGAAACAACTATCCAACACCATAATAGGATAAGAGATCCATGATAGAGGAATAACGAATGACAATTAATAGAATTTATAATGGTTTTATCCATGATTCATCTTATATCATATGGATCATTAGGTGTGAGTATAAAAGTGATTCATAGAAATATAAGAAATAATTTAAGCAATGTTAATTAAACTGGAGGGAGTCCTATGTGTCCAAAACCATAATAATCCATTAATAAACATATTCCCAGCACACCCCCATTGGCATGATAATTGTGGTCTGTTGTCTAGTTTGTGGGATACTAACTACATGATGTAGAATCACACGCAGGATAGTGAGTCCAGTTGGATATGTGGGCTACATACCATATCATTGAGTATTTGGGGGATGTCGCCACAACTCTAACTATTATCGTCCTCCTCTCATAATAATCGTCTCTTTGAGTCGACCACTAATAATTCTTTCAAGTCTAAAAACTGCCCTTCAATATATTCAAACATGAATCATATCATTTCAACATCAGGTTCTTCAAAATATTCATCTACTAGAAAAAAGCTTCAAATTCACTCAAATATTCAGAACCCATAATTACAGATGTGGTTAAACATTAATATTGACCAAAAACTGAAAACACTATTCCTAGAATACATCATTATGAAATTTCTTAGAAAATCAATGGTTCTAAATATGATCCATATTACATGTATTATATAATAAATTAAACCTTATGGATTATACAAATATATAAAACATATTTCTTATAAACATCTATATCTACATGAAGTCTATATCACTTAATTATGATAAAATATAATGATTGGTGGAACCTAATTTGAGGTAATGTGTATTTGACTTTAGTTCATTCTTCAATAATATTCTCACGATAAAGATATAATATTTTATGTTATATGTTATTATATAAGGTACCACAAAAATATTTAGTCAACTAATAATACTTATTTTTTTATGTTATTCTAAATTTGAAAAAAAAATTCGCATGATTAGATTTTTGACTTAATGAACATGATCAATGTATACAATTTTTAATAAATTCTATATTAATAATTATGTTTCCTACAATTTTATTTCAATTTATTAATTCATTTAGTTTCTAAATATATTTATTAGACTTTGTTTCTCTTATTTTAATCCAACTAAATATTATATGATTTTTCATTTCATTGTTTCTATATTTTAATTTTTTTGTAAATAATATTTATATTTTAGAGAAAAATAATTTCCGTATTCTAATCTATATGGTGTATTTTTTAGGATATATTGAGTATTAATTTTAAATAATTAATTTTATTTAAATATCTTAACATATAAACAAAATAAATTCAATAGAAATGGATCACTGTATGATTTTCAATAATTTATTATTTCATTTTATGTGGTTGTATTTGTTAATTTAGTTTTTCTATATTTATTATCTTCAAAAAAATCCAATTTCATAAAACAATGAAATGACATATGGGTACATAAATCCTTTTATTATTTTATTTACATTTATATATAATAGAGTAAAATTTTACCGTCGATATCAGAGAGTCATTAATTACTGTAAATTTAAGAATTAATTGCCCTAAAAATATATATTTTTAAAACCATTCTAAATTTATGTTAAGTAGTATACAATTATTGTATTAGAAATAATTTGGCTTGACCAATATATGTTTCCGTGATATTCTCCCAAAATAATGTAAAAGATGTACTATATTATTATTTATCTTACACCTAATCTATTAGGAAACTTAATAAGTTCACCAATACTTATTTTCATATTTTAATAATATGATTTAGATAGTCATAGAATATATTATTACCAATTTATCAAATGATAAATATAAACTTATATGATCATAACACAGTTATGAATAGTTATTGATTAAATGATTTATACTAATAGTTTTAGTAACATGTATAAATTTATATTTTTTACTTTTTATAATCTAAAAAATTTTAGTACATTTATCAGTGATTAAATATTTATTATTATACCATATTTGGTTTTCACAAAAAATTGTACTCCATAATGGAAAAATTAGGATTTCATAATTGAAATTTAGTTTCCTTATTAAAATTGGTTTATCACCCAAGTATTGAATACAATTTTCATGGAATCATATTTATTATAAATTTAACAAAATTCATGTAAAATTGAATGTTTGTTGGATTTATTTAATTTTTGTTTTGAAATTTCATCGATCATTTTTAAATATATATTAATATAGAAAAAAATGTCTGTAATTTTATTTATATTAAAATATCATTATGAAATATAAGATGGAATTTATTTAAAAAGTGTACATTCTATTTTATATAATGAATATTAAAATATGTACCATGTTAATTATGATATATTATTTTATGGAATTGGATTTATATAAATTTATGAATTATTGTGTCCGGATAAATTAACTGTGCAATTAAAATTATGAAAAGTTGAAAGTAATTTTTAATGATGGAAAATTATAATATTTATGTGTATATTAATTCCAAGAATGATTTATCAAATTAGAGGTATTTAATGATTTGGAATATGGTGGAAGAGTAATTTTTTGTGGGAATTGAAGGAATTTTAGTGATTTTACCATTTGAATGATGATATATTTTTAAACTATAATGAATTGGAATTAAATTAATTATACCTATTGGATGTTTAATTTATCTTATAATATTTTTGTGATAAAATTTAGGAATAATATATATAAATAGAAAACTACTCGTATCTTTTTCCCTCATTTATTGCTCCCTACATTAACCATTATTGGTAGTCGAAGTCATCACTTGAGTTGATAAAAAGAAGGTTACATGGAAATATTATCCATATAATGTCAAGGTAAATATTATAATAAAATAAAATTTGTAATTTTTTTATAATATGATATTAAAACTCTTGATGACTGAAACCACATATTTTTTTCTCTATACCAAAAGATGTAAAGGGGGGCTTATCAATTACTGATGGTTGTTGTTCTATGTAACAACAAGAAATTTCAAAATATAATATCCATCCCCACATTCCCAAATAAAACAATAGTCATAGAAATCCATAAAATACCATTTCCTTATTGATGATTGTTCCCCTCACTATCTTCCCACAAAAATGCTCGAACAATAACATATTAGACTAACCACTTAACCCAAAATCCAAAACATGTTCCGTAAGAGTGATTTTTCCTCACAAGCACACACCCTAAAAATCCTCCTTAAAGGAAACCCTTATATATCGTACCACATACCATGTATTCTAGTTTTTAGTCCAACTATCTTGTTGGAAGAACTAGTGAATGATTTTAAATGTTTTCAGGTCTCGTAAATTTTATTAATTTTTGTGTTACCATTAATTTCCCAATATATATATATTGTCCCATTTATAGTCAAAAATAACATTTTGAATAATAAAGCAATATACCTGTGATATACACTCGAATGAATCAAAATTTTACTTAATTTAGATTGTCCTCAGTAACACAAACCTTGGGAAACATTTTTAGAGGTCACCAATCTTGAAAAAACTCTTATACATGCATTCTTAACTATGGAGTTTTAATAAGATAGTTATCTAAAAATGTGAAGTTTTCATTGATGAAAAGGCTTGTAGAAATTAGAATTCTTTTTCTAGATTCTAATGGGGTGTTATACTCCCCTAAAATTAATGTAAAATACCTTCATTATGTACACAACACCTTAAACCAAGGATGTGAATTTTCACTTTTGTAATTGATATTTAATATGATATATTTTTTAATAATTAGACACCACTAACAAGAATATGAATCATCATTAATACATCATTCACATGGCCCTAATATCATCATAAAACAATGGTTTCACCGAGGATATGGTTTTCTCATTTTCTATCTAACACATATTTTTGAATATAAACTTACTGGTATAACAATTATACCCATCAGCTAACAAAGGATTTTTTTCCATTAGTTTTCCTCTCTTACATTTACCATGGGATATAAGAATTGATATATCATATAAAAAAACAAAATCATATAAGGCACAATAAGATAACAATTTATAGTTATGTTTTTCCTCAACAATAATGATGCGCCTATTTGACATGGGTAGTACCAATTTATTGTTTTGGAATCACTTATTTAGGTGTTACTCATAAATCTATATTTATTCTGTTTGAGTCTTTAGAACAACTCATTATCACCTCCCAATAACAAGATTCTATGGTATACACATAATATTACATATCTCTGATAAGATATGTGTTTTCTGATAATGAAAATAAATATATTAATCTGTGACCCAAATATAAAATTCATAATTATACATGTGTCCTATTAAACTAATCCTAAACAATAATTCCATTCAATACTTGTATATTTACATCCCTAAATCTAAAAAAAAATGGTAAAAAACATCTATCTGAATATGGTAATATACTCATTCTTAGAATAATGAATCCAAAATATATAAAATATGATAGAAAATATATAATGAATATAGATATAAAAGAACAACCAAACAATAACTAACATAGAGAAAAATGTTTTAAATGTTCTATTATTATAGTTTTCAAACTCAACCCTTAATATATAGATAGAAAATTTGAAATGAATATGTACACCCATTATGATTTTCCAAAAATTTGTTCATAATCCATATTATTCATATGTTTATAACTATAGTTATTTTTAACATTTCTCTCACCCAAATCATGTATTTCAATGTTTCCAAATGTCTTACAAGGTCAAATTTGGGGAGTTAGTATGATCTATTAGAAGAAATTCACCACCGCACTAGTACTAATCGATATTGGATGTATATTTATGCAGATAATAATATAATTCTTTAGAAAATAATGAACATAAAAAATTATTTTATTATAAAAATCTGAGGTAATATAATAATAATAATTAATGGTATCTCTTAATAATAGGATTTTTACAATACTTTTCATACATCATGAGAACCCAGTATCTATGTAAGGTTGCCTAAAAAATTAAATTTATTATCCTATAGGGAGATATGAGAGTTAATGTCAGTAGTCTTATTAAATCACTTCCTGAGTGATGTAATAAACTCATACAATTTAAATTGTAAGATATATAAAATTTTAGGACCATAAATATTCACGTAGGAAGGATGAAGGGTTAAAAAGATGATGGGGATATGAGAACCAATATCATCTAAAATATCAAAATCTAGTGTACCTATAAGGTATATATATATATATTATAATTAATCCTTATAACACACACATATATATGTAATTAAGTGTATTTAATGAAATTATATATAGAAGTGAGTGTAAATAATATACATGGGAATGATCCAAATGAATTAGTGAGTAATAAATGTCATTTCAAGGGTCTGATATTTAATAAATAGTATATAAATTATAGAACTACAAGGCATGGACATATTTGAAATAACAACTATTCAAATATAATATTAAATACATAAAATTTATGTATTTATTTAAATAAAAACTCCAATAAAATTATTATATACAAAAAGAATCATAAAATATGAATTATAGTGTTATTTATTCGTAGATGTAAAAAATTAAAATTAAATTAACTTCATCCCATACTAATTCCTACCGAACCCTTTACACGTATTATTGTAATGAGGGGTATGCTTATGAAAATGAATAAGCAGTACATCTCAGGACTTGAGATGGACTACTGATATATTAAATGATATTATGTATGCCTAATGATGAAAATAATAGTGGGATAGAAAATAAATTTCATAAAGGAAAATAAATCAATAAAGTAAATAAAGGTTTTACAATAAAAGTATATAAAAGTACCTTTTATAATAAATACAAATTAACTTATCAAAATAATTATTTTGAAGTACCTAAAATTGTAGAATAGGAGATAAAAGAATCTACCATAGAGAGATAGGAATGAAAAGATAGAGTTGGGATGATGAAAGCATGCCTCATTTAAGCAATCCAATTCCAATCAATTTAGCCCCATAATGTAATACATGGAAATATATTAAATTTGGAAGGATGAGGAAGATAAACCTAAGATTACTAATAATAAGATGGTTTTCAATATTAAAATAATTAAATATCCCCAAGGTACTGACTATACATGTTAGTAGTTCAATGACCACCATACCCTTTAATTAATGGACATACGGATAGATTCTGACCTAGTAAAAATAAAAATGTACAATTAATTTGGTGGGTAAAAAAAATACATATAACATTATCAGGTTCCCACTATGAACACATTGGGAATCCCCTATATACCATGTACATGCTAGTCCAAAAGGGGATCTCTCTTTCCATATCCCCTTTTCTACAGTCCTGTAACAACATGAGATTTTTTGACATAGATTATTTTTAATTTCTTTGATGTATTTTGTTGTAAACCACACCATGATAATACTTCTCTATAAGAAAGATAGTATTGTCATGCAATATAAAGAACACTATTTTTTTCTTACGTTACACACAATTTCATGTTCTTTTATTATAATTAATTTCACGTAATACTGAGTGTGCATTTTTTTAAATTTATAAAATAATAAAATTTGGATTATTTCATACTCATTAAAAAGGTATCATTCACTAAAAACAACAATTACATTGATTGAAATACATGCAAGTGTCCCCTTCCCTGATAACTTTCATTGTACGCAATACCGAGTTTTGATGAACAATGACATATTATTAAAATATTATTATTTATTGGGATTCAAACAAGTCGTTATGAAAAATAATAACTAAAATGGTAATCTTATAACATTAACATTCATATTATACATCTTCTATGACATGATATATCAACAAATTTATTTTTTAGATAAAAGAACTATTTTTCTATAAAATGTGGTTTTACATCTTTTTGATAGCGCCCTCATTTTAAAAATATTTTGGACATGATTATAATTTCAACTTAAAAAATTAAACCTCTAATTTGGAGGTAAAATATAAAATTTTACTTATGAGGAATTTATGATATTTTTATGTTATCATTCTAATTTTGAAAAATAGAATAATACGCAAAATTTTAATTGAGAAATTTTTTTTTTAATCCAAATAATTTATATAAATAAATTACATATTTGAATGGTTTTAAGAAATAAATATATTATAATTTTATAATTTGATAAAATTAAATACATTTTCAGTACATTTACATTGATGTATATCATAATAAAATTTTAATAATTTTTAATGTTTTATCATTTATTCAAGAACCTGTTTTTTCATTCCAGTAATGAGATTTATTTTCAATTATTTATTGTAACTTCTGTGTTTCAAATTTTTATAAATTTATTGTATATAAGGAAAAATTTGGTCCAAATTATGTTAATACATTTTTTTTAATATTTTGAATAGAAACCTTGGAAATTAAAATTGATGCGGCTAAAGGTAAATTATGTAAATTAATATAACAAATAATATTTTAAAGACAATGATATTATCCAATGACCTTTTATAATACTATTTGATGAATAAAATTATACATTTAACGTAATAGGTTATAATATAAGTCATTTAATGTCCAACTTACAATTAAAATGACATAGATATTAATAAAATTAATTAATGTGAAAAAATGACAAACTCACATTTATTACAAGTATAATAATATTAAAATAAGGATAAAGAAGTGACATCATCAAAATTAAATTGTCCATGTAATGATAACAAACATACCTAAATACTGATTATCTATTTTTAATTTTTTTAAAATAAATCACTTCTTTAATGTCTTAATCTTGGATGATCAAAAAATTAATTAATTAATGAGAAATCAGTAATTTTTTTATTAAAATCATAATAACAATATAAATGTCCAAAAACGTGATAAAATGTTCTTGGTTGAGTATATCTCGACCGTAATCATCCTACAGTCATTCTAGTGACCATTTAGAGCCTTATTGAATAGATTATAACATTTTTATTATTTTATTTAATGTAATGTTAATGTTTTCACATTCATACTTGAATAAGTTTATCATTCTCAATGGATCATTTTAAATAAGATAAATTACACTTCAAATATTGACATAAATTAATTTAATTTTTTTATAATAGTATTTTACTTATAATTTTTAATCAAAAAATAATTATATTAAATAACTTCCAAAAATAACTATAGTAATTATTTTAATAGAGGATATATCAGATAAATGTAATTTAAAGTAATATAATAAATATAATTTAGTCTAAATAATATTTAAAATTAATTTTATAGATTAACGTGACCCATTATGGGTATAATGAAATATTTTTTTTGGTATGATGCCTTATAATGATATTTCTAAATATCCATAAAATGAATAGTGTCAACACTAACACAGTTGATATTTTGTTAAAATAACTTTCTATAAAATTGTATAAAAATAATAAAACAATTTAAAAAATATATATAATTATGATATAGTCAAAAGTGATACAAATTTTTAAATAGTGGCATTATTGAAATGAAATAACTAAAGACTTCACCAATTTAATTTTCAAACATTTTTTATCCTAATTAAAATCAAATAGAATAACAAAATTTTAATTAAAAGAACAATTTTTTAATTGACATAAAAAATATCATAAATTTTGTTGGATTATGATATTTAAATCTTATCATATCTTATATCAAAATATATCTCATTTTAGAGATATGTGAAATTATTAACAAATTCTTTTAAATTAATAGTTTTAGAAATGTCAAACGTGTCCCTCACCCCTATTATAAAAGGAAACCACTTCACTCATTTCTCACCCACTCGTTAAGACTTAATGTTCATCCATACCCTAATGATTTATCTTCTGTACATCCATAGTTAAATGGTAGAACTTATGGTATTTTGAAAAGACCAACTATAGTAACATTAATAGGAGATCTAAAGAAATCATGTCTTATAAAAGGTAATCTCCTCTAATGATTAATTTATATTTCATTCTTTGTCTACATCCACTTAATTTGTTGTTTCATTATATAATATTAAGTCCACAATAAAATATATAATGAGCTGTATTTATAGTTATGGTACAATCATATTCCACTTTCTGTCCAACCTAAGAAAAATGAATTCACCACGCATGTGTACGTACAACTTACCATCTCCACACTATGGTGTAATATGTTTTTCACCCACACCATAAATGGATGGAAAAAAATGGATGCAATAAATATATATAATTATTATAACATGATATTGATTTTGAAATTTTATACACAATCAATACCAAATCCATTCATAAAATATTCGAATAATATCACCCCTCGTGCATTTGTACGTCCTACCATCTTCACGATGCGATGTGATTTATTCTACATGATCCTCAATAAAGCATGATTATATAGATTTAAAAATGATTAAAAAAGGTATCTATTATTTTAATATAATTATATAATGATATAATAGTGACCTAATACGGATAAATAGAAATTATTTGACAAAACATGCATAAGAACATTAAACATTTACCACCATAATAATGGGTAACAATGAAATGATACTAAAAAAAATAATAATATGATCATATATGATCTCATTAAAATTTTAGCCTATCTATATAAACTCAATATATTTATTTAAATCTATATATATGAGGTTCAAAAACAAATGAATCATATGAAACCTTTGGTAAGGGAATATTTTTACTCACCTTTATTTCTATAGGACATATGACTTATACACCGTCTAATTAAATTGTCTAGTGTTTATGTTAACCATGAATTTTTATTTTAATTATAAGTATCAATGTTATGATACTTACATATGCATATTATTTTCGTTATTTTGTAAGGAAAAAAATTTCCCTAATTATAAATTGGTAATTGATAATTTTGCAATCTCATTTTTATTATAGATTGTATTTACGTATGAATTTACTAGTGATATATTTATCATACATTTCTAGGTTTTCTATAAATGTTTTCATAAATTTATTACTTATACTCTATGTATTCCTAAATTAATTTTTACGCATTTTATGACTTTAACTACATGTTATTGAAGGAATATTTCTTTTTTTATCTTACAAGGTAATTTTTGACTTTTCCACTAAAAGTATGAGAATAATGGTTTTTATCTTATATGACATGAGTGTTTTTTATGTTTTCATAACTCTTTATTTCCATGAACCTTTCACTTCAGGATTTTGATTTTATTTTCAACTAAATTGTTCACTTTTGAAATTACACTGCATTTTGTAAAAAGGATATTTTTTTGAAGAACAATGGATGTTTTCAGCAAGAATTATATTTAAGTGTTATAAAAAAATATTTTCCATCTAAGATAACTCTATTTAATTTGAATTATGTTTATATCACTACTTTTTCTATTAATTGTTTGTGTTAATGATGGAATGATATTATATATGGGTTATTTTATGATGGAATGATTTTTATGAAGAATATTTCATTTAATGGGTTACATATGTTTTTGTGGCACATATTAGAATGATTTAATAATGATATGGGTGATAGAAATATCAAACTCAAATTCATTAGGTAAATATTTATATCTCATTAGATATACATGAATTAAGTGGAATGTATATTCAGTTCAGTAATACATGGCTGGCACAATTATTAAATCAGTTTTATTAAGATATGGTTGGATGGAAAGTAAACATAGTTCATTAATGGACATTGTCCAGTATGATAGTTTTTGAATCAATTCCATGGATACTACAGATATCATATTATTTGATTATTTGTTTTCAACAATTCTAGCTTTTCTTCCAATGCAATTTCATCATTTATAATGTTCCTTTCTAATCATTCCCTTATGAGCTTCCACGATTTTTTTTCATGACTCATGATTTTGATATTAAAACATTATTTTAAATTTTTTACATTTTTATATTTATGTTTTGTTTATTATTTTTAATCTTTTCCCTTAATGAGAATTTATTCTCACCAATTTTAGTTTTTCTTTTCAACATGATACATAGAAATGTTTCAGGCATGAAAAGGAGAAGATCTCTATGGGATATTTTCATGATATATCACTTGGTATGAAGATTATGTTCTATATATCCCAATATACTAAACTAATATGGTATTTGGGCTACTATATTTGTATTTTATTATGTATTTCACTAAATTAATGTGATTTCCATGTATGTCAAGCCTGGGTCATTACAATTTGTATTAGAGTGAAAGATTTGTTACCATTTGGAATCTAGGATGTGATACCTTTATTGAAACCTCTATATATATTTCTAAGGATAGTTTTAGGGATGTTTTGAGGATAACTCAATAAATATGTTACAATAATAGGTTTTTATGATAATCATGAATAACCAATGACTATTCCTTAAATATCATATATTGTAATATTATATGTAATTTAAATTACTTATGCGTTTTTTATCTCTGATATGTATTTATAACTCATTGATTTCTTGTCTTCGTAAATAACCCTAACTACATTGAACATAGTTTCATATTTTGATATTAAGGGAATAATGAATATTTTTTTCTTATGAAGAAATATCATGAAGAGAATTGTGATGATGGTATGATTTTTAGTCATCCGGTTAAATATAAATATATTGTAAACAACAAGTTAATGGTATGTGATTTTTTAAAGTATTTTTTTAATTAAACCTAATAAGGTATAGTTTGAGAAAACTTAAGACCCGATTCATATTTTAGGAAAGAGGAAGATGATGGATCAAGTGTAATGGTTTAAGAATAAAGATGGATGATTGAGGTGTAAATGTTTTTAATTTCAATTATTATGTTATATAAATCACGAAATATAATGTTTATTTCATTATATGTTTCTAATTAAGGATAAAAAAGAATATGGTGAATAATTCTAAGGGGACAAAAATGAAATTTACGGGAAAAATAATATATTTAGAGAACCCGAGAATAAGGGGTTGATAACCCTTAATATGTCCCTTATTTTTAGATAATGATGTTTGAATGAAGATATAATGGATTTGAATAAGTAATTTGGATGATGCTAATTTCATGGGAAAAAATATTGAGTTATTTACAAGTGGGTTATAGAATCATGGATTGAGTATAATACCATTTTCACAAAAGGATATTATTCGATAAATTTAGGAATAAGAAAACATGAATGTTTTCCGTAAGGATATTTGGTAATATTGGTGATCACCATAATTCAAAAGAAATAATGATGAAGTCATTTAAATGTTTGGAAGGTGAAAAAAAGATAAATTTTATGATTTATGGGTGATAAATGAATGTATTCACATATATTTTATTGGTCAGAGTAGAGTAATCAAGAGGGTGTGAATTTACTATCTATAAAAATTTCTATTGGAAAATTTTCTTAAAATGATCTATAATAAAAATAAATGAATCCTAGTTAATCAAGGTAAATGGTTATGGAACTTGTAATGTTCAAATAACTTGTTAGAAGATTGATTAATTCACATTAATCTTAATAACAGTTAGTGTTTTTTCTTTTGAAGCCATTCTAAAAATGTAAAACTATTATAACTTCTGTCCAAAATTAATATTCTATGTAAATATAGTGATTTATGAATTATATAAGAAAAAAAACTAAATTAAACAACTCATCGTATATTTAACAACATAGAAAATATATGACAAGTGGTTCAGTCTCGAACTGAGACCTAATCCACTCCACGTAGTGATCACCAGTCACCATGTATTTAATATTAATAAACATGATCCACACGTTGGATCAGGGTAAACAATGGTTCATGGGACTATCAAGGTCATACGACCTCTTCCATAGTTCTTCGGGGGTATCAACAACCTGGTCACATAGGGACATATTCTAAACAAATCTGTTTGAGTAAACAAGTGTAAAAAGATATGAGAGGAAGGATATCTTATATACATTAGGTTACTAATTGAGACATTGTGTGATTAAATATAGACACACACACACACTACTCGAAAGAGAAAAAAAATACACAAAAGATCAAAGATGATGAGATAAGGTTAACAGATCCCTGAGTGTGATTTTATAAAGCTCTAAACATCTAGGATAAAGCATATGCATGTATTGATTCTTCATGAGATAAACAAAGTATCACAAGTCTGGTGCTTTGGTTTCCAATTAGATCCGGCTTGTGTTCTTCATGGAGTTTGTATTCTGATGATGTTCATCTTTTGGTATCTTGAATGTTTTGTGTGTTCTTCATATGTGTCCTGTCGCATGTGTCAGTTATTTTATCAATAATGCTCGGGATTTTGATACTCTACCTCACCACGATTCAAGGCAAATATTTTCTTTTTTATTCTTGGAGTTCATGTGTTGGATCTACCATGGTAAATGTATTATGCACCTTGTACCTCGTACAGTCATGTTACATGTCTACAATGAAATATTAATTATTTTATTTCATTTAGAAGACTCAAATATGACTGTTAGAAATTAAATTGTAAGTGAAAAAACAAATTAAAGAACAGTGTCACTGTCTATTTGGAAATGGCGTCACATATAAATGGTGTCACCAAGAAATGGTGACTTATTCATTTCCTATGAGAAGTGGGATAGTTATAATTGCATAGTTACATAGAGATCAAGAACTGGTAGTTCAAATATAGGGTCATGATCACAATATCTTGTCATTATCCAAATTTGGAATGGTGTCTTAGCAATGAAATAGTGTCACAGTAATAAAATGATCTTAAATTGACTATGGCGTCTAGTTATTGTGTCTATGTCACGGTGTATATTTCATGGTGTCTATTCATGGTGTCTGGTGAAGGTTTCTGGTCACGGTGTCTGGGTCCTTTAAAAAAATCAGAACTGGTGGGAGACGCACAGTTTCTTATACTTATCCATATATATTTATATAGACATAAGAAGTAATATTCACATAATGAATTAGACTTTATCTTTCAAAAAATATAATCATTATAAAAAAATAAATATAGTATACAAAAAACATTTATGATTTATAGGAATCATGTTCAAGAGATAATTTATTTAAAACACCAAGAAACCAACCATATTTACACATGAATAGAAACATATTAAACAATATTGTCATAATTTTCATGATTTATAGGATTTGTGATCATTAAAACGTGATTAAAATAGGAGGATTCCAACAATATCTGCCCTTTTTAATGATCAAAAATCATGTGTGTTCTTATCCAATATATTGTACGTGTCAAACCCTGTTTTGGGATTATCATGGATTGTAAAAAAATAAATAAGAGAATAAAAAACAAGATTTTACATTTCATTAGATGAAGGAATAAGTGTCATTACAAGAAGTAAGAAGAAAAAGTACAAAATATCCATATCAAAAGATAGTGTTCACTTTTATTTAGTAAATTTTGTCATCTGTTTGGACTTTTTAGCATCATTAAGAGGAGCCACAATATTTGTTGTATAATTTTATGTATGGAGTGATCCAACTCATAGAGAAGGGAGATAGAGTCCTTCTAAAAAGAGGGATCCTTGGTATATTTGGTGGAAGACTGAGGTAATTGTTGGTCAAGGATAAATGTCTGATCTAGCGTTGATTTGAAGAGAAAAAAAAGGTAGAGACAAAGGAAGTGAATGAGGATGGAGGCAAACTAGGCCTCAAGGGTGAAACTACAAGTGCCAAAATCCATGTTTTCTGCATGAGAATATAATTCCTTACTAGCTTGATGAATTCACCAGTAATCTCACCACCATACTGCATTGATTTCACCAAATCATCTTCTTTCACCATGAACTTTTCCAACAAAGGATTGAATTATTTTAACTTTTGAACTTGAGATTTAAAAGCTTGAGTAACATTAGGGATTTTCAGTTTATCTATAGGGTACTTGAATGATATTTCATATCATTCTTGGAGATAATTATATTTAAGTAGAAATCCACCTTCTTAGTAATTTTATCTAGATCATCATTTCAAATCTTAGAAGGGATACATACCAAATTATGAACATTTTCACTATTCTAGAAAACCAGTGATAAAGCCTGTTTGTCATAGACATATACCAATGATTGATGTTCTTCTTTTACAATTATCTTGATCAGACCACTGTCAAAGGAGGGTTGAGATGATTATCTAGAAGAAAAAAAGATGTAACATCAGACGTAACGGACTTTAGTTGATTCTGAACTTTCTATATGCATAACTAAAACTAATCAGTCAATTAATTGAGACCAATAACAAGATCACAAATATCTTAAACTATTTTGTGTGTTTTATTTATCCATCTTATTAGATAAGTATTTTTGGATATGATTAATTATATATACAACTTCTTGTGGAATCTGACAAAAAACATCCTTAACAGAATGATCAATAGTAATATCTCTAGATTTCAACACATTCTACATATCCACAACCATATCTTTGAGAGACTACAATTCATCATTCAGTTTTTTTGTCTCAATTTTGAACTCTTGAATTTCGTGATGAGTTTTTAGAATAATCTCCCATTTAATTTTTCTTAATAATAGGAAGGCATCTCTTTCAGTTATATTTTTTATAGGAGCAGGTTTAGTGTTCATGAGAATTTCAATACTAGCCAATAGTGTAGCTCCCATTCTTTTCAAATCATCATTAATAATTATGGTAGATGGTTCTTATGATAGTTCAGTTATAAGAGCAGAGATAGGACCATGTTCCATTGCATAGATAACTTCAAGAGTAGAAACATGTTTCAATTGCAACACAGTAGACATATTTATTCCATTGACTAAGGCTTCATGAGTATCATTCACATCAAAATAGCTTTTGAATTTATACCTTATATCCACTAGGATTTGATCAACAAGATTATGAATTTCAACACATTAAAACTTAGGGTGCTCCTCCCCCACAACAATTGAACCTCCCAAAGGACAATGAGATTTAGTTCTTTGATCTATTTTTTAAAATCCATCCCCAATTTCTTCACCCATGTCATTTGTATCCAACTCAAAGGATTGCACCATTTTTTCTTCAGAAGATGGGATAATCCCCTGAACAACTTATTTCTCTAACTGTTCCCCAAATATAGCTTCTTTCTCAAGTTAAATATATTATTATAGATGATCTTCCATAGTAGTTGTTTCCATTACATTAATATCAGACTATTCCTTAGACACATGTTCTTTTTCCAAAACATCATAAATTTTAGGAACATGTACTTCATTCTTAGCTATGACTTGAGGAACTAGTCCACTATCTTAATTATCTATGACAATTTTCCATATAGGTTCTACTACCTCTACTTCTTCCTCATGAATAAGATAGTCAATAATTTATTATTGTTCCAGACAAGGTTTAGAATTGTTCTTAGGTCGTGATAAATGCTCAATTAGGTTTAGATTTTCATAAACCCTATCATTATCCCTTACCCATGAATTCATACCTGGATTCCAATTGATTTTTATTCTTTTGATTGTAACCATTAAGATAAAAAATTCACAGTCCTTAATGACATCTTCAGCCAGCCCAACGAACTTTTTATCATAAAGCATAACAGTGATTAACAATGAGTTGATCAAGGAGGTTGACATTGAGGTTTTCTTTTTCAAATCACACATATGAAGTACAACATACTTACATGAGTAAATGTTGCGTCCATTATTCATATGATTTATCCAAAGTACATCCAAATAATTTAGTGTAGAAAAAATATACATTTATTGTACTAGTCTGATTCTAAAAAAACATAACTAATAATATGGTTTCACCATCTAGATCAGTATTAATATCTCCTCTCTTTGTTTTATTATTAGTCGAGCTTCCCAAGGCTTCATATAAAACAAATATCTCACATGGAGGAGGATTAACTCTCAACTAATCCTCAAAAATTCCCTCATGAGGTATCCTTAGGAAAGCAACCCGTAATCTCAAAGATAAGGTACATCATTGGACATTGATAATGCTTGTCACAAAAAAACTATCTTCTATATCAAATGGGAATTGAACAAACTGATAAAACTATGAAAATAGATTTGGGTAAATTGGAATTGTCTCATTTGTGAACCAATCCAACCATCCCTTCTCTTTCCTAACATTCATCACTTGATACTTACTTGACAACTATCATTTAGGGAAGAATTCCTTTTCTGGTACAACTGCTCTGTCAACATGGTTTAATATCAGAGGTCCTTTAGGAACTATCTTGAATGCTATTGTCATTTTTTTCTAAGATCAGTGCTTCTTGGGAGTATAAGAAGAAGGTTGTTTCATTTTGTGCGTTCAACTAAGGTTCTAGAGAGTGTGTGTGTGTAATGAAGTGTTGATGGAGGGTTTACTGTTTGAGAGAAGAGAGATCTGGTGAAGAAAATAGTGATAATTCCTTCATTTTTGTCATTTTAGGATATTGAGCATTGAAAATTAAGTAGACCAGTAAAGAAAAATAATCAAATTATTAAATACAATGATACTGGTTATAATTTATAAATAAAATAAAAAATTGTTATTTGGGTGAAAAAATAGACTTTCACGGTTAGACAGTAACAGGTTCTAACGGTGAGACCATAACTGATTTTCACGGTGTCATTTTTACTGTTTGAATTTATAATGTTGCAACCATATTGTTTGAAATATTATTAAAAAATTGTAATTGAGAGACAATAACCATGAGACCATATACATGAGAAAAAACATTAAGATAGTAACTTGTAGAATTATGAGAATGAGATAGTAAATATATGATAGTGCCTCATGAAACCATAAACTATAAAAAAGGAAGTTTTGAATTAGTACACATACTACATAAGATTTATCACTACCAATTAATGTATGATGTAATATAATATTTTATAATTTAAAGTACTGGCGAATATATCATGGATTTGATATTCAGTTCCAATGAATTACAAAGTGACATCACCTTTATGATAATGGTATATCAAAGAATGATGTCTTACATCCTTATGTTTGGTCCTATATTGTGAAATAGGATTTATCTAGATGTTAGTAGAACATTTATTGTCACAATTTATAGGTACATTCTTGAATCGATATCCTTAATATAGTAATGTGGGTTTCATCCACAAAACTGGTTCACAAATACTACCGGCTTCTATGTATTCAGCTTATACAGTAGAAAATGCAATAGAGTTTGGTTTCCTACTACATGATGATACTAGTGATTTTCCTAAATAGTGATATCTTAGAGAGGTTCTTTTTATATCTAACATACATCCACTAGAATCAAAATAAATAACTAACTCAAATGATTATCATATGGGATAGAACAGTCCTATATTGGTTGTATGCTTGAGGTATTTTAAAATTATCTTAATAGGATTTTAATGAGATTCCTTAGGGTTTTTTTAAAATGAGTACACATACATACACTAAAAATAATGTCAGATCGACTATTAGTTAAGTAGATTAAGCTTTCAATCATTCCTATGTAAGTGGTTTGATCAACAAATTTCCCATCTTCATCATGATCCAACATACAAGTAGTACTCATTAAAGTGTCATTACTTTTAGTGTTATCCAATCCAAAACTTTTTAGATGATCTCTAGTATAATTTATTTTATTTAAATTAATACAATTATTATTTTTAAATATTGGAAATACAAAAAATTATTTCATCACACCAATTAATGTCATTTCAAATTCATTTTGCATCATTATAGATAATTCAATACATAATGAATTTTTTAAAAATTAAAAGATAATATCAACTAGATAAATTTGAAATACACAACCATTATTGGATATTATTTTTATAGAAATTTTAGAATTAGCTATTCCTTCTATAAATCCTTTTGATATAAGAAAATTACTTAACAAATAATACCCGGATCTTGGAGCTTGTGTTAAATCATATAATGACTTTAATAATTTAAAATCTTGATTTGGAAAATGAGGATTTTCACAACTAATGGGATTCTCAAAAAATTTATCCTCAGCTATGTATCCATTTATTAATTCACTCTTAAAATCAATTTTATATAGTTTGAAATTAAAATGTGAAACATAAGCAAGAAATATTTTGATGGCTTCATGTCTAGCTACTGGGGAAATGGTCTCTTCTTAGTCAATTCCCTCTTCTTGACAGTAGCCTTGTGCAACCAATCTATCCTTTTTTATAACCATGATACAAGCTTCATATACATTATTTTTTAACAACCATTTAGTGCATATGGTATAGGGGCCTTTGGGTCTACCAGCAAGTTTCCAAACAATTTTTCCCCATTAATCTCATTAAGTTCATCTTGAATAGCCATCACCCAAAACACATCATTGATCACATCAACAATATTTTTAGGTTGAATTTGTGACATGAATACTTTTTGTTCATTCTATTTTTTATGAAAAGCTCTAGTTTGATTTCTGATATCAAAATATCTTACAACAACATATAAATGACGGTTTTTAAGGGTTCTATCAACATTATAAAAATTAGTACTAGTGATTCCAGGTTCATCAACATGTTTGTGTTCATTAGGACTTGAATCGGATGAATTTCTGATACATGATGTTGTCAAAGATTCCTTTACTAGATGGTTAGAGGATTTTGAATTGATGCCCAGATTTGACACATAATCCTCTAGGTTCTCTATAGTGATCTTAGGCTCGTGTTGATCTGTCTCGTCAAACGTGCAATGGAAATATTCTTCCACATATTTAGTTCTTTTGTTAAATTCTATATATACATTACTAGAGACTGGATATCCTAGAAATATTCCTTCATCATAAGTGGATGAAAATTTATCAAGATTATTCTTAGTATTAAGGATATAGAATTTGTAACAAAAAATGTTGAAGTAGCATACCTTGGGTTTTCTATTTTTCAATAACTCATATGGAGTTCTATTATTAATAGGTCTAATCAACACTCAATTAATAATATACCATTCTATTTTAATAACTTCATCCCAAAAATAAATATGTAAGTCATATTCACTTTCCTTTTTCATGGAATTTCTTGCAAGGTTCAATTTCTTCATTATGAATCTCTATTTCAATGAGGTGTTCTAGGGGTAGATAATTTATGTCTATAGCCATTTTTTTGGACAAAAGGATTCGAAAAAATGATTATCAAACTCAAGGCCAAGATAAGTTCTTCTTGTTTAAATTCTAATCCCACTTATATTTTCTATAGTTTTAGCATATTTGGTGAAATGAGAGAAGGCTTCACTTTGGTGATCCAACAATAATGTCCAAATATATCTAAAAATGTATTCTACAATAACATAAACATATTGAATCCCGTTTTTTTAAAAAAAATTCTAGATAGTCCAAACAAATCCATGTGAAATAGTCTAAAAGGTTGATAAGTTGATATTTCATTATATGGTTTGAAGGAAATTTGGTGTTGCATTCCATTTTTTACTTGGATTACACAATTTATCATTTGGAAACAGATGTTTGGGTTGATATTTGACTGATCATTTTCTTGTTAGGTTTCTAAAGGAGTGAATATTACAGTTTCCTAGTCTTCTATTCCAAATCCAAGACACTTTGTGAATTACAATTAATCATTATGATTTTTGACGTACTGAGGTCTCTATGTTAATAGAGTATACATTTTCATTTATCAATGAAGAAAAAACTAATTTATATTTAGAATAAAAAATATATCAAACATCATTTTCAAATTTAACATTTATTCCATCATCATGTAGTTTAAACATACTAAGCAGATTATATTTCAACCCATTAAAAAATTGTACTTTGAAGAATAAAACTATGTTCTAGTTACCAATTTGGTCCAGGCCGATGATTTTTCTTTTGGAATTGTCACCAAAGGTGACATGTCAACCATCAATTTTTTTTATGTTCTTTATGAATTAATAGTCTCCTTTCCTGTGTCTTGAACACCCACTGTCCATGTACCATATCATTTTACATGATATCATTATGAAATTAGCCTATAAAATTGTCAAATAAAAATAGATATTGGACCCCCTATTTTTTGGGTCTAGTATTATTAGTGACAAGTGATTTAGGAACAAAAATATTCCTAATGGGTTTCCAATAAGCATTCTATAAAGTGGATGAAAAATAAACCCCATTGGATCCAGAAAAGCCTGGATCATTAGAGAGTAATAATAATTTGAAAAAAATGACAATTTTCCAGAACTAGGAGTAATGATTTATGTCATATACTTAGAAACAAAATTGGTTTTTTCAAAATTTATTTTACCTGTTTGATATCCAATAACAGTACTAGATTCTGGAGAAATATGTTTACCTAGCATATTTACGAATGTATCTTTACCATTAGTAATCCTTTCATGGTCCATTTTTCAATTTCTCATTATATAGCTTTAATAAACTACATTCTTTGAAAAATTTAACATTTTTATCCATTTCTATAGTAAGTTCATATTTAACAGTTGATGTTAGAGCATACAGTTTTTTAAAGATTTGTTTTTATCTTTTATTTTATTACATGTCTCTTCATGCATATTACAGTACTCAAACATTTCTTCTATAGACATATAATCAAAACAAAATTCTTCTCAAGAATAATAGAAATTGTGTATAATAGATTACAGTGTTACCACATAAGTGTTTTTCATAAAACGCATTTTGGAATTGTTGTCTTGTTCATCTTGTAATGATTCTGAGCCACTTGAATTATCATAAGAAGCACTCTACATTTCATTCATTTCCTTTCTATGCTATCTATAATTGTACTCAAATTTTTTTTTTAGCATGGGATAGTGGGCCTTTACATGTCCGTTTCTCTACCATTCATAGAATACTATCTCAATAGACATGTCACTTCTTTTCCAATATTTATTGCATCTTCCCTTTTTCTCATAAAATCCATTTATGTTACGCTTTCTCAAAAAATAATTCTTCTTGTAAAATATTATATACCTTCTGCCTAATTGAGATATCTCCTCATCACTATCAGGTTATAATTTTACACTACTAGAATATTCTACAGAGACTTACAATTTACCTTTTTAATTCTGTTTAGAGTTGGTGGCCTTAAATTAACATGTTTTATTTTTGGTTTATCCGCCTCTTTATTGTTGACATTCAGCTTGTCTACAAACATCATTAGTTTCCCAATTTGTTTATTGAAAGGTAATTTGATGATGCTTCATGACTCCCCAATATAGACAAGGGTTCGTCTCCATCTATCTAGTACGCATATTAGAATCCTCCTGATTTGTTCTTTGAGAATAACATCTCATCCATGAGATATCATTATGTTGAAAATTTCGTTGATCATGAGATACATGTCAAAAATTGGTTCTTTAGGTTTCCTATTAAAGTTATCATATTTAATAGTATTAGTATTAAGTATCATTTCCTTCACACTAGAAGTTTGTTCGCGTGAAATAGAAAATGTTTCCCGAATTTCATGGGTAGTTTTATATGAATAAATTCTATTAAATTACCTATCTCATAAAGTGTAATATAGAGAATTCATGGCTTTGAAATTGTAAATGTGGGTAGTCTTGGTGGGGGCATCCCATGTGATTCTAATAGTATCAGGAATTCATTACTCATCTATAATTGATGACCAAATTTTAAAACACTTACATTCTAAATGGATTTTCATTTTAATATTCCATTGGGAATAATTAGTTACATTAATCAATAGTGGGATTCCTGATCCACAACCATCTAGTATGTTATCCATAATAATTAAATAATATTAAAGAGATATAAATTTGGAATGAACATAAATTTATAGATTATTAATGTACAACTAAAATCATAGATGAATAGTTTATATAATAGTGTCTTAATAGGACTAACAAACATGTATCTTAAAAAATTCTAGTCATATTAGATTACTCAAGAGGGGGATGAATTGAGTATCTATAATAATTTCTATTTGAAAAGATTTCATAAATGGTTCCCAAATAAAAATAAATACAATATAATTAATCAATGTAAGAAGTTTATGAAAGATTGACTGTTTAAATAACTTCTCAAAAGATTGATTAATTATTAGTATCTCAATATTAGTAATTTTTTTTAGTTTTGATGCTATTATAGTATAAAAAAACAATAATAATTTCTGTACAAGATTAAATATATAATTAAATATAATTATTTCTATATTATATAGATAAATATAAAAAAATTATGCAATATAGTTTATATAAAACAACATAGCTGGTATAAAACAAGTTGTTCAGTCTGAAGCCGAGACAAAATCCACTCCACTTGGTGATCACCTGCCACAAAGTAGTTTATATTAATAAACATGATCCACACCATAGACCAGGGTAAAAAAAAATGCACAAGACTGTCATGGTCACATGAAATATTTGACAGTTCATCAGGGGTATACACTACCTAGTCACACAGGGAACTCCTCCATACTTATCTGTGGGAGTAAAGAGGTTTTTAAAGAATATAGTGGATGAATATCTTGAATCATTTAGTTTAGTGGAAGAGAAATATTGTTTTTTAATGCAGTCACACACACACTACTAGAAAGATAAAAAATAGATCCCATATAATGATATAAGGTGAGAAGTTCTCTATGTGTTATTAAATGCATCTATAAACTTCTAGGATGATGAAGATGCAGGTATCGAGTCATCTTACGAGAGACAGAGCAACGAAAATATGGTACACATGTTTCCAATTAGACAAGGATCATGTTCCTCATGGTGTTTATATTTCAAAGATATTATTGACTCTGATCATTGGAATCCATTAATATGGATTATCGAATGCTTCTTGTGTTCATCAGATGTATATTTTTTCATGTGTCAGTTCTCTTCATTGTAATTACCGTGCTTATACGGCTCTAACACACCTTGTTTCAAGGCCATGCCTTTTTTATTCCTGGAGTATATGATTTGGTGCAAACAGAATGCATGTATTCTACACCTCGTACCCCATACTATCATGTGAAATGTATACAATGAAATTTTAATTATGTCAATGCATTTAAAATACTCAAATATGAAAAATAGAAATTAAATTGAAAACTAAAAAATAGATTAAAGAATGGCGTCTCATTCTGTCTCGAAATGTTGTCACTTGGGAATAGTGTAAATGCTAAATGTTGTCTTTTTTCTTTGCCTTTGACTAGTGAGACAGTTATGATTGAATAGTTGTATATGGATCAGGAACCAGCAACACAGATGTAGTGTATGGACCACAGTGTCTTGTCCTTTTCCAAACTTCAAGTGGTGCCTTAGAATGGGACTAGTGTCAAAGCCTTCAACTGGTCTGAATCTGGTTATAGTGTCTGGTCACCATGTTTGGGTCACGGTGTCTAATCATGGTGTCTGGTCACGGTGTTAGTTCACATGTTTGGGTCATGGTGTTAGGTTTACAGTGTCTAGTCACGTTGCCTAGGTCCTTTTCCAGAAAACCAGAACTGGTGCCAGACACACATTTTCTTAGAGTTAGCCAAATATCTGTATATAGAATTATGTAATAATATGCACAAAATAAATTAGACTTAATAATTCATAAATTAAATTCATTTTAAAAATAGTAAATATATTTTAAAAAAATATTTCATGAATTATTTGAATGAAGATCTTAAGAGAATTTTTATAAATCATAAAGAAACCTACCATTATTACACTTGGCATGAAATAGATTAAACATGATTAAAATGATTTGGAGGTTGTATAGAATTTGTGATTATCAATACATGATTAAAATAGGATGATTTCAACATATGTTTTTTTATTGTTCTTTTAATTGTTTTTTGTAACGTGAGTTTGGAAAAAATTATATTAGATAAGAAAAAAGAATGTAATGGATTAAGTTGGACATCATATATTATTGATTAATTCATAATGATTTTTTATCAAATTGTTTTTCAAATTTTATAATAGTATAATTTTAGAAAATGTACAACCCACAAGATGGGAGACAAATCTTCGTGTTAGTTAATGGTGTGGGGATCAGACTAACAAGTAAGTGAAATAGGCTATTATCATATACCACTGCCATACAAGAACTCTATGGATAGTATAAATTAGTTTTACTTTATTTAATCTGTATGATAGAGGATGTATATGTCCATTTTTGGAACAATATACAATAACTCCTGTTATATGTGGACTTATGAATAATTGATTCCCTGTTATAGATAGAATGACATATCATTTTATTAAAGGATCTTCTAACACATAAAGAATGAAAAATTCAATTTCATTTAATTAAATTAGAGCTAATGTGGAAATTTTTCAATCAATGACCAATGGTGAGATTGTATTAAAATCAATTAATTATTTATTCTCATGAAAAATTACTAAACATTAGGGAAAGGATATTGAAAACCAAAAATTTTATCCTAGTACATTAATATCTGATGAACAAGATTGTCCCATAAGTCATCATAGATTTTTAGCTTATTTATGTACAATTTCTCCAAAACTCATTCTTTATAACTATCCAGCAGAACATGATGGTTATATATTTGTTCCATATCCATGTTTTCACTTCCCACCTATGTTCTACTATGTGTAAAAATAGTGATAAGTTTCTTTGGGTAACTCTTATGTTTCAAACATTTCTATTAGAAATAATTTTTTATTATCCCTTTTTAGGATGTGGGTTTCCTTAAATAAAATGTTCAAATAATAAACCATTGATAGCCTCGATGAAGTTTGAGTGTGAAATTACTTTTAAGGGGGGTAGAATGTAACACCTTAAGATTTTATTGGTTTTTTAATTTCATTGTTTTATTTTGTTGTACACTAGACCATGATTATTGTAAACTATACACAACATTTTATTAGCTTGTAGTATAAGCAACACTATTCTTGGGTTCTGTTAAATACAATACCAAGTAATTTTAATAGAATTAATTTCACACAACACTAAGTATAGATTTTATTCAATGTATAAATGAACTATGTTTGGATTATGATTTATGAAATATAAAATCAATATTGCACTAAACACAACACTGACTTGTCTCTCATTACACACAAGAGCGGCCTTCCTCGATATCTTATATTGTACGCTATGTTGACTTTCACTAAACTACAATATATTTGGAAAATTTTATAATTTAATTGCATATAAACTCATAATTATGAATAGAATTAACTAATTTTGAATTTTATAACGTTAAAATTCATTTTGTGATTTTTTCGAACATGATAGAAGAACAAATTAAATTTTTCAGATTGAAGAATTATTTTTCCAAAAAATTGTGGTTTTCCACCTTTCGATGGAACACCAATTTTAAATTTTTTTTATTGAAACCTATATAAATAAAATTTCAATATAGACATCTTCATTGGGATAATGATATAAAAATTTAATTTGGATGAATTTTTAATATTCTATTAAAAACATTTATATTTTATTGAATAGTAAAAATATGTTAAATTTTAATTAAAAACAACATTTTCATAAAAATAATTTAAATAGTTATGTTATTCTATTGAATGGTTAAAATTATAAATATAATATATTATTTTAATTTAATACAATTTAAGTCATTTTCATTAATTATACATTGAACTCATATGTAATAACATTTCATTATTTTGCAATGTTTTCACTTTTAAACAAAAAATTGTTTTTTTCATTTTGAAAATGTGATAAATATTAAATTAATTATTGAAAATTATGTTCTTTGAAGTTATAAAATATAATTCTATATTTTAAATCAGTGGGTCAGAATTATGTTAATATGTTACTTAATATTATATTTTGAATAGTAAATATTAACATTTTTATTTCACGCAGCTAATGGTAAATCATGAAAATTAGTGTGACAAATAATTTGATAATGGAAATAAAATTATCCAAAAACCTTAAAAAATAAAATTTAATGAATAAAATTGTACCTTTATAATCTTGTATTTGAAATTAATTAATTTAATGTCCACTTGAAAATGAAAATGAAACAGATATTAATAAAACAAATATAAGTTAACCAATGTGAAACTCACATTTATTATATGTATAATAATTTTAATATAGGTATAATCATGTGATATCTTCTAATATAAATATTCCATTGAATGATAAGAGAATTAACTATGTCAGTGTAATTTATTTATTATTTTTAGGAAATAATTAATTATCTTAAAGTCATAATATTTCATGATGTAAAAATAAATTAATTTATGATAAATAAATAATAAGATTTTAATTAAAATACTAATAAACATAAGAATGTACAAAAACATGTCCAATTTTTTTGTCTAATATATTCCTACCATAATCATTAAAAGGTCATGATAGTTGCCATTTTGAGACTTTTATAATTGATTTTAAAATTTATATTATTTCATTTAAAGCAGTGTTAAAGTTGTCCCATTCATAATTTAATAAGTATATAACTTTTAATGATTGATTTTGTAGAAGATAAATTAGAGAACATATATTTTCATAAGATATATTAAATTTATCTTCATTATAGCATTTAATTTTTAATTTTGACTCTACAAATATGTTTTTTAAATAATTACCCAAAATCATTGTAGTAATGATTTTGACAATGGAGATATTAAATAATGTTTATTTGAAATATTATAATAAATATAATCTTGGATAATTATTTTGTACAATGAATTTCAAAGAAGACCATAACCCATTATAGATATAAAATAATATTTTCTTCAAGGATAACACCTAATAATGATATTTCTAAAAATCCATGAATGGAATAGTGTCAAAATTGACACAATTCATATTTTGTTAAAATAATATCTGATTAAATTATTAAAAAATAATAAACCAATTTTAAATTTAAGGATTTATTATGTTATGGTATAAAATAATATAAATATTGCATTTATGTTATAATTTATATCAAATAAGTAAATATATCACAATATTAATATTGAATCATTTGTTATCATATTTAAAATTAAATATAATAACTAATTGTTAATTAAAATGATAATGTTTAAATTGACCTAAAAAAATATATAAATTTTATTAAATGATTATATATTAAAATAATAATATAGTATATTTTAAAATATTTCATTTTTGTTGTATTTTATATTATATTCAAATTGTTATAAATTAATTATTTCAGAATTTCTATAAGTGTCCCTAACCCCAATTATAATAAGACACATCTTCCCTCATTTATCCACTAGAAATTAAGCCATAATGATTTTGAATACCCTGACCATTTCACTTATAAACATCTCTAGTTACATTATATAGGTTCTTGTATTTTCAAAGGACCAACTATACTTCTAATAAGATGATATATAAAGATGGGATGTCAATGAATAGGTAATATCATATACCGATTCAATCATCTTTACTTCTTTATTCTACTTCCACTTCATGAGTTGTTTCATTATAGAATAGTAAATCTTTAATCCCTTATATGAATATATGTTATTGTAATTATGAAAAAACTATACTCCACTTTCTATAAGTCTTGTGAATAACAAAACCACCATGTGTGCGTATGCACGACCTAGGGTCTCTACTCCATAGTGTAATCTGTATTTCAGAACCACATTATATTGATGTGTATAAAAATGGATGTAATAACCATATATAGTTATCTAATATGATATTTATTTGGAATTTTTATACACCATTCACTTAAAAACCACTCTACAACAAATATAATGATATTGTCACTCATGCGTACGTTCGACCTGTCGTCTCCAGGATGTAATTTGATTTATTTTACCTGATCATTATTAAAAATTGATTATAAATATGTAAATAATGATTAAAAATGATTTATATTTTTTAATATAATATTATAATGATATAAATATGAACTAATAAGTATAATTGTAACTTATTCCACAAAACATGTTTAAGAACATAATACAATTAACACCAGGAATAATAAGTAATAGTGAGATATTACTAACAAATGATGATAATATGATCATATATGATATCAAAAAAATGTATATGATTCTTGAATATGTCAATAATATTATCTAAAAAATAATATTGGAGGTTATGATACAGACAATGCATATTATACTTATGGTAAATGAAATTTTTTTTCCCTTTTATTTCGGTGGGACATTTTCTGTTGACAATATCTAATTATTTTGTCTGGTGTTTTATAGACAAGAATAATTTCAAAATTCATATAATGTGTTTTATGTTATTTAAATATTAATATAATTTAATTTATATAATAATCCATAGTATTCGACTACTTATAAATTGGTAAGGGATAATTATTAATCTCATTTTTCATATGCTTTTTATACATAAGTATTTTCTGGGGATATATTTATCATTCATGTACATGTTTTTAAAAATGAGTTCATAAAATTTAGATTATTCTTCTATGTATTTTTAATGTCATTTTACTCAATGTTTTTTACTTTTACTACATTTTATGGAAGAAATAATTCATTTTATTACTATACGTTGTACTTTTTAAATATTATGAAAAAGGTAGGAGAAGAATGGTTTTTAACAATTATTACATGAATGGATATTTAGTTCTTTATAAATACTTATATCCCTTAAAATTATAGTACATAATAAAAAGTTTATTTTAAAATAAATTATTACCTTTTGACTTTTCACATAATTTTGAGATAAAAAATGATTTTGAAGAAAAACTATATTTTCCTCAGGAATTATGTTCATGCGTTTTTTCAAAATTCTTTTCTCTATATAATGACACTAATTAATTAGGGATAAGTTTAAATCTCTATTTTTACTATGAATTTGTTGTTTTATTGACTGAATGACATTATATAAGGATTATTTTATGATGGAATGATGTTTAATAATCCCATTTTATTTCATGTGTTAGGTTATGATTAATGATTTATGTTTTTGTGAGAAATGTAAGAATGAATTCATTTTGAGATGGGTGGGACCTATATCTCCCTTTAATTCATTGGGTATTGATTTAAATATCATGATATAGAAATGACTAAAATGGAATGTAAATATGGTTTAGTAATACAGGACTAGAATGACCAGTAAATCTGGGTTAGTAATATATGGCTAGAATGACAAGAAAATATAGCTCAGCAATACATTACTGAAACATAAAATAAAACCAGTTTAGTATAGGAATTTATCCACTAATATGGTCTTGGATGAAGTGCCTTGGATGCTATGTAAATCATATTTTGTGCTTATTTGTTTTCCATAACACCATATTTTATTCCAATGCTATTTTATCATGGATAATGTTCTATTATGATCTATGTCTTACAAACTACCATGATTTAATTCAAGACTCATGATTTTTATATTTAATCTTTATGTTCACATTTTACATTCTTATGTTTATGGTTTGTATTATGTTCTCAATGTTTACCCTTACTGAGCAATTGAGATCACACTTTTTATGTTTTCTATTCCCCAGGATACAATGAAATGATTTAGGTTGGAAAAAAGGAAGATATTTGTGAGAGATGTTAAAGATCTTTCACAATGATAAAATATTTGGTTCCATGTTTCCAAAGAGACTAATCTAATATGGTTATTGGCCATCTATTTCTGTAATGTATTATTTTTTCCACAAAATTATTGTAATGTCCATATACCTCATGCTTAGGCCTTTACAAGTATCCTCTTATATTCTATTTAACGCTCCCTATACAAATAATAATACAAAATAAAAAATTTAAATTCCATAAGATTATATGGTTTGTTTAGTTGGGGAATTTAATATATTATCATTTTAAATAGTGTCATCATTGAGAATCCAAAAGCATCTTCACCATGAAATATTTCCTACAACATGCCCATTATTTCATCCTTCCACTCTTATGTGTCATTTTAGTATTTTATAAGTTACAATAAGAACAATATAAGATGATTGATTTTACCCCATAACACTTATTAAATATGATATATATCTGAAATAGGATTCTCCAAATATAATTCCCTGGATTCAAAATATATATCTTCATACAATATAAAATGTAATGGGTTTGGAATTTATTTTCTCTATTGATATTCTTAGAAATTGTTATCAATAACACTGAATAATAGTGGTAAAGAAGTTTGATATGAATCATCCTTAACAAGACTGTGGATCTCATAAATACTATCATATATCAAGATATGATTAATTTACACTTTCCCCCATCTATGAAAAATTATGGTTGAAATAAGAATAAATATATGATAACCGACCACAAATTCCAAGGGTAATCTCTTGTGGTAAATATAATGAATTTCCCTAATATAGATAAAATAAATATATTTCTAAATTTTATTAACACCATATATTAAATCTATAGGTATATGAATAGTAATTTAATTGTATTCCACTAACTTTATCATATAACAATAAGTGAAAACATTCATTAATATAATTCAGCAAACTGGTCCATCTGAGTAGATAATTAGAAACTATTATTTAGGTTATTTAAAAAAATTAATGGTGATCATCCCATAATGCACTATTTAATGAATTTTGGACCATTTCATACCAAAAAAAGATTTTGATAGTATCTTATGATTTTCCTTCTATCTATGGATGATTGGTATAACTGAATTTCATCAAATACATCAATTCAAATTCATGTCATTTCTAGACACAATTTTTTAACCATTGAAAAATATGGTAGAATAATTTAAATTGTATGCTATGTAACATCCTCAGCATCACAGAACACATCATTCAAATTTCATCAAAATTCTATGCTTACATAATAGTTAAAAGTATGGTTATCTGGTGATAATAATATATGAAAAATTAAACCATATCACTCATGTTATCAGACAATGTTAATCTATTTACTAATCTACTATGATCATAGTAAACTTTTATATGGGAACAAATAGTTAATTGAGAGTACCAAATAGTTGTAAATTCTCTAACATTTTCTATTGAGTTTTAAATAATTTAATGATAAATGAAAAAAATTCCTATAATCATTTCAGGACACCAAATCTGGTCATCGATGTCATAATTTATCTTCAATTTCCATTCATTTAAAACCCATATAGTTGATTTATGTTAATCATTTAACTATTATATCACAGAGGATGGAACATTGAGGGTTCTATTTTAATTTAAAAATGAACATAAATATTGGAAGCAATGATATATGATCACCCATATATTATGTTTCTCAAGAATAATAATGTATATGGAATTAGAAAAATAAGAGTCCATGACTATCTATAAGATAACTGAAAATTTTTTGTACAGTGAAGATGTATGAATTTATGATCTTCTAATATATCCATATGAATCCCATCCATTATATATATTAATCTCTATTCATAAATAAACACATTAACCATATAAGTATTAACATACCATTTAAGAGTTTTGCTATACCTATCCATAATCAAAGATACATACATTATTAAAATTTAAATGGATAAAATATATTTCACAAATTAATGTTTTATACTATTAAAAGTATATTTTAATATGGTTAATTTAATGATCTGGTATACTTCAAATAGAAAAAAATATTTTAAGAAAATTTAATTCATCTTCCACAGTATGGAACACATAAGGGAGTTGAATTTCATGTCATGAGAATTATAATTATATTCTTGCAGAAAATGATTCCTAGATACATAAGAATACACATGGGTATATTTAATGTAATTACATTAGTTTCAATGTAAATGGAATAAAAATCATATTAATCCTTTAATGATTCAATTTTAATATAATGAAAATAAGTATAGTCGACCACTTTTCCAAACCTATACATCCATATTACGTAGACCAGACTATATAAGTTTAACACCATTTTTAGTTATATCAATCATTTGAAAATATATACATGAAAATCATTAAAAATATTATATAATAACATATTCATCAAATAAATAATCTTTTGATGAATATAATGGAAGGAACACATCAATACATAAAAAATTCATCCTTTTTAGGGTCTAACGATATTCCTACTTGTCAAATTACATAACCATAGAAAGTCACAGCATTGACCTTGAATGAGAATTTATGAAAAATTAAATTGGAAAAGTGATTTTATAATGCAAAAAAGACAATAAGTTTCTATATTTCATATTCATCCTTATATATAGAGAGTAAATCTTATACATATTTTGAATAAATAGATTTGTGGAATGAACAAATCAATTTTTTTTATTAGAGCCATTAACCCAACAAGATGATTTTATGGAATGACCTGTTTCAAAATAAAAATTACATTATGAATTAGAAATATATTCAATGAATACATATTAGTTTAGGTCATCCACTACCGGAAAGAATATGTTCTACTTATATTCTACTGTTAAAAAAATATTCCAACTAACTTGGTAGTGATTCTCTAAATTGTCCATATTTAAATCTTAATGAATTATCATGAAATTTATATTCCACTTGATGTAAATTTGATGAGTAATAGTGAAATGAAATAAAAATGAAATACATAAAACATAATCAATTAATGAAATTAAATAAGTCATTATCTCAATTTGATGAATATGTTTAAATTATTTCATTCTCAATAGTTTATTTCCCATGAAATTTTAAAAGGAAAAATGATCATGTCATAAAACCAATAGTTTCTAATAAAAACTATTCTATTCCCTCAAGGTATGATGTCTCTTATAATATTTTCAGTTGTAATACATGATTCATAATTTATCCCCACTAAAAGGAATAAATTACTAAAATAAAACCTTATTAAATATATTGAAATTTAAATTAGTTTATATTAGAGTGGGAAGTATGTCGGTAGATAGCCCAATAAAAACATTATCATTATAATATTAGACATCTTATATCCAGAAAAAATCATTTTACTGAATACAAAGAAAAAAATCATTCCTAATAAATTGAAATATATCCAAAAACAATTGAAAATATTACTAGATCATAAGATAAGGGACCATAAATATTGAAAAATTAAATATAATATTGCAAGTGTCTTACAAGGATCATGGGCCCTAAACATCATTATACTACATCCCAATAACATAAAATAGACTCCCATGAAAAATATTTTATAATGGTTTTAAATTCCAAACCATAATTTTTTAGAAGGTACATTGAGGATTAATATATCACTATAAACCCTAATGTTTAAAGAACATGTATTTTCTATTAGAATGAGTACAAATAAAAACACCATCAGATGGACCCCCTAAATATTCTTAATATGAAGAAACTCTATACAATTATATTTAATATATTAATGAGGAAACTAATATTATAAATTTAAATATATTACTTTCACTTCTATGAGATACAACTAAAATTGAGTACCCTTTTCAAGATTGAATGCATCCACATTCTCATTTTTTATTATTGGCAGATAAAAATGATCTATAAGAAAGTGCATCTAATGATAGCACAAAATTGATTTCATATTATTTAATGACACCCACATAGGTTGGCCAAAAAAATTTATTCATCATTTCCCATTCATATAAACACTATTATTTTGTATATAAAATCGTGGAAAGACGTGTCAAATAATGAATATTGAATAATATCCTTATTATTTTGTAATTCTCAACTATTCAATTCAATCTATCATGGGATGATATTATAGGTGGAAGAGTTTATAATAATATATAGAATGACATCAAATTCATCAACCATAATAACAACCAACCATTTTATTAGTTTTCATAATACAAGGCTTATATAATTTTGCCTCTTGCATTAAAATTCCTTATTTATCAAAACATTTTTATTTTTAAAATATAATTTAATTAAAGATTATATATACAATAAAATATCTTAATCCAAAATTATAAATTTATCTCATCAAGAAATAAATAATTTTAATACAAACATAGAATGATATTTAAATTATTAGTGGAAAAATTAATGAGTTGGGTTGATTATAAAATTTTAAAAAACAATCACTCTATAAATCAATCATTAACGAGAATCAACCTACAATTATGATAATAAATATATAGGAATACCATTTTTTAAAATTTTATGTTTTAATAAATTAAATCGCAACATTAGTCTAAAATATATCATAAAAAATCTTGTAAAATCATGTTTGATGATTAACAGTCCTACTAGTGCCTACAAAATGGCACCTTGCCTGATTCATGTGAATAAAAACCTATGAATGACCCATTAGAAAAAAGGTAGAGAAAATATAAGAATACCCAATTTATCAAAGTGTTTCACACTATTTATAATTGTCAGACATTTTTAGGGGCTACATGTAGAGTCTCGATAATCTAATCTCATGGACACATTGACATATCATAAAAAATATCATATATTGTGGACACTCATACACCATTGTAATGTTCATGGACCAAAGACATGAATTGAACAAATATTAGCCGCTAAAACACTATTTGCACACCAACCAGTCAAAAAAAGAAAGTCATAAATAGTTAGTGTAAGATAAATTTCATGTTGGTAGTGTTTTCCCCCATAAACAACTAATATAAGTCTGATTGATATTAATAAATCATGATAACTCTTTTAAAAAATTTATAATTGAACCCCAAGTCTATTGGGATTTTCCATTGGTCTACATTCATCTGATATATATACCAAAACATTAAGTCTATCAACATGAAAATGAATATAACCACATTCATAGTACATTAGTTCTACATTCTATAGATGATTACCTAAAAAGAGACCAGTTAATCTATATTAATAATTGCAAATCCTAACATGGCCTATATAATATGGAGCCCCTCAAAATTGGTATTGTTATTATTTAGTATAACAACATAGAAGCTATATAAAATCATAATAAAACTACTTTGTACACTATCTATTATGCTCAAAAAAGTGATGTACATTCCCCAGGGTCTATGAGATTGTATCTCCCATTCTCCCTCAATATTTCATTACATTGGTCACATAAAACAAGGAATGGTCATATCATATAAAATCATTTGTATAGAGTGATCTTGGTAACTCTATGTAAAATCACCACTAGAACCAACTTAAATTTTATAAAATATATTTAACTCATGGAATAATACATAAAAATAGATGATGGATAATTGAATATCCAATATGCTTTTTGATGTTCAAATTAAGATAATTTCAGAAGATATGTTATGTCCTAATAAATGGATGGTCTAAAACATTCATTACCTGTTTCAGTATATCATGGTACAATTGTGATGATGGGGGTAATGAAATCATGAATCCCATCTGATTGTTATGAAACTCAACATGATTAGGTACCAAAGACCAAATCATTGGAAGGGGATTGTCTTCGGAAATTTAGATCATTATCCCTTACTATGGGATTGGGGAAGGGGTGTATAATGTTTGAATGTTATTTTCCCAACACATCACCAATAATCAAAATTGGGGTATTTTTTGTATTTAAGTATAAAGTAAATAAATATTGTACCATATATAAAAATCCCCAAATTAATGAAATAAAATTATGTTTTACAACTAGTTAAATAATTATACAGGGGAATGCCCAACAACACATTGTACATTAAAAAATGAAAGGCCTATTGTCCCTTATAAACATTAAATAGTCCACAACAAATAATTTTAGGGAAAAAAGGTATTGAATGACTTTCAAGGAATGGAAAAATGGAATAGTCCAATAAAGACCCATTAATATAATATGTAATCAAATTAAACTCCTGCACCATTAGAAATTTATAAAAGATAAATTAAATGATTATTTTAAAAAAAATAAGTTCATAGATAAACCTCCATATCAAATATCCCTGAAAACCCATCCATTGATGTGTATGGCTACAAATAGGTTTACGCCTCCATCATTAATTTCATTTCAAATTCATGGATTTTGATAGAGAATATGAATCCTCTATATAATGTCTATGACGAATTATAGTCCACGAAATTTTTTTAATCTAAATTGATATCAGTATATTAATATAAATAATAATAACAAATATCTGTTTTACATTGTAATAATATATGGTATTATTCTAATGAACATAGAGAAGAAATGATATTATAGATATAAGGAAATAAAAAAGAATTAGAATTATGTAAGAATAATACACAACTACTATATTGAAATATATAATTTGACGAAACATTAACGGAAATGGAATCCTTCCACATCAAATCATATACTTAATGTTAAATAAGATCCTTTCAACCAAATCACAAAGCTTTATATAATTTGAACTAAGGAATACATATGTGGTGGACAAATTAAGGCGTTATAGACTACTCTTAGAAGGAATTACAAAACTATTACATATTTGAAATTTATTTTACTAGTAATAGGAACTCCCTGCACCTTTTATTAGGTTATTTAACCCATAATCCCAGAAAGTACCTACCATAATACACTAAGTACCCAGTGGTTCAAAAAAACTACATCAAACTTTTAAGTACCCATTAGGTTTTAAATATAACCCCTCAAGGCACATGGTCAATACAGTATTGAATGGGTTCATGCCTTTCTTAGTCCCCATTACTCAAAACTACTCATATTCCTACGATCGAATATGATGCTAAAAAATAAATTTATTAACATTATTTAAATTAGTTTAACAATCTACATAGGTTTTTGTATTATCAATATAAATTACAAGAGGTAGTGTTGATCACTTGAATTTACTCTCTGAAACGATTTCTTATATAACATATAGTTTATTATACCATAGTACATTTTCAAATCAAAAGGGTTCTATAACACTCAACTCCGGTTGTACACTTCAAAATAATATAATCATGGGCCCCATGGGAATTCTGTATGTATAATTCTAATCATAAAAATAATTAATTTATAATCATGTTTAAATAGAATTAATTATAAATTTAGTTTGGCAGATATTATTGGGGTTAAATATTTATGAGTGTACTTTTTGGAGTTTTCTATAATGTGCGGGTTGAAAAAATGTTATAAATAAAAGATTAATTATTTAATATGTTATATGTATCTTATTATATCATCATATTGTTATAATTTCACTATATTTTTAATATATGACTTTAAATGGTCATTTAGTGAATAGTTGGTTAAATTTATTTATATTAAATTGTGGTTTAAAAATGATAAGAAATTTTGAATTACGTGTATTTTTTATACAAATAATTGAAATAGTCTTTTTAAAATAATGGGATTTGTTTTATAAAAAAGAGGATTTTATAATAAAATAGAATTTAAATTTAAGATTTAATGATTATTTTAATTTAGGATGATAATAATTTTATACATAAATATGCTTTGCTGTTGTTTAGGGATGTAAAAAAAATTATAACATGTCTAGAGAAACAATTAGTATGGGGGAATGTTGGGAATATTATGTATATGGTGGCATGGATTGAAACGCCATTTTTTGTTGTAATTTTGTAAGAACATTTGGGTTGCAAGGAATTTATGGATTCATTTTTTGTTTTTTATATAAATGGAATAATTATTTCTACATTGGATATTACTCATGAATTATTATATTATTTAACTATAGTCCCTTTACAATATTTTCTATAATAATGGATTCTTGTTAAATAGGTTTTGATGAATGGATTATATTTAAATTGATTCTTAATTTCCAAAAAATAATTTGTTTCTTTATTTGTGTTGATGATTCATAAGATTAAATTTATGTCATTCTTGAATTATTTTTGGGTCAAATTATTACCCACCAACAACCATATATCTATGTGATTGTGTACAAAATAGTTTTCAAGATATTGGAAAATAGAAAGGTTATTTTTCATTATTGATGTTTCATTGACACTATAATTTTATATAAACATAATTATATTTTGATGCATGTTATTATAGGATATTTGTTGTCTATTATGAATATCTGTGTGTCATATATACATGTAATTAGGTGTCAGATCATATATTCCATTTTCCATTGTGATGTTTAGTACTATGTTGTATTTTTAATTTCATATTTTAATATTTGTTAAATAAAAGAAGAAACTTAATTTTTATATTTATTTTTATTCATTTTTTAATATCTCATTTACTAATAATTATGTTTTTTCCATTGAAACTAGATTTCTAACATAAAAATTCATGGAAAATTATTGAGGTTTTATAAATGATATAATTAGATGTCAGGTTTTGGGTATTCTAATAAGTACATTCAAATTGAATAATAGTATTTTTTTAATATTTTAGAATGGTTATGACTAGTAGGAATTATTATATATATGAATGGAAATCATGAGGTTATTCTAAAATGTTATAAATATTAATTTGTAATGTCAAAAATATTTTCTATGGAGATTTCTTATTAAAGTGCCTAATGGATCACTTTATTGAAATATTTTATTATAGGTTTTTTCTCATGATTGGTTAGGACTATCATAGAGTTCTTGCATCAATGTAGGTACATTTTAATGTGGGACACACATGTTTGGGATTTTGAATATATTTTTTCACATTGATTTTTTTTTCAAAACGTTTTGGATGTAATTTCTTTTTAACAGTGAATTAGGATCAAATTATTTAATCTTTTAATGTTTTGAGATGAATGGAATGAAATCATGTGAATATGATTAAATTCATATATTTGTAAGAGAAATTTATTTTTGTGTTTTTGAACTCATTTAATATCGACATATGTGATATATATATATATATATATAGTACATTGACTAGTATATTGTTATGTTGAATTGTTTAAATTACTCAATATTGAGATTATATTTTTGAAAAGGATATCAGAAAATTGAACATGTTACTAAAATGGTGATTCCATAAACAAAAGTGATTTAAGTGATCAGTGGATTAATAAATCTAGAGTGGTAAAGAAAACTCTTTTTTTCATTCAAACTAATGAATTATAATCCTTACTCCATTATTGGGATTGTAGGGATTATGAATATGAAGAATTATTTTTTAAAATACCAAAATACTATGGAAATTAGATGTGAGGAATTAATGATAGTGATGTTATATATGGGGGGGATTTTAACAGGTGTGATAATATGGATGATGTACTCTTGTTTGTGGATTGATCCTGAGATACATTGGGGAAATCAGATAATCCAGTATTATTGCCTAAAATCATTGAAATTTTGAAATAATTATAAGATAAATCAATTCAAGGAATGAAACATCACTATAAAAGAATTTTTAATTTATTTTTTACTAACATTTTTTATTTCACCAGAGATGATTATGAATGTAATCCTTAATGTAAGAATTATAATTATAATTATTTTTCTTATTTTGACTATGACATTATCCTATTAGAAATACCCATCCATGATGATTCATTGAATAATGTGAAAATGGTAAAATAAAATATTGTAGATTCCAAATGGGGGAATACATATTAATATAAATGATTTTGAGTAAAATAATTGTTTGGATACATAATAATATGTAGATATCCTCCATGAAATTAGGAAGGCAAGAAAAAAAATCCAAAATACGGACTAGTTTAATGGGGGATGTCATCATAGGTTATTCTAATGTACGTGAATAGTGAATTTCATAAGGCACTATCCAACTGCGCCTAATACATTTCATAAATTTTAGATGATTGGAGTATAATGGTTATTTCCTTATTTCAAACATTTTATCAAAAGAAGCCACCACAACACCTCTATTGAACATGTTGATTACCAGTTGATTCTTTTAATATTGAGGGATTTATAATAAATATACAAGAAATTTGTTTAAAATAAATATGATTAAATAAATATTATTATTTTCATACTAAAATTATTAAATTTCATAAAATTTTAAAGGATAAATTAAACATAGACACTGATAACCATAAATAGTATATGAGTTTGTTGTTTTATCATGGTAATAATAAATGTGACGACTACATTTTGCTAATTATCCATAATGAAATGACCCAAGAACATCTATAGAGTATTAATGTGATAGAATCATAATAATAAACACATACACTCATATTCATTATATAATATATTCCCTAATTAACAATGTATAGAGTCTCATTTGTGGAAAATCATATGTGGATCTCTACAGGTATATATATATTATGTCAAAAAAACCATCCAAAAATATTCAAAATAACACTAAAACAACTCCATACTCCATGTGTTATGGGATCTCCAGAATTTGAGTCATTTACTTCACTGAGGTGGAATAGAGAATATTCTATAAACATCCATAATTAGGAAACTAGGTTGGTGTTCCCATAAAATAATCAACAACTGGTCATCTCCCAACCGATAGAAAATAATTATAAATTAGATTATATTAAGCAACAACCTAGAACATTTAGAATAATAATAATAATAATAATTATGTGTAATCCTAGATACTCCTCATGAATATAAATAATAACATATAACCTCGATGAAAGGGAGGGTACATAGGTATTTACATTGTTTGATTATATTCATAGAGTCTAAAACTATTTTTAAAACCATGTTTTGTTATCATACCCAACAATAAGTAAAATATAACAATATATATAATAATAATGAAATATTATAGTTCATCTTAGTGGAAAATGAAAATATAGTACTACGTCATCGCATCACGATACCATAACAAACAATTAACCAGTTCATTAAAAATAGGATTACCCAAAATAGAAATTATAACATGATCTACACATATTATGTAGTTATATTAAATAATAATTGATTTTAATCATGCTAAAGTACCTATCATTGAAAAAATATACATTACTTCCAAAATTGAATATTTTGGTTTTTAATATATATAATATTTATTTAAAAACATGATGGAAATTATCATTCCTAATGGTCTCACCTAACACATATGTCTCCAAATATGTTAATAGAAAAATATATTTCATAATGATAGATAATCAAAATGATATATATTTTTTAAACAGTTAAAGTCTATATAGATTTCATAAACAGTCAATGATGACAATACAAATTTATAATAATTACCATCAAATTTAATGGAAAATTTCTAAATGAAAATAGTAATTTTTTATTAAATTCACTTTCCCCAATTTGATTATTGGTCTAACCCTAAAACGATTTCATATGTGTAAGGACTCACCTACTAAATATTAATATTGAGATATTATTAATGGTCATGAAGGATATTATATTTTTTTATAATAATGAACCAATAGATAAATATTTATTTTCAACCATGGACATTAATATAGAAACAGATTTTAAAAAGATTAAACAAAAAAATATCTTTTATTTATAATAGGTAAATTATGATTATAGTTAAATGGGAAGAAAATAGAAAGAGTTATTGATTCTAATAAAATATAGAATATGGGCTTATAAAATTTATCCTTCTACCATTACAAAATAGAATGTGATGATTGGGGGACACACCAAAGTAGAAGTTATCATAGATAAGATCTAGGGACCACATTGAACCAGTTAATTTGATAGTTTTATTTCTGATTAATGTTAGTATTTATAGAGAACGTTATCAAAATTTATCTAATATGCCCAAAATGGATTAAAAATATTATTATTAGCGGTGTAGAAGGATTATATTTTGTGTTAGATTGATGAAAATTCTCCAATATTTTAAAAAACCAATGTTGTAATTAGTACCTGGTAGAACTCTATTTGGTAGAAGGTTTAGTTAACATATATGAATTATCCAAATAGATACCATCATGTTTCTAGTAAAAATACATCTAGTTCCATGTGAAACCCATCACCATGGGTTGTTCTAACACACCCTTTCATCATTTTCTAAAATTTTAAAATTCTATTATAATTAAAACATTCAACATAACTATAATTAATATATAATACATAATGAAGAAATATATTGTTAAATTAAATAGTTGTCTAATATTATTCAATAAAAAAATAATATTTACTTCGTTTGCTTATAACATTTTCATATAGAATGATATAAAAATTAGTATGAAATTTGGTTTATTATTTACTGTAACAAATACATGATAATTATCCTTGACTATCATTTTCATCAGTGAGTTAAAGCAGATAACTACTGTAATTAGAGTCTTGTGAAATAATTAATATATTAATAAATATATATTTCAATGTTTAAAAAATCATAAATAATAATGAAAAAATATTTTTAATAACTATGATGAGATAGGTGATCATAATGATTGAATATTCCTCTAATGAATTTTCATAATTGGGGATATCCATGATGAGAGGACAATAAATCAAAACCACCAACAGTAATTATAAATTATTTATGTGTCATTGTGTATTCATATCATTATTAATGTGTATTTTCCCTTTTGTGGGTGATAACCATTAATGATTATCATACACATTATACATTTTTGTATTATTTATGAATATTATATCATATTCTAACGAAACAAAATATAGTTTTTGATGTATAAAAAACATTCGAGAATAAATAAAATGGACATGAAAAATTGTGTTCCATATAATTTAATTGTTGTAGATAAATCTATCAATTAAAAAATTGTTTGTTTAAAAAATTATATATATACATTTTGATTTAATATCAATCATTACAAATATTCCAAAATGATAAATCAGGAAATTGTGTGATGATTGAACTATGAATCCACATATATTAGATATTAATAATTAAAATTTTATAGTACCCATTATCATTCATGGGATTATAGTTATTGTAGAAATATATTAATCAATGGAATCCTCTTAGTTTTTTTATATTGCATTCATATAATGTAAGTATGATTAATATTTTTTCGAATGAAAAAGGGTACTATTGGGTAATATGGTATGTGTATCAAAAAATTAAATAAATTCACAATATTATATATTTAATAATATATTTATTCCCAAATATAAGAATCATATTTTTGGGGGTATTATGATCATAGAAAGGTAGTCATTCTTATTTATGTATAAAATGTGTTACTTGAATGTATTCTCGTATTTCAGTATTCATAAGTAAATAGATATAAAATTTATATTTTTATATTATTATTGAATGTAGTATAATATATATGAAATTACAATTATATTAATATTGGTTAAAATAAATATTCATAATAAATTCATGTGAATGAATTATTTATTATTTTATTGATGATGTCTATTTTTACTATTTCTATTCTGATGAATTTTATTAGATTATATGGACAGAGCTTCATAACACAATGTAAATTATTATTATTATCTAATATGGTTTAAATTATGTTATATTTTTTTAATAAATTTTATTTGATATGTCAAATACTATGTAAAATAATAATGATTTTATTACTATTATTTCATACAAGGTGAAATTGTTAATGAAATAGATTTAAAAAAAATAAGGGATTTCATGTCATTGTTATATTTTAACCAAGTTGTATATATTAAAACATTCTATTTTTACTGTTGACATTTAATATGGAAAAAATTATTCATCTTATATTCCCTCAATCCCTATAGATAGTTCATTAATTCACCACAACATTGGAAAATAAAATGATGACATGGTATTCATGTTAAGATAAATACAGAATTTTGTAAAGAATATTTTCCTCTCAGGTTTACACACTAGTGACAATAAGAATATTAACTGTTTCATGGAACATGTATGAATACATCTATAATAATCCTTGGTTGGACTCACCAATATAGTTATGATGAAAGAGAGTGGTGACAAAAAAAATCAATGTGAATAACATGGTTAAGGAAATTATATTTAATTTATAAAAAAATTAATATAGATGTTCCTTTATATGAAATTAATTCCGTCATTCATTTGGTATATTTGATTTTATCCACTAAATTTAATTAATGTTATAAATATGTATTCCAAAAAACACGTCTACTTCACTAATGAAATTTCAAATATTATTAATTTAATAATATATAAAAATATAATTATTTTAAATAATTTTGTAAATTTATATAAATTGTTTTCCTAGTATTAATATTTTGGATTATTATCACCAACGATCAAAAAATACATTTAAGTAGCATCATTTCTCAATGAATGATCCATAAATGATAAATACTGCTCAAAATATTCATATATAGGTATTTAGGGTACTTGATAAATGACATGAAGTTCACAATATATTATACTAGAGAAAAAATGTGTTATATTTATCTCTTAATGTAAGGAACATGTTGTTGATTATGAATGAAATTTAAATTGTCATTAAAAGGAAACATAATTTTTGAGATGTCACATATTGAGCTCCAACATCAATCATGGAATATGGACTCTAGAATCACATTAACATGGATTTATTTTGTTATAATCTAAATTCATTAATCGAACTTATTGTGGTAATACACACCACATTAATTATGTGGTTTTACCATGTTTATTTTTGTGAAACTTATGTAATAAAATAACACTTGGGAGTTTCATACCACATAGTATGTGCAACATGGAACTATCTGAATTCATCTTATATCAAAAAATATTTCATGGCTCAAAATATTCCATTCAATCACAGAATCCTAATTTAATGAATTTAATATTTTGTTTGGTTATACATATCATATACACTATCATGTATACACACTATACTTAATTCATTATAACTAAATGATTATTATTTTATTAATTTAATTGAAATTGTTGTTGATTTATTATATAACTCATATACTATCAATTAAATAGAATGTATATTATTGATATAATTTATTAATTTCAGACTAATGAAATGATAAATAAATATATCATAGAAGGATTTAATTGATATTAATTTTCTTATAGAATATAATTTTAATTCCACATTTTCAATGATCATGAGATTTTACAAATCAATTTCTTTATATTTATTTATCTAATTTAATTATTAATTATAGGTTTTATATTATAATATATGTTAATAAATTAAATATGATGACCAATGAATTGCCTCTTCTTTTGTAATATACTGGCCAATGAGATCAACAATTATTTAATGGATCCTTTATCCCCTAGTTCATGTCACTTTCCTGTTACAATACATTTTTCAATGATATATATCCCATTTATAGTATATGGTTGTGAACTCATACTGAAATAAGTCCATTCATAGTGATAATTAGGAGATTGGGGGATGTTTTATAATGACCCATTTTAAAAGTAAAATGGTTAGTTCCCCTTAGTACTAGGTCATTTTATCATATCTCAATAAAACAATAAATATAGTATTATTAAGTTAATTCAAAATAATTATTTTTTAGTCTATATATATTTTGTTTCTTATGGTATACATGGTTTATATTTTTAAAATTTCCAATTATACGGTTTTAAATGGATATTTACAAGAAAAAAATGATAAAATAGAATAAATTGAATAGGATTGATCTTAGCGTGTATACTTATTATTCACATATGTTCTTAGAAAATTTCTCACAAAATATAACATCGGATAAAGATATATATATATATATATAATAGATCTAATCATAAAAAATATTAATAATTATATTATAATATAAGATTTATTTTTTTAAACCAAAAAATATAACAACATTGAACCCTCACTTTGGGAGGAGAAAAAACAAATTACTATAATCCCAATATGAATAATGTAGAATTTGATTAATAGAAATGAATTAAATTTTGATCCTTTGATGTTCCACTAAAAAAATTTCATCAATACATTTTGATCCAAGGATAAGGGGTAAAATAAAGTTTCATTATTCAATATCTTTATATCTAAATAATTTTTCAAGTATTATTAATTATTATCACCCAACTAAAATGGCCTTATACTATATTAATATAATTAATGTTGATTAATTTGGTAAGAATTGTCCTTTTATTATACATTGATGAATAATGTGGTTTGAGTTTTTCCTTAATAATTTGTTAACATCATGCATTATTTTAGTCACCTTTATACATCCTAGATAAATATTAGAAACGTTTAAATCTATTTTTATAACTATAAAAATATGATATTAAATTTTATAGGTATATTCTCTATATAATAATAACATTCAATTCAGTGAAAAACTTTTCTAGTGTGTAACTTTCTAACTGATCATGTATTCATATATCATTGCATCCGCCATTATATTCTAGTGTTGTAGACATATAAAATGTTTAAAATTAATAAATTATTTATATAAATTATTAAAAAAATAATGTAATTATAATAAATATAAAAGTTATTATCTAATATTATAATCCATTAAAATAAATTGTTATATTAGTAAACTCATTCCATATCATGAATCAGGAAATAAAAATATTTCAAAGTATTAATTTGTATGACATAATGGTTTACTGAGTTATTGTGGAGTTATAATATTATTTTTAGGCCAATATATCCGGATTTGTAAAAAAAATAATTACCCTGAAATTATTGACATAATTTGAAGATATGTATTTAGGAGGTACATGTCTTTGACTTAAGGACTGGGAGACACATAGAATATCAATGAACTGTGATGTTGGAATAATTAAATTCAACATAGATACTACTGAATGATTTTTAGTGGTATCATTGTGGGTATTGAGAATTGAAATATGTATCATTTTCAGTATAATATCATAGAAGAATGTTATTATGAATTTAATGTTGATGAAAATAGTTATTTGAAAAAATACTGAAATATAAAATTAAATCATTGATTAATTTTTCATGGTATTTTATAAAGAATTCATAAAATACCTTTTTACCTATTATAGATTATGGAAATAAATTACATATAATTATTATGATCAATATCGAATACCAATCATGTATTCACGACAAGTAATTTTTATCATATGTACATGAACATTCTTATAATACTTTAAAATTTAAGGAAATTGTAATGTCCCCACTACCTTAAGAGTCACATCAAGAATAATGTGATGTTGAAAAGAACGCATAAATATAATAAATGGAGATAGATTTTGATTTTTTTATTATAGTGTTCTCATCAGCATCATGTGAGTTTGTAAACAAATATTAGTACAATGATAATAACATTATGATATCTCATCAACAATAATTATTTGATGATAATGTGAACATAGGATTGACTTAAATCATCTTTAAAAAAACATTTTTAAATTAAAAATTAATCCATTACCTAAATACATATGTTCATTATTATATTTTATAATTATCAATTGGTAGATATAGAATTCATGTTTATTAATGAACAATCAACACATTTAAATCACTAATACCTATAAAATTTCTACTACATTTTAACTGAAAACAATAAAATGAATACCAATGGGATATGACATAATCAAAATTATATGGATTACTATGTTATTAGGAATCATACAAACGATATATAATTAATTGATTTGGGGAAAAAAGAAATCCAAAAGAATATATTTAAAATAGAAAATGAAATACCAATGTAACACTCATAACACAGTTATATGAAACCAATGATAAATAGTGAGAGAATTGATTATAATGATAAATTCATCAGATGAATAATGAATGTACAATGAATGTGGAATTTAATTAAATTGAAGATAATTTATATATTATATTTACCATAAATGTTTTCAATATTTCATATAATATTTCAAATTCACTCCATTGGGGCTATATATAATATATGACTGAACCATTTACATTCAAATATAGAATTAAACAATTGGATGAATTATTTCATGGTTGAAGTGGATATTCATGTTTTGATGGGGATTGAATCATGAATCATGAATGAAAAGATCATAATATCTCATTTCATAGAGGTTATATTTGTGTATTTAATATATTTATATATTATGTGTTTCCATGAAATAATTTTAGTTATGAGTATAGATAAAATGATATTTTATTTCACGGTAGAAATAAATGATAATATTTTATGATGTATTTTAATATGGATTAAATTATATATTATTGGAGATATTATTTGAATAATATTAATGAGGAATATAAATAAAAAGTATAAAATAATACAATATTATAGAATTTTAATTCATAATCATGTATAATGATTTTTAAATTCCAAGAATTGACCAATAATCATTTCTTCAATCCTTGTACCTAGAAACCAGTCATCTAACATGCTTATCTATATGATTTAATGAATATGAATCCTTTTGATAATATATTTCATTATTCTATAAGGACTACCAAATTAGTTAAAAATTATACATTTAAACTATTTTAATATTAAAATAGTTATTCTTTTTTAATAATTTATTAAATTATTTTTCTGAATAAATATGTAATGTATATAATTATTTTTGTATGTAAATAGTAGATAATTTTTGTCGGTAATATGGAGTACATCATAACCATTCTTCAATAATTTACATATTATGAGATATTATACATAAATTAACATAACCTTGTATGAATTAGAATCACAGTTTTAGTAGAAGGTAGAATTAATGTATGATATTAATATTGAGATCATTGGTGAGTTTTATAAGCCTTATAAATGTGTGTCATTTCATTTGAATATGAATTTGAAATATATTATTTTATACTAATATCTTTACCAACCATATTGACTAATTGATGTCATATATGCTAAAAAAATAAAGTTATTATGTTGTAATACACATGTCTAGATGAAAATATCCTATATTAGGAAGAATAAAGATATAATATGTAACAAAAAGAAAACAAATTAAATCCATGTTAATTATCATATAGTATACTAAGGATATTATTCAAATCATCAAGAAATTTTATATTTTTATAATTGGGTATGAAATAATTTTGATGGTGGGTGATTGATATAATTTAATAAAATAAATGATAGAAATGATGAGTCTGTTGTTGGGGGGATGTTTTCTATATCATCTCATTGAAAAAATAATGTTCTAGGAAGACATAATACAGATATAATTTATAAAGAAAATGATATATTATTTATAATTAATAAAATTAGTGACATTTTAATCATTTATAATAATAATAATTATTTATCAAATATTGAAAAAAAATTGATAATAAGAAATTTTTTGAATGCTGACATTAACAAAAAAAATACAAAATATGATAACCACATCACGAAATTGGATATATTTCTACCTAATGAAATAATAAAACAGGGAGTCATCATTTTTATTCGAGATAATAAATTTATTAATAGTTAATATTATACAAATAATTAAATTTGGGGTAGTGATGCTTTATTGTCATTTAATGTTTTGATTTTTGGAAACTATTCTTCCAATAAATAAGTTTTAATCTATTTTACTTCAAATTTAATTATTTTCCACCATTATAATTATTAAAAATAAAATATAATCAATTTATATTGTAAAATAATGCATCAAATAATGATATTATTTTTTCTAGTCTCTATATATAGTTTTTAGGAGGGTTATTATTTTTAATGTATAATGTTTGACACCCTTTAGAAAATATAAGGTACTCTTAATATTAAACTTTATTATGTAAAAATAGTTTTACTTAAATTAATTAATGCATCAAACCATGACCTAGTGAATAAAATCTTGTAATATTGTTTTATGGGGGTTTCTTAGAAAATGTCACAATATATACATTTACAATAATTTGAAGAAATACAATATGGGAGTAGTAATTCTCAAAACAATTGATATGTCACGTATTATAAAATATCATAAGATGATGTATTGTTACATTGAAAGAGAATATAGAAAAATTTCAAAGTCTATATTATTAAAATTTTTGATTTTTCTAAATTAATGTAATATACTAAATCTGATATTACCTTGGAAAAATTATTAGTGAGATATTATTAAATAAATATTAGATAATTGACATGGGAGGAAATTATAGTAATCTAATTAAACATAGAAAAGTAAAATGATTTAATTTCTTGTGTATAAGTATTATTAAACTCCTAGTTATCCTATGAAAATTTAGTTGAGAAAATCATTATTTTTATTATTATCCATCAATAAAAGATTATACAATTATTTTAATTTTGAATTAAATAAAGACGTACTATAAATATTCATCATTTTGTTTACATATTTCACTTTTATTGAGGGTGGAATGTAATATCTATTTATATTGTAATTATATTATAAAAATGGTACATAGAAATATTTAAAAGACATGATATATTGAAAATATAAATAACTGATTGTATTATCTGATGTGATAGTTTTCTCAAAGTGGTTAAGTAAAAATTAATAGAAGTGGAAATTTTTTAAATATGGATGATCAATTTACTAACGTCATATCCCATTAGAGAAATGATTATCACATTATATCTGGATGGTTTAGAATTGTTATTATTTAACAATACTATTAGTGGGAGTATGTTTGAGTTTGTTCCCTATATCCATCTATTATATTATTTTCTAACTTGAGAATTATTTTAAAAATATGTTATTTGAAATTCTTTTACATATTATTTAATCTTATACATAAATTTGATGTGATAATTTCATTATATTATTTATCCCTGTAATTTGTTACCCAAACTCATTACTATAGTGAGTCTTGTTAAATTCCATGGTAAAATTATTAGAGTAATGTTTTATATGGTACAAATAAATCAATCTAATGAGAAAAAAATCAAATTTTTTACTACAAGTTCGATGGAAACAAAATTTTGAGAAAACTACTCAACAATTCTAAACATTGTGGTCTATGAAAAATAATTTCTGGGAACAAACTGTCGGATTTTAATTATTTGTGATTTTTGTGTCATTGGATATTCAAATATATACATATATATATGTATTTATTTTTTCAAAATTAGACATTATATCACTATTTATGTCTCTCAATAATCACACAAATAATTGTATATTATAAATTGGGTAGATTCATATATAATTAATTCAAATATAAAGAATGCATTTATTCTATCCTATCTAATGAATGAAGACAAGTGTTATACTTTTATAAAATTTTGTTTTAGAAATGAAATTATATTATGATGTGTATATGAGATAACCATGTTTTTTAAATTCAATGAAGGATAGGTCAATGTCAAGTTTTTATGATAGTATTATTACTCCTATATTTGAATATACGGCTAAATCAATGATTATAATGTATATTATCATTTTTAGGATTGATTTTATAGTTTCTACACTAACATTTTTAAATATGGGTTTCCAATTAGATTTTTATATTCCAATATATCTCATTAAGTATGTTATTCCTATATTAATAGATAAATGAGCCTAACTAGACACACAATAACTATATCTAGATGATCAAAAAAATTAATTTATTTATGTTTCTGATTAAATTTATCCGTCATTAGAAAAATAATATTATATAATGTTATGTAGACCTGAAAATTGCAATCAGGACAAATACATTATTATCATAACTAATAGAATTAAAATATATTCTTTTTCTCATTAATATCTCATGAATATAAAAATTATTTGTTCATAAGATATGTTAATATTTCAATGTAATTTTTTATCCATTTTAAGTAAAAATATATAGAAATTATTATTTATTTACAATTAAACCGAATATAATACTCGTTTTATTCATTGAAATGACTATATTTACATATTCAATGTTCTATAATTTTTATGAGGTAATATGGTTATATTTAATTATATATATAACATTACTTATTTTATAAATTTTCATTTAGAAATTAAATATTTATTTATTTATGGAATTTTACTAGGAATGTATATTGATATTGAAAATAATAATGAATTTTTATTTTATATATACTAATATTTGGTTTAAAATATAATATATTATAGAATAATGGTCATTTTTATATAATTTTATTATTATAAAATAATGTATTCTAAATCGTTCCATTTCGACAACATAAATTATATAAAACTACCTCTACCTATGTAATATATTATATTCCCTATAGAGAATTCTCAAATATTCAATTTCTCAAAAACATAGATAGTTAAAAATGGATTATTATCATGGATAAATATTAATTATATAAATAAAGTGCTCATCTGAAGCTAGAACCTGAATGATCTACAACATCTCTATAATTTTCTGAAAGAACAAATAGATATGTGTATGGTTTTTTGGGATGGATTATTCAAGATAATGTGAATATAAAAATATGGAAAAATATATTGAATTGAGGGATATGAATATTGAGGTTGATCTAATTCTATTTTAATATATAATAAATTGAATACACATTATCCGTCTTATGTTATTATAGGGATAATTATTCATTTAGTTTTAATTTTTTCATTATAATTTGATGAAAACCAATAAATGTACTACCACTAGATGATTCCACTATATCTAAATGCATATATAGTTTACTATAAACTCCCCACTTTTGACCTCCTTATACATAGGATTATTACTCTATCTTTTATAGAGTATAATTTTTGTTGTTGATCTTCATATTATCATCCAACTCCTATGTTTTATTTCGTAGAATCTCTTATAACCATATAAAATAAATAATAAGTACCCCCAAAATTAAATCAAATCCCCCGGACTAATGATATATATATATATGATTTTTCATATTAGATACATTAACATTGAGATCAATATCATCAGATTGGATCTTATGTATATGTTCGTGTACATAAATCCTCAACTAAAATACACGGAATATTTTATACATGAAGCATAATTATAGTTGAAAATATTGGTAATTAATGTTTTTCGTGACACATCCTAATGAAACAATTTACCTTCAAATTCATAGGTAAAAATTCTACAATATTCCATCCATCGAAGAAATTATTTTTTTGAAACCCAAGGAATAAAATAGTCGTCAACATTAAATTATAAAATTTACCTTTGATGTATTTCAAATGAAAATAATCAATATTGAGTAATGTATTTTAATTTATTAATCTACTTCACTTAATCAGTCAACCCATAAATAGTGTTAGTTCCTGCCAAAAATGATTCTCTTATTTACATTCAACAATGTGGATAATAATAAGAATGAACATATAAGTAATTGAAAATGATACATTTTAATAGATGACTAGTATATTTTAGGATAGATTAATTCAATAAATTAATGTTGACCCAACCATTTGAAATTGAAATAATGAATATTGGATGGTAAAATATCTTCTAGAATGTAAGTAGTTCTCCTAGACTGGACAATGATTTGATGATTAAACTTCATACTCCACAATAATAGGGCACCAAGAGCTAAATATATCCCTTTAATAATTTACAAAATTATCAATGTTTCTTTGTATGATATGATATTATTTATTATACAATGGATATTCAATATATCACTACAATATAATTTTCCCAACACATCCCTAAAGAGGATTCATTGATTTGTAGAAATTCAGTCAACTTGGTGGAATAATGCATAATTTCCAAAATAGTAACTTGAAATATAAAATAAAATATAAGTATTGTAACAATGTATATGGAGATATTATTTGATTTTTATATTATAAGAGGGGGGTGGTAGATGTTTTTATCAAAGTCCATTGATGTTATTCATATACATGAATTTTTTTTATCATTTAATAAAAACCCTCGTAATCAAATTTTTCATTCAAAAATCCAAATTAATGATCAATATAGTAATATATTTTTAATACTCAATGATATGAAACCCATTTATATGATTTATACCCTATAAATACATTTTATTTATTAATATATAGGAAAAATCTGTCTTTCAACTATTACCAGAATTGAAAATTGTCATCAAAAAAGTTCTTCAAGATATCGCAACCATTTAGTGTGTCTATAATAATGATAAGATCATTATATGATATCTATGAGTCATTTATTTTTCCTAAAATAGATTATATAAGGTCATAATATTTTAAATGTATCCATATATGACCTTCAAATTCACCGTTTAGGAATGTCAACCTAAATTCTTAAATAACATATTACACACATTAATGTTGAATTATATTATTCAGCACAGAAAAATATATATATATTTTTTAAAGAGTATACTAGTTAAAAAATAGCATTATTTTCTATATTACACCCATATACACCACATTAAACTAAAATAACATAGAATGTTTTTAAATAATTTATTTTTATTATTAGTATATACCACCATGGGCTATCCAAAAAAATATTGACACCACCATTTTATTGTAATAATATTAGTGACTAGTAACAAATCATGTAAATGGTCGTTGTATTTATTATATTGTATTTAAAATGATTCATATACCACAATCCTATGATCTTATACATGTATAAAACATTTTCCAATTGAGGATTTTTTACATTAGTATACAATACCTTATCTTAGATAAAGTTATATCAGAATAATTATTTTTCCCAAACTATTTCATATAATTTAATTTTAATTCAAATATATTGTATATATCATTATATTCCTATACGATTCTCAAGAGTGTTATTAAATATGTCATCTATGAAAAATCCTTAACAGAACAATGAAAATATTTTTATATCCCCAAAAAATTATTAATTCAAACATATTCAATTGGAATTTTAGAATATCCCTGAATGCACCTTCTTCGAATATGAAAAATTGATCGTTCCATAAATACATTACTGAATAATATTAATTCATGTATCAAAAAAATAATATTTTGGTTTTATGGAATCTATCTACTTACTTGACAAGAACTATAATCCAATTCATCGATAAATAATGTTCTGCTATATATATATTAATTACATAATGATATCACAAAAAACCAATTACAAGTAATAAATATTAAAAAGAGTGAAAAGAACTTATTTTTAAAATATTCAGACAATGATGTAGATTTTTTTTAAATTAAATAATATATATTTTTAATTATACTAATATCGCTGAAAATTGATTTTTGAATATTTTTATGATATACATCTTAAGGATGATAACATGAGAATAGTTTGATTTTTAAAATCCTCTTTCCACCCATTATATAATATAATAGAATATTAAATATGTTTAATGGAAAATAATATGGATTCTTTTATGGGTTTTAATTTAATATTATATAATGAGATATAGACATCTAGAAATATTTACAGTGAAATGATATATTCCACCCAATGAGAATTTTTTTCTCTAATAATTTAATTTTTCAAAAGCTCATCTTTTCAAATAATTAACTACAAAGAATTTTTTATATCCATTTAATATGAAGTAAATGAGATATTTTCATCTATAAAAATAATAAAAATATTCAAATTTATTTTTTTCCTTTATTGAGTGTCCTGATATATTTATATGCAAAAACATGAAGAAATATATATACCCCTATAGGTAACATTTATCTGAAATTAGCATTAACCACTTCAAGGAATGGAATTCCAATATCAGTAGTAATGTAACACAATTTTTACTGATTTGTGCATTCTATACTATCCTCAATCTCTCACACATCATATTTAGTATACTATATACCATTAAAAAAATGTGAAATATACTCTTTAAATATAGAAATATATTTTGAAATGGAAATGGGATAACCAGTCTATTTACATTATGAAATATATATATTAAAATGTAATAATATTTATTTCCTAGAGGAAAATATAGTCTTATACTAACAAAGAACAAGATATAATCCTTTATGAATGTCCCATACTGTTTCTAAGAGTGGCATCAAGAGTCATAAATATTAGTGATGAATAGACATTGAGTTCAAGAAGAATGGAAATTACTCTGAAATAATGGATTATAGAGAACCAATATAATTTAGGAAATTTTATATGGTAGTGGATATAATAATAATATCTCTAATTGAGGGACCTACCCTATTATTTTAATAATACCATAAATCAACATCATTCTAAAAAGAATCACAAAAAATAATTTTAATTAGATCTCTAACATGGAATAAATGAAACTATAGAATCTATAATGGTTTCAAAATTTACAATATTGATAAAATTTAGTCATTATAAATGTAAAATTAATCCTTAAATACTAGAATATATATAAAAATTTCATAATAATAATGTGATACATAAAATGAAAAAAATTAAAATGATCCACTCCTAAATCATACATAGATTTATTATTTTCTAATTTCAACTCAACTTTTTTTCCTCCCCCAATAAAATCACTCGGCATTAAATACTAAATATTTTATATCCATTATAAAATGATATAGGATGATTCAATAAATAAAAAAATTAAATATATTAACTCATATTTTGTGAAAATATATAAGTTTAACATGTTCATATTGTAAATTAATTCATTAAATTAATTCATTAATTTTATACTATAAATTACAACTGATGAATTTTAGTGGAACCTCAATACCTGAGAGTACCTACTAGGGAAATACATTCCCAATAGTATATTCATAATGGGTATGCCGAGATAAATATTTAATGCTAGAAGAGTGTATTAAATATATATAATTTTTTTCAACTAATTCATAAATATTATGTGGTTCATGTTTAGCTATAAATATCTAAAATAAATTATAGAATGTTACCAAATACAATCCCTATGAATAAATATGTCAGACATTAGAAATTTAATTTAAATTTATATAATATGTCATCATAATTTTATCTATTACATTTATTTAATCAAATAATTTACAATAAAAAGATTTTTTTTACAAATCATGTAAAAATATTTTCAATTATATAGAAGAATAGTCTGCCAATCATGACTCAAAGTAATTATTAAAATCATATAATATGGATTTTGAATATAATTTAAGGACTCTTAAATATAAAATATAAAATATAATAAAATAATAAAATAACTATAAAAATATATATAATGTTTCAATAGTCTATGTATCCAATTTGTGACTCATATGAACTTAATCATCAAGAATAAATATATTGGATATTGGACCTAGATAAGCTAAATACCTGAAGAGGCAAGATGAATCCTGGTATATTGATTTCATTGATTTTACAACTAAAAAAACAATTATTCACAATAATTATGAATATATAACATCTAATAATAATATTTTGGATGATTAATAATGTAAAGAGGTCACAAATACTTTTTACCATGTTAACTAATAATGTGTTAATATAAAGTGGACATACTGATAACATGTCAATGAACTATAATCACTAAGAAAATATATATTACAAATTCCCATATCACTCTAACTATCATTCCATATTTCACTACAAATCTAATATTCAATGAACATTATCCTCTCAATCAAAAATATTACATTTATAACATTTAGGATCACACTACTCTCTCAACTGAACTATAATAACTATTCCATCAAAAAAATAAAATTATGTACTCAATCATCATTAGGTCCAAGATAAATTCTATTTCATAAATCTCACAATTCATAAAAATGATTTATTACTATTTACCATGGATATCATTTTTAATTATCATAGTCTTCATAGAAATTTATTCTTCTATAAAAATGATCATAGGTTTGCATAAATTCCGAAAAAACGTTTCACATATATTTTTTAATTCTTTTAATTGTTGGTTATATAATCTTCCATAGGGTCATAAATATGTTCACTAATTTATTACATTAAAAAATTATATTTTTTTTATACATCACATTCACTCGTAAATGGTAGGATTTTTGGACTATTATATGGTAGAGGAATTCTATTCATACATCACTTTATTCCCAAAACAATTGATGCCTATGTTTTGGATGAAAATCCACAACCCCACATTTATAGCCCATTTTCACAGCTCTAATTATATGAGTTGGATCCTATATTGTTCATGATTTATTCCTTTTTTTGAAAATTTCATGAAAACATATTGAACAGAACCTTGTCTCTTGTAGATCTCATATGTTATGAATAACATATTTATTTATATATTCTATATTAGTGATAAATTTTTTTTCAACAAACACAAAAGAAAATATCAAATCATGTCATCAAAGGGAATTTATCCAACATTAAAATAAACAGTTTATTTATTATTTATTTTAACATATACAGGAATCATCTATTAGGTAACTATTTTAAATGATAATAAAACCTAATAATTAACTCATTAGATAATGATTTTATTATTTTTCCCACCCATTGAGGAAAATTAATGATGTATTAGGCATAAGAACCACTTCCAAACATAAGAAAGATAAAAAAATAAACACTAAACCAAATATATAAAATCATTCTTTCACCGAAATTATTCTATACAAATATATTTTTGGCTATTTTTTTGTCTTGAATGACAAATAACCTACATAATGAGAAATACCATAACCAATAAAATATTTTTGGCTATGATAAAATTATATTGTAACTATGACTACATTACCTGAATTGTATCATACAAGGTTTCTATAACATAATGTGTGAACCAATTGATTTCCAGTGGCTATTATGAACATTGATAGAAGAATAAATCTTTGTGGGAGGATAATTCAAAAAAAAATTATCCAATAAAAAGTAATTATGATATATTATTTTTTTCTTGTGATATATAAAATATTAGGACACATAAAACTAGAAAAATTTCAATCAATTATATATATTTATCTAGTAAACATAGATAGAAATAGATTTAATAACTATGTTTGAGATAAATTATATCATTATATAATTCAAATAAAGATCCTATTAGTCTATAAAATATTGAAAATTGAAAAAACACATATACATATATTAATAATTTCAAATATTCCCGAAAAAAACATATATATAAGTATTTATCATCAATTATTTATAGACAATTAGAAAATTCATAATATACTCAAATACTAAAATAATAAAAAACCACAAAATAAGGGTAGAATATATCTTTATTCTATGTGTAAATTTATACAAATGTATGGGGAATTTCAATTACTTGGGTCGTGTTGAAAATATACTATTATATTCCAAAAAATTAGTAATTGGTTATGTGTATTGTCACAACACCCTCCCCACAAAGTGTACGCCTCCTAGGCTGGAAATGTGAGAAGGGAGATAATGACCCCCCAAGTCCCGCCTCTAGTAGGCCCCGAGTTGGTGACAAGCACCGAGGGTATAGTAACACACAGATGGGAGGCATTACCATATAAGAGAACACATGCGAAAGAGAGAGATATGATAGACACCAATCAACTCAAACACAGAACTGAAAATATAAAAGGAAACCAAGTGCACAAATGGAATGTCATGATAATGTACTACAACAGAAAGGGGAAAAACTGTAAGTACCCAAAAGATACTAAAAACAGAAGCAACCTTAAGCCCGAACAACTCCAGCAACCCCAAGCTCATAGAAACCATATTGATCTCCAACCTACTCCAAGTTACCTAAAAAATAGTTTATATATACATAGGGTGAGTATAACAGTATACTCAGTAGGATCCTCCCCGAATCCTCTCGTGAAAAAGTAAAGAAATCATGCTAAAGCATAGTGAGCAACAAGTGAAACTAATTCTTCACCTAAACATGTATACTATGTTCCCAACCTCACCATGGATACTCTCTCCAAGTAACTCATACAAGAATATAGCATATAGAAATGAATATCAAGGGTATCATGCTACTACTTCCCCACCGGTTTGCCACTTATCCCCAACGACGTACGTCGTAAGAATCTCTCTACCAAAAGGATTTCCCGTAGAAACCTGGGAGAAGCACCACAATCTTGACCTCGTGCACCACAAAGGCTTTCTGACAGACACCTGGGAAAATCACCACACCATCCTCACAAACAAAAGTAACCAGGTAGTTTATGGGTGCCACCACAGTTCATATAACGTGTATCATATGTCGTGTATTTACCTCAATCCATTACAACCCATACACCGAGTAAGGATCCTCAAGACATCACAACCTATACTTGTTGCACCTAAAGTTGTCCATTGGATACTATATCTAATATAAATGTGGGTATATAACCACAATACATTACAACCCTCGACACACATATATGGGGAAAACTAGCTGACGGGCCTAACGACACATGCATCTATCAAGAGAAGAGACCGGGGCCAAAGGGGTTATTTAGCCATTCATCCTCCCACTGGAATGTTGGGGAAAACACCCCCCATGGATTAGAATCCATAAGGTGTCGATTTTCCTTATTGACAGGGTGGAGTAGCATATAGAAACACAAAAATTAAAGAATATATTATAACTCACAACCACACTATGTGAATATCCTAGTCTTAGACACAACTGCAGCTAGTTTCTCTCAGACTCCGGGCTGCCACATCTAAGACTAGGTATCCCATAAGTACACAACCATTTAAGAAGCTTTATTTGATTACATCATTCCTTTTTTATCAGTTTCACTTAACTTTAATTAGTTCATTAACCATTAATCAACCACTAACAATTCCACATTATGTTTCATTAGCCTCACACACAAAGTCAATTGTTCCATCAAAAGATTACATCCTCATTTCTATGTTTCAGTGAACAACAACCCCGTGGATTAACACTACATTTATTATAGAAACACTTCCCCCTATTCACAGGCATTCTAGAAAAGCATTCTATGCTACTAAACACAAGGGGGATCAACAGGGTGAGTATATTAACTACCCGTCTAGTCTTTGTCGCCTATTGTAAGAGCATAGACCCATCCCCCCTTGAAGAATCTAGACACGGAATTCATTTGGCATACATCATTCATCTTCGCCTCCTTTCGAAGAAGGGTAAGAAAGACCAGCTAACATGAGCTGTGGGGAAAAGTAAAGCAAATAAACAATCAATGAACCCACAAGCATACCACAATGAAATCCATCCCAATCTATCATCCTTGGTGTCCTCCGTGAAACCCACATTCATAAAATGATGGATCTCTCCACTCTAGGCATCACCCTCTTCCATAACCAAAAGTCCTCTATGCACCCACATATCATAACACCACTCTAGGGTACCATCATAGCACAAGTAGCAGGAAAGTAAACATCACATCAATCAGGATCTTAGCCCTTTAACAATCAAGATGGTAACTCAGAACCCTTCATGGAATTATCAAAAAAACAAATTCATTATTCCATCGTTAATTAATAGGTTTATAATTCGTTGGTTCCAAAATCGGGAACCTAACCAGTAATATATCATAAATTATTAAACATGCTTAATACGCCAATTTGATTAAAATCAAATTACAACAACATCCAGATTTGTTTTCATGCCTTTTTATATTTACCTAAATAATAATCAATTAATCTCGATTCACGTTCTTTATCGATTTCCATCAAGAACAACAGTTAAGAAAAGCAAGCATATATATCACACTATTTTGCAAAACAAGAGGCAATAATATACGATCGATACACTTTCATTATCGTATTCAAATTATTTATTAAGTCAATTCCATTTTCATCCAGTGGGATTAAACATGCTAACAATATTGTTGCACATAAAAGAATGAGAATCAACGAATCCCCTACCTCTAATGTTCTTGATGAAAACTATGATGGTCGAAGAACGCTCAAGAAAGCTAGGTTGATTCTCCAAAATCCCGCCTCAGATATCTCCTCCTATAGAGGTATTGACCAAATCACACAAATTTGGCATCCACATACTTAGATATACCCATTACAGGCATAGATCTAATAAACCGAGAGAAGACGAGAAGTAGATCAAAGTAAATCTAAGAAACCAACCAAGAACGAAGAAGAACAATCTGATACCTCATGAAACCGGATTCGATTCACCAAGAGAAGCCTTCAGATCGCCTCCAAAATTCATGGGACAGGTTATCCTACAATCGAGGAAGGGTAATCATGAGTTATGGTCTCTTAGGAGGTTAACTGATCCATTTAGATTCAAAAGGAGTTAGATCCAAAATTTTAGGATCTAGATTAAAGTGCCCGTAGGGTTTTCTCACACGGTTAGACAAACTGTGCGCTAACCGTGCGTTCGCTACTGCCACGTCAACCTCTCTTCGCACGGTTAAGACGCATGGTTAGAAAAACTGTTCTCTAACCATGCATTAGCCTCTGCCTCCAACACCAACCTCGCATGATTTGGCAGCACTTTTTATACAAACTGTGCTCCTCCGATGTGAAAGCTATAGCCCTTTAGTTTCCATTAGAATTCCACCCAAACGAACCCCAAGTCCACTTAACCTCCCAGAACACCTCAACACCGCATTTTCACAATGTAATGGCCTAGGGAGGTCCAATACATTATATCAGATACCTCTCAAAACATTCTCATCCATGACAATCTGAAACCCACCTAAAGTGAAAACAAAACAGTGTATGAACAACCGTCCCTTGAGATATATCTCAAAAGAGAGCAGGCCACAAAAGCAACGAAGGGATCCATATCATAAGCATCAATGTTTCATAAACACACCTGCTACAATGATTCATGAAAAGAGTTAAACGTCAAAGAAAATTTGGTACTGATCATGTATCTCTGACTCATGATCCAAGGTACTCTCCTCCAAGACATCGTGTTGCCACAAGACACGAGATAATGGAATAGAACGCCCACACAACACCTTATCCTTGCTGTCTTCAATCTCCACAGGTCGCTCCTCAGAGGTTGAATCATCATCAACATCAATCTCTCCCCAATCGATGATGTGAGAGTCGTCATAAAGATAATGACGAAGTTGTGTTACAAGTAAAAAATCATGTATCTGACTCATCTGAGGGGGAAGTGATACTCAATACGCCAAAAATCCAACATAATATAACAACTTGAAAAGTCCAACAAACTAGGGATAAATCTTACTTCAACTTACAAACCATCACTTCCCAAGATGGGGAGCCACCTTCAAAAACACATGATCCCCAATATTAAACTATAAGAGTCTTTTTCATTGATCGACATATGATTTCGGACGATCATGCACTATCTTAATCGTCTATTGAATCACCTTAAACATCTCTATTGTATTCTACACTAGTTCAGGTCCAAGAATTTTTCAATCTCTGCCCCCAGTCCAGCACAATGTTGAACGACATGGGCAGCTATACAAGGCTTCAAATGGCACCATACCATTGGTGGAGTGAGAACTATTATTGTAAGAGAACTACATCAAGGGTAATTTCCTAATCTATGAACCTCCGAAATCAAGAACACAAGAGCGTAACATGTCTTCAAGAGTCTGGATGGTTCTCTTTATATGACCATCCATTTGAGGATGAAAATAAGTGCTAGGACATAGTTGAGAACCAAAAGCATGTTGGAGGCCTCTCCACTCCCTGGAGGTAAAACGAGGATCTCAATCAGAAATGATCATCCTAGGGAATCTATGAAGTCTCACCACCTCCTCTAGATATTTCCTTGACTAAACTTCCACTGAGCATGACTCCTGGATTGCTATAAAGTTGAATGATTTTGTTAAATGATCAACTAACACCCAAATCACATCATGTCCTCCTATAGCTCGAGGTAAACTAGTAACAAAATCCATTGAGATGTCCTCCCACTTCCACTAAGGAATCTCTAATGGATGATGAAAACCCCCTGGACCATAGTGTTCTGCCTTTACCTTGTATCTGAATAAACATCGAGACACAAACTCCGCAACCGAATGATTCCGCCCAGGCCACCAAAACTGACTCCTCAAGGCTTGGTACATCTTTTTCATGGCATGGTGTACCACTAAAGTGGAACTATGAAACTCTATGAGAACCATATCTGGCATAATAAAAGAAACAAAAACATTCCTGTGTTACAACACTCGGTGTTGTTCATCTTTAGTCCAACCATCATGGGACTCACCACAATCAACTCGGTCTCTCCAGACCTCCACCTCTAGATCACCCAACTGAGACTCTTCCACCTTCTGCATCAGGGATGACTGTACCATCATTTTAAAATGACAGCCTCTACCCCCAACCTCTCCCATACTAAGCTGTAATGCGGATAGTTCTTCCATTACTCTACAGGAATCACCAAATTCACGCACAGTATCACTACGTGATTTTAGGCTCAGCGCATTAGCTACAACATTCCCCCTTCCATGTGTATATGATATTTTGAAGTTATATTACTATAAGAACTCCATCCACCAACGCTTTCATAAGTTCAGGTCACACTGGGAGAAAAAATACCTCAAAATCTTATGATCAGTGAAAACCATAAAGCACTCATCAGTGAGGTGATGTCTCGACATATTCAAATAAAACACCACAACTGCCAAATTATGACCATGGGTGGCATTGTTGTGTTCATGGAGACGTAAATCCTGAGACCCATAAGAAACTACTAACCTTTTCTACATGAGAACACAACATAACCCACGATGTAAACAATCCTAGAAAACATCGAACTGAACACCATCCTCCAGAAAACAAATCACAAGAGCACATACTGACTTCTCCTTTAGATAATAAAAAGATTCCTAGAACTGATCAATAAATATGAATGCCTGATCCTTCTTGGTCAAAGATATTATAGGGGTCAAAACTCATGAGAAATTTACTGTGAACCTCCTGCAGTAGCTTGCGAGACCAAAGAAACTTTGCACATATGACACTGTCTTTGGGGCTTCCCAAGACACAACTGCTTCAATCATCAATGGATCCACAGCTACTCCTTGTTGGGACACAACATGCCCCCCGATACAGACATATCGTTCCCAAAACTCACACTTCAATAACTTCTCTTACATATGATGTTGGCGAAGAACTCCCAATATGGGTCAAAGATGCTACGCATGCTCCTATTCTGATTTGGAGTACACAAGAATATCATCGACAAAAACTACCACGAACATGTACAGGACCTCATGGAACACAGAATTCATCAATCCCATGAATATATCTGGGGAATTTTTTATTCCAAATGACATTACAATTAATTCATAATTCCCATTATGATAACAGAATGTAGTCTGGAGAATATCCTTATCCTTCACACACATCTAATGATATCTTGACCACAAGTCGATATTTGAGAACCTACTTAAACCCTTTAGTAGATCGAATAAATCATCAATCCACAAAAGAGGATAGCTATTCTTTATTGTCACTTTATTTAAGCGATGATAATCGACACACAACCACAAAATGTCATGATATTTCTTTATGAACAAAACTGGCCCACCCCTCGGTGACACACTTGGACGAACAAAACTGCACTTTAAAATACCATCAATCTATATAGGTAGATCTCACAACCTATAAGGGGTAATCCTATATGGATACATAGAGATAGGAGATGCTCCTCGCTATAGATCGATCCAAAAATTGATCTCTCGTCGAGGAGGTAATGCTACAACCTCTTCTAGAACGACATCAGGGTGCTCCTAGACGACCCTATGAAACGCCAAATGATGAAACTCTAAAGAACCCAGCATCATCTCACCCATCATGGCTGATAAGGATGTAACACGCCAATGACCCATCCAAGGATCTCACTCACCAACAAAACACATCTTGTTCTCTATCCACACTAATGAAAACGACCTCCTTCTTGAAGAAATCCACAATATCCTACACTAAATACAACCAATCCATGTCAATGATTACATTATATGGTTTTATTTGTTAAAATAACAAAATCTCCCCAAGAGAGGTGTTTCCCCAAAACTAGATCATAGTATCAACATATTTCAAACAAGTCATCTCGAACTCCAACTGGTGTGGTCAACACCAAGGGCACATGAAGCCTCTCTACCTCAAGTCCCCAAGAATGGACATGGGTAGGTGATACAAAGGATTGAATCGCTCCTAAATCAAACAAGGCATACACCATGGTACAAAACAAAAAACGGTACCTCAAATGACATCTGGATTGTCTGGGGTTGTCAACGCTATTGCATGAAGCTGACAATGACCTCCTCCACTGCCTCTCTGACCCTGATGATGACCACCACCATGGCCGCGATATACTCTCTGAGGACATGATGTGTCATGAGGATATCCCCTACCTTCCCCATCTACCGTCTGCATATCTAATACTGGTGAAAATAACTTCTGCTGCCTCAGCTGGAACTGCCTCAATAGAAGAACCTGGAACATAGCGCCCAGTGCACGATGACCACTCTGAATGGTCAGGCACTCCTGCTACTGATGGCCCTGACCACCACAAGAAAAACAAGAACCTGATCCCTTGGCATAGTCCTGAGAGTTGCTGCCTCTAGAGAAACGAGATGTGAAGGGATAAGACCTACCCCCGGATGAACAGAAACATCTCTGCCCTGAAGGCCGGGAACCCCGAACCATATCCTTTCTTCATGAGGGATCAGGAAGATTCCCCTATCTTTATGATCTTGTCCTGACCAATGTCTTCTCGACAACCTCTTCCCTCACCATCACCTCAAGATATTTCTTCAACATTAATTGAGTGACCTGACATTGGATATCTGGATGCAAATCCTCTTCAAAATGAATCGCCCTGGCCTCCTCATCTGGTAACAGGTCTGAGGCATATCGTAAAAATATCCTAAAATGGATTCCAATCACTTGAACAGTAGATCTCCCATGTTGAAGGGTAATACGATCTTCGCGACTGGATGACTTCGCAGTATAAGAAAGGAACTCTACTGTAAGCTTGTCTCGTAGCACCTACAATGATATCACTAAATCCTCAAGATCCCCAAGGAACAAGAACCACCACTTCCTTGCTGCTCCACGTAGCATAATCACTGCTAAGGAAACCCAGTGCTCCTTCCGAGAACGGATCGAACTGAAGCCAATATCACCCTCCTCCTACCTGTCTTCGGTGACTGCATCTGAAAAAAATACCTCATACATCTGCATACTCTAGCACTGAAACATTCAGAGTGTCTTCGTCTAAGTGTCATAGTCGTCAACCTCTACCCTGCGACGATCTACTGGAATAGCCTGCTGGACACTTTCTACCCAGATATGATGAGGACGTCGACCTGGAGCCATACCTGTAAAATAACAACCATTAGATATCCTAAACATAGAATATGGAAGACTAAACATTAATTAATTGGTTATTTTCATTCATTAATTTTAGGTTATCCTATCCTAAGGTATACTCATTCAAACACATGCACATAGAAGAATGATGCATGATCCTTTCCCAGGTCTCTACCCTGAAACTATTACCACATTGATTAGTATCCATTGAAAACTTAATGGTCTGTACATAATATCATAGGGGTCCTTAAACTCTTATGTCTTAGCCAATATCCAATGTTTTCCTCACATTCTAAACATTAATGACACCGTTGCCCTACCATCCCAAGCATGATCACCTGTGCCTAAATCCAAACTTCATCCTATCCCTCTAGCAGACCTCTGATACCACACTGTCCTGACCCCCACCCCAAAAAAGTATACCCCTCCTAGGATGGAAATGTGAGAAGGGAGATAATGACCCCTCGAGTCCCACCTTTAGTAGGCCCCAGGTAGGCGACTATCACCGAGGGTATAGTAACACATAGATGGTAGATATTACCCTCTAAGTGAACACATGCAGAAGAGAGAGATAAGATAGACACCGATCAACTCCAACTCACAACTTGAAATATAAATGGAACCAAAGTGCACAGATGGATTGTAATTCAAAATTACTACAACTGATATGGGAAAAACTACAAGTACCCAAAAGAAAGTAAAAATAGCAGAAACCACAAGCCCAAACAGCTCCAGCAACCCCATGCAAGTAGAAACCATCTTGATCTCTCACCTGCTAAAAGTGACCTAAAAAAATTTATATATACATAGGGTGAGTGTAACAGTATACCCACTAGGATCATCCCTAAAGCCTCTCATGGGAAAGTAAAGAAAGTATGCTAAAGCATAGTGAACAACAACTGAAACTAACTCATCACCTAAATAGGTATAATAAGTTTCCAACCTCACCATGGATATTCTCACAAATTAATGCATACATGAATATAGAATAGAGAAAAGAATATCAGGGGTACCCCACTACTACTTCCCCATTGGTTTGCCACTTCTCCCCAACATCGCAAATCCTAGGAATCTCTCTCCAAAAAGGCTTGCCCGTAGACACCTGGGCGAAGCACCTCAATCTACACCTCATGCACCACAAAGGCTTTCCCATAGACACCTGGGCAAAGCACCACACCATCCTCACAACCAAAAGTAACCAGGTAGTTTCCAGGAGCCACCACAGCTCAAATAACATGTATCATTCGTCATGTATTATACCTCAAGCCATTACAGCCCATAGACCGAGTAAGTATCCTCAATCCATCACAACCTATAAACGTTACACATTTAATAGATCATAGGATACTATATATAGAATATATGTGTTGGAATGACCACAATCCATTACAGACCTCTATAAAAATATATAGGGAAAACTAACCACTATGCCAAACAGCACATGTTTCTTCCAAGACAAGAGAGTGCGGCCAAAGGGGTAGTCATCCATTCATCCTCCCTCCATAATGTTGGGGAAAACACCCCCCAGGGCTCAGAATCCCCAGGGTGTCAGTTTCCCTTACTAACAGGGTGGAGTAGCGTATAGAAACACAAAAATTAGTGAATATATTATAACTCACAACCACACTAGGGGAATAACTTAGTCTTAGACACAACAGTAACTAAATTCTCTCAGACTCCGGGATTCCACATCTAAGACAAGTTATCATATAAGCACATAACCATTTAAAGTGATTTGTTAGATTACTTCATTCCCTTTTTAATGATTTCCCTTTACGTTAGTTAACTCATTAACAATTAATTAACCACAAACTATCCCACATTAAGTTTCATTAGCATCACACCCAATATCAATTTTCCTTAAAAATATTACAACCTCATCATTATGTTTCAGTGAACACCAACCCCATGGGTTAACACCATTTATTCAAAAATTTATTACAGAAACACTTTCCCATATTCTCAGGAATTCTGGAAAATCATTATATGCTAATAAACACAAGGGGGGTTCAACATATTGATTATATTTATTAACCGTCGAGTCTTTTCCACCTATAGCAAGAGTGTAGACCCATCCTACATTGAGAGGCTATACATGGAAAGCTTGTGCAAAACCCCATGCATCTTTTCCTCCTTCGGAAGAAGGGTAAGAAATACCAAGTGCCATGAGATGTGGGGAAAATTAATGAAAATAAATAATCAAAGAACTCACAAGCATCCCATAATAACATCAGTCCCATTCCATCATCCCTAGTGTCCTCCTTGACACCCACTTGCATAAAACAATGCATCTCACCACTCTAGGCATCACCCGCTACCACAACCAAAAGGCCTCTATGCCCCCACCTATCACACCACCCCTCCAGGGTCACATCACTGCACAAGCAGCGGGAAATCAAACATCATTTCAATCGGGCTATTAGACCTTTAATAATCAAGAGGGTAAATCAGAACCCTCCCAGGAATTAGCAAACAAATAAATTCTTTAATTCTGCTAGAATTAACAAATTAATAATCCGTTGGTTCCAAAATTGGGAACCTAACTAGTAAGCTATCCCGAATGATTAAACATGCTTACTACGCCAATTTTATTAACATAAAATTACAACAAGAACCTGATTCATTTTCATGCCTCATTATATTTATCCAACCAATTATCAATTATTCTTGATTCACGTTCATTACCGATTTCCATCAAGAACAACAGCTATGCAATGTAAGCATAGATATCACACTATTTAGAAATACAAGAGGCAATAACTTACATTGATACAATTTCATTATCCGGTTCAAAATATTTATTATGTCAATTCCATTTTAATTCAGTGAGATTAAAGAAGATAACAATACCATTACACGTAAAAGAAAGATATGCAATGAATCCCATACCTCCAAGGTTCTTGAGGAAAACCACGATGGTCGAAGAATGTTCAAGAAACCCAGGTAAATTCACCAAACCCTAGCTTTGATATCTCCTCATAGCTAGATCAAGACCAAATCTTATCACATTTTGAATCTACACACATATATCTACCCATAACAGGCATAGATCTAAGAAACCAAGAGAAGAGGTGAAGTAGATCTAAGTAGATCTAAGAAACCAACCAAGAACAAAAAGAACAATCACATAACTCAAGAAATCAGATTTGATTTTCAAAGAGAAGCCTTCAGATCACCTCAAAAATTCTTGGGAGATGTTCTCCAACCATCGAGGAAGGTTAATTCCATGTTATGGCTAATTAAGGGCTTAAACGAACCATTTAGAGGCAAAATGAATTAGATCTACAATTTTAGGATCTAGATTTAAGTTTCTACACCATTTTCTCACACGGTTATTCAAATAGTGTGCTAACCGTACGGTCTCTACTGCCTCCTCAAACACTCCTCGCACAGTTAGGCCACACGGTTAGACAAACTATGTGCTAACCATGTGTTATCCTCTACCTCAAACCCCAACCTCGCACAGTTTGGCTGCAAGGTTTAGACAAACTCTGTACCTACAATGCAAAATCTACATCCCTTTAGTTTCCCTTAAAAGTCCACCCAAACGCACCCAAGTCACCTTAACCTCTCAAAGCACCTCAACACCACATTTTCAAAATGTAATGGGCTGGAGAGATCCATGCCATTACATGTATAAACTTTAAACATTATTTTTTGTGGAAAACATAAGAATAAAAAACTATAACAAAATATATTTTATGTATAAATAATTAAAATTAAGATGAATAAGATATAAAACAATAAATAATCACTACCATATATACATAAAATATTTAAATATTTTGAACACTAAACCCCAATTCTAGGATAGTCCATACCTATTTACATACAATAATCTAAGGCATATAATATGTGATGACCTCTTATCTTACGACATGAAGAAGTACACATATCTGGGGGGAAATTAATTTTTTTACATTGTATGGGTAATTTTTATGCCAATATGTGGGTAATGGAGGAATTATTTTATAATAGAGTGTTTATCCCATATGATACCTTTAACATATTTTATAATAGGAGGATTGAAATTTCGTATAAGATATAACATAATTACCCTCTATACATTAACATATTCATTAATAATTTAATAAGGTCATGTATCTTTATAAAACATGATCTAAATACTTTTCACAATAAATTAAGCAAGTTAATATTTAATATAATTTGAAATATGAAGTTAGAAAATGATGTATTGTAGAAAAAACAATGGATATCCCAAAACCATTATTTTTAAAAATGAGTAATTTTATTGTAATTTTATGAAAGAAACTACTTAAAATGTATTATATTCTGAAAACATTTTTTTCATCCGAAAAGGATAAAAATGATCCTTAATAATCAATTTTTTCATATTCATCTATAAAAATAATGAGAAAACTATCAATATAAAGTAATTCATATCATGAATATTATCTAATCCTCATAATACATTTTTACTAACTCTTAATTAATATCAGATAAAGGAAGGTTTTATCTTGTAATATATTGAAGCAAGATTTATCACTTTTTAGAAGGAATATATATGTTTCTAATAGATTGAAGGTTCTAACTAATAATGTAAACTTCTAGGGTATAAATTAATTTCATTAAAATGAAGAAAATAGTGTAACACTACATGATTATTTGATATATTATCTTAAAACGTTTTTTATAGTTCGTGAAAAATTAAAGTTATTTTATATTAAATAATTATGTTTGGATTTCATTATACACCCCTAAAAGTTAATAGCGCACTACACACAACACATACAATGTATTTTGATACACAGAACACAGGGGTTTACTTGAGTTCTACGCAATAATGAGATTCCTTGATGACTTGCGTAACATGAAAGACTGGGGATTACAGAAAAATAATATATTATTTAGTATAATATGATATAACCAAGACATTAAATTCTAGGTTATTAATAGTTTTTACTTATTTATGAAGATGTTGTGTTTAAAAAATTTAATATAAATTCATACTTTACAAATTAATTATAAATGAATTTGGAAATTGATGAAATATAAAAGAAAATATTATCATGGTCACAAAGTTGTTTAATCCCAAAAAATAAATTTTCATCTATGTCATGAAATACACAATGAAATAAATTCCTTTCACATGGATCCTAAATAGAATATGTTTCATGCAAGACAAACATGGAATACTTATGTAACAAAGACTTAGTATTCATTACACACAATAGTTACAATGCGTACAGTGAATGAAAAACGGAGTTTCTATGAATCTTCATTTTTTATATAATTAATTAAATGGGATAATTTTATGCTATCCATTAAATTTAGGTATATGAATAGTAATAAAAATATTTAAAAAATTGTAATTTTTTAATAAAACAAATTTTTATTTAAATATATGATTTTCTGTTAAGACTTTTTATGTTTAAAAATACCAATTTTTTGAATGAACCACTTTTAATATCCCTCTATAAAAAACAAAAAAATTCATATCATTGAATCTTGCTTTACATATTTCGAAAGGATAAAATTTAATTTAGTATCTTAAACAAATATTTTCAATTAAATGGTTTTTAAAAGGTATTAAAGCTTTATTTATATGTTTTTAGGGAAAACTGATTTCAAAATATTTTATAATTAAAATAGAATTTTACAAGAGAGGATATCCACCTCAATAAAAGTTTTCAAAATATCCTTCAAATTTATTTTCAATCAATAATTATTTTTTTATTACAGACTCTCTTGTAGGAAATTATCCAAATATTCCATACATAATTCAAGAAATGTGGTTTATATTTTTATGAAATTATTCTTAAGAAACACATCTCACTTCCACGAGTTCTATATTTTTCAAAACATAGTTCTTTTCATGGGTTATGAATCCATTAAGTGATTATGAATCCTATATATTTATATAGGTTAATATGTGATGAAATGTTAATGATACCTATTAAATTTCAAGGAATATGATTTTAATTTTTAAAAATCCTATAACATTTAATAATTCATGATCTATTTAATTTTTTAATTATCTAGTGGCACATGTATGATGTATTTAATTATGAAATGGGTGGGTCCTATATCCCCCGTCAAGGAATTGTATAATGATATGTTGTATATGATATAAATGGGTACATGGGTTATAGCGCAAGCCTAAAAAAGATACTATATGGGTTGTATCCTGAGCCTTAATAAAAGAGGGTGAATGGGTTGTAGCCCAATCCTTAAAAAATCTTGTACACGAGTTATATCCCCAGCCCAAAAAACAAGAAGCTGAATTTGTTATATATCAATGAAAAAATAATGTGGGTACATGAGTTATAGCCTAATCCCTAAAAAAATAAGGTAACTGGGTTATATTATAATCCTATACGATAAGAAGGTACGTGAGTTATGTTTAGGTTTTTGTAGGAACACAAGTGCGTTGGTGGGTTTTACCAACTTAAAATTTTCCATTAACAATAACCAATTTGATATCTATCATGATAATAAAACACCAACATCATTAGAATAGAATGAAGAGAGGAAGAAAGTAAGGGAGTCACAAAACCATTCAGGACCATCATATGTTGGTTATAATTAATTTAATTATAAGACAAGAATTACCTTGATGGAATTTTTTCTCTGTTGATGCTTATGGTCACGTTATAATGAGATTTATCATTGAATCGTTGAATCCAATTATAGGACTTCTATAGAGATTATCCACACATTCTCCACATATCTATACTATTTTATGATGGGATATCTGGGTGCTATCATGGAATATTCTTTTCTTATGTTTTTCGGCTTTGATCGCCGTGGGAGCTGCTTGCAAAGCTCTCAAATTTATCTGGTGGAGGAGGATATCTATCCTAGATTTTGAGCATTCATGGATGAAAAGAATTCTCTCTTTTCAAGATAGCTTTCTCTATATCCATTGTTTCACAACCCGAAAAATTTCAAGGCTAATGAAAAATATATAATTTGTATATTAATTACCTAGAATAATAAAAAATGACTTAGGTACCCAAAAGCATTTATTCATTTCACATAATTCAATGTAAGTTGCCATGTCTAATAATAATAATAGTTTACTATTATTATCACATTACATGCTCTCAACTAATTCCACCAAATATTATTTTATTAAAAAAATAATACTATTTCTCATAAATCTGGTGAAAAACTACACAGCTTGTATATTAATATAAATGACATTTACTTTTTTTTGTTTCATTATTTCCACCACCACGTTTATTTGACCATGAATAATGGCTATTTATTTTTCAAATAAATATGACTAAATTACTCGATAATAAATATATTATTTCTCCCACAATATATTCTCTCAAATAACTAGTGTAAAAATAAATGTGATCAGACATCCTTGAAAAATTATTAAACCACCATATGAAATAATCTTTATTCAACTCGTTTAATTATTTTTTTACTCTGATACATGGACACACATAGAGTGTGCCACTGAGGCCTCTTTCTTAGTGGAAATAGGTGGATCCTATATAATGTCCAAGGTTAGAATCTAGAAAGATGACAAGGAACCCATAGAGAAGTTAACACCACAATCATGTTACACCTTCTAAAAATGCTTAAAATGTAATGTAATCCCATTGTCTCGATATCTGAAATCAGGCGGGTTTCATGCTAGTTCCATCAACCCATGTCCACGATTACTCTTTCTTTGAATTTCCTTACTAGAACTCTCCCATTCCTTACCATGGCCATGGATTTATTTATTGTATATCTATTATATAATATATCCTGAGATATCTACATCCTTTAAGGATGATTAGGGACAAATCCATTCTCACATTATCTATTAATGCAATATTAATCCTGACACACCCATCATATCCTTCCTTGCAGTGAATAGTGTGTCATCGGAGTGTTCAAAAATACATCTAATTGTGTGAGTTTTAATACCCATTAATACTAATCATAATGTATAAGGACCAATACACATGTCCAATGATAGGAACATCCAATGACACTATGAAATGGGGATTTCCTGCTGGATGGTCTCATTCTAATAATATCTTCTTGGACATTTCCATGGGCAGTCACCACAAAAAGATTCCACAATGTTTTATAAGTCATCACCCCTAAAGGAATGTATTTTTTGTGTCCCTGAAACAACATCAAATGGACATATAACTTATATTTAAGAATAGTGTTTTGGAACATATGGATTCTTATCGTATTAGGGATCCTCTATGACCCTTTAATAAAACCTTTATCCTTATGAAATTCTAACATGCATTGTAATGGAAAAGAACAACAAATATTTTATTAGGTATTTATTAATGAATATTTTACAATATAGTTGGTTCTAGGCCACCAAAATCACACAATATTTAACCCAATAGCTCTTACATGATATTCCTGGTTCTTCTAAGATAGTCCTCTAGTAATGTGGTCCACCATGTTATCTTTCATGGACACTCTTCTCACTACAACATCACCACTTGGACAGAAATCCCTTAAAAAGTGATACTTTTAGAGTGTGTGATTTCTCTATTTTTGTGACCTTGGGTCTATTTCAGGAGACATCGTTGTAGAATTATCACAATATAATGTGATAGAATCCCCACTACTAGGAACCACTCAATCTCATGGAAAATGTTCTAAATCCATACGTCTTCCTTGGCTGCATGTGAGGACGCTATATATTCAAACTCCACTATAGAATAGGCGAAAACTGGTTTTATTGAACTCTTCTAGCTCAAAATTAATCCATTGAGACAAAAAAACATATCCAGATTACGTCTTCATATCGTACCGATCTGTCTGAAAAAAAGCATCAACATACCCTCTGATGACGAGATCTTAATCTCTAGTATACAACATGATCATATCCTTAGTTCTTCTCGGATACATAAGGATAGTCTTAATAGTTTTCCAATGTAGTTCTCCAAGATCTTCTTGATATTTTCCTACAATTATCAGTGCATTGGACATGATAATCCTGGTACGTAACATGTAATACATAATGGATCCTATAGACGAAGAGTATGTGATCTTACTCATTATTTCATTATCTTGTTGTGTTTTTAAGCACATTTTCATAGAAATATGTAGTCCATGTGAAACTGGAAGTAGTCCCCTCTTGGATTGTGTCATACTAAATCTCTTTAGTATCTGGAAAATGTACATACCTCGAGTTGGACCAAGAATCCTCTTGGATTTGTCATGAATTATCATGATCCCTAGAATGTAGGCTTATTCTTCCAAGTCATTCATGGAGATAAACAAGTTCAAATAGTACATAACTCATTGTAATACTGGTACATTATTTCCAATAATAAATATTACAACATCATATTCTTCTATGATAATGACATCATTATCAATAAACCACTTATAATCCCATGGAACATACTCATTATTAATGAAACTAAATTCTTTTATGGATACTTCAAATAGAATTTTCCATGACCTGGATGCTTCATTTAATCCATAAATAGATTTATACCTCATGAAAAATCATTTGGTTTGACCTAGTGTCACAAACCATTCAGCTTGTGTCATATAGACGTATTTTTGATTGTTCCCATTATGAAATGTTGCATTTAAATCTATCTTCTAAATCTTGTTGTCACAGTAAGATGGTATTAAATGTATGATTTTTTTAGGATTTAAACATGGAAACTGGTGAAAAGGTTTCATCATAGAATTTTTTTTGAGGTTGTCTAAATCTTTTATCCACTAGCCGTGAATTATAGTTACTAACATGAACTTCCATGCCCATATTTCACTTAAATACACATTTCCTTGCAACATGATTTACATAAACTGACTCATCAATGGGAACATAAATGTGGTTGTGATACATTGAATCTATCTCCAAATTCATATCTAGAATCCATCTTCCATCTTCTAAGATCTCTAAGTCTTCTTTATATGATATAGATTCATCATTCTCCATCAATAATGATTCACCATCCTCGGAGACTAAGAAACAAAATCTCCCTGGTTCCCTTACTTCTCTTGATCTCATATACTGAACTTGTGTTTTTGGAACCTCTTCCATAGGGAACCGTGGAACTTGTTATAGGACCAACTCATTTGTATCTTGGGAATCAACTTCATCGAAGTCGATCATTCTCCCACTATAATTTTTTAGGATGTGCTCCCTCTCCTAAAATATAGCATGTTTGGTGAGAGTCACATTATTGTCTGAAGGGTTATATAGGTAATATGACTCATTTTCCTAAGGAAATCCTAAAAATATATACATTGGGCCCTGGGGTTCGAGTTTGTTTCCAGGGAGGGCCTTAGAAAATTCATAGCATCCCAATACACATGTGTGTGAAAAATGGGATTATTTCTATTCCATAACTCTGTGGGAATTCCATTTTAGACCTTTATTGGTACTCAGATTAATGTGTATGAAACAATTTTTAAGGAATATTCACAAAAGGATAATGAAAGTTCTGCATGAATTATCATCGAACTCACTATGTCAAAATTGATGTGGTTCCTCATTTTACTAAAACTATTCCACTATGGTTTATTATGATGAGTGATCTGAGATAGAATTCCATAATCCCATAAAATATTGATGAACTCTTTGTTTAGATATTCGACACATCGATCTGATCAATATATCTTTATCTCCATACCAATCGGATTATCTAATTCATTCTTGAATGCCTTAAATTTCTTTATGGACTCATAATTATACCTTATTATATATACATATCCATTTATACTCAAATCATCAGTAAAATCAATGATGTATGAATACCCAACACCAACTTCTACTGAAAATGGTCTGCACACATCTGTGCCCCCCAATGCTAGATGCTCTATGACTATTTCACCCTATCCACCGAAAGGTGGATTTGTCATTTTACCTTGTAAATAATAGCGAAATATATCAAATAGTTTTATCTTATTATAATCTAAATAAACTTCTTGGTATATCTTTGGCAAGCCCTTCTCGTTTACATGACCGAGACGGTGATGCCACAATTGGGTGATTTTTGAGTCATGTGAGTTTATTTAATTATCAATTTCAAACAATTGGTATTCATAATTTAATACATAAAATTTTTTTAACTATGCAATTATATAACAAACAATGTTCTTATAAAATAATAAACCCTTATTTGGAAACATCAAAATAAATCAATCCATATCCAAACATGATACAAAAATTATGTTTTTAAAAACTCTAGGAACATAATTACAGTTAACTAAAACCAAAATAATCTTCATTGGGAATGAGAGGTGGTAAACTACAGTGGCTAACGCAGCTAGCCTCACACCATTAGAATCTTGAAGCTCCACCTCTCCACTGGAAATCATTCTAAATCTACTATTTTCCTGAATTTAAATACCTATGTGGGCCCCCAATGTTGTATCTAATACCCAATGTGTAGGAATAGAAAGATTACACTCAATAACAAACACAAACTTAGCATCCCCATGCTTTTGGGTGTAATTCCTCTTCCATTGGCCTGAAATTCCACATGTAAAACAAAGAACCTACTATTCTGTTCTTAGCCTCTAGATCTTCCCCTTCTTGAAGGGATAGTGCTCAGGGGCTTCATAACATTTAAAAGTCCTTGGCCCCTTTTCCTTGTCCATCATTTTCCTATTCACCATAACGACATTGGGTTAGTCACACAACATGCCCTTATCTACCTATAGAATTATGGTGAGAAGTTCCAATATAATCATCTCATTATTTCTATATTTTCTTGACTATAAAGCTAGAGAATTTCTTGGGTAGTGATGATAGGATGAGATCTATATGTGACTCATCTGGGAACATATTCTATATGATGTCTAGGCATTCAATGTATCCAATAATCTTGAGTAGATGAGGCCCAGATGGTATAGACACTCCATGACTAGTTCTAAACAATAAGTTATAGATCTCATATATCTCATGTATCGCCTTCTATTGATAGAGATCATTCAGGTGAGACATCATGTTAAACACATCCATGTTTTCATATTTCTTGAATAGAAAATTAGATAAGGCTGATAGCATAAAACATTGGACATATGTGGCATCATCCATATGTTTTATATAGAGATATAGTTCATCATCACTTGCCACATTTCTAGGTGAAATTGGAATAGGCTTCTCCAGCATGTACAATTTCCTCTATTGGAGAAGGATGTTATGTAAACGCCTCTTCCATTCCTAGAAAATGGTGATGCTTAGAAGGTTTTCCATCCTGAGTATGTTTTAAAATGATGGGTTTAAATTATTTTCCATGTTTTTTCTAAAAATTAAAATGAGTAACGGTATAGTATATTATCATGATAAAGCTAAGACAAATAAATAATTTAATACTTATTAGTCTTCCACTATTTTGTCGAATTCCAATTGCCCCTAACATGGACTTAATAATAGTTTTTTGCCTGAATATTTTAGTGTAAAGGATCCATATTGACCTTCGCATAACCCCATATAGGTTGTCCAATAAAATTAATGGGTTTTAGGTAAGCATTAAAAATTCTAACTGCATTAACTCACAGCTCCTTGATCCATTGATTTGACTCTCCAATCCTGAAATCATTTTTTTCCACAACTTTTGCCTATTGGTCACACCACGTCTTTCAGTGTCAGTCAAGAGTTGATGTGAACCAAGTCATGTCTACCCAAATCCATGAATTATAATTCCCCAATAATTGAAAGCACCCCAACTCGGGTTTTCTTGCACTTTGAACAATGGTTTGATTCTAAAAAATATTATGGAAGGTTATACCAACATAATATTTTCATTGTGGTATTTTCCCCTTAAAGGTAAATTTCCATTTTATTACCATTGATTACATGATTTTTAACATTATATGGGATATAATTAAGTAATTTACAATGTATGTGATGATGTTTACACATATATCGGTCTTATATTAGTTCCATATTGTATGCTATATTTATTCATTAATTGTGTGATCATGAAAACACACCCACAATAAATAATCCATGAAACTAACAGAAATAAAATAAATGGTAGGATCATGAGAATTTATTTATTACTTAGTTTATCTAGTGGCTGATAAACTAAACCAATACTGATGATAGAAACTACTTGAGCCTTTTGGGTTCATGTTTACAGCTTTCCACCGATCCACATTTGTATCTATTTGTATTGGCATCACCTTGTCTCCTAACTTGAGCTACCTTCATTAGCATGGGATCTCAATCTATTAAATATGATTTTATCTTACTCACAAGTGAGCGGTAAAATCGGGTTTTACATAATAAAACATTGGTCACATAGGCACTACATAGTAATGAGGAGAAGGCTCCTAGAACAAAAAAAATAAATTACATAAATAAATTAAAATAAACCATTCATATACAAAGTTATTTGTCATTCTCATGATCATCCATACATGAAATGATATTTACACATAAATAAATCTAGAATTAAATTCTTTAATCATTCTTGTTTAAGATACATCAAGATTGAATAAATTAATTATATTTAATTAATAAATCATTTTATCTTAAACTCGTTTGGCAAATTTCCTTAATATTATCATTCATCATAAGTTTAAATCAATAAATTTATTTAAAATTAGCTTTATACGTAACTTGTACCTTGGAGGCAATAAGGTTAACACCCATTCATATCTACCGAATTAGTAGAAATAAACATTACACAGATGCTAAATTAAACACACACACATATATATAACACCTATCATGTGTTATGCCTCAACTATACTCCAACACTATGGTATATGTCTCATGGGTTTGTATAATATAATAATAAATTTCAATAAATCTGCATAATTTGGATGAGTACCCGGAATGTAGTTTTGACTACATGGAATTTACATTTTTTCTCCATCCATCCAAATTACATTCATGTGGACATGGTGTGTAGATGTTCATCATAAATCATAGGAGTATAAGTTGTGTTCAGTGGGACACACTCCTTTTAGTTTCTTCATTACATGGTTTCTAGCAGGGAGATCCATGTTCTGGTTACATGGTCCAACCCAAACCTAATGTGACTACACGTCTTGTTCATCAGGCCACACGGCGTGTAACTTGGAAACCATGTGCCACCTATTCCTAGTCAACACCTAGAGTCTTGTAGACTTAGATATAATCCATTGACACAATCTGGTTTGGTGGACCATCTCGATGCATGAAACCTATACTACATGGCGTATACTGGTGATTCCACACAATTTGTTCTAGTGTTGTACTTCCAAGAAAAATTGGAACCTCTTATTGTGATCCATTATTTTATTTTAATCAAAATAAAAAAAATAATTTCATAATGGTGAACAATAAATTAAAGTGGATGAATAACTATAGATATTCAAATTAATTGGGCAATTATCTGGAATTTAAACAACTAAATTATTTAATGTTTAAATCACCAATGAAAAAATTAATAACTATAATTAATGATATGACCCCCTCTATTACCAATTGTAGGTTATAGGTACAATGGAAGACCGTTTGTGGGTTTACCCAACATTATCTTTTTGTTTACAATGAAAAATCAGAGATCTGTCACGATAACAAAACTCTGTGTCTTAAGAATAGAATAAAGAAAAAAAGAAAATAAGGGAGTCCTAAAACCATATAGAGGATCAGCATATGTTGGTTATAATTCATTTAATTAAAATACAATAATTACCTACATGTAATTCTATCACTATTGATGTTTCTATCCACAATCTGATGTGGTCCATCAGTTTTCCATAGAATCCAAGTGTAACATTCCTCAAGCGGTGGTCCACTGGTTCTCCACCTATCTCTAGACATTTCTGAAGGGTTCTCTAGATTCTAGCGTAGAAGATAATTTGATTATGATTATTTCCTTTGATCTCCCCGAGAGCTTCATGGAGAGCTCTCTCCTTGATTCGGGGGAGGATGGTCTCTCTCGTAGCTTGAGAGTACTCTTGGAAGAAAAGAATTCTCTCTTGGATTGAGTTCATTATCTAGATCCGTTTTGCAGAACCCCTAAAATGGATAGGTTAATAAAAATTATAGAATTGAATTTTTAATTACTAAAAATAATAAAAATGAATTAATAACCTGTAATCATTTATTGATTTCATTTAATTCTTATTAAGACCACATTTATAATTATAACATTTGACTATTATTATTTATATACATGAATATAAGGCCCCAGCCTTAAACCTTACTTAATCATGAGTTATTACAAGATTACACATTGAGGATCATTTCAGGTTTAGTGTTTTAGAGAATTAGATCATGAAACTTTCATTACATACCATAGTTAGACAAAGTGGTTACATAAAAGACAGTATTCATTGTTCCCATCAACGGAAACATATTTAAAATAAAACATGGATTCTTTCTGGACACATCCTTGACACTATCATCACATCATGTACCTTTACCTTGACCTGTGAAAAACATTTCAAAAACATGGGATGAGCATAAAAAGCTCAGTAAGGGTTATAAAAATATGTAAAGGAAACATGAGTTCATATATACATAAGAATGAAATCATACTTTACCCATAAAACAAAGGAACTTTATCATTCCTCATAAAACCATGAATAAATCATATAAATCATAAGACATAAAGGTAACTTGAGGCATTCATAACATTCTTACGTAGGGAGTAACCCTCTTGGTTACGTTTGGAATACCCATCATAGTATATTCCCTAAATCTCTTCGGAGAAACCATAACGATTCACTCCTTCGTGTTACCCAATGCATTGGAGAGCTATATCGGGCTCACCCGCCCTTAGTTTATCACGGAACCACCCGTTTTCATAACAATGACCAAGAACCATAACATAAACGTATCACATAAAACATGCATAAAGGAAGCATAACATATCCACATTGCAATCACAATATAACATTTTAGAATATTGAAATAATGAATCCGTTCAAAAAGAAACCATTTCCAAAACCATTGAAAACATTTAATAAAGAGATTTTTAAATCAAAGTGTCCCATACCACCTTGAAGCTTCTAACATTTTAAACCATTAATATCCATATAAATAAATCCTTAAAACCATTTTGAAAACATGGATATTAATAAGAACAAATCATTAAAACATTTAAAGCGATATTTTGGTTAAAGGGTTTTTACCAAAATTAGAGACACTTGAATACAATAATTGAGGAATAAAATTTAATCATAACTTTATAATATCATGAGAATAAATGGACTCATGATATAATATTCCAAAGGACAGTATATACACCATATAAGAGTGCATTGGTGCATAACAACAATGAAGTCTCAATAGGGATGTAAAATGTGATGAAATCCCTTATAAAGAAGGTATCCTTAAATTAAGGATAAATAAATCTCAAAATTATGTGTGACAAATATAAATACACCCAATATAATTGGATATTAAGTGTAAAACAATAAAATTCCATTCACACATATTCAAAGTATGACATATTCAATAACTACATGTTCAACCCAACGAAATTGAAATTGGGTTAAAACTTTCCCTTGGTAAAATTCGACAGCCTAACGGCGTCACATCAAAAATTCAGAAAATGAGTTGATGAGAGATAAAAAGGGAATCTCAACACTTGGACATAAAATTTACATCAATCAGGTTATAGAAGAACATATCCCAACATAATAGTATGTGAATTAAAAGACATAACAAATGAAGTCTTTTAAAATGAGGAGGGTGAAAGGTTCCCTTATCGACTTGGGTAACTTTCGAAAAGTACACCCCATTAAAGATGTGCCGTACAATGAATATGTAAATACCCATAAATGTAATTATATTATATAAGGATTGTAATAATGGGCAGTACATAAACCACTCAAATGAAATTGTGGCAAATGTACCATAAATCTCACAGGAATAAAAGTGAGAAGAAAAATCCCTTACGAAAACTCAGCAGCCTAACGGCGCCACTTAAAAACTTCAAAAAATGGATTGATGAGAGAGAATAGGGTCTATCCTCACATGAACATAGAAATTTCAGTAGGATTAATATAAAATAACATCTCAATAACAAGAAAGATGATCTTTAAATGGAATAACATAAAAGTGTGTACTTAAAAAGAAAGAGAGGAGTAGGATCCCTTACCTCAGGTCCGACTTGACTCGATCGTTCTTTAATCTCCTGAATAATAAACTTGAGTTAATTTCTACTTGATTAAGAACCTTTTTCAACCTTATTATTCTTTTATATCACTTATTTCCATGTTATAAACATTATGTAATCATTATGTTAATAATGATTGTTTTGTCGATATTTGGTTCTTAAGTCAAAAGTGGACTTCTTACAATTACATGTTGTTCATGTGGTCAAAGGTTCTTTATATCCAAAATGACATTCCAGATTTGGATATCATATATATCATATATATCCTGCATATACATGTATTTATAATATCGCATAATCATTTAGAGGAAAGAAATGAAATGCACCGTTCATGGAGACGGTAAGCCGTACGTACACATGAACGCTACTTTCATTTCTACGTCGTATTAATGGAATTAAAACTAAATGAGAGGTATGTATATTCTAATTCCAGAATTATATTAATCATTTAGATGTATCATTCTTTATATATATCCATTATTTACATGTACTTTTAATAGTACATTACATTTGGGGATAAGAAATGAAATGCACCGTTCATGGAGACGGTAAGCCGTACGTACGCATGAATGCTACTTTCATTTATATCTCATACTTTAATGGAAAAAATAATAATTATATAGAGGTATATTATAATTACAGTATAACATAATATATAATAACATTAAATCCATCCTTTATACGTCCCACGTATGGCATTAACGAATCACATCACATTGAGAGGGCGGTAGTCCGCACTTCCTAAAATGAAGATATCGCATATACCCATAATGGAATCCATAAAGGTAAGCCACAAATGGAAAATACAGAAGCTAATGTAAAACATAAACATATTATATATCATATATAAATATAGTGACACCTTAATGGCCACCTTTGAAGGTGTTATATATGTGTTGAACAATCATCGTTTCGTGAGGCAGAAATTTTCCATCCACGGAAACCGTATGTTCTTTAACCATTTTATGTTGTTGTGTGAGAGTGTAGCTAGAATAAATATTATAACAACATCCTAGTATATTTAAGATACTGGTGTTGTTACAAAATAAGTAAATAAAAAGAGTTTAGGGGGTTGGAGAAGCAAAATAAAACAAATGAACATGAGAGAATGAATTACCTTTAAAAGTGTAACTCCTTTTGATTTGAGCCTAAAGGCTTCCTTTGAAAGGATTATGCCCAATGGGAATCCTCTAGGATGAGGATAGGGATGTGGAGAGAGTAAATTGGCAGGGTTTGGCCGATCCAAAGGCTTGAGGAGTGTGGGTAATGAGGTAGAGGTGGGGGCCTTTTATAAGAGGAGAGGAGGGGCACTCTTGTAATGTAAAGAAATAATACTTTATTAGAAAATGGTATTCGGATTTAAGAGGCTCCAAATTGATTTATTTCAAGTATAAGGTGATAAGGGTTCGAAATCCACTCATCCAATAGGTTTTGGACATGTTTAGATATTAGATATTACATTATCTTTCTATTTTTTTAAATCGTTAAATAATGAGGTCATCGCTGCTTCATCATGATGTCCTTAATAATTAAATTTATTTAACGTTTAAAAATTATAAAAAATATTCTATGATGTAGGAAATATTTTTATATTTCCAATGACTATTTATAATCAAAAATCTGAATTGTATAACCCCATGGAACAATTGTTTTAGTAAAACATGTCATGTTTGTGTTATTTTTACTTTAACATTAAATAAAAAGACATTTATGTAATTTTCCAACCAAAGTGGCTCCATGGGGTCCCCAAGTTTACCCATGGGTTGTCTTGGTCGGCCATGACACATCCAATGAGGTTATAAGCTGTGTCAACTTCATTTAATATTATTAAAATATAATTTTTACCTTAAACTACACTAATTACATCTAATCGCGATTAAAACTTAATAAGTTACTATTCACCAAGAAATTATTTTTATCCCATTGAACCACATTTTACTTATTAATTAAAACCATGTATGTACAATTTTTGAAATTAAAAACACAAAGGTGGCATAATTTCATTAAAACGGAAAAATCAGTTTTTATAAGTACCAATTAGTGGTTTCACTATTCATCAAAAATTGAAGTTTTTCAGAAAAATCCCAAAAATTCACCATAAGCTATATTTGATATTCCAAATTCAAAAATGAAATATATTTTAAAAAATTAAAAACATATAAGTCAGATTAATTAATTTAATAATTAATTCCCACTGTCAGAGCAAATAGCGTGTTTTTATGAAACAATAAGTATCAACAGATTGACACTAGTTTAAGTCTGATTTCAAAGTGAAATTAATTCCAACGACCACTATTGGATTTAATGATAAAAATATATTCTAATTTCAATTTAAAACCAATTCAAAAGATAATCTAATCATATAAAGAAATTAGATTAAAAAGTGGTTTTGAATTAAAATACATCATTTTACACTATTCACTGAAAAAATTAACTTTATCGGAAAGATACCAAAAATTTACACAAAGTAAATTTTGATGTCCCGATTCATATAAAGAGTTTTATTTTGTCCAATAGAATGTATAAGAGAGAAAAAAACTATATTTAATGACGGTTCTCCATCAAAAGGAGATAAGTCAACCTTTAGTGAAAACTAGGGTATATACGCCTAAAATTGAATTCATTCCGTATTTTAAGCCTTTATCTTTTATTGGATAAATGTAAAAACATTTAAAAACATGTATAATAATATTTTAGTTATTTCTATCCATCCCTGCCAATACAACGGCTACATGTCAACTACCATTTAAAATAATATTATTTTATTTTTAGAGTGCAACGTAAGATTCCCAAGAAACTCGTTGTTGCGTGTTGGGTACGCCATCGAGCATAGCGTCCCCTTTAAAGTCATATTAATACTTTATTCACAAATATGGATAAATATGAAAATGTCATATTCTTTATTTACATGTGGTGTTACAATGAGCCTAGTGAATTACACCTATTATTATTTACTTAAATATATTATATTATTTCTCATAAATCCCCAGAATAACTACAAGGCATGTATATTAATATACATGGCGTATAATTTTAGTTTTATTCATTTTCATTATTTATTCCACCATATTTATTATCCCTCGAATAACAGATTTTTATTTTTCAAATAAATATCAATTCATCTCTCACTAATAAAAATATTATTTCGCCCATAAAATGTTCTCTTGAATAACTAGTGTCGAAATAAATGCAATTTGACATCCTTGAATAATTATTAATCCAAAATAGTTAATAATCATTATTCAACTTGTTATGTTAATATTTAACTAACATACGTTGACACACATAGTGTGTGACCCTCTTGGCCTCTTTCTTAGTGGTATTAGGTGATGCCTGAATAATGTATAAGTCTAGCATATAGAAACTTCAAAGGGCACTCATAATGAAATAAGTTAATTCCACAATGATGTGTCACCTTTTATGAATGATAACCAGGTAAAGTAATCCCTATGTCTCGATATCTCGAATCATGTGGGTTTCATACTAGTTCCATCAACACATGTTCATAATTATTCTTTCTATGACCTTCTGGAATTGAACTCAACCATTATTTACCATGTACAATGATTTATTTAGGATATATCAATTCCATCAAAGAGACTATGATATCTTCTTCGATTACGGATCAAAAGAGACAAAAAATTTCTCTCATTATCTATTAATGCAGTATTACTCATGACACCCCCAACATATACCACCACACTAAAAATAGTGTGTCATTACTTTTTTCATCAATACAACTTAGTGCGTGAGATGTAATACTAATTACTAATAATCATAATTTCTAAGGAAAAATAAAAATGTCTGTAGATAGGAACATCCAATGAAACTATGAAATGTGGATTTCCCACTAGAGGGTCTCATTCTCATAATATTCTCCTGGACAATTCCAAGGGTGCTTATAATGAGAAAATTCTTAAATGTTTTATGATTCCTCGCCCATAATGGCATGTATTACTTGTGTCCCTCAAATAACATGATATAACTGTCTTGGTACCTATCTTTGACATAAAATTTTCTATTCTTATTTGTGTGGAAGAAAATCTTTTTTCTTATTTGGCCATTTAAATTTCACTTCTCTTGATATTTATTTCTTTATGATTCATGTTTTATGAACTCATAATATTTTTCCCATCATTCATGTATATAATCATTGATATTAAAGTCATGATCTTCTATTTTTATGATCATGTTCTCATACCATTATACACATGATTATATAACATAACTCCCTCGTTTAACCTTACTTAACATTTTACCTCACCTATTTTTTTGTTTACATTCCCTAGTTTATGAAGAATGGGTTTAGATAAAAGTGTTAAAGGTGGATATCATTATGGGAGATTTTTATGATCATTAACCAAAATAGAGTATTTTTTCCCATGATTCCAAAGATGCAATAGCATTATAGTCCTTGTGCATGTATTTTGGTTATATGCTAAATATTCATATAAAATGATGAAATATAGATATATGCTAAATAGATGCCCCTATTTTTGATATCAAAGGAATGTTTTAGTTATTGGTGTAAATTATCCTGGGAAAACATTAATGAGATCCCTTGGTATAATTATATGGATATGTGGAGGAATTTCTCAATTGGTAATTATGTGTATGAGTCAACATTTATGAAAATGTCTGGGAATTTTGGTAAAAGATAGAGTGAGTGGTTTCCTAGAAATTCATCATTTTTTGTAAAATATATATGGACATTGATCAAGAAAATTGGTACCACAATATAACAACTCTGAAATGATTTTTGAGGTCTGACATAGAGTAATATAATAGACATGAATGGCCCTTGATGCACACAAGGTTTAATACTCCTTGGGGATATTAATTAAGAATTCACGTACTCTTTACAAACCATTATTATGGATTTAAAAATAATACTACTATAATAACATTGGATACAAAAATGGTCTCATAGATTAATAATGTATTTTACTTAATCTTGGGAAAATGTAAGTAATTTTTCATGACAATATTGTATCCCATTATGATAAATGTAACTCAGACTATGTATTCTTGTATAAATAAATTTTGATAATTTAAAGGAACATGTTTAACATTATACATTTCAGATGTAGAACGTATATGCATTATGCGAATTAATTTCCTTAATGAAAAACACATAAAGAGAAACAACAAGGTGGTGCATGTAATTGTTATATCTATAAAGAATATGAGACAGCTAATGAAATGTGATGTTTTTTATTCTCTTCCAATATGTTTTATATTAATAATAATAATATTGCTTATATTGAGTTTGAAGAACCATAATACATGATTCATATTTCATATTATTGGAAAGAGGTTATATGGAATTAATTGATGAAGAATAAGAAATGCTTTGAGAATAATGTTGGTTGAATAATGTATTTATGTTTTTGAATTAAAAGAATATTTTATATGAATCATGAATTATATGATTATTTCTAGTATACGTTTTCATTAAGGATAGATAATGGAATGTTTAGTGGGGAATATGACATAGAAAATTGATTTATTACAAAGGAGATATTTTGATTAGGGGAAGCAATCCCTTAATTAATGTATGACGTCATGTTAATGATGTTTTGATAGAGATATAAAATATATGAATATGTAAATTTGATGGTACAGATTACCATGAATGGATTATTGAAAAGGGTTTCTTTTTCATCAAGGTTGATGTTTACAACCTCTTTGATTTAGTGAATATATCCTATATTCATTAGAATAAGGAAGCATGTATGTTTTCATTATGGATTTATGTTAATGAAGAATATTACCAAGTTCTAAGGGAATTTATAATGAGAGTTTTCATATGTTAGGAATGTGAAAACTGAGAGATACATTATGATATATGGGGGTCAATTTAATCCAATTTCCTGATATTATTTCTAATTCATTGGATTTTCATTTTTCATATGGGTTATATGGTTAATAATTTTTTTAAAGTATATGTAAATATTAAAGTATTGTTTTTTATATTAACATATTATCTCACAATATGATGATATATGAATATTGAATAACATATTTTGATAATGTTAACTAATGATAGATGGGTTGAATTATCATCGATCCATAATATTATAGTAATTAAAAAAAGAAAAATAATTATGATTCCTTTCCTAAGGTAAGAGTTTATGTTTTAATATATCAAGGGATATCCAAAGTTTGGTAGTCTACATAAGAAATGGAATAACATCACGTAATTATATATCCATATATTCTTTGTCAATAAAAAATAATTACCCAATTATAGGATAATGATCAATGAAAGGTTTGTTACCCTAATACATTAATTTTTATTGAGTTTATTGCCATTTAAATCATCACATATATATGGCTTTGAGTCCCTCAACATTTCATTGAACATTAACTTATTTGTGATTAGTGACCTCACTTACTCTCGATAAATATTTATTCTTTCCACCATGTCCAATCATTACTCCAAACCTATGTTATCCTATGAGGAAACCTTGCTATATATTACCTTGGGTAGCCATTATGGTCCCATTTTTCCCTTTTTATATGATGTTTTATTACTAATTTTTTATATGTGGGTTTCTATGAATTAATCCATCAAGTATTAAACCTCTGAAAACTTAGATGAATTTTGAAGGAGAAAATAATTTAATGGGGGGTTGAATTAAACACCACAAGATTTGGTTAGTTTTGTTTTCCAAGTCAATTTATCAATGTTGAAATTTAGAGCAACACTAATTATATTATATATTAAATGACTATTTTTGGAAAAACATATACCAAAAACATTGATAATCAATGACTACATTAATTGTATGCCTTTTCATGATATATACAAAACACTGATGTTAGCTTGAGTTATATGCACTAATTAATTTCTTTGATGACTTGTGTAACACGCAAGACTGAGTTATTCCAAACAATAATTTATTATGTTATATAATATGATAAAATCTATATGTTAAATTATAAGTTATTAATATTATTATCTAATTTAGGAAACTATTTAGATTAAACCATATAATATGAAATCATAGGTTACTAATTAATTATAAATGATCATTAAAATAGATTTAATATAAAAAAGAAATATTATTAAGGTCACAATGCTATTAGAACCTAATAAATTAAATTTTCCTTTATCTCATGTAATTAAATAAGTTAAAAAATCCATTAACATTGAACCAAATCAATGTATTTTACACACATCATAAACTTGGAGAATTTTACGTGAAACACTAACTTAGCTAATTTTACACAAAACACCAATTTGACGTTTGACACACACAAGACTGAGTTTCTACAAAACATTTTTTTTAATTATTTAAAAGACATAAAAACAATTTATCAGTTAAAAATACTTATAGAAATAGTAATAATTAATTTATAGTAACTTTAATAAATATTTATATAAATAAAACAAATGGAAACTGAAATATATGAATTTCATTAATTTTTTTTTTTATGTTTACCAACATTTTTTAAAAAATGAACTATTTTTTATTCCCTTTTGTAAAAAATAATAATATTAATTTTGGAAACAATTTGAATTTATATTTTAGAAAATAAACAAAATTGTTGAATTTATAGCAACTAAATTATCCTAGGGTGAGTTTTTCGTAAATTCATTAGAAACATAATTATTTTTTATGAATAATTCAAAAATATTTCTTTTTAGTCCAAAAATACTTATTTCAAAAAAAAATTCTTTACATAAACTAAATCCATATTTTTTAATAAATTTAGAGTAAATATATATTAAATATAATAATAAAATTTAATTCATGAGAATCATTTTCAATTTAAATTTTAATATCAAACTTTTACTATCATTTGATCTTCTATCGACATTAAAAACCCTATTATGTTGTCTTGACTCTAGGATTATAATTATTCATAATTTTTCTGCATTAGGGAATTTAATTTTGAAAATCAAATGGACACTATTATAGTCAGTATAATATTTCTATTCTAATATTACCATGTTAGTTTTTGACCTATACAATTAGTAAATGTGGTTAAAATAAATCTAAATGATTATGGCTAGATTATTCTTAATTATGGACTAAACCATATAAGTATAAGCCCAAATGACCTATTCACTTGGAACTCAACAATTATATTTCAGTATATCTTCCATAAAATATAAAATATTTATTTTAGGTGGGCTTTAATTACTTTTTTAGGTTGGAACATGTCTACACCTAACTTGTTTCTAAAAATTCCTAGTCAGTCCTTTTCCCTCCTTCAAAAAGGCAACACCCTCTCCCACTCCCTCACACATCTAAACTCTTATAGGATATCCCAATATGAGACCAATCACTTTCATAAAATATCTATCATCCTCCTTGAATCCTCCCTTTTGGAATAAACCATCAATGGTTTCATTTTGTCACAAATGAATAGTAGTCACCTAATTAAGAGGTAACACCTCCTCTCAAGATTCTTTCTTTTACATTAATTTTTCACCCACTTAACTTTTTTTTCATGATATTTTAACAACAAACTTATAATAAAAATACTAGTATTTTTAAGCTAATGTATATAATTACAATTACACATACCTCCATCTTAATTGGTTACAAACTCACTGTATCTTTGTACGATGAACTACAACCTCCCGAAATGGTGATAGTATATTTTTATTTTAATAAATATAATGGTGGAAATTAATATGGAAAAATTTGTTTATATATGTTATATATGACATTAATTATTTATTTATGATTGTGTATTATTTTTTACAGCACATTCATTTTTTTACATTCCATTTGGTATTAATATGATAATCTTATTTGATGAAGTGTGGACTATCTCCCTCTAAGAGAGATGTGATTAATTCACACACTAAATTGATTGTATTGTGGATGGGATTAGCTAAATTATATGATAAATAAAATATAATAATTCTAATATAATAGTTATATATATATATACATTCTTATACATATTCCATTTACAAACTCTTTCAACCTGACATTAAAAAAGGAAACAACGTTCATTCGTACATACGACTTACCGTCTCCACTAACGATGTATTTAATTTCGAGATTCTATATTATATAGATTATTATAATAATAATATACTTAATTTAATTGATATTTATATCATTTTTACATTCTCTAAATCATGGTATAATTATAGGGACTGAATATAAAAAAAATTCGATAAAAATAATAAACAATGTAAATATTAACTGAAGCATAGACTTACCATAAAATTAGTATCAAGGGGGCTGTATAATGTCATAATTGTATCGTCCAAAACATTTATTAAGGAAAATTACACTTTCTCAAATTCAAATTCCTATTATATAAAATGGATTTATAAATCACACACATACGGGGGGGGGGGTTTGTTTTTGTATATCAAAATATCACTAATATTAGTTATCATTTCTAATAAAGCTGTTGAATAATTATCACATTATTAGTTTAAATATATGACTTTAACAAATCCAATTTACTCGTATAAAGGAGTTGATGGCCTTTTCTAGTAGAAATGCTCTATACGAAGCCCATTTTTTAGAGCTAGGAAATGAGGTGGCGTCATTTGGCTTCACTCTTGATGAATCCCATGTCGAGATTCAACACATTATGCTGGAAACAGAACTACCTATGGGAAAGGTGTAAGTCAATAGAGATTACCACCCAAGTAATTTCTTCATATCCACCCCAAGAGTCTCTCAAAATTCCACACCTTACCCTTAGGTCTTATGTGGGTGTTATATGGTGTAACATGATGATAACATTGTGATTATGTTCATTATTTTTATAGTGAATATATATTCATTTTTAATTGTTACTTTGTAAATGGGTTTTAAAGAACAAATATTATTTTAGGTAATATTCAATTTAGAAAACTATATTGATGAATTAATGTATTTTTTAATAAAATAACATTTTAATATAATATAATTACTAAATTACTTAATATTAAATATAAATGATCAGATAATTTTTATTAATAATATTTTTATTCTTATTCTCCTTTGAAAGTCGGTTTTATCAAAACCCATGAATTTTAGATAAATGTAAGATCATATTACAAAATTAAAAAAATTAAATATATTTAAAATTATTTATATAATATTAATATTTTAATTTGAATCAGGACATCCAAATTATCAAATGATGAATTTTTTTAAATTTTCTGAAACTGTCGATCTTTTGGATAAATATTAAATACTGTTTAATTACATACTGTGTTTTAGGACATCATAATAACCCAACAATTATTCAATAAAATACTAAAAATGATATTTTTGGCCAATATATGTTTCACCATTAAAATAGGGTGATTTTAGGTTTGTTTGATTTATTTTACAATGCTTTAGTGGACCCTCCACGACTTGTAAAACCTTTTAACTTTTCTAATTGATATCCTTCTGAGTATAACTATCCTCCACAAAATGAAGCCTAATATTTTAATAATTTCATCCATTTTCATTATAAAATATTGTTTTCCCCTCCCCTTTGGAAAAATCTATAGGAAAAAACCTTGTGTTGGTTTGTGGTTCTTATTAGATTAATGTGTGGTGTCAAAGACCTAAATAATAAAGAATTCCCCCTATTTTCCTATATAATCTCTCGCAAGCTCCCACATACTCTTTTATAAAAGAAATTGGATATCATCCTTTCCCTACCATCCCCTATCTTTAATCCTCTCATGGCACCCCATATTCCCAATATTTTTCTTTGAAGCCTCTATCATGCCTTTGGGATCACACTACCAAGTAAGGGATTTCATCCTTTCCCATTTCTATCTAAATTTTATTATGTTGTTATTTCCTTTTATTTTCAATTAAAATTTTCGGGGTATGATTTCTCACCTCACCCATACATCCCTCCTTATGTTTGAAAAATTGGAGACCCGTTTTTTTCTCATTAATGGCTCCCAAGTACACTCGTTACCATGTTGACATTTCATAAGTGATTTATCTATCTTCATTTACATTCAAGCTATTCTTTTGTTTTATGAATCTAAATTCTATTACATATGATAGGTAATGTATCAATATTTACCCTATTAATTTCAATTTCATGTACATATAATGATACAACCACTTCTCTCTCATCATCCAATTTTATGAATTCTTATGTAACGTCGTTATGCTGCCGAAATTGCACCGTGATTTTCCAAACTCAAGTCATTGTGTAATGATTACCATTCCAATTTCTCTATTAAGGGTATTCCCCTTTATTCACAATTACTTATTTATTATATAGTTTCATGTAGGAATTTCACATTGTTTTATCATTGAGTAAATGATAATGTTTAATGATTCACTGTTATATGATCCAATAGGAAAACATGTACGTGAAATAAAATGATTAAGATGGTTGTGCCTTATCAGCGCTCTAATGAATTGGGAAAACATTAGTAGCATGATTCGTAAATTGAAATGAGGGATTATTCATTCTAATAAAAGAGTAATGATAGTTTACTCATTCACCATTAGCAGTGTGACTTGGATCAAGCTAATATAATGTTAAATGTTTTTTCCATATCTCCATGTTATGATCAAGCCTTTATGTTCATGTTTCCATTATGATCCATTTATATGCCTATTTATTAACCTGTATTGTTTACATCATGTTATACCTTTTTAATCCCTTGTAGGGATTTATAGGTCACCCTTTTTATGAATGTCTTTAGGTTATCCCATGCAATGCTATGCACTAATGAATGATGTGTACATTTAAAGGAAGTTTTCAATAAGATGTTGGGTTTTATGGTTAAATTTTTTGTGTAATGTTCCTAATCCCCACTAACTCTAGACCACTTTATCTTCAATGATTAATCAAGCTAATATATTTATGAAATGAATGAAATTTATGTGTGTAATAATGATCAAGGTTTTTAGAGATGGTATAGGAGGATAAGATTAGTAATATTGTGATTAGGATTAGAAAACCATAGAGAAAGCCTTAAGGATAAGAATAAGTATAATAAAAATTTCCATAAATATTGGTGAGTATTGAGTATGTGATTTTTCAAAAAAATATATATTCTTGTCTAGATATGAGTAGGTATAGGCGAATCTGTCACAGATACATCTTGGGGTAAAACCCAGAAACAATGATTTGAGATAGACTTGAACAGAAACTAGTGAACGGAAACCGGCTGTGCTGCACTATTGGTTACGACACTCCCATGGGATATGTTTTGGTAATTTTATAAGATTAGTATAAACCATTATTAAGTGAATTAAAGAAATACCATTAGAATAAATGTTGGGAAGTAGATCACAGATTACATATATTAGCACTTATAAATCCATAAGCTAATGAAATAAAAGGAATTTATTTGTAATTTGTTTTTCTTTGGACTACCTTTTATGTGTTACCACTATCATTCCTTTTATTCCAGCCAATGATCTGTAATAAATGACATAAGCTAATAGATGATGTGTTGATCTATGTGATGATTATTCTAATTAGATTCCCAATCTGATTGTGGCGGGAGTCATGAATATTGTCACAATACATTCTCAGTTAACTCATGTTTTGAATAGAACCATGTGTAAAGAGGGACATTAACCCCCCCCCAAATGAAAAAACAAGTCACAATCTAGAGCTTAGGTAGACAAATTCCTTCTACTTTTGGTGGATCATCTGATCTCTTAATTTTTGAATAGTCGATAAACTCCATTGAAATGATATTCTCTATCCATTAATGTTCCTAACAAGAGAAGGATCTAATAGAAGATTATCATATGGAATTTGAAGCTAATAAATGGTGGACAACGATAAAAATTATGAATCTTTGGGAGGAGAACTATGTATTGAAATGGGGGGATTTCTTGGAAATATTTTTCAACAAATATTTTATTCGCACCCTCCTACGTATGAGAGAAATGGAAATCTTTTCCCTAAAGAAAAAAAGATGATGAATCTATTATAGAGTACGATACAAACTTTACAAGTATTTAATGATACGCCTCCAGATTTGTCATTACCCCAAAATTAATGGTTTACTACCTTTTGGGGACTCTAAAACCTAGAGTATAGAAATACCTTGTGATCCTTGACATTGTGAGCTATGAAGAAATTGTCTGATGTGCCCTCAAAATTGATATAGAGAACAGTGAATCTCGGGTGTATATTGTGGAATAGAATTGTAATGTGGAATTTAATTCTAGTGGACCGATGGACGAATCCAATGGTTCTATGATAATACAACACCCCACCTGCAAATGGTATAGAAATAAGAACCCTAGAAATTTCCTGAAGGGGACGAGGAAATGCATTAGTAGTGGAAGAGAAGAGAACCTACCTATTAACTACTAACAATAAAAACCTACAGCTGTAACAGATTAGAGGAATGATCTATATCAATCTCAATGTGTTGTTCATTTGTTAGACTTCAAAGAAATACGGCTCTTTTCAAACATGTTCCCTAAGTTGTGTTTTTTTTGAGGAAAACAACAACCTCCAAGGATGTAAGGGATAGCTGTTTCTATCACTACCAGCAAATTGAACCCCAAAACAATGTGGTGATAGGTATTCTAGTTATACATTCAATAATAGTGAACATTTATTTTGATTCTTGTTCAATGCATTTTTTTATATCATGAACGTATAGTAGAGAATCCCATCACCACCAAAAATCATTGATGTAATGATTTTAGTGAAAACGTGAAATGGTGAAATCATTGCAACCCATAAATATGACACCCCCCAGTCACAATCTAATGATTAAACATCCTGGAGATATTTTTCATACTCCCTATGGTTGAATTTTATGAAATTCTTTTCTTGGATTGATTTTATTTATATAGATACAACATAAATTTTCCTGATATGGAAATAACCCCCCAAATGGAAAATTGACCCCTGATTCTGTACAAGTGCAATGATGATGATGAATCTTCTATAGCACCATCATCTCATGTGTTGATATTATTACACTATCATCAGGTGTATCTTGCCTAAGTGATTGAGTATATGGAAGCAACCATCCTTGAAGAAATTATTATTGTTATGGAATTCACTGAAGTGTTTCCTGTGGAATTGTCTGGCCTTCCTCCTATAAGATATATTGAATTCCTATTTGTTCTCATACCTGGTGCATTTCTAATATGCAAGAATCTATATAGAATTTTTGTACTGGATCTTGAGGAGATTAAGAAACAACTACATAAGAATCAGGATAATGGGTTTATATGCCCAAGTGCATCCCCAAGTGGGGCACATGTCCACTTCATCATGAATAAGGATGGGACAATGAAATTTTTCATTGATTATCGTGAGCTCATAGAAATAATGATAAAGAAAATGTATCGTCTTTCACGAATTGACGACATGTTCGATCAAATTCATGTAGCATAATACTTCTCCAAAGTTGATCTGTGGTCGGGATATTACCATGTATTTTTGAAGAAGGAGGATATCCCTAAGGATGCTTTTTTACAAGATTAAGGAACTATTATTTCATAGTAATGCCTTTCAGACTCACTATTGATCCAGAAATATTCATGAACAAGATGAATGCATTCTTCATATATTACGACAACATATTTTTGGCAGTATTTATAGATTATATTCTAATAGGCTCCAAACCCGAAGATAATTATGAGGAGAATCTAAGAACTGTAATAGTGAACTTTTGAAAAAAGAATCTCAATGAAAAGTACATCATTTGTGAGTTCTAGTTTAAGGAGGTATCATTCTTGGGTCATATTATAAAAAGTAATGGGATATATGTGGATCCATCCAAGATAGCTACAATTTTGGAATGGATGAGGCCAACCTCATTAATGGATGTTCGTAGCTTCTTGCGGATAGATGGATATTATCACCGATTTTTGATAAATTTATCAGGATTGTCAAAACCTCTTACTAAGATAACTCATAAGGGAGTAATGTTTACATAGAGTGATAAAGGTGAAGAGAGCTTCCTGGATTTGAAAAGGAAGCTTCTCATTACACTTTCTCTCACACTACCCACTAGTGGAGAACTTTTTTTGGTATTTTGTAATTGTTCAAATAATGGAATGGGTTGGGTTTTGATGCAAAATGAAAAAATAGTTTATTATGATTCTAGGAAATTAAAATATCATGAGGAAAACTATCCCATGCATGATTAAGAGTTTTCTGTAGTAATCATCACATTGAAAATTTGGGAGCATTACCTCTTTGGGGAGAAATTTGAAATATATATAGATCAGCAAGGCCTCAAGTATATATTCACAAAGAAATACCTGAACATGTGAACAACAAATATGGTAATAGGTGATCAAAGACTATGATTTTTCAATAATCTCCAAACCTGCAAAATTTAACAAGGTGCAACATTATCTATGTAGAAAAGACCAAATGATTACATCATTAATTAGAATAAAAAATCATCCAATATTCATAGATTTGATGAAGATGTACATGGTAATCATAAAGACGGAAACATCATCAATATTTTTACAAAAAATTTCTCACAGGTCTTTTTTTAAAAGGATAATGGAAGCTCAAAAGGATGGTGAGGGAATTCATAAGAATGTGGAAACCATTAGAAATAGTGAATCCTCAGAGTTCAATGTTATTGAATAATGAATACTGAGATTTGTGACAAGACTATATGTTCCATGAAATCCGGATATGAAGAATGAACATTTGGATGATGTACATAGTTTGAATTTCTCTATTCACCAAGGAAACACAATGATGAATCAATATATATAAGAGATTTATTTGTGGGATAACCTGAAGAAGGGGATCTCTATGTACACATCAATATGCATGGTATGTTAGCATGTGGAGACTAGGAGGAAGAAGTCTAAGGGGATGATGAATCTATTATCCATATGAGCATGGAAATGGGGGATCATCACCAAGGACATTATCACCATACATATGAAGACATCCAAAGAAGAAATGCTATCTAGGTTGTTGTGGTATGTCTTACAAAGACTTCACACTTCACGGTAAATTGAGATGATTTCTCATTGGATCAACTAGAATGGATATATATCAATGTAGTGGTAAGGATTCATAGAATACAACAATCTTTTTTATCCGATGGAGATCCATGATTCACTGATATATTATGTAAGAGTCATCAACGTGCTTTGAATACTGAGTTGAACATCAGTATAGCTTATTATCCTCAAACTGATGGACATTCAGAGGGAAATATACAAACACTTGAAGACATGTTGACATAATTCATAGTTGAATATAAAGGGGATAGGATCAAAATATTTCTCATGTAGTGGTCATTTACAATATCAGTTTCCACATTAGCATCTAAATGGCTCCTTATGAAGCCATTTATGGGAAAACGTGCAGAATATCGGAATTTTGGGATGATGTTGGGGATAAAACACTCCTAGGTATAGATATTGTTGAGGAAATGGTGGAAAAGGCTAAGACCATCCAACATCATAGTAAATCTTCCTGGATTCGATAAATAATATTTGATGATAATCATAGATGAGACCTAGAGTTTAATGTCCAAGACATGGTATTAATCCGCATATCACCATGGAAGATAATTATTAGAATTTCGAAGAAGTGAAATCTTAGTCCAAGGTACATTAGACCTTTTGAGATCCATCATCTCATTAGAGAAGTGTCTTATCGATCATGACTCCCACCAAACCTATATCAAGTACAGGATATATTACATCTATCACCCTTGAGGATGTAAATACCTGACCCAATGCATGTATTCAATCAAGAGGTGGTACCATTGATGAATGACCTCTCCTATGAAGAGAAGAAGGTGAAAATATTAGATCGTGGGGAACACATTATAAGAAAGAAGGCAATTCCCCTAGTCATGTAATTTTATAAAACCACAAGTTTGAATAGGATTAATGGTAATTAGAATAATTTATGAATAAGATAATCGAATATTAGTTTTAGTGTGTAAAAAGTAAATTTTGAGGGTGAAATTTGTTAAGGGATTAAGATTGTAATGAAAAAAAATTTTATTAATGAAAATTCCTATAGATCTAATTTTATGTCTTATTATGTAAAATGGTTTTCTAAAATATGCACAACCATGGTTTTATGTTTTGGGATTTCATAATAACGTTAGGAATTGTAACCACTGCTGATATTTCAACTGAACAGTGATCGTAAGATTATTATAAATATAGGTCTTTGACAAATCCAATTTACTCAGAAAGGAATCGATGGCCCCATCAAGTAGAATTTCCCTATACAAAGGTCATTTTTAGAGGCTTTAAAAGGAGTTGGCTTCATTGGGCTTTGATCTTTACCATGACTAATATGATCTTTAAAATTTTAAGCACTAACCAAATCGGCTTCAATAAATGTGGAAGTTGATAGAGATTACCACCCAAGTGATGTTATCTGATCCACCCCAAGAGTCGGTCACAATAACAAACATTACCATAGGTCATATGCGGGTGTTATAAGGGGTTATGTAACAAGACCTTAACACTATGATTATTTGAATTTTTTTATATAATATATATTCATTTAAATAATATTACTTTTTAAATGGTTATTAAAACACAAATTGTATTTTAAGTTAATATTCAATTAAAAAAATAATTTTTTTATAATTAATTGATTTTTTAAATAAATAAATTTTTAATAAAATATAATTAATTGACCAATTTTATTAAATATAAATGATATTATATTTTTTATGAATTTAATTGTTATTTTTATGAAGACTTGAAAACTATTTTTATGAAAACCCATTAATTGTTTATAAATATAGGTGTGTATTTTAAACATAAAAAATCAAATATTTAGAAAAATATTTATATATAGTTAATATTATTTTTGGAATCAAGACACTGAAATTATGAAATAGTGATGTTTTCATAATTTTTTGAGACAGTTAAATTTTTAAGTAAAAATTAAATACCATTTTTATATTCTGTGTTTATGAAATCATAATGAACCAATACTGATGTAATAAAACACTATATAATTGATTTTCATACAATATATGTTTTTCCAATAATTTTATATGACTTTGTATTATTTTGATTTATTTTACAAAGCATTAGAGAACCCTTTAAGACATATAAATCATTTTTTCTTGTTTAATTGATTTCCTTGAGATTATGAATCAACTCCACAAAAGCAAGCCTAATATTTTATGATGTTAGGAAATTTAACATATATAATAATGATTCCTAATTATCATTGAAAAAAAGCATTGGTAAAAACCATGGGTTGGTTTGTGGTTTTTATTAGATTAATGTATGGTGTCCAAAACATAAATAAAAAAGAATTCCCCCTATTTTACCATATAAACCCTTTGAAACTCACACTTATTATTCACTGAAAGTCATTGGAGCAAGACCAACCACTTCCATCATATCTCTAGAATCTTCCCATGGTGCCCCAATATCACTTGAAACATATTTGAATCCTCTCCCATGCTTTTGGAATCACACTTCAATGTAAGAGATTTCTTTCATTCCCATTTCTGTCCAAATTTCATTATGTTATTCATCCCATATAGTTTCAATTAAAAATGTTGGTTTATGATTTAACACACACCCCATAATTCCCTCCTTATATATTATTGATGATGGGCCACTTTCTCATTAATACCTCCCATGTACACCTGTTACTGTGCCGATATTTTGTAATAGATTTCTCTCTCCTCATTTACATTCAAGCAATTATATTGTTTTATAAATCTAAATTATATTACATATGATAGGTCATGTGTCTATATGACCCCCTTACTTTCCATTTCATGTACATATCATGACACATATCTTTCTTACTCATCAACCATTTTTAGGAATTCTTATATAATAGTGGCATGCTGTCGAAATTGCACCGTGATTTTCCCAGCCTAATTCATTATATAGTCAATAGCATTCAATTTTGTAAATCATGGGTATTAAACATTATGAACAATTTTTTATTGATTATAATGTTTAATGTTTAAATTCAACAATACTATATCATATAATAGATGATGATATTTAATGATACCATGTTATATGATCCATGGGGCACACATATGCCTGAAATGAAACGATTAAGAAGGGTGTGCCCTGATAGCGCTCCAATGCATTGGGTAAATATTAATATCATGATAAATCAATTAAAATTAGGGTTTACTCATGATAATTCATATGAAATTGGGGTTTAATCAATCTCTATGTGAAAGTATCCTTAGCACAAGATGTATCATGTTAAATGTTGTGTCCTCATTTACATGTTACGATAATCATGTTATGATCATGAAATTATGTAAATTTTTCTATTATGCTCCATTAATAATCATATTTCCTAAAATTATTTTTTCTTCATGTTATTCATTTGTACTCTCTTACAGGGCATTATATCTCTCTCTTTTATTATGTATTCCCTCATGTTGTCCCACACAATTCTAAATATGATGGAATGACGTGGTCTTGTGAAATAGGTTTTCAATAAGATGTCGATTTTTGTGTTTTATGTTTTAATGTAATGTTACTAAGCCCAAAAGTTACAAGACTTATAGAATATCTATGTTGTATCATGTGAAGTTTTTTTAATAAATCATGTTTAAGTGTGTAATAAAAAGAAGGGTTGTTATAATTGTAATTCAATATATTAAATTAGATATAAATATATGGGTGTGAATAATATTTGTAATATATTTATATTTTTTATATTTTTTATTTGAATGTGAATGAAGAGTGTAGGGAAACATGGTAATGGGATTTAATTTCAACTTTTACATCCATGAGACACATGATTCATTCACAACCCATTCCTTTTATGATGTCTGTATATAGAAAATGGATGTAATATATGATTTTTATTACAATTTATGGGTATCAACATATTTATAATATGATATAAATTTCATGGGATTTCTATTTAAAAATTTACCAATTTGTTAAAATTGTTTTCTATTAATATGGCTTCTTTGAGACACACGTTTACATATGCACCAAAATTCAATTTTAGGTATCTATAATTCTATTTGAAATAAAATATAATTAATCTCTATAATTTCATGTTATTCAAAGATTCATTTAATGAAATTTTCCTATGTGGAGGTAATGATCCTTAGTTACTAATCGATAATAATTAATTGATACAATCTCATCACTTTTCGTGACTATTTATGATTACGCTTCCTCTGATGAAATATTGCAACCCAAATCTCCAGAAATTAGTGAATTTTAATTCTTTAAATTTATTCATGCTATATTAATTTGTCAGTACAATATTTTTACCATTTGGATACATAATATAGCTAAGAAATTGTTTTCATGAAATCCCGAATTTTCCATCTCTTTAGTAAGAAAAATAAGTTTTCTAAAAAAATGATCGAAGAATATTATAACATTCTTTAGAAGTATTGAAAATAAATTTTTACCCATTGATGTATTTCATTAATATATAGGGAGTAATATTCATATATTTTTATGGAAATGTAATTTTTTAACATTTCTACCATGAAAATGGAATGTTCTTTTACCTCATACCGATTATACTAATCTACTCACCGTCATTTCATAGAATCATACATTTCATATTTTAAAGACATAATTATCAACAAAATGTTTTTAAATGATATTTTCATTGAAATTTTTTTCACAATGTAATCAATCTTATTTGATATGTTTTTATAAAAATGGGTTTTTGAGTGATTTAATGTTTCATAGTGCCTCTTTCAATGCCGAAATGACATTTCTCTCATGATATTTTTTAAAATTATCTTTCAATTTTATTTTCCTAATATGATAACATCCATTTATGATACTCATGAACTTATATGAGGTGATAGAATGTTTCCGTTCATAATTCATTTATGAGTGATGTATGTATTAATGTATTGATTCTTAAGACACACATTTTTCATCCATAGGTTCTATGCTTTTGAAACATGCTTCTAGTCACAGATCATGCTTTCATGAAGTGATTATGAAACATATCTCATTTAAGAGGTTAGGATATTATGAACGTGTTATGATACACAATAAATTCCATGGGTTATGATTTGATGTTTATAATACATATATTAATTTATTAGTAATGATAATTATTTTAATTTTATTGTCTCTCATGAATGTAATATTTCATTATGATATTGGTGGGACCTATATCCCCGTTAAATGATTTACGTAATTATTAGGTGTACACGAGATCAAAATTTAAATAGGTTATAGAAAAATACCAAATAAAATATGGTATATGGGTTATATCCCAATCCTAAAATAAAGAGGGTACAAGGGTTATTAGCCATTCCTAAAATAATGATGGGCCATGGGTGGCACCCAAGTCGGAAAATAAGAAGGTACATGGGTTTTAGCCCAATCCTAAAAGAAAAAGGGTACATGGATTGTATCCCATTCCCAAAAAAGAAGGTACATTTATTCTAGACCAATCCTAAAAGAAAAATGTACATGGTTTTATGCCCATTCCTAAAAACAATAAGGTATATGGGCTATAGACAATTCCAAAAAGTAATAAGGCACATCTGTCGTTAGCCCAAAGACACATCAGGTACATGGGTCATAATCCAAGACTGACATGATATCATGGACTTGATGGGTATCCATGACATAATTTGTTCTATTCATATATGTATGAATGAAATCCAATTACTAATTCTTTCATTACGATTTCATGGATCGTCATGTTTACTTTTTTATGATCTATGTATTATGAAAACCTAGTATTTAACACAAGATTTATGTATATTATAATTGATATGCAGGGTATGACTTTATATTTTGATGATCATATCATCATACCCTAATTCGCATGATTATTTCAATATAACTCCCCCATTTACCCATACTAAGAATTTTATCTCACCCCTTTATTATGTTTCCTTTCCCCATGTAATGAAGATTAAATTGAGGTAGATTTACTAATGGTAGAGATCATTATATGATATGTTTATGATATTTCACCACAATCGAAGATTTTGTTTCCATGATTGCATAGAAACTAATCTACTACAGTCCTCCAGCAATAACTTTTGTAATGTACTGAATATTCATCTCAAATTATGTAATATATAGTTATGATAAGCCTGGGTAACTATAGATATTATGTCAAGTAATCCCTATGTAGTAATTTTGATTCAAATTGGGTAACACCCATTGATATTAGATTAAAATCATATAATATCATTTTCAATACAAATAAAACCTATTATAAATGAAATTATGTTGAACATTTGTTCATAAAAAAACAAAAGAATTGGGAATGTTGAAAGATATTTTAACATATCCCCAAAATTAGATGATAATTATTGGATATGAGGAAGAAATACTAACCATTTATTGAGGAAAAAAATATATTCAATGAAATATTAAGGAATGATATTTTTCATGGTTGTGTAATATATCCAATTGAAGATATAACAACTTTTTATGGTTTTATAAAGAATATATTTTTATTTGAGATGATGAAAATGAATCTAATTTTTAAAAATTAAAACACTACTTGGTAATACATGAAATAATAATGTGTATATAGGGGAATTTAAAAAATTTCTATAGGATACTAAATAACATAAATAAAAATGTAGAGGTCAAATAGGTATTCATTAGATTCCATCACCAGTGTTCCATCTATGCATTCAATTTATATTTCACCAAATTATGGTTACACTCTTCCAATAAAATGTTCTATTCAAAATGGTAATAAAAAAAATGCATAAAAAATGTAATCAATAGTCACGAATTCAATAAATTTACACAATATGTAATGTAATTGAGAATATAGTGTCTAAGTATGAATTCAATGGAATGGATCAATTAATCTTAATGATTGAAAAATTAAAAATAATGGAAGATCCCTTGTAAAAATAGTTCATAATCTATATCCCAAATATATGTAAAATATTAATTATTTTTTAGTTTGTATGGGAGTATATTATAAATTAATTGAATGATGAACATGTGATATAATGAGCTATATTACTTATTTCTACATCAATTATCATTTATATTTTTTATATTGGTGCATCCCAATTATTCCAATCCATATAAGATATGGACATATAAAAATTTAAAAAAAATAATTAATGGATTATCCTATAATTATTCAAACCCATCGTGTACTATGTATGTTAGGATGATTCATATATCCTTATAATATTGTTAATAATAATTATATTGAAATATCATAGGGAATCTTATTTCATTGTGATAACACACAAAATACGATAATTAAAATTTATAATATATTACAATTTTAGTTTCATATTATGTATTATATACTTATAAATTATTTTACATTCAATTCAATTAATTTTATCTCCTTTTTTGTGTAATCATATGAAAATATAATTATAGTAGTGCTATAAATAAGGAAAATTCTTGATGTTTTTTTTAATAATAATGGTTCTGATTGAGAATATGGAATCAATTTTTAAACCATTGCTAATTGTAGTAGTTTATTATATGATATGTTTACTTCTCAGAAAAATCCATAAAATTACAATAGAAAAGTATATAATTATCCATTATCTTACTAAAATATATATGTTTTATATATATTCCTTCATATTATTTTTTTCTGAAACAATTTCTGAGATAAAAATATATAGGGAATATTTTTTGAACGATATTTACCTAACCATATGAATCCCAATGAGAACAAAAAAATATCTATGTTTTAATGAATTTTGTATATAAACTATAGGAATTAATTACATAAATAGGACTGGGTAACAACAATGAATATATACCTATTACTACAAATATATGATCTGATTAATAAATTTAAAATATCTAAGTCAATGTGTTTTATTTCAATAAGGTCTAGGTATCACTATTGATGCTTAACAGTGATGAAATTAAAAAGATTTATCTTAGGAGTTGGTATAGACATTTGAAAGTATAGTATTTCCTTTTTGGGATACAAATACATGTATAATATATATACCCTTAATGAATTGAGTCCATTATTAATTACATTGTAAAATAAAAGAAGTGTTTTTAGAAGACATCATTATTTACATGACATCAACGTATGAATGTAGGGAAAATATCTTATTATTCATGAAATATTATAGAAAAATATATTTTATGATATTTATTGTAAATTATAATTTTTATTTTAAAATGTAATGATTTTTTTAAATATATTATATATGAATGGGTATCCTATTTTCCCAAATAATGAGGATGACATAATTTCTTGTGATGATACAAAAAATGATTTAAACTTAATGGTGGCCTTGTAGGTGTGGTATTCTATATATATCATTCATAAAATATGGAAGGTAAAATTAATAATGATGGTGTGAAATCAATATTATGTTATGTTTGAGTTTGATAATAAGTGAGGGAATTATTTTTATAAGGATAAATGAAGTATTACCTCTACATTGATCATGACTTTCCTTGAAATCGATATTTTCATGGGAAGTATAAATTATACATTAGTGTTAATATTACATTATATGATAATTATCTATTAAGTGTCATATGATACAATGATTGTGTTTTTTGGATGTAAATTCATGACAGTGGGATATGTAATCTCTTATAGGTTTAGAAACATTAATTATATGATATGAAATAACAAATTCATGAATTTGATCTACTAGAAGTGGTTTATTTTATCAATGTTTTGTTGAATTACATAATTTCATTATGGTTTGAGTTGTATTTATAACACATGTTTGAAATACAATATCAAATGTTTTATAATTAACATAACATTTATAATACACATAACAATCTAAAATAATGGGTATTCTCCTGGTAATCTTTGTAGGATGATAGTATTCTCATTAATGACTTCTTTCTATATTATTATGTTTCATGGTATATATTTTCATAATAAAAAAGAAAGATATAATTTTTATTATAGCGGAAAAACTAAAAACAAATTTATTAAAATAGAAAGTAATATTACAAAATATATATTCCATTTTCAGTTAACTATTTCCTTATAATAATTTTAGAAATAGTTTTCCAAAATATATTTCTCATTTTTGGAGTCCTAATTATATCATCAACCTTTATTTATCTTTTAAAAAAAATTCGTAATTTTTTTTCACTGATAATCAAGTATAGAATACAGTAATGTTTCTTTTCTATACATGTACACTTGATTTATTATTTAACCCCAGTCTTTATCACTTGAATCATACACTTTCATTGTATGCACAATTAAAGAAACTTATCCTACGTAATTAACTCCATCTCTCATAGTGTGTATTGTTGAATAATTTCAATATAACAATAAATGGTTATATTAATTTTTTAGAGAGATATGAAAAAGGATTCTTGGAAATAACCAATGTAACAAAAAAGGAACCCCAATAATGTGAAATAGTGGGAAACTATTACCAAACCCCTTCAAAGAATACCTGTAATTATCAGAATAAGATAATAGAGTACAAATCCTTTGATGTATATATTTAAATATCTGTTACAACTCAAAATATATATATATACTAATAACCTTATTTGGTTATACCTATATGAAATTGGGGTATAAAATAACAGATTAAAATAATTATTATATAATAAATAATCAAAATATATTAATAATGTTTGATTCCTTGAAAAATATATTTTGATTTATATAATCCAAAAAAATATGCAGAATACACTTATTTATTTTAAATCATCATATCATCATCCAAATATCGTATTATATCACTCCATGTAGAAATATCTGAAATTAATATTCATTAACAGGGGTGGGGAAAGTGTATTTAGTGTTATTAGAAAATGTTCTCCTTCAATGGACACATGTTTTTTTTGTTATTATATTCTATATAATTTTCATTTCATCATCTATAAAATAACATAAAATTTTCTTCTACCCTGATTGATATTATTAAATCAATTAGAGGAATTTTAATTGTCTCTTAGTGACATGTACATTATATACGATGAAGTTACACTTTATCAATTACTAAATATTATCATTTTCATTCCGAATATCAACATATCTTTCTGCACTCATCCTCTCCCATTAATAATCATCAATTATATTTCCATAGGATTTAATTAGTGATTTGGTATTGTTTTTATAATGGAAAAGAATTCCCATATATCATATACAGTGGAATTATATTTCATCAGTGGTGTGGTCAGTGATTTTTTTTCAATATATTTATTAATCACAAAATTTTGGTATTGTTATTTATTCCTTTATTATAATTCTTGGCCATGTCTTGTGTCATTACAAATATGTTTGTGATTAATGTGTCCTTTATAGTTGTTTCATTTTTTGATTTTTACTATAGTAATAATATATATTGACCAACTAAAATAGAGATTCATGGAAAAGAATAAATTATTTAGCAGCCAAATTTAATATCTAAAATATTGGTAATGTATTTAAGGCAATGTGTTTCTATGAAAATATATAAAATTCCAGGTCGTGTCACTATACAAATGAGTTTGTATTAGTGTTAGATAATTTACACCATTTTGTAGTGTCAGTGATAATAAAAAATTGACTAAGCACTTCGAATTTGCGTCACAACCTAAAATAATTCATTTTCTCCATATTTGGATATAATAAGGTCAATTTTAAAACTGTGATATTATACAGGTCAATATTATTCAATGACCTATTAATTTATCACTTGGGGAAATACCTTTATAATTTTTGTAGTTAAAAATACCCTTTTTATAATTAATGTTATCAAGGATTATTTATTTACTCATGAGCAAATGATTATCTGTATAAATGCCCAAAAACATTACACTATAAATAAATTAAAAACTATTAAATAAAACAATTAATTTATAGAATTATGTTTATTTATCTTTTATGTTCAAAAATTTCATATATTTATAAAAAAATAACCAAAAAATCATACAATATTTAAATTAATATTTATTCCGGCTTTGAAAATTTAAAAATATTAATTTTATTTTTCTCATTCATAGATCATAAAATCATGATTTATATTTTATCTTAATGATATGTAAACATAAATAAATGTTGATGAGAAGGAAATCATTAATCATTCCAAAATTAATTTTATGATACACTACATAAGGGTACTAGTTTTTAAATATCAATTTTTATTTAATTTTTTTTTGAATATGACAATATTCATATAATATCTACATCTAGTGAGTCAAGAGAATAGATATCGTATTGTCTTATATAATTTCAAAAAATTATTATTCCCCTAAAAAACCAATAAATAGACAAATATGTGATATTAATTATAAGTGGTATTGTAATTCACAATGTAGTGGGAAAATTAATGAGTAATGGTCTCAAATAATGGATTCAACACAACATCATGGATTGAATGGTGATACATTTGAGTTTGATTGAATAATACATGAAATCCTTACATAATTATAGTTATGAATCTTATTATAATATAAAAATGATTTATAATGACATTATACAGTAGTCCCAATTTAAATGAATTATGATATATATAGCTTGTCTAATATCTCATCAAGAAATATTTAACCAGGGAAGGATAGAAATTAGCGACTTATATGAATTTTAAAACAATTCAGCAAATATGTGGCATTTCCAAAATATTATATAGGATTTTATTGTTTGGATAACAAGTAAATCATTGAAACATGAAACTGGTTGAGGTATTATGGGCTAAAATAACTAACATACTCACTTTTTAACAATTTATGAATATTATTGTTGAATTACTGGGTGTAATAACCAAATATATTTCTTCTCAAAAAGATCTAATTTCCATGGTATCTTGGGATACATGTAACCGAAATTGTAAAAAACATATGTATAGTAAAACATTATAATCTTGACATAAATTTGCTAATATTAATATTAATTAAAATATTATACATAAATATGTTTTTGATAAATTAAATATATTAATTAATAAGTTTTTATTATTTTAGTAAAGTCAATTTCCCCCAAATATGTTTTTATTTATTTTTGTGCCAAAATACAATATTTTATTTATTCAAATTTCAGAAAAAACATTTTTATATACATTTATTTAAATTTTAGTTTCAAATATATCTAATCTTTATCTTTATTCATATTCTCAATTGATATATATTTTTTGATAAATATTTAAAAGTAACAAATTTAATGAAAATTTAATTTTTTTTAATTTAAAATGTCCGGTTTTGGTTTAAATATATTATTAATGTTATATTAGTTCATTTATATTAATAATAATATAATTATGATATACTAAATAAAAATTAATTTATATTTGAGTATAATAATATTTTTTAATTTAGAAAGCATTTTCCTTGAAAACTAAATTACATCTCAATTTGGGTGTTTAATTTTAAATTGATTTATTCTACATTTTTGAATTGAATTTGATAAAATTTATTCCAATTTTTCCATCATGATGAAAAAATTTGGAAAATAGAACCCTTCTATTTTTTCATCATTAATAGTAAGCATTGAAAATAAATTTGCCCTATTAATTCAAAAATCGGTTATATCGGGTTATATGAATTGGATAAAGTTTTAAAATTTATATAACTTGTGAAATTACCATATTGGTTTGTATAATTCTATTTACATCCCTAATTAATATATATTTCATCTTTTTTAGTTTTTTCCCTCACTACAACCGTTATATTATTTTATCCCACATAAATACAAAATGTCACTTCCTTCACATTATTATCTAAATTAGTTTTATGTAATGATAAAAGATTATAATTTTAATTTTAAATATATATATGGAATATAAATCATTTTCATGATAATAATTTTAAAATTTAAATTGTTAGTGATCATATAAGTACATTAAATTATTAGGGAATTCTGACACATTTTTTTAATTGAATAGAAAAATAATAAATACCATTTTTGAAAATATTCAAATTAGTACAATTTTATGAAATGTTATGTTACATAAATTTTTTAGATTAATATAACATATCATAGGTATTATAATGATATATATTCAAATTCAATTAATTTCATGTAATTTTCAATGTAAAATAAAATGAACATTTTCATGAATGAAATAAATGATATTTAATTATAAATATTATTTTATATAATTATTTAAATTTATAAAAATATAGTAACCCTACAAGTTAATGGGATATGCTTTCAAATTTAAACCATTATCCATTTTTCATCCACATGTACTTTTATCGTAGCATTTATGAAGCATTAATAGTAATGAAAACATTGATAATAAATTAATTATCAAAATAGAAATGTGGTAAAAAAATCCATTACTGTGAAAACCTAAACAAAATATAAAAAATTTTAATTGGTTCATATTACTTATAATAATATAAATATTATAATTTTGATATCTAAATTTTCATTAATTTTTATATGAAAATTAATTTCAAAAAATTTCATAATTTATGTAATTCCAAGAGTTAGGGTCCACTCACATATAAACGGGGACCTCTTCTCTAATAATCCCCAAACATTTTACTCAAAATATATCAAACAATTAGTGAAAGATACATTATTTGTTTCATTCAAACATTCTCACTCCAGTGGTCTTGCATTAAGAAAATCAAATTAAGGATCATGTTGTAAGTTAAAAGATGATTCTCAATGAAGAGGTAAAACTATTAACCATGTGTTACATATTATATGTCTTATTTCACCCTTATATATTACTGGTATTAATTATAAAATAATTAATTCTACATAATCAATATAATAAATTATTATTATAAAAAATAACTATCAGTGTCCACATTCAATCCATCTATAAGAAATGATAACTTTACTTGGGTTTATGTATAGACTACCACATCAATGAAGTGATATAATTTTTATTCCTAAATCATTAAAAGGATGATAATACGGATATGTTTTTTGAAAATATATGATAAATATGAAAAAATATCATTTGATGTTGATTTAATATTTATCATTATTACTTTCCATCTATTGTGAAATGAAAACATCATTCACTGTATGTATGGCCAAGTATCACCATGAATAGTTCAAATATTAATTATATATCTATTTATAATATTTCTATATATATATATATAATATATATATATAATAATTATATCATTATTTCCATTTTATAAAAAATGGATTCTTGATGCACATACAAATACAAAAATTAATGAACTAAAATTACAATGAAAAATAAAAAATTAAAACTATGAAACAACTATTTTAATAAAAAAATATTAGTTAAAGGGTTCTTAAATATTATAATAATATCATATAGGTAATATAAAATAATACACACTTCCATAACCATTTCTAGAAAAGTATGTTTTTTGGGTTTTGATACAAATATTGGTGACACAATTTTTTCTATCGAATATTTACATAATCAAAATGAATTACTAGATCGCCTTCATACTATGTGATAAATTAGGTTTAGTGTTTTATAAAAATAGGAAAAATCTATAAATAATATGGGTTTATAAATAACTTGTTATAAAGATCAACATTATATCCAATTATACCCATATTTTCATATTCCAAACTTCATCTTCAACAGCTCTTAGGGAATTATAAATATTTGAAACATTTATTATAAAAAAGAATTTATCAACCTAATTCATATATATGGGTAATATAAAAATAGTGTCCATATGAAATGTTATGAAATGATAAAAAATAAGAATTAATATTTTTATATCATTATTGTGTGTAAGATGAACATTATGGTTTACAGAAATAATCATAGTGTATGATCATAAAATAATGGTATTCATACCTATCAACACATGTATCACCAATAATGGAAATAATAATTAACAAATAAAATAATCATATAGATCAAAAATCATGATCATTGTGTTTTCAATCTTGATCAAAGGAGTCGTTGAAGATAAATAGAAACAATTAAACATTGTATTTGGGAATTTGAATATTATCTTCACTAGACCCTGAAGGTACCATTAAAATAAGAATAATCATAATTTCATCTTTAATTATAATTCCTCCGAAAAACTAATATATACCCAAGTAAGTGGAGATATATATAGTAAAATCTATCATATAAGCAATAATAGAGTCATTGATAAGTTTAAATGGAGATCATACCCTAATATATGTTTCATTGGGCACACACATGAGATATAATGGGCCTCAACAGATCCTTCAAAAATTCCACAAACCATTAAATAAATAAAACAATTGAAATCAGCCAGTTATCATCATAACACCATTGAAAAATAATTATAATATCATTATTAACCAAAAATATATAAATGGATTTCATCAAAATGGTTTCAAAAAAATAATCATATACCCTTCATCGAATGGATGTGGATGGAATCATATGATCATAATTCTAGTTAAATAGTGTATTCAATTATTGATTTTAACAAAGAAAAATTAACCTTTAAAATAACATTTAAAAATGCATTGAAAATATGGGAAATGAAACATTTATTACATTAATATTTTAAAAATTATTGGTAAAAATATAGATAAAATAACCATGGAATTATATAAATAAATTTTAAATGAAAATAATTATTATGATAGTGTAAAAATCCTTTCATGTTGTTGATGTAAAAAATTAAAAAAATAGGCAATTTATAATGTGCATCAAATGTGATCCATTTGAAAAAACATAGTAAAAATTATTTAAATTAATTTAATGAGAGGGTAAATGATAATTTTAAAAATCTTTAAGAAATATTTTACATTAGATTAGATCATTTTTCAACCCGTTTTGAAAAAAAATTGATATTAAATTGAAATATTCCAAATTATTAATGATATAAATGATTATTATCACATAAAAATGTCTTTCACGATGATTCTTTTTCAATATGGGGGGAAATAGAACGAAACATATTTACTATATTAATTCTCATTGGAAAATAAATTATATGTGGTTAATGAAAATTAGTTCTTTTTATCTCTTCTAAAGTTATTTTAAAAATATAAACAGTAAAGGAAAGGATAATTTAATATAAAGCATCTTCAACTTTAGTAAATTTTTATTCACAATTCCCATGAATGAATCATATCAATCTATATACAATGACCAAGAAATAAATTATAATTTTTTTAAAATTATTTGTGATTATTATGAGTCTGCAAAAATTGACGCTGCGTGATTATAAGGCCTAGTGTTCCTATAATGGTATTTTGATCTTTTTATGGTATTTTCATTAAATGTATGAGAGTCATTTTATAAATTTTGAAATAGTGCTCAGAATTGAAATCGGAGAGCACTGTTGAATCCATGGCACCAAGATTCTCTTAAAGGAAGCTTCATTTCAACAGCAATATGTTAGGAGAAAAATAATATTTTTGATGAATTGAATAATTTCATTCTTGTTGTAATGATAATATGGAGGGTGTAGGAAAAATGAACATGTACAAAACCATGCCACTTCATTCTTGTTTCTCTCTTCGGGGGATAGATTTTTCTAACATGACTGAAATCAGAAACCGGGAGGCACACAGTGACAGTGACATCATGGGAGGCCCGTAGGTTCGTCCAGAATGAAGAACTAACCCGCAATTCCCACCTAGTGACCTAAAAAATTCATTCCTATTCAGTGCCGGTAAGCGATGTTGGTTGCCGGCACTTGTCAGCCGGTGAAGGAGGGGGCAGTGCCTGGTGTCGTGGAAAACTGACAGGCGACCTAATCTCGGCTTTCCGTAGTGTTGTGAAGAGGCATGATGTCAAGCACTGTGGTGAGGATACCACATATATGAAGCTGGGGAGAAGGGGGGACCCATTAATTTGTGGGTCCCATGTGTGACATGGTGGCGCCACAAGGTGCTGCCATTTAAGGATCTAAACATCTCGTTGAGCGGGGTAGACGCAGATGGTGTGACCCCCCCACATGTCACACCAACCGGTGGGCTACACCGACATGGACTGGCCTCGCCAGTGGGTCACGCTGTCACAGCCTCACCTAGTCAGGATGGTAAGGGTCGGTCTACGGCCGAGTAGGTCGTGCCCGCTGCGGCGTAGCCAAACCGAGCTAGTCCAGGTGGGTTTAGGCTGGCCCGGGTCTGGTCGATCAGACATGGTTCAGGTTGATAGGACCTGGGTCAAGTTGAAAGGACCCGGTTTGGGTAAACAGGAAATGGGTCAAGTCATATCAGACCCGGTAGGGCCAGGTCAGTCAGACATGGTTGGACAGTACATGGACCCCTCTTGGGCCCGGATACACTCAAAAATCCATATCTTGTGAATATTATTTTCGTTTTACAAACCATCTGCACTGTTGGGATACATGGAGCTAGATGATCTTTTTGAGATACTCCACAAGTGTTTTGGAGAAAATTTGAGTATGACGGCATTGGATCATCCCCCAATTTAATTGGTCTCTCATCTCTATAATGCGAATAAAATACATACATGGCGGTCAGTCGATTCATCATCTATTGCATTGGTACCCTTATAATGAGACGAATCATTGGGTAACATCTTAGTGGGACTACATTATTGTTAAAAAATGATTGATGTCTTGAGGAGTGGTTCCTCTTAAAATCATGTCTGCTATGAGCCGGAATCCAGTGGCTGGTAGTGAAATAGAGGTTGCAGACAGACCATATGTAGATTTGTACCGAGCGATCCTATAAAGGTCAACACCTAAAAATCCTTTTTGGTACAACAACTAGAGACCCTGTGTGAATCAGAACATAGTGAACCTGTGTGGATCAACACCGAGTGACCCTATGTGGATCAGCATCTAGCGACCTTTTGTGGATCAGCATCTAGCGACACTATGTGGATCGACACCTAGAGATCCTATGTGGATCAACACCTAGCTATCATTTGTGGATATGAACCAAGCTATCCTTTTTAAATTATCACCTATCAATCCATTTTGGATCCTGCATGGCAGGTACCTATCTATTTTCTAGTGGGTCGTATCCTGTGTGGGGCAGTGGGGGTTAGTACCAATTGATCCTAGGCGGGTTGGATCCAGTGTGGGCTAGAGGTGGTTAGTAGCGATCGATACTAGGTGGGTCAGATCTTGTGTGGGTCATTGGGGGTTAGTACAAATCGATCCAATGTTTTTCTCACTCCATATGGTCTACAATATTTCCTCTTGAAAAAATAAGACTATCAAGCTTAAAGACAAATCATTTGTACTTATATACATCTGTTATACATAATTTGTAGTAGAGAATTTTTCACTGTGATTTATGTTTGAGATCATTATTTGATGTTTTCCTTTGTGGAATTATGAGAGACCTTTGGGGGTATCAGGGTCCTTATTATGTATTTTTATTCTCTCCCCTGAATAGGTTTCACCGAAAACTTGTTGTTTCTTTTATAGGCGTCGATCGACCTTGACTGAGACTCAGGGAGCTAGGACATGATGGTGGATATCAGTGACAGTTAACATGGAGATATTTTTAGACCAGTTGTACCTACCCTTCATGTAGGATTCACATTGTATGAACTTAGGATCTATTTTTTGTTTGTATTTGTAGTTGTATCTTTTTATTTGGGCTAATATTCTAGCCCATTAAATTCAATATACACCTTTACTACTGGTGTTTTACTATGTGGTCACATTTTGTTCTGTTCATGGAATATATGATTGTACAAGTTTAAATACAATGCCTTTAAATTTTTTTGGATACACCTTTTCACTTCTAGTCACTACCCTCTGGCCTGTGGAAGGAGGGCTAGGTGTACTCATGACTCAGGCCCTAGGGGACGGGTCTTTACAAAGTCGTATTCGAGGATTCAGTTCAACAGAAAAACTAGGACTATGATCATTCAAATTTTTTATAGTGTCAGTTGTTTTGAGTGTTTTTTCTATTCGAGTAGTCTGTTATTCGTGCAGCAGCCGAAGTATCGATACACCAAGACCTTGAATTATGATTTCTAACTAGTTCCACAGAAACACAGATTGCGTGTGTTTTGGAAATGTTTTTTACTTTGATCTTTGTTGAGACAACTCATGAGGTTTAACTTTTAAACAATGGCGCACCTGTTTCTTGTCTGGATTCTGCCATATATAAAGTCATCTAGGATTCCTATGATTGTACATCATGATGGCCCCCTGAGCGATGAGGTTTGGTGTAGGGCCCTCTTACCATGTTAGAACCTTTGGGTGGTGCCCCAGCAGCACAACCTCATGTTGGGAAGTAGTTTTCCCCACCCCATTGTCCGATGATACATGCCAAATGAGCATTTTTCATGACTTCCAACTGTAGAGGACACTGAGGTTACAAGGCGAGACAGATCCCCAGGCAGCTGAGGATTTGTAGAAGGCTGTGGAACTAGTTTTCCACCTATTTGGGACACTAGAAGAAATAATGGTAATCTTAGTTTCTAGTATTTTCCTTGGCATTGTAGGAAGATGCTGGATCCTGAAATCATGTTTCTTGACGAGGCTACACTCTCCTAGAAGGAAAATGAGATCATTTTTAGGGTAGATTTATTTAAAGAGACACTTTTCCCTGTGCATATTCATGAGCTTCATCACTCACAATAGGGAAGCTTGACAGTATCCCAGTACATGGTGAGATTCACTGACCACTCATTTACACCATCGACACGTTATGAGACCAATTCTTCATGGCTCAGATTTTTGTGTAAGGAGTTTGGTGAGAGATCAGATTGTCTATGATATCACTGAATATCATGAAGCTGGATAAAGTGATCTAGCAATCATTGTTGGGGGATATCTTCTTAGCAGAGCGGGAACCGATAGTGAGAGCCACCACTAGATGTCAGGTAGCCAAGGCATATATATGGTAGTAGGTAGAGGGTGCAGATGTCCAAGAGGGCCTGACCCACTCATGGACAACCCAGGGATTCATGGTCAGAGGTGTGGATCTCATGCGGCATAAGAGGTCAGTTGGGAGGCATAGTGTGCTTCACGTGCAGCGAGCATGGCCACATGGCTCATGACCGCACAAACCGTCATACCGATGACCGACAGAAGGTCGATTAATTTCCAAGGGAGAGGTATATATTTGAGCGAGGAGGTTTGCGGGGAATTTGACCTAGAAGAAGGAAACGATTTCCAGAAGGCGTTGCGTGATGGTTTTAGGTTCTACTACCATGGGCACCTGGTGGTGCACCCTAACTATAGGGAGTAGGTGGACAGGGGAGGGGAAAGCTACAGGTAGTAGAGGCCTATGACCACGGTGCTCTAGAGATGATTATAGATATGATATATGTCTATTCCACCCTAGATATAGTACTTATAGTCATAGGTACCATCCAATCTTTCATTACCACAACACTCTTTTGGCACTCGTAGATTCTGATGGTGGAATTTTATCTATGCATGTGATTAGATACATCTACGAGAGAATATTAGAAGATTAGACACTGGTGAAGGAAGTGTGAGATCACTCTATAGGTCGAGATCTTCAGATATGATCTCTTAATAGCAGTATTGATTCCCTACAACATTATCTTGTTTATGGACGGGCTATCCACAATCCATGTTCATATCGACTATTTTAGGTTCAATGTGTTTTGTGTCTGTGACGATGGAAAAATGTTTACCTTCACCGGTGAGGAGGAGTCCTATACAGCACTTGATAGACACTCTTGGTGGAGGGTTCAGCAGTTTACTCATTAGTTGGAAAGACACTCGCTCGGAGAAGCTGACATGAAGAGTACAGGTTATCATGTAGTGGTGGACCAGTATGCTGATGTCTTCTCAGATGATGTTTCAGGACTACCTTTCTATTGAGTGGAAGAATTTCAAATCACCATGTACCACGAGATGACACTAATATCTACACCATCATATTAGATGGATCCCATAGAGATTCTTGATATGAGGGAATAGTTGTAGGACTTAAAGAAAAAGGGGATTGTAAGACCATGTTTTTCTCCATGGGAATTTGTGAACTTGTTTTCCAAGAAGGCATATGGGAGTATAAGGTTTTGTGTAGACAATTAGTCCCTAAAATATGTTACCATGATGAACAAGTATCCTATCCTGAGGATCAATGTTCTCTTCGACCAGCTAATGAGAGCTCATTCATTATTGAATATGTTACTAAGATCATGTTATCACTTGTTTAGGGTACGGGACATGGATGTTCAGAAGACAAAATTCATATGTTTGTATGGCCAATACGTTTTCTTGATGATGCATTTCGGCGTGACCGACACTTTAGCATTATTCAAGGGGCTCATGAACTGGTTCATCCAGCAATACCTCGATCGCTTCATGGTTGTCTTCCAGGATGACATCTTGATATACTAGGTGTCAGAGGATGATCATTCCACACACCTGCATATAAATATGGATACACTCTTAGAGAACCATCTTTATGGAAAGATATCAAAGTGAATATTCATAATATGAGATATCTAATTCACAAGGAATGTTATCTCAGATACTAGAGTCATTGTGGATCTAGAAAATATAGAGGCGGTGCTTACTTGGGATCTTCATAGGAGTGTTAATGGGGATCTTAGTTTTCTTGGGTTGGCTGGGTAATACTGGAGATTTGTACATGAATTCTTCCGGGTAAAATAACACTTTTCATCCTTGACAATTAATGTGTAGCCATTCTGGGGGACAGACATCAAGTTTTTCAAGAGCTGAGGCAGATACTGAAAAGTTTCCACATCATTAGGAAACTAGAAGAGGGTGTTGATTATGTTGTCTACTACGATGCATCAGGGACTAGAATAGGTTCTGTCCCGATGAAAGAGGGAGTGGTGATCACCTACGGGTCACAAAAGTTGATACAACACTTGTAGAACTTTGTTACAAATGACCTAATGTCAATGGAAGTGGTCATTGCACTGAATAAGTGGAAGGATTACTTAATGGGTAAATAGTTTACAGTTTACTCTAATCAAATGATTCTCAGGTATATCTTCTCATAGAAGGACCTGATCCAGAGACAGTGACGATGGCTAGAGATTCTCGAAGAATGTGATTTTGAGAGAGTCTATAATCCATGAAAGGGAAACATAGTAGAAGACACACTCATCAGGAGGTATGGTCTACAACTGCTGAGTGATGAGACAAAGCCACAAGCTGTGTTTCCAATATCTTTTGTAGATATAGATGGATCATCTTAGCTCTAGTCTATGACTGCCAATCCCCGACTTCTACATGTAGCATGGGAGGCACAACATGGTATTGTTGACTGTGAGGCCCGGCGTGCTCAGATATCCACTGGATAGTCTCCTAAAAGATTTTAAGATGGTGGGAAGAACTTTTTCCTCTTCAGGGGATACCCCATGTTACATGTGACGATATGAGAGGAGGTGTTGGGGGAGTTCCATACATCATCTTTTGAAGTATATTATATAGTGGTGAAGATGAACCTAGGCCTCCGGCATGAGTACTGGTCACTATTGTAAATGGACGATATACCAACAGAATTTTTCTAATGGTTTTCCTATATCATTTGAAGAGGGGTGTGGATAGACATTTACACAATGATTTTATCAAACCCTTGGGATATATGAGTGTTTAGATTACTTTAAACCATAGTTTGATAAAACCATTAGGGTATTTCTATTTTAGGAAGTCTTTCCCAATGGTGTGTCTAAACTGTTGGTAAAGCTTACCTTTCACAACAATTTTTTATAACTATTTGGAGATTTTCCCCTGAATTTATAGTGAACCTGATCACCCATCCACGTGATTGAATTCCTAAAGCTGAGACCTAAAATTACTCTCACACGGAAAATCATTCCACCATATCAATCTTCATTCAAAAAGTTTTTTTTTTGTTCTACACTTAAAATCTGTAAGTAGTTCCTTAGGTTTAATGTTTTGCTTCTTTTTTTTTGTTTTTTGTTTTTATTTGGCTTAAACGTGAGGTTCATGGAGTATGTTATACCCAACAATTTCCATAGGATTTGTTTTCTATTTTTCTTATGCATTTCAATTGTCAGGGGTGAAGAAAATTTATTTCAATTGAGGGGGTGAAGGTGGAGGGAGGTGAAGTGGGTTGGGGTGTAGTGGGTGGGGGGAGGGGGTGTGCTGGTGGGGGTGTTCCGGGAGGGGGTGCGGTGAGTGAAGGTGGATGTATAGGTGGGGGTTCGTCGTGGGGGGTATGTTAGGGGTGACATGGGGGGGGGGGGGTTGTACAGGTGGGGTGTGGGTTGGTTTTCCTGGTGGGGGAGGGGGAGGGGTTGTGCTCGTGGGGGTTTCAGGTGGAGGGGGGTGCTGCGAATGTTGGTGGGGTTGAGGGGAGTGTGCAGGTTGGGGGTGGGTTGGGAAGGTGGGAGGTTGTTGGGGGGTGAGGTGGGGGTGGGGTGTATAGGTGGGGGATGGGGGTATGTGGGGGGTGAGGTGGGGTGGATATGCAAGTGGGTGGGGGTGGATGTGGGAGTGGGTGGGGGGAGTGTGTAGGTTGGGGGGCTGGGCTGGTGGGAGTATGTTGGGGGGTGAGGTTTGGGTGTACAGGTGGGGGAGGGGCGATGTGCAGGTTGGGGAGTGTAGTTGGGGGTGTGTAATGGGTGTATTGGAGGGGTATTTGTAAGTGTGGGTGGGGGAGGGGGGCTGCGCAAGAGGGGGTATAGGTGGGGGGGAGGGGGGTTGTGCAGTTAGTGGATGGGAGGGGGTTTTTAGGAGGAGTTTGTGGGGGTGAGGTGGGGGGAGGGGGGTTGTGCAGGTGGGAAGTACTCAAATCCATAGATCACTAATATGCACTGGGAATTCATCACATCATGATTTTTGGATAGTTTTGAGGCCTCTAGTTTTGGTTCTTCTCAAGTCATCTTGATGAGTAAGGGATCACATGATCTAAAAGTGACATCAACTTTATAAGACAAATTCCTTCTCCCACAACTCATTTTTATAGAAATAATATATCCTTGGAAGGTTGTGGGAGCCTTTTAGAATCCAATGCCCCAAAATTTTCCCAATTACAAACTTGATACCATCATGTTAACAAGTAACTATTACTACCCAATTTGATTTTCACTACAAAAAATACTATTCTAATCCTTAACACCCATCTTTTTTTCATAACATGAATGATAAAAAAATTAAATCTCATAGCTCCCAGTCACACCCTTTTGGAAAACCCACCCACCACCTGGAAACCCCCTAGACAGTCCTGCTACCCTCATTGACAGCACGCCCACCCCCTGGACACCACGTACCCCCTGGACAACCCTACCACCCCTACAGATAGCCCACTCACCCACTGGACACCCCCTAACCCTGGAAAACCCCCAACCCCATGGACATCCCACCAACCCCTTCGAAAATCCCCACCTTCGGACACCCCCATCCCCAGGACACGTCGTACACCCTGGATAGCCCGACAACCCCGTGGATAGCCCACCAACCCCTAGACACCTCTTCCCCTGGATATCCCCACTACACTCGTGGATAGCCCACCCACCCCCTTGATACCATATACCCTCCTAGTCAGCACCGCCACCCCCATCGACAGCCTACCCTCAATTACCCAGAAGCAGATAACTCGGCATTTCCCCTTATCTCCAGAATCCCATGTGTATGTGAATTCTAACCCAAGTTCTTCCATCTGATTGGCTGCAACTCCCCCATCCGGGTTAGAGTACTTCAACCTTTTCCAAAATACAGACATAGAATCCCTCATTGAGGTAATTGACATGGTTGGTGTGTGGTCTACTAAACTTGGGGACCTAACATGGTGAGATGAGGTCTCCTGTCCATTTTTAGTGATGTTCATCCCAACTATGAGCTAGTTATAAGGATATCCTTCTATTCTCAACCTTTCTCCATTTATTTCACTATCTAGAAGGATCATGTTAGTATTCCTTATTTCTAGGGATTTGGGAAAATTATATGATTCACACACATTGATATTAAATCAATAACTAATAATTTTTTGGTAGATGTATGTGAGTATATAAAAGATGTTTTATAAACTATCTCATAAAAGTAACACTATTTTGTGTTCATTATGATGTGTAGTATCATTGTCATACTTTATTATTAATCTCAAATTTAAAAATTATTGTTTTTTCTATACTTTATGATATAAAACCTTCGTATGATCCATGAACAACCAATTAGTGTAGAAGCTTAAACAATATCCACCCATGGGGTCCGCTTGACTTGAGGAACAAATTGGGTAATGAAAGATATGACCATAAGGGTGCCAAGATTGAGTTATTAAACATGAGTAAAGGATTTGGGATACATATAACACATAATTGGACCCGAGGCATGTGCCTATTATATGAGACATATTGAAAATTAATATAAATAAATTTTAATTTAACTTTTGAGTACTTGTTATTTGATTAATGATTTGGAATTCCTTGAAAAAACCAAATAAGGATTCATTTCAAAAACTTATCTTTTATTTCTATTTGTGAACCCCCATGGATTCATGATGAGTTGGTTTAGAACATCTTGGGGAATTATACCTTGGATTCATATTGATTATGATTTAGGAATCCTGGGGGAAGTCCCCCTTGGATTCTAAACTAGAGGCCTCTCTTTTTACATAGGATGATAACTCCTTCCTCGCTATAAATCCATCTAATGTAAAGCATTTTTTTAGTTCTACAATTCAAATCTATAAAGATTAACTGTGTTTTAATTTTTTTCAACTATTATTCTTTGTTTCTATTTTTATCTGACCTAAACCAGGTGGTGACTTGTGGGGCATGACATACCCAATAAGTGTAGTTTGATTTGTTTTCTATTTTCGATTTACAATTCTAGTTTCATGATTATATGAATAAACATGATTTTAATTTTTCATAGACACTCCATTTATGTAGTCAGTGAATCTTATCAACTAATGGAGGTGTTGGTGAGATGTATCCCCACTCAAAGATGGTAAATGGTTTGTCAAGTCATATTTTCTCTTGGTGGGTAATGGATATAAGGATGATCCATGTGAAGGGATTAGGGACAGTTGGGGTAGCGGGGGAGGTGGTTTTCCATTTTTAGTGGGTTGATATGGTAATTTCTATGGACTATAGTTTTGGTGTTATGAAATGTACTTTCATTTCATGAAATTTTCGTTTCTAATCATCAATAACTTATTTAAAAAACTATCTTTACACAGTCTGTATCATTTATTAAAAGTCATCACTTTGTAATTTGTTGAACAATGTTCCATCAGGTCTATGATGTCTTATTGTATGTGATAAATTATAAAAATTACAAAACACATCTTAACTAAAATTAAGGCACACATAACTAAATTAGTATATCATTACATTGTTTTAATAGTTCACTACATCAACTAGAAACTCCTTCCTTTATCATTTACAAAAATATATTTTCAATTAAAATTCAATCTTATTGAATTGATTATGATGAAACGACTTATAACAATTCGTCTTATAGAATGGATATAAGTTGGATGTATGAAATTTATCGGATTTAAAGCAATTTTCAAAAAAAATTAGATATCTTTTAAGATTTTCCATTTTATAATGCTTCAGATAGTGGTCGCATACACTGCCTTGTTTCGATTGTGTCGGTAGACCTTTCTTGAGCCATGAAGAAGTCAGCTACCACATAACCAAATATGGTTTTCAATAAAACTACTATGTGTGGTCTCACAATGGTGAGAAATTAAATATAAAATTTATGATGATCGAAATAAAAGAACTATATTTGAGAATTTGTTAGATGACCGGTTTCCGTTTATTTTTCATCATGAAAAATGAAAGTATTTCTACTCAAGAATACTTCGATATGAGGACAGAAGATGCATCTATTGAAAATGATGATATATTCAGGTAGAAAAGGTTGATTAATGTTGCCACAACTCCAGTATATGGACAGTGCGATAAAATAAAAAATCTGTAATTTTTTATTCAATTTTATGGGAAAACTATGTGTGGAATTTCTAAAATAGAAACTGATTAAATTCATACCTTCTTGAAGGATTTACCTTTAGATGATACAGATATTACATCATTCCACTATATGGAATGGATGTTAGTTTAGGAACATGGGTTTTTGAGAAACCAAATTTAGGCTTACCCAAAAGATTGCAGTTTATTTTGGGAAGAAACCACATAATGAAATGATTGTATAAAAAGTGGCACATCCCACTAGAAGTAAAAATCTGATGAAATTCCATCTTTCATTCCAAAAAAATTAATGTGGCGCTTTCCATTGATCTCCAGACTCCATTATCATTTTATGTCTGATGAAATATCAATAAAAATGAAATGGGATGTTACCAAGAGAATGAAGACAAATGATGACGTGGTTCACCATACAGATTGATTTTCATGGCAGAGAATTGATTCACGATATCTTGATTTTGTAGCTGACGTGCGTAATGTGAGGCTAGGACTTTCATGTGACAGTTTTAATTTGTTTGGGAAGATGCTTACTTTTCACAACACATTGCCAGTTTTTATACACATTTATAATCTTCCACCATGGTTGTGTATGAAAAAACCTTTCACCTTCATGAGTATATTAAGATTTGTTCCTTTTGTTCCTGGCATTGATATTGATGTATAGATGAAACCTTTAATAAAATAGCTTAAAATTTTTTGGTACGTGGGTGTGCACACATAAGATGCATATTCTAAAGACATATTTCAGATGTGTGCTGTTCTTATGTGGATGATCAATGATTTTACAGCTTATGCATTGATTTCGGGATAGAGATCGAAGGGAAAACTATCATGTCCTATTTTTAATAAAAATACTCGATCCAAGAGACTATAACATCGTTGTAGTTTCAGTTTTATAAGACATTGATGATTCATGCCAATGGACTCTCCATATAGAAATAATCATCAATGATTTCATAATACCATAGAGACCGTTTATCCACCTCAGTATACGTCTAGAATTTATGTGCTTAATGAATTGAAAGATTTCATTTTTTCATTCGGGAAGGGTCAAATGAAATCTGGAAAGAGAAATAATGATTAATCTAAAACATGATACAATTGGAGGAAGAGGAGTATCTTTTTTGATTTTCCTTATTGGTCAACCAAATTTTTACATCATTAGTTACACGTAATGCAAGTTGAAAAGAATATATGTGAAATGTTTATTTTGATACCTCTAAATGTTAAGGGAAAGACAAATGAATATTTATGGTCTCAATGTGACTCGGTGGATTGAGGCATTAGACTAGAATTTCATCCTATGTGTATTAGTGAAAATAAATGGCATGTTCCACGTGCTTCTTATGTTATGACACCAACAAAAAAACAATTTATGGATGTATTAGATACTATTAGAGTTTCTGATAGCTATTCAAGCAACATATCTAAACTGGTCGATAGAAGAGAGTTGATGCTAAAATCGTTGAAGAATCATGATTGTCACATTATTCTGCATGAGTTGATTCCAGTAGAAATCTGTCATATTTTTTAAATTAATGTAAGGGTAATTGTTATTAAGTAGTACCATTTTTTTAGAGATTTTTGTTCTAAGAAGTTGTCTATGTCTTTCTTCAAAAAAAATTTGACAGATGCCCCATTAATTTTGTGTCAGTTGGAGAAAATATTTCCTCCATCATTTTTTACATGCATGATGCTTCTGACTGTCCACATTCCTAGTGAAAAACTTTTTGGAGGACCAGTTTCTTTTTTTGGATGTATCCAACATAACAAAATATGTAAACATTAATTTATTATGTCTAAAACATGAATCATCTTATAGGTTATATTATGAATGGTTACTTGGATGAAGAATGTATAGATTTCTGCTCAATGTATTTGTCTGATCTTACTAAAAGAATGAACAGACTAATGAGAAATGAATAAGAACATTATGAGAAAATTCAACCCAGTTTTCCACCACTTCCTCAAATATGAGGAATTCCTGGATCATATACATTTAAGACATTAATCCTTGACGAGCGGTAGATGTCAAATCACACAGTTTTGTTCAACTGTGATTTGTTCGATGACTAGATATGGTAACAAAATAAAATATGTATATATTACATATTTATCTATTAAAATATTCATATTTTTTATCTACATATGACATAAAACACTGATAAATAGAAAGAATTGTTTTTCATATTTGAGGTGGGAGACTTTTCATAGAAAATATTTTTTTGCTTGGTTAAAATTGAAGGAAAAATATTACTGTTTAAAATAATTAAATCAATATTTAATTAAGTATAATATTCATTTATATTGAATGTATTGAGTTTTCCTGATAACTATGTCTCTGAGGAAATATGAGCTTTGGCTTATGGTCATAATACCATGGTTCATGACTATAAATGAATTTTTATCAATGGGACAAATTTATTGTCATTGAATGAGAAAAGAACATGAGAACACAACATGATGGTGTTATGGTTATTATCACAACAGATTGTTATGAAAGTGCATTATAAGTATACCACGATTTGAAAATGTGGGTTTTTATGGAGTCGTTGAAAAAATAATAATATCAGATTATTACTCTCATGGATGTGTCTTTATGATGAAATTCCATTTCATTAATTAGATGATGAGACAAGGCACATTTATTGATGATTTTGGATTTTGAGTAATTAATATGACCTGCACTCTTGCTACCAAAGAAACATATGCATTGGCATTAATGGCTAAATATGTTTTTTATGACAATGACCAACTTCTACCTAAATTTTGTGTCGTAGTTGAAGTAATTCCATGACATATTTTGGATGATGGTGATAATGGAATTGAAACCATTCTTACTACCGTTGGACCCAATCCATTTATTTCTTTTGATGACTCCAATAGCTTATTTTTTAGAGCTGACTATGAACATGATGTTGTGGTGGGAAATATATAAAACCATCCATTCATGTTCCCAATTATATTGGTTTACCTCGATTTGGGTTGTTAAGGTTGGTTCGAATCAAACTGATTTAATATCGATTACAAAGATGTAGTATTAAACTTGACCATTATGTGAATTTTCAATGTTTATTGGTTGAAATATTTATTTTAATTTCAGTTTCTAATTTGGAATTGAATTGTATTTAAAACTACGAAACTGGAATTTTCAACTTGGTTAACATTTCAATACTTCAACGATGATTTGAATAAAATTTGTATGAATTTTACTAGGTAATGAACATGATGGTTTGTATTATTCTACAAAACATTTATTGAAACCTACATCATCTACCTAATCTAATGAAATTAAAATGTTTATTGATTTTGAAAATTTCTTTACCACTTATGAATCTGGTATAATCAATGCTCCATGATTTCAATAGACTGATGACACATAGTAAATAATCAACCTACTAAAAATTAAATTTCCGTATTATATATTATATGATTAACTGAATTCATTATATATTTTTTCATGCTCATCTAAAATAATGGATAGTTAAGTTATTTATGAATCCATCTATTCCCCCACATTTATTTTGTTTTTATGGTTACATATTTGTTATACTTTTCTATTTACTTCTATATTTGTTTTCAAATGCAGTTAATGAATCCAATTGAAGCGAGGCGATAGAAACCGATTATGGACAACAACTGTCACATGACTTATTTGGTCATTGCATCACTAGTGCATGTAGTGAGTATTTTATTTCAAATATATTTATTGAAATAATATATAATTTCTTGTGATAATGTTTTTAACATTTTTTCATGATCCATGTATTAGGCGACAATTATTTGATGAGAAGACTAGTAGTGGTCCCAATACTCGGGGTGTTTGTACGAGGGGGTTTGTACGAGATCTAGACGATTTGGTTAGAATACCTGATTAGACCATGCACCTACCACTAACATAACATCCATCAAACATTCTAATCATGGTGTGTCGTTAGGGACACATGAGATATTTAAGCCTCCCATATTTTCACCACCCTTCACATCTAACCCTCATCAACCCTCTGTACCATATCTGATGATGATTCCCACTCCCCATCCAGGATTTGGCATGCCGTCCCTATCATCTTCTTTCACTTCTACTTTGTTCTCTCTATGCTTGTATATTCCATCTTCATTAACTTTTGCTTCGCCAGAGTCTGTCCCTATAGAGCATGCATTGGGACTCACTCCATCTGTACAAGGTGTTCCTTATGTTTATGTGGATCCAACAGTTCCCATTGATCATACTAATGTAGTTACACATATAAAAACCTAAAACATTGTTACAAAATTATTTATTTTCATTATCAGAGGTATTTTAAAAATATTTTTTTTCTTTCATAACAGATACATCTACTAAGAGGAGGCAGGGATGGGGGCATACACGCATGCGTACAGTGTGGAACCACCACACATAGTTGATGGTGGACTACAATGAAGGTAGTCATAGGATTGAAAAATGAGGGTAGAAATGTTGGAGTTTTTTTTGGCGACGCTAGCCAAATACTCTGATATCATTCATGTCAGCCCGATCTCATAGAGACAGCTGCCAAATAAAGTCAAGGATAAATCCTGGGCAGAGATCTGGTAAAAAAATATTTTTTATTTAATGAAATATATAAATTATTGTAATTGTATGAATTAATATTTTGGTGTTAGCTGGGGTTTAATTTATCCAATGGTGAGGGTTCACAACAAGCACGTCTAAAAGATTTAGGCGAGATTTGGTGATATTATAAGCATGAGTTGTACATTGGATAACGTGCTAGTGTGGGCATAGAGTTAGTGGTGGTCTATATTGTGGATAATTTGTACTGACAGATGATTACTCATTGGAAAACTAACCAATTTACAGTTTTAATCAAATTAGAGGTATTTATATGAAAATTATCATGTTTTTCATTAATAAAAACTATTGAATTTTATTTTGGATTAATCTAGATGAAATAAAAAAAACATTAATACTAAGAAATACATCCACACATTGGGATATACTAAGATACCATATCATGAGAGATAGCAGGTATAATCATTTATAATCTTTCTTTATGCCTTTCTTTTTCTATTGCATCCTCCATAATTTTTTCAGTTTCAAAAGTTGTTATATAATTTATTTATACAATTAATGTTATTTTGGTATCCTATTTTTAATTATGGTTTCCTACATTCAATGTCATTATATATGCATAAATTTAATATAGAAGGACATGTTCCTTGATCAAAACTGTTTTACTCAAGTAATAAGAAGAAAGAGGGAAGTGAGGTTAATGAACCGAGTCAGCAGCATATTTTATGTTTTACATGGTAGATTTAAAATTTTAATATCTATTTTGTAACATAATGATCTATTTATATTTGTATAAAAATTCTATATAGGCCCTTGATGCCCATGAACCTGACAATTTTGGGCCAAACAATCACACACATCAGGTGTTGGGAGATGAGCACCCCGGTAGAGTACGATGCTGACCTGGGAAGAGTATAGTTCTGATCAGGTATTTTCCCTAATTAGGTATCCGTTGTAATGCCACCGAGTTGCAGAAGGTTAAGACATAGGCAGAACAAGATGAAAAAGGGCCACAGAGATGGTAGAACAATCTGCTAGGACAAAAACAGCATTTATGAAACTAAGTAAAGTTTTACATATAAAACATACACTAGATGCCAACACTACTTTTGATGAATATAAGTCATCAATGCGATCTATATATGGTCCACCAAGTGTAAGTTCAATTGGTGGTCAAGACCATGGTGAGGAGGAGGCTGAGGTGGAGGAGGAGGAGGGTGAGAAGGAGGGTGAGGCGGAGGAGGAGGGCGAGGAGGAGCCGAGGTGGAGGAGGAGGGTGATGGGGTGGCCATGGATGTTTACTAGGGAGAGGAGGAGGGCGGGGATTAGGATAGAGATAATGATGAGGATGTGGGTGAGGGTGATGATTATTGTGATGATGGTGATGGTTTTGAGGAACAGATTGATTCATTACATTTTTTGACTGATATTACTGGCCTTTGATGATTATTGATTTGTTTTGCCTGAATATATGTGTGATTCGGTAATTCAAATTATCTTTATTTTTATATTTATAAATAATAAAACATGACTTTATGATTTGATGTGAAATCCCCCTATTTTAATGAAATTGTAATTTTTTAGTGGAATTTAAAAAATCGATGGTCTGATTACAAGTTGATATAATGAAATTAATTTTTTATACCTGAATGAAATTGATTATAAAATATGTAAATACCATCCCATTAACCTGGGATAACCCCTTGGACAACCCCAAAGATAGCCCCCACCGTCCTCCTGATACCCCTGACAGCCCTAAGATAGCCCCCCCACCCTCCTTCCTAGACCTCAGACAACCTCGGGATAGCCCCCACCCTCTTACATGGACCAGAGACAACCCCCTCGGACGCCCCCCACCCTCCTCCCTGGACCCTAGATAGCCCTTCATACAAATTCCCCACCCTCCTTCCTAGACCCCAGACAGCCCCCCAGACAGCCCCCCCAGAAAACCACCCACACCATCCTCTCAGGATCCCGGACAGCCCCCTGGAAATCCCCCTGGATATCACTCCACCCTCCTCTTTGGACACCGAAAACACCATCAGAAATCACCCCCCTCCTAACAGCCCCCAGCCAGCCCCCCACCCTCCTCCCAGGACCCGATCAACCCCCCACCCTCCTCCCTGGACCATGGACAACCCCCCCCCCCACACACACACACCCTTTTTCCTAGAGCCTGTACAACCCCCTAGACAGCCCCCCCACCCACCTCCCTGGACCTCGGACAACCCCCCAACCCAACACCCCAACATTTGGCGGGTGGTGATTCAGATTACATAAAATGTCACGAAAATTCATGAAAAGATGAGGACCACCTACCTTGACTCCAAAGACAATCACACTATTAATTCGGTGTCTCAGATCCCAATATAATATCTCCTCATGAATCACACAATATCTAATCAGAATGAGGGTTTTAGAGCTTTATAAGAAGATGAAAGAAGAGTGAAAACCCTAATTGAAAAGAGGAAGCAAGGAGAATATTAGATTCACCTAGATCTTCAATCTGCACATGATGGCACTCAAAACGACCAGGGATTGAAGGAGATCCTCCATTATAAGAAAATGGGAGATTTCAATTGCGTGGATACTTTATCCCAAGGATCCATGGGTCATTTTTGATGTGTACTAGTCAACCCCGACTCAATCCGCTAGTACCAATCAATGTGTATCACTTTTATTTGAAATGAAAAACATTTTAAGTGAAAACAACAACTGGCATAAGGAAGACCAACCAAACGGATTTTGATTTTATTGATACTGCTGAAAAATGAATCATGGGTCATTTGTGACGTGTACGAGTCAACCCGCCTCAATCTAAGGCAAAATGTGGCTGGTATAACTCAAAGTGTCTCTCTTTTGTTTAAAATAGAGATTGTTTTAAATAATAAAATAGACATACGAAAAAAGACAAAACATAATCTGATTATATTAATACTTTAGAAAAAAGATCCATGGGTCATTTTTGACAAGTACAAGTCAACCCTGACTCAATCTAAGCCCCAATGTGGCTTGTACCACTCTAATTGTCTCACCTTTATTTGAAATGGAAAACATTTTATGTGAAAACAAAAAGTGACAAATGAAAAACAAAGCTAACAGATTTGGATTGTGTTTATACATTAGGAAAATGATCCATGGGTCATATGTGACGTGTCGAGTCATCCCCGCCTCAATCTGAGGCACGGTGGGGCTGGTGCCACTCGAAGTGTCTTTCTTTTATTTTAAATGGACACCATAATAATTATAAAAAATTGGCATACGGAAAACCAACCAAATGTATTATTATTATATTGATAAATTATCACAAGGATCCACACTTCATTTTTGACGTGTATGAGTCATCCCCGCCTCAATCCGAGGCACAGTGTGGCCGATACCACTCAAATTGTCTCACTTTTATTTGTAATGGACAAAATATTAATTCAAAACAAAAAATGACATACGGAAAACTAACCACATGCATTATGATTCTATAGATACTTTATCAAAACAATCTATGGGTCATATGTGATGTGTATGAGTCTACCCCACCTCATTTTGTGGCACAGTGGGTCTAGTATCACTCAAAGTTTCTTTCTTCTATTTGAAATTGACAACATTTTAAGTCAAAACAACAACTGGAATACGGAAAACCAACCTAACGCATTCTATTTTGTTGATACATTAGGAAAACAATCCATGGGTCACATGTGATGTGTACGAGCCAAACCCACATCAATATGAAGCACGGTGTGGCCAATAGCACTCTATGTGTCTTTGTTTTGTTTAAAATGGACACCGTTTTATATAAAAACAACTAACATATGAAAAAATAGACAAACATAATTGGATTGTGTTGATACGTGATCACAAGGATCCATGGTTCATTTTTGACTTTTACGTGTCAGCCCCGTCTCAATCGGAGGCATGGTGTGGCTGGTACCAGTCAAAGTTTCTCAATTTTCATCAAAATGGAAAACATTTTAAGTGAAAAAAACTACTGGAATAGAAAAAACTGACCAAATGCATTCGGATTTAGTTGATGTTTTTAGAAAAAAAATCCATATGTCATATGTGAAATGTACGAGTCAACCCCACCGCAATCCCAGGCACAGTGTGGCCGGTATCACTCAAAGTGTTTTTGTATTGTTTGAAATTGACAACATTGTAAGTCAAAACAAAAAATGCCATACAACAAACCAATATAACACATTTTTATTGTGTTGAAACATTATTAAAATTATCCATGGTTCATATGTGATGTGTACATGTCAACCCCACCTTAATCTGAATCACGGTGTGGCTAGTTTCAGTCAAAGTGTTTTTCTTTTGATTAAAATGGACACCCTTTTAAGTAAAAACTACAACTGGCATACCGAAAAATGACCAAACATATTTAGATTGTGTTGATACATTAGAACAAGGATCCATGGTTTATTGTTGATGTGTTCTAGTCAAACTAGCCTAAATCTGAGGCACATGTTGGCTGGTACCACTCAAAGTATCTCAATTTTAATTGAAATGGATAACATTTTATGTGAAAACAACAACTGGCATATGGATAACAGAATAAACACATTCAGATTCTATTGATACTTTAGGAAAACTATACATGAGTCATATGTGATGTGTACGAGTCAACCCCAACCCAATCCGAGGCACGTTGTGGCTGGTATCACTCAGAGTTTCATGTTTTTTAAAAAAATGGACACCCTTTTAAGTAAAAACAACATGAATAAAAAAACCTACCTAACGTAGTCATATTGCGTTGATACTTTAGCACAAGGATCAATGAGTCATTTTTCACTTTTATGAGTTAACCTCGCCTCAATATGAGGAACGGTGTGGCCGATACCACTCAAAGTGTCTCTCTATTATTTGAAATGGGAAAATTTTTAAGTGAAAACAACAACTAGTATACAAATAGTTGACCAAACACATCTGGATTGTGTTGATACTTTTGGAAAATGATCCACGGGTAATTATTGATATGTATAAGTCATCCCTACATCAAGATGAGGCATGGTGTGGCTTCTATCACTTTTAGTGTCTTTCAATTATTTAAAATGGACACTCTTTTATGTGAAAACAATTGGAATACGTAAAACTGACAAAATGTATTGATATTGTGTTGATTCTTTAGCACAATGATCTATGGATCATTTATAACAAGTTTTAGTAAACCCCGCCTCAATCTGAAGCATGGTGTGGCCGGTACCACTCAAAGTGTCTCACTTTTATTTGAAATGGACATCATTTTAAGTGACAAAACAACGGGCATACAAAAAACTGACCAAATGCATTCAAATTGCCTTGATACATTAAGAAAATGATCCATGGGTCATATGTGTCATGTACGACTCAATGTTTCCTCAATCCAAGGAACGGTGTGGCTAGTATCACTCGATGTGTCTTTATTTAGTTTTAAACGGACATCATTTTAATTAAAAACAACTGGCATATAGAACTCTGACCAACTTATTCGGATTATGTTGATACTTTAGCAGAAGGATCCCTGGCCCAGCCTCACACAATCAACTTCTCAAATGAGGAACTCCAACCCCTATTCTAAAACACGTGACATTTAATATGTCAAGGAAAAAAATATTCCCTAAGTCACACAATCTCATTGATACACACCCAATATCATCATCACATATTTCAAAGACACCCTCCACAAACCATGGAACATTATATTTGGGTTTGGCTGAAATCATTTATCCATTTCCTTATTTTGGGGTTATGAGATTCAAATTTCGGACTTCAATCCTTTGTGTATTATAAAAAATGAAATTTTGTATGTATTCTAAATTCTGAATAACACATATAATTATGTATTTAGTTTTTTATATAACGTATTCATAATTGGTAATTTAATTATGAATATATTCAATTCAGTTTTCAATTATGAATTGAATTGTGGATTGTACATGTATTTTTCAGCTCAATTCTGAATTGAATCCTAAATCAAATATGTATGTTTTTAATTACCTTATGAATTCTGTTTTAATTATCTATATGTATAGTTTCAAGTTCATTATGTGTTAATTATATATGAATTAATTGTGTATATGTATGGGATATTGGTGGTTATTGTATTTAATTATAGTTGGGAAGTTAGAATTGGAAAAAGGGAAGCCTGCTGCAGGTTGCTGCCTGAATTTCACAGCAATGCCTATTCCAACAGTTGTAAACCATTGTCATAGGGGTACAGATAGGTTTTTACAAACAGTTCTTAGAGAAAAATTGGTAAAAATACTTTCCCAATGGTTTACAAATTGTTGGGATATAGTGAAATGTCCAGCCTTTACCAAAGGTTTACACAAACTAGTGTTAAAAAGATATACAAAACTATATTCCAATGGTTTGAAACCATTGAAATAGTATGACTACCAATGGTTTCAATCCTTTGGTGAAAATTTATTCCAACAGTTTCACATAATCGTTCATAAAATGTAGATTTTCTAACATGGAGAAATGGTTTTCAAGAAACTATTGGCCTATGTGTTTCCTTATGGCTTACATCCCTACGGTTTGGGTCACCATTGGAATATATTATTCCAATGGTTTGTAACAATTGGTAAAGGGTGAATTTATAGTAGTGGGTGGCTAAGGATGAATTATGTAGTGGTAGAGTTTGTATCTCAATGGCTCACTTTTCTACAAGTGATGGTTAAGCATCAGCTACCAGTAAAATTAGCTCTGCCACTTGAGGCACCAGAGTGGAATTGGGATGGTTTCTCAATGAACTTCATGAAAGGGCTACAACATAAATCTATGGTCCATGATTCCATCTAGATAATCATTAACTGACTCACCAGGTCGGCCCACATCCTACTGATATGAGAGCAGGGATCAGTGGAGAGAATGATATGCCTTTACATGCAAGATATTGTGTGACTACATGGGGTGCCATTGATGATCGTCTTGGATCTTGATTCACATTATACATATATCTTATCGAAGGGATTGAATGAGTTATTCGACACTCCTCTACTCTTGAGAACCACCTTCCATCCTCAAATATATAGTCAGAATAAGCGAACCATATAGACACATCAGAACATGATTCGTGCTTGTGTCCCTGATTTAGGCAGCATTTGGGAGGACAACCTAACCATGATTTAATTGTCATATAACAAAATTTAACACTCTACCATAATTATAACTCTATTTGATGCCATGTATAGATGACCACTTAGATCACCTCTTTTCTAGATAGACCCAGGGGAGTCAACACTTATGGGTCCAGATTTGGTAGAAGAAAACATATAAGAGGTGCAGATCATCCATAAGGAGATGAAAACTGCATAGATGTAGAAATAATCATAGGCATAAAGCAGATGGAGACCCTTGGTTGAGGAGGGGCCATGTATTCCTACATGTCTCACCCTGATGAGTATTATATAGTTTTGTCCAAGGTGTCCACCTATATATGATTTTCATCAGATGTTTCCAGATGCCTAGTAGAGTAGGCGAGGTGGTGTACCGTCTAGCTCATCCCCCTCTGATGCACTGGGAGCATAATGTTTTCCACCTGTCACAGCTGAGGAGATACATGCATGATCCATCACATACGATTGACTAGGGAAAACTAGACATCGACGATGGGGTGATGTTTTAGGAGATCTCAGTGGAGACAGAGGACCAATAGGAGGTGGTCCTTTGTGGGCTGTCGATTCCTCTAGTACAAGTTTGTTGGCAGCATTGGAATCTAATGAACAATACATGGGAGCTGAAGGCTCAGATAAATTCTCATTACCCCCATTTTTTTACCAAGATTTCTTGTAGATTTCATGGACCAAAATCATTAATGTGAGGAAAATGTAAATGCTAGGAAATTCCATTTAATTATTTTTAAATTTTTTATGAATATCACGTGTCTACGGAAATTGATGGCACATGATTCTGAGGCCATGTGTTCCAATAATTGAATTTTGAACTTTCAATAAGGTATGCTCAGTAATCATACAGGTGTCATTTTCTAGATTTTGAACCGGTGAAAGAAATTGAAATTTTAGAGCACCGTTGAATCCACATAGAGAAGATTCACTTAATAGAAGCGTCACTTCAACTATAGTAGGTCGGGATAAAAAGATAAATTTTGGACATCACATAAATTTTATAAAATAACATAAAAAAGATATTTTATTTCAATTTTGTAACTATTGAGCGGTGGTGGCAGAAACCATGACTTTTCAATTTATTTAATATCTTAAATCTTTGATATTGAAACCTCTACTTTTTAAAATTAAATTCGGATCATAAATAAAATTCATTAATGTTATCCTACACATTTTGATCCTCTGTGTATTTAATAGAAGCTTAGACATCTGTTTTTGGCACGAAGGTGAGGAACCTATAACGATGTGTTGTGGCAAATTCCACTGAGGAACAGATGCTTGGACAAAAACATCAATGGAATTTAATTGGGAATAAAAAACGGTGGAGTATTTTTCAGGAGTATATTACCCATCCACCAAGGCGACCTCTCAAATAAAATAGGAGTGAGAGGGTTTTTTATTAATGTTTATATTTGATGAATTAAATAATTTACTACTTGTTATAATTAAAATTCAGATAGAGTGGGACAAATGAACAATGCTGGCCACTCCACTGCTTCGTTAATGTTACGTTCATTAGGGGACAATTTTTTCTAACATGATGGAAAGCGGAAACCGGGAGGCACACATTGACAGATGCATCCCTGGAGGCCCGTAGGCGAGTCCGGATGGTATAACAGAACACAAGAACCTACCTGGTGGCCCATGATAGTCCCGTCGGTGCATAGGCACCGACACTTGGTGCTCAAAGGTCATGGCAGGAGGTGTAGTCACTCGACACCATAGCGGAATGATAGATTGCCGACTCTTTGTCGGCTGTGGTTGTAGGAGGCAGTGCGCCATCACGCGCCATGGTGAGCAAGCCACGACATTGAAGCCCAGATGAAGCAGGGGACCCACTGCCTATGGTTCTTGTGGGTGACAAGGTAGAACCACCTTGCACTACCATTTTAATAGTCAAACTGCTCGTTGAGCCAGTCGGGAGGTGGACCGCACTACCCTCACATGGCTCGTGTGAGCCAGTGAGCCGACCCCCAGGGCACAGAACTGTTGGGGCTGGCCGGGCCGATCAGTGGCCCCACGGACTGAGCCTGAAATTTTCCTGCCCAACCGGGCTAGTCCAGGATGGTTTGGGCTAGTCCTGGTTGGTCCGACCAGGCCATCTAGGACTCGAACCCCTTATAGGCCCTTATAAGCCCAAAAGGCCATATTTTGAAAAACAGATGTCCCATTGAAGAAACGTCTACAGTGATGCAATACTTCTTTAAGACAATAATTTTGATATAATCCATGAGAGTTTTGGAGAATACTAGGGTCTAACTAGGTTTGATCAAACCCGAATTCCACCAGACCCACTGTAATAAAATGGAAAAAACTTACAGACCGGGCGTACAGATGATGTGCCGTCTATTGCATTGGAACCCTTATAACAAGACATATCATTGGGTAACTTATTTTTTTGGACTTCATTCCAGTGGAATAATGAAATATGGCTTAAGGATTAGTTTATCTGAGAATCACACGTGCTATGAGAGGGAATCCAATAGTTAGCTCTGAGATTGAGGTTAGAGACAAATCATACTAAGGTATGTACCAAGCGATCTTATGTGGTTTAGAACCTAGTGATCATATTATTTTTAGCACCTAGTGATCCTATGTGTATCTGCACATAGGGAACCTATGTGGATGATCACCTAGCTACCCATTGTTGATCATTATCTAGAGTTGATGTGTGGATCAGCACATAGTGACCAAGTGTGCATAAGCAGCTGGCGACCCTGCGTGGATCAACACCTAGCAATCTATTGTGGGTCATCAACTAGAGATCTTGTGGGTATTAGCACCTATCAATCATGTTTGGGTCATTCCGGGGTTAGTACCTATCTATCCATGGTAAGATGGATCCATTGTGGGTTAGCGGTGGTCGGTAGCAATCAATCCGGGGTGGGTCGGATCCTGGGTGGGTTAGTGGGGGTTAGTACCTATTGATCCGTGGATGTTCGAATATCATGTGGGAAAGAAGGGGTTAGTACATATCAATCCTATGTTGGTCAAAATCCATAAGGTCAGTCGCAATGCCTCTTGAAACAATAAGATGACCATGATTTACTTGTAATCATTTGTACATCTGAAATTTATTCATACATTATTTTGAATTGAGTCGTTAACATTGGGATTTTTGTTTGTGACCATTCCTTCTTTTCATCCACAGTATAATTCGTAGAGACCATTGGGGGTCTTGGGGTCCCTAGTGGTTATTATTATACTGAGCCATACACTATGTTTTCCAACACCTTGACGTGTCTTGTATAGATGACATACAGTATTGACTGAGAGAGGGGGAGCTAGGACCATATAATGGATATTAGTGATGATTGATGTGGAGAGATTTGGGGACAAGTTGTACCTTAAATTCAGGTAGGATCCTTTGTGGAAGATCTCAAGAGTTTTATTATGTTTTCATTTTAAGTTGTATATTTTTAGTTGGGCTAGTATTCTGGCCCCTTACTTTTAGTACACTTGTTTACTAATTCAATTTTATGTTGTGGTTACATCTTGTTGTTTTCATGGAATGTTTTCCTATACAGGTTTAAAATAAATTCATTCTTGTTTAAGGGATACTCTTTTCTGGTTCTATTCTACATCCCCTGGTCTATGGAAGGAGGGATTGGGATATTTACGGCTTGGGCCCTCGAGGATGAGTCATGACACAGTAATTTAAATATCATGAGAATTTGGGGATTCATGTTATAGAAAAAAATGGTGATAGATGTAATCCAAAAAAATTATATAGATTCATAAAATAAATATATGTTATGATGAAATGGAATTGATGAAAAATTAAACATTCAAATATCATTACATTTAATTGAAAATTATTCTGTTGAATGTTTATGTTTAATAAATAAAAAGACACAAAAAATTTAAACAATTTAATAAAACACGTTATATATTTATTCACAAAAAATTATGGAACACCAAATTCTGTTAAGAAGATTTATATCTTAAAGAATGTTAATTGTGTTAAGAATCCTCTTGATACATATTAATATTCATGCGAAATCCACATGTTTGGTGTAATTACGATTATAGAAGAAAATACATTCAATTATAAATGGATTATTTTAAAACATGTCATCTGTATTATATATACCAAATAAGAAAATTTTGGTGTATAAAAATAAAATATTCCTTAATTAACAAAAATTATGATGAAATCCTTAACCTTGAGTCTACAGATTCAATTTTTTTCGTTTAACTCCTACATAATAAAATCATATCAATTATTTTATTAATTAAAAAAATTTAGGATTAATCCCTCATACATAAATTATTTATTTCATTTATCTTAATTACATGTTTTATTTTATAATCATATATTTCAATGTCATGTACTTTCTTAATGTTTGGTCCATAATTTAAAAATATCATTGGTGTGTATACTGTTCTTGATAGAGTTCAATGTTACATGATATATAGAATAATTTTAATTATATTATTATAATTTTTATAATTAAATTATATATTTTCAACTACTAATGAAATATTGTTATGGAAAAAGAACTATGTTAAAATAATGGAGATAGTTTATCATATGAACGTATAAGTAAGGATATCATATTATGATGATTGTCGTAGATTGATGGACTATATTATTTGACCACTATATAATAATAATATTATTATGATTATAATATTTTCTCATTAATTACACAAATATATATCTTTTATGTGTTGTGGTGATTAAAAATGTATTACACTGCTTCGTGGATGTGGTATCACAAACGTACGTATGAATGACAATATCATTTTTCGGTGAATGGAATGAAAAAATGTAAATATAATTATAATTTTATTATTATTAATATCTCATGAATATGATAAATAAACATAAAATCATCAATTATAACTTGTTTTAAGAGGAGGTGTTGGAGTATGAATTAGATATGTCAGTATGGAAGAAATTTTATATTCACATGAATGATGGATTCTATTCCCATGTGATTGTGGTTGGAGATGGATATACGTCCTTCAAAAATCATTATAATGTTTTATTATATTATATTTATTATATTATTATCTGAACATATTCTGAGAATATTTTAATGAGGTGGATTGATGAAATTAAACAAAAAATATAATTTATGAACTATAACTCTTCTATGGATAACCACTTTTTCATTCAAACTTATTGCTTATAAGGTAGCTATTCTTCCCAAAATAAAACGAGCAGAATGTGTGTTGGGATTTTCATAATTAGTTTTTGTATGTATTGGCTTATATAAATGTTTATTGAATTGTGATGAAATGTGAATATTAGGATCACTTTTATAATAGAGGGTAGGGGCCCTCTTGGATATTCATAAAATAATAAATAAAATAAATTTAATTTTAGTTTCCAATTTGAACAAAATTGATATTATAAATTTACAAGACGAGGATGTATCTATATTCTATAATGAAAATATTTTTTATGAGTTTATTGTGTTTTATTCCTTATCATCTAGTATTAACCCCTACTTAGCCCTTTTCACACTTACAACGACATCCATTATTATTTGTCACTAAGTGTCATTTTATTTACTATAAAAAATTACCTTATGTTGATAATGCATGGTATTTTCACCCATATAAAAACTAACAGAATTAATATATGTTATATATTAATATTATATATTTTTAAAAATAATTAATTTCTTAAAATATCTATAATTTCATTTTCATTGAAAGAAATTCATAATGATATTTATTAAACAATTATAAAAAATTAAATTTTTCTAAAATATTTTTCTAAATATATTATATTCTAAGGCTATTAAGAAAATTCATGGGTTATATTAATTGTTGAATAATTTAAATCATTTGATATTTTTAGTGTCAATTATTTTATTTTCAAATAAATTGATTAATTGTTCTATCGGGGTTGTGTACACATATTATGTAATTGTATAGTAAATAAAATATTTAAATGGTAATATTAATAATTTTATATAATTTAGAATTCAATATTATAGTTATAACAACACAAAAAAATCAATTTATACTATTTTTTAAAAAATTACAGTTATTTAAGATTAGAATGTGAAAATTTTTTCTATTCATTACATTAAATATTTTAAAGGAAAGAATCACAGAAAAATGAGAAAATTTATATATAACCAAATATTTCTTTATTATGGAATACATTGAATCCAATAGTAATATATAGTAAATTGTTATGATCATTTTATCATCCACATCCTATTATTTTTATCTTTTACTTGTTGATTTATGCTTTACTATATAATAAAATTGCTAATGAAACTATTAAAATTGATGCAGAATATAATGAAACTATTAAATAAATTTAGACTTCATGATTCAAAATATGAAATAAAATATTGAAAATCCCATAAAATTATGTTTTTTAATTTAATTTTAAATCAAACTAAAAAAATTAATAAATTGTTTTTCAGAAAAAGATTATTTTTAAAACGGTATTTTTTTTATAAATTGATGTATGTAATTTAATAAAAATAATATCTGTATTTTTAGTCAAAAAACACTCATGAAATTTTAAAAATAACATAAATATAATTTTACAATGTAGATACATTAATATAATATCTAATTTCAAATAAAAATCATTTTTATCCCCAATAATTTAGAAATATTTATTTTTAAAAAAATAACAAAATTTATAACAAAGATAATAATAATGTGCTAGTTTATAATATTTTTTTTATTTTTTTTTAAAAAGTAATATTATAATAAATTATTTTTAATTATTTTTTCAAAAAAATAAATAAAACTCATTTTTTGATGACCCCATATAACATAAAAATAAAATGACTTTACTAAATAATAATTGTTTATTTTCAAATAATAGATTAATATATTATTATTTAATATAAAATTGATACATATATATTTATACATCAAATAGTAGTTAATCATATTCATATATAATAATTGAACTACTTTGTTATAATGGTTATAGTTGGAAAATAATTTTTTCCAGTTCATTTATGGTCAATGGTCCATATTTTTTAATGTTATCAAACATAGCCATTATTTTTTAAATCATGGGATATTAAATTCTCATATAATGTTTTAAATTTAGAACTTTTAAATAATAACATGATCATAGTAATTATTTTTCGATTTTTTAAAATGCATTTTGAGAAATACCACATCAAATTAATGATTAGTAAAACATCCTCTTAGAAAGTTGTAAAGGGGGATATGAAGTCTATATCAACTAAAAACTACTAGATTTCAATATAAAAAATAAAAATTGGATTTGAAAAAGATTATATTGAATATTAATATACTTTATAGATGATAATAGAGAGTGGTATATGATATTGGTCATACAAATATGAATTTTGATGAGAAAATGAACCAAAAAAATTCCTTAAAACAATGTGTAGTGAAAATCCTATCGATTCATTCAACGGGAAAGTAATTAGATATGTTTTTATGATATTTTTACAATATTTTAGGAATTAATTAAAATAAATAACATGAACATATGGTCATATACATACATGATAGGTATAATTGAAACAGTTAATCAATTTCTACCAAAATCCATTTAAAAAAATAATAATGATTATAAAAAATGGAATTTTATGCATGATGAACTAAAATCCACATAAATCATATCATTATCATCATGAAATCCGTAAATATATATTCTTCATGACTTCCAAAAATGACAAAAAATTGTTTATAATAAGTTAGGATAATTCCAATTTTTTCAAAACATTATTTAAAGATATAATGCATTAATATCTACGATAAAATAATAAAAATAAATGAAAAATAAATCATTAAGAAAATTAATATCATTATAATTCATTAAAATATTTCTGATAAATCATGAAACCAACGAATAAAAATAATTTTTGTCACTTATTCATCCATTTGAATAATTTTCTCTAAAAACAATGATCACTTTGAATATATCAAAATATAATTGATTAAGGCCTAATCAAATAATCTACAAGATATGATAATCATTTACATATGTAACCTAAATCATTGTAATCAACATTAATACCATAATTTCTTTCAAAAGATTAATTATTATAGTTTCCTAAAATTAAATACCTTTATATCACATTATTTTGTATAAAATTAGAGTCACATTATTGTAAAATAATATCAAATATTTAATTATGTAATCAATCATCAATCCCATGGTCATAAAAAATATTTTTAAAATATTCATATCCCATAATTACCTTAATTAAATCGATAATAAAAATACTATACTATATATTACATTAGAATTTATTAGAATTATATACATTATTTTTATATATTATCTCAAATAATAAATTATTTTAATACATTATTTAAATACATTATTTTAATATATTATTTAAATTTCCTCAAATAATACATTATTTCAATTTTATGGGAATTCGATAACTCAATAAATAAAACATAACCAAAAATATCTTAGTCACCTTAAAATTCAATGAAATAAAAATCAAAAGAAGTGCCTCTTTATTTCAAAATATGATAAACATTAAAAATATAATCCCTAGATCATATCCGTAAATATTTTGATAACATAACATAGAAATTTATTAGTTATCAATATTTTATATAGCCTTCCCTAATACAAACATTAACATCCTTGAACCAACACTAATGAATCTAAGGAAAAAAATTTCAATTTTGAAATTTATACAGATTAATGTTACCTAGTTATTTCTAATCATTTATATTGCTGGTATTGTGTTTTCCTGATGGCTATGTCTCTAAGGAATTAAGAGTTTTGGTTTTAAGTCCTAATATCGTTGTTCATGACTATTAATTAACTGTTATCAATGGGTACAAATTTATTGTCACTAAATGAGAAAAGAATATGAGAACACAACATGATGGTGGTATGGTTACTTCCACAATAGATTGTTATTCTAGTGCAACAGATAGTATACCATGATTTAAAAATGTAGGTTATTTAGGAGTCATTGAAAAAATAACCATATTGGATTATTACTCTCATAGAAGAGTCACGATGAGGAAATGCATTGGATTGATTCGACGAAGTGACACTGAACATTTATTGATTATTGTGGATTTTGAGTAATTAATATGACTCAAACTCTTACTACCGAAGAACCATATGTATTGTCATCAAAATATAAATAAGTTTTTATGTGAAATACCATCTTATACCTGAATTTAGTGTCATATTTGATGTAATTCCAAGACATATTTTTGATGATGGTGATGATGGAATTTACACCATCCCTACTCCTATTGGATCCAATCCATTTATTTCATTTGATGACTCCAATAGCTCAACTTTTAGAGTTGATTGTGATCCATATGTTGTGGTTGGAAATATATAAAACCATCCATTCATGTTCTCAATTATTTTTGTTTACCTCGAGATAGGTTGTTAAGGATGGTTCTAATCAAATTGATTTAATATTTATAACAAATATGTAGTATCCAACTTGATCATAATATGAATTTTAAATGTTTATTGGTTGAAATTATTATTTTAATTGCATTTTATAATTTGGAATTTAATTGTATTTAAAACAACGAAACTGACATTTCTATCTTGGTGAACATGTAAATGCTTCAACTGGGATTTGTATAAAATTTTTATGACTCTAAGACCTATCTTTAAAAAATTTATAGGTGATGAACATGATGGTTTGTATTCTTCTAGAAAACATGTATTAAAACCTGCTTCATCTACCTAAGCTAAAGAATGTAAATTTTCTCTTAATTTAGGAAATTTCTCTACAGCTTATGAATATACTATAATCAATATTCCATGATTTTAATGGACTGATCACACGAAAGAAATAATCATCCTAACAAAAAATAAATTTCTTTATTACATCCTTTAAGATTCATTGGTTTCAATATATATATTTCTTCAAGATCACATAAAACAATGGTTAGTTAAATTATCCATGAATCCATATATTCCCATTTATTTATTTATTTTATTGGGTTACTCATTAGTTATCCTTTTAAATTTACTTCCATATTTGTTTTCAAATGCATTAAATGGAACCAATTGAAGAGAGGGGATGAATAGAGATTATGGACAATAATCGCCCCATGCCTGAGCTGGGAATTCCACCACTTGTTCCTACAGTGAGTATTTTATTTCAAATATACTTATTTAAATAATATATAATGTCTAATAATTATTTTTTAATACTTTTTTTCCGGATCCATATATTAGGAGATGGTTATTTGATGGGAATCCTAATAGTGGTACTAGTACTCGGGGTGTTCGTACGAGGGGGGAGGAGGGGATGGTACGTGAGCCAGACGATCTAGTCGGCGTACCCGAATAGACCATGATCCTCGCACTAATATACCATCAATCCCACATTGTAATCATGTTGTGTCATTATGGACACATGAGAAATTTAGGCCTCCCATGTTTTGACCACCCTCTACATATGATCCTCTTCACTCATTTGTACCATATCAGATGATGATTCCCACCCTCATCCTTCTTTTGGAAATCCATCCCTATCATCTTCTTTTATTTCTGCTCCGTTCTCTCCAGGATTTTATATTACATCTTATTTGACTCCTTCTCTACTAGAGTCTATCCCTACAGAGTATACATTGGGGGCCACTCCATCATTACAGGTTGTTCCTTAAGTTTCTATAGATCCAATGGTGCCCATTGATCATACAACATTAGGTAAACTTATACAGCCCTTAAAAATTGTTAAAAAATTATTTATTTTCATTATCACATGTAATGATAAAATATTTTTTTTCCATAACATATACATCTACTAAGAGGAGCTGAGGGTGGGGGCGTACACGCATGCGTGTGGTGTGGAACCACCACAAAAAGTTGATGGTGGACTACAATGAATAAAATTATATGATAGGAAAATTAGGGCATCAATGTTTTAGTTTTTTGGTGATACTAGACTAATACTCTAACATCATTACTATCAGCCAGCTCTCATAGAGTCACCTTCCAAATAAAGTCAAGGAAAAAACCTGGGTAGAGATATGGGTAAACAAATATTTATATTTAATGCAATATATAATATTTTTAAATTATATGAATTAATATTTTCGTGTCAGCTATAGTTTTATATCCCCGATGGTAAGGGTGCACAACCATCACATCTAATGGATTTACGTGTTATTTGGAGAGCTTATAAGCCTGAGTTGTACATTGGATGGCGTACAAGTGTGGGAATAGAGTTATATGTGGTCCCTTTCTTGGATGATTGTCTATTAGAACAATACTGATAGATTATTACTCATTGTAAGACTAACGAATTTAATGTATTAATCAAATTAGAGGCATTTAAATAAAAATTTTCATGTTTTTCATGAATACAAATTATTGAATTTTATTTATGATTTATCTAGAAGAAATAAAAAAAAAATCAATGATATGAAATAAGTCCACACATTTGGCCATACTGTGATACCATATCATGCGAGACAATATGTATGACAGTTTATATTCATTCTTGACGACTTGCACTTTATATTTCTTCCTCCATAATTTACTCAATTTCTAAATCTGTTATATAATTTTAGTTAAGCAATTTCTATTTTTTGGTCTCCTATTTTTAATTATGGTTTCCTACATTCAATTGTCATTTTATAGGCATAAATTGAATATATAAGGACATGTGCCTCTAGCAAAACTGTTTTGCACGAGTAGAAAGAAGAAAGATGGAAGTGAAGTTAATTATCCAAATCAACCGCAGATTGTATTGTATTAATTTGTAAATTTAAAATATTAATCTATATTTTGTATCTTAATAATATATTTATATTTTTAACAGGATGCTTTAGAGTTCCTTGATTCCCAAGAAACTGACAATTTTGGGCCAAACAATCACATAAATCTGTTGTTGGGAGATGAGAACCCTGGTAGAGTACACTGCCGACCTGGGAAGAGTATAGTTCCGATGAGGTATTGGACCTACTCAGGTATGAGTTGTATTGCCACCAAGTTGCAGCAGGTTGTCGAACATGAAGAACTAGCTGAAAAAGGGCCAAAGAGATGGCGGAATAGTTTTCTAGGGCAAACACTGCATTTATGATACCGATGGATGTTTTACGTCCAACCCTTCCACCAAAGGCCAACACTTCTTGTGATGAATATATGCCATCGATGAATTCTATATATGGTGCATTATGTGGGATTTCTAGTTTTGGTCAATATGATGGCGAGGAGGAGGTCATGGCAGAGGAGGAGGTGGGTGAGGAGGAAGCCGAGGGGGAGGAGGAGGGCAAGGAGGAGGCCAAGGTGGAGGAGGATAAAAATGAGGAGGTTGAGGCTAATTACGGAGGAGAGGAGGAGGGTGGGGACAATTATGGGGATGATGATGATGATGAGGGTTAGGGTGTACATGACGGTGATGATAGTGAATGTTAAGGGGGGAAAATTGATCTGTTACATTTTTTGACTGATTTTACTGACCTTTGATGTTTATTTATTTGTTGTGCCTTAATATATGTGTGATTAGGTTGGTCACATAATCATTATTGTTTATCTATAAATAAAAAAATGTGACTTAATAATTTGATGTGAAATCCCACTATTTTAATGAAATTGTAATTTTATAATTGAATTTAAAAAATTAGTGGTCTTATTAGAAGTTGATATAATCAAATTAATTGGTTAACCTTGAAATAAGTTGATTAGAAAATATTCAGACACCATCCCATGATCCCGGGATAGTCCCACGGACATCCCCACAGATACCCCCGGGTAGCCCCCCTCCTCCCTAGACCCCTAACAACCCCACAGACAACCCCTCCCCCTCCTCCCTAGACCCCGAACAGCCTCCCCACCCTCCTTTATGGACATCGAACAACCCCCACCCTCCTCCCTGGACCCCGGACAGCCCCCACCTTACTTCCTAGACCCCAGATAGCCCTCGAATAGACTCCCCACCCTCCTTCCTAGACCTCTGACAACCCCCTCAGACAGCCCCCCCCCCCCCACTCTCCTCCCTGGACCTCATACATCCCCCAGACACCCCCCTGAATAGCCTACCCACCCTCCTCCCTAGACCCCGAACAACCCCCTAGATAGCCCCCTAAAATTCCCCCCGGATAGCCCCCTAGACAGCCCCCAACCCTCCTCCTCGGACCCCAGACATCCCCTTGGACAGCTCCCCAGACAACTTCCCAGACGGCCCCCAGATAGCCCCTACCCACCTCCCTGGACCCTGGACATCCCCCTCCTTCCTGGAACCTAGACTGCCCCCACCCTCATCCATGAACCCTGTACAACCCCCCTGGACATCCCCCCTGACCTCCTCCCTAGACCCCAGATAGCCCCCCGACCGACACACCAACACTGGGTGATCGACAATACGTCTTATATAAAACATCATGACAATTCATGCATTCCTAAGAACCACCTACCTTTTTTACTGAGACAGTCACTATCATAATTTGGCGTCCGGATCCCAATCCATGCTCTCTTCATGATTCACGCTAAATATTAATGGAAAAGAGGGATTTAGATGTTTGAAAGAAGATGAGAGAAGAGTGAAACCCCTAATTGAAAATTGGAAGCATGGAGAAGCTTAGACTCACCCGGATCTTTAATCTGCACTTAACGACACTCAAAATGATCATGGATCGAAAGATATCTACACTTAATATATCATGGGGGCTTTGGATTCTGTTGATACTTTAGCACAATGATCTATGGGTCATTATTGATGTGTATGAGTCAACCCCGACTCAATACGAGGAATAGTGTTTCCATTAGCACTCAAAGTGTCTCACTTTTATTTGAAATTGAAAAAACATAATGTGAAAAAAAACAACAATCATACAAAAAACTGACCGAACACATTTTGATTGTATTTATACTTCAGGAAAACGGTTCATAGGTCATTTGTGATGTGTATGAGTCAGCCCGCCTCAATCCGAGGCATGGTGTGGACGATATCACTCAAAGTGATTCTCTTTTGTTTAAAATGGATATTATTTCAAATAAAAACAATAGTAATATGAAAAAATGGCCAAACGTATTTTGATTGTGTTGATACTTTAGAAAAATGACCCATGGGTCATTTGTGACATGTACGAGTCAACCCCACCTCAATCTGAGGCACAATGTGTTCGGTACCACTCAAAGTGTCTCACCATTATTTGAAATGGACAACATTTCAAGTAAAAACAATAAATGACATACAGAAAACCAACCTAAAACATTCATATTGTGTTGATACATTAGGAAAACTATACATGGGTCAAATTTGATGTCTACAAGTCAACCCCACTGGAATCAGAAGCATGGTGTGGCCGGTATCACTCGAAGTTTCATTCAATTTTCTAAAATAGAAACCCTTTTATGTATAACAATTGGCATATGGAAAACCAACCAAACGGGTTATGATTGTGTTGATACATTATAAAAAAGATCCATGGTTTATTTTTAATGTGTATGAGTCAACCCCTCCTCAATCCGAGGCTTCGAGTGGCTGGTACCACTCAAACTGTCTCACTTTTATTTGGAATGGAATACATTTTATGTGAAAGCAACAAATGGCATACAAGAAAACCAACCAAACACATTTTGATTCTATAGATACATTATGTCAATGATCCATGAGTCATATGATTTGTGTATGAGTCAACCCTATCCCAATTTGAGGTACGGTGTGGCCAGTATCACTCGAAGTTTCCTTCTTTTGTTTTAAATGGACATCATTTTAAGTCAAAACAACAACATGCATACGAAAAAATGACCTAACGCATTCAGATTATTTTTATAAATGAGGAAAACTATCCATGGGTCATATGTGATGTGTACAAGTCAGCCTTGCATCAATACGAAGCATGATGTGGCCGGTATCACTCGAAGTGTCTTTCTATTTTTTAAAATGGACACCCTTTTAAATAAAAACAACTAGCAAATAGAAAACCTGCCAAAATTATTCATATTGTGTTTCTACCTTATCACAATGATACATTGTTCATATTTTATGAGTAAGAGTCAACCACTCCTCAATTCGAGGTCTGGTGTGGCCTGTAAAACTCAAAGTGTCTCACTTTTGTTTGAAATGTACAACATTTTATGTTAAAACAACATCTAGCATATGTAAATCTGAAAAAACACATTCGAATACTGTTGATACTTATGGAAACACATCCATAGGACATATGTGAGGTGTATGAGTCAACCCCACCTCAATCTGAGGCGTAGTTTAGCCGATATCACTCGATGTATATTTCTATTGTTTGAAATGGACAACATTTTAAGTCAAAACGACAACTGGCATATGGAAAACCAGCCTAATGCATTCAGATTGTGTTGATACATTAATAAAAATATATATGGGTTACATGTGATGTGTAAAATTAAACCCCACCTCATTCCAACGAATGGTGTGTTCAGGTTCACTCGAAGTGTATTTCTTTTGATTAAAATGGAGACCCTTTTAAGTAAAAACAACATCAAGCATACCGAAAACTAACCAAATGCATTCAGATAGTGTTGGTACCTTAGAAAAAGGATCCATGGTTCATTTTTTATGTTTAAAATTCATCCACACCTCAATATGAGTCACGTTGTGGCTGGTACAACACAAAGTGTCTCACTTTTAATTGAAATTGACAACATTTTGTGTGAAAACAACAACTGGCATTTGGAAAACTGACCAAATGATTTTAGATTCTATTGAAACATTAGTAATACTATCCATGGGTCATATGTGACGTGTTTGAGTCATCTCCACCCCAATCTGAGGCATGGTGTGGCGGGTATCACTCGTAGTTTCATTCTTTTGTTTAATATGGACACCGTTTTATATAAAAACATCCAGTATATGGAAAACTAAAAAAACATATTTTTATTATGTTGGTACTTTAGCACAAGGATCCATGGGTCATTTATGATGTGTTCGATTCAACCCCACCTCAATCTGAGGCACGGTGTGGCCGGTATTTCTCAACGTGTCTCACTTTGAGCATAAATGGACAACATTTTAAGTGAAAGCAACAACTAGCATACAGATACCGATCAAACACATTCGGATTGTGTTGATACTTTAGGAAAACAATCCATGGGAAATTTGCGATGTGTATTAGTCATCCATGCCTTAATATGAGGAACAATGTGGCCTATATCACTCGAAGTGTGTTTCTTTTGTTTAAAATGGACACTCTTTTAAGTAAAAAGAGCTGGCATATGTGAAACCAAGAAACCGTATTCAGAATTTTTTTGATACATTAAAAAATGATATATGGGACATTAGTGATGTGTAAGAGTAAACCCTGCCTCAATTCAAGACATGGTGTTCCTGGTACCCCTCAAATTATCTCACTTTTATTTGAAATGGACAACATTTTATGTGAAAACAACAACTGGCATATGAAATACTAACCAACCACATTCAGATTGCCCTAATACTTTAGTACAATTATCCATGGGTCATATGTGACATGTACGAGTCAACATCGCCGCAATCCAAAGCACGGTGTGGCTGGTATCACTCGAAGTGTCTATCTTTTGTTTAAAACAGACATCATTTTAAGTAAAAAAAATGTGATACATAAATCTAACCAAACCTATTCGGATTGTTTTGATACTTTAGAACAAGGATCCATGGTCTTTCCTCACACACTTCTCATGTGAGGAACTCCACCCCCTATTCTAAAATACATGACATTTAATACACCAAGGACAACTACATTCCCTAAGTCAGAAAATATCATTGATACACACCCATTATCATCATCACTAAGTAAAAAGACACTCACCCTAAACCATGGGAGATTATATTTGTGTTTGGTTGAAATGATTTATTCATTTTCTTATTTTCGGGTTATTAGCTACTAATTTTGGAATTTAATCGTGTATGTGTTATACAAAATGAAATTTTTTATGTATTCATAATTCTATATGACACATATAACTATGTATTCAGTTTTTTATATAATGTATTGATAATTTGAAATAAATTTATGTATGTATTCAATTTGGTTTTCAATTATGAATTGAATTCCAGGTTGCACATGTAATTTTCATCTCAATTATGAATTGAATTCTAAATCAATTTTGTATGTTTATAATTACATTATGAATTATGTTTCAATTATGTATGTGTATTGTTGAAGGGTTAATTTTGTGTAAAATATATATGAATTTATTTTGTATATGTATGTGTTATAGGTGGTTGTTGTAGGTAATTGGAGTTGTGAAACTGGAAATGGAGAAAGGGTATCCCCCTACGGGCTGCTACCTAAACTGTACATCAAAGCATATAGCAACGGTTATAAACCATTGGAATTGGGCTATAAATGGGTTTTTACAAACAGATCTAAGAGAACTGTTGGTAAAAACATTTTCCAAATGGTTTAAAAACCATTGGGATAGAGTGAAATGAAATGCCTTTACCAACATATTACACAAACTATTTGAAAAAATCTATACAAAACAATATTCCAATGGTTTGAAATAGTTAGAGTAGTATGTTTACCAATGGTTTCAAATCATTGGTGAAAATTTATAGCAATGGTTTGAAATAGTTGTTCGTAAGATGTAGATTTCCTAACATATATCAATGGTTTTCTAAAAATCGTTGGCCTATGTGTTTCCCTATGGATTATTCCCTAAGGATTGGATAACTTTTGGTATATATTATACCAACGGTTATCCAGCATTTAACAATTGTTTTGAACCATTGTTAAAGGTTGAATTTCCAGTAGTGGGTGCATAAGAATGAATAATGTAGTGGCAGAGTTTGTATCCAGATGTCTCACTTTTCGGCAAGTGATGGTTGAGCATCAGCTACCAGCAAGCTTAGCTCAGCAACTTGAGGAACCAGAGAGGAAGTGGGATGGCTTCTAAATGATCTTCATGACAGGGCTACCACATACATCTATGGGCCATGATTCCATCTGGATAATCACTGAAAGACTCACTATGTCATCCCACATCCTACTAATATGAGAGCTGGGATCAGTTTAGGTCTTGATATGCCTTTACATGCAAGATATTTTGTGACTACACGAGGTTACATCAACGATCATCTTGGATTATGATTCACATTTTACATCCCCCTTGTTAAAGGAATTGCAGGATACATTTGGGACTCATCTACGCTTGATCACCACCCTGCATCCTTAGATAGATGGTCAGATGAAGACAACAATAAAGACACTTTGGCACACGCTTCGTGCTTGAGTCCCCGATTTTGGTTTCATTTGAGAGGACCACCAAACCAAGGATGAGTTTTCATATAACAAAATTCATCACTCCATCATCATCATGGATCTGTTTGAGATCATGTACATACATCCATGTAGATCACCTTTTTGCTAGACAGACCTAGGGGATTCAACACTTACTGGTCCAGAGTTGCTACAGGAAACCATATAGAAGGTGCAGATCATCTAGAAGCAGATGAAAACTGCACAGAGATGGCAATAATCGTATGAGGAAAGGAGATGGAGACCCTTGGATGAGGATGGGGCCATGTATTCTAACTATTATCAACTTGATGAGGATTATATAGGTTTGTGCAAGGTGTCCAACTATCTATGATGTTCATCGGACCGTTCTAGATCCTCAGTAGAGTAGGCGAGATGGTATACCATCTAGCTCATCCCCCACTGATGCACTGGGTGCATAATGTTTTACACATGTCACAACTCAGGAGATAAGTTCATGATCCATCACACATGATTGACTAGGGAGAACTAGACATCTATAATGGGGTGATGTTTGTGGAGATGCTGTTGTAGGTAGAGGATCAACAAGAGGGGGTATTTTTTGGGAAGTTGATTCCTCTGGTACAAGTTGGTTGGTAGCATTGGAATCTCTTGGAGAGCACATGGGAGCCGAAGGCTCAGATACATTTTCATTACCCCCATTTGTTTCCCTAGTTGTGTTGTTGATTTCACAGACAAAAATATATAATGTGGGGAAAATGTAAATACCTGGAAATTAAATATAATTATTTTTAAATTATTTGGGAATATTATGTGTCTATGAAAATTGACGTCACATGATTCGGAGGCCCGGTGTTCCTAGAAAAGAATTTTGAACATTCATTAAGTTACGATCAGTAGACATATGGGTGAAATTTTCTAAATTTTGAACAGTTGCTCGAAATTGAAATTTTAGAGCACCATTGAATACATATAGCCAAGATTTTCATAATAGAAGCTTCTCATCGACTGTAGTAGGTCAGGAGAAAAAGATAAATTTTGGACATTACAAAATCATTATAAAATAATATAACAGAGTTAATTTATTTCTTTTCTATAACTGTTGAAGAGCAGTGGCAGGAACCATGACTTGTCATTCCATTTAATGTCTTGAATCTTCAATTTTGGATCCTCGACATTGTAATAATAAATACTATTCATAAATAAATTAATTATTGTCTTGCTATACGTTTTGATCCTCTGTCTATTCAAAAGAATATCAGGCTTCTATTTTTGGCACGAAGGTGAGGAACCTCTAATGAAGTGTTGTGGAAAATTCCACTGAGGAACAGATGCGTAGAAAATAACATCAGTGTAATTTAATCGGGAATGAAAAACTTTGGTGGCATCATCAAGAGTATATTCCCCATCCACCAACACGGAATCTCAAATGAAATAGGAGGTAGGGTTTGTTTATTAATGTTTATCATTGATGATTTTAATAATCTCCCAATTGATATAATTCTAATGCAGAGGGAGTGGGCCAAATTCACTAGGTCGGACTCTCCAATGCTTTGTTCATGTTACGTTCATTGGGGGGAAATTTTTTCGAAATCAATAGAAAGCGGAAACATGGAGGTAAACAATGACAATGGCATCCTAGGAGGCATGTAGGCGTGTCCGGATTGTATAAGGGACCACCAGAGCACATCTGGTGGCCGACGATAGTCTCATCGGTGCATAGGCATCATAGACCGGTGCTCAAAGGTCATGGAAGGAGGCGGAGCTACTCGACAATGTAGTGGATAGACAGACGGCTGACACATTATCAGTTGTGGAGGCAGGAGGTGGTGCACCGTCACACGCCCTGGTGAGCATGTCACAAATACGATGCCACAACAAAGGAGGGGACCCACTGCCTACAAATCTCATGGGTGACTTGGCAGAACCACATACCACTACCATTTTAATAACCGAATGGATAATTGAGCCAATCGGGAGGCATACTGCATGACCCTCGCATGGGTTGCCTGAGCAGGGGAGTCGAGCCCCAAAGGCTTGGACCCACCGTGTCTGGCCGAGTCAGTAAGTGGCCCCACAAACTAAGCCCGACATGGTCTAGCCAAACTGGGCTAGTCCAGGCTGGTTCTTGCTAGGCCCGGTCAGTCCGACCACATCGTACAAGACATGGACCACTTGAAAGTCCTTATACGCTCAAAAGGCTGTATTTTGCGAACTCGACATCCCTTTGATGAATCATCTATAATGATGCGATCCTTGAAGTGATACAATGCTTTTGTGATATTCCCCAAGAGTTTTGGTGAAAATTATAGTATATCTAGGTAGGACCGAACCTGAATTCAACCAGACCCTCTGTAGTAAAATTCCAATAACTTACAGACCAAGGGTCCGATTGACGTTCCGTCTATTACATTGGAACTCTAATAACAAGACGGATCATTGGGTAACTTATTTCTGGGGATTTATTCTCTATGACTAATGACCGATGTTTTGAGGAACAGTTTCTCTTGAAATTAATCATTCTATGAGAGGGAATCCAATGGTTAGCACTAAGAAGGAGTTTGGAGACATATCATAAAGAGGTAAGTACCAAGAAATATTGTTTAGGTTAGTACCTTGAGATCCTATGTGTCTCAACACCTAAAGGTCCAATGTGTATCAACACATAGGGAACTTATGTGGATCATCCCCTAGTTACCCTATGATAATTAGTATCTAGAGACCATGTGTGGATCCGCCCCTAGTGACCTTATGTGCATAAGCAGCTAGTGACCATGTGTGGATCATCTCTTAGCGATCCATTGTGGTTCATCACCTAGAGTTCCTGTGGGGATTATCACCATTCAATCATGTTTTGGACATTTAGTGTTTTTTACCTATCGACCCGTGATAGGTCAGATCTAGTGGTGATTAGTGGGGGTCAGTGGCAATCAATCTTGGGTGGGTCAGATCCTGGGTGGGTTAGTGGGGGTTAGTACCTATTGTTCCAGGGAGGTTATAATCTGGTGTGGGAAAATAGGGGTTAGTACCTTTCGATCCTTTGTGGTTCAGAATCCATTAGTTCAGTTGTAGTGCCTCTTGATAGAATAATATAATCATGCTTTACGACTAATCATTCGTACATCTGTAATTTAGTTATACCTGGTTTTGAGCCGAGTCATAAACATTTGGATTTTTGCTTGAGAACATTATTTGTGTTCTACCTTTGGGGAATTCTTAGAGACCTTTGGGGGTCTTGGGTTCCCTTTTGGGTATTACTATACCCACCACTACATGAGCTTTTCTCACACCTTTATGTGTCTTGTGGAGATGAAATGCAACATTTATTGAGAGTTGGGGAGTTAGGACAGGACAGTGGATATCAGTGACGGTTGACGAGGAGAGATGTGGAGAGAAGTTGTTCCTACCCTTCAGGTAGGATACTTGGTGGATGATCTCAAGAGTTTTATTCTGTTTTCATTCTTAATTTTATATTTTTAGTTGGGCTATAATTCAAGCCCTTTACATTTACTACATACGTTCACAACTGCAGTTTTACTTTTTGGTTACATCTTGTTGTTTTCTTCGATAGTGTTTTTGTACAGTTTTAAAGGAAATTCATTCCTATTTAAGGGATACTCTTTTCTAGTGCTATTTTCCATCCCCTGCCATATAGAAGGTCGGATTGGGATAGTTAGGACTCGGGCCCTGTGGGATGAGCCATGATAGTAAAATTTCAACATCATGAGAATTTGGGGATTCATGTAATAGAATAAAATTGTGATCCATGTAAACCTAAAAATTTATATAGTTTAACACAATAAATATATGTGACGAAGAAATGGAATTCAAGACAAATTACACATTCAAATATCATAACATTTAACAGAAAATAAATCTTCATAATGATTTTGTTTAATAAATTAAAATCCCCAAAATATCTAAACAATTAAATAAAACACTTTATATATTTATTCAAAAAAATTTATGGAATGCCATGTTCAGTAAAGAAGAGTTATATCCTAACGAATTGTAATTGTGTTAATAATCCTTTTGTAACATATTGATATTCATTCAAAATCCACATGTTTGATGTAATTAATATTATAGAAGAAAATAAATTGAATTATAAATGGATTGTTCTAAAAAATTCCATTTGTATTATATAGACCATATAAAAAATTTATGTGTATAAAAATGACATATTCCTTAATTAACAAAAATTATGATGATATCTTTATCCTCGAGTCCACACATTCAATTTTTGTTGTATAACTACTTCATAATAAAATCATATCAATTATTTTAATAATTAATAAATTCTTATAATTAATCCCTCAAAATATAAATTATTTCTTTCATATATCTTAATTACATGTTTTCTTTCATAATTAGATATTTAAATGTCATGAACTATCATAATGTTTGGTCCATAATTTTAAAACAGCTTTGGTTTGTTTACTGTGCCTAATAGAGTTCAATATGACACGATATATAGAATAATTTTAATTGTATTATTATAATTTTTTCAATAAAATTATATATTTCAAACTAATAATGAAATATGGGTATTGAAAATGAAATACATTACAATAATAAAGGTAGTATACCGTATGAACGTATGAGTAAGGATGTCATACTACAATGACCATCGTAGATTGATGGTCAATATTATTTTATCACAATATAATAATAATATTACTATGATTATAATATAATCTAATTAATTACACAAATATATATCATTTATGTGATTTCGTGATGAAAAATCTCTTACATCACTTCATGGATGTGGTAGCGCATAGGTACACATGACCACCATTATCATTTTTAGTGAATGGAATAACAAATGTAAATAAAATTATAATTTTATAATTATTAATATGATTTGGATATCATAGATAGACATAATTTCATTCATTATAACTAGTTATGAGAGGTGGTGTTTGAAGGTGAATTAGATAATTCAGTAAGGAAGTAATCTAATATTGACATGAATGGTATATTCTATTCACATATGATGGTGGTTGGAGATGGATATATGTCCTTAAAAAATCATTATAATGTTTCATTATATTATATTTAATTTCTTATTATCTGAACATATTTTGACAGTATTTTAATGAGGTGGAGAAATGAAATGAAACAAAAAATATATTATTTATAAAAAATACCTATTCTTTGGACAACCACCTATTCATTACAACTTAATGATAATAAGGTTTCTATTCTTCCCTAAATAAAACAAGCAGAATGTTTGTAGGGATTTTTATAATGAGTTTCTGTATGTCTTGGCTTAAGTAAATGGTTATTGAATTGTGATGAAATGTGAATATGAGGATCTCTTTTATAAGAGAGGGGAGTGGCCCTCTTAGATATTCATAAAATAATAAATAAATTAAAATTTATTTTAATATTCAACTGGATCCAAATTGATATTATAATAATACAAGACGAGTATGTGTCTATATTCTATAATAAAAATATTTTCTAAAGATTTTATTGTGTTTTCATCCTTATCATCTAGTATAATCCCCATCTTATCCCTTTCCATGCTAACAACGACATCCATTATTTTTTCTAACTGAGTGTCATTATAGTTACTTTAAAAAAAATTCATATGTTGATAATGTATTTTCTTTTCATCTATATAAATTCGTATTGAATTAATATATGTTATATATTAGTATTATATCGTTTTAATAATAATTAAATCCCTAAAATATCTACAATGTCATGTTTAGAGAAATATATTCACTTTGATATTTATAAAATAATTATAAAAAAATAATTTTTTTTAATTTTTTTTAAATCGATAATATGTTATGGCTATATAAAAAATTTGTGGGTTATATTAACTATTGAATATTTTAAAACATTTAATTTTTTTTGTATCAATTATTTTATTTTACAACTAATTTATTAATTTTTCTGTTGGTGTTGTTTACTCATTTAATGTATTGTATATTAAATAAAATATTTAATATTAATATTAATAATAATAAAAAATATTGAATTCAATATTAAAGTTATAACAACATAAAAATTCAATTTATACCATTTTTTAAAATATTATAGTTATTTATGATTAGAATGTGACAATATTTTCTATTCTTTACATTAAATATTTTAAAGACAATAATCACAGAAAAATGATCAAATTTTTATATAACCAAATTTTGATTTATTATGGAATACATTGAATTCTATAGTAATATAAAGTCCACTGTTATGATCATTTTTTTCATCCATATCCTTTTATTTTTATCTTTGACTAGATTATTTACACTTTACTATATCAAAAAAATTTCTAATGCATCTATTAATATTGAACCGGAATATAATGAAACTATTTCCAAAACATAGACATAATTATTCAAAATATGAAATAAAATATTGAAAATTCCATAAAATTATATGGTTTTATTTAATTTAAAATAAAACTAATAAAAACTAAAAAATTGTTTTTAAAAAAAGTTTCAATTTTAAATGTTAGAATTTTTATAATTAATTAACGTATATAATTTATAAAAAAATTATATCATTATTTTTAGTCAAAAAAAGACTCATTAAATTTTAAAAATAACTTAAATAAAATTTTACTTTGTAGATACCTTAATATAAAATATAATTTCAGATATAAATCATTTTATCCCCAGTAATTTAGAAAAATTTCTTTTTAAAAAATAAAAAAAAATTATAAACAAGAAAATAATAATGTAATTATTTATAAAAATTATATAATTTTTAATAAAAAATAATACTAGAATAAATTAATTTTAATTATTTTCTCAAAAAATAAATAAATACCATTTTTTGATGGTCCCATATAACTGAAAAATAAAACTACTTTAATAAATAATGATTGTTTACTTCCAAATAATTAGTCAATATATTATTATTTATAATAACACAAACACAAAGATATATATATATATATATATATCAACGAGTAGTTAATAATATTCACATATAAAAATTGTACTACTTGGTTATAAAGGTCATCGTTGGAAAATAATATTTTGTACTTCATTTATGGTGAATACTCCATATATTATTTATGTTATCGAACTTATTCATTATTTTTTAAATCATTGGATATTACATTCCCATACAATGTATTAAATTTAGAACCTTTAAATATTAACATCAACATAGTAATTAATTTTTTAAATTTTAAATATATATTTTGAGAAATATCACATCATAATAATGATTAATAAAACACCATCTTGGAATGTTGTAAAGGGGAATTTGAAGTCCATATCAACTAGAAATTGCAATATTTCAAAATAAAAAATAAAAAATGGATGTGATAATGATTAGATGAAATTGTAATTAACTTTATAAATGATAACAGAATGTTCTTGACGATATTGATCATACAAATATAAATTTTGATGAGAAATAGAACCACAATAAATACTATTAAACAATGTGCTGTGAAAATTATATAGATTCATTGGATGATAAAGTAATCAGATTTTTTTGTTTATATTTTTATAATATTTTTGGAATTCATTTAAATACAGAATATGAAAATATGGACATATACATACGTGATGTGTATAATTGAAACAGCTAATCAATTTGTACCATAATCCATTTTTTTCACAGAGCAATGATTATTCAATATGGAATTTTATGCACAATGAACTAAAATCCACTTCAATCGAATCATTGTCATCATGAAATTGGTACAAATATATACCTCATGAATTCATACAATAACAAAAAACAAAATTTTTATAATAGGTTAAGAAAATTCCAAATTTTTTTAAAAACATTATTTAAAGATATAATGCATTAATATCTACAATTAAACAATAACAATAAAGTGAAAACTAAACCATTAAATAAATGAATATCAATATAATTCATCAAAATATTTCTATGAATTCATGAAACTAATAAATGAAAATTATTTTGTCACTTATTCATCCATCGAAAAATTTTATCAAAAAAAATTGATCACTTCGAATGTATCACAATAAAATTGTTTAACGCTCAATCAAAAAATCTACAAGATATGATAATCATTTAGATAAGTAACCTAAATCATTGAAATCAAAATTAATACCATATTTTCATTCAAAAGATTAATTACTATTGATTCGTAAAATAAAATCTTTTATATAACATAATTTTTGGTAAAATTAGATTCACATTATTGTAAAATAATATCAATCATTTAATAATATAATCATTCATCAATCCCATGGTCATAAACATAAAAACAAATATCTGAAATATTTATATCCCATTATTACCTCAATTAAAATGATAATAGAAATACCAAACTATATATTAAATTAGAATTTATGAGAATTATATACATTATTTTAATATATTATCTCAAATAATACATTGTTTTAAAAGAATATTTTAATACATTATTTTAATTACCTCAAATAATACATTATTTTAATTTTATGGGAATTCTGTAACTCAAAAAATAATACATCAACAAAAATATCTTGCTCATCATAAAATTCAATGAAATAAAAATCAAAAGCAGTGTCTCATAATTTCAAAATATGATAAACATTAAATATATAATCCTCAGATCATATCCATAAATATTGTGATAACATAACCATAAAACTTCATATTTATCAACATTTTATACAGCTTTCCCTAATTCCAACTCTAACATCCTTGAACAAAAACTTATGAATCAAAAGAAAAAAATTTCTCTTTAGGACTTTATACTGATAAATGTTACCTAATTATTTCAATCCAGAAAATAAAACATATAAATAAATAATAGCATTAGGTATATTCCCATGGAACTTTTGAGTTTAGTGTTTAGAGAATAAAGATAAATTATTAAAACACGGGTAAAAAATAGCTATGTCATAACGATCAATATAATCCACAACTATACCAATAATTTAATATTCTAAGATATGATTTAAAGAAAAATATTTCAAAATATTAACCAATTCTACTCAAAAAATTAGTATCATTATACATAACCATCAAAATAAGAAACATAATTAGGGTGATTTGAGATTCATAGAAATGTTAAAAAAAGTATTTACAATTTAATGTCATTAGAGAGAGTAGAATGAGCATAATTTTTGGATATCATAATTATTTTTATTGAGAATAACCTAATGGAATTAATACCAATCAATACATGGATTATCAATATTAGAATCATTTTTTGGAAAAGGTCAGAGTCATCAGAATATTTTATAATGACCCATGTGGTATTAATAATGATCAAAAGAATCAATAAAACCCCAAATATAACATAACGAGAATGTGTTGATTTCTTGGATAACTATCTTTTTTAAACTATTATATATCCCATAGAATTTGAATAACAATACAACAGAGTTCCTATATTTTTTTCCTATAAACATAATCATTATCTAATGAATTGGATCACAATGTGGGAACATCAATCAAATAAGACACAATAGGCTCACTTGTGAGATATAATGGGAGAAAATCATGTGCATTAGTTGAATCTGTCACCCCCAAGTTCTATAATATTATTGAACAATTAAAAAAAATTAAAAGAAAGATAACCAGAATAAATAATTTATAATATTTCACTAATCAACATAACACCATTTGAAAAAAACCATAATATATTTTTTCAAGAATGAAAATTAAATGTGTTCCTGAAAATATTTTGAAAATAATTACGAAAATACATCCAAATTATTAATATGTATGGTATTAAAAGATAATAGTCCTATTGGAATATAGGAATCATTATATGTTATTTAAATATATAAAAATATATTTAAATGAATATTTAATACATTTCATTGTTAATAATTGAAAATAAAATTTTATTTGGGTATTTTTTTTAAATATAATGATATTTTATAAAATATCCCTTGAAAATTTTAAAGGAAAATTCATATTATACAATTTTTTTAATTTTATGAAAATAAGTACATGTTTATGATGTTAAAACGAACTAACATTTTCAATCATTTTAGAAAAGGGATTCCAAAGTGATCAATTGAGAAAGGGACAATAAATTTTCATTTACAACATTTTAATTTATGGTCCAAACCCAATGAAATATATTTATAATATTTTTTTGTATAGAAAAATTTAATATTTTTAGAAAAAATGTTTTCTGAAGAGAAAAATTTCAAATATAAGAGACGATACAAGACCAGTATCCCCTAAAAAATGTTTTCTCAATGATTCTATATCTAGTATGTTATAAAAAAGAAACCATTAATTAAAACCTAATTAATTTTATGGGGATAATAAAAGAGATATTGTTCATGAAAAAAAATGATAGTATGGTTTTCCCAAATTAAAATTTTACATAAATATTATCAGAGTGAAATGATATGTAAAAATAAATTATTTTCGTTAAATGTATATTTTCAATCATATGAAATATGAGATAATAATATCAAATATATCATGAAATATAATGTAAATGGGATTCATGTTATACCATGTCATATATGTAGTATATACAACTATAAAATGTTGATTGATTCATGTAATAAATTTATTTCGCAAATAAATATAATTTAAGAAGAATTACAACTATAAATATCACATAGTTGAATTAAGAATTGATGAAATGAGAGATTGTGTTTAAAAAAATAGAAAAAAATAAATTTATTGAACAAAAAAATGAGTTATCAAATTAAATGGAATAATGGATGAATTAATTCAATGAGGGATGATAGATCTTAAAAAAAATTGAGTTTGGAATTATTTTACAAATAGGTGAAATATGAATATAATCTTATTGGATGATGTAAAAAAGATTAAAAGAAATTATACAAAGTATTTTTAAGGAAGCATGATTTAAATTAAATGGGATGTTTATATTCTATATTAAATAATTTAGGTTTATAATAATAAAATATTCCCTAATGAATGAAAATTGATATGAAATCAGATACCATGAGTCCAGACTATAAATGCATGTCCTTTAATTCATGTGTAATAAACATATTTAAATTATTTGATTTGATAAGAAAATTTTTCATATAAAGACCCTCAAATCCCAAGGATTCTTTTTTTAAAATATCAATTGAATTTTACAAGTCTGTAGCTTCTCACAGCACTTGATTCCGTGCCCCAGTGTCCCCAGAATCAGTTTCCGAATTTTAGCTCAGGTACGTTCAGTGAACGAACGAGCGGGTTTTTCTATCTTTTGAACTGGTGCTCCAAATTGATATCTAAGGGCTCCGATGAACTCGCAACGTTGGTAATTGTTTAAGAGGACCTTTACCACATTTGATTTTTCTCATGTGGAGAAGATAAAATTTTTGGAATAAATATGAAGTGAATAAAATTGTGGAACAAATTTATTTTTGTATCTCAGTGGTTATATAATACAAAGCAGAGTTGGGGTGGGAGCACCTAACTACCCATGTGAGGATATTAGTGAGGTGAGTCCTACATGAGCCCCAACCTTTCACCTTCCACTAACTCTCTTTTAACCCTCCTTAAACTCCCACTTATTTATGAGGACTCTTCCTCTTCCTCTTCCCCTCTTAAATGTTTTCCAACAAAAGTTAATCAATGAATTCTAACTCTTCACATTATTAAATTAAGTTGTTTGAATTTTGAAATACATGTGAGAATAAAATAAAAGCTTAGCTATTATTTTATTTTGAGAATTATCGGGGTTGAGATGTTGGTGAGAGATCTGGAGGAATAGAGAAGGGGGTTCTTCTCTCAAAGAAAGAACAACACCCTCTTCGACGAAGAACGCCTCTGACAAAGGACATTCTCCCTCGACGAAAAATTCTTTAAGATTCAAATAACATGTTTTTTCCAATGCCTTTTCATCCTCGGATGCACCCCAATGTCCAAGGAATCGTCTATCAATCACCATGACACCATTCTCCGACGCCATCTACCGCGATGCCCGATGTTCGACATCATTTGTTGGGGTAGGGGAATATTGTATATTTCCCATTTATGTGGTTTATACTTTTAGCATGAGTGTTTATTTGTAGGATTTATCTATGTGGATTACTTACCTTGGTTTAATTTCGGATGATGAACACGAATTAAATAAATTAATTCACGGATCGATAAACAATTGATTGAATTAATTTTCTTCTCGTTTATCATGAGATTGAAAATCTTGAAGTGTGATAAATATTTATTTTCCAATTACTTGTGATATTGATTCTCAATGATGATGTCCAGAAAAACATGGCCATAAATCCAGATATAGTCCATGACCCTTTTATATTTCATTCTTCGAACATTCTTTGTGCGTTCGTTCACACCAAATAATCAAGCACGTCAAAACATCGATGTTTTGTTGAGCACCACATATGGATGTGAAGATCTCGATCCGAGGATAAAAAATCTTCAATTGTCATAATTTTTCAGGTTAGAACAAAGATGCAGAAGACTATAAGAGTAATGTCGTGGTAGGCCGGAGGCGGATGAGGCTGCCGCGTGAAGGGCTCGCCATTTGGGTTGCAGGAGAAGTGGAGGAAACACGAAAATCGTGGAAGAAGGTGGAGATTTGGGAGAGAAAAATATTTGGGAAATAAAATAAAAATAAAAAAAGAATAAGAATTAAGTGTTGGTATTTGAGTTTGGAGTGAAAGAATGGGAATATAGAGCATGGATTGAATTTAGAGTTGGAAAAATAAACAAACAATTAATTAATAATAATAATAATAAAATATTGTTATTATTAATTTTGATGATAAAAGACCTCTTTGTATGCAACATCTTCATGAGATCTCGATTTCACAAACTGTTAGTGGTAGTGCGACACTGACTTCATGACGGAAATTCCGAGTCCAATATTGAATGTCTTTTTCGAGTTTTGGGATCGGGTACCTGAAGTGCTCAAAAAATTAGAGATTTAATATTATTATTCAATATTAGACCCACCATAACTCATGTGTGTGATGTCCAATTGGATTGCCATTAGTGGCGATGTAATTCTATCATTAATACGGTAGATTCATGTCTAATTTTAAATACTAAATTCTAGTTCGTGGCTCGGGGCCACAAATCACCTTATAATAATAATATAATTATTACGGGATCTTGTATCAGACATATCTCTCTCATACGATGTCAGAATGAAGATCTGTCTGCGATGTTGCGACCCTGGAATTAAGATGGATGTTTCAAGAACAATTTTGGATATTTATGTCAAGGTCAAAGTGCGGCCCCCACGAGGCCCCGTTCACGCGTATTGCGGTGAAATGAAACTTTTTCACCGGCTATCCATTTTGGACCAATGGGAAGTCCAACTCGTGTGTTTTTCAGTATGGAATGAAATGGTGTGACCAGTTTGATTTGCAGGTGTCATTTGTAGTACATCATGGTGGGATTGAACATGAATTCAACCGAGCCCTTGGTAATAAAATGCTTATAACTTAAGGACCGGACATCCAGATGACCTTTCGTCAACAATTTTGGTTTCCATTTAATGAGACTGATCTTTTGGAAAACTCCACATGAGGTTTGGATGCAGTTGGAGTACAGTCAGGTTGGTTTTTGCATAAAAACCAACTGGGCCCCTGGAATGGTAAAACTGATAACTTTCAGACCGAACATCTGTTTGACGAACTGTCAACAGCAATGGCAATTTAGTTGAGAAATGGATCCTCTTAGTATACCCCATGAGAGTTCGAGGAACAGTTGTGATACAGTCAGGTTGGTTCGTACACGAAACCATCTAGGTCGCTGGGATGAAAAGTCTAATAACACACAGATCGGGCATCCGACTGGCGCGCCATCTTTTGTGTTGAGATCCCTATGACTTGGAAGGCTTTTGGGATACTTCTTTATGGAACTTTGTGATACATGGAGTATCGACCAGTAGCTCATGAAGCGGACCCTCCCGGAGATGAACATACAGAGTGCGGATACCTAGTAGTTGTAGACCTCACGACTGCTTGTCCGATTCGACTTGGAGTTAGTCGACTAGCCTAGTGGGGAGCACTACTATGTTTGGGTGGTAGACCCATGTCGGGAAGAAATACTGTGTTTGGGTGGCTAACACACGGTAATCAATAAGAGGAGTACCTCTATAGGCTAGTAGAGGATGCTCTACATTGTTTGGGCGGCAGACCCCTGGCGGGGAGCACTAATGTGTTTGGGTGGCAGACCCGTGATACTCAACATTAGGAGTACCTCAGTAGTCTATGGTTAGTGAGTAGCATCTCGAAGTCATGACAGGACAACTTTGCTCGATAGAGGAGGATTTATCCAGTAGCCATGGATTCGACATCATGAATAAAATCCTGGTTTGAGCTGAGTTAATGACCTTTGTGTTTTCCCTCATGATTGAGATGGGTTACTCGATAACCTAGGTATATGTATGGGAATATACCTATGTTAGGGTCATCTGTTGAGATCTTCTTTGTGGATATCATTGTTGAATTTAGTGAGACGTTGAGGGTCTCGGGGTTCCTACTGTGTATCATTATACTCACCCCTGCACGGGCTATGCCCGCACTTCATTGTGTTGGATGAAGACGATGAACAGCTCTGATAGAGACTGTGTGAACGGGGGCTGGACGGTACCCGGAGATGGACCTCACGATGAGTTAGTACCTGGAGGTGGACTTCACGACGAGAAGGTACTCGGAGGAGGTTGACATGAAAGAGTGTTAAGGAGGCTATGTATACCTACCCTTCAGGTAGGATCTGAGGTGGACGACCCAGGAGTTGCTTCTATCTTCCAGTTGTTTATTTTTTTTGTTGTACTTTCGTTCAGTTGTAGCTGTACTTTTTAGTTGGGTTTGTATTCTGGCCCATTTTTTCATCACTTTCTTTTTTACTTAGTGTTTTACTTCCTCTTGTACTCTGTTTGGTTGTGTTTATGTTTTATAAAGGCAATTCCTTCCCAGTTATTGGGATTTATGCCTTTGGTGCTAGTCGCTAGCCCCTAGCCTATGGATGGTGGGCTTGTGGTAGTCACAACACAGACCCTGAGGATGGGTCATGATAAATTGGTATTAGAGGAGTTGGTTCTACCACAGAACTCAGGACTCTGATAATTCTATTCTGTGAAGCAATAGTGTTAAGGTTATCGAGTGTGGTCGTCAGTTCAGGGAGTCCAGTGTTGGTGCGGTGGCCGACGTATCCATACACCAGGTCCCTGACTACTGATTTCCGACATAGTGCACCAAAACACTGATTTCATGTGTGTTTTCGAAAGTTGTCCTTATGTAAGCTCAACCAAGTCAGCTCACCAGGTATAAATCATTTGACCGTGTCGTGTCTGTACAGGATGCCTCCACGCATGCAGTCATTTGGAGTTCCGAGATAGTACACGATGACGGCCCACCGAGTGACGAGGATCTAGTGTAGGGCCCTTTATACTATGCTGGAACCTTCGGGTGGTATACCAGCATTACCACCACCCGTTGGGTAGCAAATTACATCAGTCATACTAGCAGACGGTGCACACCGACAGAGCATGTTTCACGAGTTCCAGCAGCAGAGGACTCCAAGGTTACGAGGCGAGACAGATTCCCAGTCAGCAGAGGACTGGATGGACGTGATTGCTAGAGTTTTCTGCTTAGTTGAGAAACCAGTAGAGTGGATGGTGGACTTAGCTACTAGTTGTTTTCAGTGAGTGACCATGAGGATGGTCCGTATAGTGATGAGTCTTCGATGCGTGGACCGACGCTTGAGTTAGTACCTTCGGGTAGTGTGCCAGCTATATCATTACATGTTGGTCAAAATTTTCAACTGGCGTTAATGGTAGATGACACATGTAGGCTTAGTTCCTTACACATGTTTCAGCAACAGATACCCCTTAGGTTCCGAGGCGAGCTCGACTGTCAGGCGGCTAAGGACTGGATTGAGGAGGTAGCTGAGGGTTTTCTAGAGTTTATACAGCTTCGGCTGGACGACATGTCTATAGAGGAGTATTCATCAAGGCTTACTGATAGTTACTGGTACTTGATGACTATGATAGGATCAGTTCTTTAGATCTCAGACCTCAGAGCTAGAGGAGAACCTTGTGGTTGAATGTTCATTGGCTGAACGGATACCGCTAAAGAATGTTAGCAGTGGAAGAGCATGGAACTGGCGCCAGTGTTAGAGACTTGTGCGTGTAAAATATTTCAAGAAGAGGAAGTGTTAAGGATAGAGGAATCTGTAGTGCAAAAAACGTGGAAGCCGATCTAGGAGTGCAGCATGATGTGGTGTACATTTCGACATGTTACAACCTCCCACCTTTTTAGTCCCCACCAGGCTTAGGGAGCTAGAGGTCAGGGGAAGGAAACAGTTGCATGTAGTCAAGAAGTGTGACCCAAGGGCTCCATGAATGATTTGAGGTACGGTCTGTGTCTACTACATGCTTCTATATCAATAGACATAGGTACCAATCATTCCTTCCTTCCACGAATCATGTTCCAGACCAAGAGTTTCTGGTTAAACCGTTGACATGACCCTCATGTCCAGAGATACCTTTAGGAGGATACTCGATAATCACACTTAATCCGATGGTGTGATCTAGCCCTTAAGGCGAGAGTTTTGGATGGAACCTCTTGGTGGCAGCATCAATGCCTTACGACGTTATTTTGAGTATGGACTGGGCAACCATAGTTTATACAAAAATTGATGGTATTAGGAAAAAAGGTTGTGGATTATCCACAACGTTGGAATAGGGTTTTCCTTTCTCGGCAAAAAAAGAAAACCCTGGCAGCACATAATGGAATCATGCTATGAGGGTGCAGTCGATCACTCAGGAGTCGTCCAAACATACCTTTGTGCCAAAACTCTATAGAGTTGCAGCACCACTTCTAGCATTGACGAAAAAGGGGAAATGCTTCGTGAGGTCAGATAAATGCCAGTAGAGCTTTCAGGAGTTGAGGCATAGGATGACCAATGAGGCCATCTGGAGGCTACGACAGATAAGGTGTAGATCATCTATGAATGGGTAGTGATCGCCGATAGTTCATGGCAGTTAAGACTGCACAAAGTAGACAGAAGTCCTATGCAGATATGATACAAAGACTACTGGAGTTTGAAGATGGGGACCACGTCTTCTTATGAGTCTCACATCGATGAGGTCTAAGGATATTTGGAAGAGGCGACAAGTAATCTCTAAGGTTCATCGGACCTTTCCAGGTCGACAGCGGTGTTGGCATGGTGGCTTACCACCTAGCCCTTCCACCTCAGTTGCAGTAAGTGCACGACGTCATCCACGTATCTTTGTTGAGGAGATACATGCACGACTCGATGCATATCATTGACCACGGGGAGATGGACATCGATGAAGGGGTGACATTCTCGGAGGTCTCGGTGGAGATCAAGGATCGATAGGAGACGGTCCTATATGGATGGTCATTTATTCTACTATGCGTTCGTTGGAAGCACAGAAACCTCTAGGAGGGAACAAAGGAGAGGGAGGCTCAGATGCGTGCTCAGTACCTCATTAGTTTCCCTGGTCTGTGTTGTAGCTTTACGGGGATGTAAAGTCCTATGGTGTGGGTAATATAATGACCCTGAAATTTCAAGGAATTTTTTTTAAATTTCTTTGGAATTTTAAGAGTCTATAGCTTTTTACAGCACTTGATTCTGAGCCTCGTTTTTCCTGGAATCGATTTCGGATGTTTAGCTCGCGTACGTTCAGTGAACGAATGAGCGGGTTTTTTTATCTTCTAAGCCAGTGCTCAGAATTGATATCCTAGGGCACCGATGAACTTGCAACACTAGTAATTTCTTAAAGGGACCTTTACCACAGTTGCGTTTGCTCAGGAGGAGAATTTAAAATGTTTTGATTAAATATGATGTGAATAAAATTGTGGAACAATTTTATTTCTGTATCTAAGAGGTAATATCCTACATGGGGGAGTTGGGGTGGGAGAAACTAACTACCCATGTGAGGATATTAGTGAGGTGGGACCCACATGAGCTCCAACCTTTCACATTCCCTAAAATCTCTTTTAACCCACAATAAACTCCCCACTTATTTGTGAGGACTCTTCCTCTTCCTCTTCCCCTCTTAAATGTTTACCAACACAAGTTCATCAATGAATTATAAGTCATCACCTAATTAAATTTAGTTGTTTTAATTTTGAAATACTTGTGAGAATAAAATAATAGCTTAGATATTATTTTATTTTGGGAGTTTGTTTGGTTGAGATTTTTGTGAGAGCTATGGAGGAATAGAGAAGGTGGTTCTTCTCTCAAAGAAAGAACACCACCCTCTTCGATGAAGAATGCCTCTAACAAAGGACATTCTCCCTCGATGAGGAACACTTTACGATTCGAAGAATGTGTTTTTGCCAACGCTGTTTCTTCCTTGGACGCACCCCAATGTCCACGGAATCATTGACCGATCTTCGCGACACTGTTCTCTGACGCCATCTACCGCGACGCCTGATGTTCGACATCAATTGTTGAGGTAGGGGAATATTGTATATTTCTCATTTATGTGGTTTATACCCTCGAGCATGAGCGTTTATTTTTTGGATTTATCTATGTGGATTTCGTACTTCGGTTTAATTTCTCATGATGAACCCGAATTAAATATATTAATTTGTGGATCGATAAACAATTGATTGAATTAATTTTCATCTCTTTTACCTTGAGATTGAAAATATTGATGGGTGATAAATATTTATTTTCCATTTACTTGTGTTCTTGATTGCCAAAGATGATGGCCAAACAAACATGGCCATAAATAAGACATAGCCCATGACCCTTTTATATTTCATTCTTCGCACATTCTCCATGCGTTCGTTCGCGCCAAATAATTACGTGCATCAAAACCTCGTTGTTTCGTTGAGCGCGACATATGGATGCAGAGATCTCGATCCTAGGATCAAGAATATGAGATCGTCATAATTTTTGGGGTTAGAATGAAGATGCGGTGAACCAGAGGAGTAGTGGCACAGTAGCCCGGAGGTGGATGAGGCAGTCGAGTGAAGGGATCGCCATTTGTGTTGTGGGAGAAGAAAAGGAAACGTGAAAATCGTGGAAGAAGGTAGAGATTGGAGAGAGAAAAAGATTTGGGAAATAAAATAAAATTAAAAAAAGAATAATAATTAAGTGTTGGTATTTGAGTTCGGTGCACAATAAGGGGAATTTGGAGAGTGGATTGAATTTTAAGTTAGAAAAATAAACAAATAATTAATAAATAATAATTATAAAATATTGTTATTATTAATTTTGATGATAAAAGACCTTTTTGTCCGCAACTTCTTCGTGCAATCTCGGTTTCATGAACTGTCAGCGGCAGTGCAACCCTGAATTTGAGATGGACATTCTCTGTCTCATATTGAATGTGTTTTTCGGGTTTTTGGATCGGGTACCCGAAGCGCTCGAAAAATAATAGATTTAATATTATTATTAAATCTTCGACCCGCCATAACTCATGTGTGCGACGTCCGATTGGATTTCCATCAGTGGTGATGTAATACTATCATTAATATGGTCGATTCCATTCTAATGTTGGATACTAAATTTTGGTTCGTGGCTCAGGGCCAGGAAACAACGAATAATAATATTATTATTATTATTACGGGATCTTGTATCGGACATATCTCTCTCAAATGGTGTCGGAATGACGAACCGTCTACAACGTTGTGACCCTGGAGTTAAGACGGATGTTTCAAGACCAATTTTGGATATTTAATTCAAGGTCGAGGCATGGGCCCCACGAGGCCCGATTCGCGTATGTTGTGGTGAAATACAACCTTTTCATCGGTTATCCGTTTTGGACCAATGGGTAGTCCATATCATGTGTTTTTTGGTATGGATCAGAATAGTGTGACCGGTTTGGTTAACCGGTGTAATTTGAAGTACGACCGGGTTGAATCGAACATGAATCTAACTGGGCCCTCGGTAATAAAATGATTATAACTTAAGGACCGGATGTCCAGATGACGTGACGTCGACTATTTTGGTTTTCGTTTGGTGAGACGGATCTTTTGGAACACTCCACCTGATGTTTGGACATAGTTGGAGTATGGTTGGGTTGGTTTTAGCTCAAAAACCAACCAAGCCCCTAGAACGGAAAAGACGATAACATTCAGACCGGACATTCGTTTGACGAACCGTCAGCGGAGTTGGTAATCTCGTTGAGAAACGGTTCCGTTGAGTATACCCCAGTAGAGTTCAGGGCATAGTTGTGATACAGTCGGGTTGGTTCGTACATGAACCCAACCGGGCCCTCGGGATGAAAATGATTTTGTAACACAAACCGAGCGTCCGAATGACGTTCCGTCTATTATGTTGTGATCCCTATGATGTGGAAGACTTTTGGGATACTTCTTCATGGGTCTTTTTGATACTTGGACTTTCGACTAGTAGCCCGTGAAGCGGAACCTCCTGGAGTTGAGCGAATGGAGTGCAGAGACCTAGTAGATGTAGGCCTGATAAATTCTTGTCCAATTCAACTTGGAATGAGTCCACTAGACCAGTGGGGAGCACAACTATGTTTGGGTGGTAGACACATGGCTCGGATCACTACTATGTTTGGGTGGCAGACCTGTGGTACACGACAGGAGGAGTAACTCTGTAGGCTAGTAGGGGAACCACTACTGTGTTTGGGCGGCAGACCCCTGGCGCAGAGCACTACTGTATTTGGGTCGTAGACCCATGGTACTCGACAAAAGGAGTACCTCAGCAGTCTAATGATAGTGAGTAGCACCATAGTGTCATGACATTACAACTGCGCTTGATAGAGGATGTGTTCTCCAGCATCCATTGTTTCGAAATCAAGAATAAAATCCTATATTGAGCTGAGTCAATGAACTTTTTGTTTTCCCTCATGATTGAGATGGGTTACTCGATAACCTATGTATATGTATTGGAAGATACTTAAGTATGGTTCATCTGTTGAGATTAATATTTGTGGTTATCCTTGTAGGATTTTGTGAGACCTTGAGGGTCTTGGGGTCCCTAAGGAGTATATTTATACTCACCCCTGCATGGGCTATGCCCGCACCTCATTGTGTTGGATGCATAAGACAAAAAGCGCTGATAGAGACCGAGTGTATGAGGACTATACGGTACCCAGAGGTGGACCTCACGAAGAGTCAGTACCCTAACGTGGACTTCACGATGAGACGGTACTCGGAGGAGGTTGACGGGCAAGAGCGTTGAGGAGGCTATCTATACCTACCCTTCATATAGGATCCGAGGAGGATGACCCCGTGGCAGCTTCCATCATTCAACTGTTTGTCTTTTCTGTTGTACATTTGTTCAGTTGTATTTGTACATTTTAGTTGGGTTTGTATTCTGATCCATTTTATTTTCAGCACTTTCTTTTGTACATAGTGTTTTACTTCCGCCTGTACTCTGGTTGGATGTGTTTATGTTTTCTAAAGGAAATTCCTTCCCAGTTATCATGATTTATGCCCTTGGTGATAGTCTCCATCCCCTGGCCTATGGAAGGCAGGCTTGGGGTAGTCACGACACGGGCCCCAGGGACGATTCCTGAAATTTCATGTTTAATACTATATTATTAAATAATAAATTACATTTATCTTAATGTTATAGTTAATTAGCTTTTTAGTTCACACCCTGATATATACATTCTTAATGTTCTTTCTATAATTATAAAACATTCTATGTGTATTGATTATGGTAAAATATTCTCATTATTCAATCATATACAGAAAAAATATAATTATTTACATTTTTTAGATATAACATAAAAATTTAAAACCAATCATGATATTTGGTTATCAAAAATGAACTACAGTAAAATTATGGATACAATATGGCATATGTAAGTGTGAGAAACATTTACATCCATCAATGATCATTATGGAAAGAATGTAAGTATTATTTTAATTATCAAGAATAATAATAATTTAATAAATATCATGTTAATTCTTTATATCAAATTATATATTTCATGCTTGGGATTAGATGATGAAACATTTACACAATGCTTCATGGAGGGGGTGTGAAACTATTCACACAAACGACATTATAATTTTTCATTGATTGAAAATATTTGTAGTAAAATGAAATATTACAATTTAATATTGAAAACTACTTCATGATAATGTTATATAAACATTAATTCATTCATTATTATCAGTCATGAGTGATGGTGATGGTAATTTACCACCCCTTCTCATTAAAATCAGACAGAGATGAGACGTTACTAGAAGTTAAAAGAGATCCCCAAGATTCTATATGTTTGAATTAAATACCAAAGGTCTTCAATACTTGTGGGTGAATATTTTCCCATTAAGTTAAAATTAAAGAAACTAACCATCTATAACCAAAAAAATGAAATATATGATGCATGATAACAATTAATCAAAACTAAAAATTTTATTTAGCATCGTCATATTAAATTCAAGTAACATTGAGGAAGACAAAAATATCTAAGTAAACTGTGGAATAAAAAACACCAGAACAACCATAAAACTCCATGTGCAACAATTTCAATGATCCATAATCACCAACATACCCAATACCACGAGGTACTGATAAATATGTGTTATATATTACCACTTATTGTATCTTGGTGGATGAAATATGAAAAATAACCAATGTACCTAAGTAGGGGATTGTACTAAAACTCATTTGATTTTTTCCAATAACATCACCACTAAAAACAACTGGATTGAAATGTTTGCGAATTTTATATAAATATTTTTTGTAATAAAATTTAAGATATAGTTTATAACTAAATATAAACAAGTTTCAAAACAAATGATTTCTCATCAAAAACCATTTCAATGAAAATAAATAACATTTCTTTAATGCTAGTTCACAAGTTCCATTTGGAATAACCATGCCATTACACCTATCCAACCATGAATAAATCATTATAACAATTTCATAGTCATGAGAAGTATTACATTGATCTACCATTTCATCACATGGTAATTATATCCCATTTTCTGTTAATACATTTGTTCTGAGTATAAAGTCATATTTCAACTAAGCCTCATAAATGCAACATGAACAGACACACACATACACACACACACACACACACACAACATATATTCCAAAAAACCATGAAATTCCAAACATGTTAATATAATTTCAATAAATAACAATTTTCATTGAAAACCTTTTTCCACTTTCTGATTTGAAAAATTGATAAAATTGTTTATTTAAAATCATCATTTTAAAATCCTGAAAATCATGCACTTTTCTAAATAAATCACCATAAGTCAATTAATTAATGAAAAACCATCAATTATAACTAAAAATTATTTTTATCTTGATTCCCACCACAATTTCATATATATATTTTGAAAATTTAAATTCATTTTAATCAAATGAAATTAATGTTAGCATGAGGATTTGATAAAAATGATTAATGGAACAAAAAATACCACAAAAAAGGATTGAAAATTTCATGAACAAGACTTAGATCTATTACACTATCATAATAAAAAAAGTATTCATATTTTCATTAAATCCATATAGATACACAAAAAATGTGATGATCAATGAAACTGATAGATTGGGCGATGTAGATCTATAAAAAACAACAGGACTGAAAATGGATAGACACATTCCATGAGAAATCACCTTCTCATAACCATCGAAGGCCTTCATATCTAATCTAGATAAATGGGATATCTGAAAATAACCATTGGGAAATCGTAATCACAAGATAGGAAAATAATTGGGAAAAAACAGGTTTGTTAATGGGAAAATATGCTCGGGTCCACTTTTTAAGGAGGTGGTTTCTTGTCATGGACGGTATAGTTCGATTGTTAGGAAAACTATGCATTGACCATGGATTAGACTTTTTGTTAAGTATGACCACACATCAATCACCTCACATAGTCTCCAAACTATAAACCACCCACTCTAAATCCATATCCTCAAAAAGACTGAAATTAGTATTCTAAGATAACGTCTTCATCTAGAAAAATACACAGTTTTCTAAACCCATACGCCACCCGTGTTCCATCTCTATTTACCATATATTCATGTGCACAGTTCTTATAGGTGATTCAGGGCTTTCAAAAACAATGAACCACTCGTACACATGTAGAAAGGCCACAAATAAATCCTAATTTTCTCCAAAATCACTGAAACAACACCCTAACAAACCAATAAACCCCCCACCCCGGCGTGATCAAATGGGAGGATCATGATACAAAAAAAGACCAATAATAGGATGCCACATTAGAGTTTTCATGGTTAAAATGTGTCCACAAATTATTTTGTAAACATGTTTATTGGTTACTTATAAACAAGTATTTTTAACCCCTAGTAAACCAATTGTAAACATTACCATGCTTCTTAATTATTACATCATTCCCTATTAATTCTGGTAAAAAATAATGTAGACCTTTTTAGATATTATATATTTTTTGATTCAAAATATTTAATGAATTTAACTAATTACAATTTATAAAGTGGGATAATTTCATTAAAAATTAATATTGTAGACATGATATGAAAGAGTGTCTTTAAAGGAAAAATTCTTAAAGAATAAAATGATTTTATATCATAATTAATGATTATATTTATTCGAATAACATAAATTTTTAAAATTAATATAAAACTATTCTAAATTAATGAAAATAATGTTTAAAAATAAAACTTATCTTTATAAATAATTTAAATATAGAGGATGTTTTCAATTAAAAATAATTATTTTTAATTATTCATCAAAAAAAATGTTTAAATTATTACAAAAAAATCACTGAAATAAAATTCTCATATTGAAATTTAAAAAATTAATATTATTTTGTTAAATAAATTATTTAAATGAGTTAAAAATTATTTTTATAATAATTTCACTAGAGTGAAGAACTATTTTTTCTTAATAATATTATGTTGTGTAAATTTATTTTATTCAGTTCACATTTATAGAAAAGAATTATCATTGATGAAATAAATTTATTCAAATATAGGATATATAAATTTCATGAAAATTATTATTCAAAAGTTATTTTTAAATATCATCATGAAAAATACATTTTAGTATAAAAAAATATTTTTTTAAAAAAATATTTCATTAATTGTAAAAAGAATTTTTATTTCCATTTACAATTAATTGGTTACCAAATAATTCATAATATATATTTATTAAATTATATATTTTAAAAATTTACTTAATCATATTCTTACCTTTCATTTTAATAACAAGGTGTTAACTATCATATAAAATAATTATATTTTAATTGTTTTTCAAATTTGTTTTAAAAGAGTTGTTGAGTATAAAAAATGATAATTTCATTATTTTCTATAACGTAAGAAATATTTTTTTGGGTAAAATAGAAACAAATAACATATTTTTGTTACACAATTGAAAAAATGTATTTCATATAATGAAATTTGAACATAGTGTTTTATGTTAAACAAAATATTGATAATATTTTATCAAATTGAAAAAAACTGCAAAATAGTAGTTTGTTAAAATGTACTCGACATAAAAGGAATTTCAACCATGAAATTCAACTCGGTCATCACTGATATTCCATTTAAAAATTACAAAATTTAATACAACATTATTCAAATGAATAATAAAACATTATTTAAAAATGGAATGTTGGAAACTTAAGGGTTACCCAAAGCAACTCATAATTATGATTACATATAGAATAACACATATGAAATGTGATGACTTGGTTACAAATGAAAAGAATAAATTATTTTAGAGAGTGATAAATGTAACTAATCATAAGAATATGTGAGATTATAAAAAAGTTAGTGACCACAAAAACATGAAAATATATGTGAAAAATGACAATAATATCATAAAAATGATCCTAACATGACAATACTTTATTTCTAGATCCTTTTCAATATATTTAATAATTTTTTTGTGAAGATGTAATTAATTCATTTTATTCCACTTTATATACACAATCTCACCCTTTATTTGATGCTTGATCAATTACCACTTCATTTCATCGTATACTAAATGATGGTTGATTTTTAATTCCTGAAGAACTAGTAGATCATAAGATACATTAAAATGATAATTTATTCCATCTATCTCATGTTGCTATAAAAATTGTTTATCACTTTTTGTGAATTATGAATGATTCATCCTATGGTGATATAATAAATTTATCTATAAAACCATATTCAATGTTTAGAATAAACAAGTTCACGAGTCATTAACAATATTACAATTCAAAATTATTAAAATCAAAAAAATAAGATGAATGTGATTTAATTTATTAAAAAATTATTATCATTGATCCCCATATATCACAATGTTGACATTAATTTTCTTATACTATACATGGGAATAAGTTTATCATTTATTCTAACAAAACATGGTAATAACTTAATTTGCAATATAACCATTTTTAAAACATAAATGATTCATAATTCCGTACATATTAAAAAAAAACAAGATATATTTCTTTAATCAACACATACATTAAACTCCACCCATACTAGAATATTTTTTTTCATAAATACATAATTTGTTCCAATATATTTGGTACTATCCAATTTAATTTATTCTTATCCAACTTCCTTTAATATACACTAAAACCCACTTTCAAAATATTGGGAACAAATTATGTCACACCATCCAATAATCATGGGGTTTCCAAAATAATATTACTTTAGAATAAAATAAATTATCATGGTCATCTACCTCATTAAAAATATTTATTCACATCCTTAACAATAACACATATTGAGTAGTCTTTATTAATTTCATAATTCTTAAATCTAAATAAACAGATTATTCATTAATCAAACCTAATTTTCAAACTATTAACTATAAGTCATCATCTTATTCATTAATTGATCTTTTTATTCAAATTTAATTCATTGTATCTTCAATAGAAAATAATAAAACATTACACCTTCAAATTTAATATTTCAATTCACAATCATTCTATTTAAGCCCTCTTATTATATATTGAACTAATTCCATAGACGTGAATCATTGGAACATGGTTGGTGAATTTGTTATCATCCATTTAACATTTTTTGTATTAACAAGACCATTAAATAAAATTTTACATTATCTATATTTATTAATTACTCATCCACATTTATATAACCTCCCATTAAAATTCAAGAAATTTTGATGATGAATGATTACACATTTCATGCATAAAGGGAAATGAATAATCATTACTCCATTTTTCCATTACCCAAACTCATAGAGAAATCTATTATGCACTTATTTGGTGAGTCCATGATTAGGTTAATTTTCATGTTTTCAATCATGTTATATGATTGATGATTTGTAAAAAAAATATCATTCACTTTAACCATCATCCCATTTTATTTAAATTAAAAATATTTCTGTCATGTTAAATGATATAAATATTATTTTGTTTCCACCCATTGTGTAATACCAAAATTCATAGTGTGAATAGAAATAATCATTCATAAATTCGCCTATATAATTAAAAACCCATATAGTTCATCCAAATCATGGAATATTCATTATTCTATTAAAACATAAGTATAACCTAGGTTATTTATAATCATATTATATTTGAATCATTTAATCTTTCACATAATTTGTTTTTTAATTCCCAAACAATATATCATGAGAGTTTCATAATTAGTGTATAACAAGTCCCATTATTGTACACCAGTTCTCGATCAAGTATATGTTAATATGGTATTTTAGAGTTTTTTCATGATGATAAATCTATTATAGAGCCACATATCTATATTTTATCCACACCTATATGTAATTATAGGGAAACCATCTTCCCTATCCTTATGGAAATTTACAATACATTTTTATCATCATTAAATTGTCAATTAACAAGTAGATAAAGACATTCACAGACATATCATATGAATTATACCTAAAGATATTAGTAATGTTTTTTATTTATATATTCTATTTACCATCGTAAAATTTCATTCGATGACCTATATAGTGACCTAGTACTAACATACATTGATATTACATAATTTAAGATGAGTATTAATTATAGTACCCAAACACATTCCTAAATACCCTATCATTTTAGTGTCTATATTAATAGATAACATAGTATTTTTAATTTCTGTTGAATATTATATATATATATATAATAAATATATTACCTCTTATAAATTTCCATTTCAAACCATTCTTCATAACATAGAAAATGGAAACTAAATAAATGGTTATCTCATATGTCCAATAACGGTGGAAAAGGGAGATAACTAAGCGTAAAATAATAATAATGGTATGAGAACATGAAAAAATCATTTTTAAACCATAAAAAACATATCAATGATCATTAATTTTTTTCATGAATTAATTATTTATAGTTTTTAGGACAAGAATAATTTGATAATCAAAGAACATTATACATTAGAGAAAAACATTAGCATAATGCCTCAAATTGTAGTATAAAAATAGTAATAGAAAATAATTTCCATTCTAGTCAATGTGTATTTTGAAGGCTATAATATTGGAGTAGAAGTACTCCCAAACCATTAAATTATTCATTCTTTACTCTAAATATAGTCATTGTGGAATAATTACAATACTAATCAAGGTTCACTTCTCATTTGAGCATTTACCTGTTAAACTGGGTACAATCCAAATTCACCTCTTGTCTTAATGATCTAGGTTCACTGCCCATTCAATTAATTTTTTTCTGAACAATTTTTTCCCATTTCATTTTGGACTTACAGAACTAGTTTTACTCACCCTCTTAGTCATGTCTTACTGATGAGGGTCCACTTCCTATTGCAGTCCTTAATAAGTGATGTGGATTCACTCCCATGTAAAGTCTTACATGTCTCATGAGATATTTTTATTAGCAAATGAATTGGAGGGATATATTTTTCCAATATTTCAAAATATGATAATCATATTTTAGTGTTCCTCATGATCATAAATAATTAATTTATCATAACCATTTAAATGTAATATGTAACAACAACATTTCATTATATCATTATATGATGAAAAAATAGGTGTCATTATATTTTAATCATTTCCTCAAATCATCATATCATGTCCCATAAAATAAGGGTTTTTCATTTAATTTCCTTTTTGTTATGATCCATGGATGTTAAATGGTTTTCAATAATATATTTTATTTATAAATATATACCAGTCATAAAAAGAATATAAATAGTATCACTAGTTTATATACATATTAAATCATAATGTATAACAAATTATTGAATCTTACATGAATAATGATTTTGACTATTCACATGGAATATTTAATTGGGAAACTAACCATTCATTGAATATAATTTTAAAAAAAATTCTAGAATAATTTTATTAAAAAGGACAATCCAAATATAAAATGTTTTACTAAAAAATAGTTTAAATCATTTTAGGAAGAAAAAAAATCTTTTTGATTTTATTAAAACATTTTAATACATAAAAAATTATTAAACACAAATTTATTTGATGATTACAATGAATAATATAAAGGATTTATAAATTAGATGAATTTTCATGACATTGAAAATTTAAATTCATTTTTTACTTGTTCATACAAATATTCATTTCAAATTTTTACTAAATTGAAATAATAATTGTTTGAAAATTTACATGAATATTACCTTCAAAACATTTTGAAAAAATTAAATCATTCATGGGTTAAAAATTAATATTAAAATAATTGGGTAAAAATAAATCATGTTTTAAACATTCCAAAAATACATGGTTTTGGAAGAAATAGAATATCCACTAAATAAAGATATAAAGTTTTGCCTCTTAAAATTATTTTAATATCATAAAGTAAACATTATTTGAAAATTAATCTATTTTATGTAAATTCAATGAATAATTCTATTATAATAAATGACATTATATTCATGAGATATGTATCCAAATATTATATCGTTTGAAAAATATTCATTAAAAATCCTGATAAGTGGTGAGATTGTAAAAGATTGTCATCGCCACTTTGGAAACATTGAATTGTATTCCCCAAAAATATAAAATAAAAATAAAATTTAATATGTCATTATGATATAAAATTATTGATATTTAACATCTAATTTGTATTATATTCACGTTTTGAATTAAAATCATTTCATAACATATCATACTTCAAAGAGAATTAAAATTTATAAAAATTCCATTACTGATTTGGTAACTCTCAATGGGAAAAATTGAAAACATGATTCTAAAAAGGATATTAAATTTACATATATATTCACGATATGAATAATTGAATAAATTAAAGGGAAGTATATACATCACATAAATGAAATAAGTTGTCAATGTTATATGTGTATTGCAAAAGTAAAAAGGGAGATGAGAATCCTTTACCTTATGTATTGACTAACATCGAAATCAATCAATCCTACTATATATTAAATATAAACTTATGATTAATTTGATATGGAATAATAAATATATGTATCATTTCATATATGATTTATATATTTCCTTTTTTATATATTTGTTAACAATTCTATATAAATGTCACATTATGGCTAATAAGTGGTCACTTATTATATAATTTTCGTTTTTTCATTTTCGGTCCTTATACATTGATCATAGTTGCATAAATTATATAATAATAATCATGAAATTCATATCATATTTATACATAAAATACAACATTAATTTTAATCATTAATGTTTCTTTTAATAAATGAAGTACGTTCTGATCTTGGAGTCGGTAAGATGAAGCTATGCATGGATAACATTTCTTTAAATTGCCATTAAGAAAAGTAGGTAATTAATTTATTATGATTCTAAAATGAGAATAATATAATAAATAATGTTATTTAATAATTATTTCAATAGATTTTATACGTGTGTTTTGGTGATGAAAATTGAGTTGCTTTGCTTCTTGAAGGGGGTTGTCAACACTTACAAGAGTGTAATTATCATCTTTCATTGAGTGAAATTATAAGATAATTAATGATTTATATTTAATTTTTTAATTTGTAAAATTTAAATATATATCATAATAATATCATTTCAATTACATATAATAACCATTAACCTCACACTCATCATCATTCATGTAAATCATGAATGAATCACATTTCTTTGCGAGGAGGTAGTCAACCGTAAACCGGTGCGATTGTATAATACACCCAAGATATGGAAATCGTAGTGGTATTGTGTAAAAATAATTAAATAATAATAATAACATCTTATAAATCATATGTAAAAAATAAATCAACCATTATGTTCTTCCATTATAGGTATTAATTTAATATGAATAAATCAATTCAAGAGGCTGTAGTTCTCCATATATATGAATGATGAATTTTACACTATTTAATGGAAGTGGACAATTTTTTAGGTCATTAACATATCATATCAAAATTAATGTATATGGAAAATATTTATTTTATTATATTATAATGGTTTAAAATAAATTGAATGAGGTGAAGAATGAACAACATTAAAGACACTCTTCGATGTCCATTGCCTTGTCTTTGGGTAACATTATTTAATTGGAACTAAATCTTTTATAATACATCTACTGTCCATAGATAATTATTTTATGATTAGAGTATGTATGATATGTTGTGATTTCCATATTGATTGGTTGAACCAGATCAGTTTTATTATTTTAATGAAAATAATATACATGGTGGTCTCTTATAAGTGAGGGAGAGGACCCAATAGTTTTTGTTTTAATGAAATATGTTCTGTCACATTTTTCATATCTTAGAATTTTCCAAATTATGTATTTGTATATTTTTAAAGGATTAATTATTTATATATCGAAATAAAATAGTTTTTATACAACATTATAGGTCATTTTTACAATTATATCTTTAGTTTAACGTAGGGTAACCACATTTTTACTGTACCAAGGGTAACTATTTTATATTTCATTCCTAATTCATTTTTATCAAAATTATGTTGAAAATATTATAAAATATAATTTAGTATGATTCTAAAATTGAATTTTTTAATCAAATTTACAATATTAGAAGTGAAAAAATGTCAATTAATATTAATCTTCAAATTTCTATAAGAACAATGTTTTTAAAGAGAAAATGTTTAAAAGATCATATCATTTTTTAATCAAAATTAAATATTAAATTTATTCGAATGACCAAGATGTGATTGATTTACCTAAAACCAAAATAATTTTACTATAAATAAAAGTAATTATATAAATTAACATTATACATAAATTTTATGAAAATTCATTTTTCAATTTATATTTATTATTTTTCACTATTCATAAATAAAATTATTTTTTTCGAAAAACAGAGAAAATCCCTTGAAGGTGATATTGAAATTACATTTTCAAGAGTGATTTTTTTTCTTTACAAAAATAATATGATATTATAATTATTTATATTAATATGTGTATTCTAAATGTGATAAAAATATAGTTTTAGATAAATACTTTGTTATGATAAAAATTGTATTTGTACATGTCTATTACCTATAAGAGAAGTAAGATAAATGATAAATATTATATTGAATATATGTTATATACTTTTAATAAAATTTAATAAATAAATGTTATTATTTTATGTAAGTGATGTATGTCATTCTTATGCGAATACAAATATTTTTTCAGATTATGATTTCTTTATATCAAAAATGTATTTCTTTTTCATTTATAATTAATTTGTTATAAAATAATTTATTATATATACATTTATAGATGGAATATTTTATATTATTTATCTAATCATATTCATATGATCAATACTGATTGAACTGTGACAACTATCAAAATAATTAAAAATATTTTAATAGTTTTTCACAATTTGTTTAAACACTGTGTTGCTCATAAGATAATAAAAATTAATTATTCTGTGTAACTCTAAAAAATTATTTGTGGGTGAGAAAAGATAATATTAATTTCTGTCTATAAAAGAATCCAAATATATTTTTTGTGTAAGGAATGCTAAAATCAGAGTAGGGAGTTATGAAAAATAATAAAAAAATATTAAATTAATTAGAAATATCAATATTTCACAATGTCTCATAGAGTTACACATTCATCTTGATGAATCAATAATGGATTTATTTTTTCTAATGAAAATTTAAATCTATTTTATTTAATTTCAGGGGGTATATTAAATTATGTTACATGGTGAAATGTAGGCTCATGATATAGGGATCTAGACACGTCACAATTTTTTGTATATTTGGTTATTTTTTGTTGATCATGATAAATAACTTTCAAAATGACCATGTTACTATAGTACTTCACTATGTATAATATAGATATATTTTGTTATGATTTTTGGAATCGATTAGATGAAATCATTTAAGGAATGTAATTATTATTATTCATAGTGATTCACATTGATGTCTCCTAAGAGTGTTGCCCATATCTTCATAAATAACTATAATTATTATGTTCACCAGAAAAATTATTATGAGCTATTATTATATATAAAAGAAAAGATCATGTTGATATAACAGACTGGAAACTTAATGTTTTCCCAAAACTGTTATCTTTATTATAACCTGAATGGTATGTAGACATTACTATGATTTTAATCATAGGATTGAGTCCCATTTAAATTCCATTATACCTACTGGATCTAATTTGTCTATATCAACTGACTGACTAGTTAGATGATTTTAAATGATATTGATTAATTAAACTGATTAAATCAACTTATGTGGCACCATTTTAAATTGATAAAAATGTTGATAAAAATGTTTGATAGTTATTTTATTATCCTAAATAAAACTATTTAATTATAAAAAATCAATAACATATCTTTATATATAGTTATATAATTGAAAAAAAGAATCCACATGGTTCTTAGAAAGCTAGCTATGATCATATCAAGACTAACTCTTATTAATGAAGAATTATACTAAAAAGATGTAAGTAATATATTAATTTAACCACTATATATTTGTGGTTACACACTTTTTCCGTACAAATGTGTTGGTCATATTTATTGAAATTATGAACCACAAAATTCATAAAAAACCTGAATTGACATAGAACTATATTTTTTATGAAATGAATATGTACTCATACACAATAGAATATCATGAAAGATATCACGAAATCATTTTTATTAGATCATGGGATCATTCCCCTATATTAAAATTATCATGTATTATCTACATGAAATGCTATTATTTGTTCATGTGTTATGTGATATCTAACATGGACATGTAGATGAAACCTGATATGATTGTGACTATCATTCCAAAGGAATATCCTATGAATTTCATCATGGTATATAATATTGTTATGTATTTTTTTATTAATGAAATATTTCCCATGGTGTCTCTTGATTAGTTTCACTAATGTATAACATTAAAATAATGTGGGTTCTATTTAATTAAAAATATGATTTATATAAACCCCTCACGAATATTATGTCACATCATTAATTGGATCTTATTCTTATTATAAAAGAACATATAGATGAATAGATATAATATTTTGTTACATATGAATACATACTGGGTATTTTCTCTTGTCTGATAACACTATTAAAGAATATGTATCATGAAAACAATGAACAATAAAACTAAACAATGCATCATCTAATATTGAATATATATTTCAACATGCTAAAAATGTAGATTCACTATCTCATTAAAAAGAATATCCTTATATTTAATTATTATAACATCAGTAAGAACATTATATCACAAATGAACTGAAATACATTTCCCCCATAATGGATTGAGTACATCTAATAGTTCGACATTAACTTGGTAAACACTCCAATTAAATTAAATTTGGTTGTCATTTTCTTAATCCACGAGTCAAAAGATGAGATGGTCATGTCAACATGGGATCTAGTGATATTAATTAGAATAATTATTTATAATAATTGTGATTTAACAAGTGATGATGAAATTAATATATTAATTCTAAAGGATTATAACCATAAAATTGTCAACAAGTAAAATAATAAGACTTTTTGGAATCTATTATTCTTACCATGAGATAAAATTTCAATTATACTAACACTTTAAATTGATGGAACGATGAATAAAAATACACTCTGTTTTTGACATTTATATTGTGGTTATAGATTAATTATAGTATTTATTATAACTATATATCATCACTCAAGATGTGGTTTCCATCCATTTTTGTAAATATAAACAAGATAATTAAATACCAGCACTGATGGCTGGGTTAGAAGAGGTAACTGGAAGAACACATGTCTAAATTTGTCAAATATCATCAAGTGAAAACTAGACCCCAACATTCGGTAAGTATATTGAAAATATTACCTATATGAATATGGATGTCGATTTAATATTTTATATATTTTGTAAACCATGTCATAAAAATGCATTAAATACCTCATTATATATGGGTTATTATTTATTGACCAACAAACCCATAAAAAACATTCCAATATAGGATATTAATTTAACTAATTAATTTTCTATGTTTAATATTTGATAAAATGTTCCATTTCATGGTTTAACGATTAAAATTTATCTTATTGTGATTTCTGATTTACTGAATGGTTTTGTATTTCATGAATAAAATAATTTGGTGCTGAATTGGCCATGATCCTAAAATAACCTTAAAAAACAAGGATAAATGAAGTTTGAAACAAAAATACAGAAATAAATACATAATTAAAATATGATATATTTTTCTGGTTCATGTGATGGTCTTTTTAATTTATTATTGTTTTCATATATAATTATTTATCATGATATGGTTTATGAAATCCAATTTGATAAATTTTATGTTTTTTTATGTGATATTTTTCATATGTATTACTTTGAATCATTGTTAAAATATCTATATCTATCTCCAAATCATTGTAAATTGGATATAGAAACACTTTTTTACTGGATTGATTCTTATACAATAGACTACTTTAAAGTTAAAATGGATAATAAAAAGGACATAAATCTCCAGAATCAATTAGAAATAGTATTCTAATCTCTACTAGTTCCATTATCATCCAATGTGGAGAATCATGTATTTTTTAGGGTATAAAAAACATTGGGGATTAATTATCTTATAAAATAAATATATATTATCTTGGAGATTTTAAATTTTTTATTATTGGTGATAACAGTAGTGATTCAATTGAATATTTATTTCAAACTCACTATTAATCCAAGAACGTTTTATCCTCCATGTATCATAACTAATGATATATGATCATAAAATGTCATAGACTAAAATGAGTGACCATTAGGATTGGTACATGATACACATGGTGTAAATATAAAATATTTTTTATTTATCTCTATGGACTAGTGATAAATTTACGGGCATCCTAAAATATTCCTTTTTAATATTTTATCACAATAATATATAGCATGTGTTTGGATGAAAAAATAGATGTGACACTTCTGTAATATGGAATGTTATTCCACATATTAATATGAAGATTTAACACTATATTAAGAAGTCCATATTTTATAAATAATGAAAAATGTGAGAACATGGGAGATGATATAAATAATGAAATTAATTAAATTATCCACAAAACATCATAAGAAGAAACAAGTGCGGAAACCATATGTATGTGTGTGTGTGTGTGTCAAAAAAGAACCAAAATGATGTCTAATTAGTGATAAAACAATTAAAAATATTCACCAATGCCATCGAGATTGTACCCAAGTGGTAAATGCTCATACTCAACAACCAAAAGTCCCATGATTGCATCTGGAAAGAGACAAATTTTAATGGAATTATAGTGGCACTATAGCAGTGCACTGTAGCAAGTAATATTGTAGTGGAAAAACTGTAGTATTGGAGGTACTTTAGCAGAAACTATAGTGGTGGTGATACTATAGAAGGTACATTAGCAACCATGGTATTGTAGTATCTCTTTTCACCAAAGGGTCCACTAGGCCAAAAAATGGTCTTTCAATCCTAGTATTTAGGTGACAAGGCCTTGGGACCTTGAGCAATGTAAATAGTCTCCCTCTACCCAGTCCAAAAGTGGCTATTGTTTTAATAATTATAGGAGGCTTCATCCCTAACCACTATAAAATTTTATAAAATCCTCACCTAATAGAAAAAATGGGAATCCATGTCCACGAGATATCAGGGTCATTTCCAAATAATTTCACTTCCATCAACTTGTTGTCTACGTGTCAGAATACCTATCTTCTACAAGTGGTGCATTTAATAGACAATACATAAACAATTAATAACATGGTCGACACACACTATTATGATTATATAGGATGGAAAAAACAATATATAATTATAATCACATCATCTTCTCTATGATTAATCTTTTTAAGAGGAATAATGGCATTCTACTGTGACATAATTCACAAGAAACTATATGTTTAGTATTTTGAATTATGAAACATGTAACATGACAATGTAATATGAAGAAAAAACACATCCAAAAGTAATGATATTCATTAATCATGAACAATGTGTTTTACATAGGTCATCTATGGTTATTCTGGAACCCTAGATCCTATTATAAACATTTGAACTATAGGTCAATGGAATTGTTAAAAAAATCTACATTGGGGGTTTATGTTATTATCTGGATGAATGGGGTCACACAACTGGTGAAAATATACCCATACACCCATTATAAATTATATATCATGCCCTAATTGTGTTGTGTCACTCCTTCATGGAAACACACCCTTCGTCAAAAATTTTTACGTGTTAATGTTTGGAGAATGAAAAAAATTATAATTAACATTTCTATTCACCAAGATACATTGTATAAAATTTGAGTAGTCAATATAAAACATATGGAATACCAGATAAAAAAATAACAGAAAAAATATTTCATATTCCTTTATCATTAACTGAAACAAAGCCTGATTATTATCGAATATTCTTTTTCATAATACAAAAAATGTAGGTTTCGGGTGCAACAGAAGCACGTTGGTGGGTTTTCCGAACATTAATTTTAATGTTAAACAACGTTCAATCCAAGATCTGTCACGATATAAAACTCTGAATCTTTGGAATAGAACGAAGAACGAAAAGAAAAGAAGAGTCTCGGAACCCTTGAGGAGGATCATCATATGTTGATTATAATTAATTTAATTAATGCATAAGAATTACCTCGTTGGAATTCTTTATTCGTTGATGTGTCCGATCACGATTCAGTGATCCGTCTTTGCGTCGTAGAATCCAAGTGTAGGATTCCCCTAGCGGTGATCCATATGTGTGTCACGTATCTCCGGACATCGCCGAAGGGATCTCCGGGTGCTAGCGCAGAAGAACCATCGCTTGCGATGTCCGCCTTCGACTGCCTTGATCCAGTGGATGATCTTGCTCTCGTAACATGAGGGTGTTGTTGATGGAAAGGGAATTCTCCCTTGGATTGAGAGTATTTCCAAATCCGTTGTGCATAACAATGGCTCTAAAAAAATTTTGGGTTGCGAGGATATTTATAATAAGGTTTGAGGTTAATGGAGTTATGACAATAAATAAACGCGTTACGAGTTTTATTTATTTCATTAACTCTTATTGAAAACCCCAATGTCGAATTATTAATTCCATGACATGCGTCCACGTTGATTATAATAAATATCATTTAATAAAACTATATTAAATCCTTAAAATCCCAACCTGAAAAACTACACCATGTGTAATCATTAATACATGGCGTGTAATTATTTCCATAAAACTACACGGTGTGTATATTTAATACACACGGCGTGTACTTTTATTTTCCATTTTTTTCTCCACCACATTTATTAGACCTTGAGTAATGACTATTTTTTTATTAAATAAATGTAACTCCATTACATGCTAATAAATATATTATTTCTTCTACAATATATTCTCTCGAATAACTAGTGTCAAAATAAATGCGATCAGACATTCTTAAATATTTATTAAACCTCAGTCAGGAATAATATTTATTTAACTTGTTAAATTAATATTTAACTGAGATACATGGACACACTTATTGTGTGACCCTCTAGGCCTCTTTCTCAGTGGCATTAGGCTGAGCCTGCCTAATGTCCTAGGTTAGCGTCTAGCAACACGCCACGGAACCCATAGAGAAAGAAGTTAACGCTGCAATGATGTGTCACCTCCTATGAACGCTTACCGTGTAATATAATCTCTTTGTCTCAATATCTCCAATCAAGCGGGTTGCATGCTAGTTCCATCAACCCATGTGCTTGATTATTCTTTCATTGACTTCCTAGAATTGAACTTGCCCATAACTTACCATGGCCAAGGATTTATTTAGGCTATATAAATTCCATCAAAGGGCCTGAGGTTTCTACTTCCGTTATCGAACGAAAGGTAAAAATCCTTTCGCGCATTATCTATTAACGGGGTATTACTCGTGACGCACCCAAAATATTCTACCTTGTTGTGAACAGTGTGTCGTCACAGTTTTTGTCAATACATATAAGTGCGTGAGTTTTAATACCAATTAATAATAATCTTAAATACTAAGGATCAATACACTTGTCCGCATATAGGAAGATCAAATAACATTATGAAATGTGGATTTCCTACTGGTAGGTCTCGTTCTCATAATATCCTCCTAGATATTACCTAGGGCGCACACCATGAGAAGGTGCCTCAATGTTTTATGAGTCCTCACCCCTAATGACCTGTATTATTTTTGCCCCCCAAATAATATCATCTGGCTATAGAACATTCATTCAAGAATAGTGTTATGGAACTTCTGGGTTCTCATCATAGCAGGTATCCACTACGACCCTTTAATGAAACAGCTGTCCTAAGGACATTATCACATGACATGTCATGCAGAAGAACAATCAAGAAGTGATAAGGTTTTTATTTAATGAATAATGTACAAAGTAGTTGGTTCTAGACCACTAAATATAACAGACTCCCACTTGGACTAGAGCCAACTGATAACAACCATTAACCCGCTAGCTCTAACATGATATTCATGCTTCTATTGAGATAGGAATTTAGTCATGGGGTCTGCCACGCTCTCATCCGTGGACACTCTGCTCACTGCAACTTCACCCCTTTGATAAAAATCCCTCAATAGGTGATACATTCAGAGTATGTGCTTTGTCTGTTGATGTGACTTTGGTTCTTTTTCAAGAGCCACCGCAGCAGTATTATCACAATACAATGTAATGGGATCTTTACTGCTAAGCACCACATCAAGCTCCTGGACAATGTTCCGAATCCATACGGCTTCCTTGGCTGCATAAGAAGCCACTATACACTCGGACTCCACTGTAGAATCGGTGAAAACTGGCTTCTTTGAACTCTTCCAGCTCACAGCTCCTCCATTGAGACAGAAAACATATCCAGATTGCGACTTCAGATCATTCTGATATGGTTGAAAAACAACATCAGCATACCCTCTAATGACAAGCTCCTCGTCTCCTCCATAATCCAGGAACATATCCTTAATTCTTCTCAGATACATAAGGATAGTCTTAACAGCAGTCCAATATTGTTCTTCGGGATCTACTGGATATCTGCCTACCATGCTCAGTGCATAGTCAACATCAAGCCTGGTACATAACATGGCATACATGATGGATCCTATAGCCGAAGCGTATGGGATCTTGATCATCCTATCCTTCTCCTGTTGTGTCTGTGGACAAATATTCTTAGAAAGATGTAAGCCATGTGGCCCTGGAACCAATACCCTCTTGGATTTTTCCATACTAAATCTCTTTAGTATCTGGTCAATGTATGTACCCTAACATAGTCCAATAAGCCTCTTGGATCTATCACGAATGATCTTGATCCCTAGAATGTAGGCTGCTTCTCCTAAGTCCTTCATGGAGAAACACTTGTTCAACCAGTCCTTAACTGACTGTATGGCTGGTATGTCGTTTCCAATAAGCAATATGTTATCAACATATACTACTAGGATGACGACCGCATTCCCATTAAACCACTTATAAACACATGGCTCACATTTGTTCTTAATGAAACCAAATTCCTTTATGGCTTCATCAAATGGAATGTTTCATGACCTGAATGCTTGCTTGAATCCATAAATGGATTTCTGCAACTTTCAAACCCGTTTGGCTTCACCTGTTGTCACAAACCCTTCTGGTTTTTTCATATAGACATCATCTAGAAGGTTTCTATTAAGAAATGCTATTTTGACATCCATCTGCCAAATCTCATAGTCATGGAAAGCTGCTATGGAAAGTATGATTCTTATGGATTTAAACATGGAAATTGTCGATAAGGTTTCATCATAGTCAATTCCTTGATGCTGTTTCAATCCTTTATCCAATAGCCTTGCTTTATAGGTGCTAACTTGACTTTCCATGTCCATATTTCTTTTGAATACCCATTTTCATCCAATAGGATTTACATCAACTGGTTCATCGACCAGAACCCAAACTTGGTTCTGATACATGGAATCCATCTCAGAATTCATAGCTTCTTTCCATCTTGCATCTTTTGAGCTTTCTACTGCTTCCTTGTAGGATAGAGGTTCGTTATTGTCCAACAATAATGATTCACCATCATCGGTGACTAGGAAACCAAATCTCTCTGGTTCCCTTACCTCTCTTGAGCTCCTACGTAGTACTTGTGTTTCTGGAACCTCTTCCACAGGGACTTGTGGAACTTGTTCCAGTACCAACTCTTGTGTATCTTGATCATCAACTTCATCGAATTCAATCTTGCTCCCACTATCTTTCTTGAGGATGTTCTCCCTCTCAAGAAATACGTCATGTCTAGCGATAGTCACTTTCTTGTCTTGAGGGTAATATAGGTAATATCCTTTCATTTCCTTGGGATATCCTATAAAGATACACTTCGTGCCCTGGGGTGATAGTTTATTGCCCGAGAAGGACTTAAAAAATGCCTCGCATCCCCATACACGTGTGTGTGACAATGTGGGTTTCCTTCCATTCCCTAACTCGGATGGAATTCCATTTTCCGCCTTAGTTGGTACTCAGTTTAATGTGTATGCTACAGTTTGTAATGGATATCCCCAAAAGGATAATGGAAGATCTGCATGACTCATCATCGACCTCACCATGTCCAAAAAGGTGTGGTTCCTCCTTTCACATTGACTTTATTATAAATGTAAGTGATTTTGTATAAATTTACATTTCATTGATTCGTATTTGTTAATATGATCCTTTTCACATTAATTTGATTTATATAATACCGTGTTTGTTTATTTAACATGAATACATATTCATAATTCATTATTAATATTCCAATTATAATTTTTATATATTCTTTTATCGTAGATCTGAATGTTCCATAAACTGTATACCATTATTTTATAGATTGATTACATTTAGATATTATTTCAATACGTGTGGAAATATTAACATGTCTATTTACTTTAATAAATGATGATATTTATATATAGGGAATAATATTGATGATTTAAATAATTATTATGATAAATTTGGATTTTTTGGACAATAGTTGATTGGTGTTAAAAATAAACTTTATATCCCCGCGAGGCTTCGATAGGACTCACTAGACAAACTAGTTTTCCAAATATTAACTGTTTAAAAACATATTTTTAAATATCTATTTCAATGTTATTAATGGTAGAAGTACCATTTGGCGTAAGAACATGATGTCCAATATATAATAATTTATTACATTAATAGTTAATTTATTATTAACATTTATGATATTTTGATTGGGATGCAATCTATGTGTTCCTTTCATTCATGATTTATTAATTAGACTAAATGTGTGTTTATTTTTTTGCCATTCTATTTGTATTATGACTACTCTAACTATGATACATGTATTATTAATTAAATTTATTCTTTGTTCTTTTATTTACCATGTAATGTTGATTGTTATTTATTAATTCAAGAAGGCTTTAGTTATACATTACGGTTTCTCAGAATATGAGTTCAACCTTAATTTTTTTAATCTTCTCCAGGGTGTGACGAAGATGTATATAAATAATTTTTCAATGGTATAATTAAATTTATTTTGTTATTTATTAATGTTTATTATCAATTCCCATCATATATTTAGTATCATGTATGTATTTGGTTCTCGAAAACTACTAAATAGTTTTTCCCATTGTTATTTTACATCATTGTGTCGATACCATTATAATAATTTAGGCACCAAATCCCGGTTACTAGAGTCAAGTTTCTCACATTTTGTATCATAGATCATTAGTAAAAACCCAGGGGACTAGAAAATGTTTTTCAATGACTACGAAACATAAAACAATTATGGAATTTGAGTATAATTATACAAAACCACACTAAAGATTTTGTAATGAAGATATTATTAGGGGTTTTCAATCACTAAATCATTATATAGATACTTATTGTTGATGTGGTTCTAGAATAGATGTACCTGATGGTAAAAAATATAAAATAAGTGTTGTGGTATTGATACAATAGTTACCTTGAACATAGAAATTTTCCATATTTTTCAACTGGTTTGACATTACAAGGGGATTTTTTCTCTAAAATTCACCCATTCATTTAATATCATTATACATGATTTTAAAATTAAGATATCCTAAAGAAAACTATTTAAATTTTTATTGACTAATAAAAATGGTTAAATTTTTTATTTATTGTATTTGTTAAACCATGTTTATAAAATATAAATTATTATTTTTAATTAATAATATTATGATATAATATAGTATGCGTCATTGTTTTTATTTTGTGATACGAATGATGAAGCATATTAATACTCAGGGATAAGGATTGTGTTTTCTCATTGAGAAATTAAATACAGCTATTATTGTAATTAATAAAATAATGGATATATTATGGACTCTTAATCAATATATGAAAATTATTATTTTAAGATGGATCATCCTATTCCCCAATGTTATTCTTTAATTTTGGATCACTTGAGGTGGCAGAAGCCAAAATCATATAGTCAGGATATTAATCCAATGGTATATAGGTAATTGATAAAGTATCTCAAGATGATATTTACTGACATGGGATGCAATGAAAAGGAAATGGGTATGGTCATATTTTATAATCTCAATACTGATGTTGATCACTAGTGGTCATTGTTCCAGAATACTTCAAGGGAAGATGAAATATAAATCATGGGATGGAATTCATTTATTGAGAAATTCCCTAATAAATATTTCACTTATGATAAAAACATAAAAAAGAATATGATGTTATTTAGTATTAAAAAGGATAATTATAATGTTTAGCTATTTATGAAAAACCATATACATCAATTTATAGGTATAATACATATTATATATGAAACATTGAGTGAATGATTTATCATTTCAAATAAGGGATTAAATAAAATATCTGAAGGCCACTGCTCTCTCAATAAATTTCAATGTTGGATGAATTAGTTTTATGAACCATTAAAAATAAATAATTCTTTTTATACTACATAATCAAGGTAAATAAAGAATTATAATATGGCATATAAATTCAAGGAGAAAGGGGAAGCATCATCGATGAAAAACATAATGAATATATTTTGATATTTTAGAAAAATATTGAAGGAATCATCTTGAGAAACACATGATGGTCATTATAGTATGTTATATGTTCATGGATAAGGGTTATATGGCGCATGAAATAATTAGGATGAAACATGTAAATTATTTCAACTGATTAAATTAAAAATAAATGGGGAATTATTTACTGAAATTTCCAGTGAATAAATAAAATATATCATAGAAGAGGCTAACCGTATCAGACCATTATTATGTGATAATTATAGCGAGGTGGTTTTCATAATGATATGGTTGAAGGTATATAATATCTACCATGTCATCCAAGATGACATGTAATTCCAAATTATTTATGGCCCACATAAACAAATATATTGAAAAAGTGTTCCCAGAAAATGATACATTACCATTCTAATTTATGATTGTAATTATCTGCCAAAACACATAGAGGATGTTTCACAAAAAAGGGTGTGTCCTCTATTCCCTATCATGAACGAAATTTTTTATATTTTATTAAAAATAATATTATAAAAAAGATAGACTTTAATGTAATCTTTAGTATGTATTGTATTTTATTATATGAGTTAAAAATTTATTATAAGGATAACAAAATTATGATTTCTGTTGAATAAATAGAATTCCTTATATTTAATTTTATTACATCACTATCTGATTAATATTAGGATCCATAAATAATAGATCATTTGAATGATAGTCTTGAGGAATAAGTGAAGAAGCAATTCACTGATGGAGAATGTAATATTAAAATGGATGATGAACTTATTTTATTTGAATATAATGATTTGTTTTATGATAAATTACCTAGAAATCCACCAAAGCATGAACTATAGTTTTCAATCAATATTTTCCCTAATTTAGGACTAATATTGAAGACCCATATAGAATGGTCAATATGGAGTTAGTGGATATGAAGAAAAAATTGTAATTCTGTGATAAGGGATTTATACAGCCTTGTGTTTCATGTTAAGGAGACCATTTTCTCTATGATAATATGAAATATATATCCATGAAGTTATTAATTGATTATATGTATTTCTATTCTATTAAATTAATAGTAGTTATCATATCACATGGACTGTTGAAATATTAAATCGAATTCTTGGATCCAAATATTTTTCAAATATTCATCATTGATTGGTGTATAATCAATTTCATGTGTAGAGGACAAAATTTTGAAGACACCATTCAAAAATAGGTATGGAAATTATGAATTTATGGATATTTTTTTTAGATGACTAATGGAATATATATTTTAATCAATATAATGAATGGACTTTTAAATAAATATGTAGTTGATTATGGTATGGAATTCATTGATGATATATATTTATATTATAAAATGTATGTGTACCATGAAAATCACTTGAGGTTTATTATTTATGTTATTAATATAAATGGTTTTAATGTAAACATCACAAGTGTTATTTATTAATCTATATGTTTAATTTCTTTTACATTTTTTATCCAAGGATGAAATCATAGTTGAACTAGGAAGACAATGTATGTCAATGTATGGAAATCTCCATTGAAAATATATAAGGGGTGTAGCTTAATTGGGTTTCCAAATTACTATCAGGGATTCATTCAGACATTTTCTCAATTGGATAACCAATTGACAAATCATAAAAGTAATGTCGATATTTATTTTTGATAAAATAATATAAAGAATGTTTTAATGAATTTAATATGAAATTGAAAAATGATATAATTTTGGGCATTACTATCTGGAATTGGTGGGGATTTTATATAATGTAATGTAATGAAGAATGAACTTGTTTTTCATCTTCTTGATAAATTATAAAGCTAAATAATATACATCATGGATGTTTAATACTCACAGATTTAACAGTCTATCCCATGATCTTGAGATGAAAGGTTTAATATTTTCTTGAAATATATGAATAAAAAATCTCAATGGTTAAATATGAGGGTTATAAATTGATCATAAAACTCTAAAGTACATATTTTCATAGAAATTTCATACCATGGGGTTTTAGTGACAGATTATGCTACATAATGATTACACTTTCTAAACAAAATTATTCATAGTGAATGAAAATAATGTATTTGATTCAGTGAGTATGAACGATGATGGAAGTATAATCCAAATGAGTATTGAGAGGGATAATGTGTCCATGGACTAGTATATATTAATATATAAATTATTAATTAAGGGGACATATCACAATGTTTTGAAATTTTTTTATAATAATCATTATTGGAAATAATATAATGTTCTCAATATATAGATGTGTATTTTAAGATGAATATTAATGTATTGAATTATGGGTAGTTGTAAGATTTGTTTGTGATGGTGGAATACTATGATTTAGTAGTATAATATCTAAACCCCTAATACATGGTTTAAAAGGGAAATTTATGGATGGTCATCATAGAACATATTTTTCATTACAGGCTGCTGCACCAAGATGAATAAGGATTTGTGAGAACACTTATTGTGCGAAAACAAAAGGAAGGAAATAATGGACTCTATATCAGGATTCTTGATATTTCAATAGGTCAATATTGAGAGACAATATCCTAGAAAATTCATGAAACTTAACTATACTCATATTTTTTAATAAGAAGAAATTAATGGGTATATAGTTATTGGATTACCAAAGACTCCAATAATAACTGTTATTGTATGGGTAATTTTCAATTTCAAAACAAGATATGATGATTTATTAAATATAAGAGATAAATTATATCTTTATCACCTCACAGTGATCTATATTAACAAATTTTTTATATTTAGAGAAACATAACAATTAATTGTCATTAATCGTGATCCATGTGTTTAATTAAAATTCAATAAGAGTTGTCAAAATTATCTTGATACTAATATTCATTGATCACATCATTCCATCATGAAACTAATAAAGAATATGAAAGAAATATTACAAAAATTTAATCATTATATGGTCATTATCACATGATTTTCATGTTGTAAAAATTCCTATTTTCCATTGGTTGAAATTTGAAATTATAATTGTTTACATTCATGTATTCATATAGAAATATAGAAATCATTATAAGGGATGATATTTTATAATCTCATCTATTTGGGATGATATTAGAGAATAGAAACTTGTTGGACCATACCAATTAAAGGGACAATAACAATGTATAATATTGTTCTATTATACATTAAGTAATCACAAATAATTCAAATGTGTTATGCTAATAACTAGAGAAAAGATACAGAATTTCTTATAAGAGACAAATTTTTCTTAAATGATTCTCAATAGAAGGTTCTTATAAGGATTGAAAATATGGGAATGATATTCCCACTTTTAATCATACCATTGTATATGTATATATAGTTATATACACTTCTTTTCCGTTGGTAATCATAGTACATCTCTCAAATGTACATGATGAGTTTTATATAACACAACTAAAGAAGTACATATTGATCCAATGTGAGCACTCAAATCTAATGAAAAATATTTGGAACCCGATCTATCTCACTATGAAATTACAATCATTATTCATGATACCAATGGGAAAGCATTTAGGAATATGTTAACTCAACTATAAAATGTGGTTTGGATATATAAAATAATATTGTGGAAGAAATGTGGGAATGAGATGATGTTATGAAGAAGAACTACCTTCATTTATTTAGAATGTAATATGTAGAAAATTTAAATTATGAATTTTTTGTTTGAGGGACTAATTTAATATCAAATAAATTTTTTATTAATTTTTTTAAACAATTTTAATATTATTTATAGCTCGTACGCACTGAATATCATGTTAAAATAAAATTTGATTCTCGTATAAAATATATTTACAACATATTTATTATAGACTAACTGTTAAATTATAGGGTATTAATGAGGTAAAAAATTATGGAAAATATACTTTTAAAAAAATAACAAATATTTAAATATTTTCTTCAATGAAAAATAAGAATCATTTGAATATATATGTTATTTTTTAAATTGTATTTTTTTCATAAATAACTGTTTGAACACTTCTTCTAAAAATATGATAGAATTAGTTTTTAATAAAGTTATGGAATTTTTTGTAAAATTATTAAATTCATATTGGAAATGCACCTATTAAATTTATAATTGGATTTAAATTTGGGTGGTTTTTGTAAATATTTATTTGTTCATGAATAGTGAAAATAATAAATTTTAATTGAAAACCACATTTTGATTAAATAATATAAATTGATATATTAAATATTAAATTATATTTACATTGAAATTATAACAATTATAATACTATTTAACAAATATAGTTATTTATGTTAATTTTATGGTAAACCCAAAAAGAATCTTTTAATATATGTGAGTATTTATTCTATGGAATCTATATCGTTCATCACATATTTGGGTATACTTTATAATAGGATTATTTCATATCATTGAATTTAATTTTAATATTTTCATAATATATTGAATCATAATTATTTTCTTTTCTAAGTAAAATAACCATAAATTTTCTCAAATTTGAATAGTAAAATTACTAAAATTTAATTACCATGGTTATGGTAAAAAATTCTTTAGTGGATAGATAAACTGGTTTGATAATGGATAAAATGGACTAAAAAATTACAAACACAAATTGGAAATAAATAATTAAAAAATATCCCAAATATGGGTCATTTATGATGCATTTCTAAGTCTTTTAGAAAGAAAAAATGTGGTTGTAGTTAATTCATTTTAAAAATAACATTTGAGGCCTATCCCCCACTGATAAATGTCCATCCCTCTCATATCCACATCACACTATAAAATCTGTTTGATTATGAGCTAAAATACAAAAATAATATCCCAAAATATATACCCTCATTGTAAAATCATTTTCATTGTAAATCCATTCAACGAAGGCTTTTTCTTCCATGACAGTGTGACTGTATGAAGAAGGTGTAATGTTCCTAAAATAGAATTTTTATTTTATTTACTATTACATGTCTATAAAATATAATATTTTATTTCTCTAATATATATATACTATTATTTATTATTGTAATGGAATGAACCATATCCACAACTTCCTATATTATATCGGAAATAAATTTCTTTATACATTATATGGTGGAGTAATGTCTCATGAACAGATTCAATTCATTTTAAATCTCCACCATTAAAGGATGAATATATTGATTGATTTAAATTTTTAATTATATATTAATGATATTATTTTAAAGATATAATTTTGTTAAAACATTCCCAAATTTATGTTCTATTCTATTCAAAATACGATAACACTGCTCATGTGTATGGTAAATTACTGCCTCAGAATGAAAACCGATTCAGTTAATAAATAATATTTAAAAGTAACAAAATAATGATAAATTATTATATATATATGATATATAATTTATTTTTTTAATTTAGTAAAACTAAAATATCACCCACTCTAATACCCATTCCCTCATTAATGGAATTGTATTGTCACTCATGAAAACCCATGACTTACTATCTCTATGAATTAGTGCGATTAATTATAAATGTAAAAAAATAGAAAATTGTTTTAAAATTAATTCAACCAAGTATATATGATATTTATAATATTAATATAATTCTATAATATATGGAAATATATAATATTCACAAGAGCCAAAACATTGATGTCAAAATAGACATGAGAAAATGTGGAAATTAAAACCTGAAACATTGAAAAATATGAAATATTATTAATATAAATAAGTGATAAAAAATAATTAGTGGATAATATGTGATTTTATATGAATGAATATTGGTTTTTAGTAAATCAATTACTTATTTATAACCATTATTTTCATTTTTAATGTACATTCAAGTAAACAAAATTGTTTTTTAAGGTATATCATCTCAATTTCCCTTCATTGAGTCATATCCTATTATTGTGTGAATAATGTCATTTATATCGTGTGAATATTGGAACTTTTAAATTTAATAACATTAATAATACCAAATTATTCAAATTTTAAATTTTAAAATGAATTATTCCTCAAATGTAATTTGACATGCATGTTACGAATGGCTAAATAATTTTATAACATAATATCATTTCATTTTCTTGTATTAAATTATCATATTCATTTGATATTCTATGATTATGTCAATGAGGAATTTTTTTCATAGGATGTACTTAAAGTATTTCTATAAGGGTTTAAATTTTCTACACATAATATATTCATTTATTAATTCTCATAATAATTTTATGACCATTATTAGGTATTTTGTAGCAATTTCAATTTGGTTAAGACGTATTTGTTAATACGATCCAATTCAATTACATTTGGTGTATAAACTATTCCATATATATATCTGACATGAATAAAATTTTATTAATTATGGATAATGTTTCAATTATATTTAATATATCTTCAATGTATCATTAATATATATATTTTCTATACATATACAATTATTATATATGGTCACTAATTTGGGTGTAATTTTTTTAACTAGGGAAATATTTTCAAATTTATTTTTATTACTAAATATAAATATTTTATGATTATTTATATTATTCATGATTTTAATAATCTATTAGATATATGATGAATTATTTAGACATAGTGTGTTGGGTGGGGGTTGTATTTATATTTCCCTAAATGCTTCAAGAGGTCTCATGGGATATATTAGGTCACCATATTTTAAATGTTTCTATACATTGTTAGAGTTTTTATTAGGTCACCATATTTAAATAATATATTAGATATTATGTCACCATATTATAAATATTTCTTTAATTATCATTGAGAAAATGGGAACGTTAACCATGTGTTCAAGCGTCCAACCATCTCCATGATTGTAATATTGGTCCCTTTATCATAAGAATAATTAATGAGTTCTTTTAATAGTAACATTGATATATAAATATTATAATTATGTCATGATTGATATTCTGGATATTAATTTAACTACCCTTTGACCATAGATGACCTAATAATGTTGTTTTTGACATATAAACTGAACATAGTCTTAAAAATATACGTAAACATAATATTTTAGGTAGTTGAATAAAACATGTTAATAAATGAAATTAATGTAATGATTAACATTAAAATGGTTCTAAGGAATTTAATTAAATAACAATATTTTAATATAAATCATTTTTAAGGATGTTCACATAAAATGAAACACTAGGTAAAGGATTTTATCTAAATTTACATTCCTTTGAGTCTCATTTGTTATTATACACCAATTTGACTTTTATTTAGTGTTTTTACTCAATTTTTACATGTTATATCATGGATATCACTACTGGAAAACTAACCTATACCAACGGTTTGGAACCGTTGGTATAGGCCTCCAAACCGTTGGTATAGCCTATACCAACGGTTTGGAGAACCGTGGCGAAGTAAGCCGTTGGGATAGGTCTATACCAACGGTTTTGGGAAAACCGTTGGTATAGACCTATCCCAACAGTTTTGAAAACCGTTGGCATAGGTAATTTGAAAATCTATTCCAACGGTTATAAAACCGTTGGTATATTTATTTCAAAAAAAATACATTCGGTGTGATTTGATCCCTGAACCCCTCGTTTATAATATAACGACATAACCACTAACCTAATATGACTTTTTTAAACATAATTTCATAAATATATATATGTATTATAATAATTATTTAAAATTTAGATTTATATAATGTTCTCGGGCAGTAGACATGGAAAAAAAATCGAAGAACCTATCCCAACGGTTCGCAAAACCGTTGGGATAGGTGCATATTTTCTCTCGGGGTGTATGCTGGATTTTGGGGCACCCTTTCCCAACGGTTTGGGAGAACCGTTGGTAAAGGGGTGGGTCTTTCCCAACGGTTCTCCAAAACCGTTGGGAAAGGGGTGTTTTGAGCTCCCTTTCCCAACGGTTTGGGGGAACCGTTGGGAAAGACCCACCCCTTTCCCAACAGTTCTCCCAAACCGTTGGGAAAGGGGTGTTTTGAGCTCCCTTTCCCAACGGTTTGGGAGAACCGTTGGGAAAGACCCACCCCTTTCCCAACGGTTCTCCCAAACCATTGGGAAAGGGGTGTTTTGAGCTCCCTTTCCCAACGGTTTGGGGGAACCGTTGGGAAAGACCCACCCCTTTCCCAACGGTTCTCCCAAACCGTTGGGAAAGGGGTGTTTTGAGCTCCCTTTCCCAATGGTTTGGGGGAACCGTTGGGAAAGGGTGCCTATACCAACGGTTTTTACAAACCGTTGGTATAGAAGTGTTGGGAAAGATCCGATTTCCAGTAGTGTATATTTAATATTATGATATTATATTTTCATTAATTGTTATTATTTCATGGTTTTTACTATTTAAATGTTTCGATGTGGTATTAGAAATATTGGAATGTTTAAAATTACTTTTCCACCAAGATTGTTTTTATGATATTTTAATTTTATTTATATTAGGTTATTTCAAAAACCATGGTTCTTAGATATAATATAATATGGAATTACTGGTAAATTATTATCTTTTATGCAATATATATTTTTATAATGGACAATTTTCATGAATTTTATGAATGATTTTATAGTAAATATTCTTTTTATGATATTTCTAATTACATAATTTTAAAGACATACAACATTAAATCATAACATAATGTGAAAAAATGTTTACTATCTTAGAAAAATTATGTATATACATAAAATTTACAAAATTAAACAAACACATTTTTTAATTTTTTTCTTCTCTAGGTTTTTATAGTCCCTTAAACTCTCATTAGTACAAGTAATCACCCAAGGATATATTTCAATAATGGTTGAGCTAAAATCCTAGTTAGAATATATATTACAATAATATACAATATATAATTGGATTAGAATAATAATTTTCATCATTAAATGTTTATATAATCATAATTAGAAATTGAAACATTTATAAAATGCATATAATGGAGAAATGTATAAAATGAAACATTATGTCTTAGTGGTCAACTACAAAACATAGTGGTGAATAAAGATAGATTCATGTTCACACATATTTCATATTTCTAATGTGATAAATCACATTCACAAATTTTTTATACCTCTATATAATTCTGATCACTCATGTCACATTATAATATTTACATTTCACTATATAATTCCTCATGCAACTGCCATATGATAAAATTTACACTATCATGCATGCCACATAGAACATATATTAATATGGATCATAAAATATCCCCTCTAAGGGAATGAGTTTAATATAATAATCATTCAATAATAAAATTTTTTTCCTAAATGAAATATGAAAAAAAAGTTTTAATCCTAAACCATGAGTGAAGAGGAAATAATCTCAAGAAGTTAAATGTGTATTTTTTATAGAAGAATTATTTTTGAAAACATTTTTTTTGTCATAAAATAAATTATAAATCAATATCATCAATGAAATGTTAATATAAGTAAGATTAAATTATATTTATTTAATATCCATATAGAAAAGGGGGTGATGGTTAGAAAACCCAAAGATAGAGAGTTGGGTTTCCAAATTCCCCTTACCTTGAGTCTGAATGCATTATACATATTAATTTCTCATATATTAAGAATAGATAAATTAATTAACAAATATATAAACATTTATACAATAAATATATTCATTATTGTTTTCATTAGTTCATTCATTGGCTTCAATATGTGTTATTGTGTTCCATTTCGTCATTTTGGAGCATTCATTGTCATGGTTTTTTATGATTGGTTTACTAGTATAATTTAATGGATGTTCATGTAAAAATAAGATAAATACCTATATATTAATGTTTATATTCTAGAAGTTTAAATGATCGTATAAAGATGTTGGTTATATATGTCAGTAAATTAACACTTCACGGGTGATCTTTTCAATTTTAGAATAAAAGAGGAAGAGGGGTTATTTTAATTATGTATCATACATTATAAATCAAACAAAATTGAGTTATAATTACATATTAATAATATAAGATGAGGAAAATAGAATAAAATAAATGAAATTGGAATGATATTAGAAGAAAAAGTCAGTGGATGTTAAGTCTTAAATATCTCCTCATTGGGAACATCCTTAAGGAAAAGGATTTGGCATATTGATATTACCAATATATCATGGATGTAGGGTAGCAGCATATGTATATGTTTATATATAATTTTGGATTCATCAATTCTTGATATGTGTGAGGAGTAGAGGGTGTGCGGGTACTATTAATAGTTCACGAGAGTGGTTTTTTCTTGTTATTTAATTCATTAGTTTATTATTTTACTCAAGATAAGTAATAGTTTTTATTATTGAGAATAAAAAAATTAATTAGTTCATGTTAGTTAATAAAAATGGTGATCACAACAGGGATGATAATTTTAATCGTGTTTTTAAATTATAATTCATATATACCATAAATTATCGTATATCACATTTCTAATAAAATTTAACTATTTCAAAAAATTTACAAATATTCACAGTAATAAATTTTAGACAAATAGAATTAAAATATGAATTATTTTTTATTAAATTTATTTTCTAAATATGAGAAATTTAATTCTTCATTGAAATAATAATTTACAACAAAAATATAGCTTTCAAAATTATGACTGATTTTATAACACTGTGAAAATTCACCACAGGCCTCATAAAAGTGTCTCAAAATAAAATGAAATAAAAATATTAATTAATGATTAAATTTTATCAAAATAAATTATGTTTTAAATTATTAAATTACTCATTAAATTTTAATTAAATTATTATTGATCATAGAAATTCAAAAAAGTAATTTATAAATTATAAAATACATACATATTCTAAGATAAAATTATATCATAGATTCAAATATATGATCCTGAAATTTTTTTTAATCCTTAATGGGTATGGTTACTTGTTATTTGGATATATTACTAGTTATATGTGTCATATTTCTATTCCTACGTAGGTGTTATTATTTAATTGGAATTAGTTTCTTACCTTCTTAAGATACTTCTCTTTTCATTAATTTTTAATTTATAAATCTTTTATTATGGAATCTAAGTGAATTTATCATATTATGACAATAATATAAGATGTGATAAATTCTGTTCATTAAATTTTAGCTCATTTTAGCTTTAAATTTATTTGACATTGGTGTCGACTAGTTATAGATTTCCCCTTAATGCCTCAGTAGTTTAATGGGACGAGTAATTTATATAATAGAAATATATTGTTTTTTACTAGAACTTTTGTAAACCATATTACGGATGGTAATGACGGTAAATGTGCCATGTACCAAGTAAATAGGGTGTCCAATAGTCAAAAATTTCCTATATTTAGTTTTAGTTATTATTCATCCCAATAATTTTTTTCAATATATCCATGGATTTGTTTTATTTTATTATATTTTGATAGCATGTGTTTATGTTTCATTCTTTCCATATTTATTTTTCCAATATGATTCATTTAATGCAATATGTTTTTATTTATTTCAATTCATTAATTTTTATTCACTTTTGTATAGTTTATTTATTGCATGGAATGTCTGTTCAGTTATTTACCCTTCCATATCGACTATTCTCATTAAATATTTATTTATTCAGCTATATTTTTTTTAATGATAATTACATCTCACCCTTATTATGATTCATTATTCATGAATCCAATATGTATACTATGAATGATATGTTGGGTTATAGTAGATGGATTAAAGTTATCCTTGATGTTATTTCTTCAGAATGAAGGAAAAAATTCTGTTGAAATTAGTGTAGTAAGGTGTAATACAAGAATCGTTTATTTATTAGGTTTACCAAGACTACTATAGTGTTTAGTCCTTAGGGATTTTATTTCCTGTAATCATGCCAATTTAATTAGTTTCATACAGTAGCTCTGAGCCATTGGGGTTGAGATTCTGTAATTGGTATCAAGGAAGGTTTTTTAATAACCTTGGAATCATGAAATAGGAAAACATAGGCTTGTGAGCAAATCCCTTGTGTATAATTTAAGGATAAGTATAGGATAATATTAGATAATTATTCGATGTTATATATTATTTGGTTTTTCCAAGAAATACCATATTTTTTCATACTACAAGGGGATGTGGTTCTTGAATAGATGTTCCTAGGAGTAATAGCTATGACAAGGTGTATCGAGCCTGACACACAGTAACATGGTTCATAATAATTTGCAGTAATTTGCAACTATTTTTACTATCCTAGGGGATATACTTAGTATTGATCATATAATTCATATAAAACATTATTATGCGTTTGGATATATAAATAACCTAGGATAATCCTAATCTGGTTTATATTGATGATAAGGTTTCCATATTTATAAATATTATAGATAATATTATAGATAAAGAATATACCATGGAAGGACATATGTAAAATTAAAATGGATGAATTATTTATGTATTATGGTTTTATTGATAACCTTAGTTAAAATTATTTTTAGTGATTCACATAATTTCATGTATCTCAATATTAGTTATTTAGAATTTAAATTAACATATTTATAATTAATTAGAACATGTTTGTCAGGTGACAACCAATAAAATACAAATAGGAGGAAGATCTAGAACCCATGACTGAAGGATAATGAGGCTTTCATGCCAACCACTAACCTACAATGTGTCCTGGTTATGATTTCATTTTGATGTTAAAAAATTGATGAATAAAAGTTAAGGATGTCCAATAACATCACTTTTTAGGATTAGAGCTTAGTCTATTAACCATATTGGTTTAGGAAGATAGTTAGAGATAAATAGTAATTCGTTGAACTTTTTTATTTTTCCTATGACCCATTAAATATTAATTTTACCGTCTCAAATATAAAATATTCATTATTAGTATGTAATTTCTTATAGTAAAGGGATGAATCATAAATTTATTGAATCAAAACCAAAATTGAGTATTTTTAATAATAAATTTTAACTTATCATGTATGAATTTTTCATTGTATTTTGAGGTACTAAAATAATTACATATAATTAAAAAAATGACTTCCAAACAAATTCACTAAATTGTTAATTTTGTCAAAAAAAAGTCATATAAATCATTAAATATTTGTGGATTTGAGTCCCTAATATCTCTATTGATCATTAACATTTTTTTGATTCAGTAACTCATTCCATCGCTATAAAAATATATTTTTTTCATCTATGTGTGTATTTTCACATTCCACTAATGTTCTATTATATAAAGACCTAGTTACATGGTAGTCAATGTGACATTTGTACACTCCATAAATTTTTTTATAGAGGATGACATATGAAAAATTCTCATGTTGTGGGATTTAAAATATAGGATTTATAAAAAAATTTATCACCATTATCTTTTATTAAAAATGAGAATTTTATATTAAATAATGATGGGGAGAATTTGAGGCCCCAAAAATCTAATGTAAGAAAATTATATTCTATAGAGTTTATGACCCGTGATAGTAAGTGCATATATTAATATAATGTTTATATAAATTTTAATATATTTACTATATAAAATATATTCATTATATTTCAATGCATTCATCATTGAGTTAGTAGGGATTTACACTCATGAGAAACCTTCTTTGATGGTTTTTATCACATGCAAGACCAGGTTTTATCGAATGGTAACATATTATTACAATATTATTAAGAAACATAATGAAATATTAAATAGATTTTAGTAATAGTATTAACAAACTTATGAAAATATATTGTATATAAAAATATAAAATTAATTCATTGATAATGTATTATGGATAAACAAAAATATGAACCAATTGGATATAAAAAATTATTATTATTTTTATAATTCCAATGTAGTTTAATCATGATAAAAATATTTAATTACAATTAATGAATTATTTTTCTGAAATATATATGTTACATATAAAATTCAATGTTTTTTATTTTCATCCATGAGGATTGATATGCATAAGATAAGAAAATCTCGATTTTATACATAAAACCTAAATTTTTATCAAGGAAATCGTATAGCCATTTAATGGAGATGTCATTTCAATTCTAAATTTTTGTATATTTACTGATTTAATGTGTCAAAATAAACATAATAATTTATTGATAACTATATTAATTTTTTCAGGGTGGATTAATTATATTTTTCTAATAGATTTTGTTTTCAATTAATGGTTAAAAATAATGAATCTTAGATCAAAACTACATTTTCATCTAATTTTTTAATGAGGACAAATTATTCATTCAATTTTTTTTATTGTTGAATTAGATAATAATTTTATTAATTAATATATTTTATGTCAGTGGAATAAATATCAACTTTATATTTATTATAAAACCATAGAAATCATTCAGACGCGTTTACTTTAAAAACATACATTGTTGTCCCGCCTGCTGGACAAATATTAAAATAATTTCCACCACTTATGTGTTTGTAATATTAAATATTTTTCCAATTATTGGAATGATAATATTTTATAAATTATAATATGGCCAAATTTGTTTGACCAAGAAGTATTATGAATGTGGTTAGAATTAATTACATCAATTAAGGTAAAATTAAGTTTAAGAAGGGACTAAACCTTATCCTTAAGGCACAGAAAGAGCTATAAAAATGTCCCAAATACATTTGATAGTCATATTTATACCAAAAAATCTATTTTATATAATTGGGGCCATTATTGGATTCATAGTCCACTTGAATTTTTGTATGGAATTCCTTTGTCAAAATATTACAAGACTAACACTCGACCTCAACTGTAAAAAATACCACTTATATTCATTTCTCACTATTATAAAATAAATTTTGTTCATATATTATCATCCAAATGTTCTTAATATACCCACCAATATACCTTTCTGCCTTTTTTTGGCAGAAATCCTTCCAAGTGTTCATTTTTTTACAAACCAAAAAGAGTTTCCTGATATTAAGAAAACATCTTCCAATGACCTATTTACATTTAGTTTCTTCTGCACTCCATATACTCTTCATATTCAATACATAAACAAAAAAATATAATAATTATAATATTATGGTGTTAGATTATGATTTATATCAATACATACACCAACATCGATCTAAGGGAAAATTAACATAATGTTTTTTGTAGGGTGAACATTTTCATAATCAAATTATTAATGTTCATTTTCCATTACCACCTATCATGGTGGCCATTATGATAAAAAATATATTTATATATGTTATGAAATCTATTTATTATGTTTTTATTCTTCTGTAATTAATTTATATAATATATCATTATATATTAAATTTTGAATAAATATGATTACATAATTTCTAGAACGGTGGACTACCACATCATCATAGTTGTATGACTCCTTCACCATAAACAAGGAACATATAAAGGATGGTTTAAATTAAAAATATTTTATATAAAACCAAAATATTTGATATTAATGACATAATTACATTTCTATAAATATAATATATATCATTTTCCTTATTACCATTCCACACACTTCAAATGTGATTACGTCATTTAGGAATGTGTCCATTACCGCCTCCTCGACATTATGTGACTAATTTTACATAAAAATAATATATATATATCTGTGTGTGTGTGTGTGTGTGTGTATGATAAAATAAAATTATATTTATGATATTATTATCATTTATCATTTATATGTTGTTACATTCATTTTCATGTAATGATAATTGAAAAATTGGAACATTACTCAGGTGTGTGTACAGCCTAGAATTTCTATGATTGTAACATTGGATCATTTTTTAACAATAATTAATGATTTGTTTTAAAAATAAAGTAATTTTTTATATACATTCCACCACTAGTCAGAACAAGAGACATAAACAAAATAGTTTAAATAGTTGAACAATGCATAGTAATAAGTTTAAAAAAAGTAATGATAAAATTGATAATTTTAATAAATAATTTCAATAATTATAATTTGATTATTATAAAATAATTTAATTTATATCCTAGTTAGAGTTAATGCTTGTTAATGGGTGTTATCTCATTTTTCATCCGATTGAAACTTATTTGTTATTATTCACTAGTCTAATTTTATTTGGTGTGTTTACTAAACATTAACATGTTATATCATGAATATCCTTACCCTTGTGATATTATATGATTCATTTAATGTTATTAATTTATGGTTTTTATGATTTAAATATTTCAATTTGGTATGGGACACATTGCAATGCTTAAAACGTCAATTCCCCCAAGATTGTTTTAATGATATTTCAATAGTTTTTACATTCATCAATGTCAAAAAAATTATTGATTCATTTAATCCACCGGTAAACAATTGATAAATCAATACCTGTTATTCAATGCTGATATTTTGTTATGACACATTTTTCATGAATATGAGGAATGCTTTGTATTGTTACAATACTGCAGGGGCCTAGATATAGTAAGCCCCTCGATGCATGAATAGTCTCATGGTATGAGTCCTTTTGATAGATTCATCATATGGGATTTTTAAAGATATGTTTTAAAAAATATTGTGAAAGAACATTATGGTAATGGTACCATGAACATAAGAAACATGGAATCCAATAATCAATAATTCCCCTCAACTAGTTTCTATTGTTATCCATCCATGACATTTTTCATCAAAATTTCTATTGATAAATTTCATTTTTAGTTATTTAGATGGAATGCATTTAATTTAATTATCTTATCATAATTATTTTTTCTTATCTAATTTTTTTAAATTAATTCTTTTTTCAATTTTTTATATTCCATTTTGTTTGTTAACATCCATTAAGTTGACTGATAAAATGGAAAGTGTGTTCAGCTTTTTACCTTTCCATTTTGACATTTCTCATAGGTTATTTATTCATTCCACTATATTTTTTAGATACTATGCATTTAATTTCCCCATTACTTTGTTTTTTTACCCATAAAAAAATCACATTATCAAATATATATAGTGATTTACTAGAAGGATTATACCTATCCTTCAAAATATTTATATAGAAATAGATAGAAAATTACATTGTAATTAGTGTAGTAATTTTTAATACAAGACTCATTTATGTAGCTGGTTTACCAATAGTACTAATCTCTTAGGAACTTGTGGATTTGATTCCATGTAATCATGGAAATGAAATGATATTAGACACCATATGTGAGCCTTATGAGGCTATATTTTTAAATGTCATGCTAAGGAATACTTGAAAGAGGTGAATAATGACACCAATGTAATAGTAGAAAAAGTATCATTTCTCCATCATCCAATGGTCCAATTATTAAATTGAATGTAGAATGGAATTAATTAAACCCATTATCCAAAGACAGTGGTTATTTATGATATCAGTTGAAAACAACCAGTAAGGCCATGATTGCAGAGTTGTGGTTTTCTTATAACTACTACTAAGGTTTATTGTGATAATTAACCTGTGATTGGTACAATAGTTATTCAGTAATAAATTTATTAAAAAACAATTTTTTATAGTAATTTTTTCTATCATGAATTTTTAATAATTCTATTCAAATGTTGAAACAAAATATGGATTTTGATTTATCAATCTTGAGTTTGTTTGACTATTATTGAATCACAATCATATAAGTACACCATAGTAAATATTTTTCTTGTTTAATATCACAATATTCATAGTTATACTTCCATTATTATAACATGATTTTATATTGGTAATTGATTTGTGGTCATTAATCAAACCTAACATCGATTTTTATGAGAATAAAGTCTCATTCCATGTCCCATATATACTTTTATTTAATACATGTGGGAGGAAGATGATGAGTATAAAAAAATATATTAATTTAAATAAATGATACAATGACCTTACAAAATAGGATATTAACATAAAATAATTGGAATAAGGATTGTATTACTCTTGATGGCATTCCAATCGTGAGGGAATATATTGATTTATTATATGAAGAGTTTTCTTGTATTCATTGTAATGATTTGGTTGTGTTGTCAATTGTCTTTATACCTAGATCATGACTAATATCAAAGACTCTGTATAAGATGTTCAATATTTAACTAAAATTTATGAAGATTTAACTAAAACATAATTTTGATTAAGTAATTACTCCAAAAAAAGATTCACTATAGGGTCATCCATTCCTCCATATCATTATGAGGTATTAGACATTTTATATCTATAATGATTTAGAAACTCAAAAATTTTCAGGAAATTGATCAAGTATTCCATTCCATGGGTTTATGAATTGTTCAATCATAAATGTTGATCCTATTTCATATATGAAGTGTACGGTGGAATGTAATTTTATCTATTAGTTTTGATTAAGGAGATTATTCTGATCACTACATTTTTATCAAAGGTATAAACACTATCAGTTAATAATAATTTCAATCAGACTCACTAATGCACTAGATTTATTATTGATATTGATAAATATTGTATTCATAGATCTAGATGAAGAAATTGGAAACTTTTGTAGTTGATATTAATATCTACTCTAAAATAATGGAAAAACGTTATATGAATTTCAATAATGTAATGAAGTCATTGGGAAAAAAAAATTATTTGATGAGTATAGTAAATGTGATTTTTTATATACCATGTATCATTTTTAACGAATGTTATCACTAATAAATATAAATTTATTGGTACATAGATGATAGTGTTGATTGAAGAATAGACCATAACATAATGATAAATTGATTTCTATATTTTCCCTAGATTATCCAACTATAATCAGTTATTTTTAAGAAACATATTGTGATTGTTGAAAGTAATAATGATTATATCATTGAAAGGTGTGATGTTTTTATATAATGAAGAATTAAAAATGAGATTTAATTATTTAGATAATCTTGTAATTATTAAAAATGTTCTCACACAACCCCACAGTGGGGATGGAATTTTGATATATAGTTATATCTCAAAAAAATATTGTAATTTTTACGCATGAAAAATGAAAAATGAAATCCAATTCATCTCATAAATTTAAGGAATAGGAAAAGAGTAATCTAACACATGATAAATAAGTAGCATAAGTAATCCTATGAAAGTTTATATTTATACAAAATCTCTTTTCAGAGAACTACGAAATATATTAGGATCATAGTGTCCTCGGGTATATGTTCATGAAAATGGATTTCAAAAAGAATTAATGATGGGGTTTAGATAAATAAATGATTTTCTTTATTCAATAAATTACTATTTGGGAAAGAAATTTATGTGGAATATTTTATGAGTATAAGTGAACAGGAATCTATATCCACGATATAAGATGAGAGGGATCAAATATTCCTTTCAATGAGATATTTGACATGGGAATCATAATTGAAATAATTTTATCACAATATTCTCAAATAACATATCATTATCCATCCATGTGATGATTTTAGATCCCTATTGATATGGTGTGAAGTGACATTAAACTATTGATAATATTTTATAGTTATATTTGAATAAATATTTTTTAATAAGTTTGGAACATGTATATATGTCTCATAAAATCAATCGATTAATTGTGACATTTTGTGTAATTCAAATAACTCATAAATAATTATTCTTATAGGGAATAAAAATATGAATAATGATTTAATTTTAACCTTCTATGGTAATAAACCTAATATTTATATTGTAGATTGTGAATCTTGATGACTTGAATGAAAACATGTTAAGAAAGAATGATTAAATTTAGTGGGAGAGAAAAAATATGTCTCTTGCCAGTATGAAAATATGAATAAATACCTATTGATATCACCCTATAAATTTCTAAAAAATCTATACACCATAACATCATTTCTATTTTTTCCAATATCAATAGTATGTCATTACATTTCATTTACATAGATTAGTATTACCCTCTTGAACAACTCTCCTAGATATGTATATGACCAGTGGTATGGCTACATTGAGTACACCCTTAAATTTTCTATCTATGATTTGGGCTATACCTTTATGTTTGGGAGATACCGTTATAGATTATTGTCAAAATATATGTATTTTTACATTGGTTATCATCCTCATACATATAATGATAAAAAACCATTATATATATTCAGAATATGCTTATATCTTATTAAAGATAATTATATGGAAATTTATATCAACACCAACCAGATGTAGGGATCAGATATACAATAATATTCCACTTAAAAATTTAAATGGAATTTATTGGACCATAATTGGAAGATGTGAAGGAATTTTCTATGGAAGGATGATGTAATATAAATCATGTAAATAGTTTCTAGTATTTTCTATGAGATATAATTAATGTTTAAAACTATTTAAAATAACAATAAATCATTAAAAAAATAATTTAAAATATATAAAAACAATAATAGATTATATCTAGAGTTTGATGTGAGAGATATGGTGTTACATTCAAATTAACCTATGAATTTAGTCATCGTGTTTAGGGAAAATGGAAATTTTTTTATTGATACATCATACCACATTTGATGATCGAATCAATCAGATTTGTATCATCTCTAAGAGCACTCCCAAAAAACCTATTTCACATATATGATGAGTACATTATAAACATCTTAAGGAAGTATATAACATATTCCTAACATGTACAAAATCTGGACATGGTAGCATTTGAAAGTAACCATTCATTGTTGATTATTTGGTATAGAAGAACCATGCTTTTGAAAAGGAAAAATAAGAACCCAAATATTGATTGAAATAGAATTTCCACCACCATTTTAAGATTATGAATGGAAATTATAATGGAGAATTTTATAAATGTACGATGAATGTAATGACACAAATCGTACCATCCATATTTTAAAAAAATAAATAAAATTTTCGATAGCATACATGAAATGCCACATTGATCATAAATGAAAAATGAAATATAATAATTTAAAATTTACCTTTATAATATAGACACAGTAATTGTGGGAATGAAAATTATTAACTAAATTAATAAAATATGGATTACACATTTATTTCTGTGATATCTAATTAATTTAAAATTAAATGAAAACCCATTTAAGAAAATAAATATTTTTAATATGGTGTTATATAAGACATATATTTTACTATATATATTACTTGGAATGATATGATATTTATCTATAACATGGTAATTTATTTTCAATTATTAGGTATGATATAATTACCTTAAATGGTGACACAATTATGATGTAGTAACTATATAATTAATGGAAGTATAAAAAAGATAATAAATATTATAAAATAAATATTATTTAATGTTATTAGTTTCATTAAAAAAATTATTGAATCATTCAAATAGTCATAGATGCGCTTAAATGGTTGGTTCTATCATATCTTGTTATTATGAAATCTTTAAAATTTTATGTAATGAATAAAATAAAAATTGACATTAATGATATTTTAATATAAATAATATTTTATTAATATATATAATATTTTTACCATTAATTTGGAAAATTCATTAAATAACCTTAATGATACTTTAATTTGCCTTCTGTAATTTTATTGTAATGATATTAACCATAAAAATTTAAATCATATGATATCATGGTATGGATTAAAAATGATAAATAATGGTTACAACAAAATGATAAGTATTCGGAATAGTTAAAAATTCAATAATATTAAAATTATGGACTAATTTAATCCCCATGTAATAGAATATTATAAACTAATATTCTTGGATTCTTTTTATGATAATATTTATTTATATTAATTTATTATTTTGATGATTTCGAAGTGTCCCTCACCAATTTCCTATAAAAGGGAAAAGAATTATTATTTTTTATTACCACAAGATAACCTATTTTTACTTTCCAATATCCACCCAAAAAAATCATACCATAACAATGCACATTCCAAACACCTTAATGTTGGAATTAGATCACCTCAGAGTTTTTAAGTTGGTAATTAAAAGATATTCTCTCAAAAAGAGGTATCATTTTTAATTTAGTATTTCTATATTATTTTATCTACAAAATCCTTCAAATGTTCTTTAAATAGTATTAAATAATAACTCGTGTATACTAAACCTACTAATATATTATTAAGTAAATATCCTCACTTAAATCAATCTACATTTCCATTAAATGGGAATATAATTAATTGTATGTGCATATACAGGACTACCACCTCATGAACTAATATAATTCACTTTATATCACCATTTTTCAGGACTAGATATGATAATTAATTAATTTATATATGGGATAATAATAGCATAATATTAATTACTGAATAATAAAATATCATTTATGTTCTTAACTTTCTAGGTATATCAAAATCAAAACATCATTCATTTTAATATGTAAACTATCACATCAACAAAAAGATATGATTCCTTTTTCATAACAACAAAATAGAGATGATATATTAAAATATATTTAAATTAGTAATATGATATTAATATTAATAATATTTTTATTTAATGATAAAAAATTATTACCTTATTTTCAATATGATCATTTAAAAATGGAAACGTTACTCATGGTAAAAATTGCTTACCATCTCCATGATTGTAACATAGTTAATTTTTCATAGCCATATATAACGGAAGATTTTAATAGTATAATTTATGTATAAATATAATTATTATTAAATGGATATTACTTTATATATGATTGATGAATTAATTATTTAAATATATTTTTGAAACCAAAGAAATTATGGACTCATGTAATAAATATTAAACAAATGTCATTAAGGATCATAAACAATAAAATAAGTTATATAACATAACAATAAGTGATATAAAATAAATAATAATATTATAAAAAGTTAAAAATAATTTAAATATCTAACCTTTGTTTATTATTCAGGTAGATATAGATTTAATGTGAAGAGTTAGATACTGAGAATTGGAATTTTGTTAAAAATATTCAATCATTATTCCATTTTATACTCTTTTTTAAAAATTCAAATGAGTTTTTTATTTATCTTATATGGAATGAGTGGTTTCACCGCATTTCCTAAATATTTATTTTAATAATTTTATATTAATAGGTATCCAAAGTTATTTTTTGAAGAAAATTATATCATAATTATTTGTAGTGATTTTATATCTTTAATGTGATTTCTATAAGAAATGGGTATTTTGATATGAATAAATATTTTTCTCTATTTTATAAAATATTTTTCTGGTGTTTAATTTCCATTGCATTCAGTACCCTAGGGATGGTAGTAAACCATAATGTTATTCCATTTGTATGGCTGAATGGATGAGTGAAATTTTATTGTTGTACCAAGTCACCAATATGGGTTTTTAGGCATTCAAATGTGTTTTTAAGGAATTTTATTTAAAAGGTGTTCATGTTTTCATAGGATAAACTGTTTATTCCCTTATATCTCTTACTGTTATTTATTTGATCATCCCGTGTTTGAAATATTTTTCACATAGTATAAGGATTTTTATGAGAATGGAGGAATTAATGTTAAATTTTATGATTATTTATCATGAAAAAATTCAATATTTATTTTAAATTTGTTTTGTGAAGAAAATTGAAATTGAGTAAAAGTGTCTACATTGTAATATGTTACTTGTTTTTAAATAGTTATGGAAAATTTTTATAAAACATTAAGCTGAAAATTTCATTAAATTTGAATTATAGTTTGAAAAAATATATTATAAACAAATTTTGGTTTTTTATTTATAGATGGTATAATATTATGGTTTAGATAACTATAGAGGTTATGAGGTCATTATTCATTTGTTACAAGTCAGATATAACCATAATGGATATCATGGTAGGAAGAGTCATGGAAACATTAAATAAATTGAATGAGTTCAACAGAACTTGAATAAAAATATATTAACATTTATCATCCAAATAAGTCATTATATTATTATGTTATTGATAACACAAACCATGTAGTTTTTTGTAAATCGATGTATTCCGTAAGAACCCTAGTTAAAAATAGATGTGAATGAACATTTGGCAGTTCAATTAATAGGAAATTCAAAAAAATGGGATTTGATGTGAGAAATATTATGGTCATTTTTTAAAAACTATCTTTAGTCATGGTTAACCTCTTGAACATGGGGAGATTTCTAATGTATCATAGATGTGAGAAATTAATCCATGTTGATGTTTTGGTAACAATGATCAAAATGTAAAATATAATCAAAGACATATATATAACGTATGTGGAAATAAAAACTATGTAAATTTTGTTAATGGTTTGGGATGATGTTTTAAATGTGGTAACAAAGGTCATAAGGAAATAATATTCAACTAAAAAAATGAAATTCCCAAATAAATATAGGAAAAGGAAGGAAGTTATTCCCTAGTTATCAGTTTACTATAAATAATGTGGGTTTATAGTCATTCTGATATTTGATTTCTTAGGAAGAAGTCTCATAAATATGTCACTATGGAATGAATTGATATATTTTTATGAATAAAAATTAGCTTAAAATTGGAGATGATGAAACTGAAATTAAAAATGAAATGTATGGATTATTTCATGGTTCACATTTTAACATTAGTAAATCTTAGGATATGATTAGCATTTTTATAGGACATTATTATTATGGAATGTAATAAAAAACAATGGTTAAGGTATCATAAAAGAAACATAATTATTAATATATAAATATATAAGATATTCAATAGTTATAGTAATTTTTAGGATCATAAAATGATTTAATTTATTTATAATAATTTACTATTATAGTACATTATAATTCATATATTATGTCTATGATATATTTTACCCTTATAATTCTCATGTGAACCAATTATTTGGGGATTATTTCTATTTTAATTAGTTTCAAGATAATTTTAATAGTATTTATAACATTTAGGGTTTATACTATATTTAATTTTGAATAAATTATGATATAATACATTTTTTGGATGAAAAATGGGTTGTAGAAGATAACATATGAGTTGAAATTATGATATGGTTAATTTTTATGGTTTTATCATTTTTTATAAATTTTATAATAAATATATTGTTTTTTAAAAATGATAACTCGCATAACGGGTGACAATAATCCATCTCCAGTATGACCATGTGAATCAAACCCACAACCAAAGGGTAACAAGGGTGAATCTCCTACCACATGAATACATTATTTCCTCGTTAGTAGCCTTTTTGTATTCTGTTAAACAAGTTGAGGGATATATAATAAGTATACATTGGGAATATATCTATTATGGAAAAGATAACATTAGGATTGTAAAATTATTTGGTTATTTAGTGATTCATTATATTTTAGAAGACATTTATTATTTTTTAGAACATATATGTTCAATGTAAATATAATACTATGGGATTTTATTACATTAATAAATGTTGAATTTTTTATTTGATGAATAAATAATTTAACTATGGATTAATAGTGATTTTTTGTTATTCATTGAAATTATTAACTTTTTTGGGTTGTTTCATTTTTATATAACACATCATGAATAATTGATGTTATTTGAAGATAATTAGAATTATTTATCCAATAGAATTGTGTGATCAAATAATTTTTTTCAATTCAATATTGGTCTAGAATATTTTTGATTAATTTAATGGATCTTTTTTTATGGAATGGTCTCTATTGAATGTTTGTTGTTACTCATGAATTTTGAATACTTAATTAGTTATTCATTATAGAGGACTTATTTTTTAGGGGGAGTTATTTTATTATTTTAAAAACATTTTAGTATTTTTTAAATTTATAATCATATGTGAAATAGATAGTTAATCTTTGTGGATTATATGATTCTCTAGAAGTAGAATCTAGTGATTCAAGAGTGAATAGTTATTCTTGAAATCTCATTACTATGATAAAAATATGAGTTTGTGGTGGAAATTTACTAAAGGATGAAAATTACATGTAATGTATGTACATTTCATTATGTTCTTATTCCATGTTGTAAAATAGTTACTCACCTTTATGAAAATTATATTAAATAAAAAACGTAATCTGTTTACTTTTCATACGTTGAAATTTGCAACCTTTTAACCCATAATAAAATAATGGATTATTGATTCCTATTATCCTCGTAATAATTTTATCTATAACTCTCCATTATAAATTGATAGTTATTTATATCTTATATTTACATGCTTTTCTATATGGAATCATATTATGGGTTATATCTGGGGACCATAATACTTTTTTTTGTTTCTATTATTGTGGATGTTATGTTTACCATTGATTTGATGTGGGGTTATAATAAATGAATTTTTAAAAGTCAAACAGTAGTTATTATTCCTACAATAAAAATTATGGGGATAAATTTAAAATTTTCTAGAGAATGTAAAATCCATAGTTTTTAAAAATGAAATACTTTTTTTGATAGCATACTTGATACTCTACATCGCGTTTAAACAGTCAAAAATATTATAATTATACTGTTTGCATTATAACATTGATATTATAATGAATTGAATGAAAAATATGGAATGATTTATTAAAATATCATTACACATATAATTATTGGGTTACAAATTTATTATAAATAAAAGAAAATCAATTTATAAAATAAAAGAAAAACAATTTTGGATAATCTCTTTAAATTTGTCGAAGTGATTTTCATTCTATTAGATAATGAAATGAAACAGGTTCTATTTTATTAATATATAATTATATATAATATATTCATTACTATTTTTAACTGTCATCTTATGTGTTTTATATAGAATACATGAGAACAAATCCTATTTTATACATAGAAGAAGAATTTTCCAAAAAAAGATGGTTTTATTCTATTAGATGGAAAACATATTTTAAATCTACTTTTAAACACATGAATAATTTCTCTATGAAAAAATAATGTTGTTATTTTAAATTAAAATATCAAAATTTACATTGAATTTATTTTTGTATTTTTCTAATAAGTTACAGTTCATAATGAATAGTAAAAAATACAACATTTTAATTGATCAATTATTTTCAATATATGTATTAATATTTTTAATTAATATAATTGAATTTTTTAAAATTATAAATAGATTATTTTTTATCAAATAATCCTTTTTAGGTAATTATAATGAATTTTACATTAAATTTCGATATAATATCATTTCATCCTTTTGAAGGGTTTTATGTTAAAATATCATCTTTATATTATTGCCGAAGGATTAGTTTATTATTATTTTCTTAAATTTATATATTTTTAATTTTGATTGAATAGATTACATATATCTATTCATTAGGTCCAAATTTTATGAATTTGTTTGTTTTATTTTTTTACATTATTGAAAATAATTTTACTAAAAGGTTTTTAACATGGTTAAATATAAATCAGGTAATAATGGGTAAAAATAATATTTTATAAAATATAAAATTTTCCTAAGAATTATATTAATTTTATTAGATGATTTTTTTGTCTCTAATCATTAAAGGATAAATTATATGTCCATATTTTGTCATTTTTATGATAATATAATCCTTATTTTGTTATATTCATGAAATACCAGTTTCATCATACATAAATTTGTATCAATAGAAATATATTTAATATGGCTTTATATAGGTGATATGTTCCGATATAAATTTGAATTTGAAAAATAAAATAATTATCTACGTCATGGGGTTTAATTATAATTTTTCGTGCTATTATTATTACCTTAAATGGAATAACAATGATGGTGGATTAATAGTTCAAATAATGGAAGAATTAAATAATTGGTATTAAAAATATTAATCAATATATAATATGATATAATTAATGACATCAATTAATTTTATAGATAATTTTTACATGATAGAAATGTGTTTAGATATTTTTTCATGGATACCTTGTAATTAAGATATTTTTAAAATGCAATGCAATTAATTGTATTAAAATTGACATCAATTATATTTTAAAACAATAAACATTTTTCTAAATGGTATAAAATTTTAATAAATCTAAAATTTATCTAAATAAATATTATATGTCTTATAATTTCATAAATTATTCATTTATTGTTCTTTTTTGTTATATTGAGATTATAGTTCCCATCAAAGTGTATATTACATGGTATCATAGTTAGAATTAAAAAGGTTAGATAAGCATTAAAACAAAATGATGAGGATGAAAAAATAGTCAACAAATATAATTTCAATTGGATGAATTTATTTTAACTATAAAAAATAATATATTATAAATTCACATGTTTTTTTAAATTATTATTATAATATTAAATTATATTAATTTAATATTTTGAAGAATTCCTAGACGGTCCCTATCCTCTCCCAAATAATTTAAATAAATTATTCTATATTATTCACACTACACTACCTATTTTTATCTAACAAAATCTAAAAAACCATTACTATAATCTATTCACACATTCTAGATTTTTAATTTGAGTCTGACCACCCTCTGAGGAGGTGTTACGGTGTCAATCAAGGTAGACTGTTTGAAGAATTTATATCAGTTTTAATTAAGGGTTACTATTTAATGCCATCTTCCACATATTTAAAATGTTAATAAACCCATGTGGAAATAATAGATATAGCATCATTAATATACCAATTTATTGTTATTTTAATATCATAACCTAAATCTATCTTCATTTATGTCAAATAGGAAAATAATCAATTGAGCTTTTGTACAAAATAACAACACCTTGCGAATCGATATAATTTTTTTTCCATTACTACCTCCCATGACTATTTATAGTGATTTAATTAGTACATATATAATAAATTAATTAAATATATATCATTATGATGTAATAATATATATTTCATGTTCATACCACTTCTTACACATGAATGTGAAAACATTGTTCGTGTGTATGTGTCAACTATAACATATAGGAAGCGATGTGATTGGGATTTACTAAACAAATCACATGGATGATATATTTAAGTATATATAAATTATTAGTACTATATTAATTAGATTATTATAATTATTTAGAGTTAAAATATCCAATACCTTTTTTTCTAAATGATCATTGAAAAATGGAAATGTCAGTCACGCAGTTGTAAATATTAACGTCTCCATGATTATAACATAGTTAATTTTTCATATCCATTTTTAATGTATGTATTTAAAAGTATAAACTATTTATAAATTTTGTTATTACTTCCTAAATATTAGTCTAGAGATTATGGAATAATAAACTATTTAATATATATATAATAGAAATTTCATTTTAGACTAATGTACTGATAGTCTACCAAATATATGACATCAATATAAATATTTATTTTATTAATTTAACATAATAATTAGTTATATAACAGAAAAAATAAAAATTACATTTGTAATAAAGAAAATATAATATTTCATTATTTTTTATATTCATATATAAATATTTCATTTGATGAGTCAAACTCAAGGTAAGGGATATTCTTTTAAACCCCCCCCCCCCATTTAAAGTTCCATTTTCAACAATTTTTAGAAAACTCAAAGGAATTTTTTTTAACTTATATAAAATGGGTGGAGTCTCCCACATTAATGATTCATTTTTATTATATTATATTACATATATTTTTTAATAGTTATTTATTAATATATGATACCATTGTTTTGTGCACAAACATTAAATTTAAATAACATTACATGAAAAGTGTATTTTGATATATATGTGTATTTTTATCAAGTCTCAAAAATATTTTTGAAGGATTTCATTAATGATATGTTCTTTAAATTTTTTTACAATGTGTTGATACCATTATATACTAATGCATGAGGCATTTATCCCCATTATAGATCAGGAAATAATGTGTTATGTCTCATTATATCTCATGATATGATGAGTGATCCCCATTATATATCTCCAATTAATTGGGTACTTCGTAGATAGATGTCACCCATAGAGTTATTCGATTTTCAAGGGTTAGTGTACTAGTTATATGGTTAAAATGTCCCATGTCACCTCCATGATTATTCTATGCATCCAAATGATTATTTATTAAATTATTTTTTAATGGGTGTGCATTAATTCAAAAGAAAAATGATTTCATTTAGTTATGTCCCTCAATGTTTTTTTGTTCTCATAGAGAATATTTTTTTTTTTCACAATTCATAAAGTTGTTTAAAATTAAATCCTATGTTATGTCAAATGTTACGAATATTTTTATTTACCAAAATCATTATTTAAAAAGTTTTATTTACTGAGAAATTTTATATTATGTATAAGTGTGGTCTCTGTAATATTTGAGTTTTTATGTATGAGTTATGGACTAATTCTATAAATCTAAAAAATGGAAATTTTTTTAGATATGAATTATCATTCTAAAACTTTAAAAAATTTGTTATTTAAGGTCAGGTCATTATACAAGGATTCATAAATGATATTTCCTTCAATATGGATATGTATCCAATTTTAAATTGTTTAACTCATATACCCAAAAATAAAAAATAAAAAATAATTATTGTTATAAAATAAATCCATAGGATGATTTTTTGACATTATCACCATAAAAAATTACAACCATTGGTGATATGTATATATATATTTTTCTTTAACTGTGGAATATATGACGGGTAAAAATAAATTTAATTTAATGAAGAAGGAATAAGATAAGTCCTATAATAGTATGATCAAATGTTTTTAATATAATTTATTAGATATTATATGGTTGATGGAATCCCTAATGTTCATCGGGTACTATGACCAATAAAAAATACAACAACTATTACTTGAATATAATTAATTATAGGATGAATCCATTTTTATATATGTAACCACACAATCAAGGATCATTGAACTATCTAATAAAACAAATTGCATTACAGACCTTAAGATTAAAGACTATGTTTGGAAAAAAAAGGTCATTGATATCTAGACCACAATATCGTGATTGTATAAAATTTCTTATTATAAATAAAATATCTGTTACTTAGATTTCATTTTATTATTATTTAAAATTTAAAGGAATATAAGATTCATAATATATATAAATATATGGATACGTATAAAACAAAACCGTATTTTGGGCTGATATATTTTTGTAACTATAATATATTTTTGTGATAAATTATATTATTTTAAATTTAATTTATTACATACAAATGGTCTTTTAAAAACTATTTATTTTAATATTAATGTTAATTGACATTTAGGATTCCCTATGTAATTTTTACAAGAAATATAATTTTAAATATGTCAAAAAATATTGTATTTATAACATATAATAATACTTATTACAACATATATTTATTATCTTGGAAAAAATTATTTTCTTATAATAAATATAATTTTTTTAAACTAGAAAATATCATTTATAAAAATAAAATTATTCCTAATTTCCAAAAAATTGTAAAATATTTTGATAAATCTTTAGTATAGTATTAATATATATTATTTATTATGGAATTATAATGATAAATAAGTGGAATAATTAATACTATAAATAATTTCATGATAATAATGATTATTTTGAATTTATATTTTATAATTTATAAAATAAGATTGTTTTTAAAAAAAATATTGAATAATAAATTATATAATTTATATTTTCATATTTTTAAAAGTAATTTATTTTTAAAAGGAATCCCTTCTACCTTCAAATAATAATAATTAACAAATTATTTTCCATGACCTTTTAGAATATTAAAAATGATGATCCATTGAATAATTCAAGTTGAAAACCCATGGGATGTCCAATAGTTAGTCATGTTTTATTAAAATAATTTTTATTACCTGAATTTTTTAATATATATTATTTTTAAATTATTTCTCTTATATATACCCACCCATTATAACATTAATAATCACTATAAATAATTTGAGCATTAATTTCCCCTTATTTACACTCTCAATGTATCGTATATTGATTTTTATGGTTATATGGAGTTCCTCTAAATTATTATGAAGATACATATTCATGTAAGAACTTATCCCACTCATATTTTCCATTCAATCACTTTTTTTATAATACACAATTTTATTAAAATTTCAATTTTTTCCAAATTTTTGTGAATTTACCTCCAAAATCTAATTTATGAACAAATAATTAAAGGCTACCTTCCTATATTATTAATACCTTCCAAAAAATATTATGTATACTGGTTGTAGTGCTAATGTTAACACTTGTTATTCAATGGTTAAATTTTTTATTTTTAATACCCAACTCTATTTTAATTCAAATTTATTCATATATATAAAAGTATACTACATTTAATGGGTATTTTCATTTATTAATCCGACATTTTTTATTTTTTTATTTAAATAATGAAATAAATTTTTATGATATATAATTGATGTGGCACACATAATGTTGCACATATGATATTTCTACACTCAATCCCTAAAATGAATAGTTTAATCATTTTATCACGTTAGAAACAATGTTTTCTTTGAGGGATGTTTTCTTATGAACAATGTGTTATGGTTTCATGGTTTTTCCAACAAAATATACTTTTGATGTTAGGTTTTTTATTTTTTTTATATTCTTATGATTCCTTGATCACATTATACCATCATCTCATGACATTCTTTGATGTTTTTTATATTATTACCACCATTTGAATCATTACAATACACCTCATGACTCAAAAACAATTATTTTCATTAATATATTTTTTAATATACTTTTTTGGGATTTAAAAGACACCCCATTTCATATATATAACCCAAGGATATCATGTATAGCATTTAGATTAAAATTTAAAAATGGATAATTTTATGTAGAATTAATTTTTTTGTATTTTTATTCCATTTTAATTGATTATTCATCAATTTTAATAATTACAGTAGTTCTAAATAATATTTTAGTCTTTATTCAATCGGTATTAATGTGAAAAAAGTAGTGAAATAAATTTTGAAATATGTATATGGAATTTTATACCAATTATAGACATTATTAACATGATTATTTTTACTCAATAGTAAAAAAACCATGCATTAAATAAATTACAATATATGAATAATGAGATATCAAAATTAATTAGAATAATTTCTTTTCAAAAACATTAAAGTTTGATTTCCTTGAAATGTCAGTTAAATATGGAATTTATTTTCATATTAAAAATTCAGAATTTATATAGTTGTAATGTAAATTTTATTATTTATTATCATCAATAAGATAGATTTCGAAAAATAAATGTATGCTCTATAGAATTTCATACTATTATCATCCATCTAACATTTATTATCCTCGATGATTTCTTCCTTATACAAGGATGTAACATTAGTGGCCCCTTTTAATTTCCAAATGACAATCCCAAATCACATACATTGAATTCACTAATAAAAAAATGTTCTTAAATATAAATCATTTCACACCTTTCTAACACTGAATGAAAATATCACAAAAACCATTATAGTTACAAATTTATTGAAATCCATAAATAAATCATATTAAAAAACCATAAATTAGTGTCTTTGGATGTAAAATCACTAAATAAATCAATGAATGAAGAAATTTAATAATACTAGTTAATAACTTCTACAAAACAGTCATATTTGAATTCTCTGATTCATCTGATTGTAAGACATGGATTATGTATATATTTTAATATAAATATTAATAAATCAAAAATGAAATGACTTTTCATTAATAATGGAAAATAAATAAAAAAAAGTATATGATGATTAGTGGATAGACTTAAAGGTGGATGATCTAGGAATAAGCAATTCTAATTATACCATAATCATTGATCCTCATTAAGGATAATAATACTCACTTGAGGGATGTGAATGCAGGTCATATTGGTGTCTTCATATAAAGCGATATGTAGGAGATCATTGGTTTAATGGAAAATAGAATGAATTAAACTTTTTCCCACCAATAGAAAAGTAAAAAAAATCAACCTAGGTATCTAATGGAATTATACATACTATCATGTGGCTACATAGATACTAATTTTATAGAAAATAATATAGTTGACTTAAATTAGAGTTGTGGTGGTTCCGAAACAATGGAAAAACATTTCATTTCCTCCTCTATCATTTTGTATTCATGTTATTAAACTTAATCCCTTATCATTTCCTTTAAATTGATAAAATTTAAAATATTATGACCACTAAATATAGCCACATCGTCATCTAAAATTGAAAATTTAAATTTCTCCCAGAAATCAAAACTATTCCACCTCAAAAACATAATTACTAAGTTCATGTTCATAGGAAACTATCATGTATTAAATTATTAGTACTATTAGAATAATAATATATAATTAAATGAATTTATACTAGGTCTATAAACTATCTAGAATACTATAATTATTCTATTGTTTACACTTTTGGGATAACCACATACTTACCCATGTCACTAAATCTATAATAGTACAATTCATAGTCATTTCTAAATCACCATACCATATTTTGAATAAATTAATAGCTAATGTCAAAAAAATAAATATTCACTATACCCAAAGAATCCAACTTCCCAAAGATATCATATGTTTTCCTTAATTTATTCAAATCATTATGCTTAATGTCAGGATACATAACACACATCTCTTAAAATAACACAATCTTCCAGAAATTACAATATTCTCACAGTTCTAACACATTAAGTTCTGTTATTCCATTGGTTCTATCCACTGTTATATATACTTATAACATGTTATAGGATATGCTAAATTAATAAAAATACTACTAATAGTATTTACGTAGAAAATGAAAAAGAAAAACCCAATTTTTTAAAACATTTTATCTTGAAAAAAAATATAAATATTTATGAATTAATAATAAATAAATATCAATTACATGTAATATGTTATTTATAATTTTTAGGACAAAAATTCCTTAATAGGTTGTGTTTTACATATCATCATCTAAACCATTACCATTATCTAATAATATAATTAATAAAAACATAAAAATCTTTCAAGGAACCATTGATGACAAATTTAATTAGTATTATTATTTATTAAGAAAAAAAAGAAAAGGTATTGAAAAAATAATTTCATATTAGGCACCAAATACATTACTGGAAAAATATATTTCAATATGTGAAAAGGGTGCATGGTTTGAAAAAATACTATCCACAATAATTGAAATAGTGATTCAGTAAATATATAAAATAAAATATAATACACAAACATTAAAAAAGAAATAAAAAGAACACATGGTATCATAATAAATTGTCTGGTGAATATTAGTGTTCAAAAGTAAACATTATAGGTAAATAATGTATCATCATCATGGGAAGATTACAAATAATAATAAAAGACAATGTTAAACATTGAATCATTCTTTATGACATACAACCTACATGTAAATCAACATAGTTTTCAAATAAAGGAAACTAATTTTTGATTCATACAAACCTAATCGTCACCAATATATATACATATATATATATATATCATTGGTTTTCTGTGGAAATACTATTTACATATACCATGAATGTTATAATTAGTTTAAACCTCCAATTAATTCTATCTACAATACCGACATAAGAGAATAAATGGTTTTTGGTGTTCCACTATAGCTCCAACCATTATATGTATTTTTATGATACTTGGAACACTAAAAAAAATTTCCCCTAGCTGAGCCATGTATCAGATTGTTAATTCTAACCTATCTACATCTTGTATTATAACCTAATACAACATATAGGAACATCTATAATACATAACTACGTATAAATCCATAATTAATTTACAATCAACTCTAAATTTGATCAAGGTTCCTTTTGTGGGTCATATATCATGACATATCATCATTTTATCTTTTCAACGTTTCTTATTCACCATTATAATATAATCAACTGATAAAATATATAATTCATATTCTCTAAAAAAAAATATTATAAACCCATTGACTAGATTCCCAAAAATGACACAAGACTTTTCCACCTCAAATTCCAAAGGGAATTTCACAATCCCTAGGGGCTGGTGACTGCCATCATAAGATCCATGTCATTATTTGTGGATGAATTATTTTTATTATGAAACATATTAATTAAGGAATATAGAAATTAATAATAAATAACTACTAAAAATATGAATCCATCAATGTATCGTGAATATGGAAGTTCATAATAAAAATGAAAAAATAAAAATAATTGACTATAATAGTAACACTTAAGTCTATCATAATGAAATCCCCAATCACTAGCTATAACACCAAGTGTTTCCAAAAATGAAAAAATATCCTTCTTGGAATATAAAAACTCCAATTATATTCCCCTATTAATAGGACTTTTCTGTTCCTATAAATATTGACCATATATTCTCTATTTCTCCCAAAGTGGTTTTCTGTTGTGTGTGAATATACTACATTGTACATAACAACTAATAATCTATCTCACAATGAATAAACTCTAGTTCTTCAATTATATCAATATAATCAATTACATTAATAAAAATGAAATATCTTTAAGCAAATAATTAATAGATCATTTATAGGGAGAAAATTTATTATAATGTAAATCTATATCATTAAATATATATATCCTTTAAGTAATGCAATTTTCTTCAACGTCAGGTCAATAATATAATTGTACATGTAGTGATAATGGAAACAATATATCCCTTTCTGGAATAAGATAACCTAGGTGCACTAAGTGATCATGAATGTCCTGGGGGATGTGTAATGGTCTATACTCGATCTAGGATAGCCAAATTTTCATTCGTCGTTGGGGGATGGGGAAATGGTAGTAATAGGTTGGCATTGTGAGACATACCTTTGTAAAATTTTAAAATATAATAATGAAATTACAGTTCCTATAATCATGATATACCTATTTCAAAAAGTTCTTATCACAATCAAGTATTAAGCTTACATAAGATATCATTACTATTTGAAACAATTAGCATATACAATAATTTGCAGAAAATCATTTTCATTAAAATAAATAATCAACTTGTGAGAATCTATTGTCGAAAAAAAACCTGAAATAGAATATATATATATATATGTCTAATGTTACTATTCATTGATATATAATCATGTTTAGAAACATCATGTAAAACACATATAGGACGTAAAAATATTTCTTAATATTATTTGAAGATAATTTATTCCAAATATTATCCACATTGTTGTGAGTTATCATAGTTATAATATTTTGTAGACTAATATGGGAATATGTGAAACAAAATTTAATAAAAGTGGTATCATATAAAACCCATTTAAATGAAATTTCATTATATTAGTTTTAACCAATACAAACCCATGATTATGAACTATGATATGTGAATTTATATATGTTATATTATGAATTTAATAGTATGTTAATTGTAAAATATTTTCTAATTAGGAAAGCATGTGTTTATGTAAAATATTTAACATTACGGTTTGTTTATCCAACATTAAATTGTGAAAAAATAGTTTCAAATAGGAATGATACAAAATATTTCTTTATACTATCATTTAGTAACTTAGTGATTTCTGTAAAATTAATATCCAGATAACTACCTTAAGAAAATAGAAATACCAATTTCTAAATACAAGTATCTTTTGGTGGGTATTAACTCAGTTAATGAAATAAATTATTTTTATGAATCCCTAAATTTTATCAATTATTTACATAGAAATTCATTACCTCACAAAAAATAAAAACACATAACTAATTTTAATTTTGGATCTCTGACTGATAAAACATAAAATATTGTGTTTTGAGTGATTATCTCTTCAATAAAACATGTAGAAGAAACATGGAAAGAATATTTTTTTCCTAATGCAATCAATCTATCCCTGACTCCTTATTAATTATTTATACGAAATTACTTCATATCATATTGTATGATAAAACAGGACTAACCAAGAAGCTTTATAGGCATATAGGAACTCCCATCAAATCACACATGTTAAATTTACAAGTCTATTAAATTAAAATCAAACAAAATTTGGATATATGTGAGATACAATCAAAAAACATTTACACATTTATAAAAAAATATCTTAAAAACATGCATGTAACCTGAATAAAACGATTTTATTAAAAATTTCATTCAATGAAATGCGTGTATACTATTTTTCAGTCCAAATTAATTAATATATGAAACCTAATTCCTACTATTTTTAATGATTCAAAAAGTTTTATTAAAGGATCATATTCAATATTTAAAAAATTTTAAAAGATGATAAAATGAAAAATATATTATTAATATTAATAAGTTACACATAATTTATGACTAAATGAATTCGATAGATCTTTAAAATTGTATGATTAATATTACATTATACATATGTAATTAAATATACGTTTAAATTCATGGAATGAAATTTTCATAGGATAGAAATTCAAAAATCTATTTGGTATTTTTATTACAAAAAAATAAATGCATTTATTTATAACATAGGGAACAGTTTTTGAGAATTAATAAGAATGTAGAGAATAAATCAAAATATAGTCTTATGGAATATCATAAAGTATTTTGTTGATGAGTTTTTAAAGATAATAATATGATCATAGATAAAGAAGAGAAATATAAATATTCTTGATATATCATCAACAAACCATCATGTTTATTGAATAAAATATATAATATATGTGTATCTATATTGTCTATTGGATTGTATCTAATGATATGGATGGTGTATACATTGTTGGAATATCTTAGACATTGGAAATTCAATATCACCCCTTCATGGATGGTATGATTTACGGGATTTCTCATATAATAACAGAGGGCCAAAAAAATTTAGAACATTGTTGAAATAGATTAATAGTGAAATACTGTGATGATAGACTTATCCATTGTATAACACTAATTTTATACCTTGATAGGTGAATCCCTTACATTATATAGGATACCATTTTGTAATTATGGGAGTCAATGGTCAAATTCCATCTTTTATAATATGATATTTATGAACCATACTGCACAATCTTTGATATATCAAATAAAATAAACATTTCATATTATAATGGGTATACAAAAATTAATAAACCTATTGATTCATATCCAATGGAAATTGTAAGTTAGATGAGAAAGATCCATGCACTTGATATCCCATATTTCTAATATATCATTCCATATGATTGATATAATAATATGATAGATTAAATGTATCTATATTCTATATCACATAATAATAATTACGTAAATCATAAAATAATATATGCATGTTTTGTTAAACTACCTAAAATATCCCAGTTAAAATAAAATCACATAAGGAATTTATGGTAACCTCACCATTATTTGAGAATCCATCGAATATATTTTGGATATGACATGTCATGCTCTATTGAAATTAGAACCAACCTATTTTAAAAAACATTAATCCTTATTATAATTCATAACAATAAATCCATGCCTGAATTTTTACCATGGACGAAATATGAAATATTAGTTTCGTAAATATATGAAAATGGATCCCAATAGTGGATAATTAGACATACTGTAGTGAAAAATGGTTCTAGTGTGTTATCGAAAATATATATTCATATTTATATATGGTCATATAAACCAGTATTTATAAAATATATATCATATATATACCAATATAATCCATTTTTAAATGAAATTTATTGACTATTATATGTAGAACACATAAATATATAAGTAATTCATCTAATATATTCATGATTATCCATTATATAATGGATTGTATGACTATATACAAAATATATAATTCATAAAATTAATTGATAACATTACATGACCCTCCACTATGAATGTGACTGAATTTCCTCTATATTATCCAATAATGGGCTGGGATGTGTTTAACCTACCATGAAAATGGATAAATCCCATCATGGTTGATTTCTAGTTAGTGAAATTATACTTATCATACCAAAGATCACATTTTACACATATTCCTAATTTAATTCATAAGAATATTGTCATTTTTTAGTGTAAAAATGATAGTTATGTTTCAAACGATATGTGATACTTATTTGTAATAATCATACAACCATGTGTATATTGATTATTTTATGAGATTCGTGGTTATATACATATTTGAGCTAGTCCATATAATATGTCCCGACCTATTATCCCATGATTATATTCTTTTTATCTCATAAAAAACACTCTATATATCATACATAAGTCTACAAACAATAATATTAACATATCATCACAACCCATAATATATTTTAAGGTACATCGATTTGGGGGAACTCAATGTAAATCATTGAGTGGATATTTTAATCCCAATAATCATAATATATATATATATATATAATATAATATAATGTAATCATAAATATTGATTTATTTTTTATAAAATCATGGTATACATTACAACTATTAATTCATACATCATATGTTTTTTCAACGAATCGATTCAATAAGACCCACATATTATTTCTTTTTTGTAATGGATTTCTCATTAGATATACTCCATTATCATATATAAAAAACCATTATATCTATACATATCCCAATATAATGAAATCTTGAATTATTTTTACTTATAAAGTATGTGATTAGTCCATTATGATTAAAAGGATCCATGGCATGATCAATAGATTAATATTTGTCATAGTAAATCTATATTACTCATTCATCAAAAGGAACCATAAAATTTATAAAAGATATATCCCTGATATAAGAATATTACATAAAATTATATGATATAGAAATTTACTCCTCATTTATATATGCGTTCATCATATTGTATTATTTATAATAATAGGAACTAATATCCTTAGAGTCTATGAATTAATAAAAAATATATCGATGTATCATATCACTATTTTTATATCAGAACCCATATTTTGAATAAAATTTTATAATGGAATCATCCTCTTATCTAAATACCAAGAACATATAACTACCTCATAGTAAATTCTTATTGTTTTAAATAACATCAATCCATTGAATTCACTAGTATTGGATAAGTATCAAAATGAAATTGTGAAACCATAAGTGACATTGTATAGAATAAAAATAAATATTAGATTTGAAATATACTATAAAAACACATTAATAATTTTATCAATCCCTTTCAATGGGTTAAAATGAAATAATATTCTTCCTAATATATTTTCAATGTAATGATTGTTAATATAACATTTTATAAATATTAATCAAAAAAAACTTAAATATAATACCAGTATATGTGACGCCCTGACCCCAGCTACCCAGAGTCGGTGCATTATTACATAACATTGGCCTGATCTCTAAAAGATCAAGTCTCTAAAGACCGATTAGTTTAGTAGCATTGGAAACACTAGATACAATCATAATGTTTTACTTTACATCATAAAAAACATCTTGTCTTAATATCCCCTCAAAATATCCCTGTAGGTCTTTCATAAATTACTTCTTCACAATAATGGAAAAATAAAACATTGAAAAGGGTGAGCTCAAATGCTCAGTAAGGATAACATTATAGCAGAAGCTTTCATAGATAAGCATAAACACTTAAGGCAATTTATAATTAAAACAAAAGCCTTTTAATCTTGAACTTCAACATAGTATGGAAAAAATAAAATTGAATAATACCATTTACTTATTCACATGGATATTCTACTAATCAAATGATCACATGGAATATCAATAACCACTATCATAATGATGGAATGCATAATTCCAGACTATCATAACCACATAGCCAAGGCCTCATGCCAAGACAAAAAATAAGATTTTGCCAAGGCCTTGTTCCAAGACACTAGTTTGTCTCATGAGACCTACCGATTCATCGAGGAGCTATAGCAGGCTCCACCCGTCACTTATCAAGTCCAATGCATTCCTCATATGAACAGGTTTAAACATAACATAAACATTCTTATTAAAACTAGCATACGAAATGTCAATACTTTAACCACAAACCATGAATGGTTTAAAAATAGCACATCCACAGTCAGACATAGCTCATTTGATACAATATGGAAGATTATATTGTATCACATTAACCTCAATCATGAATAATGAAGGATTTTGACATTGATGAAAATAGTCATCAAAACTATTTGATAGAAATATCCCCCTTTTTCTTGAAAACATTTAAAGTCACACTATTTTTCAAGAAGATATTTAAAAATAGATTTTTGAATCAAAGTGTCCCATACCACTTTGAAACTTTTAAAAGGAGTTTTAATTTTAAAACTTTAATGTCCATATAAATATATCCTTAAAACCATTTTATTAAAACACGGACATTAATGAGAAAGATTTATAAGAATAAGTCTTTAAAACATTTAAAAATAGTATTTTAGTTAGAGTTTCTAACCAAAAGAGAGACACTTGAATACAAATAATTGAGGTAATCAAAACATTGTAATATCATGAGAATAACAGAATTTGTGATATACTATGTCAATGTACATTATATACACCACATAAAAGTGATTTGGTGTATAACAACAAAGAAGTCTCAATGGAATGTAAATTGAGATGAAATCTATCATAAAGGCCGTATCCTTAGGTTAAGGATAAAACAACGACATAATTATGTGTGAAAAATATAAATACAATAAATATGATTGGATATTCAGTGTAAAACAATCAAAGTTCATTCACACATATTCTTGTAAAAACAACACCAACGAATTGGATGTTTAACTCAACAAATGGAGAATGAATTAAAATTACTCTTATCACTATCAATGACTTGAGAAATTATCAATAGAGTGATTATGTGTATCAAAAGTATATACACAGAAAGGGGAGTGGAAATTATGACATAATAAAATGAATAGTGATTCCACACATAATCTTGGGGTAATATAATCATTGAAATATGCGTAAAGCCAAATGAGTGGAAATTGAAATTTAAAATTCCCTTATCAATTAGGTAACTTACGAAACATACACCCATCAAAGAAGGATCATACCATGATGATGTAAATATCCATAAATTAAAGTATATTACACAATTAATACAATCATGGGTAGTACACACACCACATGCAATAAATAAGTGGTGAATAATGGAATTCTCACGGAATTAAAAGTGAGATAAGAAACCCCTTTCTTTGTACATTTTCCTTGGTCGATGGTAGGTTAACCTCATGTATAATTGTGAAATAATTGTTATTATATTATTCAATATTCATATACATTAATATGATATCATATATGATCTTTTAACATTGCATTTTTAAAAATATCTTAGAATTATCGTCATTTCAGGTGTTAACTTACTCGTTTTCTTTTATATGTTTTATTAAGTAAGTCATGGTTGTCATGGGTAGGTTGTATCCTATTCATATCCAGAATGATATCAAGTCCTTAAAAATTATTTTTAAATCCTCAAATGATAGTTATACTTGAATGGATACGATAGAGAATGAATCTCATCACGTCCATGGAGACGGTAGTCCGTACGTACGCAAGAGTGACACTATCATTGTTTTGATATTAAAATAATACATAATTGGATGGTATATCATATATACAGAATAATTATCATGTTATATATTTTATTTACATGAATTACACATCATTATTATACCCATCCAAATAATAATTTATTGAATAACGATTACACCACGACGTGGAGACGGTAAGCCGTACGTACGCACGTATGGTGACATGTTATTCAAACGGTGGATAAAATACTGAATATGGCTGTACCATATTTATAATAATATTAAAGTATATAAGAGATACTGGATTCATTATTTTAGAATATAAATAACAAATAAAGAAGAAGTGGAAGAAGAAAGGAACTTGAAAAAGGGTGGTGAAATCATTACCTCTTCTTCGGGTTCTTCCTTTTGATTTGATCAAAAGGGCTCCTTAGGTTGGATTTTTGATCCAACTAAGGCCTCTAGGTTTTAGTGAGGGAAGTTGAGAGAGTATTTGGGAAGGGGTTGGCCGAACCAAAAGGCTTTGAAGGTGTGAGGTAATGAGAAGGGGGAGTGCCCTTTTATAAGACGGGTGAGGGGTACCTTTGGGAAAGCTAGAAATATTATTTTATAATAAATTAATATTCGGTTTATAATGGCTGAAAAGTGTATTATTTAAAGGTTAAGGTGGGTATGGGTTTAAAACCACTCAACAAATAGAATTTAGAGACGTTTGAGTCATTATATTAACCTTATCTTTAAGTATTAACTCTTAGTTAATTAGTTTCACTTTTACAATGTCTCTTTGTATTTCTATATTATATGGTTTATAAACATACTATATACACTCATGAGATCCCCAACTGGTCCATTAATGATACAAATATCATGATATAAGTCTGATGGCCGATCCTTAGATTTATAGGAATATAATATCAATTAATAATATAATATTTTTTTTAAAAACGTTTTATGACAATTTTTATACTATTCAATAATTGAATTTTGTAAAAATAATAACAGAATGATTACTTCGAAAAAAGTTAATTACATCAATCCTATAATGTCATAGTAACCTATAAAATTATTTTAATTCATAAAAAGTCTGAAATTATATTTATTTCGGTATTTATAATATCAATTATTCTAATTGTTCATTATTATGGTAATTACTGCATCGCCATTGTGTCATAAATAAATTAAATTATTTAATGTCTAAAAATTATAAATATAATTTAATTATGTGGGAAATCGTTTTATCTTTCTAATAAATTTTTATAGTCTAAAATACAACATATATAACCCTATTTAACAATTGTGTTTCTAAAAGATATATGCTTGTGTCATTTTTGTATTCATTTTAACATAATTAAAATAAAGTGTCCCTATCACTTACAAGTGGATCCATGGGGTCCCAAAATCGACCAAAAGGTTCCCATGGTCGGACATGTATCCACAAATAATTTTAGGACACGTTTTAGGATAATTTAGTCTTATTATAATATTAATTTTTAACCCTTATTTACCGGATTTACCATTAACCATGGTAAATAAAATATTTACCAAAGTAATTATTCAAAATGTCTAAAAATAAAATTTACCTATTTACACAATTTGAACTTCCTGATTCCAAATATGGAATCCATTTTTCAAAATTAAAAACATAGAAGTGGCAGAAATTAATTTAAAATTAATTCCCGTTGTTAAAACAAAAACTGTGTTTTTAAGAAATAATAACTATCAAAAGATTGGTACTTGTTTATGTATGGTTTAATTGTGATATTATTTACAATGATAATACATTGAATTAAATGGTAAAAATAAATTCTAAATATACTTTAAAACCACTCAAATTCATAATTTATCAAAATTAATTATTTCGACTAAAAAAGTTGTTTTTAATTAAAATTTAGTAATTTTCACTATTCATCAAAATATAAAAGTTATCCGAAATGTAACAAAATTTCACCCTAGGATAATTTCGATATTCCGAATCCAAAAATGAAGACCATTTTGAGAGATAGAATTAATAAAATTTCAAAAAAGTATGTATTACTATTCATAATGGCTAGTTTGATTGGTTGTGGTGTGTTAGGATCTCGATGTTGCGTACAATGCACGCCATTGCATTATTCAAAGGGAAACGTACCGTGGAAGCATTGGGTGTTAAATTCTCCCCTCCTTCAATAAATTTCATCCTCGCAATTTTTTTAAAATTGGGATTGATAATATAATGGAAAGTCTCACATCAGAAAAAGACTCAATAAAACTATCACATTAAAAGAAAGGAAGGGAGGTATAAAGGTCACCCAAGATAACCCATACTAGGATTCGATGTAGGAAAACATGGATATTGAAGATAAAATAAGTGTTCATTTCTGAGGGAGAGGGATAGAAAACATGATCAGAAGAAAGTTAACAATAAGAAAATCACAAACTTGTGTTGGGACAAACGGTCCTTAGTCTCCCAGTTGGAAAAGTAAACGGACAACATTGTTTTTGTTTAAAGTTACATTACATAAGGACGAGGAATTCATTTATGATATTGACTAAGAAAATAAAGATATATACTTACTTTTTAAGTATAGTTTCATTATTTAATAACTTTTTACCACTAAATCATTTTTTTGAACAATGAGTATTCAAGAAGACTTGGTCACAAAGAAAGAGCTAGAATAATATTCTATAGAAAAAAATTATCCATGTAAGATAAAATATATATTTAACTTGTATTTAGAGATTAATCAAAACCAAAATGGTTAGTATAATATCATATGACCCACCCCCCCCCCCGAAACATACATTCCATTAGAGAAAAAAAACTAATCTTAATTTCTAAAATTAATCCATCAATACCCCAATGTTACATAAATACCATTCAATAATCAATTGTCCTTAAAATCATTCAATATAATCCAAACATAATATTTAAACTCAACACATATAAGATTTTAGTCTTCCACGTTAAATTGTATCTCCAAATGACATTAATTACTCTTAAAGTGACATACTTCAAAGTAATTAACCTAATAATTTCCATAAACAACACAAATCACTATAAATCCATAATAAAAACATAGATAAAAATCCACCATTACTCCTCAAATGAAATCCCATATTATTCTATTTTCCTTGGGCATATAGTGTTTCCAACAAAGTGAACATCTTCCAAAATAACATTTTTCACTTAATCACCAAATCATTTTCCTATACCAAGGGTATTCATTTGATAAGACATAAGAACCCAAATCAGTTTATTATTGATCAATAAAATCATTTAACTAAAAATAATTGTCAAAATAACCAGGGACTTCACGAAGTCCAGTGGTAGGCGATAAATCCCAATCACACTTTGGTTGTGGGTTTGATTCCCACAGCTATGTCCGACGCAACGGGTTGTCGCACGGTCTACGTGTTGTCCTTTTTCAAAAACTATATTTTATAATATTATCAAAATTAGATAAATTCATCAAAATACAATAACATAATTTAACCATGAATGTTATATAATACCTTGAATTTTCATCCCAAATTATAATAACATATAATTCTCTCAACCCCCAATGATCATATAAAACCAAATGGTTATTTATACCTATATCCACAAGAGAATAGATAATTCTTCCTCAAATATCATTCTCACATGGAAAACTGCGGGGTTACGAATACAAGAGAAAATTATTCCAAAGTAAACCCATCAATAAGGAGCACTAATACTTTTTAAACATTTCTCCAACCATTTATTTCCACATAGCATCTTCTTTGACCAAGAAAATATCATATAGAATAGGGAATTCACTTGGGTAATGGCCAGGTCCGCTATATTTACGGAAAATGACTGTAAATGGACTCTTGGGACCATTTTTATCTTCTTCCATAGTACTTTTCATTCTTCTTCAGCAATTATTCACATTATGTCCTTCCTTCCCGCATGTAAATCATTTCTTTGTCCCATTAAGACACTTTCCTAGGTGTCTCCTTCCACATTTCTTGCATGATAGAAATTTAGTATTCCTTTCTCTATGGTCTCCACTGCTGGAGCTCTTATCATTCATCAACTTTCTATTCTTTTTTGAGTCTGGGAATTGGTTAATATATATATTGTTGATCATATTTTTGTAAAATTGATTTGGCATAATGATGATATATTTTACGCCTATCAACATTCCATTTTGTGGCTTATTGCCACCACCATTCCCACCTTGTAAATCATTCCCAAACTCACTATGACTTCCTTGGAATCTAGCCATTGAATAAAACCAGAAAGCATTGTGTGAGTAAAAGAAATCATAAAATCATTTAGAGATTAACATGTAATCATATTCTCAATTTGAAACACATTAGGATTAACCAAGGTCATTTACTCCCGTCTTATATATTTAATACATCAAATCGGTAAGTAAAGAAAATGTAAATTATCTTAATCATATCCCCCAGGAGTGGCGTAACCAAGAGTGAAGCAAGGCCCATTGTCGTGCACCAGTTCCAGTTCGAGTCTAGATCAAAGCGGTGTTTTCGGGTTTTACCCCTAGGTACATATGTGCCAGAGCCGCCTCTATCTGGTCGTATCCAGACAGGGATGTATTTCTTGGAAAACTCACAAAATCTCTACAATACCAAAATTCTAGGAATTTATTCTATACTAATCCTCAAAGTTCATCTTATGTCTACCTTCTCTAATCAGAGTTTATCTAAATCTAGCTCCCAAGGTTTGTACTAAAAATCATCTGATACCAACTGTAACGCCCTGACCCCAGCTACCCAGAGTCGGTGCATTATTACATAACATTGGAATGATCACAAGAAAGATCAAGTCTCGAAAGAACAATTATTTTAGTAGAGTTGGAAACACTCGATACAATCATAAAGTTTTACATTACATCATAAAAAACATCTTGTCTTCATATCCCCTCATACTATTCCTACTGGTCATTCATAAATTACTTCTTCACAATACTGGGAAAAATAAAACATTGAAATTGGTGAGCTCAAATGATTAGTAAGGATAACATTATCGCAGAAGCTTTCTTATATAAACATAAACACTTAAGGCAATTTATAATTAAAACAAAAGACTTTTAAACTTGAACCTCAACATAGTATGGAAAAAATAAAATGGAATAATTCTATTTACTTATTCACATTGATATTCTACTAATCGAATAATCACATGCAATATCAATAACCACTTTCATAATGATGGATTGCATAATTCTAGAATATCATAACTACATAGCCAAGGCCTCGTGCCAAAACTAAAAATAATATTTTGCCAAGGCCTTCACCCAAGACACTGGTTTGCCTCATGAGACCTACCGATGCATGGAGGAGCTATAGCAGGCTCCACCCATCACTTATTAAGTCCAATTCATTCCTCATCTGAACAAGTTTAAACATAACATAAACATTCGTATTAAAACTAGCATACAAAATGTCAATACTTTAACCACAAACCATGAGAGGTATAATAATAGAACATCCATAGTCAGACATAACTCATTTGATACAATATGGATGATTGTATTGTATCACATTAACCTTAATCGAGAATAATTAAGGATGTTGACATAGATAAAAATAATCATCAAAACTATTTGAGAGAAATATCCCCCTTTTCTTGAAATCATTTAAAGTCACACTATTTGTCAAGAAGCTATTTAAAAATATATTTTTGAATAAATGTGTCCCATACCACTTTGAAACATTTAAATTGAGTTTTAATTTTAAAACTTTAATGTCCATATAAATAAATCCTTAAAACCATTTTTTTAAAACATGGACACTAATGAGCAAGATTTTGAAGAATAAGTCTTTAAAACATTTAAAAAATGGTATTTTAGTTAGAGTTTCTAAAAAAAGAGACACTTGAATACAAATAATTGAGGTAATCAAAAAATTTTAATATCATGAGAATAAAGGAATTCTTGATATACTATATCAAAGTACATTATACACACCACATAAAAGTGATTTGGTGAATAACAACAAAGAAGTCTCAATGGAATGTAAATTGAGAGGAAATCTCTCAAAAAGGCCGTATCCTTATGTTAAGGATAAATAAATGACATAATTATGTGTGAAAAATATAAATACACTAAATATGATTGGATATTCATGGTAAAAAAATCAAAGGACATTCACACATATTCTTGTAAAAACAACACCAACGAATTTGATGTTTAACTCAACAAATGGAGAATGAGTTAAAATTACTCTTATCAAATCCACATCAATGACTTGAAAATTATCAATGGAGTGATTATGTGTATAAAAAGTATATCCACAGAAAGGGGAGTGGAAATTATGACATAATAAAACGAATAGTGATTCCACAAATAATCTTGGTGTAATATAATCCATGAAATATGCGTAAAGCCAAATGAGTGGAAATTGAAATTTCAAATTACCTTATCAATTAGGTAACTTACAAAACATACCCCCATGAAAGAATGATCATACCATGATTATGTAAATATCCATAAATTAAAGTATATTACACAATGAATACAATCATGGGCAGTACACACACCACATGCAATAAATAAGTGGTGAATAATGGAATTCTCAAGAAATTAAAAGTGAGATAAGAAACCCCTTACTTTGTAATTTTTCCTTGGTAAACGGTAGGTTGACCTCATGTATAATGGTAAAATAATTGTTATTAAATTATTCAATAATCATATACATTAATATGATATCATATATGATCTTTTAACATTGCTTTGTTAATAATATCTTAGAATTATCGTCGTTTCAGGTGTTAACTTACTCGTTTTCTTTTATATGTTTTGTTACATAAGTCATGGTTTTCAGGGATAGGTTGTATAATATTCATATCCATAATGATAAAAAGTCCTTAAACATTATTTTTAAATCATAAAATGATAATTATACTTGAATGGATACGATAGAGAATGAATCTCATCACGTTCGTGGAGACGATAGTCCGTACGTACGCACGAGCGACAATATCATTCTTTTGATATTAAAATAATATATAATTGGATGGTATATCATATATACAGAATAATTATAATGTTATATTTATTATTAAATGAATTAAACATCATTATTATACCCATCCAAATAATAATTTATTGAATAATAATTACACCACGATGTGGAGACGGTAAGCCGTACGTACGCACGTATGGTGACATGTTATTAAAATGGTTTATAGAATACTGAATATGGTTGTAACATATTTATAATAATATTATAGTATATAAGAGATACTAGATTCATTATTTTAGAATATAAATAACAAAGAACGAAGAAGTGTAAGAAGAAAGGAACTTGAAAAGGGTGCTGAAATCATTACATCTTCTTCAGGTTCTTCCTTTTGATTTGATCAAAAGGGCTCCTTTGGATGGATTTCATATCAAAATAAGGACTCTATGTTGTAGTGAGGTATTTTGAGAGATTATTTGGTCAGGTTTTGTCTGAACCAAAATGCGTTGATGGTGTGAAGTAATCAGAAGGGGGAGTGCCCTTTTATAAGAGGGGTGAGGGGCACCTTTGGAAATGCTCGAAATATTATTTTATAATAAATTTATATTCGGTTTCTAAGGGCTCCAAAGTGGATTATTTAATGTTTATGGTGGGGATGGGTCGAAAACCACTCATCCAATAGAATTTAAACAGGTTTGTGTCATTATATTAACCTTATCATTAAGTATTAACTCTTAGTTAATTAGTTTAACTTTTAAAATGTCTCTTTGTATTTTTATATTATATGGTTAATAAAATTACTATATACATCCATGAGACCCCCAAGAGGTCCATTAATGATACAGATATCATGATATAAGTCTCTTGGACGACCCTTAGATTTTTAAGAATTTAATATCAATTAATAATATTATATTTGTTTTAAAAAGTCTTTTATGTCAATTTTGATACTATTCAATAATTGATTTTTTAAAAAATCATAATAGAATGATTAATTCGAAAAAAGTTAATTATATCAATCCTAACATGTCATATTAACCTAGAATGATAGTTTAATTCATAAAAGGTTTAAATTATTTTTATTTGGGTATTTATAATATCAATTATTCTAATTTTTCATTATTATGGTAATTACTGCATCACCATTGTGTCATAAATAAATTAAATTATTTAATGTCTAAAAATTATAAATAAAATTTCATTATGTAATAAATCTTTTTATATTTCTAACTAATATTTATAGTCTAAAATCCGACATATATATCCCTATGTAATAATTGTTTTTCTAAAAGATATATCCTTGTGTCATTTTTGTATACATTTTAACTTAATTAAAATAAAGTGTCCCTATCACTTACAAGTGGATCCATGGGGTACCAAAATCGACCCAAATATTCCCATGGTCGGACATGTATCCACCAATAAGGTTAGGACACGTTTGAGGATAATTTAGTATTATTATAATATTAATTTTTAACCCTTATTTACCGGATATACCCTTAACCATGGTAAATAAAATATTTACAGAAGTAATTATTCAAAATGTCTAAAAATAAAAGTTTCATATTTATACAATTTGAACATCCTGATTCCAAATATGGAATCCATTTTTCCAAATTCAAAATACAGAAGTGGTAGAAATTAATTTAAAATTAATTCCCGTTGTTAAAACAAAAAGCGTGTTTTTATGATATAATAACTATCAAAAGAATGGCACTTGTTTATATCTGGTTTAATTGTGAAATTATGTCCAATGAATAACATTGAATTAAATGGTAAAAATATATTCTAAATATAATTTAAAACCACTCAAATTCATAATTTATCTATATTAATTATTTCGATTAAAAAAGTTGTTTTTAATTAAAATTTAGTAATTTTCACTATTCATCAAAATATGAAAGTTATCCGAAAAGTACCAAAATTTCATCCTAGGATAATTTAGATATTCTTCAATCCAAAAATGAAGTCCATTTTGAGAGAGAATTTATAAAATTTCAAAAAATAGGTATTACTATTCATAACGGCTAGTTTGATTGGTTGTGGTGTGTTAGAATCTCGAAGTTGCGTACAATGCACGCCATTGAATTATTCAAAGAGAAACGTACCATGGAAGCTTGGGGTGTTAAAATATATGTGTCATAACTTGTTTTAATAAACCTATTATATCTTTCATTACTGATCTCTATACATATTACATAGGTTAATTTATCCATTTAATTAATTCAGAATAATTTCGAAATCCACCTATTCAAAATGATTAATGTTTAGATTCCATTTGTGATAAGATGTTTTCAATCAACATAAAATATATAATTTAATACCACACTTCAATTAATATTAATGTATTCACAATAAATATAATTTTTTTACTGAAGATTTGATATTTAATATCTTCATCAAACTAGACGTTCTATGTCTAATATGCTTTTTACAATCCAAAAATGGAATATAATAAATTGTTAGTAATGAAAGACCAATTTTAAAAATTAAAACCTTATACATATATAATATAAACTACATTGATTAAATCCTTGTAATCAAAAATAGTTCTAAAAAACATTATATATATTTCATAATAATAATAACAACATGTTTTGGTAAGAAATATCCAAATCGAATTTATCATTCCAATGAGAAAAAATTTATTATTATTTTAAATACTGAGAATTTGTTTGTAATCCTATATAACTAATTCTGACATATAGAAATAAAATACCCCATCCATTTCAAATTTATTATAGAAAATACAATTTCAGCTTACATTTGCCACCCCATCAAGTGCATAAATTAATATCTAATACTAGATAGTGTACATGTAAACCAATTCAGATTCACATTCTTTTATCCATCTCTCAAAATCATAAATCTCAATGTTATCTTGGAAATTATTAGGTTCATTTACTCTAACCATTAAATTATAATAATTTTTTAAAAAAACCAATTTTCTCTATAAATAAATGAAATATACCGGACATTTATGGCTATATTATAACATGATTCAATTATTTTTCCAGATCTCTTTTTCAAATTAGCTCGACATCCATCTCTATAAAACATCAAGTGTATTGTTCCAAAACATATCAATGTTTGTATTTCTCTAATAAAATTCATTATTCATGTTATCCTTATAATGTAATACACTATATATTTCCACAATAATTTTTTTAATGGAATTATATGAATAATATTTATTTTAATCTTTGGGATAAAAAATAAATTTTTATTTCTATGTATGGGTAATACTACAATAATCTATGCACCATGAGAGTCTTCACATGTATTTCCTAATTATCAATTAGTTTATATAATCTACCATTCTTAAATTTGATCATATCTATATTTTTTTCTTATAATAATGTAGTATTGAATTACACAACATATTTAATACCCATGAGTCAATATTAAATAAATATATATATATATATATATATATATCATTAACAATAAAATTAATAAAATGACTCTTTTTGAGAATAGTTCTCAATATTTTATACATATGAGAAATATTTTTATAGTTAAAAATAATAAAATATCATATAATTGTTATAATTATTTATTCTATAATCTATAATAAATACCTAGCTATAGGAGAGAATAATTTTTTAATATAAAAACATTACATTCACAAAAATGATGATATAATTCATCTTATATTACTAGTTATAGTATATATATATAACTAATACAAGACCATAAATTAAAATTAAAATCATCACATTAGTTATTTTGGTGGGCCATTATTCCAATAAAATTATATATGGATATTGGAAGGTTGACTAGAAATTGATTCCCCAAATCCATTTTATGAAAAAATATTCAATATAATTCACCTTGTATCTTATGTCACACCATAATAAGAAATGTCTATATTAATTAATTTATTTTATTTTCATTTAATTTCTTTTTAGTTTATTTGAGTGTTTTCTTAAAAAATTTGAGTTTTTTGGGAGCTTCAAGGTCGGACATTCATGGTGCATGGTCTACTCCACTTCATGGACACCTCTTGATGCCGATTATTCTATTGATTCATTTTGTGAGCACCATATGGATGATTTTCTCTTACTTTGTTTCATTTTTATTTCATTTTCATTATGTGTTTCATCATCTACTACATGGTTTTTGTGACCCAAATTAACCCTATTATATTTTTTGGGTTTTCTTTTATTGTCTTTTAATGTATAGTGTCCATATGTATTGTTTTGTCCTTTTTTATCCATTACCAATAAATTATATTTTTTTACATTAGTTTTGTTTAGGTTTTATTCTAGTGTAACTATTTCCTTAAATTTAATTAGGTAGTTTCATAATTTTTGAATTATTTTTTATTACATATGGTGTCTTGTATCACTTTTTAGAAACTAATAAAATATATTTTTATGAATGAAAATTCAAAATAATATTCTTATTGTATATATTCCATCATGGAGTGGAGAAAATATACATTGGGTCAAGATATATATATATATATATATATATATTGTGTATCTGTATGTGTATGTAATTGAAAAGTGGTTTTGGTATATTTCCTCAAATGTATCATGTTTTGTGGTAGGTTTATAAGTTTGATCATTTAATTTTTAATATATGATTTATTGTTGTTTTAATATTAATTTTCACTATTTTCATGAAATAAATATATATTAATTTATGGGTCAAGACACTCATAATTGAAATTTAACTAATTTGGTAAATTTTTCCTAATCATCAAACATGGATATTTATTTTTAATGCAAACTCTCAATCATGTATTTAAATGTATGGCCTTTTCAATGTTCTATTGTTTTCATAAATGACTTATATTATCAATTTTTTGACTCCTAAAGGTGATTCCAAAAAGGTAATTATTTCATCCCATATGGAAAGAAACATTTTTCACATTCATTTGTTTAAATTAAATTAACACCCCTTTTTATTCATTCATAATTAATTAAAAAATTTATATATGTGTTATATGTGTGACAAGTGATATATCATGTTGAAATAAGATGGTTCTTTATTTAAGTGACATTGAATTGGGATGAACTTATGTAGTGATATATGGGGTTAAAAGTTTAATGAGATTTTCTTAATGAATAAGATATTTATATATTATATAGATAGAATAAAAAATAGATCCATTTGACCATGGAAACTATGATATCATGGGTACCTAGGTGGGATGACTAATTCTTGTATGCCAAGTATTCTAACACAGTTCAGGTCCAGTATTCCTAGAAGGATTATGTTCGAATAGAAACTATACTATGGTGTTGTTTTTATCCATGTAAGAGAATGAACCATTACATCCATGTTTGATCCCTATGAATATAAAGATCCTTATAACCCACAAATCATAGCCCCATATAAATTTGCAATGATTAAATCACCATTTAATTTTTCTTATTTTTGTATTAGTTTAAATTCTATTTTCTTATTTCAATTTTCACCTCCAAAATAATGAAAACAATTTTAGAATTATCTAATTTTATTCATCCATATTGATACAATTTTATAGACTACATAGAAAACTATTTTTCTAATTTAATGGAGACTTTTTTACTAAAATAATTCATTTTTGATACATGTATTGAAAGTATTGGAACCCCATACTTATACGTCTTATTTTAAAACTAAAATTATTTTGTATTATTCATTAATGAAAAAATAGGATTTAGCGTATTAAGGAACATATATAGAGTTTTAATACTATTTTCTATACCACTATCACTATTTATATCTTCTGGAGTATCATCTGACTCAGTGTTAGACTCCATTGACATATGTTGGTTCATCAGATAGAGGTGACTCATGAGGTCACAAAGAGGTATTTCTTGTTTTATTTATTTCCTAGTAGAAATTATTTATCATTTTTAATTTATTAATTTTCATTTTTATGGATAAGTCATTACCATGTATGTATATATGATCCCCATTACTTATTTAAAACCCTAGAGAATAGTTAACACGTCTTAAGGCTAATCAGGGGAGTGCTCAAGTGATTGGTTTGGGGTTTCCCAAGAATTTGTTTCAGTATCCTAAATCTTATTGTTACTAAAAAATGGGAAACAAAATTCTTATAGTGAAAACTAGTTAACTAATTCTTAATGGTAGTCACATCCAATATGTTGTAAAAAATAAAATCCATGGAGACCACAACATGGAATGAACCAACATGGTTTAATTACTTGGATCATCACACATGTTTTCATTAGAAGGAATGTCACAATAAATATTTATGTTATTATTTTAAAATTGCACTCTTTATTAATATATATATACCACAAGCATATTAGATCATTATTTTTTAATCACATGATACTTTAATTATTATATATTTTTCTCCTTATCTATACAATAATCTAATGACTTATTTTGAGAATATATAATTCATCATAAAAATTAATACATTCAAACAATATCAATATTTAAATTTTTACAATAACCATATTACTACTAAAACAAAATATAAAATCCAAACATATCACCACTTCTCTAAGTACATTCTACACATAACGATTATGAAAATTTCAGTGAATGGTTTTGAATTATATAAAATTATCAATCCCCTATATTAGTAACAATGATATATGAGATAACAAAAAAACACTACTCTAGATTATTTAATATACATTTAGGCATGTTGGTTGTCAGAACCGATGTGCCATTTCATAGAGAAAAATCAATGAATATTGATTTTAATTCAACATAACTGAAATAAATAGTTTTAACGACCTATATCCAACCGTAAAATTCAAGCTAATACTTATTATAAAATGAATTTATGGTTGTTGTATAAAATTCCAAGTTTCATAGAAAATGATATTACACATTTTTAGATAAAAATACATTAAATTACACAAACAAATACCTGATGGCCATAATAGTTTGGTGCCCTTGGAATCAAGTAATGTAGTATTATAATATTGTAATTGATCGTAATTGTTTCCAATAATTTTATTCCATTTAGTACTCCCCCTAGAGATCACCTACATAAATACTTTCTTGATAAAATGGTAAAATAAAACATAATAATGGGTGAGATAAGATGATAAATATGTGTAAACATAAGATTTATTTACCCATGATAACATGAAAGCGTAATATAAGCATAAGGATTAATGAGAATGAACATAAAATACGAGGTTAATACCAAATATATCGCCTCTAAGACATGAAAAAAATATTTATATTTCATAATACAAGATTCGTAAGTGAATCAATGATCATTATTCATGTTATAAAACCGTTAGTATAATAAATTTATTTTATCTAGAAAGATAATAATTGAAATGTTTTTGTCAATGATAACAACAAAGACATTCATAACATTTTTTTGATATGGATAACAACCTATATACCTACACTGTTCAAGGGATAAAATGTTTTATACCCTATAATTTTCAGGCTACACCTCTTGGTTTGAAATACCACCATCCTCACTGGTTTCCCTTTCTTTAAAGTATAATAGTTTCACTACCCAAACCATCATTTTTAGTACATGTTCACTACCAAGAACATCATTGTGGGAAAACACCCTTACTGGGACGAGCATACACTGAAATCCATCGTTTTCATACCGAACCATGTTCACTCTCAAATCTATTATTTTCATACTGAATTTTGTTCAATATTTTATCTTTTCTCATTTTACATAAAAGGGTTAACTCTACATTTTAATCATATCATAACAAACATGTTTCACTCAATATTTTAGTTTAATATTACATAATATTGTTCTCTCCCTGTTTTAGTGATTTCTATATCATGATATATAAATCCTTACCCAATGATTTAGAGTGATATATTTCTCCCAACCATTTATGGTTATAAAATAACCACTATACGTGGTTGTATCATAAAAACATTCTTCAATTATAATGTAACCACCATCACATAAACAAAATAATACATAAGTGTGCCCTAATATCATAAATCATTCATTATATGAGAACCCATGAATTAAAATTAGTTTCATAAACACTTCATCATAATATAAAATATGGAAAATAAATTGGTTTCATAATAAAAGCATAACCAATGGAAAAATAAGGGCAATTAATAATAATTTTATCATGGTATAACCAATGTAAGCGAAATGTGTTTAATAAACAAAATTTTATAATAAATTTAAATCATTAAAAGAATGAGTAATAATAGAATCATTATATTAAATTGATAGTAAATAAAAATTATCCTCAATAAGTTATTTTAATAATAGGATTGAAAATTTTAAAGCCTAATACGGAATTTTTTTGAGAAAGATATATTTTATTATAGAATATTTTTTCATTAAATAAAAATATTATGGATTTTATTTTCATTCCAAATATCCTTGAAAAAATATAAATGAATCTTTTAAGAAAATAATTGGAAACATTTTATTATGAAACTATCCCTTTCACCTTCAAAAAACATTATAAAACAATAAACAATCAAAATATTTTTAAAATTTATATAATATATTAAAAACATAATATCTTCAAATTTTATGGAAGTATTTTTCATTACAAATAAATATATATATAATATAAATTATTATTCATATTATGTATTATTCATTATAGTGGGAAATATCAGTTCTGATATTCTTCTAATCCTTTTCATATTTTTGGTAACCGTAAAAAAATATTTTTTTGAAAAATTATTCGAATATTCCTTTCAAAAAAATTTAAAAATATCTAATATGTGTAAAAAATTATTTTAAAATTTTTTTTTAGAAATTTTTCATTTTGAATATTCATTTAGAAAAAACATTTTGGAAGTAAACAAATTTTCCAACTAAAGAGATAAATAACTTCATATTTTCTATAAACAATTTCTCATTTATCTTATGTACTTAACAGTTTAAAATAGAAATATTTCCCAATAATTACCATTAAATTCTGTAATAAATGAAAATTAAATTGTTTCTTGAGTTATAGATCATAGTATTTCTTCAATATAATTATTATCGTAGATAATCTCCATAAACGATGAAATTGTAACATAAACTCAGTTGAATTTGGTAACATTGAATCATAATTACTATAAAAAATAAAATTTAAATTATTTATATAGTATTGTAAAAATAACTATAATAATGAAACAACATGTCAAATGGATAGTGTATACACCACTAAAAAGATACATGTGATGAATTTTGCTTGTGTATCATAGAAAATCTAACTGAGATGGAAATCCTATATTGAATGAATAATTTCTGTTTCATAAATCCCTTAAATGAATACAAATTATATTAACATTTATTATCATTAAAATATTCATATTCATGATATATCATTTCATATTTACCTATATACACCATGAAAATCAAATGAGTGGTGAATATTAAATACATCATTGAGAAATAAAAAGAAGGCTAGAAATACCATTACCTTATATTTTGAATAATTTCAAAAATGATAAAACATAATTTATAATTAATAAAACATTATTATAATATTATTTTTTTATTTATTTTATATATTGTACATCATTTTCGTCCTATGATTTTATTACCCTTTTATTAGAAAATCATTTAAATGTTATGTTTCGTTCAATAACAACATTTTTAATATATTTTATGATTTATAGTTTTTTGGTCCACATGATTTAATCATTATTTCACCACATCAATAATTTAAAACATTTTATAAATATCATATATAATCTATATATTATTTACTAAAAGTAATGTATAATATTTATTTATTTGAAAATAAATACAATATTCTTGGGGACTATATGGCCTATATACGCAAGAACGTTATTTCAATTTTGATGTTGGATTGAAATAAGGAAAATTCAATGATATATATTATCACTCTAAAATCCCATTGATGTCATATATATCATTCATTTTCATTAATACCATTTATAATATGTATTTTTAAAACCATAAATGAATGGCATCACTTCATGAGGTTCTAGAGATCCATACAAAAGAGAGAAATTATCATATTCTGAAAAAGTGGTGACTAGAAATGTATATGCGACAAAATAGTTCATGAATACTCATAAAATAATAAATATAAAATAATTTATATATAAATACAAAAATTAATCATTACTTATTTACTTGGGTTGTTTTAATGGGTAAAATAATTATATTAGTTCATTAAGCGGTAGGTTTCCTTACACATGAATGATAAATTCGTGACAAATTTATTTGAAGTGGAGATTGTAGTGGTTCATTCCCATAACATAAATACATAATTGTATTTGTGATATAATTATTTTATTGTATAATCATATTATTACAACAATTTATGACGGAGGATAAATAATTTAAACCAAAATTATAATTGATTAATATGATATCTTCATCAGGTTTTCCCTTTAGCCATTCAGGAATAAATTTATAGGTTAATATTCTACCCAAAATAAGACTTCTATAATGAGTTCATAGAATTTGGGAAGTAATTTTTGATGGTCTTGGATTAAAAAATGGCGTGAATGTGTCTAAAATAAGGAATGTTGGGTTGAATTTTGTAATTGGGGTGAGGATAATCCTAGCATTTTAAAAAGAATTGTGTTCCACCATATGTTTAATATTTTAAAATAGTCCAAAATTGACAATTATGAAAACATATGAGTTTAATATATGAAATATGGTGGTAAATTGGCTCATATTTCATGTTATATTTTCTTTTTACCCTGGTTGTTTTAGTTTAACCCCTTGGTATTTTCATTTTTTATTAATCATGCTAGGTAATTTTTACAACATTCCCTAATCATTTTGGTAAAAAATTATGTTGATCTAATTAGATAATATAAATTATATTTATTCCAAATACGGAATACTTATTTCCCAATTTAGATAATATAATTATAATATTTCAGTTTAAAATTAACCCCACCCGCACAACTAGAATTTAGTTTTTTAAAGAGAAACTGTAAAAATGTTTGCAATGATTTTATATGAAAATTTAACATGAAATTGAATAAAATGACAAATTTTGGAAGAACTGATTTATAATTTTACTATTTTATTATTAAATTTTTTTATTATATAATATAAATTTATTTATAATATAACTAAAAATGTTTTTTCAATTAAAATTAATTTTTTAACTATCCATTATAAAATGAAACTCTTTAGAAGAATAATAAAAAATCATCCTAATATATTTTAGATATTTTAATTTAAAAATACATTTTTAAATAATAATGTTCTAAAGTAGTAAACAAATTTCATCAACTAATTGTTCTGTGTAAGGCCACCAAAAATATTTTTGGATAATTTCATTTTTAAAAATCAAATTGGATTTATTATTATCTCAAGTATAGATAATAAATAAGATATAAGTTAGAAAATTTTATTGAATATTTAATATATATGTGACAACCGAGTCCCGGTGATAGCACAAGTACCCCGCCTTAACATGGTCATCGGGTCCTGGCCTACTAGGTACCCCTAGTTGCCCCACAGAAATGTGGGGCCCACCCCAGGAAACACCCACGTGCTTGAATAGGTCATCTGACTAATAAAAGTCCTCGTATGGTAACACATGTTCTTTCCAGTGTACTTTGTCCTCACTCACACACACCCTGAGAAACTTCCCACAAGGTCACCCATCCTGATCACTACTCCAGGCCAAGCACGCTTAACTGTGGAGTTCTAATTGGGTAGGCTCTCGAAAAGGAAGGTGCACCTTGTTGATATGAGTGATATCATTTATTCATCTAACCCTTTATAATTTGGGGTTGTTACAATCACCCCCCCCCCTTTTGTGCACAACGCCCTCGTTGTGGGCCCTATATCTCAACCCAGGTAGTGCACCGTAGTTAAGGCTGGGTTCCTCCTCTGATACCAAAATGTGATTAACGGGTTCTGGTGACAGCACAACCACCCCGCCTTAACATGGTCGTCGGGTCTTGGCCTACCAGGTACCCCCAGTTGCCCCGCAAACATGTGGGGCCCACCCTAGGGTCCACCCACATGCCTGAACAGGTCATCTGACAAATAACAGTCCCCACAGGTCAACACATTTCCTTTCCAGTGTGATTTGTCCTCCCTTACACACACCCTGAGAAACTTCCCAGAAAGTCACTCATCCTGATCACTACTCCAGGTTAGACACGCTTAACTACGAAGTTTTAATCAGGTAGTCTTCCGAAAAAAGGTTCACCTTGTTGACATGAGTCATATCATTTAGTCATTTAACCCTTTATCATTTGGGGATGTTACAATATAACATTAATTAAAATAATTAAGCATAGTTTATTTGGTTAATTTGTTGACATAAAAATTAATTTTTTCTATAAATATTGTTTTTCAAAGAAATATTTCAATTTATATCGAAACGAGTTTTCAATTCATTTCAAATTAATTTGTCAACCAATATTTATTTTATATGCATGCTTAAAACATATTTTCATAATTTCTATAATAATATTTATAATCTCCATTCCAACAACTTCTTGATAACTATGTTATTAAATTATAACATTTTAATAATATGTCATGTTTTATTTATACTCAATGATGCATATAAGTCAAGATAAACATAATGTATTTTGAAAGAAGCACATCAAAAATATTAAATTAATTTGGCAAAAATATTTCATACTACCATCCCAAGTATGTAATAAATGGTATATACAGTTATCTATGTCTATTTATTAATTAGATAGTGTTTTAGATGCTTTAAATGAGAATAAATCCAACCTAAAGCATGAAATACTCTAATATTTCTAAAAGATTGTTTTACTGCCTTTTGATGGAAAACCATTTCTAAATCAATCTTTTCACAATTATATAAGCTCTATTTGTCAAAATAATCATATTATTTAACATTGCGACATTGAAATTTACATTGGATAATTTGTTGGTATTTTTCTGACAATGTTCATTTTTTAATGAATAGTGAAAAATACTGCATTTTACATCAAAACTGCTTTTTCATCTAATTTAATTATATGGTTATATTGTCTTTTTCATTGTTCATAAAGTTTAATTTGAATATAAATTTACCATTTAATCCAATGGAGGCCATTATGATAACTTTCAGTTTTGAATTGGGCATAAACTAATGCCAAACTTTTCATAGATATTGTTTCTAAAAAACCTGCTATTTGTTTTGAGAACGAAAATTATTTTTAAATTAATTATTGAAATTTCTGTGTTTGGAATTTGGTAAAATTTATTACATATTTGGAATCAGAAGTTACAAATTATTTAATCAAGACTCTTGTTTTTTGACATTATGAATAGTAACAATGGTAATTATCTTTAACTATCTTGATTAATCAGTAATCGGGTAGTTAAGGATAATAAAATAATATCATAATAACAAAAAATGAACCCAAAATGTGTCCTAATGCTACTGGTTGTCTCATGGCCGACCATGGTATTCCTTGTGCCAAACATGGGGACCCCATGGAATCACTTTTGTGAGAAAGTGACTTTTTATCTTTTTATTTGTAAAGAAAGTAAATATAACAAAGAATTTATCACCTGAGTAAAACAATTTTAATTTTGTCTAAATAAATTATCCATTGGACTATAAATATTAATTGTAAAGATAAATATATTTCCTACATCCTAGTATTTTTTTCATAATTTTTAGACATTAAATATATTAAATTATTTATGACATCATGATGATGCATTGATTACCTCATTATTTAACGATTTAAATAAAATGGAAAGATAATGTAAATTATAAGACCTAAACTTACCAAAAACCTATTGGATGAGTATATTTCTAACTCTTATCACCTTATCATAAAAATAAATCAATGTGGGACCTTCAAAATCTGAAACTCATTTGAAAAAAAAGTAACATTTTATACCTTTCCAAGAGTGCCCCTCCTCTCCTCTTATAAAAGGTCCCCACCTCTACATCCTTACCCACACCTCTCAAGCCTTTTACTTGGCCATAACCTTACCATTATGTCTCTCCACAACCCTCTATTACTTCTATAAGCCTCATGTTGTGCAGAAGTCTTCCCAAAGAAGCCTTTGAGCTCAAATCAAAGAGAGTTACCCGATTTTAAGGTAATGCCTTCACTTGTGTTCTTTTGTTTTATTTTGCTTCTCCAACACCATAAACTCTTTTTATTCATTTATTTTGTCAAAAATAACGTATATTCAGTATACTAGTATGTTTTTATAAGAATAATTCGAGCTACACTTACACACACCTACCTCTAACGGTTAAAGAACATACTGTTTCCGTGGATGGCGAATTTCTGCCTCACGAAACGATGATTGTTCAATATTCTTCTAACACCTTCAAAGGTGTCCATTAAGATGTTACTATATTTATAAATGATATATAATATGTTTATGTTTATCTTAAGATTCTATATTTTTCATTTATGGCATACCTTTATGGTTTCCATTATTGGTAAATGCGGTATCTTCATTTTAGGAAGTGCAGACTACCGCCCCCTCAAAGTGATTTGGTTTGTTAATACCATATTTTGTTCATATAAAAGATACATTTAATGATATTATATATTATATAATACTGTAATTATAATATGCCTTCTTATAATTGTTATTTCATTCCATAAAAGTATGAGATAGAAATGTAAGTATCGTTCATGCGTACGTAAGACTTAAGGTCTCCATGAACGGTGCATTTCATTTCATATCCCCAAATGTAATGTACTATTATAAGTACATATATATAATGGATATATATGATTTATGTTACATCTAAATGATGAATATAATTCTGGAATTAAAATACACATATCTCTCATTTAGTTTTAATTCCATTAATATGACATAGAAATGAAAGTAGCGTTCATGCGTATGTACGGCTTACCGTCTCCATAAACGGTGCATTTCATTTCATACCTCTAAATAATTATGTAATATTATAAATGCATGTATATAATGGATATATATGATATATATGGCATCTACATCATGAATATCATTCTTGAGATGTTGGATATTTTACTATGTGAACAACTTGTAAATATAAGTTCACTTTTGACTCAAGTACCAAATATCGTCAAAAAGACCGTTATTAACTTAAATGATTACATAATGTACATAACATTTTAATAAGTGATATAAAAGGAATAATGAACTTGAAAATGGTTCTTATACAAGTATAAATTAACTCATGTTTATTATTTAGGACATTAAAGAATGATCGAGTCAAGTCGGACCCGAGGTAAGGGACTTCATCTCAATCTCTTTTCATTGAGGCATATATTGTTTTATACACAACAATCTTTTATATGGTTTTTCAACCACTTTGACTTTTATATATATCGAAAAGGAATATATTTTATACAAATCATTTTACTAAACAACAAAAGGGAATGTTTTTTTCGTACGTATGTGGCGACGACGACTTCTCCGTCGTTATGACCATTATTTCAGTTTCGGCTTCCTCTTAAAGACATAACTTTTTTAAATGAAAAATAAATACCATGTTTTACTTTTATTTTATTTTGGTATTACAAATGGTTTTCATAATGTTTTTATTTTATGAATGTGTTGTATTGATATCTTTTTATTGAAATGTTGAAATGTTATGATTCATTTATGCATGTTTTATGTGGTACGATTATGTTATGGTTCGTGGGAATTGTTATGAAGATGGGTGGTTCTGTGATGAACTATGTGCGGGTGAGCCTGATATAGCTCTCCAATGCATTGGGTAACGTGAAGGAGTAAAACGCTAAGGTTTCTCTAAAGAGATTTAGGCAATATACTGTGATGGGTATTCCAATCGTAACAAAGAGGGTTACTCTCTACGTAAGAATGTTATGAATGCCTCAAGTTACCTTTATGTCATATGATTTCAATGATTTATTCATGATTTACTGAGGTATGTTAAAGTGATAATTTTTTTTGGGTAAAGTATGATTTCATTCTTATGTATATATGAACTCATGTTTCCTTTCCATATTTTTATAACCCTTACTGAGCTTTTTATGCTCATCATAAGTTTTTTAAAAGTTTTTCATAGGTCAAGAGAATGGTACATGATATGATGATAGTGTTAAGGAAGTGTCAATAAAGAATCCATGTTTTATTTTAAATATTTTTCTGTTGATGGGAAAAAAGAATATTATATTTTATGTAACCAATTTTTTTAAATGTGGAATGTAATGCATGTTTTATGATCTAATTCTCTAAAACTCTAAACCTGAAAAGATCCTCAATCTGTAATCTTGTAATAACTCAAGATTAAGTAAGGTTTAAGGTTGGGGCCTTATATTTGGTATCATTGGTCGATTAAGAAAACATTAGGTGTTATAATTCTATTAAATGATTACCCAAAAATATTTTTTAGGGTCAAATTGAAATGATATAGCATTTGAAGATTACCATGTTGCTTCATTTAAGACATGTTTGTTCAGAATCGTTTTCCGTAGAGGAAACTGGGAAGCAGTGCAAGGAAGGCATACAGAAGGAAATAACATTCCGAATCAGCATCCTGAGAGGGTCAGAATTGGAACTGAATATTTTGTTATAGTAATGGCGCAGTTGACTCAAGCGATAAATGGTGGTGGTAATCATGCACGAGATCAGCCAAATCAACCGCATAGGAACATGTCAATGGTGGAACATTTCATGAGGCAACATCCACCATCATTCAGAGGATAATCTGACCATGTGCTAGCTGAAGGGATGATTGATGCACTAGAGAAGATTTTCGATGTCATGGGGTGTACAGACAATCAAAAGGTTAGTCTTTCTATTTACCGTTTGGAGGGTGAAGCAGATCAGTAGTGGTCGATGGTTAAAAATATCATGGATGCTGATGAAATTGATGCTATCAACTGGGATGAATTCAATGGTATGTTTCTTGAGAAGTATTTTCCTCAAGCTGGTCGACTTAGGATAGAAAAACAATTCTTGGAATTGAGGCAAGAGGAAGACTCAGTGGCTGCCTATGAAGAAAGGTTCACTTGATTAGAAAAGTATGCTCCAAACATTATCCAAGACCTTGATAGTAAAATCAATCATTTTTACTCAGAAAAAAAGCCAAAATATCAAAGGGGTTTAGCTTCTCGTGAGTTCAAAAAATATGAAAATCTTGTTCGATGTGCTGAGAAGGTGGAAATAGAGTTTTTTGATGATCAAGTGTTCTATAACAACCATCAGAAGAAGAGACCGAGGTAGCAGGAGAAATGAATGAATTTTTCAAAAAGGTCTGACTGTAAGAAAACTACGTTTCCAGTTTGTGATAAATGTGGTAAAAGGCATGCTGGGGAATGACTTCTGAATTTTGTAAAGTGCTACCGATGTGGTAAGATGAGACATAAGGCTCGTGATTGCACTGAAAGAGATCAAGGTGATGGTAAGTGCAAATTTGATTTACAGTTAGTGAAATGTTTTAAGTGCAATGAAATGGGTCACTATGTAAACCAGTGTCCGACAAAGAGCTTGAGTGATGGAAATCAGTTAGACTACAAGTAGAAAGAGGTGGTGAAATCCTTTGCAACTACTCCAGCAGATGTCAGCCCATCAAATGAAGTTTTATCAGGTAATTTGTTTGTTTTTTCAGATTATGCCAGTGTGTTGTTTGATTCAGGGTGTACATATTATTACATCTATGAAAAAATTTCTAGTAAAATGTGTATACAATCTCATGAAATGACTCCTGAACTAGTGGTAAAAACACCCGGGGGAAACTTTGAGGAAAAAATAATTTATAAGAATTATCCTATCCTTATCCGTGGAAAGAACTTACTTGAAAACCTAATTGTTCTACCTCTAGTAGAGTTTGATGTTATCCTGGGTATGGATTGGCTCTCTATTTACCATGCTAAGATTGACAGTAGAGCTAAAGAAGTTTATTTTCAGAAAGACTTTCAGTTTGTGTATAAGAATGAACCCTTACTGTTGATAACATATCAAGAGGCCGACAAACATGTAAAAGATGGAAATGAATGTTCCCTTGCACATATTGTTGAAAGAAAGGAATTGTTCCGATTAATGATGTGCCAGTGGTAAATGAGTATCCTGATGTTTTTCCTGATGAGTTTCCTAGAATAATACAAGATCGGGAAGTTGAATTTATTGTTGGCATAGTTCTTGATGCTAAGCCAATTTCAAAACCCCCTTATCGAATGGCTCGGACTGAACTTTTAGAGTAGAAGGAGCAATTACAAGATTTATTAGAGAAATGTATCATTCGACCTAGAACATCACCATGGGGTGCTCATTTTTATTTGTTAAAATGGAATATGGTTCTATGAGACTTTTCATTGATTATAGTGCCTTGAATAATATCACTGTTAAGAACAAGTATCCTTTGCCTCATATCAATCATTTGTTCGATCAGCTCCAGGGAGCTCAGTTTTTTTCGAAGATTGACCTAAGATCGGGGTACCATCAGTTGAAGGTAAAGGAAACCGATATTCTGAAGACCGCATTTCAAACACGATATAGCCATTTTGAATTTGTAGTAATGCCTTTTTTCTTAACTAATGCACCTGCTGTATTCATGGACCTTATGAATAGAATTTTCCATGAGTTCATGGATTTATTTATGGTTGTTTTCATTGATGATATTTTGAATTTTTCCAAAAATAAAGAGGAGCATGAAAGACATTTAAGGGTTATCTTGTAAACATTAAAAGAAAAGAAATTATATGGAAAAATTCAGAAAATGGGAGTTTTGGTTGCAACAAATTTCTTTCCTTGGTCATATTGTTTCTAAAGATGGGATAACTGTTGATCCTGCAAAAACAATGGTTATTGAAGAATGGCCAAGAACCAAAAATGTAACTGAGATTCGTAGCTTCCTTGGTGTGGAAGGATATTATCAAAAGTTTGTTAAAAAAATTCACGGTTATCTAGTCCAATGACTAAGATAACTCAGGAGGGTGTCATGTTTATCTAGACAAAAGAATGTGATGATTGTTTTCAGGAACTGAAAACAAGATTGGTTAATGCTTCAGTTTTGGCACTACCTTCCAGGAATGGTGAGTTTTTTTTTCTACAGTGATGCTTCATTGAAAGGACATGGTTGCGTCCTAATGCGGAATGATCAGGTAATTTCTTATACTTCACGACAGTTGAAAACTCATGAGGTAAATTACCCTACACATGATTTGGAAATAGCTCAAGTTGGTTTCTCTTTATAAATTTGGAGGCATCATATGTATGGATTAAAGTGTGAAATATATACCGATAAAAAAAGTTTAAAGTATATATTCACTCAAAAAGAATTGAACATGAGACAGAGTACATGGCTATAATTAATCAAGGATTATGATTGTACAATTCATTACAATCCGAGAATGTTATATAAAGTGGCTAATGCTTTGAGTCGAAAAAGTAATGCTTCATTAACCATGCTACCTTTGGAACGAGGAACTTTGGTTTTTGATTTGATGAAATTTGGCATAGAAGTTGTTGGTGAAGGAGTTTCTTCTGTTTTGTTCCTAGTATCATTGAGATCATCTCTATCAGACATAATCAACCAAGCACAGAAGCAACATAGTGAGTTGCTGAAAAAGGTAGAGCTGGTTCAGAAGGGTATGTTTCCTGAATTCCACATTGATAATGATTGTGTTTTGAGATTTGGGAACAGATTGTGTGTGCCTTGTGATTCATAGTTGACGTGAGAGTTGTTATGTGAAGCTCATAGTTCTCCATTTTCAGTTCACCCTGGAAGTACTAATATGTATTGAGAGTTGTTACCGAAAGGGATGCTTCAGCCATTACCAGTACCACAGTTGAAAGGGGAAATCATATCCATATACTTTGTTGTGGGATTACCGAAGAAATCTTGAGGTAATAATGCAATCTGGGTTATTGTTGATCGCTTGACTAAATCGCCTCATTTCCTTTATATTAGAGATACTTTCTCTCTAGATCAACATTATCAATTGTACCTTATATAGATAGTAAGGTTGCATGGATTTCCCCTATCCATTGTATCTGATCATGATCCCAGGTTTACTTCTAACTTTTCGAAAGGCCTTCAAATGTCATTGGGTACTGAATTAAATTTTAGTAAAACTTTTCATCTTAAATCAGATGGGTAGTTAGAATGAAAAATTCAGACATTGGAAGATATGATATGTGCTTGTTCGATGTATTATCAGGGAATTCGGGACCAACATATTTCATTGGTTGATTTATCATATAATAAAAATTTTCATTCTAGTATATAGATGGCACCGTTTGAGGCATTATATGGGAAGCGGTGTCGAAATCCAGCTTTCTGGGATGATGTTGGTGAAAGGATGTTGATGGGACTAGAATTGGTAGAAGAGATGGCAGAAAAAGTTAAGTTGATTCAGAAACACATGAGAACAGCTCAGAGCAGACATAAAAGTTATGCAAACAATAGGAAGAATGATCTATCTTTCGAGGTAGGTGATCATTTTTTTCTCAATGTTTCACTGTTGAAAATTGTGATGCGATTTCGTAAGAGAGGAAAGCTAAGTCCAAGGTTCATTGGACAATATGAAATTTTGGAGAGAGTTGGATCATTTTCTTACCGAGTGGATTTACCTCTGAGTTTATCTCAGGTACACAATGTTTTCCATGTTTCAATGTTGAGAATGTATATGCCAGATCCATCTCAGGTTTTGAGTCCAGAGGTAGTTCAGCTGGAAGAGATTCTATCTTATGAGGGACAACCTGTCCAGATTCTTTACCACAGGGAGCAAGTGTTTCAGAATAAGGTGATTCATCAGGTAATGGTTTTGTGAAAAAACCATATGGTTGAAGAGGAAACTTGGGAATCTGAAAATGCTATGAGTGATAAATACCCTCACCTATTCGATAAGTAAATAAATTGCAGGGACACAATTTTCTAAAGGGGGGAAGGAGATAACATCCCAAGTATTTTATGAATAATAGATATAGTTATCTATGTCTATTTATGATTTATATAGTGTTTTAGAGTCTAATAATTAGAATAAATCCAACCTAAAGCATGAAATTCTCTAATATTTTTAAAATATTGTTTTACTGCCTTTTGATGGAAAACCATTTTTAAATAAAAATTTTGACAATTTTATATGATATATTTGTCAAAATAAACATGTTATATCTTATTGGGACATTGAAATTTACATTGGATAAGTTTTTGGTATTTTTCTGACAATGTTCATTTTTTAATGAATAGTGAAAAATACTGCATTTTACATGAAAACTGTTTTTTTATCTAATTTAATTATATGGTTATATTATCTTTTTAATTGTTCTTAACGTATAATTTGAATATATTTTCACCATTTAATCCAATGGTGGTCATTAGGAAAAATTTCACTTTGGAATTGGGCATAAACTAATGCCAAACTTTTCATAGATACTGTTTCCAAAAAAACCTGCTATTTGTTTTGACAACGGGAATTGTTTTCAAATTAATTATTGCAATTACTATGTTTGGAATTTGGTATATGGATTAAATATTTTTAATAATATGTTCCAAATTATTTAATCAAGAATATTTTGTTTTTGGACATTATGAATACTAACGATGGTAATTATCTTTAATTATCTGGATTAATTAGTAATTGTGTAGTTAAGGATAATAAAATAATATCATAATAATAACAAATGACCCCAAAATATGTTCTAATTATACTGTTTTTCTCATGGCCGACTATGGGATGCCTTGTCCCAAACTTGGGGACCCCATGGAATCAGTTTTGTGAGAAAGTGACTTTTTATATTTTTATTTTTAAAGAATGTAAATATAACAAAAAATGTATCACCTGAGTAAAACATTTTTAATTTTTTTCTACATAAATTATATTTTGGACTATAAATATTAATTGGAAATATAAAAATATATCTTACATCATAGTATTTTTTTCCATAATTTATAGACATTATGTAAATTAAATTATTTAGGACATCATGATGATGCAACGAATACCTCATTATTTAACGATTTAAATAAAATGAAAATATAATGTAACATATAAGACCTAAACTTGTATAAAACCTATTGGATGAGTATATTTCAAACCCTTATCACCTTATCTTAAAAATACATCAATTTGGGACCCTCAAAATCCCAAACTCATTTGAAAATAAAGTAACATTTTATACCTTTCCAAGAGTGCCCCTCCTCTCCCCTTATAAAAGGCCCCCAACCTCTACCTTCTAACCCACACCTCTCAAGCCTATGGCTCACCCAAACCATACCCATTTTGTCTCTCCACATCCCTCTATTACTCCTATAAGCCTCACTTTGGGCAGAAGTCTTCCCAAGGATGCCTTAGAGCTCAAATCAAAGAGAGTTACCCGATTTTAAGGTAATGTCTTCACTTGTGTTCTTTTGTTTAATTTTGCTTCTCAAACCCCCTAAACTCTTTTAATTCATTTCTTTCATAACAACTATAGTATATTAAATATACTAAAATGTTTTTATAAGAATTATTCGAGCTACATTTACACACACCTACATCTAATGGTTAAAGAATATACTGTTTCCGTGGATGGCGAATTTCTGCCTCACGAAATGATGATTGTTCAATATTCTTTTAACACATTCAAAGGTGGCCATTAAGATCTCACTATATTTATATATGATATATAATATGTTTATGTTTAACTTAAGCTTCTGTATTTTTCATTTATGGCATACCTTTATGATTTCTGTTACGGGTAAACGCGATATCTTCATTTTAGGAAATGCAGACTACCAGCCCCTCAAAGTGATTTGATTCATTAATACCATATGTGGAACGTATAAAGGATAGATTTAATGATATTATATATGATATAATACTGGAATTATTATATAACATTATTTAATTATTATTTCTTTCAATTAAAGTATGAGATTGAAATGAAAGTAGCGTTCATGCGTACGTACAACTTAACGTCTCTATGAACGGTGCATTTCATTTCTTATCCCCAAATGTATTATACTATTATAAGTACATATATATAATGGATATATATTATATATGTTACATCTAAATGATGAATATAATTCTGGAATTAAAATATACATATCTCTCATTTATTTTTAATTCCATTAGTATGACATAGAAATGAATGTAGCATTCATGCGTACGTACGGCTTACCATCTCCGTGAACAGTTTGTTTCATTTCTTACAACTAAATGATTATGTAATATTATAAATGCAGGTATATAATGGATATATATGATATATGTGGCATATACATCATGAATATCATTCTTGAGACAATGGATATTTGACTATGTGAACAACTTGTAAATATAAGAAGTTTACTTTTGACTTTAGTACCAAATGTCGACAAAACGACCCTTATTAACTTAAATGATTACGTAATGTTCATAACATGGTAATAAGTGATATAAAACGAGTAATGAACTTAAAAAAGGTTCTTAATCAAGTATAAATTAACTTAAGTTTATAATTTAGGACATTAATGAACGATCGAGTCAAGTCAGACCCGAGGTAAGGGACTTCGTCTCAATCGCCTTTCATTGAGACATATTTTGTTTTATACAGAACCTTATTTTATACGATGTTTAAACCCCTTTTACTTTTACGTTTATCCAAAAGTAATATTTTTTATACAAATCGTTTTACTATTGATCAAAAGAGAATTTTTTTGTCGTACGTATACGGCGACAACGACTTCTCTGCCGCCGTGACCATTATTTTAGTTTCAGCTTCCTCTACAAGCCATACCTTTTTTTAAATGAAAAATAATACCATGATTTACATTTATTTTATTTTTGTATTTAATATGGTTTTCATAATGTTTTTATTATATCAATGTGTTGTATTGATATCTTGTGATTGAAATGTTGAAATGTTATGTTTCATTTATGCATGTTTTATGTGATACGATTATGTTATTGTTCTTGGGAAATGTTATGAAGAAGGGTGGTTCTGTGGTAAACTAATGGAGTTTGAGCCCGATATATCTCTCCAATGAATTGGGTAATGCGGCGGAGTTAAACGTTAAGGTTTCTCCAAAGAGATTTAGGGAATATACTGTGAGGGGTATTCCAAATGTAACATAGAGGGTTACTCCCTACATAAGAATGTTATGAATGCCTCAAGTTACCTTTATGTCATATGATTTCAATGATTTATTCATGATTTTATGAGGTATGTTAAAGTTCTTATGTTTTATGAGTAAAGTATGATTTCATTCTTATGTATATATGAACTCATGTTTCCTTTCCATATTTTTATAACCCTTACTGAGCTTTTTATGCTCATCCCATGTTTTTGAATTTTTTTCCCCATGTTAAGGGAATGTTTCATGATATGATGATAGTTTCAAGGATGTGTCAAGAAAGAATCCATGTTTTATTTTAAATATGTTTCCGCTGATGAGAAAAAATAATATTATCTTTTATGTAACCACTTTTTTTAAATGTGGAATGTAATGCAGGTTTTATGATCTAATTCTCTAAAACTCTAAACCTGAAAAGATCCTCAATGTGTAATCTTGTAATAACTCAAGATTAAGTAAGATTTAAGGGTGGGGCCTTATAATATCATGGTATTACATTATTCCCCACATAAAATATATTTTCAACCACAAAATTCTTCTCAGTTCTATATGGTTTATCATTTTAAAATTCATTCATAGAATCTAAAATCATACTAATGAACTATAAGAAAACCTTTAAAAGTTAATGTTAAAAACATAAGTGATACCAAAATTAACTATAAAATACATTTCCACATAAGATATCATTGGGTAGAAAATAATATTTTTACATAAAAGGAAACAATAAATAATTATAGAACTTGTTAGAGGTCTCTAATTATAAGTTAGATGTTGATCCATAGATAGTTACTGACTGTAAAACCATAGAACTAATAGGATTGAAAATTTTCATTAATACTAAAATGTATGATGGCTATTAATTTTTTTTAGGATCAATTTCATAACATTGAATATTTTTCATGAGATGATTAACTTATTTTCTTTTATTCTTTTTCATTAAAATAATAACACCCTTTGTTTATGTCATGATCATTTTTAACTACATATTTTACTCCAAAATTTAAAGGTGAATTTAATGTTATTGAATCCCTAATAGATAATATGATCTATAAACATTATGATATGTTTGTCATAATATCTCCAGTTTCCATCACACAAACAAAATGGTTGGCATGATATATATAATAATTAAAAATTGTTATATGGTGATGTAATACAGTAATATATAATATCCCATTCTATTTTCAACTTAAAACATTCCTTAAATGGTGAACCTTATGACCCCACCAAAGTATGAAAATCCAAATTTACAGAACAAGGCAACTGAATTTCAAAAATAAAAATTTCTTATTTCTTTTGTATTATAATTTAGATCTCTATTGTAACATGCCAATCATGTGAATACATTAATAATTTACTATTCTAAAATAAGTTAATAACCTAAATTTCCATAAAACCATGTTGAAACATGTGATATTTTTAATTTGTTAAATAATACATGTATTATTTTATTTATTGAGTAAATAAAAACATTATTATATCAATCACTGATTGTATAAACCAGAACATCAATAAATCAATAATTACAATCATTAAAATTTGTTCATTCTACTTTACTTATTCATATCTGACATCCCCTTAACCAAAAAATACTATCTCAACATCCTGAACATATTAATAGTTTTATTTCCTTATTTAAAATATCACCTTCCCATTAATACACATTTCTATTCTATATGTACCATTTAACATTATCTGAAGTATCCATAATGAATGACCAATACAAATAGCACTTATATTTACAGATATAACTCAATTCATTAATTATTGTATATAAACACATCAATTAGTCCACATCACCCCAAATCCATTACCTATATTCCCACCCTTATTATCATATTCCAATTTTATATAATATTTAATTCATAGTCATTTCATCATCAATAGTGAAACCATTACTCATACAAGCTATTTGATTATCTCTAAGGGATTTCCCCCTAAGACATCCATTGGAATAATTCCCATACATTCTACATTTATATAATTGATCCAATGATAATAACATAAGAAGACCAATATCCCCACCCATTCCATTAAACGATGTATTCTTTCTCTGTTGTTAAGTACATAATACACTCCCTTAATCTCCACATATAAACATATTCTAGTTCTTTTGAGAAATTCCATGGAGTGCTTCCTCCCACATTATCGACATATATGAAAATGGATCTTTATACATCCTTGGTTTCAACTACTGGAACTTTACTATAACACTATCCTTCTCTACATTAGTGACCCTGTGAGTTTTATTAGGTTTACATTGTTTATAATTTTCCTTGATAACTTTTTAGGATTAATCACAATTTACTTCTCTCACGTTATCGTCCCCATTGGGTTAGAATTAGAAAATTTTCAGTCACATGAACTAATAACTAAGTTCCTTTTATTTTCCACCATTGAAAAAAGTAAAAAAAAAGTGAGAGAATCACTAATAATATAGGGAGTCAAAATAATACTGGTAATATATACAGGATGTCAAAATCAATATACATTATTTTTAATCTGTGACACCTTAAGTGTTTCATATGTCATTCATAGTCATCAAATATTTAAATCCATAATAATGGATCATAATGATTTTTTAAAAATCCAAATAATATTCCTTATGAGTGTCAAAAAAATTGTTCAGCAAGGACCATCAGTTTGCATCAGGTCTAAATCTAGTCTATATCAATACCATAATTTTGAGGTTATCACCCCATGGTATATCTATTCAATAGAAACATCCCCATGTATTATTCAAAAATTAAAGTAATTACTTGGAAACCACTAACTCAATCCTATACAAAAATTCATGTTCATTTCCCTATTCTTTAACACATAAATATAATTATCCTTAATGAAATCCCTACATATAATTTCATGACCCCCACCCCACAATGTGTACCCCTCCAAGTTCGGAAATTAGAGAACTGAGATAATGACCCTCGAGTCTTGCCTCCATTAGGCCCGAGTTTGTTGACTAGCATTGAGGGTATAGTAAACATGCAAATGGGAGGCATTACCCTCTAAGAGAACACATATAGAAGATAGAGATATGATGGAAACCAACTAACTCCAACTCAACCAGTAATTTGAACATAATACCATGTACACAATTTAAATTTTATGAAAACCCACTTAAACTGGAAGGGGGAAAACTAAAAGTACCCAAAAAGGATGTAAAACAGCAAAAACCACAAGCCCAGATAGCTCCTGCAACTACAAGCTAGTGAAAACCATCTTGATCTCCAACATGTTCCAAGTGAATTGAAAAACTGTATATATATACATAGGGTTAGTATAACAATATACTCTGTTGGATCCTTCCCGAAGCCTCTCGTGAAAAATTAATGAATTCATGCTAAAGCATAATAAACAACAAGTGTAACTAACTAGTCACCTAAAAAGGTATACTATGTTCCCAAATTCATCATGGATACTCTCACAAACTAACGCATACACAACTATATAATATAACAATGATTATCAAGGGTCCCTCGCTACAAATTCCACAGAAGTTTTCTACTTTTTCCCAATGTTGCACGTCATAAGCATCTCTCTCCAAAAAGGCTTGCCTGTAGACACCTGGGCAAAGCACCACAACATGCTCCTCCTGCAAAAAACCCACCATGTCCATGCAAGAAAGTAACAAGGTAGTGTTCGAGAGCCACCATAGATTTCATAATGTGTATCATACATTGGGTATTATACCTCAAGCCATTATAGCCCATACACAGAGTAATGATCCTCAAGTCAATGTAGCCTATACACGTTACACCAATAGTAGTCCATAGGATACTATATCCAGAATATATAAGTGTGAATAACCACAATCCATTAAACAAATCTACACACATATATGTGGAAAACTAACCACTGTGCCTACCAGCATAAGTATCTACCAAGAAAAGATAGGGGGGTTATATGGGGTAGTCAGCCATCCATCCTCCCACTAGAATGTTAGAAAAAACACCCCCTAGGGCTCAGAATCCTCAGGTTGTCAGTTCCCCTTACTAACAGTGTGGAGTAGCGTATAGAAACACAAAAAGTACAGAATATAATATATCTCACAACCACACTATGGGCATAACCTAGTCTCAGACACAAATACATCTACCATCTCTATGACTCCAGGATGGTAGTTATAAGACATGGTATCCTATAAGCACACAACCATATAAATTTTTTTATTTCATTAATTCATTCCCTTTTTATCAGTTCCACATTACATTAATTAATTATTTAAAAATTAATTAACCATTTATAATTCCACATTAAACATCATTATCATCAAACCAAAAGTCCAATGTCCCTTTAAAATTACAACCTCATCATTATGTTCCAAGAACTCCAACCCCATGGGATAACATCATTTATTCAATTATTCATTACAAAATTACATTCCCATATCCCCAGTAATTCTATAAAAACATTATATGCTTCTAAACATAAGGGGGCTCAATATGGTGAGTAGATGTACAACCCATTGAGTCTTTTCCACATATAGGAAGAGCGTAGACCCATCATCCTTTGAGATGCTAAAAACTGAAAGCATATGGAAACCCTGCGTGTATTCAAATCTTTCAGAAGAAGGGTAAGCAAGACCAGTTGACTTTAGGTGTGGGGAAAAGTAAAGAATAAAATCAACCAATAAAAATCAGCAAGCATCCTAGAATCACATCCATCTCGTTTTTTCATCACCGGGGTCCTCCCCAACACCCGCATGCATAAACTGATGCATCTCACCACTCTAGGAATCATATTCTTCCATACCCAAAAGGTCTTCATGCCCCCACATATCACTACAGCCATCAAGTCTCAAATCACAACACAGGAAGCAAGAAATCAAACATTTTAATAATTGGGATCTTGGCCCTTTAACAAATAACATGGTAACTCAGAACCCTACCAGGAGTTATATATTATCGATCAACCGATTCTTTAATCCATCATAGATTAATAAATTTTTATTCTTAGGTTCCAAAATCAGGAAACCTAATCTGTAAGCTATCAAAAATAATTAAACATTCTCACTACCCAATTTTGATTAACATCAAATTACAACAACAAGAACTGGATTCATTAACATGCCACTTTATCTTTAGCCAAACCATTATCAACTAATTCCGACTTTATGTTGTTTACCTATTTCCATCAGGAAAGAAATGTTAAACACCACAAGCATTGATATCACGCTATCTAGAAAAACAAGAGGAAGAAACATAAAATATATATCAATTATATTATCTAGTTCATATATTTATTAGGTCAATTCAATTGTGATATAGTGGGATAAAACATGCTAACAATACAGTTGCACGTAAAAGAAGAGAGAAGCAACGAATTCCCTACCAAAAACGTTTCATGAAGTTCATTACACGAGAACGATCCACGCAACTGATGCCATGACCCATCCCTTAGGGCTTGTTCCATGACTACCCAAAACCTGCCTTCCATAGGCCAGGGGCCAACGACTAGAACCAAAGGCATATACCCTAAAATTGGGAAGGCATTGCATTTATAACCTGTAACCACACAAAACTAAGCACACAACAACATACAGACTCAAGAAAAATATATAACCAAAAGAGGGTGTTGAATGTAAAGGGGCCAGAATACATGCCTAATAGTAAAAGTACATGTCTGGCTAAAATACAAAACAATTGAAGAAAGTCAAAAAGACCGATATTGGGTCGTCCTCCGGGTTCCTACCGGAAGTGTGGGTACATATCTCTTCCTCAACATACCATGTCTATCTGTTTCCTTCACATATCGACACACTAAATGGTCCACCTCTAGGTACCGTCTAGTCCTAGTACTCTCTACCTCAGTCAGCGATGTCCTTCTTCTATATCCCATACAACAATGTGCGGCCATAGCCTGTGTAGTGGTGAGTATAATGATACTCATTACAGACCCTGAGACCCTGTTGGTCTAACAGAATACTACAAGGATAAACCAAAAAAGTATGAAATAAATAGATATCCTTACGTAGGTATATGACCATACATATACCTATGTTGTCATGTAATCCATCTCAATCATGACGAAAACACAGAGGTTCTGACTCATCTCAGACCAGGATTTATTCTAGGGGTAGTGTTAAGTATCATTCCCAGTCACAACGTTGAACACCACAACTGCTAGAGAACACCTCCTCTATCGTGTACAGTGGGCCTAATGTGTCACAAAGAGGAACTTCCAACTAAAAATGGACTGCTGCGGTACTCATCATGTCGAGTATCATGGGTCTGCTACCTCACATAGAGGCGCTCCCCATTGTGGGTATGCTGCGTCACACAGAGGTGCTCCCCCTCGTAACCTGTTGAGATACTCCTCTTGTCGACTATCATGGGTTTGTCACATCACCAAGTCACTCCTGGCCGTGGGTATCACATTTCACCAAGATGCTCCCCACTAGGCCAGTCGAGTCACTCCGAGTCGAAATAGTCAGAAGTCGTCAAGTCTCATCTAGTGACATAGTTCTATACATATCACGCTTTGGGAAAACATTTCACAAACAACAAGTCAATACTCCAAATGAAAAAAAGTCCCATGAAAAAGTATCTCAATTGTGCACCACATCATTGGGTTCTCAACGTAACAGACGTTGCGTAAATAGGACGCCCAATATATGAGTTATTAGACTTTTAGTCTCAGGGGCCCGGTAGGATTCTTGCTCGATCCAACCTGATTGTTATCCAACTAAAACCAAATCTATGTGGGGTATAACATAAAGGGATTTTCTAATTCAGGATTTCCTATGCCACTTATGGTTTTTCAAATAGACATCTGGTGCCAATGATATGGCCAAAATAAAGTAACTGGGTCGTAGTGGGTTCGGGTCTGGTCTGACCCGATCGAAATGACCTAGCCCGTAGTGCAGCCCGACCCATTGGTTCCGGCATGGCCCACAAGGACCGAGAGTGTGCTGATAGTGTAGCTCAGCTGAGGTGTACTGCGAGGGAGCAAACCGACCGCGGGTACTACGAGGGTGCAAACCGGTTGTGAGGACAGGGACCGGCTCCGAGGGCACAGACCAGCCACAGGGCGCGGTCCGGCCGTGAGGGCCGCGAACCGATTATGAGGGAGTAAAAAATAAATAAGGGCGTGGACCACCTATGGGGTTCGGACCGACCACGGGTTGGCGGTCCGGCCTTGTGTTGGATGAATGTCTGCAGGACGTCGTTCTAGCCACGAGATAGTGGTCCGGCGGCGGCGGCTCAGTCAACAGCAGAGGCGGCATGGCGGACGACAGTGGCTCGGGGGACGGTGGCGGCAGACGGCGTTGGTGGCTCCGCATAAGGTAGCAATGGATGGTGGAGCTATGAGGGGTGAAGCCGCGGGGTGTGGAGGTTGCAAGGCTATGGTGTCTGTGAGGCGGTGTCTTTGCATCGTGGCCTTCGTCGGGTTACACTCCACAAATCATCACAAGATTTGTCGAGGTGTTGGGCCATGGTCGTTTTCCCCATAATCTCTGTGCTTGAGTGGTAGCAAACAGATCAACATAAACATGAATAAAGAACTCCAATCACTCTAACAATGATTGTTCCAAACCCACAATATAAAATCATCCGTGTTCTTTTTTTTTAACAAAGATCACGGGAATATAATCACACAAAAATTAAACCCCTACCATGGGTTGTTCATTTTCTTTAGTGTGAGAAGGAAGTATGGACATCGATTTGTCATAGATTAAGACATCCCATGTCGGATGAAGTCCCAAAAAAGAAGCACGAAGTTGAGATCAGTGTTCTTCATTGGCGGAGCAATCTTCGTGGAAGAACTCGTTCTTCTTTGGAGAGCATTCTCCCACCAAGATCTCTATTTATTTTTCAAATGAATTTTCTCAAAATAAAAAACCCACCTAAAATAAAAACGGTTTCCTAAATTATAATTCTGGGCACGATTTAAAATTATCTAAATTAATTAACTAAATTGTCACAATTTAATGTGGTGAGTTGGCATAATTTAATGTGGAGGAATCCCAAGAGGCTCCTACACATTAATGAGTAATTTGAGATGTTTCTCCCTCATTAAGAGGGGTGTTCAAGAGGTATAGGCCATGAGTGGTCCCCACCACCATAAGCATTCAAGGGAGGATAGACTTGGGTGGTCCCCACCACCATATCCTATCTTGGGAGGTTAAGGTTTCATGGCCCCACTACCAACATCCACATGGATTGGTTACAAAAATTAAAATAAAACAATGTGGGAAATATTTTATTTTATTATTTCCTTGAAATATGCAAAAAAATATATTTCACCCTCGACCAACTGTCGTCGAGGTGAAAGTCTCCTTAGGAGAAACTGGCACTATGAGTTCTATGGTGCCCTCATATTTCAATTCTAAGAACCAGTTTAAATAATAGAAAAACCCCCTTGCAATTTTACTGAACGTACCTGAAAATATTGTTCAGAAATTCATTATGTGCACTCATCATCTCAGAATAACGTGTCTCCAATATTCACGGATTTGTATAATTCCCATTTATTTAAAAAAAATTACATGGAAATTCCAATACATAACATTCTCCCCACCTCAGGGCTCTACATTCTTGTAAGACACATCTAAAACTAGTTAAACACGTGGGGGTACTGAGCATGACTCTGATCCTCCCTCTTTAATGTTCTCTTATTGAGGTTCTCGTGCTACCAATTAATGCGTACCAGATGTATTGACCATCCATGAAGAACATCATAATGTCGATCCAAAATCACTACTAGAACCTCCATAAAAGATTCCCCATTATCTATATCCATCTCTCCTTGGTCGATGATATGAGAAGGGTCGTGCATGTATCCTCTCATCTGGGATACATGGATGATGTCATGCACCCGGTGCAACTAATGTGGAAGAGCTAAGAGGTAATCCAACTCTACTAAGGACCTGAAAAGTTCTGATGAACCTCATAGATAACATTAATCCTTGGCCAAATCTCTACAAACCCCATCAAGTTGAGACCCGTTTAAATACATGGTCTCCATCCTTGAACTCCAGAGGTCTTAGTCAGTTGTTGGAATATGACTTCTATCTACTCTATGTAGTCTTTATCCAGTCCTTGATGATCTACGCCTTCTCTGTGGTAGCCTGAACCATCTCTTGATTGATGAGAGTTCACTCCCATGGGTTAGTCCAGCACAAAGGTGATCATCAAGGTCTCCCGTATAACGCCTTGAAAGGTGCCATCCATATGGTGGAGTGATAGTTGTTATTTTATGAAAACTACACCAATGGAAATTTATCCTACTTGCTGCGATTGAAGTCGAGGATACAAGCACACAGTATGTCCTCAAGGGTCTCAATAGTCATCTCTGTCTGGCCATCCGTCTATATATGGAAGGAGGTTCTCAAATGAAAGCGCATCCCGAAATCCACCTACAATCCCTTCCATATCCAGCAATTAAAATGTGAAACACAATCAGATAAAATCATTTTGGGTACACCATGTAGACACAAAATATCTTGCACATAGTGGCGTCTCAATATCTCTACTGAACCCTACTCTCTGATCGGTAGGAAGTGGGCCGACTTGGTGAGTCGGTTGACATTCACCCTAATAGAGTCATGACCTCTAAATGTATATAGAATTCATATCCCGAATCCCATGGACATCCCATCCCACTTCCACTTTGGGGACACTAATGGATAAATCGATCCTACTGGAACAAGATGCTCTGCCTTCACTTGCTGAAAAGTGAGGAATCAAGAGACAAACTTAGCAACTGCTTTCTTCATTCACAGCCACCAGTGCTGTCATCAGAGGTCCTTGTACATCTTTTCCACTATTGGATGTACCACTAGAAGGGATGTGGGGAACTCCCTCAAAAATTCCTCTTTAAGTGAAAATGGTACCATTATATGTCTTCTGAAGGGGATGACGTTCTTCCCACCATCAAAAAATCCATTAGGTTTCTGCCCTGTGGATATTTGGGCAAGTCGAGTCTCGCAGTTAGCATCCCCACAATGTGCCTCCCTGACTCACTAAATAAGAGGGGGAGTGACTGTGAGAGACTGAAGAAAAGCTGATCCATCAGTATCCACAAAGGATGTCTTCATGGAAGCCAGCTAATCCATCATCTCGCCTTGAAGCTATATACCAGTCCTCCTGATGAGTGAATTTGCTACAACGTTCCTTTTCTAGGCGTATACAGTATCTCGATGTCATAGTCCTGAAGGAACTCAATTCAACAATGATATCTCATGTTTAGGTCCTTTTGGGAGAAGACATACCTAAGACTCTTGTGTTCAGAGTACATAGTAAAATTCTCACCAATCAGATAGTGTCGCGACATCTTCAAGGCAAAGACCAATACAACTAACTCTAGGTCTTGGGTAGCGTAGTTATTATCCTACTATCTCAGTTGATGAGAACCATATCTCATCACTGCTCTCTTCTGCATTAGGACATTCTGAGCCTGGTCCATGATGTATCACGGTAGACTATGTACCCTACACCTTCCTATGGATGCCTCAAGATGGATGCACTAGTTAGCCTCTACCTCAGCTCCTGAAAACTCCAATTGAATCACTCCGACCACACGAAGGGTTTCCCCTTCTTCCTTAATGCTGAATGTGGTGCCACAATTCTAGAGAAGTCCAGCACAAACCTCAGTTAGTACCCAACCAATCCAGGAAACATTGTACCTCTGTCACACAATTGGGTGGCTCCTAAGAAAGTATCACCTCAATAATTGTTTTATCTACAGCAACTGCAGGGTTTGATATGAGATGACCAATAATTTGAACCTCTCGGATCCAAAATAGGAACTTTGAAAGCATACCGTAAAGGTCGTTCTATCAATGTCTGTCCTATACTACCTGAAAATGGTAGGCATTCTCCCCCTCAGTAGTAAATTTGATCATAATGCCGTCGATGAAGTCCAATAAAAAATGATCATGGTACATCTGAAAGATCTTGTTCATGAGTCCCATGGACACTGTTGGAGCATTGGTCACACCAAAATGGAATAACCATGAACTCGTAGTGGTCGTACAGATATTTAAAATCCGTCTTCTACGCATCCCCATTTAGCACACTAAGATGGTGATAGTCTGATTTCAGTTCTATCTTCGAGAACCACTGTGCTCCCATCAGCTGATTAAAGAGGTCTTCAATCCTTGGGAGTGGGTACCTGTTCTTCACAGTTTCTTGGTTCAGGAACTTATTTTCAACAAAAAGCCTTTAGCTCCCATCCAGCTTCTTGGTGAACAGAATCGAGGTTTCCCTGGGAGAAACAATAGGGTAGATGAATCCATTCCCATGCATGTCCTCTAGCTATACTCGTGGGTCGCAAAACTCTGCGGGAGCAATACGATACGCTGATGAAGATATCAGTGATGTCCTGGGGTATAATTCAATGTAAAAGTACACCTCTCTACAAGGAGGTAGACCCGAAACATCATCAGAGATGAAATCTGCGTACTGGTCCACCACTATAGGATAGCTCGTACTCTCCACGTCAATAGCTCCGAGGTTAAGGCTAGACAACTAATGAGGGATCAGCTACACTCTCCTTCGGGTAAGTCTATCCTGTGCAGCAAAGGCTCCATTCACACTGGTGAAGGTAAACCTGGTCACATCTGTGTAGAAACACCACACATTTTGCCTAATACAGTCAATCTAAGCATGGACTATAGATAACCTGTGTATACCCAAGATGACATCTTAAGGCCTCGACACCACTACAAGGAGATCTCAGCTGAAGCTCTCGCCTCCTAGAGTAAGCTCACACTACCGACACTAGTGCATAATGGTCGAATCTACTCTTGTAGAAGTCTCTAGACATAAAGATTGAGCCAAAGGCTCCGTTAGATTTTCAGAGCTACGAACGAGGGTAGTGGAATTGCAAAATGAATGGTACCTGTGTCTATAAGTACTGCAAATATGGTGGATTACACACAGATCGTACCTCAAATCATCTCTGGAACACTGTGACAATGAGCCTCAATTGGCTAGAGTTGATATCGCCTCTGTCCAGCTGCTCTCTATGGTCGGGGGGGGGGGGGGACCTCCTTGTGGTGGTGGTAACTTCACGAATCTTCACCCAATGCCGGGTGCATGACCAGCTCCTTTGCCACGTCTTCCTGCTCCATGTAGACCACCATGATCAATCCTATATCTCTACCTATGTTGTCCCTATACCATCTGTTGATCAACCATATGACGAGTTGGAAAATCATGAGCCATGAGACCCTGCCCGCTGCATGAGAAACACTACCTGCTCCTAGCATGTCTGTCTCCGCCTCGGGTTCCCCGCTCAACCGACTATGAATCATGCGGTCGTCGAACTGTCAGTCTGGTACTCTTGGACCTCTATGACATCTATTTGGTGCCAGAAGTAGAAGAATCTGCTACATGAAAACTGGTGGTGGGTCTCTCTACTGATTACTTCATAGAAAAAAAATATCCACCAAGAGGGCTCTCTCTAACACCCCCACCAGCGTTGGTATGCTAAGTGAGATCATCGAAGCACAGATCTCTCACCAAATCCTTTGGCCAAATGTCCGGGCTATGAATAATGGGTCCCACACCATATCGGTGGTGTAACATGAGATGTAAGAGAACCTCACTGAGTACTGAGGTACAATCAGACTACCGTAATGTAGATGAAAAATATTTTAGATGCGCACTGCGTGAAGGGTCGCTGGGACTAACTCTTCTAGAAACAGGCTATCAAAGTCTGCCTACAGATGTTTCACCTCGTCATGAACCTAGAGCATCAGGATCCACCATCTTCCTATAGTTTCATGTACAAGGATTGTGGAAAGGATCAGACAAGAATTAGCTGGTGTCCCTAGCAGTCGGAAGACTCTCACTACATCTTCCAGTGAATCCTCAGCTGCCTACGAGTCCATATCCCCCATGAACCTGGGTGGCCTCTGGCGCTGGAACTCGTGCAATGTGATGAAACAGCATGCATCATCTACTGTTGGGCCTGGTGGCACAGTGGCCCAACAGGGAGTGGTTCTACTGCTACCTCTACTAGACAAGGTCCATGTACCGAGTCCTCATAGCTCGTTGGGCTATCAGTGCATACAACTCTCAGAACCCTAGCTGGCTATCTTCGGGGAGGCATCCTGAAAATAAATAGGTGATCCATGGTCAAAATGTTATACCTGGTGAGCTGAATGTTATACCTAGTGAGATAACTCAAAAGATAACAAAAAAACTCTTGAAATCACACACTCTGTCAATTTTTTCATGCATTGAGTCGTAAATAAAAAGTCAGGGTCCTGGTGTAGGGATATGTCAGCTACCGCACCAACACTAGACTCCCTAAACTCAAAACTGCACTCATTAACATTAAAACTATTTCTTTATAGAAATGATCAACGTCCTAGTTCTGTAGTAGAACCGACTCCACTAATAACAATTTGTCACAACCCATCCCCCGGGGCCCGTGCTGTGACTACCCCAAGCCCGCCTTCCATAGGCCAGGGGCAGGCAACATACACCAATGGAGTATTCCCTAAAACTGGGAAGGATTGGCAATTATAATTTGTACGCACACGCATCCAAGCACACAACAAGATATGAACTTAAGAAAAATGTATAACCACAAGAGAGTGTTGATAGTAAAGGAGTCAGAATAAAACCCCAACACTAAAAGTACACGTACCGCAGAAATTCAGAACAACTGTAGAATGTGAAAAAGGTAGAAAGTGGGTTATCCTCTAGGTTCTTTCTTGAAAGAAAGGTGCAGATCGCTATCTCAGCACACCATGTTGTTCCGTCTCTTCTACGTATCGACACGCCATATGGTCCACCTCTAGGTACCATCTAATTCTGGTACTCTCAGTCTTAGTCAGCGTTGTCCATCATCTACATCCAACAAAACAAGGTGCGGGCATAGCCTGTGCAGGGGTGAGTATAATGATACTCAGTATGGACCATGAGACCCTCTAGGTCTAAACAAATCCAACAATGATAAAACACACTGAATGAAATAAACTGATAACATTACATAGGTATATTCCCACACATATACCTAATTTATCATGTAATTCATTTAAATCAGGAGGAAAACACAGTGGTTTAGACTCAACTCACACCAGGATTCATTCTATGGGAAGTGTTTAGTAACATTACCAGTCACAATGTTGAACACCTCTACTGCTGGAGAAAATGTCCTCTATCGAGTACAGTGGGCCTGCCTTATCACACCTAGGCGCTTCCCACTATCCTTGGACTGATGAGGTACTCCTCCGTTTGATTACTATGGGTCTACCGCGTCACACAGATGTGCACCCCCTCAAATCCTGCTGAGGTACTCCTCCTGTTGAGTACCGTGGGTCTACCACATCACCAAGTCGGTCACCACCATGGGTATTCAACATCACAATGGTAATCCCAACCAGGCTAGTCGAGTCACTCTAAGTTGAAACAGTCAGCAGTCGTCAAGCCTCTGCCAGTCGGAGGGTTCCGTACATACCGTGCTTGGGGAAACTGCTTCCCAATCCACATGTCAATACTCCAACTACCTTGAAGTCACACAATGAAGTATCCCAAAGCTCCTCTAAAATCATATGGGTCTCAACATAACATACAACGTTTCAATTGGATGCCCGGTCTGTGAGTTATTATCCTTTTTTTCTTGGGGGCCCGGTTAGATTCGTGCTCGATCCAACCTGGAAATTCCCCAAATTAATTAAAATATTTGTAGGGTATCACTAAAAGGGATCATCTCCCTTCCATATTTCCAACTTCACTAATGTTTCATCAAACAGACGTCATGTGCCAATGATATGGAAAAAAGTAAGCAACTAGTTCGAAGTGGGTCTGGGTCCGGTCTGACCTGACCTCGACCAACATGGTTCGGGTCAACCCAGACCGAACCATTTTGTCTGGCCTAGCCTGAAATGCGGCCCGACCCCTTGCATCCGGCTTGGAACGCGATGGTCGTGAGGGTGACGCGAGGGCAGCTCAACCGGGGGGTACAATGAGGGTGCATACCGACAGTAGGTAGTGCGAGGGCGCGAACCAGTAGTGGGTACTGTGAGGGTGCAGACCATCCATGAGGGCATATGCCAAACATGTGGTGTATACCGGCTGTGAGGGTGGTGGATCGGGTGAAAGGTTGAAAACCAACCCCGAAGTGCGGAATGGCCGCGAGGCGCGGACCTATCACGGGCAGCGGTCTGGCCGCGGGTTGGCAGACCAGGCGCGGGTCGGTGGACTGACCATCGAGTGGTGTTCCGGCTGTGGGGTGGGTGTCCGGTCACAGAATGGAGGTCCATAGGTGGCGGTTCGGTGGAAAGAGGTGGTGGCTCAGTGGGCAACGAAGGCGGACGGTGGAGCCGCGATGGGTCGAGCCACGGGGCGTGGAGGTCGCAATGTGGCGGTGGCCATGAGGAGGTGTCATTTCACTATCTCATTCATTGTGTTCAACTCCACAAATCATCACATTAATTGTGGATGGGTAGATCTATGTTTGTTTGACATGAACCCTCAGCTTTAGGGTGGTAGAAAACGGCTCAACATAAAAATTAATGAAGAATGTCAAACTCTCCTGTAATGGTTATTCTCAACCCGCAAAAAATCATCCACGTTATTTATTTAAAAAAAAGAAGAACACGGGAATATAATCACACAAAAATTAAACCCCTACCTCAGTTTGTTCACTATCGTTGGAATGATAATAATTTATGGACGTCAATTCATTGTAGATGAAGACATCCCATGTCGGAAGAAGTCTCGAGGAAGAATCTCAAAGTTGAGGTTGGTAATCTTAATTGGCGGAGAGTTCTTCATTGGAAAATCATTCTTCTGGGAATAAAGATTCCTTCATTATAGAGATTTCTCCCACCAAGAGCTCTATTTACTTTACCAATGACTTTTCTCAAAATAAAAACCCACCAAAATTAAAAACTGTTTCCCCAATTTTTATAGTTGGATGAATTTAAAATTAACTAAATTAATTAACTATGCTTGCAATATTTAATGCGTTGTGTTGGCATAATATAATGTGGAGGAAGCACAAGAAGATCCTCCACATTATTGAAGGAGTTCAGAAGTTTCCCCCTTCATAAGAGGGGTGATCAAGAGGTTTGGGCCTGGGGTGGTCCCCACCACCATAACCACTCATGGGAAGTTAGGCTCGGGTGGTCCCCAACACCATAACGTTTAATGGGAGGTTAAGGATTTGTGGTCCCCACTACCAACTTCTACATTGAGTGGTTACAAAAAATAAAATAAAGAATGTGTTCTATATTTTATATTATTATTTCAATGAAAAACCCACAAATTATCTTTCACCCTTGACAAACTGTCGCCAAGGTGAAAGTCTCTTTAGGTGAATAACAGCACTACGAGTTCATTGGTGACCTTAGATTTCAGTTCCAAACAATAGTATAAAAGTTAGAAAAACCCAATCACACGTTTACTGAACCTACTCGAAAAAAAGTTCCGAAATTCTTTTCGGGCACTCTGAGCCTAGAAATCATGCATCGTCATTTTCACAGACTCACAATTTTACCATTTATTTAAAAAAATTACATGGAAGTTCTGGGTCTTTACAACAGATCATGATCGCCTCCTCTCGCGACAAATGCATCGACCTGAGAATGCCACGATAAGACCGTACCAACCGAAACCCAATAAAACTCTATTAGAAGCATGGAGATCACAGGCTATAATATGGTAAGCAGAAGTAGGAGAAGATGAAGCACAAAATAACGATGATAAAACATTCCTTATATCAAATATTGATCGATACTTCTTGGTTGGATCAAAATAGTGTGGAACCATTCCGAGGAGGAATGTTCGATTGGGCAACTCCTATGAGAAGGAATGGGATGTTGGAGCATCTCACACCCAAGAACAAGAAGAAAGAATTATGGATAAAGATATCCCATCTCTTTAGAAGATTTAATGGGGCGGTGTTTTAAGATACGCTAGATTTCCCATTAAAAGAGGAGCGCACTAAACCACGAGGTTTGACCAAGTAAAAACATCTCGAGCCTTTGGAATATTTATTATAGGAGTTTTGAGATTTTATATAGCCATAAATCCCTTAAAATGCCGTGAATGCATTTTATGTCAAAAGAAATGTCATAGGGGTGAAACTATAGGAAGCTGGAAACATTGTTCACCCTACCCTTCTAGAAACACTGTATATCTACCTTTATGGAAACAATGTACACCCTATGGTTCTAAAAACACTATACACCCTAAGGTCACTGAAGTCACTGTTCACATAAGGACACTGATTTCACTGTTCACTGAAGGTCACTGATGTCAATGTTCACAGAAGGTCACAGATGTCACTCTTCACAGAAGGTCACTAATGTCACTGTTCACAGAAGGTCACTGATGCCACATTTCACATAATGTCACTGATGTCACTTTTCACAGAAGGTCACAAATTTCACTATTCATAGAAGGTCACTAATGTCACTGTTCATAGAATGTCACTGATGTTGTTGTCCATAGAAGGTTAATGATGACACTATTCACCTACGGTTAACATTGCACTGTTCACAGAATGTTAATGATGAAATTGTTCAAAGAAGGTCAATGATAACACTGTTCACCTAAGGTTAACATTGCACTGTTCACATAAGGTTAATGATGATACTATTTACAAAAGGTCAATGATGATACTTTTCACCTATGGGTAACGTTGCATTGTTCATAGAGGGTTAAGGATGACACTGTTCACCTAAGGATAATGTTGTATTGTACACTGATGGTTAATGATGAAACTGTTCGCCTAAGGTTACCGTTTCATTGTTCACAAAAGGTCACTAATGACACTATTCACCTTTGTTTATTGTTGCACTGTTCACAGACGGACACTGATGACACTGTTCCCCAAAGGTCAATGATGACATTGTTCATCTAAGGTTACTGTTGCACTGTTGACATAAGGTTACTGATGATATTGTTCATCGAAGGTCAATGATGACACTATCCACCTTAGTTTACCATTACACTATTCACAAAGGGTCAGTGATGACATAGTTTATAGAACGTCAACTATGACACAGTTTACTAAGGGTTACCGTTGCACTATTTACAGAGGGTTACCATTACACTGTTCACAATTGACTTTCATTGGATCTATTCACTAAACTTGAAAATTGAAAAATTGTTGTGGATAAGTCACCTTGACCTCACAAATAACCTCATAAACATGATTTTCAAAAAGGAATGTACCAGAGAGGTCTTGGAAATTACATCAGATACCTCTAAAAAAATTCATGCCCTCGAGAATTCAAAACCCACCTAATGGGAAAACGAAAATGGGTCCGAACAAACACCCATCAAGACACCTCTCAAAAGAGAGAAAGCCACAAGAAGAATCAATGGAAAACCATATTATAAAAATTAAAGGTCCAACTACAAATGGGACATCATTAAATTGAAATAGATAAACATTAAATAACTCTGGGTACTGAGCACATATATGTGACTCACTTTCCCAGGTAATCTCTTCCATAGCACTGTGTTGTTTCAAGACACAAACCTAGTGGAAAAAATGACCATGAAACGCCTTCTATTTATGGTCATGGATCTCCATTGGTTGCCTCTCGAAGGTTTCATTATCATCAACATCAATCTCTCCACAATTGATGACATGAGAGTAATCATGAAGATAATTATAGAGCTGTGATACATGGAAAACAACATGTATTCGAATCATCTTCTAGGGAAGTACTACTCGATACGCCACAATTCCAACATGAGATAACACCTCAAAAGGCCTGATAAACGGGAAAGAAATCTTACTCCCATGACCAAACCCTCCCTGCCCATGATGTGGATTCAAGATCAGAAACATGTGATCCCCATAATTTATCTATAAGGGTCTCCTCCTTTGATCGAGATATGATTTCGGACAATCTTGCGCTACCTCCATCCTCTCCCGAATCACCTGATCCATCTCTATTGTATTCTTCTGTAGTTCCTTCCCGAGAATTGCTAACTCTATGACCCCAGTCCAGCACAATGGAGAATGGGATGGTTGGCCATAAAAGGCTTCAAATAGTGCCATACCGATGATGGAGTGATAACTATTGTTGTAAGAGAACTCCACCAATGGTATGTTCATCATCCAGAAACCTCCAAATTCCTGTACACAAGAGCATAACATGTCTTCAAAATTCTAGATGGTTCGCTCTGTCTGGCCATTTGTTTGAGGATGAAAATAAGTGCTAAGATAAATTTGAGAAATGAATGCATGTTGGAGACCTCTCCATGCCCTAAAGGTAAAATGAGGATCTTGATCAGAAATTTTCATCCTAGGGACTCTATGAAGTCTCACCACCTTCTTTAGATACTACATTTACAAAACATTCATTGAGATTGACTCTTTGATTTCTATAAAGTGGGCCGATTTTGTTTAAGCAATCTACTACCACCCATATAGCATAATGTCCTCCCAGCACCTGAGGTAAACCAGTAACAAAGTCCACTGAGATGCCATACCACTTCCACTGAGGAATCTGAAATGGCTGGATAAGACCACCAGGAACACGATGTTCAACCTTCACCTTGTTGCAGACGAAATATCAAGACCAAAATTTCGCAAATGCACACTTCTGCCCCGGCCACCAAAACTGGATTCTCAAGGATCAATAAATATTTTTCACACCAGGATGCACAACTAAAGGCGAACTATGAAATTCCCTAAGAACCATCTTGTAGATTGTAAAAGGAAAAAAAATCATTTTTTTGATACAAAACTCGGTGTTGTTCATCCTCTGACCAACCATCATGGGCCTCATCACAAACAGCTCGACCTCTCCAGACCCCCAACTCAAGATTTCCCAACGGGGACTCTACCATCTTCTGCACCATAGATTATTGTATCGTCATCCTATGCCATCAACTTCCCCCATATCAAGATGTAATGCTGAGAGTTCTTTTATTACTCTCTAGGAATCACCGGATTCACGAAAAGCATCACTACGTGACTTTCGACTCAACACATCAGCTTCATTATTCCCCTTTGTAGGTGTATATGATATCTCGATGTCATATTACTGTATGAACTCCATCCACTGACACTATCATATGTTCAAGTCATGCTGGGTGAGAACAAACCTCAAACTCTTATGATCTGTGAAAACTACAAAGCTCTCGCCAAAGAGGTAATGTGTCCACAACATCAGAGAAAACACCATGGCTGCCAACTCATGATCAAGGGTGGAATGGTTATGCTCATGGGAATGTAACTTTCCATACCCATAAGAAACAACTAATCTCTGTAGCATCAAAACATATCCAATCCCCAGATGCGAAGAATGGCAGAAAACATCTATCTGAACTCCCTCAGCTGGAAGACAAAGAACTAGTGCACTTACATAATCTTCCTTTATATAATCAAAAGCTACCTAACATTGATCAGTCCATATGAATGCCTAATCCTTCCACTTAAAAGTTTCCAAAGGAGTCACAACTCATGATAAATCAGCTACAAACCTCCCATAGTAGCCTAAGTGACCATGGAAACATCGCACCCCTGACAGTGTTTTGGGGGCTTCCCAAGACAAAACATCTTATATCATTGATGGATCCACAGCTACTCCCTACTGGGACACAACATGACCTATGAAATGGAATTCTCGAGCCCAAAAATCACACTTAGATTTGTCATCAAATAGTTGATTTTGTCGAAGAACTCCCAAAACGGTGTGTAGATGCTCTAAATGCTCCTCTTCATACAAGGAGTATACAAGGATTTCATCGATGAAAACCACCATGAACATGTCTATGTATTCATGAAACCCATCATTAATCAATCACAAGAACCCAGTAGCATCATTTTTCATGCCGAACGACATTAGAACAAACTCATAATTCCCCTGAAGACAACTGAAAGTAGTCTTCAAGATATCCTCATCCCTAACATGCATTTGAAGATATCCTGATCACATGTTGGTCTTTGAGAACAAACTTTCACCCTTTAGTTTACCGAATAAATCATCAATACATGGAATGGGATAGATTTAATTTATTTTCACTTTGTTTAAGTGACAATAATCAACACACAACCACAAACTACAATCAGGCTTCTGCATGAACAAAACTGGTGCACCCAATGGTGACACACTTGGCCAAACAAATTGGGACTGTAATTTACCATCAAGCTGTATACGTAGGTCTCGTAACCTAGAAGGGGTCATCCTATATCGATACATAGAAATAGAATATGCACCTAGTTGTAGCTCGATCCCAGACTCAATATCTCTTCGAGGGGGTAATGCTACAACCTCCTCTAGAAAGACACACCATCAAACTTATACGACCCTAGAAAATTGTAAAGACCCGTAAAATTCAAGGGAAATTTTTTCTTAATTTTCTTTAGAATTTTACAAGAGCGCGGTTTCAGACGGCACTTGATTCCGAGGCCCGGAGTGCCCGGAATTAATTTCCGAAGTTTGGATCGGGTACGTTCAGTGAACGAACGAGCGGGAATTCCTAACTTTTGATCCGGTGCTCGGAATTGAAATCCGGGAGCACTGATGAACTCGCAGCGCCGATATTTGCTTAAAGAGACCTTTTCGGGAGTTGCGTTTGTTGCGGGATGAAAGTTATGTTTTGGAGTTTTCAGTTGAGTTAAATAAAATTTGTGTAAGACAAATTTTATTTTTAGTTTGTTAAAAACCTACCTAAGGGGGTTGGAAGTGGGACCCACACCCACTTATCCTCCCTTGGGAGGATTAAGTGTGGTGGGGCCCACACGATCCCCTAGACTTTTCAAGTTCCCTTAACCCCCTCTTTATTGGCTTAAGTTACTCTTAATTAATTATGGGAGTTAAGTCTTTTTGAATTTCAAACTTTGAAATTCTTTTGTGTTATGTGTTAATAAAATAAGAGGTAGTCTTATTTTATTTTGAGTTCTTTGTTTGTCATTTTGAGAGCTCCTCTTCATCTTCAAACTCTGACGAAGAACGAAGAACGCTCAAACTCCGACGAAGAACGACGCCTCTCTTCTTCGTCCTCGGTGTCAACAAGAGGGAACGCCGCTTCCTCCTCGGACCTTCTTCGTCGGCAAACAAAGATCCGCCAACGACGTGTCTCTTCGGGCATATCTCTTCGTCAACTGATTTGACGAACGACGACCGCGACGCCCGACCTCCGCGACGCCGTCATCCGCGGAACGTAGTCGAATCTTCGAATCTTAAACCCGAGGTAGGGGTTGTTGATTTCATTTTGGTTTCCTTATTCCTTTTCTTGCTCGTGGATCGCATGTCTACGTGAGGCATTTAAATATTTTATATAAGTGTTATTGTTAACGCGAGGGGGGCCGGACCGCACGAACACGGCCGAACCCCCCCTCCATCGTTCATGTTTATTCATGCGGGTGGAAGCAAGTGGTGTGGTGCCGTCGCACCACGCGGATGATCGTACAAATAATTTACACGGCGCCGTCGCGCTACGTCAAGGAAAAATCTTCAAGAACGCGACGCCGTCGCGCCGCGTTGAAAAGAATCATGGCACGGCGAAAGGGGCGCGGTGCCGTCGCACCGCGCCGGATGACGAACGCCGCGGCCGGTTCCGGGCCGCGGCGGGACGAGGAACCGCGGACGGTTCCGGGCCGCGGCGGAAGAGAAGACCGGCGGCCGGGCCGCCGGCGTCGGAAGCCGAAGAAGGGGACCAGAAATTCCGGTCCCGTTTGAGAAAACCGGCCGGCCAGCTGGCCGGCCGGATGTCTTAAAAACCGGGGGAATTAATCCCCCGGCCAACCCTTAAAAACCCCCCTCTTAAAGAGGGGGGCGGTTCTTGAAGGAGGGGGGGGCAGCCGGCCCCCCTGGTTCTCTTAAATAAACTGGCCCCCACGTGGGGGCGGTTTCAATCAAGGGCGCGGCATTTGCCGCGCCGTTTTTCCAGGAACCGCGGGGCTAAGCCCCGCGTGCCGCCACCTCGCGGCGACTGGCCGTCGCGGCCCGCCACGCCGCCGCGCCGCCGCCCGCCGCCGCCCAGGGGGGGGGGGGGGGGGGGTCGGGCCGGGTCGGCCCGGACCCGGACCCCCCCGTTTCGAACCAGTTTTGGTTTTTGGCTCATAACTTGAGCCTCGGACCTCCGAATGACGAACCGTCTGCGGCAACGCGATCCTTGGATCGAGACGGTCGTTTCGGTATATCGCATTCAAGGTTTCGGATTACTTTGAGTTCGTCCGGGTTAGTTCGTTCACGAAACCAACCGGTCCTTCGGAGCGGAAACACTCATATCTTGAGCTACGAACGTCCGATTGACGTGCCGTCAGTCGCGTAGTGTTCCTCTTAGTGAGACGGATCTTTTGGCATACTCCGCCCGAGGTTTGGACGCAGGTGGAGTACGGTCGGGTTGGTTTTTCCTTAAAAACCAACCGGGCCCCGGAGACGAAAATGCCAATAACTCTCAGACCGGGCGTCCGATCGACGCGCCGTCTGTTGCGTTGAGTTCCTGTTGACGATACGGAACTTTTGGAAACATCAACTCTGGTCTTTGTGACAGTTGATGTATCAGCCTCTCGGCTCGTGGAGCGGACCCTCCGTACGAGCTTGCTGTGTGCGGGAACCCTAGTGCTGGCTGCGACTGCTACTACTGCTACGACTTCTACTGTGACAGCGACGACGACAGTACAGAGATCCTGTGTGGATTCGACGACGACAGTACAGAGATCCTGTGTGGATTCGACGACGACGACTACAGCACTCAGCGATCCTACGTGGATCAGTGCTACAGGTCCTGTGTGGGCCCGATCCTGTGTGGGTCCTTGCGCTCAGCGGTTCTGTGTGAGCCAGCGCCTACAGGTTCTGTGTGAGCCCGATCCTGTGTGGGTCTTCTGCGGGGGTTAGTTACCTATCGATCCTTCGTGGGTCCGACGACTTAGATGGATCAGTGATCATCTTTATCGTCCTTGAAGAAGTATACCTGTGTGAGCTGAATCCTGTTGCTTTCCTGTGTGGATTGTGTTGTGCAATTCCGTGTGGATTATGTTTTACTTTCCTATGAGGAATACGTATACTTTCCTGCGTGGACTGAGTTGTACATGGGCTCGGAGGTTGGAGCGTATTTGAATTGATGACTTAGGTATATGTATGGGCATATACCTAAGCAGTGTCGGTTGTTACTTCGTGATTGTACTTTTCTTCGTGGTTTATCCTTTGTGGATTTGAGAGACCTTCAGGGGTCTCGGGGTCCCTACTGAGTAGCTTATACTCACCCCTGCACGGGCTTTGCCCGCACTACGTTGTGTTGGTTGCAGATGACGGACAACGTTGACCTTAGCTGAGGCTTGCAGAGCGGGACGGTACCCGGAGGTGGACCACTGGGCGGGACGTGCTCGGAGCGGACGGCGGGACCCGTGGAGCAGAGGAGCTATCTGTACCCACCCTTCAGGTGGGATTTCCAGTGGACAGCTCGGAGTAGCGGCTTTTACTTTTCAGTTGTTGTTTTCCCCTTTTCGAGTTGTACTTTACTTTCAGTTTGGGTTTGTATTCTGGCCCATTTACTTTTCCGCACTTTCAGTCATACTCTGCTTGTTTAGTGTTTACTTTCCGCTTGTTTACTCTGTGGTGTGTGTTTACTTTTCAAAGGCAATGCCTTCCCTTTTTACCGGGATTTACGCCTTGGTGCTTGTCGCCAGCCCCTGGTCTATGGAAGGCGGGCTTGGGGTAGTCACGGCACGGACCCCGAGGGCGGGTCGTGACAAATTGGTATCAGAGGAGTTCGGTTCTACCGCGAACTCTGATCTTTTCTATGTGAAGCAATAATGTTTAGCGTATTGAGTGTGGTTATCAGTCCAGGGAGTCCAGTGTTGGTGCGGCGGCCGACGTATCCATACACCAGGACCCTGACTTCTGATTTCCGACTTAATGCACGAAAACATTGATTGCGTGTGTGTTTCAAAGTTTTCTTTGTGATTACTTATATCAGCTCACCAGGTATACTGTTCTGACCGTGGCGCACCTGTTTCCTTTTTAGGATGGCCCCACGACGGCATCCAGCTAGGGTTCCGAGAGTCGAGCGAGACGACAGCCCACCGAGCGACGAGGCCTCGGTGCAGGGCCCTTTTCCAGTAGTGGCACCGGCGGTAGCATTACCCGCCGAGCCCCCGATGCTTCCAGCAGCAGCCGCTGATGATACACGTCGCCTCAGCGCACTGCATGAGTTTCAGCGCCAGCGTCCGCCCAGGTTTCGCGGGGAGATGGATCCCCAGGCAGCAGAGGACTGGCTGGAGGCAGTAGTTCGAGTGTTTAGGCTAGTGAGGACACCAGCAGACCTCATGGTGATCCTCGCTGCGAGCCTACTACACGCAGCAGCAGGACGATGGTGGAGCTTGATGCTCCAGGTGCACGATGAGGCATCTCTACTTTGGACGGACTTTGAGAGCCTCTTCCGCTCGGAGTTCGTCCCAGCCACCCTTCGTGCAGTGCGTATCCAGGAGCTTCTACAGCTGCGGCAGGGCAGCATGACGGTCGCTCAGTACTCGGCGAGATTTACCGATCTCTCGCGCTACTCGACCGACATGGTACGGGACCCATTCTTTCGGGCCCGGACCTTCGAGCAGGGTTTGAGACACGAGATCAGGGCATCGCTGATCTCCCTCAGCATACCGACTCAGACAGGAGTACTGGAGCGGGCCCTTCTGATCGAGAGCTTCCTTGCTGAGTCTACACCAGCACAACGACCCACCGCAGGGCGGCACATGGCAGAGTCATCTGCAGCAGGCAGTCGACGGATGACTCAGGGGTCCAGACAGACCAGACCTTCGAACCGACGACCTCAGGGCACTGGATCAGCAGTGCAGGGCACACAGCGCGGAGCCAGTCTTCCGAGAGGCAGACAGTGCTACTCGTGCGGCGGGCAGGGCCACATGGCTCGTGACTGCCCGACCCGTCGTGCCGAGGAGCAGCAGACAGTTGATGGACCACCGAGGCAGAGGCAGAGGGTCGACCGTGGCGGTCCGCAGGGAGGAGGCGGACGAGGCAGAGGAGCTGGACGAGCAGCTGGTGGTAGCCGACGCTTTGAGGCTCTACCACCACCACCACCAGGAGGTCCACCCCGACCACAGGGAGCTGGCGGGCAGCGACATGCACAGCTTCAGGCAGCAGAGGCCTACGACCACGGCGCACCCGAGATGATTTGAGGTACTATCTGTGTCTATTCCACCCTTGCTGCAGTTCTTATAGACACAGGAGCGAGTCATTCTTTCATAGCCGCTGCCCTTGTTCGGAGCTCGGAGATTCCGACAGAGCCGTTGGCTCGATCCTTACGGCTAGAGACTCCTACGGGAGCAGACTCGACGATTACGCACTGGTGCCGGCAGTGTGAGCTTACTCTAGGAGGCGAGAGCTTCGGCTGGGATCTTCATGTAGCAGCGTCGAGGCCTTACGACGTCATCTTGGGCATGGATTGGCTGTCTACGGTGCATGCACAGATTGACTGTTTTAGGCGCAAGGTGCGTTGTGTACGCACCGACGGGAGCAGGTTCACCTTCACCGGCGAGAAGGGAGCCTTAGCAGCACAGGATGGACTTCCGCAGAGAAGAGGAAAGCCCATCACTCATCAGTTGGCTAGCCTTATCCTTGGAGCAGTTGACGCACGGAGTCCTGGTTTTCCTGCAGTGGTGGATCAGTTTGCGGACGTTTTTCCCGACGACGTTCCAGGGCTACCTCCTCGCAGAGAGGTAGACTTTTATATTGACTTGTACCCCGGGACAGCCCCGATATCCACACCAGCATATCGGATGGCCCCCGCCGAGCTTCGAGAGCTACGGGTACAGTTGGAGGACTTGCAGGGCAAGGGGTTCATCCGACCTAGTGTTTCACCCTGGGCTTCCCCGATATTGTTCGCCAAGAAGGCGGACGGGAGCTTGCGACTTTGTGTTGACTATCTTCGCCTGAACCAGGTGACAGTGAGGAACAAGTATCCGCTACCGAGGATTGATGACCTCTTTGATCAGCTCAAGGGAGCACGGTGGTTCTCGAAGATAGACCTCAGGTCAGGCTATCATCAGCTCAGAGTCAGAGACGAGGATGTGCAGAAGACGGCCTTCAGATGTCGGTATGGCCACTATGAGTTCTTGGTTATGCCTTTCGGTGTAACCAATGCTCCAACAGTGTTCATGGCTCTCATGAACAGGATCTTTCAGCCATACCTCGATCGGTTTGTCGTGGTCTTCATCGACGACATTCTGATTTACTCTACGACAGAGGAGGAGCACGCCTATCACTTGAGAGTTGTTCTTGACACACTCCGAGAGCACCAGCTTTATGGTAAGCTCTCGAAGTGCCAGTTCTGGATACGTGAGGTCCACTTTTTGGGACACGTTATCTCTGAGGCGGGAGTTGCAGTGGATTCCGCGAAGATTGAGGCTGTGTTAGCATGGGAGCCACCCAGGAGCGTGACTGAGGTTCGGAGTTTCTTGGGACTAGCTGGTTACTATCGGAGATTTGTGCCGAACTTCTCCAGAGTTGCGGCATCACTCACAGCTTTGACGAAGAAGGGGAAACCCTTCGTATGGACTGACAGATGTCAGCAGAGCTTCCAGGAGCTGAGACAGAGATTGACTAGCGCACCTATCTTGAGGTTGCCTGAGGAGGGAGTAGGGTACGTAGTCTACTGCGATGCATCAGGGACCGGACTCGGATGTGTTCTGATGCAGGAGCGGGCCGTGATCGCCTATGGATCACGACAGTTGAGGCCGCATGAGTAGAACTACGCTACCCATGACCTGGAGTTAGCAGCAGTGGTCTTCGCTCTGAAGACATAGCGACACTATCTGATGGGAGAGCGCTTTACAGTCTTTTCCGATCATCAGAGTCTCAGGTATATCTTCTCGCAGAAGGACCTGAACCTGAGACAGCGACGATGGCTCGAGTTCCTCCAGGACTATGACTTTGAGATAGTCTATACTCCTGGGAAGGGGAACGTAGTAGCCGATGCCCTCAGCAGGAGGACGGGCATTCAGCTACTTGAGGAGGCAACGGAGCAGCTAGCCTCTTTTCAGATATCCTTCGTGGATAGAGATGGAGTAGCCTTTCTTCAGTCTCTCACAGTCACTCCTCCACTACTGCAGCGAGTCAGGGAGGCACAACATGGGGACGCTGACTGTGAGACACGGCGTGCACAGATATCCTTGGGACAGGAACCTAATGGTTTCTCTCTTGGAGTAGAGCACGACATCCTTTTCAGAGGACGTACCATGGTACCAGTCGCTCTGCGAGAGGAAGTACTGAGAGAGTTTCACACTTCTCCTTTGGCGGTACATCCTGGAGTGGCGAAGATGTACCAGGACATCAGACGACAGCACTGGTGGCCGGACATGAAGAAGGCTGTAGCAGAGTTCGTTTCTCGATGCCTCACCTGTCAGCAGGTGAAGGTAGAGCATCAGGTACCAGCAGGCTTGGTACAGCCCTTGGAGGTTCCGGAGTGGAAGTGGGACGGCATATCTATGGACTTCGTGACTGGACTACCACGCACATCCAGAGGTCACGACTCCATCTGGGTGATTGTTGACCGACTCACCAAGTCGGCACACTTCTTACCCATTACAGAGCAGGGCTCAGTAGAGAGCTTGGGACGTCTCTACGTTCAGGAGATTGTGCGGCTCCACGGCGTGCCATCATCTATCGTTTCCGATCGAGATGCCCGCTTTACTTCCCGGCTTTGGAAGGGGTTACAGGAGGCGTTCGGTACGCAGCTACGTCTTAGCACAGCTTTTCACCCTCAGACAGATGGTCAGACGGAGAGGACCATTCAGACTCTCGAGGACATGCTCCGTGCATGTGTCCTTGACCTTGGTCGTAGCTGGGAGGACCACCTACCCTTGGTGGAGTTCGCTTACAACAACAGCTACCACTCCACCATCGGGATGGCACCGTACGAGGCGTTGTACGGCCGACCATGTATATCTTCTTTGTGCTGGACAGACCCCGCAGAGTCAGCACTGGTGGGACCGGAGATGGTCCAGGCCACGACAGAGAAGGTCCAGGTCATCCAGGAGCGGATGAGGACAGCTCAGAGCCGGCAGAAGTCATATGCTGATAGGAGGAGGAGGCCACTGGAGTTCGAGGATGGCGACCACGTCTTCCTGCGGGTCTCACCTCGACGTGGTATTCAGAGATTTGGCCGAGGCGGCAAGTTATCTCCGCGCTTCATCGGACCTTTCCAGATTCTCAGCAGGATTGGCGAGGTGGCTTATCGCCTGGCTCTACCACCTCAGTTGCACCGGGTGCACGACGTCTTCCACGTATCCCAGCTGAGGAGATACGTGCACGACCCGACGCACATCATTGATCACGGGGAGCTTGACATTGACGATGGGGCGACTTTTACGGAGATCCCGGTGGAGATAGAGGATCAACAGGAGCGGGTCCTGCGTGGGCGATCGATTCCTCTTGTGCGCATCAGATGGCAGTACGAGAATCTCCAGGAGAGCACATGGGAGCGGGAGGCTCAAATGCGTGCTCAGTACCCTCATTTGTTTCCCTAGTTTTTGATGTATCTTTACGAGGACGTAAAACCCTGAGGTGGGAGTAATGTAAAGACCCGTAAAATTCAAGGGAAATTTTTTCTTAATTTTCTTTAGAATTTTACAAGAGCGCGGTTTCAGACGGCACTTGATTCCGAGGCCCGGAGTGCCCGGAATTAATTTCCGAAGTTTGGCTCGGGTACGTTCAGTGAAAGAACGAGCGGGAATTCCTAACTTTTGATCCGGTGCTCGGAATTGAAATCTGAGAGCACCGATGAAATCGCAGCGCCGATATTCGCTTAAAGAGACCTTTTCGGGAGTTGCGTTTGTTGCGGGTTGAAAGTTAAGTTTTGGGGTTTTCAGTTGAGTTAAATAAAATTTGTGTAAGACAAATTTTATTTTTAGTTTGTTAAAAACCTACCTAAGGGGGTTGGAAGTGGGACCCACACCCACTTAACCTCCCTTGGGAGGATTAAGTGTGGTGGGGCCCACAAGAACCCCTAGACTTTTCAAGTTCCCTTAACCCCCTCTTTATTGGCTTAAGTTACTCTTAATTAATTATGGGAGTTAAGTCTTTTTGAATTTCAAACTTTGAAATTCTTTTGTGTTATGTGTTAATAAAATAAGAGGTAGTCTTATTTTATTTTGAGTTCTTTGTATGTCATTTTGAGAGCTCCTCTTCATCTTCAAGCTCTGACGAAGAACGAAGAACGCTCAAACTCCGACGAAGAACGACGCCTCTCTTCTTCGTCCTCGGTGTCAACAAGAGGGGACACCGCTTCCTCCTCGGACCTTCTTCGTCGGCAAACGAAGATCCGCCAATGACGTGTCTCTTCGGGCATATCTCTTCGTCAACGGATTTGACGAACGACGACCGCGACGCCCGACCTCCGTGACGCCGTCATCCGCGGAACGTAGTCGAATCTTCGAATCTTAAACCCGAGGTAGGGGTTGTTGATTTCATTTTGGTTTCCTTATTCCTTTTCTTGCTCGTGGATCGCATGTCTACGTGAGGCATTTAAATATTTTATATAAGTGTTATTGTTAACGCGAGGGGGGCCGGACCGCACGAACACGGCCGAACCCCCCCTCCATCGTTCATATTTATTCATGCGGGTGGAAGCAAGTGGCGTGGTGCTGTCGCACCACGCGGATGATCGTACAAATAATTTACACGGCGCCGTCGCGCTACGTCAAGGAAAAATCTTCAAGAACGCGACGCCGTCGCGCCGCGTTGAAAAGAATCATGGCACGGCGAAAGGGGCGCGGTGCCGTCGCACCGCGCCGGATGACGAACGCCGCGGCCGGTTCCGGGCCGCGGCGGGACGAGGAGACCGCGGCCGGTTCCGGGCCGCGGCGGAATAGAAGACCGGCGGCCGGGCCGCCGGCGTCGGAAGCCGAAGAAGGGGACCGGAAATTCCGGTCCCGTTTGAGAAAACCGGCCGGCCAGCTGGCCGGCCGGATGTCTTAAAAACCGGGGGAATTAATCCCCCGGCCAACCCTAAAAAACCCCCCTCTTAAAGAGGGGGGCGGTTCTTGAAGGAGGGGGCCAGCCGGCCCCCCTGGTTCTCTTAAATAAACCGGCCCCCACGTGGGGGCGGTTTCAATCAAGGGCGCGACATTTGCCGCGCCGTTTTTCCAGGAACCGCGGGGCTAAGCCCCGCGTGCCGCCACCTCGCGGCGACTGGCCGCCGCGGCCCGCCGCGCCGCCGCGCCGCCGCGCCACCGCCGCCGCCCGCCGGCCACCGCGCCGCCCAGGGGGGGGTCGGGCCGGGTCGGCCCGTACCCGGACCCCCCCGTTTCGAACCAGTTTTGGTTTTTGGCTCATAACTTGAGCCTCGGACCTCCGAATGACGAACCGTATGCGGAAACGTGATCCTTGGATCGAGACGGTCGTTTAGGTATATCGCACTCAAGGTTTCTGATTACTTTGAGTTCGGCCGGGTTAGTTCGTTCACGAAACCAACCGGGCCTTCGGAGCGGAAACGCTCATATCTTGAGCTACGGACGTCCGATTGACGTGCCGTCAGTCGCGTAGTGTTCCTCTTAGTGAGACGGATCTTTTGGAATACTCCGCCCGAGGTTTGGACGCAGGTGGAGTACGGACGGGTTGGTTTTGCCTTAAAAACCAACCGGGTCCCGGAGACGAAAATGCCAATAACTCTCAGACCGGGCGTCCGATCGACGCGCCGTCTGTTGCGTTGAGTTCCTGTTGACGATACGGAACTTTTGGATACATCAACTCTGGTCTTTGTGACAGTTGATGTATCAGCCTCTCGGCTCGTGGAGCGGACCCTCCGTACGAGCTTGCTGTGTGCGGGAACCCTAGTGCTGGCTGCGACTGCTACTACTGCTACGACTGCTACTGTGACAGCGACGACGACAGTACAGAGATCCTGTGTGGATTCGACGACGACAGTACAGAGATCCTGTGTGGATTCGACGACGACGACTACAGCACTCAGCGATCCTACGTGGATCAGTGCTACAGGTCCTGTGTGGGCCCGATCTTGTGTGGGTCCTTGCGCTCAGCGGTTCTGTGTGAGCCAGCGCCTACAGGTTCTGTGTGAGCCCGATCCTGTGTGGGTCTTCTGCGGGGGTTAGTTACCTATCGATCCTTCGTGGGTCCGACGACTTAGATGGATCAGTGATCATCTTTATCGTCCTTGAAGAAGTATACCTGTGTGAGCTGAATCCTGTTGCTTTCCTGTGTGGATTGTGTTGTGCAATTCCGTGTGGATTATGTTTTACTTTCCTATGTGGAATACGTATACATTCCTGCGTGGACTGAGTTGTACTTGGGCTCGGAGGTTGGAGCGTATTTGAATTGATGACTTAGGTATATGTATGGGCATATACCTAAGCAGTGTCGGTTGTTACTTCGTGATTGTACTTTTCTTCGTGGTTTATCCTTTGTGGATTTGAGAGACCTTCAGGGGTCTCGGGGTCCCTACTGAGTAGCTTATACGCACCCCTGCACGGGCTTTGCCCGCACTACGTTGTGTTGGTTGCAGACGACGGACAGCGTTGACCTTAGCTGAGGCTTGCAGAGCGGGACGGTACCCGGAGGTGGACCACTGGGCGGGACGTGCTCGGAGCGGACGGCGGGACCCGTGGAGCAGAGGAGCTATCTGTACCCACCCTTCAGGTGGGATTTCCAGTGGACAGCTCGGAGTAGCGTCTTTTACTTTTCAGTTGCTGTTTTCCCCTTTTCGAGTTGTACTTTACTTTCAGTTTGGGTTTGTATTCTGGCCCATTTACTTTTCCGCACTTTCAGTCGTACTCTGCTTGTTTAGTGTTTACTTTCCGCTTGTTTACTCTGTGGTGTGTGTTTACTTTTCAAAGGCAATGCCTTCCCTTTTTACCGGGATTTACGCCTTGGTGCTAGTCGCCAGCCCCTGGTCTATGGAAGGCGGGCTTGGGGTAGTCACGACACGGACCCCGAGGGCGGGTCGTGACAAAAATGTTGTCTGCAGAACCTTTGAAGAACTCAACATCATATCAGCCATCATGGTTGATAAGGATGGAACACGCCTATGAACCATCCGAGGTTCATGCTCACCAACAAACACTTCTGTCTCTCCATCCGTACCAAATGAAACGACCTTCTTCTTATTTTAATCCACAATAGCCTAAACCAAATAAAACCAATCCATGTAGAGGATGACATCATTTGGTTGTATTCGTAAACATAGAAAATCTCACCAGGAGTTGTGCTGCACCAATACTAGCTCACATTCTCTACATAATTCAAACAAGCCAGCTCAACCTCCAACTTGTGTAGTCATCGCCAAGGGCACAGGTAGCCTCTCTACCTCAAGTCCCATAGCAAGGAAAATGGTAGGTAATATGAAGGAGTGTGTTGATCCTGAATCAACCAAGTCATACACCAATGTAGAAAATAAGAAAAGACTACCTCATACGACGTTTGGCTTGCCTGGAGCTAGCAATGCTAGAGCATTAAAGATTACCATGACTTCCAACAAGGCCTATCTAAAAATAATGTTGACCAACAAAACTGCCGCACTCTGCTCTTTGAGGATGTGGAGCATCACTGTGCAGTCCTCTGCCTGCCCCATCTACCTTCTACTGATCTAAAGCTGGTGCAACATGCTTATGCTACCTCGGTAGAAACTGCCTCAATGGTGGAACTTGGAGTGGACTACCTAGTATATGATGACTTCTCTGAAGGGTATGTCACCCCCCCCCCAGCAGATGACCTCAACCACCACAAGAAAAACATGCACATGATCCCTTTTCATTGCCCTGAATGTTTCCGCCTCTGGAGAAACGAGATGGGAAGGGATAAGACTTACCCCCTGCTAAACAGAAACTCTAGTTCCCTAAAACCCTGGAACCTAAGACCACCACTCTACTTTGTGAGGAATTATGATGATTCCCCTCTTGTGATGATCTGGTCCTAGCCAAAGTCCTCTTGACAACTTTGGACCTCAATATCATGTCAAGATATGTTTTTAGCGTAAATGGGGAGACCTGGTGCTGGATATCTGGATGCAAAGCCTCCTCGAAATGCCTCACCCAGGCCTCCTCATCTGGAAGCTGGTCCAAAGCATATCATAAAAGGTTCCAGAAACGGATTCCAAACACTCGAACATTATAGATCCCCTGTTTACGGGTAAGAGTATTATGGAAACTAGATTCCTCCGTAGTCGAATAATGAAACTTGACTCTAAACATGTCTCAGAAATCTTCCCATGAGATCGATGACTCCTCCAAATCCCTGAGGAAAAAGTACCACCAATACCTAACTACTCTACGTAGAATCTTCACAACCAATGACACCCAATTCTCTATCCAAGAACGGATCAAACTGATGCCTATATCGACCTCCTCCAACTAGTCTTCTGTGAATGCATTTGAAATAGAGCCCTCGTACTTCTGTAGACTCTGGCGCTGAAACACCCGGAGTGTATTCCTCTAAATGTCATCGTCGTCAACCTATACCCTACTAGGATCTACTGGAACAGCCTGCTGGTCATCATCTACAAAAACCTGACTAGCACATCTACCAGGATCCATATGTGTAAATAAAAAAATATTAGAGCTCCCAAACCAAGAATATAGAAGTCTGCAAATTAAATAATTTTTTTTATTTCACTGATTTTAGGTTGACCTATCGCAATGTCTAGCCATTCAAACACTGTAACAAAAAAGAATGATGCATGATCCGTTCCTTGGTCTCTATCCTACAACTAGTAACACCTTGTTTTTTAGCCATTGTAATCATAAAGGCCCATACATCAGATCATAGGGTTCCCTAAACACCTATGTCTCAGCCGGTCTCCAGTGTTTACATAACTTTCTAATCATGAATGCCAATATTTCTCTACCAAACCATGCAACCTAACCTGTGCCTAACTCCAAACATATTCCTATCCCTCAATAAGAACTCGGATACCACTCTGTCATGACCCCCTCACCAAAAAGTGTACCCCTCTTAGGCCGACAATGTGATAAGAGAGATAATGACCACGAGTCCCACCTTCAATATGCCCCGGGTTGGCGATTATCACCAAGGTTATAGTAAATACACAAATTGGATGCATTAACCTATAAGAGAACACATGAAAAATAGATAGATAAGATAGTACCAACCAATGCCATCTCAACCAGGAAGATGAAAGAAATCCCAACTACACTTATGAAATGTCATGAAAAACCACTACAACTAGAAGTGGGGAAAACATCAAATACCCAACAAGGAAGTAAAACAGTAGAAATCACAAGCTCGGGAAGCTCTTGCAATCGCAATCTTTTAGAAACCAGAATGATCTTCAGCCTACTCCAAGTGACCTGAAAAATAGTTTATATATTTATAGGGTGATTTTAACAATATACTCAGTACGATCCACCCCGAAGCCTCTTGTAAAAAATAAAAGAAATCATGTTAATGCTTAGTGAACAACAAGTGAAACTGACTTGTCATCTAAAAAGGTATAATATGTTCCCAACCTCACTATGGAAACTCACAAAATGTAACACATACAAGTGTATATAATATAACAAAGAATGTCAAGGGTACCTTGATACTACTTCCCCACATGTTTGCCTCTTTTCCCCAATGTCGCACGTCCAAATAATCTATCTCAAAAAATTCTAGCCCAAAGACACCTGGGAGAAGCACCACAACATGCATCTCATGAAACAAAACCACTACGTCCACACAAGAAAGTAACTGGGTAGATTCCCGGAGCCACCACTACTCACATAATGTGTTTCATACATCGGGTATTATACCTCAAGTCATTACAACCCATACACCGATTAAGGATCCTCTAGCCATCAAAGCCTGTACATGTTACATATATAGTAGTCTATATGATACTATCTCTAAAATATGTGTATGTGAATAACCACAAGAAATTACATCCTTCTACACAAATATATGGGAAAAATTAACCACTGGGCCTACCATCACAAGTATCTACCAGGAGAAGAGAGCAGGTCCAAAGGGGGTAGTCAGCCATCCATCCTCCCACAAGAATGTAGGTGAAAACACCCCTCATTGATCGAAATCCATGGGGTGTCAGTTTACCTTACAGATAGGGTGGATTTTCATATAGAAACACCAAATGTATATCATATACTATATCACACAACCATACTATAGGCATAACCTAGTCTTACTCTCAACTGTAGTTAATGTCTGTCGGACTCTGGGCTGCCACTTCCAATACTATGTATCCTATAAGCCCAAAACCATTAAAAAAATCATTATTTCATTACTTCATAACCTTTTTATCAGTTTCACTTTACATTAAATAATTCATTTAACATTAATTAACCATTTACAATTCGACATTAGACTTCATTATCATCACACCCAAAGTCCATTGTCCCCTTAAAATTAAAACCTCGTTATTAAGATCTAGCAACACCAACCCTAAGGATTAACATCATTTATTCAACTATTCATTACAAAATTACATTTCCATATCCCTAGGAATTCTATAAAAAACAATTTATGCTACTAAACACTAGAAGAATCAACATGTTGAGTAGATGTTCTACCCATCGAGTCTTCACATCAAATAAGAAGAGAGTGGACCCATCCTCCCTTGAGAAGCTAAACACTTAAAGCAAGTGGAATACCCCACACTTCTTCACATATTTTGGAAAAAGGGTAAGTGAGACCAGCTACCTTGACCATTGGGGAAATGTAAATCAGATAATCAACCAGTAATTATTAGAAAGCATCCAACAGTCACATTAATCTGGTTCCATAATCCCTAGTGTCCTCCCCGACACCCACATGCACAAACTGATGCCTCTCGCAGCTGTAGTCATCATTTGATTCCACAAAAAAATGGATACCATGACCCCACATATCACAACAGCCATCCAGGCTCACATCACAACACAAGATGTAGGAAAAAATCATTTTAATATTCGGGCACTTGGACCTTTAACAAATAATAGGGAAACTCAGAACCCTATAAAGAGTTATCATTTATCGATCTACCAGTTCATTAACCCATAATATATTAACCAATTATTATTCATAGGTTCCAAATTTAGGAAACATAATCATTATGCAAATCAAAAATAATTAGACATGCTTACTGCACCATTTTGACTAACCTCAATTTACAACAAGAAGAACCAGACTCACTTGCATGCCTCTTTATCAATAGCAAAACCATTATCAATTAATTATAGCATTATTTTCTTTACCAATTACCATCAAGAACGAAATTCTAAACTCAAAATGAATTTATATCCCACTATCTAGAAAAACAAGAGGCAATAACATACGATTGATATCAATTTTTAACCTAGTTCAAATATTTATTAGGTCATTTCGATTCTGATCCAGTGGGATAAAACATTCTAACAATACAGTTGCATGTAAAAGAAGATAGAAGTAATGAATCCCCTACCTCAAACGGTTCTTGAAGTTCTTTATACGAGAATGGTCCACACAACGGATCATGATCACCTCCTCTCATGACAGTTGCATCCACCTAAGGATGCCATGATATGACAATACCAACTGAAACCAATGAAAACACCATTAGAATCATGGATATCACTTTCAATAATATGAAAAGGAGAAATAGTAAAAGATGAACTCCAAAAGAATAACGATAAAACATACCTTATATCAAAGATTTATCCATACTGCTTGGTTGCATAAAAAATGAGAGGAACCAATCTGAGGAGGAATGTTTGATTGTGAAACTCTTATGAAAATTAATGGGATGTTCGAGAATCTCACACCTATGAATAAGGTTAAAGAAATAGGGATGCAGATATTTTATCTCTTTAAATGATTTAATGGAGTGGTGGTTTATGATACACAAGATTTCCCTTTAAAAGTGGAGTGCAGTAAACCATTTAGTTTGACCAAGTAAAAACATACCGAGCCTTAGGGAAAATTAAAATAAAAGTTATGATATTTTATTTAGCCTCCAATACCTTTAAACAAGGACTTGATTGCATTTTACGCCAATGGAAATGTCAAATGGATGAAACTATAGGAATCTGGAAACACTATTCACCCTACCTTTCTGAAAACATTGTACACCCTACCGTTCTATAAACATTGTACACCATACCTTTCTAGGAACACCGTATGCCCTAAGGTATCTGAAATCACTATTCACGTAAGGTCATTGATGTCACTATTAAAAGAAGGTCACTGATGTCACTATTCAGAGAAGGTCACTGATGTCACAGTTCACAGAATGTCACTGTTGTCATGGTTCACAGAAGGTCACTGATGTCACTATTCACAGAAGATCACTGATGGCACTGTTCACAGAAGGTGACTAATGTCATTGTTCATAGATGGTCGTTGATGTCGTTGTTCACATATGGTTAATGATGAAACTGTTCACCTAAGGTTAGATTTTCACTGTTCACAAAAGGTTAATGATGACACTATTCACAAAAGGTCAATGATGAAACTTTTCACCTAAGGATAACATTACACTGTTTTAATAAGGTTAATGATGACATTAATCACAGAAGGACAATGATAAAACTTTTCACCTAAGGTTAACATTAATCTGTTCACAGAGAGTTATTGACGACACTATTCACCTATGTAAAAAAGTGCATTGTTCACTGAAGGTTAATGAAGAAAATGTTCACCTTAGGATACCGTTGAATTGTTTATTGAAGGTCACTAATGACCCTATTCACATAATGTCAATGATGACACTATTCACCTAAGGTTACCGTTGAACTGTTCACAGAAGGTTACTGATGACACTATTCACAGATGGTCAATGATGACACTATTCACCTAAGGTTATAGTTTCTCTGTTCATAAAAGATTACTAATGACACTGTTCATAGAAGGTAAATGATGACAGTGTTCACCTAAGGGTACTGTTGCACTGTTCACAGAAAGTCACTAGTGAAACTATTCATAGAAGGTCAATGATGACACTGTTCACCTAAGGTTACAATTTCAATGTTCACAGAGTGTTACCGTTGCTCCGTTCACAACTGTCCACAGTTAGAACCATTCATCGAAAAGGAAAATTGGCAACGTGTTTTGGATAAGTGACCATGACCTCCTGAATCACCTCACATGCCTGATTTTTGCAATGGAATGGATCGGAGAGGTCGGAGCCAAAACATATAACCTTATAAATATTACTAGGGATCTGAGAAATTCTTTCTGATATTATTATAAAAAGGACAACTACATTATTCTTATATTACAAACTATAAATTAATAGTCTTATCATGAATTTATATTAAATATTATTCAATGAATATTCATCGCATTGGATTATAACATGACTCAGGACCATAATATTTTAGTTTCTTATGAAACATGGAACACAATTTTTTAATCTAGTGAATGCTATTCAATTTTTTCATCAAAGACCATTCCATTTAGTAATATTCAAAGGATACCATACGTTAAATTATTCTTTATAACAAAGTATATTTAATCATAAAAATGGGTTAAATGATATTCTTAGTATATGTAAGAATAATCTATATCAATCAATTATCATATAAAATAATAATATATGTATATGTGAATGTGATCATGAAAACAAATTATGATGTTAATACATAACCAGACAATGATGAGTATTGAAATACATATTTGCAGCTCATTATACATTAATTATATTATAATAATAGATCATGATCAACTATAGTAAGAAATTAGTATGATACATTAATTATTCTCATAAACATAAGCATAGTAAGTGTTTTGTCATGTAAACACACATAGATATTCATGATATGTGATAATTGGGATAACAACTAATTCACATACTTCAGGATTGGGTTAACAACTTCTATAACATCCATGCCATAATAAAATAGGTTTTCCAACCCATTTTAGTCTTGTCATATAAAATTTAATTGGCAACCCCTTTGATTCTTATCAGACAGAACTTAGTTGACTCAATATTTTTTGTATTTTTTATATTAAATTGGGTTCACTCCCCATTACATTTCTATCTTACTAAACTAGTTACACACCACTAGCAACTCATTTTTATATCATGAAATATAAATTATTATTAAATTAATTGTACATAGATATATGTACCACCCATTTTAGGTTTTATCATAACCACAATCATTCTAAATAATCTAACCACTATCCTTATTTATAATATAACGCCCATCACATAAAAAATAATACAAATGTGTTTGATATGATCATAAAAACTCCTCATATCATAACCCATGATGTGAAATGGGTTCCATATAAATTTTATAATAAAATGACTTATGGTAAATAAACAATCATAATAAAATCATAACCTGTGGAAAAAGAAGCGGGTTTCATATGATTTTATCATTTTATAACAGAAGGAAAAGAAATGAGACTAATAAAAACTCATATTAATAATAAACCATTCATTTAAATAATTTGAATATAATCCATATAAGATATATATAGTAAAGCATAGGTAACCTCAAATAATGATAATCTCATATAGAATGAAATATGGAATGATAATCAAATTCATTTATTGAGGAAAATATATTTTATTTTAATTTCTAAAAAAATATTTTATGAATAACGTTTTAATTGAATATAACAATGAAAATATACAAATGATTTTATATAAATTACTAAATCCATCTTGTAAGTAAAATATCCTTTTCATATGAAAAAAAGTAAAACAATCATCCAAATATTTGTTAATATTAAAAAAATTACTTACAATATTAAAATATTAAATATTAAGTAACTAGTTTTCATTGAAATGAATTTGGAAAACATGTAAATTAAGATGAAATAATCGAGGAGTCTTAATAGTGGAAAACATTATTCATGTAGTGAATCTTAAAAAATATTCCTTTCACATTTTCAGTTAATTATAATCTTTTATTTTTTCTTAAAATGTAAGAATATTCCCTTCAAAACATTTTTGTAGTCATGGTATGAAAGATATGGTATTTTCTACCCGAAGGGATAAATAATGATCAATTTAGTGAAATAAATTTTATCTATTATTATAATTACCAACTATTGGAAATGGTAATAATTTTCAAAACATCCTTGGTATCTTGAGTAAAATAAACTTAATGATTTTATTGGGTGATAAATCATATCATTTCTTCATTAGATGTACAATAATAAAAAAATCCCGATTAATGTGGAGATTATGACATAAAGTATTTCCAATTTAATGGAATTTAATCTAAATTACCATGAATTTATAACATTAAATGAAACAAATAATATCATAAACCTTTATATTCAGGATATAACAAGTAAAAGAGGAATTATGTACACTTTAAAAAAGAAAAACAAGCGGATTTCATCTTGAGTATCACTAAAAAGCAACGTGACGTTGAAATTATTTACATATTGATTAATTTTTATGACGTAAACCACCTGAAATAATAACATTAATAGAAATATTTATTATAATTAAATGATTCACATTCATGATATATCATGTCATCGGTCTTTATATACATCATATAAGTGAAATTAAGGGTTAATATAGAATATGTCTCTTATAAATAAAACATAAAATAGCACTCCCATTAACATATGTATTGACTCCAATAATCCATGTTAAAGAGACTTATATAATAAATATGTGTTTATTATAAATATATTATATAACAATATTTCTATATATCATATATTATATATATTATATATAAACTTTTATTACAATTTGATAAAAAATTCCTTGTCAAAGTAACATTTCTAGTAATAACCGATTGGGTTTTAATATATGCTAGGATTTGTTTTTTATTCAATATTATATGATAATGGTTTAATAATATTAAATAGTGAATCTATTATATTAATATAATATATTTTCATAATATATCTATTTATAATAACTCATATATTTTAGTGAGAAAATGATATATGCTATTCATGGAGATAGTAGGTCGTACGTATGCATGGAAATTGATTCAATTTTCTTGTCTGGTTGAATGGAATAAAATAAAGATATATATGTTATCATTAAAATGTAATTTCTATGTCATATATATCACATATTTCCATTAAAATTATCATATATACCATCTATGTATATTTTGAATGAATCACATCTTTTTCAGATGCAATATTTTGATATACATATTATCGACGATATCATATTCCCAGAAAATACAGGGTATAAATTTATATGTTATATAAGTATTAAATAATAACAATTTAAATCATAAATATCATATACATATTATATATTCAATAATGTATTTTTTTCATCAATGGCAGGTTGAAAGGAAGAAACCAATGATATTTGTTCAGAAGGTGGATGTCCTCCGCACACACGATCGATGATTTCATAACCCATATTATGGATGTTAAGATTCTTATTGGTCATAAATATATGAAAGAATAATTAATATACATAATATAATATGTTTATTATATATAGATGATATTATTTTAATTTAAGAATATCAAAAATTAAATAAAATAAAGATGGTCGTTGAAGAACATTATATTTACTTCATATATTCTCATTTTGTTTTAAGAAATCATTCCTATTGTTGGGTTTCATATAAATAATAAGAATTATATGATTGTGGTAGGGAATTTAATAAGATAATATTGTAGTTTATGGCTAAACCAAATATGTTTGATGTTGGGAATAAGGGATGATAGGGCGTGGCTTTATATAAGTCAGGGAGTGAACACACATTGTATTTTTAAAATTAGTTATGTGATACAAAATTTTTCATAAGTACAAAGGGGCATATATAGAACATTATCAAACCATATATGGTTAATTGAAAAAATCATTCCATAAAATGGGGTTTTAAATGTTTATAGTGTATTTTTACCAATGTCAATTTATTTTGACAAACATTAATCTAATTTTAACCTTAACGGCAAAATTTTTTTTTAACCACATTCAATATTATTTTTGATCATAATTTAATTAGATGCTATTAGATGATATATGTTATGATGAAGAAAAAAATTATTTTAAATTTTTCAATTTATATTCATAATAATTAGAAAATTCTATATAAATTTAATCCCATATATGTTATGAGAGTGCATATTATTGAAGAAAATAAATCCCAAACATTTATAATGTTTTAATATAAAAATTAAATATTATTTATGATAAATGAACTAAATTAGATTAATTTATATATCATTTAGTAATTAATTTTCATAACCAATTAATAATACTATATAAATTTATTTATTAAATAAAAAAAATCATTTTTCAATTAAAAATCATAATTTTAAAATATTAATAAAAAAATAATTTTTTTGGAATGATGTACATATATCACCCTATAATAATTTTTATAATTATAAATAAATATTTTTTTATCAATTTCATTTTCTAAATGTAGAAAATTTATATTTTAAAGCATGTTCTCTATAGAAATGAAACCAAACCCGTTTTTAGAAAAAATGTTTTTTAAAGAATAAATTTAAAATTTTTGTTATCTTTTATTTAAAAGACATATAAGATGAATATTATAAAATTTACTGAATATATAATTGAAAATTTTCATTAAATTCATTACCCAATAGTTTTTTAGTAAATTTATTGAAATAAAAGTCAATTTTTTGAATAATTTTTATTTCTGATAATGATTTTTTTTTTATTTTAAGAGGGTTTTATATTTTTTTATTTAATTGGTCTAAAAATAATTCATTTAATATTAATGTAAAAATGATTAACTCCAAATTTAGTGAATATTGTTCATAAATTGCATTATAACAGCTTTGTGACAACTATCATATTAAATAATAATATTTTAATAATATGTCAACTTTCATTTTATATATAGTGTTGTATCCAACTAAATGTAAATATTGATATGCATGTAAAAAAATATAGAAAATATGAAAATAATTTAGATGATTTTATTTCATTAATTATCAGTTTGTTACATGATGAAGGAAAAATATTATTATTTTTTCCAAAGAATGTAAGGTATTTTAGGAAAATTTTATAAGAATAAAATTGTCACATAATCCATAGTCAACACAATATTCAAAATGCATAACAATTTAACAAGGATTATTATTATAAATAAATATAAATATACATTATATGTTTAGGTATTTTCAAAAAATGATATAAAAACGTGATCATTTCATAATATGCTTTTGAAATAACATCTCCAACATATGATGCATAATAAATTTAATTGAAAAAATTACAAATCCGTGAAATTTTCAGGAATAAATATAAATTTTTGTCATTTTAATAATGATACATATTTTATAATTTATCTGGTAAAATATTTATCATAATTTTCTATTAAAATACAAGTTACTCGTATATATCAAAGTGAACACTTATTTAACATAGAGAGTCATTTAGTTTTATTTGGGTTGAAATGGAATGAATATTGGATATAAAGAATTAGAAGACATAAAAAAAATTTATATTAATGAAAATTCTTACATAATTGTTACCTAATTTGAAAAAACATATGTATTGGTTACTCAGAAAAAATATGAAAATTGATACTCATATAGATAACAAGATATTTAATGGTTATCAGCACTGTAACCCATAACCATCTTATCATAACCCTTGTAATTTTGTAAATTGACTTCTATATATTTCATAATTACATTTAAGAAATTCAAAAACATATTTTATGATATATTTTGTATTATTATGGAAACATGATATTTTTTTCGGCCAACATGAATTTTCTTTAAAAACTGTGATATCATTTATTTCATATAATATCTCACATTAAAACCACTTAGTTTTTTGTAACATACGATAAAATTTACATGATCTACAAACTATGACTTGGAAAAACATATTATGTGGTCCTATAATTTAATTCCTAGAATATAATTCTCATACTCTAAGTACTAACATTTGCTGATAACATATCATATACTTTCATATAGAAATAATTATACTACTATACATATAATTGTTAAAAGTTACTATAAGAACATGTTGATTCATTTAAGATCATGTCTTTGATAGCCATAATTGATATTATAACGTGGTCATAAAAACATATTTGTTTGAGAAACCAATAAATGTTCATGATTTGTCAACACTAAACTATAATACACATTGATAGACAAACATAATATTGGATTAACTTTCTTCATAAATTGATCCATCTCATATGAACTTAATATAGTTTCTTAATCTGGTTACTTAGAGATTGAAATTTTATTCTTAAAGATAAAAAGATGATACAGACCACTGGAGATAAGAAACACTATGGGAAGACCAATGAACCCCAGAAATGAGCAAGAAAATTGTCTATGAATATCATTGATCGATAATTAAGAAGATAAATATTACATTGTGGGTTTTCATTAATATAATACTTTAATAAGGAAATCTCATTAACTTATATATTATAAATTCATTTAATGAAGGTAGATGAATGTCGGCTTCCATCACATGTTACCTAACATGAATTACAAATAACATTATACCATTGATATTTCATAACCATTTAAACATCACAAATGATTATTATTAACCACAAATAAATCCCCATGCATAATCATAATATAAGGAAACTTCTTGTAGATGTGGAACTATCCAAAAATATAATATGTCATATAAAAAATATTTTATGTTATGATAGATATATATCATATACTTTGAAAAACATATTCATTCAATATAATATGATAAAAAATATGTATATAATATCAAAAATTATACTAGTTTGTTTCATCATACAATTAGATCCACATTCAAAAATTGAAAATACCTTCCCCTAATTTAAATTACACATTAGAAAAACCCAAAAATAATCGATTCATTATTCCCAATAACATGAAATTCATTACCTAAAAATAAAAATAACCAAATAAAAATAAATTTAAATCTAAAAAAACCTAGAATAATATCGCAATTAACATTAAAATGATATACTAATAAAAATAATGAAATTAATTAAACCTAATTAACCCAAATCAAATATCACAATAAATAAACTCCAAATAAATCACTATATAATTAAATAAGAAATATCTACTACTCCTACAAAACTATCAATTCTATAATATTTAAGAACTAAAATGGGAAACAATGGTATACGTATTGATTTAGCAATGATTTTGGGGAAATAAAATATGAATAAAACTATTTTCAGTATGAAATAAAAAAAATTAATTTGGGTGAGGATATGTGGTAGATTACCCTGCCTTATTATAGGCACGATACACCAAAGTCCAAGCTCCTCCTAGATTTATATTGAGAATCAAATAAGAAATTATGTGGGATAAAAATTAATTTCTCATAAAATCGATGGAACTATATTCATGGAAATTCAATCCAGATACAAAGTTATGTTATTATTGTTTAATTATACAGTTAAAATTGAAAAATATATAGTTATGGGTATGTTGAATTGTGGATATATGGGTTTTAGTTCCACCATGGGAATATTATTTTGCATTGAATAGTTTTGAGAAGTATGTAGAAAGACCCTATATCCATTTTCACATTCTTTTTGAAAATATAATTCATACTACTGATCATAAATGATGTTTTATAACTAAAAATATAACTGAAAAATCCATTAGTGAAATGTTCATGTGGGGGATTTCTTAGATGTGTGGAAAAGAGTGCGTTCGATGATTTTATAATAATGAGTATGTATTAAAAATTTTCTATGAATTTCATATTTGGGAATATTTTTTCAAGGCAACCACCATCATTTCAGTCTTTATCCTATGGCTACGAAGACACATGTTTTCTGATACACTTGTTATGAACTAAATTCGGAAATGTAATGTTTTATAGGCCACTACCCACCATTTTATTTCACTCTTTCTCATATATTATAATCTTTTTTAATTACATACCATATTAAATAATTCAAGAAACCACTTTAAGAACTCTAAATCAGTCAAATAGAGACCAATACTCACCCCAAATCATT